>CM053165.1:53397962-55897962 GCA_028571685.1 Heterohyrax brucei | reverse complement strand
AAGCAAGCATGGTGGGACTATACCATACGTACTCTGGACATGTTGTCAGGAGAGACCAGTCTGTGGAAAAGAACATCACACTTGGCAAGGTAGAGCATCATCAAAAAAGAGGAGGACCTCAGTGACATCAGTTGACATAGTGGCTGCAATAATAGGCTTCAACATAAAAATGATTGCTGGCAGGGTACAAGACCAGGCAGTGTTTCATTCTGTTGTGCATACAGTCACTATGAGTCTGAACTAATTTGATGGCACCTAACAACAACAACAACGCAGAATCACCTTTACATACCTAGTATAACTTCCAAGTATTATATATATGTATGTATATAAAACATTGAATTATATTGGCTAGAATTTTGTTGAGAATTTTTGTATGTATGTTCATGAGAGATTCTTAAATTTCTTTTTCTCTCTCTCTTTTGTTGTGTCTGCCTTCTTTTGGTGTCAGGGTTATTCTGGCTGACAGAATGAATTTAGAAGTGGTCCTTCCTTTTCTAGGTTTTGAAATAATTTGGGTAGTAGTAGTGTGTTCTCTTCTCTGAATGTTTGGTAGCATTCTCCAGTGAAGGCCTCTGGGCCAAGATACGTTTTTGGTTGAGAGTTTTGTTTTGTTTTTAATCTTTTCAATCTCTTCTCTTACTATAAGTCTGTTCAGATTTCGAATCTCAATTTGTGTTAGTTTGGGTAGGTTGTGTGTTTCTAGAAATTTATTCATTTCCTCTTGATTTTGAAATTTGTTGGAGTACGTTTTTCATAGTACTTTATTATGATGCTTTTTATTTCAGTTGGGTCTGTTGTAATGTCCCCCAGTTCACTTCTTATTTGGGTTATTTGCTTCTTCTGTTTTCCTTTTGTCAATTTGGCCAACGGCTTGTTGATTTTCTCAGTTCATTCAAAGAAGCAACTTTCTGTTTTGTTGACTTTCTATTATTTTTTTATTCCCTATTTCATTTCTTTTTGCTCTGACCTTATTTCCTCTGCTGTCTATGGGTTTCTTTTGCTGCTCTTTTTCTATTTGTTTGAGTTGTAAGGCTAACATTTTTATTTTATCCCTTCTTTTTTTGATGTGTGTATCTGTGTATACAGTGACCTCTGAGCTCTCCCTCTGTGATTTCCTAAAGGTTTTGGTAAGATGAGATTTCATTCTAAGCACTTTCTTATTACACCTTTGATTTCTTCTATTAATCAGTGATTTTTCAGCAAGATGTTTGTTTTAGTCATCTGGTGTTACTATAACAGAAATACCACAAGTGGATGACTTTAAAAAGAGAAATTTTAGTGTGTCACGGTCCACTAGGCTACAGCTTCAAATTTAGGACATTGACTCCATTCAAAGATTTTCTCTATTGGCTCTGGAGGAAGTTCCTTGTCATCTATCTTCTGCTGGACTGATCCCCTGCATTTCTCTTTTTAAAGTCATCCACTTGTGATATTTCTGTTAAAACAGCACTAGATAACCAAAGCAGAATTTGTTACCAAGAATGGGGTGTTGCTGTAATAGATAACTAAAATCTGGAAGCTGTTTTGAAACTGAATGTATGGAAGACTCAGAACTGAGGAGAGCTGTTAACACTGAGAAGGCACGTATGTTGAGAAACAAGCTGCAGAGGACCACCAACAGCAGCAGTCGATGCATAGCAGCAGAACCAGGAGAGCGGCATGAGACAGCATGAGGCAACCTGTGGAACAAGACAGCTGAGTGTTCGTGCACAGGAGGCTTCCTGGCAGAGTGGAGAGCCTCTGGGCACTTAACTTGATGGAGCTACAGAGCTTTGGAACACTTGTCCCAGCAAGGAAGATGCAGGTATGAAACCCTAGCTAAGAGGCCACAGGAAGCATCAACTGAAGAAATAAGGAGCATGAGAAGCTGAGCTGCCTTGGTCTTGAAGGGTATGTCCACGATCTCAGGAGTTCATAAGAGTGGAACATTGGCCCCTGGTGTTTCTAATAGTGGATTTGTCATTCCGATGGACTAGAAAAATGGTGTACCTAAAGCTGAGGGAGTAGAGTTTCTGTCCTAGGGGGCCTGGAAGGTAGAGCTGAAGTCTAGAGCAGAAGAGCCTCCACTCAGAATCTGGAGAGTGTAGCCAATACCTAGATTGTGGAGAGCAGGGCCATAGTATAAAATATCTCACAGAACAGAAGATTATCTTTAAAGCCTTGACGACTAATATAATGTGTTGCTAATTTGTTTGGTGACTGTTATGCCTTCTTTCCCTGCAATTTCTCACTTATAATGGAAATATCTAGCTTGTGGATGCCTGTTTTGCCATTGTATTTTGGAAACGGATACCTTGTGCCCTAGATTTACAGCTGAGGAGGAATTTCTGGATTTTGGACTTGGACTTTAAGACTTTTGCTATGATGGAGTAAATATGTTTTACGTGTTGCAAAGGTGTGATTTTTTCAGGGAGCAAAGGATGTAATGTCATGGATTGAATTGTGTTCCCCCTCAAAATGTATGTAACAGTGTGTGTAGCAATTTGTCTAGTCCATGCTTCCTAGTATTATATGACTTTCCTCTGTGTTGTAAATCCTGCCTCTACGATGTCAATGAAGGAGGATAGGCAGAAGTTGTGTTGGTGGGGCAGAACTCAATGGATAAGATTATGTTGTGCCGAGGCCCGTCACACACATAAGCCCCTGTAAGCAAAGCTACATGCCTATGTGATGGCGGGCAGAGGCATCTCACCCTTGGCATATTTTTGGCTGTATTCTCCCTGATAATATTTTGCATCCTAATTAAACCTTCCTCAGAAGTACCCTCTCATCTCCCAGCACAAGGATTAAGGAAGATGCCTTCTAAGAAGGGCTTTACAACCCCCTCGGCTTAATGAATCCTGACACAGCATGCCCAGCCCGGTAACATTGAGGCTGGCCCAGCCCTGCTGGCCTCCCCCAACCACACATCCCCCTCCACATGTGAAATACAAGATTACAGGAAGGCCCTGGGAAGCTCCCCAGGGATGAACCCCACACAGCCCTTAGGTATAGACATCCCACTCCCTGCATCAGGAAGATGGATAGACTCCCAAGTTTATTATAATTGGTATGGCAAATGAGTAAACACTAAAGAAATACCCTTCTTAGAACAGCTTAAGAGAGGCATAGGGTGGGGGATGGTAGGCGCTTACTGTCCCCACAGGAAGAGATAAGAGCAAAGAAGGAACAAATAGAGACAGACAGATAATAGCCTTTGGATGAGTCTACCGCTCTTCCTGCACCTTTGATCCCGAGGCATAGATAGAGCTGATTGAGCTCAAGGCATAGCTTCGTTTTCACTGTTGATTACAATCACAATATACTTGTCTCAGGCCATTACCTAGAAGGCCCTAATGGTTAACATGAAAAGAGACCACGAAGTATCAGTTCCTTACTAGCCAACAGCTTACATGGTCAAAGAGCAGGGTGAAATCACTTCACCTCATTGATTATATAAAAAATAAAGAAAGACAGGCCTTAACAGGCTGCTGACCTCCAGATTCCTGGTTGTCTGAGTCTCTTTTTCTTCACCGATGCCACCCATCCCTTCGTGATCCCAGACCCTGCCGAGGCTGGCCCCCGGCAGTGTTGTGCCTTGAGGCACTCTCTTGAGATACAAAGGAAAGAAGCTAGCAGAGAGTTGGGAACCTCATACCATGAAGAAGCAGTGCCGGGACTGAGTATATCCTTTGGAAAGGTCTCTGCACATCAGAGGCTCCTAATCCAGGGGAATATTGATGACAAAGAACTTCTTCCTGAGCCAGGAGAGAAAGGCTTCCCCTGGAGCTGATACCCTGAATATGGACTTTTACCTACTACTTTGTGACAAAGTAAAATTTCTCTTTTTAAAGTCACCTGCTTGTGGTATCTTCCATTTGTCTGTCTGTATTACACTTCAACATCAAGAAAACAAAAATTCTCATAACTGGTCCAGTCAGCAACATCTTGATAAATGGAGGAAGGATTGAGGTTGTCAGGGACTTCATTTTGCTTGACTCCACAATCAAAGACAATGGAAGCAGCAGTCAAGAAATCAAAAGACATGTTGCAATGGGAAAATCTGCTGTAAAAGCCCTCTTTCAGGTATTGAAAAGTAAAGATGTGGCCTTGAAGACTAAAGTGCACCTGGCCCTAACCATGGTATTTTCAGTAGCATCTTTTGCATGTGAAATCTGGACAATGAAGAAAGAAGACAGAAGAAGAATTGATGCCTTTGAGTTGTGGTTTTGGAGAAGAATATTGCATGTACCATGGACTGCCAAAAGAACCAACAAATTTGTTCTGGAAGAAGTACAACCAGAGTGCTCCTTGGAAGCAACGGTGGAGAGACTACATTTTACATACTTTGGACATGTCAGGAGAGATCAGTCCCTGGAGAAGGACATCATGCTTGGTAGAGTGGAGGGTCAACAAAAAAGAAGAAGACCCTCAATTAGATGAATTGACACAGTGCCTGCAATGATAGGCTTAAGCATAAAAATGATTGTGGACATGGTGCAAACTGGTCAGTGTTTCATTCTGTTGTGCATAAGGTTGCTATGAGTCAGAACCAACTAAATGGCACTTAACAACAACAGCAGAACAACTTGTGGTATTTCTGTTATAGCAGCACTAGATGATTCGGATAGTTATTCAGTTTCTATGTTCTTTTCCTTGCTCTTCCTGTTATTTCTTCTTATATGATATTGTGATCAAGGAAGATTCGTTGTATTATCTCAGTGTTTGGGATTTTGTTGAGGGTTGCTTTGTGCCCTAAGATGTGGTCTATTCTGGAGAATGTTCATTGTACACTGGATGAGAATGTACACTCTATTACTGGTGGATAGTTTGTTCTATGTATGTCTAAGAGGTCAAGTTTTAGGTTGTGACTGTTAGATTTTGTGTATCTTTGTTAAGTTTACTTCTAGATACTCTGACCCTTAAAGAGACTGGTATGTTCTAGTCTCCTAATATTATTGTGGAACTGTCAGTATCTCTTTTCTGTTCTTTTAGAGTCTGTTTTATGTCTTTTGGAGTCCTGTCCCTGGGTGTGTAGGTCTTTATTATGGTTATGTACTCATGGTGGAATTATCCCTTTAATGATTATGTAATGTCCTCCCTTGTCTTTTATGGTGGATTTTGTCTTAAACTCTATTGTATTTGTGATTAGTATTGCCATCCTTTTTCTTTTTGGGGGTTGCTGTTTTCTTAATATATTTTTTCCCACCTTTTGGTTTTGAGATATTTATGTCTTTGTTTCTAAAAAAGTTGTATCTTTCTTTTTTAAAAGCCATTTACTTTCAGTGTGATTGCTGACAGAACACATTTTACACATAGCAAGGATATGAATTTTTGAGGACCAAAGATTAGAATGTTACTAATTGAATTGTGTCCCTCCCAAATGTGTGTCAACATGGCTAGGCCATGATTCCCAGTATTGAGTAATTGTCCACTATTTTGTTATCTGATATGATTTTCTGTGATTTTCCTGTGTGTTGTATATCGTATCACCATGATGTGAAGGAGATAGATTAGCAGCAGTTATGTTGAAGAGAGCTGCAAGATTAGATACTGTCTTAAGCCAATTTGTTTTGAGATATAAAGGGCAGAAGCAAGCAGAGAGACATGAGAACCTAATGCCGCCAAGTAAGCAGCATCAAGAGCAGAGTGCAGCCTTTGGACTCAGGGTTCCTGCACTGAGATGCTACTAGTGCAGGGGAAGACTGATGACAAAAGCCATCTACATGTGGTATTTCTGTTACAGCAGCACTGTATAACTACAACCCACTGCTGTCGAATCGGGTCCAACTCATAGCAGCGCTGTGTAAATGCCCTGGAGAAATGAATGGATAAACAAAGTATGGTACAGACACACAATGGAAAACCAGTCAGCCAGTAGGAGAGGTGAAGTCTTTATACACATCACAGTACAGATGGATCTGGAAGACATTATACAGAATGGAATAAGCTAACCACAAAAGAACAAATGTTTTACGACTTCACTTGGAAGAAGACAAGGAAAGGGAAACCTATAGAGACCAAAGTTTATTAGCGGTTATCAAGTCTTGGGGGCAGAGAGGAGAAGTTAACGGTGATAGAAGGATCTCACTGATTAAGGGTCAGTTTGCATGTGGCTGTTAGGTGCTATCGCGTCACTTCTGACTCACAGCAACTCTCTGCACAACAGAAGAAAATATTGCCCAGCCCTGTCCCATGCCCGCCATCGTTTTTATGCTTAAGCCCACTGTTGCAGCCACTGTGACAATCCATCTCACCGAGGATCTACCTTTTTTCACTGACCCTCCACTTTACCAGGCGTGTTGTGCATCTCCAGGGACTGATCCCTCCTGACAACACATCCCAAGTATGTAGGATGCAGTCTCTTCATCTTTGTTTCCAAGGAGCACTCTGGTTGTATTTTTTCCAGAACAGATTTGGTTGTTCTTTTGGCAGTCTATGTATACCATGTATTCTTCTCCAACAGCACCATTCAAAGGCATCAATTCTTTTTCTGTCTTTCTTATTCGTTGTCCATCTTTCACAGGCAGGTGATGCAATTAAAAATACCATGGCTTGAGTCAGGGGCACCGTGGTCTTCAAGGTGACATCTTTGGTTTTCAGCATTTTAAAGAGGTCCTTTGCAGCAGATTTTCCCAATGCAATGCATCTTTTGACTTCTTGACTGCTGCTTCCATGGGTGTTGATCATGCACCCAGTTAAAGTGAAATCCTAGACAACCTCAATCCTTTCTCCATTTATCGTGATGCTCCTTGCTAGTTCAGTTGTGAAGATCTTTGTTTTATTGATGTTGAGATGCAATCTATAATGAAGGCTGTGGTTTTTGATCTTCATCACTTAAATGTCCCAAATCCTCTTCACTTCCAGCAAGCAGTGTTGGGTTATCTGCATAATGCAAGTTGTTAATGAGTCTTTCTTCAGTTATGATGCCTTGTTCTTCTTCATATAATCCATCTTCTCATACTATTTGTTCAGCATACAGGCTGAAAGAATATGATGAAAGGATACAACCCTGATACACAACTTTTCTGACTTTAAACCATGCAATGTTCCCTTGTTCTGTTTGCATGACTTGTTATTTATCAATATACAGATTCCTCATAAGCACAGTTAAGTGTTCTAGAATTCCCATTCTTCTCAATGTTATTCATAATTTGTTATAATCCACAGTCGAGTGTGTTTGCACAATCAGTGAAACAGTGAAACGTCTTTCGGGTATTCTCTTCTTTCAGCCAAGACCTATCTGACATCAGCAACGATAACCCTTGTTCCACATCCTCTTCTGAATCCAGCTTGAATGTCTCTCAGTTCCCTGTCAAGAAACTGTTGCAGTGGCTTTTGAAGGATCTGTAACAAAATTTTACTTGCATGTGATATTAATGATATTGTTTGTTAGTTTGCACATTCAGTTGAATCACCTTTCTTGAGAATAGGCATAACTATGGATTTCTTCCAGTAGATTGGCCAGGTAGCTGTTCTTCAAATTTCTTAGCACAGATGAGTGAGCATATGCATTGCTATATACATTTGTTGAGACATCTCAGTTGAGGTTCCATCAATTCCTGGAGCCTTGTTTTTAGCCAGTGTTTTCAGTGTAGCTTCAACTTCTTCCTTCAGTACCGTCGGTCCCCAATCATATGCTTCCTTCTTGAAATGGTTGAACATCGACTAGTTCTTTCTGGCATAACGACTCTGCAGATTTGTTTCACCTTCTTTGGATGCTCCTTGAGTCATATAATATTTTCCCTTCCTTGCTCCGCTGTTGTAACGCGAGGCTTGAATTTTTCTTCAGCTCTTTTAGCCTGAGAAATGCAGAGCATGTTCATACCTTTTCATGTTCTATTTCCAGATCTTTGCATATACAATTACTACATGACTGAGTAATTTCACCAGTAGGCAGATATATGCAAGAGAAATGAAAAGATACCTCCATGCAAAAACCTGCACATGACAACAGAAAGGAAGAATAGTTGCTGAGGCTGCTTACGTGTAACCAAACAGCTCATGGGGTATGGCTTCTTGGTTAGCAGGCTTAGGGTAGTTTTTTAAGGGATCATTCCATTTAATTGACCAAATATTGTTTTTAGTGCCCCTCCTCTAACATCTCATTGACCTTGGGGTAGTACCTGGGTTCTCAAAAGAGTGCAGATGGCACTGAAGCTGCAATAGTTGGTCTCTATTTGCTTGGATCAGTGTAGACAGAAGGATAACCAGGAAAATGAAGAGGAAGTGGAATGTGAGGCTGATTGCCTCCATGAACTTCTGCCTCCTCTGCCACGAAACCAAAAGAACTGGATGGTGCCTGGCTACCAATACTGAATGACTTGACGAAAGATTCTGTACAATAGTCAGGATTTTTAAAAGGGAGAAGAGCATTGAACAGTTTCAAAATCAAACTCTTTCCTTGAGATTATCTTTAAACTGAAAATTAAAAAACAAAGCAAACAAAAAGTCTATAGGGTTCTTTAAACCTTGTTTATTTAAAATGGTAAATTTCACATGTATGGTTTTTTTAAATTCTACGTCTAAGCATTGCTGAATTGGATTAGGGTGGGTTCACAGTGGCCCAGAACTGCGAGAAGCAGATAAGACAGTGGATGGAGAGTGACCTTAATCAGCTGCTCAAGAAGGGAGCCGACTGGCACCCAGCCAGGGCCTCAATAATGTTTCAAGATATCATTTTAAGATGATGGAATTGCAGCCTCATAGAAGATGTTCGTTTTGTGAGCTCCAGTTAAACTGCACAACTGCTCAACCTTGTGGGTAACCCAGAATGATGGTTTTTGCATCCTGTCTTTCCTACTTCAAAGATTGATTTAAAATAAAAATGTATAAAATATAATATTGGTGATAAAATTTGGAAATAAATGACTTAAGGCCCCGAACACCTCTGTACTATGTAGCACTTGTAAAACATTTTTTAATCCATATGTTTATTAGTTTCATTACAACTTTATTTAGCACACAATTCAGTGGACTGGTACCAACAAAGAGCACCAACAGAACCTGGCTTCATTGTCTGATCTCCAGTTCTTGGGACTTGAACCAGGGGCCTGCCACCTGACCTACCTGTTCTGTAGTTCAAGGAAATGAATAATTTTTTAAAAACTAAATATCAACTCAAAGCTGACTCCTATGAGAGCGAGGTTAAAGATATCCCAATGTTCAACTTTTCCAAGCTGTGCCTCACACTGAAATCTCTGAGGCTAGTGGCTGACTCCCCACTCAGTACCCTCCCTCTGGTCTTGGGGCTTCTTGATTCACTGCAGTGTCTCACAGAACTCAGGAGCTGTATGCAGGAGACGGCTCGTGCCGGTGTGGAGGCTGACAAGTCCCAAATCTGAGGCTCAGGTACAGCGTTCTCCAGGTTCATATGGCTACTGGGGCAAAGGAACCAAAATTGGCAGGTCAGTCATCAAGGCTGCTGGCTCACAGGGTTTCGGAAGCTGGCAAATCAGGTTAGACAGTAGTCTGGTGGCCCACAAGGCTGCTGAATTGGTGAACTACGGAATAGGTAGGTCAGGTGGCAGGCCCCTGGTTCAAGTCCCAAGAACTGGAGATCAGACAGTGAAGCCAGAGCAGACAGATCCCTGCCAGGGCACCCACATGTGCACTTTGGCTCCTTGGTTTGGAGGTTTATGGTCATGGTTTCACGGATGTAGGCTATACCACAGGTTAAAAGATCACTTAAGTAAAGGGTGGGAGCTGACTCATTCCCTCCTGCAGGGCCGTGACTCAGGATACACCTCTCATCAATCCAACCTCATTAACATATTAAAAAGAAAAATATTGCCGTCAGATCCATTGTGCCATCAGATCCCCTCATGGTGGCTCATAGAGGATGGCATAGAACCGCTCCATAGGGTTTCCAAGGAGCCACTGATGGATTCTTACAATGAGTCTTCCAGTTAGCAGCCATAGCTCTAACTGCTGCTCCTTGAAGGCTTCCATTAACATATAAAAACCAAAACCTACTACCAACCCAAAGCGACCCTATAGGACAGAACAGAACTGCCCCATAGAGTTTCTGAGGAGCGCCTGGTGCATTCAAACTGCTCACTTTTTAGTTAGCAGCTGTAGCACTTAACCACTACACCACTGGGGTTTCCTGGTGAGTGAAGAGAGGTCTATTTGCTACTAAAAGCAACTGAACTGCATCCAAGATGGAGAAGAAAATTTCTGGGCCCCTGATTGCTGCTGTGTGCCACTTTATCTGGTGGAGGATTCATGCCTTTAGTATCAGTTGAAACAAATAAACAAAAATAATCACCACACTAAAGTCATCAAGTATTTGTGAGCAATGCACTTCAGCAACGGTACATGACATTTATGAGGTTCTGAGAAGTCAGTGAAATTCTTCACCTTCAAGGAAATAAATTTAAGAGCAAATAGATGGGGTGGGGAACTTATGGTAGTCCTGTCAGTTCTGACTCGTAGCCAGCCTTTAGGACAGCGTAGACCGAAGGGCCTCCAAGGAGCAGCTGGTGGATCTGAGCAGCCAACTTTCGGTTAGCAGCCGTAGCTCTTTACCACTGTGGCCCCAGGGATGTAACAGACATGAAGCCCACTAAAAAAATCAGTTCTATCTGGTGCAACAATGAGAAATTGCAAGAAATAATCACAATTATTTTAAAGCGTTTTGGCCTCACAAAGCTCAGGTTAACTGGAACTTGACTTGGATTTTATCTGAAAATGGGCTCACAAAATGCAGTGTTTCCTAAGGTCGGTCCATAGCTGTGTTCAGTGTATTTTTACCCTTATTTGCAATAAAAGACTATTCTATACTTTAAAAATTGTTGCATTGTTCTTTTTTTAAAAGAGGTCTTTTGCAGGACATTTGTCCAAATCAGTATGTACTTGATTTCCTTTTTTTTTTTTTTTTGGCCTCTTTATTGTGGTTTAGATGAAAGTTTGCAGGCTAAATGAGTTTATCGTTAAGCAATTAGTACACACATTATTTTGTGACTTTGTTTGCCAATCCCACAGAGTGTCAGCTCTCTCCCCTTCTGGATCTGCGGCTTCCTATTTCCATTCGTCCAGCTTTCCTGTCCCCTCCTGCTTTCTTGTCCTTGTCCCCGGGCTGCTGTGCAGTCTAGTCTTGTATTATGGTTAAGTCATGTGTATTACTGTTTGTCCTATAGGCTTGTCTAACCTTTGACTGCAAGGCGCACCCCAGGAGAAGACCTGGAGTATGTCGTCTTGTGTCTATTTTAAACAAAAACAGAAATTTGAGATGTGAAGTTAAAGCAAAACTCACTACAGTACTATGAAATGATAAAAACTTCCAAAAAGTGACTAAAAAAATGAAACAAAGAAAACCGAAAAACTTTTACATGGATGTTGATAGCAGCATTGTTCCTAGGAGGTGGAAGTTGGGAACTTGTACAGGACACGGGCACTGTTGTTCCGGCACAGTACCACTGTGGTCTTGGGTTGGTGGTCTTGGGTCTGGGGACCTGCCTCATTGTCTGGGGACCTGCCTCCACAGTCTGAGGACCCACCTCCACGATCCGGGGACCCACTTCCGCAGTCTGGGGACTCCCCTCCATGGTCTGGCACATTGCACTGTAAACCAAGAAGCTACAGTGGAAACTTCCGTGGACTGTGGACTGTGGACCCGGCCAGCCATAGCCTGTCCACTGATCGCCACCCAGCCCTGTTCCCTCTCCTCACCTCCTGTCCCAGCTCTGGACTTACCCTCTGGCCCTCTCCGCTCTCAGACAGAGCAGTTGGGGGAAGCAGGCCCTTCCTGGAACTCAGAGACTAGAGAGGCCAAGGTCACAAATCAAGATTGTAAAACAAGTTTCTTCACCCTTCAGATGCCCCTCAGACCTCTGTCTCTATCTCACACACAAGCACACCACACAGACACACACACAGAGTCACACACACGCACTCATCTCTCCCTCCAGCCTTGAAGAGGCTCCACCCTCACCAGTCCCTCCTCTCCCTGCCTGTAAATTATCTTGTCAGTCTTTGGGAGCAGAATCCTTGGCTGAATTTTGTGCTGACTAAATAGGGAGGAGCCAGAGAAGGTGTCTGTCTGGTGGAGGAGAAGGTGAATGCCCCCGTGGAGGCCTGGGCTCCTCCAGGGGCAAAGCCAGGCTTGGTTGTGGGGACATCACAGGACGGAGCTGTGGGGACTGAGGCCAGAAGGTCCCCAACAGGAGAGGAAGAAGAAGAGTCAAGGATCGCTTTCCTCACACCTGTCCCTCCTCCCAAGTCATTCGCTTCTGGAACTCTGAGCCACCATGTCTTACACCGTGGTGAGTGACAGCAAGCGCTCGGGGGGCCGTCGGGTACCAGAACCCCCTTTCCCAAGGTTGCACTCCCATCAGCCCTGCTGATCCCTCCATATAGATCCCTCAGGGCTGTGGGGAGTACCTGGGAGCTGGGGTCCTAGGCAGGGCTGGCATCAGCACAGGGCTCCACTGCCATCCTCTTAAGATTGTGGGTAACCTTAGACAAGGGCCGTGCATGTCATTGTGCCCCGGGTCCCTCGGGTGATGGTTACGGGTCAGAACTTTGTCTCGCAGGTCAATGGTGGGGGCAGTTCCTTCTGTGTGTAGTGGTGAGCAGGCATGTTTGTGTTCATTTCTCTCTCTGTGTGTGTGTGTGTGTGCCCGTGTGCACATGAGCGTGCTCACAAAGGCATGTGCTTTAGATATCTGTGTGTGTGTGTGTCACGGCTAGTCCCGGGAGCCGTATCACAGTGAGTGTCGGTGGACTAAGGGAGCTGTTTTATGAGACGTCGGTGCAGTTGTGGGGAGGCTAGGGAGTGAGAGGTCTGCCAAGGGAGTCAGATTTGGGAAGAATCACTGATCCCAGAAGCTCCCTGAGACCTCCAGGCCTGGGGATGGACAACGCTTTGGGAGCTTCTCGTGATACTTTCCAAGCCCCCCTCAGTGCCGGGTCTGGCTGGAGCAGTTTAGGGCTGACCCAGGGGCCGCATGTGTGTCTCCGTGTCGGAGCACACTGCCAGCTTCTGTCTCCTGCATTCATGGAGTCAGTCAGGTGCCTAGGTAGCTCCAGGACTTGTGCTGGGGACCTAATGACTTCCTGGTTCCAGGAAGGTGGCTGGAAACAAATGGCTCACCCAGTAGGTACAGCATCTTTGCCCTACACCCTCAGCTGACATTACAGTGCTATTGCTGATTTGAGGACACTCAGATTGCTTGTATGGTCACAGCCAGGCAGATCCTGGGGGCCCTGACCACCCAGTCTGTCCAAGAGCCGAGTGCTTCTGGCCACCATACTGAGACCATGGAATGGAATCCGTGGGTGCCTCCAGTCTCTGAAGGTCAATTTTAGTGTCAGCGGTGAAGATCGGGGCCTGTGGCCCTGCAGGAGCAGCTGTCAGGACCAGCAGCAGCCTGCCCCCTGGACAACACTGGGCACCCCAGTTTCTCTGTCATCACCACAGAGAAGAACGGCTGCAGAAATGACTGCCTTCCAGCCCCCACACGTTCCTTTCTAGGCTATTCTGGGGACCAGAGAGAGAAGGGCACCTGGGAACCAGAGTTCTCCGTTTAACGAGCTGACCCAGAACCCAACCAGGATGTCCATGTGTCTGCGTGTGCGCAGTGAAGGCCACCTGTATTAAATGGCTGTGTGTGCATGTATGCACATAACATGCCTCCGGGAAACGGGAACATGTGAAGGCCAGAGGGGCACAGTCACCTCTCTGATAAACATTGATGACGAGGCTGTGAGGACGGGGACGATAAGAAGTTCTTCCCCGTGTTTGTCAGCTCCGGGCTGTGGAGGAGGGGCAGGGCCTGGGTTCTACTCTGTGATCTGAGGACACGTGGGGTCACTCTGGGCTGAAGGATCAGGGGTCCCAGCTTGTGCCTCTCTTCACACAGGAACGCATATACAGACACACTGAGCTAGTAGGAAGTGATCCGGCAACACCTGAACAGGTGAGTCACGCTGTTCCTTGTGTCTGGTTGCAGGCCAGGTGTCCCCACTCCCATGCTCCCCACAGTTTGGATGGAGTCAGTGGATTCATGGTGCTGGTGTCACCTGAGGTCTGCTCATCCATTACACTTGTCACATCCTTGCAGACCCTTTAAGTCCTCAAGACACACCTGTGCAGAGGGGAATGCCCAGGTGAGGGACGCAGAGGCCTGGGGAGGCTGGGGGTGTCTATCCCCAGAGCATGTGGGCACCAAGTGGGAACTTCTGGTCCCAGGCATCTGGGTCTAGACCCTACATGGGTGAGAAGGAGGGGTGAGGAGCTAAGAATGGGCTGGAGCTCAATTATAAAGCTCATTACCAGGGTGGCTGGGTGAGTGTTATGTTACTGTCACGAGCTGCTGGTCTAGTCCATTCTGACTCCCAGCCACCCTTCTACCTCCCACTTTACCATCACCCCAGCCCCCCTGGTGTAGGTGTGGGCCTGTGTGTGGCACAGCCACCCTGACAGAAAGGGGGATTGCCTGGGAGCTCAGCGGTTGGCTCTTGGTGGCACTGCCTTCTGCCCTCAACTCAAGATATCGATGGGGCCAAGTGTGCCTGGCACCAGGCCCAGAACCCAGCCTGGAACTGTTAGATACAGCCACAGGGGTGGGAGCCCGGGGGCCAATGTCCTCCAGTCTGCAGAGCTATTGTGGGGAAATGCAGGACATTCCCAAGAGGGGCTTCTGCAAATGGGTCTTCTGCTTTCCCAGAGCTCCACAAGCCTGGGGTCCTCAGCTGGACCACGGCCTGGGATTCTACTTTGTATCCCAGACTCCAACCCTGACCCTGACTCACTCTCTACCTCCCCAGGACCCCCATGACCGCCCCCACACACCTGTGGAGATGCATCAGGAGTCCCCTGAAAGCAAGGAAGGGACAGAGCTACAAGTGATGCTGAAGGAGGTGCAGGCGACGAGGCAGGAGTTACAACAAATGTGGGACGAGTTGCGTCCTGTAACCCCAGAACCTAGGAAAAAAGTTTGTGGGTGCTGCCCCTCGTAGAGCACCTTCTTGCCTTTGGGCGTAAATAACGCAGGAGGTGCAACAGCCACAGCCCAAGTGGCTGCCGCCTGCACTGACCGGTCTGTCGAAGGCGCTGACCAGAGTGCTGAAGGGATTGCCAGCCACGTGAGGACTGTGACTGTTCTCCAGGCCCTGGGCGTCCAGGTCAGGCTGGAAGCTGTCACCACATGTCAAAGCCTCTGATTCCCACAGCACTGGCCCTTGCCCCCAGCTCACCCTCGCTGACCCACCTGTTCAGCCCCCTCCCTGTGCTGCTCTCACCACCCACCCACAAAGCCCTCCTGCCTGCCTGGCTGTCCTTCCCCAGGTCACACTGGTCACTAGTTACAGCGCCTAGCTTACAGTAGGTCTTAATAAAAGTTGGTTGAAACCAAGGAGTGGCTGCCAGATTCTTCTCGGACAGAAGGGGGACAGAGGGCTGGTGGGACAGCAGGGCCCAGAGGTCACAGGTACAGGCTGTGGATCAGATGGACCCAGGCTTGTCTGTAAATGGAGACCTTCTTGTCCGTAAATGGAGACCCCAGTCACAGCCTGTTCATGGGTTTGTGGCGAGACATCAGGGCTACCGGGTCTGTGTGTTGCTTAGCAGGTGCCTGGAGCAGAGTGGCAGCTGCTGCCCAGTGTGCTCTGACTCACGCACCCCTGTTGACAGCAGAAGGAGACATGTCAGACATGCTCTGTTGTGACCCCCAAGGTTTCCATTGGCTGAAGTAGCTCTCCAGGACTCTCTTCCTTGTCTGTCTTAGGCTGGGACCCTGAGATGGAAGGGGACCTGAAGGGGAGGCTGGGATAGAGAGGAACTCAGGTGCACCCCACTTGAGAAGGGAGAGTAGGAGGTGGTAGTCAGATCTCTAGGCTGGAGAGCTACCCCTACCTGTAGATATTGGGAGAGTCTGGGGATCTTCATGGAGCTGGTGGTGGGAGAGGCCTCCTCTCCAATACCTCCCATCTTCGATGGCACCAAGGTCACCTTCTGGCTGGAAGGAGCTCCTTCCATTCCCTTCATCTGCCTCTGGAAGGTGCGTGCGGTCCACCTTTACATCCAGGCATCGGTTTCTGAGACTGGGAGCTGCTGAGACATGGCTGAGGGGTGCAGGTCCTGAGGCTGACTCATTCTGGGGTCCCAGGCTCCTGCCATGAAGGCAAAGCAGGAAGATGGAGGATAGGCCTTGGTCACCGGTACTCCCCAGCGAAGTGAAGGAGAAGGAGGAGCATCGGCAAGGAGGGCACTCCTTACCTGGGCTCCCTCACCCAGGCCAGAGCTCCACGTCTGAGAAAGAGGCTGCCTGTGTGCCTGAGGATGGGATCGGAAGCAGAGGTCCCAGGAAGCCTCCGGCTCAAGGACTGGGGACATTTCTGTTGGCCAGTATCCCACTCCCTTCTCTTCCAGCTCCTTCAGCTCATGATGGTTCATAGGAATCAACTCTTGAGTCTTAGAAAGATCGCCCGCTTTGGGCCAGCTATGAACCCAGCAGGAGGAAATAGGAGCTATGGGCCCTGAGTGTGGCTCACTGGTGGCCCTATTAACCTGGTGGGGCCCTGCTGGGCTCCAGCGCCTGTGGCAGCAGCTCCTTCCAGGAGTGACTAGGGGGAGGGTCTTCTCAGACCCTCTTAGCCCTGCCCCTCTTCTTCCTCCGCTGTTCAGTCTGGGAGCCGCCAAGAGACCTACTCCATTCGTCTTCACTCACTAGATTTGTCTTTTTGTTTATTATTATTTTTAATTGATTTTGGAAAAAGCCATACTCAAGGTTTATCATCTGAAGTGTACAATTCCATGACATTTATTATACTCACCATGTTGTACAAACATCACCACACTCCACTGGGAGATGAGTCCCCTCCAGGAAGAAGCTCTGTGCACTCACACTTTAACTCCCACATCCCCCTCGCCAGCCTGAGAGCCCACCTGTCAGCTTTGGTCTCTATGCATCTGCCTCGTCCCGATACTTCATACAAGTAGGGTCATACAGTGCTTGGCCTTTTGCCTCTGACTTATTTCGCGTCCCGTATGTCGTTGTGGTTCATCCGTGTTGCCCATGTGTCAGAACTCCACTCCTGTCTGTGGTTGAATGCTGTTCCACACTGCATTCATCCTTTCTTCTCTTCATAGGCACTTGAGTGATTTCCAACTCGGGGATATTTGGTCCACTGAAACGTTGCAGTGGACACTGGTGAACGGTATCTGCTGGAATCCCTGCTTTCAGGTCTTTTAGGTCCTCACCTGTGGGTGGAAGACCAAAAGCAAACCCAAGATCTTTACTGTCACTTTGGTTTTGACTCAAAGGCGGGATGGATGGGTAATGCCCTTTTTTGGCTAGTGGTTGTCTCTGGCCCGAGGCACCCAATCACAGGGCCTGCCGGCTGCCTTCACTGACCGTCAGCTGTGTCATTAACCCGGCACAAAGTGGCCTCCGAGTGTGCTGACCCCCAATGATCCTCTTTATTCCCTCCCCCCTTGGCTTCTCACCTGTGCTGACATCACCAGTGGCCTGCATGGCCCCACCACCCCCTTGTCGCCACCATCACCAGCTGGGACGCCTGTCACACCCTCCTGGCTGCTCTCCCCGTCTTGCCTCTGTCAGGCCCTTCTCCATCTGCATTGCGCGCTCTGAGTATCTCGCTTCCTGGACAAACATTTTCCACCACCTGCAAATTGCCTTCCTCGTCAGGCCTCTGCACATGCGCCTCCCTGTGCCTGGGACACCCTTCCCCCACATCTTCTAAGGCTGTGTCCCCCCTCTCATTCAGGCCTTTCCCCCCTCGATATCCCAGCACCTACAGGTCACAGAAAGGAGTCCTGGGGGCCTGATGGTCAAGGGCCGGACTGCTAACTGAGATGTGGGTAGCTCGAATCCCAACCCCTGGGAGACCTTGTGGGCCAGTTCCACTCTGTCACGTGGGGTCACTGTGTTGACTTCCAGTGCAACACTAGCGCCACCACAGGTCACCGGTGCAGAGTGCAAACACGCGGTGGGGAGTGGGTCCAGACTGGTGACAAGATGCGGGCCAGCAGGGCAAGGGAAGGTGTTACCACGGGGATGAGAGGCGAGGTGATGCTGGGGTACTTGGGGAAGCTCTTGGGAGAGACACAGCTGGAGATGAAGAGGCAGGCTTGGGGAACACTTGGGCCACGCCCCCTGAAGTATCTCCTCCTCCGACGCAGGCGACACCTACTTCTTCAAGGGCAGCTACCTGGCAAATCAGGACTCCTCCCATCCTCTGGGGCTCGTGTGGTTGGACTTCCTCCACCCAGTGGTGACCCACACTAGAGACTGGAGCCTGCAATTATCAGTGTGACATCAATCAGGCCATGGGGCTCCCACCCTGTCCTCCTGTCACCCGTCCTCCCTTGCTGGTGGAGGGAGTCATCTCTCTCTGAGGGACAATAACATGAGCAGAGAAATCTCCCCATTACTCGACCTGGTTAGGGGTTGCAAGTCACCTGGCATCCCGTCTTCTGTTTCCAAGATTGTAGTAGGGGCAGTTCCTTGTGCCTCGAGCTGCTCAGACTCCCACCGAGGGACGCCCCCAGGACAGCACCTCGATGCGACAGCGCACAGACGCAGCCCTAGCACAGGTGACAACCACCAGCCCTCCAAGGTGCAGCTTCCCCTGCGACAGCGGTGGCCGACCCCGAAGCCACCGCCAGGGAGCGCCCCAGCTCTGCGACCTACAGTCACAGGCGTGGGGTGGGCGGCTCGCCTGGTAGTACTGTCTGCCCCTAGGGACGGGAGAGGACCAAGCGCTGGCCCTTTGCTGAGAAGGGGACCCTGCACTGTGCGGCAGAGCCCAGTAGCCCTTTCCTTTCCCGTAGCCTTTCCCACAAGCAGCCTGCACTCCTCTCCGCCCCTCGCCTCGCCTGCTGCCGGCAGCTGGCAGGTATTTGGGTCCAGAGTGAAGACAGGTGTGATGGGGAAAAGCCCAGTCCCATCCCCTACCCCACCTGCTGCCCCAGCTTCCATCGGCTTCTCACCCAGTCACCAAGGATGTCCCTGTGCAGTGGCTCCCCACTTGGTAGAACCCCAGGGAAACTCCCTCTGCACTGGATCGGGGAGGAGGCCTTAGTATGGGTGCTGTAGTCCCCCCGGATCTTCTTTAGTGTAATGCAATCTTGCTCTGTTAACCACACACAGAGATTAGGATTTATGACACAAGAAAAGCAGAGCGTGGAGGACAATCACGTACTACTAGAAATCTCCACCCAGCCAGACTGCTACCACACTTTCTGGAGGACATAATTCAATCCATGACAGATGCCATACGCGAGTACCCAGTGGGGGAACTGGACCAGAGAGGAACTCAAGTGCACCCACTTGGGCAGGGAGAGTAGGGAGCGGTAGTCAGGCTTCTGGGCTGGAGGCCTACCCCCGACTCCAGAGACTCGAGGAGCCTGGGGGCTCCATAGAGTCACTGGTGGGAGGGGTCTCCCCTTCAGGACCTCCACGACCACTCTGTGGCTGGAAGTGCATGGACCACTTTTCTGTCCGGGGATTCTTTCCTGAGACTGCTGAGACAGGGCCTGGGAGTACAGGTCTGGAGGTTGACCAACGTGTCCTGGGGTCCCAGGGGCCTGACACGGGGCAGAGCAGGAAACGGTGAGATAGACCTTGACCTCAGAAACTCCCTGGGGAGGAAGCAACACCCCCACAAGGGGAGAGCTCCCTGCCCACTTGCCACCCCCACCCCGAGGTCATAGCACCCTTTCCGGGGAGGATTCTGCCTGTGTGTTTCAGGATGTGGGCAGGGGTATGGTCCCCAGAGGCCTCAGCCTGGAGTTTTGGGGACTCTGCTGTTGGCCAGCTTCTCACTCCCATCTCTGCCGGCTTCTTCAGCTTCTGATTTGTCACAAGACTCAACTGTGAGTCTTAGAAAGACCACTCCTCCCCTTGGTGCTAGCTGAGTCCAGCAGGAGGAAATAGGTGACAGTGACTCTGACTACGGCCTCCTGGTGGCCCTGTTAGCCTGGAGGGGCCCTGCTTGCCTCCCGCCATGCCGCAAGACCTCCTCCACTGGTGATTAGGGGGAGGGTCTGCCTACATCCCGGCGGCCCCGACCCCTTTCTCCTTGCAGGGTCAACCTGGGAGCCATCAAGAGCACCACACCACGCATCTCCACTCCCTAGACTGGCCCTTTTGGTTATTTACTTTTAAAATATTGCTAAAACAAATAAAACTAAAAAAAAAAAAAACAACTATCAATTTAGGTGTAGAGTTCAGTGACATTGATTAGATTCACCATGTTGAGCAGCCGTGACCACGCTTCATCTCCAAAAGACCCCCCCAAGGCAGGAACTCAGGGCTTTTCAGCACTGAGTCCCTGTGTGCCCTGCCACCAGCCCTTGGTGTCCACCCCTAAGCTTGGGTCTCTGGGCATTTGCTTCTTTGGGGTATTTCACACAAGAAGGATCACAAGTAGCTGGCCTTTCACCTCGGACTTATGTCGCTTCCCACGGGTTGTCACGGATCATCCATGTTGCAGCCGTGTCAGAACCGCGTCTCTCCATGGGCTAGTCCCTCGCTCAGAGAGACCACACCACAGTGACCCACCGCGTGCCGATGGGCGCTGCGTTATTCTCTCTCCTGGGTATTTTGTTCACCGAAACACTGGACTGAAACTTGGGGTAGAATATTTGCGTGAGTCCCTGCCTCCAAGCCTTTGGGGTCCACATGAAAGCGTGGAACGGATGGGTGATGTTCCTTCCTGGCTGCTGTTGCTCCCTGGCATGAGGCGCCCGACCCCAGGTCTGCCTGCTGCCTCCACTAGCCCTTGGCCATGTCCTTGTCCCAGCACTCGGCCCCCTCCGAGTTCTTCCCTACTCCTTCTAGGTTTTCTCCTGTGACCCTGTGCCAACCTCCACTGACCCTGCCTGATGCCCCCACACGGCTTCTTACCCAGAAACACTCTGTGCTGACATCACCAGTGGCCTGCACATCCCACCGTCTGGTTGTCACTATCGTCATGAGTGGGGTCAACTGTCACACCCTCTGAGCTGGCCTCCCCGGCTTTGCCTTTTTCAGGTCATTCTCTATCCAAGAGCCAAGGCCTGGATGATTTTACTTTTTAAAATGAAGTAACCTCCTGCCTTAAATCTTCATTGCATCTTCCATTGTAAATGACCCTACACATTGGCCTTTTAAGGTCATTCACTCTGCATGTCTTTCCTCCTGAGCAAACATTTTCTTGTCACCTGCCAGCCACCTCCCTTCTCAGTTCTTCGCTCATGCTGCTCCCTCTGCGTGGGACATCGTTCCCTCTGTTGGGACACCTTTCTCCCCATCTTACCAGTGCGGCCTCCCCTCCTTCCTTCAGGCCTCTCCCCCTCAGTACCCAGCACCCACAGGTCACTAGAAGGGGCCCCGCTGGAGCGATGGCTATGTGCTCAACTGCTAGCTGGGAAGCTGGTGGTTGGCACCCACCTCTGCAAAACTCTGTGGGGCAGTGGTACCCTGACGCACGGGGTCGCTGCAGCTGGTCGTTGGCACCCACCTCTGCAATACTCCCTGGGGCAGCAGCACCCCGCGGCACAGGGTTGCTGTGTTGACTCACTGCACCCAACAGCAGCAGCACGGGTCACGAACGCATCGTGAAAACCCAGGTGCCTAGAAGTCGCCTCTGACACACTGAGGCCCCGGGCACTAGCTCAGAGTCACTCCCCGGGTCCTGCCGAGGGGCCGTCTTCACGGACCCCGTTACCCGGCCTTTCGTATGGTTACTCGGAGGGTTAGAAAGGCCGAGGGTGACAACTGCAAACAAGGACAGCAGCAAGTATCGGTGAGGAAATGGAGACGCTGCCCCCTCACCCACGGCCGGCGGGACTCTAAACTGGGGCAGCCATGTGGGAAAACACCCGGTGGTCCCCGAAGGCTGCACACAGACAGAGTCACTGTGTGACACGGCAGTTTCACTTCTAGGAACGTCTGCGAGCAACGTGAAACAAAACCTGCCCGCAGACCTTGTACCCAACAGCCAAGAAGAAGAGGATTTACTGGGGCTGCTTTTGAGCCTCTGAACACATCCTGGGACAAGGCTTCCTGAGTCGGAGGCTTTGGGTCGTGTTCTCACGGGTCACTTCGGGTCACTTCGGTCGGTTGACCTAATGCTGCTTTCAGGGCTTCTCTTCCCCCACCTCCTAGCTCTCAGCGTGGTGCCAGGAGCGGGGGGCTTACAAGCTTGAAAGTGGGCAGCTGAGGTGCAGCAATTGGCCTCTGCTGGCCTGCAGGGACAGAGGCCAGAGGAGAGTCAGGAACAGGAGGAGGGAAGGGAGGGGACAGCTAATTGCCTCCAGGAACAGCTGCCTCCTCTGCCCCCAAATGAAACCAGGACATGAATTTCCCTTGATCACAGAACTGGGAAAAGTAGGACTTCCTGACATTTCTGCACTAGCTGTGTTAAATGAATTTTTCCCAATTCACAACAAAAACTATTCCATGTTTACAAAACTGCTGAGTTACTGAGGGTTTTCTGTGCATACTTGCAACGACAGTAAATATTGAGGATGAGAAATTGGGGGAAAAAGTCATTAGAATACAGTGAAATAATCCAAGCTTCCAAGTACTGAGTATACAAAGAAGATGAAGACAAAGCCAAACACTGGGCCAGGAACATTTACAGCAGTGTTTTCCAGGAGAGACCAAAGAGGGAAATGCCTCCAGTGTCCACATCACGGCCAGCGCCACCTGCACCTGGAGGTGGTGGTCTCAGGCCTGGGGAGCCACCTGCATGGTCTTGCAGGTCCCACTACAGTCCACCAAGAAGGTAGGTGGGACCTGCTCTGGGCTGGGTACAGCTCCCTGCAAGGGAATCAGTCAGCCATCACCTGTCCACTGACGGCCACCTGCCCCTTCCCTCTCCTCGGCTCCTGTCCCAGCTCTGGACTTTTTCTCTGCCCCTCCCCACTCTCAGACAGGGGGTTGGGGGAGGCAGCCCCTGTCTGGAGCTCAGAGACTGTGGGGGCCAAGATCAGGGACCAAGATTGCAAGAGAAGTGTCCTGACCCTTCAGGTGCCCCTCAGACCTCTGACTTTTCGTCTCTCTATCCCTCAAACACACACACACACACACAGAGCCTCTCACAGCCCCTCCCCACGGTCTCTCCTGCCCAGGCACTCAGCTCCCCCTCCTGCTGAGACGAGGCCCCACCCTCCCAGCCCCTCACCCACCTCCACTTAAATCAGCCAGCCTCACTCGGGGAGCAGAAACCCCAGCTGCTTTTGTGTAGACTGGACTGGAGGAGATAGAAGGTGACTGTCGCAGGGGAGGCCTGGGCTCCTCGGAGGCAAAACTGGGCTTGCTGGGGGGGGGGCATCACAGGAGGGAGCTGAGGGCGCCGAAGCCAGAGGGACCTTCGGTGGGAGGCAGGAAGGACAGCCCTCACTCACATTCCTCACACCTGTCCCTCCTCATCAGGCATTGGCTTCTGGGGCACTGAGTCAGTACAGTCGGCTACATGGTGAGTGACAGCAAGTGACGGGAGAACAGTGAGGCACTGGAACCATATTTCCCCACAGTGTACCCCCACTGGCTCTGCTGGTCCCTCCATGCAGATCCCCCAGGGCCACAGGGCTACTTGGGGGGCTGGGGTCATAGGTGGGGCTGACTTTTCTGCCCAGGGCTCCACACTCTGACAGGCCCACTCTCGGTGGCTCTGGTGCTTGGTGCCACCACCTTGAGATTCTGAGTGACCTGGACAAGGGCCCTGAGTCTCATTCTCATCTAGGCCCCACAGAGGATGAGGCCAGTCCGGGCTATGGGTCAGGACTTAGGTCTTGAAGACAAACTGTCGGGGCAAGTAAGTGTGTGTGTGTGTGTGTGTGTGTGTGTGTGTGTACCTGCTTGCGCGTGCATGTGCACACATGTAAAAGCATGTTCTCTAGGTGTTTCTCGGGTGTGTGTCATGACCCATCGGCGGAGACCAGTATCAGGGAGTGCTTACGGGATGAGGGAGCTGGTTTAGAACCCAGATCTGACATGGCTTACAGCGTAGGGAAGGGGAGTTAGTTCTGGAAGAATCACCCTTCCCAGAAGCCCCTTCAGACTTCAGCAAGCCCAGGGGTGGGAGCAGGGCCAATATTTAGAGAGCTTTCATGAAACTTCCTCAACTCCCGCCTGGTGCCTGTATCTGGCTGCAGCTGCCCAGGACCAAGCCAGGAGCTGTGTGTCTTTCTCCCTGTTGGAGAGCCCCCTCCTTCTGTCCCCTCCCTGCTTCCTGTACACAAGGGGTCAACCAGTTGTCCCAGGGAGCTCTGGGGCTTGTGCCAATGTAGTCATCCAGGGCCTGGTGACTGCCCTGGTCCCAGGGGGGTGGCCTGGAGAGAAGGTTGCTCCCCCCAGCTGGCATGGGCCTTCTCTGCCCTGGGCCCTGGGATGACAACATGGGGCTGGCACTGACTTTGTGGTGATTTAAATTGTCCGGCCTGGGCCAGGCAGACTCTGGGGTGACCCTGACCCCCTAGGCTATCCAGGAGCTAAGTGTTTGCAGCCACCCAATACGGGCCATGGCAGGGGACCTATTGGGAATCCCTGGACTGCCTGCCACCCATTGGTCGATTGTGTGTTGGGGTGGAGCTGGGTCCCATGGGGCTGCAGGATCAGCAGTGAAGAATAGCAGCAGCAGGCAGAGAGGATATCATCGGGCACCTCTGTTTAGCTGCCAGCGTCACAGAGAAGAATGCTTGAGGAAATGCCTTCTGCCTCTCGGCCCCCAAAAGATTCCTCTCTAGGACACTCACACAGGACCGTAGCCTCAAACCAAACCCAAATCCATCGCTGCCAAGTTGATTCCAATTCAAAGAGACCGTCTACCAAGACAAACAAACCAAAACCCACCACCGGTGAGTCAATTCTGACTCCTAGCGACCTATGAGACAGAGCAGAACTGCCCGTTGTTTCCAAGGAGCGCCGGGTGAATTCGGACCGCCCGAATCGGCCTGAGCACTCAGCCGTGACTCCACCCGGGCTTCCCAGGTGCCCGAGACAGGGCAGGACGTCTGGGAAGCCAGGTTCTCGGCTTAACCGGCTGACCCAGCGCACCGACTACAGCATGCACATGTCAGCGTGTGCGCACTGAAGGCCCTCTCATACATAGGTGTGCATGTGTGTGCATGTGTGTGTCAAGAGTGTGTCACAGAGAAGGGGCACGCTTAGTGGTCTGACTGTCGTGTTAACCTTCACAGAGAAACCGTATCACGATGGTGAGGGTCCGAATGGTAAGTTCATCCCTGTGGTTTCTCAGCTCAGGGCTATAAGAGGGGTGGGGGCAGGAAGGCTTCTGCTATGTGACACTGAAGACATTCAGGGCCACCTGGGACCCAAGAGGGAGATCAGGTCCCAATTTCTGCCTCTTCACAGCACGTGTGTATCGACCATTTCTTTGATGGAATTCAAAACCAACTTCGGGGACGTGCACAGGTGAGTCACTGTGTCCCACATACCTGGCTCCAGGTCAGGCATCCCACCCTCGTGCTCCCCACAATTTCAGTAGAGTGGGAGGCTTCATGGTGGTGGTGTCACCTGATGTCTGCTCATTCCTTGTACTGGACACAACCTCACACACCCGCCGACTCCTCAAGACACACCTGTGTGATTGGTATGCACCCAGGTGCGGGTACGGGGGCCCCCCTGAGGCTAGAGGTGTCCAATCCCATGGCATGTGGACACAACAGGGCTGCAGCTGTCTGTCTTCAGGCACCTGGCACCTGGGTTTGGACCCCAGTGGGTGGGGAGGAGGGACAGGAGCTGAGAACGGACTGGAGCTCAGTCAGAAGGCCCACCGCCAGGGCGGCTGGGGTGACTTTTGTTGCTGCTGTGGACATCCTGACTGGTGTACCCCACTCCTGCAACCCTACGTGTGCAGAGGACAGTCGACCCACAAGTTGATTTTCCAGAAGCAGACAGCCTGGCCAGTCTTTGGAGGTGGCTCCCCGTGGGTGGGAACAGCCAGCCCTTGTCTGGTAGTCCAGTGCTTAATCCTTTCTGCTCTCCGGGAGCTCCAGGGCTGAGATCCAGCTGAGAGGTTTCCTTCCCCCGACAGGTGAAGGCAGACCTAGTCCAGTTGGAGGTAAGCTTTGGCCCAGCCCTCCCCCACAGGTGGCCCAGAGACAGGCTGGCCCAGGAATCGGGTCTAGGCTCCTGGCTCCCTTGTAACTCCCTTGGGCCCAAAACCAGGGGAAACCATAGAGAACAGGCAGGAGCAAGCCCGCAGTGCCCCCTGCACCCCCTCTCCGCAGGATAACCTGTCTCCGAGCATGCTGGACCTCGCAGAGGCTCACTACCAGAGCTGCAGCCCCGTGAGTGTGAAGCATGGGCTCAGCCCCCTCCCCGGCTTTACCACCCCCTGTCCTCCTGGCTCAAGGGGGTCTCTGTGTTCCTCACCTGTCCTGCTGGTGCTGAGGGATTGCCCAGGAGCTTAGAGGTGGGCACTCGGGCTGCCACTGCCTCCCACCCTCAGCTCAAGACACCGATGGAGTGTGAGTGCACCTGACAGCAGGCCCAGAGACCAGCCTGGGACAGTCAGATATCGCAGGAGGACAGAAGCCTCTGGGCCAGGTCCTCCTGTCAGCAGAGCTGTTGAGGGAAAACAGAGGGTGGGTGTTTCCGGGTGGGGCTTCTGCAGAGGGCTCTTCTGTTCTCCCAGAGTCCACAAGCCTGGGGCCCTCAGCTGGAACAGGGCCTGGGTTACCGCTGAGCAGGTCAGACCCTGACCGGCCTCGCCTCCACAGGACACTGCTCCCTTACCTCTGGAGCTGCGCCAGGAGTTAGCTGAAAGGCAGCAGCTGATTTCCAGACGCTGGAGGCCTGCCGGCACCTCCAGATACCCCGAGAGTTCCGGGAGCCAGGACTCCGACAAGTGGTTTTGTGCGTGGGTGCGGGGAGAGATACAGGAGATCCTAAGGAGAATGCTGATGGCGTGGCAGGGTATCATCACCTGGGTGAAGGAGAAGGTGGCAGCCATAGTCCAGCCCTTGAAGAAAGCTGTGGCAGCTGTCTGCAGCTTCCTGGCCAATACACTACACTGGCTCGGAGGAGTCTGGTGCCAGCCAGGAGCCGGCAGCCAGACCCTGCCATTTCCACGGCCTTTGACCTTTGCACCCCGGCTAACACCTTCTGACCCACCAGGACAGCCCTGCTCCATCCCTCCCTGTGCAGCCCTCACCACCTGCCCACAGAGCCCTCCCGCCTGCCTGTCTGTCCTTCCCAGGTCACACTGGTGACTCTGGTCACAGCACCCAGCTCACAGAGGGTCTTAATAAAAGCAGCTGGAAGCCCAGGAGTGGCTGCAGGATCGTTCTCTGATGGGGGAGGGCCACAGAGGGCCCAGCCACTGCAGGCGGAGGCTGTGGGTCAGGGGGACCCAGGCTGGGGACTGGGTACTGCGTGAGAGAGGACCCACACCTGACCCTCTTCTCTGTAAACGGGGACACTAGTCCCCGCATCTCATAGGTTTGCTGTGAGCCATCAGAGCCACTGGGCCTGTGAGCTGGTTAGTAGGTACCTGGAGCAGAGTGACGGCAGCCACCGAGTCGGCTTCGACCCACGGGCCCCTGCTGACAGCAGGAGTCACTGCCCCTCCTGACCCATCTCCTGTATCAGACACGCTGTGCTCATTGGCCAAGATCACCAGGCCTTTCTTCCTGGTCTGTCCTAGGCCACGGCCACAAGATGGGGGGCCCTGTGGGGTGGGCCAGGGCAGACAGGAATGCAGGTGCACCCAAGCAGGGCATGGAGAACAGGAGGTGTAAATTAGACTCGTCGGCTGGAGGCGTACCCCTGCTTGCAGAGATTCGGGGAGACTGGGGATCTCCACAGAGTTGATGGTGGCAGGGGTCTCCCCTCAGGACCTCTCAGCACTTGTGGGGCAAGGTCACCCCCTCCCCTCCATCTACAAGATGAGCGCAGCACAGACCTTTACATGGGGGGTACGTTTTCTGAGGGGAGCAGCTGCTGTTGACGCTGTCAATAAGGGGCAGAGCAGAAGGGAAGTGGGGAGCTGGGAGGGAGCGGTCACAGGCACTGCCCAGGGAAGAGGAAAACACCAGGCGCGGGGAGGGCTCTCTGCCTGCAGCCCCTAAACCCCACCGGGCAGTCCAGACCCCCAGTCTGGGGAGGAGGCTGCCTGTGTGCCTGAGGACGCAGCCAAGGGCTGGTGTCGCCGGAGGCCCAGCCTCAGGCACTGGGAACATCTCTGTCGGCCTGTCTCCACTCCCTTCTTTGCCTGCTTCTTCAGCCTCTGATAGTTATGGGAATCAACTTCTGACTCTTAAAAAGACCATCCCCCTCGGGCCTGCTGTGACCCTGACTTTGGTCTCTTGGTGGCCCTGTCAGCCTGAGGAGCCCCACTAGCCTCCAGCACCTGTGACAGCAGCTCTTGCCAGAAATGACTAAGAGAAGGGACTTTCCAGACCCTCTTGGCCTCTTCCTCTTCCTCCTTATAAGGAGGGTCAGTGAGGCAGCTGCCTCGAGAAACCAGGCCGGTCGTCCTCAGTCCCTGGACTTCCCTTTGGTTTTTTTTTTCTTTTTTTAATTTAGTTTTGAACAACAACAAAAAAAATAGGTAGTAAAATTTTCCATTTTAAGTGTACAATTCCATGACACAAATTGCATTCACCATGTTGGGCGACCGTCACCACACTCCATTGCCTAAAGCCCCCTCCCCGCCAACAAGCAGAGACTCAGGGCTTTTAAGCACTAACTCTGCGTGTTCCCTCCACACAGTCGCTGGTGTCCGCTCACAGACTCGTCTCTGTGCAGTAACCTGTTGTAGACACTCCATGTCAGCGGATCACACAGTACCCACCTCTGGACTCTGACTTCTCTCACTTACCGCGTGTGGTTGACGTTCACCCATGTGCTGCACATGTCAAGTCTGTGGCAGAAGGCTCCTCCATTGCAGGGAGAGACCAGGTTGAGCTGTCTCTTGCTCTGCTGATGGGCAGCTGGCTTATTTCCCCTTTTAAATGCTTATTGAGAGTCTGGAGCTAGCCTTGGGGCATAATATGTTTGAGTTCCTGCTGGAAGCCTTTCAGGTTCTCACCTAAGGGTGGGATGGATGGGTGATGGTCCTTTTTGGCCAGTAGCTCTCTGTTTTAGTCAGCTAGGGCTGCTCTAACAGAAATACCACAGAGTGGATGGCTTTAACAAAGAAAGATTTATTCTTACACAGCCCGGTAGGTTGCAAGTCCTTATTCAGGGTGTCCGCTCCAGGGAAAGACTTTCCCCTTGACGGCTCTGGAGGAAAGTCCGGTATTGCATCAGTCATTGTCCAGGGAGCGTCCTAACACAAGAACCTCTGGTCTGAACGATGCGTTCTGCTCCCGGTGCTGCTTGCTTGATGGTAGCGAGGTTCTCAAATTGTCCTTGGTTCTTTTTCCTTTTATTCCTTGCAAGCTAAAAGCATTAAGGGTGGGGCAAGCCATACTCCAGGGAAACTTCCCCCATAGCAGGAATTCACAGCCCCACCCTAATCCTTTAACATACAGGTTAGCAAAACCACACAATGGAGGACAGTCCCAAGATACTGGGAACCATATCCCAGCCACATGGCTGCACACATTTTTGGGGGGACACAATTCAAACCATGACACTCTCTCTGGCCTGCGGTACCCAACCGTGGAAGGATGCCCACGGTCTCCAGTGACCCTCGGCCATGTCTTGAACCTAGCGCCCAGAACCCTCCAAGTTCTGTCCCTACTTTTCTCCTGTGACCATGTGCCAAACTCACTGACCCCTCCTTATGCCCCCACTTGGCTTCTGATCCAGGAGCACTGTGCTGACATCATCGGTGGCCAGCCTCACCACCTGTGTCACCATCATCATGAGCTGGGACTAAGGTCGTGCCCTCTTGGCTGGTCTTCCCGGCCTCCTGACTTTCAAGCCACTCTATCCAGCCGCCAAGGCCTTAAAGCTTCCGTAGCTTCCACGGGGTCACCATGTGGGCTCACAGGGCCCCCAGAGACCACAACAAACGTCTCCGGTGCAGAACAACAAAAACGGCAATATTAAAAACACGGCTGCTGTGCACCTTCAGCCTGGTGGCATAACACACGGCACGGTCGCAGGGAGGCATCAGCCAGCCCCAAGGGTGTGGCACCAGGCAAGACCTCCCTGCTCGGGAGCGCGTCCTGCCTGGGTTCTCGCCTTCTAACGACCAAGAATGCCCAGGAGAGGCTCAGAGGTCCCGCACGAACGAAGGCTGACTAGCGGCAGAAAGAAAGCAGAGACTCGGAAAGAGGGGGGACCAGAGGGACCGGCGCAAGGCTAATCTCTGTGCCCACCAACAAAGCCTTCACTGGGGTTTATGAAGGATTCTAGGCAGGGAGGATCTGACGGTTTCTTCATTACAGGACGAGGAAAAAGGTGGAGCTAGGGTAGTAAGGGGCGTGCGGAGGGGACTGAAGGACAGACGCCGCAGGGCTTGGCCGGGGTCCTGCGCCTGCGCAGTTCCCCCAGGAGGGCGCTCGGGTTCCCCCGCGGAGCGCAGGCCTTCGGGCAGGTGGCCCACCTGTCACGTCGCGCTTCTATGGCAGGAACCTGGTCTGGGGGTTATCTGCAGAAACACCTTGTGAGCCAGTTAGGGGCAGAAATAAGACATCTTGTGACGAAGTTGAGGGTAGGACTTAAGACTGATTCCGTGTTCCAGGATGTGTGCAAGGTTTTGATCGTTTCACCTGAGTTATTCCAGCGGTTTGTGGCCTCAGCTGCGCTTTGCTTAACCCCTCAGGCCCCGCCATCTCCACCGAGCTCAGGTGGGCTCGGGGTACCTGGAGCCGGGGGGCAGGAGATGCAGGGGAGCCCTGGGAAAAACATCAAGAGAGGCAGGCCCCAGCTGTGGCCACACTCTCCAAGTGTCTGACAGCGTCCGAGTGTCTTCTCAGCCCCACAGGTGACACTTAGACATATCCAAGTGCTCCTACTCCTGATACAAGACCAAGAGCAGCAGCGTGGCCTATCCCAACCCCCCCAACCGCGGGGGCCAAGAGGCTGGAATGAGTCCCCAGCAGCGCTCTTTCCAAAGCGTCACCCCCTGCGCTGCCAAGCCTGGCCCTGCAGTTGTCAATGGGAGACCAAATGGGTCCTGTGGCACCTGCCTTGCCCCTCCTGCAGCCCTCCTGTCCCTGCTGGCAAGGGGCTAAACAACCTGAGCAGAGAATTTCCAACTGGTGGACCTGGGGGGGGTGGGTTGCAGGTAGCTTGGGGACTTCATCGTCTGTTTCCAGGGTTGGAATACTGGCACTCTGCGGGCCTGGAGCTGATCAGAGTGCCGATGCCCCCCCAGGACGGGACCCTGCGCCCCCCGCTGCACACCCCAGGTGTAGCTTCGCCTGGGTGTGGCCACTCTGACCCTGGAACCAGCCCGAACTCCAGAGCCCCCCGCCTAGACTCAGCCATCCTGGGACCACAGATGTCTGACAGCTGCTGGCCACTTGGGAACATGGAAGACCACAGGAGGCGGTGACTCCAGGCCCTCCCTCCAGAGCCTCCGTTCGGAGCCATCTGGGGAGAAGGCGGTGATGGGGGACTTGCTCATTGGTGGGGGCCAGCTAGCCCTGTCGAGGGGGAGCAGGGAGAAGGGCTGGTCCTTTGCTGGGAGGGGGGACCCTGCCCTGGGCAGCACTGACCTCGTAAGCACTTTCCTTTTCCTGGAATAGCTATCATTTCCCCCAGCAGAGCAAGGGGCTGCTCTCTGGCCCTGCCTCCCTGGTGCCTTTGGCTGGAGGCTGTTTAGTTCTAGAGCCAGGACAGGCAAACCAGGGAAATGCCCATCTCCACTCCCTGCCCCCACAGAGCTCCAAGTTTCCAGAAGCTTCTCATTGAGTCCTGTTGCAATGACCTCCCCGTGCAGTCCAGAAGAAGAGGACCTTCAGTGAGACAGACTGACACAGTGGCTGCAATAACAGGCTTAAGTGTAACAATTCTGGGCACGGCGCAGGACCAGTTGGTGTTTCATTGTGCTGTGCCCTGGGTCTCCATGAGTCGGAATCCACTTGATGGCACCTAACAACAGCTACAAATTTGGAAAGACACCTCTCAGGTCAGGTGGTTTTCTGGGTGCTTAGAAATTTCAGGGCATGGCCTGGTGGAAGATGCCTGGCTTTGTCCTCGGCCTGGTCTGGTGGTGGTGTGATTAACTGTGGGTATTTCTGCTCACCGAGACGACCCCACCCCACAGCCTCAGCTCCAGGAAGCAGTAGGGGGCGCTACTGAGCCCGGAAGCGGCCACTCAGACGGACTGCATCCATAGCGGTGGACACTGATCAACCAAGGCCATCAGCTGGCTCTGTGGGGAATTGATGAGCAGGACAGTATCCTGGAAGGGACAGAATAGCCAAGAGAAAGCAATACCACGGGCCCGGTCCCTTGCCCACTAGGGCCACCAGGGACCTTGCTCTGGGTCTCACTACCTGCTGTTCTGCTTCTTTAAGGGGAACATAAGTTAACTTTAAACCTCACAGAACACGGAGAACAGGAGGGGGAAGAGGAAAACAAACCACAAAATCACTGGAGTGCACCAGTATGAAACCCAACTATGTAAGGCACACAGAAACACTGCCACGATACCCAGGAAGGTGTCACTGTTGTTAGGTGCCATCGAGTCCGCTCCCACTCGTAGTGACCTTACAAAAAACAGAATGAAACACTGCCCTGTCTTGCACCATGTCCACAATCGTTTTCATGCTTAAGCCCATTGTTGCGACCACTGTGTCAATCCATCTTGTTGACTATCTTCCTCTTTCTCGCTGGCCCTCCACCCTTTCAGGTATGACATCCTTCTCCAGGGGCTGATCCTTCCTGACAACGTGTCCAAAGTATGTAAGACGCAGTCTTGCTGTCTTTGCTTCCAAGGAGCACTCTGGTGGGACTTCTTCCAGAATAGATATGTTGGATCTTTTGATGGTCCATGGGGTGGACATTCAGCATTCTTCTCCAGCACCACAATTCAAAGTCATCAGTTCTTGTTCTGTCTTCTGCAGTCATGGTCCAGCTTTCGCAGGCATATGATGCAATTGAAAATACCATGGTGTGGGTCAGGTGCATTTTGGTCTTGGAAGTGACATTCTTACTTTTAAATACTTTGGAGAGGTTCTTTGCAGCAGATTTTCCCAACGCAATGTGGTTTTTGATTTCTTGACTGCTCCTTCCATAGACGTTGATTGTGGACCCAAGTAAAATGAAGTCCTTGACAAACTCAGTCCTTTCTCCATTTACGACAATGTTGCTTACTGGTCCAGTTGTGAGGATTTTTATTTTCTTGATATTGAGGCACAATCCATACAGAAAGCTGTGATCTTTGATCTTCATCAGTAAGCATCTCAAATCTTCTTCATTTGCAGCAAGGTGGTGTTGTCTGCATAGTGGAGGTTGTTAATGAGTCATCCTCCAATCCTGATGCCTCATTCTTCCTCATATAATCCAGCTTCTTGGATTATTTGCTCAGAATACAGATTAAAAAGTTGTGGTGAAAGAATAAAACCTGATACGCACCTTGGCAATCCTGGAGAGTGGAAACGGTTGAGTGATGGACTACTAGCCCAAAGGCCAGCAGGGTGAGCCCGCCAAGAGGCACCTCCACAGGTATGCCTGGTGACCTGCTTTGGAAAAATCAACCACAGAAAAACCTTGTGAATCGATTCTGCTCTGCATACGTGGGGTCTCTGTGAGAGAGGACGAACCAAACAGGCCGCCCGCAGCCATAACAGAGACTCACTGCAGTCACCTGGTGCTGTGCCTTATGGTTAAGCTCCTGCCATTCTCAGCCAAGGTGGTCAAGGCCAAGTGCTGGGGTCCAGACACTTGTATCCCTTGCTCTGTGTCCACATGCTGTGGGGTTGGACACCCCTAGCCCCCTGGTCCGGGCCTTAGTGTCCCTCACCTGTGCGTACAGGTAGCATCATCACTGTGAAACCACCCACTGCACCCAATCTGGGGGAAGCATGGGGTTGCGGACATATGACCTGGAGCCAGATACAAGGGACACAATGACTTGCTTGCCTATGACACACCTGTTCGTGTCCCAAAGTCTGACTTTTCAATGTATCAACAAGGGTGTCTATATCCTCATGCTGTGAAGAGGGGCAGAGGCTGGAATAACAGCCTGATCCTTCTCTTTGGGTCCCAGATATCCCTGAATGTTCTCAGCATCACAGAGCAGAATGCTTGCCCTGCCTGCCCCACTGAGTCACAGCTCATAGGTGGAAGCAACAGGAAAGGACTTTTTACCAGTTGGGTCCTCAGCTTCTGAAAAGGGTCTTCCTGAGGTGGTAGATCGACACTTAGTGGCTACGTGTGCCCCTTCTCAGAGAATGAGTGATGTGTGTGTGCATACATGTGTGCACACAGACAGACAAACACGGACATGAACACACACACACACACACACTTACATATAGGCGAGCCTTCACTGTGCTCCCCTGGACACAGATACATTGTGGTGGGGGTGCCACGTCAGCTGGTTAAAGCTGCGCCTGTCCTCCCAGGTAGCCTGCCCTCCTAAGCGTAGCCTGAAAACACTGGTGGTGCAGTGGTTAAGTGCTGTGGCTGTTAACCAAAAGGTCAGAAGTTCGAAGCCATGCAACACTCCTTGGCAACCCCATGAGGCAGTTCTCTTCTGTCTTACAGGGTCCATATGACTCACAGTCAGCTTGAGGACAGGGTGTTTGGTTTCCGTGTTTGGTTAGGGTCCTGGTGAGAGTTGACCTAGACAGGAACTTGTGGGTGCCAGGAGGCAGAAGGCATTTACGCCACCATTCCTCTGTGTGGGGGTTCGGAGAAGGAGGGGTGTGGTGGGATCCGCTCTGCACCCAGCTGTTCCTCCAACTGCCGTGCTTTCAGGCCCATAGGACTCCAGCTGCACTCCAACACACAGTCCACCCACAGAGGTGGGAGGCACCCCAATGATTCCCAGTAGCTCCCCTGCCATGGACCTATTGGGCTGCTGCAAGCACTTAGCTCATGGATAGCCTGGGCAGTCAGGGCCACCCCGCAATCTGCCTGTTTGTGTCTATGCAGACATTTTATTATTATTATTATTTTATTGTGATCGAATGAAAATGTATATTTATATATAAATTTTCATGCTCACCTATATGCAGCTCCCACTGCTCTCCCTGCCCGGTGACAGCACACTCTTCCTCTCTGCTCCATACGTGTCTTATCCTCCCAACAATCTCCTATCCCCTCCTCTCCACCCACTCCCCTTCCTCCAGTAAAAGGTCAGCAGGATAACATCCTGTAGATGCAAAGAACCATAAAGTGCCCACAGATATGGTCACTCTGTGTCACCAAGTCCAACCTAAAACTAATCTAAAAGCTCTGTTCACTCTTCAACCTGACCCTAGCGTCGGGAAGGAATAGGCTGGGTACCTCATCAGGAGCTTCCTGTCCTTCTTTGGTGGACCTGTGTAACCAAAACCTCATGATGAGAGAGACGGCAGCCTTAGCCAGCATCTTGCTCTTCGTCAAGATATTTTAGAAAATATTTTTCTCCCCCAGAGTTCATTTTCCTTTACTTCTGAGAAAAGAAAGATTGCCATCACTCTTGGTAATGAATTGGCAGTTCCTTTTCATCACTGTTTTGGTAAATTAGGAGATAAATCTAAACATTACCAAAGATGATGTTGAGAGAACTACATCCAACAGTGAGTTCTAAGTAAGATCAGATGAAAATAACCTGTGGGAAAGGCATCTCAAAAGCATGGATACAAATATGAAATATTTTTTAGTAATCTAAACAAAGCTTTTTTTTTTTTTTTTTTAAAAAAGGGACTACAGGAGAAAAGGGACGGTGAGGCTAACAAGCCTCGGTGAACCCCCGCCTCCCCGGCCACAAGGACTGGGCGATCGGTGCCTACTGTCACTGCTGAAGCTTAAGTCAAGAGACGCTATCGAAGAATCCCTATCAAAAGGGGAGTGGATATGCAGAACAGAATTCAGATTCTCACAGAAACCAGGTTTTCTGGAGACATGAAAGTTGGATAAACCCCTGAAACCACTGCCCTGAGATAATCTTTAAACCTTAAACCAAAAATATACCCTCAAGTCTTCTGAAAACCAAACAACTGAGGTTAACTAGTCAAGGATGCCATCAGCATTGTGCTCTTTTAAGACCTGTCTACGTGGTGGTGTCGTGGTTAAGTACTACGTCCACTAGTCACTCCTTGAAAATTCAGTGGAGTTCCTTTTGGTCCCATAGGGTCTCTGAGTCAGAATCAACCCAATGACAGTGGGTTTCGTTTGGTTCATATGGGATCAAACTGACAACAGTAACAGGAAAGGTCGGGAAGGGGCTTAGAGGGCAGTGAGTTTGTTAGAGAGAGCTCAGAATGAGGGTGACAACGGCTGCACGACTCAAAGAAGGCCGTCGATCACTGAGCTGTATGTGCTCAGAAACAACAAAATAAAATACTTTTTAAAATCGGAAGATTTGAAATCTGTAGAGACAGGAAGTAGATTCATAGTTGCCTGGTGCTGGGGGGTTGAGGGAGGACGAGGTGTCTTTTTTCAAGATGATGAAAATGTTCTACAGGTGACTTTGATGGTGGCTGTGCAGCTCCGTGGACACACTGGAGCCACCAAGGTCTGTGCTTTAAATGAACTGCCTGCTACGCGAACTGAGTCTCATTACGCCCAGCCCAAACCCAACCCATAGCTGTCAAGTGGGCTCCAAATCATAGCAGCCCTACAGGACCTGTTTCCCACACTGTGACCTTTGTGAACAGACTGTCACATCTTTTCTCTAGGAGCAGCTGATGGGTTTGAAGCGCCAACCTTTCAGTTAGCAGCCAAGAACTTAACCACCAGGCCACTTGGGCTCTTCAGAGGTTTTTAAAAATCTGACATTTTTCTTGTCTTGGGAGTGTCTCCCACAGGTAATTGTATACACTTTCGACATCAAGACCAGGGCAGGATTGGCTGAAATAACCCAGTAGGTGTCTCAAGAGGCTGGTATCAAAGTGGAGGGCTGTCGCAGCACCTGCCTCAGACTTGGGGACCCTAAATGCATGAGCTAGGGTGGCAGATCCTTCTCTGGACTGTTTCCCCACCCACAAAGTGAGTGGTCAGCCTGGGCAGGGTCCATGCTAATGGTCCCAGCACACGTGAGAAGAGCGAGGGTGCCTGGACTCAGGACGACGCCAGAGGCAGAACTCCTTGTCTAAAGCCCACTGAGGACACACAGGGAGGTAGAAGCTGGGCACAAGCTAATGAAAGTGGGAGACCAGCCCCACCTGCAAGCTCACACTGGCTCTTGAGGACAAGGTGGACCTTCTTCAGGCAACATTCACGGTCTAGAGTTAGGAGGCCACCTTCCCAAAGGACAAGACCTTACCACTGATTGGTCTGTTTATAGGACAGCCTGTTCAGGAAGGAAGCACCAAGGCAATGGGAAGGATCGCCACAAAAAGGCCCCGAAGAGATGGAGCTGCCTGGCATGAATTCATGTTTCATCCTGGACAGCTGGCACCGTCAAGAGAACTTTCAGAGACCATGAAAATGTTGTATGTTGGCGCTGTCGAGGGTGGCAGCCAGGAGGTCACTGATCAAACATGGCTAGGGCAACGGAGGTAGTGAATTTTTCATTTTATTCAATTTTAACTAATTTCAACTTAAAGAGTGGCATATGGCAGGCACTGGACACGGTGCACCCAGGGAGGGACTCATTCCGGGGTAAAGAGCTTGGGGTTCTGGTGATTTACCCACAGGTGACTCTACTTGGTGGTCGCCCCCCCCCCATCCCCACTCTGCGCCTTTCTGGGAGTCAATGGCTCCCCACCTTGCTTCCACAGCCTCCTGGAGAAGGAGCTGGCGTGCAGGAAGAGAAAGGCACCGTTTGAAACAGTGAGAAGATGACTAGATGGCATTCTGGAGCCATTAAAAGATAATGGTAACAAGACACGCTGTCTGTGTTTCAGGTTGGCGTTTGGAGCCACAGCCCTGCGGCCCGGAGAGGGTACTATGGGAGGGCAGAGCGGGGGGCGTCGGAGTGGGGTGGGCCGGGGCAGCCGCTGCAGACCTTGTCTGGGAGGGCACACCCGCCCGCCTGGCACGGACAGGGCAGCCAGAGCGGTCCGGCCGGACCCGCTCAGCTAGTACAGGGTCTCGCGGGCGTGCGTCCTCAGGTGGCGCAGCAGGTGGGAGTTCCGGCTGAAGCTCCTTCCGCACTGCAGGCAGGAGAAGGGCCTGGCCCCAGTGTGGACCAGCATGTGCCGCAGCAGGTTGCAGCTCCGGTTGAAGCTCTTGCCGCACTCCGCACACTCCTGGGGGGCCTCGGCCGGCGGGGCCCCAGACGCCGCCTCCTCCCTGGCCGCCGAGTGGGTGGCCAGGTGCCGCTGCAGGTGCGCGTTGCGCCGGAAGCTCCGGCCACACGTGGGGCAGCTGTAGGGTCGCTCACCGGTGTGGCTGCGGCGGTGGCGGGTCAGGTTGGAGCTGTTGCGGAAGCGGTGGCCGCAGGTGTCACAGGCATGAGGTTTCTCCCCGGTGTGGATGCGCTGGTGGCGGGCCAGGTGCGCGCTCTGGCTGAAGCGTTCCCCGCACTCGCTGCAGCAGCAGGGCTTCTCGCCAGTGTGGCTGCGCCAATGCCGGGTGAGGTCCTGCGTCTGGCTGAAGCTCTTGCCACACTGGGCACAGTGGTGGGGACGTAGGCCGCCGTGGGTCAGCAGGTGGCGGGCCAGGCCAGCACGCCGCACAAAGCGCTTCCCGCATTGCGAGCAGGCGTAAGGCTTCTCACCCGTATGCACGCGCTGGTGGCTGGCCAGCTGGGAGCTCTGGCTGAAGCTGCGGCCGCAGTCCTGGCAGGAGAAGGGCCGCTCGCCAGTGTGCACACGGCGGTGGGCCGCCAGGTGCTCGCTGCGCCGGAAAGCCTTGCCACAGAAGTCGCACACATAGGGCGTGCGTTCAAGGACTGGGCGGAGGCTGCCGGCACATTCGCTGCACTGGTGGCCCTTGTCCTTGGCGTGGATGCGCAGATGACGCTTGAGGCTGGAACGGTGCTGGAAGGCTTGTCCGCAGTGTGAGCACAGGACCGTGGCCTCGGGAGCAGGAGCCTTGGTCTTGGGGTTCTCCGGGTTGCTCGGCGGCTGCGGGTCCTGCTCCCGCGCGTGCGCCAGCAGGTGCTTCAGGAGGCTGGCCCGCCGCTGGAAGCCCTGGCCGCACTCGGCGCAGAGGAAGGCAGGCTCCGAGTGCGTCTGCAGGTGCTTGCTCAGGTGAGAGCTCTGGCGGAATCGATGGCCGCACAGGTGGCAGGCGTGCGGTCGCTCGTCCGTGTGCGTGCGCATGTGCAGCTTGAGGATGGAGCTGCGGCCGAAGGTCTTGCCGCAGCACAGGCACCGGAAGGTGCGCGCCCCGGCTGCGTGCGAGCGCCGGTGGTGCGCCTCCAGGCGGGACAGGTGCGAGAAGCTCACCCCGCACTCGGTGCAGATGAGGCCCCCGGCCGTCGGGGCCTCCGCCACCTCAGCCCTGCCGGGAGAGGATTCCCCGCCTCCAGCACTGCCCTCCCCAGGGCTCTGGTTGGGCTTCTGGGCACGCTCGTCTTCCTCCTTGCCGGGACTGTTCGCCTGTGACTCCCCAGAGACTGCCGGCAACCAAGCAGCACCTTTGGGCTCTTCTAGTTTAATTTCCTCCTTATTTGGAGTCCTGCTTCCAAGTCCTAAGGAAGAAGCAGAAAGAAAGGGATGCTCAGATTCTTTCAGAGGAGCTCCTACGGCCAGGAAACTCAGGCGCAGCAGGGGGGAGGTGCTACCGCTGCTAACCAAAAGGTCGGCAGCTCACACTTTCCAGGCACTCTACGGAAACTATGGGGCTGTTCTACTCTGTCTGTAGGGTCCATATGAGTTGGAATCGACTGAACAGTAGTGGGTTTGGGGGTCCCAGGAGCAGCAGCTGACACTTTAGTGGCCTGGGTAGAAAGAAGCCCGCCAAGCAGTGAGTGGGCAGAGGGTAAGGTGAAAGCAGGAGGCTTCTTTTCTTGATCACCTAATATGTTCTTGTTAAACATACCCAACATTGTTCACCCATCTTTAAGTGCACAGCTTGGTGGCATTCATGACATTCATCACATGGGCAACCCTTCACTACTGTCTAGTGACTTTTTTTCATCCTCCAGATGGAACCCTGCACCCATTAATCAGTCATTCCTTCCAGCAAGTTATCTTAAAAGCTCGAAGATTAATGGAGCAAAGAGGAACAGTGTGCTGTCACCGAGCAGGGAGAGCAGTGGAAGCTGCCTATAGGTGGGCATGTAAATTTATATAGGAAGGTACATTTTCACTCAGTCATAACAAAAAAAAAAGCTCCAAGATTAGACCAGACACAAATAAACAATAAATAAATCCAAAATGACCCAAAGAAGCAGACTCTGGAGCTTGAGTGACCACCCCTAACCCCAAGGAAGGAGCCCTCAGTGACTGTCATCACAAGATCTTCTTACCCAGAGGGTGCACGGGCCAGGCCTTCTTTGCTGGGACATCCTCAAAGGTCAAGGACTCCTGTAACCAAAGGCAAGGCAGAGACCCTCGGTGAGCAAGGAGTGGGCCCCCAATTGTGTGTGCTGGGCCAGAAGCAAATGAAAAACTCTTTACATTACAATTAAAGAAGATAAAGGTTTGCTAAAACTGCAGAGGTTGAGAGAGGGTGAGGGGAATTAGCCCAGCTCACCAACACAGCTGCCAGTTCTTGATCTTGGGAATTCTCTGGCCACAGCGTGGGGCCCTGGGAAGCTGCCAGTGTTAGGGAAGAAAGAAAGAGCTATTAGAAGCCAGCCTTGCCCGCCCTGTGGCTGCAGGGACAGGTTCCCCATTGCACAGCCCCATGAGAGATATGCTTGGCTGGCTTCATCCTGGATAACTGCTATCCAGTTGCCACACCAGCCACTGACCAATGCCACCAGCTCTCCGCTGTTCCCAGGCTCTCTGCCACCCCGGACTCCCCATCAGTCTCCACTGTCCTGGGATCCCTGCCATCCTGGACTCTCCACCATCCCTGGTCTTGCTACCACCCCGGCTCTCCACCATCCCGCGCTCCCCACCACCCTGGGCCCACCACTGTCCAGGGCTCTCCAACACTCTGGGATCTCTAGCTTCCTGGGCTCCCCACCACCCCAGGCTCTCTGTCGTCCCCAGGCTCCCTACCACCCCCGACGCTCTCCACCGGTCCCGAGCTTTCCACTGTCCCAGGCTCTCAACACCACCCCCACCCTCCCTGGCTCCTGAGCCTTACCGCTGTCTTGTGGAGTCCGGAAGGTTTTGGGGGGATCAGGGCTCTGCGGCTGCTTCAAACTCGGGCTATGCATCCAGACCCCTGCCTCAGCAGGCTGGATGGCACCTGGCTGGGAAGGGGGTAGTTCATTCGGTGGACCCAGGGCTGGGGGCTCTTCTGAAGGTACTTCTTCTTTGGTGGTGTGACTGGGGACCTGGGAAGGTCCCCCTTGTTCTTCCAAGGTGACATCTGTACTGGAGTAATTCTTGGCAGCATTAAAGCTAAAATCCTGTTAAAAACACATCCAGGGTAGTCATGGAGTTACTCCTACTGACTGCAGAGCAGAGAGGCCAGAAGCCACGGGGAGTCACCCAGGAAGGGGTTAGGAGGTCAGACGGCATTGGTGGAAGGACACAGATGGGCTCTCCACAGCTTGCTTTTTGTTTCTTTTTCCACAGGCAAGTTTTAGTCAACTTTTGGATAGGCTGGGGAGGAGGGGTTATACAAAAGCAGCCTCAGCAGCTGCTCTTTCATGGTTCCTGTAAATATATCTGTCACCAGTATCTGTCAATTTGGCTTTTCAGCGTTGTACAACTGGGTGACCGTCACAGCATGAACCGGCTGTGTGACCCTCACGCTTCCTCAGTGGGAATTTCCCATCAGATCAACAGAACGATTTTACCCAACTCTTAAGAAACACAAAATCCTCGCTTTATATCAGTGTTCCAGAGAATGAAAACAGAAGAAGGAAATCTATGCGAGGCACATTATAAAGCTAATTTTAATTTCCAAATCTGGCCCGAACAGCGGAAAAGAAAATCGTGGCTCTAACACACATCAACATAGATGAAAGCAATTCTAAACAAAATACTGGCGGTCTAAATCCGGCAGCAGAAGTCTCTAAAACTCATGATTAATATATCTATGCCAAGAATTCAAATGTGGGCCCACGACAGAAAAAATCAGCAATTTTTAACATTTTAGTAGATTTAAAAAGTCATATAACCGTTTCTATAAAACCAAACAAAATTGTTACCGTGGAGTCAATCCCACTGACTGCACGTGTCACAGCAGAACTGTGCTCTTTGGGGTTCCCAGTGGCTGGTTTTTCAGAAGTAGATCACCAGGCCTTTCTTCTGAGGTGCCTCTGGGGGCCCTTGAACCCCAAGCCTCTCATCATGCAGCTAAGTTATTAGCCATTTGCAAGAGACTGATCGTTTCTGCCCACGAAAGAAGCACTCGATGCCATGCAGCTGTCCCACGTGCTTTCTAAAGAAATTTTCAGCAAACTAGGAGTACAAGGGAATTTACCTAATATGTCCAAGAATATTAAACCAATCTGCAGCCTTTAGGGGGCTGTGAGGTTATGTTCATGGAGGGGGAGGGGGAGGATGGCCACAGAACTCGAAGAACATCACTGGTGTCCCGGAACTGTACCTGCAGACACTGCGGAAACGGTGTGTTCTACTGGCTATGTGCTCAGCAACAAAAATAAACCATTAGAAACAAAAAGGAAAAAGGCCTACAGCAAGCATCTTGCTGAGAAAATGTCCTGACATGTTAGTGGAGAGTTCGCGTCCCCAGCCTGATGCCTCCCCACTTACCAGCGTCCCGACGCTGCCCGCCTGCACCCCGGTGCCCGTCCCCCCTTACCAGCGGCCCGGCTCTGCCCACCTTCCCCCCCCGTGCCCGTCCCCCCTTACCAGCGGCACAGCACTGCCCACCTTCCCCCCCCGTGCCCGCCCCCCTTGCCAGCGGCCCAGCTCTGCCCACTTTCCCCCTGGTGCCCACCCCTCCTTACCAGCGGCCCGGCTCTGCCCACCTTCCCCCTGGTGCCCGCCCCTCCTTACCAGCGGCCCGGCGCTGCCCACCTTCCCCCCCCCGTGCCCGCCCCTCCTTACCAGCGGCCCGGCGCTGCCCACCTTCCCCCCCCGTGCCCGCCCCTCCTTACCAGCGGCCCGGCGCTGCCCACCTTCCCCCCCCGTGCCCGTCCCCCCTTACCAGCGGCCCGGCGCTGCCCACCTTCCCACCCCCGTGCCCGTCCCCCCTTACCAGCGGCCCAGCACTGCCCACCTTCCCCCCCCCGTGCCCGAACCTCCTTACCAGCGGCCCGGCTCTGCCCACCTTCCCCCCCCCGTGCCCGTCCCCCCTTACCAGCGGCCCGGCGCTGCCCACCTTCCCCCCCCCGTGCCCGCCCCCCTTACCAACGGCCTGGCTCTGCCCACCTTCCCCCTGGTGCCCGCCCCTCCTTACCAGCGGCCCGGCTCTGCCCACCTTCCCCCCCCCGTGCCCGCCCCCCCTTACCAGCGGCCCGGCTCTGCTCACCTTCCCCCCCCCGTGCCCGTCCCCCCTTACCAGCGGCCCGGCTCTGCCCACCTTCCCCCCGTGCCCGACCCTCCTTACCAGCGGCCCGGCGCTGCCCAGCTTCCCCACCCCGTGTCCGCCCCCCCTTACCAGCGGCCCGGCTCTGCCCACCTTCCCCCCTGTGCCCGCCCCCCCTTACCAGCGGCCCGGCTCTGCCCACCTTCCCCCCGTGTCCGCCCCCCCTTACCAGCGGCCCGGTGCTGCCCACCTTCCCCCCGTGCCCGTCCCCCCTTACCAGCGGCCCGGCACTGCCCACCTTCCCCCCGGTGCCCGCCCCTCCTTACCAGCGGCCCGGCGCTGCCCACCTTCCCCCCCGTGCCCGCCCCCCCTTACCAGCGGCCCGGCTCTGCCCACCTTCCCCCCCCCGTGCCCGCCCCCCCTTACCAGCGGCCCGGCTCTGCCCACCTTCCCCCCCGTGCCCGCCCCCCCTTACCAGCGGCCCGGCTCTGCCCACTTTCCCCCCCGTGCCCGCCCCCCCTTACCAGCGGCCCGGCTCTGCCCACTTTCCCCCCCGTGCCCGCCCCCCCTTACCAGCGGCCCGGCTCTGCCCACCTTCCCCCCCGTGCCCGCCCCCCCTTACCAGCGGCCCGGCGCTGCCCACCTTCCCCCCCGTGCCCGCCCCCACTTACCAGCGGCCCGGCGCTGCCCGCCTCCAGCCTGGCGCCCTCCAGCAGCAGCAGCACCTCCTCGCCGTCCCGCAGCGGCTGGCCTTGCAGCCGGCCCAGGAGGTGCGGGGGCAGCACGCTCAGGAACTGCTCCAGCACCAGCAGCTCCAGGATCTGCTGCTTGCTGTGCAGAGCCGGCCGCAGCCAGTGGCCGCACAGCTCGCGGAGCCTGCTCAGGGACGCCCTCGGCCCCACGTCCTCCCGGTACTGGAAGCATCTGAAGAGCTGGTGGGCCACCTCGGGCCGCAGCCTGGCCTCCAGGTGCTTGGAGTCCTCTTCCTCTTCTAGCTTAACTGCTCCGAGCTGCTCTTGCTCCGGGGTGCCTGGGCCCGGCTCAGCAAGCATCCTCGACCTCGGCGTCGCCTCACAGCTACACTCTCTCCTCCGACACCTGCGGAGAAGACGACTGTGGGGTAGGGTCTGGTCCGGGGGGCGGACACCCTCCTGAAAGCTTTTTCCAGGTAACCAGTTACAAGCAGAGCTGCCTCCCCACTGCCATCAGCGGCTGAGAATTTAGAAGCTGATGGCCGGGCCTTCCTCTCTAGGCGCCTCTGGGTGGACTTTACTCACCTCCAGTCTTTCAGTTAGCAGCCCAGCACATCAACTGTTTGCAGGACCTTGGGACCCCAATCAATATTAAGATGTCCCCAAAGAAAGAGCACTGCTTGTGGGTCATGGACCACCAAAGTCAGGAGAGCCCTCACCTTCTGCTGGACCAAAGCACCCCAAAGCAGAGAAGACGGATACTACTGTGGTCTGCTCCTGCAGAATTTCCAAGTTCATTCTTCTACTCCGGCGATTAAACTTAGCATCGCTGAGAATGGCTAGACCCTCCTCCTTCCTGCTGCGGTGTCACGTGCAGCACACAGCACCATGGAGGATGTACTCTTTTCAAAAATGTTTCATCTCAATCTAATTCAGTCTCTCAACCCAGCTCCCAGCTTAAAAAGCATTACAAGGAATGTCACTTTGAGGGTTAAAGTGCACCTGACCCAGTCCCCGGTCTTTTCAATTGCCTCACATGCAGGCTAAATCTGGACAATGAGAAAGGAAGGGTAAAAAAGAACTGATGCCTCTGACTCCGGCGTTGGTGGAGAAGACAGAACGTGCCACGGACAGCCAGAAGGAGGAACAAATCTGTCTTGGAAGAAGTACGGCCGGAATCTTCCTTGGAAGTCAAGGAAGCAAGACTTTGCCTGGTGTGCTTTGGCCATATTATCAGGAGGGAGTGGTCCCTGGAGAGGACATCATGCTTGGTAAAGTAACAGCAAAATAGAGGAAGACCCTCAAGAAGGAGGCCCGACACAGTGGCTGCCGCAGCAGGCTAAGACACAGCAGTAAGGTTAGCACAGGGCTGGGTCGCGTCTCTTCTGTGGTGCGTGGGGTCACCGTGACTCAGAACCAATCGCAACAGGTTTGGTTTGGTTGTAGCTGATAAAGGACTTCTATTTAGAATATGTGAAAAACTCTCATGACTCCCAAAAAGACAAATAACCCAGTTAAAAAATAGGGAAAGGATCTGAATAGACATTTCACCAAACATAACACAAGTGGCCAAGGAACACTTGAAAAGATGCTCAGGGAAAAACCTAGTGCTGTCGACTCTGCAAATCAGATCACAGTGAGGTACCATTGCCCATCCACTAGGGTGGTGAGAATAAAGACAGCAGGTAGTAACAGGTGACGCTGAGGATGTGCAGAGACTGAGTCCTCATACACAACGGCTTTGGAAAACAGGCTGGCAGTTTCTCTGAAGCTTAAATAGATAATGTGTCACTGCCGCCAGGTGCTGCCAAGTTGGTTCCCAACTCATGATGACCCTCTGTGCAACAGAAAGAAACACAGCTGGCCCTGGGCCATCCCCACAATCGTTGTCATGCTTGAGCCCATAGGTGCAGCCCCTGGGTCAGTCCATTTCACTGGGGGTCTTCCTCTTCTCCATGACCTCCTATGTTACCAAGCATGATGTCCTTCCCAGGGACCCTTCTTTCCTGATAACTTGTCCAAAGTGCATGACATGAAATCATGCCATTCTCACCTCTCGGGAGCATTCTGGCTACACATCTTCCAAGACAGATTTATTTCTTCTGGTGACAATATTCTTTGCCAACACCATGTGACCCAAAAATTCCACCCCTAGGTATTTTCCAGAGACATCCACCCAAAAACTTCAACATGATTATTCTTAGCAGCATCATGCAAAGTAGCCAAAAAGTGGAAACAACCCAGACACCCATCAGCTAATGCATGAATCAGCAAAATGTGGTCTGATCATACAGTGGAATATTATTCGTCATAAAAAGGAGTGAAATTGTCATCTATAGGGTGTTGTCTTACTGGCCTCTTATTACAGGGGAAAGGAAAGGAGAGGATGGAGAGGAGGGGACAGGAGATTGTTAAGAGGATACAACATGTACAGCACGGAAAGGAGGAGTGCGCTGTCACCAATCAAAGAGTGCAGAACGAGCTGCAGATAGGCAGGCACGCAAATTTAAACTGGATTGTACACTTCCACTCAATCACAATAAAATTCATCCATGCTGCCACATGGATGAATCTTGAAGATGTTATATAGTGTGAAAAAAGGCAGACACAAAATGCCACATATTATATGACCCCATTCGCATGAGGTGAACTGAACAGGCAAATACAGAGAGACAGAAAATAGATTAGTGGTTTCCCAAGCTGGGAAAGAATGGGTCACAACCCCCACTGATGGGTACTGGCTTTCTTTTCAAGTTGATGAAAATGTCCTATAATGGATCATAGTGCGAGTGTTCTAAGGCAGAGAACAGGAGGGGTAATAACAGGTACAGGTGTTTTGTTTTTAGTTAAAGTCCAGGCATGGCAGGACAGTAATTCTGTTCAACAGGAACCAGCCCTGCTGCCAGGCCTCAGGCAGAACTGACCCAAGTTCCTGCGTGCCGCCGATGGGCATGTCCACACTTCACAGAAGGGGGCAGTCTGCCCAGGACAAAGGGCAAATCACTGCTGGAATAGGGTGTCTGGGAGGAGACAGGCTGGACCCTGTGGAGTGCAGTGTCCTGGAGAAGATAGGTGGGCCTTACTGCAAGAGTACGGTGGAGAGAGTTCTGAAAAGAAATATTTCTTTTTGGGGGGTCCTAGAAGAGTAAGAGTGGGTTCGAGTAGAGATGAGAATGCAGGCGTAAAGCTGGGTGGTGAGGGAGGGCCAAGCCTTACAGCAGAGGTTTCCAGATGCTCCTGGTTCTCAGCGCCTAGTGTCCCAGTGATTTTGTCATGGTGCCCCTAGGTCAACAGAAGTGCCCAAGAGTTCTGTTTATTAAGTAGTTAAGTTCACACAACCTAGTTTAGCATTTATGTCCTACCCACGTAGGTGTCTGAAAAACGAACTGGATTGCCCTAGTCTTGATTTTTTTAAAAAAACCCACAAACCAAACCAGAGGCACTGCTGGTTGAGTCAGTCCTGACTCAGCAACCCTGCAGGATGGAGTAGGAGTGCTCCAAAGTTTCCACGGGGCACCTGGCGGATTTCAACTGGTGACCTTTTGGTTTGCAGACATAGCACTTAGGCACTATGCTACCAGGGTTTCCTTAAAATTCACCTTTTTGAAAGTGTACAATTCAGTGCCTTTTGGAAGACAGACTTGTGCAACCATCACTATGACCCATTAGAGGAATTTTCATCAACTGGAAAAGAAAACCAGTACCCATCAGTGGGGGTCGTGACCCATTGTTTCCCCGGCTCACCTGTCTCTGGGAAACCACTGATCTATTTTCTGTCTCTGTGTATTTGCCCATTCGATTCACTTCATGCGGATGGGGTCATGCAATACGTGGCATTTTGTGTCTGCCTTTTTTCACCTGTCTCCCACCTCCTAGGAGAAATATGGTTTCATACGTGTTGTGGCGTAGTGGCTACGTGCTATGTCTGCTAACCACAAGGTTGGCAGTCCGAATCCATCAGGCGCTCCTTGGAAACTCTATGGGGCAGTTCTACCCTGCCCTATAGGGTCGCTGTGAGTTGGAATCAACTGAACGGCACTGGATTTGGTTTTGGTTTGCTTCAGTGTTTCTAACGGTCTTCGCCTCTAGGAATGAGACCAAAGTGTGAGTTCCAAACCACGTTAGCGAAGGAAAAAACATAGGAAGACAATGAAAAGAACTGGTTGTCACCAGACTGCGTCTGTCACAGACACAGAACCAGTTCAATGATTATTTAGAGTATCTTAGAACTGAACCCCAAATGGGGCGCTTTCTTTCTGTGCAGAGAGATCTGGGGTTAGCTTTGCTTTCAGAACTCAGCTTATCCAAGTAGCCCAATAAGCACTATGGATCTTATATTTTCAGAGATTTACAGCAAGGATGTTCATGCTTAACCACGTCAGTCACAATTCTTACCTTTTTATACCTGAGACACTTGAACAGGAAAGAGAGAGAAAAGGGATGTCAGGAGAACAGCTGGTGCGCACGCTCTGTGCACAGCAGAAAGGAGAGCGCGGCTCAGATGCAGTTGGAGGAGGCAGGTTACCTACTCCCTGGAGAACCTTTTCCGTGTCATGGGGCCTCCGAAAGGTAGCCAGTAGGGCATAGACCGCCACCAGGTGGTAGATGTGGGCTTTTGAAATCGAGAAAATAAAAATACACTTTCCGACGTTAGTTGGATCTAGTCTAGGATCGAGTCGAGAGTACTCTCTGGAACACTCTTTTAGGAGAATGTTTCTGTTGTCTACGGCCTGATGAGTTTATTAAGAAGACCTGCCGACACTGAGTCAACTGCAGCTCACAGCAATCCTAGAGGACAGAGGAGAACCACCCCAAGCATTTCCAAGGAGCGTCTGGTGGATTCCAGCTGCTGACCTTTAGGTTAGCATCTGTAACTCTTAACCCTCTGTGTCACAGGGCTTCCTGTTATTACCAGCTATCACTTCCACTCTTTCAAACTAGAAGCATCTCCTATAGGGTAGCTAACCACAGTCAGACACCCTGGTGGCGTAGTGCTTAAATGCTATGTCTGCTAACCAAAAGACTGGCAGTTCAAATCCACCAGGCACACTTTGGCAACTCTATAGGGCAGTTCTACTCTGTCCCATAGGGTCACTATGAGTCAGAATCAAAAACACTAAGTTTTGGCTCAGGCTACTTCTGCAGAGGCTTTTCCTGATACCCCAAGTCTAAGCTATGTCACTCTGTCATTTCCTCATAGCACCAGTGACAATGTCTAGCCATATGCACATCTGTCTATTTGTATGTTCCCTTCAGTTCTAAGTATCCTTCTCACCCCATGGACTGTAAGACCTTTGAGAATGGGAACCTCCCTTGTTATGAAGCGTTTTGCGCCTAGATTGGGGACTGACGGTCAACACGCATCCAGCAAAGGAATGCCTCCTCCTTGGAAAACCATCCAGTGACCTTCAGCCCGTTAGTATCACATCACGCCATGTCTCACACCACCAGCTTGTTGCCCATGCGTGACTGCATTTCACTGCCTGACAGCTTGCTGGCCCACGCTTCCCTTGTTCAGGTCCTACCCTGGGGTTAAACAAGGCTTTTGAGTCCCACGGCTCGTGCTTTCAGGTGGCTCTGCTGCAGGCCACTTCACTGGCTCAGCTGCCTGTCACCTGCCTGTGTCTGACTCTAGGGTAGGCATCTCTCAATGTGTCCATCATACTCTCACTGTCTCCACTGTCCTCCCCACAGACAACCCAAATCAACCCAGACCAAAATACTGGCCTCAGGGAACCATCTTTCTTGAGGTGACATTTCAAATTTAGCAGCATAGAATATTGAATTTGCCAGAGAGGGTTTAAGAACCTTAATAGTTACCATCTGGAGACTCACTGTGGCTCTAGGCACAGTTTATTGGGGTCAGATTACAGAGCTGGGCATTGGATGACGCATTTTTCTTTTTGCCCCGTCTGTTTCCCTAGAACATGCTGTTTACATCATCGGTGCCCCAGAGAGGTTGGGTGGACTGAAAGTGTACCCCAAACAGTGCATTGGACTTGGGGCCAAAGACATGAGTTCTACTGATGGCCCCATTATGGTGCGGGAAGCACCAGGCAGTCCAGCAGGTAAAGCTTCAAATGGAAATTAGCGTAGTTTACAGATGTGATTGGAGGCCCTGGTTGGCACAAAGGGTTCGGCGCTCAAATAGCTGAAAGGCTGGAGGCTGACCGCCCCCCCCCAACAGATGCCTCTCAGAAAGCAGGCCTGGTGCTCTGCCTCGACGGGTCACGGTCTTGAAAACCCCGGGCAGCTATCTGCTCTGCACTGTGGGGTCGCCATGAGTCCAACTGGTCACTGACCACCACGATGTAGGTGTGAGTGTATGTTGGGAAACCTGTGGAATCAGCTCGAAAACTGTAAGCCAGTGGAGTAGGAGAACAGCTGTAAAACCGGTATTCAGACACCAAAAACCTTCCCATGTCAAAACAGTAACTACTTAATACCCAAACCAGACCCACGGCTAGAGTTGATTCCTACTCACAGCGACCCCATAGGACAGAGTAGAACTGCTCCATAGAATTTCCAAGCACTAACTGGCAGGATCAAATTGCCAACCTTTGAGTCAGCAGACACAGCACTGAACCACTACACCACCAGGCTTTCCACACTAACAAAAAACCCGTCTCAGGGTCCCTGATACTGGCTGCAGGGAGTTAGGGCTTCGAACACCACTGACATCCCTGAGAATGGCGCCCCCTGGGGCTGAACAAGTGCAATGACGGGACTCTAAAATACCGTGAAGCCCAGCCGTTGATTCTGCCCCCTGGGGGCCCTAAAGGGCACAGAACTGCCCCACGGAGATCCCGGGGAGTGGCTGGGGGACCCGAACTGCAAACCTTAGGTTAGCAGTCGAGCTTTTAACCCCCACGCCACTACAGTATCTTAAACCAGAGATGTGAATGCAGGGGGTGAGGAAACGAGATGATCAGGAGTGGAAGGACCTGCTGGGAGACAGAGAGAGCTTCACCCATCAGGAAGAAGGTCGCCGGTGTCACGAAACAACGTGAGCAGAAATGGTGACTGAGAATCGAAACTGCGGTGTGCACCTTCTCCTGAAATACAGTTTTGAAAAAGTGGGAACTTGATGGGTATCATGGTATTTTTTCAAAGGCTTGCAAGGCTTTCTGGGAACAAAAAGGGAAATGTGACTATGGATGGGACACTAGATGATAATGGGGTGACTTAGTTTTCTGAGGTGGGACCCTAGTCTTATGAGATATAGGACATATTTTTATTCTTAGAAGATACTGAAGAGTTGGGAAGTGAAGTTGGCTGGAGGCCCAAAGCACACGGGACAAAAAGACGCTGCCGTTGCTTTGATTCTGACCCACGAAGACCATGTGTCACCGAGTAGAACCGCTTTGCACAGGATTTTCCAGGCTGTGATCTTTCGGAGGCAGATCGCCAGGCCCTTCCTCTGAGGCCCCTGCTTGCACCACCCAGGGACTCCTCAGCAAAACAACAGCCAAGTGTTGAATTTAGGACAGGTGAGGGGCGTGTGGGTGTTCTTTGGGCTCTTCTTTTAATTTCTAAGGATGTTTGAGAATTTCAAAAAATAAGTTTGGTGTGTATATTTTTGCCACAATAAAAAACTAAAAATAAAAGGTCAGGGAACTTCCAGATATCTTGACGCTATTTTATGGCTCTGTAGGTGGCCCTCAGGCATCAAGGCTGAGGTCAGCCGCTGGCCAGGCAGAGCTGAGCCCCTACCTGGTGCTCAGATCGCCCACCTCCCCCTGCTGCAGCCCCCAGGGTGAGCGGAGATGAGAGTGGCACAGCCTAGCCCAAACCCAGAGCTCAAAGAGGCGCCTGCCTGGACCATTTGAAGAAGTGAGTGTTACTGGAAAGACGGCAGAGGTTTCTGGAAAAATGGAGGGGAAAGGGTTGGGTGAATGGGACTGATCTCCACGAGGAAGCAGCGCTGGGTGGGAAGGGGCAGCCAGGTGGTCATTCCCCTTTCTCCTCTCCCTCACCCCCCACCCTCCGTGGTGGACTCGGCCGGTCCACATGCCCCTCCGGGAGGCACCTACACCGACCGTCCATGCAGTGTTCCCAGCCGGCCAGCAGGGGCGCCGACCCCCGGCCCCGAGGCCTCCTGAGCCCAGCCCAGCCCCTCTCCCCGGAAAGGGCTCCCTGGGGCTTCTCCTCCGCTTTCCTTAACTGGGGAGCCCGTAATGGCCCCAAGTTTAGCGGCACTCACAGAGCACAGCCATTCTTTCAGCTCAACCCAGAGCCTTCAGCTTTTCTCAACAGGCTTATATTTTTGTTACAGAGCTTTCAGATACTTTTATATTTTTTTACTAGGGCAGGAATTATTTTACAGATATGGAGACCCAGTCTCCAACATGTCTCTGCCTTCCTTGTTTTCTCAAATCTGTGACCCAGGATGGGTACCCAGAGCTTGGAGGGTGGGAAGGGGACAGGATGAAATAAGAAAGCCCCGCGCACAACGTCCTACCGCCAGAGAACAGGGCCTGACACGTGGTGGGCGACCCTGGTTGCTATACTGGGTCATACAAGTAATCCCCCCTAACACGGTGACTGACGTTAGTACTGGTCCTGCCACAGACCCAATTTACAGCCGAGAACAGAAAGGCTCAGAGATTATGACACTTGCCTTAGACGTTAGCCCGCGCTGGTAAAGGGCAGGGAAAAGCCAGCCTGGCCGCCAGCTTTCGGCGGTTTGCTGAGCCCCCAAATGCAGGGCCGGGGCTCTCTGACCCTCCCCTCCAGGAAGGGGAGAGGAAACCTGAATTTTAAACCTCACCCCCTCAGAGGATAGTTGAGCAAAACAATGATGCAAAACAATGTCACCGGGCCCGTCTCCCGGTCCCCGGTACAGCCCCCACCGCCCTCCCGCCTCGCCCCTCCCCCTCCTGCTTCTCCCTCCATTTCTCCCCACCCCTCCCATCATCTCCCCACAGCCGGTCCAGCCTTTGCTCTCTTGCAGGGTGGTCTGGTCCTCATGGGGCCTTTCCTTGTGACCTCTGCTCCCTTCACAACACGGGGACGCCTCCTGTGGAATCCTTCAGCACCCCCACACTAGCATCACACTGTCTCCCAACCTCGGCCGAGGCTTCCTCCCTCTGGCCAGTGGAAAGGAACGGCCTTCTTCCCTAGCTGGGGTCACTCAGCACAGGAAGTTATTTCAATGCAGTAGAAACAGCACAAGGGGAACGGCGTGCTGCCTCTCAGTCACATAAGGAGGAGCACGTGAAAAACGTCAGCAGAGACCCTTGGTCGATGTTGAAGAGAGCGGATCTTTCTTCGACTGTTTTTAGTGGCCAAAGCAAATCGATTAGAAACCAGCTGCTTACCGTCAGCGGCCGTGTAGTAACAGCGGGCAGGTGCCCGGTGCTCAGGCTGGGGCAGTGGGCTCAGGCTCGCTCAGGTCCCCACCCACCCAGCCTGTGTGGCAGATCTTAATTTCTGTGTCTGACAAAACCAAAGACGGAGCCCAGGGAGGCTGGGTCCCTGGCTCGAGGTGACGCTGGAGCAAGCCAAGATCCGTCCTAAGGCGGGAATCCTGAACCACTCTGCTGAAGCGTGCAAACGCCCTGAAACAGCAGAGGACCCGATCCGCGCCTACCCCCACCCTGTGTGATCTCCCCGGGCTCAGCCAGCGTCCTGGGGGATGTGAATCCGAAAAAGAACGGGAAGGGGACTCCAATCCCAGTCACTGGGCCTAGACACACAGGGTGGCTGGAATCTCCAGAGGTGCGGTCCCAGCAGAAGGGTTTCAGAGATGGAATTCAAGGGACTTTGGCTTTCAGGAGTCTCTCCCTCCACCCGCTTTCCAGGACAAAAGCTGTTAATATGCACATGTGGGGGGTGGGCTGGAGGAGGGAGGCTCCGCAGGCGCCAGCCAGCCAGTACCTGATCGCCCTTATTTGGAATCCTGGCGGGGCGGGGGCACAGACTGAACCAGGCTGGGATGGCGGTCCGCCGCCACAACCACCTAAAGATGGGGCAGGCCTAGAGCCATGGGGGCAAAAGGTGGGATCCTTGGCCAGGAGCACCCCTTTCTCCCTGGACTCGGTCTGCGGTAACCTAATTTGCTTCTCTGTGTTGCTTGGGTCTCACTCTGAGGTGGGGAGCCTCGACCCGACTCTCTACTGCGTCCCCAGGCCCCTGAGTTGTGCTAGGTACAGACTGCCCCTCATGGGGCTCCCCTCCTGGCACTAGGCTGGGGGACCTGGGCACATGGTGCCCGCCTTCTCCTCCCAGTGGGTGTAGGAAGACCCAGTGACCCCACAACCACTTGTCCACGGGGCTGCCTGGCCCTCCCCAGCACAGACCGTCCACAGCCTCCCAAGCCTCTCATTCAGCACTCGACCCTCGGCCACTGAGGCCCAAGCCTCTCACCCTTCTCTCTCCGAGTCGCTGGCTTCAGTCTGGGCAGCCTGCACCTCGGGCCTTTCCAGCTCACGGCTCAGAGTCTCGACTACAGAGGCGGGGTCCTGGAGGGGGTCTCTGGTGGCCCCAGGAAAAGAGCCAACCTCGCCAGCCAAGGGAAGGACTCCGGGAAAATGGAACAGGAAGTTCCTTGCCCCAGTCCCATCCAGGTGAAGAGGGGGGGGGGTTCCTACAATTAACCCTTCACCTCCCAGATTGGGGGCGGGTGGAGGGAGGGCGGGGCCAGAGAAATTGACAAAGTGTCTAACGCCCATTCTAATCCCAGAGTTCATCAGAATTTACCTGCCTCAGGAAGCAAAACCTCTGCCCTCTGCTAAAGCAGGACTGACCCACGTGACCCTCATGGAAATTGCTGTTTGTCAGTCTTTTCTCTTTAGGGAAAATAACCAAAAAAAAAAAAAAAACATTGCCGTCGAGTCTATTCCGACTCACAGTGACTCTACTGGACAGGGTAGAACTGCCTTATACGGTTTCCAAGGAGATCCTTCGTGCCTCCTGCCAGGGAGGACCCCGGCATCTCCTGTCCCAGGGAGCTGCGGCCACCCGCTGGGTGTCCGGAGATGGCCTGGCCGCCCCTCTGCGGACTGTGGCTTTCCCACACCCTTCAGTCTTTCAGTGCCCTCTTCCTTGACTGTCGTTGGTTAGGATCTGTGTTCTCTAGAATACAAGCGCCCTGCGGACGAAGACTTGTCTCACCGTCCTCTCTACATCCCGGCTGCCAGCCGACTCCAGGGCAGGCAGGACCAGGAGCCCACCCCACGAGGGACTGGGCTTGGCTAGTGGTTCTGGGGCCAGCAGGGCGGAGCCGAGACGACTCGCGCCGGTGGGGGCGGGGCGCGTGCTGGGGGCGGGGCGCGTGCTGGGGGCGGGGCCCGCGGCGGGGGCGGGGCCGGGCAGGGTGCACCTCTGGCCACCCAGCCGAGTGTTTAGGAAAGATTTTTGGCAGGTTCGCGGGTTGGGGAAGGGGCCTAGATCTCATTGAGCGCCGGAAGGCGCGGGAAGGGCAGCGCGGTAGGTCTCTGCGCGGGAGGCGTCGAGGGCCCCTGGTCCAGCCGCACCCCGCGCCCTGCAGAGCTCGCACATGCGCACTCTCCCGCACCTAGGCCGGGGCTCTGGCCGCAGGTTCCGCACTCACTGCTCCACTGTCCCCCTCTACAGGGGCCGACCCAACCCCGATGACTGTAGCCTTCGAGGCGTGGCTGTGGACCTCCGCCCGGGGCGCCGGGCAGCTGGACCACTAGCAGCAGCGGGCCCTCTACCGGACGTCACACGAGAGTGCAAGACAACTCAAGGAACGTGGCCTCCGGATAACAAGCCGACATGGTCTCGGTGCCTCAGCCTGCAACGTCGGAGCTGAGAGCTGGGGGAGTCGGCTGCGAGCGCAGAAGGAAAGAAAGCTCGAAGTCAGTTGTTCAGTGAACTTCAGTCGGGACATGTTAGGTGGAAACATCAGAGGAGCAAGGATCAGCCCCTCTCACCCACCAAAACGAGCACACGGCAGAAAGGCAGGCCTCGCAATGAGTCAAGAGCAGCACCAGCTTTCTGCCTCCTCCATTCCTAAATATTAGCCCAGGCTTCGACTTTCCCTGGCTTTAGCTAACAGCCAAGATCCCGCCTATGACGTGCTCCTGCCGTCCATTCATTCGTTTTTGCTGGAGTTCCCCAAATGGTGCACGTGCTTAATGCTCCCTGCTAACGGGAAGGTTGCTGGTTCGAGTCCAGCAATAATCCCTAGGAAGACAGCCTGGGAATCTACTTCTGAAAAACAGCCCCTGAAAATGCTGTGAAGCCCAGTTCTGCTCTGACCTCACGTGCAGTTGCCAGGAGTCAGAATCCATCGGAGACCAGCGGGTCCGGATGCCCGGCACTGTCCCTGGTAGCAGTGTTGAGTGGGGTGGGTGCTGCCCTAACGAGGCTTACAGTCTGGGCAAGACCAAGCCACCTACACAGGGGTTCCTTTTGACTTCTTTTATTAACTCACTTTATTTTACAGAAAAAGAAAGAAAGAAATTGATGAACGTTAGAGAAACAAAACCAAACCCTGCTGCCTTTTCCTTCCAACTCCTGGCAGCCCTATAGGACATGGCAGAACTTCCAAGGTGGAGCTGGCAGATGTGAACTGCCGAGTTTTGGTTAGCAGCCAGAGCTCGACCTGTGTCACTGAGGCTGCTGACTGACAGTAAACCAAAACAAACCGAAGCCCATTGCCATTGATCAGTTCCAACGCAGAGCGACACTACAGGACCCAGAGGGTTTCCCAGGAGCAGCTGGTGGATTCGAACTACCAGCTTTTCAGTTAGCAGTGAGGCCCTGAAGCACTGCGTCACCAGGGCATGAAAGAGATCGTTCAAGTCCTTTCAATTCTTCCTAAGGAATCCTGGTGGCACAGTGCTCAAAGCTCTTGGCTGTTAACCAAAATACCGGTGGCTTGTGCCCCCCAGATGCCCTCAGGTGTCTCCATTAAGATTTACAGCCTTGGAAACCCTGGGCAGAGGGCTCTTCTCCTCCATCCTACTAGTCAGGCTCAGCCACATAGGTTGTTTGTGGTTTACATTTTTCCTGATGCTTGAAAATATACTCCCCTCTCCCAGGGTGGTATCCAGTAATGACAGCAAATTCTTATGAAGTTCCTGGATTGTGTCTGGTCTTCACTCATAGGCAAAAACCAGAGTTTTCAATAAATATAGAAACCTACACATATACAAGGCTGTATCTTAATATCTCCTAAAATTATCTTGAAAATACAAATTTAAACTAGTCTAGTGTTGCCTTAGATCTTTAAAATAACTTATTCTTGTTGTAGTTGAGAATACACACAGCCGAACCTCTATGCCAGTCCAGCAGTTTCTGCTTGTACCGTTCAGTGATGCTGGTGGCATTCATCAAGCTGTGCCACCCTTTTCACTTGCCTCTTCCAAATTGTTCCTGCCTTTGGCAGCAGGTTTGGGGGGGCATGAAATTAGTTCCTTTAGGTGGTCTTTTGCCTTGGCTCTTTGCAAAAACAGCTTCAAATATTTTCTCCTAAATGCCAAGGAATTAACCTGTACCCTAGTGTTCTACTCCAGAGGGTGTTACTTTGCTCTAAGCTGACTAACATTTCCTGGGTGAGTGGTAAACAATGTGTGGTTGGATGCCTTTTGTCTGGTCCTGGGCTGCTGCCTGCCCTGTGATTGGTATGCAAACGAAGGGTCTGTAGCTGGCCACCTTAGTCATCTAGTTGTGCTGTAAGAGAAACACAAGTGGGTCGCTATTGTAGAGTAAACTGTGTCCCCCCAAAAGTGGGTGTAGTAGTTGGACTGGCCATGAGTCTCAGTATTGCATGGTGTTCCTTTCAGTTGTGAACCCCACCTCTGTGATGTTATAAGGGAGGGCTGTCAGCAGGTGTGTCGATGCGGTGGGACTCAGGGAGTAAGACTGTACTGGGCCTCAGGGTGGCCTCTTGGATATAAAGAAAAGGGAGGCAGGTAGAGATCTGGGGACCTCCCACCACCAAGAAAGCAGTGCCAGGAACAGAGTGAGGAAGACGGACCAAAGCACCTTCCTCCAGGGCCAGCAGAGAAAGCCTTGCCCTGGCGCTGACCCCCTGAATTTGGACTTTCAGCCTACTGGACTGGGACAAAATAAAATCTCCCTTTTCAAAGCCATCCACTTGGGGTATTTCTGTTAACACAGCACTAGGTGATGAAACACAGCGGCTTTAACAAACAAGCTTGTTTTCTTGCCCTTTAGGAAGGCAGAAGTGGGAATTCAGGGTACTGGATCTAGGGGAAAGCTAGATCCTCTCTTTGTTGGCCCTAAGCTTCTGCTCCTGGGCAGTCTTCATGTGGGGTGGCTTGTGTTCACCCCACCTCTGTTTTCTTACTCTGCTCCTGTTGTGTCTCAAAAGTGGTTGGCTCAAAGGATACCCTACACTCATACTGTCTCATTAACATAACAAAGACAACCCATTCCCAAGGGGGACTATAACCAGGGGCCTACAGCTGAACACGTACAACACATCTTTTGGGAGGGCACAGTCGAGTCCACAGCACGTGCTGTGCTATGCAGATGAAGTGTCTGTGGCCTACCAAAAGGGTCTTGGTCAGTTTGTCACCTCCCTGGGAAGGCCATGTCTGAAAATTGATAGATGGTTGTGTATATAAGCAACGCTTCCCACAGAGGCTTCTGAGATGGAAAGAAGCAGAAAACAGGAAGAAGAAAAAATAGAAGTGCAGAGAGAGGAGGGAAGTAACTCCCTAAAAAAGCTGTCACATGGGTTAAGGGCTGTGACACTGATGATGGCCATAGGCATGGAAGGAAGACAGAGAGACTTGTCCTCAGGGAGGTGAGAGGGGCCTGCAGGGCTGAGAAGGCAGCGCGCAGCAGAGAGAAGGATCTGCTGGCAGGGTGGGGGAGCTGAGAACCGTCCTGCACTGGGGAAGGCAGGGATGTGCTCTCCCCCTCAGGGAGCCTTCTAGACTTTGCGTGCATGTTTCCTGTTCCTGATCCTAGTGTAGCCTGTTTCTTCCTTAGTAGACTGTGTAACTTATGTCTGCTCTGTGATTTCTATGTACCCACTGCAATGGATCATCAAACCCAGAAAGAAGCAGAGAGTGCCTGGGAGGGATGGCTGCTATCAAAATGGGTAACAAGTTTGGAGAGTGGAATGTGTCTGACCTCCATCTCACAGGAATTCTCCTGGGACTGACCTTGATTCACATCACCCCCCTGAAGTTAGACAGGCTCTGATATGACTACTACCCTTTTATATGCCTCCATTAACATAAATTCACTGCCCTCTGAGGTTCCTGTCTAATCTTCAAGTTGCTGTTGTCAGTTTGATCCCATGTACACAAATTTTAAAGGAGTATAATGTTCAAAGCAGACCTTCTTTATTAGTTAGCCTAAACTATTACTTGGTTTTAATAAGACATCAAGGGATATTTCTGATTTAAAGTTTAAAGATTCACTCAGGACAACAGTTTCAGGGGAGTAAGGCAGTATCGGTATCCATGATTCCATAAGATCTAGAAATCTGTTCTATATTTCCCCCCTTTTGATCAAGATTTTTATATAGACTCTTGGATCAAAATGTTCCATAGTGGTAACCAGGCACCACCCTTTCTGGTCTCATGGCAAAAGGGACAGTTGTTCACAAAGACAAAAATTCTCTCTTAATTGGAGCTGCTGCTCAGGCCAGGTCTACAAGATCCCAGTGGGCTCAGAAGAGAGCCAGATCTTGGTTCTCAGGCTAGGGTGGAATCTTTCAGAATGCTGAGCTTCATAAAAACTCAGCTGCACTGGGTGAAAAGGAACCAGAGATATTCCCACCCAGACAGCAGTTTCCTTCTCTGCCAGTAATGCGTGCACACAGCTCTGCTGGACGTTCTCTTTTCAACATCGTTTCAGAAGATGGGTCCCTGGAACCACTGTGGTCCACCAAGAGGATGACTGTCTGGAGACAGACTCTGAGGATGGGGTGACCCAAGAAAGAGAGAGAAGGGCCCAGAATGTTAGCAGTGACCCTGTGATCTGGTGATGGGCATCATTTCTTTCCAGACAGTGGAGACATAGTCCTGTTCTAAAGGAGGGGGGATCCCAGAAAATGCAAAGAAACAAAGCATTTTAGTGTAAGCCTGTTAAATTGGAGTTAGGTTCTCTATCTACCATCTCAGCTCCAGGAAAGCAGCTGCTGCTGTCACTGCCTGCTGACATGGGTCTGAACCCTCTCCTCTGCTGCTAATGTAGTTACTGATAAATAACTATAAATCATTGAGCAATTTCTTTGTGCCAAGTACTTCACGTATGTTACCTCATTTTCTTCTTCACTACAGTTCAATGAATGTCACAACTTCACCCCCACTTTACAGAGGAGGAAACTGAGGTGTTGCACTCTGATTGTCCTGGGCAGGTTTTGGAGATAGCAGAAGGCTGAGACCCAGAAGCCAAGCTCGGGCCAGGACTCTGGTAGGTGTGGAGTGCAGAGTGCTGCTGAGTCAGAGGGGAGGCTCCAGGCCTGTCTGCAGGTGCGGTGTTGGTCTTATTCACCCTGTAAAGGCTACAAGCCCCCTCTCTCTCCCCACTACCGAAGGTCAGCTAGTATAGCGAAGGGATAGGGACTGTTTAAACATACCACGACGTATCAATACAACAGAATACTATGTAGTCGACATAGAGGAGGAAGACACTCTGCATGGTTCTCTCTCACTTTTTCCTATTTTATATGGAACAGTATCTAAGACATACACATCTATGTATGTGTATTATGAATATATTCACATACATACACACACAGAGGGCAGGACAGCATACGGTACACTCCCACTCAGGGGGAAAAAAAAGCCAAAACCAGACCGGGTGGGAAGAGACCCTCGTCCAAGAAGCTGGGCAAAGGCGCTGCAGCCGGCGTCCGCACTTTGTCGGTCCGCACCGCCCTCCTGCCGGACTCTTCCCCCGGTTAATACTCTCAGATCGTGGGTACCAGGCCAGGCACTGGCTCTCTCCCACTTAAGACCCTCTGGCGGAAACCGACTCCAAGACTGGCGGGTGACCCTCGCGCCTGCCAAGCAGAGCTTCACCCGGGTATTAACAGGGAAGGAAGCTAGGAAAACCAGAAGCTGGGGCGCGGACACCTGCCGGGCTTGGACCCCAGCCTGCGTGAGCCGGCTGCCCCTCGGGGGCGCGCCTGCAGGGACTGGGGGCGGGGGGCGGGGCAGAGGAGGGGCCAGAGTGGCACCAACCAATCACCGGGGCTTCTGTAGGCGGAAGGGCGGGGCGGGACGAAAGAGCGTCGTTGTCTAGGCGACACGCTTCCAGTGCTAGCCGGGCTCCCGGCAGCTGGGTCCGACGCCGCTGTGGCGGGTCTTCCTGCTGTCGCTTGGGCAGCAGGGCCCCGGGGCACGGGATCACTGCCCCTCGGCAGTCTTTGGCGGGAGCCAGTGGGGCTGGAGCTAATTTATTTTTCTAATTTTAAATTTTTATTTTCTGGCGTCTCACTTATCCAGCATTTCTACTGAATTCCTTTTCTTCGTTTCTAGGTGACTAACACGTGCTCTGTTGGGTATTTTTTTTTCCCTCTACCTCTTTTTATTGACCCCCTATTGTCTCTATTTCCTAAAGCCAGATTTCTGGATTGCCCAAGTCTCTAAACTGGCTTAACCATCTTAATTAGTACCAAGTTTTTTTTTTAAATTTTTTACTTTTACCCTTACTTTAGATGATTCTTTTTTCTAGTTTTTATTATTCTGAAGTGCCTCTTAAGGTCTTTTTCAAGACTTGAGTCAACAGGCAAATGCTTCTAGGGGTAAATTATGATTTATGTACTGAAGACAGTCACCTTCAAGTTCAGTGAAGTCGCCAGAGACCCGAGTTTGTCCTTGTTGAGTGTCTACATGCCTGACACTCTGCTAAGTGCTTTCACCCATGACATTTAATCCTTATGACAAGCCTGTGAGGTAACTATTTGCAAACTCATAACCTTGGAGCCGGGTGGAGACAGCAGACATGCTCTGCCTGCTAATTGTCACCATTTACAAGTCATTTCACAGAAAATAACTTAAAAAAACTTGGCTTCTCTTGAAAAATCTCCAACCTTTGCCAATATTGTCTCCCTGCTGCCCCCTTTAAACAAAATGTTTCTTGAGGCCCCCACGGTCCCTGTCATCTTCCATTCAAGCCGCCAGTCACTGACATCACCACCTGGCTGCTGGAGGCCTGTCTCTGATTTCTGCTTTACCACTCATCTCAGCTCTTAGGACCTGCCAGCCCCCCACAGCGACTGCGGTCACCCATCTTCCTAGGTCCGCTCAGACCCTAAAGTCAACTCTATTTTCTGGATTTTCTCATTTCCAAGAAGGCTTCCACTTCCTTCAGATAGTAGGTGCTCAGTACATATTTCCTGACCAGTTGCAAACATGTCCAGGCTTCGTCTGGCTTCACTGTAGGCAATTTCACGTGGGACTCAAACTTGTGGCACCTGTTTTGTCACTAGCCCCTCTGGTTGGGTACAGAAGCTCTGCTCAGCCATCAGGACAGGTCACCCCCACTTCTGTGTAGTCTGGGACCTCAGCGGAGGGAAACGGTCCCACTTGAAAGGGCGTTCCTTTACCTGAGCACTCAGGGCTCTGCCTGCCCCCGACTGAGTGGCTCATCTCTTCTAGGGCCTCCCTTTTGCCTTTTACAGCGAGTTATTGAATTGTGCTACCACTCTGTAAGTCCTCATCACCCAGAGGCCATTTTTCTTTTGTCAGAGTGACTGTAGAATCCATAGGCTCCTGAAACACACTTAACTGCAAAAACAGTGACAAACTCAGCTGCCACCAAGATGGATATGGACTGTGGCAACCTGGAGGGTACACCCCAAACAGGCGTGGACCCAGTGTTAGGAGTCCCTGGGGGGCACCAACGGTTAAGTGCCAGACTGCTAACCTACAGGCTGGCTGTTGGAAGCCACCTGGCAGTGCCTTGGAAGAAAGCCTGGTGATCTGCTTCTGGAAGGTGACAGCCTCGAAAAGCCTGTAGAACGCAGTTCTTCTCTGCACACATGAGGTCACCACGAGCTGTTAACCAAGGTTCTGGATTTTCAAACAGAAACTCTGGATTTTATGAGAACTCCCCTAATTTTTAAATGTTGGAAACAAAATTAAAAAAAAAAAATTAAAACACTCGTATGCTGGTACAAGCGCCCAGCTGTGCCCCTGCGTTAGCAAGCGAAGCGGATGCTTCTCCGAGGGCTTGGGCACTGGAGCCCGCACGGAGGAACCTTGGAATCCGAGTCAGCGGCTGTGTGCCCCTCCCTGTCCCTAACACCGATCCCCAACTGGGGCCCGGGGTAACAGTTCCTTACCCACAAAAGTGAAGCAAAGTCTCTACCTTCCCCATCCTGTGAGGGAAAATCTGAGAGGTGGAATCTGGAGCCAGCAGGGCATTCTGAGGGTCCGGGGACCACACAGGTAGCTGGGTCGGCCATCGTCATGGCCTGCACCCCAACTCCGACAGGAAGCTGGATGGATCTAGAAAAATCGCATGGGTCCCAAATTTTTCCGAGGCGTGAGTCAAAAGGACAGGGTCGAGGGGAGCTCTGGCTTCTCCATTTCCTAGGTCCACTCCTGGGGAGCTGGAACTCTGTGAGAGTCTTAGGGGTAAGCAGAACCCAGTGGCCGGTCCGGGAGGCTTAAGTGCAATCCGAGAGCTTCGGGGAGACAGCATCAGGCCTCTGGGATCCATGTGATGTGCTGGAGAGGCTACTCCTGCCCCACCCCCACCCGCACCCAATGGGGTTCAGACTACACGGGACAAGAGGCGGCTCAACGAAGCGCCCTTCACACGTTGGTGGCCAGGCTCCTTGAAACACCAGATGGCAGAATATTTTCAGAAGGTTTTTCCTCACTTCCTTTGGGCGCCCCTGCTGTGCTGGTATCGTCAGTGCGCGCTGCTAAAGCAATCCTCCGGACCCGACGACGGTGACCGCGCGGTCACCCCTGGGTTTCCCCCGGCGGCCCAGAGTGGGTGCGGCTCCGGCTCGCCCCCCGCCCGGAACCCTGGACGCCGGGAACGCCATTGGTCTGCGGTGCACAGGGACCGGGATCTGGGAGGGACTTCCTGTCGTCCCCACTCCCCACCTCCAGGGGCTCCCAGGGGCTCCCAGCGCCCGCCAGGTGCGGGCGGCGGAGACGCCCTTCTCGGGGAGGGGGCCCGGCGGCCAAGGTGCCCCCTCCGAGTCTGCCTCCGCCTCGGCGGGCAGGGGTGCTGGGGCAGCGCCTGGGTACCGAAGGACAGGTGCGGTGGCCACCAGCCTGCAGGAGGGGCCAGAGTCAAAACCGGACAGCTTAGGGCCGGTGGGGAGACAAGAGCCTGGACCTGGGCTGCGGAAGAAGGACGTCGGACAGCGCCCACGCCGGGACCACGAGCAGGTTGGCCATTTGGGGCGCCGGGCGGAGGTGTGCAGCTGGGAGCAGAGAGGTCTGTTTCTGGCCCCCAGACGTGGGCACAGGGTGCCTCTCCGCGGCCTGGGGGACAGACAGGCCAGGATTTCTCATCTGTTTTGTGAGATTTCTGCAAAACTTTGTGCTCAGATGCCAGGAAAGACAGATTGGGATTCCCCCTCAGGCCTTCCCAGGGCCAGTCTCTTGTTTTCCCCACAAAGGGGAATAAACAAGATAGTACGTCTGCGGCCGTTTGATGGAGTAGGGGAGGCTTTAGATGCTCCGAGGTACAGATCTTTAGGGTCTCTCAGCCAACCAGGGTGATTTCTTTCTGCTCTTCCAGGACGCTGGCCAGCACAAGAGGGAGAAACAACTGAGCCCGCTTTCTGGCTCTGAGACTGAAAATGTCTGCAGATGGTGGGGGATCTCAAGCCCCCCAGGACCAGGAGGGAGCCCGAGAGGTATGGCGGGGCCTGACAGGTGTGGGTAGGACTTGGAGGTGGGGGTGGGAGCATGAGCGCTCCTGCGGAGAACTGGGGGCTGGAGGGGCTTTTGAGTCGGGACTTCTGGATTAAGGCATGATTAGGGCCAAGGGAAATGGCCCCAACCTGGGATTAGCTTCTCATGAATGCTTTGCTTTGCCTGGTGGATTGCATAGTCAGTGGACTGCAGGCCACCTGAGATGGCAGGGCACCCAACAGGGTCCTACTGGTGAGATCTGCTCCCCGAATAGGGCTCAGCCTACCTGAGACAGCCACCTCTACCCACCTGCTCTCTGCCTGGGGCCATCTCTGCTTGTGTCCCTGGTCGGAGCCCCCAGTCCCTCCAGGGTCCCTGGTGTGTGTGTAATTACAACCTGCAGAGGGGCTGAGGTCACAGGCTTTGAGCCTGAGGAGGATGAGTCAGCTGCAGGCCAGTTGTGTGGCCCTGAGCAAGTCCCCTGGTCTCTCCAACCGGCAGCATCATCTGTGAAGGGACGGAACTGTTCTGTGCCCTGCCCACCTGTTGCATCTACTCACTGGGAGGCCTGAAGGCGACAGTAGGCCTGAAAGCCCTCCGTAAGCTGCTCATCAGCCAGGGGACAGAATCCCCTGTGCATAGAACAGCAACACCCTCCTGAGCTAAGCTGAGCAGCTGCTGTCCTCTCACCCGGAATTGCTAGGGTTTTTAACAGTCAGTGGAAGTCAGGTGTGGGTGTACTGTTTCCATAGCACAGCCTGTGGAGAAGCACGGCCCCTGGGAAGTTTCTCTTCCGGAATGCCTTTGTCTGTGGGTGCTTTTATAACAGCGACAGGCCTCCCAGACCCACCTTCTCTGCCGCTGCTGGAACTCATCAGGCACACATGGAAAGCATAATTGTCATGGTTACTGGTGCTGCTCTGTGTGTGTCCAGGACTTGACAGAGCAGGAGTTCCCACAGCGTTCCCTGCAGGAGGTGGAGCACCTGTGTCTCAGGGTGGTGACGGCTAGCAAGAGGTAGGACGGGTGCCAGGCCCCTGACCAGCTCGACTGTCACACACAGTCCAGAGGACACAGTGACAGGCCCAAGTTTGCAGCAGAAGGCTGGGTGGCCCTGCTTGACCATAGCACTGGCCTGATCAGAGGGAGTGCCGGTCCTCCAGGTGGTATGTGGTCTCACCAGGGGCCTCTCCAGTCCCGGGGAAATGGACTCTTAACAACTTTTGAGAGAACAACTTATTGCAGTGTTCTTGGCACAAAAATGATAGAACATGCCAGAAAGGGTAAAACAAAGAAGAGGACAGTGAGACGGGCCTAGATCCTGGGAGGAGACTTCCCAGGCAGGGCTGAGCCCGGGAAGAATGGCTGGGCCGTGCTTGTGAAGGATGGACCTAGGTGCTGTCCACACAGCGTTTCTCTGCATCCCCTCGAGCACCCTCCAGTGTAGCTGTCACTGGGTACACATCAATCGAATGGAGACACAGGTTTGCATCGAGGCGGGGCCTCTTTAGGGCTGACAGCTCCGAGGTACAGTCTTGAGTTCTGGTCCTGGCTCTGCAGCCTGTCCTTCACCCCAGTACCCTGTATAGAAGAAGACAAGGGCAGGAAGAGGCTCACGCAGGATGCCTTCACCTCTCCTAACATGGAGGCCTGGACTGTGTGAGGTCTGATACACTTGAACTCAAATCCTTGCCCCACGGGGCCCTGTGCTCTCAGGTGCTGTCTGCTCCCTCTGAGCCCTGCACCCCACTCGGCTAGGAGGGAGGATGGGAGTGGGATGCAGCTGCACCCTGGAAGGTCCCTGGTGACGCGGCCCCACGAGTGCGCCGAAGGCTGGTGGTCCTGCCAACCTGGCAGAGCGGCGACAGAAAGGCCTGCCGCTCCGCTTCCCTGAGATGACCGCCGGGAAGGCCGCGGGGCAGCCGTGTTCTGACGCGGGCTCCCGGAGCTGGAGGGGGCTTGGCAGCAACGGTTTCTTTCCTGGTTTGGAACCGCACCAAGTGGCCCCGGGCGCCTGCACTGGGGCCGGGCTCGATACGGGTTCGTGTCCCTCTCGCTGCCCTGTCCTTGCTGTGGTGAGGAGATCCTGAGTCCTTCGGCGGGAGAAGGGAGCGGGACCAGCGGGGCCCGGGGTTCCCGGAGCTGCACCTTGAGTCTGGGCTCTGTCCTGCCCCCTCGGGTTGCTGCCGCCGCCCCGCCAGCCCCAGGGCGGAGCTGGGGTTCTGCCTCCCACCCCCACCTGCTGCTGACCGGGTGCCTCTCCTAGGTTCCAGGTCACCGGCACCCTCGTCGGGAAATGCTGTCCGAGTCGGACGAGACCGGGCCGCAGGGAGCCGCTCCGGAGCTGCCCCGCATCAAGACGGAGCCGGAAGACCCGCCCACTGAGGGGCCGTCACAGGAAGTGGGGGCTCCGAGCGCGCGGAGGTGGACGCTCCTGAGCCGCGGCCCCAGGGAGAAGCCTCGTCTCCTGCCGGGTGGAGGTGGGCAGGGGGCTCAGCAGGGAGGGAGGCCAGCAGGGGGTGTGGGGCCGAGAGGAATTCAGCATGGCAAGCAGGGCAGAGGCAGGGAGAGGAGAGGAGGGCTGCGCAGGGTGTGGGGACCAAGGTAGGTGCGCAGGGGGCCTGCAGAGAGGCCCTTCCCGGGGCAGCGGCAGCGGGGACACTGGTGGCTCACAGCCGCGGCAGGTGTCCTGGACCCTGGAGAGGACAGAGGAGCTGTCGGCCGTGGTGTGGGAGCCGTCCCTCATGTTTATGTACACCCCATCCTTGTAGGGGCCCCTGTGCAGCCTCGCCGCGTAGCACCCCTGTTCTTAGGCCCAGATGTCTCTGGAAGCCGGGGCTGAGCCACTTAGGAGTAGCAGGGCCCAGCGGGAAGCCGGCTGCCTGAGGTCCCCTCTGTTCCCGCAGCCTGCCCCTCTCCGCAGGCCCCTCCTTTTGCCCCAGAGGGTAGAGCCAGAGACCGCCAGATGGCTACAGCGCTCCTCACCGCCTGGTCCCAGGTGAGTGGACCCCTCAGACCCTCTTCTGTGTGACCTGAGCCGCTGTGGGGCCTCTTCTACTCCCATGGGTGGGTGCTCAGCCTCTAATGCACCTGCTAGGTATCTTGGAGAGACCCACACCCACCGAACTATCCCCGGGAGCTGAATTCGCAGCTCCAGGCCTTCCGTAGTGCTGATGGGGTGGATGCCCAGCGCTCTGTCCAGGACTCACGTCAGCAGACACCAGCGAAGGCAGAGGCCGTATCTTCCAGTGTGACCTCCCCATCCAGCATCTGGGCAGCATTCCCAGGAGGTGCTGGGGAGGAATGTGTGTGGGAATTGTGGGTCACCAATAGAGCGACACTTTGTTCTTTTGCCTTCTCTGCACAGCTGCCTTGCTCTTGGCACCATACATACACACACACACTTGTGCACCCACGCACATGCACACACACACACGTGCAGACACGCACCAACACACGTACACTCAGGTAACTGACTCCGATCACGTCCCCTCCCGGGTCCAGACCTGGTGGGCTGCCACCTTTGGTCAAGTCCTTGCTCCCACCACCCAGCGTGATGTTGTCTTGACCTTTCACCAGTCTTCCCACTGTGGCCCAGTGACGTGGTGGCTTCTGTTGTTTCAGATGCCAGTGACCTTTGAGGATGTGGCTTTGTACCTGTCCCAGGAAGAGTGGGGCCGCCTGGACCACACACAGCAGAGCTGTTATAGAGAGGCCCTGCAGAAGAGGAAAGGGCTGTCCTTGGGTGAGCCACCCTGGGGGACATCCAGCATCCCCACCTGTTGTTCATCTGGATGGCTGTCCTGTGCAAATGCGAGGATCACTGGAGATGTTGTTTGTGTGCGTTAGTACAGTTGGCACTGACCAGACGTGGCTGTTGAGCTTTTGAAATGTGGCCTCTACAGATGAATTCGTCATTTCATTGACTCATAGTGAGTTCAGGTTTAGCTCCAGGTAGCCACATGTGGTCAGTGGCCATGGCATTGCTCAGCACCTGCAGGAGGTCCTGCTTCAGTCACTTCATGGTGCTGACTGCTTCCTGCAATTCCACCGTCCTCCTGGAAGCTCCCACTGAAGACGTGTTTGGGCAGGAAGCCTGGTCCCGAGGTCTGGGGCTGCCTGTTTTGGGTGGGGAATGACCCCGGCTCAACCCCAAACCCATCTGACAAGTGGATTCTGACTCACAGTGACCCTATAGGACAGAGTAGCACTGCTTCATAGAGTTTCCAAGGAGCACGTGGTCAGTTGGAACTGCTGCCCTTTTGGTCAGCAGCTGTAGCATTTAACCACTGTGCCACCAGGGTTTCTCCTCAGTGTCCAGGTGCTGTTCCCAGGGTGGTGAGTCTTTAAGCCCCAGGACTCTTGGCTGCCCAGGGTCAGGCTCTAGTTTTTGTGGGAGAATGTCAGGAGGCTCGTGGGAGAGTCATCCAGTCATGGCTTCAGCACTCTCTGACACCCACGAGTGCCTGGTGGGTCTGGGGCTTGGCAGTTCACCCTTGAATTTGACAGGGCTCCTGCCTGTCCTCTGGCCCCTGTGGGTCCAGGGTCACACCCGCTGACCTGCTCACTCGTGATCATCGCAGGTGCACTCGCCACACGCTGTGAACATCTCGGCAAGTCCTGACAAGTCCTTGGGAGATCAGAGGGTCACATTGGCCACTCCACAGCTGGGCTCACAGACAACCTAATGCTCCAGTGACCCCATTTGTCCAAATCCTTCCCCCATTGCACTGGGAGCAGGCGGGGAAGCCAGGACTCTTCTCTCTCCCTGCCTCGGCCAGTGTTCTCATGGGTGCTCACGCCAGGCAGACTCAGCTCATGGGCCTGCACGCCTTGACCTGTAGGTTGTCACCGTCCATGCCCCTTTGCCCCGTGTCCCCCATGGTCTCTGTCTGCCTATTCCCCTGCCACTCCAAGATTCCTCCTTTCCAGTCATCCAGAGAAGTGATCACAGAAGCAGGAGGCTTTGCATCTGGTTTCTGTTGTGGCTGGTCCCCCTGCCACGGTTGGGTGACACACTCAGTGACCTGGACCAGCTGCTGTCACATCCATTCTGTTGCTTGTTTGGGGAGACACAGGCAGCCCCAGCCTCGACCAGGGTGTACCTGAATGTACTGTGGAAGGTGCTGCAAGGAATGGCGGACCCCCAGCTGAACATGGCCACACAAGTCTTTGTAATGGTTTAGGTATTCACTACAGAATTTATACCAGCCACCAGTTCCTGCATGTGTGACGTGCTGATGTTGATGTTCTTCAAGGTGTGCAGCCGCTCTCGTTCTCTTCCCGGTCATTCTACCACCGTGAACACAAACTCCATGTATTCTGAGCAAAAGCCCCCTCAGCAGTCACTTTTGCTTTGTCTTTGTTGTGCCCCAAGTTTCTGGAGCTGCATTATCCCCCCCAGTTTCCCTCACCACTTTGTGGGGTGTGGTGTCTGTTGCTAGGTGACCCTAGAAGCCCAGAGATCAGCTGGGTGTCTCTTCCTGGCCAGGGTTTCCCCTTGGCAGGCTTCTCTGGGCCTCCCCAGTGCAGAGGAAGGGCAAGGCCTCGAGCTCAGGGTGGCAGACAGGGGAGGAGGAGGAGAAGACGGCCATGTGCACACAGGTGAGACCCAGGGAGCTGGGGGACACACATTCCTGGGTGCGCATATCCATCTGGGCTTCCCATCTGTTTTCTGCTGGGCCACATCATGCGGCGTTTCTGAGCTGTCCCAAGATAGGGCAGCCAGAGTCCCTTCTCTGTAGTGAGTAGCTTTTGATTCTGGGACCCCCAGGTGCTTGCCCTTTCTTATCTCCTGGAACCAGCCCCCTGACTGAGCTTGGCCTCCTCACTCCCTGGGTCTCTTAAGAAAGCCTCCTTGACTGGAGTCCCTCTCTCCTAGATGCTGTGGAGGAGGGGAAGAAGGTCCTGGCCACCACTGCCCTTGGGGATGTGAAGCCCTTCAGAACCACGGCCAGCAGAGACACAGGGGGCTCCCCGCAGTGTGGGCAGGTGGCCTCCAGCAGCCAGGGCTCAGGACAGACCAAGGAGGACACGCTGTCTGGGCCTCTGGAGCCAGAGCCGCCTAAGATAACCCTGCCAGCCACCAGCCTTCCAGAAACGCAGGAGGGCGACATCCCCAGAAAGCCCAGCGAGGAGGAGAAGCCTGCTGAGGCCACTGAGAGCGGCGAGGACGGCCTGGCCCCTGAGAGCAATGGCAGCAAGAAGACCTACAAGTGCGAGCAGTGTGCCAAGGGCTTCAGCTGGCACTCCCACCTGGTGACCCACCGGCGCACACACACGGGCGAGAAGCCCTACGCCTGCACGGACTGCGGCAAGCGCTTCGGGCGCAGCTCCCACCTCATCCAGCACCAGATCGTCCACACGGGCGAGAAGCCCTACACCTGCCCGGCCTGCGGGAAGAGCTTCAGCCACCACTCGACGCTCATCCAGCACCAGCGCATCCACAGCGGCGAGAAGCCCTACGTGTGCGACCGCTGCGACAAGCGTTTCACCCGCCGCTCGGACCTGGTCACCCACCAGGGCACCCACACGGGGGCCAAGCCCCACAAGTGCCCCGTCTGCAGCAAGTGCTTCACACAGAGCTCGGCCCTGGTCACCCACCAGCGCACCCACACGGGCATCAAGCCCTACCCGTGCCCCGAGTGCGGCAAGTGTTTCAGCCAGCGCTCCAACCTCATCGCCCACAACCGCACCCACACCGGCGAGAAGCCCTACCACTGCCTGGACTGTGGCAAGAGCTTCAGCCACAGCTCGCATCTCACTGCCCACCAGCGCACCCACCGCGGCGTCCGGCCCTATGCCTGTCCCCTCTGCGGCAAGAGCTTCAGCCGCCGCTCCAACCTGCTCCGGCACGAGAAGATCCACACCACCGGACCCAAGGCGCTGGCCATGCTGATGCTGGGGGCAGCAGCGGGGGCCCTGGCAGTACCCCCACCAGCACCCACCTAGGAGGCTGGGAGAGTGGCCGGAGCACCAGAGCGGTGCCAGGTGACAGCAGACAGAGGCGAAGGGCATGGGAGGAAAGGGGTGGGGGCTGCATGAGTGGAGCATGGCATTGTAGGAGGAGCTGGGCCAGAGAAGCCAGCAGTCTGGCTGCAAATTAAAGGCCTTGGAATTCCAGTGATGCCCCACGCTCCCTCTCTGGGCCTTGCAGCAGGCCGCTACATGTGGGGGTGCCCAGTTGCCTGCAGGTCTTCACGGAAGCTCCCTCAGTCATCACCCTCAGGATAGCACCCTGCTCCTGGCCTGGACCTGCCTCAGTGCTCCTCTTCCAGAGCCTGTTGCAGAGCGTGGCGGTCCAGTCGACCGACAGACTGCTCTGCAGAGGCTTCTGGGGGGCATGCGGCGGTGGAGCCTGGTCAGGACTGGGGACCCCAGCAGGGCCTCCGGGGCTGCCGTCCTGGCTCGGTCGAAGCTCTGGCCCCAGCCTGGCCTGCCCTCGGCTCTGCTCTTTGGAGCTGGGGGGCAGGCAGGCATCCACTTGAAAACACTCAAGGGTAAACTCCCACCCCATCCTCTCTGCTGCCGGACTCTGAGGACAGTTTCCTGCGGGGACGTTTCCTATCCGTGTCTACTGGGGTCGGGCACCAACGCAGAGAGGAGCTCCCCCTTCTCGGAGACACCATCCCTCATGGTCCATCGTGGGCTGCTGAGAGCTTCCCCATACTTGTCACCAACTTACCCTGGTCACACCCATCCTCCGTCATTTCCCCTGCCTGCCCCTGCTGGGTTCCATCACTCCTGTCTTCCCCTGGGTTTCTGCTTCTGTGGCTTCCATTTCCTGTTCTGTAACTTTGTCCCTGGGGAGATGTGAGCTCAGCCTGGTTTGTGCTTATCCCCCAAGATAACATTCAGCTGGAACACAACAGATCTGGAGTGTGTCTGCACCAGGGCAGCAACTGGGACCCGGCCTGTTTCCCCTAGTTCAAACCTCTGAGCCCTGGTTTGTCTTCTCAGCTTTATAGACACAAGAACTGAGGCCGAGGGACCTCTAAGTAACCCCCAATGCCACTCAGCCAGACAGCCGGGAGCCAAAATGCAGTCAGGCTCTGATGCGTTACCGTGGAGGGAGGTAAGGAGTACCTGCTTCCAGGCCCTGGACAGCTCCTCAGTGCCCACGGTGTGCCTGGTATCATAGGCAACAGTAGGACCCTTCAAGGACCTTGGACTCACTCCACTGTGGTGTAGGGGACAGACATTAGGAAGCCTGGGGACCAGGGAGCCCAGCTGTGTAATGCTGGTGTCTGGGAGGTCTCGTGAACCCAGGGCTGGGCAGCTGGCAGTGCAGGTTGAGTTGGGCAGTCATGTCTCCAAGAAGCCAAAGTGAAGGCAGCACCTCCCTTCAGCTTGTCTCCATGGCTCCCATCACTCGGCCAGAAATAGAACTTCTCTGCTTGGCTCAGCGTCAAGCTGAGGGGGACTCGTGCACATCAAGTGGGGTCATTGCTCTCATTCCCTTTCCCATCAAGGAGAGCAGCTCAGGTGGGAAGACTTGTTGACAGGACCCTGGAGGCCATCGTCACTTGGCTGTGCACCGGGTGTTCACTCGCACAGTGGATGTGGCTGACTTTGAATGCAGAAGACTCCTTGGCAGTTCCCTCACTAGTCAGTGCCTTGGGCTGCACTGGCCAGAGTGTCAGGAGCCAGATGCCAGGACTGGAACTTCAGGGGACTGCTGAGTGACGCGGAGTGCCTTGTTTCACTCTAAAAATGCACTTATTAGGTCTGTTCCAAAACAGTGCTGTTTTATGAGTGCAGATTGTGAGTCTGGGAAACATTTGACCAGAACAAAGACCTAGGAGGTAGCCGCATTATCTGGGGGAGGTGTTGTGGAAGAGTCCCCTAACTTGTGGGTGATGGGACAAGATGGAGAGGTAGGAGCTAGACAGGAGGATGACAGAGAAGTGTCTCAGTGCTTCTTTTGGGGAGAGTAAGGATACCTGGAGGGTTAGCCTGGCTTCCCCCTGGCTTTTCCTGATACCCAAAACCCTACCTTATCTACTGGAGAACTGGCCCTGGCAGGTGCTGTCACAGTAAGCAGGTGTCAGGTGGTTAGGGTGAGGGCAGAGGGAGAAGTATTTCCACTGCAGCATCCCGTTCGTTCAATGTGGCCCCATGACCTAGCCTTTTCCAGAGCACTGCTGACTCATCAGAGTTCTTGCTGAAGGCTCCCAGCGCCTCTGACCTCCAAGGGCAGTGCCAGCTAAACCTCTGGTCAGCCCTTGTGAGTCCCAGGTGCCACCCCAGAAGTGGCAACCTTTACATGGCCTGGTCAAACACTCAGCCAGCCTGAGACAGTTCCTCCCCTTCCAGAGCTCATGTGCCCACTAGTCCTTGAGGACTGCATGCTGGGTCCTGGACCTCGGCCCTTCACTTTCAGTAACAGAAGTCACATTTATTCTCCAGGTTCCAGAAGGACCTGCCTTGCTTTCTCTGTCTTAGCCAATGAAGTGTCAGGGCAGAGAGAGCCACAAAACTGACCTGTCACAGTGGACGTTCTCAGAACTTGTCTTTTCTGCACACAAGCCCCAAGGTTGCCTGGCTGCTGGTGGCATCTCCCAGATGAGGAACTTTCCCATGCCAGGGGTTCCTGGCACCTGGGCCACTTTTTGATGCCACATACTTTGTATTCACGACCTGCTGAAGCTCGCTCATGGATATGTTACTTTCCCGGGGTGCTGATACGCATACCCACATTTATGCTGTGGGGAGTCAAACAGTACACACTTTGGATAGCACGTGAGTTCACACGGTTACTTGGTGGCCCACCGTACATTGAGTCTTTACTGAGGCCCAGTAAGCCCAAAACCAAATTCATTCCCATTGAGTTGATTCCAACTCCTAGTGACCCTGTAGGTAAGAGTAGAACTTCCCCATAGGGTTTCCAAGACCTTAATCATTGCAGCAGCACAGTGCCACAGCCACATCCCTAGGAGCAGTTACAAGCCACCAGTCTATTGGGTAGCAGCTGAATGATTAACTACTGCACTGCCGAAACTCTGAAGGCCCAGTGGCCAAAAGACGTTTCCCAAAGGAGAGTGGTAATCAGTACAGGGCAGCGTGGTTTTGCTGCAAAACTCAAAGGGTCTATGTTGTGATTCACCTTGTATACGGCTCTGTCAAAGCGCCTTGAACACCATGGAATCAGCTTGGTCACATGACCCGGGTAGCAAGCAATCCCACTCAAAACTGGGAGGACTTTTACAGCATTTGGCAAATGGATTGCTCAAGCTGCCCCACAGAGAGGTTTATGTGGGGAGGAAATGGGGCCTCCCGCCCAAAGTCCTGTGGGTGAGCCATCTTCCTAAACGCATCACAGAAGGAATCTGTATCACTGAGGATAAAGCTGAAGACAATTCCATCGTGTATATGCAGTGTACCCCTTTTATTTTGGGACAAATGAAAAATGGCTCTTAGAGATAACGCTGAAATTGTCCTCAGTTGGAAAGAGATGGCTTGCCTCCAGGGCTGTAGTGTTAGTGATGCAGTGACCGGGATTACAGACTGAAGGACCGCGATGCAGTCTGAAAAGCTCCTGTGCGGGCCTCCAGGAGGCTGAGCACGGCCCCAGAGATGTCAGGTGCTGCTCCCTAGACCCTCAGGGGAAGTACTGCCTTATTGGGACAGAAGGTCTTTACAGATCATATGGATCCCGACACTGGGAGATTACCCCAGATTTATCCCCAAACCCAACCAAACCCACTGTCACCGGGCTGATTCAGTCTTACAGCAACTCTGTGAGGCTGTATGAGTGAGGAAACGCCTTGTGGGGTTTCTAAGGCCATAAATCTTTACAGAGGTGGACTGCCACATCTTTCTCCCGCGGAGCATCCGGTGGCTTCAGCCCCCAACTTTGGATGGCAGCCAAGCACTTAACCACTGCACTGCTGGGGCTTGTCTGGGATACCCCGACCCCCCCAAAAGGCAAGCCTATTGCTGTGAAATAACTCTGGACTCCTGCTGACCTCACGTACAATGAGACACGGCTGGGTCCTGGCCTCTTCACAATCATTACTGCTAGCACCCACTGCTGCAGACCGCGGTGTTCGGTACATCTCCTGAAGTGTCTTCCGGTTCTTCAGAGAGCCTCTACTCAACATGATGTCCTTCTCCAGGAGACTGGACCCTCCTGACGTAACATGTAACAGGTACCAATTACATGAGATAAAGTCTTGCCATCCTCTTTTCTAAGAATTCCGGCTGTACTTCTTCCAAGACAAATCTGTTCTTCTGGCAGCCCATGGTATATTCACTGTTCCTCACCAATAATACAATTCGCAGGCATCAGTTCTACTTTGTAGCTTGCATATAACTGATTTATTTATAAGTTCAGCTAGGGAAAGGTATTCAATTTGTATTATAGTCATAGATACAAAACTACAAGAACACTAGCTAAAATATTAATCATACTTACGTTTGGATTAGGAATGTCTTTTGCTGTCATTCATTCAACAAATATTTAGCGGGCTCTCCTTTGTGCCAGCACAGTCTTAAGTGCTGGGGGCAGGGCCGCGAAAAGTGTCTGCCCACATGAAGTTTAGAGTTGAAAAATGGGAGACAAATATTTCACAAATACACACAACATCAAAACCATACCCACTGCTTCCAGAGTCGATTCCAACTCACAGCAACCCTGTAAGATGCAGCAGAACGGCCCCATAGTTTCCAAGGAGTGCCTGGGGGGTTTGAACTGCCCACCTTCTGGTTAGCAGACATTGCACTTAACTACTACGTCACCAGGGCTTCCATACAATATTGAGTATTGAGAAATGTTACAGGAGACAACGGGGCGGACCCATGATGGGAGAACTGTTTACCGAGGGTCGGGGAAGCCTTCTGTGAGGGGATGATAGCTGAGCAGCGTGAAGAAGCCAGCCTTGCCGCTATTGAGGGATATTGTTTTTGTTAGGTGCTATTGAGTTGGTTGTGACTCACAACAGAAGGAAACACCGCCTGGTCCTCTGCCGTCTCACAATCATTGCTGTGACTGAGCTCACCGTTGTCATCACTACCCACCGTCTTAACCCACCTTGTGAGAATCTTCCTCTCTTTTGCTCACCTCTACCAAGCGTGAGGTCCTTCTCCAGGAACAGGTCCTCGATGCTATGTCCAGACTACATGAAAAAACTCTCTCGCAGCTTTCCCTTTAACAGTGCACTCAGGTTGTGCTTCTTCCGAAGGGGACTTGTTCTTCTTTGATCTATTTAATATTCTTTGCCAATACTGTAATTCAAAGTCATCAAGTCTTTGCTCTGCCTTATTCATTCTCCAGCTTTCCCATGCATATGAGGTGACTGAAGATACCATGGCCTGGGCATCTTAATATTCAAAGTGATCGCTTTGTTTTTAAACATTTTGAAAGAGTTCTTCTGCAGCAAATTTGCCCCGTGCAAATCAAGAGGAAAACTTATATTTTCCCACTCATTCTTAACTTCCTTGCTCCACTAAGCATACAATACGTTCGTAATTTTTTTAAAAAAGAAAGTGCTCTCTATCGAGATAAAGAACTGGAGCCTCAAATCTTCGCGTTGAGAAGGGGCGACAGAGGGAGTGGAAGCAACCGGTGGAGAAGAGACCGGCCCCGCCGCCTCGTCAGCTGCGCGCAGGTGAAGCCGCCTCCGGGGAGGAGCTCGAGGAGCCCGCGGGTCAGCGTTCACCCGCCGAGACCCAGGCCTGCCAGCAGGAGGCTCCACGCCCGCCTCCGGACGGCATTCCCTCCGCAGCTCAACGCCCCGCTGTGCACACACAGCCCAGTCGCGATCCACCGCGACCGAGCCGAACTGCGCCACGGGGCCTCTCCGGGCGTCACGTTACGGGGGAGGGCCGTCTCGTCTTTCCACCCAGGTGGCTTTCCAACGTCAACTGCGGCTAAATACTCGGGAGGCCCTGCGCCTGAGGGCTGGGCGCCGCCCGGCTCCTCCTGGCGGCCGTCCTCGGCCCTCTCCGCCCTCCGGCCAGCGGCGCGGAGAGAGGACAAAAAAGGGGGTGGGGAGCATGCGGCCAGTGCAAACGGAGCCCCCAGCCCGCACCCCGGAGGCACGGCCCGGCCCCTGATGTCGCCCCCTCTGGTTGGCCATGCCCGGGGACGCGCCCGCCGATTGGCCGCTCCTCCGGGAGAAGGCAGGCTTAAGCCGAGCGGCCGCCGCGGCGTGAAGCGCCGAGCGTTGGCCTTGACGGCAGCGCCGCGAGACTTCCCGGCGTGCCCCGCGCAGGCTTCCGGCGTCGGGGCCTGGCGACGGAACTGGGAACGCCTGCGCGGACGTGGGCGAGCGCGTGGCTCCGGGCCGGGGCCAGTGCCCCGTGGCGGAGGCCGGAGGGTGCCCGCCGTGGGGCGGCGCTGCTGGGAGGAGGGCGAGTCGTCTCCCTGCCCGCCGCTCGGTCGGCCACGGGGCGGGAAGCCGCAGCGCGCCCGCCCTCCCGCCGCCTCCTCAGCTCCGGCTGCGGGTGGCCGTGCGCGGGGCTCCGCCCGAGCCCGCGGTGCCGCCCGCCGCGCGCCGCTCAGCGATCCTGGTGAGTCACTGGCCCTCGCCGAGCGGCGCTGTCTCCGCCGTCACTGGAGAGTGAGAATGTTGGGGTGAGGGGGAGAAGAAAATAAACGAAGTGCTTAGTGAGCTGTAGAGAAGACTGGGAACAGCTCAGATGCATCCCTAGGGATCTGGGTAAGAAACTGGAGCCCAGCCATGTCGGGAAGCTCACGGCCTGGCCAAGGAAGAAACGTCGTTAGGTCGGTGGGGTCGTGTGTCACCCTGTTACCACTGATCCTGGGGATCTGCAGACACGTTGTGGGAGATTTTTCTGTTTCCACGCCTAGGTGGCGAAAACGGTTAAATGATGTAGCTGCCGAGGTCGGCGGTTCTAACCCACCGAGAGGGGGCTGGAAACAGCTTGGCGATCGGCTTCTGAAAGGTCCCCGCCATGGACATCCCGTAGAGCATCTGGGAGCACCCCGAGTCGGAATTGACTGGAAGGCAGCTAACAACAAGATGCGTCCCTAAATGGTTTGAGCATCCCTGAGGCTCTTGTTTATGCAGAATAGGTTTTTCTGTCGAGAAAAAGCAATTTAAAGGAAAATCCAAAATACATACGACTCAGGATTTTTGTGAAGAGTCACAGTGTAAGGAACAATGTGAGTCATGCATTCAGAAGACCCAGTGGCTAATAGCTTGGAGTGCTGGCTATGAAACTGTCCGTTAAGCCACCTGGACCTGACAGGTTTTGGAATTTAGACGGTTTCAGATTTGAGGAGGATAACAGTACCCCACCCCCAGCAGGGTTTGGAGCAACACCCGATGACCAGACACACTCACTAAATCTTTTTATTGAAGGTTAACACACTGTGCAACCTGTGAGAACCTGAACTTGACAGGACTGCCTTGTTTTTCCAGGTCTGGCAAATGTTCTGCATTTGACAGGAGGCAGGTGTAACCTGTTCTCTGATGTTTATTTTAATGGAAAATATTTGTGATTTCCGTCTCTGACCAGTTTTCTGCCATGCCCAAGTTCTGGCTTTCACAAGTTTTACTGTATAGACAGAGAAACACATTTGAAATACAGTTTGATGAGACTAATGTGTATACTTACATTAGTATTTTCCAAAATATGTCAATATTTAGATTTAGTGGAATAAACTAAGATTATAAATTATCACCTATTAGAAGGATGAAGATGATCAGTTCCCTTCTATGAGGAGATCAGATGATGCCACCGTGTAAGTTAGGTTAGGTGTGGCTTTCAGGCCTGGGTTTGGGGTTTCAGAGCTGTGGCTGAGGGCCCAGAGTAGGGGTGACAGTCACAGTAAGGCATGACAGCCCAGTTCGATACAGGCTTTGAGGCTGCTGAAAGACAAGGAGAAGCATGCATGTCGAGCAGAAGGCTGGGCAGCCCTGCAGGACCACAGGCTTGGATGACCGGCAGGAAGGCCCATCCCTGGAAAAGAACTCCCAATGGCTTTTTTAGGGAAAGACTTGTTTTCCTGGTTTTCAGCAGACAAATGATACAAGATACAACACAGGGAAAGGAATAAGAGAGCAGGGAGGTGGGGTCTGGGGGTCTAGGTCCAGGTGGTGGGTGGTTTCCCAGGCACATCTGAGCCCGGGAGCACTGACCAGGGCCACACACGAACAGCTGAGCTGGATGCTGCCCGCAGGCACCCCCACAGCCCTCTCGGGAGGAGAAGCCGTCAGGCCCCACCCGGCCCCCAGCCCTCAGGTGCGGAGCCCGGTTCGTGGAGGCAGTGCAGCCCCTGAGGGGCGGTCTGGGTTCTGGTCTCCTGACTCTAAAGCTTGTTCTCAGCAGGGTGTGAAGAAGAGGATGAGAGAGTGACGAGGCTCAGGTAGGATCCTGGGACTCCTGCAGTGGCAAGAGTGTACGCTGTGGTGGAAGTGTTCCCTCTGTGAGACCAGGGTGGGTGTGCCGTGCACTTAGTGTCACCCTCGGGCTTCTCCAAACCAGGAAATGATCCTGACTGACTTCTGCCCAGACGGGCCGAGGCCATGTGATGTGTCCTGCTCACCTTCCAGAAACGGCTCGGGCAATGTGTGGTCAGATACAGGTGGCCTCGGACCCTTGCCCTAGCAGGCTGTGCCCCTGCAGGCTTGGTCTGCACGCTCTGAGCCCTGCTGGCCTAGCAGAGCAAACAGGCAGCCCTGTTCCCACTGCGCTCGGAGGGAGGGTGGAGTGGACGTGTGGGGACTGCACCCTGGAGAGCCCCTGAGTGGAGAACTGTTTTCCCCCTGACTACTAATAAGTTGACGATCAGAGCCCACCCGGACGCCCATGGCAAGAGGGCGTGTCATCTGCTCTCGTAGGGATTAGCACCGAGAAATCCCGTGGAGCAGGTGTGTCCTGACACGGGGTCCCTGGGAGTTGGAACAGTCTTGACGGCAGCAGTTGCTTTTTTCATTTGGAACTGCACTGTGGCCAGGCTGCTCGTGGCTTTGTCCCCTCCTTGCTGCCCTGCCCCTGTGGTGGTGGTGAAATGTCTGAGTCCTTCGGGAGGAGAAGGACATAGGACCAGGGAACCGCAGTGTCCCCACAGCTGCACCTTGAATCCCGTGACTGTTCTGACATGGTTTCTGCTGCAGCCGCAGCCCCTCCTAGTGCAGAGCAGGGCCCCTCTCTCCCGCCCTCCACTCAGTCCTGATGGGGATACCTCTCCTAGGTTCCAGGTCACCAGCACCCTTGTTGACAAATGCTTTCCCAGGCCGATGAGTCGGGGCCTCAGGGGGCCACTCAGGAGTCCCCTCACAAGACTGAGCCCGAGGAGCCGCCGGCCGAGGGGGCGTCACAGGAGGAAGGGGCTCCGAGTGCCCGGAGGTGGGCACCCCTGAAGCGTGGCTTCAGGGAGAAGGCCCTTCTGCCTGGCAGAGGTGAGCAGGAGGAAGATGGACTGGGAAGAGTGGGCCGGGGTGACGAGCTAAGGGAAGCTAAGCAGATGGCATGCAGGAGCCCTTTCCAGGGAGGCTGGGGGTGCCCGCAGCCAGGGCAGACATCCTGGCCCCTGGAGAGGGCTAAACAGCTGCCAGCCGGGTGTGTGGAGACAGCTCCTGGAGTCTCCCAACACCCCTGTCTTGCAGAGGCACCCCATGTAGTCTCACAGTTTAGTGCCCCTGTTCATAGACCCAAGAGGGTGCTGGGGTTGTGGGGACATGGATGTCCCTGAAGGCCAGGACTCAGCTGCACATGGCTAGCAGGACCCAGCAGGGAGCTGTCACCTGAGGTCCCCTCTGTTCCCCCAGCCCGCCCCTCTCCACAGGTGGCGGCTCTTTCCCGGGAGGGTCGAGCTAGAGACAGGCAGATGGCGGCCGCACTCCTCACTGCCTGGTCCCAGGTGAGTGGCTCTCTGCCCGGCCTCTGTCTGCCCTGAGCGGGTCCTTCTCTTCCATGGGGTTGTGTGCGGCCCTGGCTGGGTGTCTTGTGAAGGCCATCTGGAAGCTATGACGCCACTCCGGCCCGCTGCAGCGCTGGTGGGGTGAACACCCAGTGCCCTGTCTGGGGCCCGCGCCAGAGTGGACACCCAGAAAGGGCAGAGACTGCTCCCAGGAGGTGATCGCAGGGCTGAGTAGCTGGGGCTGGGGAACGTGTGGAGGGTCACCGGTCCCCAAAAGGATGCCATGTTTGTCCTGTTCTGTTTTACACAACAACTTTGTTCTTGCCACACACACGCACGGTTATACACACATGTAGACACGCGGATACACTCTCACACAGATAGGCCATTTCTGAGTGCTGCCCATTCTCAGATTCTGAACTGGTGGGTGCCTCTGAGTCGAAGGTTGAGTCCTTGGCACCACCCAGTGTGACGCTATCTTGTCCTTTTGCTGGTCACTGTACTATGGCCAGAAAGGTAATGGGGTGGCTTCTGTTGTTTCAGATGCCAGTGACCTTTGAGGATGTGGCTTTGTACCTGTCCCAGGAGGAGTGGGGCCGCCTGGACCACACGCAGCAGAGCTTCTACAGAGAGGCCCTGCAGAAGAGGAAAGGGCTGTCCGTGGGTGAGCCGCCCCGGGGGACGTCCAGCATCCCCTCCCGCTGTTCACCTGGACGGCTGTCCTGTGCAGCTCTGCGGATTGTTGGAAATGTTGTCTGTGTGCGTTAGCACAGTTGGCACTGACCAGACGTAGCTGTTGAGCTTTTGAAATGTGACTTCTATAGCCGAATTCTTCATTACATTTACTCGTAGTCAGTTTAGGTTTAAGTAGCCACGCGTGGTCAGTGGCCGTGGTCTTGCTCAGCACGTACGGGGAGGTCCTGCTTCACTCACTTTGTGGGTGCTGCCTGAGTGTTTCCTGGAGTTCCAGCATCCTCCTGGAAGCTCCCACCAGAGAGATGTTCGGGCAGGAAGCCTGGGAGGGTTGGGGCTGCCTTTCCAGTGGGGACTGGCCCTGGCTCAGCCCCACGCCCTATCCCCTGGAGACTGCTCTCTTCTGAGGGGCCTAGGTGCCCTTTGTTCTCCTGGTGGTGAGTCTTTAAACCTCTGGGCTCTTGACTGCCCAGGGTCAGGCTCTAGTTTTCGTGGGACAATGTCAGGAGGCTCATGGGAGAGTCATCCAGTCATGTCTTTAGCACTGTCTGACACCCACGAGTGCCAGGTGGGTCTGGGGGCTTGGCAGTTCACCCTTGAGTTGGATGGTGGTCCTGTGTGTCCTCCTGGCCCCCACCAGATCACACCGGCCAGTCCGTTCCCCTCATCTCACTATGTCAGGTGTGTTTACCACTCATCATTCGCATCCAGACGAGTTCCAGCAGGCCCTCAGAGATCAGAGGGACTGGGCCCATGCTGACGTCTCTACAGCGGGCTTTTGTACTTAAAAAGTTAGTTTTGATTCCAACTCAGAGCAACAATATAGGACAGAGTAGAACTGCCCCATAGGGTTTCCAGGGAGCACCTGGATTCGAACTCCTGCTCTTTTTGTCAGTAGCTGGAGCTCTTAACTAGTACACCACCAGTTTCCTAGTCTCCCTGAGTTTCAGCTACCCTTGTGGTCCAGTTCCTTCCCCTCTGCAGTGCTGTGAGCAGGCAGGAGCCCAGGCCCCAGCTCCCTTACTAAGCTAGCTATTGTTCTCCTGGGTGCTCACTCCATGGGTACTTGGCACCTGGGCCTGTGCATGCTGACCTGTAGTTTGCCAGCATCTGTGGCCCTTTTTCCAGCTTCCCACGTGGCCTCTCTTGCCCATTGCCCTGGTTCTCACCGGTCCTGTCCAGTCATCTGGAAGCATGACTGCAGAAGCAGCAGGCTTTGTGTCTGGATTCTGATGTGGCCAGGCACACTCACTGGGGCTGTGTGACACACTCAGTGACCTCGCCCAGCTCTGTCATGTTCATTCCGTCACTAGTTCAGGGAACACAGGCAGCCCCAGACTTGACAAGAGTGTATCTGAAAGGTGCTTCAAAGAGTGGCAGACCCTTTGCTGAACATGACCATGAAAGTTTTTATCGTGCTTCAAATATTCACTCCAAAATTTACACCAGTTTAAAGTTTTCTACCTGAGTAGTTCAGTGATGTTGATTACCTTCTTGAAGCTACATGATTCTCACTGTCTTATCCAGATCATTTAACCACGGTGAACCATACCCCCTCAGGGAAAACGCCCTTCAAAGTGACTTTTTGCACCCATTTTACTTCACCCCAGATTTGCAGAGGTGCAGCCCACTCGGGTTGCCCCACCACTTTGGGGGGTTGATGTCTGGTGCTGGGTGGCCCCAGGAGCCCTGAGGTCAGCCAAGTGTCTCTTTCTGGCCAGGGTTTCCCCTCGGCAGGCCTCTCTGGGCCTCCCAAGCGCAGAGGAAGGGTGAGGCCTCGAGCTCAGGGCGGCAGACAGGGGAGGAGAAGACGGCCGTGTGCACAGGTGAGACCTTGGGGAGCTGGGGGACACGCATCCCTGGGTGCGCACATCCATCTGGGCTTCTCGTGCCCTCTGCAGGGCTGTGCCACGTGGCCTTCTTGAGGCTGTCCCCAGGCGGGGCAACCAGTGTCTCTTCTGTATATGGAGTGACTCGCTTCTGGGACCTGTGGGTGCTTGCCCCTTGTTAGCTTCTAGAACTAGCCCCCTACTTAGCTTGGCTCCCTCAGCCCCTGGGTCTCTTAGGAAGGGGTCCCTGACTGGACCCTCGTTTTTCCCAGAAGTAGTGAAAGTGGAGAAGGATGCCGCAGACTCAGCCACCCTTGTAGATGTGAAGCCCTTCAGGACGAAGGCCAGGAAGGACCCAGGGGCCACCCAGCAGTGTGAACAGCCCACCTCCAGCAGCCAGGACTCAAAGCAGACCAAGGACGATGGACTGCCCAGGCCTCTAGAGCAGGGTCAGCTAAAGACAGCACCGCTGGCCACTGGCCTTCCAGAAACCCAGGAGGGTAGCGATGCTGAGAAGCCCAGCGAGGAGGAGAAACATGTGACCGAGAGCAGCGAGGAGGGCCTGGCCCCTGAGGGTGAGGGGGACGAGAAGACCTACAAGTGTGAGGAGTGTGGCAAAGGCTTCGCGCGCAGCTCCCACCTCATCCAGCACCAGATTGTCCACACGGGCGACAAGCCCTACACCTGCCCATCCTGCGGGAAGGGCTTCAGCCACCACTCGACGCTCATCCAGCACCAGCGCATCCACAGCGGCGAGAAGCCCTATGTGTGCGACCGCTGCGACAAGTCCTTCACCCGCCGCTCCGACCTGCTGACCCACCAGGGCACCCACACAGGCGCCAAGCCCCACAAGTGCCCAGTCTGCAGCAAGTGCTTCACGCAGAGCTCGGCCCTGGTCACGCACCAGCACATCCACACGGGCGTGAAGCCCTACCCGTGCTCCGTGTGCGGCAAGTGCTTCAGCGACCGCTCCAACCTCATCGCCCACAATCGCATCCACACGGGCGAGCGGCCCTACCACTGCCTAGAGTGCGGCAAGAGCTTCAGCCACAGCTCGCACCTCACCGCGCACCTGCGCACCCACCGCGGCATCCGGCCCTACTCCTGCCCGCTCTGCGGCAAGTGCTTCACGCGCCACTCGACGCTCATCCAGCACCAGCGCATCCACACCGGCGAGAAGCCCTACGAGTGCGACCGCTGCGCCAAGTGCTTCACCCGCCGCTCGGACCTGGTCACTCACCAGAGCATCCACACGGGCGACAAGCCCCACAAGTGCCCCGACTGCACCAAGTCCTTCACGCAGAGGTCGGCCCTGGTCACCCACCAGCGCACCCACAACGGTGACAAGCCCTTCCCGTGCCCCGAGTGCGGCAAGTGCTTCAGCCACCGCTCCATCCTCATCGCCCACAACCGCATCCACACGGGCGAGAAGCCCTACCACTGCCTCGACTGCGGCAAGAGCTTCAGCCACAGCTCGCACCTCACCTCGCATCAGCGCACCCACCGCGGCATCCGGCCCTACGCCTGCGCCGTGTGCGCCAAGAGCTTCAGCCGCCGCTCCAACCTGCTCCGGCACGAGAAGATCCACAGCGCGGGGCCCAAGGCGCTGGCCGTGCTCATGGAGGGGCCCGAGGGGGAGGTGAAGCCGGCACCCCAAGAGTCAACTTCCTCCGAGCCCACCTAGGAGGCCGGCCAGGGCCTGGGGCGCTGGAGAAGAGCCAGGGCGGGAGTGGGAGGAGCTCGGAAGGCGGGGTGGAGAGTGAAGGCGGTGGCTGGCTTGTGCTGGATGTGGCAGCTTGGGGAGAGCTGGGCCCGAGGAGCCCACACTGTATCTGCAAATTAAATGCCTTCTCATTCAAGTGATGGCCTCCTGTTGTGGGTTCTGTGGTGTGCCTTGGGGGTGGGGAAACCCATGCCTAGTTGTCGTTCCCTCAGGACCCCTTTGATTATTCCTTTTGGGTGGCAGCCTCCACTATTAATCTTCACGACGTTTGGGCCCCTCTGTCAAAGCCTGTTACAGAGCCTGGGGGTCAAGTCCACCAGCTGAGGCTTCTGTACGGGGAGGCGTCCAGCCTCTGACCTGCGGTCCCATTGACTGGAGAGCGAGAGCTCTTGCCTTGCACACAGGCTGTGCCTTGGCCCTGTACTTTGCACTCTGGGGGTATGAAAATGTTCACTTGAAAAGTCACAGTTCAGGTTACCTCCCGCCCCTTCTCTCTGCCTGCCAGGCTTTGAGGACTGAGTTGGGGGGGGGGGATGTTCCAGCTGTGTCCCCTGGGGCCAGGCCATCGTGAAGTGAGCAGTCCCGCTTCGCAGAGCCTCTGGTGTAGCCCGTGCTGCTTGGAGCGTCTCCCACACTGCCCGCCTTCTCAGCCGCATCCCACGGGTTTTCTCATCTGCCCTGCCTGCTGCAGCCTGGCTCCGTCACTCCGGTTATTCCTGGGTTTCTGCCTCCGTGGTTTCAGCCTCCCAGTTTGTAACTTTGTTCCTGGGCAGGTGTGGGCTGGGCCACCAAGACAACATTCAGCTGTGACACAGCAGACCTGGAAGACATCTGCACCAGGGCAGCCATTAAGGCCCCACTTGTCCCCTCTAGTCCGTACTTTGGAGCCCTGATTTAGTTTCTCAGCTTTACAGACAAGGGAACTGAGGCTGAGAGAGCCATCGGTAACCCCCCAGGTTATTCAGCCAGAGAGCTGGGAGCTGAGATTCAGTCCAACTTTGACAAGTTAGTACAGAGTACCTGTTTCCAGGCTCCTGTAGTCACACAGAACACTCATAGTCATTGCTCTCACGGAGCTGCCTTTCCTATCAAGGAGAGCAGCTCAGGTGGGAAGACTGGTTCACAAGACCCAGGAGGCCATCAGCGCTTGGAAGATCCCAGCAGTTCAGGTGGGAACACTCACTGAGGTGACCCCAGGAGGCTGTCAGCGCTTAGGAGGTGGGTCCCTCACTGCTCAATTTCTTGGGCTGCACTGGCCAGACTGTCAGGGACCAGCTGTCAGGACTTGAGCTTCAGACATCTGTTGAGTGATGCTGGGTGCCATGTCTCACTCTAAAAATGCACTTTCTACATCTATCCTAGAATGATGCTATCTTAATAGAAGTAGGTCTGGGAAATTATTTGACCAGAGCAAGTAAGCCTGGGATGTACCTGGGGGAGGTGCTGTGGAAGGGTCCTGAATGTCAGCTTACTCCTGGTGGGTGAGGGGAAGACAGAGGGAGGAGGCTGTAGGGGACTCGGTCAAAAAAGGGTCTCAGCGCTTCCCTGGGGACTGGGTGAGCTCGGACTTGTACCCTGGCTTCTACTTTCTCTCTCTCACACCTGAAACGTAACTTCTGGTCTACAGTCCACCGGAGAGCGACCTGATTGGTGCTGTCACGAATAGGTAGGTGTCAGGTGGTTCCGCGAAGGCAGAACCAAAAAAATGAAACCCTGAGCCGTCGAGTCGGTTCCAACTCATCGCGACCCTACGCAGCAGAGTAGAACTGCTCCACGGCGCTTCCAAGGAGCGCCTGGTGGATTCGAACTGCCGACTTTGGGGTTAGCCGACGTGGCTGTTAACCACTGCGCCACCAGGGTTTCAGGAAAGGTGTTTCCGTTGCGCCACGCCCGTGGGGCACGGACCCAGCCCGAGAGGGCCAAGGCCGCTCGTCTTCATCCCGGAAGCCTGTGTGAGACGCAGCTGGCATGGTTCCTTTTTGAGCGGCCACCCCTGAAATCCCACCGCTTTGGCCTCGTATCCAGAGGAAGGGCGGCCTCGCAGTCGGGGGGCCCCCGGGGCGGGGTGCGCTCCGCGCAGGCGCAGCGTGCTTTCCCGTCAAGCTCCGCGGCAGTTTCTGACGTCGGTACTTTGCGACAGCAGCAGTAACGTCCGCTCGACTGGGTGCCGAGTGACCCGGGGGCAGAGACTGTCTACGCCAGCAGCTGTGCTCCGAGCGTCAGGGCGGGCCTGCGCGCCGTGTGTCGTGGCCTGCGTCCCGAGGCGGATTCCCGAAGGTAGCCACGGTTCGGAGGGCCGGGAGGCGTCCGCGTCGCTCTAGCTCGCCGCCGAGCGCTCAGTTCCGGGCAGGAAGCCGCAGCGCGCCCGCCCGCCGCCGCCGCCGCCGCCTCTTCAGCTCCGGCTGTTGGTGAAAAAGCGCGGGGCTCCGCCCGAGCCAGCGTCGTCGCCGCCGCGCGCCGCTCAGCGATCCTGGTGAGTCACTGGCCCTCGCCGAGCGGCGCTGGCTCCTCCATGACTGGAGGATGGGCAGGCCTGTGTGAGGGGAGAAGAAGAAACTAAACGGAGGGCTCGGTGAGCTGGAGAGGAGACTGGGAACAGCTCAGATGCACCCCTAGGGACCTGGGTGAGCAACTGGAGCCCAGCCGTGTCGGGAAGCGCACGGCCCGGCCGATGAAGGAGCGTCGTTAGGTCAGCGGCGTCATGTGTCACGCTTTGGCCGGCGATCTCGGGGTCCGCGGCCACATGGTGGGAGGTTTTTCCCTTCGATCCTGGGTAGAGAAAACAGCGAAACGATCGACTAGATGTAAAGGTCAGCCGGATGTGTTTGGGGATTTAGACGTTTTCAGATTTGACAGAGATAATAGAGGAGCTGGGGCGACACCCAATAATCAGACACATCCGTGAACACTTTTCGTTAAAGTGTAATTTACAGTGAATCCTGTCATAGTCAGGACTCTACAGGACTGCCTTGCTTTTTTTTTTTTCCGGTCTGGCAAGTTTTCTGCCTTAGACAGAGGGCGCGTTCTCATCTCTAGTCGGTTCCTATTTTCATGGAAAGTATTCGAATTTTCCTTTTCTGCCCTTCACAGGTTTTCCAGGTTTCACACTGTATGTACAGAGAGTCATCACAGGTTGTGAGCACAGTTTGACCTATACGTGGCTATTTACGTTAGTATTTTCGTTCCAAAATATACAGCCACTTAGGTCGAGTGCAATAAATGAAGATTATGAAGTCTCCTATGAGAAGGTCGAAAATCCTGGGGGCATAGTAGGTTAAGTGCTAGGTCAGCAGTTCACAGGTGCCAGGCAGTCCGTGGAAGCCCTATGGGGCAGTTCTTTTCGGACCTATAGGGTCTCTATGAGTCAAACTTGACTCAGTGGCAGTGGGTTTTCTATTATGAGCAGGTCAAGTGGTGACGCGACGTGATTTGAGTTAGGTGTGGTGTCAGGCAGCTCATGGAAAAGCCTGGATTTGGGGCTTCAGAGCTGTGGCTGAGGGGCCATGGTCCTGTAGTAGGAGTTGACCGCCCAGCTTCAAGCAGGCTTTCCACACTGAAGGACAAGGAGAGGCAGAGTTCCCAGCAGAAGGCGGGGCAGCCCTGCATGACTCCAGGCTTGGCTGGCCAGCAGGAATGGCTCGTCCTGCAGGTGGAGGCATGGTCTCACTGGGAGCGTCCCCATTTCCTGTGAGGTGATTCCTCACAGCTTTTCAGGGACAGCCTTGTTTTTCTGGATTTGGGCACGAAGATGGTATGAGGTAGGATAAAGAGAAATAGAGCACAAGCAGCTCGTTGTAGGGAGACCTTCCAGGCACTGGTGAGCGCTCGGAGGACCGGCTGTGAAGTGCTTGTGAAGGACTGAGCTGGCCGCACACACGTCACCCCAGCGACAGCTCTCACCGTCAGTCAGGCTCCCCTCTCCGGCATGGCGACGCGGGAGGTGACCCCTACTCGGTGCTGACAGCCCGTGAGGGCGGATTTAGGTTCTGGTCTCCTGGCTCCGAATGTTATTTGTCTTCCTGGTGGAGTGTAAGGATGGGAAGGAAGTGGAGACGCTCAGGTAGGGTAGCTAGGACCCCCTGTTGGTGGGGTACCGAGGTCCTGATGACTAGAGGGGAATTTTCCTTCTGAGACCGGAGTGGTTATGAGGCCAGAGCAGTCAGTGTCGGCGTCAGGCCTTTTATGCAAACCGGAAAACTCCTCATACTTTGTTCTAACTGACTTCTGGCTAAACGGCCAAGGCCTCCCAGTCACCTCCCAGAGTCAGAGGCCTGGACTGTGTGAGGTCTGATACACTTGAACTCAAATCCTTGCCCCACGGGGCCCTGTGCTCTCAGGTGCTGTCTGCTCCCTCTGAGCCCTGCACCCCACTCGGCTAGGAGGGAGGATGGGAGTGGGATGCAGCTGCACCCTGGAAGGTCCCTGGTGACGCGGCCCCACGAGTGCGCCGAAGGCTGGTGGTCCTGCCAACCTGGCAGAGCGGCGACAGAAAGGCCTGCCGCTCCGCTTCCCTGAGGTGACCGCCGGGAAGGCCGCGGGGCAGCCGTGTTCTGACGCGGGCTCCCGGAGCTGGAGGGGGCTTGGCAGCAACGGTTTCTTTCCTGGTTTGGAACCGCACCAAGTGGCCCCGGGCGCCTGCACTGGGGCCGGGCTCGATACGGGTTCGTGTCCCTCTCGCTGCCCTGTCCTTGCTGTGGTGAGGAGATCCTGAGTCCTTCGGCGGGAGAAGGGAGCGGGACCAGCGGGGCCCGGGGTTCCCGGAGCTGCACCTTGAGTCTGGGCTCTGTCCTGCCCCCTCGGGTTGCTGCCGCCGCCCCGCCAGCCCCAGGGCGGAGCTGGGGTTCTGCCTCCCACCCCCACCTGCTGCTGACCGGGTGCCTCTCCTAGGTTCCAGGTCACCAGCACCCTCGTCGGGAAATGCTGTCCGAGTCGGACGAGACCGGGCCGCAGGGAGCCGCTCCGGAGCTGCCCCGCATCAAGACGGAGCCGGAAGACCCGCCCACTGAGGGGCCGTCACAGGAAGTGGGGGCTCCGAGCGCGCGGAGGTGGACGCTCCTGAGCCGCGGCCCCAGGGAGAAGCCTCGTCTCCTGCCGGGTGGAGGTGGGCAGGGGGCTCAGCAGGGAGGGAGGCCAGCAGGGGGTGTGGGGCCGAGAGGAATTCAGCATGGCAAGCAGGGCAGAGGCAGGGAGAGGAGAGGAGGGCTGCGCAGGGTGTGGGGACCAAGGTAGGTGCGCAGGGGGCCTGCAGAGAGGCCCTTTCCGGGGCAGCAGCAGCGGGGACACTGGTGGCTGACAGCCAGGGCAGGTGTCCGGGTTCCTGGAGAGGATGAAAGAACTGCCCACTAAGATGCTGGAAGCAGTGTGTGTGCCCACACCGCATCCTTTTAGAGACCACCCCCATGCAGCCTAGTGTCACAGTACCCCTGTTCTTGGGCCCAGAGAGCAGTCGTGTTTGAGGGGCCATGAATGTCCTTAGAGGTCAGGGCTGAGCTCCACTAAGGGGTAGTAGGGCCTAACAGGTAGCCAGCTGCCTGAAGTCCCCTTTGTTCCCCCAGGCCGCCCCTCTCCGCAGGCCCCTCCTCTTTCTCGGGAAGGGAGAGTCAGGGAAGGGAGAGTCAGAGACCGTCAGATAGCTGCAGCGCTCCTCACCGCCTGGTCTCGGGTGAGTAGCTCCCTCAACTCCTCCTCCACGTGTCCTGAATTGAGGGGGGCCCCCTTTTACTCCCACAGGGGTGCTTAGCTCAGTCTGGGTGTCTTTGGAAGGCCTACACCCACCAACTGCCCCTTGGAAGCTGAATTCACTGCAGGCCGGCTGCCAGGCTGGTGGGTGGATTCCCCAAGTTGTGCCCATGGCCCACACTGAAACAGACCCAGAGGAAGGCAGAGGCCGTGTGTGCCGGTGTGGTCCCGCCCTCCAGCATCAGGAGTTGCTGGGCAGGAAATCAGGGGGAGTGACAGGCCTCCAGTAGAAGGACACTTGATTCTCTTGTGCTCTGCACGCCCGCCCTGTTTTTGCCCCCTACTGGTGTGCGCACAGACACAGGTGCACTTTCACAGACACTCTGACACACAGGCACATACCAAAGGTCATCTCAGGTCATGTCGCAGTCCATCGTTCAGATCTGGTGTGCACCCTTACCCGTCTGAATCCGTCTGTCTGCCATCCATGTTGATGCTGTCTTGTCCATGTGCTGTCCCCTTGCTGTGGCCCTTACAGTGACATGGTTGTCTCTCGCTTTAGATGCCGGTGACCTTTGAGGATGTGGCTTTGTACCTGTCCCAGGAGGAGTGGGGCCGCCTAGACCACACACAGCAGAACTTTTACAGAGAGGCCTTGCAGAAGAGGAAAGGGCTGTCTGTGGGTGAGCCGCCCCAAGGGATGTCCAGCATCCCCACCCTGGATGGCTGTCCTGTGCAGCTGTGCGGATTGCTGGACATGTTGTTTGTGTGCGTTAGTCTGGTCGGCACTGACCAGACGTGGCTGTTGAGCTTTTGAAATGTGGCTTTTATGACTGAATTCCTCATTACATTTGCTTGTAGTCAGTTCAGGTTTAGTAGCCACATGTGGTCAGTGGCTGTGGCACTGTTCATTGGCAGTGGGGAGGTCCTCCTTTTCCACAGTGATTTCATAGTGCTCGCTGCTTCCTGCAGTTCCACAATCCTCTGGGAAGCTCCCAATGGAGAGGTGTTTGGGCAGGAATCCTGGCCCCGAGGCCTGGGGCCACCTGTCCTGTTGGGATTGGTCCCGGCTCAGCCCCGGGCCCCGTCCTCTGGAGACTGCTCTCTTCTTGGAGGCCTAGGCACCCTGCGTTCTCCTGGTGGTGAGTTCGTAAGCCTCAGCGCTCTTGACTGCCCAAGGTCAGGCTCCAGTTTTCATGGGACAATGTTAGGAGGCTCATGGGAGATTGATCCAGTCATGTCTTCAGGACTGTTTTGAGGCCTACAAGTGCCAGGCAGGTCTGGAGGCTTGGCAGTCCATCCTTGACTTGGGTGGGGCTCCTCTGTGTCCTCTGGCCCCAGTGAGTTCCAGTCGACCGGCTCACCCTCTCATTATCTCAGGTATGCTCACCACACATCCTGGACATCTGGACAAGTCCCAACAAGTCCTTGAAGATAGGGTCCCATTGGCCATTCCATGGCAGGCTTCCCAGGCACCCTACATTTCCAACTACCCTGCTGGCCAAACTCTGTCCCTTCACGGTGCTGGGAGCAGGCGGGTGACCAGGCCCTGCGGTCCCACTGACCCAGCCTTTATTCCGGGCCTTCACTTCATGGGGACTTGCGATATGGGCCTGCACACCCAGACCTGGGGCTGCCGGCATCCATGGCTCTTTTTTCGGTCTCCCACATGGTCTCTGCCCATTTCCCTGCCTCTTCCCAGAGTCTTTGTTCCCATTCATCTGCAAACACGATCACAGAAGCAGGAGGCTTTATATCTGGGCTCTGACGTGGCTGGGTCCACCTGCCAAAGCAGGGTGACACTTCTCAGTGACCTTGACCTGCCGTTGCCACGTTCATTTTCTTGCTTGTTCAGGGAGGCACAGGCAGCCCCAAGCCTTGACCAGAGTGTACTTGGACTTACCGTGAATGTGCTCCAAAGAGTGACAGACCCCTTGCTGAACATAACTGTAAAAAAACGGTCTTTGTCATGGCTTCAGCACACACAGCAGGACATCCAGCAGTTACATAGCGAGTGTGTGTGTAGTTCCGTGACACTGACGCTGCCCTTCAGGTCCTGCAGCCATGCCCATTGCCGTTTTCCCAGGCATTCCACCGCCATGTGTGTGAACTCAGCGCCCCCAAAGGGAGAGCTCCTTTTGAAGTGATCTCACCCTGCTCTAGGTTTACAGAGCTGCAGCCCCCTCTCAATTTGCTCCACTTTGGCATGGAGTAGTGTCTGATGCTGGGTGGCCCCAGGAGCCCTGGGGTGAGCTGAGTGTCTCTTTCTGGCCAGGGTTTCCCCTCAACAGGCCTCTCTGGGCCTCCCAAGTGCAGAGGAAGAGTGAGGCCTCAAGCTCGGGGCAGCAAGCGGGGGAGGAAGAGGAGGAGAAGACGGCTGTGTGCACAGGTGAGACCCTGGGGAGTTGGCGGACATGCATTCTCAGGCACCCACATCCATCAGGGCTTCCTGTCTGTCTTTCTGCTGGGCCACACCACATGGCATTCCCAAGGCTGTTCTAGGGCAGGTCAGCCAGTGTCTCTTCTCTATAGAGAGTGGCTGTTGCTTCTGGGACCTGCAGATGTTTTTTGTTAATTCCTGGATCCATCCTCTGTCTGAGCTTGGCCTCCTCATCCCCCTGGGTCTCTTAGAAAGCCTCCCTCATTGGACCCCTGTTTTCCCCAGAAGCTGTGGAAGTGAAGAAGAAGGCTCCGGCCACCACTGTCCTTGGGGATGTGAAACCCTTCAGAACCACGGCCGGCAGAGACGCGGGGAGCTCCCTGCAGTGTGAGCAGCTGGCCTCCAGCAGCCAGGGTTCAGCACAGACTGTGGTCTACAGGCCTTCCGGGCGTCTAGCACAGGGGAAGCCAAAGATAGCCATGCTGGCTACTGGGTTTCCAGAAACCCAGAAGGGCAGTGTCTCCAAGAAGTTAAGCGAGGAAGGGGAACGACCAGCTCAGAGCACTGCTAGAGGTCAGGTGACCCTGGCTGCTGAGATCAACGGCAGCAAGATCTACAAGTGTGAGCAGTGTGCCAAGGGCTTCAGCTGGCACTCCCACCTGGTGACCCACCTGCGCACGCACTCCGGGGAGAGGCCCTACATCTGCACGGACTGCGGCAAGGGCTTCGTCAGCAGCTCCCACCTCATCCAGCACCAGATCGTCCACACGGGCGACAAGCCCTACACCTGCCCGTCCTGCGGGAAGAGCTTCAGCCACCACTCGACGCTCATCCAGCACCAGCGCATCCACAGCGGCGAGAAGCCTCATGTGTGCGACAGCTGCGACAAGTCTTTTACCCGCCACGCAGATCTTGTCACCCACCAGGCGACCCACACAGGCGCCAAGCCCTACAAGTGCCCCATCTGCAGCAAGTGCTTCACACACAGCTCAGCCCTGGCCAGCCACCGGCGCACCCACACGGGCATCAAGCCCTACCCGTGCCCCGAGTGCGGCAAATGCTTCAGCCAGCGCTCCAACCTCGTCGCCCACAACCGCACCCACACCGGCGAGAAGCCCTACCACTGCCTGGAGTGCGGCAAGAGCTTCACCCAGAGCTCCCGCCTCACCGCCCACCAGCGCACCCACCGCGGCGTCCGGCCCTACTCCTGCCCACTCTGCGGCAAGTGCTACAGCCACAGCTCCAACCTCATCGCTCACAAACGCACCCACACCGGCGAGAAGCCCTTCCACTGCCTGGAGTGCGGCAAGAGCTTCATCCACAGCACACGCCTGGCCGCCCACCAGCGCACCCACCGCGGCATCCGGCCCCACTCCTGCCCCCTCTGCGGCAAGAGCTTCAGCCGCCGCGCCAACCTGCACCGGCACGAGAAGATCCACACCACAGGGCCCAAGACCCTGGCCGTGCTGATGCAGGGGGCTGCTGCGGATACCCTGGCTGCGCCTTCCCCAGCTCCCACCTAGGCGGCTGCGAGAGGGCCAGGAAGACAAGGAGGGCCAGGGGCTGTGGTGTGGGGGTCGGTAGGCAGTAGACATGGGGTGGGGGCATGGCGGGGGTGGGAGCTGGGGCCAGGGGAGCGCACCCTCTAGCTGCAAATTAAAGGCTTTGGAATTCAAAGGGTGGCCCACAGATGTGTCTGAAGGCCCTGCAGTGTGCCATGGGGCATGCAGGCTGTCACTTTCCACCTAGGCGCCCACTGGTCATTGCTGTCAAGGTGGTACTCCGCCTGCCTTGACCTGCGTGGTGTCCCCCTGCCAGATCTTGTTCCAAAGTCTTGGGATCAAGGCCACTGGCAGAGACTGTGGACATGATGCCAGCTCAGCCAGCTTGGGAATTGTGGACCCAGGTGAGGCTGTGCTGAGCTGCCTCTCATCATGCTGGGGACACTGAGGCAGCTCAGGCCCTCCCTCGGCTCTTGTCCTTGGGACCCAGGGACAGCGAAATACCAACAAGATTGACACTTAGGGTTAACCCACCCCCTCCTCTCTGCCAGGTTCTGAGGACAGTTTTTTGTCTACTGGGGCCAGTCCCCATTGCAGTGAGGAGTCCCCACTTCTCAGAGACACCGTCCCTTATGGTCCTCCTGGGCTGCTGGTGGCTTCCTCCACACTCGTCACCCTGTTAGTCTGATCACACATCTCTGTAGTTTGCCGTGCCCTCCGCTGTCTGTCTACATCACTCTTGTCTTCCCAGGTTTCTATCTCTTGGCGTCTGTTTCCTGTTCTGTAACTTTGTTCCTTGGGGGGTGTGGGCTCAGCCCCTAAGACAGCGCCCAGCTGTGACACATGGGATCTGGAGTGCATCTGCACCAGGGCACCCATCATGGCCCCACCTGTCTCCATGGGTCACCCTGAATTAGGAGCCAGTGCGATTATAGTCTTAATTGGCTTCCACGTCCCGTGACATGGTGGTTTGAACAGGACACAATAGTAATGACAGCAGCCAACTGCGCAGATCTCGGTGCCAGGCTCCTGGCCAAGTCCCATGTGTGCATGCGCCGTAGCCCACACCTCTGAGCCCTGGTTTATCTCTGCTTTACAGACAGGGAACTGAGGCTGAGAGCTATCAGTAAACCCCCAGGTCATTCAGCCGGAGAACTGGGAGCCGAGATGCAGCCTGACTGATGTCACCCCAGAGGGAGGTACGCAGTACCCGCTTCCAGGCCCCTGGACAGCTCCTCTGTGGTATGGGGGGCCAGCACCAGGAAGCCTGGGGAGCGAGAAATCCACCTGGCTCATGGTGGTGTCGGGGAGTTCTGAGTCTAGGGCTGGGCTGCTAGCAGAACAGGTTCAGCTGGGTGGTGGTTTTTCCAGGAAGCCAGAGTGAAGGCAGCACCTCCCTTTAGCTTGTCTCCGTGGCTCCTGCCACTTGGCTAGAAGTGGAATTTCTCAGCTGATGTCTGGCTGAGGGGTACTGTAAACATCAAGCGCCTCATTGCGCTGAAGAGCCCTTTTCCATCAAGGAGAGCAGCTTAGGTGGGAAGATGGGTTGACTTGACCCTGGAGGCCATCCTCACTAGCTTGTGCACCTAGTATTTGGTGGCTCAGTGGGTGTTGCTACCTTTGAATGCAGAAGGCTTCCTGGCAGTTTCCTCACTTGCAGTTCCTTCACCACTGGGTCCAGTGCTGGGCACCTGAGGAGTTATCCTGACTCCCTCCTGGCATTTGCTGACTCCTGAAACTCCAGCATCTTTTCTCCTAGGGTGACTGTTGAGTGGTGCTGTCAGGAATAGGTGGGTGTCATGGTTAGGGTGAGAGCAGGGGCAATCAAGTTTTGTGGCTTCTTGCCCCCTCACAAAGCCCCATGACCTGTGTTGGTTTGGGTGGCTCCTTGCTGAAGGTCCTCAGAGCCTCTGCCTTCCCCAGGTGGCGCTGAGTCACCCAGATTGGGGGGGGGGATACCTGCTGCCATTGAGTCAGCTGCAACTCAGCAACTCAACAGGACAGAGTACAGCTGCTCCGTATGAGTTTCCAGGGAGCACCTGGCAGGTTCAAACTGCTGACCTTTTGGTTGGCAGATGTAGCACTTGACCACCACAGCACCAGGGCCTCCTTGCCAGATGAATTTTTAATTTGCCTGGAGTTCACTGCCATAGAAACAAGTGACCTCTGTATTTAACACATGGGTTCACCACCAGCTTCAGAGCTTGCCGGATTGTCAGGCCCTATCCTCCTGTCTGTGGGGCCTGCCACTGAGACACCAAGCCTCCTGTTTTCCTAGAGAGGGTGTGGGCTGAGGGTAAAGTTCCCAGCTGGGGCCTCTTCCTCCTTTGTGCTGCAGATGCCCACATCCTCTGAGCAGGCCCAGGCACCCTGGGAGTCTGAGCCCCACTGTCCCACTCTGCCCTGATGATGGCCGTCCTGTGTTCCTTTGCCTGAGCTGTCACCTTCAGCCGCTGCTGTAGCTGTTTCTTGCCCAGGGAGCCGCGAGCCCTGTGGCTGGGGCCCAGTCTCTGAAGCGCACCTCTGCCCTCAGGGTATCCCAATGGGGGTCCAGAGCCGCAATCACCCACCTTTAGGTGGTGTCTGCATAGCACACAGAGCCAACTGCAATGCAAACTCATTTCCTTGTTTGGCCAACCTGTAGGTGCAGGTGTGGAGGAATGAGGCAGTGAAGCTAGACTCAGGCCCATGAGTATCTGGGCTACTTCCTCCTGTGACTGCTGGCCTCCAGGACCTGCTCCAGCACAGCCACACCACTTGAAAGTGCAGCTGTCCATACTCAGGTTCATAATTTGGTGGGTCAGGCCACACATACTTTTTGATGGAAGTTTGTAGCTTTCTGTCTGTGGTCCAGTGTTGAGCCTTTATTAAGGCCCAGTGAACCAAAACCCAAACTCATTGCCATGGACAACTGCAACTCACAATGGCCTCTAGGACAGAGGAGAACTGCCCACAGGGTTGCTGAGGCCTTAGTGTTTGTAGAAACAGACCGCCACAGCTTTCGCCCTCAGCCTAGATACAGCTGCCAAGCTTTTGGGTAGCAGCTTAACAGTTAACCACCACACCACCAGGGCTCTGAAGGCCCAGTAGCAAAAGATGTTTCTTAAGAGGAGGGTAGTAACCAATACAGGAGAGCATGGTTTTGCTCCAAAAACATCTATAGGGCCCTGCCAAGGGACACTGGAATGGCACCGCTGAGCCGTCTGGACCGTGTGACCCGAGGAACAAAGCAGCCCACTCAAAGCGGGAAGGTTTTCACATCATTCAGGCTCAAATTGCCCTGTGGAGAGGTCTACGTGGGGAGGAAACAGGGTCTCCTGCCAACGGTCATGTGGGTGACTCATCTCAAGTGTTGCGCAGAAGCAGTTTATCACTGAGGATAAAGTTGAAGATGGTTCCGTCACGTATCTGCCACATACTCCTTTAAGACTGTCACATAAAAAATGGCTCTAGAGAGGTACACTGCAATTGTCACCAGCTGGAAAGAGATCCCTTACTTGCCTTCAGGCCTCTAGTCTCAGCTACGCAACGTTAGAGATTACAAACGAACTACTGCCTCTGTGGTTCAACCAACCCTGTGCCCGGCTGTAGCAGGCTGAGCAGCAGCCCTCAGAGCTACCAGGAGGAAGTGTTACCTCATAGTAAAAAAAAGAGTCCTTGCAGATGATTGATTCAGGGATAGTGACATTGGGATATTGTCTCCTAGATTATCCCCAGAGCAAACCCAGCTTGCTGCCGTTCAGTTCCTCCCGCTCCTAGTGACCCTGGGCCCCCGGTGAGAAATGCCCACAGCATTTATAAGGCTGTAACTGCACAGATGCAGACTGCCATGCCTTTCTCCCATGAGGAGGCTGCTTGGTTCTAACTGGCTACCTTTGGGTTCACAGGCAAGCACTTAAGCACTGCACCACAGTGCTCCCTTGGATTATTCCAGCTGGTCCGACATGCCACCCCATGAGAGTCCTATCTGATATATCCAGGAGGAGGCGCTGTGGTTACAGAGGCAGAGACTGGAGTGACGCAGGCAGAAGCCAAGGAAAGTGTGCTGCCATCCAAGGGTAGGAGAGGCAAAAAGCCCGTTCTTAAGAGTCTCTGGGGGCAGTAAAGCCCTGCCACCAGCTTGAGTTAGGCTGTGACACTGATTTGAGATTTTTCGTCCCAAGAAACTCAGATAATGGATTTTTAAGTCACCAAGGTTTGGGTAGTAAGTTACAGCAGTCACAGGAAACAAATACACCGATCATCATGTAACAGGCCACTCACCAAACCAGGTAGTCTTCCATCAGTAAGTTATTTGTTCGGTGAGGTGGTGGGTCTGAATATAAGTGTACACAATCACTTCCTACGGGTAAGGCATGCCCAGTAGAAAATGTGGTGGTCATGCCAATTATTAATTTATCCCTTTAGCCTTAAATGCACCCTTTTTGCCCAGCTTTGTGATACTGAGCTGGACTCTCTCCTTTTCTAACAAAGGTCTTGTCAGGCTTTGCCAGTAGAGGATGCTGGAGGGGCACTGTGAGGTCAGAGCTGGATAACAGGCCTTTCTTCCTTCTCAGTCTCCCCTGGAAACAGCAGGGGACGACAGGACACCCTGTAGCAGTCGCCTCAGCCTGGTCACGAGTCACAGTACTGCCTGGGCCTCAGCTGGTTTTCCACTCCATGCCCTCCGGCACGCTCCTCACCTCCCCGCCAGCGGTCAGCTCGCGTGGTAGCCAGCTTCTCCTCAGGACTCAGTCTTGAGTCGACGAGGGAGGAGCTGCTCTGGAGTTTCCTCCTCCCTGGCTCTCCCTCAGCCTCCAGGGAAGAAGGAAACATTTGATTCACAGACAGAAATAGATGAGTTTCTAGAGTTTGAAATTTGTATCCAAACTAGATTCTGCAATTCTATTTCTAGTTGTCGCCAAGGAAATGTTCAAGCCAATGCACAAAAAGTGTATGTAGAAGCAAGTCTGGAGATAAGAAACGGAAACAGTTTAAATTTACAAGGGTCAGGGACTGGCTACGTTAAACATGGACCCTTCATACTGTGGGGCACTCACAGCAACCCCGCATGCAACAAACCCTGCAGGGCCCTGCCCCTCCTCACAACGGCTGCTGTGTTTCTGCCCCTTGTTGCAGCCACTGCGTCAGCCCGCCTTCTTTAAGATCCTCTTCCCCACGGACCCATGGCTTCACTAGGCATGATGACCTACAGAGAGACTGGTCCCTCGTGACTACATGTCCAAGACATATGAGGCAGAGGTCTCGCCAGCATGGCTTCTGAGAAACATTCCGGCTGTACTTCTTCTGCGACAGACCGGGTCATTTTTCAGACGGTCCCCAGGATAGTCAATATTCTTCACCAAGCCCATAATTCAAGTACATCAAACCTTTTTCTTTGCAGCTTGCAAAGATAATGAATTTTATGTATACATGCTAATAGAGAACAGAATCTGATGGACGAGTGGGTCAGCAGAACACTACTTATAAATTGACTCCTGGCTTATATTAGAAACATATTCATAGCGGTAGAACTGCAAGAACACAGACCAAACTGCTAATGCTTTTATTGGATTAGGAGTATCTTTGTCTTCATTCATTCAACAGTGAGTCCCTAATTTGCGCCAAGCACAATTCTAGGTGCTGGGAGTAGGGCCATAAAAACTGTCTGCCCTCATGGAGCTTACAGCCGAACAGTGGAAGGGAAATATTTTACAAATACATATAATATCAGATAACAACGGCAGGGAGGAGACATACTTGGCGGGGAGAGGTGTTGACACGGGGCTGGGAGAGCCTCTGACGCGCGCCACTTGAGCATAGTGAGGGAGCCAGCCTTGTGGGTATCCAGACAGACACCTTTATCACCTCCTATATATCGTTTATTTCCTTTTTACGTTAAACACAGAAGACCTGCATAATCAAAGAAAGAGAAATCGGTTCCTGTTCAGATAAACAACTGGAGCCGCAAATCTGCAGGCGGCGAGGGTGGGCATGGCCCCCACTGCAGGGAAAAGAACGCCAAGCTTTCCGGGGACGGCGCGCGCCCCACAGACCCTTCCCAGCCTCGGGACCCCGCCGCCCCCTCGGCGCCCCGCAGACGAGGCTCTGTTGACGGAGCTCGGGGTCCTCCTGGGTCAGTGTTTCCCGTGCCCCGCCCCCCAAGGTGGCATTTCCTAGGAAACGTCACGCCCCGCCGCCGCGGAGTCCAGTGGCTACTCCACTCGCAGCGACCCAATGTGTCAGTAAAGCTGCTGCATACGGTTTCGCAGGCTGTCATCTCCCCAGAGGCAGAGCGCCAGGTCTTTTCTCCCACCGAGCTGCCGGGTGAGTTCCAGCTTCCGACCTGCCGCGAAAGACCCGGCAGAGGACGGGACCCACCAGGCTGGCAAAGTGTCTCCCCTGGCCGAGCTCCGAGGCCCTCTCGCCCTTACACACAGTCCTGGAAGCCGGGACCTGGGCGGAAGGGGGCGGCGTCCCAGCGCCTCTCCTCCGGCGGAGCGGGCGGCGTCCCCGCTCCTCAGGACAGGCCGCGACTGCCCCTCTCCGCCCTCCAGGCCTGAGACACCGGGAAAATGAAAGAAAAACTCAGCGGAAGTGGGGGCAGCGCAGGAAGGCGCAGACGCCGGCTCTTCCTTCCCGCCGCTTCGCTGGCCGTCCTTCTGGTCGGTCACTCGCGGACCTCTCCCTGCGACCGGCCGTTCCCCGGGGGAGGCCGGCTCAGGGCACGGACCGCTCTAGGGGCGTGGGCCGAGGGGCTCTGGTGCCGGCTGCCTCTCAGGCGCGTGCGCCGAGCGGCTTCCCGGCGGGCGCTGCGCGCGTTTCCGGCGGCGGCACCCAGCGGCGGAAGTGGGAACTCGGGGGAGGTGTGGCCGCTGAGCCCCGGGGGCGGGGCCCGGCGACGGTGGCCGTCGCGCTCCGAGGGCGCGCGGGGGGCTCGCGCCGAAACTGGTGCCCGGCGCCGAGTCCTGAGGGGTTCCCAGCGTGGTGAAGTGCCCGGCGAAGTTCAGGTCGCGCCGTCGCCTCGCTCGCTGGGTTCCTGAGCAGAGAAGCGTCGAGCCCTCCCGCTGTCCGCCAGCCCGCCGCCTCCTCAGCTCCCGCTGCTGGTGACCCAGTGCGGGCCTCCGCCAGGGCCAGCGTTGCCGCCCGCCGTGTGCTGTTCGGCGATCCTGGTGAGTCCCCCGATCGGCTCTTCCTCCCCCGTCACTGGGGGAGGAGAATGGAGGTGTGAGGGGTAGGAGAAGAAAATAAACGGAGTGCTCGGTGAAGAGTCGAGATTGAGAACAACCGTAGTGCATCGCTAGAGAGTTGGTAAACGAACTGGAGCGCGTCCGCGTCGGGAAGCTCAGGGCTCTGCCAGTGAAGAAACATGGGTAGGTCGGCGGGGTCCCCTGTCACACTGCTACCGGTGGCCCTAGGAGTCTGCAGCCACATGCGGGTGGTTTTCCTCTTCCATGCCTGGGAGGCAAAAACGGTTAAACGGTCTACTGGCTGGCAAGGCTGGCAGTTTGGCCCCACCCAGAGGTGCCTGGAAAGGTAGAGCTGGCCGTCGGGCTTCAAAAGGTTGCAGGCTTGGGAACCCTAGGAGGCAGCTGTCACACGGGTCACTCTGAGTAGGAAGTGTCTCGAAGGCAGCTAAAAAAACGAGCTTGTATTTCTGTATTGTTTGACCAGCCTCCCTTTGCTCTCCACCATGGTTTGTGCTACTTTTCTCGTTGAAACAAACAAACAAACGAGCATTTCAAGGAAAACCTAAAGTCTGGTTCGGGATCATGGTGAAGAAGAGCTAACAGTGTAAGGGACAGATACGTACCATTCGTTCTGGAGACCCTGTGGTTGATGGCTTGGAGTTAGGGACGCAAGCCTGTCTCTCGAACCTCCTGGCCCTGATGTGTTTTGGAACTGAGATATTTTCAGATTTTAGGCAGATGATACACTACCCCCTTTCCAAGAGGATCTGGGCAACACCCATTTATCAAACACATTCATTAAAAATTTCTTATAGGCTTGTAATACACAGTGAAACTTGTGACCACTGGGATGGGACAGGACTACCTTGTTTTTTCCAGTCTTGCAAAATTTCTGTCTTTGACAGGGTGCACTCCTACCACTTTTCTATCACTTGTTTTAGTGGAAAAGACTTGACCGGCTTCTGTCTCACATAGGTTCCAGCTTTCACAGATTTTACCGTATATACAGAGAAACATATAACTACAGCTTGGTGAGTTTTCACTAACCAAACAGACACTAATATTTCTATCCCAAGATACATGACTATTTCACATTAAGTGGAATAAGGAAAGATTACAAATTCTGTCCTGTCAGAAGGGTAGATGGTGTGGCTGCCAGGCAGGTCATGGAAAAGCCCAAGTTTAAGGTTTCAGAGCTGTGGCTGAGGGGCTGTGGACCTTCACTGACATGTAGGTGTGACCACCCAGCTTCAGATACCTTTTAGGTCTGCCAAAAGACAGGAGCTGGCGTCCCCAGAAGTCCCTTCAGGTGGTGTTTGCTCCTGTGCTCGCTGTACTCCCATCCTGCTGTTTTGCTCTTTCCCAGGAGTGTGTGTCCCGATGTCCACCCTGCTGCCGCAGGGGTGTCCACTGGAAGACTGAGGGGCAGGCTTGGGCCAGGTTGAGGCCAGCCAGCCCTGAGCCCCAGGACCAGGGGGATGGCCACCCCTTTGGAGCCCCAGGACGAGGCTCCTGGGGAGGGAGACGGGCTTCTGATCGTGAAGGTGGAAGATTCCTCCTGGGAACAGGACTCTGCCCAGCAAGAGGACAGCGGGGACGCTGAGGTGTGCCGCCAGCGCTTCCGGCGGTTTGGCTACCACGACGCGGGGGGGCCCCGTGAGGCCTTCAGCCAGCTCTGGGAGCTGTGCTGCCGCTGGCTGCGGCCCGAGCTGCACACCAAGGAGCAGATCCTGGAGCTGCTGGTGCTGGAGCAGTTCCTGAGCGTGCTGCCTGGTGGCATCCAGGGCTGGGTGCGTGAGAGGCACCCAGGAAGTGGGGAGGAAGCTGTCGCCTTGGTGGAGGGCCTGCAGAAGCAGCCGGGGGAAGCCAGGCAGCAGGTGAGGGGGCCCCTCCACAAGCAGGTGTGAGTGTGACAGGGGCACCCAGGTGAACCCTGGGCTGAAGGGTGGGGCTGTGTTCACCGAGCCAGGTCCCCCAGGAGGCCCATGGGGACTGGAGAGCCCAGAGCAGGAGTGTGTGCACACACGTGGTGACCTCTGAAGAGCGTCTCCAGGAAGAAACCAGAGTCTGTGACTCCAGAGGGAGGGCAGCAGGGGACGGAGGAGGGCAGGTTCTCACTGCATGCGGGTTCTGCCAGTGCCCGTTCCTGTTCCGCTGTAGGCCGGGCCCTGGCACACAGTGACACATGTGATCAGAGCTCCCGAAGTCAGAGCTGTCTGCAGGCCCGCTGACTCGTGAGGTGGTGGGTCTTGACCCAGGAGACCTTGGGGGCCAAGGCAGAGTCCCTTCCATGTTCCGTTTCCAGGTGACTCTGTGACTTGGCCTTGGGGGTCTCATGGTCCATCAGGGAGGGTCTTGGGCACACAGCACTGCCTGGCATCACGTTCTACTCTGGACTGTCCCTGGGGCCCTACGCACATCTTCCCACACCCAGCATCCTGAGGGACATCTCCTGTGTCTCCTTCCCAGGGAGTGAACTCTGTCCCCCCCAGTCTAGACTCTGTGCTGATGAGCGTGTTGTGGTCCCTGTGCAGGACGTGCCCCTAGTGGGGCCGGAAGCCAAGCCCACGATCCAGAGAGCCCAGGCCAAGGGGCCTCCCTCACAGACGGGGACACAGAGCCGGCTGCCCCGGGAGCAGCCCTGCCACGGTGGTGAGTAGGCCTCAGCCTGCAACCGCTGCACGTGCGGTCAGCAAGGTATTACCATCGGTGTGTGCGGGCCCGTGTGTCCAGGTGTCGGTGTGGGTTTGCCCGGCTGGGTGTCTAGGTGTGGGTGTATGTGTCTAGGTCTGTGGGTGAGTGTCTGGGTCGGGCTGTCATCTGGGCAGGGCAGGATGTGAGATCTCCATCCTGGCCTGAGCTGGCCTCTCTGAGGCTCCGTTCTCCCCCAGACCAGTGTGGCCCCCAGCCCTCTGTCCTTCCTAAGGAGAGGAGTCCTAGAGAGAGCATGGATGCCTGCCCTGCATCTGGGGTCCACGTGAGTCAGCGCCCTCCTCTCTCTGTGCGACCTTTACCACTGTTCAGTTCCAGGAAGGGGCCTTGGCTTCCTTCAAGGTCTCTTCCATCTCCCACCTCCCTGCCTGGCCATGTCCTGTACCCCATTCCACGCCACTCCTATCCCTGTGCACAGCTGCCTGGGGAGTCTTCAACAAGGCAGCTCTGAGCCTCCTCACCTCATTCCAGGGACCCGTGACGTTTGGGGACATTCCTTTCTATTTCTCCCGGGAAGAATGGGGATCCTTAGACCCTGCTCAGAGGGATCTCTTCTGGGACATAAAGCGGGAGAATTCACGGAGCGTTGCCCCAGGTAGGCAGTGGAGGCAGCCAGAGCCTTGGGGTTCTGTGGCTTCTCCGAGACAGGAGGTGCAGCCTCCTTTGGAGTCCCAGTGGCAGGGGTACCCTTGCAGACCACACTTCCCTGTGCTGCTGGAATCCTGATGTCTTCCTTCCCAGCCTGCCACCCGTGCCTGGCTTGAAGTGGGTCTTCCCTTAGCTCCATGACTCCCTTACCATGGGGGCAGTTCACTTTCCTGAGCCCCCAGACACGTGTGACTTGTGTGGGCTGTGCTCCCAGACTGTTTCCTCAGTTGACTGTCACCGTCCAATGCAGGGAGTTTCGTCCCTGTTTTGCAGGTGAAGAGCCTAAGACTTGGGCCCCAACACTGGCAGGCAGAGCCTGGCCCCCAGCTGCTGCTACTGCAACAGGCCCTCACAGTGACAGCATTTCTCCCTCTAACTGGACCCCTGTTTGGGGGTGTCTTCCCCAGCCTGGTTGGGGTCATCTCAGTCAGCCCTCATGATCTGATGGGGCAGGGTCCCTGTCTGCCCAGATCTCTGTGATCTGGAGTTTGGACACCAGGAGCTCATACCGAGAAATCGTGTTAGTAGAGACTGTGGTTTCTCAGTTTAAAGTGCTAGAATTTGGACCATTTTAGAAATTTACTTGAATGTATTGATTTTGAAGTTTGAGCAGCCAGGGTTCAGAGACTGGTCATCGGATCTATGTAGAAACTGAGGCAGGGCTTGCTTCGTGACTTGCCCAACACCATGGGCATCGTAAGTGCCCCTGCTGTCAGCATCCTGCAGCTGGGCTCCCTGACGGTCCCTCTGAACTGCTTCTTCACTGGTTGTCTCATCGTGCCCGTTTTACAGATGAGACACTGAGGCTCAGGGCTGTCTTAACCTGGAAGGTGCCCCTGGGTCATCTGTGTCCTGTGAACCTTAGTGACTCTGAAGTGGCCCCCTCCCTTCTCTTTATAGGTTTGGGACTCAAAAGCAAGAAAGAGGGATCACTTTTGACAGAGACAGTGACATCACCCACCCAGGCTGGCGGCAACGTGGCAGTGTCCTGGAGTCCTGAAGAGGCCGAGGCCTGGGAGAGTGAGAACCAGCCAGGGGTGCCGCTGGGCCGGGTAGGGGGTGCACGACGGGGGCGGCCACCCACCCGCCGGCGGCAGTTCCCGGACCTGGCGACCGAGAAGCCACACAGCTGCGGGCAGTGCGGCAAGCGCTTCCGCTGGGGCTCGGACTTGGCGCGGCACCAGCGCACGCACACGGGCGAGAAACCACACAAGTGCCAGGCATGTGACAAGTGCTTCCGCAGCTCCTCCGACCTGGTGCGTCACCAGGGTGTGCACACAGGCCAGAAGCCCTTCTCCTGCTCCGAGTGCGGCAAGAGCTTCAGCCGCAGCGCCTACCTGGCTGACCACCAGCGCATCCACACTGGGGAGAAGCCCTTCGGCTGCGGCGACTGCGGCAAGAGCTTCTCGCTGCGCTCCTACCTGCTGGACCACCGGCGCGTGCACACTGGGGAGCGGCCCTTTGGCTGCGGCGAGTGCGACAAGAGCTTCAAGCAGCGCGCCCACCTCATTGCCCACCAGAGCCTGCATGCCAAGATGGCACAACCTGTGGGGTGACCGTGTGACACTGAACAGCACCTTTGGCCCTGCCTCCTTCCCACCTGTGCCCACACCCCAGGTTACCAGAACACGCCGGTTCCCTGGACGTGCCCAGCCCTCCCAGGATGGTGTCCCCATAAGCCTGTTGTCCCCCCGCCCCATATCTGTCTGCCACTCTCATTGTCCCCACCGGTGACGGTAAAGGTGGGGAAGGCTGGGCGCAGGGGTGCCAGAGGGCTGGGGAGAGGGTCACCATCCCAGACCTCCCACAGCCTCTTTGGCCAGGGGCTCTGTCCGCTGCCATCTTGAGTGGGTGCCTGGCTGGCCCCCAGTCCTGGGAGGGACAGCCAACACCCTCATGAGGGTCTGAATCCTGTGTGAGGCCACGAGCTTCCTGCTTCCCTGCAGGGTGGTGCAGGGATCCCTGGTCACCCACCCCTGACATGTCCTGTGACCTCTGCCCCTTCCTGGAGACACAGGCCACCTGCTTTCCCAGCCCTTGTGCCCAGCCACACCTCTAAGGGCTTGCCACTAACCAGTATGGTATGAGTGTTGGTGGCCCCAGGGACAATGGCCAAGCCTCAGGCAGCAGCACGCCGCTGTGGACATGACTTCATCAGAACACTAGCACTTGGTTGGTGCCAGGTGAAGCCTGTAGTGCTGTGTGAGCCCTGTGTACCCTCTGTCTGTGGGTGGCATCTGCAGCTTGGCACTAGCAGGGACTCAGCCCAGCCACACTCAAGAGCCATCCAGGGCCTGAATAAATGGGAACTTTGCCAGGCTGCTCTGTTCTTTGGGAAGGTAGGGGTCAGGGCTTCCTAGTCTGGTTGTCCTGTTGGCTTGTGACACTGGGCCATCTCCAGGTAGAGCCACACCCAGGCTAGCTTGGCCACACAGGCTGGCCTTGAGTCCCAGACATCTGTGTCCTGCAGCACGAGGGGCTTGGGGCAGCTCAGGTACCCTCTCCACCCTGGCAGAACATGGGCTCTCCAGAGGATTCAGAGCTGAGGAGCCAGTGGGCTGATCTTCACCAGGCCACTGCTTTCTCCCCACTGGTCACATGAGGACCCTCAGAGGCGACAGGGGCTGTGACGCATATGCTGGCAGTGGGCCTAGGGGACTGGCCCGTCCCTGCCCCAGGATCTCCGGAAGGAGACAGCCAATGAGTGAAGATGAGCCCCAGCTGTGGCCTGCACAGAAGGTGCTGGTCGGGTGCAGGTCCAAGTTTCTGGTGGCCAGTGAGCAGCCTTCGCACCCCCCTGCCCCCTGCTAGTCCCTTCCTGAGTGTGGGGCGGTGTCCTCGGTGCCCCCATGGTGGGGTGGTAACGGGCCCATGTGTGTGTTGGCCTTTGCCCCTGGGCCCTTCCTCAGCCGCCTGGGCTACCTGACTACATGCTGAAGTTGCCAGCCGAGGTCCTGGGTGGCTCTGGGCCACTCTGTCACTCCTCTCAGGGCTGTATGCCCAGAACCTTCAAACTCACTGCATGTGCTGTGTGCACACAGTGTGACTCCTGTGTACTTGGGTGAGTAGGTGTGTCCGTGGGGGTTGAGGCTCCAGGTCCCAGCACAGGGTCTGCAGGACTGGGGGCCAGCTCAGAGCCGTCAGGTGTAACAGGATCGGTAGAAGCGTGGACTGTGAGCTAAGATGAGGACCTGTCGGGGTGCAGAGTGCCAGCGAACAGGCCATGGAGTCACAGCTGGGGTTGCGGGGCTCAAGGTTCCAGGGGCAGAGCACAGGGTCTGGCCCAGCCCACAAACAGCTGACAGGGACAAGGCTGCCAGAGAGGGCAAGGGCTGGAACCCAGTCGCCGGGGCAGGGGCCCAGAGGGAAGCTTGGAGGAAGCCCTCCATGGCCTTCCTGGTGGCCGGAACCCTGCGGGTGGCTGCATAACTGGCAGATGCACGGGACAGCCTGGGCAGAAAGGTAGCAGCCCGTGGCCTAGCCCATGCCTGGCTCCCTCCTGCACCCAGCCCAGCTCAATCCTGGCCTTGCCTCCCAGGGGAGGTACATCGTGCTGGGCCCAAGGGTGGCCCCCTGGTGTGCTGGCCACCACAGTTACCGCCCTGGAGGGCATCCTCCAGGCCCTGGGATTTGAGAGTGGAGCACAGAGAAGCCCCCCTTCAGGTGAGCCCTCGACCGCCACCCCCAGCCCTGCACCTGGCACTGCACCCGGACTGCAGGCAGCACCCTTCATGGAGGAGCTGGCTGGGATCTGGAAGCAGCTGGATGCTCATGGGGGCCCCCTAGGCTGTGGTGGCCCCCTGTGGGCAGCTGAGGCAGCCCCAGAAGCTGGCCAGGGAGCTGAGTCGCTGCAGGGCCCTGCAGGGCTGCCCGAAGCTCTTCCTGCTACTCTCGAGTGCTCCTGGGGGTGAGCAGGCCTGGTAGGGACCGTTGGCTCTGGGACAGGGCAAAGCCAGGCTGGGAGGGTAGGGTGAGGAGCAGGCAGAACCAGGGGCTCCCACAGGCCACCCACTGTGCCGCTGAGCTGCTTCCTCCTCGGCAGCTCCGGAGCCCGGAACCTTCCTCCAGGGCCTGGCTAAGCTCTGTGGCTGCTGACAGAGGTGGGGACCTGGAGAGGGAGCCTAGGGAGGCAGGCTGCGCTGGGTGCTTCTGAGCCTGCCACATGGTGATATTCATTCGTATCCCCACCCACTGGTCATTCCAGCCCTATCGTCTCCCCAGCATCAGTCTCCCCTCCCATCCTACACTGTAACCCGTTCCTAGTACACTAAAGGTCCCCCAAAGACATGGATTGCTCCCCACCCTGTGCATTTGTCCAAGAGGCTGTTCCTGCTGTGGGAACATCCCTCTGTCCTCATCCAGGCCTTCAGCATGGCCCCTCTGGCTAGCAGCACAGTCCCCCTCCAGACCGTCGGCAACACCTTCCTTGTGCTCCCCCAGTGGAGCTTTTCTGTCTGTCCATCCCGTCCACACTCAAACCAGTGAGCTCACAGGTCCTGGAGGCCCCCATCTGGGAAAACTGCAGGTCGGGCCCAGGGCCCGCAGGCCTCACTGGGGAGTTGGGGGCCACTGGCAATGCTGGAGACGAGAGCTGGGGTCCAGCTCTGCTGTCGGCTCTCTGTGAGCTGTCCCAAGGGGCACACGGAGTGCCTGTGCCCTGCCCTACACAGAGCACCAGGGGGAGTGAGTAGTGCGGCTACTGTCCACAGCCAGGCAGGTCCAGGACCTCCAGCCAGAACTGAAGCCCAGGGCCTGCTGAGTTCTGTCCTGCTTTGTCCGTCTTGTGTCTGCCCTTTCCTCTCTCCATCCTGGCCAGTGACCCCAAAGAGACTGCAGTGAGCAGGAGTCCCTAAAGCTGGGGTCCTGGCTGCCTACTGGGGTTGGGCCCTCTCTGAGCTTGCCCCTTCCCTACGGAGTTGTCCCTGAGGCACCTTGGGCCCCACTCCCACATCTTCTGAAGGGTGACTGAGGAGTCCGTAGGTGGCACCTCCTGCTCGGTCCTTCGTAGCTCCTTGAGAGGGGCGCTGCACCTGGGAGGCGTGCAGGCCTGGGGACCTCAGGTGAACTGCGGGTTCAATGCTGAGTGGGACAAAGAGCAGGGGCACCCGAGGTGGAGGGGACACCCTCTCCAAGAACTCTGGTCAGGCCCTCGCCCTCACAGCAGCCAGAGCCTGGCCCCAGGACACGGTGCAACCTCTCTGGGACCAGGCTGGCCCTCCTCTTGGCAGTGATACAAGGCCGGCCGGGGGCCCAGTGTGATGTAGAGGCGCTGGTAGGCGTGTGCAGGGCCCTGGGCTTCGAGACCACCGTGAGGAAAGACCCTATGGCCCAAGTGAAGGGAGCGTGGACCTTCTGGGGAGAGGGCCCTGACACACTTCACCCAGGACTGGGAGAGCAGGAAGTATGCCCAGAAGTCTAGCCTTACCCCTCCCTGCTGCGGGTCTCGGGAGCTTACCACGCCGGCTTCCTGGGGCTGCCCAAGGCCCCAGCTGCACCCTCAGGTTCTGTCTCCAAGAGCCTGGATATCCTTCCTGGGTGCCTGAAAGCCCTCTTTTCACACTTCTTAATCTTCTGCAAGGGCTAGAGGGTGCCAGCTATGGGAGGCTGGACTGCACCTACCTCCAGCGAGGCAGTGCTTAGCATCGCTGCCGGAGGCCCCAGAAAGGACTTCCTGCAGGGCCTAAGTCAGCAGGAGGCGAAAGGGTGGGTGGGCCCAGGGCAGCGAGGTCTGGAGGAGGCCAGCTCGTCAATCCAGGCCTTTATCTTGCACCCCCTCCACCCAGGTTTTCCAGGAGGAGCTGGCCCAGTTCCAGGAGCAGCTGAACACCCCTAGAGGCCCCGTGAGCTGTGCCCTGGTGGCCCTGATGGCCCACAGTGGGAAGCAGGGGCAGTTGATAGGGGCAGGTGGGCAGGAGGTGGAGTCAGAAGCCCTGATGCTGGAGCTGAGCCGCTGTAGGGCACTGCAGGGGTGCCCCAAGATCTTCCTGCTTCAGGCCTGTCGTAGGGGTGAGCAGGGCCCTGACTGTCCTTTCTCAGCCCACCTTCAGCGTCGCAGACTTGGCCATCTGTCTCTCACCAGAGCCCGTGCACTGGCCCTCCCTGTCCCCTTCTGCCATGCACTTCTAGGCCTCACACTTGAACACTTAATGCTCCCATGTGAGCTCTGTGCTCTGGACGCTTCCAGCCTGGCAGGCCTGGCCCACGCTTTGGGGTCTGACCTTGACTTTTTGGTTCATACAGGCTCAGGACTCAGGGGGGTACCCCCAGGAAATCCCCTGGAGGCACCCTCAGGTACTTTCAGAGTGAGGTAGCTGCCTCTCACTCCTTCCTCAGAGCACAGTGACTCTGGCTTGGGGCTCACTGCTGTCTCCTGGTTCTGGCACTGGCTGTGGACACCTCCAGCCATCCCCTCCCATGCGGATGTCCTCCAGGTCTATGCCGATGTCCAAGGTGAGTGCTGCCTCCCAGAACCTGGGTCAGGCAGGGCTGGCAGTGAGAACCTTCCAGAAAGCATTGCCTCACTACTGTGAGGAGGGAAAGGAAGGCCTCCTAGATGGCCAAGGGCCTTTGGGAAGCCAGACTCCTACTGGAATTTCTCAACAGTCCCGCAAGGAGGGAGGTGAAATCACTTTTCTGGAGCCATCGGTCATAGCAGAGCTGAGATTTGAACCCTGAACTCTCTGCCTTTGTACTGCCCTTTACTTGGTCCACTGCCCTGTGCTGCCCCTGAGCCAAAGGTGGGGGGGATCAGTGTCTGAGGGCTGCACTAATGAGCACAGCTCAGTGTCACGGCTCTAAAGTCTGGGAGTCCTAGGTCAAGGCACCAGCAGTGGTGATGTCTTCTGAGGCTGTTGGAGAGAATCTGCCCCATCTGTTTCTCCCAGCTCCTGGTGGCTCCAGGCATTCCAGGGCTTGCTGCTCCCACATCCCCTGGTGTCCTTCACAGTCCATCACTGTGTCCATCCTCATCCTCTATGAGGACCCCGGTGATAAAGGATCAGCACCCACCTCTGTCCAGTGTGACCTTATGTTAATGTCACCGAACACCTGCAAAGACCCTATTTCCAAACAGGGTCATATTCACAGATGCCGGGGGTTGGGACTTCCTTATAAATTCTAGGGGAACACAATTCAATCCATAATAAGTGGGGTGAGCCCCAGGGGTTAGGGGTGTCCCAGGGTGTTGGGTAAGTGAGATTGACTCTTGTTGCAGGCAACTCCTCCCAGGGCCCTGCTTCAGGGAGCTCCAGCCACGCAGACATCCTGACCGTCTACGCTGCAGCCGAGGGTAAGGGACAAGTCGTCAAGAAGCCTGTGTCCTGGCAGGGACTGACTTCCTGATCTTGGAAATTCGGGTACAGGGGTCACCAGCTGAAGTGAGCGAGTATTGGGTGCTGCCAATGCCAAGCCCCATGCTGCACCATTCCTCCAGACACTGTGAACTCCAGAGGGCAGGATGGTTCTGAATGACCCGAGGGTCCTGTCCAGAGTCTGGCACATAGTAGGTGCACAGTTACTGATAGCTCCAGTATTGAATCCATCTATATTTGCAAGTACTGAGCACCCACGTGTTCCAGATACTCCCTGTCCTGGTCCCTCTCCACATCCTCAGGGTCCTGTCTGCCTGTTTCTCCCACTTTTACCAGCAAGAGGTCCCCAGGAGTGGAGGCCCCAGAGGGGAGAGGGCCCCCATCTGAAGCTTCTGGTCCCCGGGCCTAGGCTGTGTAGCCTATCAGGATGAGAAGGGCTTGGACTTTATCCAGATGCTAGTGGAGGTCCTTGGAGCGGATCCCGGCAGAGACCTCCTAGAGTTGATGACTGAGGTTTGTGTGGCTTTGTGGGGATGGATGGTGATGAGCGATGAGGTCCTGGACTCCCTCTTCCCCCAGCCCGGGCCACGACGGGGAGCCCTGGGCAGCAAGCCACGCGTGGTCCTTGTAGGTCAACAGGCGGGTGTGTGAGCTGGACGTGCTAGGCCCCGACTGCGACCAGCTTCGAAAGGCCTGCCTGGAGATCCACAGCTCGCTGCGGCGCCGGATTTGCCTGGGGGCCTGACCGCGCCCAGGTCCGGGTGCTGATCCTGGCTGGCCAAACCTGAACTCCACCTGGCCTCCATCCACGCTACAGTTCCGCATCTGTTACCCGAGCAACCGTGACTGCTGGCGCTGGCCTTTAGCTGGCGTGCAATAAATACCTGTCCTGCAGAAAGTTGCCTGCTCTGGGCTGTATGAGGACAACCAAGAGGCGCTCCTTAAAGGCGCAGTTGGGTTCCGGGGAACCAGGGGGCCGGTGCCCAGCGCGCCAGGACGTTAAGGGGCCCGGGGTGGGCTGGAAGTCCTGAAACATGCATCCCGCCACCTCGGCGCACGCACCCCATTTCTGCCCCATGCCGGAGCCATGAAAATGCGGGAGACACGGCCCGTCCTAGCTGCAGCTGACAGAGCCTGGGAGAGACCATTTGCAGTTCCCGAGACTGTCCGGACTGGGACCGGGACGCTCGGAGACTAAGGGAACAGCGGGAGGCCCTGACCCAAGGGTGAGGAAGGAGAGTGGAATCCGATTGCCGAAAGAGAAGGGTCTGAGGAATGGGAGGGACAGGCGGCTTCCGCAGGGCTCGAACTTAGCGTCCCGTGTCGCCGGCTGAGCATTCCGGAGGAGCGGCCCCTAGAGCGCCACCGCGCTTGCTCGGAGCTCCGCCCACTGATGCATTGAGGGGCGGGGCTCTTCGTCTGCACCCGCATGCGTACTAGAGTACGGTGCAATGCGCCTGCGTCAACTTTATGAGGCAAGCTGCTCAAGACACGAACGTGGGGCCGCGTGGCCTAATGGATAAGGCGTCTGATTCCGGATCAGAAGATTGAGGGTTCGAGTCCCTTCGTGGTCGCTACAGTGTAGGCTTTTTTTTTTTTTTTTCCCCTTTCTTTTTACCCCTCCCACCTGTTCTTCCTCTCCTTTGATTCAAAATTTTGGTTTCCCTCTTTGGCAAGGCCTACGACACTCCGGGCTGCGAAGCCGCTTGCTGTGGACTGTCCTCCGGGGGCCGCTGCCGCGGAACTCGAGAACCCCGGGCTAGGACTGAAGCCGGGGGACTCAACGGTGGCCACAGGTGGGCGAACTGCCAACCCCGGGGCCACCGACAGCGAGTTTCGGGAGTCAGTGGGACCCAGGCTCCTGCCCAACTCATTTCTCACCCTCGGAGACCGGGGAGCTGGGAGTCCCAGCAGCCAGCCCGATCTGTGTGACCAGAGTGGGTGTCGTCGGACCGTGAGCCCCTCTTCCCAAGGCGAGAACCTCGGTCCTGGATGCCCTTGAACCACAGCAGCTCCCCCCCAGATCCCGCAGGCACGGGAAGACACCCAGGTCCTGGGAAGCCGCAAGCAGGGCAGCCACGATGACAGATGGATGAGAACTGGGGCCACCTCTTTAGGGTTGGCATGCCCTTGGGCCCACCAACTGCGTTTGAAAACCGTTTTCTGAACACCTACCCCAGTGCGCTCAAAGACGCGCAGGGCAAACGCTGCCAAAGGACGGCGTGTTTGCCCACGGGGCCTGATAAATAAACTAGAATTCCGAGTGTGGGACCTGAAGCACAAGGAGTTGGGATTATGGGGAAGGGGTTCCAAGGAGGTGTCAAGACATGTGCATGTAAAGTCTAATAAATTGTTTAGATTTCTTACAAAGAGAATTGCTCGTGAAAATGGATATTTAAACAGTATGTCCAGAATTGAGTCAACCAAAAAAGACAACAAGTCTCCACCAGCTGAAACCGAACTCCCCCACGTTTTGTGGTTAGGTGGGATAATCCAGGAGCCGCGCTGCGGAGAAAGGCGTCCGGGTGGGGACAACCGCGCCTAGGCGCTCCTGCAGGAGCGTTTGCGTGGACGTTGGGCGCAGAAGGCTGGATCAAACCCAGGATCTCTTTTCCTTTATTCCCTATGGCTTTTCAGTGATTTGCTAAGGGCCCGTAAAGGAAGACAACAGTCATAGGGATAAAATCTTTAAAGATGAAGAAACAGCAGGAAACAAACGAAAAACCAAACCAAAGCGTCCAACGTGGGGCTCGAACCCTCGATCCTGAGATTAAGCGTCTCATGCTCTGCCGACTGAGCTAGCCGGGCGGCCGCGAGGCCGTTGTGGAGGAGTGCAGGTTCGAGACCTGAAGCCATCAAGCTCTGTGCCTCTTAACACAGGATTTTAAAGGGCACGGCCGGCAAACTTCTGTTACCCTAAGGGAGAGCCATACTCCTAGACCGCCGACACCACGAGAGCTCGAGGAGAGGTTCTCCAGCTTCCGTGAGCTCCACCTACCCTGCGTGCGGTCTCTGCGGGGGTTAGAGTCTGCTCGCGGACGGGTGAGGTCTGGGCGGAGGCCTAGGCCGACTAAGGAGGTTCCTGGGCCGCGAAAAAGGCCGGGAGGAGCTACGGCTTGTGCAGGAACCATTGAGGGGGCAGTCACATAGCAGTTCCATGATCAGTGAGCTTTTTGTAACATAAGCCCCGGTGGCCTAATGGATAAGGCATTGGCCTCCTAAGCCAGGGATTGTGGGTTCGAGTCCCACCCGGGGTACAGAAGGTTGTGTTTTATACCCCCGAACTTATGGGACAGAGTTCAGTGAAACTGACGAGTGATTGGAACACAGTTCAATGAATTTGGACCCAGGAACAAATCAAGGTATTTGGACCGTAATGGGCGTTGTATCAAAATCTTAAGTTTCTGCTCGGGTAGAGAGGAATATGGACCTTCTCAGCTCCCAGAAAGAAGGGGATGCTTGTATCGTGTAACTCATTTTTAAAAATCATTCCCTCGACTTAATTGTATAAAGGAAGAATGCTTCATTTTTCTAGATGTGCTAATTGTATTATGATAATATTTATGTTTTTAAAGTACTTTTATCTTTTAGAAACACACACTGTGTAGAGATTACCTTATAGGAGAACTGGTTTGCTCCAAAATAATCGACAGAGTAAAGGAACAGACAACTCATTTATACACTAATTGACAATAGCTTAAGCTGGGACACAGTCCTTAGGCTGTTTCCTCTGCTTTGGTGTATGGTTGAAAGAAACCAAACCAAACCCATAGCTGTCCGGTTGATTCTGACTCATAATGACCCTGTAAAACCCGGTAGAACTTCCCATAGGGTTTCCAATGACTGCCTGGTGGATTCGAACTGCCTTCCTTTCCGTAGGCACTCCTAACTCTTAGCTACTATGCCACCACGGCTCCGTATTTGAAACAGTCCATAATTTAAATATATACATATATATTTTTCTTTAAATTCATGTAATCATGACTTCACTCTAGAGGTAAAAGTTCCCAACCATGGTGTAGAGTAAATCAGAGGCCTCTCACATCGTATCAGAGGTGTTAACGACAGGAGCTTTGTCATATATATGTATAAAGACATAATTCTCTTTTGCTTTTAAAACTATGAATGACAAGAGCAAAAGAAAAAGCAGATAAATTATGCTTAACCAAAATAAAAAATATTTGTGTATCAAGCAAATGAAGAGACACAACGCAGAAAATATTAGGAAACTATATATCTAATAGTTTTAGTATCCAGAATATATAAAGAGTTCCTACAACTCAACAACGAACAGACAAACAACTGAGTCTCCATGACGGCATCTTTCATCATCAAACCTGGCCTGCAGTGAAGGGCCACCACTGAGCTTTTCAAGGACGCTGGTGCTTCCTTCAAAAGTTCTGTGTCGATGGTTTATTGAAAGGGGTGTTCTCTGGGTCCTGTTAGTGTGGTGGCCAGTGGGTGCCCCAGCATTTCCGTTTCACTAAGTCCTGGGAGTCCTCCCTCTAGATTATTTCAGAGACACTCTGTCCAGGACAAAATTGAGCCATGTGATGGTTGTAAACACCGGTAATCTCTGGTGCTCCCTCATCGAGTTGCTCATCTGTGTATACACATACACACGTGCTCATGCATGCTCACACATATGCACCTGTGTGTCTTAGCTCTCCATGATGTAACTTCTTTTTAAATGCAACTACAATCTAGTGACTGAACACAAAAGGAGTGTATGCTATTTTAGTGGGATGAGATGAACTGCATTGTAAAATTTTTAATGGATGAGTGGTACTAAGATTTTTTACTATGTAAATGTATTTTCTACAGAAGGAATATTACACATATTTTACAACAAGAAAGTGAGTTAGGGAACTTAGTTGTTACAACAATCCTTATAAAATTCTGTTGCTGTTCCACAACAAAAAATGGGCAGTCACCAGTTTTGCTCTAAGCAGCTCAGACTTCAGTTTTGATGCCTATTTTATAATAAATGCTATAATTATAAACAAAGAAATGAAAAGATGTCATAAAATAAAATTTTGTGATCAGAAAAATACTGTATTTTGTTTTTACATAGATCTTTCATCTCTAGCACATTAAAATTTAAAACATTTCTATTCTTTGTCTTATAACTTCTTCAATATGTCACAGTTACGTTGCTAAACAGTATCCACTTCCATACACAACCAGGGTAATGAATCGAGTCTTTCTTGACTGCTTGCTGTGCTCTTGCCTTTCCTTGTGTCCTGTCTGCCTGGCATCTAGGATTCTCTGCTTGGACCACCGGTGCTGCTGTCTTGGTGCGCTGAGCACACTCTTCCCTTGTTTATGGGGTAATCCATCCCTGATTCTGGCATCTCAGTTTCATTAAACAGACCGCAGCCCCGAGTTCAAATTTCGACCAGCCAAAACACCTGTCGGACCCATGTTCGGTGCAGGAGATAACATATTAAATAAGGGTTGTCTTGGAATCAACTCACAGATAGAAAATCACATCCCATCCTCCTCAGTCGAACACCTTTGAACCACCTCGCACATCCCTCAGGTTTCTGGCGGCACACGTTAGCGAAGTCTTGTGTTTCTCTGGTTGGATGAGCCCTTTCCTCTCAGCTCTGACCGCGCACTTGCTCCTGAACCCGACTGAGCTCTGACTCTGGTCCTGGATCAGGTGGTAACTGGAGGGGTTGAGGGTGGGCTTTGAGAAGAAGCCTCATCTTCCTGCAAGGCACGTGCTTCAGGTCAGTTTATTACGGGATATTCCCAGCAAAGGAAGGCCAACTGCAGACACTGGAGAGCCGGCTGCTTGGATCGTAAAGAGAAGCTCGGAGTTCAGGCTTCTCCAGCTGTGGCAGTCCAGATCTTAAGTCCTTCTTCCCAGTCACTACTGCATCTTCGACAAAGAAGGGTGTACAAGATGGAGAATTCGATTTGTATGGCAATTCTGCAGCACTCATGATTAAATCACGTCTGGTTTTTAGCAATATCAGCTCTTCAACTGTAAGAAACTAGACTCTTCTTACTACTCTCATCTTTCCCTTCAGGGATTCCTGCTGGCAAAACCCATCAGGGACCCAGATAGCAAGACGGGGTACGGGAAGATGAGTCTCAAGCCGACACACGGCAGCTTAATGAGGAGCGCGCCTGCCCCGCGGTGTCCCCTCACCTCTTTGGGTCCCTTCTCGGAGCGCTTCCTCGAGGAACTGCTTGCCTCGACATCCCTGTCTCGGGCTTGCTTCTAGGGATCTTGTTTTGGAATACTCCTCAGTACCTGGAGTCGGGTAGTTCTAGGAACCAGAGTGTGAGGATGCGAGGCCAGAGGTGGGTGACCCGCCGGCTGACCGGCAGAGAGGTCAGTACCAGCCCTGGTGGTAATTACTAGCCGCTGGTGGGCTGCCGCAGTGCAGTCAGGAAGACGTGTTCTGTTGAGCTGAGATGGAACAGAGGGGGCTGTATCTCAGGCCAGAGGGACATTGGCTGGGGACAGGCGTCCGGTGTCTGTAGAGGCTCATGGGGACTCTCAGGTTGGGAGGCGGCAGAGCCTTATTCTCGGGGTCCAGGACTTGGGTTCCACGTTGGGTGACATTGGAGAAACTCCAGCTGGGCTGCTGGGAGGGGCCGAGAGCTGGCGCTCCTGGACTGTGCCATCGCGGTGGGAAGGGTGCCCTCACGTTGTGAGTGGCGTGTCAGGGGACAGCACCCTCTTCGCGGGTCCGGGCCGCGCTGCCTGCCCCTTCTCTTCCTGGAATGGAAACGGAGACGGCCCTGGAGCGCCAGGCTCGGCAGCCGCGGCCAGGTACCGCCAGTCCGGCAGACGAGGGCGGAGTCGGGGGTGCAGGGCCCTAAGGCGCCACGTCGACACCCCGCCAGAAGCTCGGCTCGTTGGTCTAGGGGTATGATTCTCGCTTTGGGTGCGAGAGGTCCCGGGTTCAAATCCCGGACGAGCCCGGTATTTTGATCCCTTAATCTTCCAGGGCACTTAGGGAGCTCAACGGGGAAGGCTCCCGAGGCCCGCCGAAGCCCGCAGGGGAAAGAGGGAACCTGTGCGGGCCGCCGCTGGGCACCTTGTAATATGCTGGGTCGGCCACAGGGCCGCGGGACCCCGTGCTGCAGTCCTCAGTGTCTTGGGTGCGCCGACAGAGGCTGTACCCCGGGTAACGTAGTGACAAACCCGTTCCTCTAGGTGGGACATCTCGCCCGGGGCCTTGTCGAAGGATGGTTTATTTTATTGTTTATTTTCTTGGTGCTGTTCTTTTTGCTTTGGGTGTGCAAGGTGACAGATCCCCATCCCGGAGGAGCCCGGTCTGCTGGCGCGAACCTTCGACAGACAAGGCGAGGGTAAAGAGAAGCGCAGTGGGAACGGGCGGGGGAGGGATTGTATCTTAGAAGCTGGGACCGCGAAGGCGTGAGGTCAGCACGGATGCCAAGGGCGCCTCAGGCGCGCGGGGCTCTGAGGTGGAACAACGGGGACCTGGGACTTGGAGGAAGTCCTGGGGCCACGCCTCACCAGCTCGTTCCCCAAACCCGGAAAGCGCATCCTGACCCCAAGCCAGCGTCCTGCCCGGCGGCGCATCGCCGGTGTGGGACTCCGCGGGGCGCAGGCGAACCGCAGCGGGCGGGCCTCACTCACGACGTGCCAGCGCGGACAGTAGGGGCTGAGAGCCCTTCCACAGCCCCCGGCCCTCGAGGCGAAGCCCAGCGGGGTGGCTTGCCCAGACCCGAGCCGAGTTATCAGCGGTAACAGGCCCCACGCAGTGCTTTCGTCTCCTGTCCTGAACCGCTTTAGACCCCAAACTCCCTAAGGAGGGACCAGTATCGCCTCTACTGCCAGCGAGGTCTTTCTTCTTCAAGGTCCTCCTTCTTCCAAGCTACTGACGTCCCTCCTTCAAAATGCTCTGCCGGTCCCCACTTCCTCACTGGAGGTCTGGTCCCCTCCGCACTCAGCCCAGATGGAGGTGGGGCCCGGCCGCCACGTGTTCAATGGATGGACAGTGGACAGTCTCTGGGGAGCAAGTCCCCTCGACCAAGGTTTCTAGGGAGGAGCGTTCATTCTCTGGCTTCAAAACCCAAACTCACTCACTTTGCCTTTTCTGGTGTATTCGGGCACTGAGTGGAGCCTCTCCCAGAGGCACGGGGCTGACCGGTGGGTAGGGCACAGTCGGGTCCAGCGCAGTGGACCCACATCCAAGGCGGCCCGAGTGGCCAGTTGAGGCCTGGGACAGAGGCCGGGTCTCCAGGTGGCTCAGAGGACCATGAGGCACCGCAGGGCAGTGACATCTGGGCGACTCTCCTTAAGGCTCGTGTATTTCCCCATATCCCCCCTGTCTGCTCCCGGCCCCGAGGACTGCGGCCTCCCCTTAAGGCCCTCCCTCATCCTTCCATTCTCAGTTTAAACCCCCACCCCCAGCACCTCCACCACAGCCCTTCCCGCTCTGGCCTGCTGAGGGGAGCCCCAGACCAGAGTCACCCGTGGGAGATGGCGCTCTGGAAAGTTGTGACACTCCGGTGGCCCTCCCTCTGCTGGGGGTCCAACACTATGCCGAGCCCGGCCTCCCGTGGGAGAGGTAGGGGAGCAGAGGGACGAAGGGAATGGGGTCCAGAGCCCCTGCGAGCAGCAGGCCTCCGGTGCCCTTAGCAGGGGTGTGAAGCGAGGGGGTACGGGGCGTACCCTAAGCTGAAGGTCTCAACTTTCTAGGCCCAGACGGATCAGTGACAGAGCGGGCCAGCAAGGCGGCCTGCCTGAGGTCGAGCGTTTTGGCTCCGGGGAGGGGCTGTCTGAAGCTGGTGGGTGCCAGTGGCACAGCTCCCAGGACTAAATCACAGGAGGAGATGCAGGGCGCCTTCCCTGGAACATGGGTTCAAATCTCTGACTCTGTAAAGGAGAGGACGCCTGCCAGCCCCCGGAGGACAGTGACACACACGTGGCAGGGTTTTATGGCTACAAGGGATTGTTCATAAATTGACTCTCAGAGATCCTGGTGGTTTATCAAAAGGACGCCCAACGTGGGGCTCGAACCCACGACCCTGAGATTAAGAGTCTCATGCTCTGCCGACTGACCTAGCCGGGCCACCACTTTAAGGCCTTGGGTAAGCCTAGTAGTAGATAGACAGACCGGAAAGCTGGCTCAGATGTGGCCATGCTAGCGTCCGCCTCTGACCACCCTGCTTTCGAAATAGCCGGAACCCACTGGTGAGTTCCGATTTTGGCCCAAGCCCGCCTCTCGCAGGCCCTGTCCCCGGTAGAGTTGGGTGGAAGTCACAACATCCCCAGCAGGGTTGCCTGGGCCGCCAGTGTAGACCACCAGGAGGGGGCCTGGCTGTCGCACCGGAAACTGCTGCACAGAGCAGGGTGGGAGTGGGGCGCTGCACCGAAGGACGGACCGACGGACTCACAGGCAGCGGGTCAGCAGTGGCTGGAGCCGGCCAAGGGACTGGGCTCAGAATGCATCCGAGTGGACTCTGGGCCCGAAATGGGGAAACGTCCTCGCCCCCAACCCCGCAAGTGCCCGCAAAGGGACCCACGAATTTAAACAATTATTAGACCCACCCGATCCCGCCTTTCAAGGGGTAAGTTCACTCATACTTCCTTTAATGATCTAAGATAAAAAAAAAAAAAAGTATAAAATTTATTTTTAAAAGTTTCGGACCCCAACTCCTCGTTCTGCGGACGAACTGGCGGCTGCTGAACTTGCTACCTGGTCGTGGGTGGCGGACCGAAGGTGGGGACCTCAGGACCCGCTCAGCGACGCCCGCCTGCCACCGCTGCTTTTGGGTCCAGCCTCCCAGAATGAGGGACTGGAGGGAAGGCAACAGCTGACAACCTCAGCCCCGGAACCCAGTGTGGATCTGAGCCGAGGCCCCCAGCGCATCCACCTGCCTCCCGGATTCCAGCTCTGGGAGGAACTCAGCAGGAGGCCGAGGAAAACACCTTCACCCACGGCTGGAAGCGCAGGCCCTGGGGCCAGGACCCACGGGTCTTCTCCAGCCCCTCAGCTTCGGGGTCTGCGTCCCCTCGGAGGACCTGTAGGACCCGCTGAAATATCAGACTTGAGAGAAACGTCAGCTACGTGGGACGGTGCAGACCTGTCCTCGTCCTGAATGGCCCCAACCAAGAGAGAGAGGTCAGAGGACGAGCGGAATGGATCAAATCCTAATTACTGTTCTCCTTGTTGGGTGTCCGCAGGGCATTGCGAGTACTCCAATACAAAACTTTTTTGTTTGTAGACGTACACGTGGAACAGCCTGTTACTGGTACAAGAACAGACAGATCGATCAATGGAACAGAACTGAGACCCCAGAGGCGACACCATCTGCCTATGAACAGCTGATATTCGACAAAGGCCCTAGGGTAAAAACAATATCTTCAACAAATACTGCTGGCAAAATTGGATCTCCATCTGCAATAAACTGAAACAAGATCCATATCTTACACCTTATACAAAAACCAACTCCAACTGGATGCCAATAAAAGAGCTAAATATCAAACCTAAAACGATAAAGCTCATCCAAGAAAAGGCAGGAACAACAATGAAAGTTTTAATACACAATGCAGACAGACTTCAAAATCTGTCAAACAAACCACAATCAACAGGAGAGAAAATAGATAAATGGGAACTATTAAGAATCAAACACTTTTCTCATCCAAAGACTTTGTTAATAGAATTAAAAGGCCACCTACAGAATGGGAAAAAATATTTGGCAATTCTATGTCAGACCGACGCCTGATCTCTATAATCTATAGGATACTACAAAATATCAATAAGAAGAAGATAAATCATCCAATTAAGCAATGGGCAGAGGAGATGGACAGACATTTCTCTAAAGAGGATATCCAGGCAGCCAAAAAACACATGCGGTCATGTTCATGATCTTTAGATATTAAAGAAATTCAAATCAAGACGACAATAAGATACCATCTCACCCCAACAAGGTTGGCCATGATCCAAAAAACACAAAACAACAAATGCTGGAGAGGCTGTGGAGAATGTGGAACTCTTCTACACTGTTGGTGGTGTTGCAAAATGGTCCAGCCTCTTTGGAAAGCAATCTGGCGTTTCCTTAAAAAAATGGATATAGATATACCATTGGACTCAGCAATTTCACTACCTGGAATATATCCTACAGAATCAAGGCCTTTCACACCAACGGACACATGCACAGTTCACGATAGCAAAAAGATGGAATCAACCCAGATGCCCAACAACAGAGGAATGGATAGGTCAACTATGGTATATATACTCAATGGAGCACTACACAATGATAAAGAATAATGATGATTCCAGGAAACATCTCATAACCTGGTTTCAACTGGAAGACATTATGTTGGGTGAAAGTATTCAGCGACAAAAGGACAAATATTATATGAGACCCCTACGATAAGATCTCAAAAACAGACTTATGTTTAGGAGAATAGACTCTTTGACAGTTGCAAGGGAGGGAAGGGAGGGAGGGCAAGGGGGGGTTTCATTAGACAGTTGCTAGAAATCTGGTTGGGTGAAATCGGTGATAGCACACATTAGAAACAGTAACAATATTAAGTGGACTTCAGCAGAACTTGAATACTCCTTCCGTCTTAACCCAATATTGCAAGAACAGAGTAGCTGGGGCAGGGGGCAGGGGGCAGAGGACCATGTTATTAGGCGAAATCGAGGCCAATTGGCACAACTAGCATATTGCTAAGAGGGCTCTCTGAACCCCACATTGGTGAGTGACATCTGGGGTCGTAAAAGCTGCCATCCCTCGAGGGTACAGCAAATGGTCCCAACTCAACAGGAACGGATGCTCACTGAGGACCAATATGACATGGGGTAAAGACAACCCAGAAGATAGAGAGACCCACATGAGTGGGTGCCTACATAGACTTGGGACCAGAAGAACCAGATGGTGCCCGGCCACCACCAGTGATAGCCGCGATTGAGCTCACTAAGTTGAGTCTCACTGGCAACACAAGAAGAAAAAGGGGTGCACCCTGAGATCTCCACTAAAATACCTCAATTGATGGTCCAGTGGTTTCGGGGTTCCCCTGGGAGCATGGCCCCTCGCCCTTGCCCATAAATCATAACGAAGGTCCACTGTTCGGGCACGAATGGATTGGACTTGGTGATGCAGAGTGACCATATATTGGATGCACTTTACGGTTCTATGCATCTGTAGGACATCATCCTGCTGACCTCTGGCTGGAGTAAAGAGAGTGGGTGAAGAGGAGGGGAAAGGAGACTGTTGGGAGGATGAGACATGTATGGAGCAGAGAGGAATAGTGTGCAGTCACTGGGCAGGGAGAGCAGTGGAAGCTGTATATAGGTGGGCATGTAAATTTATATGGGAACGTACATTTTTACTGAGTCATAATAAAAAAAATAAATTAATTTTTTTAAAAAAGAGGTACACGTGGAAGCTTCTATGGGTGAAAACATACGAATGTTCCTTCAAATATTCCAGGAAAAAAGTGAAGTGAAATAGATTTTAACGAAGGTTGGCTTGGAGAGGACCTGGCTTCCCGACTCAGCGGTGGCCCGAGCGGCCGAACGGGAAAGCCAGCCTGGGAGGTCCCGAGCTGCCGGGCAACCCCGTGTCACCAGCGGGGTACCCAGGGCCAAATCTTATCGGGAAGCCTACGTGGTCCGGCCACACCTGAAGGCCCCTGGCCTCCAATCACCCAGTGTTGGACTCAGGTCACATCTCAGAGGTTAGAGACCCGGGGCCCTTTCCATACCCCTAGCCGGCTGGGTGCTAAGGGCAGACCAGAACCAGGCAGAGCGGACGAGAAACTCCCACGGGGCTCTGGAATCAGGTGTGTTCTGATTGCCACTGTCACCAGAACAAAAGCGGGCTCGTCGGAGGTTTGAATCCGGGACCTCTCGCACCCTAAACGAGAATCATGCCCCAAGACCAACAAGCCACAGTCTACCAGTTTCCAGCTGGCATAGCCTCGGTTACCCCCAGGCCTGTTCTCCAGGGCCTGCGGCGCTGCCCCGACTTCCGATCTGCAGCAGCCGGAGGCTCCAGGGTGCTCCGACCTCGGAACGGAGCGCAGGGCTGGTGAGCGATGCCACCCTTTTGGCCCTGGGCCCCCGGGGTACGCGGCTCTGGGGTTCTGACCCACTTGGCCTCTCCACATCCTCCGAAACCGAGGCTGCCAGAGAGAGGGGATGTCTCTGGGTGCTGCCTTCTCTCCACCGCGCAACAGGCGGGGCACAGCTGGGCTTCGGGCCCGGAGACCTCAGACCGACTTTGGACTTTCCCAAGACGTGGAGGGTGGGCAGATCTGTGGCTTTGGGGGTTCACAGACGCGGCGGCCTTCTCTGGGACAAAGGAAAGCGACCCGCGAACCCTCTGCACCGGGCCTTTACAGGGCCTCCCTTTGGCGAATCAGCCATCTGGAGTCCTCAGATAATTTGCCGTTAAGGCGTTGTCGCACTCGCCCGGCTAGCTCAGTCGGTAGAGCATGAGACTCTTAATCTCAGGGTCGTGGGTTCGAGCCCCACGTTGGGCGCAGCTTTTGCAGTGCATCTTGCACGGGATACCGTGCACATTACTTGTGGCTTCCTCCCTGGGGGCCACAGAGGGCCTCCGCTTCTGTTCTACCCTTCTCTTTAATTTTTAAATACAGGACGGCATTCCAAGACACGAGGGGAAGGTCGTTCCGAGGAAGCCCATGTGGCCTCTCCCGCTGCTGCTGGTACGTTTAGCTGGACCCGGAAGGAGTCCTGCTCATCCTCCCCCCACCCCAACTCAGAGCCAGGCAGACCTGCACGGTCCCCGTGTCATCCCCTTGGAGAACTCTGGAGGCCAGATTCCAGGCACCAACTCCCAGAGGGACCCGGGAGCCAAACCTGGGGCCTCTCACCTGGAAGCAAGAATCGTGATTCTGGAGCAACGAGCCGCAGCTGCTGTCTCTGGGCCCCCGCCCCGCTCTCCCGTCCTCCTCATGCCACACCTCCCCCCCATTGTCCGGTGGCCGCGCCTTGTTACCTCTGGAATCCATGACTTTTTTTCCTCTATTCTGTCACGCGGGGCCACTTCCCGTGAGATCTTGTCTTCCGGATGGGCAGGGATGGAGGACCGTGGGGACAGAGGCAGAAGTCTCGAGGAGACTACTTGCATTTAGTGCACTGTCGGTGCCACTACATAATGTGCAGGGGCCAGCGCAACGAAAACGCACTACCACTTAGTACAAAATTATTAAGACAGTAGAACCTGATACCAAGTTGTCTTGGATTCCGAGCCTCAGAACACAGCGTGGCCTCACCGCGCGCCATCCGCTTGGCCGTAGGCAGGCGGGGGTCCACTGTCGCAGCCATGGAGTCAGTACGTCTCCACCCGTGTGACTGTGTCCCAGGTAGCTGCTGGTCGTGAAGTCGCCTCCTTTTCCCAGCTGGGGCTCCTGGGGCATGTCGTCTGCGCTCTGGCCAGACTCCCTGGGGTTGCCCTTCGCTGGGAAGGCCCCTTCTCTTCTTTCGTGGCTCCGGGGATCCAGCCCGGCTCCCTCATCCCAGCTTCTGGCCCCTGCCCTTTCAGGGACCGCGGGCGGCTTGGAAGGAGCCGGCCCCACCTCCAGCCGCCGGGTGGGGTCTTTGCTTACCTGGCCTGGGAAGGTCAAACACAGCTGAGAACCAGGATTGTACGGTCACTTCCCGTCGTAACAAGAGTTCGTTTATGCTCGCCCGCTAGCTCAGTCGGTAGGGTACGAGACTCTTAAAGGATCGTGGGTTCGAGCCTTCGGTAGGGCGTTGAATTTTATGGCTAAACAGACAACTTCGCAAGCTCATGCCACGAAAGTCTTCCTCCCAAGTCTCCCCGCACAGAGTCTGCCTGGGGTTAGAACTGCGCAGCGGCCGCTTTGCGGAGGTTTCCGGAGAACCTCGGGATTCGCGCTTCTTTCTGCCTGCACCAGCTCCGGAACCCGCGGCGTAAAGGTGGGCCGCCACCTGCTCCTTTCTTTTGAAGGTAGTGGAGCCCACGGGCTTTGGTTTGGGGACCATTCCCAGAAAGGCACCAAGGCTTCCACTGCCGCCACACCCCGGGGCCCGGGCTCCCCCAGGGAGCAGCCGTCCCCCCTCCAAGGTGGCCTCGCAGCTCCCGCGGACTCCTCCTTCACCCTGTTTCTGCTCCCCACTCCTGGGTGGTAGGAATGAACCCGAGCCGGTTCAGGGGAGCCCTCTTCCTGCCGTTCTGCCCACTTCCGGCTCTCCCCTTTCCCCGTGGGCTGCGTTCCAGGGGTTCCCGGGTTGCGACCTCCAGTCCGCACCTGGAAGAAGCCACTGGCCAGGTGCGGGATGCAGTCGAGGCTGCGAGGCCCCAGAGGTGAGAAGACGCTCTTTGGTGGTGTGGCTCGTTGGTCTAGGGGTATGATTCTCGCTTCGGGTGCGAGAGGTCCCGGGTTCAAATCCCGGACGAGCCCAGCAGGGTTCCGTTTTCCGCCTGGTTATTTTAGACGTGGGCGTGCGGAGACACAGTGGTGGCCGTCGAGGGCAGTTTCTGTGGATTTTCCGTGGTGGACAAATTCCGAAGGGGCTGCGGGCGACATCTCGGGTGATGTTCATCTGCGAGGGACAAAATGGCCCCTCGACCCCGTACCGGGCCCTCCTCCTCCCCTTACCCCAGACTCCCAGGGCCTGTCCCCATCGGTTTGTTACAGTTAAAACACGGATCGGAGCCACCTGCCAATGCAAAGCCAATACTGGGACAGGGGTGAGGTGGGTAGCAAGGAGGCTTTATCGTGTCCTGGCACACGAGCGACAGAGGGGGTGGCATGGAGGTTAAGGGACTACAGCTGCTGGCCTGGAGGTCAGCAGTTCGCGGGGCGCCCCTTGGAAACCCTGGAGCAGTGCGACCGTGCCTGTAGGGTTGCTAGAGCTGGACTGACAGCAGTGGGGTCGGTGTCGTCGTTTTTGGGTTCGTTCCCCTTTCAGCCGGGCAGGTTGACCTCCTTCCTGTGAGTCTTCTTTCTGTGAGTCTTTTGGAGAGGTCTGCTGGCACCACTCTGGTCTCAGCCCCTAGATGGGCCGCTGTCTGGTCGTCCCCTCTAGGTCTCAGCCTTTGCTGTCTGGTTTCCCTAAGCTCCATCCATGGTTGAGAGTTGACTTCTTCAAGAGAAGAGAGGTTAATTTTAAACTTCCTAGAACGCGAGAGTAGGAGGAGAATGGGGAAGCCGATTGTAAGTTACAGAACACTGAATTAGATGAAAGTTACTGTAAGCCATTCAGAAACAACGCTGCGGTTACCCAGGAAACCGAGCCGCTACAACCCTTTCTCAGGCTACACCTACAGTGTTTTTCTCACGCTGTTCCTTTCAGGGTGGGTGAGCGGCACCCGTTTGGTCTCTGCGAGGGGACTGGGAGGACGCGAGGTGGGGTCCTTGGCCCAAGGGGCCTCCTTGAGAGCTCCGCTCTGGCCACCTGTATTGGTCCCTTAGCGTCCCTCAGGGTCCTGTTGTGTCCAGCAGTGCCCAGTTGGCTCCTCTCTGGCGCTTTCTCTGCCTGGACACTTGCTTCCAGCTGCAAAAGGGGTGGGGGCTGCCAGGGCCAGGGGCTTCTGAAATGACCGGTGTCTAGGGTGCAAACCCACCATCCCTCTGTGTCCTGGTCTCCCTAGAAAGCTCCATCTCTGCTGCCTGGCCCAAATGACAGCTGAAGGTCTCTAAGAGCTGTTTCCCAACGCTCTGGCTCTCCTTCTGGGATTCCCCAAAATGTTTGAGGATAAGCCGAGATTGCAACCCAATTCCCTGGACTCTTGGACTCATAAACCATCTAGAATAGCCTGAGAGCAGAGCGACACATTCCAACAGAAGTGGCCTCACCCCTCCCGCTAGGACTTGGCCTTGACCGGCAGTAGCGCGGATGGGCGACGAAGGGTCGCGGCTGAGGTTCAAGCTGGCGCTTGAATTGCTTACTCGCAGGAGTCAACAAAGACTCCGGCTTCTGGTATCATTTTTCCTTTCTGCGTCATAACCTGTCACCAATGGATTTCCATAGTGTGAGGTGGGGTGCAAAAGTTATTTCTTCGGATCCAGAAGTATTTGTTTAAAAGACCACCCTCTTCCTCACTGCTCCGCGGTGCAAGCTTTTTCACAAGCAGGAGTCTACGCCGCTGCGGTTTCGTGGCTGGGAAGCTTTGATCCGTCTTTGTCTGCCCCGTGCCCAAACCTGTACAGCTTTATGAGAAGTGTTGAACGTCCGGGAACGTCCCCACCTTCTAGACTTCAGTTACTGTTCTTTAATTTCCACGTTAAATTCAGTGCGTCAATGCACACAAAAAGAGTGACTGTGACTTGACTGGAACTTTTCTACAGGTCGGTCTGGAGTGATTTGATGTCACGAAGTCTGGAATCTTTCAGTTCACGAATACGCTATAACCGTGCGTTTATCAAGCTTTTAAATTGTCACAGCAGTGTTTAATAGGCTTTTCACCTTTTATTAGAATGTTTCCAGGTACTTGCTGTTTTGGATGTTACTGTAAATTATGTTTGAATATAACTTTCCTTTTTTGCACATATACAAAAATGCAATTATTTTTGCATATTGTTCTTGAATTCATTGACCTTGGAAATTCAGTTATTGTTTCTAATCTATAGATTTTCCTACATATTCAGACGTGTTATTTGTGAATAGTGGACATATTTGATCATTTAATTAAGTATTTAGTGATTTTTGACCCTTATTTATACTTTTTAATTATTTTCCTTCCATGTCGCTGTATCTAGGACTCCGATAAAATGTGAAGTCAGACTGCGGTAGAGGGTGTTCTTACATAGCTCTAGAATTCGCGGGGAGAAGCTTTCAAACTTTTACCAGTAATTATATTATATATATTATATTATATATAATTATATGTTGCAGTGCAGGATACCCTGGTGGTGTGGAGGCTAAGTGTTACATCTGCCAACCGAATCGTGGACAGTTCAAATCCACCAGACACTCCTTGGAAACTCTATGGAGCAGTTCTTCTCTGACCTCTAGGGTCGCTCGGATCTGCCTAGAGGGCTGTGGGTTTGGTTTGGTTTTGGTATTATAATGCAGGCAGCCCTGGAGGCCCGGTGCTTAAGAGCAAAGCCTCTTAACCAAGACGTCAGCAGTTCTGATCTGCCAGGTACCCCAGGGAAACTCTATGGGGCGGGTCTGCTCAGTCCTATAGGGTCGGTATGAGCCGGAACCAACTTGACAGTAGTGGGTTTGGTTTTTGATGTGCTACGACATAGGAAACCGTGGTGGCGGAGTGGCTGCTAACCAGATGAGCAGCTCAAATCTGCCAGGTGCTCCTTGGGAACTCAGTGGCAGTATTTTGGTGTGAATCTGAAGCCACCTGATGGCAATGGTTCTTATTTATTTATTTTTAATTGCTATGTAACAAACCACCCAAATTTAGTGTCATAGAACAATTTATTACGCTGGTGGATTCTGTGGATCAAGAATCCAGTGGGTAACAGCAGGTTTAACTTGTGTCTGTCAAGCCTGGGCTTGGCTGGGCAGACTGGAAGCTGGAGAAGGTCGTCAGCTAGAGGGCAGGGGTCCACAAGGATTTGGAGGTCCCTTTACTTACTTGTCTGTCACGTGGCCTGACATCGTGAAAGGCTGGGTCTCGCTGCCACTCCTTGGAGGCATAAAAAAACAAACAAACAAACAAAAATTATTCCCACTCAGAGCAACCCTAAGGGACAGAGCGGGGGTTTAAACTCCGCGCAGCCGTCGGGTAAGCAGCAAGGCGACTAACGGCGGGCTCCTGTGTGAACTGGAACGCTGACGGTTTACCGATTACCTGGCGGAATTACACGCTTCAGCTGAGGGTCCGACTAAGGGTCTGAGCCGGGGACTGTGTCCCGGGCTCAGGGGAGCCCACACACTGAATAACCGCGCTACGGGGTTTTGGGGTGCCGGGGGGCAGGGGAATGACTTGTGAATCAGCGGGAGGAAATTATAACCGACGTTAAAAGTGGTGGCTCGTTGGTCTAGGGGTATGATTCTCGCTTTGGGTGCGAGAGGTCCCGGGTTCAAATCCCGGACGAGCCCTAGTTTTTTCCTTTTTTTCAGAGAGACAGTTTCACCGTCTAAGCGAAAGAAAGGAGACCCGGAAGATGGAAGATTCTAGCTGACACAGCCTTTTGGGGATCTCTAGTGTCGGGAGACCCCGACATAGGGGACTAATTTGCTTGCCTTCCAGTCAGATCAGGCGGTGACAGTGGGGCGCGAACCCAGAACCCGGAGCTGGGATCCCGGGGACAATTGCTCAAGATAAAGAAATCGGCAGGTCATCCTCATTGACTGCTTGTCCCTCGAGTCATGTAGTTACTGTGTGGGCTCCGGAGGGTCACCTGTCAGGTCGCCGTGAGTCCTGCTGGCCCTCCAAGTCTCGTCTGAGCAGAAATCGGTGGGCCGGATGGCCCGGGCTCCGCGGGCAGAGCTCCGGGGGTACTGGCCGCCGGTCTGGGTCCGAGAAAATACGCGGAAGTCGGGGGGCTGGCGGGCAGGCGGAAGGTCTATCCCTGCGGGGCGCGGGACAGGTTCATCCACGTCTGCCGGGGTCTTGGGGATGGGATGACGCTTCGACACGCATAGGGACAGACCTGCAGCCCAGTGTGCCCTGACCCTGACCCTGCCTCTGGACCCCTGAACCCTTGGGTCCCAGAACAAGTCCCAGCTGTCCCTAGGGCCGCCCTCTCCCCAAGGCCCGGGAGAGGGAGCAGCTGCCCCCGTTCAGCACCCGGACTGTGGAGGCGATCGCTGACCAGCCCCGGTCCCGTGACTGTGGGCCCTGACCCACTTCCTCCAGGGGAAGCAGTTCTGGATACCGGGCTTCCCTGCGCACCCGAGGGCACAGCTGGAGCCGCCCGCCTGCGTCGCTCCTGGGTCAGGTGACTCCTAAGCTCGGCCTCGTCGGTTCGAGCTCCCTCGTCGGGAGCTCCTTTCCTTGGCTTCGGCCTTGCGGGGAGCGGGGCTGGGGCTGAGGAGGCGGATGGCAGCGCCTTGTTCGCCCTCACGCAGCGTGGGTGCGGCCTTTTAAAAGGGGAGAGCCCCCGTGATTTCGGCTCCGAGACCCTCGACGCGGCCGCCGCCCCGCTCTTGGGAGGTTCGTCTGCCCCGCTGGGCAAAAAGCTCCGGGCGGCTTTTGTCTCCAGGGCCCTGGTGGCCGCTGGTGGCCGCGACGAAGGGATGAAAAGGCGGGCCTACGCGGCAACGAGACGGACAGATGCCGCCTGGCCGTCCGCCTTCCGGAGCTGGACGGCGGTTTGTCCCAGCGCGAAGCGGAGGAGGAGGACGAGGAGGGTGGTTTGGCTTTGAGACACAAGGGCTGCCCCACTTTGTAGGCTTGGAGACGGGGGTGTGGTGCCGCCGGGCTCCCCCTGACGTCTGATCTCCCTCCCCGCGGTCTGGGATCCCCAGTTTCCACCCTGCGTAGGCTGGCTTCCCGTCCCACTCCGGGACATGACAGGCCACAAGGACAAGCCTGCTGCTAACTTGTGTGGCTCCTTGGTCTAGGGGTATGATTCTCGCTTAGGGTGCAAGAGGTCAGGGGTGCAAGTCCCCGAGGAGCCCTTTGTTTCTGCAAACCCTCCTCCTGATGTAGACCCTGGTGGCTTACTGGTTAAGTGCTCCATCTGCCAATCAAAGGCTGGACAGGTTCTCTTTGGGAACTTAGAAGCAGTTCTACTCCGTCCCACAGCGTCACAGTAAATCATAATGTGCTGCACTGGATTCACTTCCTGTTTTTTCTTCACCGTATGCAATTCCGAGATCTAGGTTCTCGGAGACCTGAGCGCTGGACATTGAAACCAACCCTACGGGGGAAGTGATCTTTACAAAAGGACCGGGACACCCAGACCCGCTGGACCGGCTGAGACTGCAGGACTCCCCTAGGCGATGGCCCTGAAATACTTGTCATCCTTCGAAAGGAAGCTAAGCCCTGAGGCCACTTTGAAGCTAAAGAACAAATCGGTGCAAAAAGCAATGACGGTCACCAGTGAGTACCCTGCTCCTTTAAAAACTCCCAGCTATGAAACCGGATAGTCAACATGACTTTCAAACAAGGGTGAGAAGGGGAACTAGATCAAGGGAAACCGAACAGGAAGGGAAACGAGAAGGTTCCTGCATCGTGAAGGTCACCAGTGTCCCCGGGAAACTAACCTGTCTTGTAAACCTTTACAAGTACACAACAAAATAGCATTAAAAGGAAACTTAGTAAGTCATCAATATTTAATGTAAGTTTTAAAAAGACCTCAAGCTTTTTAAAAAGTTGCCGCTGATGCTTTTAAAATTTCATTGGGTCCCTGTAACCAAAGCATTTCTAGGGTCCTGTTTCTGGGTTCGGATTTTCAGTTTGTTTTGTCCTCCAGAGGGAAATCCTGGTGATGCAGTGGTTAGGTGCTGTGGCGGCAAACACAGTCGACAGTTCAAACCCACCAGGCGCTTCCTGGGAATTCCATGGTCAGTTCTGACCTGCCGTATAGGGTCCCTGTGAGTCAGAATAGACTCGATGGCCGTGCGTTTGATTTTCTTCGTCGTTGATGCGATCCTTTTGTCAGTGTGAATTCGAGGACAGAAGGAGAGGAGTCCTTCCTGTCTCTGCAATACCCCTCTTCTTCGTGGTCAGACTCCGTCCCAGTCCCAGCCCGGATTCCCAGCACGGTCCGTGGCCCGGGAAGTCAGAGCTTAGCGATCCCGGGAGCTGACACCTGGGCAGTGGCCGGCGCTAATGCCCTCGTAGCTGCACCCTGGGGCCTTTCTCCTCTTCTCCTCCTCTCTGTTCTCCTCCCCCTTCTGAAATGGGGACTCTCTCAGACTCTGCCCCGGAAGAAGGAGTCTAGCACCCCAGCTTGCGCTGAGCTTGGGGCATCCTGGTACTGGGGTGCTGAGTTCCCCTGCCTACCAGAAGGGGAGTCTCCTCCGTCCTACTCTGGCAATTGGTTGTGTGGGTCTCCAGGGCCACCTCACTGAGCAAACAGACCCAGGATCCCAGACATGGAACACTGGGCTCCACTAACTTGGGAAAGTTATAAAATCCAAGCATTTGGGGCACAGTGCCTGCACTGTTGGTCTGAGGCTGTGAGTTCTATGGTTACACCTCCCGCTCCCCCACGCCCTTCAGCTCAGTAAGGTCCAGCGATGGACTCACAAGGGAGCACGTCCTACAACTGGGTACAAGAACGTAGAAACCCCAAATACCAAACCCAGTGCCATCCAGTCGATTCCGACTCAGAGCGGGGAACCACCCCATAGGGTTCCTAGGCTGGAATCTTGACGAAAGCCGACCGCCGCACCCTCCTCTAACACAGCAACTGGTGGGTTCGAACCATTGATCTTATAGTTAGCAGCCGAGCTTGCTTAACCCCTGCCCTAGAGGGTGGCTGTTTTGAGTCAGGGGTGACTAGACAGCAACATCTTGGTGTCTTCGGTTCGGCAAAGATGTTCCCCGGAGGTTTGGGGCTGTGGGAGAAAGGGCCGGCGACTGGCCTCGGTGAAGGTGACAGCCAAGGAGACCCCGCTGAGCAGTCTTACTCCGTGACACACGGGGTCACCCCGAGTGGAAATCTACTCGATGGCAACGGGTGTCTATCCCTTACTGCGTCTAAACGAAAGAAAGACAAAAAAGACATATTAAATGTTCTAGAAAATTAAGAAAGAATCAAAAAGCGCTTTTGAAAATGTTGGCAAAAAAGAAGAGAAGGGGGCTCCTGGTCAGAGGCCGGCACAGCCCCGCCCCTCTCTTCAGCAAGCCGTTGAGAACACCCCTCCTGCGTTTCACCCAGGAGCATCAGAGAGTCAGGACCAAGCCAGCATAACCCTGATACCTCAACCCGGGAAAGATCCAACAAAGACAGAGAACTACAGACGGATATTACTCATGAACCTAGATGCAAAAATCTTCAACAAAATTCTTGCCAACAGAATACAACAACATATCAAGAAAATAATCCATCATGACCAAGTGGGATTCATACCAGGGATGCAAGGCTGGTTCAACATCAGGAAAACAATTAATGTGATTAACCACATAAATAACACAAAAGACAAAGATCACCTGATTTTGTCCATTGATGCCGAAAAGGCATTTGATAAAGTCCAACACCCATTCACGCTAAAAACTCTTAGCAAAATGGGCATAGACAGCAAATTCCTCAACACAATAAGGGCCATTTATACAAAGCCAATTGCCCACATCATCCTGAATGGAGAGAGACTGAAAGACTTTCCCCTGAGATCAGGAACTAGACAAGGATGCCCACTGTCACCTCTCCTATTCAACATTGTGCTAGAAGTTCTAGCCAGAGCAATTAGACAAGACCAAGAAATAAAGGGCATCTGCATCGGCAAAGAGGAAGTTAAAATCTCCCTGTTTGCAGATGATATGATTGTATATGCAGAGAACCCCAAGGAATCTATAAGTAAGCTACTCAAACTGATAGAAGAGTTCAGCAAAGTTTCAGGATACAAGATAAACATAAGTAAATCAGTAGGTTTCCTTTATACCATCAACGAGACTGTTAAGGAGGAAATTATGAAATCAATACCATTTACGACAGCCCCTAAGAAGATAAAGTACCTAGGAATTAATCTAGCCAGAGAAACAAGACCTTTACAAAGAGAACTACAAGCCCTTACTACAAGAAACTAAGAGAGACTTAGATAAATGGAAAAACCTACCCTGCTCATGGATAGGAAGACTTAACATTGTGAAAATGTCTATTTCACCCAAAGCAATTTATTTATATAATGCAATCCCAATACAAGTTCCAGCATCATTTTTTAATGAGATGGAGAAACAAATCCAATCTTGTTTGGAAAGGGAAGAAGCCCCGGATAAGTAAGGTACTACTAAAGAAGAAGAACACACTGGGAGGCCTCTCATTACCCGACCTTAGAACATACTACACTGCCACAGTGGTCAAAACAGCCTGGTACTGGTACAAGAACAGACAGATCGATCAATGGAACAGAACTGAGACCCCAGAGATGACACCATCTGCCTATGAACAGTTGATATTTGACAAAGGCCCTAAGACATTAAACTGGGGTAAAAACAGTCTCTTCAACAAATGGTGCTGGCAAAATTGGTTATCCATCTGCAATAAACTGAATCAAGATCCATATCTTACACCTTATGCAAAAACCAACTCCAACTGGATAAAAGAACTAAGTATCAAACCTAAAACACTAAAGCTTATCCAAGAAAAGGTAGGAACAACAATGGAAGTTTTAATACACAATGAGGACAGACTCCAAAATCTGTCAAACAAACCTTAATCAACAGAAGAGAAAATAGATAAATGGGAACTATTGAGAATCAAACACTTTTCTCATCCAAAGACTTTATTAATAGAATTAAAAGAACACCCACAGAATGGGAAAAAATATTTGGCAACTCTATGTCAGACCGACGCCTGATCTCCATAATCTATAGGATACTACAAAATATCAAGAAGAAGAAGATAAACCATCCAATTAAGCAATGGGCAAAGGAGATGGACAGACACTTCACTAAAGAGGAGATCCAGGCAGCCAAAAAACACATGCGGACATGTTCACGATCTTTAGTTATTAAAGAAATTCAAATCAAGACAACAATGAGATACCATCTCACCCCAACAAGATTGGCCATGATCCAGAAAACACAAAACAACAAATGCTGGAGAGGCTGTGGAGAAAGTGGAACCCTCCTACGATGTTAGTGGGGTTGCAAAATGGTCCAGCCTCTTTGGAAGGCAATCTGGCACTTCCTTAAAAAAATGGATATTGATATACCATTTGACCCAGTAATTCCACTACTTGGAATATATCCTACAGATTCAAGGCCTTTCACACCAACAGACACATGCACCAGAATGTTTATCGCAGCACAGTCCACAATAGCAAAAAGATGGAATCAACCCAGATGCCCAACAATAGAAGAATGGATAGGTAAACTGTGGTACAGGAAGACATTATGTTGAGTAAAAGTAGTCAGCAATAAAAGGACAAATACTGTATGAGACCTCTACGATAAGATCTCAAAAACAGACTTGTGTATAGAAGAAAAGACTCTTTGACAGCTGCAAGGGAGGGGAGGGAGGAAGGGCGAGGGGGGAGGGTTTAGTTTAGATAGTTACTAGCAATCTAGTTGGGAGAAAGCGGTGACAGCACACATTAGGAACAAGAACAACATTAAGTGGACTTCAGCATAACTTGAGTACTCCTTCCATCTTAACTCAATATTGCAAGGATAGAGTAGCTGGGGCTGGGGGCGGGGGACCATGCTCTTAGGCGAATTCCAGGCCAATTGGCACAACTAGCATTTTGCTAAGAGAGCTCTCTGCACCCCACATTGGTGAGTGGCATCTGGGGTCTTAAAAGCTGCCAAGCTGCCATCCGAGGACACAGCAAATGGTCCCAACTCAGCAGGAACGGATGCTCACCGAGGGCCAAAACGGCATGCGGTAAAGACAACCGAGAAGACAGAGAGACCCACAAGAGTGGGTGCCTACATTGACCTGGGACTGGAAGAACCGGATGGTGCCCGGCCACCACCACTGATAGCCATGACGGAGCTCACAGAGAGGAGCCTCACTGGCAACACAAGAATAAAAAGAGGTGCATCATGAGATCTCCACTAAAAGACCTCAATTGATGGTCCAGTGGTTTTGGGATTACTCTGAGAGCATGGCCCCCTTCCCTGATGCTGCCCTTTCCCATAAATTATAACAAAGGTCCACTCTTTGGACAGGAATGGATTGGACTTGGCAAGGCAGAGTGAGCATATATTGGAAGCACTTTATGGTTCTATACATCTATAGGATATCATCTTGCTGACCTCTGGCTGGAGGAAGGGGAGTGGATGGAGAGGAGGGGAAAGGAGACTGTTGGGAGGATGAGACAGGTATGGAGCAGAGAGGAATAGTGTGCTGTCACCGGACAGGGAGAGCAGTGGAAGCTGCATATAGGGGGGCATGTAAATTTACATGTGAATGTACATTTTCACTCAGTTATATTAAATAAAAAAAAAAAAAAAAAAGAGGCAGGACCAACTCAGCCCAGCATTCAAGCGACAGCTGGCGGACACTCTGGGACCCATGGACGGACAGATCGCAGTTCCGGTGTACCTCGGAGAATGTGTTATGGCCGTCCTGGTCTGTCCCCGGTTCCTGTGGCTATCGTGGGGAACTCAGGTCGGGCAGTACCTCCCAGGTCTCTGTTGGATTTGGGTCTATCCTCTGTCAAGGAGAAAGGACCGCCGAGAATAAGCTAGGGTCAAGACTAGGAGAATTTGTCCGGAAGAGTCTCCTCCGGGAACACGCGCTCCGCTGGAGTCCTAGTCTGCGCTAACTCGAATCGGTGCCCAGGCTGGTTCTAGCCTTGAGGTGAGACACCTGGCTCAGCGGTCAGCGCTGTTGACCCATCCGAGAGGCCCGGTTCTGGTTCAGTTCCCCGCGGCTGCCTGGTACATTTAATCCCCAGGGTAGTTCAGTCAGTAGCACTCAGATCATGGGTTTCAACCCTATGCCAGGTGTCACTGTCTAGCTTTTCCTTTGGGGAAACTGCCCTGGGAACACTGGGACGGGGGCAGGCCAGCGTGTTACAGAGCTGTGTGCCTGCCCCACGGTCCGGTGCACCATGGGCTCCACCAGGCCCCCGGCCCGGTGGGGCTTGTCCCACGTAGGTGGCACCAGGACTGTTAATGGTGAAAAGACGGTGACTCTCGGAAGGTGGAGTGGAACCGGATTTCGCGCTGGGCTCTGGGACGCTGGCTTGGCTCAGGCAGTAGGTGTAGAATCGAGAGCGAGAGGCTGGAACCCGGCTGGGGCTGGCGGGAGAGGGATGCGGGTGGAGTGGGGAGCAGGTTCGTCCCCCCGCGCCCTCTCTCTCAGATCCCTCAGTGACTTTTGCCCCCAGGGAGGGTTTCCCACACCGAGGGCCCGCAGGTGTCCGTGGGGCGGACACTGGTGAAGTAATCTGCTGCCTCCTTCGGTTGTCACCCGTGTAATCCCTCCCTCTGTCCCCTTCTCCTCGCCATGGGGCCGCTCTACCCTGAGGGGGCACGTGTAGTCACAGGGAAGGCCAGTTCTCCGGTTCCTGGGAGACATACGGTCTCTGGCTCCTCGTGCTGTGGGCTCTGGACCCCGGGCTGGTGGGGGAAGACGGCAAGTACCCTGACACTGGGGTGTCACCGTGGAGCGGAGGCTTGTCGGGGTCCTCTGTGAGGTAGGGGCCGCTGTCCCCAGGCTCTGTGACCCAAGAAGTGGATGCGTGTGGCCAACTGCCCAGCAGGAAGGGCCACTGGCCCTGACAATCAGGCACTCAAGATGGAGCTGTGACCGTGGGGCTCCAACCCGGCCCTGGGTCTGGACAAGATCTGGGGAAGGACAGCTGACGCTTGGAGCCCGGGAGGCAAGGCCACGGTGGACTGAGGACGTCGTGGGCACCTGGACCGGCTCCTTGCTGTAGGGATGAGACTCACCCTTTGGACGGGCAGGTGTCCTCTGGACGTCACTTCTCACTAACATTGTTTGCATTTCAGCAAAGAGACAGGAAAACAAGGAATCATGGGCTTCTGCAAGCAGTGCTTGGCCCATGGTTGGGTCCTGGTTGTGCCTGGCTTTTCCCTGTCCAGGTCCTGGAAGATCGGGCTGTGATGGAACACAGGACAATCAACAATCTACCTGGAGGGGAGGGCGGTCCTCCAGCCTCTTCCGTCTCTGAGGGACGCAGGAGCAGGTGGCGACAGAAGGAGGCTCCAGTCTGAAGCCAGAGCCTGCTGCCCGGACTGTCCCTGCGCTCCGCTGGGCTGCAGGGACAGCAGGTGCCTTTGGTTGATCAAGGTTGAGGATACAGCTGAGCCGTCCGGGTTTGCGGGTCTGAGACCTCTGACCAAACTCCTGTCTCCCTCAGGCCAGCCCACAAGTAAACAGCTAAACAGCCCACTGCGTGTGACCGCCTGGCTAGCTCAGTCGGTAGAGCATGAGACTCTTAATCTCAGGGTCGTGGGTTCGAGCCCCACGTTGGGCGAGCATTTTAGGGCCCACGCTGGCTGTTCACAAGTTCCTGACACTTTCAGAAGCCTCACAAAAAATTTAAAAGACAGAAAATCTGTCTCACAGTGACCCTGTAGAACAGAGCAGCCCAGTCCCAGAGAGTTTACAAAGGGCACGTGGTAGAGCTGCCCTACCCCTTAGCTACCACCCCACTGGTCCGCTCACTAGCTGTTTGTCTAGAATCCCAGCGCCCTGGAGAACCTCCCAGGAAGGGGAAAACCAAACCAAGGCTTTTTCCACCACGGAGCCGCTCCGTGGGCGTGGCCCGTCCAAGGGTCGTGTCCCGGTGGCCCGGCTCCACGACTTGGAGGCCACCACTGCTCCGTCTCCGTAGGGTGCTCTGCTCGGCTAGGCTGAGAGTCCCCACAGGGTATCGTCCCCAGTGCAGTCTTCTCTTGAGAAGAAGGGGCCGCCGGGTGAGGGGCGCAGGATTGCCTCCTACTTTGTGCAGCGCATGGAGGGGCAAAGCGCTGGGCTCCTGGCACACACGTCTGCATTCTGTGCATCTGGGTTCCTGGTTCCCCTCATCCCAGCAGGCTCGCCGGTCCCATCCATAGAGGCCACACTCATTCATAGAGCAGCCAAGGACAACAGGCAGTTGGCTTGCTGGTCTACGGGTATGATTCTTGATTAGGGTGCAAGAAGTTCCGGGTTCAAGTCCCAAGCAAGTTCTTGTCTGTTCACAGAAGTTTCTTTTCTTTTTCCCCCAGAGTGAGACGTGAGTCAGGCCCTAGACTGCAGCAGCGCTGGGCCTGAAGACCCGACCCTAAGAGACAGAATAAAAGAAATCTCTCAAGCTCTCAAGCTGGTTCCTGCCTCCCCTGAGTTTTTAATTGGAGCCCAAAGACCCCAAAGTGTGTAGAGTGGAGCCGGCAGGGCCTCCCCCAGGGCTCCAGGCACGTCTCATCCCAGTCCCCAAAGGCATGACATGCTCTGGCAGAACCGTAGCAGTCCAAGGCTCATGGATGGGGGAATAGCCCTGGCTCGTGGGTGACTGTGGAGTGCGGTGGCGATCCCAGCGTGAACCAGTTTTCAGCCGGTGCAGAGGCCCACGTTGCATGGCTGGGGGTCCAGGGTAGCTTTGACCCTTAAGCTGGGAGAGACTTTCTGAGGTGTAATCCCAGGAGCTGCTTTCTGTAAAGAGAGAAGGGTCTCCCTATCGGGGCCACGACTCAGATCCGATCTTCTACTTTTGGGGAGCCCACAGGCCCTGGGACTGAGGGTCGGGTTCAATTTCCTGGGGGAACCACCTGCATCACCGTCATCACGGAAGTCACGTCGAGGAAGGCTCCAGGAGACCTCTTCTGATGACAGGAGTGGGGAGGAGACAGCTGAGAGCCACCCTCTTGCTGGAAACAGCTGAACATGCCGTTATTAAAAACAAATAAACCTAAAAGCACTGAAGAGCTTTAGGGAGAGGAAAGACATTCCAGGCCAAATTTAAAGGAACATGAGAACTCCAGGGGGCTTGTGGAGCCCTGAAGTTGCCGTCCCTCTGATGGCACTTGCCAAGCTCTGCAAATATGACTGCCCGGGGCTCTGAGAAAGGAAGACAGACCCCAGGGACCACACCAGATCGAAGTCCTCATTGAACTTGTGACTCCAAAAGACTAAATCTTTAGAAGAGTATTGCCGGAAATACACCTGTCCACCCCAAATGGGGTCCCCCCGCCTCAGGAAAGTGTCCCAGATGGATGGAGGCTGGTTCCTGAGACGTAGGGAACTTCATGCCTATCTCCTTCCAGGACCTATGCATTAGGAAAAATCATTATCTCCCAGGCCAGACTCCTCTGGGTGTGCGTTCAGATAAAGTCACGTCTGGAGAAGACAGCCAAAGGGCTTTATATCAAGGTCCAGTACTCCACCGTTGGTCACTGTCGAGGCTGCTGCATTGCTTTTCGGGATCCAGTCATCCCAAGGAGAATCCAGTACCTTCGGGAGAAGGAGATCCCCTCTGGAACCCTCCAGAATCCACTGAGCCTCCGCAATGGTGAGTCCAAGAAAGAAGAGGTTGCAGGAGGAGAAAGTGAAATCTGCAGCTAGAAGCTGGGGCTGGGGTCCCCTTTGTTCACTACACTGTCCCTGGAGACTGTCTCTTGTAGGAACTGAGCCAAGTTTTCTTGAGTAAATACTCAGACTCATTCTTGGATCACTTTTTGGCCACCAGTAATGAATCTTTCTCTCAATGTTTTCACGGAATTAGTTATCCGACGGCCTAAAGGACACCACATTGGCCTGGTAGGGTGGGGGTTGCGGGTTTCAGCCACATCTGAGCAGTGTTGCTGGGATCATTGTTAGATGTACACAGTTTTGGACTACACAGATATTTAAAATACACCCTTCCACCCCAGCTGCTTATAGAGTGAGGGAAAGCAATCCCACTATCTAAAGCAAACAAAAATGTGATAGATTGGTAAATATTTACAACATCAAGAATAAATCGGGAGTTAATCAACTCAATATTTTGAAGGATAGAGTAGCAGGCACAGGAGTCTGGGGGTCATGTTTTCAGGGGACATCAAGGTCAATTGACATAGCTAGGTTTTTTGATAAGAGAGTCTTCTGCACCTCATATCGGTGAGTGGTGCCCGGGATGTTAAGAGCTAACAATCTGTCATCTGAGGAACACCAAATGGTCCCAACCCACCTGAAACAGATGACGATGGAGAACATTAAAGACACAGGAAAAATGAGCCCAGGAGACAGAACAACCCATACGAATGGGAGGCTGCATCAGCTTGAGACCAGAAGAAACAGATGGTGCCCAGCCACCATGAAAGGCAGCCATGATAGGGGATATAATGTAGAGTCCCTGAGACAACATGAAAAAAAGAGGTGTGCAGCTCAAGAACTCTACTAAAAGACCAGAATTGATGGTCTGAGAGCCTGAAGGGTCCCCTGGGAACATGGCCCCCAGACTCTTTGCTGGCCCTGGCCTGAAACCGGTACTGAAGTCAGCTCTTCAGACAAGAACAGACTGGACTCGGAGACACAGTGTGAGCATACTTTATAGGAAGCTGTCCTAATGGTTTCTTTCTACAGTGAAGAGGGTGGAGAGGAGGGGACAGGTGCTCGTTAAGAGGATACTAGAAATATAGAGTGAAAAGGAGGAGTATGCTGTCACAAGGAGAGGAGGGCAGATGTAGTTTGCAGATAGGCGAGCATGCAAAATTGATTTGGATTGCATATCTTCACTTAATCATAAGAAAAAAGGAAAAGGAAATAAATCAGAAGTTAAAAGTATCCACAGGATTTTCCCTTACACATGATTACAACTAAACCAAAACCTTACAGAACAGTGAGCAAAGGATCCCAACTTTTCAGCCAGTACTTGGAAGAGTAACTTCATAATTCCATAAACATGCAGAACAAAGATTCTTTACTCACCCAGCGTGAGGGAAATGGAAATTAAAGAAAGGTGAAACACATGCTTCTCATCCAGCTCAGACAGAGAAAGAACGGCAGTTCTCAGAACTCCTCCAGAAACAGGGAAATGTCACTGACTTCTGGGGAATGCGTTCTGGTAAGAGACAGTAAAAACGCGAACGTCCTGAGCCGTGAATTCCACTCTCGTGACTTCAGACCACCTCATGGAATCAAAGTCCCCGTGTCTGTACAGATGTTTCACGACAGCAGATTCTGATACGGCAGGAAAACGAGAATGGCCACCTCCAGAGGATAGGTTCGCCCCCTAGAGCGCAGCTTTAAAAAATTTTTTAAAACTCTCCTGAAAGCTCTTCCACTCTTTTGTTTGCTTTTAATATTGGCATTTTCAGTTTTTTTCAGCGAGAGAGTGGCTGTCAGCTGTCCCCAGGCCCATCCTATTAGCAGGAAACTGCTCTTTCCCAGAGCAATTTTGATTTTCACCTTGACAGTCGTGCTTCTTTAACTAACACGTGTTCATAACTACAAGACAGGTTAGAACTGCCCCCAGGGGTTTCCAGGGAGTGCCTGGTGGATTAGAACCACCTACCTTTTGCTTAGCAGCTGAGTTCTTAAATGCTATGCCACCAGGGCTCTGAGCGACTCCTGAGCTTTTTAAATGCCCTTTAGAGCAGAGTTGCTTCTGTTATGGGAGAAAACCTGGCAGTGGACTTGGGCTGCCCATCACTACCAACCCAATACGCAGAGACAGGGATGGAATTTTTAAAAGTACTTTATTCAGATTGCCCGCAATCTGAGAAGATGGCCATTTAGTACCCTAAAAACCATCTTAACATCCTATAAGAGGGCTTTATTCAGGTCGCTGGAAATCTCAGAAGGTGATGGATTGCCAAGGCCAAGTGCCGTCGCCATGAGTCAGGTGATGGATTAGTACCCTAAAAATTGTCTCAACATCTCAGCTCAGCCCTGCGGGTTTTATAGGAGGGTTTAAGGAAAGGAGAGGGGGAATAGGTTCCTGGTGGCTCTCCAGGTCAGCTGGGATTCTCCGGGTGGTCGGCTGTAAATTGGCATCACCTTGTCTGCTCATTGATGAAGAAGAAGAGCTTTAGGGCTTGGAAAAACAATCTCAAAATCCTGATGAGTGAGGTTGGAAGGTTAGCAATTACAATTTTTTTAACAGCTATAAATGCTATCGGAGCTTCCAGGAACTCAGTCTGCACTGTCAGTCCCAGGGCCTGCGGGGCTCCCCTGAATGTAGAAGAGGAGATCTGAGTAGTGGCCCGGAAAGGGGGGACCCTTCTCTCTTATGGACAGCGGCTCCTGGGATTGGAGCTCCGAAAGTCTTTCTCCACTTGAGGGTGGAAGTCACGCCTGGACCCCCAGCCGTGGCACCCGCGCCTCTGCACAGGCCAGACGCTGTGATTCGCGCTCAGAGGCCCTGCCTCACTCCTGTTACCCACAGCCAGGGCCGTTCCCCACTTTGAACTTGGGGACGCTACCGTTTTGCCAGGGCCCTCAGCCCTTTGGGGACCGGAGTGGGCGGTGACCAGAGCCACCTGGAGGCCCTGCTGGTTCTGCTCCACAGCTCTGGCATCTCAGGGCTTCAGTGAAAAGGTCAGGAGCGTCAGAGACCACCCTGAGGCCTTTAGTGATGTCTGCTATTCCCTCTTGCAGCGTCGGTTTTCAAGCTCAGCCTTGCAGTCTCTTATCTGATGAAACAAAGAGGAGGACTTCTGTGAAAACACACGGTGTTGTCCAGAATTTAAACCCAGGCCCCACCTTACCCTAAGCCAGAATAGAATCTTACTCCAGGCCAGCTAACCCTCCCGGCTGCTCCAAGAACTGGTGTGGCTGGACTGGTCAGGCAGCCCACGGTGCCGGAAAACACCCAGTGTGTTTTCGTGACTTCGGGGTCACGACTCTAAAAGGCACACCCAATGTGAGACTCCAACCCACGACCCTGAGATTAAGAGTCTCAGGACCTACCGACTGAGCTAGCCAGACACTCACACAGCAGAGGCTTTGTGACTAGCCAGTGACGAGGTGTCCTGAGAATGACCCGGGCTCAGGGACCTGCACGCCTGCATCCTCAACGCCCACCAGCCAAAGGCGCTCCTCTCCCCGGTGGCATCCCGGTTTCAGGGCGCTTGTCGTCAGGGACTCCTGTCCTCACCCCGGGCGTCTCCCAGAAACGGGACAGCGGGCCGTCTGCTGCGACCTGCGTGCTCCCTCCCCCAGAGCGCCTCAGCCCCGCGCCGCGGACAAGGGGGGCCGAGGGGAGCGGCTCGAGGTGGGAACGTGCGGGAGCTGCTCACGCCCCTCTCGGGCAGAAACAGCGGACCCCTCGGGCCCGCGCGGGGCGCTACCCGGCGCACTGAGGGGTGAAGAGTCAGCGCTACGCGGCGGATGAACCCTTCCTCCACTCCGCCTTCTGTCGCCAGACCTCTCCTGGATGCCGGCCTCTCGCCCCCGGGTCCCCGCCTCCTGCCGAGCAAAACGACGGTCCCAGAGCTGCGTGCCAAGTCGGGCTCTGCCGACCGCCCGCTCAAGAGTCGCCCTCTTTCCGAAACCAACAGTCGCCGGGCCGGTGCCCTGGTGGGGTGCCCAGTGTAACTGGACCGCAGGGGCAAGCACAGAGCAGGGTCGACTAACATGCTGGCCTGCCCCCGCTCCTGCACAGTCCCCAGTCCACTGTCCCCAAGGCTAAAATAGAGACACCCACCACGTGGGGCTGGAACCCACGACCCGGAGCTGTCCGGACTGAGCTGACCTACGAGTTACAGGGGCTGGAGACTGGCTGGTGCCCGGCGGCTTGCTGGGGCACCGAACCTGACGGTGACCCCAGGGCGTCAGCGGTGCTCACCCCCACACTGGTGTCCGACCTCACAGCCAGAAGGAGCCCAGGACATCCACTGAAGCTCGCCCAGTCTCCAAGTCCATTCCAGCTCATAGGGACCCTGCAGGACAGAGCAGAGCTGGCCCAGCAGGGTTTCCAGGGAGTGCCTGGTGGGTCTCACCTGTGGCCTTTCAGTTAATCACTGCGTCATCAGGGGCGTCATAGCAAGGAGGCCAAAAGCCCGTTGTCCTAGTGACCCCGGCCCCACAGGGTTTCTGGGGGTCTCCTGGTGGCTTCAAACTGCCAACCTCTAGATCGGCAGTGTGGCTGCCATCACCACGCCACTAGGTTTTCGAGGCTACCGTAACCGTAATCTGTAGCTGATGTCTCAGCAGCTGCAGTCTTGGCCACCGTGCGTGTCCGCCTGTTGTTCGGTGGGTCCTGCTGGTAGCAGTTCATTTCCAGGTTATTTTTTTGCTGTGAGCTGCTCATTTGTGAAGTCTAGAATCAGAGTCTTTTTCCACCACAGAAAGCATCACTTTGCTATCTCAGGGTCTCCTGAAGGTGGTGGTTAGCTCGCCCTCCCCACCCACACTGGTCCTTAAATACGTGAGATTGGGGTACTTGTGATCCTAGGTTCATAACCACGTGCCCTGGTGGCCCAGTGGTTGAGCGTGCTCAGCTGTTAAGTCTGAAGCTGGTGGTACCAACGCACCCGCTGCTCTGCTGGGGAGGGCGTGGGTGGCTCTGCTGGGCCAGGGTGTGGGTGGCTGGGGAGGGTGTGGGTTCCTGTGCTGGGGGAGGATGTGGGCTGCCCTGCTGGGCGAGGGCGTGGGCTGCTGTGCTGCGGGAGGGTCTGGCAGCTTCCACACAGGTTGTAGCCCCTAAAGGCCATGGGTGGAGTTCTCCTCTATCCTGTAGAGTCTCTGGGTAGGATTTAGCTCAATAGCAGTGGGTATTTTGGGGCGTTGGTGGTTCACCACACCTCCCAAGCCTACCACCCCAAACAAACAAAAAAAGACCCTACCAATAACATCTGTCTAAACACGGGGACCCTGGTCGCACAGTGGTTAGGTGCTATAGCTGCTGAACTCTGCCAGGTGCCCCTTGGAAACCCTGCAGGACAGTTTTACTCTGTCTACAGGGTCTCTAAAAATAGGAATCAACTCGATGGCAGGGGATTTGTTATTTTGGGTTTTAACCATGTAGTCTCCCTCCATTCCATTCTCTTGCTCCCTTCTTCCCAGCGTGACCATCCACCAGGTCGTCTGGGGGTCCTCATCCCTTCTCTTCCCAGCAGATGCTGAAGGCACCAGGCAACTGGCACCTATGACTGCTCTCCCGTCCCGCGGGCTGGACGAGGGGCTGCGGCTGGGGGTGCTGATCACTCGCACGTAAACATGCACTAAACCAAAACCCAAACCCGATTCCAACTCATAGTGACCCTATCAGACCGATTTGAACCACCGACCTTTTGGTTAGCAGCCGTAGCACTTAACCACTGCGCCACCAGCGTTACTGAATATGGGCCAAGTAGATGTAAACCCAGATGGCCTCCTTCTCGCCTCTGAGCACCTGGGGGACAAGATGCCTCAAACTGAAAAACCTTGAAGACCTGGTTTTCATCCCCTGGTAGAACACTTGAACAGTAAAACCTGTGAAAGCAAGAATCTGGGTGAGGCAGAAACCTGTCAGAGAAGGAGAACTCAAATAACTCCCACTAAACCAAGCAATGGAAAAGTGGTAAGACCGCGGGTGCCTGGTCAAAGGTGGAAAACTTGGCAGACCTGAAAAAGCAGCAGTTCTGCGAGGTTCCGGCTCTCGCAGGTCTAGCCATCTGTTTTAGGTTTACTATGTTGTTAGATTTTCCCTAGGGCAGTTTTAAGATGTGTGGTTTCCTAAATCTGATAGTTGACCTTTTTTGGCTTGTAGGGTGTGTGTGGTCAGAGGGAGTCAGAGCCTCAGACCGACCACGTGGGCACTGTTTTTCTTCAAATGTTGGACTTCATAATTTCTCCAAGCCAGTGTTGGGTGTCTGGGGTCTGTTTATTGTTCATGAGGTGGCCCCAAGTGTCTGAAGCACAGCCAATGGGCCGCTGGAGCAGAGAGACCTGCCTCCTGGTGGGTTCTGGAACTCACCTGGCAGCTCTAAGTCCCGGGACTCCTTCTAGACCCTGGGGCAGGGGTGCAGACAAGCCCCCAGAGGCTAAGCCCGTTTGAGAAGGGACCCAGAAAGCGAGGGGGCGAGAAGAACAGACCCAACAGCCCTCCGACTTCCCCGAGGCCCCAGTGCCTTAGTCGGTAACCTTAATGATGACGGCTGGCCTCCTGGTCCAGGGACTGTGGCGCCGGGAACCCAGGCTGGACTGTGATAGTTTGGCTGTGAAGAAAGGTCCTGCTGAAGTGGAAGAGACTCCCCTCTTCTTCCGTACTGGGATTTGTGCCAACAAAGTCACATATCAAGGCAAACACAGTCCTGGTGACAGGGCCCCAATGAAATTTAAAAAGCGTCGGTGGCAGCTTTTTCAAAGCTTGAGGCCTTTCTCCTTTTTAAAAAAAATTACATTAAATATTTCTTCATGACTGTATTTGTCTCTTCTCTCTCTTTTTTCCAAATAATACTGGATGGTGTTTTCAGCCAGGGTTTACACAGCAGTTTAGTTGAGAGCTTCTGCACAAGCTGGTCGGTGACATCGGTCACCTTCTTCACACTTCTGACTATTTCTGTTTGGGGCCTTCTGTTTCCATTCAGCTAATTTCCCTGTGCCCTTATATTTCCATCTTTAAAAAAGATTATTGACCATTTGCTCTCGTACAAGAGATTTTGTGGAGGAGCTCAGTACTTATGGTGACACAAGAACTTTTGGTGACATTCGTTTTTGAGCCTGTTTGCTATTTAGCTACAGGGTGACCTCAGAGTTACCTTGGATTCTGTGAAGAGTATCTTGGGATGATAGTCCAGCGAGTCCTCCTGTCTCAGCCGGTCCAGTGGCTCTAGTTTTCTGATGCCTTCTGTAAAGGTCACTGTCCACAGGTTCGGAATGGTCGTTCAGGATTCAGATCTTGGGGGAACCTCAGTCTCCGAACAGAGATCACAGGAGAAAAAGGGAAGGGGAAAAAAGGCGGGCCTGTCCGGGATTTGAACCGGGTATCAGGTCACTTCTCTGTGACAGCTGTGTCATAAGTGGGACGGGAGAGCCGACCAGCGCAAGGAGGAGGCTTGGACCTCAGATTCCCAGGAAGCGCAGACCAGATGGCTGAGGCAGCACCGCGTCCCGCCCCTTCGAAGCATGCAGGCCCCGGCCGGCTGGCTCGGCCGAAGCGTCAGGGTGTTGGAGCCGAAATCACTGGCCTACGCGCCCCTTGGAAATGCCGCGTCCACGCTGTGGCACCCAGTGGGTGCTGAAAATGCCCCTGTCCGTCCACCTCCCCAGCCCCTCAAGCTTCCCTAAGCTCTGCTCCCGCTGGCTCCCTGCAAGGACAAAGCCAAGGAAAGGGGATCCCGACGTGGGGGCTCGAACCCACAAGGCTGACGTTAGGAGTCATCCATCTGAGGAGTGAACCCGGTGGGCGACATCAGCTGTGTCCTCGGGTGCGCGGGGAAGGTCAGCGGCCGGAGCTGTTGCCCCTGAAGGAGGTGAGTTAAACCCCCAACAGTCCCACAACTGAGCCTGGTCAGCGATATCCTCTGCCACCCAGATGTCCAGAGGGGACAGCTGTTACCTCACCACACCCTGTGCGAAGAGCGGAGGGTGTGGTCATGGGGACAGCAGGGACTTGTGCTGGGGTCCAGGAGTCCAGGGATCCAGGGGTCGAGGGGTTCAAGGGTCCAGGGGTCCAGGAGTTCAAGGGTCCAGGGGTCCAGGGGTCCAAGGGTCCAGGGGTCCAGGGGTCCAAGGGTCCAGGGGCCCAGGGGCCCAAGGGTCTACAGGTCCAGGGGTTCAGGAGTCCAGTAGCAGGCTCAGGTCCAGGGCACGCTGGGCTGCAGGTCTGTCCCTAAGCGTGTCAAAGCATCCTCTGATCCCCAAGACACCGGCAGGTGTGGGCGAACCTGTCCAGAGCCCGCCAGCGCTGGACATTACCTCTTCCTCCCAGCCGCCCCCTACTCCCGCGAATTTCCTTGGACCCAGACCGGCCGGCAGCGCCCCTGTGCTCTGCCCTCGGAGCCCAGGTCGTGTGGCCTCAGCTTTCTGCTCAGAGGCGACTTGAAGGGCCAGCAGGACTCATGGAGACCTGACAGGTGACCCGCCGGAGCCCACACAGGAACTACATGACTCGGGGGACAACCAGCCAACGAGGGTGACTTGCCAATTTCCTTATCCTTAGTAACCTTCCCCAGGATCCCAGCTCTAGGTTGTGGATTCGAGCCCTGCTGTTGCTGCCTGATGTTTGGGGACCTTGACCTGATCCGAGGGCGAGCAAGATGTAACATTTAATCACTACGCCACCAGGGTCCCTTGAAAGGAGTAAAAATTTCTCCCTAAAGAAGGGAAGCCAAAAAAACAAAAAGAAATACATTAAAAAAAAAAAAAAAGTGAGGTGGATGGGGGCTGGTCTAGGACTTGAACCCCGGACCTCTTTTGCCTAAAGCAAAAATCACACCCCTAGGCCAGCAAGGTACCATGTCGCTGCTTCATGAATTGATCTTCTGCTATACAGTCCACTCCAAACACCCCACAGCGCAGACACTGGCACAGGTGAGCACTTCTGAATCCTGGGATGTGGTTCTTTCCTTCACAGATGCGTCAGGTTTTCAGGTGAAGGGGTTAGTCCTGCTGGGTAACTGGGTAATCCAGCAATTATTATCCACCCCACCAGCCTCCAAGGCTCCAGGCAGTCCCAGCTGAGCTCAGCCTGTGATGTCTCTTAGCTACCTAACAGACAGCTGAGTAAAAGAGCCTCCAGATGCTTCTGGCCCCCAGTCCCCCAGCTGCTCCCCTCCCTCGCCTTCACGTCTTTCCAGCCACAGACTTTGACATATACAAGTTAAACCTGGTGGTTCCTATTGAATTCATGAGCCACAGAAACCACTAGCATGATGAAATAGCTGTTTTATGATGCCAAGCTTGGGGATGTCTGTTACGGACCAATACCTACCCACACGTATCTATACCTGCTGCCCTGAAGTCAATTCTAACTCACAATGACCCTATAAGACAGAGTAGAACTGCCACATAGAGTTTCCAAGGAGCGTCTGGCAGAGTTGAACTGCTGGCCTTTTGGTGAGCAGCTATACCACTTAGCCACTACACACCAGTAGTGGCTGATCAATGTTAGCTGTTTTCTTTGGTGGAAATCTTGGTGTGTGTGGAGAAGTGCCATGTCTGTTAACCAAAAGGTTGGCAGCTCCAGTCCACTGGGTGCTCTTTAGAAAGTGTGTGGGGCAATTCTGCCCTGTTCTGTAGGGTTGCTGTGAGACAGAGCTGACTTGATGGCTAACAGGCTATTCTTTTTAATGACAGGAAATACCATATTTAATTGTAGATTTTTGATACCTTCTCCCTCTGAATTCTAGAGCTAAGTAACAATATCCTTTACCACACTTCGATTTAACATTTTTTGGGGGGGAGTCCTAGAGAGAGCAACAAAGCAAGAAAAGTAATTAAATGATATAAATAAGGATAAAAAAATCATTAAATGTTTAGTTAAATAGTTAAATACTTCTACTATTCACGGATGATGTGCCTGAATGCACAGAGAAATCTGAGATTAGAAATAATGACTGACTTTCCAAGATTACTGAGTCCAAGATCAGTATGCAAAAAATGAATTGCATTTTTTACAGATCTGCAAAATATTGAAAATAACATCCAAACATTATCTACACTAGTTTCCAAAACATCAGATAACTGGAAAAATTCTAGTGAAAGGTGTATAGCCTATCTGAGAAGAGCATAAAACACTGAAGTGGTAAGTTAAAAAAAAATAAGAAAAACTTTAATAGGTGGAGGAGCATAGCATGCATGAGTTGAAAGATTTAAGACTGTAATGATATCAAATCACTCTAAATCAATCTACAGAAAAATCCCCATCAAATCCCAGTTGTTACTTTTGTGTAGGTTGATAAGCTGATTCTAACAAGGAAATACAATGGACAAACAATAGCTAAAACAAGTCTAGAAGATTTGTGCATTCCTGGGTGTCAAAATTTAGCATAAATCCAAATTGGTTTTGACCCAAGGTAGACAGAGAGACTATAGAACAAGCCTTCTAGAAATAGCACCAGATGCACATTCAGACTCTTGATTTGTGAAAGTGTTTTCATTGCCCAGCAGTGATGGAAAGAGTGGTCTTTTAGATAAATAGTTATGGGTCAGAAAAAATAAATTTTGAGCCCTACCTCACATCGCACAAAGAAATCAATTTACAATGGGTTGTAATTTGAAATATGGAATGGAAGGGAAGATACCAGAGAACAAGAAATTACAGGTTTTGTTCATTTCTGCTGATTGATTTGATCAAAACGAGCATCAGACAATGAATAAGAAAGGCCAAAGAAGAAGAACTGAGGCCTTTGAATTAGTGTTTAGTGGAAAATATTAAATATATTATGGACTGTAGAAAACCCTGGTGGTGTAGTGGTTGGGTGTTACATCTGCTCACCAAAAGGCTAACTGTTTGAGTGAATCCATCAGCCACTCCTTGGAATCACTATGGAGAAGTTCTACAACTCTGTCTATAGGGTTGTCATGAATTGTAATCAACTCAACATCAAGTGCTATTATTATTATTATTATTTGTGGATCACCAGAACAAACAAATCTCTCTTGAAAGAAGTACAGCCACAGTGCTGTCTGAATGGAGAAAGTTTGTCTCACCTTTCATGGACAAGTTATCAAGAGGGACCAGTCCCTGGAGAAGGACATCATGCTGGGTGAAGTAGAGGCTGTAAGTCAGAACCGACTTGGTGGCACCTAGCATGAAACAGCATAGTCTTACCTGGGAAAAGTGGGTGCTGTCACTGTGGAGTGGCTAGTGCTCCACTGTATTCTAAACCTGGGAAAGTTCTAGAAATAAAGGCAAGTTCTGAGGGAAAATAGGAAGTTCATGGCCTTGGCCCTGTTTACAGGTAAGATGCTTGAGGTAATCACAGAGCAGGCACTTACAGGAGTCTCCTTTGCCTTTGGGAAGAGATTCCGTGAGTGCCTCATTACACATAAGCAGAAAGTAATTGTACTTATCTGAAGAGGAAGTCCCTTGACAAGATGTGTTGACTCAGCAACTGTAACAACGGACTCAAACATGGCAATGACTTCAGGGATGATGCTGAACTTGACAGTGCTTGCTATTAGTCATAACTGACTCAATATAGTACCTGACAGCAGCAGCAACTGTGCTAACTAGTCCCTTTAGACCCTATAATGACAACAAAGAATATTGTTAGTTAACTCCTAGGTCAGAACTTGGAGATGAACCAATCTGGGGGGGAGGAAATTCCCAGACTAATTCTCTGGGGCCTCAAATCTCATCACATTGCTGGTCTCCACTTATGTTTATAGGTTTGGAAACTCCATTTTTGTTCTCTCTTAGTCCAAAAGCTGCTTGAATTACAGTGTTATCTCTGTAAAGCTGTTTTCTTCTTGTGTCTGGTCATCTATTGTCCACACTTACTGAAGTCTTAGCTAATACTGAAATGCTGGGGTGCGTTGTAAATTTTTATAGCATTTGGTGTGAAGAATGATCTATGTGCAGTGGGTTCAAGGAAGAAGGGGAAATACTCTTATCAGGAAGTGCATAACATACCATGATTGAGGAAATTCAGGTTCCTGAGTAAATTTCTCTTGGGATGCTTTCCTAACTCACAGTGGATCACCTGGTTTGGAGAGCTGTCCACCTAATCCACAAATTCACAAGTGTGATTCTCCATCCAAGGACCTTATGTTTTTGTAGTGGAAGATCCTCAAAATGCAAAAAGAAAATTCTCGAGAAGGTTGTACAGGACACATTGGAAGTGTAAATCAAGCAGTCCCATTGGGATGGGTGGAGGAGAGTAGAAAAAGACTTGACCTTTGAATAGAAATAAGTGTTTCTCAGGAAAGGGAGGTCAGTTTCTGGAAGGAAGCTTGTGACCATATTACAGGCAGAAAGAAGTCAGTGTGGCCATGAGGGAACCTAGCCTATTGCAGAAGGAAAAATCAGGCCTGACTGGTGTTACAGTGTGTGGATTAGAGCAGGAATAGAAAGATATGAAGCAGACAGAGATCACAACAACCCTGATAGGATGGTGATTATGCAATTTGGTTTGCATGGCAAGTCCGATTTTACTTCTAATTATTTATAAACCTCCTTTTACCCAATCACTTTGGGTGATAAATTATACAGCTGTATGGGTGATGGCTGACAATGGCTTTGAGAACAGCCCTTAGACCCACCTATTTATGGGCAAAGCTGTGTGAAGGGTAACAGTTCTTGCCCCTTAATAGCTATATCTAGTAGAGAATGTCATAGACTGCTAAAAATTGTTTCTCCATGGGGCTGTATCAGTTTTCTGCCCCCGTTCATAACTGAGACCAAAAACCTAGGGGCACTTCAGTTCTATCCTAGTCTTTCCACAGGCCCAGTCAAAGTCTTCCTTGGTGACAGTCAGGGTGGATCAGAAGGGTAACCCTTCCTGTACTGTGGTCAGTGTTTTCACTTTTACAACCAACATCTTCACTTTTTCAAAAGCTTGCTGCTGTTTATTACTCCAGTCTTTTGCCAGTCAACAGAGTGGTCTTAAACACTGGACCAAGTGGGTGAAAACTCTTCAATACCTTACAAACCCACAAAGGCCTGTCCCTTCTTGTTCTAAGGGTGGGGTGAGTTTGTATCTTCTCACTTATCGATTCAGGCAACACACAGGTCTTACATAACCTGATGACCCCTAGGAATTTTACCAGCTTTCTGGCCTCTGCACCTAGTGGGGATTCATGGCCCATTCTCTCACTTGTAGGTGAATGATTAGGACATCTAGACAGAGAAAGATCTTCAAAGGTAACATGATTTCATTAGTGTAATGAAGCCAAAAGATAGCAGTCAGAAAGCTTTAAAGAGTCAGATTTCTAGTCACCATACAGTGGCACATGGTGGATATGTGCAGATATACATATCCTTGAGGAAGCACCTGCAGTGTCTATTGCTGCCTCTCCCAGGTGAAGGCCAAGTGGTCCTAGGCGGATGGGTCTAGAGGGATGCTAAAGAATGTGTTGGCCAGATCTAATACATCATGATATGTGCTCAGGTCTCTGCTAAGTGTTTCTAACAAAGAAGTGTGCAGAACTGCAGCATGTATAGGACAGATTGCTTCCTAAGTTCCCTGCAGTCCACAGTCATAGACAGGACATATCTGGTTTCTTCACAGGTCACAAAGGGCTATTAAAAGCACTGGGGGCTTCCCTACTTTTTTTCACTGCAAAAAAGTTTCATAATTTTTCTTATGTCCTTTGGACAACTCACACTGCTTGATACATACCACTCTTCACGGTGTAAGCAGGGTAGCATTAGCTACCTCCCCATCTAGCTGGTTTCTCCAGATGTTTTATAGGCAATCAGTCAACTTCTTACTCACTATAAGAAAAACAAGAGGCTGGGGTCTGCAGACCACAGAACTAGTTAAGCCAAATATGGCCAGCCTGACATGTGCAGACCATCATCCTCAAATTTTGGGTGATCTTGAAACTTATCTCCCACTAAACAGAATCAAATTCTGGTAGCCCAAGATTGGGGGAAGACTTGCAGAAGCCAAGGATTTGAGCCTAAGATTCAGTTTGAGAGACCCCACCACATTTTGGACCTGGGAACTATAAACAACAGAACAGTCACGGGAACACAGTTTTCAGGCAGACCAATCAACGACCCTGCTCCTCCACACTGGGACCCTTGCTCTAATAAGTACTGCTTCAGACAATGTTCAAGAAGCCATCTTGGCAAGGAGAGTCCCACTGTGCTTCTTTGCTTGGCCAACCAAATAAAGCTTCTTCTTTCACTTTCACTGGTTTCATGACTGAAGACACAAGAAAGTGAGACCCCCCAACCCCCCGTAACAGCAGTGGTATCAGCATAACAATTGTGGGGATGGTGCAAGGCTGGGCAGTGTTTTGTTCTGTTATGTGTAGAGTTGTTACAAGTTCAGAGCTCACTTGAGGTCACCCAACAACAACAGTTGACACTTATTGTCACAGGTTGGATTATATCCCTCCCAAACTATGTTTATCAGCTTGGCTAGGCCACGATTCCCAGTGTTGTGTGATTATTCACCGTTTTGTCAACTGATGTGATTTTTCTATGTGCTGTAAATTCTGCCCCTGTGAAGTTAACGGGGGGGTGGGGGTGGAGAGTGGCAGTTATGTTAATCTACAATATTGGATGTGTCTTGAAGGCAATCTCTTTTGAGATACAAAAGAGAGAAGCAAGCAGAGAGACAGAGGCCCTCCTAATATGAAGAAAACAGCACCAGGAGGACAGTGTAACCTTTAGATTCAGTGTTCTTGTGCAGAGAAGCTCCTAGTCCAGGGAAAGATTGATGGGAAGGACCTTCCTCTAGAGCTGACAGAGAAAACAAGGTTTCTCCTGGAGCTGATGACCTGAATTTGAACTTCTAGCCTATTAAATGATAAGAGAATAAACTTATGTTTGTTAAGTCATCTATTCTTGGTATTCATGTTATAGCAACACTAAATGACCAAGACAACTGTCTTCTTCATTTTGCAGATATGAATGTTGAGAACACATTACAAAGCTGGACTTATCCCATAAAACTATTTGAGATAAAGGATAGTCTGAAGACTGCTTGTCTCAAAGAGAGGCTAGCATGCTATGATATGAACTCTAGACCCTCTTTGGGGTATCTTTCCCAGCCCCGTGGTTTAGCCTTTTCTCAGAGTGGAGGTCTCTAAACCATATAGTCACAGTGTGGTGGGGCCCCAGTGATCATGTTTGTCCTACATTCCCATCCCCTTCACCACAGCTGATTGGACCAGGGTATTTGGAACTGGGATTAGGTGACAGCCAGTCCATATCACTTTGTGGCTTGCCTGCACCACTGACTGCCCAGGACTGAGGACCAGACAGGAGCTGTGGAAGCATACACACAGAAAGGAGATAGTATTAAGAGAAAGTCCTCCTGGTTTTCTAGTTCTGGGTTTTAGTCTTTTCCTATGGTTGCCTGTATTTCAGGATATTTCAGTAGGGGTTCTTAGTTGCAAGTAATGAATGCCAACACAGGAGAATTTTAGCCTCAGCAGATTTCATAAAAAGAATGTCGAGGAAGGTTAGATAAGAATTGTGAGGGGCAGTGAGTTTGTATTAATGGTGGGAGATAATTTTGACAATAAGGGTGAGAGTAGCCATTCAACTTGAAAAGTGTAATCATTGTCACTCAATTTTACATGTAGAAATTGCTGAACTTGTGTATGTTTTGCTGTATTTTCAACAACGTTAAATTTTTTTGTGTGTGTGGTTAAGTGAAAGTTTACATTTCAAGTCAATTTGCCATGTAGAACCCCAAGCATCCGCCTCTCTCTGCTCTCCTCACCCTGTGGCAGCACACTTTTCTTTTTCACTCTTCAAGTATCCACTCAGCCAGCACTTGTCCTCTACTCTCCACCTGCTCCACTCTTTTCTAAAAAGAAACCAGTTGGACCAATTCATATATGTATTAAACTGTAAAGTACATACACCACCTGTGTCACTGTGTGTCCCATAGTCCAGTCCGTTCTGGGTCTGAAGTGTTGGCTTCAGTACTTGTTTCAGTTCTCAGCCAGCAGCAGGTCCAGGGGCCATGTACTCAGGGGACACTCCAGGTTGCTCGACTATCAAATCCTGTCTTTTAATAGGGTTCTAGATCTGCACCCCTTTTCATCTTATGCTATGTCAGGGACTTCCTTGTGTTCTCTGACAGGGCTGCCTTTGGTGGTGGACAGGCACCATCTAGTTCATCCAGTCTCAAGCTGATGTGGTCTCCTGGTCATATGGATCTTTCTGTCTCCTGGATTCATACTTTCCTCATGTCTTTGATGTTCTTGGTTGTCATCTGCTCCAGGTAGGTTGGGACCAATTGATGTTCCTTAGATAGCAGCTTGTTGGCTTTAAGATGCCGAGTGGCACTCACCAATGTGGGATGCAGAACAATCTCTTAGAAAATGACTAGTTATGCCAACTGACCTTGATGTCCCCTGAAACATGGTCCCCAGACCCATGGCCCTGCTACTCTGTCCTTTAAAATACAACTTTTTTTTTTTAAGGAGTCACAAAAGGGATGTGGGCCTTTGGCATCAACGTTACAGCAGACAGAGCTGCAAACAATCAAACAAGACTAGGGTTCAGCAGCTACACTGCATGCCAGCAGTCATGTAATCCTGCTAGCCAATCAAGTTCTCTCTCTCCACCTAGTGGGGGGAATGCAGGACTGGCTGGCTCCTTTAGACTGATGGAGCTTCTGGAGAGCTTGGGTGTTAAAAGGGAGACACTGGAATGTTTCTTGAAATGCTGGATGGAATTCCATTGGAATATTTGAAGAAATAAAGGAAAAGTTATCTTAATTTTTGATCTGGGCTGAAGAAGTAGATTTAACAAATTTCCAGTTGCAATAATCAGGGATGCAGACAAAAAATTATGCCCAAGGACAGGGGCAGCTGTGTTATTTACAGTACCAAACCCATTACAATCAAGTCAATTCTGACTCGTAGTGACCCTATTGGCAGAGTAGAACTGCCCAGTAGAGTTTCCAAGGAGCAGTATGGCATATTTGAACTACTGATCTTTTGGCTAGCATCTGTAGTACTTAACCACCATGCCACCAGGGTTTCTGTTTACAGTAGAGACACTTGAAATTGTTCAAAGTTGGAGAACGGGTAAATTATATATTGTTCATGTGACAAAATATTATGCAGCTATAGAAGTCACATTTCTAAGATCTTTACTGGTATGGAAAGAAGGAACTGGAAAAATCAAAATGCAGCATGATAGAAATGGATTGCAGCCAACTTTGTAAAAATATTACTCAAAAATTTCTAACTATGGTTCTCTTAACTGTAAGGCTATGGGTTATTTTAACCTTATTATTTATGATTTATTGATCTTACAAACTGTGTATTACCTCTGGAAGAGAAAAAATGTCCTATTTTAAAAACATATTTTCAAACAAAAGTTAAGGCAATATTCATCTATCCATCCTTTGCTTGGCTATCCTTTTTTTATTTTTAAATTTATTTTGTTGTTTTTGAGAATATATGCAGTGGAATACACACCTGTGTACACGGAGAAATTTTTGAATTGGTGACTGTACTCAGTGAGTACATGCTTTGAGTCGAGTGACCACGCTCATTCTCCTTTTCCTCACTGCCAACTAAAGTTCCTGTCGAATCTTTTGACTTGCTGTTGTCAGTTTGATCCTAACATATAGTTCTTTAAGAAAGATATTGTTTACTAGTTGATGTGTTCAGTTTAAGGTTTGAAGATTCTCTCAGGGTAATAGCGTCAGGTATTCATCCAGCCTCAGTGGCCCCTGATAGTCTGGATTTGGTGAGAATCAAATGGCTGCTTCCTTATTTACTTGTTGGGAATCTCCCAGAAGACGTTTTTTCTCTTTCTCTCTTTCTTATTTCCCTTAATCTTAAGTTTATTATTGCCTTTGGTACAGGAGCAGTGCCAGCTGCTAGAGATACAAGGTGAATGGTATGTGTATTTGGATCTGGAGAGTCTCATAATCTGTGGAAAGCCTTCTGCAGAGGGAGGAAATGAAAGGCAAATAATTATGGTAGAGTGTGCAGTCAGCCCAAAGAAAAATAGAACTGTGAGTCCAAGAAGGGGGAGTCAAGAAGGCTTCATGGAGGAGGAGGTGATCTTTGACTTGGTTCCTCAGGTTGAAGGTAAGAGAAAGAGTCAAGAGCCTGAGAAGAAAGCAAGGGGAGTTGGTATAGGCAGAGAGAATATAAAAAATTGATGTATCTTCCTGATATCACAGACATGACCACAGCTGGATCTACCTCCTAAAGTCCAGTGACCAAGTCAGATGGTCATAAAGAGTTTCCATCATCCTGTGCTTCTTCACCTATAGGTGCTCTGGGCCACAGTGTCCAACAAGGTCTCTGTTTCTCAGCTGAGATGTCATTTCCCACTGGCGTGCTCAGACTTTGTTCTTTTGTCTGAGTCTCAGAACAAATTTGTGAGGATTTTTGAGACCCAACCTTTATAACTGACCATCATGGCAGACCTACAAAGCAGTCTGAGGTAGACTAGTGATTCTCAACACTGACTGCACACTCGAATCAACTTAGAATGTCCTTAAACTATTAGCGTCCAGTTGATTCTAGAAACTCTGATTTGGTCAGTGTTGGGACTGGACAACTTAATATTTGAAAAATGTCCCAAGTGATTCTAGCACTCAGAAATACTTGTGACATGTGTCTTACCAAACAGACCATTTAAAAAGGATTACTTTGGGTGTAAAATAATTCACAAGTTAGCAGTCAAAAAGAAGTCTCATCACTTGGCATACAAGGATGTCTTAGGCTGGGTTTTCTAGGGAAGCAAAACCAGTAACACGTGTAGGTACAAGGAAAGATTTATAATATATATATATAGACAGATAGATAGATACAAATATAGGAAACAGCTCACGTAATCACAGAAGCTGAATGTCCCAAGCTCTGGCACAAGTCTCACGTGTCCACGGAAGCTGAGGAACCCAAGGTCAGCAAGTCAGAGACCAGAGTTGCAGATCACCGGTTGTGTAGGTCAGTGGATCCCAAGCTGGTGGTGAGACGATGCGACAGAGGCTGGAGGTCGGTGGATTCCAAGCTGGTGGCGAGACGAAGTGATAGAGGCTGGAGAACCCAGGATCGGCAGGTCAGGGAGCAGGACTGGGCAGAGGCTGGCGAGCGCAGGATTGGCAGGTCAGGGAGCAGGGCTCTCACGTGCCAACTGTAAAGACTGATGAGCCCAACAGCTGCTAGCTCAAGTCCCGGAACCAGATGCTGGAACCAGAGAGCAGGAGCTCCTGGCCACGTGAGCGATCAGCAGCCGTAGTCCAGTGTCACAAGATGAGAGCCGAGGGGCAGGGAGTCACCACAAACCCCGCCCTGCCACTTAATACAGCAGCCAAATAGGTAGTAGCCAAGTTGACATAATCCTGACCACCACAATCCACCCCTTGTCAACTTGGCATCTGCACACATCTCACCTTACCATGCACAGTCTCTGAAGGGGTACAGTTACAAAGGCATACTTATGTCAACATGATATAACTAACACATGTACAACTGAAAATGCATTAACCCATTTACATCTTACGTTTCATAAGTAAACAAAATATCCAATACACACATACAAAGCAGGAATACTCATAGCAATTACAGTCCTCGTTTCTGCAACTGGTCGCGTGGCCGTAACTGATATTTAGAACTACCTTCTTCTACAACCCATTCTGTATTCTCTTTGCCTTCGGCAAGTACCTCAGCTGGTTGTGGTTCCTTGCCTGGTGAGGTGACCCAAACCTTCATTCCTGAAGGGTCTGGGCTATTATCACTCATTTTGGAGTTGGGTTGCTGTAGTTTTCCATTGACCTTAATCACAGGACATGGTAGTACTAGGAGGCGTCCTAAGGGATCTCCTGCATTCCAAACATACTCTTCTTTACTTCCGTTATGTAATGTCAATCCAATTTCATCTTCATAGTCAGGATCAATCACACCGGCCAGTATTGTAACTCCCTTCTTTGTCTGTTGATCCAGAGGTACAAGGAGCCCAAAATGGCCTGGTGGCAATTTTAGCTTCCAGTTCAGTGGAATCGTTGATGTGTCTCCAGGCGGCAGCATTCCTCCCTTCGGAACTAAGACATTTAGTCCTGCAGAACATAAAGTCATGGGGACAAGAAGCAAAAATCTTGCAAGTGGGTCACTAGGGGTAACAGTGAGTGGTGCCACTCCCGTTTCCACCCCTTGATTCCTGGACCCATGAATCCTGGCAATAGGAGAAACAGCACCGTATATTGGACGCTGGTTTAGAGCATACACAGCCTCCTGGAGAACATTTCCCCAACCCTGCAAGGTACTGCCACCTAGCTGGCAGCGTAATTGTGTCTTCAGGAGACCATTCCATCGTTCTATCAAGCCAGCTGCTTCAGGATGATGGGGAACATGGTAAGACCAGTGAATTCCGTGAGCATGGGCCCACTGCTGCACTTCATTTGCTGTGAAGTGAGTCCCTTGATCAGAGGCAATGCTGTGTGGGATTCCATGACGGTGGATGAGGCATTCTGTAAGTCCACGGATGGTAGTTTTGGCAGAAGTATGTCGTGCCGGGTAGGCAAATCCATATCCAGAGTAAGTATCTATCCCAGTAAGGACAAAACGCTTTCCTTTCCATGATGGAAGCAGTCCAATGTAATCAACTTGCCACCAGGTTGCCGGCTGATCACCTCGAGGGACAGTGCCATATCGAGGACTCAGTGTTGGTCTCTGCTGCTGGCAGATTGGGCACTCAGCAGTGGCTGTAGCCAAGTCAGCCTTGGTGAGCGGGAGCCCATGTTGCTGGGCCCATGCATAACCACTGTCCCTGCCACCGTGACCACTTTGTTCATGGACCCACTGAGCAATGACAGAGATAGCCGGAGAAAGAGGATGATTGGTTCCCACAGAGCGGGTCATCCTACCCACTTGATTGTTAAACTCATCCTCTGCTGAGATTACTTTTTGATGAGCATTCACATGAGACACAAATATCTTCACTTCTTTGGCCCATTCAGAGAGGTCTATCCACATACCTCTCCCCCATAAATCCTTGTCTCCAATCTTCCAGTCATGTTCCTTCCAAGTCCCTGACCAACTGGCCAAGCCATTGGCCACAGCCCATGAATCGGTATACAGCCGCACATCTGGCCACCTCTCCTTCCAAGCAAAGTGAACAACCATATGCACTGCTCGAAGTTCTGCCCACTGGGAGGATTTGCTTTCACCACTGTCCTTGAGGGAGGTCCCAGAAAGGGGCTGTAGTGCTGCTGCTGTCCACTTTCGAGTGGTGCCGGCATACCGCGCAGAACCATCTGTAAACCAAGCACGAGTTTTCTCTGCCTCGGTCAGCTGGTCATAAGGAATCCCCCATGAGGCCAGAGGTGCAAACTGGGAGACAGGAGGTAATGTTACAGGCGTGGAGACCATGGGCATTTGGGCCACTTCCTCATGCAATTTACTTGTGCCTTCAGGTCCTGCACGGGCCCGATCTCGTATATACCACTTCAATTTAATGATGGAGTGCTGCTGTGCTCGTCCAACTTTATGACTCTGTGGGTCAGACAATACCCAGTTCGTGATAGGCAGCTCAGGACGCATGGTGACCTAGTGTCCCATGGTTAAGCGCTCAGTCTCTACTAAGGCCCAGTAACAAGCCAAAAGTTGTTTTTCAAAAGGAGAGTAGTTATCTGCAGAGGATGGCAGAGCTTTGCTCCAAAATCCTAAAGGTCTGCGCTGTGATTCGCCAATAGGGGCCTGCCAAAGACTCCAAACAGCATCTCTATCTGCCACTGACACCTCGAGCACCATTGGATCAGCTGGATCGTATGGCCCAAGTGGCAGGGCAGCCTGCACAGCAGCCTGAACCTGTTGCAGAGCCTTCTCCTGTTCTGGGCCCCACTCAAAAGTAGCAGCCTTTCTAGTCACTTGATAAATAGGCCGAAGTAGCACACCCAAATGAGGAATATGTTGCCTCCAAAATCCAAAGAGACCCACTAGGTGCTGTGCCTCTTTTTTTAGTTGTTGGAGCAGCCAGGTGCAATAATTTATCCTTCACTTTAGAAGGGATATCGCGACATGCCCCACACCACTGGACCCCTAGGAATTTCACTGAGTTGGAAGGTGCCTGAATTTTTGTGGGATTAATTTCCCACCCTCTAGCACGCAAATGTTGAGCTAGTAAGTCCAGAGTCACTGATATTTCTTCCTTACTAGGTCCAATCAGCATAATGTCATCTATATAATGGACCAGTGTCACATCTTGTGGAAGAGAGAAGCAATCAAGGTCCCTGCGGACTAGATTATGACATAGGGCTGGAGAGTTAATGTAGCCTTGAGGCAGGCAAGTGAAAGTGTATTGTTGGCCTTGCCAGGTGAATGCAAACTGCTTCTGGTGGTCCTTGGAAACAGGTATGGAGAAGAAAGCATTAGCCAGATCAATAGCTGCATACCAAGTACCAGGAGATGTATTAATTTGCTCAAGCAGTGAAACTACATCTGGAACAGCAGCTGCAATGGGGGTTACCACCTCGTTAAGTTTGCGATAATCTACTGTCATTCTCCAAAATCCATCTGTTTTTCGCACAGGCCAAATAGGCGAATTGAATGGGGATGTGGTGGGAATCACCACCCCTGCGTCCTTCAAGCCCTTAATGGTGGCAGTAATTTCAGCAATTCCTCCAGGAATACGATATTGCTTTTGGTTCACTATTTTCCTAGGCAGTGGCAGTTCTAGTGGCTTCCATTTGGCTCTTCCCACCATAATAGCTCTCACTCCACTTGTCAGGGATCCAACGTGAGAGTTCTGCCAATTGCTGAGTATATCTATTCCAATTATGCATTCTGGAACTGGGGAAATTACTACAGGATGGGTTCGGGGACCCACTGGACCCACTGTGAGACGAACATGAGCCAAGACTCCATCAATAACCTGACTGACTGCACACTCGAATCAACTTAGAATGTCCTTAAACTATTAGCGTCCAGTTGATTCTAGAAACTCTGATTTGGTCAGTGTTGGGACTGGACAACTTAATATTTGAAAAATGTCCCAGATGATTCTAGCACTCAGAAATACTTGTGACATGTGTCTTACCAAACAGACCATTTAAAAAGGATTACTTTGGGTGTAAAATAATTCACAAGTTAGCAGTCAAAAAGAAGTCTCATCACTTGGCATACAAGGACTACCAATTAAGTTTGCAAACTCATCCTAGAAGAAGTGCTACATACCTCATTGCTGAATATTACGACTGTTGCCTTTGAAGTATTCCTTTGGGAAGCTATGCACCGATGCCAGTGTTTAGTCCACCCTTCAAAGCAATTTTGAAACTCTTTTTCTGCAATGGCCATCAGAGTTTTTATAATACTACCCTTGATGTACTGAATGTCATCAAAAAGTCTTCCCATCAATATTTTCTTTATCTTCGGTTAAAGAAAAAAGTTATTGAGGCCTGATAAGGTGAGCAGGGAGGGTGTTCCAACACAGTTATTTGTTTACTGGATAAAAACTCCTCCATAGGCAGCTGTACAGTTAAGTCCACTAACTTGCCACTGTGCCTCTCTGTGCAACGGTCATTCCATAAAGAGTTCTGTAATTGTTTTGAAGGGTAGGCTAGGTGCTGGTGTCAGCGCATAGCTTCCTAAGGGGAGCACTATGAAGGCAACCATAGTGATATACAGCAATGAGGTACATAGCACTTGAACAATTAAGTTTGTGGACTTAATTATCACATGTCGTATATCGCAGGGTTATAGGTGACTTCCAGTGTACTATTAAGTATAGACAACTTTTTATGTGACTCCAGCAACTGGTTTGTTTCCAGACTGGCTTTGACCAAACACCTGTTACCTTGATTTCAATTGGTGGAAAAGAACTTTGTTTGAGAATGAGATTCAGCGTTGATGCTTTTGAGTAGAAACCTCTTCCTTCCAACCACTTTTTTTAGGGCCCTTGTCGTGTCTTTGTTCCTGAGGCTGTAGATGAAAGGATTCAGCACAGGGGTCACCACTGTGTACATCACCACAGCTGAGTGGGAGGATGAAGGGTTGAAATACACAGCAGTGATGGTGCCATAGAAGAGAGAAACCACAGCCAGGTGGGAGCCACAGGTGAGTGGGGCCAACCAGTCGTGCATCTCCGAGTTCCTCCTCCTGGGACTCTCTCGGCAGCCCCGGCAGCAGCAGCTCCTCTTCGTGCTCTTCCTCGGCATGTACCTGGCCACAGTCCTGGGAAACCTGCTCATCACCCTGGCCATCCCTTTGTGAATTAGGCTGTCAGGACAGCAGAGGTGACGCAAAAGTAGGAAGTCAGGATGCAAACAAATGGGGCAATAATTATCAGTAAGAACCATTATCTCATTGAGGTGAGTGTCAGAGCAGGAGAGTCTCAGGGGAGGAGTCACGTCATAAAAGAAGTGAGGGATTCTGTCGTCTGCACAGAACTGGCGTAGAACCATCAGCAGGGTATGCAACAGAGCATTCAGACTGGCAATGACCCATGACCTAACCACAGAGCTGACGGGTCATCTTTGTTGTGTAGTAACGGATGGCACACAGCAACAAAGCAGACATAAGACATCACACCCAGGAGGAAATTGTCCATGATGCCAAACACAATGAGAAAGTACATCCGTGTGACACACCGAGAGAAGGAGATGGTCTGACTCCCGAGTACTTGGTTGGTCAGCACCGTGGGGACAGTGGTGGAGGAGAAGCAGACGTCCACCAAGGACAGGTTGCTGAGGAAGAAGTACATGGCGGTGTGCAGGCAGGTGTCTGCGCTGACGGCCAGGGTGAGGAGCAGGTTTCCCAGGACTGTGGCCAGGTACATGCCGAGGAGGAGCATGAAGAGGAGCTGCTGCCACCGGGGCTGCTGGGAGAGCCCCAGGAGGAGGAACTCGGAGACGCGCGACTGGTTTGTCCCACTCACTGGCATGGAGACCTGAGTGCAGACGTAGGAAAGTCAAAATAAATGTTAAACCTGGAAAAGGATGGTCACAGTGGGACCAAAAGAAGACCACGGTAAGAAATCTCTCCGTGACATAAGTGAGTCATCAGGACTTCGCTCTCTGAGGGTTTCAACCAGCCTCTGGACCCCTTTGAACCTCCACATTTTCATTAACAAGATCACTACAGATATTTAAGTGCACATAGTGCCTCCAGAAGGATTTTCAAAAGATTACAACAGTGTTTTCTTTCTTTAGAGCCTTTCTTACTGTGTGAACTTTCTATGCCCATAATGAATTTTATTAACTAAATATTTTTAAACACTATAAATACAAAATATTAACAGAGACCTTAAGATTTATATTGATTAGTGGACAAAACTTATGTACAACAGTTATGATGGAGACTGACGCGTAGTGAGTACAGACAGCTACTGTCAGCAATGTCATCAGTAGTGTTGCCTTAGAGGAAATTGTTAACGTACCTGAGTTTTAGTTTCCTCTTCTTTAATCTGGACATGGTACACGTTGTGCTCGGAGAATTCTATCAGCCGTTGTCAACCGCTGCTTTCCAAGGGACGCTGATAATTATGCTGCTGTTGCTTCTTCCTGGGCTTGTGTTTACAGAATCTGAGTGAGGACTGCTTGGCTGTGTCCACTGACTCCCTAAGTCTGATGGGTAAAATTAAAATGGAAATGACCCAAAGATATGGGCAAAAACTCAGCCATCTAGTAGTACCCACAGTCCAGGGACTCATCAACAGGTAGGACTTGTGCTGGTCATTCCCAGGTCATCTTAAGGAACAGTTGATGAGTTTAGAACTGTGGTTTCACTTAAAAGACTTAATAAGGAACCCCTATAAAGTTTTCTACCCTAACAAAAAGTTACCGGTGAAGTCTGCACTATTGTGACTCTTACCTGGGAATAATTGCAGTCCTCACTGTCACCAGGACGTCATTTCACTTCTTCATAACTGGACAAAGGTATTGCTCAGAGGGATAGGGACACCTCACTGTGGTTTACAGGCTAAGTATGTGTGAATGAGGAGCTGGAGGGCAAGCTTGCCTCAGCCCTCAGGGCAGGAAGAGTATTTGGGGGAATCGCAGGGTGATTCCTACAGGAGTCTCCCTGACTACTGGGGCCATAGTCCCTGAGGGCCTCTTTAGGGGCAGCGAGAGAGTAATGCCCCTTCTCCTTGCCCTCTTTCAATTCAACACTGATAGTAAAGAGCTGTATCCCAAGTTATGTAATTCTGTCTGCAGGATGAGACAAAATCAGAAATGACATGATCCTGGAGGCAATCATTAGCAGTGCCCCTTCTGCTGAAGACAACGCAGAATCCTATGCTTTATATCTCCTCCAGCCTTGGATGGTGTCACTGCTGGGAAATGTACATGGAACTGTACAGGGATTAAGAGTCTTTCGGGATTTACACAGTCCTGTACTCAGTTCTCAGGCTCACCTTTACCAGCTGAGAGATCTTGGATGTTGTTAAGTTCCGTGAAGTCAGCTCCAACTCATTACCACCTTGCGTACAACAAAACACAACATTGCACGGTCCTCCAATGTCCTCGAAGTGGAAGATGCTTTTGAGCTCACTGTTGCAGAGTCACTGGGTCAGTCCATCTCGTTGAGGGTTTTTCTCTTTTCACTAATCCTCCACTTTGGCAATCATAATGTCCCTCTCCAGGGACCAACCTTCATGGTAACATGTTCCAAGTGAGCAAACTATTCTCGTTGAATCACCATTTCATCATGTGTAGAGTGGATAAGTAACATTCATCTTGTAGACTGTGAAGACTAAATGAGGTCATTCATGTTAAGCACCCCGTGAGCCTAACCTCACCAAAACACGGGGCTAGGACCATGCCCACCAGGAGAAGTTTGAAAATATAAAATGATACATCCTTCACTCTCTGCTCAATCACCTATGCTCTGGGTAAATATAATTTGAAAAGTGTGTCACAGTTTTATCTTTGTTTGTCATTAGTCTTTTTTCTAAGGGTCCAGATGACAAGCCTTTCTTTTGGTATCTTAATGTTTGTGTAAATGAGGTAGAAATAGGAACCCTTGATGAGTTCAATTATAAATGGGTAGAATTAAGTTTCTAATGAGGAACAGAAAATTTCCAAGCCTACTGGATAACACAGTTCAAGAATATTAATTTGGAACTGTTCTGAAGACAAGATTTGGCTTTAATGTGTCCATAAAACATTTAACTTAATACACTGAAAAGTTTACTTTTCTAGATTGATAATATTAAAGAATTGCTCAAAAATACCATAAACCTAGGTCTGGAAAGATGCATGTCAGGGTACTACCCTTTCACCATACTTATTTAATGTGTATACTTAGCAAATAATCCAAGAAGTTGAACAATATGAAGAAGAATGAGGCATCACCAACAACTTGCTTTATGCAAATGACACAACCTTGCTTGTTAAAAGTGAGGAGGACTTGAAGCACTTAGTGATGAAGGTAAGACAACACAGCCTTCGGTATGGATTATACCTCAATATAGATAAAAAAAATCATCACAACTGGACCAATAAGAAACACGGGGATAAATGGAGAAACGATTTGAATGTCAAAGATGTCATTTTACTTGGATCCACAGTTAACACGGAAGCAGCAGTCAAGAAATCAAATGAAGGATTGCGGTGGGCAAATCTGCTGCAAATAAGCTCTTTAAAGTGTGAAAAAGCAAAACTGTCATCTTAAAGACTAAGCTGTGAAGAAGAGCTTTCTCTCTAATGAACAAATCAATAATGAAATTCAGGTTCATTTTCAGAGAAAGGATAGATGTTTAATTTTCTATTTTAATTACTGATAGTTACCTCCAATTAAAGCAAATTTGCTTTAAATTTCTCTGTATTTACAGTATTACTATTGAGTCACAATTTTTAATTTACTTAAGAGTTTACAGTCATTTATAGTTCTTACTCTTTTTGATGCTTTATTGTTCCAAATATGGTCAGTGAGAGAGCACTTTGACCTGGCACCTGTGTTCCTTAAAAACAGAAACAACTCTGTTTATTAACAACCCTTTATTTTCAAAATGTCCAAATCTAACAGGCATGGAAAGAATAGTGGTGTTTCATTAAATCTTTTTTCTGCTCCAAATCTGAAATCAACCATTTCTCTAAGGAATTCTATTTCAGTTTATTACTATTTCTTGGCATAGATGAGTGAGTACTTCAATACTGCATCCTCTAGTTGAAATATCTCAGTTAGTGTTCTGGAGCTTTGCTTTTTGCCAATGCCTTCAGGGTACCTTGAACTTCTTCCTTTGTTGCCTTAGGTTCTTGACCACACTGGGTCCAACAACTAACTCTGCAAACTTAATTGTTCCGAATGCTACTTACCTCATTGCTAAATATCACTATGCTCACCTTCGAAGTACTCCCCTTGGGAAGCTATGCACTGATTCCAGCATCTAGTGTGCCCTTCAAGCAATTTTGGAAGTCTTCCTGGAATGGCTATCATGCACTGCGGCACAGTGGCAAGTTTGTGAACTTAATTGTATAGCTGTCTGTGAGGCAGTTTTTAGCCAGTAAACAAATAACTGTATTGGAACACACTTCCTACTCTCTTGATCTGGCTCCCAGTGACTGTTTTCTTTACCCAAAGATAAAGGAAATATTGAAGACATTTGGATGTCATTCAGGACATCAAGGGTAATACAATGACAGCTCTGATGTCCATTCCAGAAAAAGAGTTCCAAAACTGCTTTGAAGAGTGGAGTAGGTTCTGGCATCAGTGCATAGCTTCCCATGAGGTGTACTTTGAAGATGACCATAGTGATATTCAGTGATGAGGTATGTAGCACTTTTTCTAAGATGAGTTTGCAAACTTCATTGTCAGGTCCTTGTACGTTACCTCCTGAAATAGTTTAATTTTGACCAATTCTTTTTGGTACAATGGCTCTGTGTATTTCTTCCATCCTCTTTTGATGCTTTCAATGTTGTTCAGAATCCTTCAAAATTGCTACTTGAGCCTTGAACTTTTTTCTTCATTCTTTCAGCTTGAGAAATGCTGAGCACATTCTTTCCTTCTGGTTTTCTAACTCCAGGTCTTTGTACATGTCATTATGATGCTTTGCCTTCTCCTGTTGTTCTTTGAAATCTCCGGTTTAGCTCTTTTACTTCATCATTTCTTCCTTTCCATTTAGCTACTTGGCATTCAACATCAAGTTTTGGAGACTCTTCTGACCTGCATTTTGGTATTTTGTTTTTTTCCTGCTCTTTTTGTGTATGGTATCCTATATGTTATTCCACAACTCACCTGGCATTGGATCATTAGTGTTCAGTTCACCAAATCTATTCTTGAGATGGTTTCTAAATTCAGGTGGGAATATACTAAAGGTTATACTTTGGCTTCCATGGACTTGTTTTCATTTTCTTAAGCTTCAACTAAAACTTGCATATGAGAAATTAATGGTCTGTTCTGCAGTCAGTCCCTAGCCTTGTTCTGACTGATGATATTGAACTTTTCCATTGTCTCTTTCCACAGATGTGGCCAATTTGATCCCTATGTATTCCATCCAGTGAGATTCTTGTGGATAGTCCTGGTTGATGTTTACCCAAACATTAAAATATTGAAGAAAAGACTTATTATCTGACCCCTTTTAGGAATGACTATTGACAGAGATAAACATGTGATACTATTTTGAAATGATTTTTATCCAGAGCACAGGTGAATGAACATAGAGCAAAGGATGTAAATTGAATAGCTTTAGGCTTCACCTGGTGGACAGGGTTCTAGCCCAGCGCTTTGGTGAAGTTAGGGTTCATGGTGTGCTTAATGCACATCATATTACTTAGTCTTCATACCTCTACGGGTGAGTATTATTTGTCCATTCTACAGAAGGTGGAATTTTGAGATTCACTGAGGATAGGTCCCTTAATTTGGACATGTTACCAGAAAAGACGAATCTCTGGGGAAGGATGTTATGCTTCATAAAGTAGAGGGTCCATGAAAAGGGATAAGACCCTCAACGAGACAGATTGACACAGTGGCTGCAACAGTGGACTCAAAAATACCTACTACTGTGAGGACAGTGCTGGATTGGCAGTGTTACTGTTATACATAGGGCCCTTTGGAGTCAGAGCTGAGGTTATGGCACCTTACAGTGACAGCCAAGGTCACACAACTTGTAAAGGTGAACTTGGGAATTGAGTATAGGTCTATGGAAATCCACAGATACTCTTCATCCCTGTACACCTCCGTGTATATTTCCTCACACTGACACCACCCCAAGGTTGGGGGGTACAAAGTATAGGATTGCACATTGTCTTCAACAAGCAGAAGGCTTGTTGCCAGTGGTCATCCCCAGGATTGCATCGTGTCCAGCGTTGCCGAGTCTTGCAGCAGGAATGATATAACTTAGATGGCAGGTCTTTACTATGATCAGTTTTAGGTCCAAACAGCACAAGGAGGAGAAGGGACAATTACTCTCTGCTTGTCTCTAACGAGGCTCTTGGGGAACATGGCCCCAGCGTCTCTGGAGGCTTCTGTAAAGTTCTCACCCTGTGAATTCCCCAGTTGCTGTCCTGCAATAAGGGCTGAGGCCACGCTTTTCATTCATGCATACTTAGCCAGCAAGCTCCAGTAACAAGTCACTGTTCTTCTAAGCAAGAGCCTCTGCACAGGTCTAAGAAGTGAAACGAGCTTGGGAGTGCTGGTGCCCGTGAGGACTGCAGTTATTCTCAGGTAAGAGTCAGACTAGAGGGGACTTCACCAATAACTGTGTGTGGTGGAAAGCCTTATAGAGAGACTCCTAACTGAGTTTTTAAAGTGAACCCACAGCTCTGAACTCAGCAGCTGTTCCTTGAGACCACCCATGAATGACCAGTTCACATTCTCCCTGTTCATGAGTCCCTGGACTGTGGGCATCATCACTAGATGGCTGAGTTTCTGCATATACCTTTGAGTCATTTCCATTTTAATTTTACCAGTTGGACTTAGGGAGTCAATGGACACAGCCAAGAAATCTTGACTCCCAGCTCTGTGAAGTCTCTATGAGTATGGCCCCAGAAAGAAGCAACATAAGCAACAGCAAATATTATCATTATCATTATCACTTTGGAAGCAGTGGTGGTTGGATGGCTGATAAAATTCTCTGAGCACATGTGTTATGAATGGGAACCATGACCAGACTAAAGAGAATGAAACTGAAACTCAGAGCAGTTAACCATTTCCTCTAGGGCAACATCATTGATGACGGTGAGGACATCAATTCACTATGTTAAATACTGACTACATGTCAATCTCGTCAAAACCATTGTGTATATGTGTTGTCTACTACTCAGTACAAGTCTTAGAGTGGCTGCTAATATTTTATATTTATAGTGTTTTAAAACATTTAGTAAAAAGTTTCGTTGTAAGGGTAGAAAATTCAAACAGTACAAAATGTTCTAGAGATGGTCTTTCGAACATCCTCTCAAAGGTACTACGTGTATGTGAGTATTTGTATTGATTTTGCTAAGGAAGAAATAGAGGCCCCGAGGGGTCCAGAGGCTAGCTGAGATGCTCAGATGGCAAAATCCTGACTCACCTATGCCACACAGAGACTTCCCTTGTGATCTTAATTGTTCTGCCCCAGTCATCTTTCTCTAGGTTTTGACATTGACTCTGTTTTATGTGCCTCTAGACTTGAGTCTGCATGCTTGTGCGTGGGGCAAACCAGTCGCGCGTCTCCGAGTTCCTCCTCCTGGGGCTCTCCCGGCAGCCCCGGCAGCAGCAGCTCCTCTTCGTGCTCTTCCTCGGCATGTACCTGGCCACAGTCCTGGGAAACCTGCTCATCATCCTGGCCATCAGGGCAGACTCCCACCTGCACACCCCCATGTACTTCTTCCTCAGCAACCTGTCCTTGGTGGACGTCTGCTTCTCCTCCACAATTGTCCCCAAGATGCTGGCCAGTCATGTACTTGGGAGTCAGACCATCTCCTTCTCTGGATGTCTCACACAGATGTATTTCCTCATTATGTTTGCAGACACAGACAGTTTCCTACTGGCTGTGATGTCTTATGATCGTTTTGTGGCTGTATGTCACCCCTTATACTACACTACAAAGATGACCTCTGAGCTCTGTGCCCTGCTTGTGGTTGGGTCGTGGGTCACTGCCAATCTGAATGCTCTATTGCATACCCTGCTGATGGCTCGCCTCTCGTTTTGTGCAGACAACATGATCTCCCACTTCTTCTGTGATGTGACTCCTCTCCTGAGACTTTCCTGCTCTGACACTCAACTCAATGAGATGATGGTCCTTACTGAGGGGTCCCTGATAATGATCACCCCATTTGTTTGCATCCTGGTCTCCTACATTTGCATCACCTCTGCTGTCCTGAGAGCCCCATCCACAAAGGGGAGGTGGAAAGCCTTCTCCACCTGTGGATCCCACCTGGCTGTGGTTTCCCTCTTCTACGGCACCATCATTGCTGTATATTTCAACCCTTCATCCTCCCACTCAGCTAAGAACGACATCCCAGCTGCTGTGATGTACGCGGTGGTGACCCCCATGCTGAACCCTTTCATCTACAGCCTCAGGAACAAGGACTTGAAATGTGCCCTAAGAAAGGTGATTGGCAGAAGATTTCATACCTGATGAAAGCTTCAGTGATGAATCTTATTTCCAGACAAAGTTCTTTTTGAGCAGTTGAGTATAACGTGACAGTGTTTTGTCAAAGCCAGTCTAGAAGCAAATATATTGCTGAGGGAACACAAAAAAAACAAACCCAACGCATTGCGGTCAAGTCAATTCTGACTTGTAGTCACCCTACAGGGCAGAGTAGAATTGCCGCTTAGAGTTTCCAAGGACCATCTGGTGAATTCAAACTGCCAATATTTAAAAAAAATTTTTTAATCTTTTTTTTTATTGTGATTGAGTGAAAGCGTACAATCCAAATTAAATTTGCATGTCTGCATATCTGCAGCTCCTTCTGCTCTCCTTGGCCAGTGACAGCACACTTCTCCTTTTCATTCTATATATTCTGTATCATCTTAACAATCGCTTGTCTCCTCCACTCCATCCTCTCCTCTTCCTTCTAGTAAGAGGCCAGGAAAACAACATCCTATAGATGCACAGAACCGGAAACTACACACACCATGTGGTCATGTTATGTCCCCGAGTCCAGTCCATTCCTGTCTGAAGAGTTGACCTCAGTAATGTTCTCTGGTCAGGAGCAGCAGCAGGTCTAGGGGCCATGCACCCAGGAGAACCCCCAAGCCACTGGACCGTCACTTGTGGTCTTTTAGTAGCAAACTGCCAACCTTTTGGTTAGCAGCTGTAGAACTTAACCATTATGCCACCAAGATTTTCAGGGGCACATACAAAAACCAGATTTACTGCTGTTAAGTCAGTGCTGACTCATAGAGACCCTTTAGGACAGAGTGGTATTTCCCTATCGAGTTTCCAAGGAGCACCTGATTGATTTGAACTGCCAACTTTTTGGTTAGCAGCTGTAGCACTTAATCACTATGCTCCCAGGGTTTTCCTAGGGGCACATAGTAGGATGTTATTTGTTATTTACTAGTAGAATGAGATTCACCTGTGACCATGCCACATATGCCAAGTAATGAGACTTCTTTTTGATTACTAACTTTTGAATAACACTTGAAGTTATACTTTTTTAGTTGGTGCATTTGGAAAGACACGTGATACAATAATTTTTTAAAATACTAGAATCACTTTGGAAGTTTTAACAACATTCTGTGGTCCAGTCTCCAGTACCAGCAAAGTAAATCAGAATCTCTGGTTGGAACTGATACTAATAATGTATGGAAATTTATGAGTGACTCTAATGTCCCTCAGGATCCAGAACCAGTGGTCTACCTCATATTCCTTTGTATGTTCTCCATGGCAGTCAGTTGTAAAAGTTAGGCCTCAAAAACCCTCACAAATTAGCTTTGACAATTGATAAAAGAACTGCAGGGTGGAATCTTAGACTCAAGTGGGTAATGCCACTATAAACGGGAAGCAAAGTTCCTAGTGGGCACTTCAAGAGATGGAGACCTTTCATGATCATTCGGCCTGATCACTGGACTTTGAGGTACTGGCCAGTCCTGGTCAAGTCTTTGATACTGGTGAAATAAGTCAATGTTTTCTATTTTCTCTGCCCAGAACAATTCCCCTTGTCTTCTTCTCAGGCTGACAACTGCCTCTCCACTCCTCATTCCATGCCTTTAAGAACCAAGTCAAAGGTCATATCCTCCCCCAGGAAGGCTCTCTGAGTCCCGTGAAGAGGACTCACAGTTTTTTTTCTTTGGGCTGATTGCACATTGTACCATAATTATTTGCCTTTCACCTTTTCCCCCTGCACAAAGCTTTCCACAGATAATGAGACTCTCCAAATCCAAAGATGCATACTATTCTCCGGCAAAGCCCCCGACCAAAAGCAATAATCACTTTTGGGTGAGAGAAGAAAAGAACGGATGGATGAATAATGCCTTAAACTTTATTTGAGAATGAGTTTTAAAGATACAACGTTTTGCTCTTCGGGAGGTAATACCTCACATTTTACAAGACCAATAAATCATAAAGAAAAAGATTAAAATAACCTGTGTCATGGGTTCAATTGTGTCCCCCCAAAAATACGTGTAGCCATGTGGCTGGGACATGATTCCCAGTATCTTGTAACTGTCCTCCATTTTGTGGTTTCGTTAAACCGTATGTTAAAGGATTCGGGTGGGGCTGTAAATTCCTGCATAGGATTACTTCCTGCTCTGCTGTAAAGGGAGTTTCCCTGGAGTATGGCTTGCCCCCTACCCTTAATCCTTTCAGCCTGCAAGAGATAAAAGGACAGAGAAGCAGGGAGAATTGGGAACCTTGCACCATCAAGAAATCTGCACCGGGAGAACAGTGCGTCCTTCAGACCTGAGGTTCCTGTGCCAAGACGCTCCCTGGACCAAGACTGATGCAATACCGGACTTTCCTCCCCAGCCGACAAAGGGAAAGCCTTCCCCTGGAGTGGGCATCCTGAATTGGACTTGTAACCTACCGGACTGTGTAAGAATAACCCTTCCTTTGTTAAAGCCATCCACTCTGTGGTATTTCTGTTAGAGCAGCCCTAGCTGACCAAAACAACCTGTAACCTTGCTACTTAAGATAACCATAATTAGACATTTATGAGTAGTAGTTTTACAAAAGTTGATTGAAATCTGTTTGTATCATTCTGTGTTCTAATTTTTCAAGTTACTTCTTCCCATGTCAGCAAAGGTTTTAGAAATGCATTAGTATAGCTGCGTAACATTTCATCACTGGACATAATAGAATTTATTCATTTTCCGGCTATGAACAACTGCAAGTGAGTCTCTTTAGTGAATAACACGGTCATCTATGTCCTCAGGCGTAATTCATTTTTCTACATCTCTGATTATTGCCATGGTAATCGGTGATTTCCACTTCTCCAGTTGGAATTAAAAAGCAAGGCTAATCTTTGCTTCTTCAGTTATTCCCAGCTATCTCACCTTCTATTTCTGGGACGGGGCTAATGCCACCTCTTGGTGCCCAGGTTCTCCAGAAGCTCCATCAGCCCAAAGGCACGAGCTAGCCCTGATCTCCTGACTGGAGAGTGCTGAGCCCGGCCAGCAGGACTGTGTGACTGCCAGTGCAAGGTGTGACCACTGAACCGTGATCTTGTTCTCTTGTGGGCCTGTCTGCTGCGGAGCTGACGCTGGAGACTGACATCCCTGGTGGGATTGTAAGTTTTTCATTTTTAATTGAAAACACTGCAGTTGAAAATGCACACAGAGAAATGCACTAATTTGGTGATTTCTGTATAATGCTGAGTGACACTGATGACTTTTTTCAAGTTGTGCAGCCATTCTCACCCTCCTTTTCTGAATTATTTCCCACCATAAGTATAAACTCACTATCCCTCAAAATTCTTAGCTATTTTTTTCAATATTCTTTTTATGAAAACCTCTGAGGCTAAAATTGTCCTGTGTTAGCATTCATTATTTGCAACTAAGAACCCTTAAGTGAAATACGCTGAAATGCAGCCAACCATCGGAAAGGAACTAAAACCCAGAACTGGAAAACCAGGAGGGTTTTCTCCCACTAACCTCTTCTCTGTGAGTGTGCTTCTTTAGCCCCTCTCTGGTCCTCAGCCCATGGGGACAGTCAGCGGGGCAGGCAGAAGAAGGTTGAGTGTACACATTCCATCGAAGCCACAGAGTAATGTGGACTGACTGTGCCCCAGTCCCAGTTCCAAATACTCTGGCCCAATCAGGTAAGGTGAAGGGGGAGGGGAGATAGTATAACAGGATCCCCAAGGCCCCACCATGCTGTAACTACATGGTTTAGGGACTTCCACTTTGAGAAGAAGCTAAACAATGGGGGTGGAAAAGACATCACTGAAGGGGTCCAGAGTTCACAAATCACAGCATGTTGGCCTCTCCTTGAGACAAACTCCTTTCAGACTCTCCTTTTATCCCAAATGCTTTTATTGTTTAAGTCTAGCTTTGTAATGTGTTCCCAACATTCCCATCTGCAAAATGGAGAATACAGGTGTTACTAGTCATCTCCAAAGATGACCACACGTGAGAAAGTAAAGTTGTGATGGACTGAATTGTGTCTCTCCAAAAATGTGTATAACAAACTGGCTGGGCCATGATTCCCAGTATTGTGTGATTGCCCTGCATTTTGAGATTTCCCTCTGTGGTGAATCCTAATTTCTGCCTGTGGTTAATAGATTGGATTGTGTTAAAGAGGATAAGGGCGGGACCTTAGCACCGTTACTCGGGTCACCTCTGTTCCCATATAAAGAGAGTTTCCCTGGAATGTGGCTTACACCACCTTTTATTCTACAAGAGATAAAACAAAAGGGAAGCAAACAGAGAGATGGGACTTCCTACCATCAAGAAAGCAGCATCAAGTGCACAGCATAGATTTTGGACCTGAGGTTTCTGCACTGAGATGCTCTCAGACCAAAGAAAGACTGACGCAACACAAGGACCTGCTTCAGAGCCAACGGAGAGATCTGAGATCTCAAAGCCATCAGATCTGTGCAGCAGACCTCCCGAATTCAGACTTGCAGTCTACCAGACCGTGTAAATACATCCTTCTTGTTAAAGCTATCCATCTGTGTTAAATCTGTTAGAGCAGCACCAGACGACTGAGACAAAGGGTTACACAGAAAACACAAGAATCACCCAGATTCTGAACATAGAAAGTGAGGAAAAAGAGTAATCTAATAACTGGACTTCCACATCTATGTGCACAGAACCAGAAGAGCAAGGTGATGAGGCTGGAAGTTCTATAAATTTTGTCTGAGATTTGTCTCCACCGAGGTAGCTCCATGTCACTATCTTCAAATTTTGACCTATGAGTTGTATCTAAACCTTAGGCAATCTTTGTCATCACTGGTCCAAAGGGACCAATGGGCAGGTGGGACAATTCCTCTTTTGTCTCTAATGAGGCTCTCAGGGAATGTGTTCTCAGGGGCCGTGAAGACACCTGTAAATGTCTGCTCTGAGATTCCTCTATAGGCCCTTCCTGCAGAGAGGACTGTGACCACGACAGCCCGCTCCTCACCTGCTCAGGACCCACCTAAGTTACTAAGACTTTCTAATCCTCACGATAAAGGGAAGCATCAGCCAGGTATGCTGAGGAGAAGAATCCATGACCATTACGGAACGAGCCTCCCTCAGTGAGACTGCAGCAGAGGAGACACCAATTTTTATTTACCGAGACCCGAGTTCTTCTAGATTCAGGTAGCAGTGCTAGAAATCTTGCACTCATCAGCTTGACCTTGTGATAAGCCCAGTAACCATCAGCTGTTTGTCTTGCTTCTGGACTTTGGGGGTGGAAACCAGGAAATGTCAGTCGAGACAGATGGTCAGAATTGGAGTGTGTTTTTGACCATGATTGAGCAGAATTGACCTTTGTGTTTTTGAGCATTAAATATACAAAATAAATGCCAGTGATTCCTGTAGGACTTGCAGCAGGATTAAGTACTGGAAAACAGAGGTGTAGTTGGAGTGGGCTGATTCTCTCTTAGCGATGCTGCTAACTTACTGAAAATGCAGCTCAATGTGGAACTTGACATGTCACGTCTTAACCATCCATGTCTAGGTTTCTGAATTTGCTGTGTGCACTAACCTGTTTTTTATGCCATGCGTGGACAAAACCAGTCACGCGTCTCCGAGTTCCTCCTCCTGGGGCTCTCCCGGCAGCCCCGGCAGCAGCAGTTCCTCTTCGTGCTCTTCCTCGGCATGTACCTGGCCACAGTCCTGGGAAACCTGCTCACCATCCTGGCCGTCAGCGCAGACACCCGCTTGCACACCCCGATGTACTTCTTCCTCAGCAACTTGTCCTTGGTGGATGTCTGCTTCTCCTCCACCACTGTCCCCAAGATGCTGGCCAATCATGTACTCGGGAGTCAGACCATCTCCTTCTCTCCGTGTGTCACACAGGTGTACTTTCTCATTGTGTTTGGCACCATGGACAATTTCCTCCTGGGTGTGATGTCTTATGACCGCTTTGTTGCTGTGTGCCACCCCTTCCACTACACAACAAAGATGACCCGTCAGCTCTGTGCCCAGCTGGTGGCTGGGTCATGGGTTATTGCCAATCTGAATGCTCTTTTGCACACCCTGCTGGTGGCTCGACTTTGGTTTTGTGCAGACAACAGGATTCCCCACTTCTTCTGTGATGTGAGTCTCCCTAGACTTTCCTGCTCTGACACACACCTCAATGAGATGATGATTCTTACTGAGGTGTCCCTGATAATGATCACCCCCTTTGTTTGCACCCTGGTTTCCTACATTTGCATCACCTCTGCTGTCCTGAGAGCCCCATCCACAAAGGGAAGGTGGAAAGCCTTCTCCACCTGCGGCTCCCACCGGGCTGTGGTTTCTCTCCTCTACGGCACCATCACTGCTGTGTACTTCAACCCTTCCTCCTCCCACTGAGCTGGGAACGACATCGCAGCCGCTGTGATGTATGCAGTGGTGACCCTCATGCTGAACCCTTTCATCTACAGCCTCAGGAACAAGGACATGCAAAGAGCTCTAAGGAAAATAATTTTTATGAAAGTATTTTCTGTTTAGTAATGACATGGATTCTGATTATCATCAAGAAAACTTAAAATCTACCCCCGTTTCCCCTAAAATGGCGCTTGTGCATGCATGTATTTGGGTTGGGAGACTCAAACTGTGGATGCAGACTCCTCAGGTTAAAGAGGCCAAGTGAGATCCTTTCACCAAAGGGCTGAACTACTCCAACTGCCAATGTCCTCCAGACCAAACTACTAGCGACACACCTCTAATTTATTGTGTTTATTACTCACTACAACGAAAAAGAACACACTCAGTGGGGATCCGTGGGACTTCTCAGTAGGAGAGTGTTAGAAAGGTCTGACAGGACTTGAACATGTGCTGATTTTGGTAAGGATTTAAGGAATCAGGGCTTTGATTTTGACTTGATGTTGTCAGAGATCAGGGGTAGTTCTTTTCAGTCTGCCCACATCTCATCTGTAAGGAGAAAGGGGTAGAGGGAGGCTGACTCTGCAGTTGGTTAGGAATCAGCCACACTCATAGCAGCCAGGATGAGGGATGTTTGGTCAGTTTTGTGGCTTGGGTAATGTTTATGGTTTTGTCTGAGTCTGCACATGACCACAGTGGTCTTGTTTTGTGTGGATCCGTCCTGGTCACTGAATGACCTTGTCTGGTACTGGTGCTGTGTGCATTTCTCTAGGTTCCACAGGGAAAGCATTCATTTAGGGGTCTGGGAAGTTCTAATTCTGCCGAACATTTGAGAAATTATTCTTACTTTTTAATCTGAGCTTTATGCATCATACAGTATCAGGAATATGGGTAATTTAAACAAGAAAAAAAGCTGTCTTCCTCAGTCCCAATTCCCAGCCACGCCAACTTCAGCTTCTTGTCTGCTGCCAATGTGCGCAGGTGTTTGTACATAGATTCTAATTTATATAGATCCTGGCTTTCTGGTTTCATTGTATATCTTACTGAGCCCCCCAGCCCGTAACTTGTTATTATAAAGCCCAGGTATGAGGCCACCTGCTGCAAAAGCAGTACTGAGACAGGAGTAAATGCCCAGGAGATTGTTATTACATGCCAGCTTGCAAGGGGCAGGGTGAGTGCAGGTTCTCAGAGCCTGTCTGAATTGGTCAAGCAAAACTGGGCCTTATAGGAGAAGCTACAAACCACGCCAGCACAGAGGGCCACGTTAGGAGAACAGTGAAAGCAGTTCGGCACGGGCACCCATCCCGGAGCAGGCTGCCGCTGATATGAAGTTCAGGAAACTCTCAGTTGTGAGCTAAGGCAGGAGGTTTCCACTGGAGCCTTTATTGGCCCCTCCACTTGGCACCTCGCTCACCTGGCACTTCCATTCAGCCTCTTCATTAGAGTTTCCACTTGTTTGAGGTATCTAAAGAAGGTGTAAAAGCTGGAAAGATTATTATCTTGATAATTACTGTTGTAAATTTTAATGTATAATTTCCTGGGCTAGCTAAAAGAAGCCAGGAAGTTTAAGAAAAGAGAGGGGGAAAAAAAAAAGAATTAATCCTGACTATCTATTTTAATTTCCCCTGTTAAAATCAGGGGCCTGAAGGCTCTCGCCTGCTTCATAACAAACTTTTTCCAATTAATTCCTTTTGCAAAATGTATTCACTAGTAATTTCATTTCTGCATTAAAACTTAATGGAAATCTATTATTTAAAATATTACTTCGAATTTACTTTGAAAACAATTGTGGGAAATACAAAACTGAGAAAAGTTTGAAACTTTCTGATTTTAACGTATCATTTCCTTTTTTACACTTATTAGATTTGTGTATTAAGATTTTTGCTTTGAAGAATACCCAAGTACGGAAAAATAGGTTTTGAGGAGAGGAACCTGACTGGCCTCACAGTTTCCGTTAGTTCACTGCTGTTTGCCAAGCTCTAGTTGTGTGGTCTTGCAGATGCTGTCTTATATTACCCTGGTATGGAGCCACCTTTGTCCCTGACCACTATAAAACCTCCATTCCCCAACTGCTGGGTGTGGAGAAATGCCTCAGTCCTCCTTACAACCGGGACCATCTTTGGTATGTAAATATCTCTAATAAAGCCTCCTTTGTTGCCACACTGTGGCTGCCCACATAGTTTCTGTGCTCTCTCAGCACCCTCCAATTTCAAGTTACTGGTGCATGCCTGGACAACATGGGAATGTTTTCAATACTTAACTATATATCTACTATTGAAACTATATATCCACAAATTATTATAATATAACAGAAAGTGCCTGTCCCTTGGAAGTTTAGAGATGTCATCAGCCTTTGGTTTGTTTGTGGAAATGTGCAAAAGGGTGAGTGATGTTTACAAATGTCTCTCTTACTAAATTGCGTTGCTTTTTCTTTCACGAATGTTAGTTTTTGCTACTTTTACATTTTTATAGAAAATCAACTACTTCACTAGGTTTTCAAATGTATTAACATGTAATTGTGTCTAGTATTCCTATATGTTTAAAAATATTTTTATATTTATTACTATTCTTTTTGTTTCCAACTTTATTCATGTTTTTCTTTTGTGTTTTATTGGGATTGAGTGAAAGTATACAATCCAATTTAAATTTGCATGCCCGCCTATGTGCAGCTCCTGCTCTCCTTGCCTGGTGACAGCACACTCCTCCTTTCTGTTCTACACAAGTCATAACCTCCTAACAATATCCTGTCCCCTCCTCTCCACCCTCTCTCATATTTTTCTTGATTGCTCTTTCTAGAGGCTTGCACATTTATTTCTTCTGAATCAGTATTCACAATCGGTCTTCACAAAGTCTATTTTCTCTGAGTATTCATTGTCTTGTTCCCCATGAACGTTTAGGTTTAATATCTTATTCTGCTATTATCATTAATTCATGAAAGGCAAAATCTTAAAATGTTCTTAGAAATACATATTTGCATACTTACTACTGACAAGCTTTCTCTGACTAATGGTGACCCTATAGATAGAGTAGAACTGCCCCGTAGGCTTTCTCAGGCACTAAGCTTTATGAAAACAGACTGCCATATCTTCTTCTTGTGGAGTGACTAATGAGTTTAAACTGCTGAACCACAAATCTTTTGGTTAGCAGCCAAGCAAGTCACCACTTCAACATCATGACTCCTCAAAGTCAATTATCATTTACTCTAATTTTTCACTGTTACACATAATATGTCAATAACCAGCTTTGTAAATATATTCCTATTTGCAACTTTGATTATTCTCTAAGGAAAGATTCCTCAAGAAGGAGTTTGGAATGATAGTTGACATTTTAGTATGTATGTATTTCCCAATTGCCTATCAGTATCTTTTTTAAAAACTTATTTAAACAATCCAGTTTAAATTTGCATGCCCTCCTATCTGCAGTTCCTTCTGTTCTCCTTGTCCAGTGACAGTACACTCCTCATTTCCATTTTGTACATGTCATATCCTCTTAACAATCTCCTGTTCCCTCCTCTCAACCCTCTCCACTCCCCTCTGTACCTTAAAAATTAAAAAAAAAAAAATTTTTTTGGTGAAAGTTTACATAGTAAATGAGATTTCCATTTGATTGCTTCTGTACAAATTGTTCAGTGGCATTAGTTTCATTTTCCATAATGTGTCATGTCTTAGTCTTGGTTATCTAAAGAAGCAAAACTGGTAAAGCATATATATATATATATATATATATATATATATATATATATATATATATATGCCAAGCCAAGTGCCGTTGAGTATGTGTGTGTGTGTGTGTGTGTGTGTGTGCGTGGAGAGAGAGAGAGACAGAAAGAACGATTTTCATCAAGGGAATAGCTCACAGGATTGTAGAGGCTGGAATGTCTCAAGTTCATGGCTCAGGATAGAGGCTTCTCCTGATTCATGTAGCCACAGTGATTGCCAAACTCGAGATCAGCCTGTAGGAGAGTGAGGCTCTTGTTCACAGGCTGTGCAGGTTGGTGAATACCAAGATTGGTAGGCAAGAGAAAAAGGCTTTTCCTAACTCATGTAGTTGCAGGGGCTGGTAAATGCAAGACTGGTAGGTCATACTCTTGCTCACAGGCTTTGAAGGTCACTGAATCCCAAGACTTGCAGGTAAGCTGCTAGCTCAAGTCCCAAGAATCTGAGGTCAGATGAACAAGAGGCAGCTGCAGAATCCAGAATAAGCTAAAAGCACCAGCAAGGCAATCAGGAAGGAAGCAGGTAGTGGAGGGAAGAGAGACAAAGACTGAGGGGGTGGTGAGCCACCACAGGCCCTGCTCCCACAGGTACCACTCAGGGGATTCCATCCTGGGGGTAATCTCATGTCAAATTTTAGCAGAGAAATGATTACATCATACAACTGCCAAAACGCTGGGAATCCTGGCCCAACCAAACCGATGCACAGTCTTAAGCATCCCCATCAGCATCCTCCTTAACTGTGCTCTGGTTGTTCAGTTTCCAGTACTCTAGTGTCTTTGCCCCTTATCTTCTCATCTTTAGTTTACAGCAGTTATTGAACTTTCAGTCTCACATAGTTTTTTTTTTTTTAAATAGCACTATAATCATGGGTTCCAGAATATTTTAATCCAGTTACATCCTAACAGAAGATATGAGATTACCTGCTTTCTACAATCTTAGTATTGATTTCCTTGCCTTAGAGTTTTACCTCTCAGATTCCACTCACCACTATGCAGTTACAGGGATCTTTATACGATGCATATCATATGACATGACACGACATTGTATTCTATCCTTCCAGGGATTGCTATCTTCGAAGGCACTCTCTCTGATTCCACAAAGAATAACCCAAACTTTTAAACACAGTTTATTGTGAGTGGCTCTATAATTCATCATGAAAACCATGCTTGGGTAAAAGAAGACTCACGACTAATCAGGGGTAAAACTACACTTGCCAGGCAAACCGAACGGCATGATCACCCTCCCTTCAGGGATGTCGGGATCTGCTGTCTGTCCCATGCATTTTTTTCCCCTGCTCTAATCCACACACTCTAACTCCAGTCCAACCTGATTGCTCCTTCTCCAACAAGCTCGGTTCCCTCGTGGCCGCACTGACTTCCTTCCACTAGTAATATCTTCACAAGCTTTCTTCTTCAAACTGACCTCCTTTTCCTGAGAAGCACTTATCTGTTTAAAACTCCAGTCTTTCTTTACCCTTCTCCATCCATTCCAGTGAAATTGCTTGACATGCTCTCCATGCACCATGCGCAGCCTTCTCCTGCAGATGCATGCATTTGGGGGGAGGTCTTCCACCATGAGAACATAAGGCCTGTGAATGGAGAAACACACTTGTGAATTTATATATCAAGGGCACTCTCTGAATGGATGATTCCTTGTGAGTTGGGAAGACATCCCAAGAGACATCTATTCCAGCAGACTGGAGTTGCTCAACCATGGCAGGCCACGCACTTCCTGGTATCTCCTCATCTTCCCTGTAACCTATTACACCAAATCCTTTATAGTGCACCCCAGCAATCCCACTGGAAAAAGCATTGCTGAGTCTACGCAGTAGATGAGCAGACAAGAATACAGAATTTACAGAGATCATAGTGTAATCCTCCCAGTTTCTGAGCTAAAAGAGCAAGAAGAAAAATGTGTTCATAAGGGAATTTCCAAGCCTATAAACATAAACCAAGATCAGCAATGTGATGAACTTCGATGGCCCAGGAAATTTTGTCTCCATCCATATTGTTTCATCTTCAAGTGCTGAACTAGGAGTTAAGATTCTTTGTTGTCATTCTTGGGTCCAAAGGGACAAGGAAGTAGAAGGGACAATCACTTTGTGCTTATCTGTAATGAGGCTCTCAGGGAATCTGGTCCCAGTGGCCATTTAGGCTCTTGTAAATGTCTACTCTGTGACTGTCTCCAAATACCCTTCCTGTACACAGGGGCAAGACCATGAGCCTCTTTACTCCTTCAGGATTCACTTTATTTCCAAAATTTTCCCATCTTTAGAATGCAGTCAAGCATTGACCACTCCTTGGCGACAGCACCTGCTTCTCCCAGGCAAAGCTCTGTTACTGTTACACTGTTAGGTGCTGTCGAGTTGTTCCAACTTACAGCTGTCGTACGTGCAACAGAACAAAACACTGCCTGGTTCTATGCCATCCTCACAATCACTGCTTTGTCTGAGCCCATGGTTGCAGCAATTGTGTCAGTACATCTGGCTGAGGATCTTCCTCTTTTTCACCGACCCTTTACCAAGCATGAATTCGTTCCCAGAGTCTGGTCCCTCCTGACAACAGAGAAAAAGTCTTGCTATCCTCACTTCCAGGGCACATTCTGACTGTACTTCTTCCAAAACAGATTTTTTTGTTCTGGCAGTTCATGGGGTAGTTAGTATTTTTTTTGCCAACACTGTAGTTCAAAAACATCAACTCCACAACAGGGTCAATCTGCAAAGGTGAACAAAACCGGTATCTTCTCTACCCTTCTGTCTCATGTTTAGGACTACAGCCTACCATGAATTTGTTTCTTTGAATGATCTGAGGTGGGGGTCAAGATTTATTTTGTCTGATACAGAACTATTTATTTAAAAGACCACCTTTTCCACCACTGCTCTGCAGTCTAAACCTTTTCACAAATCAAGAGTCTGAATACACAGAATTCTGTTTTTTTCACAGTCTCTTTGCTTAAACTTGAGTCTAAACCAATTTAACTTTATGATACAGTCTGACATCCAGGAAGGTACACACCCTCTAGAGTTGTTTTAGTAGTTATTTGTCCTTTACACTTCTATATTAGATTTAGCTTGCTAATTTACAAAAATAGCAACTGGGATTTTGATTAGAATTTTTTCTATATGTCCGTTAGTGTTATGACATCATTACAATACTGAATCTCTCAATTTATGAACATGCTATGTTCATTTATTTGTTAGGGTCTTTTGTTTTTTTTTAAACTTATCACAGTAGTGTTTTATATTTTTCTCAGATACTTTTTGCACCATTCATTAGAATTTTCCTAGGTATTTGATGTTTGAATGTTAGTGTAAATTATGTTTGAATATAAATTTTTTCCATTCTTGCTTTTTTAAATTTTTTTATTAAGATTGAGGGAAAATGTACAATCCCCTATGCATTTGCATGCCCAGCTATGTGCAGCTCCCTCTGCTCTCCCTGCCCAGGACAGCACACTCCTCCTCTGCACTCTATACATGTCATATCCTCCTAACAATTTCCTATCCCCTCCTCTCGAGCCTCTCCCCCACCTCCAGTAAGAGGCCAGCAGGATGACATCCTATAGATGCATGAAACCATAAAGTGCACACATGATATGGTCACTCTGTGTCACTAAGTCTAATCGATTCCTGTCCCAAGACTTGACCTCCATTGTTATTTATGGACAGGTGCAACATCAGGGCCAGTGGCCATGCTCCCAGGGAAACTCCAAGGCCCCTGGACTCTCAATTGCAGTCTTTTAGTGGATATCACAGGGGGCACCCCTTTTTATTCTCTCTTGCCAGTGAGACTCAACTTTGTGAGCCCCATCACAGCTATCATTGGTGGTGGCTGGGCACCATCCAGTTCTTCTGGTCACATGTCAATGTAGTCACCCGCTCATGTGAGTCTCTCTGTCTCCTGGGTTCCTTTTCCCCCTGTCGTTTTGGTCCTTGGTGATCATCCATTCCTGCTGAGTTGGGACCATTTGATGTACCTCAGATGGCAGCTTGACAGCTTTTAAGACCCCAGACGCCACTCACCAATGTGAAGTGCAGAAGACTCTCCTAGCGAAATGCTAGTTATGCCAATTGGCCTTATGTCCCCTGAGAGAATGGTCCCGGACCCCAGCCCCAGCTGCTCTGTCCTTGTAATATTGGGTTAAGATGGGATGAGTAACCATATTATGTTGAAATCCAGTTAAAATTGATCTTCTTTCTAATGTGTGCTGTCCCTGATTTCACCCAATGAAATTTCTATCAATTATCTAATCTATACCCTACCCTTGCCCTCCCTCCCTCTCCACCCTTGCAGCTGTCAAAGAGTCTTTTCTTCCATGCATGAGTCGGTTTTTAAGTTCTTATTGTAGGAGACTCATACAATATTTGTCTTTTTGCCACTGACTACTTTTGTTCAACACAATGTCCTCCACCTGAAACCAGGTTACAAGGTTCATGCACACAAGTGTTTGTTGCGGCACAGTGCGCAATAGCAAAAAGATGGAATCAACCCAGATCCCCAGCAACAGAGGAATGGATAGGTAAACTATGGTATATATACTCAATGGAACACTATGCAATGATAAAGAACAATGATGATTTTAGGAAGCATCTCATAACCTGAATATAGTTTCCTATTTTTTGCAGACTACAAAAATGTGATTGATGTTTGTATATTGATCTTGGATTTGATGACCTTGGAAATTCACTTATTATTTCTACTCTACAGGTGTTTCAACATCTTCAGGCCTGTCATCTGTAATAGCAGTATTTAATTTTTTAATGTCATTTGGTCTTAACTTCTAACTTACAGTTAGTTTTCTTATTGCTTTATCTATATCCTGTTACCCACTGCTGTCGACTCGATTCTGATGTCCCCTCAAAACATGTATCAATTTCATTATGCCACAATACCCAATACTGTATGATTGTTCACCATTTGGTCATCTAATGTGTGTAAATCCTGCCTTTTTGACATTAATGAGGCAGGATTAGTTATGATAACAAGCCAGGACTCAGTCTACAAGATCAGATTGCATTTCAAGTCAATCTGTTTTGAGATATAAAAGACAGAAGCAAGCAGAGAGATACAGGGACCTCATACCACCAAGAAACAAGAGCCAGGAGAATTGCATGTCTTTAGGATGCTGTGTCTCTGTGCTGAGAAGTTCTTCAACCAGAGATATCAAAGACAAAGACCTTCTCCCAGAGCCAACAGACAGGGTAAGACTTGCCCTGAACTGGCACTGGATTTCTAGCCCCTTAGACTAGAGAGAATCCCTTTCTTTGTTAAAGCCATCTACTTCTGGTATTTCTGTTACAGCAGCACTAGATAACTAAGACAACTCCCAATGAAATTTTTAATAGAAATATGGTAGCAGTAACTCTTATCTAGTTCTAGAGTTCAGAGAGAGAAGCTTTCAAAGTTCCACTATTAAATATGATATTTATTGTTGCTAAAAATGCTTGCTGTTTATCTGCTACAGATTTGTTCACTCCAGCAGTTACTGTTTTTGTATACCTTGGTGATGTGGGTGGAGGCAAGCTTTCTGGACCTTCACTGCTGAAGTGGCACAATTCAGAATTAAAAGAAACAGCTGCAAGCATTCATTAATAATTGGAATGTGAAATGTGTCAAGTATGAATCTAGGAAAACTGGAAATCATCAAAACTGAAATGGAATACATAGACATGAGTATCTGAGATATTAGTGAGCTGAAATGGACTGGTACGGGCCATTTTGAATCGAACAGTTATATGGTCTTCTGTGTGGGCAATGACAACTTGAAGAGGAATGGTGTTGCAATCATTGTTAAAAAGAACACGTCAAGATGTAGCCTAAAATACAACACTGTCAGTAGTAGGATAACATTCATACACCAACAAGGAAGAGCAATTAAGATGACTAAGGCCAAAGATAAAGAATTTGAAGATTTTTACCAGCTTCTGCAGTCTGATTGAACGTGCAGTCAGGATACATTGACAGCTACTGGTGATTGGAATGTGAAAGCTGGAAATGAAGGATTGGTGATTGGAAAACAGGTCATTGGAGACAGAAACAATGCTGGAGATCACACGACAGAAATTTGCAAGACCAATGACTTCTTCATTGCAAATACCAGAAATTCAGGCTGGATTCAGAAGAGGATGTGGAACCAGGGATATCAGTGCTGATGGCAGATGGATCCTGGCTGAAAGCAGAGAAAACCAGAAAGACATTCGGCTGTGTTTTACTGACTATGCAAAAGTATTTGACTGTGTGAATCGTGATAAATTATGGCTAACATTGTGAAGAAAGGGGAATCCAGAACTACTAATTGTGCTCATGAGGAATCTGTACGTGAATCAAGAGGCAGTCGTTCCAACAGAACAAAGGGGTACTGCACGGTTTGGGGTCAGGAAAGGTGTGCGGCGTGATTGTATCTTTTCGTCATGTTCACTCAGTGTGTGTGCTGAACACAAATAATCCCAAAACTGTGATATGCAGATGACACAACCTTGCTTGCTGAAGGTAAAGAGGACTTGGAACATTTACTGATGAAGATCAAAGACTGCAACCTTCAATATGGATTACACCTCAACATCAAGAAAACATAAATCCTCCCACTGCTGGACCAATAAGAAACACCATGATAAGCAGAGAAAAGACTGAGTTGTCAAGAATTCTATTTTACTTGGATCCACATTCAACACCTACAGAAGTGGTAGTCCAAGAAATCAAAAGATGCATTGCGTTGGGCACATCTGCTGCGGAGGACCTCTTCTTGCCTTGAGGAGTAAGTGGGGCCTGACCCAAGCCATGGTATTTTCAATTGCATCATATGCATGCTAAAGCTGGACCATGAATAAGGAAGACAGATGAAGAACTGACGCCTTTGAACTGTGGATTTGGAGAAGAATACCGAATGTCCCGTGGACTGCCGCAAGAACAAATGGATCAGCTCTGGAAGAAGTGTAGCCAGAGTGCTTCTTAGAAGCACGGGTGGGAAGGTGTGCCTTTTATACTTTGGACATGTTGTCAGGAGGGGTCAGTCACTGGGGAAAAATACCATGCTTGGTAGAGTGGACGGTCAGCTAGAAAGAGGAAGACCCTCACGAGGTGGATGAGACAGTGGCTGCATAACGGGCTCAAGCAGAGCTACTGTGGCACGGCCCACCCAGGGGAGTGCTTCATTCTGTTGTGCGTGGCGTTGCTGTGGGTGGGAACCCAGTCGATAGCCCCTAAAAGCAACATTGCTGTGTAACAAACACCCCCAAATTTAGCATCATAGAACAACTGTTTTATTTTCTCAGTAGATTCTGTGGATCAGGAATCCAGTGGGGAACAGAAGGTTTGACTTGTGCTTTCGGCTCAGAAAACTTGAAGGCTGGGCAGCTGGAGGGCTGGGGCTGGAAGCATCTGGAGGCTCCTCACTCACTTGTCTGTCTCCTGGCCTGAGAGATATCAAAGGCTAACTTCTTCTGAGACTGCATGGAGGCTTAGCGGGGTGGATAATATGGCTAGGTTATCCAGTCATCCAGCAGGACGAAACCCTTCACCTGGAAATCTGACCTCCTCAGTGAGTGGGAGAAGTACACCCCAGGAGTCAGAGGAGCGCACTTCTGTCAGCATCTGCAATATAGGGGTTTTGGAGTGGTCTGTGTATCAGGTGGAGACCAATTAAAGAAACAACAACGTAGATGCTTGCTGGTTTAGAGATACCAGCGTCACTTTGAATGTGAGAGGTCCTGGGCTCAAACCCCAGAGGAGCCCTGCTTTTTGCCACCCTCCCCTTGGTGGTCAAGTGGTTCAGTGCTACATCTGCTAACCAAATGTCGGCAGTTCAAATCCCCCACGCGCTCAATGGAAACTATGGGGCAGTTCTACTCTATCCTATAGGGTCACTATGAGTCAGAATCAACTCCATGGTAATAGTTGGTTTGCTTTTTCATGGAGACGTTTTCTTCTTTTCAGCTGAAGATAGAGGATTCAGGAGGTGCAGGGGAGACCTAGAAAGTAAAAAGTTCCAGCTGCTACAATTACTGGGATCTTTAAGGGTCGGGACACCCTGACAGTTGAGACTAGATCACCTCCCCTGGCAAGAAAGCTACCGTCCCAATAGATTCGGCGGTGAAACTGGGACCGTGAATCCAGAGCCCAGAACCTGGAGCGGGGATCCTAGTCCCGGAAAGGTTACTCAGGATAAGAAACAGGCAAGTCATCCTCATTGACTGGTTGCTGCCCGAGTCGTGTAGTTCCTGTGTCGGGTCCAGAGGGTCCCCTGTCGGGTCGCTGTGAGCCCTGCTGGCCCCTCAAGTCGCGTCTGAGCAGAAGGCTGAGAGCCAGGCGGCCCGAGATCCGCGGGCAGAATTTCACGGACGCTCCCGGCTGGTCTAGGTCCGAGGAAATTCGCAAGAGTCGGGGCTGGCGGGAAGGGCACAGGTCCACTCGTACAGGGAGTGGGAGAGGTTAGTTCTCACCTGCCAAGGTCCTTGAGATCGGAGGACTCTTGGAAGTGCGGAAGGGCAGACCCACAGCAGAGCATGCCCTAAATCTGACCCTGGTTCTGGACCCATGGACCTCAGGACAAGTTCCAGCTGTCCCGCGGGCTGTGCCCTCTGTCCTCCCGACACGACCTGGGACGGGAGCAGCTGTCCTCGCCTGGCACCCCAGTGGGGTGAGATCATTGCTGATCCACCCCCAGTATCGGGACTGTTGCGGGCCTGGCCCGCTTTCTCCAGTGGCAGCCGCTCCATCCGCCGGTCTTCCCCGCACACCTGCGCGCACAGCTAACGCGCTCCGCCTTGTTGTGTCCTCCGGCAGGTGACTCCAAACCTCAGACTAGTGGGTTCGAGCCCCCACGTCGGGAACTCGTTTTCTGGGTTTTGACCTAGCGGGGAGTGGGTGGGACCGGGGAGGTGGAGGGACAGGCCTATTTTTAGTACCCATTGGGTGCCATGCTGTAGGTGAGGCCTTCAAAGGAGGGATTGCCCCAGTGATTTCGGCTCCAGACCCTCGAGGCAGCCGACACTTTGCCCTCCGGAGGTCTGTCTGCCTGCCAGGTCAAGAGCTCCCGCGGGGCTTTATCCCCAGTGTGCTCGCGGCTGTGGCCAGTGTCCGCGAAGCGACCAAAGTGCAGGCCTGCGTGGCACCAAGACGGACGGATGCCTCCTGATGTCCGCCTTCCGGGAGGCCGGGGGCGGCGGTGGTGATTGTCTCAGCGCCGAGACGACGGCGGGCCCGGCTCCGCGGCGCCGGGACTGCCCCCGCTTGGTCCGGCTAGGAGCGGGCAGGCGCCGGGCTCTCTCCGGCGTCTGAGCTCCCTCCCCGCGGTCTGGGATCCCGGTCTCCTCCGGGAGCGGGCAGGCCTCCGCCCGCTCCGGGACACAGCCGGCCACAAGGACAAGGCTCGACCACCAACATGCGTGGCTCGTTGGTCTAGGGGTATGATTCTCGCTTAGGGTGCGAGAGGTCCCGGGTTCAAATCCCGGACGAGCCCTTCTTTTACCGTAATGCATCACTTCCCTTCCTTTTCTCTCCCATAGGCGCTATTCACAGATCTAGTATCTGCGGAGACCTGAGCGCTGGACCTTGAAACTGACCCTGTCGAAAGTGATCTTTACAAAAAGACCCGGACATCCGTATCTGCGGGACCTGGGGAGACCGCAGGACTCCTCGAAACGATGGGCCTGAGGGACTCAGTCACACTTGGAAGGGAATTTAACCCTGAGGTCACTTGTAGTTGAATAATAAATTGGCTCAAAAAATTAATAGATATCACCTGTGAGCACTTTGCCCCTTTAAAAAAATCACCTCCCGAGACCAAACGGTCACCAGTTACTTTAAAACGAAGATGAGAAGGTAAAGGGACAGGGTGACCAGACAGATGGCAAAAGAGACAGTGCCACCGGAAACTCGTGCTGAAGAACGCGCCCAGCGTCACCCAACTACTTGGGAGACGTTGTGGAATGAGGACCCAGATTTTTGTGTAGAGGTTGAACAAAATCCCAATAAAACATTATCATCAGAAGAAAGAAATACAGTAATAAATATGCGTCTAATACAACAACAACAGCCTCAAACTTTTGTAAAAGCTGCCACTGATGTTTTTTAAATTTCATTGGGTCCCTGTGTTCAGGGCGTCACCAGTGTCCTGGCCTGGACTGCTATGCAACTTTTATCAGCATAAATTCCAGAACGGAAGGTGAGGACTCCTTTCCAGGTCAGGAAGTCCATCTTCTCATCGCCGTCCGGCGCAGTCCGAGGCTGGGTTCCCACCGCGGGCCCGGGCCCAGGAGGCTGGAGCTTACTGACTGGGAAGCCGGCACCTTGGGGAGCGGTGGCGGCAGCTGGGTTTCTAAATTTCCCTGCTGTCTCCTCTTCCTCTCTTCTCTCCTCTGTTTCTGCGTTTCCACTCCTGCTGGCACAGCCTCCTGAAGCTCCTCCCCACCCCTGCCCCAGGACTGAAGGAGTCCAGGACCCTAGGCTGCGGGCTGAGCGTCGGCCACACAGTGTCGGGTCCGCCGCCAGCTGAGCGGGTCTCCCCTGCTCTGTCCGTGGGCTGCATCTGCGCCGCACAGGCTGCCTCACGAGCAGTGAACACACAGCGATCCCAGATGGCACACCGGGTTCTATTAACTGGGGACAATCACACAATGCAAACACTGGAAGAACAGTGGACGTGTCATTGGTCTGAGGCTATGATCCCACCACCCGCTTTGCCCCAATAGCTAAACCGGGTCAAGCACTGAGTTCAGGAAAGGGTGCAGCTGACTGCTCTACCGGAAACTACCAAGGCTTCTCAACAAACCTAAAAGACACAGTGAAACCTGTGAGAACTGAGATTAGATGGAACCCTGTTATTTTTCCAGGTCTTGCAAATTTCACTTTTGACAAGCTTCGCTTTAGTGGAAAATATCTACGTTTTCCGTCTCTGACAGACTTCTGCCTTACTCAGGTACTGGCTATCTGGTTTTACTGTTGTGTTCAAAAGCCCCGCCGGGGTGTTCAAAAGCCCTGGGTACTTCAGCGCGAGCAGGCAGGCAATGGGTTGACACCCGGTGCGCACTCGGGGGAGGCGGTGGCCCCTGCGGGCGCAGCCCCGTGTCGAGCCCGTGGGCCCGGAGCGCGCCCTTGGTGGGCAGTCACAGCCGCTCACTGCCCAGTGCCTTCAGCATCTGCTGGGAAGAGGAGGGGTGAGGCCCCCACGAATCTGCCTCACACAGGACCTGGAGGAGGGTCACGCTGAGGGGGTGGGCGCTGTGAGGTGGAATGGTGGGAGACCGCACGGTCAGACAGATGTTGCCAGTGGAGTCTTCATTTTTGTTTGGGGTGATGGGTTTGAGAGGGCTGTGAGCCATTAAATCCCTGAACAGCCATTACTGTGGAGTGGATTCTGACTGGTAGCAACCGTATAGGGCCAAGTGGAACTGCTCCATAGGATTTCCAAGGACAATTTCATTAACAAAGGCAAACATATTTTATGGTCACAAATACCAAAAACCAAACCAAACCCAGTGCCTTTGAGTCTAGTCCGACTCACAGTGACCTATAGTCACTTACAGTTGCCAGGAAGACCTGGTGGGGAAGTGGTGACCTGCTGCATTTGCTGACCGAAAAAGCTGGCCCTTCGAATCGTTCCTTGGAAACTCTACGGGGCAGTTCTACTGTGACCTGTAAGGTCACCATGGGGCAGTTCTAGTCTGTCCTACGGGGTCACTATGAGTCAGAATCAATTCGACGGCCGTGGGTTTTTCATGGTTGCCGCTCTTTTTTGATGCTAAAATTATTCCAGATTTGGTCAGTAGGAGTAGGGCTGTCCATTAAAAACAGAGAACAACACCGTTTATTTGCCGTTGTGTGAAGTACCATTGAATCACTTCCTAGTCATAGAAAACCTATGCACAAAGAACAGAACACGGCCCGGTCCCGTGTCACACCCGCAGTCCTTGTTCTACTTGAGTCCACAGCGCAGCTACAGTGGCAGTCCGTGTCAGTGGTGCTCTCTGTCTTCTGCACCGACCCTGTACTGAGCACGATGTCCTTCTCGAGGCGCGGGTACCTCCCGATCACACTTCCAAAGTACCTGAGACAAGTCTAGCTTCCCTCACTTCTAACTAGGATTCTGAGACGTGTTTGTTCGTTCTCCAACAGTCAATATACTTCACCAGCACCATAACTGAAAGGCATTGATTCTTCTTCCTCCTTATTCGCTGTCCAGCTGCAGCGTGCATATGGGGTGACTGAAAACACCACGACTTGGGTCAGGCCTCCCTTAGTCCTCACGGTGAATTGGTTGCTTTCTACCACTCAAAAGAGATCTCTTAGAGCAGATTAGCCTAATGAAATACATCACCTGTTTTCTTGACTGCTATTTCCATGGGCATTGTTTGTGGATCCAAGTAAAATTAAATCCTTGACAGCTTCAACATTTTATGTTTATCTACAGCTGTTTATTTTCAAATATTTCAAACATAAAGAGAAATGGAAAGAATGGTGCATTAAACATTGTACAGAGACGGTGATTGAGTAGATCTTCTTCCCACCTCGGACCTGGAACCAGCCATTTCTCTAACTTGCTAAAACCCATTGCTGTGGAGTCAATTCTGATTCATAGTGACACTGTATGGAAACCCTATTTCATTTTATTAGGGTGTGACATTTAGTATCCAAGATCGGCCGCGTCATGGAAGCTGACTGGTACAGGACTGCCATTTTCTTACAGGTTTTTTTCAGTTCAGCTTAACTTTGAAAACAGCTTACTAATTTGTCTCTCCAGTCCTATTCTTCACCCTGATGATGGAGTGACTCTAGTGAGTTACGTTAACTAGACTTTCTTGACGGCTTTCACTTCCCCTTTCTATTCTTTGGTTCCATTTGGGAAACTTCTCTTCTACCTCATTTAGTCTGGTGATAACATCCATCACTGAATCTCCACCTGCCTAGAACAAGTATAGGACCTGTCTAACCTGAATACCTCACTGTCTCACTTAGAGGGATCGGGTGAGGCTTGGAAATATGACTAAAGTAGGGCTTACAACTTTCCCAGAGTTCACAAACACTGGTAGAGAAAGTTCTGAGTCCCTCGGTGTTAGAAACAGGTAACACACTCAGCTGTTAATTGAAAGACGGGTGGTTTAACTCCTCTCAGAGGGCCTCTGGAGAAAGTCCTGATGATCTACTTCCAAGAGAGAGTAGATGGTCAAGCCTTCCGAAGTTCCATGGACCACACTTCTACTCTGACATATGTAGGGTCATCATGAGTTAGAATCAACTGGTTTACAGGTGCAATGGTGATTCTGTGGTAGAATTCTTGCCTTCTACACGGGTGACCTGGGTTCTATGATCCTTGAGATTGCTGCTCCGGGAGACTGTGAGTTTGGATCTACTCAGGGCCGTCTCGTCTGCTACTTGGAGAGACACAGGATGCAGAGAGAAGTTGAACAGACACAGAGTTGAGAAGCACAAAGTCCCGATGCTATTATTTGAGTCCTTGAATCTAGCCCTACCGGAAACACAGACTTTGTGAGCAGATGTCGTGGACTTTGCAACTATAGGAACTAATACATTTCATTTCTACTTAAGCTAATTTGAATCAGTTTTCTATCACTCTGAAACAAATGTCATTACTAATTCAGTAGCTATTCTTCCCTGATCTTTTAAATTTTTTTCCTTTGAGGAAGAATGGCTAGAACTTGATTCCTGATAGTAGGTGTGTGATGGATGTACAAAGGCTCATTATTACCTGAAGGTCTTATCTCGAGTTATTTGGACTAAGTGAATGCTACTTATTAAGATGCCACAGTCAGAATGGGGAACGCGTTGTTTATAAATAACTTGCAGTGAAAGATAAGTCAGAAAACGCTCTGATGTCCAGAGAACAAGTTTCAGGGATGTAACTGCAACTGTCTCAGGGGATATGATAGTCACCAATGTTATCAACCCAGGAAAGTACACTTTACAGTGCAAAAGGACAAATGCTTTTATGGACAAGTTAAAGCCAGAGATTGTCTTCAGAACCACTATAGAGGATAATCCTTGAAGTGTGAATGAATCCTCTTCTTTGTTCCTCGTTGGAGTCCTTATTCTACCAAGTTATAAATGAACTCATCGAGATTTTCTATTTCTATCTACTTTACCCAAACATTAAAATATTAAAAGTGACTATTGTCTTACAAAGCTAAGCATATGACACTATTTTCAAACAGTCTTTACCCAGAAACTAGGTGACGGAGCAGAGAGTGAAGAATATGAATATCATTTAGTATGTTCAAGCTGCACCTAGTGAACGTGGTTCTAGCCCAGTGGTCTGATGAGGTTAGGCTCATGGTTTACGTAACATAAATTACCTCATTTAATCTTTATAACTCTAAATGATGATTAAGATTTCTTCACTCTACAGACTATTGCACTTTGGAAGCAGTGACTGATGGATAGCTGATAAAATTCTCCAAAAGTATGTGTTAGCAATGTGTGCCATGAGATTCACTGAGATTTGGTTGCTTATTTTGAACATAGTCAAGAAGGATAAATCCCCAGGGAAGAACGCTATGCTTAGCAACGCAGAGGTCAGTGACAAGGGAAATGTCATTAATGAGGTGGGTTGAACAGAGTCACTGCAACAATGGCCTTAAGAAATACCTACTACTTTGAGGATGACACAGGACCTGGCGATGTTTCCTTCTGTTCCACATAAGGTAGCAGCGAGTCAGAGCTGAATCAATGGCACCTCACAACCACCAGCAAGGCCGCACAGCTGGTGAAGGTGAACCTGGAAATTCAGGACAGTTCTTCATGAGTCCACAGATACTCTTAACTCCTGTACAATTCCTTGTATACATGTATTTCCTAACAGCGACAAAACCCAGAGGTGGAGGAGGTGAGCATAAAGCATAAGATTGTGCATTTTCAGCAGAAGCCTTGTTGCCAGTGGTCACCCCCAGGATTGAGTCACATCCAGTGGTCACCCCTGGGATTCCATCATGCCCAGCGTTGCCAAGTCCTGCAGCAAGGATGACGTAACGTTCACAATAGAGCTCTGTTACCAGTGTTGAGTGGAAAGAGCCCAAGGAGGAGAAGGGACGGTTACTCTCTGCTTGCCTCTACTGAGGCTCTCAGGGACTATGGCCCCAGTGGCCATGGGCAATGGATCCCCCCGTGTTTCCCCCGAACAGCCTTCCTGCACTGAAGGCTGAGGCCGTGCACTCCAGCTCCTCATTCACTCGTGCTCAGTCTGCAAATCTCAGTGATGCGTCTTTGTCCTTCCGATCAACCTGTGTCCAGGTTTGAAAAAGTGAAGTGAGCTCTGGGACACCTGGAGGCAGTGAGGACTGCACTTCTTTCCAGGTAAGAGCCACACCAGTGGAGACTTCACCAATAAGTGCATGAAGAAAGTAAGGAGTCATTAAAAAGACAAGAAAGAAAGAAAAGAACAAATGTGACGTCAGAAGAGACTCTGAGAGTCGGTCTTGAATATCAATACCTAAAGCAAAAGGAAGAAACGATGCAGTGAAAGAACTGAACAGAAGATTTCAAAGGGTGACTCAAAAAGACAAAATATTTTAATGAGACGTACAAAGAGCTGGAGACAGAAAACCAAAAGGGAAGAATATGCTCTGCATTTCTCATACTGAAAGAGTGCCTGTGGATTCAAACCACCGATCTTCTAAGCTCTTAACCACTATGCAACCAGGGTTTCCTTCCTAAGACATATGCTCAAAGAATTACTTCACATCTGTCAATCACTGTTTAAAGTGACAGTGATCATATGGCTAATGTTGTTTCTTTCTGGACTCATGCTTACAGAAACTTCATGGAACTCTGAGTCAGGACCTCTTTGCTGTGTCCACAGGGCTCCCTAAATCCAGTGGAGCAGTTCTAGTCTGTCCTACTCACTGTGAGTCAGAACCAACTGGATTGCAACAGGTCTTGTCTGGCTCTGGTTATGTTTTAGGGATGTATACCATATCAAGTTAAAGATGATGAAACAAACTCGGATAATTTAAACATTTCCTCTAAGAAAACGTCACAGACAGTATTGATGATCTCAGTCAACAATAATAAATACCTATTACATGTCAGTCTCTGATAACTGTTGTACATACGTGTTGCCTGCTACTTAGACAAGTCTTAAAGTCTCTATTAATATGTTATGCTTATAGTGCCTTATAACATTTACTTTAAAAAATCTTAGTAAAGGTAGAAAATTCAAATAGTACAAATGTTTCTATAGACCAAATCACTGTCACAGTCTTTCAAGTATCCTCCCAGAGATACTCTGCATGATATTGCAAGAACGAGTTTCAGGGTCTCTTCTGATGTCCAGTTCGGTCTTACCCTTTTTCCTCTCTTTATAATGACCTTTCTTCGTGGATGATGTCTTTGATATCATTTCACACTCATCTGGTCTTTGGTCACTAGTGTTCAGCACATCAAATCTGTTCTTGAGATGGCCTCTAAACTCAAGTGGGATACACTCGAGGTTGTGCTTTTGCTCTTGTGAACTTGTTCTAATTTTCTTCAGTTTCAATTAGACCTTGCATATGAGTAACTGATGGTCTGCACCAGTCAGCAGCACCTGTCTTGCTCTGATTGCTGATATTGAGCTTTTCCATTGTCTCTTTCCACAGATGTAGTTGATTGGACTCCTTTGTCTTCCGGCTGGCGAGGTCCATGTGTGTACTCCTTGTTTGTGTTGGGAAAAAAAGGTATTTTCAGTGAAGAAGTCATTGGTCTTGCAAAATCTAATGTCTGATCTCCTGCATTCCAATCAGCAGTAATTATCAGTGCATCCTGACTGTGTGTTCAGTCAATTTCATACTGCATAAGCTGGTAAAAATCTTCAATTTCTTCATCTTCGACGTTAGTGGTTGGTGCATAAATTTGAATAATAGATGTATTAACTGGCCTTCTTTGTAGGTGTATGGATATTATCCCATCATGGACAGCATCATACTTCCAGACAGATCTTTTTAAATTTTTTTTATTGTGATTAAGTGAAAGTTTACAATCCAGATCAACTTGCCATTTAAAACTCTGAACATACTCCTCTGTGCAACCCTATCTGCTGTCCTCACCCTGTGTCTTAGGCTGGGTTCTTTAGGGAAGTGAAACCAGTAGCAATGTGATATGCATAAAGAAACATTTATATAAAGGCAACAGCTTTTGCAATTGTAGTAGCTGAAATATGCCAAGTCCTGGATCACAGTACAAGCCTCAGGCAGTCGCTGAAGCTGGAAAACCCAAAGATGTCAGGTTAGAGATTAGGGTTCCAGGTCACAGGCTGTGTACATTGGTAAATCCCAAGAAGGCAGGCAAGACTCTGAGGTTGCTGCTGATTCACAAAGCTGTATGGTCTGGAGAACCCAGGACTATAGCTGACAGTGTTCTGCTGCTATTTGTAAGATTTTCACTGGCTAATTATTTCAGAAGCAGACTGCTTAGTCCTCCTTCCTAGTCTGTCTTGGTCCAAAAGCCCAGCTGAAACCAGACCACCACAGGTGACTCTGCTGGGATCTGAACAGCAGTGGCATGGCTGCCAGCATCACAGTGACACACAAGCCCCCACAGTATGACAAACTGACAGAAAGTGTAGGGTGCAGAACTAGCACTCTATTAAAAGAACACACTTCATAGTCCATCAGACTTGAGTGTGGGAAATCATGTTAACTCTCTTGACATAAGTGCAGCCATCTTGGCTACTGTACCATTACTTCAACTCTGTATAACCTCTTGTACTGTTTGTGTACTGTAACCTAGAGGCGATCTGGGAACACCTCCAAGTCCTTAGCCCGAACATGTGGAACAATGTATAACAGAAACTGTAAACAACTGGCTTAGTTACTGAATGTTTCAGTTCCTTGTATTCTAAGTTACCAAAAGGGTACAAAAACTGTAATAAAACTTTGCTCTGGGCTCTCGGCTGTGGGATGCCGTTAGCCCCCTGATCCCAAACTGTTTCATATCTATCTTTTCTTAAGCACTCGGTGCCAAGCCTCCTCCACCCATGTTAGTTGGGGAACTCTCAGACACCGACACTGGAGGGTCCCCTGGCGACGTTGACCCTGGATCCTCTGTTAGCCCAGAGTGGAAATCAGCACCGAAGACAGAGACTGGACTGGACTGGAATATAAGACAGAGTGGTGCTGGCTCAGAATATGCTTTTTGGCTTAAATATCCAAGAGGCTGCATGAGCAGTTCCTCTCTAAAAATGAGACAAGAGGGTAGAGGAGGAAAGGAGATGGTTGAATGGATACAGAGAGTACAGGATAGAAAGAAAGAGTGTACTGTCATGGGGTTGTGGTGCGGGGAGCAGTCAGAGTTGCATAGTGGAGTGTGTTTGGGGTTTTATAAGGCAAATTGACTTGGATTGTAAACTTTTATGTAAAGTACAATAAATTATTTTTTAAAAAGAACATTCCAAAAAAACCTTGTCATGCCAGTTGACCTGTATGTCCCCCAAACCATGGCATCCAGATTCCACCCCCTGCTACTGGATCCCTTGAAGTACTTGGTTGTGTTCAGGAAATGTCTTGTCTTTTGGTTTAGTCCAGTTGTGTTGACTCCCACTGTATTACGTACCGTCCTTCCCTTCACATAAGATAATTCTTATCTACTATCTAGTTAGTGAATTCCCTCTCCCTCCTTTCCCCACCCTCGTAATCATCAAAGAATGTTTTCTTCTGTGTTTAAACCTTGTCTTCGGTTCTTAAAATAGTGGTCTCATACAACATTTGTCCTTTTGTAAAACTGACTAACTTCATTCAACATAATGCTTTCCAGATTCAGCCATGCTGTGAGATGTTTCGAGCATTCATCATCACTGTTTATTGTTACGTAGTATTCCATTTCATCTATGTACCACAATTTATTTATCAGTTCTTCTGTTAATGAGCACCTTGGTCGTTTTCATCTTTTTGCTCTTGTGAACATGGGTGTACCTGTGTCCACTTGTGTGAGGGCTCTTATTTCTCTAGGATATATTCCAAAGAATTGTATTGCTGGATTGTATGGTTCTTATATTTCTAGCTTTTTAAGAAAGCACAAAATTGCCTCCAAAATGGTCACACCATTTTACATTCCCACTAGCTGTGCATAAGTGTTCCAGTCTCTCTACAATCTCTCCATTATTTATTATTTTATGTATTATGGATTAGTGCTAACTTTTGGGGGTAAGACAATATCTCACTGTAGTTTGGATTTGCATTTCTGTAGTGACTAGTAGGAAACTCTGGTGGCATAGTGGCTAAGAGCTGGGGCTTCTAACCAGAAGATCTGCAGTTTCAATCTACCAGGTGCTCCTTGGAAACCCTGAGGGACAGTTTTGCTCTCCCTATAGGGTTGCTAAGATCGTGAGCATTTTCCCCTGTATGTGTTAGCTGCCTGAATGTCTTCTTTGGTGAAACGTTTGTTCAAATCCTTTGCCCATCTTTGGATTCGGTCATTTGTCTTTTTGTTGTCAAAGTCTTGCAGTATCCTGTAGGTTTTAAAAACTAGACCCTGACAGGATATGTTTTCACCACTGTTTGCCCCAGCCTGTAGGTTGCATTTTTACTTTTTTGATGGCCTTTGAATAAGCGTGTTTAATTTTTAGAGGCTCCCAGTATGTTGTTAACTAAGGTATGTATTCTGTTTATGCCATGTATTAGGGCTCCTAGCATTTTCTCTATTTTTTTGTTCCATGAGTTTTATTATTTTGGTTTTTATATTTAGGTCTTAATCCATTTTGAGTTAGCTATTATACACCACATCTCTTTCATGACTCATTTTTTTACATCTAAAAAATTTTTACTGAAAAGACATACAACAAACATACAGCAATTCAGCAACTTTTCTACCTAAAGTTCAGTGACCTTGATTATGTTTTTCAACTTCTACAGCCAGTCATACTCTTCTGAATATATAATTAATATAAACTGCTGCTCAAGCTTCTTATCAAATCTTTCTCAATATCCTTTGTATGAAATTTTCTTCAACTAAAAGTGTCCAGGGTTTGCATTAATCATTTGCAACTAAGAACTATTGCTGAAATGCAGCCAGTCACCTGAAAGAACTAAAACCCCAAATGAGAAAACCAGGAGGGTTTTCTCCCACTAATCTCTTCTCTGTGTGTTTGCTTCTTGAGCCCCTCTCTGCTCCTCAGTCTGTGGACAGTCAATGGCGCAGGCAGAAGAGGGTTGAGTGTACACACCCCAGCCAAGCCACAGAGGGAAATAGACTGGTTGTGCCCTAATCCCAGTTCCAAAATCCTGGTCCAATCAGCTATGGTGAAGGGGAAGGGATTGTGCGATCAATGTGATTACTGGGGTCCCACTGCACTGTGATTATACGGAGGGGTTCTGAGAAAATGTTAAAAGACTAACCCTTGGGGGTGGGAAAGATTTCTCAAAGGGGTCTACAATTCACAAAATACTGCGTGTTGCCTTTCATTGAGACAACTTTCACACTATCCTTTTCCTAGATGGTTTTATGGACTAAATCTAGCTCTGTAAGGGGTTTTCCTAACATTCCTTTCAGCAAAATGAAGAAGACAAGTATCACTAATAGTCTCCAAAGATGACCACGCATGAGAAAGTGAGGTTTACATGAGAAGAACAAGAAGCAATAACCCAAATTCTAAATATAGGGAATGAGACGAAGTGGATTTAACAACTACATCCCTACATGTACGGGCACAGGACCAGAAGAGCAATATGATTTGGGTTGAGGTCCTAGAGAATTTTGTCCGGTGTTTGTGTCCACCATCAATATGGCTGTATGTGTAATATCTTTAAGTTTTGATCCAAAAGTTGATCTAAACCTTAAGTAATTTTTGTCATCATTATTTGGTCCAAAGAGGCCAAAAGATAGGTGGAACAATTACTCTATTCTCGCTAATGAGGCTCTTGGGGAATGTGGTCCCAGTGGCCACGGAGACACTTGCAAATGCCAGTTCTGTGGCTCTACCAAACGTTCTGCAAAGAGGACGAAGACCACGAATGCATGCTTCCTATTTGCTCGGGGCCTGCCTATATTTTCAAGACTTTCTGATCCTCACAATAAAGAGGAGCTTTGGCCACCTGTGAACATGTGAAGAACACATGACAACTCCCTTGGTAAGATTACAGCAGAGAAAACATCTTTTTTTGTTTCTCAAGATATGGAGTTCTTCCACATCCAGGGAGCAATAGTTGCGGTCCTGTATCCATCAGCTAGAACCCGTGATAAACCCAGTAACCAGTAGCTGTTTCTCTTGTCTCTTTAGGCGTGACTGAGTTGGGGATGGAAAATGGAGAATGCGAGTAGGAATATAAATAGAGTTGAGCAGTGCCTATGCCTGTGTGTTTTTACATGTGAAGTATAAAAAATAGGTGCCAGTGATTCCAGTGGGAAGGACAGCAGGATCAGGTGTTGGGAATTGGGTGTATAATTTGGACAACTGATTGTATCTTAACAACAGTATTAATGGATCTGCAAATGTGGCTGAACTGGGAGCTTGATTGGCCACATGGTAATCATCCCTGTCCAGGGTTCTGAATTTGCTGTTGTGTACCAACCCAGGTCTGTGCTCATGAGTGGGACAAACCAGTCGAGCGTCTCCGAGTTCCTCCTCCTGGGGCTCTCCCGGCAGCCCCGGCAGCAGCAGATCCTCTTCGTGCTCTTCCTCGGCATGTACCTGGCCACAGTCCTGGGAAATCTGCTCCTCACTCTGGCCATCAGTGTAGACTCCCGCCTGCACACCCCCATGTACTTCTTCCTCAGCAACCTGTCCTTCGTAGATGTCTGCTTCTCCTCCACCACTGTCCCCAAGATGCTGGCCAATCATGTGCTGGGGAGTCAGACCATCTCCTTCCCTGGGTGTCTCACCCAAATGTACTTTGTCTCTGAGTTTGCAGACATGGACAATATTCTCCTGGCTGTGATGGCCTATGACCGCTTTGTTGCTGTGTGCCACCCCTTACACTACACAACAAAGATGACTTCTCAGATCTGTGCCCTGCTGGTGACTGGGTCATGGGTAATTGCCAGTCTGAATGCTCTGTTGCATACTCTGCTGATGGCTCGACTTTGGTTTTGTGCAGACAACAGGATCCCCCACTTCTTCTGTGATCTGGCTCCTCTCCTGAGACTTTCCTGCTCTGACACTCAACTCAATGAGACAATGATTCTTACTGAGGGGTCCCTAATAATGATCACCCCATTTGTTTGCATCCTGGTCTCCTACATTTGCATCACCTCTACTGTCCTGAGAGCCCCATCCACAAAGGAAGAGGTGGAAAGCCTTTTCTACCTGTGGCTCCCACCTGGCAGTGGTTTTCCTCTTCTATGGCACCATTATTGCTGTGTATTTCAACCCTTCATCCTCCCACTCAGCTGGGAATGACATCCCAGCTGCTGTGATGTACACAGTGGTGACTCCCATGCTGAACCCTTTCATCTACAGCCTCAGGAACAAGGACACAACAAGAGCCCTAAAAAAATTGGTTTCTGTGAAAAACATTTTTCTTTACAGTAAAAACAAACTCTGAGTGTCAAAAAGGAAAGTAGTTTGAAATAAAGTCATTAGAGTCCTTCCTGTTCCCTGCAATTTAGCGTTTGTTCCATCCACGTATTTGCCTTGGAGAATGAAACTTTTGATTCAGACTCTTCAGGTTAAAGCGGGAAAGAGTACCCTTCACCCAATGACAGAGGAATGGATAGGCAAACTATGGTATGTGTGCTCAGTGCAGCACTACGCAATGATAAAGAACAATGATGATTCCAGGAAACATTTCATAACCTGGTTTCAACTGAAAGACATTATGTTGAGTGAAAGTAGTTAGAGACAAAAGGACAAATATTGTGTGAGACCCCTATGATAAAAACTCAGAAACAGACTTATGCATAGAAGAAAAGACTCTTTGACGGCTGCAAGGGAGGGGACAGAGGGAGGGTGGGGGGGTAGTGTTTAGAGTAGATAGTTGGTAGAAATTTGGTTGGGTGAAATTGGTGACAGCACACATTAGAAACAAGAACAATACTGAGTGGACTTCAACATAACTTGAGTACTCCTTCCATCTTAACCCAATATTGCAAGGACAGAGTAGCTGGGGTGAGGGGCAGGGGACCATGCTCTTAGGCGAAACTGAGGCCAGTTGGCACAATGAGGGCTGTCTGTACCCCACGTTGGTGAGTGGCATCTGGGGTCTTAAAAGCTACCAAGCTGCCATCTGAGGGCACAGCAAATGGTCCCAACTCAGCAGGAATGGATGCTCACCGAGGATCAAAATTACATGGGGTAAAGACAACTCTGAAGACAGAGAGACCCACATGAGTGGGTGCCTACATCGACTTGGCACAGGAAGAACCAGATGGTGCCTGGCCACCACCAGTGATAGCTGTGATGGAGCTCACTAAGTTGAGTCTCACTGGCAACACAAGAATAAAAAGGGGTGCACCTTGAGATCTCTACTAAAAGACCACAACTGATGGTCCAGGGTCCTTGAAGTTCACCTGGGAGTGTGAGTCCTGGCCCTGATGCTACCCTTGCCCATAAATCATAATGAAGGTCCACTCTTGGGACAGGAATGAGTTAGACTTGATGACACAGAGTGACCATATATTGGGTGCACTTTATGGTTCTGTGCATCCATAGGATGTCATCCTCCTGACCTCTGGCTGGAGGAAGGCGAGTGGGTGGAGAGGAGTGGAAAGCAGGCTGTTGGGAGGATGAGACATGTATGGAGCAGAGAGGAATAGTGTGCTGTCACCGGTCAGGGAGAGCAGTGGAATCTGCTTATAGTGGGCATGCAAATTTACATGGGAATGCACATTTTCACTCAGTCATAATAAAAAAAAAAGAAAAAAAGAAAGAGTATCCTTCTACTGTATGACAGAACTATTCGAACTGCCAGTGCCCACCAGCCAAAAGCACCAGCAGCACACCTGTAGTTCACTGTGTTTATTGTGCATCTCAGCAAGAAAGAACACACTCAGTGAGGAAACACAAAACTTCTCAGTGGAAGAAAGTTGGAAAGGTCTTATAGGATTTCACTGTGAGCTTATTTTGGTGAAGATTCAAGACTCAGGGCTCTCATCTGGATTAGACACTCAGGAAACAGTGGTGCTTCTTACTGCGCATGTTAATATTTTATCTAGAAGGTGGGAAGACTAGTGGGAGTGGAAATTGTGATTGGTAAGGTCAGCCATCACTCATATCAACCAGAATGGGGTCATTTGGTCTTTTCTGCGAGTTGGACAATGTTTATGGTTTTCTCTGCGTTCAGACATGACCACAGTGGTCTTGTGTTGTCTTGTTCCTTCACGGTCCCAAAAGAATATTCTCTGATACTGATGTTCTGTGAATTTCTCTAGATTCAATGGGGGAAGGGTTCATCTAGGGCTCTACCTAACCATTATGCCACCAAAGTTTCCATTTAGGGCTCTGAAAAGTCCTAATTCTGCCAGACATCTGAGCTAATTTTTCCTACCTTTTCTACCTGAGCTTTATGTATCATACAACATAACAGTAGGAACACAGGTGGTTTAAAGAAGAAAGAACTATCTTCCTGAACCCCAGTTCCCAGCTAGGCCAATTTTGGCTTTTTCTCACCTTTTGTCAATGTGCTCAGGTGGTTGTACATAGATCCTAATTTACATCTTGGCTTTCCAGTTTCATTTTATATCCAACTTCTTCCAAAAGAACATGAATGTTTATAGAAAAAACTGGCTTCTCATTAAACAATTAGTATACCTTTTCTTTTGTGACATTGGCTATCAATCCCAGAATGGGTCATCTCTCCACTTCTTGACCTTGGGTTCCCTACCTACTACCAGCTCCTGTGTCCTCATCTGCCTTCTAGTCCTCGTCCCTGGGCTGCTGCGCCCTTTTAGTCTCATTTTGTTTTATGGACCTACCTAGTCCAAGGGTGATTCTCAGGAGTGACTTCGTTAGTGAACTAAAAGGGTGTCAGGGGCCATACTTTCAGCGTTTCTCCAGTCTGTGTCAAATAAGTAGGTCTGGTCTTCATTTGTGAGCTAGAATTTTGTTCTACCTTTTTCTCCAGCTCTGCCCAGAGGCCTGTATTGTGATCCCTGTCACAGCAGTTTTGAGCTATGAGCTAACTAATACTCTTCGTCGTTGTTGTTGGGTCCCAAAGGACTAGGAAGTAGGTGAGGCAATTACGTTGTGCTTATCTGTGGTGAAAACTCCACTGGTGTGGTGGTTAAGAGCGAAGTCTGCTAACCTCAATGTTAGCAACTGGAATCCACAAGGTGTTCCTTGGAAACTCTATGGGGTAGTTTTACCCTGTCCTATAGGGTTGTTATGAGTTGGAATCAACTTGACAGAAATGGGTTCTCTGCATTGAAGTTCATAGGGAATCTGATCCCAGAGCTGCAGAGGCTCCTGTGAACAACTGGTCTGTGATTGCCCCAAACACCTTCCTGTACACAGGGCCAAGGCCGTGAGCCTCTTGTCTTCGCTCACCCAGGACTTGCCTTTATTTCTAACACATTGTCATCTTGAGAAGACACTGGAGCACTTAGGTGCTGTGTCATCAGTTCTAACTCACAGTGACCCTGCATACACAAAACAAAACCCTGCCCGGTCCCATGCTATCCTCACGATCGTTGCTGTGTTTGAACCCAACGCTGTCACTCTTTCTAATCCTTTTAAGGAGCATTTTGGAAACCCTAGTGGCACAGTGGGTTAAGTGCGACATCTGCGAGCCAAAAGGTTGGCGGTTCAAATCTACCAGGTGCTCTTTGGGATCTCTATGGGGCAGTTCTACTCTGACCTCTAGGGCCACTATGAGTCGGACTTGACTCAAAGGCATTGGGTTTAAGGAGCGTTCTGTCTGTACTTCTTTTCTTCCAAGACAGATTTGTTTGTACTTCTGATTCTGTTTCTCGAAGGTTTTGTTCCAAGTTTTAGTCCATAGTCTCTTTGTCTACCCTTTCATCAAAAACAATTTAGCTTGATAAGTTTTGACATCCAGGAATACACAGACCCCTCCCGTTTGCACTTGGCTTGGCTCCCGTTTTAGTTGCTGTTCATCCACTGTATTTCTACACCGGAACCAGCTTTTCAATTTATACAAAAAGCGCGCCTGGGATTTTGGATTGGAATTTTTCTATACGTCAGTTCCCAGTGATGTGACATCACTACAATAACGAACCTTGTAATCCATGAACATGCAATATCCGTCTTTTTGTTAGTCTTTTTTCCACTTACCATAATAAACAAAACAAAAAAACTCTCTGCCGTCTAGTCAGTTCTGTTAAAAATGGAAAGTTGTATTCAAATATAATCTACATTAGCATCCAAAACTACAGATGTCTGGAAAAATTCTAATAAACAGTGCAAAACCCATCTGAGTATGATATATACGAGATATGTCAATTAAATTCACGAATTCCCTTTGGAAAAAGTGCGACGTACCTCATTGCTGAACGTCACTGCAGTCACCTTCGAAATACTCCCCTTGGGAAGATACGCACCAGCACCTAGTTCACCCTTCAAAGCAATGCTGGAACTTTTTCTGGAACGGCCATCAGAGCTGTTGTCATATTACCCTTGATGTCCTGAATGTCTTCAAAATGTCTTCCTTTCAATATCTGCTTTATTTTTGGATAAAGAAAAAAGCCACTGGGGGCCAGAGCAGGCAGGTAGTGAGGGTATTCCAATGCAGTTATTTGTCCACTAGCTAAAAACTAGCTCACAGACGACTATACAGTTAAGTTCCCAAACTTGCCACCGTGTCACAGTATGCAATGGCCATTCCAGAAAGACTGCCTAAATGCTTTGAGGGCCCGAGGGGAGCACTTCGAAGGTGACTGTATGTAATACTCGGGACAGGGCCGTGTATATCATGCTGGTAGATTCTGTGGCTGAGGAATTCAGTGCGGAGCAGCAGGTTTAACTCGTATCTACCCAGTCCAGGGCTAGGCCGCGAAGACCTGAAGACTGGAGTGCGGGGCCGGGGTGCTGGGGGTCAGCTGGAGGGCTGGGGACTGGCAGCATCTGGAGGTCCTTTTACACACTTGTCTGTCCTCTGGCCTGAGAGGAATCAATTGTCGAGCTCAGCTGGGCTGCGTGGAGGCTTAAGGGGCGGATAATATTGCTGGATTACCCAGTTACCCAGCAAGATTCAACCCTTAGCCTGGAAACGTGACGTGACCAAGGCTGTGAGCTGGGGGAACCACATCCCCAGAATTAGAGGTGTTCTTGCTAGCATTTGGGTTGTAGTGTGATTGGAGTGACCTGTCAGCCAGTTGTGGGTCATTTAAGAAAATAGTAGTGTGATGGCTAGTTGGTCTAGTGGTGTCATTCTTGCTTCGGGTGTGAGAGGTCCCGGGTTCAAATCTCGGGCGAACCCCGGTTTTCCTCCCTTCTTTAAGAGGTTGTTTTCACCTTTTCAGGAATGAAACCCAGGAGGCGGAAGGTTGCAGCTGCCAGGGACAAGACACCCGAAAGCCTGGACTGCCCAGTCTGCCCTGGCGATGGGGAACCGTTCAGGCTGCCAGCAGGGGAGCCGACAGGTAGGGGGCGAACTCCCACAACCTGAAGCTGGGATCCCGGGGAGGGTTGCTTAGAATAAAGGAATAGGTAAGGAACGCTCGTTGGTTGGCTGTCGCCTGAGTCGTGTAGTTCCTGTGTGGGCTCCGGAGGGTCACCTGTCAGGTTGCCGTGACCCTTGCAGGCTCTTCCAGTCCGGTCTGGGCGGAAAGCTGTGGGCGGGTGGCCCGGGTGGCCCCAGCTCCGTGGGCAGAGCTTCAGGGGCTTTGCCCGCGGGTCCCGGTGCGAGGAAATTCACGGGATTCGAGGGTCTGAACGGGACGGGGAAGGTCCAGCCCTGCGCGGCTCGGGACAGGTTCGTCCTCACCTGCCGGGGTCTTGGGGGATCGGATGACGCTTGGATACCGGGGGGGACAGGCCTACAGCTGAGCGTGCCCTGAACCTGACCATGCTATTGGACCCCTGGACCTCCGGACAAATCCTAGATATCCCTCGGGACGCTCCCTCCGCCCTCCCCCCAAGGCCTGAGGGCAGGAGCAGCTGTCACCACTCTGTACCCCGGTAGGGGGAGGTCATCGCTGACTGCTCCCCCCTCCGGTACTGAGACTTTTGGAGGCCTGGCTTTTGGACCCCTTCCTCCAGGGGTCATGTCTCAGGCAGCTGGGCATCCCCGCGCACCTGAGGGCGCAGCTGGTGCTGCCCGCCTGGTTCACTCCTGGGGCAGGTGACTCCTCACCTCGGCTCGCGGGTTCGAGCTCCGCCTCGGAAGCTCCTTTTCTTGGTTTTGGCCTTGGGGGAGGGGAGCCCGGGACAGAGCACAGGGAAGCGGTGGGCGGTGGGAAAGCGGAGGGACAGGGGTGTTTTCAGCACTCCCTGTGTGCCACACTGCGGCTGCGGCCTTTCCGAAGAGGGTGTGTCCTAGCGATTTTGTGTCCCGACACCCTCGACGCGGCCGCTGTCCGGAACTTTGGAGCCGCTGCCACTCTGGGCGGAAAGTCCCCCCGGGGCTTTTGTCCCCAGAGCCTTGGTGGCAGAGACGGAATAACCCAATGGCGGACCTCCGTGGCACCGAGGCGGACGATGCCTCCTGGCGGTCCCCATTCCTGGGCGGGTTTGAGGTTGCTCCAGGGCGGAGTGGAAAGGGCTGCCCCCGAGCGCGGGCCAGGGTCTGGGGCGCAGAGGCTGCCCCTCCTCTCCCTACGGCCATTGTGCGCGGCTGGGGGTGTGTGGCTCCGGACTGCGTCTGGCGTCTGAGCTCCTTCCCTGCGGCCTGGGATCCCCAGTCTCCACCCTGTGCTGGCTGTCTTCCCCGGCCCACTCCAGGACACAGCCTGCCACAAGGACAAGCATCGATAGGCTACTTGTGCGGCTCGTTGGTCTAGGGGTATGATTCTCGCTTAGGGTGCGAGAGGTCCCGGGTTCAAATCCCGGACGAGCCCTCCTTTTTTTTCCCTTAATTTATCACTTCCCTTCCTTTTTATCCCATGGCTGCTATTGACAGATCTAGTATCTGCGGAGACCTGAGCGATGGAGCTTGAAACCGATCCTGTGGAAAGTGATCTTTACAAAAGGACGTGGACACTCAGACCTGCTGGACCCGAGGAGGCTTCAGGACTCCCTGGGACCATTGTTCTGAGATAATCTTCAGATCTTGACTTGAAACTAACCCCCTGAGGTCACCCTGTGGCTATATAGCAGACTGGCTCCAAAAATGAGTGTCTCCGTGCTCCTTAAAAAATGACCTCTCTGCCACCAAATGGTCAACAGTTACTTCATAATAAAGGCGAGGAGGTAAGAGAGCAGGGGTCTAAGTGAATGGGGCGGGACCACCAGACAGAGATACCGAGACCGCTCACCCGTAGTGCAGATGGTAAACAGCGTCACCCAACGACTTTGTCAGTGGGAACAAACTGCTGTGTAAACCTTCACAGAAAATACAGTACATTAAAAAAAAGGAATAAATACAGCAATAGAATATTTTCTACAAGTTACAAAACAGGGGAAAGCTCAGGTTTCTTTCAACAGCTGCTACTGACACCTCGTAAATTAGTCCACGCGTTGTTGCCAGAGTTGCCAGGATCCTGTCCCTGCCCTGATATGTGACAATTGTCAGCACAAACTCGGCGTGGAAAAAGTCCTTTCCATTTCAGGAAGACCCATCTTTTCAGGTTGCTGTAGCTCTGATGCGACTCAGGGGACGGTACACCCCGGAACCTGCCGGTAGAGAGACCACAGCGTGGCGCGCCCCGGAGTTTGCTCCCTGGGATCTTGGATTCGCCCCCAGGAGCAGCTGCCGCCCCCAGGTAGGCCAGGTGGTTCCCGGGGCCGAGGTCAGAGACTCCAGCGGGTATGAGACAGGCCTCCTGGTCTCCTGGCTTGCATCCGGCCTGCCACGCAGAAAAGGACCGTGGAACTAGGGCCGGAGCGTTGTGGGTGTGGGAACCTGGCCTGGGGACCCTGAGGTTCATTCCGGATCCCCAGGAACAGCAGGAGACCTGCCGGGCTCGCTCACGTGGTTGCCCGGGCTCGTTCTAGCCTTGAGATCGGACACCCGGGTCGGGGAGCACTGCTGACCCCTCGGGACCCCCAGTTCTGGTTCAGTTCCCGCGCTGGTGGCCAGATACCAACCAGGGCATTTCAGTCAGTAGAGCTCTCAGTCGTGGGTTCCAGCCCCGGGCCTGGTGTCGCTGTGAGGAAACTGGGCAAGGGACGCGCGTGTGGGGGACGACGAAGCCAGCTGGTTAGGGAAGCCCTGCTGTGTGCCCGCCCGGCTATCGTGTTAGACTGCGCGCTCCGGGTTCACCGGCCGACGGGGGCTGCTCCAGGTACGGGCTCTGTGACTGCTGATCCTAGAAAGGGGGTGACTCTTGAGCAGGGCGTCAGCAGAACTCAGTCGGGCGCCCGGCTCCGGGACGCTTGCTTTTTGTGAGCAGAAGGTGGAGACTCGAGGGCAGGACCCGGAGTCCCGGCTGGGGCTGCGCCTGGAGGAAGGTGAGGGAGGCGGGTGGGGCGGAGAGGGCCGTTCGCTGCCTCGCACTCTGTCCACTCCCGCAATGACCTTGTCCCCAGAAACCCGTGCCCGTGGAGAGGACACGCGCGGCATCATCCTCCCTCTCCTGTCACCCCCCGCGCCGCCCCCCTCGGTCCTCCTTCCCCCGCCGGGCTGCTCCATTCTGCCTAGTCCCACAACAGTCACAGGGACATCTAGTGTCCTGTTCCTGTGAGATGGCCAGCTCTGGCTCTGGCGTGGTGGAAGGAGTCTCCGACCAGCACCCTGAAACCGAGTTGCCAGGGAGGAGCTGAGGCTTAGCCGAGGTCCTCTCTGAGGTCGGAGCAGCTTGGGCCGAAGTGTTCGAAGGCACTGAGAGCAAACAATCTCCGCGTCTAAGTGTGCACAGGTGCCCAGGACTGGTTGAAGGTCCTGGCAGCCTGGCCATAGGCCCCCAAGACAAAACTGCCACCGTGGGACTCCAATCTGTCCCTGGGACTGGAGAGGAGCCAGAGACTGGCAGCTAGCTTTTGGACCCTGGGAGGCAGGGTCCGTCAAGCCTTGGGGGTAGACTAAGGACACCCGGGCAGCTGATGCAGGCTCCCCTGCTGTGGGGATGTGACTCACCCTTTGGAGGTACAAGTGTCCATCTGCTGTCACTTCTTAAAATCCTTTGCGTGTGAACATGGAGACAGCAGAGAGAGGAGTGACAGGCTTCAGTGGACAGTGCTCGCCTCTGGCTGGATCTGGGTTCTCGTCCCTCTTTGCCCCATCTAGGCCCCGGGACTCTTGAAGATCGGCCTCTGGTGAAATGGGTGATGACGGAGCTGGAGGAGAGGGCGAGCCTCGGCTCTCCTCATCTCACTGGGACACAGGGACAGGCGGCCACCAGCAGGAGGCCAGTGTCTGCAGACAAATCCGCTGGCAGGGACAGCAGGCGCCTTCTTTGGCTGGTAGGTGTGGAGGAGGATACAGCAAAGTTGTTCTAGGATACCAGGTCTGACCGTCCTCTAATCTCCAGCCATGTTCAGGCCACCCTCAGTACCAGTCCTTGTGCCCCCCAAGCGCCCCAGGTGATGGGTTAGTTCAGTGGGCAGAGCAGATCTTCTGCTTCAGGGTAGCAGGGTTGAGCCCCATGACGGGCGTTGACTTTGAAGGCCCAGGAGTGAAGCTTCCACACTCCGGCCCCACCTTCCTGACCTTTCCCGAACCCTCACGTCCACTGTTTGTCTAGAAGGCAGCCCCCTGTGAAGCACCTTACCCAGAAGGGAAAAACAAACCTAGGCCCTCAGGGTCATGGCTGTTTCTCCTACTCACCCTGGGGAATGCCACTCTGTGAGTGTGTCCTATCCAAGGGGCTCGTGTCCTGCGCGTCTGGCTCCAGGATCTGGAGGCAGCCATGGTGCCTTTCTGTGTTTGGCAGTCTCTGGCTAGGCCAGGGACTTCCAGCTAGGTTTTGTCTCCAGTGCAAGCTTCTTTCGGGGAGGACAGGTCCACACCGAATGGGAGTCCACAACTGCACCTCACTTGTGCAGCAGAGAGAAGTTTGGGGAGCTGGGTTCCTTTCCACAGGTCTGGGTCCCCGGGTCCTGCTAGCACCACTGGCTGGCTCTGTCCACCTGGCCTCTGGATGCAACACTTGGTTATCGGAGAGCCAGGTGCAGCAGCAGGTGTGGCTTGATGGCCTGGGGGCACGATTCTTGCTCAGGATGTGAGATGTCTCAGATTCAAGTTCCAGAGGAGCACACGCATCTGTTTCTTTTCCCGGACATGAGATCTGGGCCAGGCCCCAAGACCTCAGTGCTGGGCCTGAGAACCCAACCACCCAACCAGGCAAGAAAGAATGAAACAAATCTTTAAAGGCCTGAAGCTGGCCTCTGATGTGCCCAGCTTTCTAATTGGAGTCCTGGGATGCCAGGGCTTGTGCTTGTCCTGGGGGCCTTTGTCAGTCCCATTCCAGTATCCAAAAGGATGGACATGCCCAGGCAGAACCATCGAAACCAAACCTGTTTTCCTCCATGTGGATCCACAGTCATAGTGACCTCATAGGACAGAATAGAAGTTCTCCATCAGATTTCCAAGGAGCACCTGCTGGATTCTAACTGGTGACTTGTTGGCTAGCAGCTCCAAGTTGAAGGTCAAGGGACAAGCCCTGGGTTCGTAGATGACTGTGGAGTGGGTAGGGCTCCCCACTGTGAATCACAGCTTCTGGCCTGTGCAGAGGCCCGTTTTCCATGGCTGGGGGTCCAGGCATAATTGCCACTTAAGTGAAGCTGGATGTTCTGAGTTTCAGTCCCAGGGCTGTCTGCTGTAAAGGGAGAAGGTTCATCCCTTTGAGGGGCACTGTGGGCCTGCAGCTGGGGCTCAGGTCCCATCTCCTACTTCTAGGGCACCTGGCAGGCCCTGGGACTGATCACAGAGATTGGTTTCCTCGGGGAACCACCTCCGTCCTAAAGGGTATTTCAAAACCTGTCATATCCTGTTTGGAGGAGCACTACTGTCCCTGCAGAGATCACACAGAGAAAGGCTCCAGGGATGAGGTGTTTTCTGATAACAGGAGCGGGCAGTGGGCAGCTGAGAGCCACCTTCTTGCTAAAGCAACTGAAAACGCTGATATTAAAAACAAACAAATGCACAAACTTTAAAGCACTGAAGAGTTTTGAGGAGAGTAAACGAATCCTGGGTAATTTAAACTGCTTTGGGAACTCAACAGGAAGCCACGGTGCTGTATCTGGTTAAGCGTTCCATCTGTCAACCAAAAAGGCAGGCAGTTCAAATCTACCAGGTGGTCCTTGGAAACTCTATGGGGCAGCTCCACCCTGACCTCTAGGGTCACTATGAGTCAGACCTGACTCAGGGGCAGTGGGTTTGGTTTTTGGGGGGTTTGGGGAACTCAACAGGGCATGTGGTGTCCCAAAGCCATGGTCACACTGAGGGCAGTGGCCAAGCCCAGCAAACACAACCCCTGGAGCTATGGGAAGGGAGGCAAAGCCCAGGGCTCACTGCAGTGGTGGAGGCCTCACGGAAGACAGCTAAAGCCAAGCACCCGCAGAAATTCGCCCCGCCCACCCAGGTGAGTGCAGCAGGCTGGGGGCTGGTTCCTAAGACGATGGAGTGCCTCCCTCCAGGGCTTACGCACAAGAAAACAGTATCTCTCTCCAGCCACCACCCCACCCCAAAATCTCAAGCTGTGAGTTCAAGGGAGGTCACCTTTACAGATGATAGCCAGGGGGCTTTCTATCAAGGCCTGATGGAGCCAGAGTCCCCTCATTGCTTTCTGGATCCCTTCATCTGAAGATGAATCCAGCATTTGGGGGAATATCAGATCCTTCAAGGAACCAGATGCAGCCAGTTTTCATCTAAGCTGAGTGAGAAGGTGAGAAACACAGTCATAAAGAATGCGTAAATTTACACCATTACTATGTGCCGGGGGTTAAGCTCACTCAGTGGTACCACAAACTCAGTGATCTACTTCTGTTAAGATTATAGCCAAGAAAATCCCATAGAGCAGATCTGCTCCACCCCCACGAGGCTGCCAGGAGTTGGAGTTCACTCAGCTCTGTAACACGCAAGGTCCTCAGGAGTTGGAATCAACCTGACAGCAGCTGACAACAGCAACAACAGTCCAAACACCACCTTGGAAATCGCCCATGTCATCACAGTGACGTGCATAGTTTCCCCTTGACAGCCAGCAGGCAACCTGCGGAGTGAGGCGACTTGATGCTACCAGTATGTGAGTGTTCTGATTCCAAGAACTTTATTTCTTGCTTTTAACATCCCTTTACAACCACAGCCTCTACTAATAACTTCATTGTTGTTGTTGTTAGGTGCTGTCGAGTCGGTTCCAGCTCATAGCGACCCTGTGAACAACAGAACAAAACCCTGCCCGGTCTTGCGCCACGTCCACAATCGTTTCTATGCTTAAGCCCGTTGTTGCGGTCACTGTGTCTGTCTGTGTCACCGAGGGTCTTCTTTTTCACTGACCCTCCACTCTACCAAGCATGATGTCCTTCTCCAGGAACCGATCTTTCCTGACAACGTGTCCAAAGTATGTAAGACTCAGTCTTGTCATCTTTGCTTCCAAGAAGCTCTCTGGTTGTACTTCTTCAAGAACACATCTGTTGGTCCTTTGGCAGTCCATGGGACATTCAACATTCTTCTCCAACACCACAGTTCAAAGACATCAATTCTTCTTCTGTCTTCTTTGTTTACTGTCCAGTTTTCACATGCGTATGACGTGACTGAAAATACCATGGCTTGGGTCAGGCACCTTTTAGTCCTCAAGATGACATCCTTACTTTTGAATACTTTAAAGAGGTCCTTTGCAGCAGATTTTCACAATGTAATGTGTCTTTTGAGTTCTTGACAGCTGCTTCTGTGGGCAATCATTTCACTGGAAGCTGCAAAATGATGATTTTCTAAATTATTTCATTTTCTATAGTTCCTTATTCTGTAAAGAAGTCTACTTGGTTATCATTAATATCACTAACTCTGCTTTCTTTTGTCTTTTGTCTGCTTATTCCTTCAGATCCACTGAAAGAGTTTGCTTGGGTAAAAGATTATTTCCCTCAGTGTCAGATCTTCTTTTTGGAAAGTTTGCAAAATTCTATTATGTGATCCTCAGCATTGTTTCTATCCCCAAGGCCATATTTTCAAAAGACTAATCTTTCTTCTCTGTTTTCAGCATTTGAATCCCAATCACTAGTAATTACCAATGTATTCTCATTGCATGTTTGGTCAATTTGAAACTGCATGAGTTGGTTGAGATTTTCAATTTCTTTATCTTTGGTTTTAGTGGTTGGTGTGTAACACTGGATAATAATCATATTAACTGGTCTTCCTTGTAGGCATATGAATATTCTCCTATCACTGACAGCATTGTGCTTAAGGATAAAACCTGAAATGTTCTTTTTGACAATAAATGCAACACTATTCCTCATCAAGTTGTCATTCACTGTGTCATAGATTGAAGTGTGTCCTCCCCCCAAATGTGTGTAGCCATTTGGCTAGGCCATGACTCTCAATATTTTATGATTGTCCTCCATTTTGTAATTTTCCTATACTGTATGTAAAAAGATTAGGGTGGGACTGTAAATGCCTTCATTAGGTCGCCTCCCTGCTCCAGTGTAAAGGGAGTTTCTCTGGAGTGAAGCTTGTATCACTGTTTATTCTTTTATATAAAAGAGATAAAAGAAAAAGTAAGTAAGCAAAGAGATGGGAACCTCACACCTGCTGCACCAGGAGAAAAGCATTTCCTTCAGACCTGAGTTTTCTGCACCAAGATGCTCCCTGGACAAAGGCTGTTGCATCAGCTGACAAGTGGGAAAGACTTCCCCTGGAACAGACATCCTGAATTTTGACTAGTAGCCTACTGACGGAAACACCCTGCGTAGTAGATCACATTATTGGCAAATTCAAAATGGCCAATGCCAGCCCATTTCAGCTTACTAGGGTCTAAGATATCAATGTTCATGCATTCCATTTCATTTCTGACAATTTCCAGTTTTCCTAGATTCGTACTTGGTACATCCCACAGTCCAATTATTTATGGATGTTTGCAACCTTTTCTTCTCATTTTGAGGTGGGCCACATCAGCAATCAAACGTTCCCAAAGTTCGACTCTATCTGTGTCATTACGGTCAACTGTAATTCGAGGAGGCAGCTCTTCTCCGGTCCCTCTTGAGTGGCTTCCAACACAAGGTGCTTATCTTTTCGTGTTGTGGCATAGCACGTCCTGCTGCTGTTCTTAAGGTTTTCACTAACTGTTCTCAAAAGTAGTCCACTGGTTCCTTCTTCCTAGTCTGTCCTAGTCTGGAAATTCAGCTGAAACCTGTCCACCTCGGGTGACTGTGGTGGTTACGATTGTGCATCATCTTAGCTGGACCATGACTGCTTATACATGATCACTCCATGATAGGATCCGCTGTGAGCAGCTAACAAGTTGAAAGGTGTTTTCTTAGGTGTGAGGCTTGCATTTGAATGAGTTGATGTTCCGCTTTCACCCTCTCTAAATCCTGCAGCTGCCTTCTGTTCATCTGACCTCCAGTTCTCAGGACCTGAGTTAGCAGCTTACCTGATCTTATTCTGATCTTGGGATTTGTTGATCTTCACAACCTATGAGGAAGAGCCCTGCTCTCCGACCTACTGATCTCAGGATTTGCCAGCCGCTGTACTACGTGAATGAGGAGAAACTTCTATCCTTATCCATAGACTTGGGACTTTCCAACCTCCACAATCTCACAAGCTGTTTTCTTGATATAAATCTATCTATCTATCTATACATGCTTTACTGGTTTTACTTCTCTAGAGAGCCCAGCCTACGACAGTGATTCCACCGGTATTTGAGCACTGGTGACATGGCCTCCAGTATCATAGCAACACACAAGCCTCCATAAACACATGGGGACTTCACAACTCCACAAGGAAAATATTATTTATCCACTCTACAGATGGTGAAGCTTTGTGATTCAGTGAAGACTGGTCACTGTTTTAGTTATCTAATGTTGCTCTAACAGAAATACCAGAGTGGATGGCTTTAACAAAGGAAAGTTTATTCTTACACAACTCAGTAGGCTGCAAGTCCAAATTCAGGGTGTCCACTCCAGGAGAAGGCTTTCCCTCTGTTGGCTGTCAGTGAAAGTCCTTGTGTTGCATCAGGGTTAGTTCAGGAAGCATCTTGGCCCAGGAACGTCTGGTCTGAAGGATGCACGCTACTCGCAGTGCTGCTTCCTTGATGGTGTGAGGGCCCCAGCTCTCTGCTTGCTTCCCTTTCCTTTTATCTCTTCGAGGTAAAAGGATAAAGAGTGATACAAGCCTTTTACAGTGCAGCAGGCGGGTAACCTTAGGAAGGGATTTACAGTCCCACCCTAATCCTCTAGTGTACAGCACAGGAAAATCACAAAATGGAAGACAGTCATAAAATATTGAGAATCGTGGCCCAGTGAAATGGCTACACAGATTTTTGGTGAGTCACAGTTTAATCCATGACAGTCACTTATTTCGGATGTATCAGGAAGAATGAATCCCTGAAGAAGGACATTATGCTTGGTAGAAAAGAGGGTCAGTAAAAAAGAGAAAGAGTCTCAGCAAGTTGTGCTGACACAACGGCTGCAACAGCGAGCTCAAAAAATATCTTCTGTATTGAGGATATCGAGGGTATTGCAGGACTCTGGTACACGTAAGGTCACTGGGAGTCAGAGCTGGCTTGATGGCAGCTAACAATATCTAAGGTTACACAACTGGTAAAGGTGAGCCTCGGGACTAAGTACAGGCTTGCATGAATGCAAAGATACTCTTGTCTCTATACAGTTCCCTGTGTATTTCCCAACAGTGATGTCATCCAAGGTCAGCAGATGTAGAAAGTACAGGATTGTGGGTCCTGTTTAGCAGAAAGGTTGTTGCTGGTGATTACCCCTGGGATTGCATCACTTGTCTCTAAATGAGGCTCTCGGGGACAACTGCCCCAGTGGCCGCGTTGGCTCTCGTGAAGGGCTCACCCTGTGATTTCCCCAAACACCCTTCTTGCACCGAGGGCTGAGGCCATGCACTCCAGCCTAGCGTGCTTAGCTTGCAAACCTCAGTGACGCAGCCTTGTTTTCCTGACCAATAACCTCTGTCCAGCTCTGAAGACATGAAGCAAGTCTGAGATATCTAGTGCCAGCAAAGACTGCAATTTTTCCCAGGTAAGAGTCACATCAGTGGAGACTTCCCCAATAACTGCCTGTTGGAGTCGAATGCCTTACAGAGTGGTGCCTTGCTAGGTCTTGTAGGTGGAGTCACAGCTATAAAGTCCTTAGCAATTCCTTGAGACCACCCAGGAATGACCAGTACACGTCCTGTCTGTTTATGAGTCCCTGGGCTGTGGGCATCCCTTGTTGGCTGAATGTCTCCCTATACCTTGGGCTATTTCCATTTTAATTTTACCCATTGGACTTAGGAGCTTAGTGGACACAGCCAACAAGACTAGACTCAGACTTCTGTGAAGGCTCGGTAAGCCGGAGTGCAGAGACAAGTCACAGCGGCAGCACTGCTGTCATCACCACTTTGGAGGCAGCAATGAAAAGGTGACTGACAGAGCGCTTCAGACACATGTGTTATAAAGGGAAATCGGGCTGGGTTTAAAGATGATGAAACAAAACTCAGAGAAGTTACACATTTCCTCGAAGGCAACATCACTGAAAATACTGATGGATCAGTCTCCCGTATTAAATACTTACTGTGTGTCAGTGCCTATGGTAATTGCTGTACATATATATTGTCCACTAGTGAATACCAGTCTTAAAGTCCTATAAACATTTTAAATTTACAATGTTTTAAACATTTACTTTTCAAAAAATTCGTAGTAATGGTAAAAAGTTCAAATGTTGCAAAACAATCTACAAAGAAAACCAGTGTCACAATCTTTTGTGTGTCCTTCTGAAAGTACTGTGTGTGCACAAGGGTTTGTATAGATCTTGCTCATGAAGAAATGACCTCTTCAAAAGTTTCAGTAGAAAAAAAAAGATTCAGTAACTGTCTGAAGCTCCCAGGTCGAAAATCCTAACAAGTAACCTATGCCGCGCTGAAATTGCCTGTTGTGATCCTCTTCGTTGTCCCACTGTGACTACCTTTTTCCAGGTTGTCAATCTTACCCTGTCTTCTCCGCACCCGCACTCAGGTCTCCATGTCGGTGAGGGGGACAAACCAGTCGCGCGTCTCCGAGTTCCTCCTCCTGGGGCTCTCCCGGCAGCCCTGGCAGCAGCAGCTCCTCTTCGTGCTCTTCCTCGGCATGTACCTGGCCACAGTCCTGGGAAACCTGCTCACCATCCTGGCCGTCAGCGCAGACGCCCGCCTGCACACCCCCATGTACTTCTTCCTCAGCAACCTGTCCTTGGTGGACGTCTGCTTCTCCTCCACCACTGTTCCCAAGATGCTGGCTGGTCATATGCTGGGGAGTCAGACCATCTCATTCCCCGGTTGTCTCACCCAGTTGTACTTCTTCATTGTGTTTGGGGATGATGGCCTATGACCGCTTTGTTGCTGTGTGCCACCCATTACACTACACAACAAAGATGACCCCTCAGCTCTGTGCTCTGTTGGTGGCTGGGTCATGGGTCCTTGCCACTGTGAATGGTCTGTTACATACCCTGCTAGTGGCTCGACTCTACTTCTGTGCAGAACAACACCATCCCCCACTTCTTCTGTGATGTGATTCCTCTCCTGAGACTCTCCTGCTCTGACACTCACCTCAATGAGATGATGATTTTTACCGAGGGAACTTTGATAACAATCACCCCATTTGTTTGTATCCTGACTTCCTATGTTCGCATCACCTCTGCTGTCCTGAGGGTCTCGTCCACAAAGGGGAGGGGGAAAGCCTTCTCCACCTGCAGCTCCCACCTGGCAGTGGTTTCCCTCTTCTACGGCACCATCATTGGTCTGTATTTTAACCCTGCCTCCTCCCACTCAGCTGAGACAGGCACGGCAGCCGCTGTGATGTACACAGTGGTGACCCCCATGCTGAACCCTTTCATCTACAGCCTCAGGAACAAGGACATCAGAGGGGCCCTAAGGAAAGTGATTGGCAGACACAGATTTTCTTACCCAATGAAACATCAGTGCTGCATCTAATTCTCAAGAAAAGTCCTTTTGGAGTACAAGGTAGCAGTTGTTTTGTCGAATCCACTCTGTTGCTAGGAGCCCATGAAAAGCTGTCATCACTTACTGATTAGCAGAAGGAAAATCACCTGTATCATGCTATATATGCCAAATAATGAGACTTCTTTATTACAAAAGTTTTTGAATTTTACACCCAAAGGTTTTCTTTTTAGGGAATGTGTCTGGAAAGACACATGCTACAAGCACTTTTTAATATTAGGATCATCGGGGAAGTTTTTAAAACACCCTGTTGTCCAGTAATTAGCACTGACCAAATAAATCAGAATTGTCAGGTGACTGTAATGTGCCCTCAGGGTCAAGAACCTCTGGCCTTCTTCATATTGCTTTACGTGTCCTCTGTGACCATCCGTTACGAAGGTTGAGTCTCAAAAACCCTCACAAATTAGCTCTTACATTTTGACAAATGAACGGGAGGGTGAAATCTGATGCCTCAGTTGGGTAGTGACATTCCAGGAGAATAGTAGAGGCCTGACGAGTGCTGTGGCCCAGACCACTAGGACACGAAAATACAGAACTGTGGAAACTCTCCATCGCCATCTGGCTTGGCTACTGGACTTCGGGCTGGGGGTCTGGCTGGGGTCGGGTCTTTGACACCACGGAAATAAATTAGTATTTGCTATTCCCTCTGCTGAGACCAAGTCCTCTTATTCTCTTCTCAGACTCTCAGTCCCCTCTGACCCCATGCCTGTAAAACCCAGTCAAAGATCGCCTCCTTGACTTTCTCCTCTGGGACTCACGATTCTATTTTTCTTTGAGCTGATTGCACGTTGTGCTATAATTATTTTCTGTCTACCTCTTCTCCCTCCAGAAGGCCTTCCACAGATTATAAGACTCTTCAGAACTAAATATGTATATTATTCACCTTGTACCTCTGGTGGCTGGCATTGTTCCTAGGCCAAAAGCAGTAATGAACTTGAGGTGTAGGGAAAAAAAAATGTAGTGGACGGATGAATATTGTCTTAGCTTTTATTTGAGAAGGAGTTTTAATAATATAATATTTTGCTATCCTAAAGGTAATGCCTACACAGTTTGGAAGACCAATCAATCATAAAGAATGAGATTAAAATAGCCTCTAGCTTTGTCACTTAAGATAACCATAGTCAGACATTTATGAATACAGTTTTACAAAAGTTGACTGCAGTTTATTCCTATTATTCTCTTCTGATTTTTCCAGTTCCTCCTTCCCATATCAGTAAAGATCTTAAGACTACAATTTTAATGGTTGCAAAGATATTTCACCACATTGACATCATGTAATTTATCCATTCTTCCATTCTGAACAATTTTGAGTGTCGCTCCCCTAACTAACACTGTCATCTACATCCTTGGCTGTGATTTTTTTGCCCGCATCTCTGGTTATTGCTACATGTAATCAGTGCCTTCTCCTTCTCCAGCTGGATTGAAAACTAAGATCCTCTTTCCTTATTCTTTCACTTAGTCCCACCTGAGCCCACCTACCATTTCTAGGAGGGGTTCAGTACCTCCCTCGCTCTATTCAAACTCTCCAGAAGTTTACTCAGTCCAAAGAAGCCAGGCAGTCCTGCTTTCCCTCAGGAGGAGAAGAAAAAGTGCTGAGGCTCACTGGAGGGACTGTGTGACCGCTGGCACATAGTGTGGCTGCTGAATCTTAGTCCTGTTTGATTGCCCGTTGGCCTGTCTGCCATAGCACTAGTGCTGAAGGCACACATCTCTCTAGGCACTGCCCTGGGTCCACTTTCAGCTCCCAGGTCACAGCTGACCAGGTCACATTGGCTTTGTCATTGCTATTAGGTAGCGATGGGTTGGTTCTGACTCATGGCAGCTGTAGCTACCAGAGAGGCAGACGCTGCCCTGTCCTGTGTCATCCCCACCATCGTTACTGCCCTTTTAAGCCTGTCGTTAGAGATGCTGTGTCAGTCCATCTTGTTGAGCGTCTTCCTTTCCAGTGACCCTCCTCTTTACCACGCCACAATGTCTGTTAGGGACTGAATTGTGTCCCCCCCCTCCAAAGGGCGCAGCAATTTGGCTGGACCATGATTGCCCGCATTGTGTGGTTGCTCTCTGTTTTCTGATTTTCCTGTTATAAATATCTCCAGCAGTGATTAACAGGCCAAGATTGGATTATGTGCAAGTGGATTTGGGTGAGACCGTACACTCTTGCACAGGCCACAGCCCTGATCCACTGTAAGAGCAGTTCCCCGGGAGTGTGGCTTGTACCACCTTTTATTCTATAAGAGATAAAAGGCAAGGGAAGCAAGCAGAGAGTGGGGACCTTATACCATCAGGAAAGTAGCTTTGAGAGCAGAGTACAGGACTGTCAGTTACGTTCACAAACTCTTCCTAGAAAAAGTACTACATACTTCATTGCTAAATGTCACTATGGTCACCTTTGAAGTACACCCTTTGGGAAGATATGCACCGATGCCAGTGCCTAGTACATCCTTCAAAGTCACTTTGGAATTCTTTTTCTGGAATAGCTGTCAGAGCTGTGCTGTATTTCCCTTGATGTACTGAATGTCATCAAAACGTCTTCCTTTATCTTCAGATAAAGAAAAAAGTCACTGGGGGCCAGATCAGATGAGTAGGGAGGGTGTTCCATACAGTTATTTGTCTGCTGCCTAAAAACTGTCTTACAGAACTACAAGCCCTTACTACAAGAAACTAAGAGAGACTTCGATAAATGGAAAAACCTACACTGCTCATGGATAGGAAGACTTAACATTGTGAAAATGTCTATTTTACCCAAAGCAATTTATTTATATAATGCAATCCAATACAAGTTCCAGCATCATTTTTTAATGAGATGAAGAAACAAATCACCAATTTTGTTTGGAAAGGGAAGAAGCCCCAGACAAGTAAGGTACTACTAAAGAAGAAGAACACACTGGGAGGCCTCTCATTACCCGACCTTAGAACATACTACACTGCCACAGTGGTCAAAACAGCCTGGTACTGGTACAAGAACAGACAGATCGATCAATGGAACAGAATTGAGACCCCAGAGATGACACCATCTGCCTATGAACAGTTGATATTCGACAAAGGCCCTAAGACATTAAACTGGGGTAAAAACAGTCTCTTCAACAAATGGTGCTGGCAAAATTGGTTATCCATCTGCAATAAACTGAATCAAGATCCATATCTTACACCTTATACAAAAACCAACTCCAACTGGATAAAAGACCTAAATATCAAACTTAAAACGATAAAGCTCATCCAAGAAAAGGTAGGAACAACAATGGAAGTTTTAATACACAATGAGGACAGACTCCAAAATCTGTCAAAGAAACCTCAATCAACAGAAGAGAAAATAGACAAATGGGAACTATTAAGAATCAAACACTTTTGCTCATCCAAAGACTTTATTAATAGAATTAAAAGAACACCCACAGAATGGGAAAAAATATTTGGCAACTCTATGTCAGACCGACGCCTGATCTCCATAATCTATAAGATACTACAAAATATCAATAAGAAGAAGATAAACCATCCAATTAAGCAATGGGCAAAGGAGATGGACAGACACTTCACTAAAGAGGAGATCCAGGCAGCCAAAAAACGCATGCGGACATGTTCACAATCTTTAGTTATTAAAGAAATTCAAATCAAGACAACAATGAGATACGATCTCACCCCAACAAGATTGGCCATGATCCAGAAAACACAAAACAACAAATGCTGGAGAGGCTGTGGAGAAAGTGGAACCCTCCTACACTGTTGGTGGGGTTGCAAAATGGTCCAGCCTCTTTGGAAGGCAATCTGGCGCTTCCTTAAAAAAATGGATATCGATATACCATTTGACCCAGTAACTCCACTCCTTGGAATATATCCTACAGAATCAAGGCCTTTCACACCAACGGACACATGCACCAGAATGTTTATCGCAACACAGTCCACAATAGCAAAAAGATGGAATCAACCCAGATGCCCAACAATAGAAGAATGGATTGGTAAACTATGGTACATATACTCAATGGAGCACTACGCAATGATAAAGAATAACGATGATTCCAGGAAACATCTCCTAACCTGGTTTCAAGTGGAAGACATTATGTTGAGTGAAAGTAGCCAGCGACAAAGGGAGAAATACTGTATGAGACCTCTATGATAAGATCTCAAAAACAGACTTGTGTATAGAAGAAGACTCTTTGACAGCTGCAAGGGAGGGGAGGGAGGGAGGGTGTGGGGAGGGTTTAGTCTAGATAGTTACTAGACATCTAGTTGGGAGAAAGCGGTGACAGCATACATTAGGAACAAGAACAACATTAAGTGGACTTCAGCATAACTTGAGTAGTCCTTCCATCTTAACTCAATACCGCAAGGATAGAGTAGCTGGGGCGGGGGGCGGGGGACCATGCTCTTAGGTAAATTCCAGGCCAATTGGCACAACTAGTGTTTTGCTAAGAGAGCTCTCTGCACCCCACATTGGTGAGTGGTGTCTGGGGTCTTAAAAGCTGCCAAGCTGCCATCCGAGGACACAGCAAATGGTCCCAACTCAGCAGGAACGGATGCTCACCGAGGACCAAAATGACATGTGGTAAAGACAACTGAGAAGACAGAGAGACCCGCAAGAGTGGGTGCCTACATCGACTTGGGACCGGAAGAACCAGATGCTGCCCGGCCACCACCAGTGATAGCCATGATGGAGCTCACAGTGAGGAGTCTCACTGGCAACACAAGAATAAAAAGGGGTGCATCATGAGATCTCCACTAAAAGACCTCAACTGATGGTCCAGCGGTTTTGGGGTTCCTCTGAGAGCATGGCCCCCAGCCCTGATGCTGCCCTTTCCCATAAACTATAACATAGGTCCACTCTTTGGACAGGAATGGATTGGACTTGGCATTGCAGAGTGGCCACATATTGGAAGCACTTTATGGTTCTATACATCTATAGGATATCATCTTGCTGACCTCTGGCTGGAGGAAGGGGAGTGGACGGAGAGGAGGGGAGGGGAGGCTGTTGGGAGGAAGAGACATGTATGGAGCAGAGAGGAATGGTGTGCAGTCATCGGACAGGCAGAGCAGTGGAAGCTGCATATAGGTGGGCATGTAAATTTATGCATCAATGTACATTTTCACTCAGTTATGTTAAATAAAAATTTAAACAACAACAACAAAAAAAAACTGTCTTACAGACAACTACACAATCAAGTTCATGAACTTTCCACCATGCCATGATATGCAGTGGCCATCCTAGAAAGAGTTCCAAAATAGCTTTGAGGGGTGGTCGGTGTACTGGTGTCAGTATATAGCTTCCCAAGGTGAGTACTTCAGAAGTGGCCATAGTGATATTCAGCAATGAGGTATGTACTACTTAGAACAATTAAGTTTGTGGACTTCATTGTCAGACCTTGTATGTCCTTTGAACCTCAGATTCCTGTGCTGAGAGGTTCTCAGACCAAGGGAAGACCGATGCATCCCAAGGACCTTCCTTCTGAGCAGAAAGAGAGAGCTGATGCCCTGAATTTGGACTTCTAGTCTACTAGATTGTGAAGAAATAAATTTCTCTTCATTAAAGCTATCCATTTGTGATATTTCTGTTAGAACAGCACTGGATGACTAAGACAATGTCCTTCTCCAGGGACTGGTTCCTCCTGATACCAAGTCCAGAGTACATGAGATGAAGTCTTGCCATCCTCCCTTTTAAGTGGCATTCTGGTTGTACATCCTGCAAGAAAGGCTGATTTATTCTTTCAACAGTCCATGGTATATTCACAGGCATCAGTTCTTTTTCAGCCTTCCTTATTCACTGTCCATCTTTTGCACACCTATGAGATGATTTATCCTCCATTAAAGCCTGCCTCTGGACCGTGGTGTATGCTCCCATAGGGACTTCCTGTCCCACTGTGCCAAATCAGCTCTTCCCACAAATATCTGAGAATCAAAACACCCAGATCAGATTTACCCTTTGCTTTAGATCCCCTCTGGGTCCTTGAGATCCTTTTAGGTTTACTCAACATTAATCAGATATTTCCCACCCCACCACCCAAAGACAGCTGTTGGAGTACTGACAGCACAGTGGTAGGACTCACAGCTGCGACCAGAAGGTCAGCAGTTAGACTCCACCAAGGATTACACACAAAAAAACAAGAATACCCCAGTTCTGAACACAGAAAATGAGAAGAAAAAGGATTTAATAACGAAATTTCCACATCCATGGACACAGAACCAGAACAGCAATGTGACGTGGACTGAGGTCCTAGAAAATTTTGTTTGGGATTTGTCTCCACCAATATGGCTTCATGTATAATACCTTCAAGTTTTGACCCAAAAGTTATACCACAACATTAGGTAACCTTTGTCACCATTGTTTAGCCCAAAGGGACCAACATGTTGGTGGGACAATTTCTCTCTTCTTGTCTCTAATGAGGCTCACAGGGAGTATGTTCCCATGGCTATGGAGACACCCGTAAATATCCACACTATGATTCCCCCAAGCATTCTTCCTGCAGAGAGGACTAAGACTGTGAACCTCTGCTCCCCACTTTGCGGAGGACCTTCCTATACTTTCAAGACTTACTAATCTTTGCAATAAAGAGAAGCATTGGCCAGTTATGAAAAGGTGACGCATCCCTAATAGCTACAGATTCAACTTCCTTCAGTAAGATTACTTCAGAGAAGACATCAGTTTTTGTTTTTCAAGACAAGAAATTCTTCCACATTTGGGGAGCAACAGCAGGAACCTTGCATCCATCAGCTAGAATTTGTGATTAAACCCAGTAACAATCAGCTGTTTGTCTTGTCTCTTGAAGCATGACTGAGGATTTGGGAGTGGAAACCGGGAAATGTAAACAGAGACATAAATAGAATTGCACTGCCTGTATATTTTTCTGTATTAAATATAAAAGATAAATGCTAGTGATTTGGGTAGGATGGCACCAAGACTGAGTGATGGAAATTGGGTGTGTAGCTCGGATGGGCTGATTCTGTCTTAGCAAATGTATTATCTGATCTGCAAAGGTGGGTCACCCTGGAGCTTGATTTGTCATGTCTTAGCTATCCATGTCTAGATTTTTTAATTTATTGTTGAGTATTAACTTGGGTCTGTGCCCATGAGTGGGGCAAACCAGTCGAGCGTCTCCGAGTTCCTCCTCCTGGGGCTCTCCCGGCAGCCCCGGCAGCAGCAGCTCCTCTTCGTGCTCTTCCTCGGCATGTACCTGGCCACAGTCCTGGGAAACCTGCTCCTCACCCTGGCCATCAGGGCAGACTCCCGCCTGCACACCCCCATGTACTTCTTCCTCAGCAACCTGTCCTTGGTGGACATCTGTTTCTCCTCCACCACTGTCCCCAAGATGCTGGCCAATCACATACTTGGGAGTCAGGCCATCTCTTTTCCTGGGTGCCTCAACCAGATGTACTTTCTCTTTGTGTTTGCAGACATGGACAATTTCCTCCTGGCTGTGATGGCCTATGACCGCTTTGTTGCTGTGTGCCACCCCTTACACTACACAATAAAGATGACCTCTCAGCTCTGTGCCCTGTTGGTGACTGGGTCATGGGTCATTGCCAGTCTGAATGCTCTGTTGCATACCCTGCTAATGGCTCACCTCTCGTTTTGTGCAGACAACATGATCCCTCACTTCTTCTGTGATGTGACTCCTCTCCTGAGACTCTCCTGCTCTGACACTCAACTCAATGAGACGATGATTCTTACTGAGGGGTCCCTGATAATGATCACCCCATTTGTTTGCATCCTGGTCTCCTACATTTGCATCACCTCTGCTGTCCTGAGAGTCCCATCCACAAAGAGAAAATGGAAAGCCTTCTCCACCTGTGGCTCCCACCTGGCTGTGGTTTCCCTCTTCTATGGCACCATCATTGCTGTGTATTTCAACCCTTCATCCTCCCACTCAGCTGAGAAAGATACCACAGCTACTGTGATGTACACAGTGGTGACTCCCATGCTGAACCCTTTCATCTACAGCCTAAGAAACAAGCACATGAAAGGGGCTTTGATAAAAATTATTGTCAAGAAGAAAGAGTTCTAACAGATGAAAAACTATGGACCATCAGTCCCAGGTATAGAAATCTTTTCCAGCTCACTGTCATGTAACAATCCATTTGTTAATGTTTGTAGGAAACTTAGAACAAATATTCACAATAGATGACTGTCAGTGGACTCTGATTTAACTACAACAATGCTCTCTCAGATAGCCAACAACACTTGTTTTCAATTTCTGTGTTATAAATATTTCACATAAAGGTTAAACATTTCTTTTTTAAGTAGTCACTCTGAAAAGCTGCAGCTAACAAATGCTTTTTGTTAGCTAGAAACCCTCTTAGGATATTATTGTCTAATGTGAAGCCATCAGTAGGAGTGAAAATTCTCTGTGGAGGTTTCTGTGGGCCAAAGTGTTCTTGTGCAAGACCAGTCTTGTGTCTATAATTCACATTCCTGTGCATCACACAGAATTCTAAGAACGGGTCTTTATTTTTATTGTCTCAGCATCCAATTGGACTGCCTTACCATGTAGAGGTATATCTGGCATGAAATATGTGTTTTTCCTTAGGAGTCCCTGGGTGGTGCAGATGTGTGAAATGCTCAACTGCCAGCTAGAATGTTGGCACTTGCACCCACCAGATGTGCCTTGGAAGACTAAGCCTGCCATTTGCTCCTGACAGTTCAAAGCCTTGAAAGCCCAGTGGAGCAGTTCTACTCCACACACGTGGGGTTGCCATGAGTTGGAGCAGACTCGACAGCAGCTAAGGACTCTGACAACAAAGGCTTTTTTCTTTCTAAGAAATGGACCAATATTTGTTATTCTGTCTATCCAGGATGCCTTGCCTGACCCTTCTTAACTTTTCAGCACCCAAGTCAATGTCATCTCTTTTGTGAAGCCTTTGCTGAGTCCACTTGCTGAGACTTATTCCCTCTCCTGCATTCCCACTAAAAAACTGTAGTTTGTGTTGCTACTCATGTGACACAGTCTAATTGGTTGGTGCTGCTTCCTCTCCCCCTCCCCTAGGGAATTCCAGATGTGTGGAACTCCCATGGAATGTTCAGTTTTGTTGCTGTTATTGATTGAATTGTATTCCATCAAAATATGTGTTGTATGTTGTAAGCTTCCGTTGTTAGGTGCCGTCCTGTCACTTCTGACCCATAGCCACCCTCTGAACATCAGAACAAAACACTGCCCAGTCTCATGCCATATCCACCATCATTTTTGTGCTTAAGCCCATTGTTGCGGGCACTGTGTCAATCCATCTCATCAAGGGTCTTCCTCTTTTTCACTGACCCTCCACTCTACCAAGCGTGATGTCCTTCTCCAGGGACTGATCCTTCCTGACAACATGTCCAAAGCATGTAAGACACAGTCTTGCCATCTTTGCTTCCAAGGAGCACTCCGGTTGTACTTCTTCCAGAGCAGGTCTGTTTGTTCTTTTGGCAGTCCATGGTACATTCACCGTTCTTCTCCAACACCACAATTCAAAGGCATCAGTTCTTCTGTTTTCTTTGTTCATTGTCTAGTTTTCACATGCATATGATGCAATTGAAAATACCATGGCTTAGATCAGGTGCATTTTAGTCTTCAAGGTGACATCTTCGTACCTGTATACCTGTGAATACAATCTCATTAGGGAATAGGATCGTCTTTGTTATGCTAATGAGACTTCTTCAGTGTAGAGTATGTTTGTAAAAAGAGCAGATTAGGCATAGAGACAACAAAAAAATAAAACCTGTTGCCATTGAGTAAATTCAGACTCATATTGACCCTATAGGCCAGAGAAGAATTGCCCCCATGTGTTCCAAGGAGCAACTGGTGTATTCAAACTGCTGGCCTTTTGGTGTGCAGCCAAATGCTTAACCACATCACCACTAGGGCCTCTAGGCACAGAGAAGAAAACAGACTGAAGTAGCTATCTAGTACTGTTATAATCGAAATATTACAAGTGGACAGCTTCAACGAACAGAAGTTTATTCTCTCACAGTCTAGTCAGCTAGAAGTCCAAAATTAGGGCATTGGCTCCACGGAAAGGCTTTCTGTCTCTGTCAGCTGTGGAGGAAAGTCCTTTGTCATCCGTCTTCCCCTGGTCTAGGAGTTTCTGTATGTAAGGACCCCAGGTCCAAAGGACACAGCCTGCTCTCAGTGCTGCTTCCTCGGTAGTGTGAAATCCTCACATCTCTCTGCTCATTTCTCTTTTTTGTATATCTCCAAAGAGATATAACCTAATCTTGTAGATTGAGTCCTGCCTAATTAATATAACTGCCTTTAATCCCGCCTTATTAATATCTTACAGGCAGGATGTACAACATATAGGAAAATCACATCAGATGGCAAAACGGTGGACAATCACACAATACCAGACTCATGGCCCAGCCAAGATGCTTTAGGGAAGGAATCTCATACCACCAAGAGAGCAGTGCTGGGAACAGAGTGCATCCTTTGGACTTAAGGTTTCTGCTTTGAGAAGCTCATAGACCAGGGAAAGATTAGTGACAAGGAACTTCCTCCAGAGCTGACATAGATAGAAAGCCTTTCCCTGGAGTTGAGGCCCTGAATTTGGAATTCTTGTCTCCTAGACTGCGAGAAAATCAAGTTCCCTTGTTGAAATTTGTACTACTTGTGATACTTCTGTTATAGCAGCACTAGATAACTAAGACAGAGGGGAAGATGCACTCCTCATGAACATCACCAGGGATTCGAAAAACAACCTGAAAAGGTGTAAGGACCCTTCCCTCGAGCTAAGAGAGAGAGAGCCTATGCCTAGAACTCGTGTCCTGAACTGCAACTTCCAGCCTAGTAAACTGTGAGAAAATGAATTTCTGTGGGCTAAAGCCACAGGCTTGTGGTCTTTCTGTTGTAGCAACACTAGACAGCTGAGACATAGATTGTAAATATAGACCCTTTGTCTCTGTAACCCTTTTGTTGCTTGACTTCTCATTATTCAATAATAAAAATCACTACCTGTGCTTCCCTGTAGTTTGGGCTTACCAGATTTTTACTTTCCCATTCTGTAGGTCACTGAGTTGTGCGACTTGAGAAAGGGCTTCTTGTCTTCAGTGTCAAGTTTTTATTTTTGTCTGTGTTAAACAAAGGTTCTTCTGCTGTTTCTGCTCTGGTAAGTGATTAAAAACTGAAGATCAGATCTTCTCCTGGGAAGAAGAGTCTGTTGGTGACAACTCCGCCTTATATTCATTCTTCTGACAAAAAGAAAAAAAAAAGATTCCGATTACAAAACTCAGTATATTTTTATTATAGATTTTTAAAATATCATTTATTTTGTTTTATTTTTGTGTGTTTTAGCTGAAAGTTTACAATTTGAGTCAGTTTCACACACAAACACTTACACACACCTACTTAGGTGATCCAGCTGTTCTCCCCGCGCTGTGACGGCCCGCTCCTACGTCTCCCTCACGTTTCCAGTGTCCACACAACCGACTACCACCCCCTTCTGTTTTCTCATCCTTCCTACAGACAGGAGCTGCCCAGTTAGCCTCCTATGTGTACTTAAGCCAGGAAGCATACTTTTCACCAGCATCATTTTATGTCTTATAGATAACTTCACTCTTTGTGTGAGGAGCTGGCTTCCAGAATGTTTTCAGTAGAGTCCTTGGGCCATGACTTCCGAGGATGTGCTATTATAGATTTTTTAAAAGAAAATGAAGGAAATTATAAAGGATGAAACCTTAATAAGTTGACTATTCAATGAAGATTTCATGAATAATTTTGTTTCTATCAGATCTTTTTTCTTTGAACATATAATCTATATACTTAAATTTATACATTTATAAACATATTATAATCTATATAAAGTGCTATATCATGCTGTGGGGGCTTAACATTCACTATTAAGGTTTTAAGGAGCCTGGTGATACAGTGGTTAAGCATTTAGCTATGACCAAAAGGTCAGTTGTTTAAACCCACCAGCTGCTCCTTCAGATAAAGGACCTGGTAATCTGCTCCCACAAAGATTACAACCTTGCAGTCACATAAAAATGAAAGCACCACATACTAAAAATTTACAAGATGCAAGAAAGGCAGTGTCCAGATGGAAACTCATAGCAATAGATGCCAACATAAAAAAAGAAAAAATATCTCAAATGAATAGCCTAACTCAGTAACTCCAGCAAGCACACAAGGAAGAATAAATTAAGCCTAAATCTATCAAAGAAAGGAGCTAACAAAGACCAGAGCATAAACAAAATCAAAACCAGAAAAACAATTGAGAATTAATAAAACCAGAAGTTGATTCCTTGAAAAGATCAATAAAAATGACAAACCTTTAGCTCATCTGACAAAGAAAAGAGAGAAAAGATGCAAATATTCAAAACAAGAAATAAAAGAGAGGCATTACAACTAACTCAACAAGAAAAAAAGAAAAATATGACAAAATGTTATAAAGAACCGTATGTCAAAAAAACTGGATGAGCTAGATGAAACAAACTCTTAGAAGCACACAACCTATCCAAGCTAACTCAAGGAAACAGAAAATCTCAACAAACCCATAACAAGTAAAAAGAATTGAGTCAATGATCAAAAACATCCCAACAAAAACTACAGAAGTCCTAGACCAGATGACATCACTGGGGAATTCTATTAAACATTTAGAGAAGAATTGACACCAAAATTGTTTCAACTCTTTCAGAAGTTAAGGGATGGGATACTCCCTAATTCATTCTATGAAACAAACATAAGCCTAAAGTCAAAACCAGTAGTGGGAGAAAAATGGGATGCAGAACTAGAACCCTATTAAAAAGACCAAACTTGATGTCTGACAAGGTGGGGGTGGGAGGTTGCTGGAGGACATGGCCTGCAGACTCTCCGCTACCCAGAACTGAAACCATTTCAAAAGCCAACTCTTCAGACAAAGATTGGGCTGGTCTACAAGACATAAAATGATACTGGCAAGGAGTGCGCTTCTTAGCTTAATTAGATACATGAGACTACCTGGGCAGCTTCTGTCCAGAGGTAAGATGAGAGGGCAAAGGGGAACATGAGCTGGTTGAATGGACACAGGAAATACAGGGCAGAAAGGAAGAGTGTGCTGTCACGGTGTCAGGAGATCAGCTGGAATTACAAAACAGTGTTGTGCAAGCTTTGCATGACAAATTGACTTGGATTGTAAATTTTCACTTAAAATACAACAAAATATTTTTAAATAGATAAAAAGATATCACAAAAAAACCTACAAATCAGCATCTCTTATGAACGCAGATGTAAAAATCCTCAGCAAAAGACTAGTGAACAGAATCCAACCTTATATTAAAAGAGTCATACATCATGACCAAGTAGGATTTATTCCAGGAATTCAGGGATGGTTCGACACTAAAAAAATCAATCAGTGTAATACACCTCATCAACAGAACAAGGGAAAAAAATATCTGATCATCTCTATCACTGCAGAAAAGGCATTTCATAAAAATACAACACCTTTTCTTGATGAAAATTCTAAAGAAGATAGGAATAGAAAAGAAATTCTTCAGTGTAATTCAGTGCATTTAGGAAAAGCCAAAAGACAACATTATACTCAACAGACAAAAACTGAAAGTTTTCCTCTTAAAATCAAGAACAAGAGAAGGATGCCATCTCTCACCACTTATATTCAGTATTATCTTAAAAGTCCTAGCCAGAACAATAAGATGAGAAATAAAAATGAAAGGTATCCAGATTGGAAAAGAAGTAAAATTATTTGTATTTGCAGATGATATAATCCTGCGTATATAACATTCCAGAGTCCACAAGAAAGTATCTAGAGCTAACAGAGGAACTTAGCAAAGCTGAGGTGTACGAGGTCAACAAAAAAATCAGTTGCATTCCTACACACCGGCAACAAGAAATCTGAAAGTGAAATTAGGGAAACAATTCCATTTACAACAATGTCTAAAAGAATTAAAAGCCTAGGATAAACGTAATCAGAGATCTGAAGGACTTATACAAGGAAATACTTCTCAAAGAGATTAGAGAAGATTTAAATAGATGGACGGATGCTCCATGTTCATAGATTGGGAGACTTAATATTGTTGAGGTATCAATACTATCCACAGTGATTTGTAGACTCAACACAGTTCTGGTCAGAATTCCAGCAGCATCTTGGCAGAAATCGAAAAACCAATCCTCAGCTTTATATGGAATGTTGAGAGATCCTCAGTGGCTAAGGCAATGTTGAAAGAGAAGAACAAAGTAGGACTCACTCCCTTGACTACAGGATAAAATCACACAGTCAAGATAGTATCTCTTTTTGCACTTAATTTTTTTTTTTCATTGAAGTCATTCTGCATAATTAGTGGTCTTGTAACCCGTGTTAGCCATTTAACATTCATGGTGGGTGCAGAATTATGCTCCTAGATTCCACTTCCAGAAAGGTCTCGTGGCCTTCTTCAGCTTTAGCCCCTTCCAGGGTGGCTTCAGCAGTAGAGTAGGGCCTCTCTGGAGGTGAAGCCAGCCCCTGGTGGCCAACATGCAGTGAGTGACCCAAGCAGGGTGTAAAGGCCTTGACATTTCAGCCCAGCCTGTGACAACACTGATGGGCCATCTAGTGTCCAGAGCTCCCTGTCAAGCCAGCTGCTGTGGCCGTGTGCACACTGCACCGGAGTATCACTTCTCTCATCACACGGTCCTCTGCCCGCCCCTTCTTTCCCCAGGTGTTCATCTCTAGCAAACTTCTCATCCCGAACTCCACCTTAGCATTGGCTTTTGGAGAATCCAACCCAAGACAACATAATAATAATGACAGAAAATGAGAAAGAGCAGTAGCCATGTTGACTTACTGTGGATTAGGTATTAGGATCTAGTCCCTTCTATATCACTGTCTTTGAAAACATCATTTAGGTTTTTTTTTTTTTGAAAACCTAATTTTACAAAATACAATGATGCTAACCAGTCATCTTTTCTTATTTCCCATGCATCTAGCATCATTTATCATTTGTTTCCTTGCATACGTCAATTAGCTTCTCAAACATGAATTTCTCTTGTTCCTTGTCTCCTTGCCCCTCCATGCCCTCTATTATCCCCACATATATTTTTCATCCTCTTGGACAATTACAACTACTCTGGTATCTATGACTGATCCTGGTACCGGTGACTCTGAATTCATACTCACTAGACTTCACCTTGGTTACAGACCCGTCACTTCCGACTCCCGGGTTCCTGCGCCGGCATGTCTAACACAGCTTCATACCAACGTTTCCTGCTGCTGTCATCCGCACCACTGCCTGCTCCACGTGCACAGACCTACAGCATGTTCTCTCCAGCCTGCTTCACCTATCCCAGCTGATGTACCACTGTGTTGGCTGTCACCCGACACTGCCTCATCCTGCTTATCCGATCAGCCGCTAAGTTCTCCGCAGTCTACCTCCTTGGCCTCCCTCCTGATACTCTTTGCTGTCCCTGTTTGCCATCTTTCAAGGTCTCACTTTTGGCAGGTCAGTTGCAACATGCTAGTCTCCCTACCTCAAAGTTTCTCTTTTCTGATTCCACTCATCGCAGTACAGTCACAGGGATCATTTCACAATGCAGATAAGGTCACATTCTCCACAAGAGTTAAGTGTTTGAAGGCATTCCCCTTGACTGCAGGATAAAATCCATGCTTCTTAATGTGACTTATTACAGGGTACTATGGATTGAATTGTGTTCTCCCAAAAATGTGTGTAGAGATTTGAATGGACCATGATTCCTGGTATTATGTGAGATTCCTGTTTGTCGTAAACCCTACCTCTGTGATGTTAATGAAGGAGGATGGCAGTTGAGTTGGTGGGCTGAACTTAGTGTGTGGGATTGTATTGTGGCTTGGGGCAGCCTCTTGCAATATACAAGAAAGGGAGGCAAACTGAGATTTGGGGACCTTATAACATCAAGAAGCAGTGCCAGGAGCTGAATACATTCTTTGCAAAGGACTTGGGTCCTTGTGCCTCAGAAACTTCCAGTCCAGGGGAAGATTGATGACAAGGACCTTTCTCCAGAGCCAGCAGAGAAAGCCTTGCCCTGGGGCTGACACACCCTTAGCCTAGACTTTTAACTTACTAGACTGTGACAAAATAGTTTCTCTTTTTAAAGCCACCCACTTATGGTATATCTGTCAAAGCAACACTAGATGACAAAGACATGCGGTGACAATATAATTTGTCATCCAAACCATGATTTTTAGAAGGACACTTAATAATTTTCTTTTATTGTGATTGACTGAAAGTGTAAAATCCAATTTAAATTTGCATGCCTGTCTATCTGCAGCTTCTTCTACTTTCCTTGCCTATGACAGCACGCTTCTCCTTGCCATTTTATACATCATATCTTCTTCACAATCTCCTGTCCCCTCCTGTCCACCCTTTCCACTTCCCTCTAGTAAGAGGCCAGTAGGACGACATCTTATAGATGGATAGAACCATAAAGTGCACACACTATATGGTCACTCTGGGACACTTAGCAATTTTTAAAGGATAAACGACGGCTATACTGGGCAAACCAGACTACATTGGCACCTCCTCTCAGGTGTGATGGGATCTGCTGTCTGCTCCATGCCTTTCTTTCCTGCTGTAATCCTCACACCCTAACTTCAGCCAAAACTGATCACTGCTTCTCTGCTAGACTAGTTTCCCCATGCCTACACTTGTTTCCTTCTCTCTAAATATCTTAAAAGTCTCTTCTTAGTGACCCCCCTTTACTGAGAAGCATGTATTTGTGTTTAAAACTCAAGTCTTCTTTGCTTTTCTCCATCCATCCCAATGGAATTGCTTGATTTATGCTCTCAGAGTGCTCTGTCCAGCCTTCTACTGCAGCTGTCTGCACTCCTTCAGACCTTTTATCATAAGAATACAAAGCTTGAAAAGAACACCCTGTGGATCTCTAGATTAGAGGAACATTCTCTGAAAAGAGTGATCAGCATCACTCAGGCTATGCAGTAGATGACCAGACACGGGGGTGGTAGGGGTGGAGTTTACACAGATAACGCTGCAGTAGTTCAAGTTTATGAGCTAAGAAAGTAAAATGAAAACTGTTTAATAATTGAATTCCCAAACCCGTAAACTTAAACCTGGATCAAAAGGTGACGAAATCTGAGGCCCTGGGAAATTCCGTTTGGGACGTATCTCCATCAAGATGGTTTCATCTCCAAATTTTGACCTACTAGTTAGGCAATATTCTGTGTTATTATTGTTTCATCCAAAGAGGTAAAAGGTGGGTGAGACAATCACTCTCTTCTTGTCACTAATGAGGCTCTCAGGGAACGTGGTCCCAGTGGCCATGGAGCCACCCGTAAGTGGCTGCTCTCTATGATTCCCCCAAATATCCTTCTTTGCAGAGGACTCAGTCTGTGAATGTCTGCTCCTTGGTTGCTCTGGACCTGCTTATATTCCCAAGACTTGCTGACCACAGCACCAACCTACCCAAAGTAGGATTACTGCAGAGAAGATACATATATCTGATTTTTAAGATATGGAGTTCTTTTAAAATTACCTTTGCCAAATCTTTCAGCTTGAGGGATCAAAAGCAGAAGTTCTGAATCTGTAAGCTAGACCTGGAGAGAAAACCAGCAGTCATCAGTTGTTTCTCCTTTTTTTATAAGCTATACAGGAGTTGAAGGCTGCTAGCTGAAAAATGTAACCAGAGACACATATGGTCACAGAGTTGGGCTGTGTATATTGCTGCATATTTTTCACTGTTAAATATATAAAATGAGAATCAGTGAGTCCAGCAGGAGTGGTATCAAGATGGAGAGTGGGAACTCAGGTGTTTAGGTAGGGATGAACAGATCTCATCTTTGTAACACCATTAACTGACTTGCAGACATGTCTTAGACTGGAGCTTGATTTGCCATGTTTTGTTCATCCATGTGTAGGTTTCAGAATTTATCTGGTTCTGTGCCCATGAGTGAGGCAAACCAGTCACGTATCCCCGAGTTCCTCCTCCTGGGGCTCTCCCAGCAGCCCCGGCAGCAGCAGCTCCTCTTCGTGCTCTTCCTCGGCATGTACCTGGCCACAGTCCTGGGAAACCTGCTCATCACCCTGGCCGTCAGCGCAGACTCCCGCCTGCACACCCCCATGTACTTCTTCCTCAGCAACCTGTCCTTCATGGACGTCTGCTTCTCCTCCACCATTGTCCCCAAGATGCTGGCCAGTCACATACTCAGGAGTCAGACCATCTCCTTTCCTGGATGTCTCACACAGATGTATTTTCTCATTGTGTTTGTGGCTACAGACAATTTTCTCCTGGCTCTGATGGCCTATGATCGCTTTGTTGCTGTGTGCCACCCTTTACTCTACACAGCAAAGATGACCCCTCAGCTCTGTGTCTTGCTGGTCACTGGGTCGCTGGTCACTGCCAACCTGAATGCTCTATTGCACACCCTGCTGATGGCTCGACTCTTATTTTGTGCAGACAACAGGATTCCCCACTTCTTCTGCGATCTGATTCCACTTCTCAGACTCTCCTGCTCTGACCCTCACCTCAATGAGATGATAATTCTCACTGAGGGGGCCCTGATAATGATCACCCCATTTGTTTGTATCCTGGTTTCCTACATTTGTGTCACTAGTGCTGTCCTGAGAGTTCCACCTACAAAGGGGAAATGGAAAGCCTTCTCAACGTGTGGCTCCCACCTGGCTGTGGTTTCCCTCTTCTATGGCACCATCATTGCTGTGTACTTCAACCCTTCATCCTCCCGTTCAGCCGAGGAAGACATCGCAGCCGCTGTGATGTACGCGGTGGTGACCCCCATGCTGCACCCTTTCATCTACAGCCTCAGGAACAAGGACTTGAAAAGAGCTCTAAGAAAAGTGATTTCTATGAAATTTTTTGCTGTTCAGCCATGACATGGACTCCTGTCATAAAGTAGACTAATTTGTAATAAAATCTTTTTTTCTTCCTGTTTTCTTAAACACAGTAGTTGTCCATTCATGTGTTTGTCGTGGGAGAATGAAACTCTTGATGCAGTCTCATCAAGTTAAAGAGGCAAAGAGATCCTTTCACCAATGGTTCAACTGTTCCAACTGCAAATGCCCTCCAGGCAAAATCACCAGCAACACATCTCCAGCTTACCGTGTTTACTACTGATTACAGTAGAAAAGAACACATTCAATGGGGAATGATGGGGCATCTCAGTAGGATGGTGTTAGAAAGGTCTTACAGGATTTGACTATGAGTTGATTTTGAGACGCATTTAAAGGATCAGGTCTTTGATCTGGATTAGATATTGTTAGAAAGCAGAGTTAATTCTTATAGGGCATATCAATATTTTATTTAGAAAGATGGAGACTAGAACAAGGCAGAAGCTGTAATGGGTAAGGAATTGACCATTTCTCATGCCAGCCAAAATGAGGGATATTTGGTCATTTCTGGGGCTTGGGCAATGGTTATGCTTTTGTCTGTGTATAGACATGACAGCAGTGGCCTCGTTTTATTTTGATCTATCATAGTCCCAGAGTGACCTTGTCTGATATTGTTGTTTTGGTATTTCCCTATGTTCAACGTGAGAGGTGTTCATTTAAGGCTCTGGGAAGTCTTAATTCTTTCAGGCATTTGAGTTAATTATTCTTAGTTTTTACTTGAGCTTTATGTATCATACAACATAATGACAAGAACATGGGTAATTTAAACAAGAAAGAACTAACTTCATCAATCCCAGTGCCTAGCAATGCCAACTTCAGCTTTTTCTTGACTTTTGTCAACATGCTGAAGTATTTGTACATAGGTTCTAATTTATACCCCAGCTTTCCACTTTCTTTTTATAACAAACCTTTTCCAAATTGCTATGAAATCTCCACAATTTTTATTTTACTACTGTTGTATATTTCTGTCAGTTTCCTGTAACAAAATTTACTCATTGGTGATTTGTTTCTGCATTAAAGCACAATGAAAATTTAGTATTTACAATGTGACTGAAATATATTTTGCACACAATTGCAGGAAATAAAAATAGAGTATTGTTTGAAACCAGGAACTCTGGTGGCATACTAGATTAAGTGTTACATCTGCTAACCAAAAGATCAACAGTTCAAATCCACCAGGCACTCCTTGGAACTCTGTGGGGCAGTCCTACTCTCACCTCTGGGGTCACTCTGAGTCGGACTGACGCAACAGCAGTGGGTAGTTTGAAACTGGCTACTATACTCAGGAAAAAACAAGGCAGCTTTCCTTAATTTCCCATTTCAGAAAGATGGATTAGATGACATCTTATGTGAAAACTGGCAGAATTTAGAATCAAAGGCTGTTTCTGAGTTTACCATATGATTTTTTTAATACTTATCATATTTGTATATTAACATGTTGGCCTTGAAGAACATATTTGAAAAAATAGCAAGATTTTTGTGGCTGAACATGGCTGCCCTCATGCTTTCTGCCAGCTTACTGTTCTTGTAATTCCTTGTTATGTGGCCTTGGTAAAACAATTTCATGCAACCCTCTGGCAAGTAGTCACCTTTGTCCTTGACCACTATAAAACCTATACCTTCCTGCATTTGGGTCGGGGAGGGGGGTCTGCCTTCTTTCTCCTGATGACAGAACCCACTGTCTCAGTATGTAACTGTCTCTAACAGACTCTGCCACCACACTGGAGTTGCATGCCTGTTTCCTTAGTCTCTCATCACCTTGGAATTTGGGAGACAAATGTCAAGTTACTGGTCCATGCCTGGAAAATTAGCCAGCCAAGAGACAAAGAAGTAGCAAGTGGGAGTGAGGCATCTGTGGGTATCTTGTTTAGGGTGCAAGAGGTCCTGGATTCAGATGCCAGAGAAGGCCTACATTTTTTTTCCTTCTTTTTCTTTCTTCAGTAGATGCTATACAGAGATCTAGGTTCCATGAAGATCTGGGCACTGGACATTGAAACTGACTGTGGAACTGATTATAATAACGGATCTCAGAAAATTAGATTCTTTGGACTGGTTGAGAATGGAAGACTGCCTGAGGCTTGAAACCTTGAACCAAAACTTATCCCTGAGGTCACTTTATAGCTAAATAACAAACTGACACCCAAAATAGTGACTATCACCCATAAATACTGTGCTGCTGTAAAAAAAAAAATCATCTCTGTGAGACCAGATGGCCAATCATTGCTTTAAAACAAAGATGAGAAGGTAAGGGGACAGGCAAACTAGATGAATGGGAACAGAACAACCAGAACAGAAATTGTTAGAATGGTCATTCATTGTGAAGAGGGTAACCAATGTTAATGAACATCTTGTGTAGAAATTGTGGAAGGGAAACTTAATCTGTTGTGTAAACCGTCACTGAAAACACAACAAAATATAATTTTTATAATGAAATATATTATTAAGTATTTATTATTACTAAAAACAAATGAACAAACCAAGAAAGGCCTCGAGTTTTTTAAGAAGCTCCTACTCGGTGATAGCACACATTAGAAACAAGAACAACATTAAGTGGACTTCAGCATAACTTGAGTACTCCTTCCATCTTAACTCAATACTGCAAGGATAGAGTAGCTGGGGCGGGGGGCGGGGGACCATGCTCTTAGGCGAATTCCAGGCCAATTGGCACAATTAGCGTTTTGCTAAGAGAGCTCTCTGCACCCCACATTGGTGAGTGGCGTCTGGGGTCTTAAAAGCTGCCAAGCTGCCATCCGAGGACACAACAAATGGTCCCAACTCAACAGGAACGGATGCTCATCGAGGACCAAAATGACATGCGGTAAAGACAACCGAGAAGACAGAGAGACCCACAAGAGTGGGTGCCTACATCGACTTGGGACCGGAAGAACCAGATGCTGCCTGGCCACCACCAGTGATAGCCACGATGGAGCTCACAGAGAGGAGTCTCACTGGCAACACAAGAATAAAAAGAGGTGCATCATGAGATCTCCACTAAAAGACCTCAACTGATGGTTCAGCGGTTTTGGGGTTCCTCTGAGAGCATGGCCCCCAACCCTGATGCTGCCCTTTCCCATAAATTATAACAAAGTTCCACTCTTTGGACAGGAATGGATTGGACTCGGCAATGCAGAGTGACCATGTATTGGGAGCACTTTATGGTTCTATACATCTATAGGATATCATCCTGCTGACCTCTGGCTGGAGGAAGGGGAGTGGACGGAGAGGAGGGGAAAGGAGGCTGTTGGGAGGATGAGACATGTATGGAGCAGAGAGGAATAGTGTGCAGTCACCAGACAGGGAGAGCAGTGGAAGCAGCATATAGGTGGGCATGTAAATTTATACGGGAATGTACATTTTCACTCAGTTATGTTAAAAAAAATAGAAAAAAAAAAGAAGCTGCTACTGATACTATTTCCGTTGAACTGGGGCTCTGCCACCACAGTCCTGTCAGTGTCTTGATGTGCTACCTATGTCAGTACCAACTCCAGTGTGGAAGAAGAGAAGATTCCTTTCTAGTCCCCTAAGACCCATCTGCTCCGTAGTCAGAATTGGTCACAGCCCAGGCCTGGGTTCCCACAGTAGCTCCTCGCCCAGGAGGCCAGAATGTAGCTATTAAGCTGCTAGCACGTTGGCGATTGGGGCTGGAAGCTGGATTTGCAGCTGTGCCCTGAAATCTTTCCTCCGCCCTCTCTTTCTTTCTGCTGCTTCTTTCCGTTTCTAAGTCCTTTCTCAAGTGGTCGTAGCCTGTGGGTGATCCTCTCCACCCCTGCCCTAGATCAGGAAGAAGTCCCAGGACCCAGGTACACAGGTGCTGAGTTCCAGCACCCACCCTGAGGGTAGTCTCCTCTGTTCTAGTCTGCCCGTCAGCTGGCCACGTGCCAAGGGAACCACAACACAGAGCAATAAACAGACACAGGGACCCCTGACACCCAGCAATGAGTTCCACTAACTTGGGAAAGTTATAAAATCCCAGTGTTTGAAGAACAGTAGATGCATTGTTGGTCTGAGGCTGTGATTCCCTGTGGTTACACCCCTCGTCCAACCCACACCTCTATAGCTCAGTAAGGATTCAGGAGAAGGCATGTCCTAAATTGTACCAGAGAATATCATGTGCTTGTTAATAAACCTAAAATTCATGGTGAAACCTGTGAGACCTAGAACTCTATGGGACTGCCTTGTTTTTGAGGTCTTGTGAGGGTGTAGTCTTATAACTTTTGTTTTGCTTGCTTTAGTGGAAAATATTCGAATTTTCCTTCTCTGATAGGTTTCTGCCTTACCCAGATTTTGGCTTTCTGCTTTTACTGTACTGCCCCGAAGCTCTAGCAGGGTGTCAGAATCAACTTGACTGCAATGGGTTTGGGTTTGGGTGGTGCCAACAGTTCACACTGGGTCACTAACCTAAGGGCTGGAGTTGGAGGTTTCGTGCTGTGAAAGCGAGGCCTGGCAGTCTGCTTCCATAAGGATTACAGTCAAGGAAACCCTGGGGAGCAATCCTACTCTGTCACACACGAGGTCGCCATGAGGCAAAATCTCCTCCTTGGCAGTATCTTCTAATCCTTGTTATGTCTAAGTACATGGAAGATGAAAATGAAAATATCTTCAAGAACAGCGCTGTGTAAAGTGCTCTAGAAAACTGAGAAAGAGTCAAACAGCACTCTCAGAAACGCTGGCAAAAGAGGAGAGTGGCCTCTAGTGCCTTGCCGGGTGCAGCCTTTCCACACAGGAAGGTGACAAGTTCCAGGCTGCTAGAGGGAGCCTCAAAGCAGCAGGACCAGCTCAGACCAGCTCTCAGGTGACTCAGGGGTTGCAACACCCTTGGACTGCGGACAGACAGACGACGTTGTACTGTGGACTCTAGGGTTCGTCCCAGGTGTAGGTGCTGTTGCTCACTGGGCCTGGTGACTGGCTGTCTTGGAGAATCCAGGGTTGAATCGGGCCAGGCCTCCTGGGCAGCTGTCTGGCTTGTTTTATACCTTGCAGAGGAAAGGCTGGTGAGTCAGCATTGGTGAGAACTCGGCCCAGAGACATTGAGGTCCAGCTGAGTGGCTCAGAGCACTGCCCTGGGTCATTCTAGCCTTCCAGGGGAATACCAGGGTTTGGGGGGAGAGCTGTTGACCAGTTGGAAGCCCCAGGTCCTGATTAGTTCCCCCAAGGCTGCCTGGTACCAGCCAGTCTCTGGCTGTATTTAACACTCAGGGCAGTTCAGTCAGTAGAACTCACAGTTGTGGGTTCCAGCCCCATGTGGGTGTTATTGGTTTTGATTCAGCCTTGGAGAAACTGGCACTGGGGACACTGGGGTGGGGGGAGGTGAAGCCAGAGTGTTAGTGAGCCCCTGTTCTGCGCATCCCCTGAAGTTTTCTTAGATTGTACACTCTACCCCGGCACTGCCCTGGTGGGGGTTTTGCCCCGTATATGTGACCGTTGATTGTGGAAAACCGGGGACTCACGAATAGGATGTAAGCACAGTGCAGTTTGGTACCGGGCTCTGGGATGCTAGTTTTGCACCAGTAGCAGACAGGGAATGAAGGGGAGAGGGCTGAATCCAGGCCGGGTCTGGAATAAGGAGAGGGAGACCAGCGGAGGGGAGAGGAGGGTGACCTGTCAGAGGCCACTCTCATTCCACTCCTTCTGTGATTGGCTCCCAGGGAGGACTCTGCACCTCTCAGGCCTGAGATTCCACCCTTGCCTCCCCCTTCTCCAGTTGTTGCCCCTGTGCTGTCTCCCTAGGTCCCTCTTCTCATCCCCATGGGGTGCTGCACCCTGTGACAGTGGTGGCAGTCCCAAGGGAAAGCCTGCCCTCCTGTTCCCGGGAGAGGCACAGCTCCCACTCGGGCTCCGGTGCGCATCTGGGCCGGATGGAGCGCACCTGGGCCGGATGGAGCGCACCTGGGCCGGATGGAGCGCACCTGGGCTGGAGCCCCGCGGTCTGAGGGGAGTCCTAACAGCAAGCGCCTGGCAACTAGTGTTCAAATGACGACTGGAGCCTCGGTGGGGTCTTCGGTGAGTCTGAGAAGCTGGGTCCACTGCATCCCCAAGGGCCGTGAACCAATAAATTGATGTGAAAGTGTGCCCGAGAGCCCCAGCAGGACAGGTTGCAGGCCCTGGCAGTCTGGCTGCAGGCCCACAAGATAAAGCTGCGACTGTGGGGCTCCAGGCTCGTCCTGGTCCTGACAGAACCAGAGAGGGACAACCAGTGTTTGGAGTCTGAGAGGCAGGGCTGGTCCTTGGGGGTGGACTGAGGACAACGTGGGCACTTGGGCACTGGCTCCTTGTTCTGGGGATGTGACTCGTCCTTTGGACACACAGGTGTCGGCCTAAGCTCTATTGTTACTTAAAATGGTTGGCATCTGAGCAGCAAGACTGGAGAAAAGAGGAAATGCGGGTTCTGTGATCAGTGCCGGTCCCCGGCTGCGTCCCAGTCGTGGCCTCTCTGTCCCTGTGCAGGCCCTGAGGCCCTAGAAGATTCAGCTACGAGGGAACATGTGACCATCGAGCCGGGGTAGGGCAGGCCTCCTGGCTCTTCCTGTCTCATGAGGGCAGAGAGGCAGGTGGCCGACCATGGGCCCCAGAGTGGCATGGGACTGCCTTTTTGTATGGTCCCATGCTGAGACAGCAAGAGCCTTTGGTTGATGAGTGTTGTAGAGGTTATAGCTGAGCAGTCCTTGGGGCTCAGGTCTGACTCACCCCCTGACAAGGTTTCTGTCACTCTAAGCCCACCGTACCAGTATCTAGATACTGCATCTGTGGCCCCCAGGTGCCACGCTAGCCAGGTGGGTTTAGCTTGAATCTCTTATCTCAGGGTTAGGTTTGAGTCCCACATTGGGTGTGCTTTTTAGAGCCCAAGCTAGCCTTTAAAATTCCCCAGTCATGGTGTCTTGATCTTTCCTGAAGCCTCACATCAACTGAGTATTTGTCCAGAATGTGGGCACCGTGCAGAAGATCTTACTGAGCAGGGGAAGCCAAACCCATGGGGCACAGGATCTTGGTTGTTTCCCCTGCTCACCCCAGCGTGCACCACTCTGTAAAAACACACTCCCACTGCATTGATTCCAACTCATAGCTACCCTATAGGACAGAGTAGAACTGCCTCATAGAGTTTCCAAGGAGCACCTGGTGGATTCTAACTGCCAAGTTTTTGTTAGCAGCCATAGCACTTAACCAGTATGCCACGAGGGCTTCCATACTACTCTATGGGTGCGGTTTACCCAAGAGGGTGTGTCCCAGGGCACTGGCTCCAAGCCCCTGGACACAGCCACTGCCCCTTCTTTCTGTAGAGCAGTGTCTTAGCTGGTACTGCTGTAACAGAAATACCACAAGTGGATGGCTTTAACAAAAACAAGGTTATTCTTACACAGTCCAGTAGGCTACAAGTCCAAATTCAGGGTGTCCACACCAGGGGAAGGCTTTCCCTCCTTGTCTGCTCTGGAGAAAGGTCCTTGTATTGCATCCATTTTGGTCAGGAAGCATCTTGGCCCAGGAACCTTGAGTCTGAAAGACGTGCTCTACTTCCCGTACTGTTACTTGATGGTATGAGGTTCCCATCTCCCTGCTTGCCTTACTTTCCTTTTATACCTTACAGAATAAGTCACACTCCAGGGAAATTCTCTTCACACTGGAGCAGAAAAGTGACCTTAGAAAGCGTGCTATAGTCCCACCCTAAACTTCTTTAACACAATCCAGTCTACTATCCACAGACAGAGATTAGGATTTACAGTATAGGAAAGTCACAAAAGGGAGGGCAATCCCACAATACTGGGAATCATGGCCCAGCCAAATTACTACACACATTTTTGGAGGACACAATTCAATCTATGACAAGCAGTCTGCCCCTCTGGACTGGATAGAACTTGATGTTTGGTACCATGTATTTGGTGGATACATGAAGGTTCATTATTCCATGAGGTTTTCATGTGAATACTATTTATTAGAACTCAAATGTCAAGATGAGGAACACATTGTTTATAGATAACTTCAAGTGGCAGATTAGTTAGAGAAACTGTGGTGTCTTGAGGAAAATTTTTCAGGGATGCAACTGCCACCTCTGACTCAGAGTGCATGGTATTTATGAGTAATTCTGTGATGTTAGCAGTCCAGGAAAGTAAATTTTACTATTTTTTTGTTTGTTTCTGTAGTGTGATTTTTATTAAAAAAAAATATTTTACTGTGCTTTAAGTGAAAGTTTACAATCCAAGTCTATTGTATAAAACCCTGTGCACACACCACTACGCAACCATAGCTGCTCTCCCCACCCTGCGATAGCGCATGTCTCCTTTCCACCCTGTACTTCCCTTATTCATTCAACCAACTCCTGTTCTCCAGATCTCCACCCTCCCATCTCACCTTCGGACAGGAGCTGCTCTGACAGCGTCATGTATATATTTAAGACAAGAAGCACATTTCACGAGCATCGCTCTGTCTTATAGTTCAGTCTAGTCTTCGTCTAGAGAGTTGGCTTTGGTTCTGTTTTCAGCTCTCAGCTAGCTGTGTTCAGGGGTCATGTCCTCATGGTGTCATCCAGGACACTGGAACATCAAGTCTACTCTTTTAATTTCTTGTGTCACTTTGACTTCCCCTCCATCTGAAAGACTTATGAATACATTAATTTGTCCCTCTTCTTGGTATAATGTTATCGTTATTTACCTACTGAGATCTGTTTCCCTATTTTTACTGTTCTAGTTTTGATTCATTTTTGTGGTTGCCCTAGCTATGTTGATATCTGGATGATCTTTCCTGCTTGTAGTTTTGAGTATATATGTAATGTTATTGATTTTCTAATCAAAGAAATTCCTTCAGTTTTTTTTTGTAATTTTAATTAGGTTTTTGCAAATTCTGTAAACTTCTGTTTGTGTGGGAATGTCCTAATTTTGCCACCATATTTAAGAAACAATTTTGCCGGATATATAATTTTGGTTGGCCATTTTTTTTTCCATTAAAGCTTTCTATATGTCACTCCACTGCCTTCTTGCCAGCGTGGTTCCCACTAAGTAATCCAAGCTCAGTCTTACTGACTCTCCTTTGTATGTTTTTTTTTTTTTTTTTTTTTTAATTTAAGCCTAGCTTACTTTAAAAGCTTCTCCTTACCTTTAGTTTTGGTAAATTTAATTATAATATGTCTTGATGTCTTTCTTTTGGGAATCTATCTTGTGGGGAGTTTGATGAGCTTCTTGGATAGATATCTTTTCATCTTTCATGATATCAGGGAAGTTTTCTGTCAACATATCTTCAACAGTTATTTGTATTTCTGTCCCCCTCCACTTTCTGATACTTCAGTCACTCATAAATTATTTTTTTTTGATGGAGTCCCACATAAAGCTTAGCAATTTTTTGTTTATTTGAATCTTTGTATCTGACTTTTCGTCATATATGCTAGTATCAGTTGATTTACCTTCAATCTCACTAGTTTTACATCCCATTGCCTCAATCCTGCACCTTGGAATTTCTACTGAATGGTTTAATTGTGTAATTTTATTGTCTGTCTGCTGGATATCAGATCATTGTTGCAAGTATTTCCTGCAGTCTGTTTAATTTTTCATTATGCTCTGCTGCGCTTTGCCTAATCTCCTTCCTGATGTCTTAAAGAGCTTTAAACATTAGTCTTTTGTGTTCTACCTCTAATAGTTGCAGGAAGTCTTCCTTATCTAGAAATTTTTTTTTATTGTTTTGGGAGTTTTCTGAAGCCAGATTAATCTGCTTCTTTAAATATTTGAAATTGCTCGTTGTCTTCAAGCCATCAGAAAGTTGTAATTTATTTATGCCTGGTTATTGTGTTCTAAGACACACACACACACAGACACACACACACTGAGTGTCCAGATAGGCATACTGTCTGGTCATTTGAACTAGTTGGATTATTAGAGCCTTAGAAATTCCAGCACCCTGTCACTCCACCATATGGTTACAGCTCTGAGCATGCTGACGGAGGTAGGGGGTTCCTGACTCAGGGGAGACAGGAGAGGTTTTTATTTTTTCCCCCACTTTTGTTTTCTTTCCGAAATCTGAAAAAATAACTGAGAGTGCACAAGTAAAGTGATGCCCTTCCAGCCCAGGCAGTACATCAGAGTTTAGCCCCCAGTTCAGACCAGGGAAGGGAGGGGAAAGTGATGGGGAAAGGGAGAGAAATCAGAGTATAAAAAAGATTTAATTCAGCAAGAGTTCACAGGCACCTAGCTTATGGCATTCAGGTGAAAGTCTTCTGTGTTTCTGTAGGTGCAGATGTCCAAACCTCAGCTTCCCTGCTTAGAAGGACAAGCTCCACTCATTGCACCACTGCTCTGACCACTCACCACAGCAGTACAGCTCCACTTGGTTGGTGGAAGTGTGTACCTCTGCAAATATGGATTTAATTCTGGCTGAAATAGTTGTTTCTCCTGTCACCCTCTCCAATCTTTCAGCTTTCTCCCTGATATTCAGGTCTCCTAGAATGTCCTATATAACCCATTTTGTTGTTTTTCTGGTTCTTTGTTGTTACAGGGATCTCAGGATACATGCAGCTGTGCCACAATTTTAGCCCACCTCTTGAAAGTAAACTTTGTAATGTATAATATCAAATGCTTTATGGACACATCAAAGCCAGATATTGTCTTCAGAACATGTACAGAGGAAAACTGTTGAATTGTGATATCTGTTGTACTCAGCAATTTTCTGTTCATTGTTCAAGTCCTTATTCTGCCAATTTATCGGACCATAAAGTGTTCCTATTTCTGTCTCATTTACTCAAACATTAAAATAGTGAAAAAAAGACTTGTATCTGGCCCCTTATAAAAGTGACTATTGACATACAAAGATAAGCATGTGATATTATTTTCCCAAGTGATATTTATCCAGAACACAGGTGATTAAGCAGAGAGTGAAGAATGTAAATAACATATGATATCTTTAACCTTCACCTAGTGGGCATGCTCTAGCCCAGGACTTCCATGAGATTAAGTTCATGGGGTGCTTAACATAAATTACCTCATTTATATCACCACAACTCTACATGGTGAATATTATTTCTCCATTCTATGGATGACAAAATTTTGTGATTCAGTGAGGATAGATCACTTACTTTGCACATAATAACAGGAAGGAAAAATTTCTGGAGAAGGACGTTATACTTGGTGACGTAGAGTGCCAATGAAAAAGAGAAAGGCCCTCAGTAGAATGGATTGACCTAGTGGCTACTATAAACCAAACCAAGTTTGTTGTTGGAGAATCCATTTCAACTCATAGTGACCCTATAGGACAGAGTGGAAACATCCCATAGCATTTCCAAGGAGCTGCTGGTGGATTCAGACTGCTAATTTTTGAGTTAGCAGCTGAGATTTTAACCATTGGTGGACTCAAATATACCTTCTATTGGGAGGATGTCACAGAACAGGGCAACATTTGATCCTGCTATACATAAGGTCACTATGAATCAGAGCCAACTTGATAGCACCTAGCAACAACTAAGGTCACACAACTGGTAAATGTGAATCTAGGAATTGAGTACAGACTTGTGTGAATCCAAAGATACTCTTAATCCCTATATAGTTCCATAGATATTTCATAGCAGTGACACCATCCGAAGCTGAGAGAGGTATAAAATATAGGACTGTGGGTTCTCTTCAACAGAAAGGTTGTTGACAGAGGTTATCCCCAGGATTGTATCTTTTCCAACGCTGTCAAGGCCTGGAACAGGAATTAACTTGCGTGATAGGTCTTTATTATTAGTGTTGGATGTAAGAGCCCAGAGAGAAGAAGGGATGACTACTGTCTGCTTGTCTCTAATGAATCTCTCAGGGAACGCGGTCCCAGTGGCCACAGAGGCTCCTGTAAAGGGCTCACACTTGATTCCCCAAAACACCCTTCCTGCACTGAGGACTGAGGCCATGCACTCCAGGTCCTCGTTCACTGTAGGCTAAGAGTTGCAGTTCTCAGTAATAACCATCCAATAATCTCTGTCTCAGTCTGAAAAAGGGAAGTGAGCCTGGGACTCCTGGTGACACTGAGGACTGCAGCTCTTCCCGGGTAAGAGTCATGCCAGTGTAGAATTCACCAATAACTGCTTGTTGGGGTACAAAGCCTTGCAGACGGGTGCCTCACTAAGGCTTTTAAGCGAAACCACAGCTCTAAACTCACTAGCTGTTCCTCGAGATCACCTAGGAATGACCAGTACATGCCCTGTCTGTTCTTGAGTTCCTGGACTGTGGGCATCACCGTCTGGCTGAGTTCCTGCCTATATCTTTGAGTCGTTCCCATTTTTAATTTTACCAGTTGCACTCTGTAAGCATGAGTCCAGAAAGAAGCTATGGCCGCAGTAATATTATGAGTAAAGCCCGGAAAGCGGTGGCTGATACATGGATGATAATCTTCTCTGAGAATGTGTCTTAGGAATGTGTACCATGTCCAGATTAAAGATGACAAAACTGAAACTCAGAGAAATTAAACATTTCCTCTAAGACAACATCATTGATGGTATCAGTCACCTATATTAAATGCTTATTGCCTGTAAGTCTCTATGGTAACCATTATACATATATATCTGTTGTGTACTACTCAATACAAATCTTAACCTCTCAATATTTTGCATTTGTAGTGTTTTAGAACTCTCTGAAAAAATTCACAGTATTAGTATAAAGTTCAGACAGCATAAAATGACCTACAGACAAAACCACTGTCAAAATCTTCTGAGCATTCTTCCAGAGGTACTATGTATGCAGAAGTATTTGTTTGGATTTTGCTAATGAAAATATGGAGGCTGAGATGTTCAGGAGCTGACTGAAATCCCCAGGAAGCAAAATCCTAGTGACTTACATCACACAGAGTTTACCCACTCTGAGCTTTTTAATTGTCCCAGCTCAACCACACTTTTCCAGGTTTTGAAATTTGTTTTGTCTTAGCTGCATCTGGACACAGGCCCCGATGCCCGTGAGCAGGGCAAACCAGTCGCGTGTCTCTGAGTTCCTCCTCCTGGGGCTCTCCCAGCAGCCCCAGCAGCAGCAGCTCCTCTTTGTGCTCTTCCTCGGCATGTACCTGGCCACAGTCCTGGGAAACCTGCTCATCATCCTGGCCATCAGGGCAGACTCCCGCCTGCACACCCCCATGTACTTCTTCCTCAGCAACCTGTCCTTTGTGGACGTCTGCTTCTCCTCCACCACTGTTCCCAAGATGCTGTCTAACTACACACTTGGGAGTCAGACTATCTCTTTCCCTGGATGTCTCACAGAGATGTATTTTTTTATTATGTTTGGTGACATAGACAGTTTCCTCCTGGCTGTGATGGCCTATGATCGCTTTGTTGCTGTGTGCCACCCCTTACACTACACAACAAAGATGACCCCTCAGCTCTGTGTCCTGCTGGTGGCTGGGTCATGGGTCATTGCCAGTCTGAATGCTCTGTTGCATACCCTGCTGATGGCTCAACTCTCATTTTGTGCAGACAACAGGATCCCCCACTTCTTCTGTGACCTGACTCCTCTCTTGAGACTCTCCTGCTCTGATACTCACCTCAGTGAGATGATGGTTCTTACTGAGGGGACCCTGATAACAATAACCACACTTGTTTGCATCCTGGCTTCCTACATTCGCATCACCTCTGCTGTCCTGAGAGTCCCATCTGCAAAGGGAAGGGGGAAAGCCTTCTCCACCTGCGGCTCCCACCTGGCAGTGGTTTCCCTCTTTTTTGGTACCATCGTTGCTGTGTATTTCAACCCTTCATTCTCCCTCTCAGCTGACATTGTAGCCACTGTGATGTACACGGTGGTGACCCCCATGTTGAACCCTTTTATCTACAGCCTGAGGAACAAGGACTTGAAAGGGACCCTAAGAAAAATGGTTGGCCAGAAGACATTTTCTGCCCAGTTGAAGCATCACTGCTGAATCTCATTCCCAAGCAAACTTCTTTTTCACAAGTTGAGCATAAGGTTGCATTTGCTTTGTCAAAACCAGTCTGGAAACAAATATTTTACTAGGGGCACATGGAAGACTATCGTTACTTTTTATTCATTTATCAGTTGACTGGGATTCACGTGTAACCCTGCTGTATGTGCCAAGGAATAAGACTTCTCTTTGATTATGAACTTTTTAGTTATTTTGCACTCAAATTTGTCCTTTTTAGGTGGCCCATTTGGAAACATATGTGTTGTGGGCTGAATTGTGTCTCCCCCAACAAAATATCTGTCAGTTGGCTCAGCCATGATTCCTAGACTGAAGGCAGGAGGGACGGGAAATCTGGTCATAGGGAACCGAAGTTAAAGAAGAGAGTGTTTACATGTCGTGGGGTTGGTAACCAATGTAACAAAATAACATGTGTATTAATTTTTTAGTGAGTAGCTAGTTTATTCTATAAAACTTCATCTAAAGTAGAATTTTTAAAAAAGAGAATTGAAAGGCAGAATAAAAAAGTATGTTTGCCTCAAAGAATACATGGGATTGTTTCCAATATTTTGTCTATATATCCAATAAATCGTCATATGATAGGAACTGCTGTTCATTGGCAGCTTGAAAGAAGTCTCCAACCTTGTGTATAGGAGCATGTGGATAGGACTGGGGTCAAGGAAATGGGTGACATCAGAAATGTCCTCCTCAGTAAAGTATATTACTTCTTATTCATACATGTCAGTTTTCATTGTCTTTACATTTTTATAATAGTCTACTAGGTTTTCAAATGTAGCAATATTTAATTGTTCCTAGTATTCCAATAAACGTTTTAAAACCCCTTTTATATTTATCGTAATTATTCTTTTTATTTTGGGCATAATTTTGCAAGAATAATTCATCAGCTACCACTAAGTATCATAAAGCCCCTGTTGTTAGGTGCTTACAGTGACCCCGTGTACCACAGAATGCGATACCACCATCCTCACAATCGTCACTATGTTGGACCCTATCGCAGCAGCCTCTGTGTCAATTGTCTCCACAGTGTCACTGTGAGTTGTAACTGACTCAAAGGGAAAGGAATTTACAACGTTCCTACCCTCCCCACCTAAAAAACCTAAATAACAGTATTGGCACAATAATAAAAACCCAAATAAATGTAGCAGAACAGAGAGGCTACCGACATATCCATATCTATCTACCTATCTACCTATCTGTCTATTCATATACATACATAGATTTATGTGAATTTCAACTCATACCGGCTGTACAGGACAGGGTAGAACTGACCCACAGGGTTTCTAAGAATCAGCTGGTGGATTTAACCATTGCGTTAGTCGTCAAATACTTAAACCGCTGTGCCACCAGGGCTCTGACGATAATAAAACCTAAAGTGGAACAGAGAGGCTAAAAACACATCTATATCTATCTCTATATACAGACATACATGAGTTTACAGAGTAGTCCAGAGGATGTACTTGGTCATGGAGCTGGGGGTGTCATAATTTTGACCCCATCATGACCTTACAGCAGAACCCTGGCAAATCACCGAATCTCTCTAGACCCACGATATCTTGAGTGGGGATGATAAGGATACTTACTTCATTGCTCTGATTATTAAAATAGATACGTTGAAGAAAAGACTTGTTCAACTGCCTGGAACACGATAAATTCTCAATACATATTCAACACAACAGCCTTTTGCAAATAATATAAGTGGTGTTACACTGAAAATGAACTGAGGAAACTTCATAAGTATCTGAGAAAGTGAAATTGTCTTGATTGCAGATTTATTAAAAAGTCAAATGTAAAACTAGAAGAAACTATAGGTGAAGATTTCAGTAATGACATAATGGAATGGAAACAGAACTGAAGAAAAAGCAACGTATTTTTAGTGGTGGTTACATAAAACTTTACTTATTTTATACATCCAAAATACCATAAACAAGACCAAAAATTCAAGTATAAATCGGCAGAAGAATTTTGCTTCATCTGTGAAAAGATATCTAATATGCTGAGTAAATACTGTTTAACAACTTAGTACTGAGTCAGTATTTTTAAAACTCATAAAAAATAAGAGAAAAATAGGTAAAAGATAGGATAGAAATTTAAAAGAGTAAGTGAAAGTATTTGTTCTCAGTAGCAAAAAAGGAAGGGAACAGAAATTACGGCATGAATATGAATTGAAACAAGAATTCAGTATTGTTTTATTTAAAAAATTGGTGAAACATTAAAATGCTGGGGTTGATGTGTGGTGAGAAGGCAATCTCATATCTTGCTGTTAGGAAATAATTTGATTAAAAAAATTGTGGAACTTGTGACTACAGTGTTATTTAAAAAGCTATCTATAGGAGAGCAAAAGGTAAAAAATTCCTTTATATCAAAGATGAGGAGAACAGAGAAACTAGAATCTGGAAATGGAACAATCAGAACACAGTTACAGAGAATGCCAACATGATGCGGACGGTGTAACTGATGTATAGAAATTATCAAACTGAAACTTCATTTTCTCTGCCAGCATTCACCAAAACACAATAAAATAGTATTTTTATAAAAGGACTGATAGGCAATTGAGTAATACATGTTAAAATATCAACCAACATCCCAAATTCTTTCTATAGGAATTTATCCTTAGGAAATAAGCAAGGACACCTACAGAAGTATATTTACAAAGCTGCTTAGACACACTATGTGTAAAAGTACAGATCAGAGTAAAATTGAACAAAAGCTGTAAAACCAGACTCACTGCTGCTGAGTCGATTCTGACTCATAGTGACCCCATAGACTGAGTAGAACCACCTCATAGAGTTTCCAAGGAGTGCTGAGTGGATTCAAACTGCTGACCTTCCAGTTAGCAGCAGTAGCACTTAACCACTACATCATCAGAATTTCCAACTGAAAAAAGTGGGACTGAAATTGAATAACCCTGCATGCACAGTGGTTACGCACCCTGCTGCTAACTGGAAGGTCAGCTGTTCAAACCAGCCAGCCACCTTTGGAAGAAAGATGTGTCAGTCCACTCCCGTAAAGATTACAGCCACGGAATGGGGCTTGTTTTTTGTTTTTGTTTACTTAAATAAATACTTGTTTTTTAAGACAGAAATTCTTTAATGAATTCCCTTTGTTAAAATCTTTCATATTCATGGATCAACAGTAGAAGTCCTGAATCTGTAAGGGGGGCCTTGGGACAAGTAGTCAGCTCTTGCTCTTTTCTTTACGAACTACAAAGAAGTTGAGGCTGGGAACTGAAACAGGTAAGCAGAGACACATTTAGTCACAGAACTGGGCTGTATATATTCACATGTGTCTGTTAATGTCAAAAACACAAACCAACAGTCAGTGAGTACAGTAGGAATAGCATCAGGACTGATTGTGGGAATCCGGGAGTGTAGGTGGACTGAGCGTGGGAACCTGGGCGTGTAGGTGGGCTGAGCGGGGGAACCTGGGCGTGTAGGTGGGCTGAGCGGGGGAACCTGGGCGTGTAGGTGGGCTGAGCGGGGGAACCTGGGTGTGTAGGTGGGCTGAGCGTGGGAGACTGGGAGTGTGAATGGACTGAGTGTGGGAACCTGGGCGTGTAGGTGGGCTGAGTGTGGGAACCTGGGCGTGTAGGTGGGCTGAGTGAGGGAAACTGGGTGTGTAGGTGGGCTGAGCAAGGGAAACTGGGTGTGTAGGTGGGATGGACAGATCATGTCTGAGCAACTCCATTAACTGGTTTGCAAACATGTCTTAGTCTCGAACTTGATATGTTATATCTTAGCCATCCGTGTCTAGGTTTCCAAATTTGCTGTTGTTAAAGGCATTCACTTGTGATCAAGATGGCACTACAAATAATTGGGGGAAGGCAGAACTGTTTGACATATGGTGCTGAAATGAGTCATTCACATAAGTGTGTGGAATTTAGATGATCACCTCACATCTCGTGTGAGAATGAATTCTGGAAAGATTAGAGAATTAAATGCACAAACCCAAACCCAAACCACCACCACCAACACAAAACCCTACCACAGAAAAGCTGAAGATAATATAAGACCGTATTAGCCAGCCTCTGGGTGGAATAAATGCTTTCTTACTGTTACTTAAGGACAATGTTAATTAAAGAATAAATGTTTAATAATAATATGAAAGAATAATGGCAAAATCACACAAAGGAAAAATATAAATTTAATAACATGAAAATTTTAAATTCTTATTAGGAAATAGCACAAATGATACAATAAAGAACAATTCAACATAAGATCTTTTTTAAAAAATGAAAAGGCAAAAGTTAACAGGAAAACTTGTACAAATTGATAATGAATTAATATTTTGAATGAGAGAAATTTTATGAGTCAATAAACTATTAACTACCCAATACCAAGAAGACACGAACAATTTGTAGAAAAAGAAACATGAATGGCTAAAAGAAGTGAGAATATTCAGCCTTTCTAGTAATACGTTGTTGTTGTTAGGTGCTACTGAGTCAGTTTCAACTCTTAGTGACCATGTACAAAGAGAATAAAATACTGCCTAGTTTTGTGCCACCCCTAACAGTCCTTACACTTGGGCCCACTGTTGCAGACACAGTGTCATTTGGTCTCATTTGGTCTAGCTCTTTTTCACTGACCCTCTACCACACATGATGTCCTTCTCCAGGTGCTGGTCCCTTCTGATAACATGTCCAAATTACAGGGGGCAAAGTCTCATCACCCTTGCTTTCCAGAGCCTTCTGGTTGTACATTTTCCAGATTTGATTGCTCATCTGACAGTCCATGGCATAGTCAATATTCCTCATCAACACCATGATTCAAAGGTCTGTCTTACTCAGTGTCTCACTTTGATGTGCATACGAAGTGATTGAAAACATCATAGTTGGGGCTGCCTTGCCTTACTCAAAGCAATGTCTTTGCTTTTGAACACATGAATGAGGTCTCTTGCAGCAGATTTGCCTAATGCCATACGTCCTTTGATTTCTTGCCTGCTGCTTCATTGGGCATTGATTATGGACTCAAGCAAAATAAAATCCGTGAAACTTCAAGTTTTCCTCTGTTAATTACATTACTTATTGGTCCAGTTGTGAAGATTTTTCTTGCCTTTGTGTTAAGCTGCAAACCATATTGCAGGCTGTAGTCTTTGATTTTCATCAGTAAGTCCTTCAAGACCTCTTCACTTTCAGCGAGCAAGGTTGTGGTACCTGTAACCATAGATCGTTAACGAGCTTTCCTCTAATCCGGATGCCTTTGTCTTCTTCCTATCACTCAGCTGTTCAGATTATGTACTCAGCAGACAGACTGAGCCAGCACGGTGAAAGGATACAAGCCTGACACGCACTTTTCCTGACTTTAAATTACACAATATTTCCTTATTCTGTTTGAGTGATTTTTTTTTGTCTACGTACAGTTCACTTTCTGAAACTGTTACGCACACAGCCGAGTGCTTTCACACAGTCAATGAAACACAAATAAACATCTTTCTGGTATTCTCTGCTTTCAGCCATGCTATACCTGACATCAACAACGATGTTCCTGGTTCCACCTTCTCTTCTGAATCCAGCTGAAATTTCTGGCAGTTTCCTGCTGAAGTACTATAGCAATCCTATTTGAATGATTTTCAACATAATTTTACTTGTGTGTGATGTTAATGTTGCTTGATAATTTCTGCATTCTTTTGGACCACCTTTCTTTGGAATGGGCACAGCTATGGGTCTCTCCCAGCTGGTTGGCCTGGGAGCTGTCTTCCACATTTCCTGGCGCAGAGGAGTGCGCACCTCCAGCAGTGCCTCTGTGTGTTGAAACATCGCAGCCGTATTCTGTCGATTCCTGGAGCCTTGTTTTTCACCAGTGTCTTCAGTGCAGCCTGGATTTCTTTCTTCATTACTGTTGGTTCTTGGTCATATGGTACCTCCTGAAATAGTTGAATGGTAACCGATTCTTTTTGGTACACAATGACTCTGTGTATTCCTCCCATCTTCTTTTGATGCATTCTGCATCATTTAAGATTTTCCCTGAAGAATCCTTCAAGGTTGCAACATTAGGCTTGATTTTTTTTCTTTTCAGTTCTTTCAGCTTGAGAAATGCCAAGTGTATTCTTTCCTTTTGGCTTTCTAATTCCAGGTCTTTACATATTTACTTACAATGCTTTAGTTTGTCTTTTTGAACAGTCTTTGGAATTTTTTGTTCGGCTGTTTCACTTTATTTATTCCTTTTGCTTTAGCTATTCAAGAGCAAGTTGCAGAGTCCCTTCTGATACCCATTTTGGTCTTTTCTTTCTATCCTATCTTTTTAATGACTTCTTGATTTCTTTGTGTATGATGTCCTTCACTTCCTTTCACAATTCATGTGGTCTTCAGTCACTAGTGTTCACTGCATCAAATCTAATCCTGAGATGGTCTCTAAATTCAGGTGGGATATATTCAAAGTCATATTTAGCTTTCGTGGGCTTGCTCTAATTTTCTTCAGCTTCAGTTTGAATTTTTGTAACGGGAATTGATGATTTGTTTTGCAGTTGGCTCTGGCCTTATATTGACTTTTGATGCTGAGCTTCTCCATCCTCTCTTCCACAGATGTTTTCAGTTGGGTTCCTGTGTATTCCACCTGGTCAGGTCCGCGAGTCCCTGTTAAGTTGTTGAAAAAAGGCATTTGCAATGAAGAAGTCCTTGGTCTTACAAAATCCTATCATGCAATCTCTCACACTGTATCTGTCACCAAGGCTGTATTTTCCAACTACTGATCCTTCTTCTTTGTTTCCAACGTTCACATTCCAATCATAAGTAATTATCAATGCATCTTGACTGTGTGTTTGATCAATTTCAGACTACGGAAATTGATAAAAACCTTCAATGTTTTCATCTTTGGTCTTAGTGCTTGATGTATAATATGCGTATTAACTGGTCTTCAATGTCGTGTGTAGGTGTTATCACTGACAGCATTGTACTCCATAATGTGTTCCATCTCATTTTGAATAATGTTCAATTTTTCTAGATCCATACTTTGTACATTATACATTTCAATTATTAGTGGATGTCTGAAGCTGTTTCTTCTGTGTTTCTTCTTTTCTTGAGTCCACAACACATCTGTGAGATTGCCATACTGTGATGCCTTGTGTGTTGCTATGATACTGGAAGCTTTCCCACTTGTATTTCAAGTAACAGCAGAGTCACTCTCTCAGGCTAGGTTCTGTAAAGAACTAAAACCAGTAAATTGTATAAATATATAGAGATTTATATCAAGGAAAAGGCTCACATGATTATAGAGGTCCAAACGTCTCAAGTCTGTGAGTCAAGATAGAGGCTTCTCCTGATTCGTGTAAGCATAGGGGTAGGTGAGCCCAAGATCAGCAGATCAGACAGTAGGGCTCTTGCTCACAGGCTGCAAAGACCAACAGATCTTAGAATTAGCAGGCAAGATTACAGGTAAGCTGCTAGCTCAAGTTCCAAGATATCAGATGAACAGAAGCCAGCTGTAGGACACAACATGAGCAGAAGCCCAAGAGATTTGCTATGAAGTCTGCTTATATTTGATGCAGGCCAAATCCCTTTCAACTCGTTGGCTACTGACAGCAAATCCCATCACGGAGGAGATCATATGTCAAATCTCATACAAAGGCCAAACTACATCGTAACTTCCAGACCACTGAGAATCATGCCTGGCCTAGTAGACACACAGTCATAATGATCACAGTCACCCTTGGTGGACCGGTTTCAGTGGGGCTTCCAGACTAAGACAAAGAAGAAGGACCTGCTGGTCTACTTCTGGGGGAAAATAAAATACCAGTGAAAACGTTATGAATAGCAGCAGAACAATGTCTGATACAGTGCTAGCAAATAAGACCCCCAGTTTGGAAGTCCCTTAAAATACAACTGGGGAAGAGGTGCCTCTTCAAAGTAGAGTCAACCTAAATGACGGGGATAGACTCAAACTTACAGGACCTTCATTTGCTGGTGTGGTATGACTAGTAATTGAGGAATTATAGATCTAAAGAACAAGGAGATATCAGTGTAGGCATAGTGAGTGAGCAGAGTTTTTTGTTTGTTTTTTTCTTTAATGGAAATATCCAGTTTGGCCAAAGAAAAATAACAGTGGCACTGTTCAATAATGTGACAAGATTGTTTATAAAAATTATTACCCCTTGACACACCAATTTATCTTCTATGTATTAGGGGAAAAAGTTGAGAGATTATTTATAATAGTGGAAAAAAAAGAGGAAATAGCGTAAATAGTTGAATAAAGATGATTTAATATTATAAAATAAATACAAGCAGTGCTTTTCACCAGTACTTATTGGCAGAGTGGGGCTCTTATGTTTCCATTCTCTTTACTCCACTCCAGGCCCATCTTCAGCCTAACCACCCCACTGAAGCTGCTGTCATCAGTGATCTCCAGTTTCCCAGTTCCAACATCCAGATACCAGTTGGTCTTATGTCATTTCCGGGTGGCATTTGCCATTGCTGATCACACCCTTCCTGTACCACTTTCCACTCTAGGCTTCCTGGACACCACGCTTTCCTGGCTTCTTGCCTGCTTTATTGGCTGCTGTTGGATTGTTCTCCTTTTCCTGACCCTCCAAATCAGTGATTCTCAGTCTAGATTTCTCACTGGAATCATCTGGAGGTTTTTTCAAAACTCTGATGGTGAGAGCACACCCTAAAGCAATTAAATGAGAATCTCTGAATGTCTAAGACCCAGATGTCATGAAAATTTGAGACTCCCAAGTGATTCCAGTGGTCAACCAAGATAAGGACACTGCTGTAAACGCTGCTGTGCCCCAGCGCTCAGTCCTAAGCAGTCTTCTGATCTCTTCTATGGACAATAACTGTCTACATCAGAGGTTTCTAACTCTAGGAGCACAATAAAATCACCTAGGTAGCCTCTAAAATTACCAGTGCCTGTGGCCTATTCCCTCTGGTCTGACTGACACAATTGGCCTGGGGCAGAGAATTGCTCTAAGTGGTCTCATTTGATTTCGTGGTTGTTGTTCTAAGTCACTGACAAGCTGGTATTACTCATGACGACCCCACGTGTTATGGAGCAGGACTGCTACAAAAGACGTACTTGGCTATAATCTTGATGCAGGCACACTGTCAGGCCTTTTCTTCTGCAGTACCACGGGGTGATATAAAACCACTAACCTTTATTTATCTTTATTTTTTAATTTTGACTCTTTATTTCAATTAATGAAACTTTTTTTTTTTACTATGACTGAGTGAAAGTGTACATTGCTGTATAAAGTTACACACCCACCTATACACAGCTTCCACTGCTCTCCCTGTCCGGTGACAGCACACTATTCGTCTCTGCTCCATCCATGTCTCATCCTCCCAACAGTCTCCTTTCCCCTCCTCTCCACCCACTCTCCTTCCTCCAACCAGAGGTCAGCAGGATGATATCCTATAGATGCATAGAACCATAAAGTGCATCCAATATATGGTCACTCTGCATCACCAAGTCCAATTCATTCGTGTCCGAAGAGTGGACCTTCGTTATGATTTATGGGCAAGGACAGCATCAGGACCAGGGGCCATGCTCCCAAGGGAACCCTGAAATTGCTGGACCATCAACTGAGGTCTTTTAGTGGAGATGTCAGGATGCACTCCTTTTTATTCTTGTGTTGCCAGTGAGACTCAACTTAGTGAGCTCCATCGCGGCTATCACTGGTGGCAGCCGGGCACCATCCAGTTCTTCTGGTCCCAAGTCGATGTAGGCACCCACTCATGTGGGTCTCTCTGTCTTCTGGGTTGTCTTTACCCCATGTCATTTGGGTCCTCAGAAACCACTAACTTTTAGGTTAGCAGTTCAGCACAAACACTGTCTATATACTGATGTCCCCAAAATATATATCTAACTCCAACCTCTCCCCTGATATCTAAACCCACATATAGAACTTTTTCTTAACAGTTCTACTGGGCCAAATGATCAAGTGTGCCTAGAGAAATGCATTAAGAAGATGCTTATGGACATATTAATTATTAGTAAAAAAAAGAGTAAAAGAACAAAATATGGTTGAATTTCATGCAGCTTTTCAAAATGATATATGTAAGAATGTTTTATAGTTTGTGCTTCATGAATTAATGTTAAATGAAAATACATCATACAAAACTTAGGTTTCAGAAGAAAGGAGACCTAGGATCCTGTAAAACCTGTTGCCATAGAGTTGGTTCTGACTCATAGCGACCCTATAGGACAGAGTAGAACTGAACCATGGAGTTTTCAAGTAGAACCCGGTGGATTTGAACTGCCAACCTTTTGGTTAGCAGCTCTAGCTTTTAACCACTATGCCACCAAGTATAGCCAGCCATACTCAGATAATAAATAGTTTTTTAAAACTGTATAATTAAAAAAATTCATTTTTGACCCCAAGAATTGATTCATAGAGATGAGTAATACAAACCACCAAATGCAATCAAGAAAAAAATGAATAAAATTAAAAACAGAAAAGTAATCATAATAAATATAAAAGGGACTTTAAAACTTATATGAAAACACTAGGCACAATTATATATTAATACATTTGAAAAGCTAATGAAGTACCTGGCTATCTGTAAAAATGTAAAGGCAACAAAAACTGACATATATGAAATAAGAAGTTACTTATTAACTGAGAAGGCCATTTAAAACATGACGCTTTTGTCATCCCTTCTCCTGTCCACGTGCTGTCATATACCAACAAACAAAACGCTGGAGGTTTCTTTCAGACTTTCAAGGAACGGGCACATTCTATCACATGAGGAATTTTTGGATATAAACGCTAAACATTGGAAATATTTCCATATATTCTTTGCGGTAAACATAACATACACAAAGCCAGTAAATATAAAGAAGACAATCACATGCTAAACTTAAAAACAGCCTCTGATTCTGAATTCTGCCAGTTTTCACCTACAAATTTTTCAGAAATTAAGGGAAAATGCACTGTTTTCATATTTCTTCCTCAAAATCCAGAGCATCCTGTTTAGTTTCAAATACCTCTCAATTTTTTTATTTCAGATTTTCAAAATGTTTCAGGTAAGGCTTCAAATTTAAATTTCCATTATATTTTAATTCAGAAACAAAATTTCTAGTGAGTAAATTTTGCCAAAACAACTTCATAGAACTGTATCAGGTAGTAAAATAAAATTGTGGAGACTCTGGTGATGTAGTGGTCAAGTGCTACGGCTGCTAACTAGAGGGTTAGCAGTTCAAATCAGCCAGGTGCTCCTTGGAAACTCTCTGGGGCAGTTCTACTCTGTTCTCTATGGTCACTGTGGTGGTGAAGATTGTGTCAACTTGGCAACTCCATATTTGGCTGCTGTATAAAGTGGCAGAGAGGGGCCTGTGGTGGCTTCCCTCCCCTCAGCTCTCATCTCTCTGCCTTCCACCACCTACTTCCTGTCTGCTCAAGTAACCAGCAGTTCCTGCTCTCTCCTGGTGTCTAGTTCCAGGACCTGAACTAGCAGCTGTTGGATTCCTCAACCCTTACAGCCGGTACTTGAGAGTCCTGTTCCCTCGCCTGCTAATGCTGGGTTCACCAGCCTCCTCAGCTCTGTGAGTCAGCAGAGACCTCGCAGTCTAACCACCAGCTTGGGATCTGCCAACCTGCACAGCCAGTGATCTAGAACTCTGGTCTCTGACCTGCTGACCTTGGGTTCACCAGCTCCAGTGGCCACGTGAGGCTTGTGCCGGCTTCTACAATTGCATGAGCTGTTTCCTTTATATATATAAATCTTTCCTTGTACATATACGTGTTACTGGTTTTACTTCCCTAGAAAACCCAGCCTAAGCAACCTAAGACAATCACCAGGAGTTGGAACTGACTCTACAGCAGTGGGTTGGGTTTGGTTTTTAAGTACAAATTTGGAAAAGGTTTCTTATAAAGTAAAAATGGAAACCTAGGATATAAACTTGTATTTATGTACCAATACCTGAGCACACTGACAGAGTATACAAGGAAGTTGAAATTGTCATGGCTGGGCACTGGGACTGAGGAAGGTGGTTCTACCCATATTCCTGCTGTGATGTTGTAAGATACATAAAGCTCAGAAAAACCCAAACCCACTGCTGTCAAGTTCAACTCATAGCAACTCTATAAGACAGTAGAAATGCCCCAATAGAGTTCCCAGCGAGTGCCTGGTGGATTCACATTTCTGATCTTTTGATTAGAAGCCACAGCACTTAACCACTATGACACCAGGGTTTCCCCAGAAAGGAAGATAAAAATAATCAGCTTTAGTCCTAGCAGAATTAGAACTTCCTGGAGCCCTAAATGAACTGTTCTTCACACTGCCTCAAACCAAGTCTCATCCTCCTACTTGCTGTGGTCATTGGCCAAGTCAACTTCTCTGTCGTGAGAAAGAGGAAAGCAAGCCTGATATCCAGGAGTTGGGTCGCCACTCACGGATGGGTCTTGGAAATCCTTTATGGAACACAGAGAATTTCACAGAACATTGTTAGTAAATAAGGCCATTGTCTCAGTCATCTGGTATTCTCTAACAGAAATCCCACAAGTGGGTGGCTTTAACAAAGAAAAGTTTATTCTCTCACACTCCAGTAGATTAGAAGACCAAATTCAGGGTGCCAGCTCCAGGGGGATGCCATCTTGCGCCGTGAACCACAGGCAAAGATAAGGATCTACCACATAGGAAAAATCACAGAATGGAGGACAACCATATAATACTGGGAATCACGACCCAGCCAAATTACTGCACACGTTTCTGGAGGGATATAGTCCCTGACAGCCATTATATGATTATGGCCGAACAAGGCAAAATAAGACCACTGGAGTCACACCTGACCTAGATAAAAACCATAAGCATGATCTGAGCTGCAGACATTCCCCATCCTGGCGGATGAGAACCAGCCAATAAGAATTAGCCTTGCTTTCTGACAATATCTAATCCAGACTAAAGCACAGACTGCTTAAATTCTCACCAACAGCCCGTCAAGCTAGTTCAGATCCTCTGAGTCCTCTGTAACATTCTTCTTCTAAGAAGTCCAAGAATTCCCCCAAACAAACCCATTAAACTAGAGGTGCATTCTTGGGGCTTACGACTGGAGGGCACTGGTAGTCGGGTATAGTCCTGTCGTTTGGTAAAAGGATGTACCTTCCAGTATTTACCCAGAAAAGTCTTTACAGCAAGAGTTTCATTCTCACCAGATAACACGTGGATTGACGTCTTGCACAAAGGGAAAAGCGAACAGGAGTCTATTAGACATTAGTCCCCTCTACGATGGCACTTGGCTTGGCTATGATATTCAGTCACAGTCAACACTGAACTGAAAAAATTTCATGCAATCATTTTTCCTAGAGCCCCTTTCATGTCCTTGTTCCTGAGGCTGTAGATAAAAGGGTCCAGCATTGGGGTCCCCGCTGCGTACAGCAGCTGCAGTGTTTGTGTCAGGTGAGTGGAAGGACGAAAACTTCAAATGCATCGAACAGCAGTGCCGTAAGAGAGCGGAATGACAGCCAGGTGGGAGCCACAGGCGGAGAAGGGTTTCCATTTTCCCTTTGTGGAGGGGATTGTCAGGACAGCACAGGCAGTGGGGACCTATGAGATGAAGATGTAAATAAATGGAGCAGTCATTACCACAGCTGCCGCCGTGAGAATCATCATCTCTCTTAGGTGTGCGTCAGAACAGGCGAGTTTCAGTAGAGGGGTAGCTTCACAGAAGAAGTGGGGGATTGTGTCTGCTCCAGGGGAAGGCTTTCCCTCTTCTCGGCTCTGGAGGGAAGTCCTAGTGTTGCGTCAGTCTTTCTTCAGGGAGCATCTTGGCACAGGAACCTCAGGTTTGAAGGATGTGTTCTTCTCCTGGTGCTGCTTTCTTGATGGTGTGAGGTTTCCAATTCTCTGCTTGCTTCCCTTTTATCTTTTGGTTGAAAGGATAGAGAGTGGTGCAAGCCACACTGCAGGGAAACTTCCTTTACAGTGGAGCAGGGAGGTGAGCTGATGAAGGGATTTACAGTTCCACCCCAATCCTCTAACATACAGCAGAGGACAAACACAGAATGGAGGACAGTCATAAAACATTGGGAATCATGGCTCAGCCACATGTCTACACACGTTTGGGGGGGGATGCAGTTCAATCCATGACAGTATGTCTATGTAATCTTTATTTTTTAAATCAACACAAGAATCATTCTTCTTAGCTTCTTTCTATGGCAGAATGAACAAATCTATGTTCTTTTTAGTGGAGGTATTGGATTCCCTTATTAGGATGTTTCATAACCTAGTTATTGGTTTCATTTTAATGGATACTTTGGCTCTTTCAGTGTTACATCTGTATGTGTTCAAAGTAAACATTCCCGTACCTGTATCTTGGCGTAGTTTTACAAGAATAATTTGCTAGATACTGCAAAATATTATAAACCCCCTCCCCCTCCAAAAACACCCCTAAAACTAAAACTCAGAAGACCTGGCACTGGCACAATGAAAACCCAAATCAATGTAGCAGAACAGAAAGGCTAAAAACACCTACATCTATTTATATCCCTTGATATACACAAATATAAATGAGTTGACAGAGTTGTTCAGAGGATGCACTTGGTCATGGAGTTGGATAAGTCACAACCCTGGCTACATCGTGACCTTATCAAACACTGAAACTCTCTAAGGCTGTGATGGTTAGATTATTAAAATAGATAACTTAGAGAAAGGATTTGGTCAACTGCCTGGAACATAATAAATTCTCAATACATATTCATCATAATAGCATTTTACAAATGACTAAAGTGGTGTTACAAATCAGTGAGGACAGGGAAGATCATTAAAAATGAACTGACATAATTTGAGAAATATTTGAGAAAATTAAATTATATTGATTGTAGTTTTATTAAAAAGCTAAATGCAACAACTAAAAGCTAGAAGAAAATACAACTGAAGATTTCATTGATTTCAGAATGGGAAGAAAAGATAAACCATAAGAGAAGTGAGAGAAACCACTAAAGTAATGCTTGCTAGTGGTGATTACATAAAACCTTAATTATTTTATATATCCAAAACACCATTAACAAGACCAAAAGATCAGATAAAAACCAGCAGGGATATTTTGCATCATTTGTAAAAACATGTCTAACACACTGAATAAATGTTATTTAACAATTTATTATTGAATCAATATATTTTTAATTATGATTAACTGAAAGTATACAATCCAAATCCATTTCGCATGCTCACCTATCTGCAGCTCCATCGGCTGTCCTCACCTTGTGACAGCACAGTCTTCCTTTTCACTCTTCTAATATCCTCTTAACTAACACCTGTCCCCTCCTCTCCAACCTCTCCTCTCCCATCTGGAAATAAACCAGTAGTACAGCCTCCCATAAATTTACAAAGCCATAAAGTACACACACCACATGCTCACACTGTGTCCCCAAGTCCAGGCCATTCTTGTCTGAAGAGCTGGCTTCAGTACTGGTTTCAGATAAGGGCCAGCAGCAAGTTTAGGGGGTATGTTACCAGGGGACCCTCCAGGTTGTTGGACCATTGGTTCTGGTATTTTAGTAGGGTACTGATCTGCACACCTCTTTTTCTCACAGTATGTCAGGAACTCTACATTGTGTCCCCTATCAAGGCTGTCTTTGGTGGTGTCTAGGCACCATCTGGGTCTTCTGGTCTCACTGAACAAATATTTTTTAAAGAAAAACAATTTAAGTGAAAAACAGTTAAAGGTTAGGATGGACAACTTAGAATATGTGAATAAGTGTCCTTAGCAAAAAGAAAGTAGAAATTAAAGCATGAATGTGAACAGAAACAAAATTCAGTTTGCATTGTTTTATTTAATAAACTGGCAAACTGTTAAATGCTCAGACCAATGACAGTGTGTTAAGAAGACAATCTCCTATCTTGCTGTTAGGAAATAATTTGAGAAAAACATTCTGGAACCTGTTTATTTTATTTTACTTTTATTCTTAATTTATTTATTGTGATTCAGTGAGAGCATATAATCCAGTTTACATTTACATGCCCACCTATGTGCAGCTCCTACTGCTCTCCTTGCCCGGTGACAGCACACTCCTCCTTTCTGTTCTATACATATCCTCTTAACAACCTCCTGTCCCCTCTTCTCCACCCTCTGCCTCCCCTCTAGTAAGAAGTCAGTAGGACAACATCCTATATATGCACAGAACCATAAAGTGTACATACGACATGATCACTCTGTGTTGTAAAGTCCAATCCCTTCCTGTCCGAGGTGTTAACCTCAGTAATGGTTTATGGACAGGGGCAGCATCGGGAATAGAGTCCATGCTCCCAGGGGAACCTTGAGGCCTTTGGACCATCAACTGCGGTCTTTTAGTGGAGTTCTCAGGGTGCGCCCCCATTTATTCTCGTGTTGCTACTGAGACTCAACATTGTGAGCCCCATCACAGCTGTCACTGGTGGTGGCCAGGCACCGTCTGGTTCTTCTGGTCACATATAGATGTAGTCTAGGAGACCAAAAGGCCAACAATTACTCTAAAGCAAAGACAAGACGATAAGGGGACAGAGAAACTTGTCGTTGCTGTTAGGTGCTGTCAAGTCATTCCTGACTAAGTGATCCTAGTGAACAACAGAAGGAAACACCGCGTGGTCCTGCGCCACCCTTGCGGTCGTGGTTATGCTTGAGCTCATGGCTTCAGCCTCTGTGTCCAACCACCTGCTGTGCTTTCCCTCTTCTACGGCACCATCATTGCTGTGTATTTCACCCTTCATCTTCCCATTCAGCTGAGAAAGGCTTCACAGCTACTGGATTGTATACAGTGTGTGACCTTCATTCTGGAGCCTTTCATCTACAGCCTCTGGAAAAGGACACAAGAGGGGCCCTAAGAAAAGGGATTGGCAGAAGGAGGTTTTCTACCTGATGAAATCATCAGTGCCGAATGTCATTCCCAAGCAAAGTTCTTTTTCACCAGCTGAGTGTAAGGTAGCAATTGTTTCACCAAAGCCAGTCTAGAAAAAAAAAAATTGCTAGGGGCACATACCAAGCTGTAGTTACTTATTTATCAGTAGACTGGGAGTCACCTGTAATCCTGATGCATATGCCAAATCATGAGACTTCTTTTTGATTACTAACATTTGAATTCTTTTCTACCTAGAATTTTCCTTTTTAGGTGGTCTCTTTGGAAATATGCATGCTGTGAGAATTTTTTCACATTAGAACCACCTGGAAAGTTTTAAAAAGACCCAGTTGTCTAGTCCCAGCATTGGCCAAATAACTCAGAGTCTCTGGGGTCTGCTTGACACTGATAGTTTATGGAAATTCTGTGGTGTTGTAATGTGCGGTCAGTGTCGACAGTCACTGGTCTACGTTATACTCCTTTACACGTCCTTCATGACGGTCAGTCACAAACGTTGGGTCTCAAAAACCCTGACGGATTAGTTTTGAGCCTCAGATAAAAGAATGGCAGGGTGAAATCTGAGGACTCAAGTGAAAAATGACACCATAGATGAGAAGCAGGAACCTTAGTGGGCATTGTGGCCCAGAGCAGCAAGACGTGAAGAAGCATAAAGTCATGGAAGCCCTTCATGACCATCTAGCTTGGCTGTGGAACTTTGCAGGGTGGGTCCAGCTGTGGTACTTCTTTGATATCAGGGAAATGAATAAATGCCTGCTCTTCCCTCTGCCCAGACCAACTCCTCTTGCTTTCATCTCAGGCTAACAAATCCATCCCTATTCCACATCTTCAAGAACTGAGCCAGTTTTCTTCCTTCTCCATGCACCATCCTTGGTTCCGTCTTGCGGAACTCACAGTTCTGTTTTCCTTTGGTCTGACTGTACATTGTACTATGATGATTTTCTTTTCACCTCTTCCCCCCGCACGAGGCTTTCCACAGACTATGAGACTCTCCTGATCTAAATAAACACACTGTTCACCTTGCATCTCCAGTGGCTAGTATGGTTTCTGGACTAAAGACAATACTCAATTGAGGGTAAAAGAAAAAAAAAGAATGGACAGATGAATACTGTTTTAACTTTTATCTCAGAATGAGTTTCAAAAATGTAACATTTTGCTCTTTCAGAACTTAATACCTACACACTTTGGAAGATGAATAAATCATAAAAACAGGATTAAAATCACCTGTAACCTGCTACTTAAGATAACCATAGTTAGACATGTATAATACTTCTACAAAAGTTGGCTGCAATTTATTCCTATCATTCTGTATTCTGATTTTTCCAATTCCTTCTTACCATGTCAGTAAAGATCTAAAAAACCTGACTTTAATGAACGCATTTCACCACATGGATGTAATATCATTTATCATTCTCTGGTTATAAACAACTTCAAGTGTTTACTGTAAATGACACTGCTACTACATCCTTGGCGGTAATACTTGTCTGAATCTCTGGTTATTGCCAGGGGTAATTTGTGAATTTTACTTCTCCAGCCTGTATTAAAAATTAGAGTCATCTTTCCTTTATTTCTTAAATTATTCCAACCCAATCCCATCTGCCATTGCTAGGATGGGTCAAGTATCTCCCCCCCACATGCCGTCCAAGTTCTACAGAAACCCACCCAGTCCAAAGAAGCCAGCCAGTCCTATCTTCCCCACTGAGAGGCGAGAGAGCGCTGAGGCTCGCTGGCATGATCACTGGCATACAATGGAGCTATGAACTTCAGTCTTGTTCATTCACCTATAGGCCTGTCTGCTGCAGCATAGAAACCCACAGCCCACATCTCATTTGTGAATTTATATATATATACACACACACATTTTTTACTTTTGAAAATATACACTGCAAAACGTAACCAATCTTGAAATTTCTATGTAAAATTTTGTGACATTATGTTCTTCAAATTGTACAGCCATTCTCACCTTTATTTTATGAATTATTTCCGGCCATTAATATAAATTCACTGCTCCTCAAACTTTCCATCTACTTTTTTTCGATATTGTTTTTAAGAAATCCTCTTCTGCTAAAATTGTTTGTGTTCATTATTTACAACTAAGAACCATTGCTGAAATGTGCTGAAATGCAGCCAATCATCAGAAAAGGACTGAAACCCAGAGCTAGAAAACCAGGAAGGTTTGCTCAGCTAGTATCTTCTCTTCTCTGTGTGCTTGCCCCTTTCGTCCCTCTCTGTTCCCCAGCCCAAGAGCAGTCAATGGGGCACGCAGAAGAGGGCTGAGTGTACACGTTCCAGGCAAACCACAGAGTGCTGGTGACTGACTGTCCCTCAATCCCAGTTCCAAATGCCCTGGTCCAGTAGCTACGGTGAAGGGGGAGGATGTAAGATAAACATGATTGCTGGTGCCCTCCCCCTTGCCCCACTGAGACTATGAGGCTTAGGGGCTTCCACTCAGGAAAACCTTAGCCACAGGGGTGGGAAATATGCCCAAAGGGGCCCAGAGTTCATAAATCATGGCACACTGCCTTTCACTGGGACAACCCTCAGACTACCCCTTATCCCAAATGGTTTTATGGGCTAAGTCCAGCTTTGTAATGTGTTGCCAACATTCCTATCTGCAAAATGGAGAAGACAGGTATCACCAACCATCTCCAAAGGTGACCACCCGTAATAAAGCAAGGGTTGGACAGAAAACACAGAAACAGCCCCAGGCCTGAACATGGGAACTGACAAGTAGAGGATTTAGTAAGTGAATTTCCACATCCGTGACAGCAGAACCAGAAGGGCAAGATGGGAAGGCTTGTGGTCCCGGGGAATTCAGACTGGGGGCTGTCTCCACCAAAATGGCTCTATGTCTGATACCCTCAAGGCGTGACTCAAAGTTACATCAAAAACTTAGGTAAGTTCTGTCATAACTGTTTGGTCCAAAGGGGCCAAAAGATAAGTTGGAAAATTGTCTCTAATGAGGCTCTCAGGGACTGTGGTCCCAGTGGCCATGGTGATGCCTGTAAACATCTGCTCTGTGATTTCCCAGAACATCCTTGCAGAGAGGATTGAGATCATGCGACCTGCCTATATTTTCAAAACTTTCCAGTCTTTATGATAAAGAAAACTATTGGCTGGTAATGCACAGGTGAAGAACAAACACACAATAGCTACAGAACACAATTCCTTCCTTAAGACTACAGCAGAGGAAACATTAATTTTTGTTTAAGACATGAAGTTCTTTCAGATCCAGAGAGCACAAGTAAAGAGTACTGCATCCGTCAGCTGGGACGTGTGAGAAACCCACCAGTGATCAGTGGTTTCTCCTGTCTCTTTAGGAGCAACTAAATGGTTAGGGATGAGAACTAGGGCATGTAAGCAGAGACAGGTGGTCAGAGTTGGGCTGTGGATAAGCCTGTGTGGTTCTCAGTGTTAGATATACAAAAGACGTGCTGGTGATTCCAGGAGGAACGGGAACAGGAGTAAGCAGTGGAAATTAGGTGTGTAGGTGGGATGAGCTAATTCTGTCCTATCTAATGTGCAACGTGACTCAGTCTGGAGCATCATTTCTGACATCTTAACCGTCCCTGTCTACGTTTCTGAATTTACTGTTGTGCACTAACTTGATTCTATGCACATGAGCAGGGCCAACCAGTCACGCGTCCCCGAGTTCCTCCTCCTGGGGCTCTCCCGGCAGCCCCGGCACCAGCAGCTCCTCTTCGTGCTCTTCCTCAGCATGTACCTGGCCACAGTCCTGGGAAACCTGCTCCTCACCCTGGCCATCAGGGCAGACTCCCGCCTGCACACCCCCATGTACTTCTTCCTCAGCAACCTGTCCTTCTTGGACGTATGCTTCTCCTCCACCATTGTCCCCAAGTTGCTGACCAATCATGTACTCGGGAGTCGGACCATCTCCTTCTCTGGGTGTCTCACACAGATGTATTTTCTCATTGTGTTTGCAGACATGGACAGCTTCCTCCTGGCTGTGATGGCCCATGACAGATTTGCTGCTGTGTGCCACCCCTTACACTCCACAACAAAGATGACCCGTCAGCTCTGTGCCCTGCTGGTCGCTGGGTCATGGGCTGTTGCCAGTAGGAATGCTCTACTGCACACTCTGCTGGTGGCTCGACTCTCATTCTGTGCAGACAATGCCATCCCCCACTTTTTCTGTGATCTGGCTGCTATCCTGAGACTCTCCTGCTCCAACACACACTTCAATGAGACGATGACTCTCCCTGTAGCAGGGCCGATAATAATTGCTCCGTTTATTGGCATCCTCGTCTCATACATGCTTATTGTTTGTGCTATTCTGAGAGTCCCATCCACAGAGGGAAAGTGGAAAGCCTTCTCCACCTGTGGCTCCCACCTGGCTGTGGTTTCCCTCTTCTACGGCACCATCATTGGTCTGTATTACAACCCTTCATCCTCCCACTCAGCTGACACAGACACGGCAGCCGCTGTGATGTGCGCGGTGGTGACCCCCGTGCTGAACCCTTTCACCTACAGCCTCAGGAACCAGCATGTGAAAGGGGCCCTAAGGAAAATAATGGCATGAAATTTTTTTTTGTTCAGTAATGATACGGACTTGAAATATCGTAGAGAGGAACTAGTATCTAATAAAATTCTGTTTGTTTGACCCACTGTGTGAAACCTAGCAGCTTTCTTTTGTAAGAGGCCCATCTCTGTATTTGTCTGTTGAGAATGAAATTCTTGATAGAAAGAGTTTTCAGGTTAAATATGTACAAAGAGATCCTTTTACCAAATGATTTCACTATTCCAAGAGCCCTTGCCTTCCTGTCAGAACCCAGAAGAATAAATACATCTCTAGTTTAATGGATTTGCTACTCATTATAGGAAGGAAGAACACACTTTTTGGGGAATCCTGAGACTTCTTAGTAGGAAGGCGTTATAAAGATTTCATAGGATTTAAAGTAGGGTCGGGTGATCTGGGTGAGAATTTAAGCCATCAGTTCTCTCCAGAATACCATCCTACCACACACTTACTAGAACCTCTTATTTTCCTGGCACTTGTCACCGTTTGCAGCTAATACATATTTATGTGATTTACTGAATTTCTATCCTAAATGGATACCTTTCCCCGTTGAGCAGAGACAAATTCACAGAACATAAGTATCAGACAAGGTCACTCTGTGACCAAGACAAAGTAAGACCACTGTAGTCATGTCTCTACACAGACAAAACCATAAGCCTCAGAAATTACCAAATATTGCCCATCCTGGCTGATATGAGCGATGGCTAAATACTCACCAATTACAGCTTCTGCCCCCCTCTAGACTTTTTCGTTCCGGATAAGATATTGGCATGCCCAGTAAAAATTACCCCTGCTTCTGACATCTAATCCTGATCAAAGCCCTAATTCCTTAAATGGTTGACAAAATCAGCTCACACTCAAATCTTATACGATCTTTCTAACATCCTCCTACCGAGAAGTTCCACAGTTTTCTATTGCATTCTTTTTTCTCTTCTTAAATTGTGATTAAGTGAAAGTTTACAACTGAAGTCAATTTGTCATATAAAACCTTGAGCACGTGCCTTTATGCAACTCTATCCATTCTCCTCACCCTGTGACAGCACATTTACTTTCCACTCTTTACTTCTGGTATCCACTCAGCTAACACCTGTCCCCTCCTCTTCACCCTGTCATCTCACCTCTGGAAAGAAACCAGTTGGACAGTGTTATGGATTGAAAGTACATAGCCATTTGGCTGGGTGACAATTTCCAATCTTTTACGATTGTCCTCCATTTTTTTATTTTTCTATTCTGTATGTTAAAGAAAATTAGAGTGGGACTGTAAAGCCCTTCCTAAGGTCCTTTCCTTGCTTCATTGTAAAGGGGTTTCCTTGAAGTGTGGCTTGTATCACCTTTTATCCTTTCATCCTACAAGAGAGAAAAGGAAAGGGAAGCAAGTAGAGAGTTGGGAACCTCACACCATCAAGAAGCAGCACCAGAAGAAGAGCATGTCCTTCAGACCTGAGGTTCCTGCACCAAGAAGCTCCCTGACCAAAGACTGATACAACTCAAGGACTTTCCTCCAGAGCTGACAAAGAGAAAACCTTACCCTGGAGCAGACACCCTGAATTTGGACTTGTAGCCTACCAAACTGTGTAAGAATAAACTTTCCTTTGCTAAAGCCATCCACTTGTAGTATCTCTGTTACAGCAGCACCAGCTGATAAAAAGAATTTGGTACCAAGGAAGTGCGGTGCTGCTGTAACAAATAACCTAAAGTGTGGAAGTGGTTTTAAAACTGTGAATGGATAGAAGACTCAGAAGGACCCGAGGAGAAATGATAACACCCATGAAGGCAGAGAAACAAGCAGCAGAGTACTGGTGGCAGCAGCAATGGCAACAACAGAACCAGGACAGTGTGAGACAGTGCTGGAGATGATCCACAAAATGAGAGCGATGAATGCCTGTGCACAGAGGTTTCCTTGCAGAGTGGGGTGCCTCTGGGCACTTGAATTGGTGGAGTTAGGCTTGAGGACACTTGGAGCTACAGAGCTAAGTGTCTGTGTACAAGAGGCTTCCTGGCAGAGTAGGGTACCTCCCAGTACTTAAATCACTGCAGCTATAGAGCTTTGGAACAGTTGTGCCCTGCAGGGCAGATGCAGGCCTGAGGCCCAGGCCTCATGGCCATAGAAAGCAGAAGCTGAAGAGACAAAGAGCATGAGAAGTTGAGCTGCCTCAGTCTCAGAAGGTATGGCCATGACCTCAGGTATTTGAAAGGGTGGAACCAGGGCTTTCTGTGTTTGTATGGGTGGAACTGCCACTCAGTTGGGCTTAGGGTGCTCCTAGAGCCAAGGGGGCAGAGTTGCTGTCCCAGTGGGCCTAGGAGGCAGAGTTGTAGCACAACGCCAGGGGTCTCCACTTAGAATCCACAGAGAGTGGCTAATACCTAAAGTCTGGGAGGGCAAGTCTAATGTGTAAACTGTCTCAGAGAACAGAGGATTGTTTTCAAAGCTTTGAGGGCTAATGTAATGTATTCTGCTGACTTGCTTGTTCCCTATTAATACCTTCTTTCCCTGAAGTTTCTCTCATTTGCAATGGAAATGTCTAGATCATGCCTGACTGTTCTACTATTGTACTTTGGAAGCAGATAATCTGCATTCTTGATTTCACAGTTGCAGAGAATTTTTTGTATTTTAGATTTGGTACTGATTTAAGACTTCCTGTATCATATGGGATGGACATGTTTTTGCTGTGACTTTTGCTATGATAGGATGAATGTGTTACAAATGGGATGATTTGGGAGGGCAAAGGGTGGTGTGTCATGGATTGAACTGTGTCCTCCAAAAAATGTGTATAGCTGTTTTACTGGGCGATGATTCCCAATATTTATGATTGTCCTTCACTTTGTGATTTTCGTATGCTGTATGTCAAAGATTAGGGTGGAACTGTAAATTTCTTCCTAAGGTCCCCTTCCTGCTCCTGTGAAGGGAGTTTCCCTGGAGTGTGGCTTGTACCATCTTTTATCTTTCCATCCTACGAGAGATGAAATGAAGCAAGCAGAGAGTTGGGAATCTCTCAGCATCAAGAAAGCAGCTCCTGGGGAGGAGTGTGTCCTTTAGACCTGAGGTTCTTGCACCAAGATGCTCCCTAACCGAAGACTGATAACAACTCAAGGACTTTCCTCCAGAGCTGACAGAGGGAAAGCCTTCCCCTGGAGCAGACACCCTGAATTCAGATTTGTAGCCTACCAGCCAGTGTAACAATCAAGTTTCCTTTGCTACAGCCATCCACTTGTAGTATCTCTGTTAGAGCAGCACCAGCTGACTAAAACAGGCAGCCTCATATAGTATGTAATATGTTAAACCATGAAGTATTGTGTTCTTGTTGCAGTGAGTAATAAACACCATAAACTAAAGCTGTGTTACTGGTAGTTTTGCCAAAAGGGGATTGACAGAATAGTTTGGTCGTTTGGTAAAAAGACTCTCTTTCCTTTTTTCAGTGTATATCAAGAGTTTCATTCCCCCAAGACAAAGTCATTGATAGATAACCCCCATGTTTCAGGAAATTAAAAAAAAAATTTTATAACAAACTGGTTTTATTTATGACATTCAGAGTCTATGTCATTACTGAGTAGAAAATATTTTCACAGAAACCGTTTTGCTTAGGGCCGCTTTCAAGTCCTTGTGCCTGTAGATGTGAGAGTTCAGCGCGGGGTCACCACTGTGCACAACACAGGAGCTCCGTGTCTTCCTCAGCTGGACGAGAGGATGGAGGGTGGAAATACACAGCAATGCCGGTGCCATAGCAGAGGAAAATGACAGCCAGCTGGGAGCTCCAGGTGGAGAAGGCTTTCCATCTTCCCTTTGTGGATGGGACTCTCAGGACAGTAGAGGTGACACAAATATAGGAAACCAGGATGCAAACAAACAGGGTGATGATTATCAGGGACCCCTCAATAAGAACCATCATCTCACTGAGGTGAGTGTCGGGGGAGGTCTCAGGAGAGGAGTCACATCACAGTGAGATTATGTCATCTGCAGTCAACAGTCAAGCCATCAGCAGTGTCTGCAACAGGGCGTTCAGATAAGCATGAGCCACGACCCAGACGCAGAGAGGGCACAGAGCTGATGGGCCATCTCTGCTGTGTGTTACAGAGGGTAGTGCATGTCAACAGACTGGTCGTAGACCATCACAGCCAGGAGGAACTGCTTTACATCCATGAACACAATGAGAAAATGTATCTGTGAGCGACACTCCAAGCAGTAGATGTCCTCACTCCCAAGTATGTGATTGGTCAGCCTCTTGGGGACATTTGTGGAGGTGGAACAGATGTCTGTTAAGGACAGGTTGCTGAGGAAAAAGTACATGAGAGTGTGTTGATTTAAGTACACACTGACAGCTAGGATGATGAGCGGGTTTCCCCGGGCTGTGGGCATTTCCTTTCTTTTTGTTAATGAAAACAAACTTCATTTATTCTATTAAATTTCCACCCTAGCCTTTGACTGTTGTTCTCTTAAGTTGTTTTCATTACTAGTGGGTTTAAAAAATGATTCAATAATAAATTGTTCAGCAATATTTATTGACTGTGTCAGACATCTTTTTACAAATGATGCAAGGTGCTTCTGCGGGCTGTTGATCTTTTGCTCTTGTTAATAGTTTTTTGATATATGAAATATTTAAAATTTTTATGCAATTACTACTATCGAGGGTTTCTTTAATAGCTTTTCCAACTTCTCTTGTGGTTCATCTCTTCTTATTTTGTGGTTATTTGAACATTCAGCTACATTTTCTTTTACTTTTAGGCTTTTACATTTAGCTTTTTAACAAATCTGCAACCAATAGAACTTCATTTTTCCAAATATTTATCAAGTTGTCTCAGTTCATTTTTAATAACCATCTCTCTTCATGAATTTGTAACAGCACTTCTATCATTTTCAAAATGCTATTATGTCAAATACATGTTGAGAATTTATTGTACTCTCTAAGCTATCTATTTTCATAATCACAGTAATGAGGTAAATATTATTACCATCCCCACTCAAAACATCCTATGTTTAGATAGCTTCAAATGAGGCTCAGTGTCCTACGGTAGGGTTATGATAGGGCCAGGATTGTGACATACCCAACTCCATGACCAAATGCATCCTCTGAACAACTCCATAAATTCACATATACATGTATATAGAAAGAGAAATACGTAGAGATACTGATATTTTTCTAGCCTCTGTGTTCCACTATATTGATTTAGATTTAAATATTGTGCCAAACAGTGGGTTACTTTAGTTTTAGGATTTTTTTTTTTGGTGGGGGGAACTTTATAATACTTTGCAGTATGTGGTAAACTATTCTTGCAAAACTGTACTAAGACACAGGTACATGAATGTTTATTGTTATAAATACACACGTACGTATAAAACATTCTACTAATTTTACTTGATTTTTCATGCATTTGGTATTATTTACCATTGTTGTTATTCTTAGGTGTGTCAAGTTGGTTCTGACTCATAACAACTCTATGCACAACAGAAGAAAAGACTGCCTGGTCCTGTGTCATCCTCACAGTGGTTGTTACACTTAAATCTAATGATGCAGCCATTGTGTTAATCCATCTCCTGGAGGGTCTTCTTTTCTGCTGCCCCTCTACTGAGCATGACATCCTTCTCAGGAACTGATCCCCCCGATAACATGTCCAAAGGATGTAAAACAAAGTCTTACCGTGCTTGCTACTAAGGAGCATTCTGGCTGTACTTCTTCTAAGACATTTGTTCACGCTCTGGAAGCCCACAGTATATTCAATATTCTGTGCTAACACTAATTCACACGCATCAATTCTTTTTTGAATTTCATTATTCACTGTCCAGCTTTCACACGAGACAATTGAAAGAAAGCACCATGGTTGTGTCAAGTGCACCTCAGTCCTTAAAGTGACATTTTTGCTTTTTAACACTTTAAAGAGGTCTTTCGCAGCAGGCTTGCCTGATGCACACTGTCCTTTGATTTCTTGACTACTGCATTTGTGAGCGTTGATTGTGGATCCAAGTACAATGCAATCTTTCACAATTCAACCTTTTCTCCTTTTATCATGATGTTCCTTATTGGCCCAGTCATGACGATTTGTGTTTTCTTCATGTTGAGGTGTAATCTGTGCTGCCGGCTGTGCTTGTTCATCTTCATCCGTAAGTGCTTCGGGTTCTCTTCACTTGCAGCAAGCAAAGTTGTATCCTCTGCGTATCACAGGTTAATGAGTCTTCCTCCAGTCCTGATGCCACGTTCTTCATATAGTCTATCAGATTATTTGTTCAGCATACAGATTAAATAACTATGGTGAAAGGATACAACTGTGATGCACAGTTTTCTTAACTTTAAACTATTCCGTAGCCCCTTGTTCTGTTCAAACAACTGCCTCTTGATCTATGCACACATTCCTTATGAGCACAATTAAGTGTTCTGGAATTCCCACTCTTTGCAAGATTATCCATAATTTGTTATGAGTCACATAGCTGAATTTCTTTGCATAGTGATTAAAACACAGGTAGCCGTCTCTCTGGTATTGTCTGCCTTCAGCCATGATCTACCCATTAGTTTCCTTTTAAAGCTCACGTGTCCACTAGCCACTCTAACACCATTACTATCTCGCTCCCTGTCTTCCTGCCTCACTGATTTTGAAAACTCCTTGTTTATCATCTCTACATACACCTTGTATTTCTCAGTTTTATTCTTGGACTTCTTCCATCTGAACACTCTCTCCCTGGAAAATTACAGGCACTTTTGCGTCTGTAATTGAACCTCCATAGTGACCACTTGAATCTGTACCCATCAGACCTCCCTGTGACTGTAGACACATAATATCCATCTCTTGGACAACTTCACCAGGGTGTCTAACAGTGTCACAGCCAACACTTCCTGCTGCCTGCATCAGCACCACAACCCCCCACCATGTGCCAATACAACACTTACTTCTTCCCAGCTTTCAGTCCTATCCAGATTGATATCTTGTTAGGTATCACCCCACACTCTCTCTGAGCCCACATAGCCCATAGGACACTAAGAACTCCACATGCCACCTCCTTAGCATCTCTCATGATATTCCCTACTCTCCAAGTTTGCCTTTATTCAGGATCTCATATCTAACTGGATTATTGCAACACTTAATGTTCATTTCCCTGTTTCAGAGTCTCCCTTCTCTGATTCCACTCACCACACTGCTGTTACAGGGATCTTTCAGCAATGCAAATCATTTCTTTCTAGGTTTAAAATCTCTTAAGGAGCTCCCTCTGATTCCAGAATAAAATCCAATTTTTAATATGCTTTATATTATGGTTACTATATAATTTATTGTCCAAATAATGATCAGGTGAAAGGAGGCTTGTTAATAACTAGAGGTAAGATTAGACTTTCCAGGCAAATCAAATTGAATGATTACCTTCCTTTCAAGGATGCTGTGATCTTTCTTTCCTTGCCATAACCTACACACTCAAACTTCAAACAAACCTGATCGCTCCTTCTCCAGTAGGCTAGGTTTCCTGATGGCCTCACTTACTTCCTTCTATCTGAAGTATCTGCACAAGCCTCCTTCCCCAAAGTGACATCCCTTTCCTGAAAAGTATTTACTTGCATTAAAAAGGCAAGTCTTTCTTTATACTTGTTTACCTTCTTTATACTTCTACATGCATCCCAATAGAACTGCTTGATTTATGTTCCCAGTGTGTCTTGGAGTTGTTTGCATTTTTGTTGTTTGTTTCCTACTGTGAGAATGTAAGGCCCACTGAAGGGAGGAATACCCTTGTGGATCTATGAGTTAGGAAGATGTCTCAAGAAAAATTTACTCTAGGAGCCTGGGGCTCCCCACTCATGACATGCTACACACTTCTTGATATCTCCCTGTCTCCCCCCTGCCCCACTACACACAGATTTCCCTTTCCTTTCAATGCTTGAAAGGATTAAGGACAGCACCCCAATATTCTCACTGGCAATGGCATCACTAAGTTCATGCAGTATGTGACCAACAGAGACAATAGCGTAATCCCCCCCCAGTTTATAAGCTAAGAAAGCAAGAAGAAAAGTGTCTTCATAAAGGAATTTCCAAAGCTATAAGCCTAAATCTAGCTCAGCAAAGTGATGAGATTTGAGGCCTCAGGGAATTTTGTCTGGAAACTGTCTTCACCCAAACTGCTTTACCTCCAGGTTCTGATCTAGGAATAACTAATATTTTGTCCTCATTGTTGGGCTCAAAGGGACTAGGAAGCAGGTGCCACAATCACTTTCTTCTCATCTGTGATGAGCCTCTTAGGGAATCTGGTCCCAGTGGCCACGGAGGTGCCTGTAAATGCCTGCTTGGTGATTGTCCCCAACATCCTGCACATAGGGCCAAGGCCACGAACCTCTTGTCTTCACTCACCCAGGACTTGCCCTTATTTCTGCAGCTCACATCTTTAGAACACAGTGTCTGTAGGACACTGTCCATAGTGACAGCATCTGCTTCTCCCAGGTAAGACTGTTTTGTTGCTACATTGTTAACCCTCCTAAAAAAAACCAAATCCACTGCCTTCCAGTGTGTTTCAACCCCTAGAAACACTATAGGACACAGTAGAACCGCCCGATAGAGTGTCCATGGAGTGCCTGGTGGATTTGAACCTCTGATCTTTTGGTAAGCAGCCATGGCACTCAACCACTACAGCCCCAGGGTTTTAATGCCTGGTCCTGCACCACCCTCACAGCCATTGCTGTGTTTGAGTCCGTTGTCACAGCCACTGTGTAAATCCATCTCGTTGAGGGTCTTCCTCTTTTTCACCGACCCTACACTTTGCCAAGTATGATGTCCTTCTGATAACATGTCCAACCAAAGTATGTGAGACAAAGTCACACCATTCTTGCTTCTAGGGAGCATTCTGGCTGTACTTCTCCCAAAGACAGATTTGTTCATTCTTCTAGTAGTGCATGGCATGTTCAATGTTCCTTGCTGACACCATAATTAAAAGGCATCAATTCTGTGTCACTCTTCCTTATTCATTGTCCAGCTTTTGCATGCATGTGAGGCTAATGAAAATTTCATGGCTTGGGTAGGGTACACCTTAGTCCTCAAAATAACATCTTTAATTATTAACACTTTAATGAGATCTTTTGTAGGAGGTTTATCCAATATAATATGTCAACTTATTTCTTGACTGCTGTTACCACAGGCGTTCATTGTAGCTCCAAGTAAAACAAAATCCTCCACAACTTCAGTCTTGTCTCTAGTTATCATGATGTTGTTTACTGGTCTAGTTGAGAGGATTTTTCTTTTGTTTATGTTGAGGTATAATAGACACTGAAGACTATAATCTTTGGTTCAACATCACAGCCACCATAGTATGACAAACTGACACATGAGTAGTGAAACTATAGTAGTGAAGATGTCAAAATTTATTTTCAAAGGAACTTCGTCTGTTAAATCTTGCAGATGTTGGAGATCAATGACGGTAATTCCAAATCCATCAGGGCAGCTTCCTAGCCACCCAGTTCTAATCAGCTGTTTCTTTGGTCTCTTTAAGAACAACTAAGTAGCTGGGGATGAAAACTGGGAAGTGTTAGGGAAGACACATAGAATCCTAGAGTTAGACTATAAGCCTGTGTTTTTCATTGTTAAATATACAAGTGTCAGTGAGTTCAGTAAGAATAGCATCAGGACTGAGTCTTGGAATTTTGGTGGGTAGATAGGGCAGAAATTTTTTATTTGGCAATTTTAATAACTGCTTGGCAATGTGGTCCATCTTGGAGCTTGACTTGTCGTATTTTAACTACCCATAAACAGACTTCTGAATTTGCTGTTGTGTGCAAACTTCGGTCTATACTCATGTATAGGTCAAACCAGTCGCAAGTCCCCGAGTTCCTCCTCCTGGGGCTCTCCCGGCAGCCCCGGCAGCAGCAGCTCCTCTTCGTGCTCTTCCTCGGCATGTACCTGGCCACAGTCCTGGGAAACCTGCTCATCACCCTGGCCATCAGGGCAGACTCCCGCCTGCACACCCCCATGTACTTCTTCCTCAGCAACCTGTCCTTCGTGGACATCTGCTTCACCTCCACTACTATCCCCAAGATGCTGGCCAACCATATACTTGGGAGTCAGACCATCTCCTTCACTGGGTGTATCACACAGCTGTATTTTCTCATTGTGTTTGCAGACATGGACAATTTCCTCCTGGCTATGATGGCCTATGACCGCTTTGTTGCTGTGTGCCACCCTTTACACTACACAAAAAAGATGACTCATCATTTCTGTGCCCTGCTGGTTGCTGAGTCATGGGTCATTGCCAATCTGAATGCTCTGTTGCATACTCTGCTGATGGTTCAACTCTCGTTTTGTGCAGGCAACACAATCCTCCACTTCTTCTGTGATGTGAGTCTCCTGAAACTCTCCTGTACTGACACGCACCTCAATGAGATGATGATTCTTATTGTAGCAGGGCTAATAATGATTGCTCCATTCATCTGCATTCTCGCCTCATATATCCTTATTTTTCATGTAGTCCTGAGAATCCCATCCATAAAGGGAAAGTGGAAAGCCTTCTCCACCTGTGGCTCCCACCTGGCTGTGGTTTCCCTCTTCTATGGCACCATCATTGGTCTGTATTTTAACCCTTCCTCCTCCCACTCAGCTGACACTGACACGGCAGCTACTGTGATGTACGCGGTGGTGACCCCCATGCTGAACCCTTTCATCTACAGCCTCAGGAACCAGCATGTGAAAGGGGCCCTAAGGAAAATGATTGCCATGAAATTTTTTTGTGGTAATTACTGATGTGGACTCTCAGCATAATAGAGGGGAATTAGTTTATCTAATAAAATTCTATTTGCTTTTCCCATTATGTAAAACCTAGCAGTTTTCCTTTGTAAGAGGTCTATCTCTGCATTCATCTGATGAGAATCAAACTCTTGATACAAAGACTTCTCAGGTTAAGTATGAGAACATTCATCCTTTTACCAAATAACAGGACTATTCCAACTGCCAGTGCCCTTCAGTCAAAACACCCAGGAATACACCCAGCTTAATGGATTTGTTACTCATTAAAACAAGAGAGAACACACTCTTGGAGAATCCTGGGACTTCTTAGTAGGAGGGTGTCTGAAAGGACCTTCAGAATTTGAAATAGTGTAAGGTCAATGTTGGTGAGAATGTAAACAATTAGTGCTTTGATCTGGATTTCAGATATTTTCAGAAATCAGGGCTAATTCTTACTGGGCATGTCAATATCTTATCCAGAAAGAAGGAAGACTTGAGAGAAGCTGAAGCTAGGACTCGTAGGGAAGCAGCCATCACTCACATCAGCCAGGATTGGGAATATCTGTGACTTAGATCATGTTTGTGTTTTGTCTGTGGTCACCCAGAGTCTTCCTCTGTCTTGATCCACCATGGTCACAGGATGGCCTTGTCTGATAGCTATGTTCCAGGAAATTCTCTCTGTTCTGCAAAGGAACACCAATGTCCAGCTGTGAGTAGTCACCAAACTCCTGGATTTCAGGACTGTTCTTCTCTTTCTGCTAGGAGAGAACCGGACATGAACACAGCTGATGGTGTTAGACTGCTGTTAGAGCAGAACGGGAAAGGTTCATTTAGCCTTCCAGGAGATTCTAATTCTGCCAGGACTCAAGCTAATTATTTTTATCTCCTTTTATGAGCTTCATGTATCATAAAACATTACAGCAAGAACATGGGTAGAACCATCTTCCTCAACCGCTATGTCCAGACATGCCAACCTCAGCTATTCTTCTGCTCTGTCAGTGTGCTCAGGTATTTGTACTGAGATACTAATTTATATCCTGGGTTTCCACTTTCATGTTTTAACAAACCCTTCCCAAATTTTTACATAGCACAAGTCTACGTTACTGCCTTATGTAGTTCCGCGAAGTTCCTTTAGCAGAATTTACTTACCAGACATTGTGTTTCTGATTAAAGCATAATCAAAATTTATAAAGACTGATATTAAATTTATTTTGAAAATGATTACATGAAATCAAAAGTTGAGAAATACTTGAAACTGTACATGATACTCTCCATTTTCAGGAATAAAGATGAAAACAGGGTAGTTTTCCATAATTTCAAAGAAATGTGTGAAAGCTGAATTAGAAGATGTTTCTGCACTAGCACGTGGTTGTCTTTTTTACATTTATCAGATGTGTATATTAAGATATGTTTGCCTTACAGAATACATGGAATTGTTTCCAATATTTAGTTTATATGTCTAATAATTCATCATATGATAGAAAACGCTTGTTCCTTGAAAGTTTGAAAGAAACTTCCAGCCTGTAGTTTGTATGTGAGCATGTAGATGCTCACATGATAGATGCTGTTGAGTCAGTTCTGATAAATCATGACCCTATGCACAACAGAATGAAACACTAACCAGTCCTACACCATGCCCACAATCATTTCTATGCTTATACCTATAGCTGTGGCCAATGTATCAATCCATCTTGTTGAAGGTTGTCTTCTTTTGTGCTGACAGTCTACTTTACCAAACATAATGTCCTTTTTCAGGGATTGATCCCTCTTGACAACAAGTCCAGCGTATGTGAGACAGTCTCACCATCCTTGTTTCCAAGGAGCACTCTAGTTGTACTTCTTCCGGGACAGATCTGTTGGTTCTTTTGGTGGTCCTTGGCATATTCAACATTCTTCTCCAACACCACGCTTCAAAGGCATCAATTCTTCCTATCTCTTACTTATTCATAGTCAAGCTTTTGCACATATGAGATGCAATTTAAAACACCATAGTTTCGCTCAGGTACATCTTAGTCTTCAAGGTGACATCTTTCCTTTTCAACACTTTAAAGAGGTCCTTTGCAGCAGATTTTCCAACGCAATGTGTCTTTTGATTTCTCGACTGCTGCTTCCGAGGACTTTGACAGTGGACTCAGTAAAATGAAATCCCTGACAACCTCAATCCTTCCTCCACGTATGACAATGTTGCTCACTGGTCCAGTTGTGAGGATTTTTGTTTTCTTGATGTTGAGGTGTAATTCACACTGAAGGCTATGGCCTTTGATCTTCCTCAGTGTTTCAAATCCTCTTCATTTTCATCAAGCAAGGTTGTGTCATCAATGCAGGTTGTTAATGAGTCGTCCTCCAATCCTGATTCCTCGTTCTTCTTCATATCGTTCAGCTTCTCAGATTACTTGCTTGGCATATAGATTGAAAAGGTATGGTGAAAGGGTACAACTCCGACGCACACCTTTCCTGTGGAAAGGGTCCTCTTATTCTGTTCACATGACTACCTCTTGATTCATGTACAGCTTCCTTAAGAGCACAATTAAGTGTCCTGGAATTCCCGTTCCCCACCCTGTTAGCCATAACTTGTTATGATTCACACAGTTGAATGCCTTTGCATAGTCAATGAAACAGCGGTAAACATTCTTCTGGTATTCTCTGCTTTTAGCCAAGATCCATCCGACATCAGCAATGATATCCCTGCTCCCACATCTTCTTCTGAATCCGACTTGAATTTCTGCCAGTTCCCTTTCAATACGTTGTTACACTTGCTTTTGAATGATCTTGAGCAAAATTTTACTTGTGTGTGATATTGATTATGTTGTTCAATAATTTCCCCGTTCAGTTGGATCACCTTTCCTGGAACTAGGCACAAATATGGATCTTTTCCAGTCAGTTGTCCAGGTAGCTGCACCCCTAAATTTCTTGGCGTAGATGGGTGAGAGCTTCCAGAGCTGAGCACCCATTTGTTGAAACGTCTCAACTGACCATCAGTTTCCGGAGTCTTAATTTTTGCCAATGCCTTCAACGCAGCTTTGACTTCTTCCTTCAGTACCGTCAGTTTGCAGTGATATGTTACCTCTTGAAATGGTTGAACAGTGACCAGTTCTTTCTGGTATAGTGATTTGGTATGTTCCACCTTCTTTTGATGCTTCCTGAGTCGTTTAATATTTTCCCTGTAAAATCTTCCATGACTGCAACTCAAGGGTTGAATTTTTTCTTCAGCTGTTTCAGCTTGAGAAATGCAGAGCATGTTCTTCCCTTTTGCTTTTCTATTTCCAGCTCTTCAGACATATTATTATAATACTTTACTCTGTCGTTTAGATCCACCCTTGGAAATCTGTTCAGTTCTTTTACTTTGTCGTTACTTCCTTTTGCTTTAGCTACTTGAAATGCAAAAGCAACTTTCAGAGTCTCTTCTGACATCCAATTTGGTCTTTTCTTTCTTTCCTGTTTTAGTTTATTATTGTGATTAGGTGAAGGTGTACAATCTCTTTCCTGTCTTTTTAATGACATCTTGTTTTCTTCTTGGATGATGTCTTTGATGTCATTCCATAACTCACCTCTTCTTGTCTTCAGTCATTAGTGTTCAGTGCATCAAATCTGTTTCTGAGACGGTCTCTAAACTCAGGTGGATATACTTAAGGTCGTACTTTGGCTCTCATGGACTTGTTCTAAATTTTTTCAGGTTCATTTTGAACTTTCATATGAGCAATTGATGGTCTGTGTTGCAGTCAGCACCTGGTCTTGCTCTGACTGATGATACTGAGCTTCTCCACCATCTCTTTCCACTGAATTTGACTGAATTTCCATGAGTTCCATCTGGCAAGATCCATGTGTATAGTTATTGTTTATATTGGTGAAAAAGGTATTTGCAATGAAGTTATTGGTCTTGCAAAATTCTGTCACTTGATATCTGGCATCATTTCTGTCATCCAGGCTATATTTTCTAACTTCCTCTTGTTTCCACCTTTTACATTCCAATCACCAGCAATTATCAATGCATCTTGATTACATATTCAATTTTGGACTTCAAAAGCTGGTAAAAACCTTCAATGTCCTCATCTTTGGCCTTAGTGGCTGGTGCATAAATTTGAATAGCAGTCATATTAACTGGTATTCCTTGTAGGTGTATGGATATTGTTCTATCACTGACAGCATTGTACTTCAGGATGAATTCTGAAATGGTCTTTCAGATGATGAATGAAACACCGTTCCTCTTCAAGTTTTCGTTCCTGACATAGTAGACCATATGACCGCCTGGCTCAAAATGGCTAGCATCGTTCCATTTCAGCTCACTAATGCTCAGGATATCAATGCTTATGTGTTCCATTTCATTTTTTATGATTCCCGATTTTCCTATAGAGTCATACTTCATACATTCCATGTTCCAATTATTAATGGATGTTTGCAGCTATTCTCATTTTAAGTCGTGCCACATCAGCAAATGAAGGTCCCCAAAGCCTGACTCCATGTCATTAAGGTTGACTCTACTTTGAGAAGGCAGCTCTTCCCCAGTCTCTTTTGCCTTACAACCGGGGGGAGGGGGGATGGGCTTGTTTTCCAGTACTATACCTGACAATGTTCTGCTGCTATTTATAAGGTTTTCACTAGTTCTTTTCAGAAGTAGACTGCCAGGTCCTCCTTCCTAGCCTTTCTTAGTCCGGAAGCTCAGCTGAAACCTGTCCACCATGGGTGACCCTACTGATACCTGAATACTAGTGGCATAGCTTCAGGCATCACAGTAACATGTAAGCCCCCACAGTACAACAAACTGACAGGTAAGTTGGAGGTAAGCAGGGTAGGGGCTAGAAAATGTGTGGTGTAAACTATATTACTTCTTATTTCACATATGTCACTTTTTGTTGCCTTTACATTTTTAGTGAATCATATACTTCACTGTGCTTTCAAATGTATTAATATGTGTGTCTAGTATTTCAATATAAATTTTTAAATGTCTTTTATAGTTATTATATTCTTTTTGTTTTTAATTTTATTTACTTTTTCCTTGACTGCATTTGTAGTTGTTTGTATCACTCACTCTCTGTGAATCACTTTCTTGGATTTATTAGTCAATTGCGTTAATTACACAGTTTAAAAAATATATTTATTTGAATACCCTTGGTCTCTTTCCCTCTGAAAATCTAGGTTTTGTATTTTTTCTTCATTTAGCATTAATATGTGAAATAGAAAATCATAAAACATTATTAGAAATATGATTTAAATTAAGGAAAAAAGTTGCTGTTGATTTCAACTCATTATAGAACACGGTTGAACTATCCCATTGGGTTTCCAAGGAGCAGCTGATAGATTCAAACTATCAACCTTTTGGTTAGCAGCTAAACTCTTAACTACTGGGCCAATCAGATTCAGTCATATTTTGTTGCTTTACTTTTTTTTCTACTTTTATAAATGTCAATATGAAGCTTCATAAATACATTTCTGAAGGCATATTTTATCATTTGGCAAAGAACTATTAAGAAGTTCTATAGTGGTTAAGTGCCATGGCTGTTAACTAAAAAGACTGGCTGTTTGAATCCCCCAGGTGCTTCTTGAAAACTTTATAGGGCAGCTCTACTCTGTCCTATAGAATCACTATGAGTTGGAATCGACTCGACAGCACTGGGCTTGTTTTTTTTTTTTTTATATGTGGGTTTAGACAACAAGGGAGAGGCTGCATACAGTTGTGGAACATCAGTATGGAAATAGTATTTAGTGGCACAAACTTGTTTGTGCTCAACCTTTAACCTAAAGGCTGGTGTTTTGAATGCACCTAGATGAATCACAGAAAAGACCTCTATGTTCTTTAACTAAGATTACAGCCACCAAAACCCTATGGAGTAGTTCTACTCCCCAACACATGGAGTCGCCCTGAGTTAGAATCAACTCGGCAGCGACTCATAACAGCCATGAAACCAAACGAGATCACTTACAGCAAACAAATGGAGTCAGACCCTGGGGGCTGGCCACAGGCAATGGCAATTTGGGAGGCTACCTAGGTAATATAGAGAGTAAGTGTTCACAGAGGAGGGCTAAGGACTGAGCAGTAGGCTGCATCAATATGTACAACAGTAGTTCTATTTTGGTTGACCATCGGAATTACCTGGAACACTTAAAAATTCATACCTAGGGCCTATATCCAGAAGTTGATTTAACTGGCCTAGAGTGCACTCTGGGCATCAGGGCTTTAAAAAAACAAAAAAAAAAACTTCCAGGTGATTCAGATGGGCAGCCAAGGCCAATAATCACCAATCTAGATGGTCAGGAAAAGAACAATCCAACAAATAGACCAAGAGGGTGCAGCCAACAAAGCAGGCGGAAAGCAAAGAGAGCTTGGTGTGCAGGAAACTGAGTGGAGCCAGTAGTGCGGATCAACAATGTCAAATGCCACACAAAGATGGCTTAAGAACAACTGGTGTTTGGATGTTACTAAACCCAGTGCTGTTGAGCTGATTCCAACTCCTAGCAACCCTGTAGGATGGTAGAGCTGCCCCCATCGTTTCCAAGGAGCAGCTGGCGTACTGCTGAACTTGGGAAATTGGAGATCATTGGTTGAAGATGGGAATGGACTGGACTCAAGCGAGTGGAGAGGAAGAGCCCCAACCAGCCAACAAAGATTAATGAAAAACACTTATCTTGCTTTATAATATTCAACCAGTACGTTTTTTTTCTAATTTTTTAGTGTAATACACGTTTTGATTTTGTCCCCTTACACAGCGAAATCGCTAGGTCAGGAGGTAATAATTTTTTAAATCCTGTCACATTTTAGAAGATGGCCACTGTCATCTTTCCTTGGTCAAACTGGACATCTCCACTTAAAGAAACAGACTGTTTAATATGCCTAAAATAACATCTCCCTATTGTTTTGATTTAAAATTCTTAAATCACTAGTAAGGCTGAATATTCATAGTTCTATTAGTCATTCATGTTTCTCTTTCTAAAAATTGTTCATGTCTTCTTTGTATTGGATAGCTACTATTTTGATTTATACACTTCCTCATATTCAAAGTATTGTCAATTTGTGCAAGTTTCCCAATTATCATTTGCCTTTTCATTTTTTAAAAATAACTTATGTTGAACTGCTTTACGTCATATCATTTGTGCTATCTGATATGGACTTAAAATTATTGTAAATCTTTTTCCTTTATAATTTGTCATTCTTCTTTAAGAAAGCACTTATTCCACCCAGAAGCTAGCTAAAATGGTCCTTATATTATCTTTAGCTGTTCTATAGTGGGGTTTCATGTTGGTGGTGGTGGTTTGGGTTTCGGTTTGTGCATTTAATTCTTTTTCTAGAATTCATTTTAGCATAAGATGTAGAGCCACCATCTAAATTACATGCCCTTATGTTAATGAATCATTTCAGCAACATTTGTTGAACAGTTCTCCCTTTCCCATACTACCTGTGATGCCACTTTGATCACATACTAAGTCTGTAAATATACTGGCATCTACTTCTGGGCCATTCTTATTAAAATATCCAGTATCAAACTGCATTAATTATTGTAGATTTTAACTATGAAGTAGATGCTTTTAAAACAACATTCTACTGTTAAGGTCAGTTTTCTCTTATCACTCTTTTGATGTTTCTTTTTTTATCATACTTATCCTTCTAAGTATTTTTACAACATCAAGATTCTCCAAAAAGTCCCATTATGCTTTCGTTTGGAGTAACACTAAGTTTATCAGTTAAGAAAAACTGAAATATTCCTGCCAATCCAGGCACATTTTATAACATCACGACTTTTATAGTGTCAAATTTCTTGGGTAGTTTCCTTCCTAAGTGTCTTGTAGCCTAGTTTACTCTTCTTAGACTCCACACTTTCCCACCCCAGCAGGGACCTTCACACATGCTGTGTCCCCTAACTGAAAACTCCCAGCCCCACCCCATCTCATCCTACTGCTGTTTAAATGCCACTTCCCCAGCCACTCCTCCCGAGTACACCCCCACACTCTCCTAGAATATTTCGCCTTCCTAGCACATCACCGTTTGTAGCTATACACATATTTATGAGACTCACTGAATTTCTGTCCTCCTTTTCTTCCCTGCCCCAAGGAAATCCTCAGCAAAGGACGGGCTGTCTTATTCACCCTCACACCCAGTGTCTCGTGCTATGCCTTTATTGAGTACTTTTGTAGTTGCCAGAGGGCCACTAGGGGGCAGAATCAACGCAAGGGCAGGTTTGTCTTTTATCAGAATCAGAGCTTCAGCTATTCCTGTTTTCTAACTGGCTTTTGCTGCTGTATTAGAGAATGATTCTTCTTCGTTTTCCACTTCACTGGTTATTCGGCTTCCTTGCACACTAACAGCCTCTCAGGGGTTCCAGTGCGGAGGCGACCCCTCCTCCCAGGTCATCTCTACTGATCTTGCACTCCCAGTGCTGCTCCTGGGCAGGGGCTTCAATGTCAGGAAAACCACATGTCCCTCTCTCTCTCCTGTCCCAATTCTTCTGCTTGGCAGGCCCCCCTCAGGGTCTAAGCAACTTCTCCGGGTCAAAAAAAAAAAAAAAAATCCATTGCCAACAAGTTGGTTCTGACTCAGCTACCTAGGCCAGAGCAGAACTGCTCTATACAATTTCCAAGAAGCAGTTAGTGGATTCAAACTGCCAACTTTTTGCTTAGCAGTTGAGCTCTTAAGTGCTCTGCCACCAGGACTCTCAGTCTAAGTCAGATGTGCCGAAATGAGGCAGGCCCAGCTTCATTTCACCCTCAGGGACAGTGTCAGGCCAGGGCCAGTGACCTTAACCTCACAGCCCTCCCACCCTCCTGCATCCCAGAGGCCCAGGGACAAACGGCACATGGTCCATTGCCAAGCCACTCTCCAGCGTCAGGAGGGTGTGGGAGCTGTAGCAGCATCACCTGCTGCCACCCTCTTTTAAAATGCACCGTGGGGAGTCTGAGCCACTGCTGCATGCACAGTCCTTGCTCAGGGGACATGGCAGTCTCACCCCGGCGACTCCATGCAGAGCGCTGATTGGCCAGGTTGTTGAAACTGTTCGGCAGGCCACTCCTAATGCAGAAGTCTTGGATCTCTGCACTCATTCCTAGTGCACTGGCCAGACTTCCCTAAGAGAAAAGGAGAATAATGCTGTGGGTTGCCTGGCCTGTTCGTGGTTTTACAGGGTGCGATTGGATTCGAGGAAGCCCTGGCGGCCAGTGGATTACAAGCTACATCCGCTAACCAAAAGGTCAGCAGTTCAAATCCACCAGGCATTCCTTTGAAATACTACGGGGCAGTTCTACTCTAACCTATAGGGACACTATGAGTTGAAATGGACTCTATGGTGGCAGGTTTAGGCTTTTACTTTGATTGGCTTGGAAACCTTGTGGTGTAGTGGTTAAGTGCTATGGCTGCTAACCAAAAGGTCGGCAGTTCAAATCTGCCAAGCGCTCCTTGGAAACTCTATGGAGGCAGTTCTACTCTGACCTATAGCGTTGCTATGAGTTGGAATCAATTCGACAGCAGTGAGTTTGGGTTTGGGTTACTGGCTCGAGGAAGAAACCCTGGTGGCACAGTGGGTTAAATGCTATGAATGCTAACCAAAAGGTCAGCAGTCTGAATCTACCAGGTGCTCCTCAGAAACTCTATCGGGCAGTTCTACTCTGTCCTATAGAGTTACTATGAGTCAGAATCAACTCAGTAGTAACAGGATTGGTGCTCTGGTTTATTGGCTTGAAATACAAAGGCTTTCATTAAAGGTAAGTTTTTCTATGACCTTCAAGCAGTTTTTTTTTTTAAGTTAGAAATCAGTACTGAATTGTATTATTAAGCTCTTCTTTTAATATTCTTTGTGTCAAAACAATGCCTAAGCTTAGAACAACATATTAAAACTGTAACACACAAAAACCAACAGATGGAAAAGAGGAAACAAAACTTATTTGTAGATGGTATAATTTTACACTGATTATAAGAGAGATTTAAACAAGAAATTACTGAAAATTAGTAATATTCAGTGAGGTGGCTGATTACACGAACACATAATTAAAAATACTATGTAAGAGCAATGACCAACTAGAAAAACATAAGGGATAAAAACTATTTACAATAACACAATTGTAAAGGACTTATATGAAGAAAATGAGAAAAATTTACTCAGGAATATAAGACTCTGAAGAATGGAAAGGCATTTTCTCAATGGAAAACAAAATTGGTCAAGTTAACAAACTTTCCCAAATGGTTTATAGGATTAATCCAACTCCAATCAAATCCCAATGTAAAACTTTAGGAACCCTGAAACAAGTAAAACTCATCAAGAGAATGCCTCAAGCCACACCCTGGAATCAGTGCTGTGAAGACACTATTGCCTCGCCTCTGGGAAGACACCTGAGGAGGGCCTGGGTATCAGGACACCAGAGACAATAACAAATACTCACTACAATGAAGATACACAGAATCTTGTCTTATTAGGGACAATGTGAGCTAATCATTGGAAATGTGATTTCTGAAAACAAAACACATTGCCTTGTGAGGTAGTAACCAGCCCTTTGCAAAAGGCCTGGTGGCTATGTAAAGGGGGTTTAAATACATGATGAAGCTATTCACAGCCATGGATCCAAGTAACTTCTTGTCTCTAGGTCTGTCATTCTTCATGCTCTTTAAGTTTCCTTCTTAGCAGGGAAGATCTTGGCTCAGCAGATGAACAAGATTCTAAAAAGCTTTTCCCGTGGTGGTGCTGCATGGTTAGACCTGAGTGACCACACTTCTTCCTGCATGAGAGTGAGAGGCAGCTGCTGGAGAGACTGACAGCCGAACAAAGCACAGTAAGAACAGCAGACAATTTAAAACGATACCCTTCAAAAGATTCTGTGAAACATTCAATTTTCATCACAAATTGCAAATTTTACTGAAATTGACTATTAGCTTCAACCAAAAATGGAGGAAGTCTTTGACATTCAGTTGCTGTAGTTTTCCTATGATCCAAAGTAAACAATCTCTTATAACATGAAAGTTTTACCAAATTGTTCTTGGAAGGTTATATGAACTGCTATTGGTTTAAAAATCAGTAGTTTCATTCTTTCAGGGAATATGGTGCCAGACAGGGACCTTTACATTATTCCTGCATTTTTCGAGTGTCGATCCCCACAGGATATATTTTCAGTAGGGATGAGTCATCCTGTTCACCTTTCAGCTAAGGAGCCTCCAGACTTGGGTTCAAAGTCTTTCTGAAGAAACGGATCTGTATACAACTTTACAAAACAAAGCTTCTTAGCCCAAAAAGCCTGGATGCTAACTGAGGTATAGCCCTTGAATGTGTTTTCTTCCCTGTAAATTTTCTAATAATCTGAGGTTTCAGCCAAATGGATATTTATCCAATTTTGGCTACGATGAGGTCTTCATATACCTGTATCTTTTCAGATAGCTTGGGAATTCAGAATGCCTAAGTGAAACATTTTAGGTTGAGGCAGGACTATTAGACTTTTCCCAGTCCCTCTTCTGCTTTCAGGTCTTACAGAGTGAGTGGGTTTTCTCATGCCGGGTACAGTTTGACAGCCGACCAAATCTTCTCCCACATTTTTTGCAACCATATGGCCTCTCAGTCTCATGACTCTGCAGATGAAGCACAAATTCTACATTCCCTGAGAAGGTTTTCCCACATTCTGGACACTTAAATATATTCTCCCTTATGTGGATTCCCTCATGGCGGCTTCGATGAGAATTTTGACGAAAGTTTTTCCCACACTGAGAACATGAATAAGGTTTTTCTCCTGTATGGATTCTTTCATGTTTATTGAGGTTTGTTTTATGGTTGAAGCTTTTCCCACAGTGACTACAGTCATAGGGTTTTTCTCCAGTGTGAGTCCTCTGGTGGGAAATAAGATAAGAACTTTCATTAAACTGTTTCCCACAAAGCGGACAGGTATACCATCTCCTGCTTCTTCGATTTCGAGCAAGTGCAATAACATTGATGTCCACATATTTTGAGAGTTCCTCTAGTGGAGTATCATTTTCAATGGTAACTAAAAGATTTCTCAATTTCCTTTCATGTGGAATGAATACATTTTGTCTTTCTTCTTTGTGGCAATCTGGACATTGTTCAGAGATCAATGGACAATCCATTTCATCACATTCTGAACACTTTTCTCTATAATCTTCATTCTCTGCAGATTCCTTCTGATGAGTGTCCCCCTCATGACTGCCATCACTGACTGTGGAAACAGAAAGAGAATTCAGTAACTTTCGAGGCCTATGACAACATCAAGCAAGAAGAAAACAAGTCATATTTCTTGTGGAATAATCCTGAAAGTCAGAAACCTGGGGACTGGTAGAAAACCACCACCGACACTCACTTTCCACTCTTTATTCATTGAGGGTGGACTATATAGCTGACAGATGTTTCCATTCCCCTCACTGCAAACACATAGTCCATTTTTAATTTTTTTTTTTTTTTAAATGAGTGGGACTGTGCTTCATGTATTGGCCTTGCTTTTGCACAGATACCTCAGGAGGGTCTGGATATCAGAATGCCAAAGACAGTAAGAAATACCTGGACAAGTATTCTAAATGCAATCAAACTGTGACCCCCCCTCCCCCCCCAACTCATGGCAACCCCATGTTTCACAGTAGAACTGTGGTCCACAGGGTTTTTAACAGCTGTAACCTTTTGGAATTAAATCACTAGGACTTTCTTCCAAGGCACCTCTGGGTAGAGTCAAACTACCAACCTTTCAGTTAGTAATTGAGTGCTTATCTTTTCTGATTAGGCACCAATTGTTTTTTCAACAATTTCATAGTGACCACATGAAAGACTAGGGGACAGAAGACATAAATATAAATGGCAGCCTTAACAATCTTTAGAAGTCTAGTAGATAAAGAGTAAGGTGATCTGCCTCTGGATTTTTACTGTATTGGAAAATATCACCATATTATAGCCTTAGAGAAAGCTACATTATTGTATATAGTAAAATATTTACAACAATACAAATAAAAAACCAAAGTCATGGCATATTTACATAATAGATTACTCTTTGGCCATTAAAGAGATTACTTCAACTGATAAAACTATGGTATTAGAAATCAGAACAGTGGTTATCTTTGGAATGAAGTGGAGTTGTTGTTAAATGCCATCAAGTCAGTTCTCATAGCAACCCTACATATAACAGAATGAAACACCGTCTGGTCTTGTGCCATGCCCACAATCATTGTTATGGTTGAGCCCACAGCCACTGTGTCAATTCATCTTATCAAAGGTCTTCCTCTTTTTCACTAATCCTCTATTTTACCAAGCATGATGTCCTTCTCCAGGGACTGATTCGTCCTGACAACATATCCAAAGTATGTGAGATGAAGCAGGGTCACCCATGGTGGACAGAAGGGGAGTAGTGACTGGAAATGGGACACAAGAAGGATTTCTAGGGTACTGGAAATAGCCAATTTTGTGTGGGAGATAGATGAGTATGTACATTTTGTGAAAATCTGAGCTTGTATACTCATGATCTATAAACTTTCAGTATTTATAATCCTAATTCAATTAAAAAGTATATGAGAAAAAGAGCATTATCAAGACTAGGTAACAAAGGAAAAAAAAGTATGCTGTCAACATGTACGCTGACAAAAAAACACCTGTCTTTAAGTTGATTCTCACTCACAGTGACTGTACAAGACAGAGGAGAATCACCCCATAGTGTTTCTTTCCAATGCTACAAGTCTTTAAAGAAGCCAATGTCACATTCTTCTCCTGCAGAGAGCTTGGTGAGTTCAAACTGTAAGTCTTTGAGTTAGCTGCCACACACTTAACCAGTACACCATCAGGGCTCTTTGCAGGTTGACAAGGGACTCCTAAACTCTAAGCAACTCACAGAAAGTAAAAATAAAACAAAATAACCAGCTGCTGTGGTTTCAATTCAGACTCATGGCAACCCCATATGTGTCACAGCAGAACTGTGCTCCATAGGTTTTCAGTGGCTGACTTTTCTGGAAGTAAATCATCAGGTTAGCAGATGAGTATAAACAATTTGCACTACCCAGGGACTTCCTGAGAATAAAGGGTTAAATGTGGTTGACCTTGAAGCTGGAATGCGAATCTCTGCTAAACTGAGCAGTTTCACACCAAAAGTTTTCTTCTTAGGATAACAAAAATGCTTAGTCAAAGCATGTGATAAATTTCTACCAGGGTTCTTGATACAGGCCGCCATACTACGTTCAACCACTTTACCAATTTCAGTACAACCATCAATAAGTAAATGTTAATTCCACCATAATTTAAAAACATCTATTATTTATAAAATGGTGTCTCATTATTATAGTTACTCTTTGTACTTTGATTACACAAAGTAATAATTTATCTACTGGGTTGAGACTTTAATAAATTTAATTTATTACAGATCTCAGTCTTTTTTTCAATAATTACTGGTATAAATATTTTTTAACTGATGTCCTCTTCTGTAATAACTCCATGACTTGAAATAAGGAAAAAAATCAATCTCTCAAGTTCTCATAAAGTTCTAATCTGTTCTCTATCCATTCTTTATGACTTATTTTTATACTTAAGTCTAATACATTCGGAGTTTACCTCATCATACAGCATGGAATGCAATTAATTTTATTTTAAATTATGATACAATTATCCCAGTCCCATTTATAAAGCCTCCTTTCCTCGTTTTGAAATGCTGACATACATGTTTGATATATACCACAGTTATTTGTCATTAGTATCACACTGTTTACAATATAATATTGGTAAAGACTAGCCAGAATACCCATTTCTAGTTATTTAAAATTTTGACTGTTTTAGTTATCTAGTGCTGCTTTGGAAACCCTGGTGGTGGTATAGTGGTTAAGTGCTATGGCTGGTAACCAAAAGGTTACCAGATGCTCCTTGGAAACTCTATGGGGCAGTTCTACTCTGAACTATAGGGTCACTATGAGTCAGAATCAACCAGACAGCACTGAGTGCTGCTTTAACAGAAATACCACAAGCAGATGGCTTTAAAAGAGAAATTTTATTTGTCACAGACCAGTAGGTTAAGGTGGTATGATGTCCCCAACTCAGCTTGCCCCCCCTTTCTTTTATCTCCCAAGAGGGCATCCCAAGAAACAACTGCAACCCATCCACCCTCATTAACATCATGGAGGCAGGATTTACAACAGAAAGGACATCACACAATACCATGAATAATGGCCCAGCCAAATTGCTATAGCTTTGGGGGGAACACAATTCAGTCCATGACACTGACTATATATACCGCTCTCTTTATTTTCAGCAAGACCTACTGATGAAGATCAAAGACTACCGCCTTCAGTATGGATTACACCTCAGCATAATGAAATAAAAAAATCCTCACAGCTGGACCAGTAAGCAACATCACAATAAACAGAAAAAAGACCGAAGTTGTCAAAGATTTCATTTTACTTGGATCCACAATCAACACCCATGGAAGAAGCAGTCAACAAATCAAACAGTGTTTTGCACTGGAGCAAACCTGCTGCAAAAGACCTCTTTAGAGCACTGAAATACACAGGGGTCACTCTGAGGACTAAGCCATGGTATTTTCAATTTTGTCATGTGCATGTGAGACCTGAACAACGACTAAGGACAAGTGAAGAATTGATGCCTCTGAACTGACACCGGCAGAGAACACTGACTATACCACAGACTGCCAAAGAATCAACAAATCTGTCCTGGAAGAAGTATAGCCAGGATGCTCCCTGGATCGGGGATGGTAAAACTTGGTCTTAACACACTTTGAACATGTTATCAGGAAGAACCAGATCCTGGAGGACACAGTGCTCAGCAGAGGGTCAATGAAAAAGAGGAAGATCCTTAATGAAACGGACTGACACAGTGGCTGTAATAACGGGCATAAAGATGGCAAAGACTGAGAGGATGATACAAGACCAGGCATTGCCTTTTGTTGTACATACAATAGCTATGAGTCAGAATGGACTCGATGACACCTTAGAACAATAACGCATATAAGTAATCTGAAGGGCTCTTCTATCTTTATGGAATCACTGGTTGCACTACAGCTGCCAGCCAAGGTCGGCAGTTCAAAGCGACCAGGCACTTCTTGGAAACTTTATGAGGCAGTTTTACTCTGTCCTACAGGGTCACTATGAGTCAGAATTGACTCAGTGGCTGTGGGTTTGGCTTGGCTTTCTATCTTTTTATGCTTCTAGGTCTCACATTTAAAACTGTTTTCCATTATTTGAGAATCTTTCACATTAACCAGCAGAACATCTCTAGGTAACTCTGATTTTATAGGCACTCCAAATAAGATCTTTCATTATCTGGTGTTTATTAGATACTGCTATTGTTATATAATTCCTATCAATGTACTTTGAAATTATTAAATAGTTCTAGTTGATCTTTTACATCTTATTAAGTACAACCCATATTCTACTTCTCTCCTTTTCTATCTCTTGATGTCTTTTTCATATCTTACTGCTTTAGAAAATCCTACTAATATGTTAAATATTATTAGTGACAGTGTATTTCTTTGTGTTTTCAGTTTTTATAAAATTTCCACCAATGTCTTATGAATGACTATACATGTTAGGTTGAATTAATTTTAAAAGAGTTAATTCTCTGTTTTGAGGGGAATTTACTCAAACGCTAATAGGATTACTCTTACGTTACTGAAAGTATCCATGAGTGTTTCATATTTCTTTAAAGTACTAATTTGAACCATAAGAATTCTTAAGTATAAAATACATTTACATGGCTCAGAAATTACAACATGGGAGTTAGTACAGCAAGTTGGCAGAGTAGGCAGCTCCAACACTCACCCTCCAACAGAAACACCAAAAAGCAAGAACCACCTGTCATACTCAACTCAGTCAGAATTCTGGAAAACAGTGAAAGGTTGCAACCAACCAAATACCTAATCAAGAAAAGGGTAACTTAAAATCAGTGCTAACTTCTCCTTATATGTTCAGTAAAATTCACCAGTAAAGCCATCTGGTCCTGGATTTTCTTTGTTGGTAGGTTTATGGTTACTGATTCAATCTCTTCTTATAGATTCACTGAAATTTTCTGGCTCTTCCTGAGTCAGTTTAGGTAATTTATGTCTTAGCAGCAATTTGTCCACTTCATCTAGATTATCTAAATAATTAGCATACAACTGTTCACAATATTCTCTTATCATCCTTTTTATTTCTATAAAGTTGATAAGTAGTATCCCCACTTTCACTTCTTATTTTACCTGCTGCTGCATTTTTTTTGTCAGTCTAGCTAAAGGTTTACCAGTTTTACGGATCTTTTCAAGGAACCAGTTTTGGTTTTATTATTGCATTGATTTCACTGATTATTGTTTTTCTATTCTCTGTTGACAGCACTTGGCTGGCTATTCTCTGTCTTATTTATCTCCATTCTAAAGCCTATTAATTCCTTCTTTTTGCTAGTTTTGGGTTTAATTTGCTCTTCTTTTTCTAATTCCTTCAGGTGTGAAATCAGGTTACTGATTTTTAGATCTTTTTTCCTTTCTTTTTTTTTTTTGGCCAGAAAAAAAAAATATGGAACGCTTCACGAATTTGCGTGTCACCCTTGCACAAGGGCCATGCTAATCTTCTCTGTATCGTTCCAATTCTAGTATATGCGCTGCCGAAGTGAGCACAGATCTTTCTTCCTTTCTAAATGAATTTTTATAGCTACAAATTTCTGAGTACTGTTTCACTGCAACAGTAAGTTTTGTTATGTCATTTGTCTCTAAGTATTTTCTCATCTTCCTTGTGATTTTTTTTCCCTTTGGTTTATTGTTTAAAGTGTGCTGTTTAATTTTCATAATTAGTTAATTTTCTGGCTTTTCTTCTATATTGATTTCTAGCTTCATTTCATGTGATCAGAGGATACTTTGTATGATTTCAATTCTTTTAAATTTATTGAAAACATAACATAGGGTCTATCCTGAAGAGTGTACCGTGTACACTTGAGTAGAAATATGCATTCTGCTGTTCCTGGGTGAAGTATTCTAAATACATCTGCTAGGTCTAATTTTATACTGTTCTGTGAGTTTTCTATTTCCTTACTGATGGTCTACCCACTATCAAAAATAATCTTCAATTCTCCGATTTATATTATTGTAGAACTTTTTCTCCCTTCAGTTCTGTCAAAGCTTGCTTGTATTTTGGGGCTTTGTTGTTAAGAGCACATGTGTTTATAATTGTTCTATTTTCTTGATAAACACTCTCTATACATTTTCTTTGTCTTTTGTGATAACGTTTTTACTTGAAGTCCATGTTGCTTGATATTTGTATACTCATCCCAGCTCTTTCAGTCATTATTTGCCATGAAATATTGACGGCATTTGGCTGGCTTTTCATTTCAACCTATTTGTGCCTCTGGATTTAAAGTGAGTTTCCTATAGACAACATATAGTTGGCTCATCTCTTTCTTCCTTTTTTTTTAATCCAACCTGCCAATCTCTACCTTTTGAACAAATTATTGATAAAGACTTTCACTGTCTTAAATTCATTTTCTCTCATTTCCTCCATTACTGTCTTCTTTTGTGTTTGGCTAATTTCTGCAATGAAGCACTCTGATTTCCTTCTAATTGCCTGTTTGTTTGCTTTTTTTTTCTTATGTAATTTTAGGTTTTCTTTTGTGGTTATCATGGGGACTACATTTAACATCCTAAATTTATAACAGTCTAGTTTAAATCAATATCCATTTAACTTCAATAGCATACAAAACTTCTGTTCCAATACATCCCTTTATTTTGTCATCACAAATTCCATCTTATCTCTATACTTTGTATATAATATAAATCTATAACTATATATAATTTCTATATCCTACATAAACAAAATCTCAAAGAATCCACTAGAAAGCCAATAGAGCTAAAAAACAAAATCAGCAAAGTTGCAGGATATAACATCAACATATAAAAATGAGTTGGGTTTTTATATGTCAGCAATGAACAATCTGAAAAGGAAATTAAGAAAACAATTTGATTTACAGTAACACCTAAAAGAATGAAATCCTAGGAAAAAAACCTAAAGAAGTTTTAGACACACACACTGACAACTACAAAAGACTGCTGATACAAATTAAACACTTAAATAAGTAAAAAGACAGCCTATGTTTGTGGACTGGGAGACTTAGTATTATTAAAATTTCAACACTATCCAAAGTATTCCATAGATTCAATGTAATTCCTATCAAAATTCCACCAGCTTTTTTTTCCAAAAATAGAAATGGCAAACTTCAAATCCACTGGAACTTAAAGGGACTCCAAAATGTCAAAATCATTTTAAAAGAACAAAGTAGGAGGCCTCCTACTTTCCAATTTCAAAACTCACTACAAAGTGATCAGTAATTAAAAAGTGCAGTATTGACATAATGAGAGACACACAGACCAATGGAATAAAACTGAGGCCTTAAAATAAACCCATATATCTACGGTCAACTGATTTGTTGTCAAGTCTATTCCACGAACTCTTCAACAAATGGTGATGGGACAACTGAATTTCCACATGCAAAGGAATGAGACTAGGCCTCTACCTCATACCATATGCAAAAAATCAACTCAAAACAGAGAAAAGACCTAAATATGAGAGCCAAAACCACAAAACTCTCAAAGAAAGCACATATTCATGCTTAGATTCGTAGATACAATGCCAAAAGCAATGAGCAATACAAGAAAACATAAATTTGACCTCATTTAAAAAAAAAATCTTTGTGCGTCAAAGGACGTTATTCTCAAAATATTTGAGAAGAGACTGATATCCAGAATATTTAAAGTCCTACAACTCAACAGCAAAGAATACAACTGAAAAATAAACCAAGGACTTGAATACAATCCTCCAAAGACATACAAAAGGCCAATAAATACATGGAAAACATGCTCAACAATATTCATCAGGCAGTAGAGAAATGCAAATCAAACCACAATGAGCTAATGCTTCACACCCACTACCCAAAGCCCAAATCCATGGCCATTAAGTCAATTCAGCCTCACAGTAACACTACGGGGGCAGAACAGAAGAGCCCCAGAGAGATCCCAAGGCTGTGAGTCTTTACTGAAGCAGACTGCTACGTCTCTCTCACAGAGCAGCGGGTGGGTTCAAACTACCAACCTTTTAGTTAGCAGCCCAACCTTAACCACTTTGCCAACAGGGCTCCTTTCACATCCACTAGGGTATTATTAAAAATAAAAAGGAAAATAAGTTCTGGTGAGCATGTAGACAAACTAGAACTCTTGTGCCTTGGTGGTAGGACTCTAAAATGATGGAAAAAACAGTTTGGCAGTTCCTCAGAGCTAAACATAGAATTATCACAAAACAAAAAACCAAACCAGTTGCCATCAAGTTGATTCCAAATCATGAAAACCCAGTATGGCACAGTACAAAAGCACCCAATAGGATTTTGAAGACTGTGACCTTTTTGCAAGCAGACTGCCAAGCCTTTCTTTCAAGGTACCTCTAGGCAGATTCAAGCTACCACTCTTTTGGCCCACAGTCAAGTGTTTAACAGTTTACATCATCTAGCGAGCTTGTAGAACTACCATATGACCCACAATTCAACTCCCAGGTACGTTCCCAAAAGAACTGAGAGCAGGGACTCAGATACTTGTACACAATGTTCACTGCATCATTTACAGTAGCCAAAAAGTGGAAACAAGTCAAGCGTCTATCAACAGATGAATGACACACAAAATGTGTTATATGTATATACAATGGAATATGTAGCCATAAAGAGAAACGAAGTTCTGATACATGCTTCACCACAGACAAACCTTGAAAATACTGTGCTGAATGAAGTAAGTCAGATACAAAAGGACAAACACTGTCTGACCCAACTTACATGAAATACTTAAAAAAAAAAACCCACTGCCACTGAATTGGGTCTGACTCATAGAGACCGTACAGGTCAGAGCAGAACTGCCCTACAGAGTTTCCAAGAAGCATCTGGTGGATGTGAACTGCCGACCTTTCAGTTAGCAGATGCAGCACTTTACTCACTACACCACCAGGGTTTCCACATGAAACACTCAGAATAGGTAAATTCAGAGACAAGAGTTTATTAGCAGTTATCAAGAGTTTGGAGATGAGAGAGAAATGGAAGCTGTTAATTAAGATGTATTGAGTTTTTGTTTTGTCACAGTGTGGGGAGAGCAACTAGGATTCTGTAACAGAGTGTGTACATTTTTGTATGACAAACTGACTCAAATTATAAACTTTCAGTTAAAACACACACACACACACACACACAACAAATTAAAAAAACAAAGATTAACTTTATGTAGATATCACCTGCACTTCTAATTGTGAGTGGAGCTAGACATCTTTTCGTATGTATAAGGGTAATTTGTATTTCTCAATTTCTTGATGTTTTTCTTCTTTATTTCTATTCCTGTTGTTATCAAACTGACTCCAGCTCATAGCAACCCCACAGGACAGGTTAGAAGTGCCCTGTAGAGCTTTTCAGGCTGTAATCTGTACAGAAGCAGACAGCCACATCTTTCTCCCGTGGTAGATTTGAACCACCAACCTTTCAGTTAGCAGTGGAGCACTTGACCACTGCACACCAAGGCTTCTTCTGATCTCTATTTCTTGGAGCTCCTAATAAAGTAGGAAAATTAGGCTTTCTGACATGAGTTGCCAATAATTTTACCAATTTACTGTATCTTAGCTTTCCTACGTATTTGTTTTTTTTACTTTACCATCCCAGATTTTGAATCTTGATTAGCAAAATTTTCCTGTTCCAAGATTATGAAGGAATTCCCTCATGTTTTCTAACTGTGCTTTTACAGTCTCCCTCCTTTTTTAAAAAAACATTTAAGTCTCTGATCCATCTGGAGTTTTTCATAGCACGCAAAGTAAGGCACTGATCGTCAAACGGTTACTCAGCTGCCAGCCTCTATCAGTGCATGCCTTTTCGCTTCCCTGACCAGAGACACCCCTCTCACACACCACATCTCCCTGTGTACTGAGGCTGCTTCTGGCCTTTACATCCCATTCATCTGCCCACTCACACGCCAACATCAGGTGTAATAACGAAGCCTTTACACTTCCATTGTCTGAAAGGGGAAGCATCCCTCCCAACCCCACTACTCTTCCAGTTTTCTAGTTATTTGTATTTATTTCTCCATTTGAACTTGAGTATCAGATGGTCTACTTTCAGGAGAAAAAAAACACAACTGTTGATGTTGTTAATAAGATAATACAAAATTTATCAATCCACTTGAAGAGACCTGACCTTTTTACGATGTTAGCCCTTCTACTATTCAGTTAAATCTGTTGTGTCCTTCAAAAGAGCTTTCAAGTTTAATTTCCGCAAATTTCTTAAGTTTATTCTAGATGATTTATGTATGTATGTTCTTACTGTAATGGGTATTTATTTATTTTTGTTCCTATCATAATAGAGTTTACCAGTATTATCTTTTAAATGACTGAATACATGGAAGTTATGATTTCTCTACACATTAATCTTACATCTCATTGCTTACTTAATGCTTTTATATGTAAGTTTTCAGACATTCGCTAGAGTTTTCTAGCTATGCAACTATATGTAAAGAGAGGATTTTTCCCTTTCTTTCAAGTTCCTACTTACTAATTTCTTTCCTATTTTACAGCAATGGCTGAAGCCCGCAGCACAGCACCAAACAGCAGTGGTACCAGTGGCTTCACTGCCATACCCCTAATTTTAGTGGGAGTGCTTTGGTCTCTAACTCCCAAGTACCCAGAGGACAACTTCATTTTCTTTTCTGCCATGAATTCAATCTCATCTAAAATCAAATCTATCTTCTTCCAAACTCTGCTCCTTTATCCAAATCTTGCCTCAATCTCATGATAGCTCTTTACAGCTAGAACAATTCTGCAACTACTTTTCTTAAAAACTGATGGATCACATGAACAGACACATGCACACAAATGTTTACTGCGGCACCGCCCATAATAGCAAAAAGATGGAATCAACCTAAATGCCCGTCAACAAACTACGGCACACCTACTCAATGGAACACTATGGAACAATAATGATTTTAGGCAGCATCTCATAACCTGGTTTCAACTGGAAGACATGCTGCTGAGTGAAATCAGTCAGTAGCAAAAGGCCAAATATTGTATAAGACCCCTGCTATAAGGACTTAAAAACAGACTTACAGAAGAAAAGACCCTTTGACAGCTACAAGGGTAGGGATGGAGGGAGAGGGTTGGTCACAGATTAGATAGTTGATAGAAATTTGGTTAGGCAAAAGCAGTGCCAGCACACAGTAAAAGTAGATCAACTTAACTGGACTTTACCATAAGTGAAAGCTCTTCTAATCTCAACTCAACACTGTAAGGATAGAGTAGCAGGGGAAGGTGTCCAGGGACCATGCTTTCACAGCACATCGAGGCCAACTGGCAAAACTAGCCTATTGCTATGAGAGTCTTCTGCACCCCATACTGATGAGCTAGTGAGCTGCCATGTGAAGGACACCAAACAGTGCCGGCTCATCTGGAACAGCTGATGACGGACAACAACACAGACGTGAGGGACAAAGGGCTCTGGAGACATCAGGGTCCACATGAACAGGAGACTGTATCAGCATGAGCCCAGAAGACTAAAACGGTGACAAGCCACCACCAAAGACAGCCGTGATGGGGCACATAATGTAGAGTCCCTGTGGCAACATGAGAAAAAGACGGGTGCAGCTCAAGAACTCTACTAAGAGACCACAGTTGACGGTCCAAGGGCCTGGGGGATCCCCTGGGGGCACGGGCCCTCGACCTGCTGCTGCCTGTGATCAGAAAACACTACAGGGGTCAACTCTTCGGACAAAAATGGACTGGACTCAGGGACACAGCGTGATCATATAGTGTGTGTACTTCAGTTTATGTATTTATAGGATGCTGTCCTACCTGTCTCTTTTTAGATGGGAGAGAACAGGGTGAAGAGGCCTTTCTCCACAGCTCACCGTTAACCCTTCAGACTGGTTGGTCCCGGAGCTGATACTCAGTGGATTACAAAGGTGCATAATGCTCCATTCCGACCGTTCACAAACTTTCAGTTTGTTTATTTTAAATTGTGAGGAATGTTCACAGAGACTCTCAGCTTACACCACCAGCTTCAGGGCGCTGCATGAGAGATGGTGAGGACTGGGTCTCAAGGCTCCAACATGCCTGGCCAAAGTTTCCTAGAGGTGGCAACAGTGCCACCAACCAGTCATCCAAAGTAAACGATAGCTTTGCCCGAGACTCAGGAGAAGTCCAGGATAATTAATCTGCTCGTTTTCTATTCTCCTATAAAGCAAATATTACATAGACTAGCCCACAGAAAATTAAATGGGCTCATTACATACAGCCCTGCATGACCGTATCAGTTTGTGAGGATGTGGAGTCAGAATGCTCCTCAGGAGCGAGAATGGCCAGGCTTGGTTTCACTTACTTTGGGTACGTCATCAGCGGAGGCCAGTTGCTGGAGAAGGACATCGTGCTTGGTAAAGTAGGGGCCCGTGAAGAAGAGGGAGACCCTTAACGAGATGGACTGACACAGTGACACAACAATGGATTCAAACCTAACAGTGATGATAAGGATGGCAGAGAGCTGGGCTAACTTTCATTCTGGTTGCTGTGAGTGAGAGCTGGCTTGGCAGTACCTCACACACATGGCCCAGTACCACACAGTGTAATCCAGCGGCAGAGTTCAACAGTCATCATAGATCGTGGTCACCTCAAGCAACTTCCAAAACCTGCTTTCTGCTCCACTCAGTCTCAGAAGGCAGCAGCCATGATGGTAAGGCAAAGACAACCAGGCACTCAGCAAATAACATCTTAAGGAGCCCTTTCCTGTAGAACAACAGTACATTTCCAGGGAAATGCTGCAAGTGTCTTAAGCAGCTCACAGAGAAGCTGCTGTTGCCAGATCAGTCTCACCTGGAGCTGTAGGAATACTTGGTAACCACTACTGGGAAAGGAGTACAAATAAGGAAGGTCCTACTCTCCAGCCACACAGGACAAAAATTCACAGACAAACATTAAGAGAAGTATAGCAAGAACACAGCAAAGTGCTGGGCCAAGAATGGAAGCTCTCCAGTCCTACTCCCTACTTACAGCTATGTGACTGCTAACAAATTTCTTAACTTCTTCCTGCTTCAGCTCATTTCTCTAAAAAACAGTAATAATTCTTATACCCCACAGCACTACTGTGAGAATTATGTGAGATAATAAGCACACATAAGATTAGACTCATGCTTCGCACACAAACACACAGAAGGGTACAGTAAGGGTTAGCTACTGTTTTCATCAACAGTTTGATATACTTTCACTTGCACTAGTAGCTTTCAAAGCTACTGGATGTAAAAAGGACTCAAAAGAGTTCTGTGTCTAATTAAAAAACGAATTTAAAATGTACTTGTTGTGAGACTAGCACTGGATCTAGAAAATGGGTTCAGAAATAGCATGTGCATCTGTTTCAATGTTTGACCTTCGTGTGTCAGTCATTAGAATACCAGACAGCAGGACAGCAGCAACACGTTTTGCTCACCTAGAAGTGCCCTCTCCCCTCTCATCCCTAAGAAACACTGCCCCCCATAGCTGGCCACACTCCATCACGTGAGAGAAAACGTGTGAGTTCACATGCACACATGCTTAGCAGGTGTGAATAGTGTCTCAAAGGCTCAAGAAGGAAGGACGACACACTTTTCCCATAAATACAACCTGAACACAAAACAGATTTCATTTCTTACCCAGAAGCATCATCTCCCCAACATCATACTCTTCATTCTCTAAGGTGGGCTGTTGACAAGGATCCAGGCTCACGCATTCCTCTTGGGAGTGAAATACATTCAAATCCTCAAAGACTACCAGCTCCTGAAAAAGCAACAGGGCCCCTCCTCTTAGTAACTGAGATTTCTTGACAGTCTGGCTGTCAAGCAAGAGAACACAGAGAATAAGGGAAGGGGTCGATGGATGGGGAAAGGGCTCTCCAAATATGATACCGATACAGCAGACACAGGATAAAAGCTAGGTTCAAAGGTTGGGGGAAACACAGAAGAAAATGGCCAAGGCAGCTGTGAAGAACTGGCCCGCTCTGCTCGCTGACTATAAGGATATTTTTTATGGGTTGGCTGAGTCGTGAGGGTGGCATGAGCCAAGACGGCAACACACTCAAGACAGAAAATGGGGCAACTGAACCTACCTCAGGTTCAGCTTTCAAACACAGAGATGTGGGTTCCTGTTTCTGCTGGGCTCTTTCTCTGAGCACTGGGGGAAGAGGAAGCTCCATTAGTGAAAAAAGTCAGTGACTCCAATATCAGGACTGGACCCACACCCTGGGGCCTGGCTGTCCCTGGACCTTCTGTACACAACTCAAGGCCTTGTCTGCTCCTGAGTCCACAGGTCAGGCCACAAATCCCAGGGTCTTGAACCTACTTTGGTATCTCCTCATTCTGAAACAAATAACTCCCCATTACCTTTCAAAATTCCCCAAAGAGGTCCTATTAAAGGGGAGTTGGGGGATGACAAAATCTGAAAATACCCATAGCAGGTATTTCTGAAATTTCCATAAAAAGGAAACAATAATTCATCCATATTTCTTTGTCCTGAAAAGATATCTTCCCCTAGAATGACTGAATAAACTACACAATACAGGCTTCAGCTTGAGAAGAACATACGTCTTCTGCCCAACATGTGAATGTAACAGAATTAACTCCTTTTGCAATACCCACCATCTTAACTTGAATCCATTACTGTGATGGTCAAAGTTGTGTATCAACTTGGCTAGACATGATCCTCAGTGATCTGGCAGGTACATAATGAAGTCATTTGGTAATTACATAATGATGTAGTCATCTTCTGTGATATAATCTAAGGTAATCAGTCAACCAATTTTAAGGGTAGCTTCTTCAGGGGTATGCTTGTGTATAACAAATATACATGAATAATATTCTGGCAAAGCTCATTTGCTTGCTCTGGATCTTGCATTTGGTTTGTCATCATTTGACCTCCAGTCCTGGGGACATGAGCCAGCTGTCTACCATACTGCCAGCTGCTCCTGGGATTTGTTAGTCTCCACAGCCTGTGAGCCAGCAGCCTGTTGTCTTACCTGCCGATCTTGCAATCTGTTGGCCTCTGCAGCCAGTGAGCCGGTAGCATGCCAAATTAACTGCCAATCTTGCATTCACAGCCCCTGTAGCTACTACAGCTACGTGAGTCAGAAGCCTCCAGCCTGACACATGACCCACAGACTTGGTGCTTGCTAGTCTCTACAACCATGTGAGCCATTTCCTTGAGATAAACCAGTCTCATTCTCTCCTCGTGTATATACAACACATGTACACGCTTCACCGATTTTGCGTCTCTAGGGAACCCAGGTTAAAATAATTACTAACATGGAAGCTTATCTCAGCCCCGAGTACTGCCCTCTTCACTTCCAGTGAAACAACATTGGCTTCTCACCTCTATTCCGAAGGCTTGAGCTCACATCCTTCATAATAACCAAGGTCTCCTTGGCTTTCTGACTGGGCTGGGTCACACTTGGCTTGGGCAAGAAGGAGAGGAAGTGTTCCAGCACCAGTTGGTGGATAGTCTTGGGCCCACTAGTGGCATCTCGAAGTAGGTCCTGGCCCAGCTTGGAATTTGGAGGAACTCTCAGTATAAAAGACCGTTTTGGCTTTAGGGGAATGGGGACCACTTTTGCAGCCATTGTGCCTTGCAACCACACTTGTTTCTTCAAGATTTCAAGAGCCACTTCTTACTAAAGCAAATCCACCAGACAACCAAGCTGCAGACAAGAGAAACCACGGGTTATCCAGAAGACCAGACAGTGCATGGCTGCACCCCGAAAGGTGACGTGGGTAGTGAGGCCACCCAAGACTAAATCAGAAAGCGTACTGTAATAGGAAAATCACAACTGAAACGCAAAGTCTCTGAACAAGATTCTCTTAGCAAAGGCTGAAACGAAGATCCTAAGAATGAAAATCAGAAGATGCCTAAACCCGAAGGATTGAAATGAATGGAGTGAAAGCAGCCCATACAAGGCCAAGGGCCGTTTTCCTAGGAAGTATGACGTGCAAAAACCACTGAGATGAGCAGTTTAACTGACGCTGGTGAAAAACAAATGGGCTAGAAGACTGAAAATCTAGAGTCTGGTATCAAGAGCGTCTGCTTAGAAGTCATGTTGGTCACTCAATCTGGGCAGATGGAGCCTCTGGGGTGGCACCTCTCCGACACCCCCTTCGGGAATGGCTGGTGATCTCCAACGGAGCAAACGCCTGAGGCGTCTACACATTTTGCCAAATCCTTGCCGCCATCAAAACCCAGTTGAGGGCGGGAAAGAGGATCACACTGGGAACCCACAGACCAAGCGGCACCGGGGCACCGTGGTCGCAAGCCCAGGAGCGGCATCGCCTGGGACACAGTACGGACACGGCGCCCTACCGGGCTTGGTTCCTCCCGCCACAGACCCCAGTGGTCGCCTCAGCTGGTTCCCGCCCTCACGGAGGTTGCTTACCTCGCACGGCCTCTGCTGCCGCTGGCAGCTTGCTGGGGATGACCCAGAGACCCAGGCTTGAGAGCGACCGGGAACCTGAGCGCGGGAGGGCGAGCCCTTCCCTCGCCCTTCGCGATGTCTTCGTCGGGCCACGATTGGTGGGCGCCGCCGTCAGTTGAGCAGGACGGTGGGGATACAGTGCATTCTGGGAGGCCAGGCTCCTCCCAGCCGTGACGCCACGCCCGGTGTCTCATTTCCGGTGCGGAAAGCTGGTCTCCTCGCTCGGAGCGAGCCATCAGAGCTTAATAATGCGAGGCTCGAGGGCGGCAGGTGGAGCTAACAGGACTTTGGGGAGGCCAGACTAGTGGTATCTTCTCTCTCGATGGCCCTCCATAACAGACAAAAAGCAGGAGACTGGCTCCCGTCCTCCGTGACGGGCTGGCAACACTCCAGGTAGGGGCAGGCTCATTCCATGGCCTGCTGGGAAATGTAGTGTGGCTACAACCAACCAATGGGAGTGGGCCAGCTGAGGCGATTGGGGCGTGGCAGGACCGAGGCTGCACCGGAAGCTGGCCGGCTCCGTCACCGGAAGATCGACGGAAGGCTGCCGCAGTTTCCGCCACAGCTTCCGGGGCCGGTCAAAGATCGCGGCAACAAAGACGATGGAGAAGTAATAAGTCCCCGCCCTGTTTTGGGCGACATTCCATGTGTCCTTTCTGTTAGGGTAACTTGGAGGTCAGAACTGGGCCACCCTTCCCCTTCCCTGCTTGCCAGCTTCTACTCTGCGGTCTCCGTCGGCCATTTCATTTTCTAAGAGATCATAGGCACCTTTCTCAGACTCAGCTTCTGTTTCCAGTTTCAGCTTGCCACGGTTACTTAACAGCGTCTTTTCCTTCTGTGATACATACAAAATATTTTCCATAATGAGGAGCTGGTCAGGATTTGGACGGATTGAGGGCAGGAATTTCCTTACTCATCTGTGCAACACCAGGCTCAAGCAGGATAACACGAGAGAAAATGTAAACAAACACCTTTTGTTAAGCACAGGTGTAGCAGGTTCACCTAACCGTGATTCAAATTGTGTTATAAAGACACTAGTAAAAAAAATCTAGCACCAAGAACTTTTGAAAATACTAAGTAGTTGCATGTTCAGATATCGAAAGTTACTAAAAACGTCCTTTAATCAAAGCAGTACAGATTGCAGTAAAAACCAGACTGCTGAGTTGATTGCAACTCTTGGCGACCCCGTATGTGTTATAGGAAAATTATGCACCGTAGAGTCTTAGAATGGCTGATTTGTCAGAAGTAGATCGCCAGACCTGACTCACCAGTCACTTCTAAACTTTGGGTTTAGACACTAAACTTTGGGTTAGCAGCAAGTGTGTTAGCAGTTTGCACAACCCTGGAACTGCGTGGATTGGACTGCTGTAGTTAGGTGCTGTTGAGTTTACTTCAACCCAAAGCAACCCCATGTTACACAGTAGAACTGCCCCATGTGGTTTCTAGGCTGCACTCATTGTGAGACTACTTAACTGTTGTGCCACCAGAGCTCCTGTGGATTGGATTATGAGTAGACAGATACATCGATGGTAAAAAAAAGAAAAGAAAAAATACTAAATACAAAAATCAACCTGAGTATGCCAAGCCAAGCCAAGTGCTGTCGATTCAGATCCGACTCATGGTGACCCTAGGCCTGAGTGTATGTAAACCTGTATGAAAGAGTTAATGTTACATACCTTCAAGCTAGTTTTGACTCATAGCAACCACATGTACAACAAAACAATACCCTTCTGGGTCCTGTGTCATCTTTGTAATCATTTTTATGCCTGAGCCTGTTGCACTCACTGTGTCAATCCATCATGTTGAGGGTCTTTTTCTTTTCAGTGCTGCCTACCAAGCACGGTGTCCTTCTCCCAGAACAGATACATCCTGATAACATTTTCAAAGTATGTGAGACAGGAGCATCTGGCTATACTTCTTCTAAAACAGATTTGTTGATATTTTTGGTAGTCCATGGTGTATTCAATATTCTTTGCCTATACTATAATTCAAAAGCATCAATTCTGCTTTCATCTTCCTTATTCATTGTCCAACCTTTGCATGAATATGAGGTGACTGAAAACACCACAGATTGGGTCAAGCAGACCTTAGTCCCTGAACTGACATCTTTGCTTTTTAACACTTTAGAGGGGTGTTTTGCAGCAAATTTGCCCAATGCAGTGCATCATTTGGTTTCTTGACTGCTGTTTTCATAAGTGTTGATTGTGGATCCAAATAAAATGAAATCCATTACAAGTTTAGACATACTAGTGTCGTGGTTAGGAGCTAAGACTGCTAACTAAAACGCCAGCAGTTTGAATCCATTAGATGCTCCTTGAAAATCCTATGGAGCAGTTCTACTCTGTCCTGTAGTGTCACTGTGAGCCTGAATGAACTCAACAGCAATGGGTTTTTTCCTTCCTTTTTTCACAACTTCAATCTTCTTTTTATCATTCTGAGAAATTTTGTTTTCTTCTGCTGAAGTGTAATCCATATTGAATGCAGTAGTCTTTGGTATTCATCAGTAAATGCTTCAAGTCTTCTTCACTTGCAGCAAGCAAGGTTGTGTCATCTGCATAACACAGGTTGTAAATAAGTCTCCAATTCTGATGCTGGGCTCTCCTTAGGTTATTTGCTCAGTGTACAGATGTGATAAGTATGGTGAAAGGTTATGACTCTGATGCATAATTTTCCTTACTGCAAACCACCCAGTATTCCCTTGTTCTGTTTGAATGACTGCCTTTTGATTTGCATACAGGTTCCTCATGAGCATAATTAAGTGTTCTGGAGTTCCCCTTCTTTGCAACAGTTCTGTTATTTGTTATTATCTACACAATCGAATGGATTTGTGTAGTCATAAAACACAAGTAAACATCTTTCTGATATTTTCTACTTTTAATAGGATCCATTGGACATTGGCAGTGATATCCATGGTTTCACATCCTCTTATGAATCTGTTTTGAATTTCTGACATTCCCTTGTGAGTACACTGCTACAAACACTTTTGAATGATTTCAGCAAAGTTTTACTTGTGTGTGGTACTAATGACGTTGTTCAATAATTTCCATATTGGGTTCTGTCACCTTCCTTTTGAATGAGCATCAACATGCGTCTCTTCCCACCACACCTATCACTTTGTCATACTGTGGGGATTTCTGTGATACTGGAGACTATGCCGCTGGTATTGAAATACCAGCAGGGTCACCAATATTGGACAGGTTTCAGCAGAGCTTCCAGACTAAGACATAACCCAACAATTGTCTACTACTGAAGAAAAAAAGTGAGTCGATGAAAACCTTATGAATAGCAGCAGAACATTGTCCAATACAGTGCCAGAAGATAAGCCCCTTAAGTTGGAAGGCACTCAGAATACAACTGGGGAAGTGCTGCCTCCTCAAAGTAGTGTCGATGTGGATGGAGACAAGCTTTCATTTGCTGATGTGGCATAATTCAAAATGAGAAGAAATTGCCACAAAAACATGGAATGTACAAAATAGTAATCTAGGAAGACTGGAAGTTGTCAAAAATGAAATGGCATGCACAAAGATTGATGTCCTAGGCATTACTAAGCTGAAACAGACTGGTATTGACCATTTTTAATTGGATAATCATGTGGCCTGCTGTACTGGGAATAACAAACTGAAGACTAATAACATTCATTATCAAAAGAACATTTCAAGATCTGCCCTGAACTACAGCCCCTGTCAGTGGTAGAGTGATAGCCATACACCTACAAGGAATACCAGTTCGTATGACTATTATTCAAATATTCACACCAATCAGTAAAGTCAAAGATGAAAAAACTGAAAGGTTTTTGCCAACTTCTGCAATTTGAAATTGATGAAACATGCAATCAAGATGCATTGATAATTACTTGTGATTCAAATGCAAAATCAGAAAACAAAGAAAGATAGGTAGTTGGAAAATATGGCCTGGTGATTGAAACAATGGTGATCACATGGTAGAATTTTGCAAGTCAATGACTTCTTTATTGCAGATATCTTTTTTCAACAACATAAATGGCTGTGGTGTATGTGGACCTCACCAGGTAGAATAAACAGGAATCAAATCAACTACATCTGTGGGAAGAGTTGATGGAAAAGCTTAATATCATCAGTCAGAACAAGCTCAGGGTCTGACTGAGGAACAGATCATCACTTGTTCCTATACGAGTTCAAGTTGAAGCTGGAAAAAATTAGAACAAGTCCACAAGAGTCAAAGTAAAACTTTCGATATATTCCATCTAATTTAGAGGCCATCACAAGAATAGATTTGACACAATGAACACTGCCCAAAGACCAGATGCGTCGTGGAAGTTTTGCTAGTACTATCTATGTATTTACACTTCATTTTTACTAAGTTGAAATGCTACTCTTTCATATAAAAATATAGATCTTTTCCAGTCTTTTGGCCAGGCAAATGCCCTCTGAGTTTCTTGGCATAGATTAGTGAGCACCTCCAATGCTGCATCTGTGAAGGACATCATACACGAAGAAAGTAAAAGTTCATTAAAAAGATGGAAATAAATAAGACTAAATAGATATCAGAAGAGATTCTAAAACTTGTTTTTTTGAACACTGAGTAGCTGAAGCTAAAGGAAGAAATGGTGAAGTAAAAGAGCTAAATTGAAGATTTCGAAAGGTGGCTCAAGAAGACAAAGTAAAATAATGACATGTACAAAGACCTGGAGCCAGAAAACTGAAAGAGAAGAACACTCTTGGCATTTCTCAAGCTGAAAGACCTGAACAAAAAATTAAGCCTTGCATGGAAATAGTGAAGGACTCTATAGTCAAAATACTGAAGGACACAGGAGGCAGCAAAAGAAAATGAAAGAATAAAGAGAGTCGTGTACCAAAAAGAACTGATTGACGTTCAGTTGTTTCCAGAGGTGGCATATGATCAAGACCTGATGGTACTAAAGATTCATAAGGCTAAGTTGACTAAAAACATTGGTGAAAAACAGGATTGGAATTGGCAAAATACCAACTGAGATGTGTCAACAAACAGATTCAGCAGTGGAGGCACTTACTCATCTATGCCGAGAAACCTGGAAGACAGCTGCCTGGCCAAAAGACTGGAAAAGATCAATATTTTTATATGAAAGTATAGCATTTCAACTCAGTGTAAAATAAAGTGTAAATAGATAGTTCTCTATTCAGTGGGAGCAGAGGAAGACCCACTTCCTTATACCTCACACAAAAATGAAATTTAATGCACAATAAAGACTATTTCAGAGAACATTAAAATTAACTTTGAGACAAAGTCGGAAACTGAGATGACTTAAAAACGTCTGTGACTACGTTCAAAAACTTTTTGATTCCTGTGGTTTCCAGACTTGCATGATTGTCCATCATTTTGTCATTTGATAATATTTTCCTATATGTTGTAAATTCTATCACTATGACTTAATAAGATGGATTAGCAGAAGTTATATGGCTGAGGATTACAAGATTAGGTAGTGTTTTAGGCCAGTATCTTTTGAGATATAAAAGAAAGCAGTGAGAAGAGAGAGATGAAGACCTCATACCACCAAAGAAAGCAGTGCCAGAAGCACAGAGTGTCCTTTGAACCTGAGACTTCTTAGCTGAGATGCCCCCAAACCAAGGGAAGACTAAAGCATAACAAGGATCTTCCTCCAGAGCTGACAGAAAGAGAATGGCACCTCTGGAAAGCAGTGCGTTGAATTCAGACTTCTACTGAATTGTAAGAGAATAAACTTCTCTTTGTTAAAGCATCCACTTGTGGTACTTCTGTTACGGCAGTGCTAGATGACTGAGACAAGTATCAACAAAGTCATACGAACACTAGACTAGAAAACAATTTTAAAATATAAACTAGATAAAGAATTAGATATTCCCAGTAGAGCTGCTGCCACACTGATAAAACACAGCCATTCCTCAGAAGCTGTTGCCAGTGCCATCAAGTCAGTCCCAACTCATAGCAACCCCATGTACAGAATGAAACACTGCCTGGTCCTGTGCCATCCTCATGGATTGCTATGCTTGAGCTCATTGTTGCAGAGACTGTGACAGTCCACCTAATTGATGGTCTTACTATTTTTCATTGACTCTCTAGTAAACATGATGTCCTTCTCCAGGGATGGTTCCTTCCTAATAGCATGTCCAAAGTTGCCATCCTCCTATCTAAGGAGTATTTTAGCTGTACAGATTTGTTTGTTCTTCTGGTAGTACATAAGCGTAGCCAAGCCAGGCCAAGCGTAGTACATAGTATATTCAATGTTCTTCAACACCATAACTGAAAGGCTTCAGTTCCTCTTCTTATAATTCACTGTTCAGCTTTTGTGTGCCTGGGGGCAATTGAAAATACCACAGCTTGGGTCAGGGATACCCTAATCCTCAAAGTGACGTCCTTGCTTTTTAACACTTAAAAGGTGGCAGCACATTTTCCCAATGCAGTGTGTCCTTTGATTTCTTGACTGCTGCATCTGTGGGCATTGATTGTGGATCCAAATAAAACAAAATTCTTGACAACTTTAAAATTTTCTTAGTTTATCATGATGTTTCTTATTAGTCCAGTTGTGAGAATTTTTGTTTTCTTTATGTTGAGGTGTAATCCGTACTGAAGGCTGTGGTCTTTCATGTTCATCAGTAAGTGCACCAAGACCTCTTTGCTTTGAACAAGTAGTGTGTCATCTGAATATTACAGGCTGTTAATGAGTCTTCCTACAATCCTGATACTGGGCTCTTCTTCACATAGTTCAGCTTCTTGGATTATTTGCTCAGCATAAATATTGTAAAAAGATACAACTGTGACACACACCTTTCCTGACTTTAAACCATACAACACTCCTTTGTTCTATTTGAATGAATACCTCTTGGTCTATGTAGAGGTTCTTTATGAGCACAGTTAAAAGTTCTGAAATTCTCATTCTTTGCAGTGTTCAGAATTTGTTCTGACTTACACAGTCAAATGCCTTTCCATCATTGATAAAACAGAGGTAAATTTACACACAGAAAAAAAGAAGAAAAATCCTTTGATAATTATCAAGGATTAGAGGGATAGAGAGGGAAATTTACTGAGTAGGCAGAAGTAACGTGTTAATATTGGTGAAGGTAAAGGCAATACCCAATACAGGAGAAGACAGCACAACATAACTGTCTTAGTCATCTGGTACTGCTCTAACAGAAATACCACAACTGGATGGTTTTAAAAAGAAAAATTTATTTTCTCACAGGAAAGTAGGATAAAAGTCCAAATTCAGGGAACAAGATCCAGTGGAAGTCTTTCTCTGTTGGCTCTGAAGATAGATACTTATCATCAGTCATCCCCTGGACTGGGAGCTTCTGAGGCACAGGGACCCTGGGTCCAAAGGATGCACTCCACTACCAGCACTGCTTGTTTCCTGATGGTATGAGGTCCCAAATTCTCTGCTTGCTTCCCATTCCTTTACATCCCAAGAGGTTGTCTCAAGGCATAGTACATTGAGTCCTGCCTTGTTAACACGACCACTGACCACCCTCCCTCATTAACATCACAGAGACAGGATTTACAGTTTGTAGGAACATCACACAATACCAGGAATCATGGCCTAGCCAAATTGCTATGTACATATTTTGGAGGACATGATCCAATCCATGACAACCACCAAGGCAAGAGATTACACTGAGAGAAATGCAAGAAAAAAGGCAACTATGCTAACTAATCATAAGACTTTCACTGGCTAATTCTTTTCAGAAGTAGACTGCCAGGTCCTCTTCCTTCTCTCTCTTAGTCTGAGAGATCATCTGGAGCCTGTCAGCCATGGGTAACCTTGCTGGTATTTGAATACCAGTGATAGTGCTTCCAGCATCACAGGAATAGGCAAACCCCTACAGTATGACAAACTGACAGACACGTGGGTTTAGAGACCATTTCATGAATAGATTTGATGTGTTGAACACTAACGACTGAAAGCCAAACAAGTTGTGGAATGATATCAAAGACGTTATCCGTGAAGAAAGCCAGAGATCATTAAAAAGACAGAAAAGAAAGGAAAGAACAAATTAATACCAAAAGAGACTCTGAAACTTGCTCTTGAACACTGAGTAGTTAAAGCAAAAGGGAGAAATGATGGAGTAAATGAACTAAACAAAAGATTTCAAAGGGAGCTCAAGAAGACCAAGCATTATAACAACATGTATAAAGAGCTGGAGATAGAAAACCAAAAGAACACAGTAGGCATTTCTCAAACTAAAGGAACTGAAGAAAAAACTCAAGTCTTGAGTTGGAATGCTTAAGGACTCTACAGGGAAAATGGTAAACGACTCAAGAAGCATCAAAAGAAGATGGAAGGAATACACAGAGTCATTATACTGGAAAGAAAATGGTTGACACTCAACCATTTCAAGAGGTAGTATATGATCAGGAACTGATGGTACTGAAAGAAAAAGTCGAAGCTGCATTGAAGGCACTGGCCAAAAATAAGGCTTCAATAACTGATGGAATCTAAATCGAGATGTTTGAACAAATGGATGCAGCACTGGAAGTGCTCATCCATCTATGTCAAGAATGTGGAGGACAGCTAGCTGGCCAACCAATTGGAAGAGATCCATACTTATGCCCGTTGCCAAGAAAGGTGATCTAACCGAATGCAGAATTTATCAAACAATATCAGTAGTATCACACACAAGTAAAATTTTGCTCAAGATGATTTAAAAGTGACTGCAACAGTATATTGACAGGGAACTGCCAGAAATTCAAGCCACATTCAGAAGAGGATGTGGAATTAGGGAGATCATTGCTGGTGATCAGTAGATTTTGGCTGAAAGCAGGAAATACCAGAATGACGTTTGCCTGTGTTTCATTGGCTATACAAAGGCATTCAAATGTGTGGATCATAACAAATTATGGGTAATATTGCAGAGAATGGGAATTCCTGAACACTTAATTGTTCTCTTAGGTAATCTGTACATGGACCAGGAGGCAGTCATGTGAACAGAACAAGGGGACACTGCATGGTTTAAAGTCAGGAAGGTATACATTAGGGTAGTATCCTTTCACCATACCCTCTCAATCTGTATGCTGAGCAAATAATCTGAGAAGCTAGACTATATGAAGAAGGAGGAGGCATCAGGATTGGAAGAGGACTCATTAACAACCTGTGTTACACAGATGACACAACCTTGCTTACTGAGAGTGGAGAGAACTTGAAACACTGATGAAGATCAAAGACTACAGCCTTCAGTATGAATTACACCTCAGTATCAAGAAAACAAAAGTCCTCACAACTGGACCAGTAAGCAACTTCATGATAAAGGATTGAAGTTGTCAAGGATTTCATTTTACTTGGTTCCACAATGAGTGCCCATGGAAGCAGCTATGAAGAAATCAAAAGACTCATTGCATTAGGAAAATATGCTGCAAAAGCAGATTTGAAAAGTGTTGAAAAGTAAAGATGTCACCTTGAAAGGTGCACCTGTCTCATGGTATTTTCAATCACATCATATGCATGCAAAACTTGGACAGTGAATGAGGAAGACAGAAGAAGAATTGATGCCTTTGAATTGTGGTGTGGCAGAGGAACATTGAACATACTGTGGACTGCCAAATGAACAAACAAATCTGTCCTGGAAGAAGTACAACCAGAGTGCTCCTTGGAAGCCAGGATGATAAGATTGTGTCTTACATACTTTGGACATGTTATCAGGAGGGAGCAGTCCCTGAAGAAGGACACGTGCTTGGTAGAGCGTCAGTGAAAAAGGAGAAGAACTTCAAGGAGATGGATTGACAGAGTGGCTGTAACAATGAGCATAAGCATAAAAGCAATTGTGGGCATGGTGCAGGACTGGGCACTGTTTCGTTATGTTGTTCCTAGGGTCTCTCTGTATCAGAACTAATTAATGATGGCACCTAACAATGAAACAGTATATTGACAGGGAACTGTCAGAAATTCAAGCCAAATTCAGAAAAGGATGTGGAATTACAGGTATCATTGCTGATGTCAGATGGATCTTGGCTGAAAGCAGAGTACACCAAAAAGATATTTATCTGTGTTTCATTGACTATGCAAAGGCCTTCAAGTGTGTGGACCGTAACAAGTTATGAGTAATATTTCAGAGAATGGGAATTCCAGAGCACTTAATTGTACTCTTGAAGAAGCTGTACATGGATCTAGAGGTGGTTGTGTGAACAGATCAAGGGGACACTGCGTAGTTTAGTCAGGAAAAGTGTGTGCAGAATTGTGTCCTTTCACCATACCTTCTCAAGCTGTGTGCCAAACGAATAATCTGAGAAGCTGGACTACATGAAGAAGCAGGACTACAGCGTAGACAATCCTGCAACAATATTACTAATAATTTATAGATGGATACATAGGTAGATAGGCTATATTAAGAGGTGTGAGAGATTGTAAGAAAGCATAATAACTGGCAGGTGCAGGTTTTTGATAGTGGACATTCGTACATACATGCCTGCACATGTTCCTCATGTATTGTTGTTTGGTGCTGTTGAACTTTGTCAAATGCCTTTTCTTTATCAACTGAAAAATCAAATGATTATTATGTTTTGCGTTATTAATGTGGTTGATTGCATTAATTGGTTTTCTGATGTCAAACCAGCTTTGCATCCCTGGAATGAAAGCAACTTGATCATGACAAATTATTTTTTTTTATATGCTGTTGAATTCTGTTGGCTAGAATTTTGTTGAAGATTTTTTTGCATCTAGGTTCATGAGTGATATTGGTCTATAATTTTCTTTTTTTGTGGGATCTTTCCCCGGCTTTGGTATCAGGGTTATGCTGGCTTCATAGAGTGAATTTGGGAGTATTCTATCCCTTTGTATGGTGTGAAATAGCCTTGATAGTATTGGAGTTAACTCTTCTCTAAAAGTTTGGTAGAATTCTCCGGTGAAGTCATGTGGGCCAGGACTCTTTGTGGTTGGTAGATTTTTGAGGACTTTTTCAAACTCTTCTTTTATGATAGATTTATTAAGATGATCTATGTCTTGTGATAATCTTGGTAAGTCATATGAATCTACAAATTTGTCCACTTCCCCTAGGTTTTCAAACCTGTTAGAGTACAGCCTTTCACAGTATTCTGTTATGATATTTTTTGCTTCAGCTGGGTCTGTTGTAACAGCTCCCATCTCATTTCTTAATTGGGTTATTTGTATCTTCTGCTGTTTTTCTTTTGTAAGTTTAGCCAATGGTTTACTGCTTTTGTTGATCTTTTCAAAGAACCAGCTTTTGCTTTTGTTAAATTTTTTTTATTGTTTTTCTATTCTCTAATTCATTTAGTTCTGCTCTAATTCTTATAATTTGTTTTCTTCTGGTGCCTGAGGGGTTCTTCTGTTGTTCTCTTTCTACTTGTTCAAGCTGTGAGTTTAATTGTTTAATTTGTGCCCTTTTTTCTTTCCGGATGTGTGCAGCTATAGAGATAAAGTGACCTCTGAGAACTGCTTTTGCTGTGTCCCATAGATTCTGGTAGGATGTATTTTCATTCTCATTTGATTCCATAACTTTGTTTAGTCCTTGATTTCTTCTATAATCCAAGGCTTTTTGAACGAAGTGTTGTTCAGTTTCCGTAAGTTTCAATTTCTACCTATGGATTTTCTGTTATTGATTTCAAATTTTATAGCTCTATGGTACAAGAAGATGCTTTGCAGTAAATCAGTGGTTTGGATTTTGTAGAGAATTGGTTTATGACCTAACACATGATCTATTCTGGAGAATGTTCCATGTGCATTGGAGAAGGTGTACTTATCCACTGATGGATGAAAAGATCTGTATATGTTGATAAGGTCGAGTTGGTTGATTGTTGCAGTAAGATCTTCTGCATCTTTACTGAGGTATTTTCTGGATAATCTATCCATAACTGAAAGGGGAGTATTGAAGTCTCCAGCTATTACTGTGAAATGATCTGTCTCATTTTTCAGTGTTGTCAATATTTGTTCAATGTATTTAGGTGCTCTGGTATTGGGTGCATAAATATTTAATATTGTTAAGTGCTGCTTGAGTATTGAACCTTTCAGCAGTAGTGACCATCCTTGTCCATAGTAGTGGATTTTACATTAAAAGCTATTTTATCTGAGATCAATATTGCCACACCTGCTCTTCTTTGTATATTGTTAGCTTGGTATATATTATTCCATCCTTTAATTTTCAATTTGTTTGTATTTTTAAGTCTAAGGTGTATTTCTTATAAGCAACATATAGACGGGTCATGTCTTTTGTCTAGGATGTCACTCACTATCTCTTTACTGGAGCATTCAGTCCATTTACATTCAGTGTAACTATTGATACGTATGTGCTTAGTGCCATCATTTTCATGTAATAACTTTTATGTTGATGTTTTCTATATTACTCTTAATGTTCTGGGCTATTCTTCTTTATGGGTTGTTGTTTCTGTGTTCATTGAGACTCCTCTATTGCATTTATTATTTTGATACAATGCATTGTTAATTTGCTTTATGGCTACATGTATTATCCCCCTTAACATACTAAGATTAAACCGAATTTTAACTACTGCATAACTCTTAAACTTCCTCTGCATCTGAAACAACTATAACTACTGTAGTGTATCCCTTTTTTAATGTGATGGTATTATAGTTGTCATGATATGATGACAGTTTCCCTCATTTTAATGCTGTAGCTTTGATTAAGTTTTGTGACATCCCTAACTGATTAGAATTTTGGATGATGTGTCCTGAGTTGTCACCTTAAATATACATTTAATGATTCTGTTTTTCTAAGGGAAGAGCTTCTTTCAGTATTTCATGTAACTTTGGTTTAGTTTTTATGAAATCTCTAAACTTCTCGTTATCTTCAAAAGTCATATTTACCACTGTATTTGATAAACAGCTTTGCAGGATAAATAATTCTTGGATCAAAGTTTTTCTCCTTCAGAGCTTTGAATGTGTCTGCTCACTGTTTTCTAGTCAGCATTGTTTCTTCAGAGAAGTCAGACAAAAGCCTACAGGGTTTCCCTTGGAGTGTTAGCTTTGCTTTGAGCCTTGGTGCCTTCAGAAGCATCTGTTTATGTTTCATTTTGTTAAGCTTGATTAGAATATGTCTTGGGGTCTAGCTTTTGGGATGTCCTATAAACATCTTGGATACCTACGTTCTCTTTGCTCATAATCTCAGGAAAATTTTCTGTCAGCATCTCTGCAGCAATACTGTCTGTATCGTCATTAGTCTCCCCTTTGTTCAGGAACTCCAATTAAATGTAAATTATTCCTCTTAGTGGAGTCCCACATGTTTCTTAATGCTTCTTCATTTTTCTTATTTCTTTCTCTGATTTCTCCTCATGAATGCTGGTGTCAGTTGCTGTGTCTTCAAGGTCAGTGAGTCTAACATATCTGTTCAATCCTACTCTTTTGGCTTTGGATTGAATTATCTAACTCTGTAATTTTGTTATTGATCTGATGTATTTCAGATCATTGATGTTCCATCAGTTCAGATAGCTTACTAAATTTTTCATTCTGTTCTACTGCATTTTGCTTAATCTCTAGGAGGGTTCTATATATAATTCTTTTGTACTTGATCTCTGATAGATTCAGGAAGGCTTCTGACATTTCTATATATATTTTGCAGGGACATAATTCAGTCCATAACATTCCACCCTTTGACCTCCCTATCACATTTTTGATACATGTAACACATTCATCCCATCATAGCAAAAGTCATAACAAAAGCATGTTCATCCCATATGATACCAAAAGTCTTAAACCAGTTCCAAGTCCAAAACATAAAACTTTCTTTGCATCTGTGAAATCAAGAATACAAGTTATCTGCCTCTAAAGTACAATTGTGGGACAGTTAGCCACAAGCTGTACATTTCCATTATATATAAATTTTCCAAATGAGAGAAACTTCAGGGTAAGAGGGCATAACAGGCAACAGGCAAGCTAACCAAACACATCACATTAGCTCTCAAGACTTTGAAAAGAATTTTCCGTTCTCTGAGACATTTTACACAATGGCCCTGCTCTACAGACTCTAGGTATCAACCACCCCCTCCAGATCTTAAGTGGAAGCCCCGTGGGCCTGTACTGTGGCCCTGTACTATGGCTCTGCCTTACAGGCCCACTGAAACAGCTACTCTCACTCCCTTGGCTTTGGGCACACAATTTTCCAAGTCCACATGAGTGGCAACTCCACAATTAGAAACATCAGGAGCCATGGCTCCACCTTTTGAGACTGAGGCGGTACAGTTTCTCATGCTCTTTGTTCATCTTCTGCTTCCTTGGCCTCATAGCCCAGGACTCAGGCTGACATCTGCCCTGCTAGCACAAATGTTCCAAAGTCCTGTGGCTCCACCTATTCAAGTGCCCAGAGGTACCCTACTCTGCCAGGAAGCATCTGTGCGTAGGCACTCAACTCTCTCAGTCTGGATCTGCTCCAGTGCTGTCCCATGTTGGTCTGGGTCTGCTGCTGTTGTCTCTCACCATCTGTGCCTTCTTTGGTGTTAAGAATTCTAATGCCTTCTGAATCTTCCATCTATTTGCAGTTTCAAAGCTGCTTCCACATTTTGGGTGTCTGTTAGGGCAGCATCCTACTCTCTCAGCATCAAATTCTATTTTAGTCTGCTAGTGCTGCTCTAACAGAAATACCACAAAGTGGATGGCATTAGTAAAAACAGTTTATTCTTACATAGTCCAGTAGGCTACAAGTCCAAATTTAGGGTGTTCACTTCAGGGGAAGGCTTCCTCTTCTTTATCAGCTTTAGAGGAAAGTCCTTATGTTGCATAAGTCTTTGTTCAGAAGCATATTAGTGCTGGAACCTCAGGTCTGAAGGATATGCTCTTCTCTCGGTGCTGCTTTCTTGATGGTTCAAGGTTCCTAATTCTCTGCTTGCTTCCCTCTTTTTTTTATCTCCCATGGAATGAAAGGATAAAAGGTGGTACAAGCCACATTCCAGGGAAACTCCCTTATCAAGGATGTTACAGTCCCACCCTAATCCTCTTTTAACATAATCATCCTGTCTATTAGCCACAGGCTCAGATTAGCATGTGTAGCATAGGAAAATCACAAAATATTGGGAATGATGACCTAGCCAAATGGCTACGCACATTTTTGGGGGAAACACAGTTCAATCCATGACAATGTTATTACCTTTTGGTTTTCTAACTCCAGATCTTTTCACATTTCGTTATAATACTTTGTCTTCTCAAGGCACCCTTTGAAATCTTCTGTTCAGCTTTTACATCATCATTTCTGCCATTTACATTCAGCTACTTGATGGCTCAGAGCAAGTTTCAGTCTCTTCTGATACTCATTTTAGTCTTTTTTTCCCATGTTGTTAATGATCTGTGTGTGTGTGCATGCATCACACGCACTATCAGTGAATATTTGCAATTTAGGTCAGTTTTTCATATAAAAAGTTACATACACTTTGTTAAGTGACCCCAGTTGCTCTCCCAACCCATAACAGCTCACTCGTCCTTCTCATCCTGTACTTTCTGTGCCCATTCAACCAGCTCCTGTCTCCCTCTACCTTCTCATTTTTTCCCTGGACAGGAGCTGCCCAATTAGTCTCATGTGTCTATTTAACATAAGAAGCACATCCTTCACCAGTATCATTTTATGTCTTATAGCTCAGTCCAATTTTTGGCTGAAAAGTTGGCTTTGGGAATGGTTTCAATTTGAGGCTAACAGGGCCCAGGGTCCATATCTTCTGGTACTCTGAAGTCTGTCAAATCATCCTTTTAATGATCTTTTGTTTTCTTTATATATGATTTTCGTGATGTCATCCTATAACTCATTGAGTCTTTGGTCATTAGTATTCAACATATTGAGTCTATTCTTGAGCTGGATCTTAAATTCAAGTGGGATATACTCAAGGTCATACTTCAACTCTGGTGGACTTGTTTTAGTTTTCTTCAGCTTCAACTTGAATGTGTATATGAGAAATTGATAGTCCATTTTAAAATAAGTCCCCACCCTTCTTCTAACTGATGATAGTGAGATTTCCATGGTCTCTTTCCACAAATGTAGTCAGTTTGATTCCTCAGTATTCAGTCTGGCAAGATCCTTGTATATAGTCGCCATTTATGTTGTTGTGGGGTGGGAAGGTATTTGCAGTGAAGAATTCATTGGTTCTGTTATGGGATCTCCATCACCATTTCTGTCACAAAGGCCTTCATTTCCAACTGCCAGCCCTTCTTGTCTCAGCTTTCACATGCCAGTCACCAGTAATTAACAATGCATCTTAATTGTGTGTTTTAACAATTTCAGACTGCAGAAGTTGGTACAAAACTGAATAAAAATCTTGCAATTTTTCACCTTTGGCCTTAGTAGTTGGTGTGTAAATTTGAATAGTTGTCTTAAGTGGTCTTCCTTGTAGGTGTGTGGATATTATCCTATCACTGACATTGTTGTACTTCAGGACAGATCTTGAAATGTTCTTTTTGACAGTGAATATGACCTTGTTCCTCTTCAGTTTGTCATTTCCAACATGACAGACCATACAGTTGTCTGATTCGCCATGAGTCGGATCTGACTCGACGGCACTTGGCGAGCTGGACTTTTGGCCAACATGGCATCATAGACTGAAGTACCATGCTGTCCTTCCACAGTCTAGACCCAGAAAACTAGTAAAACAGAGAGAAACATCAATCCTGGAACACAAAGTGTCAAATAAAGAGATAAAGATGTCAGCCAAAACCCAAATGGAATACAAAGCTGACAGAAAACAGAGTGTGAAGAGATACAACAGAAAGTTCTCTATCACCTAACCCAGCATGGATTCACCATCTTGGACATCTGTCAAAGATAGGCAGGGAACTTGGGAGAACAGATTTATGGAGGTCTTAATGGAAGACAAAGCACCTGGTGGGAAGCAAGACAGACTTTCCCACTTTCCAGATTATCCCTGCTACTCTGTCTCCGATGCCTCCTGGCTAGTTGTGGTGGCTCAGCCAGCCAGGAAGTACAACATCCATACAGCTTGGATTCGTCATACCTGTATCAGAGACTGGCAGACAAGGAGTATGGGAAACCATCTTCAGGAGCTCTCAAAAGGACACAGATCGCCCACTGAAGCAGTCCTGCCACACCATAACTGAGCAACTGGCCCTGCCAGTTGGACACAGAGGTAAAAAATATCATGACCACAGATGAAGAAACAACAAAAAACACACAGCCTGCCTGCTGTAACATAACCAAATAAAACCAAAAAGCAGGATGAAAGGTACAGATCTACAACCAATAAACAAAGAAAATGACTACCAAGTGGCCTGAAGACAGCCGACAATATCAAACTTAAAAAAAAGGATAGAAAGGTTCCAGTAGGTGTCCAAAATAAAACATCAGATGACTCTCCAGTAGAAGAAAAGGCACCAGAACTGCCTGATAGAGAATTGAGATTTCTAATATTCAGAGCTATCCAAGAGTTGAGGCAAACAGCAGACAAAAATTAGGAAAAAATAGACAAATTTATGGAAAAAGTAGCCAAATTTGTGGAAGAATTCATGAAAATAATGAAGGAAAAAATTGTCAAAATACATTCACAACAAGAAACCATACAAAAACAATAATTAGAAATCCAAATTATAAGAAACAAGATTTCAGAAACAGAGTCATAAAGGAGCTGAAGAACAGGTTTGAAATGATGGAACACAGGATCAGCAAAATTGAACATAAACACTTGGATACATCATTGTTTGAGGAAAAATCAGAGAACAAAGTAAAGAAACAGAATTTTGTAGAATACAATCAAAAGAAAAATTTGTGAGTGATCAGACTGTCAGAGCAGGGGAAGAAAATGGAAAACACAGACAGGATTGTTTAAAACTTGCTGACAGACAGCACACATTAGAAAGATCAGTTTAACTGGACTTCAGCGTAACATGATTACTCCTCCCATCTTAACCCAACATTGCAATGACAGAGTAGCTGGGGCAGGGGACCGGGGATCATGCTCTCAGGGGAAATCAAGACCAATTGTCTCAACTAGCGTTTTGCTAAGACACCCCACTTTGGTGAGTGGCATCTGGGGTCTTAAAAGCTGCCAAGCTGCCTGAGGATACAGCAAATGGTCCCAACTCAGCAGGAATGGATGATTACCAAGGATCAAAACGACATTGGCGAAAGAGAACCCAGAAGACAGAGAGACCCATGTGAGTGGGTGACTACATCGACTTGTGACCAGAAGAACTGTATGGTGCCTGGCCACCACCAGTGATAGCCATCATGGAGCTCACAAAGTTGAGTCTCGCAGCACAACAATGAAAAGGGGTGCACCCTGAGATCTCCACTAAAAGACCACAGTTAATGGTCCAGGGGCCTCAGAGTTCCTCTGGGAACATGGCCCCTGGCACTGATGCTGCCCCTGTCCATAAATCATAATGGAGGTCAACTCTTCACACAGGAATGAATTGGACTTGGTGACACATAGTGACCATATCATGTGTTCACTTTATGGTTCTATGCATCTATAAGATGTTGTCCTGCTGACCTCTTACTGGAGGTGGGGGAGTGGGTGGAGAGGAATGAAGGGACTAGGAGGGGATAGGAGATTGTTTGGGGGATAAGACACGTCTGGAGCAGAGAGGAAGAGTGTGCTGTCACGAGGCAGGGTGAGCAGTGAGAGCTGCACATAGGTGGGCATGTAAATTTATATGGGAATGTACATTTTCATTCAATCATAATAAAAAAAATTGCTGACAGAAACTTCCCCAATATGAAGAAAGATGGAAAGCTGACCATTCAAGAAGACCAATTAATCCCATGTAGGATAAACCCTAAAAGAAACCACCAAAGTATATCATAAGTACACTTGCTAGAACCAAAACAAGAAAAAAATTCTGATGTAGGATAAACCCTAAAAGAAAATCACCAAGGTATATCATAAGTACACTTGCTAAAACCAAAATGAGAAAAAAATTCTGAGAGCAGTCCAAGGAAAACAGAAAGTCACATACAGAGGAGAAACAACAGACTAACACTTGTTGCTGTTGAGACAATTGTGACTCACAATGACCCTCTAGGACTGCCCTATGAAGTTACCAGGGGCACCTGGTGGATTTGAACTGCTGACTTTTTAGTTAGCGGGCATAACACTTAACCACTCACTATCAGAAGTCTGTTCCCTGATTATTCACCAGAAACTATGCAGACAAGAAGGCAATGGGATGATGTATATATAAAACCTCGAAAGAAAAAACAAACTGCCAGCCAAGAATAATATATCCTGCAAACTTTTGGTGAGATGTGATGGTGAGATTGGAACATTTCCAGATAAGCAGAAATTAAGGATATATTTTAAAAACAAATACACAATAGTTATTAAAGATAATTCTTTGGTCTGAAAACAAACAATATCAGACCACAGCCTGAATCTAGGATGCAAGTTTGTACCAGCACACACCAACCCAGGAAATGAACTCTCATACTCCAAAATCAAAAGAATTACAACAGGCAACCAAAGAGATTAACTTGTAAATGACAACATGAGCGCAATAGAAGAGGGAATAAGTGGTGTAGATACAGAACTTTCTAATGGAGTTGAAGGCAAGGTGCTACCAGTAGCAACAGACTGGCTCAAACCTTGGAAGACAAGGGTAAATTTCAAGGTGACCACAGAAAGTTAATAAACTTACTCATCAAAATAAAGAAGGAAAACATAAAGTCTAGATGAAAACAAAAGAAATCCACAAACTCAAGGAATTCAGCACAGGGGAGTAAGAGGAACAAAGAAAATGTCAGCACCAGGCAAAAAGCTCTACAAAATGACAGCAATAACCTCCTGTTTATAAGAGACATACTTTAGAAACAAAGACACCTGGTGCAAGTACAATAAGAGTAGGTTAACCATTGGAACAGAATTGAGAACATAGATATAAATCCATCCACTTGTGCTCACCTGATATTTGACGAGGGCCCAAAACTCAGCAAATGGTAAAAAGAACAGTCTTTTTAGCAGGTAGTACTGGTAAAACGTGATATCGTCTCATAACATGGAGCAAACTAGAGGGCATTATGCTGAGTGAAATGAGTCAGTTGCAGAGGGACAGGTGTTGTTTGAGACCAGTACCATGAAAACTCCTGGAAGGTTTACTTATAGAAGCAATTGTTGCTGGTTACCAGGGATGGGAGGGCTCATTGCTGTCTAGGATTCATTCTGTTGTACATAGGGTGCTGTGAGCAGGAACCAACTGACAGCAGCTAACAGTAACAACAGTGCCTACGACGTCGATCTTGATGCATACCATTTCATTTTAGACCATTTCCAGTTTTCCTAGATGTCATATAAATGGATGTTTGCAGCTGTTTCTTCTCATTTTGAGTTGTGTCATGTCCGCAAATTAAGGTTCCAGACTCTTGATGCCCTCTACATTATTAAGGTCCTCTCTGCTTCTGAGGAGGCAGCTCTTCCCCAGTTGTATTTTGCCTACCTCCCAACCGGAGGGAAGCGTCTTCTGGCATGCTGTCAGACAGTGTTCTGCTGCTGTTCAGAAGGTTTTCATTGCCCAGTTTTTTGCTTTTTTTTTTTTTCTTTTTGGAGTGGATCACCAGATCCTGCTTCCTTCCTAAGAATCTTCTGTCTTCATCTGCTGAAAAGCCCACTGGAACCTGTCCGCCATGAGAAGGCCTGCTAGCAGTTGGCATACCGTTGGCATAGCTTCCAGCGTCACAGCCACATGCAGGACACCACAGTGTGACAAACTGACAGGTAAGTGATGGCTGTACTCACTCAGCTGTCTGTAATAAAGGAGACAGACAATGTGGGGGGGGTGAGGGGGTGGCAAACCGGAGACCCTTGTGCAATGCTGAAAATGTGAAGTGGTTCGGCCACTTGGGAAAACATTTTGTAAATGTCTCAAATTATTAACACAGTATTACCATATGATCCAAAAATCATACTCCTAAGTATACCCAGCCAAAGCCAAGTGCCATCGAGTCGGATCCAACTCATGGCGACCCTAGGGGCCAGAGAAATTAAAATATGCCCCCACAAGAAGTTGTGTAAGAACGTTCGTAGAAGCATAGCTCATCATTGCCAACAAGTGGATAAAAACCAAATGTCCATCAAGTGACAAATGAACAAGCAAAATATAGTCTAGTCAATATGACAGATTGTTATTCGGACAAGTAAAATTCTGATAAGAGCTTGTAATACGGAGGGGCCTTGAAAACACACTAAGTGAAAAAAAAGACCACATGTTTTATGATACCATTTATATGAAATGTCCAGAATAGACAAATCCACAAAGTAGGTTAGTGGTTACCAAGGGCTGGGGGTGTTGGCGGGAATGGAGGGTGAGTGCTGACCGGAGTTGGCTTCTTTGCGGGATTACAAAAACGTTCTGTAATTAGACACTGGTGATGGCTGGGAATCTTGTGGGTATACAAAAAGCCATTGGATTCAACATGTTAAAATAGTAAATTGTATGGTATGTGAATTATGTCTTCCCAAAAAGGGAAAATTTCACCTCACAAATGTTTGCAATCTGGAATATTTATGAAGAAGCACTGCTAACAGCTGAGTCCAATGCCTAGATCCCACACAGCAAGGAGTCAAAGGAGAAGCACCATTTCTATAAAAAAATGCAAAAAGCCAAAATTCACGTGGAAAAATACATGATCTCACTAACATGTAAAGAAATAAAACAGAGGTAACGCCCATTACAATGCTGGTAAGTCACCACAAAATTTAGAGTGACAAACATTTCTTTGGGCACCAACCAGTTTTTAATCTTTCTGAAGGCCAGCATGGCAAATCATAGCAAGTTTTAACAAAAGTTCACATTCAGGAACCATTTTAGAAATAACATAGAAGAAGAAAAAAGTTTACCTGATGGGGGCTATGGAGAGCATAGACAGGCTGTTTGTGGACAGGTTACAGCCCCGGAGAACAGGGAGTAACAGGACTAATAATGGGGCGTGGGAAAGCACATGAGACCCGTGAACTTGGTTGGCAGTAGATCCCACAGGTGGAATAGTGCCCCATATAAAGGCAAGCATGTGTTTGTGTGCCCTGGTCACAATCGTGGAGAACCTGAGTCTAATCTACGTTCCAACAGTGAAGACGGAGACGAGTGGTACAGACAGGAGGAGCTTGGAGTTTGATCTTCATTTGATTTTTCTGCAGCTCCTGCTGTTTCCATTCCTACTTTTAAATGGAGGATGAGCATGGGAACAAGTGTGAAATACAACACCCATCAGCCCACAAGCCCTCAGATTGTCTGGTACAGACCAGGGCAGAATAATCCAACAATTAGAAGTTAAGTATTTGCCCATGATAGCAGCCACATCTCCTTCAGGGTGTTCAGTAAGGAAATGGGATCCCACAGCTATCAACTAAATGACAATGAACGCAATTATGACCAGACTTGTAATACATTTATTCATAAGGCCAAGCCAGTACTAATAAGAGTCAGAGTTTATACATCAAGTACAAAAGTACTTCTTCTTTTTTTTTTTTTTTTTTACACTAATACTTCTATAAACAATCAGTTGGCTTGGTTTCTCTCCAGGCTTCCGATGTCCTCTGATGGAGGAGGACAGAATAAGGGGACACATTCCAAGGGAAAACAAGGGCAGACTCTTCTGCCTCCAGAGCAGAGGGAGGTGCTAACTCATACAAACATTTATGAAGCAACAGCTGTGTACTTCCTCCGCTGAAACCTACCACACGTCACTGGTATGTGTGCTTTACCAGTAGTTGTGTATCCAGCTTACGTCTGTTACTATTCTGTAAGCTGCTTGGGCACAGGGGCTATTTTCTTGTTCGTAACAGTCTTGGCTTGGCAACAATACCCATGGCAGTTGGCATCCAATATCAAACTTGTTGCCATCCAGTTGATTTCAACTTGTAGCGACCCTAAAGGACAGAGTAGAATTGCCCATGGGCTTTCCCAAGAATGCCTGGTAGATTTGAACTGCCAACCTTTTGGTTAGCAGCTGTAGCTCTTAACACCTATGCCTACACCACAAGGGTTTTCTGGCACCTAATATGTGGCCAAAAATAATAATGACCACTGAGTGCATGAATGTGAGGTTTAAGACTGAGTACCGGAAAAAAGACGCAATGTATTGGGCCTTCAGTGGCGTCCCTGAGCACACACTTGACGGATGATAAGAGGATCTGTGTTCTTTCCTCCATCGTGTGTACCAGGGCTGAAGACAGGTTGAAGTGGCCCTGAGGATGAGCAGCAGGTGAATGTGTAGATGTGGGATTTGGTTATCACGTTGTAAAAGGAGATGTCTCCAGCCTCATAGTCCAAGAAGATGCCCACCTGCCGTGGCGGCTCCTTCAACAGGAGGTTGATCGGGGGGAAGGCAGATGCCCGGTAGTCATTGCGCGTGGTCCTCATCACCACCCAGTAGCCATTCTCAGGTGACAGAACCACGCTCCCCTTCCTGCTCATGGCTGCTTTGCATACTCCCAGAATCCAGCCTGTCTTATCTCCTACCTCCACCTCCCAGTAGTGGCGGCCAGAGAAGAAGGTTGGAGAGCCCAGGGCCATGATGCAGCTATTGAATCGTTCTGGGCCTTCAGGCCGCTGGTCCCACTTGTTGCCAAGTTTCACTCTCTTCAGGTCATCTGAGAAGATGAGGTTGGGATGGGCGGTTTCTGCATCCAGAATCACATCAACTGCAGAAAAAGTCACAACACTCAGCCGCAGGTGGCATCCCCATGGTTTCTGCCCACCTCCAGGCAACATGGGCTCGATCGCTCTTTGGGGACCCAGGGTGGGGAGAACTTAGGGGCCCAGCGGGGCCACTCACCTTGACATGGCACTTACCTGCATAGGCCTGAGCAGCTTTTAATTCCTGAACTACAGAGAAAAAGAAGACCAGAAAGTCCCTTCAGGATGGCCATGCAGAGGCTGAGTCTGCCCTAAGGGGTCCTGGCGTCACAACGAAAGCACTTCCCGCAGGACCCCCGGCTGCCATTCATACCCCTCCGGCAGCCCCCCCAGCAGGCACAGCAGGTGGTCTGCTCCCCAACTTTACGGCCAAGAAAACCCTGTGGCCACAGTTCTCTCCTGTCCCACAGGGTTGCTGTAAGTCAATAATTGACTTCCCAGCTCCTAACAACAATGACAAGTCTACGGCGGTCTCCACAACAAGGGAAGACATGGACTTCTCTGCTCCAGTTCCCGCTACCCCGGGCTGTTGCACGCCCGTTCCTCTCTCGGAGCCCAGCCTGCTCCGCACTCCGCTGATGGGACTAGTTAACCCCACGAGAAGAGTTAGGCTCTGGCTGGCCGCAGAGCCTGCCAGGGCCTTCCGCAGCCTTTCTCCTGCCTTTGCTGCAAGTGTTTCTCTCTCTTCTAAGTCAGGCTCGGACATCCAGAGCACAAGGGCCCGTGGCACTGACCCCCAGCCTGTACCCCTACAACCACGATGCTCACCAGTGAGTGCTTCCATTTCTGAACGCAGGCTTTCTAAAAGGAGAAAGGGATCAGAGAAGCTGGAGTTAGGTCCCTGGCTAAGGAAGATCAGGGAGAGGCTGAAGATGTTAGAGAAGCAGTGGGGACAGGGAGCAGGGAGGCTGGGGGACTCTGGGAAGCTGTGAGCCTTGTCCTCCATCGGCTGCCAGCCCACCTACCCAAGACGTTCTTCATGCTCTTCTCCATAGCCTCTGACTTATGGTAGAAGAAGTGGAGCTTCTCTTTCACTTCCGGAGGGGTGGCCCACAGCTCCAGGACGGTCATTGTGTTGGCCCTTGGAGACAAGAGACCATAGGACAGGGAGACCTGGAGCGTGAGGGTGGCAGAGTCCCTGTGCGTGGGGAGCTTGGAAGCCTTTGTGGACTTGAGTTCCACACTTTGATCCTTGCTCCTGGCCACAGGCTGGAGTCCCCTGAGAAATTTCCCAGCCCCCTGCTGCATGGGTCCCACCCCAGAGACCCGGCTTCCGTCAGTGTAGTGGGGCCTGGGTGTGGGGACGTGACAAAGCTCTCAGGAGATTCCAGCAGTGTCAGAGAGCCACCTTCCCAGGCTGCCTCCCTTCCTCCCTCCACTGCTATCTGGGCTGAGAAGGGCTCCCTGTGCGGCCTCCTGGGAAGCAACGGCCACAGGATACAGTCCTTCCCTGAGGCACAGCAGTCCTGCTGAGTCATCTGTTACAGAGCAGACTGCTCAGCAAGCACCATTCCCACCAGCCTGGCTTCATCTTGCCAGTCCTCTGGCCCACAGCTCCCCCATTCCTGCCAGGCTCCCCATCCCTCATGCAACTCCCCAACAGCATTAGGGAGCTGCAGGAGTCTCCTCCTTCTCGGATCATCCCCCCAAATTCAGGACACCCAAAGCACACCACAGGGCCTCTCTGTACCTTTGCAGGATGACTCCAATGTCCTAGGAGAGAAAAGAGGGAAGTTCTCTGTTACCAGCCTCCTGGGGGCTGCACTGACCCCCACCTCCTCCTGGGGGATTGGACAGGAGGCTGTTCCCTGCCCCCTACCGGGGCCCCCACCCATGGGTGTCAGACCGACTGCAGTACCTTTCCCTAATTCTAAGACCCCAAGGTGGCAGCCTGCTACAAAATTGCCCTGGAGCCCTGTTAATCTCTTCTGGGAGATGCCAGGGTTCCCCAGAATGCTGGTGACCTGGGCAGTTCACTGAGCAAGCAGCATGTCACCAAGGCCAACAGCCCATCCAGCCTTGAGGGTCTCTCTCACCAGCTTGGGCAAAGCTGGACACCAGTGCTGGGCCCCACTTCATCCTAATAGGACAGTGGTGGTGTGGCGGGGTGACAGGGAGGCAGGGCCGCATGTACCTGCACAAGCCCCCACGGTGGCTGGCACTGCTTGGCCTCCAGCTCACTGATGAGCTCGTCGAGAAGAGCAAAGTCCTGGGACACACGGCCGTTGTACTGTACCAAGACTTGGCTCACCGTCTGGCCCAGCTCCTCCAGCCAGGCCACAAGGAGCTGCTCCTGCTTCTCCAGAAACCGGTACAGTTGCTGCATCTGACACCGGACCTTCTCCTTCTGGTCTTCAGTTTGTTTCTGGGAGAGGGACAGAGAGGTGGAGGTCTGTGCTGTGGGGTTTGTGCCCGTGGAGGTGGTTGGGAGGCAGGCTTCCTCAGCCTCTTGGAGGCCTGGATTCAGGGCTTCCAGCTGGTTGGTTCCAGTTTACCTGGTTCAATCCTCTGCTGAGAATTTGCTTATCTACCCCAGATATACTGACTCTAAATCTGCAGTTTAACGAGATTCCTCAGGCCATTCTTAGCTATATGTGCTTCTCGTGTGTATATAACAATCGCCAGGGATCTTGTTAAAATGTAGGTTGTGAATCGCTATTATCTGGAGTGTAAATGCAGACTCTCAGCAGGGGTTCAAACCTGTTGCTGGGAACTTTTATGAACAATCTGTGGGTGGTGGGGCTGGCTCTAGGAAAACAGTCTCAACCCTGGTGTCACCTCCGTCCTTCCTGAAAGCCAGTGTGAGGCTGGCAGAGGCCCTGAAGGCATAAATGGTCAGGGCTGCGACCACTCCCATAGACCCAGTTCCTGAGGGGAGGCTTCCCTGTACCCTCAGAGGGCAGGCACCTTTCAGAGAAGGTCCTCCTGAATGGGGACAGTCAGTTCATTGTGTGTAGGTGAACTTGGCCTCTACCGTTTTTGCTCCCTAGTCAATCAACAGCTCTGCTGTTACCCCCTCTTTCTCACTGTAAAGTTTCTGTAGACAGGCAAGGTGGCCCCAGAGTGTATTTTCCCTCTTCTAAAGAGGGAGAAGAGGCTTCAGATCCACTAAGAACTTAACTGGAAGTCTTCAAAACAGCATCTCCTTTCACAGGGGCCTTTGTCGCTGTGACGGTCTTCATGGACATTTGCTCCCCTGGGTTTCCCAGAATGACCCAACGCCTGCCTTACTCTCCTTGGGGAGTCCCTGCCCTCTGCTCCATCCGCAAGTCTCCGGACAGCTGGGCTTATCTTACTGCGATCTGGGGGTTCCTGTGATGTCAGCCCCGGCCCGAGAGGGTGTCCCCCCTCCACCATTCTGCTGTTTGTTGCCTTCGTCCGTTCCCCGCTGAGAGGAGGTGCACACAGACCTGGTTGGACTCTCCGGGAGTGGGGATCTGGGAGAACAGGCTCCGTGCACTGGGTGCCGTAGAAGAGTGAAGGCCCTGGAGAGCTGCGGGGGCAGCAGCCGCGGCTCCCGGGTGAGGTGGAAGCTGCCCAGTACAAAAGGCCGGGCTTGCGCTCCGGAGGCTGGACACCAGTTCACCCAAAGGCCAATAGCTTGTACTTGCTGCAGTATGTGGCGTTGCAAAACCATACTTTGAAAGGAAATGTCTATTTTAATCATTTGATTTTTTTTGTTTAAATGAATATGGTTTTTGGTAAAAAGAAAAAAAAAGCCCACAACAATCATGAAGACGATATGGAGATGGGTCAAGTTAAAAAGTCCCTCGTTCTCTTCCTCAGCAGCCGCCACTGGTGTTATCTTCCACAGTGTTTTGCGGGGAGTATGAGAAAGCAGACAGCACCCTCAGAAAAACCCTCACTGCTGAGGAGTGGGTCCTCCCTGTCCAGGGACAAGTCTATCCCTGGACGCCGCGATCGTCACAATATGTTATCATCTCTGCTTCCCTGTGAACCGGAATGGAATACTGGGTGTCCTACTTCCTGTGCAGGGGGGAACCTGGGCCGTGCCTGGCCTCAGGCCACTCCTGCTCTTACCAGGAATTTGTCTGTCTCCGTCTTCCCCTGGCATTTCTGCTTCTCTCCAGACTTTCTCAACTCCTTCAGCTTCTCCAGCTGCCAATTAATGTGGTCCTGGAAAACAGAGCAGTCGTTGAGAAGCTCTAAGGGCTTCTCCTGTCTATGGCTGGTGCCAACATCAGAGGGTAAAACCTGGCCCCTAGGAGAAGAGCCCACAGCGCTACCATTGAGAGGACAAACGAAGGGGTGATCGGGAAAGACGAAGAGTGACTGTCACCAAAGGAAGCGAAGCAAGAGATGGTGAGCCCGAGTCCCAATGCCCCCCTATGATTCAGTCCTCCTTGAAGCTAAGTCCCTGGGTCTGTGGACTACAGAGCCTGTCCACGGCCCCTCTGCTAACCTGGCCTGTGCTGGGCTGCTGCCAGGTGCAGCCCAAGAGTTCTGACTCCTGCATCAAGCTCCGGTGTTGCCGAGGAAGTGGAGCAAGGCTAGGTGTGCCAAATGCCCGGCAGGAAAGGGTCCCCAGCAGGCGGCATCTACCTGGTACTCCAGGGCGACCTCCTCGATGGGGCGCACCTGGTGGCCTCGGTGCTCCTGACTCAGGCTGCAGATGAGACAGACAAGTTCCCTGTGCTCCTCACAGAAGAGCAGGCAGGGCTGCTTCATGTGACGCTCACACTGGGGCGGAGGCTCGGGGCTGACGCTCTGCCGCTGCTGCTTCTGGGGGAGCAGGGTCTGGCAGCTGGCTAAACAGCCATCAGAGGTCCCAGGGACCCCTGAGAAGCTGCTGGAGCCGTGGACACAGGTACCAGCAACCAAATCTCCTTCACATGGTCGCCCTGGGGAAAAGGCAGTGGAAAAACTCACTGAGTGCTAAATCCAAGATGTTAACAGAAAGATACAGCAATACACCGTGGAGGAAGCTGGAACCTGAGATGCATCAGTTCAGAGTTCAAGTCCAGACTCCAGTGAGACAGCACAGAGACTGAGGGCTAAGTAAGGGTCATGATTTTCCTAAGATTCAGAATTCCCGGAATTCGTAGGCATTTATTCTAAAGAAAAACCACTGGGCCTTTGCTCTAAGTTGTATGCCCTTCTCCTGCACGTATGCTGACATAGCAGGTGACATGGAAGAGCCACACATTCTGATCAGTGTCTGGCTTTGCCCATTAAAGCTGTCCCAGGCTGCTGTTAACCAGACTGGGAGCTTGGGGCAGGGAGGGGACTTGTTTGCTCCTAGCCATCGCCCCAGTGCCCTCAGAGAAGCCACACATGGTGTGCATCTGGGGAATGTATACTGAGTCTTCGTCCAAACAAATGGATCACTACTCACATCCAAGTTTAAGAAGTATTCAGTGAAAGGAAGAAGGGGATTTTACCATGCTAAAGGGTATAACTGTGACCAAGGTCATAATTGCAACTTTGTAAAGCAGAAAAGACCAGAGATACAAAGAAACAGAAGCGCACTCAATTCATTAGTCTCCTCCTTTCACCACTTTCACAGTGTCCAGGAACTCATACCACATCTGTAAATGAAACTGCTGATGGACCCCAAATAACCATTGTCCCCTCCCCACATCATGATAGGATCAGTGGTCGCCCACATGCCTGCCCCCTACCACTCCCTCACCCCCACCCCCACCCTCCATTGTCTCAGCCTTCCTTGCAGACCAGTGTGGCCGTTTGACAATATTCTGGCCAGAGGGATGTCAATGGAGGTATCATGACAAGCTTCCAGAAACTTCTTCAAAGGATCGCATGTTCTGTGTCCCCACTAATTCCCCTTTGTCTCTGGAATGAGGAGACTACCACCTGAGACCATGGGCTTGAAAGAGAACTTGGGGGAGTGGAAAAATTGAACTGCGTATCATTCTGTGAAAGAGGAAGAAGCTTCTGACTAGTTGAACGCACTGTACTTGGGCATTCTGTTATTCACAATCAAACATAATCCTAATTACTACTGCATCTGTCCTAAAATTTTAGCCAACAGCCCTTCCTCCCTGCCCAGAGAGAGGTAGCCTGGGGTTGTAGTGAGAAAGGGCTATTTTTACCCAACCTTTCTCAGATTCTTACTGGGTTTCTATGAAATCTCTGGAATGCTGAAGAAGGACTGTAGAGGTCCAAGAACTCACTGAAATTCAACGCGATACCTTGCAAAGATGTGCACATATGCATTTTTCCAGGCTCCACAACTGCATCAGCTTCTCAGATGTGGGAGAGGGGCAAGAACCTTTGCTCCAGGGCTCTCAGGGATATAAGAAAGCACATACACCAACAATTTCATATGTTATTTCAGGAGATAATGTGTGCCTTCAGGTTGATTCCAACTTACAGCAACCCCATGTAACAGAGTAGAACTGCCCAATTGGGTTTCCTGGCTGTAGTGTTTACAGGAGTAGACCACCAGGTCTGTTTCCCAAGAAGCTGCTGGGGACTTGGAACCACTGACCTTTCAGTTATCAGCCAAGCACCCCTCTTGGTGCCACCAGGGCTCTTAGTGATATGAGTATTTTGAGACAAAAGGAATTTGGGGAGAAATACCTTTATGGGCCACCGTGTCTAAGGCTGCCAGGTGTCCCTGATTCTGAGGCTCTTTTGAATTTGAAGTCTCATGGAGTGTCCCAGGGACCTCTGGTCTTCGAATTCCATTTTCTTCCAGGAGTGTTGTGGATTCTGGACCACCCTGGCTTTTCACTCTTCCAGTCAAGTATACACTGATGAGTGCATTCCTAGAAGTCCCTCCCTCCTGGGTCATGGATTGTTCTAGATTCTGGGAACCTCCCTCTGGAGGCACAGTAGCCTCCACATCTGCTGCGTCCATTTTCCCAAGGTTGGCTCCTGGGTCTGGACTCACAATTTTCATCTCCTCTAGAGTCAAAAGTGTTTCTGGGGTTAGGGGATTCCCCTCTTCTGAAAAAATGGTAAGTTCAAGACTTTTGGGTCGCTTTTTCTTTTCCGCTGTCTTGAATTCTCTCTTTCCCAAGGTTCCACAGAACGAGTTGCTAGAGAGCCCCTGAAGCCTTCCAGTAGAGTTGGCGTTCCGGCGCATTCTGGAAGTTGGGATGCAGCCCTTCTCCCCGGCGAGCCTGGCCGACAGCAGGGATGGGCCTTTCCTGGAAGGTGGAGTCATGCTTCTGGCCCCTGGTTTGCCCTGCCACTCCAGGCTCTGGTCTTTCTGTCTGTCCTGAGATTTCTTCTGGGGTCCCCTCCCAGCATCGGGCTGGCCGGACTGCAGACCAGCTCTTCCCTCAGCACTTGGCTGCTGTCTGTCGCATTCCAGGCCATCTGGTATCTTTAGGCTCTTGGGCTTATTTTCCGCAGAAGAACCCGACACTGCTGAACTGTCAGAGCTGCTTTCTTGTACAGGACAGTCTGAAAGACAATGAGACACAAAGATGTGAAAATGCCCCAGATTTAGGGCCGATGACTGGGGAAAAGGCAGGAAGAGACAGTCACCCCAAAATGAGAAAAGCTCAAGTTCAGGACATCCCAGGAGAAGAACAGTTAATTACCATTGAGTAAGAACATGCTAATTACCATTAGGAAAGCCAAACGGTTAGTGGTTCAGTGCTACAGCAGAAACCAGGGCTGGGGGTGGGTGCCTTCAGGCCCCATTTTCAAAGGAGAGAGTGAAGCGGACAGTGAAGATTAATTCTATACTTGTTTTTCTTAAAATTCCTGGCTTCCTAATACTACCTGACCTGGGAAATCACACATTAACTTCCAGGAGCCACTGAGATAAAATCTCTGCAGCCTTTCACAGCTTCTTTAGAAACATCAGACAGTACAGGCACCAGTTGAGGACTCCTGACCTCAGGTGGCAACCAAGAGTGTCTGGACCCCAGCTCTTGATGTGCATCTCCCCAAGAGCCCTGAGGCCTGCTCTCAGATGGGTACCCCTCCTCAATTGCTCTCCTTGTTTCTCCCTGATCCCTGCCCCGTGTGCTATCATGGTATGTAGGTTCTCCCCTAAAAGCCCTGAGCTTGCCTGGCAGCTTCGAACAGGGTTTGATGGAAATATCCTCTGTTCCCTGTGTTGCTAGCACACAAAAAAATAAAACCTTTGAGTTCTTACCCAAAGCACCTGTTTCTGCAACTGACTTTAGCGGCAGGAAGCACAGACTCTGGAGCTTTATCTGGTAACCTAACTGCTAAACAAAAGGTCAGCAGTTCAGCTCTGCCAGCCACTCCCTGGAAACTCTATGGGACAGTTCTCCTCTGTCCTATAGGGCCACTATGAGTTGGAATCGACTCGACAGCAAGGGTTTGGGTTTTTGGTTTAATTACCATTAAGAAATGGAGAAATGTTTCTACGTTTCTCAAATACTGCTTTTCAACTTTTTTAAGCCAGAGAACTTGTTTCAAATAAGGTCTTACACAGAACCCTAAGGTAGAAATAAAACCCTAGTTTATTAGAATAAATTTATTTGCAATTATGTTGTTGTTGGGCATTATCTAGTTAATTCCAACTCATAGTGACCCTTGATAACAGAGAAGAACTTCTCCATGGGGATTCCTAGGCAGTAATCTTTACGGTAACAGATGGCCAGGTCTTTTCTCTCTCAGAGTGGCTGGTAGGGTTTGAACTGCCCACTGGTCTCAGTTAGCAGTCAAGCACTTAACCACTGTATCACCAGGGCCATCAAGGCTCCTTGTTTATGGTTACAGATCTACAAAATTCACTTATTACAAAAGCAACCTATAAAGAAGATTTTGGGTGTCTGACCTACACAACCATTTGAAATCAGCAGTTACAGGTGGCGTAGCGGTTAAATGCTACATCTGCTAACCAAAATGTCGGCAGTTCAAATCCACCGGGAGCTCCTTGGAAACCATGGAGCAGTTCCAATCTGTCCTACAGGGTGGCTGTGAGCTGGAACCGACCCAACAGCAGTGAGTTAGTGTGTCAGCACCCTCCCCATTTCTGTCCTGGCTTCCCTGTTTCCTTGCTCCTGATTTTCTACCCCTCCCTTCTCATCTCTGCCTTTGGACCAACGCTGTCCTCTAGGTTTTCTATAATTGATTGTCCAAAACAGCAAATTCCTCTCGGATGTTACTGTTTACTTGATGGGCCTGTCTGTGCTTTGGCTGCAAAGTGGTCTCTGCAGATGGTTTCAGTTACAGTTTGGAAGGATGTCAGGGTGATAGTCTCAAAGCTCTCTAGTGTATTCTTAAAATCTAGAACTAGAAGAAAAATCCAAACACGAAAGAAAAATATTTTAAAACTGACCAAGCATTAGGCCCACAGGAAATATTTTTAGAAGGTCATTAAACTTTGAACTGTTTGGGGCAGTTCTACGCTGTTACATGGAGTCTCCATAAACCAGCGTCAGTTCCACAGCACTGAAGAGCAACCACCTTAAAGAGGAACTGAGACTGAAACTAGGTGGATAACGGTGAGATTCCAGATCAACCCCTGTTACACTGTTAGCAAGCCCTCTTTACCAACACTGAGGCTTGTCTGCACCTAAGTGTCAGTCACAAAGAATTCCCTAACAGGAGGGGCTGTAGCGCCTGCCTCTCTTGACCTTGACTGAAGAGTTCAAGCTTTTTCTGTTTGTCTTTTTTTTTTTTTTAAGCCATTTAGAGCATTAAAGATCTTACTAATCCAAATCCAAAGATTAGAGGGGTCCACAGTCACTCATTTGGTGGTGGATGTGGGGTTGATAGTTCCCAAGTCAAAATGTGTTTGTCTGTCATGCCTCTTACCCCAGTATCCCACCCCCACCCCCCACCTCTATTCATCCGCACAAACAGCCAGCAGCCAGCATGGGGAGACGGGGAACCAAGCCGCCCACCTTACCCTGGCTGATGGCCTTGTGGAGCTCCTCTGCCAGGAGCCGCTGGTTGATGCCCCGCAGTACCTGCAGGGTCAGCTGCACAGCATCCCTCTCCCCGTAGTGGTTGATCAGCAGGCTGGCCAGCTTCACCGGTCTGGCCATCAGGAGCAGGCCCCGGGGAATACGGGAGTATTCCTTCTCCAAGCTGCTGTTTTGCAGCTTGAACTTAAACTTCTCAAAGTCATAGGGTACCAGCTCCTCCAGGGAGTTCAGGAGATGGTCACTAAGTGTCTTGGCCATAGCACTGGCCAGGAGCAGCCAGAGCTGGCTGGCTGGCTTCTGAGAGGAGAAGCCACCCTCTGTTCTGGAGCCCTAAAGTTGAGAAGAGGTCTCTTGCAAAATACAGGAAAAAGCACAGGAAATTCTGTGCTTTGTTGGAAATCCTCCTCCCTTGAGACCATGGGTGTGTCCCTACTAGCTCATGGTCCGTTCTCCTAGGTTCAGAGGCCTCCCCAGCCAGCAGGGTTCGATGCCTTCCCAGGCCCCCAAGGTTTTGCCTCCACCGGCTGGGCTGCAAAAAGATGGGTGCATCTGCGGTGGCACGCGGAGGCTTCAGTCTCTCTTCCTCCCAGGATACTGAGCTACCAAGGAGCATGGGAGCTGGGAACAGATCTTGCCAGTGTCGTGCTAGAGAGGACCATGATAAAGGTGAGTATCTCTGTCCAACTGTTCTCCAAATTCTTGGGTTCTCTGGTCCCATCAGAGCCAAGGGCAGGGATAGAAACAGCAAACACAACGCTGCAAGCTTTGCCCTCCTGTGCCCAAGGAGGCAGGTGAGGCCCAAAGGGCACTGTAGGAGGCAAGCCCTGCTGGTACCGCTCTTGATGCAGCCCTCTTCGTCTGGTCCCTCTGGCAACACAGAGGCAGCCAAGTGCACTGCGGGGAAGCACCGTCTTTACTGTCCGCCACACGGGCTCCCCCTCTCCACGGAGTGAGGGCTCTGGGCCGCGCACGTGGACACCGAGTCCCCCCAAAGCTAACAGGAGTTTATGTGAGTGAGTCAGCTTCTACCTCAGTTATCTGTTTCTGTCTTTTTGCATACCCTGATTTTTACTTTTTGTTTTGAAAAGTGTCAAACCTACAGAAAAGTTGAGAAAACAGTACAATGAGCATCAGCCTTTACCTGGATTCACTGATTATTTACATTTTACTGTACTTGCTGCTTTCTTCCTCTTATAAACACACATATGTACACACACAAGACACGCAGAGAAGTACATGCACTTTTTCTGAACCATGTGGTGATAAACAGAGAGTGCCACACATCACTCCAAATCTCCCTGATGCCTTAAATACTGACAGGGATAACCCATTGCTGTCAAATCCATTCAAACCAGTGTGACCCTATAGCACAGAGTGCAATGGCCCCATGGGGTTTCCAACCCTGTAAATCTTGATAGAACCAGACCACCACATCTGTCCGCCAGAGTAGCCAGTGGGTTCAAACCACTGACTTTCTGGTTAGCAACCAAGAGCTTAACCATGTTGCCACCAGGGCTCCTTCAAGAATAAGGATCAAAACCAAACTTGTTTCTGTCACGTCGGTTCCAACTCATAGTGGACCCTAAGGGACAGAGTAAGGGACAGTTCCATATGTTTTCCAAGGGTGTAACATATAGGATGGCTGTGAGTCAGAATACACTCGATGGGGATTTTTTTTGGTTACTGATTACAGAAACAAACTACCCATCCTTCTTCCCAAGGTGCTGCTGCTGCATTTGAACCACTGAACTCTTGGTCGTCAGCTGAATACTTAACTACGCCACCAGCAAGACTCCTTAGAAGAAGGCTAACTCTCAAAATCCAAACCCCTTGTCTTCAGGTTATTTCTGACACATAGGGTACCAGGGTATGATATGAAATAATCACAATGCAATGATCACACTCAAGAAATTTAATACTGTTACAATACTCTAATCAGGCCTTAATCACATGTCCCTAGTTGTCTCGGTAACAGCATTTGCTGCTTTTCTTTTAAATTCAGGGATCGATCAAAGATCATGCCTTACACTGAGTTATCATCTCTATGTAAAACCAAAACCAAACTCGTCACCATCAAGTTGATTCTGACCACAGCACTGAATGCCTTTTTTTTCTAGAACACTTCCATGCTCTTCCAGCCTGACTGTTTCTTGGAAGACATTGGCATTTTTTGAAAAGTCCGCTTCAAGTACGATGTTCCTCAGCTCTATCTGTCTGCTTTGTCCCCTCCGTATTAGACCACGAAGAGGGTCACACTCAGGCATTCACAAGATCTCAGTAACCCTTGCGCGGTGTTTCAGCATTCAGCAAGGATCCTTTCTTAAGTCAATTATTACAATGTTGTTTGCAAAGTGGTGGTTTTTCTCTTTTAGTTGGGCATTATTTGCATATCCTGGCTTAAATTTTCTGCCCTCCTTATGAAATTTTCAATTTATCGGAGTTTTGTTGATAATATCATTCATTAGCAATGAGTGCTTACTCCGTACCAGGCACTTGTTGCTGTGTAGACATTATTTCCTATGTTTCTACGGCATCCTGTGAGGCAGAGTTTACCAGCCCCATTCCCAGCCAGGCATGACTTTCCCGGAGGCGGGACTCAAACCTACTCTATTAACCACCATGCAATACTGTCTCTGTGCATGATAACAAGGTAATATTTTACTGTTCATCACCGCAATGAAGTACTTAATATGGCCTTTCTAGCCATGGTCTTATAATTCGTACTCGACTGTGCAGACCCAGTAATTGTGGCCCACCAGAAAGATTGGTCAGTTTTGGCGTCCCTCTGGGCTTGAAACGAGCCACACTGAGAGGCAGGAAAGAGCTCATCAAACCACTTGTCAAGGAAGAAGAACCAGGAGCCAGCACAAGGACCCAGGGTCACTGCACTGAGAAGATCCTGGAACCAGATAGAAGAAGTGAGCCGCAAGCCTGAAGAAGTCAGAAGCGGGGTGGAAGGGACCTGGCAGTGGAGCCCGGCAGCAGCACAGCCGGCTTCCCAGCCCCTGGGGGGAGGGAGCTGAGTGCCTTCGGGCAGACAGCCAGAGCCAGGGACAGGGGCGCCTGCCAGTGTGCTTATCCTGTTGGAAGAATTGGTTCCTGAGAGTTCTCAAGCCTGAACTATAACAGTTACTTTGGAATGAACCCCATAATCCTGAGTATTGTCTGTGAGTTCTGTGTGGCTATTGCAATGAATTATCCAGCCCAGCAGAGAAGTGGAGAGTGTCGTGGGAGGGGTGGGTGGTGTCAGAATTGGTGAAGACAGTGGAGAGAGCAGGCTTGTCTGGCCTCCACCTTCTGGGAGTCCGTCTGGCACTGTTGATCTTGCTTCTGTTTCCTCCTCGTGGGGTTGGAGGAGGCCAAGTGTCACTCCCAAGATATTTTTACAACCACTAGCTATGGATGTCACTTTTTCCGCTGACCAATGAAACTCAGAACAGACCATGCTTCTCTCAACAGATAAAGCAGATAAACAAAATGTGGTCTCACCATGCAATGGGTTATCATTTGGCCGTAAAAATAAATGAAGTTCTGGTCTGTGCTACATGGGTGAACCTTGAAGACATGATGCTGAGTGAAAGAGATTAGTCACAAAAGGGCAAGTGTTGTTATGAGCCCCTGACATGAAATACCTAGAAGAGGCAAATATATCAAATAGATACCAAAGTTTATTAGTGGTTACCAAGGGTGGTAGGGAGAGAGAAAGGGAGAGTTATTGTTTAGGAAGCATTGAGTATCAGTTATGGGTGATGAAAATTTTGGCAAATGGATACTGGTGATGGTTGTACAATATGATTAATGTAAACTGTGTCACTGAAATGTTCATGTAAACAATGTTGAACTGGAACACTTTATATGTATTTTACTATTAAAAAAAAATGGATCATGCTGCCTACTAGAAAGTCATGACACCTGGTGGTGGCACAAGCTGCCCTGTATGTCACCAGTGTGGGATGGAGGCTTCAATGAGATCTGGTTGGTTGAATTGACCTTATTGTCCAATTGGTTTCCATGTTAAGTTATTGTACAGAATATTTGACCCTTTGGGTTTCTTGTAATAGTTAACAACATCCAGTTCACTGAATTTTGTTGAAAAAATAATCTTAAAACCCAACATCTTTCCTACAAAATGAATGAAACCAAATGCACATTTATGGCGCAAATAGCAGACTTATGAAATTCTCAGGGTAGGCCTGGAGGGCATTTATTGGGGTTTTGTCAGGACCAGCACCTATACAAGCGTCTTAGGTTGGATTCTCTAGAGGAGTGAAACAAGTGAAGCGTACATACAGCTATACAGAGATTTATCTAAAAATAATGGCTTGTGAAGTTGTGGAGACTGGCAAGTCCACTGGTCAAGTGTGAGGCTACAGGTTTCTCTTTGCATGGTTTCAGGGGCTGATGATCCCAAATAGTCAGATCAAACAACAGGCTTCTGGCCCAGGGGGCTGCAGAAGCTGGTGCATCAGGTCAGACAATAGCCTGCTGGCCCCCAGAGCCACAGAAACTGGTGAATCCCAGAATTAGCAGGTGAGACAGCAGACTGCTGGCTCAAATTCCAAGAACTGGAGGTCACATGATGACAAGCTGGATGCAAGATCCAGAGTGTGAGAGAGAGAACTTTCCTGGAACATTTATATAAATTTGATGCAGACTACATTCTCAAGAAAAACCCCCTTACCTGAGCAAGGTGGTGATGTGGGTAAGTCAAGTCACATTCTTTATTAAAGGACATGTCCAAGATACCACCCACACTAATCTCATCTCGTTAACATATAGGTATTTAGGGTTTATAACATATTTATACAATACTACAAAATGTAGGGCAATTACATCAGATCGTAGAATGGCAGATGACCCCATTAGATCACAAAATGAAGGATGACTACATCATTATACAACTGTAGTTTTTTTTGTTTGTTTTATTATGATTGAATGAAAATGTACATTCCCATATAAATTCACATGCTCACCACTGCTCTCCTTGGTGACAGCACACCCTTCCTCTCCTCTCCATATATGTCCTATCCTCCCAATAGTCTCCTATCCCCTCCTCTCTACCCACTCCCATTCCTCCAGTAAGAGATCAGCAGGATGACATCCTATAGATGCATAGACCCATAAAGTTCCTGCAAGATACTGTCATTCTGTGTCACTGAGTCCAATCCATTGCTATCTGAAAAGTTGACCTGCATTATGATTTATGGACAGGGGCAGCATTGGGACCAGGGGCCATGCTCCCAGGGGAACACCAAAGCTCCTGGACCATTAATTGTGATCTTTTAGTGGAGATCTCGGGGTGCACCCCTATTTATTCTTGTGTTGCCAGTGAGACTCAACTTTGTGAGCTCCATCATGGCTATCACTGGTGATGGTGGGGCACCATCCAGTTCTTTTGGTCAGGAGTTGATGTAGAGACCCACTCACGTGGGTCTCTGTCTTCTGGGTTCTCTTTCCCCCATGTTGTTCTTATCCTCAGTAATCATCTGTCCCTGTTGAATTCGGTCCATTTGCTGTACCATCAGATGGCAGCTTGGCAGCTTTTAAGACCCCAGACAACACTCACTGATGTCGGTGCAGAGAGTCTTCATTAGCAAAATGCTAGCTGTGCCAATTGGCCTCGATTTCACTTGAGAGCGTGGTACCTGGCCCCCTGCTCCAGCTACTCTGGGTTGAGATGGGAGGAGTACTCAAATTGTGTTCAAGTCCAGTTACTATTGGTCTTCTTTCTAATGTGTTCTGTCACTGTCTCTTCTTCTATGCATGAGTCCATTTTTAAGTTCTTATAGTAGGGAGTCTCATACGATATTTGTCCTTTTGTCGCTGGCTGCTTTCACTCAGCATAATGTCTTCCAGTTGAAACCAGGTTAAGAGATGTTTCCTGCAATCATCGTTGTTCTTTATCATTGCATAGTGTTCCACTGAGTACATATACCATAGTTTACCTATCCATTCCTTTGTTGTCGGGCATCTGGGTTGATTCTGACTTTTTGCTATTGTGGACTGTGCTGCAATGAACATTTGTGTGCATGTATCAGTTGGTGTGAATGGCCTTGATTCTGTAGGATATATTCCAAGCAGTGGAAATACTGGGTCAAATGGTATATCTAGATCCATTTTTTTAAGGGAGTGTCAGATTGCTTTCCTGAGAGGTTGCACCATTTTGCAATCCCACCAACAGTGTAGGAGAGTTCCAGTCTCCCCACAGCCTCTCCAGCATTTATTGTTTTGCATTTTTTGGATCATGGCCAACCTTGTTGGGGTGAGATGGTATCTCGTTGTCCTTTTGATTTGAATTTCTTTAATAGCTAATGATGGCAAGCATGTCTGAATGTGTTTTTGGCTGCCTGGATCTCCTCTTTAGATAAGTGTCTGTGCATCTACTTTGCCCATCACTTAACTGGATGATTTATCTTTTTCTTATTGATATTTTGTAGTACCTTATATATTGTGGAGATCAGGCATCGGTCTGACATATAGTTGCCAAGTATTTTTTCCCGTTCTGTAGGTGGCCTTTTAATTCTATTAATAAAGTCTTTGGATGAACAATACAACTGTTAAATTATATCATTACATAAGTGCCAAACCACTGAGTTTTATGGCCCAACCAAGCTGACATATAACCTTAGCTGTCACAAGAAAATTCCAGAATGCAGCAACCCAGCATCCTCACAGACAGGATCCTACCACTAAGATGGAGAAATAATGACACCTTGCAAATAAATACTCAGGAAACCCTGGTGGCGTAGTGATTAACTCCTACATTTGCTAACCAAAAGTTCGGCAGTTTGAATCCTCTAGGCGCTCCTTGGAAGCAGCTCTATGGAGCAGCTCTACTCTGTCCTAGAGGGTCACTATGAGTTGGAATCTACTCGACGGCAATGGGGTTTTTTTTTGTTTGTTTGTTTGTTTGCAAATACTCATAGGGTGCTATGGGTCCCTGGGGTCCCTGACCCCATCCTGATAGGTCAGAGAACTCTTCTAAGCTGACACAAAAGCATCTATGAAAAAAAAAATCACGGAGGAAATTGGCTTTTCAGTTGCAAGCCGGATATTTTGAAATTGCAGTGATACCTTTTGCAACAGTTGTAATTCTAACTCAGAGACTTCTTGAAAGCAGTGTTTCTTGTAAAATGAGGAAATGTGAAGATAGGGTTAGAATTCTTGTGTTGTATTTTAAATGTGTGATTTAACGATTGAAGAGGAATTGCAATGAATTCTTTAATTTTTGTTGTAGTGAAACATGTAACAAAATATTTGCTGTTTCAAGCATTTTTGTGTGTGCAATGTACTGTCACTAATTATGTTCACCATGTTTTATGATCATCACCAATATTCATTTCCAATTTTTTTTAAATCACCTTTAACAGAAAATTCGGTGTCCCTTAACCAATAACTTCCCATATCCCTTCTCACCTGTCCTTAATAACCATTAATCTCTGGTCTTTATCTATTTGACTATTCTGAATATTTCTTGTAAATAAGATCATGCACTATTTGTCCTTCTGTGTCTGAACTTGATGGCAGACTCTTCTGTGACTATATATTTATGCCAGGGAGAGCATGCTAATTCTAAATTCAATGTTCTTTGTGAAGCTAGTGTTACCAGAAAAAAACTCCGGGTTCCCTTTACCTGTCATGAATCCAATCTCTGAGATAGGAGCTCGGGTGACATGATCAAAGGCTTTGTTTCTGTGTGCTGTCAACATGAGACAGGTAGCATTGCTGCCCTCCAAGCCTGTCTGATGTTGTCAGACAAGGTCAGGGTTTTTAAAGGGAAAGGCTCTGTGCCAGTGTAGAGGTCCAAAGGGGGCTTGAGGAGGGGTCTGCTTTTCTTTAGTCCTTTGATCTTTCTAGGTCATCTGGGCAGTAAAAGTATTACCTGCTTCACAATCTCGCAGGCCACCAACAGCTATCAAGAAAAACAAAGCAGTGCTAGACACCATCTGGCCAGCAATCTGAAAGAAGAATGCTTAATTCTTTTATCATTGGTTAGAGCCCAATTATCAAGAGACACTATTCACAGCCTATAGTTTACTAAATTTATGGCAGTGGTTTGAGAGTCCTGCCCGAGCATTGCCACCTGGGTCTTCTGGACTGTGGTCTTCTGTCATGTTTTCCCTGCAGGTTGGGGGTGATCTCAAACCACCCTAGGTCTCTGGACCCAGCTGCTGCAAGGCATAAAACCTCCTATTCTTATATAATGTGTACACCAGAGCCCCAGACCCTCACTCCATTCCTGCTCATGACACTCTTTGATTTTCTACAACATTCATTTCTGCATCATTTTGATATTTTATATGTTATTTTTATAATCAGAAAAATACATTGTTTTGAAAGTCTTTTATGATTAGCTTAGCTTCTAAGAAGATGTCTTGGTCATCTTGTGGTGCTATCATAGAAATACCACACATGGATGTCTTCCACAAACAGAAGTTTATTTTCTTATAATCCAGGAGGTTAGAAGTCCAAATTTATGGCATCAGTTCCAAGGGAAGGCTTTCTGTTAGCTCTGAAGGAAGGACCTTGTCATCAATCTTCCCCTGAACTGCAGGCTTCCAGTACAAGAGGCACAGTTCTCCCGGCTCTTGGTGGTAGGAAGTCCCTGACACTGTACTTGCTTTTCTCTTTCATATCTCCAAAGAGATTAATTTAAGGTACAACCTAATCTTATAGATTGAGTCCTGTCTCATATTAACATAACTGCTGCTAATCCTACTTCATTAACATGGTAGAGGTAGGACTTGCAACACATAGGAAAATCATTGTCAGATGACAGAATGGCAGACAGTCACACAATAGGGAAATCATGGAATAGTCTGGGGGACATGATTCAATTCATAACCTGTTATATATAGGGTCACTATGAGCTGTGGGGTTGGTTTTACATATTGGTGGAAACTCTAGTAGCATAGTGGTTAAGTGCTGTGGCTGCTAACAGAAGGTCAGTAGTTCAGATCTACCAAGCACTCCTTGGAAATTCTATGGGGCAGTTCTACTCCATTCGACAGGGTCACTTGAATTAACTGGATGGTGATAGGTTTGTATGTTGGAAACCTGGTAGTGCAGCAGTTACAAGCTCACCTGCCAACTAAAAGGTCAGCTATTCAAAACCCCCAGCTGTTCCTTGGAAGCCCTATGGGGCGGCCCTACACTGCTGTATAGGGTCGCTGTGAGTTGGGATCGACAATGGACAGCAACAAGGGCCTTCTAGGTACTGTGGATACAGCTGTGAATAATACGAAGCCCCTGCTCTCACAGAGCCCACCTTCCTGTAGAAAAGTGTGATCAGACATGAAACAAACAATTATGTATCACACAGTGATACGGAGGAAGCCTCAGAAAAGCCATAGCAGAACAAGGGGGACAGTGATTGCAGGGGACTTGTTTGGTATTTTAAATCAGGTAGTCAAGAAAAGCTCTGAGTTTAAACAAAGACCTCAGTGAAGAAAGGGAGAAAGCCCTGCATCCACCTCAGCGCTGAGGAGTCTGAACCTATGGAGCCAGTGCAAAGGCCCTGCAGTCACTGTGTACTTAGTATTTCAGAAAGAGCAGTGGCCTGTGGAGTCAGCACAGAGGCCCATGTGGTCAGAGCAGAGGCAGGGGAGAGGAGAGGACAGTGGGGTTAGGGAAGGTGCTGGTGGCCAGACCAAGGAGGGTTTCCAGGCTCCATAAGGACTTCAGCTCTTATTCTAGGATGACAAGTGGCTGGAGAGTCTGGGCAGAGGAATGATGTGCTCTGACTTACGTGCTAAAAGAATCACTCTGACTTCTGTCGGACAAAACAGAGGGCAAAAGCAGGAAGCAGGGAGAGGAGACAGAATCTACTGCTGCAGCGTGGACAATGGATGGTGGTGCTTGAGCCAAGTGGATGCAGAGGAGGTAATGAAGAAGGTCGGGTTCTGGCTAATTTTGAAGGCAGGCCTGACACGATGGCCTGGATCTGAAGGACGGGAGTGAGGCAGGCAGGAGGACACCACTGTTTTTAGCCAGAGCATATGAAGGGCCCTTGAAGCCATGTGAAGTTGCTGGGTGTCACAAATGGTTTGTACCTGACTACTAACTGAAAGGGTGGCAATTCAAAACCATTCAGCAGAGCCACAGAAGAAAGGCCTGGCAACCTGCTGCCAGAAAGATCACAGCCCAGAAGCAGCTCGGGGACAGTTCTGCTCTGCTAACGAGCTTGGGCACCGTGACTCAGAACCGATGCCGCGGCAGGAGCCTTGTTTTGCTTCTGTTTTTGTTTTTTGTAAGTTAGGTTAAGGAGTTTGTGTTGAATCTATAAGCAATAGAAGATCTCGTTCTCAACTGGGTGGACAGGAGGGGCTTTGGCCCGGCGTCCCTGTCCCAGTCCAGAGCCGAGAGTTCTGTTCAGGTCCTTACTCTAACCCCACACTAAGAAAAACACTCACGGTTGCACTTTATGAGGGTAAATCAGGTTCTGGGACAGCCTGCCGCCTCCTGAACAGGATGGAAATGAGGAAGGGGGAATGGCCTTCTCAAAATTCCATGAGTGGCCTTGACCCTGGCGAGGCTAAGGGCACCCTCTCCCCTCACTGGCTGCCCAGTGACAGCTTCATCTGCAATATGGTAACTTGAGCAAGAAGGTTGATAGACTGAAGGCTATCCTGATGCCCTGGAGTAGATTCTGATGCATAGAGACTTGGCAGGATGGAGGTAAACGGCTTCACAGTGCTGCCAAGGCTGTAATCCTTAGGGAATCAAAGTGCCACACACATTATTCTGATTGTTCACTTTAGGTGGCATGTACAAAGAGTGTTGGAACCTTTTATTATTCAAAACATTTTTTTAAATTCCTTTGTTCTGCAAATATTTATAAGGACTATGTTATGAATTGTGTCCCCCCCAGAAGGTGTTGGTTTGACATGGCTGTGAGTCCCTGTATGGTGACATTCCTCCCATGTGTTGGGAATCCTGCCTCTGTGACACTGATGATGAAGAAAGGGCAGCAGCTGTGTTGGTGAGGCAGGACTCATGGTGTGATTGTGGGACAGAAGGGAGAGAAGTGAGCAGAGGAAGTGGGGAACCTCCTACCACCAAGAAAGGAGCCCCAAGAGCACAGCATGTCCTTTGGAACTGAAGTTCCTGTGCCGAGGTGCTCTCACTGGATTTGGACTCTGTCTGCCGGACTGTGATGAGTTCTCTTGCTGAATGGACTTACGACTTGTAAATGGATTTGTGGCTTACCAGGCTGTGACAATAACAATTTCTCTTCATGAAGCCTTCCACTCACGATACTTTGTGTTAGAGCAGTACCAGGTGACTGAGACAGACTACAAGCCCAGCTTTGGGTAGAGAGGCCTTCAAGATCAGTGAGGGAGGCAGGCAAACAACGTCCTGGTGACATAGTGGTTAACTGCTGTGGCTGCTAACTAAGAGGCCAGCAATTTGAATCTACCAGGTGCTCCTTAGAAACCATACGGACCAATGTTTTTTCTTTTCTTTTTTAATGAGTTTTCCCCAGACAAGAAGAATAAAGTGGAGAGTGATGAATACTTGTTTTGAGTTTGGGTTCAGGAATCTCAGCCTCTGCAGCGCTCCTGGGAGCCGGGTGGTGCCGTAGCTAGGCACAAGACTGCTCACAGAGAGGCTGGCAATCCCGACCCCATGGCTGCTCCCCGGGAGGAGAGTGTGACAGTCTGCCTCTGTAATGGTTTACAGCCCTGGAAACCCTACAGCTCTACCTGTTCCCACTCCTTGTCCTGTATCCAAACTGTTTGTGAATCTAGAAGCTGCACGAGGCCCGGATAAGAGGTCCTGTGTGATGCGGGCTAGTTACTCATTTTCTGTAAGCTCCAGTTTCCTGTCAAATGGGTTGTTTTCAAAATCAAATAACATCTTGCACGCACAATGGCCCTGCATCCTGTGAGTGTCCTGGAGCCTGGCACCACCCCTCCAGGCCTGCCACTACACCTGCCCTGACGCAGGCATTGCTGGTGGGTGGGGGGTTCCCAGCCCTTGCTCCACCGCAACACAGAAGTCACGTCCTGGAATCCTCATCATGCACTCGTCACTGGCTGGTCTCTCTGGGCTGGCAGCACCTCCCTGAAACTCAACTCTTCCATTCGAAGGGGAAGCAGCTTGAGGAAGCAGAAAAGAGCAGCCTGTTCATAAAAGGGAAGTGCCAGCTCTGACCCTGCCAGCCATCTTCGAGACCAAGGCGGGAGGCACGAGGGTGCCACTCCAGCCACTCTGCTGCTGTCTCGGGTCAGTGAGGACCCACAGGGACCACACCTGGCTGGTGGTCCCCAAAACCCTCAGAGCCAGTGCGCCATGTTACAGTGGCAGCAGCAATGGATGCAGACATAGCAAGGGCTGTGAGGGTGGGACAGGATGGGGCGATGTTTGCTTCTGTTTTATGTAAGGTCGTCCTGAGTTGGAGGGGACTCAATGGGTCCCAATAAGGTCCCATTCATTCACATTTGTGGCAAATGCTGTGTACCCGCTATATCTCATTCTGTGTACCAGGTACAAACCATGCAATGGACAGGTCAGGCAAGATCCCTGTCCCAAGGCACTCATCTCCTGGCGTGTGGACAGGAAGCTAATTTCAATTATGATAAGAACAGTGAAAGAGACTATTTAGCCCAGCACAGCACTGCTGTGTCCTGTGTTCACTTGGGCTTTATGGACCATGCAAAGGCTTTCAACCGTGTGCATCCTGCCAGATCATGGAAGACATTCCAAAGAATGGGAGTTCTAGAAAACTTAACTGTGCACTGTCCAAAAACAAAGAAGCAGTAGTTGGAACACGGCAAGGAGATACTGCGTGGTTCACCATCAGGAAATGTGTGTCAGTAATGTACCCTTTCATCATGTTGATTCAATCTGTGTGCCAAGCAAATAATCTGAGAAGCTGTATTGCATGAAGAAGAAGGCATCAGGATTGGAGGAGGACTACTTAACTGTCTTCGATAGGCAGATGACACAGCCTGTTTGAAAGCACAGAGCTTCAGCACTTACCGATGACAATAAAAAGACTACAGCCTTCAATATGATTACACCTCAACATAAAGAAGACAAAAATTCTCACAACTATAGCAACAAGCAACAGCATTATAAGCAGAGAAAACACTGATGTTGTCTAGGATTTCATTTTACTTGGATCTGCTATCAAAAGCCATGGAAGGAGCAGTCTGAAATCCAGTAACATATTGCATTGGGCAAATCTGCAGTCTAAGATCTCTTTCACATATTAAAAAGATGTCACTTTGAGGACTAAGGCACGCCTGATCCGAGCCATGTATGTTCAACTGCCTCAACACACATGCAAAAGCTGAAGGATGAGTAAAGAAAACTGAAGGATTAATGTCTGAATTATGGCGTTGGTAAAGAATACTGAGTATGTCACCGACTACCAGAACAAGCGAATGTCTCACAAGTACAGCCAGAATGTTCCTTGAATGCAAGAACAGTGAGAGTGAGACTATGTTTCACATACTTTTACCAGGAGGGACCAGTCCCTGGAGGGTATCGTCAGAAGAGAGGAAGACCCTCGGCAAGACGAACTGACACAGTGGCTGCACGGCACTGGCAAACACGGCAAAAACCGTGGATGAGGAAGGCCCAGGCGGCGTTTTGCTCTGTTGTACAGACGGTCACCGTGAGTTAGAAACGACTCAACGGCACGTATCAAAGGCACCGAGTAAATGTAATCAGACTGTGCTCACCTGAATTTTTTTTTTTAATTTTTTATTGTGATTAAGTGAAAGTTTACAGTCCAGGTCAATTTTGTATCCTCACCTCTCTGTAATGCCATCTGCTCTCCCCGCCCTGTGCCAGCACACTCTTCTTCACTCTTTACTTCCAGTATCCATCCGACTAACACCTGGGCCCTCCTCACCTGAACTTCCTCAAACAGCTGCATGTCAGTCGAAGGCACACTTTCTCGGATCCTTGTCACTGTGAAACATTCACCAGCCTGTCATACTTACAAAACAGAAACTGTAAACAACTTCAGTGACTGTCAACCCAAGACTGACAGAATCAGTTTTAGTGGGTCCATTCCTTGGACGATACTGCGCCCATCAAAACAATGCAGTGGGTTTCTGCGTGCTTATTGCAAAGACGACCAATATGAACACTATCAAATGAAACAAGACTGTAGGGCACTGTATATAATACATCCCATGTTTATGAGCAGGAAAAACTTATGAAAATTAAATATCTGGAAGGCTGCTCAGGGAGGTGCAGTGGTTAAAGCACTCAGCTGCTAACCAAAAGCCGCTCCTGTGGAGAAGGATCTGGCCGTCGGCTTCTGTCAAGGTGACTGCCTCGGAATCCTGTGGGGCTGCTCTGCTCTGTCCTGCAGGACTGCTAGGAGCCTGAAGTGACTGGAGGCCTCATGTGAGTTAATCTTGATTGAGTTCATATTACCTAACAAGTACCGCTTCAACCAGCCTACGTGTTAGCTCACTTAATTTGTTAATATAATGCAGATACACTATACCACAGATGAGGGAATTGAGTTTTCAGGTTTAGCAGGACGGAATGACTTGTCTGGGATCATACGACACATGTCAGTGAGAAGTGACCCCGACATAATTATGTTTAACCTGCTGGAATTGGAACGTTTGAAATCATCAAAATGGGCCTCTCTGAAGTCACCGAAGTTGTGAAAGTCTCATCACTGTTTTCCCAAAATAGACGTGAAGTACCCTGTGTCTGCTGACGTGCTACGTGGCTTCTGGAGCTGCATTTGCTGCGACAGCATGTGTTCCTACGGTGGAACACACGGAAACGAAACACACTAGACTGTCCATCCAGTCGGCCAAAATTCAGTCTCTGTCCTCATATCAATATTACCATCAGGGTTGTCTGAACTTCCTTACAAGAGACCAATCTTATGTAAGTGAACCCACCAGCCGGCTGTGTGACTCTGGGCTAGTGACTTAACGTACTCTCACAGCAGTTATCTGTCGCATGAGATTAGCAGCAGCACTATTTCATAACTACTCATTGCCTGGCACACAGCAAACACTCAGTGTATACAGGTAGTCACCATCGATTTCCACGAGGCTTCTATTTCCCGAGCCCCTGGGTCCGGCCGCTGCTGGAAGGGCCGTGAGCCCCGCAGACCTTGCCTGTGGGGTCCCGCACAGCAGCCTCACAGCTGGGCGGCCTTCGCCACACGGACCCAAATGCAAGCGTCCCCTCCGGGTTCCTTTCATTCGCCCCTCATGCGTGAAGTTCCCTTCCCAAAAGAGCTAGGAGCCAGATGATTATGACCCGTTCTCACAGAGCTGAGTAATAGTCATCCGAGTTCCAGGGCACATGGAGGATGGCACGCGCGGCCCGTCCCAGGTCAACTGAATGAGCTGGGAAGGCGGTCGCGGCCGACCGCTCATCCTCAGCCGGGCCAGCGATCCCGGCCTCCGGGTGCGCCGCTCCGAGACTGCGAGGAGCCTACCGGGGCGCAGGCCTCCGCGTCCCTGCGGGGCGACCGCCGGGCCGCCGGGGTGGGCCTGCCGCCCAGGGCCTCCCCTCCCCACCAGTCCGGTCGCCAGAGCGCTTGTTAAACATTCAGATCCCCGGGCCCCATTCCGAGACTGCCGCAGGGGATTGCCGGCGGCTCGGGGACCTGCGTCACCATACGCATTCCCGGAGTTCTGACTCAAGTCTTTGCTGGGTTACACCGGACTTGGACTTACTGGCTTCCCGCAAAGACTCGAGCCCCACAGACCCCCAAGCTTCACCTCCGCCCCTCCGCCCCCAACGGCCAGCCTGGGATCTTCGCCCCGCCCGAGGGCCGCGCTTTCCGTCTTTCAATTGGCTCATCGCTTCTACCACAATCTCCTCTTCTCATTGGTCGGCGTCGTGCAGGGCGCGACCTCACCCAATGGGCAGTGGGTTTGGGAAAACGTTGCCCGGAAGTTGGTTCTGAGCAGGCGCAGTTGGCGCGCAGACCCTGCCCTCGCACGGGGGGATTTCCGGCGTGGGAGGTGAGTGGTGCGGAGTGTTGCGTGGGTCCGCGGCTGGATTTCGGCGCTCGAGTCCTGCCCTCTGCGGGCCCTGGCGGGGACGGGCGAAGACCCTTGCGCCGCTGCGGCAGGGACAGACGGAGGCGAAGGGGCCGGAGCCGGCTGCGTCCAGGCGGGAACATCGCTCCTCCGCCAGGACTTGGAGTCCTGGGCCCGCCGGCCCATTTTCGCACGGTGCCGTGGGTGCTTTCCCAGACGGGCGCAGCTGGTTGCGGGGCCGAGGCGCTCCGGGAGCCTGATGATGGCGTCGGGCCCGGACTCTCAGGAGCGGGAAGGGCTCCTGATCGTGAAACTGGAGGAGGACTGCGCATGGAGCCAGGAGCTGCCTCCACCTGACGCGGGATCCAGCCTGCAGTCCTCGCACCTGCGCTTCCGACGATTCCGCTTCCAAGAGGCCTCTGGTCCCCGAGAAGCCCTCAGCCGGCTCCAGGAGCTTTGCCATGAGTGGCTGCGGCCCGAGATGCGCACCAAGGAGCAGATCCTGGAGCTGCTGGTGCTGGAACAGTTTCTGACCATCCTGCCCCAAGAGATCCAGAGCAGGGTGCAGGAGCTGCATCCGGAGAGTGGCGAGGAAGCAGTTACGCTTGTGGAGGGTATGCAGAGAGAGCTTGGAAGACTCCGGCAACAGGTGAGAGCGGGTTTATCCGCCGTTTGTTTACGCCCCAAGAACTGGAGCGTCGCGCTGGTTTACTTCCCCATTCGCGTTTAGTGGGTTTCCCTGAATGGACCTTGAAGTGGCAAAGAGGTTTCTGTAGTCTCAGGTGGAAATTTCATCCTCTAGGTTTCCTTTAAATGGACAGGAGGAGCCCGACGAGTTCCCTGTTACCACGTGGAGCTACTGTCGTTGCTATAGTTAGCGTGGGTTCTGGAGTTAGAGCGCCAAGATTAAAACCTGACTTTGTTGAGTACTTGCTTTGTGGATTTTGGACAAGTTACTGAAACTCTTGGGGTTTCAGTTTTCCAGTTGGTAAAATTAGGGTAATAAGATATTCTTATAGGGTTGTTTTAGGGGTGAAGGGAGAGAACCACTCGTGAGGTTTTGATCACAGTGCTGGTTTATGGTTGGTGCTTAATTAACTACCCGCTGTCCTTTCAGTGTAGGCACTAGTCTGGTCTCTTGTAGAGCTCGGTCTCAGTTACTGTACACTTCCGAAAGCAGTTTGGGGATCCGAGGTCTCTGTCCGCAGTACCCCCCAAGTTAGCCTATCTGATAGAAATGGAAACATCCAGAAAAGTGGACGAGAGTTAGATGGAGTGAGCTTTAGAAGAGCTGTGTGGGCAGGTTGTGCACTGCAGTAGAGCCCTGCACACGCGTGTTTTCACAGATCCGTCCTTCTCCCGGGGTACGAAGGGATGGCTGTGGTGCTCCGTCGAAGGTTTGCCTTTCTCAGGAGCCCTGTTGTGACCACGAGTGATGTGGGTTGGTCCTCAGGTCACAAACCATGGGCAGGGAACAGCAGTGCTTTGGGAGGAGCCTCTGCCTCTGGAAACTGCGAGAGAGTCACCGAGCTTCAAGCTGGAGCCTGTGGAGACTGAGCGAAGCCCTGGCCCCAGGCTGCGGGAGCTGCTAGGCCCCAGCCCCCAAAGGGACCCCCAAGCTGTAAAGGAGAGGGGTGAGGAACAGTTACTGGGGAGAGTGGGAGGGAAGAGGGACTCGGGGGCTGCCTCCAGCACCAGCAGCCAGGGACAGGGACTTCGGAAGGTCAGCTTCTCAGCCGTGCAGTGACAGACCCAGCAGTGGTGGGTTGGGTTCTCCTGGGGTGGGGGAGGGAAGGGCTTCTCTTTGTTAAGCCTTTTATTATGTAAAACAAGTGGTTTTTAGTGGGCTTGCTAGCTGAGTGCTGGGGGAGGTGGAGTGCTGCAGGGCGGCTGGTCCTTATCTACTCTGCTTCCATCACTTTGCGTATGGCTCTCTTGCGTTTCTGTCGACCTCTTTTGTGTGTATGTGTGTTTAATCCCCCAAACAGACTGAGTGTTGGTGAATGGATACTGTGTTATGGCAGTTGGGGCGTCAGAAATTAGGAGTGCCATTCTCATTGTGATTTCTGTCACCTTCAGCGTTATCTGCTTCCTGGCTGTCTCTCTTTCCTCCTGAAGGAAACACGGAAGACAAGGTGATGGCTGGGCCCCAGGTGCTGTGGAAGTGCCCATTGTTCTCCCTCCTCCCTGCCACACCCCATCCTCCCTCTGAGAAGGAGTCGGTTGTGGGCGCCGGGTCCATTCTGTCCCCTGGGGAAGAGCCTGTCTGCCTCCGCACTTGGCCCCCGTTCTTGGTCTGCTCCGCACCTGGCTTGTATGCCCAGCCCGCTTTCCTTCCCGTGAAGTGTGTTCTGGCACCCCTAGTGTTGACTTGTACCTGGGACTCTGAATTGTGCTTGGTGCATGTGGGGCTAAAGGTGATCTTGCACTGTTTCAGTTGCCTGAGAGCTTAGAGGACATGGCTGTGTACATCTCCCAGGAAGAGTGGGGGCATCAGGACCCTCATAAGAGGGCCCTCTCCAGGGACACGGTGCAGGAGAGTTACGAGAATGTGGACTCACTGGGTAAGGATTTTTTTCCAGGATGAAGACTAATTGTTCTGTCCAGGGTCCTATCCCTCAGTCACATTCCAGTACAAGCTCAAAGTTTTTCCAAGAAGCCTCCATGGGACTCTTCTGTCTGCAGTCACCTTGACTAGGATGAGGGAAATGTCTGCCCGAATAGCCTGACCAGTGTACTTTCCAGGCCTAGACACAAGTTCCAGATGCCAGAGCCTACCCTAATGGATTTTGGAAGACAAATAAATCCAGTGACCACACCCACACCCACACACAGACACACACAGACACGGTGGCTAGGATGCTGTGAGTTAAAGTCTTCTCTCCTTGTTTTTGCGCTGACTCTTCTGTGCTCTGTTGCTCCATTGATGTTTTTGGCCTCCCACAAAGACAGAGCATGTGGTACTGGCATCAGCCTTCCAGCTGCTCAGTTGTCACAGCCTAAAACTTCATGAAGGAGGGTCTCTGCTCACAAATGTTCATCAGGTAGTATTTCATCATTTTAGAAATTTGGACACAATGTATATATCCAAAATGGAGTCGAAATAAAGTGCATTTGTGTATTGAACTGTGTATTACACAGAGACTAAGTATGATGCCTATGAAATACAAGAAAATTAGATCCCTGGCTTTAGGTGGGAGATACAGGAAATCCTTGTACACTAATTTCAACTTTTCTGCATGTTGAAAAAGAATGTAAAACAAGATGCACATAACGTTACTCTTACAGCTCTCTTGAAACACACCTCTAAAGAGAACCCCCTTGAGCTTTGTGTGTTTCAGGTTTGCACAGGGGATCACAGCTCTGACCTCATTTACACGAATAGTGCAGGGGTCACTGGGGTCTTTTGTCGCCTTTCCATGGGACTGTCTCAGGCTCTGCGTGTCCTTTTCCACTGCTGTGGTGCCTGAATTGGATGTAGCTTTTCCAGTGGGTGCTAACTGGGAAAAAGTTCAGATCACAGTTCCTTGAATTCAGCTGGTTAAGTGAGTGGTTGCCAGAAGTGGTATGAGGACTTTGTTTTTATTTTCAGCACAGCACAGCAGTGGCACTTTGGAGTTTTAAGCACAGGGTCCTCCCGGAGACCCGGCTCCTCTGATTGGCCGTCGTGTTACTTGTTTGCTTTCTGGAGTTGCCTCGTCAGACAGAGTTGTTTTTAAGTTAAAGTGTGCAGGCTTTTACAGTGTTAAACTGATTCTTCAAGGAACCAGCCACCTCAACCATGTTCTTTTTATTGTTGCTTTACTTACAAAAGTGTGTTATTCTCTAAATACTACATAAGTGTCCTTTTTTAAATCATCGTCTCCCCTAATTCCTCTAGACAGAACCACTAGAAACAGTTGAATGTGTGTTCCCAGTAATTTCTGTCAGATTGTGGAGCACAGCATTCTCTATCCAGCTGTTGAGGGTGGGGGTCAAGACTGTCTTTATTTCCCCAGCCTGGTGGAGAAACTACTGATAAGAAATCCATTCCTTTGACTGTGAACAGAGTCTCCGCTTCCAGATCAGGAGGCCCTGAACACCCAGGTGGAACCAGGAGGAAAGCTGTGGGATCCTCGGGTCCAGAGCTGCAGAGAGGGCCTGCGCCCCCAGAGCCCTGCTGCAGGTGAGACACGGATGAGCTGCCTGCCCACGCAGCACGGCTCGCGTTTGCTGAGAGTGAGGTGGTTGGACACTGTATTTTTTGCAAATTGGGTGTCCACATAAGTAATGCACACAGAAATGATGAAATGATGTTTTTAAAAACATGCTCTGGCGTAGCACACCTATGCATCTGTCACAGGTGACATTTACAGAAGTCAGTTTCAGCCTTACTCACCTTCATTCAATAGTCTGAAAATGTTGCTTTTGATTATATTTGTGTGATAAAGGTGTAAGCCATGGTCAAGAAGTCATGAATCCCGTTTGGTAGTACATCAATAACAGGGAAATAAACAGTTGAAACTGTGTCTGTTACTGTATCTTTATGCAGAGGACACGCACCCTCGGCTCCGCTTGCTAACCGTAGGGGTCTATTTCTGTGTCTCGTGCCATGGCGCGTGCACTCTGCCCTGCGTGCCAACCGCAGGTGCCTGCGTGCCAACCGCGGTGTTTTCAGATGCGCCTCTGTCAGCTTGTGTTCACATGTTGCTCTTAAAAAAAAATAAGCAAGGCACGATTGTTGCACAGTGGGGGGTGTGGTTGGTGAACATAGAAAGCGTACATTATTTGAGTACAAATACAGTAATTTAAGTGGATAATTGTATCTCAGAGTCCTGGTGCAGTGGTTAAGAGCTGATCTAACCAAAAGTCAGCAGTTGGAATCCACCAACCACTCCTTGGAAACCCTATGGTACAGTTCTCCTGTATCCTGTAGGGTTGCTGTGAATTAGAACCCACTCAGTCTCAATGGGTTTTTGATTTGGAATTATATCCCCATCTTTTAAGTCATCACCTGGAACCTTGAACCTGCTGAAGCCTCTTCCATAAACCATGTCCTATGAATTGGAAGCATGAATAAAATGAAGTCAGCACCATCATAAATGGAATCAAATAGCTATCACTGGGAATCTTGATTCAGTCTTCGTTGACACAATTATTATAGTCATCTGGCTTTTAATTGAAGGAGTAACTGATAAAGGTTTTCTCCACTGTGTGAAAATTCACATTATGCCACATCACTTTTAAAAAGTCTTAACACTAGTACCTGCTTTCATTAACCAAAAGAAACCTGAAGAGGATTTTTGTTTTTCTTTTTTGAAAATAGCACTGTTGTATGTAAATAGCCAGCTTGGGGGCATGTGCCTCCCACCTGTGGTGGGTTCAGTAGGTAAAAAGCAGGTCAGCAATGCTAGTCAAGTGTTAGTTCCCCACGAACATCTTGGTAACCTCAGGGGTGTAGTAGTACAGGAACTTGAAGTGTGACATGCCCAAAAGGTGTGGCAGGTCACGGTCGTAGTTCAGGGGGCTGCAGTCGAGACCAGCATGGCCAGGGGCAGTCTAGTTAGAAAATCTGGCAGCTCCTTCACCAGTGCCACCTCTTCCTTGCCTTCCTGTGCTCCTGCCCCCTTCTCCTCTTCTGTTCTTCATCCCCTGACAATGCTGGGAGGCAGTGGTTGCTATCACACCCTCACCTGACAGCCTCTGGGCACATGCCAGCAGGACTGTCCCCAACAGCTCCTGCCTGGTTTTATGTGTTACTTGGTATGACTGATAATTTACTTTTTGGGTCTGGGAAAGTGCAAAATTTTTTTCCATATAAATTAATGGTAATTATTACCATTACACCACTTCAGCACATGAAAGGTTTTGTAGTAACACTCTACTTAGCATAACAGGGGAAACTTGGACGTGATTGCTGTTGGCTGAATACTTGACTGAAATTCTTAGCAGATCATCTTAAGTAAAAACTAAGCAATGTTAGGTCTCTTTATTCAGGACATCAGGGGTATATCCAACAGCAGCTATGATGGCTGTTCCAGAAAGAGTTCCAAAATTGCTGTGAACGGTGGACTAGGTGCTGGTGTCGGTGCATACCTTCCCAAAGGGAGTACTTCGAAGACAGTGATACTCAGCAGTGAGGTATTGTCGCACTTATTCTAGGATGAGTTTGTTGATGTAATTGTCAGACCTACAACCAGCCAGTTATCTATGATATTGCGCATACTTTATCAGCTTATAAATAAAAATCTTAGAACCCCTTAGGATCGTGGCAGAAATTAAACACGAGTCCTGTACTGCTGACTTCAAGCTGAAAGTTTTTGCAAGGACAGAAGAAACAAGCAACAGAGTGGCAGGAAGAGAGTTCAAGGTTGGAGAGACCATTCATGAATGGAGAAAGAAAAATGCATCCACAAAAGCATGCATGTTGTGGGCCCAAAGCAAAATGGCCTGAATTAGAGAGTGATTTGAAAGAATGGAATATTTGTCAAAGCTGACTCTACTATCACAATTTCAGATCAAAGTAAGTTTCTGGCAAATGAAAGAAGAATCCCAAATTTCAAGGCAGGTTTCACGTGGGTTTCTAAACTTATGAAAAGGAATGGCCTTTCTGTGAGAATGAAAACCCCACTGTGGGCTGGAAACTTCCAGATGATGAGAGTGATGAGGACTCAACTCTAAAGAGTTCTGGGAGTTGGATGATGATGAAGAAGAAATAACTAAAGTGCCTATTGTAACATGAAAACCATTTTTTTCTGGTGACCTGTTTGTTGATTTCAAAGACATCAATTATCAAAAGTTACGTTTCAGTTTAAGATTTATGAAAGCAATAAAATATAAACAACATGTTGTTCCTGTAGTCTCAGGCCTTAGGACTATTCCTTGCTTTCTAATTTCTAGCTCTTTGTGAATTTATACACTTTGGTTTCAGCATTGGGTCCCATTTCCATCAGAAGCTCATTCAGTTCACTGTTGCTTTCACTTGGTTTAGGAAAATATGTACCTTAAAGGAAGTTTCCATAAGATCGGTTTTATTCAGGTAACATTGTATCCACTGGACAGCAGAAAAAAATGAAATTGAAGATAGCAATGTGTAAAAAGTATATTGATATAGCACAATTATGAGAACTAACACAGAGCACACCACCTAAAAATGTTTGATGCATGTTATTTGTGTAGAAATACAGTATTTAGTTAATGGACCCCTCAGGTGGGGCTAGCCAGATGTCCATTGTGTCCTTTGTTCCTACTGTCCATTCTGCATCCCAGGGCTGGGAGTAGGGTAAGCCAAATTGGGGTGCAGAATATAAGAAGCCGTTATTCTTTGGCTCACCCCACATGAGTCATAGCCTTTTTCTATCTCACTTGTTACTGAAGGGCAGAAGTCCAAGGCGCAGGGAGGTGGTAGGACCCTCTAGAAAGTAATTCCAAGGCTAGGCTAAGCTCTAATTCATAAGAGGGATTGTACAACCCCTCATCCAGATTCCTCTCTGGAGGGGAAAGATGAGAAGCTGAGGCAGACAGAACAAGCCCTTCGGGCTTCTGAGCTATAGACAGTTGTAGACGCATGGGATTTCTTTTTATCCAGTGTATAAATAATAAGAGTGTGCTTTATCTTGTTCTACCAGGGGGAGAGAAATTTGAAAACCTGGAAGAAACTGCTCAGTCTGTTGCCTCTGAGAACACCCACCATCAGGAGCTGCCTGGTCAGGCAAGAGGGGAGGTGCCCTGGAGTCCTGAGCAGGGAAGACCTTGTGACAGGTCAGAAAGGCACTGGGACCTTCCTCCAGAGGAACACATAGAGCAGTCCTTAGTTGGGGCCACAAGTTGCAAAGAACTGGGGCGACCAAAGGAACTGCAGCCAAAGAAACTCCATTTATGTCCTTTGTGTGGCAAAAATTTCTCTAACAACTCAAACCTAATTAGGCACCAGAGAATACATGCAGCAGAAAAACTGTGTATGGGTGTGGAGTGTAGTGACATCTTTGGTGGGAACCCACATTTTCTGTCACTACACAGAGCACAGCTGGGAGAGGAGGCCCATAAGTGCCTCGAATGTGGAAAAAGCTTCAGTCAAAATACCCACCTGACTCGCCATCGGCGCACGCACACAGGTGAGAAGCCGTATCAGTGCAACGTATGTGGAAAAAGCTTCTCTTGCAACTCCAACCTCCACAGGCACCAGAGAACACACACAGGTGAGAAGCCCTACAAGTGCCCTGAGTGTGGGGAGATCTTTGCTCATAGTTCCAACCTTCTTAGACACCAGAGAATTCACACAGGAGAGAGGCCCTATAAGTGTTCTGAGTGTGGGAAAAGTTTCTCTCGTAGTTCACACCTTGTCATACATGAACGAACTCATGAGAGAGAGAGACTTTATCCCTTCTCTGCATGTGGGGAAGCAGTGAGTGATGGCACCCCCTTTCTTACCAATCACGGCGCCCCCAAGGTAGAAAAGAAGCTCTTTGAATGTTTGACTTGTGGGAAAAGCTTCGGGCAGGGTATGCACCTTACCAGACATCAGAGAACACACACAGGAGAGAAACCATATAAATGTACCCTTTGTGGGGAAAACTTCTCTCACAGATCCAACTTAATTAGGCATCAGAGAATTCACACAGGAGAAAAACCTTACACCTGTCATGAGTGTGGAGACAGTTTTTCTCACAGCTCGAATCGGATTCGTCACCTGAGAACCCATACAGGAGAGAGACCCTATAAATGTTCTGAATGTGGAGAAAGCTTTTCTCGGAGTTCACGCCTTATGAGTCATCAAAGAACTCACACTGGATAGAAACAGTGAGGTTTCTCTAATCCAGATAAGGTGACATACTGCAGAGTCCTGTCTTTATGAACTGGTCTTACATGCCCAACTGACCAAATAACCTGTGTGTTCTTAAGGTAATTAAAGAAAAAAGGGAGGCAGTGGTCACTGTGAGGGAGGTGCAGAGGCAACAAAAGTTATAAAACTAAAAGGAATTGTGTCTGAACTATCAAGGATGGCAAGTCTCTGAAGTGATATGCTCAGGGTGGAGTTTTCCAGTAAGTCTGTCTTATCCCAAAGTATTTCTGCTAATCAGAAGGTCGGTAGTTCCCATCCACCAGGCACTCCTTGGAAACTATGGGGCAGTTCTACTCTGTTCTGTAGGGTTGGTGTGATCAGAATTGACTCGACAGCAGTGTATTTTTTTTTATTATTATCATCCCAAAGTGCACCCATCTTCAATGTGTTTATTATCTAAGATGTGATTTGGATGCCTTATTATGTCCTATGTCTGTTACAACAACTTTAGGAATCCATGTGATCTTGCTGTTATTTCTTGGTATGTTAAGCAGAAGTATTTAGGCTCTGAAGCCCTTGAGACCAAAGAGGAGAGGCTGAGTTTCTTGGAAAAACAGCCAGCGGCCAACACAAGACTAGTTCTAAGTTACTGCTCTCCCAAAGGCCCTGGCTAGAAAGGCATGGGCAATCCAGGTCAACCACCACAGTGCCCCTCAGTGGTCTGACAGGAGGACTCCTTGGCAGGCTATGCATGTCAGTGTCCCCTCAGACAAGGAACTAGAGACCAAAAGGAAGAATAATTCACAGAGGAGGCGGAAGTCTACATTAATCTACCCTGTGTAGATAGAGCTCATGACTTCACCCCACCTCTGTCAGAAAAAAAGATGAAGAGAGCTCCAGACCCTTGTTCCTGGATCAAGGGTTCCATGAAACTCAGAAGTCCCTAGAAAATTGAAAACGTGGGTCCAGGGAGATGAGGGATCATCCCTGTTGGAAGTATGTTTGGACAGTAATAAACATCTTAAAGAAACAAAGTGTATGAGTCGTCATTGAGGGGCTTGCCTTGCCCCTGAGTGTTGTGTCTACCCTCTGCCTTGATTAGAGGACCTCCTTTTTCTCTTTGTGGTTCTGTTGGGTTGGTCAGGAAGATTATGAGGAGGGTGGCAGTTGACAGAGGCAGGCAGTATATGGGCCTGGTGAGCTCCAAGACTGGGACTGGTACATGATAAAAGATCAAACCCAGTGGCTGCTCCAGCTTATGCCATAAGGTTCTCTGAGAAGTATTCTTTCCTTATGTGGTATACAGCAGTAAAAAATAAAAATTTCTATTCCCCTAACAACAGTTCTTTGGAACAGACCATTTTGGCAACCTCTGACTGCATATAACTGTGGTCTCATGGGGTTCTTTTGTTTTTTAAAGGGAAATCACCTCCCCTTTTGTTTATTGTGCTTATTGTTAGGTTCTGCCAAGTTGCTTCCAATTCATGGTGACCTCGTGTACAACAGAACAAACCACTACTGAGTCCTGTGGCACCCTCTCAGTCATTGTTAGGTGTGAGTCCAGTGTTGGAGCACTGTGTTAGTCCAGCTTGTTGAGGGTCTGCCTCTTTTTCACTGACCATCTACCTTACCAAGCTTGATGTCCTTTTCCAGGGAGTGGGCCCTCCTGATAAACCATGTCCAAAGTACATGCGATGAAGTCTTGCAGTCCTTTTTCCTAAGGTGCACTCTAGCTGTATTTCTCAAACAAGACACATTGTTCTTCGGGCGGTCCATAGTATATTCACTATTCTTCACAACCCCATAATTAAAAGGTGTTGATTCTTTGGTCTTCCTTGTTCATTGTCTGGCTTTCGCAAGCATAGGAGGCAATTGAAAACAATATGGCTTGGGTTGGGCACACTTCAGTCCTCAAAGTGACATCTTGCATTTTAACCCTTGAAAGATGTCTTGCAGCACATTTGCTCAATACAGTGCATCCTGTGATACGCTGACTACTGTTTCTATAGGCCCGTGCAAGTCTTCAGGAGTAGGACATTCTACATGCCTGGAAAATACGGCTCTGGAGGAAGGTATCTGACTGGTTCTTTGGGAGAAAAAGTGATAAAGCATTTCATTGTCAGCAGGCTATCAAGTATAGCATTTAGTGATAGAAACAACCCCTTGCCTTACTGTTCCTTGTCATTTTTGTCTCAGCCCTGCCCCAGTATGAGTTTTTCCTTTTCTGAGCCAGATACAGACATTTTAGAGTGCTCATTTTCCTTTTCTTTCATCCACCGTGCTCACGGGTGGAGGGGTTGAGGGGCAGCACAGGAGGGTCAACTGCAGGGCCAAGGTCTTCCCGGCGGGCTCAGGCGGCTGAGGAGGCCCTGAGGAGGGTGGGGGGCATGCAGAAATACCATGGAGATGTCTGACCCTGTCTGGCATGGTCCAGAAGAACTGTCAGCATCCTAATTCCTATAAGGTCAGACATACCTCCACCCTCACAACCTTTCAACCAGTGTGAACATCGGCTTTCTCTCCCAGACACTTTACTGAGTTGGATGATTCTTTGCAGTGGCCACCCAGAACTCAACAAACCATACAGGTAAGTGGCTCATTAGGGAGGGAACAGTATAACTGAGGATCAGGACCAACAGGCTACACATTAGGATGAGGAAGCGTGCAGGCAGTCTCCCTCCAGTGCAAGACAGTTTTCAGCTCATCTCAGCCCCCTAAGGACAAACCCCATCTCTAGACCCTGGGCCCCACTTGGGCCTGGGCTTAGCCTTGCTCTGGCAAGTATTGCAAAGCTCTGGAGCGCTGCCAGTAAGTGCCCTGAGGCAGCCCACTCTGCCAGGAAGCCTCCTGCTCAACACCATTAGCTCAGGTTTCGTGTGTCAGCAAGGCTCCCATTGAAGGACAAAGGTGCTGGGCTTTCTTGCTCCATGGGTCAACACTCCAGCTGTAGCCGCCTGCTTGGTTGTTCCAGAAGCCCACTCTGCCAGCTTGTGCCAGTCTCCTGGCCATGCTGCTGCCAGTGCTCTGCGACTGCTGCTTGCCATCTTGCACCTTCTTTGTTATTACAGCTATCTCCCCACTGTCTGCCCCCCTCCCACCCCCACCCCACCCCCCACCCCCCATCAAGGAGGTTCTAAGCACAGGGACCCTGGGTCCAAAGGATTACTCCTGGCTCTTGTTGCTAGTGAGGTCCCCTCTCTGTTCCAGGATTGGCTCTCTAAGACTAGTGGGATGGCAAAAATTGACTAATCCCTCCTTAGGATTTCATACACTGTATGTACATGACCCCACCCCTACAGGTCTCCATGCATTCTCAGCAGGCTGTCCTTGGCCAGCCATAATCACTTTATTTGCATAGTCCAACCTCCTCATTGTGTGAGAGTTACAAGACCAGTCATGGCTAAAAGGGCCACGGACCTGCAGTGGTGTAGAGTTGATGTGATTACTGAACACTGGATAAGATGAAAAACTGACATGGATGGTAAGTCTCGTAAGAATGGAAACCCCACCTTCCCCTCATCACCCACCTATCACCATCTATCACCTACACAGGTTCTCAGATATGGTCAGGCTGATGTGGCTTCTACTTGGCATTGCCAATTAATGGTACAGAGTAAGGAGCAACTATGGTATTCACCATAGGCACTAGAAGGGCTTTCCGATTGGGTCCTTCATCCAGTCACCCAGTGTGACTCCCCTTCTGGCCACCTTCACAAGTGTAACTCTCCCCAGCCTTGTTTTAATGAGATGAAGGTTCACAAAACACTGTGTAACAACAGCACAGTGCTTGCTGTGGAGAAAGCACTTGTCTGTGCCAGCTGTGGACAGAAAACACTAGTCAGTATAAGACCATGCTGACGGGAATTTCCAGGGGTGCCCCACTGTCGAAAGGCAGGAGTGGTGACTTCCTGTGAGGTTGTATTTCAAGGGACCTGTCAGAGTCCTTATGGCAGGCTTCTATGAGGCCACTGCAAGGCATAGCTTCACGCTTCTGCTTTTCTCTCTAGTCGTCTTGTAAAACCAACCACAGCAGAAATCACTTTGTTTAAAAATGTTACTGGGGGAAAAAAAAAACCGTACTGCAATAATGGTAGAACTTACGGTCTCAACATCGCAATTATAAATTGAAGATTTAGCCTGAGCACTCTTCTGAGAAGAGTTAGTAACTTTACCGTTGAAATGTTAAATCAACTGATAGAATTTTGAAATGTGCAAAATCCTACCACTGCTTAAGACCTGTAATTTACATTAACATTTCACAGAACTTTGAGACAACTAAGTCACATGAAAAGTCTTAACGAGTTACAGGGAAACCAACAAGCTCCTGGGTGTCAGGAGCTCAACAATGACAAGATTAAAAACAAAATGCATCTGTTTTGAAGTATTCTACCCTTCAATCTAGCTTGGAAACACTTTGAATTAAAAATTGACTCTTGGAAACGGACCTTCTTATGATGTATACCAACAGGGGCGTATATGTTTTTCCAAAAGAGGAAAGGTTTAAGGGCAGCTTCTTGCCTGACACTGGTACATGTGAAGCACAGAGGCAGTGGAAATGGCCAGGGAAATACAACCATGAGATGAAATGGTTGACAAAAAATTGCTCAGATTAGAAAAATTGACAAATCTCCCAGTGAATGTTAGCATCCTCAGTTTATCAGTGAAATACCTTGAGCTTCAGTCAGAAACCAAGACTGACTTGCCTCACAGAGAGAGTGGTGTTTCCCCAGGTGGAAGGGGTGGGTTAGAAAAACACTAAATACATATCTGCCTGAAATCTATACATTCTAAGAATAGTTGTTGCACTCTCCTTCCCCACTCCCCCTGAAGGCCAGGAAAGCTCCTTTCTACACCTTGGGGGTCATCACACTCCTAAGGTAAAGGTTGGCCAAGTGGCCTCGGAAGGAACCCCTGGCTTTCCTGGAAGGATGTGGGGATGTTGCCCCCGCAACCTCAACTCAAGTGGGTGAATCTCAGAGGGCACTAATCCTCAGCAGCCATTCCGGAACCAAAGAACTCCAGTTTTTTAGGCTCAGGCAAAGCCAAGGAATGGTGGCTCCCATGGCCTGGAACCAGGTCAAACACCTGGCGTGGCCAGTCAGCTCAGCCTCAGCCGTCTGGGTCGCCACCCAGCCACATCCGCCCTTTCTTCTGGAAAGGGAACTAGAGCCCTGCAATCTGGCCTGCTGTGAAGGCTGGTGGGGCACTCGACAGGTATCCAGACAGACCTCTCTTTACCTCAGCCCAGGGCCTCAGGGCTGCCACAGCCAGCCCCCTCAGCCATGAGGTGCCCCTCGCAGATCCCTCTTCCCAACCACATGCACCCAGCCTTGGGGTCAGGAAAAAGGGTTCCACCCTGTCCCACAGGTGTCAGCCGCTCTGGCCCTCTGGTGACACTGTAATGGCCACCCTGTAGGCCACCAGCGTCACGGGCCTGGTCCCGTGGTGGCAAATGTTCTTCTCTCCTCATCCAACCCCAATGTGAGGCGCCACCAGACTACCCCAACCTCCCCAACCCTTGACCTGTGTGCGCCCTGTGCTGACAGCAGGCGTTGATGTCCAGCCAGCAGGAGGCCGGGTTCTAGCATCGTAGTGCATGGGGTGGCATGGGTTTGGGGAAAGACGAATAAGGGGCTGGCTATGTGGGCTAGCAGGCAGCCTTCAGGATTTGGTCTTTGTCAAAATGCAGCATGAAGCTCAGGAAGCCAGGGAGGCACTACTCAGGGTTTATTTTTTTAAGACACTCTCCTGGACTACAGGTTAGGCGAAAGGTGCAAGGGGGCAAGATAGGAGGGCAGGTCCACCAAGGAGGCAGATACTTTGAGGAACAGGGTGATGGTGGCCTTGACCAGGACAGGGACAAGTGGAGACAGAACTGTTAGCGCTCTACTTGGGCAGGTGCTAGAATCCTGGGATGACCCTTACAGCAAGACCACTGAGAACCGGTCTCTGACCTGTCTTTTGCTCTTCTCTGTCAGCAGCCTTCTATCAGTCACCCAGGGCTATGCGCTAACACCAGAGACGCTGCACCCATAACCTTCTTTGGCCTGGCCTTGCAACTAAACCTTAAAGCTCAACCCAGAAGTCACACTGATCCTGTGCTAAGTCCCCTTCTGGGCAGCAAAGTGCTCCGAAAACCTCCATGCTCAGCTCCTACCCCTGGCACATTCAGCAGTGTACTCTTCCTATTCATTATTCAGGTTATGAACTCCCGTCACCAAGTTCATGTACATGGAAGTGCACAGGAAGGCAACAGACGTTTCCAGAACCAGGGAGTTCTTTTGAAAATGATGGTCATTCCTTCAGGGAATGACCGCTGACAAAAAGATGTCTGGGTGCCAAGATCCAAATTCAAAGGAACCAGAGAGCTGCCTACCCTGCACCGACTGTGGGCAGGCCCTGGCAGTGTTGCTTCTGTTGTACACAGGGTCACAGTGAGTCAGGACCCATGCAAGGCGGCACCTAATGACAGAGCTGTGCAGTGCAGTGGCTCCACTAACAGCTCCGTCAGCGTTTTCCACAATCCGTTCTCTTCCAGGCTTGAAGTGCCTCAAAGGAGGCAAAGCACTAAACTAGAACTACTTAGCCCCTTAATCTCCCCAGCTTGCTGTCATTCTGGATAAATCTTCCCTTAAAAAAACAAAAACAAAAAAAAGTCACACTGCTTCAGGTTAAAAGTCTTCCTTCCAGCTTCCATTAGTCTGCAGACTGACTCAACCAAGGAAGCATGAAGACAGAAAAGAGTGCCTGATGGCAAAGTTTTTCTTTCCTCTAAGTTTTGAATAATAAAAATGAGATTACAAAAATTACTGAGTTGATTTATAAGATAAAAATACCAGCAATAACTAATTATAATGAAAAAGGCTGTCATGGATTGAACTGTATCCCCCCAAAATACCTGTCCACTTAGCTGGGCCATGAGTCCCCAGTATTGTGTGACTAGCCATCACTAGATTTAATAAGAGTGATTAGTGGCAACTATATTGATGATTAGACAGTGTCTTAAGCCAGTTTCTTTTGAGATATCAGAGAGAAGCAAGCAGAGAGACAGAGGGACCTCACAACACCAAGGAAGTAGGGCTAGGAGCACAGCGTGTCCTTTGAACCTGGGGTTCCTACACACAAACTCCCATACCAAGGGCCTTCCTCCAGAGCAAGAAGAGAAACCCTTCCCCTGGGGCTGGTACCCTGACTTTGGACTTCTAGCTTCGCAGACTGAGAGCAGACTTCTGTGTGTGACAGCCGCTCACTTGTGGTGTGTCTGTTACGGCAGCACTGGAGAGGGCCCCACTTACAACACACTTAGAAATAGCCTTGATAAAAAATGAGTTTACTATTAAAACTAATTACAGCTTGAACGGAACAATATGAATGTCAGTTCAAATTAATTTTAAATTATGAATAAATTCCCACAGGATTTAGTATGAGAGAAGGGGATGAATGAATTTTATACTGAAGTTTATTTGGAAGAATTAATAGGTACAAACAGATTGGACATTTTTAAAAATGAAAAGGAGTCAAGTGCCTTATAAAAGATAATTAGTAGTTAAAATGATAAAGTACTGGAGCAAGAACAGACACTGGCATTCCATTTAATTACTATACCATAGTTGTCTGATACAGATCAGTGAAACAGAGTACACACTTCAGAAACAGATTCTTGACTTAAAATATAAGGAATTTTAAGAACCAATAAACAACCACTTATCCCAACAAAGCTCCTGAAAAAACTAGCTATGTTCAAACGTCAAATACTCACTTGACACCTTGTACTGAAATGGGTAACAGCCATTAAAATATCCTTTTGGTTATAACATCAGCAAAAACTAACAGCATAAAAATATTCTATGTTGGAATTGACGCATTTGGAGAACTTTCAAACTCCCAGTGGGAATATGAAAACAAAACATAAAATCTTCATACTCTGACCTAGTAGTTCAACTTCTACTAACTCAATAGTTTGAAATTTTCTGGAAAAGATGCTCATTTGGTTTGTGAACAGATTTTAACACTACGGAGAAATTCTGGGAAAGGTGAAGCATACTGGTAAAAAGTTTGAGCTTTACAGTTCAATAACCCGAACAAAACCAAATCTATTGCCATTCAGTCAATTCCAACTCATACAGACTTCATAGGAAAGTGTTACAAGTGTCCCACAGGGTTCCCAAGGAGCAGCTGGTGGATTCAAACTGCTGATCTTTTGGTTAGCAGATTAGCTTTTAACCACTATGCCACCAGGACTTCTTGGAGTTAAATAGGATTATTTAAATCTTGTCTCTGCTACTGACCAGCTGTGTGACCTTCCTTGATAAGTGGCTTAACTGTTCTAAACTTGTTTCCTCATTTATGTAAAAGATAAAAAAAATGAGGGATTGTGAAAAACAATGTTTTTAATATATAAAATAAACCAAAGTGTTATGAGATACTATCGCTGGTTGATACAACTTGGGTGATTTTTATCTTCTTTATGATTTTCTATAATCAGCATATATTACTTCCACAATAAGAAAACAAACACAAATAGGTGGTAAGAGATTTAAGAATCAGAAAATGTCATATTATTAAATAAAAAAACTGGATCTATCCTTCTCTTCAAGGTAGAGAACCAGTCAGCATATACTACTTCTCTTGAAATATGCTGTGAATAATTAGGGTAGAATTTAAACTAATGCTTTTCCCACATCCATTCCACCTTAGATCATACTTCATTATACTAAATAATAATACTTCATTATTCAGATTCTTGTCTGAAACAGAAAAAAGTATGAATTGTTGACTACATATTTAAAGAAACAAATTTATTGTTTTCATACTGTGTATTTTATAGACAATATACTTGTGGACACTGATACACAAAATGAGGTCAGTTGACAAAAACACTAACAATTTACATCACATTCTTGTATAACAGCACATAATCTAATTAGAACCGGAAGTTGACGGCATGTTGAAGGTATCCTTAATATTATCAGGCCTAGGTTTCAAAAAGCTACCAACGGTAGAATGGATTCTACCCTGGAACTGTTTCTTGATTATTTCTTGTTGCATCTCTTTCAGCATGAAATAGAATCTTTGAAACTCAGGTGTGGCATCAACAAAATCAAGAAGGTAGTCCAAACGCTCTCTCACCACAGACAATTTAAATGGAGCCGGCTGCTGGTGTTCGTCATCAGCTCTTCCTCCTCTCAGAACAATTCCTTTTGTAATCGCACCTTTGGTTCTGGGATGGCAACCCTTTTCTTCATCATACCCACTTAACCATACCCTATCATTGTCCAGCTTGGTTTCCAGCTCTCCACATTTCTCGAGAATTTCTTTATAATCCCCATCACCTAAGCCTTGAAGATCATATTCAGGTTCCTTTTTGTAAAGAAGATTTTCCCATGCATTTGCTATGGTTATTTGTTTTAGTTCATCCCAACTCCTTGCCCAGTTAAAAATTGCACTTTTCACGTTATAGGTTTTAATCTTGGGCACTCCTTTTTCTCCTCTGTCTTGCTCATTATCACTTTCTTCAAAAATTACAAGACTCTCTTCAAGTTGCTTCCACCTATACAGTCGTTTGCAGCTTAAGATCACACCTTGATTCATTGGCTGAACCAAGGGCGAAGTGTTATGAGGAAAGTACATACATTTTATTCGCCCATCCTCACTGGTCAGTGCTTCTGCAGAAAGGTGCGCTGGAGAGTTATCCAGCAGTAACAATGCCCTGACTTCTTCTTCATGAAATCTTAGGACATTAAGTTGAAAATGCCTGACCTCTGGAACAAAGTTTTGAAAGAACCATTCTGAAAACAATTGTCTGGTAAATGAAACATCTTTACTACGTTTATATACCACAGGTAATGCAATTGTGTCCTCTTTCACATTTTTGGGTAGCTTCGACTTTCCAATTATGACTGACTTTAACTTATGAGTCCCATCTGCATTTGCACATAAAAAGGCAGATAACTGTTCTTTGTTTATTTTCTTCCCTGGCATGCAAATATCTTTTCTGCTGGCCTGAATATTGTCTGGCACTGATTTCCAAAAGAGGTCAGTCTCATCCCCACCATACAGCTGAGCTAGATGCAGTTTCTCCTCTTTGATTACCATAGACAGTTTCTGCCGAAACGGCTCAACACTGTCTGAAGCTGAACTTAGGACATGTTCTCCACATACTTTTTGGTTCCCAATTGCATGCCTATTTCGAAACCTAAAAAGCCAACCAGTGCTGGCTTTGAAGTCTGTTCGTCCAAAACACTGTGCGAATCTCTCGGCAGCCGCCTGAAGCTCCACGCCTCTAACAGGGATACCAGCTGTGCGTTTCTGTTGGTACCACATGTAGACTGCATTGTCCACATCACCATATTTGGCTCCTGTTGTCCTTTTTCTCTTCTCAGCCCCTACTAATGGCATGTCCTGCTTAAGGACAAAATCCAAAATCAACTTCTTATTCTTTTTTATGTCATAAAATGTTGATTTACTGATTCCAAATTCATTCATTACACTTTTAAGAGATCTTCCAGCTTCAATCCTACTTAGAACTTTCATTTTCTCTTCCAAATTTAGTGTTGTATATTTCCCTCTCTTATTCATACTGAATTTGATTCAGGCAACCAACAAGGAAAAAGCCCGACTGAAAGGAAAAAAAAAAATTTTTTTTAACTAGCTCAAAGCCCTAGAAGGCACAGGCATTAGTCCTGGAAAGTAATTAAGAGAGACGGAGGCTCATGACCGAAGTGCTAATCCAGAAGTCTTATAAACTCAGAAAGATGCCACTGCCAAAGGTCCTATGTGGCTGTGGCTCCTGCAAGCCATGGGTGGTTAGCTGGAAATCCCCCTGCTCCTTTTCTCCTTCAACAGACACAGCAGCAGCAATCAAGAACAGGAACACCTGCATACTCTTCCTAACTCGACAAAGAAAAAGGCATAAAAGATAGGAGGCATTGAGCAACATGTACCCACAAGAACAGATCCAGGTGGCATAGTCTCAATAGAAAAATAGTGCTTGAGAAGGGAATGTGAAAGACTCGAAGTCAAAAATAGTCTCAGAGAACTGAGATGTGATATGGCTTTTCCCCTTCCAAAATGGCCTAATTTTATTTGACTGACAAAAAAGAAAATGGTTCTCATATTTCTCTGTAAGTAGTGTTTACTGAGCAGCATTCCATTTATCTAGACAAAGACTCCAAACTTTAAGAGCCCTAACATTTCAATGTCTAGAGAGCTGGAGTTTGAGAATACTTGTACAGACAATCTTGAGATAAAGAAGTTAGTAGATTCTGTGGAATTCAATCCAGTACTCTGAATGTTGGAGCTTTAACTTAAAGATCTCCTATGCTTACCAAGATAACCTGTAAATGTATAAATCATTTGTTACTGGCGCTTTTCTTCTCTCAGATCTTCCTTGTAAACATGTGGTGTATTCTCAAATGTTATTTTTCACTGAAACTGGTCTCCTTATTTGGTATATCATCAAGTTTCAGAATCACGGCAGTTCTTCATGAGGAGTCTAAAAGTTTTACAAATCTTTTCCCATAGTTCCTCGGCTAAATTTACTTAGCATTTTAAGTAACATACTTTTCATATTTGAGCCTTAACTTGATTTTTCTTTAATGCACATTTTACTTAATTTGAAGCAAGACTCAATCGTCCCACTGCTTGAAGAAATTTGAAAGGTTTATTCACTGTTGTTTCTGATCAGTTGTTTCCCATAAATCCTTCTTTGGCAAACTTTTCCATATTCTGTGTCCTCAAACATTCCTTTCAGGTCCCAGTGCTGCCCAATGCCATTCCAGGTCCTTCGAAATATCATACTCTAGGTTAATTTCATGGTTCTCATTCCAGATACCCAACCTCATGGGAAGAAATAAAAACTGCCACTTTTTTCCATTCCAGGTGCTATGAAGAAAGAAAAGTATGTCAGATAAGTGAGTAAAATAACTGGCATCTCAGTTATTTTTCTTCTCATTGAAGGGCAGAGCCTGACTGGCTTGCATTCATTCCTCAACTACACAGAACTTTCTCATGTCTCTAAGATCCCAAACAAGTCCAAACCTTTGTTTTTCTTCTAACATTTTATGGCAGTTATTTAGCAATAAATATTATAAATTGGGGGGGGGTGGTGAATTTTTAGATAGTTGCAGCACCACTAACTCCAGCCCACAACAAAAAATAATTCACCACAGCTGCTAGGTTGTCTCGGAATAAACTCAATGCACTTGCTTTCACTGCTTCCCAGTTGTACATGTGTCATTTCCACAAGAGTGCCCAGGCAGCGGAAGGTCAAGTCAAAAAGACTCAAAGGACTTCTATGGGCTCCATAGCAAAGGGGGCAACTATGAGAACAAAACTCAAACCATGACAATCATCAGTGGCCTTCATTCATTCTTCACCACTTGTGTGTTGCTTCCTCTTCTTCCTTCCAGAATCCCCCTCATACTCCCTCAGCCATCTCCCTGTCTGTAAATCTCGCCTGTCAATGACATCCAAGGGCACTGCTTGGGATCACTAGCAGCACTTCATTGATTTATTTGATCACTTCTAATTATATGCTCAGTGTTGGGCCCGCTGATGAGGATCTCAATGCTAATGGTATTGCTATCCACTGGTTCTGAGATATTAAGAATAATAATTATTTTTTGACAAAATTACATCCCAATCTAAAAAACTAAAGAAATGAACCTGCTTTGTCACACATGCAAGTGACTTTGGTTGATGCTCATTATTATTGCCTCTTTAATTTCTTTTCCTCATTCAAAAACGATCAAGACCTACACCTCAGAGGAGTGGAACAATATACAATCCATGATCAAAAATAGCATAATGGACCTGAAGGGTCTTGTAATGATGTCCTACCTTCATTTATTCTTACTTTAAACTTACCTCCAGATGAACTACCCAAGTCAAAAAGCTCTCTCAACAACCCTCAAGCAGTGCTCCATGGTCTACTGCATTAAACGCAGTCTCCTCATTCCCATTCAAAGCACTTACAATATGGTTCACACAAACTTATTGTCTAATTTTTTTTTTTCCACTCTTCCCGTAAGTGTAGCCCAATAGCATCAGCAAAAATGGACTACAGATCTTCTCACACTCAAGCCTTTGCTTTTAACAATCTCAGCCTGGAACATGTCACCAGTCCCTGTTGTGGGCAAAATCCCTCAAGGTCTTTTTTCCCCAGCCAAACACTGACTTTTATTTCCTTGGAATCCTCATGGTGTTCAGCTAATGTCTTACCTCTTACCACTTTGTATTACTGATGGTCATGAAATTGTCTCAGTTCTTTACTAGATTACTTGGAAATGGATTTTGTCCTATCCAACCCTATATACACAGTAGACTTCATAAGTAATCCTGGTGGAGTAGTGATTAAGTGCTACATTTGCTAACCAAAAGGTGGACAGTTCAAATCAACCAGCTGCTCCTCGGGAACTCTGTGGAGCAGTTCTACCTGTCCCATAGGGTCGCTGTGAGTCGGAATCAATTTGCTGGCAGTGGGTTTGGTTTGTGGTCTTTTTTGACTGGTATAGGCTGATACTACAAAAACAGTGATAATTAGGATAATACTCACTAACTGACATACTCAGATTCTTTTAAATATGACTCATTTATGAGATGCCTACCTTACGCAGAAGGAGCCCCAGTGGTGCAATGGTCAAAGCACTCGGCTGCTAACTGAAAGGTTAGTGACTGGAACCAATCGGCCCCTCCCGGCAGAAGATGTGGCAGTCGTCTTCTGTAAAGATTTATAGGCTTGAAAAGACCGCAATTGATGGTCCAAAGGCCTAGGGGTTCCGCTTGGAGCATAGTCCCCCAGACCCGATGCTGCCCCTGATCACAAATCTTTACTGAGGTCAACTCTTCGGACAGCAATGGATTGGACTTGGGGACACTGAATGACCATATCATGTGTGCACTTTATGGTTCTACACATCTATAGGATGTTGTCCTACTGGCCCCTTACTATAAGGGAGTGGAGAGGGTGGAGAGGAGGGGACAGGAGATTGTTAAGAGGATATGACACGTACAGAATGGAATGGAGTGTGCTGTCACCTGGCAGAAGGGCAGAAGGAGCTGCAGATAGGCGGGCATGCAAATTTAAACTGGATTATACATGTTCACTCAATCACAATACAGGTGGAAAAAAAAAAAACCCTTTACAGGCTTGGAAACCTTATCAGACAGCTCTACTCTGTCCTACAGGGTCACCATGACTGACAATGTGTTGGGTTTTTGTTGTTTTGTTTAACCTTACTCAGAGAGGTGTGACACTAAAGGAGATATAAGATAAAACTAAGGTCTGTGTCTACCCGTGAAGCATACTGTGGTGGAAAAGGGCAAGGTATGAAATCAAGAAAGAAAAAACACCAAATGCGCTGCCACGCAGTTGGTTCCGGCTCATAGCGACCCTACAGAACAGAGCAGAACTGCACCATAGAGTTTCCAAAGAGGTTTGGTGGATTCGAACTTCCGACCTTTGGGGTTAGCAACCATAGTACTTAACCACTACGACACCAGCATTTCCAGATATGGCAACCCCAAACCAAAACTAAACCCACTGCAGTTGAATGGATTCCAACGTACAGCGACCCTACAGGACAGAAGTGTCCCATCGTGTTTCTCAGGAGCGCCCAGTGGGTTCCAGCGGGGGACCTTTTCAAATTAGCAGTTGTAGCAGTACTTCACCACTACGCTGCCAAGGTTGCTGATACGCCAACAGGAGAGTCTCATTTCCAGTCTGGGATCTGCCACTGTTAAACAACGTGAGCCTGAGCAAGTCACTTTCGAAGTATCAATTTTCTGTCAGGCAGAAGTATAAACGCAACCTACCTCACAAGTTACAACTTACCTCACAAGAAAACAGCATAATCCTTATGATACACGTGCCAGACGGATCAGAAAACGTACAGTACCGCAACGGACCGTTGTTGATCTAGCGAGGGCTGACCGAAACAAACTACTGACTACAGCTCGAGCCCCCTCCTGCTGGGCTTCAGGGCAGCAGCGAGCTCAGGCGGGCACCGGAGCGACGGCCCCTACCCGGCGAGGCACCCCTGCACCAAACGCCTCACGCCGCCGAGAGACGCAGGATCCTTAGTGGACACTCAACCCCCGCTTTGCCAGGACGTGCGACGGCGGCACCCACGTGACCAGCGTGCTTCCAGGGCTCCGGTTGGTTTGGGCACGCCTAGAGACGGGATGACACGAAGCGTTTCCAGCTTGAGACCCGCTTCTCCAGGGAGGGAAGAAGGTGAGACGCTCCCGCTACTGCGCAGGAGAGGGGAGGGGCGGGCCTTAGCGGAGTCCCCGGGACACGTCACTTCCGTTTCCGGCTGCGCACGCGGGCTCCGCACCGCCTCCGGGGGCCGTATGTCGGCCTGCCGCCTCAAGGGTTGATGGTGTGTCTCGGGCGCTTGGTGGTGCCGGGCCGTTCTCCCAAACCCTGGGGATTCGGCCCCGCCTCCGAGCGGCTCGGGGCGGAGAGCTTGGGTTCCCAGAGCCGCGCGGGCGACGACCTTGTAGTTGGTGCCCGAGAAAGAGGGAAGTGGCCGCCACGGAAGGCGAGCTTTTCGGAGGTAACCAAGAAGCCGCTTTTCCCTGGGCTTCGACTCGAGCGCCCCCTGAGAGACGCCAGCCGCGCTTGGGGCAGATGCCCGGCGGGTGAGGGGGCGGACAGCCATTATCTAGAGGCTCAGCCGCATTTCCAGGCTGCAGCTCCCTGTAGTGTCACGAGCGAGGCCAGCCTTCAGGCTCCGGGAGCCGCTCCTTCTACTCTTGACGTGGGTGTAAGCCAGGGGCGCGGCGGAAGCTCTTAGGGCGACTCCGCGTGCACCGTGCCCTCACACTGGTGTGTGCTGCGGAGAGGACGCACTGAGTCCGAGGAGGTGGGGCGGCAGCGCTGGTCCCGGAGAAGCTTGCCCGGTTCCGCTGGCTGAAGCTACGACGGGAGGACGAGGCCGTGCAGGCTCAGAGACGGCAGCTTGTGCTAATGCGCAACACGAGTCCGGTGGCTCTGAGCCGGGGTGGGCGGCGAGGAACTGGCCGCTGTGAATACGGCTTCCGGGACGGAATTCGTGGGCCGTTTATACTAGATTAACCCACCCGCTGCCATCGAGTCGGGTCCAACCCATAGCAACCCTAGAGGGCAGAGTTTCCAGGGAGCGCCCGGCGGATCGCAACTGCAGACCTACTGGTTAGCAGAGGTCGCACTTGATCCACTGCCCCACCAGTTTCCTTATACTAGATTACCTCATCTAAAATGTTCCCCTGAGATACTCTTCAACCTGCCTTAGAGTTCTAAATGACCCTGAGGAAATGTAAAGTCAGCGGAAAGTCACCTCGTCTGAGGAACCTTAGTCACCCCTTTCTCACCCCTCCTCCCCCTCCCCCCTTTTCTGCCTCCTCTTTCAGCCGCCTGTCTGGTGGGCTGGATCTGCTGACCTTTCTATCAGTGGCCACACCAGGCGTCCTGGACACACTGGTATCTTGTAAACAAAGGCCAACTAATTTTCTTCTAGTTGAGTCAACACAGACTTTAAAGAGTTATAAATTATCTACATAATGCTTCTTTTTATTTTGTCTTTCAAAGACAGTGGTCAGCGTCTGGTTGCTTAGCTGGGGGATACTTTCTGAGAAGAATAAGGTAACTTTTTCTTTACGTACATTCCCTATGCTGCATTATGACTGAACTCTTCTGGCAGTGTTTATACAGTGGAAAAGAGAGCATCCCGTGTTCTGCCAAGTGAGGACGTCGTCATCGCAGGAGTAACCGAGGGTGGTAGGCGTTGTTTTCCCCTAACTGAAGATCAAAACTGAAATGATCTGTTAAAATTGAGTGAAACCGAAAATCGCCTTTTAATCTTATTTTACCCTAATTTTCCTTTGACATTGAGAAAATGAGTGAGAAAGCACGTAGGTGAAGTCTGCATTATTCCAAGTTCCTCTTAGCCAAGGGGTGTCAGCTTTCTCACCCACCCCCACTACCTGAATTGTTTGTGGGCGGGGAGGAACAGAACAAAACGCCAAGTCACCACCGGGCATTTGCCTCCTCTAAACTGATGCTGTATTGCAAAGTTAAATACAAGGAAAAGTGAAGAAACAAACTGCCTGAATTAATCAATCATTATGAGTTACCTAATACTTGGCAGTTCATTTTAAAGGAAGACAGGACAGTACCCTGTCTGTTCATTTTTTCTGTTAGTAAGTAGCAACTAATGAAGTTCAGTTGTTAAGGTTCCAGAAACCCTGGAGGCATAGTGGTTAAGTGTTGCAACTGCCAACCAAAAGGTTGACAATTTGAATCTGCCAGGCACTTCTTGGAAACTATGGAGCAGTTCTGCTGTGTCCTGTAGGGTCCCTATGAGTCCGAATTGACTTAACAGCACCGGGTTCAGTAAGGGTCATAGGGGAGGCCCTGGCAATGCAGTGGTTGAGCACTCAGTTGCTGACCAGGAGGGTGGAGGTTTGAAATCACCAACTGATCTATGGGAGAAAGATGTGACCATTGCTTCCATAAAGATGACAGGCGTGAGATGCTTGGGGGTGGGTCTCCTCAGCCCTGTAAGGTTGCTGTAAGTTGGAATCAGCTTTTCATTAGTGGGTTTCTTGATGGAGTGATTTGTTAAAGAGTAAGTTTCATGTGACTTTCTTATTGGCGTGTGCTTTTTTCCCCTGCCATCTCTGTCCTTAGGAAGAAGACACTGCTGCTAGTTTTGTACCAACTAGTCCACAAGAGTCCTCAGTTGTCACAGGTGGTCCTAGGAGCCTAGAGGAGCAAGACTGTTCCTGGAGAAGAATGATGATAGATCGAAAGGTGCCTGCACATCTGAAGCCCCAGGTCAGGGCTCCGAGGAAAACTGAGGGGTCTGTGACAGAGAAGTCCAGTCACAGTAAGAAATCTGTCTCACAGATGAACAGTCTGTGTCCCGAGAGCTCTCGTCGGATCTTCCGGAACTTCCACTACCATGAAGCAGCTGAACCACTCGAGACTGTGAGGCAGCTTCAGGAATTATGCCATCAGTGGCTGAGGCCAGAGATCCACTCAAAAGAGCAGATCTTGGAACTGCTGGTGCTTGAGCAGTTCTTGACCATTCTGCCTAGAGAGACCCAGACCCAGATGCAAAAACACTATCCACAGAGCATCAAGGAGGCTGTGGCCTTAGTAGAGTACTTGCAGAAGGAATCTGGTCAAACAAAGAATGGGGTGAGAAAGATTCCTGACGTGTACAGTGCAATAGGACACTGGTGGATCTGCTGAGAGGAGGGAAACCCTGGCGTAGTGGTTAGGAGCTACAGTTGCAAACCAAAAGTTGACAGTTCAGATCCAGCAGTTGCTCCTTAAAAATTCAGTGGGCAGTTCTCGGTCCTGTAGTGTCACTGTGAGTCGATCGACAGCAGTAGGTTATTGGGTGGAGGGGCTGATTGAGAAAGAAGATGAATTTGGTCACTCTAGTGCTGTTCCTTTAGGATAGCTAAGGTGGAACTTGAAACATGGGTTGCAGCAGCAGTCAGTCCACAAGTGTTGGGACTTCTAGCAATTGTCTTTAGAGAAAAAGAATGGCTTGGGCCTTATTTAGGACCAGGGTGAATTGACAGTAATGAGCCTAGTCTGGATTAACCATGGAGATGAAACTTCTTAGAAATAAAATGGGGGCTGGTGGGCAGGGCTGAACAGATCTGAAATAAAACAGCAAGCAAAGGAAAAGAGGTATCAAATGGAAAGACTACAAACAGAAAATGAGAGAAAAAGGAAAACATTTGAGAAAAAAGAAAAGTCTCAGTGGAGAAAAGATACTGAGGAGTAGTGTCTTCTGTAACATAAACACCAGCCTGTGCTGCCCACCCTTAAGTTGGTCCTCAGCCCTGTTACTGCATGTGGACCCACGGTAGCCCTGGGGTGGGTTGCAGTACACCTGTAGTGGTAGAGAATACAGAGCGGCGCATACATGTGGTGTCCTTACACCTGGGCATCGAGAGGGAGGTGGAACCAAACGCCCATTTCCTCTCCCATTCTAGTGTCTGTTTACCTATGGGAAGCGTCTTACTCAGAGGGAAAACTTTTTCATCCCATTCCTTACTTACCTTTAAACAAAACTAATGCTGTTGACTCGGGTCCAACGAGAGGAGAAACCACAAAGACAGGGCTCTATGCGGAGGGTCTGCGTTTGGGGCCAGCAGCAGTGACAGCCTTCTGTGTGGTGTTTGAGTTTTCTCAGGTTTTACATACAGTTCTTTGTGGAAAATAAGTAGCCCTTTATCTCTGTAAGTCCTTTCACTCTTTAGTGTTTCATGCCTCCTAAGATCAGGACTCTATACTTGTTCTCCTGCCACCTACAAGTTCTGTGATGACAGCAATGGGAATTATCCCTAGGCTGTGTTCCCTGACCTGAGGAAGGAGGCGGTGATCTTGGGAGGAGCAGCAGCGGCCCCAGGTTTCCCACTGAAGCCAGCAAAGCCCCAGTCAGTGGGCAGGTCTCAGGATGAAGAATTCTGGAATACGTACCAGTGTCTCCAAGAACAGCCGAGCAGGAACACACACAAAGAAACTGAGGCACTACACAAAAAGGGTAAGGAGCTTCACGATAATTTCCTTCTGGGAGCTGTGATAGTAATTTGTTGAGCTAGAATGCTGTGTCCACCCCGTGGGCTTGCAGAAGCATCCATGTTAGTAATTATGATGTCCCCCCACTGGCAGCAGAGTAGGTGAACTCTAGGCAAAGGTAGGGGTCAGTTTGGAGTACAGAAAGGTCGAAACAGCAGAACACTGGTTATTATACTGTGAACTCTGTTCCTTAGAAAGTAAAGAAAAGAGGAGGAGAAGATAGAGCAGGGAGGGTTGAGGCCACCACACCCTCATAGGATATAGGAAGAATCAGGTATGTGTGTGTGCATATATGTGTATACACATATATATATATATGTAAAAAGAATCAGTTGTCAGTAACAGAATGTGAGCAGTTTTGTTTAGAAGAAAAAAATAAAAACAACATTACTATATCTTCCACTGTACATTTGAGTCCATTTTCCAACACCTTTAACTCTTGGCCAGCTCAGAGAACAATTTTATCTCATGAGAGGAAAATAAAAATTAATTTAGTTTTATTTCTTATGAACCCTGAAGAAACAGTCAACTATGGCTGGTAGGTAACTGATTCTTATTTACAGTGAGGTTACAGCTTCTGAGACCTCACACTTGCATCAGGATTGACTACAGAAATGAATTTAGGATGTTTATAGACAAAAAAAGGGAAATGTCGTGTGGTTCTTTCCCACCCACAGCTCTGCCCACCTCACAGACTCTTGCCCTCTCTGAGCAGACAAACACCAAAGACTGGACAGTGGCACCAAGGATTCTCTTGCCTGAGTCCCAGGTGAGCTATACTTTCTGTTGAAGGCTGCCTGAGCATGACCTTGTCCCTGCCTTTCCCTGCTGCCCATGAGCCCCACTGCCTTGCAGATGCTTGAAGTGTATAAGCCAAAGATGTTCTCCCATAGACAACCTGGCATTGCCCAGTGGGAACTGGGTACCTTGTAGGGTGTTTGATGTCCTTTGGGCCCTTCTTTTCAGTTTTTTAGTGTGTTAAATTGTGTGTGTGTGTGTGTGTGTACATGTACACTGTTAATTCCTTCAGTGCCTACTATAGTAAGCAGTGCAGAGGACTGGTGGTGAGGCTGCTTCTGTAGTGCCGTGTACTGAGCTGAAGTTCTTTTTCTTCTTCAGAGCTTGTCGACATTTGAAGAGGTGGCCATGTATTTTTCTCAGGAAGAATGGGAGTTACTGGAGCCCACTCAGAAGGTCCTCTACCATGATGTAATGCAGGAAAACTATGAGACTGTCATCTCTCTAGGTAAATTTTTTCTTCCCTTTGTGCAAAAGCTGAGTAATCTATCATGTCCTCAGCTTACTGAGAAGGCACCCGTAAGAGAGCCTCCCTGTTTGAGTTACTGGTGGATTCTCAGCTAGGTGTTATAGAGGAGTAGAAAGAGGTTTCCAGATCACTTGGACAGCTTTTCCAAATACGTTCATTCCCATCCTAAAGAAAAGTGTTGATTCCTGTTCCCTCGGTGGCATTACCATTCACGCAGTCACTCATCCAGAAAAGTTGGAATCATCCTTTATAATTTTTCCATGCTACCTATGAGCAGTCAGCAAGTCCTTTTGGCTCTGCCTTCAAAATACATTCTGGGTCTAACCTTTCTCAGCCTTCTCCATGCCGGTCTAAGCCACCATCTCTAGAGAAGTCTTTTTTGATAGCACTCTCACTGGTATCCCCTACCTCTATTTCTGCCCTCCATAGTCTGTTTTTCATACAGCAGCTAGTCATCTTTGAGAAGCTTTATCAGCTGATGACATTTCCCTTCTTCGATCCCGTGCAGTGACTGTTTATCACATTCAAAAGGAAATCCAGACTCCTTACTGAGGTATACAGGACCCTCCGTTATCTGGCCAGTATTCACCTCTCTGCCCTCATCTCTGACCACTCTCTCTAGCCACACTGGGATTCTTGGTGTTTCTTGAACTTAGTGAGCTCATTCTGTCTTCCTACTTTCTCTACTGGCATGCTTTTCCACCAGATGCAGAATTCACTCAGGTTTCTGCTCTGATACCACTCAGAGAGACCTATAACAGCCTTGTCTAGAAGAGTTTCTAGGAGCAAAATCCTGAAATGCTACTCACCTGTTTTACTTTTCTCAGAAACATTGATTGCTTTCCCCCATTAGAATTCAAGTTCCATGAAAATAGCATCACCAGTCCTTACAGCAATGTCTGCAACACAGCAGCCCCTCAATATGTGTTAATTGAATGACTGTGTGACAGAATGTTCTCACTATATGGTGATCTATGCTTGGAGAGTTTCCATTTATTCTGGTCGTCTTCCCCATCTGGATGTGAAGCAGGATGTGTACACATGATAATGATACCAACCTACTGACACTCATATTGCCTTCACTGGACCTGGTCTCATCCAGCAGCCCAGCCTACATTCTCTGGAATGTCTGGAGCTTGGGTCCCTGTTGGTGGAACATAGTATTTTTGGAAGCAGGAGAAGGAGGCTTGTGTGTTGGATTCCCATTCCCTGTTATCATTTATCTTTCGTAGGCTTATTCCTTAATCCCTGCTTTGAGTATCCACCAATGAGTACAATATAGTATAAACCAGATAACAAATCTGAGATTCTGTCCAGTTAAACTTCTGAGTTAAGAAACTGTAGCAGTGCTGTTCATTATAGTCTGGAATTAGTAGACCATTTCACTGTTAAATTGCCAATCCATGACCTCAGTTTTTCCTTCTCACAGCATTATTTGTGCTCCCCAAACCTAAAGTGATTTCCTGTCTAGAGCAAGGGGAAGAACCATGGGTCCAAGGACCTCAGGATTTCAAGGACAGTCGTGTAGAATTTCCGACAGGTAAGTGTACACCATGGGAAAAGGGAAAATGTACCTCGTTAGGAACCTTTACAGGGGCTTAGCATTTTTAAGATTGTACTGTTTTTAAAAAATTAGTCATCATTGAGTTCTCTTTTTCATTCCTGTGGTTGTCTTGCCCTGAATACAGATGGCTGATTCTCAAGTTTATTTCAACAGGATTAAAGTTCAAAAATGATACTGGAAATCATCCGCCTGTATCTCTTCCTGCCTTAGAAATAGAAGTACCAAGAGATACAATTTCAAAAGTTGCCAGAGTGAAGGTTCTCCGGAAAACAACAGGCAAAGAAAATCAAGGTGATTTACCCAGGGTGGGTAAACGATATCGAGGTACTCCAGTAAAGAAAAGAAAAAAATTTTCAACCTGGAAACAAGAATTGCTAAAACTTATGGATCTTCACAAGAAAGACCATGTTGGAGGAAAGCCTTTTAAATGTCAGGAATGTGGGAAAAGCTTCAGAGTTAGCTCTGACCTTATTAAGCACCAACGAATTCACACTGAAGAGAAACCCTATAAATGTCAGCAGTGTGGTAAGAGGTTTAGATGGAGTTCAGATCTTAATAAGCACTTAACGACTCACCAAGGCATAAAACCATATAAATGCTCGTGGTGTGGGAAAAGCTTCAGTCAAAACACAAACCTCCATACACACCAAAGAACTCACACAGGTGAGAAGCCTTTTACATGTCATGAATGTGGGAAAAAATTCAGTCAGAACTCTCACCTTATTAAGCATCGGAGAACCCATACAGGTGAGCAACCTTTTTCCTGTAGCATATGCAAGAGAAACTTCAGCAGGCGGTCAAGCCTTCTTAGACACCAGAAACTCCACAGGTGAATAGAAGCTTGTCTAGTGTTCCCTTTCTGAAGAAATTCATCAAATGGAGTTCAGTTTTAAAGTTGGTGAGAAAATGTGAAATCACAAAGCAACTAATGATGAGAGTATGCGGTCAGTGGAAAATTTGAGGGTAAAAACATCCTGACAGGAATTTAACTTGACTGCAGGAGAGAGGAAGAATTTATTATTTTTACTTTTAACAGGAGATTACTTTGTAAAGGAGCTAAGAACATTCTAATTGGAATTCTACTGGCAGAATAACAAATCCAACTTTGATGCCAACATGAGTCGATCAGCCATTTTCTATATTAGTCAGAGGTAAATGTTTTGCATTAATCTCAGCCATTCTGGAACATATATGATAAAGACATTTGTAATGTGGTCTTCCAAAACAAAAAGCAATAATATATTTGTTTAATTGCATACTGTTACCTTCAGAGTGGCAGTCTTACCACTTTAAATGGTGTGCTACAACAGAAGTGTGTGTTAATGTAAAGTTTTTTTCAAGAACCCAGTTGGATTTTCTTTTATCTGTGGGCACTGTTAAGGTTGTCCATCTGTTGAGTATCTACTTGAACTTTGTAACAACTTTAGCACTTGAATTTTTATAGTAATGAAACCATATCTACTTCACGATCAGGAAATCTGCCAGAACTTGTAATGCACTAGCTTAGGTCTCATTGGTAGTATTTGGAAAATGGGAAACATTTTCCCAGTGAGATGTTAATGGATGCGGGTTGGAATTTGTAGCCATGGACTGTGTATTAGATAGGAAAAATTTTAAGTTTGGGGCAGTAAAGTAAACTACAGTATATGTCAATAGGATTAAACAACCATAAAATTTAGCACTTGCCCGAGGCTTGAAAGAAAATTAATGGCAATTTAGGATCAGATTCTTGCCAGGTTTCTTTTTGTTGTTTGCTGTTTAATTTGATTTGTGTGTTATTAAGAATGAGGAAAGAATTGTGTTTATACAGGAACTGGGATGTGTGTGCTGCTTGCAGGCTCCTAACATTCACTTGTGGTGATGTGGGGAATCTGGTTAGCAGAAGACAAGAGATCCAAAAGGAAACGTTTAGGGACTGCTGGTGAGTGTTGAGCGAGGACGGATGAATCCACATCTGTGTGGTTTGTCTTAAACTGCTGTGTATTGAACTGTGTTCCACCCAGAATATGCATTGTAAATCCTAACCCCTCTTAAGTGTGATAGGAGCCCTGGTGGTACAGTGGCAGAGCACTCAGCACCAGCCGCTCCGTGGGGGAGTTGACTTCCATAAAGATTATAGCCGTGGAAACCCTATCGGGCAGTTCTGTTCTGTCCTGTGGAGTCTGTGAGTTAGAATACCTGCGGTTATCAGTCCATTTCTCAAGGTACAAATGAGTAGGTTAAGCAAGCCAGCACAAATGTAGGGGAAGATACCACATGATCACCAAGGAACCTAGGAATAGAAGCTGAAAGGAGACAAGGACCAATGGCAGAGTGGACTGAGAGAAGGCCTTCTCTTAGAGCTGGGGCCCTGAAATCTGACTTCTAGGCTCTTGAAACAGTGAGAAAATAAATTTCTACTTGTTAAAGCTGTCCACTTGTGGTATTTTATAGCAACATTAGATAACTAAGATGATAGATAGGGTCTAACTGTCCTCTTCAGCACAGCATTTAAGAGCAGTCTTAAGTGATAAATTTGATAGACTGATGAAAGTCTGTGTGTTTGCAACTTGGGGCAGCCCTGTAGGAGAAGGTAGAACTGGTCTGTACACTTTCCTAGGTTGTAACCTTTGTGGAAGCAGACTGCCAGGTGTTTTCTCCCGTGGAGCTGCTGCAGCGGTTCAGCTGCCAACCTTTGGGTCAGCAGCTGAGCATTTAACCACTGTGCCACCGGGTGCTTTATAGTCTGTACTGATCTGTAGCTTTTCTAATAACTGGCCTACTTATTTACCATAGTGACTCAGGTAGGTTCCAGCTAGAGCTTCCAGGTCCAGTCCTAGGTAGGGGCTTTTTAAGAAATCATCCCTTCCAAATCTTATTTTATAGATAAGGAAATTAAAGCTCAAAATAGGTACAGGGACTTGCTCAGGACACCACAGCATCTGGTGGCAGTTACTGATTTTCATCAGTCAGGCCTGGGGGCAGGATTAGCAGGACTAATGTGTTTGTTATCCCTGTACAGCTTCCTGAATAACATTGTGTTCAGTTTCTGGGCTTATAAAAGATTTCTTATTTCTTGATAAGTCACTAAAGCACTTTAAGTCTCCTTTGGTGATAAGATAGAGTACTTACTTCAGGGTTCTGGAGGTTAGATGAATTGATGAAAATACCCCACAGAGCCTGGAGGGCAGCCAGTGCTGAGTTCAGATGCATTTCTTTCCCTTTCCCCTGCTCTCTGGTGATGTGTGGGGCTGACTACATTGAAGAAGAAAATATATTTGTGGCCTTGGCAGCTCCACTCAGGAGCTGAAGTGGTGGTTATGCTAAGCTGATTCGACCTTTGGCTTCAGCGCTTTGCAGTATAAGTCTAAAAGCCATCAGAGCTGTTAATTAATGTGTAGATCACTCAGGTTCAGATTAGTTTTTACCTTTTTTTCTGGCATATTCTGGTATATCTGAGGTGCTGGCTCGCTGTCTGGAACTCTCAGCAGTGATTTTTTTTCCTCTTCAAGATGAATGACACCAGAACTTATTTCTTTTTCTTTTTTCTTTTTATGATTGAATGAAAATGTACACTCCCTTATAAATTTGTGTGCCCCACTATATGCAGCTCCCACTGCTCTCCCTGCCCGGTGACAGCACACTCTTCCTCTCTGCTCCATACCAGAACTTATTTCTGAAGCACAGTTGGCTCTCAAGCTCTTGTCCACATAGCTCTTACCCAGTAACCTCACAGATGTAAATTCTTGGGACTCTGTCTCTTCTGCCAGGAATTTGGTAGGTTTCTTTGTGGTACTGCGTTCGTTGATGAAATTCAGTTAACTCTCCTGGACTCTGAGGATACAGCTGTGAACAACAGAAACAAAAATACAGTGGTGCTTACACTCTAAAACAGTAGAAGGGCAAATGGTTGTGTTTGCTTGATCCTGGCCATCAAGGTCATGAAACAAGTTTTGGGTCATGGATTGTGAGCAGAAATATCACTTACAGTGAAGCATTTGTTTATTGGTGCAAGACACTAGTACTCCTTTTGCCTCAGTTATGAAAGCACATATAGAGAAAGGAGCCATGAGTTAAAAGTAGTTTGCAGTGCTGAGTCCTCACATGGAAGGCATCTGTTCTGAAGAATTTCCCACACCTGAAAAAGTCTTTCTGGAAACAAGAAATAAACTGTTGGGTTAAGCTACAGAGATGGTGGTGGTGTTTGTTTCTGCAGCAAAATCTGATGTATCCTAATAGATGAGAGCCTTGAGGGGGCAGTTGGGAGAGGAATCTTACCCTTTGCATGGCACCCGGACTTTGGGCGAGAGACAAGTTCCTGTGAGTGCTCACCTGAGCTGATGTAAGATTGATGGGAAAGCTCAAGAGCTCATGCAACTCTACATAATAAGTTAAGACAGATAAAAACAAAACCCAAGATGTACTGAGGCTTTCATTTGGCTTTAAAGCCTAAGACACACCCTAAAATTTTCACAAGCATCCTCTGCAGTATTTGTCTTTGCACCCATTGTAACCTTAACCAGATGATTTTTTAGGACAAACCAGATGGACGGTGGATATGAGAGACATCTTGGAGAGCCATACTCCTTGAAACACCTCTTTTCTGTGATGTTGGTAGTTCCCTGCATGTCAGCTTTGATCCGTGGTAAGCACATGTACAAAAATGAGGTGACGCCCAGTCCTGTGCCTTCTTCACAATCAGTGGTATGCTGGAATCCATCCATTGCTGCACTCATGGTGTATTTTGAGTGCCGTCCAACCTAGGGGCTCATCTTCAGCACAATTGAGACAGTTGTTTGTTAGGACCCATAGGGTTTTTACCGGTTAGTTTTCAGAAATAGGTCACAGGTCCTTTCTCCTATTCTTTTTGCCTGTCTGCACTGCTAAAACACTTCTGCCACGGGTGATGGTTGGTGGCATAGCTTCCAACGGCAAGTGAAGACACGGCCAGCACAGCAGGACAGACTGACAAGTGGTAGGTTCCTGTGGTGGGCTCCTGTGTTACATGCTGATCGCCCTCAGGCACCGTGCTCGTCTCGGTCACTGCAACTCCTGGAGCTCCCACAGCTTATTCCCTGGTTCCCAAGTCCTTAGCTCCCTAGTTAGGCTTCAAGGCCCTGCATCAATGGACTTAACCTATGGACAGCCTGCCTTCCCTCTCTCTGGCTCACAGGCCAAATGCTGAGCCAGGCTGTTAGTCTTTTAGCCCTCAGTGTTTCCTGCTTGCCTATCCAGATCCTTCAACCTCACATCCTATCCCCACCTTGTAGACTGTAGAACTTAAGCCCAAACTGGCCTACTGCCTCTTTCAGAACTGTGGTTAAAACAATTTTTGTTCAATTGTTGGGCCTTGGTCCTAGGATTCTGATTCAGTTGACCTAGGGTGGGACCCAATACTTGCGTTCATGACAGGCTGCCATGTAACACCAAAGCTACTGGTACAGGACTTGCTCTTTGAGAACCACTGTCTTGGAGCTTTCTCCAAAGGGCAAACATTGTCTTAGAAGCCCAGGAATTCTGAAGGTGGGCCTGTGTCTGGATATCAAAATCTTTGAATGGGCCTTTAACACATGTGTTAAATGCAATCCCTCTGTCCCTTATGATCCAACTGGTGAATCACTGGTAATGAAGGGTGGATGTAAAGTCGCCACATGTACCCGGAATTTCTTTTCCATAAGTTTTATTTTGTTGCTGAGGCTGTACACAGTAAAACAAACTGGTGTCTCCATGTACCATTGTGTGGCACTGAACTCACTCTTTGGCTTGCACAGCCATTGTTACCCTCCTTTTCGGAGTTGTTTCTTCCCTTATCAACAAACTCACTGCCCTGTTGTTTTTTTTTTATATTTTCTTATTTTATTTTATTTTATTTTTTTTATTTAATGTAACAGTGAAAATACACATTCCTGTATAAATTTACATGCCCACCTATATCAGCTTCCACTACTCTCCCTGTCCGGTGACAGCACACTATTCCTCTCTGCTCCATACCTGTCTCATCCTCCCAACAGCCATCTTTCCCCTCCTCTCCACCCACTCTCCTTCCTCCAGCCAGAGGTCAACAGGATGATATCCTATAGATGTATAGAACCATAAAGTGCATTCAATATATGGTCACTCTGCATTGCCAAGTCCAATCCATTCGTGTCCAAAGAGTGGACCTTCGTTATGATTTATGGGCAAGGGCAGCATCAGGGCCAGGGACCATGCTTCCAGGGGAACCCCGAAACCACTGGACCATCCATTGAGGTCTTTTAGTGGAGATCTCAGGATGCACCCCTTTTTATTCTTGTGTTGCCACTGAGACTCAACCTAGTGAGCTCCATCGCGGCTGTCACTGGTAGTGGCCGGGCACCATCCAGTTCTCCCGATCCCAAGTCGATGTAGGCACCCACTCATGTGGGTCTCTCTATCTTGTAGGTTGTCCTGTGAGGTTTTTATCTAGTCTTTTGAGTTGCCGTTTCTGGTCTATCTCATGTACTTCTTAAAAGTGCATGATGCTCAAGGTAGACCGTTTTTCACTAATTTCAAGATGGCTTCAGGGAATATTTTTGGTTTAAAGTTTAAAGATTATCTCAGGGCAATAGTTTCAGGATTTCATCCACCCTCTATGGATCTAGAAAGTCTAGAGTCCTTGAGAGTTTGAAATTCTCTTCTGCATTTCCTCTCCTTTGGTCAGGACTCTTTTACAGAATCTGATCAAAATGTTAGTTAATGGTTGTGTAGCACCATTGGATTCTGGCCTCACGGCAAAGCAAGCAGTTCATAGCGGCAGTTATCTGTACGTCCCCTGCCTCCTGTTCCTGACTCCTTTCTGGAGTGCTTCAGGTGCTGGACCCTAAATTGTGATGCTTCCAGTTTCTGCCTCCCCATTCTCAGTCTCTTCAGTCTCCTGGACAGCCAGCATGTCTGACTCTGGGGCAGGAAGTCTAGGACACCTCCATGATTGGCTTATCCCACAACCACTTAGCTGCCACTGGTATTTCAAAGACCTGTATTCATATCCTCTGGCTGGAACACCAATGAAGCATCTCCCTAGTTTTCCTCCTGAGACTCCACAGGGTCCATGCTGTTTCTGTGTCCTTGTCACTGCCTCGCCCATATGCCTGGCACACTGTACCCTCCAGGACTAACACTGGCAGAGTGGCTGTTGCCTCTTCTGGTAACAGGCAGGGCTGGGTCTCTCAGGTACTCGAGAAGAATTAACATTGGTGGGACCTGGGACCTATACCCTTGCTGAGGCCTATCCAAGGTCTTGGTGGAGGCACTCTGCAGTCAGGGTGGGGGCATCATATCTGAGACCTGCACCTCCCGAACCTTGCGGGAGAGTAACAGCCCTAGGACAGATGCTTGAGGCCCCAGAGGACCTGGGACATGCTGTCTGAGCAGTTGCTCTCCATCAGGGCACCTCAGTTCAGTAGTCTTCAGATGGCAGTCACTCTTGGTGGCTGCACAAAGGCCAGGGGTTGCCCACTGAACACAGGCAGTTTAAAGGAACCTGTTTGCAAATGGTCAGCTTCTATACACCTTCCTAAAACTGATACAAGCAAACCTCAGGGGACATTCACCTTCCTTACCTGAACTGAACAGAGCCCTGATGTCACTGATGTCAAGGGCTTGGCTGCTAAACAGAAGGCTGTTGGTTCAAATCCACCAGCAGTTCTGTGGGAGGAAAGACCTGGCAGTCTTCTGTGTAGACGATAGCCTTGGAAACCCTATTGGTCGCTAGGAGTTGGAGTCGACTCCGTAGTAAGGAGTTTACCTGCTCTTTACACTGTGTTCCACCACTGCTACCTGCCTGGACTTGACAAGAGTGCATAGCCTGGACATTCAAAGGCTCCAGCCAAAGAGACTTAAAAAACACTAGTATCCTCGCCTGGAAAGTGGATGACTAATGACTGGGTAGGGGATTCTGCAAATCAAGTGCTTTTCCATGTTTTTACTGGCAACAGAGTTGAAGGAGGACTTACCAAGTTGTCAACTGGTAGATACTGGATTACTAGGAGAAAACTGATGATCATTCACTACATGATATGTGACAAGAAACTAAAATTTTAAAAAACAAGTAACAGTGCCACAACAAACTTTTTTCCACGCTCATTTATGTATCATTTCTGAAAGTGAAAAAAATGAAGTATGATTTGTGGCGAGCCGGCCCCACACCCCCCGAGCGGCCGCACCCAAAGATGGCGCCTTGGCTTGTAGCCACACCCAGACCCAGAGACCTTAGAGCAGTAAACATCTTGCCTGCGCATGCCTGGGACACGCCCTAGCCCGTACGTGGGCCAGTAGTGATTGGCTGATTCATTCCGTATATAAGTGGAACTACTGGAAATAAACGCTCTCTCTGCTTGAAGACCAGAGGACGTGATGTCGGTCTGTTGCTGTCACTCCGCCGCGGGTCGGTATCGGGGGGATAGCGACATCTGGTGGCCCGTACGGGGAGCCCCAACGGGACCCCAACCCTCCTCTGGCCCGATCTACAGCGCTGGTAAGAACCCCTGGGAGGGGCGATTTCAAAGACCCCTGGGAGGGGCAATCCTATGAAACCCTAAGAAGGGCAATTGGAAAGATCCCTGGGAGGGACAATCAGCCCCAAGGAGGGGTAGTCTAGACTAAACGCCTAAAAGGCTTCGGGGACGCCCAGAGCCGTTAGGCACAGCACCAAGAAAATGGGGAACCAGCCCTCTGCTGAACATCTACTAACTGCTTGTAAAAGCCTGCTTAGACAGAGGGGTATTGGATTAAAGCAACAGACAATTGAGCGCTTCCTCTCCGCAGTGGAAAAGGTGGCTCCCTGGTTCTTAGCTTTGGGCCATCATACTGTTGTAGCCTGGAACAAGTTAGGGGCAGATCTAACTAGAGTAGATACACAAGGCAACCTGCCCCCAGGAGTAATGAGTATTTGGATTCTGATTTTAACTTGTCTAGAGGATGAGTCAGGAGTATTTCAAAGGGTGTTACAGACAGGCCAATCCGTGTTAGAGCGAATTCAAGAAGAGCGCTCTCAGCAGGGCAACGCCTGTGGCGAGGAAGAGCCAAAGGAAAGTGAGCCTGAAAGTGAGTCAGAGGCAGAAGAGGAAGTGGAAAAGGTTGTGCGCCATTTTGGGCGTCTCCGCCCCATTTCCGCAGGGCCCTCAGCGCCTGAGCCGCCCAAAAAGCCGCCGGACGCGGGTGGGGGTAACCCCCCACCCTATAATCCTTATGCCCGGTGCGAGGCGCGGCCTGATACAAGGCCCAAAGCGTCAGAAGTTTTTGCCCCGAGGTCTGGAGAGAGGTACCCCATGCTATGGGTGCTTTTCCTGTTTTTCAAACTCAGCAAGGGCAATGGTATCATGAAGTCTTAGACTGGAAAACAGTAAAGGGGGTGGCTGAGGCAGTGAGAACGTATGGTGTTGCCGTCTCTTTTGTGGTGGCTTCCTTAGAAAACCTACACAGGTATGCCTTGACTCCGAATGACTGGCAAAATCTCGCTCGTGCCTGCCTAACTTCTGGGCGGTACCTAGATTGGAAATCCCTGGTGATGGAGTTTGCTACTGAGCAGGCAGCACGCAATGCCCATAATGGCCAGCACACGTGGGACGTTGATATGCTGATGGGTCAAGGGCCTTACGCCAATCAACAAATAAACTATCCCCCTCAGGTGTATGACCGGATTAACCTAATATGTACCAGGGGTGGGGGGAGAGAGATTTAGGTAGATAATAAATTGGGTAAACCTCAGAAAGTTAATTTATCCCTAAATCAGAGACATTAGGAACATGCTGTTCGAGTTGAGACTGCTAGCAAAAAAGTAACAATGATTATAAAATTTGGATTTTGAGAAATATATTCTGAGACATTAACTTTCTCAAATTTTATAAGTAATACCTTGTATGATTTACCATTTGCTTTTGTGATAATGTGACCCTGGGGAAAGCAGTGACTGAACAATACCAAGAAAATCAGGATAAGTACCGGTGGGGGTTGTTAGATGTCCTACCCCTTCCCCTACCTATGCATCATACTGCTTCCGTCTTTCCCCGCATATCCACAACCAATAGCTCACTTGAGCTACCCTTCCTAAAACAACAAGCTGACTTTGCCCCTGAACTGCGCCCCCTTAATATAAGCTTTCAAGGTTTTTTGTGCTTTCATATACTCACTAATTTTAGTTCAGAAGTTGATAGCTCTGACTACAACCCCAGTTGCATTACCCTGTATAATCAGTCTGCTGGATGGTTTGATACCCCTAGCAATAGTAGCAACCCTCTAACAAATGGTACCCTCCTGCAAGGCCAAATACCACTCAGGGTACCTAAAGCCAATGGCAGCATCCCCTCACAGCCTCAATGGGACCCAAAATGCAAAAGCACGCGGGACTGGCCTAGTCTCTGGACAGGTTGTCAGAGCCACCACCTCCAGTGGACAGTAAAACCTTACTCTACTCTCTCCCCAGCTCAACTATACTTGGCAAAGACCCTATATCCTACACCAATTCAACCTGTTTTAACTAGATTACCCCGATATGTCCCTTGGCCAGTCGAGCGACCCTCTTACACCCAGCTCTGGCGCAAGCCTCAACCTTGTCCAAGGCTCCCTAGCGCATGTGGTGCAGCTGGGCTGTGAGTGGCGGTTCCCTGGCCTCTGTGTTACTTCTGTGCAGTTTAACAATATCTCTCGCGCAGCTAGTCTCTCCAGACAACTGTCTCGTCAGCTACTAGGCAACTGGACCGCTGAAGTGGACAACTTACTTGACCGCTGTCACCTTGATGAACTGGGTCCAGTCAGCCCTACATACTGTTCGAGAATGGGCAGACTCTGGCGCCCTGGCATACATCCTATGCTTCCGGGGTCTGTGGTTGATTCTATACCTTTGTCACCAGAAGAGGCAACAGTAGATGAACATGGCGCTTTTGGTGCAGGCTATCGCAAATGCTGAAGAACCAGCATCAACTTCAGCCGGAGTGTGGCTGCAAATGCTGGAAGGATAGCCAAAGATGGGCAACCTCTCTTGGGGGTGTTACCAACCTAAGGCAGGGACCCCACCAAGCTGTGGGGTATCCCAATGACGGGTAAGGAGCACTCTAGCCAGAGATGACCTAAGACAGGCACTTTCATGCATATATGAAGTAAAAGGGGAAGATGTGGCGAGCCGGCCCCACACCCCCTGAGCGGCCGCACCCAAAGATGGCGCCTTGGCTTGTAGCCACACCCAGACCCAGAGACCTTAGAGCAGTAAACATCTTGCCTGCGCATGCCTGGGACACGCCCTAGCCCGTACATGGGCCAGTAGTGATTGGCTGATTCATTCCATATATAAGTGGAACTACTGGAAATAAACGCTCTCTCTGCTTGAAGACCAGAGGACGTGGTGTCGGTCTGTTGCTGTCACTCTGCCGCGGGTCGGTATCGGGGGGATAGCGACAATGATTGATGCTGAGCCTGGCTCATTCTGGCAATAACCAATATTCTTTTCATGATATATGAATAATCGAAATCATTAAAAGATGGATTCTCATTAAACAGTTATTTTTACTGCTAACTATCCAAATATATGATTTTTGCTCAATAGTATGTAGTAATTCTAATTCAGTTGGAAAAAGATTTAAGCCTTATGGTCACAGCAAAGAATTTTTTTTTTCAATTTATATACGTTTTAAAATAAACTTCCTGGAGTGACACAGAAACACACATACTCAAATGTTGCCAAGCCAGCCAAGTGCCGTCGACTATATATAACCAAGATATCACAAATATCCTTGTTCCTTTGTATTCCTAGCTTCTAAGATCATGTGATATATATGTACACATTGATACACACATGCACATCGTAAATATATCCTGTAGATTTCTGCATATCATATGGATGTTTAGGTAGGTTAACCATTAGCCTCTTGCCAATGAGCCTGTTCCAACTCAGCAATTCCAACTAATAGCAAGCCTGTAGAACACAGTAGAACTGCCCTGTAGGAGTTTCCAGGCAGTGCCTTGTGAATTCGATCTGCTGACCTTTAGGTGCTGTAGCACTTTACAGCCCCACCAGGGCTTCCATGTAGATGTTATTGTCAGGTGCCATCAAATCAGTTCTGACTCATAGCAACCCTCTGCACAACGAAACGAAACACTGCGTGGTCCTGCACCATGCCACAATTATGCTTAAGCACCTTGTTTGAGTCACTGTGTCCAACCATTCTGCTGAGGGTTGTCCGCTGTTTTCGCTGACCTTCCACGCTACCCAGCACAATGTTGTCCACGGACTGGTCCTTTCTGACAGTATGCCGAAAGTATGTAAGATGCAGTCTTGCCATCTTTGCTTCTACGAAACATTCTGTCTGTACTTCTTGCAATACAGATCTGCTCATTCTTTTGGCAGTCTGTTAAAAAAGAAAAAAAAAAACACCACTGCCATCAAGTAGATCCCAACTCATAGTGACCTTATAGGACAAAGCAGAACTGTCTCCGAGTTTCCAAGGTGTGGTTGGTGGATTCAAACTGCTGATCTTTTTTGTAACAGCGAAGCTTTGAGCCACTACACTACCATAGTGTAGTTAATATTCTTTGCCAACACCACAATTCAAAGGCATCAATTATTCATTGACCGGCTCTTCTATGCATGTTCTGCGACTGAAAATACCATGGCTCAGGTCAGCACACCTTAGTCTGACAGGTGACATTTTTGCTCTTCAACACTTATAAGAGGCCTTTTGCAGCAAATTCACCCAGTACAATGCCTTGATTTCTTGACTGATGTTTCCATGGGCACTGATTGTGGGTCCAAGTAAAATAAAATCTTGGACAATCTCAATCTTTTCTCTGTTTATCATGATCTATTGGTCTAGTAAGAATTTTTGTTACTGTTGAGGAATAATCCATATTGACGGTTGTGGACTTTGATCTTCATCAGTAAGTGTTTCAAGTCCTCTTCATTTAGGCAGGTGACTTAAGTAAATACATTTCTAAACAGTAAAGTATTTCTGAGATGAACAGCCATGCTAAATGAGGACTGTCTCCAAGGAATAGATGAACTACAGGCAGTTCCCAACTTAGGCAAGTTATGACAAAATGCACTCATGACTGTCTTAAAAAGTGATGTATCTATTTTTTATGTATATATGTATTAAATTATATCTGTAAATTTATATGTAATGTTTCCAATCCTCAAAGACAAAGATTACATTTATAAAGATACTGATAACAAAAGGAAAAAAGAAGTATTCAACTTATTTCAGAACTGATGATGCTGGAATCATCAGGAGAGACCCTCAGTGTAAATCAGGAAATACCTGTGTGCTGCAGTACTTGTCAACAGTGCATTCTGATGACCCACAGCCCGAGACAGCTGTTGACAGTCTGTACCTGGCAAGATGATGCCTTTCATGTGGTAGGTATCCTCTCCAAAATGAAGCACTGTTATTATACCCTGCCCCCATCCACATCCACATCAGACAGTGCCCATCCATTCCTTAAAAAAATCTTCCACCTCTACAGACCACTCAGGTCCCTGATATCTGACCATAGCCTCACATCTATATTGCAGTTTTCCAATAGTTCAGTGCCTTCTATGATGGTTAATGTTACGTGAGGTCTGACAAGTCCACAAACTTAAATTATTCTAAGTGCTATGTACCTCATTGCTGAGTATCACGACGGTTACCTTCACTACCAGTGCCTGGTCCACCATTCAGAGGAATTTTGGAACTCTTTCTGGAATGTTTGTTGCTCATGGTGGCAAGGTGGCAAGTTCATGAACTTAATTTTATAGTTGTCTGTGAGTAAGCTTTTAGCCAGTAAACAAGTAGCAGTATTGGAACACCTTCCCGACTCACCTGATCAGGCACCCAATGACTTTTTTTCTTTACACGAAGGTAAAGGACATACTGAAAGGAAGACATCTTGATGACATTCAGAATGTCAAGGCCAATATGATACCAGCTCCTATGGCCGTTACAGAAAGAGTTCCAAAATTGCTATGAAGGGTGGACTAGGCGCTGGCATCGGTGCATAGCTTCACAAGGAGAGTATGTCGAAGGTGACCCTAGTGATATTCAGCAATAAGCTACATAGTACTTTTCCTAGGATGAATTTCTGAATTCAGTTGTCAGACCTTGTATGTCAACTTGGTAAGGGTATTATTCCCTATTTGTGTACTTGTCTTCTATTTTATATGTTGTAAGCCCTAAACCTCTAATTCATAATGAGACAGGGCTGGTGTGGGGCATATCATACCCTTACTCAAGTTACACCCTTATATTCAAGTCACCACCTTACATCCAATATATTTGGACATTCTGGCAAATCTTGCACTAGCTCTGGATCCTGCATCCAGCTCATCATCATCTGACCTCCAGTTCTTGGAATCTGAGCTCATAGCCTGCCATCTGACCTGCCAGTTCTGGGATTCAGAAGCTTCTGTGGTGTTGTAAGCCAGCAGCCTATTGTCTGAGCCAGTTTGTCTTCATCAGCCTCTGCAACCAAATGTGTCAGGGCATCATGCCTCTAGTATGATACCTGACCCAGGATTTGCCAGCCTTCACCACTGTGAGAGCCATTTCCTTGAGAGATGTATATGCATACACACTTCACTGGTTTTTCTCCAGAGAACCCAGCCTAAGATACTCTATTGGGGCTCTACATGTGAAGAATGTACCAAACATTTGTTGACTGCCCTCTAGCATCCTTTTTCCTTTATCCCCTTCCCAGCAACCTTGATTCAATTTATGGATCTGTGAAGTTCCTGACCCTGGTATCCAGGAGTACAGCATATGACCTAAGCTAATTAATTAGTAGATTCTTCCTCATTAGCTATCAGATGGCTCCGGGTTAGGCATAGGACCTTAAGCTGGTGCCGTTAGGACTTGGGTTGGAAATGCTAAAATAAAAACACTCCCTCTTGCTGGATTATTGACAGTCTTCCTGAAACTGTTGGAGATGTGTTACGATGAATCCAACACCGCAGAAGGCAACAGACTGACAGTCCTTGACATCATTGTGCTACAGGGTCAAGCATTACCAGATGCTTAGAATTGTCCTGAACAACTTTGTTGTTTATGCCAGTTTAAATGGGGATTTCTGTTGACTGTAACTGAAAGAATTCCAACTAATACAGAGAGTAATAACTGATTTAAGATGGTAGATATATATACACAGACATACATAAAATTACTGCTGTAGATATATATATACAGTTTTTATTATGGAAAGTATTAAGCCTACATAAAAGTAGATCAGTATAATAAACTCTTACGTATGCTTCAACAGTTACCAACATTTTGCCAATCTTGTCAATATATTCCCTCCACTTTTTTGTTTCTATTTTGTCAGCTGAGAGGTAGCTGTTTGCTCTGGCTGGAGTATTTTTAGGCAAGTCTCAGACATTACAATCTTTCACTCACAAATACTCCAGTTTGTAAGAGAGAAGCAATTCTCCGCAATGTCAGCCCCGGGCTGTCAATAAGGAAGAGTTCCCAGGCAGAGGAAGCCTTCTCTCCCACAGGAGGAAAGGTTAATTGAGATGGGGAGGGTGATCAAAACTTAGCCAACAACTTCTCCAAATGGCTTTGTGAAAGGACCCCCTTGGCTTCTTCCCTGGAGTCTTCGTTGATGAGAACACCAGGCATACCAAATACCTGCTAATGAGATGGTCCACAGGGGCTATTGCGTGCCTTTAATGATCACCAGAGGAACTTATTAATAACTGAAACTTCATGAGTGACTGCTGCACTTTTAATGAGTCCCTGGGTGGCGGCCCTCATTGAGAACGTGGTAACAACAGTTCATTGTAGGTTTCCTGGAAGTCAATAAAGAATAACAGAAATAATTTATACAGGGTGTTTCCCCAAGGAGCTCTGAGTACCCTGAGGGCTGTTCCCTTACCTAGTCAAACTGAAGGCATTTGTCTGAAAATAATGTGAAAATTAATATTCAAAACATTTAAGATTTTTATTATAAGCTACCCTCCTTCGTAGCATTCCTGCTTGAATATATTTCTTTTGAATTAGCGTTTGACCATCACATTTTAACAAACGCTAACATGAAAACTGACCTGGAACTTTAGTATTCCTGTTCTGCTTTCTGCCTCATTTGTCATCATGCATCTCAATGAGAATTTTTTTTTTCTCCTTTTCTTGGTGTCTAGTCATTCCCTTGAGATTTATATGCTGGCCTGGGTCGGGCACACCTTAGTCTTCAAGGCGACATCTTTGCTTTTCAGTGCTTTGAAGAGGCCCCGGAGCCTCGTTTCTCACCGGTGCCTTTGGTGCAGCTTCTGTCTCTCCCTTCAGCACCGTCGGTTCCTGATCACGCACTGCCTTGTGAAACGATTGAATGTCGACCAGTTCTTTCTAACATAATGACTCCGTGTATTTCTTCCATCTTTAGATGCTCCCTGAGTCATTTAATATTTTCCCTGTAGATTCCTTTACGATAGGCTTGAATTTTTTCTTCAGTTGTTTTGGCTTGAGAAATGCAAAGCATGTTCTTTCATTTTGGTTTTGTATCTCCAGCTCTCTGCACATGTCATAATATTTTGTCATCTCAAGGTGCCCTTTGAAATCTTCAGTTCTTTTGCTTCATCATTCCTTCCTTTTGCTTTAGCCACTCGACATTCAAGAGCAAGCTTCAGAGTCTCTTCTGACATCCAATTTGGTCTTTTCTTTCTTTCCTCTCTCTGTAATGACCTCTTGCTTTCTTCACGGATGATGTCTTTGATGTCATTCCACAACTCATCTGGTTTCCAGCCATTAGTGTTCAACACTAGTCTGTCCTTGAGAAGGTCTCTCAACTCAAGTGGGATATACTAAAGGTTGGACTTTGGCTCTTGTGGACTTGTGCTGATTTTCTTCAGCTTCAGTTTGAACTTGTATATGAGCGGTTGATGATCTGTGCTGCAGTCAGCACCTGGTCTTGTTCTGACTGCTGATTTGGAGCTTTTCCGTCATCTCTTCCCACAAATGTATGAGGACTGCCAATTGAGGTCGCCAACGCATCTTAGAAAAGGTGCTCACTACTGAATATCACTACAGTCACCTTCGAAGTACTCCCGTTGGGAAGCTACACACTAATGCCAGCACCTAGTTCACTCCAAAGCAATTTTGGAGCTCTTTTTCTGAAACAGCCTGGAGAGCTGGCGTTGTATTATCCTTGATGTCCTGAATGTCATCAAGAGGTCTTCCTTTCAATATTTCCTTTATCTTTGGGTAAAGAAAAAAGTCACTGGGGGCCAGATCAGGTGAGTAGGGAAGGTGTTCCAATACAGTTACTTGTTTACTGGCTAAAAACTCCCTCTCAGACGCCTATAAAACTAAGTTCATGAACTTGCCACCTTGCTGCCATGTGCAATGGCCATTCCAGAAAGAGTTTCAAAATTGCTTTGAAGGGTGGACTAGGTACTGGCATCAATGCACAGCTTCCTAAGGGCAGTACTTCAAAAGTGACTGTAGTGACAATCAGCAGTGAGTTCTGTAGCACTTAGAACAATTAAGTTTGTGGACTTAATTGTCAGATATTTTAGTCAATTTGATTCCTATGTATTCCATCCAGCAAGGTCCATGTGTATAGTTACAATTATGTTAGTGGAAAAAGTATTTGCAATGAAGAAGTCGTTGCTCTTGCAAAATTCTGTCGTGTGACCTGTGGCATTATTTCTGTCACCAAAGCTGTATTTTCCAGCTACCAGTTCTTCTTCTTTGTTTCCAACTTCTGTATTCCAGTCACCAGTATTATCAATGCATCCTGATTGTGTGTTCAGTCATTTTTTAACTGCAAAATCTGGAAAAATCTTCAGTTTCTTCATTTTGGGGGTTAGTGGTTGGTGCATAAATTTGTATTATCCAATCAATGACAACATTGTACTTCGGTATGGATCTGGAAATATTATTTTTGGTGGTAAATGCAACACTGTTTCTCTTCAAGTGTTCATTCCTGGCATAGTACACCATATGACTGTCTGATTCAAATTGACCAATACTAGTCCACTTTAGCTCACTAATGCCCAGGATATCGATGTTTATGCATTCTATTTCATTTTTGACAACTTCCAGTTTCCCTACAGTCATACTCTGTACACTCCATGTTCTGATGGTTCATGAATATTTGCAGCTGAAGTCATGCTACATCAGCAGCTGAAGACCCCGAAGGCTTTACTCTGTCCACGTCATTAAGGTCAGTGCTGCTTTGAAGAGGCAGCTCTTCCTCAGTTGTCTTCTGAGTGCCTTCCACCTGGGGGGCTCATTTTCCAGCACTTTACCTGACATTGTTCTGCTGCTCTTCTTAAGGTTTTCACTGGCTAATTCTTTTCAGAAGTAGACGGTTGGATTCTTCTTCCCAGTCTCTTAATCTGGAATCTCAGTTGAAACCTGTCTGCCATGGGTGACCCTGCTGGTATCTGCACACTGGTGGCACAGCTTCCAGCATCACAGCAACATGCAAGCCCCCACAGTACGACAGACTGACAGACAAGTGGGGGAGATCCCTTCATGGCAATTTTTAAAAACTGGAAACCCTGGCAGCATAGTGGTTAAGAACTACATCTATTAACCAAAAGGTTGGCAGTTCAAATTCACCAGACAGTCCTAGGAAACTCTATGGAGCGGTTGTGCTCTGGCCTATAGGGTCACTATGAGTTGGAATCAACTTGACAGCTGTGGGTTTTAAAGGTTTTTAGATGTGACTGAATTGACTGCGTCTCTGATCTTTTGAGAGTGGACTTCAGCACTTGCATTCAGGGAACACCTCCAAATACTTACAGGGACAACGTATTTAAGTCTCAGCTCGTGTGAACCCAGTAAGAGCTTTTCAAGCAGAGACATGAAATCTAGCATTCTCAGTAAAGACACTGAGATGCAAAGCAAGCTCCTGAGAAAACTGTAGGAACTTTAGTATACAAGCAATTGTATTCTTCTTGTTAAAATTTGTTTTGGCCTATGCCCCAAATTTTCACAGTTATCAATTTTGAAATGATCACTTTGTCACAAATACACTGTCTAAAATTGTATAAAAAAGCATATTAGGGTAAAGGTAGTTAATCCTTTAAGAAAAAATGTTAATTTTAAAACAAGTAATTGCTACCACTTGATTTGAAAGTCTGCTTGCTAATTGTAAGCTTTTGTTCTCCACATAGGCAAAACCGTTTTTAGTGAGATCAGTGTTGATATGCCCACATAAACCCACCACCATCAAATTGCTGCTGACTCATACTGACCCTGTAGGAAAGAGCAGAGCTGCCCCATCAGGTTTCCAAGCAGTGGCTGGTGGATTTGAACTGCCCATGTTTTGGTTAGCAGCTGAGCTCTTAACCACTGTGCCACCAGGCCTCCCTTTCTCCCAACAGCACCGCAGGATTCTTACTGAAAGCCTTCTGGTCACCGCAGTGCCCTGACTCACAGACCTCTAAGGCACCGCAGTGCCGGCTACAGATGCGTTTACTACAAACCCCTCCCAGGGCCACGCCTCTGTGCTGAGGGGCTGTCCCCAGGACGTGAGCTGAGGAGCAGTGGGGACTCAAGGCCTCTACCCACCTTCCACAAAGCAGTGTGGCTTTTATCTGTTTCACCACCAGGATTTTTGGTAATATTTGCTTTTTTATTTTTATTTTTATTTTTTATTTAACATGACTGAGTGAAAATGTACATTCCTGTATAAATTTGCATGCCCACCTATATGCAGCTTCCACTGCTCTCCCTGTCTGGTGACAGCATACTGTTCCTCTCTGCTCCATACATGTCTCATCCTCCCAACAGTCTCCTTTCCCCTCCTCTCCACCCACTCTCCTTCCGCCAGCGAGAGGTCAACAGGATGATATCCTATAGATGTATAGAACCATAAAGTGCATCCAATATATGGTCACTCTGCATTGCCAAGTCCAATCCAATTGTGTCTGAAGAGTGGACCTTCGTTATGATTTATGGGCAAGGGCAGCATTAGGGCCAGGGGCCATGCTCCCAGGGGAACCCCGAAACCACTGGACCATCCATTGAGGTCTTTTAGTGGAGATCTCAGGATGCACCCCTTTTTATTCTTGTGTTGCCAGTGAGACTCCTCTCTGTGAGCTCCATCGTGGCTATCACTGGTGGTGGCCGGGCACCATCCGGTTCTTCCGGTCCCAAGTCGATGTAAGCACCCACTCTTGTGGGTCTCTCTGTCTTCTCGGTTGTCTTTACCGCATGTCATTTTGGTCCTTGGTTAGCATCTGTTCCTGCTGAGTTGGGACCATTTGCTGTGTCCTTGGATGGCAGCTTGGCAGCTGACCTCAGATGCCGCTCACCAATGTGGGGTGCAGAGAACTCTCTTAGCAAAACACTAGTTGTGCCAATTGGCCTCGCTTTCACCTGAGAGCATGGTCACCTGCCCCCTGCCCCAGCTACTCTATCCTTGCAATATTGGGTTAAGATGGAAGGAGTACTCAAATTATGCTGAAGTCCACTTAACATCCTTCTTGTTTCTAATGTGTGCTATCACCGCTTTCTCCCAACCAGATTTCTAGCAACTGTCTATAAACTAAACCCTTCCCCCCCCACCTTCTCTCCCTCCTTTCCCTTGCAGCTGTCAAAGAGTCTTTTCTTCTATACACAAGTCTGTTTTTGAGATCTTATCGTAGAGGTCTCATACAATATTTGTCCTTTTGTCACTGACTACTTTCACTCAGCATAATGTCTTCCAGTTGAAACTAGGTTATGAGATCTTTCCTGGAATCATCATTATTCTTTATCATTGTGTAGTGCTCCATTGAGTATATGTACCATAGTTTACCTATCCATTCTTCTGTTGTTAGCCATCTGGGTTGATTCCATCTTTTTGCTATTGTGGACTGTGCTGCAATAAACATTCTGGTGCATGTGTCCGTTGGTGTGAAAGGCCTTGAATCTGTAGGATATATTCCAAGTAGTGGAATTACTGGGTCAAATGGTATATCAATATCCATTTTTTTAAGGAAGCGCCAGATTGCCTTCCAAAGAGGCTGGACCATTTTGCAATCCCACCAACAGTGTACGAGGGTTCCACTTTCTCCACAGCCTCTCCAGCGTTTGTTGTTTTGTGTTTTCTGGATCAATATTTGCTTTTTGAAACCGTTCTGTGATTAAACAACGATCAACAAAGCTCTTTAACACGAGAGTGAAAACTTTACGGAATACGGCCCCAAACTGTACCGCTATCTCCTCACCCCAGTGCTCGGATGCCGCGCCCCAGTGCTCTGACCCTGATTAACAATCAGCCGGTTGCCACTGCGGTGGAGAGCCTCAGTCTCTGTTCTTTGCTGCCCAGCAGTCAGCCCCCTCCCCCTCCTGTGTTTCAGTAACCTGCCTCTGTATGTGTGTATTGGTTGTGCCCTACTAGGGAAGATGACATGTCCGGGTGGTCATTACCCCTCTTGCAGGAATGAGGGTCTAAGCACATGACCTAGGCTTAGCCAGTCAGGTGCTGCTGCCTGGATCTCTGAATCTGGAGAAGAGGACACAGAAGTGAGAATTGTTCAAAATTCCTGCCAGTAGGAAAGGCTGCAGGTAGAACCCGGTGTCTTGGTGGCAGGGATGCCGGCAGTGAGGTTCATGTGATTTGACTCTGGCCATGTATTATATGAATCCATAGATACGAAATGCCCAGAACAGGCAAATTCACAGAACAGGAAGTCGACTGATGGCTGCCAGGGCCCGGGGAAGGCAAATGACGAGTGGCTATCAATGCGCACAGAGTACCTTTGGGGTCATGAAAATGTTCTAAAATCGATTGTGGTGGTAGGTGTACAACCCTATGCCAAGTGCTGTCGAGTGAATACTCTCGGGGTCTGTTCTACTCTCGCCTGTAGGGTCGCCATGAGTACAACCCTATGAATATGCTAAAAGCCATTGAATTTTATCCTTTGAATGGGTAAATTATGTGATATGTGAATTATATCACAGTGACACTGTTACTAAGAGAAAGAATGAATCAGTCAATTAAAATTTAATAGATGTCCTTACCTCACAAAATAGACATGCTCCTGAGAACCTGGAAGCCAATGCCTTTACATATGTTATTGAACTCTACTGTAAAATTAAGAACATATTTTCATATACAAAGAGAAATCTGACCTCCTGATAGACTTTTTTAAAAATAACATTTAAGAGTATGACAATCTTTCTGAAAGTATAAGATTAAGGAAAAAAGTGAAAACATTATTATAATATCCAAGATATGTTCCGAAGTTCAGTAATGAGGTGAAAATTTAAAGTAATAAATTGCTGAGCTCAGAATTTTAAATATATTCCTTGTAGGCAGCTTCACTACAGGTAAAAGTAACCAGGCCAGGGAGTCCAGGGTGATGCAAATAGATAAGTGCTCATCTACTACCTGAAAGGTTGGTGGTTTGAGTTCACCCAAAGATGCCTGGGAAGAAAGATCTGGAGATCTGCTTCTGAAAGCCACTGAAACACCTCAGATCACCATGAGTTGGAATCCACTTGAGGGCAACTGGTTTCTCAGATAGTGAGCTAGCACAAGCTGCTGACTTCTCAGCTCCAGGAGTCCCACAGAGCCAAGACAGCCCATCACAGAATTAAGAGAAAATCTTAAAGTGGTAGGAATGTCTTTGGGCGACAGAGAGCAGCGGGTTCTGAAGGGTGGGCCAGATTAAGTGCAAAAGGAACAGGCCCAGAGGAATGGCCTGGGCACAGCTTAGCTGCTTCGGGGTCACCTTTCCTCTCCCCACCCATCTCCTGTGCAGACCTCTCTCGCCGTCATAAAACCCCAGTACCCTCCTGCTGTAAGGCGTGGGTGGACAGAACTGGAGCCAGGCTGGAATGGAGCCCGGAATGCAGTGGGTGTAGACTGGCATCCTGTGGGGTTCTCCTCTCGCCCCTCCCTCTCCTTGCCCTGATAGCTCCCCAGAAAGAGCATCCCTGAGAGGTAGGGGTGGCCTACGAGAAGTGTTCAGATTCGGGGAGCTTGCCAGAAGCTGTGTTCCCCGAGGCCGTTGCTCCCCTCCAGCTTTGAATGCACCTGTGGGAGCCTGGCTGGGGCCCGGCCTTCCCTCGTCCCACCGTGGCGTTGTCTGCTGAAGTGGCTGGTAAGCCTGCTGCTGTTGTGTGCTGTGGGGTGGACTCGGACTCCGAGCGACCCCGCATGGCAGCGTGTGGCCGCCCCACAGGGTTTGCATGGCTGTGATCTTTATGGGAGCAGGTCACCGGGTCCTTTCAATTGAGGAGTAACTGGTGGGTTTGAATCACTGGACCTTTTGGTTAGCAGCTGAGGGCTGAACTGTTGTGCCACCTGAACCCCTTCTGATACACCTAAGCCCACAGCGGAACCCACCACTGTCAAGTCAGTTCCAACTCATAGCAACCCTATAGCACAGAGTAGAACTGCCCCAGAGAGTTTATAATGAGGGCTGCTTGGTTCATACAGCAGACCTTTTGGTTAGCAGTCACAACACTTAACCACTGTGTCATGATTGTAAATGAAAAAGATGAAATAAAGGACTCCAGTTGGGCTGGATAACGAAAAGGATACAGCCAAGCAAAGAATTAGTAAACTGAAAGATCAGCTTGAGGAACTCATCCAGAAGGCATCAAAAAGGGGTGTAGCATAAAAATACATGAAAGAAAATCTACATATACATGGGAAATAAAAATAAAATTAAAAAAAGTAAATGTTTGAATAGTGCCACAAGGAGAGAGTAAATAAATATGAGAGCTGACAATGAAGTCTGCGAACTTAGTGTTCTAAGTGCTACATATCTCATTGTTGAGTATCACTGCCGTCCCCTTCGAAGTGCTCCCCTTCGGAAGGTGTGCACGGATGCTAGCACCCAGTCCACCCTTCAAAGCAAACTTGGAACTCTTTCCAGAATGCCCATTGTGCATGATGGCAAGGTGGCAAGTTCGTGAACTTAATTTTATAGGTGTCTGTGAGGCAGTTTTTAGCCAGTAAACAAATAACTATATTGGAACACGCTCTATACTCACCTGATCTGTCCCCCAGTGATTTTTTTCTTTACCCCAAAATAAAGGAAATGTTGAAGACATTTTGATGACATTCAGGACATCAAGAGTAATATGACGGCAGCTCTGATGAACATTCCAGAGCATAGCTTCCCAAGAGAATTACTTTGAAGGTGACCATAGTGACAGTCAGCAAGCAGATATGTAACACTTTTTCTAGGATGAGTTCAGGAACTTAATTGGTAGGCCTCCTAAGTAAATGGAGGGGAAACCAGTTGCAAAAATAATAACCAAGGATGTCCCAAAGTTAACTTTGAAAACATTAAGCTCGGTGAAATAAATCAGACATAAGACAAATGTTGCATGATTCTGCTTACATGAACTCTCTAGAATAAGTGATTGTACAGAGGCAGATGTTTATTAGTGGTCACCAGGGATGGAGAGGAGAAGGGAACAGTGATTTGTTGCTTAAGGAGTTCTAAGTTTCTGTTTGGAGTGATGAACACCTTTTGGAAATGGATAGTGGTGACGTTCGCACAGCATAATAAGTGTAATTAGTGTCAATGGTTTCTACACTTAGAAATGGTTAAAATAACAAAAATAGTATTTTGAAGATTAAGTATATTGAATATGTACCCAAGTCTTTTACTATAGACATAACATTAAAAATAAATGTATAAACCATACAGATTGAAAAAATAAAATAAAAAACAATGTCCTAGAGTTAAACAGAGATGACATGGTTCATACAATAGATAAGAATAAAGTCTAGATAAGGAAAAATATGCATACCAAGATACACTGCATGTGAAATGTGGTGTGTGTGTTTTTTTTCTTCTGTTAAACTACTACTGAATTTACGCCTTAACATCTCTCTTACACAGATTCTCTGGTAATCTACTTAGTACCCAAATTTTAACAACATGTAGTATATTTTTCCTAAATAATGTATACTGACTTCTTCAAAAACATAAATTATCTGAAACATCAGTGAGTGAGCTGTGCTGTAATTTTATGATGCCCTGAGGGCCGCCGCAGCATATGGAGATTTGGCAACTTTGGGGAAAAGTTTTCCAGTAACTAAAGAGCACGTCAGATCATGCATTGATATCAGACTTGTAAACAGCAACATGGATGCAAGAAGATGATTTGATACTTTCAAATTATTGAAGGAAAGATCTTCAAATTTAGAATTCTATATGAAGTTATTTCAGTGTGAAATAGATACATGTGTTACAAGCATAAATGATGGCAGAAATGTTAACCCCCAGATGCCCCTGTAGGAAGGGGTCCAGCAATAAGAAAAATAAATTCAGATGAAAGTTATACTTAGAAAGTCAAAGTTACTTAAAGAAAGAAGAGCCCTGATGGCCCAGTGGTTAAGCACTTGGGTGCAAACTCAAGGCTCAGCGGTTCAGATCGACCAGCTGCTCTGTGGGCAGAAGCGGAGGCAGTCTGCTTCTGTACAGATTACAGCCTTGGAAACTGTATGGGGCAGTTCTACTCTGTCCTAGAGGGTTTCTGCAAATCGGAGTTTACTCTGTGACAATGGATTTGGTGTTCGGTTTTTAAGAGTAGAAAGATTCATTTGAAAAGGTTTATATTTCCTTCAAAGCCAGATAACACTAAAAACAACACAAAGAGCAGTGTTATCTGAAACAACTGAGAGATAAAATCATAGCTGGCACCAATAAGGAGGACACAGGCAAAACCCAAATGATATAAAAATATGCCAAGGTCAATTTCTGATTTGGAAGAAAGACATTTATTAAGAAATTAATAGGGGGAAAAATATTGCTTCATAAAATGGGGTTACCAATCAAAAGAATTTAAAACAATAACAAGTATTATATCCAATCCAATGTGAGAAAACTAGATCCATCCACTGAGGGCAGAACAGAGGAAAATTAAAATACAGTAAATAAAAACTTGAAAAAGCAGATACAGGAACAAAGTCTAAGAGGACAATCATTACGATAAATGTAAATTAGTTTACACTGGTCAAAAGACAAATAGGCTGAAAACAAATGTTTTTAAATAAGACATTTATGAAGGTATAAAAAATTGAAAGTAAAATGATGTAAAAAGTTAGGTCAGGTGACTATGAATCAAAAGAAATCTAAGATAACAACAAACTACTCAGACTATTCAAAAATCTACTTCAGTGCCAAAAACACTGTATTAAACAAAAAGAATGCTAACACTACCACTTTTAATCAACGTTGTATTGCAGTACGGTAACACAAGGAAAAGAAATACAATGTATTGGGTTTCTGGCCCTGGGTAAAATAGAGTAAGCATGTTTCATCTTTTCTCTGAGAAAATAGCTACAAAGCCTGGACAGAGTGTAAGGAACAGCTGTTTGAGAAGGATGCTGAGTGATAAAAGCAAATTCCAAAAGATTAAATTTATATTGCTGAAATGACAAAATTTTAGAAATGGTGAACAGATTCGTGGTCCTCAGGGGTTAGGGATGGAAGTGGGGATGTGGAGAGGGAGGAGTGCGTATGAGAAATGCTTCTAAGGAAGCCTTGAACTGATGGAACTGTCTATTTTCACTTGGGGGTGGATACACAAACCTACATGTAATAAAATTGTGAAGAACGAAACACACACACAAATGAATTTAAGAGACACTTGGAGAAATTCCAGTTGTTTTACAATTTCTTAGCTGTGATATTGTCTTGTACTGCTTCTACAAGACGTTACCACTGAACGGGGTCTTGGTTATCTAGGGCTGATGACAGAAATACCACAAGTAGGTAGCACTAACAAATTTATTTTCTCACAGTTTAGGAGCTAGCCAAGCCAAGTGCCTCGCTTGAAGTCCAAATTCAGGTACTGGCTCTAGAGGAAGGCTTTCCGTCTCTGTCATCTCTGAGGGAAGGTCCTCCTCTTTTTACTTCTGCTCCTGGGCACTCCTCATGTCGCTTGGCATCTCTTTTCCCCCATCTCTGCTTCTCTGGCTTGCTTGTTTAGTCTCTTTTATATCTCAAAAGAGATTGATTCAAAGCACACTTTGCACTAATCCTGTCTCATTAATATAAAAAAAGACAACCTATTCCCAAATAAGATTATAGGCATAAAAAAATTGCCATCAACTCCATTCAACTCACAGTAACATTATAGAACAGAGTAGAAACCCATAGAGTTTCTAAGGCTGTAAATTCTATGGAAGCAGACTGCCGTGTCTGTCTCCCACAGAGTGACACTGACCTTTGGGTTAGCAGTGAAGCGCTTTAACAACTACACCACAGGGACTCCACCACAGCCACAGAGGTTAGGATTTACCACACATATTTTGGGGAGACATAATTCAATCCATAAGAAGAGGGTAAAAGATACATAGAATTCCTTGGCAGTATTTCTTATAACTGTGTGAATCTAAATTATCTTAGAAAAATTTCAGCTGTAAAAAATGGGCGAAAGGCATGAAGACATACTTTTCCAAGGAGGATTTCAGGATAGTAAGCAAACACGTGGAAGGATGCTCAGCATCACTAGCTGTGAACGCAGTGCAAACAGAACCAGGATGAGCTCTCCCTGCGCGTCTCTTAGGACAGCTAAAACATCAACGGTGATACCAAGTGGTGCTGAGGACGCAGAGTAGCTGGACTGCCATACACTGCTGATGGGAATGCAAAATGTTACAGCCATTGCGGAAAACAGCGTGGCAGTTTCCCATGAAGTCAAACATGGTAAAAATGGCGCGGGGGCAGTACAGTGACCAACTTCACAAAAAAGAAACTGAGATCAACAGCCCAAGGCAGATTGCTGCGAGGCGGGAGTCGGCCATGCCTCTTCTGTCCAGCGTCTTTACCAACTCTGACACCAGACATCCCTCCGCTGGCACCCTCTACTTCTCTGCTGGCCTGATGGTTCCGTGCAATGGCCACACGGAACTCACAGATTAGACTTACAATTACGGGGTTTATTGGCGGAGTAACAGGTGACGATGCAGGGTCAGGAATGGTCAAAGATAACAGTTCTCCCGAGAGGACGGCCTCTTTCTCCCTCCCAGCATCACTAGCTGTGACGGTATGGCCCTCCCTGGGGCCTCCCTGGACTCTCAGCCTCTGCCCAAAGGTGCTCAGCCTTCTTTGTTCATGGGCCAGGAAGGCCACCATGCCATCCCCTGCTGCTGCATCTCTCCTGCCACTGCTTCTCACCGTTTTCAGAGTTACCACTCTCCTCCTCCTCCTCGGTCTCCTGCTTCCAGGAGCTCCTCAGGGCAGGGATCCAGGGACTTCCTGGTGCCTGGCTGTTCTTTCTTGGCGCTGGTCGGATTCTCTTTTTCCTGCCTCTGGGGTGGCTCATTTCAAACCCAGCAAGATGGCAAAACTGACCAGCCTCTTTGGTGGGCTACAATGACCCTATTAACACAGTCTCACCTGGGTGGGAGTTACAAGACCGTGGCAAGAAAGGCCACACAAAAACAATCCACTGCTCCGCAAACACATGCTTACAGTCATGACCGAGCAGTTGTACTCTTGAGTACCCTCCCTAGAGAAGCCCTCAACAGAGGAAATGATAAAGAAACAAGCAAACAATGGAAGGTCTGTATCATGGAGTACTGCTCAGCATACGAAGGACAGAGCCATCTGAAGCATGAACCTCACCGGTGCTATCCTGGGTAAAAAAAAGCCCATCTCCAAAGTTACACGTAGTCTGATTCATTTTACAGGATAGCCTCAAAAAGTCAGAACCAGGGGTGGAGAAGAGACCAGTGGGAATCAGTGTAAACAGACGGACAGAAGGTGACGTAATACAGGGACAGCACAATGTGGGATATGGTTAGGCTGTTTTCTAGACATCTTAAAATTCCTAGCAGAAAACAAAAGTGAATTATCTGTCTCTGAACTTCCTTCTGTGAGGGAAAAATAAGCTTGCTAATTGCTTTTTAAAAAAATCACATTCAGTGATTTCTAACACCGTGGTGAACTGCAGAATTAAAAACTGAAACATGAAAGATAAAACTATCAGAAGGAAATGAAATGAGGCGTGTCTGACTCTGTGACTGGGATGGATGTCTTAAAGGCAGAAAAGGTATTAATGTGATTATATAAAAATATTAAATCTTTGTTCAGCAAAAGGCAGTGTAGACTAAATCAGAGAAAATATTTGCAATGTCTCCAACTCACTAAGCTTATCTAGACTGTATTGGAAAAAAAAAAAAAAAAGGTAAACGCGTTGTTGTAAAGTCAAATCTGACTCCCAGCAAGACTATACTGAGAACTACTAAAAATAAACAAGAAAAGTGGGTAGATACTATGAGTCATCAAGATGGCTCACACATTTATAAAGATGTGTCCAATGTCACTAGTCTGCACAGCAAAGTAAAGTGAGATTCCATTCTGTGCCCCTCAGATTGGCATAAATTAGAAAATACAGTGACCTTAGGCGTTACTTGGCTGACTGGCTGCCAGGATGTGGGGAAATCAGGCACCTCCCTCCGTTCAGAGCTGGTTGGAGGGTGGACTATCAATGCCCCTTTGGAACAATCAGTAACTATTATTGTGTGCATCATTTTTACCCAACATTCTCACTCCATGTGTGCGTATCTGTGTGTATGTGTGTGTGAGAGAGAGAGAGAGACAGAGAGACAGAGAGACAGACAGACAGAGACGTACATGTGATAGACTTTCATCCAAGTCCAGAAAGGGCTGCGCACGTGAACACTCACTGCAGCACTGTCTATGTATGGTGGGAAATTAAAGGTTAACTGTATATTCATCTCTACTAGAATAAATAAACTGTGATAGATTCATATTCAGCATTAGAAACACTAAGCTAAATGCACACATAACAACATGTGTATATCTTCCAAAACAAGTGAGAAAGTTGTGAAAAGGTAAGAAACAGAATGAGAGCCATTGCACCCACCTTTTAGTTAAATACTAGACTGGCTTACAAAACACAGAACATCACCCACGAGTAATGAGTTTCTTTAAAACATCATTAACATGAGACCAAAGGGCCCAAAATTACAGGAAAGACAAGAAGGTCAGAGGGCAGGGAAACCAGAGTACTGGAAACGGAACAACCAGAACACAATAAATGAGCGTGACGGCACACTGTGAAAATACAGTCAATATCACTGAATCATCTGTGCAGAAATTATAAACAGCAACCTAATTTGCTGCATAAACTTTCACCTGAACTACAATAAATTTTTTTAAAAAGAACTATAGCATAATACCACTGATGTCAATTTAAAACATTTGCATACACGAAGCACCGTCAGTGTTTTACAAGGATACGTATCTATCCAAACATTTACACACTGAACACACTAAACAGAGTAGATGGCCATGGGACAGTGGAAGAGAATGAGAGTTGGGAGTGGGAGTAAAGTCAAAAAAATTAAGCAAATAAAATAAGAGAAGTCTTGCACAGACCAACGGCCACACGGTGGAATGAACTGAGAAGCAGAATTACTCCTCACCTGAAAAAAATTTTCTTAAGTACCCTTTTTTCATGCAGAGCCTCTGGCTATGATCGGGACACTGTGCCCCTGTGGAGGCATTCCTGCTAAGTGGGGAAACCAGAGACAACTCAAGGCCAGACCACGGTGGTGGCCAGATGAGATCTCTTATCAGAACTATGGTACTGACACATACTCAGTGGTCTAGTCAGTCATCCCAAACGTAACATGTCAAACTGAATTCTTGATGCCCGGGCCTCAAAACTGTGGGGTTCTCACAACTCACCCCACTACAGCATCCTGGTTCATCCAGCTGATTAGGCCCAAACCCCTAGAGTCAATCTCACCTCTTGGTTTCTCTGTCACTGTACGTGAGAAGTGTGTCCGGGATCCAGCCACCTTTTGTTCAGCACTGTCACTCTAGTCCAAGTCACCTTCACCTCCTGCTCAGATCGTTACAGTGACTTCCCAGCTATTGTCCTGATTGCATCACCCCTCTGCTCAAATTTCCAATAGTCTCTCATCTTCTTCTGAATAAAGCACAAAACCCTTACCACAGCCCGCACGGTCCCCCGTTACCTGACCCCAGCTCCCTGCCCAAAGAGCCAGTCATCCGTCCCATCTATTTCGACTCACGGTGACCTCACATGTGCCGGAGCAGAGCTGTGCTCCATAGGGTTTCAAAGCCTGATTTTTCAGGAACAGATCACCAGGGGTTTCCTCCAAGGGGCCTCTGGCAAGACTCAGACTTTCACCCTTTCAGCTTAGTAGCCAAGTATGTGAACTGTTTGGCAGCCTCCAGAAACAGGAACGAGACCCAGGTAGCTGAGGCCGATAAGTGAGGAGAGAGGGTTAGGAGATGAGTCCTTGGTTGAGGCAAATAGTTCACATGAAGGAGTAACACACACAGCTGCTGACTAAGAGGCTAAGGGTGCCTGGGACACAGGCCTGGTCAGTCACCCTGGGACTCCTGGGACACAGCAGGTAGACAGTAAGTACCTGAGGAGTGAGGGGATGAGCAAGACAAGTAATCAAGGTTACAAGGCACGTGCAGTGAGAACCCAAGTGAAGGAAACTGGAGCAAGTCCGTGCGGGCCAAGCATGACTTTGAGTATACGGAATTCAGGACCATCTCAAGAACAGGTTTGATCAAAGATAGGCAAATTGTGGAATGACATCAAGGGTATCAAACATAAAGAAAGCAAGAGATCATTAAAGAGACAGAAAACAGAGAAAAGAACAAAACATATGTCAGAGAGACTTTGAAAGTTGCTCATGGGACTGAGAGCTCCCCTGGGCAGGACCCCAGATGCTCGTGTTCACCACTTGTCATGGAGTGAGTTGTGTCCCCCCCAAACATGTGCGTACCCGTTTGGCTGGGCCTTCATTATTGGTGTTGCGTGATGTTGCTCTGTGCTGTATACCCCGCCCCTGTGATGTTAATGACAGAGGGTGGAGAACCGCTGTGTTGGTGAGGCAGTACTCACTGTGTAAGATTGTTTTGTGCCTTGAGGCAGTCTCTTAAAATACAAAAGAAAGCAGCTAGAAAGTGAGTTGGGGACCTCACACCTCCAAGAAGAAAGTCTGGGAGAAGAACACATCCTTTGGAAAGGACCTGGGGTCCCTGCCTCTCAGAAGCTCCCAGTGCAGGGCAAGACTGACAGCAAGGAACCTTCCTCCAGAGCCAACAGAGAAAGCCTGCCCTTGGAGCTGATGTCCTGAATTTGGACTTGTAGCCTACTGGGCTGTGACACAATAAAATTTGTCTTTTTAAAGCCATCCACTTGTGGTATTTCTTTCATAGCAATACTAGATGACTAAATCACCACTGAACCCCACCAGCACCTGGGATGCATAGTCTGGGGCTTTTTTTTTCTTCTTCTTCTTTTTAGTATACTATATTTTTCAGAAAAGTTTTAAGTTTATAGGAAAATGGCAAAGAAAGTAGAGCTCCCATAAGCCCCCTCTCTCCTGTACACAGTTTCTATTAAAATCTTCATTTCCCTGATACACTTGTCACTACTGATGAGCCACAACTGACACCTTGTGACAACACAGCAAAGCCCTTCATTCAAGGCAGGGTCCTCTCTTTGCGTAACGCAGTCCTAAGGGTTTTGACCAATGCATAATGTCACTTGTCTGCTAAGACAGTACCCTACCTACGATCCCCCTACTCATCCCTCCCACCTCTCCCTGAGCCTCTGGAAGTTGCTGACCTGGTCACCATCTCTGCAGTTTTGCCTTTTCCGGGATGTCATCAAGTTGGAACCACACAGCATGTAGCCTTGTTAGGCTGGCTTCTTGCACTCAGTAATGTTCATTTGAGTTTCCTCTGTGTATTTTCATAACCTGATAGCTCATTTCTTTTTATTCTTGAATAATCTACATTGTGTGGACAGACCACAGCATATCCATTCAGCTATTTTGAGGACAGCATGGATCCCAATCTGAGGCAATTATGAATAAAGGTGCTACAAACCTATGTGTGCAAGTTGTTGTGTGGACACAAGTGTTCTGTTCTCTGGGGTAAATACCTGGGAGCGTGCTTACTGGATTGTATGGACCATGGGGCAGCTGACACCAAGAGTGAGCCTGCGACTCGCTTCATGAGGAGCTGCCAGACTCAGCAACCGAAGCAGCTGAACCGTTGTGTATTCTGTGACTGTTTCTCGAATGAATGTGGTTTCTACATGAGCAGTATCAGGAGACACTTATCTTCTATGACATTTAATAACCTAACCAGATTGCTAGTCACCGTGTGTGTATTTATTTAGCATCATTTGTAAGTTACTGCTTTTCACACAAGATGGTGAAAATGTATACTTTGTCTAATGACCACAGACAATGGGACAACCCCCAGCCCCACTCACACAAAGTAAATTTTAGAAAACCTCGGAGATGGATGACTCACAGATAAAGTTACTGTCGTAACTTCCTGTGCACTGGGTGGCCTGGTTCCACCCAATGGAAAAGCAGTGATTGGAGCCACGGGTGTTCAACCCTCAGCAAGTCACAAAGTCACTTTCCCCTTGGCATACTCCTCCCACGTGACCATCATGTCACCTGCTATGCGCACACGCCGTGAAGTGTGCTGTACAAAAAGCCAAGGTAGACAGTGAGAGCACCTTGGAAAGAATGAAAGTGTGTAACTGGTAGATCTTTCACAAATATCATTGTCCCTTCAGTCAGTCGTCTGCACTGGGGAATGGTGGGCAGTGTGCACTGAGTCCCCTCTTCAGGGACTGAGTCGGACCTCGGTGCAGGCCACACTACTGTTGCGTGCCAATTGCCTGGGGGTTGGGGTGGAGATGCCCCTGGGCGATGCAGCATTAGCCAGGGCCAGCCAGGCCTCAGGCAGCCACCAGCCCCCGGGGTAAAACCTGCGGGCCCGGCTCCCAGGCTGTGAAATGGCCCCAGGAGCACAGGCTCCTTCCTGTCTGGCTCACCCAGCACCAGGGACAGCAGACAGACTGAGGAGAAACCCTGAAGCCAAAGGTATATTTCAGCAAGCTGTCGATTTATTACTGGAGAATTCAGGGAGAGAGAGGCGCAAAGAGGGAAGGAACATGGGAAAAGGAGAGAGAGCAGCAGGGTGGCCAATGGCCTTTCAAGGTGCTAGTTTGGGAGCCTCACTTCGGGAGAAAGGGCAGAGAAGGTGGCGACAGTACTAGGTACAGGAAGGAAAAATAGTTCGACTGCAAAGAGGAATTTTAAAACAGCAACAGAAGAACTCTTTAACAAAAATCATATCTAGAGTATGATCTCACTTATATGAATAAGCAAATACATAGAAACCAAAAATGATTAGGGGTGACCAGAAGAGGGAGGGAGGGAGAGGGGAGCGTGTGTTTAGGGGGTGTGGAGGGTGTGTGATCTTCAGTGTGGTGGTTGGTAAAGCAGCACCAGAAAGGCTGCACAACTGGAAGAGGGAGATCAGCACCACTAAACTAGCTGCTCATGTGGGGGCTGCTGAACTGGGGTGTGTTTTGTTGTGTATGTTTTCTTCGCACATACACAGACACACAAAAAAAATGTTAAGTCTGACCTCTGTCTTCGAGTATGTAGCCCAGAAATGCATGTGACTTCACTCTGAACGAAACTTGGGAGATAGTAAAGAAAACAAACAAATAAACAAATCATCTCTAGAATAGTCCAGAAGAAAGTTTAGAGGATTCCGGGTTGTTTTCTTTTTTAACATAGTATTTTTTTATTGTGATTAAGTGAAAGTTTACAATCCAAGTCGATTTGCTGTATAACCCTGAGCACCTGCCTCCGGATAATTCCATCTGCTCTCCTCACCCTGTGACAGCACACTCTTCTTTTTCACTCTTGACTTTCAGTATCCACTCAACCAACACTTGTCCCCTCCTCTTCCCCCTCTCCTCTCCTCTCTAGAAAGAAACCAGTTGGACAGCCGCATACACATATTAAACCGTAAAGTACACACACCACCTACATCACTCGTGTCCTAACAAGAGTTTGTTTCTGTTCATGAGATGTCAACAATTACTCCATAGTTTAAAGATGGGCATGGTAGTTATCTACTTCAAAAGATCAACGATCTCTGAAATCTTCTAGTTTCTTTCAGTCGTTATGGATGCCCATAATGTAGTTAACTCCTTTTCGTAGAAAACTCTGTATCTTCAGTCTGTTTCACCTAAATTTCCTGGGTTTATGTGAAGTTTTGATGGTTCTACCTTTACTTCCTTTTGGCTCGTACATTCCTGTCTTCTGTAGTTGAAGACTAAGTCTTTGTTCACTGTTTATCTTCTTTTCACAAGTTTATAGGCTTGTCATGTTTCTCCTCAAACTTCATCTTTCCAGATCATCCTTTTTCAACTGGGAGGGGAAGAACGCAGAAAGAAAGGAAGGAAATTTATCAGGAATGCAATGTGTTTGGTTCCATCTTCCCTGAGCATATCACAGCCTTAGATTGGCAGATATTTATATTGAGAAGGTTTGCATGTAATTCTGATGGTTGGTTCTACCTTATTGCAAACATTGTTCTGACTGGGAGAGTTCTGATCTTTCTGTTCCATCTGCCTTCATTTCTGTGATAGCTCTTGTTTGCCATTCTAAAGGAATAAAGTTTCCATTCATTGTGAGACTGACAGTGGTTGGGGATTGCAAGGAAAGTTGGCACTAATAAAAATTACACTGGTACTTACCTATAAAGCCCAGAGACCTATCAGATTTTCCTTCGTGTAATTTCACCTAACCCAATTATTTCTTCTCCACCAGCTTTTCTTCCAGCAGTTTTCCCTGAAAGCAATCGGCTATGGAAATGTCCAATGACAGCTTCTCAAATGGCTTCATTCTGATGGGTATTTCTGATCACCCGCAGCTGGAGATCATTTTTTTTGTAGTCATTCTTGCCTCTTACCTGATGACCCTGGTTGGGAACTCAGCCATCATCCTGCTGTCACACCTGGATGCCCGGCTCCACACACCCATGTACTTCTTCCTCAGCAATCTCTCCTCCCTGGACCTTGCCTTTACCACCAGCTCAGTCCCCCAAATGCTGGTCAATTTATGGGGCTCAGACAAGACCATTAGCTATGGTGGCTGTGTGACCCAGCTCTATGTTTTCCTTTGGCTGGGGGCTACTGAGTGCATCCTGCTTATGATGATGGCGTTTGACCGCTACATGGCAGTTTGCCAGCCTCTGCACTACGCCACCATCATGAACCCTTGGCGCTGCTGGCTGCTGGCTGCCATCGCCTGGTTGGGGGGCTTGGGCAACTCTGTGATCCAGTCAACACTCACTCTGCAGCTCCCACTGTGTGGGAACAGAAGAGTGGACAACTTCCTGTGTGAGGTGCCTGCCATGATCAAACTGGCCTGTGGAGACCCGAGTCTCAACGAGGCTGTGCTCAATGGTGTCTGCAGCTTCTTCACTGCTGTGCCTCTAGGCATCATCGTGATCTCCTACTGCCACATCGCCAAGGCAGTGCTGAAGATCCACTCTGTGGAGGGACGGCGAAAGGCCTTTAATACGTGTTTCTCCCACCTCATGGTGGTGTTCCTCTTCTACGGCTCAGCTATCTATGGGTATCTGCTTCCAACTAAGACCAGCAACCAGAACCAAGGCAAGTTTATTTCCCTTTTCTACTCTGTGGTCACACCCATGGTGAATCCTCTCATTTACACTCTGAGGAACAAGGAGGTGAAAGGGGCTCTGAGAAGGCTGCTGGGGAAAGGAAAGGAAGTGTGCTGAAAGAAGAGAAAAACCCCCATCAACTATTGCTTCTTCATCTGTACCCATTTTTTCTCATTAGCTGTCTGGCCAGGGGAACATGAGTAAAAACTATCCCTGTGAAACCAAGTCACGTTCCTGACAGCCAAAGCATGTCCACTGTTACTTGCAATGTTCTATACTTATTTATCAAAATGCCTACTCTGGACTCCAGATGACAGGCAGACATAAGTGTCCAGGGTTCCGAGGTTATTGACCTAGTACAGATCTATCTCCTTGTGTCTGTCTCTGCAGTCCACATGTTGTTCACTAAACCTTATGCTCCTGGAGAATTCTGTACTTTTCTAAAGAAAGTAACTCAACTGGCAGCATACTATATAACATAGCTATAATCCAGGTATAATCAAGCCAGGTATCGTTAACCCCAAGTGAAGACCTACATAGACCAGGGTTGTGCTCACAGGCCCACCCCGCACTGGTTTGCCGGTCCCTCATTGTCCCCGCCTCTCAGCGTTCGGTCTGGTTGCCCATACCTTCCGTCCATATCGCTGTCATTTTTTCTCTCCCTCCCTCACTTCTATGTCTCATTTCCCTTCTGTTTCACTAATATTTAGTGAGAAAAGGTAGGAATGCCTGTTTGCCTTTCAATACTAGCAAAGAGGACCTGCCGCTATAGATTTTTTCTTAAAAAATCATTTCTCCTCTTACTGCAGGCAGGAGAGTGGGTGGAAAGGAGAGGATAGGATATTGTTGGGAGGATAGGGCATGTATGGAGCAGAGAGGAATAGTGTGCTGTCACCGGGCAGGGAGAGCAGTGGGAGCTACATATAGGTGGGCATGCAAATTTATATGGGAATGCACATTTTCACTCAATCTTAATTAAAAAAAAAAAATGTATCATCCTATGTAAAAGTTCAAACTGGTAGATTTTATCTAGCATTTGGGTATGCCAGTCAGCTTAGTAGATTACAGAACTCTCTGGAAGTTCTTAAGCAAGTTGAAGAGCCCAATAAAGATTGTCCATTCACAAAGCATGTTTTCTGCTCCGAGATCCAGTCCTGCAGCCCTACATTCCTTGGACTTAGTACTCAATCCAGTCCACACAGGCCACCTAGAGGAATTTAGGTTTTGGAAATCAAAACGCCAACTCATGACGCTGTGCATTACTAAAATTGTCAAACGGACTCCTACCTGCCACCACATTTCATATATTATTTCCCAAGACAAAGAAGTTATTTTAAAATGAACAAGTTATTTGGCAACTACATCACAAGAGAAAGGCAAAATTGTTTTAGGAATAGTTTCAAAGGGTCTTGGGCTTTGGGTCCCCCATTGCAACTAAACACATGATTTGTATACAGCAGACATTCAATAAATGCTTGGTGAATAGATTTAACAAGCCTCTTGAGGCTCCCTTTTTCATGGTAGGTGCTAGATTTGTCAAAAGGGCCATCTTCATATTTGCCAGTTTGAGGTCATTCTGTCCCTTGGGTAACACTGAACAGGAAAAAAATGGCACATGTCCTCCTTTCCCACATGTCCACAAAGACATAGTCAGACTCTAATAATATTGCCTCATCCTAAAGGTTCTATGAGTTGGAATCAACTTGGTGGCAATGTGGTTTTTGTTGGTTTGTTTGTTTTTATCCTAAAACTGTTTTTCTGGTTGCAGATCAAAGCCCTGTCTTATTTTTCGGGCAATTACACAGGTGTGTCTCCAGAATAGCCAACTGGTGACATCATCTTGGTGAATTCATCAAAGTCCAGAATCTTGGAGGCTCAAAATGTGATTGATTAGTAGACTCAGATTAGATCAGTTTCTCTGAAGGAAGGCTCACCATAGCCAGGCTCCTAAAGGTTGATGCATAAGCCAGAATCCAGTTGATTAATTTATGAGACCTGTAGCTACCAAAGGGACTGAACAGTAATTTCCTCCAGCCAGTTCATTAGGGTTTAGATAATTGTTGTCAGAAAGTTGGACAGCTGTAAAAAATAATTTGTGTGATAGTTATATTTACAACACTGACTTAAAAAGAAAAGAAAAAAAGCAGTTGCTGAGGCTGCTTATGTCTAGCCAAATGTCTCATGGGATTTGGCTACCTGATTTGGAGATTTAGGATTCAGTTTCCTAGTGCCTGGTGTCTTAAAACCTTTCAAGCAGGCATCTAAGGCACAGCAGAGAAAGCAGAAGAGTCTGGAATACGAGAGGGATATGAAGTGTTTGGCAACTGCCTCCTTTGTCACATGACCAGAAGAACTGGATGATGCCCAGATACCATTACTGAATATTTTGATCAAATGCTCTACAGAATGGAATTTTAAATCCTCAGGGACTCTATACTTACCAGAGCCTTGGAGGCTGAATGAACCCCTGAAACTAGTGCCCTGAGACAATCTGTCAACTTTAAAAAAATATCCCCTGAAATCATCTTAAAATGAAACAACTGTGTAGCTTAACTAGCAAAGCACTCCTGCCTGGAGCATGGGCTTTTCTAAGAATTATCTACAGATGATTAAATTGATAACAGCAACTCAAAAGATTAGATGGGGACCTTAGGAGACAGTGGACTGATGCTAATGAGGGAGGGACAATTCAGAAAAGGAGAGTGAGGATGGTCTCTGAATTATACATGTAGAAACTACTGAATTGGTATATGTTTTGCCATGTGTATTCTCAACAAAAACGACAAAATAAATAAAACAGGAGAAAAATCATAGGCCTTCTTTGACATTTTGTAGTTCTACAGAGCTTCCCTGTGGAAAGTATGGGTCATTTTGAAGCTAACTTTGAGTTCACGGAGTCGTGAAACACCAGAAACTATAGAGAGGAGAAAAAGCTGGTGGCCATCGTTGAGAAGTGACTGCATCAGGCAGACAACATACGTCATCAACAACCCGTGTACTCAAGTTCCATTCTGAACAGCAGGCATGAGACAAAGCCAAAAATTGGGGGGAAGGGACTAAAAATGGGATAACTTCCTTGTTATTAAGGAGTCTGAAGTTCTATTTCTGGGGTTCCAGAAAAACAGTATGTTTAGTGTCTTATTCAGTTAGAAATTTGGAAAATGAAAAATAAACCAAAGCATCCACACCCATATAAGTTTCCTTAGTTAACACAGCCCCAAATGAGGAAATCCCCTTAGTTGGATTCCTTGACCAGCCTCAGCTGCAGATGGTTTCTGTGGACTTTTGCTATGCAATGTGTGCGGGGACATACAGCCTCATTATTGGTGCTTTTTCACACCATTTGCTTTTTCAGCAGCTTCCCTTTCTTAAGCTGCATCCCAGATGTTTTACAACCTATGTGGCCCCAACAAGAGCACCACAGGCTGTGTGACCCGTCTCTGTCTGGTCTTAACCATGTCTGGTCTTATCCCTCTGCGCTGCTGATGTGCTCTCTCAGCAGTGACAGTCTATGGTCACTGCACTGAATTCCACCAGCTCTCTGCCACATCTACGTACAGCAGTCAAGCAATGGTATCTCTGCTACCAGTTGGCACCTCCGACTTGGAAGAATATTTTGATAACTCCTTAGGGCAAATACCTGACACCCTGCAACTGGCCCTATGGAAGTTGAACACCTTGACGAAGGTACTGTGGAGATACATCCTTCACTGAGCTCCAGGTTCTTGTGGCCAATGTCACCTTCCTATTGGTCCCCTGGGCTTGATTCTTTCCTCTTTTGGTGACATTTTTGAAGCTGGCTAAGAATCTGCTCAGTCAAGGACAGAGAGGAGCAAAGGCAGCAGTTTTCCTTCCTTTGGGACAGCCACCTCTGACTAAATCTCACCTGAGAATAGGTATTTTCTGTTCTCATTATGGTCACACTCATGTTTCACCATCTCATCTAAAATCTATAGGACAAGGACTATAAGGGTGTACTGAAGAAGCTTGGGGGGATGGTGGAACTCTCAGAACACACATGACCAGGGCAACTGAGAAGCAATGTTCTGCCCTTGCTTCTACCCACAAGGAGATTCTTTCTGTCCCTCCTGTCAGTATTTGAGATCTGACAATAAAGTTCACAAACTCATCCTAGAAAAAGTGCTACATACCTCATTGCTGAATACCACTAGAGTCACCTCTGAAGTACTCACCTTGGGAAGCTGTGCACCAACATCACCACCTAGTCTACCCTTCAAAGCAATTTTGGTACTGTTTTTCTGGAATGGCCATCAGAGCTGTCATCATATTACCCTTGATGTCCTGAATGTCATCAAGAGATCTTCCTTTCAATATTTCCTTTATCTTCCAGTAAAGAAAAAAGTCATTGGGGGCCAGATCAGGTGAGTATGGAGGGGGTTCCGATACAGTTATTTGTTTGCTGGCTGAAAACTCCCTCACAGACAACTATACAATTAAGTTCATGAACTTGTCACTGTGCTCAATGGTCATTCCAGAAAGAGTTCCAAAATTGTTTTGAGGGGTAGACTAGGCACTGGCACCGGTGCACAGCTTCCCAAGGGGAGTACTTCAAAGGTGATCATACTGATATTCAACAGTGAGGAATGTAGCACTTAGAACATTTAAGTTCACAGACTTAATTGTCAGGTCCGTTTACTCTGCCTTCTGAATAGGGATGCAGCAAGACAGCTTAGAAAGTTCATGACCTTAGAAGTTAAAAGATTTGAGGTTCTGGTGTACTCTGCAACAAATTAGCTAGGCAACCAGGTTTCTCCAGTCCTCCATATTATCATTCATAAAATAGAACACTTGTAAGGATCTTTTGTTTGGATCCACAATCAGTGCCCATAGAAGCAGCAGTTAAGAAATCAAGCTATGTGTTGCATTGGGCAAATATGCTGTGAAAGATCACTTTAAAGTGTTCAAAAGTAAAGATGTCACTCTGAGGACTGGGGTTCACTTGACTGAAGCCATGATATTTTCAATCACCTCAAATGCATACAAAAGCTGGACAATGAATGAGGAAGATCAAAGAAGAACTGATGCCTTTCAATTGTGGTGCTGACAGAGAATATACCATGGAACGTATTAAGAAAAACAAGGTCTATCTTTGAAGGCATACAGTCAGAACGCTCCCTGGAGGCAAGGGTGGCAAGACTCCATGTCACATACTTTGGACACATTATCAGGAGGGACCAGTCCCTGGAGAAGGACATCACGCTTGCTATAGTAGAGAGTCAGAGATGGTGTGGTGGTCAGGATTATGTCAACTTGTCTACTACATATTCGGCTGCTGTATTAAGTGGCAGGGCAGGGTTTGTGGTGGCTCCCTGCCCCTCGGCTCTCATCTTGCGATCTTTTACTACAGCTGCTGGTCGCTCACGTGGCCAGGAGCTCCTACTCTCCTGTTCCAGCGTCTGGTTCCGGGACTTAACTAGCAGCTATTGGACTCATCAGTCCTTACAGTCGGCACTTGAGAGTCCTGCTCCCTGAGTTCTCCAGCCTCTGCCTGCTCCTGCTCCCTGACCTGCTGATCCTGGTTTTGCCAGCCTCTGTCGCTTTGTCTCACCACCAGCTTGGGATCCACTGACCTACACAACCGGTGATCTAGAACTCTGGTCTCTGACTTGCTGACTTTGGGTTCCTCAGCTTCCGTGGCCATGTAAGGCTTGTGCCAGAGCTTGGGACATTCAGCTTCTGTGATTATGTGAGCTATTTCCTATGTATGTATGTATCTATCTATCTATATATTATATATCTTTCCTTGTACCTACACCTGTTACTGGTTTTGCTTCCCTAGAAAACCCAACCTGAGACAGATGGGTTGACACAGTGGCTACAGTACTGGGCTCAGGCATAGCAGTGGCTGTGCAGGATCCGGCAGTGTTCCATTCTGCTGCACACAGCGTCGCTGTGAGATAGAACCAACTCAACAGCACCTAACAATAACAAAGAAGAAAATAGATGATGCTTATTATAGTGGTTACAAAACTGCTTATTGTTACATAATTGAAGAAGGAATACTAAGGAGATTTATCAATCTGTCTCACACCCCACCACCCTCCATTATATCTTGACTGAGCATCACTCTTCTGTGCTGTGACTCTCCACAACTGATGGATGTTTGAAGGCAGGCTAAATTGAAAGCAGAGAGACCACCAATGAGGTTCCCGTGATAAGGTGAAACTTTAGTGTTAGCCTCCGCTCTTTTTTTCTCTCACAGTCCACATTCCAGTTCATCAAGCTTCCTCTTCACAGTATATCCTTCTCTCAAACTTCTCTGCTATTATCTTTGTCAAACTCACCTTTGGTGATCATCTAGACTACTATGAAAGCTTCCTGTCTTAGCTATCTAGTGCTGCTATAACAGAAACACCACAGGTGGATGGCTTTAACAAACAGAAATTTGTTTTCTCATGGTTCGAGAGGGTAGAAGTCAGAAATCAGAGCACCAGTTCTAGGGGAAGGCTCTCCTCTGTTGCCTCTAGTGGGAGGCACTTGTCTCTTCAGCTTCTATTCCTTGGCTCCTTGGTGTTCCTTATATGAGATGGCATCCATGTTTCTCCATCTCTGCTTTCTTCTTGCTTGTTTAATTTTTTTTATACCTCAGAAGAGATTGACTTAAGACATATCTTACATTAATAGTGACTCATTGACATAACAAAGAAAATCCATTACCAAACAGGATTATAACCACAGGCATAGGGGTTAGAACTTACAATACATTTTAGGGGGACACAATTCAACCCACAACACCTCCCAACTGTTCTCCCTGCTTCTTCCCTTCCCCATTGTAATCGTTCTCCACCCAGGAGCCAGAGTTATCACTTTAAAACATTAGATAGCATCCTTCTGTGCTCCAGGTTTCACACAGTTTTCCATCCCACTTGGCCAAAGCCCACATATTGGAGTACAAGGCCTGACATGGCCTATCTCCTGGCTGCCTCTTTGACCACCTTCTCTCCCCTCTTTCCCTGTGCAGGCTGCTCCAGCCACACCAGTCTCCTGATGATTCCTTGATCTAACAAACCTCTCTCTCAGGGCTTGGCAATTGTCATTTTTGTGATCTGAAATCCTGTCACCCCAGGTATCACCATCTTTTACGCCCTCTGTTTTCCAGTTCTCTGTTCTACTGTCCTCTCATTAGGGAGGCCTTCCCTAACTACCGTATATAAAATGACACCTCCCTGCCATTCTAGCCCCTTTACCAGTACCAGTTGTTGTGCAGCTGATTCTGATTCATGGCAACCCCATGTGTATCAGAATAGAACTGTGTTGTACAGCATTTTCAATGGATGATTTTTGAGAAGTAGATCACCAGGTCTTTCTGCTAAAGTTTCTCTGGGTAGACTTGAACTTTCAACCTTTTGGTTAGCAGCCAAGCACACTGGTCACCCCCACCGCTGTAGCTGCATACTTTATTTTTCTTCAGGGCATTTGTAATCACCAGCTACATATTTGGTTGCTATTTCCCCTCTCAGTAGTGGAAGTTTCACAAGGACAGAGACTGTCCGTTTTCTTTAATAGTGAAAATAAGAAGATGAATACAAGCAGTACATAAGAGATAGGATTTCACAGAGCTTGGTGACTGGTCAGTGCAGGGGTGACTGAAGGGGACAAGTCTAGAATAACTCAGGTATCATATTTAGTGAGTGAATGAATGGTGCTGTTATTTATCAAAAAAGACCATATGTGTAGGAGCAGTGAATAAAAGCAAGGGAAATAGTATTTGTCCTGTCCACTTTGATAACGTGATTGTGAGAATCAAATATGGTCAGAAACAGAAGCCCTGTATGAACATTGTAAACCGAACCAAAACCCAAACCCATTGTCATCAAATCAATTTAGACACACAGTGACCCTACAAGACACACAGAACTGTCCCATAGGTTTTCATAGCTCTTAACCACTGTGCCACTAGGATTCCATGGAAATTGTAAAGTATTACACAAAGTATATTAAGAGCTGTAACTTCAAATTTCCATATATCTTCTACCCACTCAGCTCAACCTGGCCAATGCAACCAGCTGTGAACTCTTAAATCTTTTACCTACTATCAAAGGTTCCTCTGTGGAGCTCTTTAGAAAATTGGGTCTAATAACTTCCTTCATGCTGTGTTAATCACTGAAGCTACTTAATGTCTAATCTGCCCTGTGTTTTTGTAATTTTAACATGGCGTTCTCTATTAGAAAAATTCTAGGCAGTCAGCAGGGATTTGAGGATGGAGACTTCTTCCATGTTCCGTTATCTATATAGCTGGATCTACTCTGCTTGTATAAGGCAGTGGCCACTCAAAAAATACCCACAGACACACCCTTTGTTAGGGGAGAAAATGCACTGAACTCTTCAAATAGACAAAAATTAAAATATTAGTAATAGCCAGATAACCAGGCATGTGTACACTATTGGATCCAGTCTTTTTACTGTATTGAAATACAGAAATAATTACATTTATTATCAAAGATATACACACAAGAATATCCCTAATAGTACTTAGAAAGACAGAAACAGGAGGAAAGTTTCCGAATGTTCATCAAAAGGGAACTAAATGGCTGAAGGTTGATTTTTGGTACATGCCCACATGCAACAGTTTTTTTTTAAAAAAAAAAGGTGGATGGAACAGAAAAACTTTAAGGACATAGTTAATGAAAAACAGCAACTTATCATTTAAGATCCAGAAAAATACACACACTCTTAACGTTATTTCCTGTGAGGAGTAAGTGTAGTTGGGGGAGTAAGGTATAAAAGGAAGCTTCTTTTTTTAAAGACAGAATGTTTTATAGTGCTCGCATAATACTAAAAACAAAATTTTAGACAGAAAAAGAACAGTGTAGAAGTGAGTTCTAGTCCTACTTCTGCCATTAGAAAGTCACTCAAACTTTGCACCACGGTTTCCTCAACTGTAAAATAATAGTTGTATTGACTTCCTTTTCCAAGGGGTGTCTGACCCAACCCACACTGTTTTCAATTGCCTCATACACCTGTGAAAGTTGGGTAATTAAAAAGCCAGGCAGAAGAATTTATGCGGTGTTGGCAAAGCACACTGAATACACAGCGGACTGCCAAAAGAAGGAACAGATCAGTCTCACAATACAACCAGTATGTTCGTTAGAAGTGAGAGTGGTAAGATTTCCATTAGTTTACTTTGTACATGTCATAAAGAAAGACCAATAACTGAAAAAAAGGCACCATGCTTGGTGGAGGGACGACAAAAATGAGGAAACTCCACAATGAGAATGATGAACACAATAGCCACAGTCTTGGACTCAAATATACCAATGAGCAGGTAGGTGGCGATGGCACAGGACTGGGTCACGGTTCCTTCTATGTAAGGTTGCCATTCGTTGGGGGCAATTCCACAGCAACTAACAACATTGACTTCCAAGGGTTGTTTGGAGGGTAAAATGGGTTGTTATGTAAAGTGTTCCTATTAGTCTTGTCACCACTTTATCTGTACAATACGCCATTTGGCAGAGTTGGGGGATTGACCAACACCTGTAGCCAGGGCTCCAGTTTCTCAGACAGGACAATTAATCCTAGTAAAGGACGCATAAGATTCTGTCTTATCATTGGCGAAGAGTGCTGTCTTTGAACAGGTGCCGGAAACCAACTGGAGGGGGCGGTGCCCTAGAGCAGTGTTGACCAATCTGGCCCCGCGCTGCTCAGATTTAGGTCCTGCGCATGCGCATGGCTCTCGGAGTCCCGGCGTGCCCTGCGGCAGCTTCCGGTTAGGCGCAAAGGAGAAGTTAGCTTGTGTGGTTGCTGAGTGGGAGTGTGATGTGAGTTTTGCCTGACCAGACGAGGTGGTCCGAGGGCGGGCTCTTTGTGTCCTGGGGTTCCAGGAGGCAAAGGCTCTTGTGGCGGTGGCGTGGGGCGGGTGTGGGAACTGAGTAGCTGAGATTCCCCGGGGAATACTCATTTGCAAAGCTCCTGGGTTTCTTGTGCAGTTGAATGAAAATGTTGGTTCACTGAGGTACTTTTGCATCTGACCGTGCTTGTGATGGACGCGAAGATCACGTGGACATGCTACTTGCCCTCAGAGAGCTCCCAAGCATGCACTTACCAGAAACAAATACTAATATTAGGTGGGACAAGGTAAGGCGTCCTGGGAAAGTTATAGACAGACTCCAAAGACAGGAAATTTTGAGAATAGGATGATGTTCCTTCAATCAGTTCTTGTCTGGATTTCTTGTTTTCTTTGATAATAGAATTTTTCTTATCTTTGCGTTCCTAATGCCTAACCTCGGATGCCTTCCCTTCCCTGGTTGGGAGGGATGGAGACCAGCCATCTCTCATATTCATTGTCTATAAAATGAATGAAATCAAACTTTGAGGAAAGAGTGTGGCAGGCAGGTCAGTGTCTGTGGAATGAATGAATGAGACCATGAAGAAAGAGTTTATTGGGCAAGAGAAGTTTGTTGAGCAAAGGCAATAGTCCTGAAACGCAGAGTCTGTTGCGGGGACCAGCGCCTGGCCCTTTTACCTATGTCGGATTCAGAATGTGTAGAATAGTGGAAACCCTAGTGGCACCGTGGTTAAGTGCTGTCGCTATTAACCAGAAGGTCGTTAGTTCACATCCGCCTGGTGCTCCTGGAAAACTATGGGGCAGTTCTTCTCTGTCTATAGGGTCACTATGAGTCGGAATTGATTCGACAGCACTGCAGCTGGAACAGTGAAGGCCTTGACTGCCAGGGAGAGCTTTTGAGAGCTTAGTTTTTGGCTTATTGTGGTGGGAGTAGGAAGTCATTGGAAGTCCTAGTGGCACTATGGTGAAGAGCTCAGTTGCTGACCTAAAGGTTGGCAGTTTACACCCACCGGTCACTTCTTGAAACCCTATGGGGCAGCTCTACTCTGTTGTATAGGGTTGCAGTGAGTTGAAATTAACTTGACAGCATTGGGTTTTTTTGTTTTCAGTTTTGGAAGTTGTTGGTGGCTTTTGAACAGGTTGGAAGTACACCCAAAGTGCTCCTTAGAAACAAGAATGAGGAGACTTCATCTCACATACTTTCAGCATATTATCAAGAGGGACCAGTCCTGGAAAAGGACGTCATACTTGGTGGAGTAGAGTGTCAAGAAAAAAGAGGAAGATTCTCAACAAGCTGTGTTGACAGAATGGCTCCACAGTGGCAACGATTGTGGAGATGGCACCGTGCTAGGCAGTGTTTCCTTCTCGTACATAGTGCTCTGTGAGTCAGAAGTGACTCAATGGAACCTAACAACAGAGCTTAACCTTTCTCCTCTGCAGGCCATGTTCCTCTGAGCAATTTTCCCTTTTTGTGTTGTTTTATCTGATTTTGTAATCAAGGTTATGCTGACTTCATAGAATGAATTTGGGAGTATTCTATCTTTTTCTATACTTTGAAATACCTATGGTAATAGTGATGTTAACTCTTCTTAAAAGTTTGGTAAAATTTTCCAGTAAAGCCCTCAGGAACAGGGCTTTTTTTGGTTGGGAGCTTTTTAATTACTTTTTCAGTCTCTTTTTTTTTTTTTTTTTGTGATGGGCTTATTTAGTTGTTCTATTTCTGTGTGTTGGTTTTAATAGGTAGCATGTTTCTAGAAATTTGTTCTAAGTTTTCAAATTTGTTAGAATACAATTTTTCATAGTATTCTCTTATGATTTTTTTAATTTCACCTGGGTCTGTTGTGATCTTATTCATATCATTTCTTATATGAGTTGTTTGCTTCCTCTCCTGTTTTTGTTAATTTGGCCAATGGTTTATTGATTTTGTTGATCTTTTAAAAAAAGAAATACAGCTTTTGATTTTGTTAACTCTTTCAATCATTTTTCTGCTCTCTAATTCATTTAGTTCTCTGATGTTTATTATTTGCTTCCATCTGGTGCCCCAGGGGTTCTTTTGCTGCTCTCTTTTGACATGTTTGAGTTTATGGTTAATTCTTTGATTTAGACCTTGTTTTAGTCAGCTAGGGCTGCTCTAACAAATACTACAGAGTGGATGGCTTTAATAAAGGAAAGTTTATTCTTACATAGTCTGGTAGGCTGCAAGTCCATATTCAGGGTGTCCGCTCCAGGAGAAGGCTTTCCCCATGTTGGCTCAGGAGGCAAGTCTGATATTGCATCAGTCTTTGTCTAGGGAGCATCTTGATGCAGGAACCTCTGGTCTGAAGGATGCGCTCTTCTCCCGGTGCTGCTTTCTTGATAGTATGAGATTCCCACTTCTCTGCCTGCTTCTTTGTCCTTTTATTTCTCATAGGATGAAAGGATTAAGGATGGGGCAAGCCATACTCCAGGGAAACTCCCTTTGCAGTGAAGCAGGGAGATGATCCTGTGAAGGGATTTACAATCCCACCTTAATCCTTTAACATACAGCATGGGAAAACCACAAAATGGAGGACACTTACAAGCTACTGGGAATCATGGCCCAGCCACATGGCTACACATATTTTTGGTGGGCCACAATTCGATTCATGACAGACCTGTTCCTCTTTTTGGATGTATGCATTTATTAAGATAAATTGACCTCTGAGCACTGCTTTTGCTGTGTCCATAGGTTCTGTAGGATGTGTTTTCATTGTCATTTGCTTTTGTGATTTTTTTTTAAAATTCCGTACTTGATTTCTTTTGTAACCCAGTCATTTTTTAGCAAGTTCACTTTCCATGTGTTTGAGTTTTTTTGTTTGTTTTGTTTTGTTGCTTTTTCTGTTATTGATTTCTGCTTTATGTCTGAAAAGATGTTTTGTAATATTTCAGTACCTTGAATTTTGTTAAGGATTGCTTTGTGGCCTAACACATGGTCAGTTCTGGAGAATGCTTCATGGGCACTGGAAAAGCAAGTGTACTTGGCTGCTGTTGGGTGGAGTGTTCTTATATGTCTATGAGGTCAAGTTGGTTGATTATAGCATTTAGATCTTCTATGTTTTTACTGACCTTTTTTCTAAGTGTGCTGTCCTTCACTGGAAGTGGTATGTCGAAGTCTCCAACTATCATTGTGGAGCTGTCTATTTCCGGTTTCAAGACAGTGATTATATTATGTATTTTGGAGCCGTATCATTGGATGTGCAATTATTTAATATGTTTATATCCTCCTGGAGTATTGAGCCTTTAATTACTATATAGTGTCCTTCCTTATCCAGTGTGATGGATTTTAAAGTCTATTTTATCAGAGATTAAAATTCCACTCTTGTTCTTTTTTTGAATGTTGTTAGCTTGATGTATTTTTTCCATCCTTTGAGTTATGTTTTTTTCTTGTCTGAGTGTGTGTCTCCTGTAGGCAGCATATAAATGAGTCATCTTTTAAAATCCAATCTGTCACTCTGTCTCTTTTTTGGTGCATTTAATACATTTATATTCAGTGTGATTATTGATAGGGTTGAATTTAGTGATGTCACTGACATTTTTTTGTGCACTGTAGACAATTTGTTCCATTTAATTTTCTGTGATCCATTTAATTTTCTTTATTTTTTTTCAGCTTTGTCAATGTTGATGGCATTGTAGTTGCCGAGACTTCATGTTTTTCTTACTTTTTTATTTTGATGCATAGGATTGATAGTTTCCTTCGTGGTTATATTAATATTTACCCTGCTTTTCTAAATTTAAACCAGTCCTTAACTTTTTTATATCACTTTGACTTCATTCTATGTGAAAGATCTATGACTACATTTTCTTTTAAGTTCCTCTTTTCTGTTATGTTTACATAATGAATCTCTGTTTCCCTATTTATTTTTGTGATTCCCCTGAGTCCAGTTGCTTTGTTCTGTGTTCTAGTCTTGGGTTGTTACTTGATGTTAGTTCATTTTTCTAACCAAAGGACTCCCTTTAGTATTTCTTGTAATTTTGGTTGGTTTTTTCAAATTATCTAAATTTCTGTTTATCTGGAAATGTCCTAATTTTGCCATCATATTTGAGGGACAGTTTTGCTAGATATGTAATTCTTGACTGGCAATTATTTTCCGTTATGTTTTGTATATGTCCTCCCATTGCCTTCTTGCCTGTATGGTTGCTGTTGAGTGGTCTGAGCTTAGTCTTACTGCTTTTCTCTGTAGGTTATTTTTCATTTACCCCTAGCCACTTTTAAAATTGTCTCCTTATCTTTAGTTTTGGCAAGTTTGATTATAATATGTCTTGGTGTGCGTCTTTTGAGATATACCTTGTTTAGAGTTTGGTTAGTGTGTTGGATAGATATCTTCCCATCTTTCATGGTAATCAAAGAAGTTTTCTATCAAGAAATCTTTGACAGTTCTCTCTGTATTTTCTGTTATCTTTCTCTTCAGTACTGCAATCACTCGCAGATGTTTCCCTTGATAAAGTCCCATATAATTCTTAGTGTTTCTTGATTCTTTTTGATTTTTTTATCTGATTTTTCCTCAAATATGTTGATGTCATGTGCTTTATCTTCAGTCTCACTAATTCAGCCTTTCTTTGCTTCAGTTCTTCTCCTGTGGCTTTGTATTGAGTTGTCTAATTCTGTAATTTTATTATTAATTTTCTGAATTTGTAATTTTTGCCACCTGTTCAATTTGTCATTATGCTTTGCTGCACTTTATTTCATCTCCTTCCTGATCTCTTGAGGGGCTGTCAGTGTTAATCTTTATGATCTACCTCTGATAATTCCAAGAGGTTCTCTTCTTTGGAAATTTGTATCTTTGTTTTGTGAATTTTCTGAAGCCATCATGGTCTGTCTCTTTAAGTGATTTGATATGGACTTTTGTCTCCAAGCCATCAGTAAGTTGTTGAATTTATTTTATGTTTGTTTACTCTGTTCTAGCTTCTTGTTTTGTTTTGTAATATCCAAATAGGCTGAACAAGTATGGCAGTTTGGTTATTGGTGCCTTTGAGGCTCAAACATCCTGTTGCCAGGTGGTTAGAGCTGTTACTAGACATGTAAGCCCAAGAGTCCATTTACGTTTCTTGTATGGATTTAGCTCAGGTGTCCAGATAGTGGTGGTGCAGGCTCTTAGCCACTATTCTAGATGGGCAGGGGTGATTGGTGTAGGCACAGTATCTAGCTGCAGCCACTGAGAAAGGCAGGGTGCTAACATCCATCTGTGAGTGTTTGTGAGAATGGCATGTCCTCTTATGTCTGAATCTAGGTGAAGGAACAGTTTCTGTCTGAATTTATGGCTCAGGAGAGTCAGCAGACATTTTTTCTTTCTCCCTTCCTCCTGTTTGTTAATTTTTGCCTCTCTGAGTCTCAGAGAATGGCTCAGAGTGAGCTTAAAGGGTCCTGCTTTCAGCTCAGTTAATGTCCTCAGACTACAGAGCTGGGTGCAGTACAGAGAAAGGAGTAGGAAGTGCTAGGAGAAGGGAGAGAGGTATATTCCAAGGTAAAGATTTAGACCTGTACTCATGATAGGTTACACACAAAGACTTAGCTTTTGATGGTCTCGTGCTGTTCCTTACTGGTTCTGGAGGCATAAGTGGATTCTCTAGACAGTTTCTCCTTCTGGGGATGACACCCTATAACCACCACACTCAGCTCACCATGCTTACCCCCACCGTTTCCTGGTGGATCAGGTCTGGCAAATGCTACTCTTCCTTCCTCATTGTTCATTCCAGTTTCTCAACTTTCCCTTTGATGTTCTGGGCTTCTAAGATGTCATGTGTAATCATTGGTTCTTTTGGGTCTTTGTTGTTAGAGGGGTCAAAGAAGTGTCTGACCTCTCTGCCATCCTGGCCCCACCTCTTGAATAATTTCTTTTAGAAGAGTTACACAAAGCACATTCCTATGAAGCAGAGGTTAAAGATGTCTCAGATGTCCACCTTTTCCAAACTGCTGTCCCACTCCATCATCTTTAATATCAACTGCTCCCTATCCCTTCAGATCTCTCCCTCTCGTCTTTAGATTCCGTAATTTATTGCAACATCTCACAAAACTCACAAACCGTAAAAAAATGGCTCACATAGTTATGCAGAATGGCAAGTCTCAAGTCCATGGGTCAGGCATCAGGCTAGAGGCTTCTCCTGATTCATATGGTTGCAGGGGTTGATAAATGCAAATTGTCAGGTCAGATCACAGACTGCTGGCTCATAAGACTGGGAAAGCTGGAAAATCAGGTCAGATGACAGGCTACTGGCTCAAGTTCCAAAAACTGGGGTTAGATGATGACAAGCCAGATGCAGGGTTGAGAGGAGGAGGGTGAACTTCCCCAGAGCATTCATATATCTTGGAAGCAGACCATACCCTCAAGGAAAATCTCCCTATTTGATCAAAGTGATACAAGAGTATAATTTGAACAATGGTGGTAATGGTGGTGACTTGAGTTACACCCTATAGCAAGGCAGTGACTGAAGATACATCCCACCTTAATTCTGCCTAATTAAAACAATGGACAACTCTTTTCCAAACAGGGTAACCACAGGCGTAGGAGCTAGAATCCACAGCATATCACAAAAGGAAGATAAGTACATCAGACCACAAAATAGAGGATGACTCCATCACATAACTGCCAAACCATTGAAAATCATGGCCCAGCCAAGTTGACATATTAACCGTAACCATCACAGATTCAGATACCTTATTTGCATTAGCAGCAGTCTGTTCAGTCCCCTTGGTGGGCTACAAGCACCTTATTTTCAGAGTTTCACCCAATCATTGTGTCATAAGGGTTAAATCCAAAAGGGACATATTAATTAGTTCACTGTACTGGACAATCCTAGATTTTCAATTAAACTTCCTCATCAACTTCTTTCCTAGTATTTCACCACCATGCTGCTCTTCCCCACTCAAAAGCATGTAAAAAATGTCTCATTCCTACAATATTTCATCTATATCTCGTACCACTTGTTCACCCCAGGGCCTCTGTACACCTCCTCATTGGCAAAATAACACCTCCACTGTGGATCTTTCCCATTCCAGCCACGGACTGAGCATCTACAAAAACTTATACCTTCTCTGGGTCCAGCCTCACTCAAGGGAAGAGAATCCTTCTAACCTACAGCCTCCATTACACTAGGCCTCTCCAGGACTGCTGATCCAGGTTTTGGTTGCCTTCTTCCTACCAAACCTCTCCCACCAAACTCATCATTGGCCAAAACTGACCACTTAATCCAAGCCTCAAGAACCAGGGCAAAGCCTGGCTCTAATACAACTTGTTTAGCGTGCAACACATAGCACTCTGCCTTCAAGGAGACAGAGTTAGATTTTAATGCACCAACATCTTTAATTTTCTTGATTCCAGGTGGAGAATTATTGCCCTTTGCTTGGCCTTATTTTGGAGAATTCTTCTGAGTGTTTTTACTGCTTTAATTATTGATTCTAAATATTTACTGAATATAAGAATGTTGCTTCAGCAAATAAGAAATTATCCCTGTACAACCAAGGGCAACTTAAGAGAGCCAGTACTTTCTGTGGGCATAAGAGAGGCTTTGTGCATTTGTGAACTGAATGCCTCTCAAGGAGCTCGATTCCTCTGTTCCTCATCCCAACTTCTCCATAACCCCAACCACTCAGTTCCTGGTTTCCTTTTCTCACCTGTTGTCCCAGGTGTCCAAGTGCCCTCTGTACATCTTCAGCCAGAACCGTGGCTTCCTCAGTATTTTCTGCATGCTGCTCCCTCACCCAGGTCTGGACCTCCTCCAGCAAGATGATCAGAAACTGCTCCAAGGCCAGCGGCTTCAGGATTTGCTCTTCTGAATGCATTTCAGGTCTCAGCCACTAACAGCAGAGATCCCTGAGTTTGTTAAAAGCCTCATGGGGACCAGCTACTGGCTGGTCGCAGAACCATCTGAAGTGCTGGCCAGAAGCCTCAGAGTCAGTGCTGTTGTCATGAAGGGTTGATTTCTGTCCCTGCGTGGAGTCCTTGCTTGCAGCTGGGTATGCCTGGGGACCCCTCTCTGCAACTATCTTTCCTTCAAAGAATTGGCTCACTGTGATTGGTATTTCTACCCTGGAATTACATTCTACTTCCTCCTTATATCACTAACCCTCCTGAATTCCAATGAAAGGAGTGTCTTTCTGGAATCAGAGGCATAAGAGGACATCATAGATGTGCAGAGACTCATTGTTGAAAGAAAAGGCTCAACTCTGAATAGGTGCTGCAGAGGTTAAAATAAGAGCACAAAACTATCCCTTGCATCTTTCACTCTGCTTCTTGCAATTGACTTTATTTCACTTCCTTTCTCCCTCCATAAACCCCAGCCAAGGATCTAAAGCACAAAGAGTATCAAAAACAGTTTTATTCCTAGCTAAATTCTTATTTCGGCCAGTGGGTTGTCCAGACTCTTCCTCACAATGCAGTCCCCCTGTGCCTTCTTTCATTCCCTGCGTGTCTGGGTCTTCTCCCTGTCATCCCCTTCTCACAAGAGCCTGAAGCCACCTTCCCAGGACTAACCTGTGAGTGCCTCATCGTTCATTTCATCATCACTATTATACTGTACATGTAAACACTTAATATGTGGATGATAAGTGAGTTTTTTTCAGCATTCCTCCCCTCTTCTGATAGTATCATCTTCCTTTGTGAAAGAGTGGAGTTATTAATTATAATCCCTGTCATAGATTGAATTGTGTCTCTCCAAAAATGTATGTGTTGATTTGACTTGGCTGGGAGTCGCTGTACAATGCCATTCCTCCCATGTGTTGTGAGTCCTGCCTGTATGATATTGATGACGAAGAACAGGCTGCAGTTGGGTTAGTGAGGCTGGACTCAAGCTACAGGCTTGTGGAATATAAGGGAGAGAAGTAAGCAAAGGAAGCTAGGAACCTCACACCACCAAGAAAGCAGCTCCAAGAACAGAGAATGTCCTTTGCACCCAACATTCCTGTGCCGAGATGCTCTCACTGGATTTGGACTCAGCCTACCAGACTGTGATAAATTCTCTTGCTGAATGGATTTACAATTTGTAAATGGATTTGTGGCTTACCGGACTGTGACAGTAAAAATTTCCCTCCACAAAGCCTTCCACTTGGGATATTTCCTGTTGGAGCAGTACCAGGTGACTAACACAATCCCCTTCCCTCACCCCACGAAGGGGCATATGACAAAAACTGGTCCTCCTGGAATTCTTCAGAGATTTGACATATGATGGGGAGGGAGAAGCTCTGGATTTCCTGAAAAACTTGGAGGATATTTAAGACTGGAGTTGTCTGCAGCTGTGTCCCTCTCTCCATTCCACTCCTCCACCCAAACAAAGGAGCCTGTTTACAAGAGGAGACCAAGACACCAGGAGTCTTGACATCTCTGGATCCCGGAGGCCAGTTCATGTAAGACAATATTTTTCTAGTTTGAGTTGGATTTTTATTACTTAAAATGAAAAGATTAAAACAGATACAGTCCTGATGGGCAAGACAGTACTCTCTGAATGTGACCTAGTTGTTCTGTCATCGCTACATAGTGTTAAAATGGATTGAGTTGCCATTCTTCCAGAGAACTTGAAGTGCCTTCACTTGTACTCTCTCTATGTCACTCCAGCAGACAAGGTCTTCAGACACCGAAGTCAAAACCATTGTCGTCAGCACTCCTTTTTTTTTTAACAAAAGGTGAGTAACTGCAACAAAGCAGCTAAGTGTCCAGCATCGCAGGGCAAAAACCCTAAGCTACAAGAGCTCGACTGCAGCCTGCCCCTTGCCTTTTGTATTTCCTTACATGTAGTAACTTCTCTGGATAGTGATATAACTGAATACTATGTGCCTTCTGGTGGCACAGTGGTCAGAAAAGTGCTAATAGAAAAGTTTGTGATTCCAATCCCAGGTGCGGAAGACGAGGCAGTTTCCCTTCTAACGACTGTAGCCTTGGTATCCCTATGAGGCAGTTCTGCCGCTCTACAGGGGCACTGAGTCAGAATCCATTTAATGGCAATGGCTTTGGGTAGTTTTGATTCATTTTGTGCAGAAGGTGGGCCTAACACTTCTCTTCCCCTATACCTCACATCACATTCACAACAAAAAATGTGAGTGAACCCAAACATGCAAGTTAATGAAATCAAGTGGAGAGTTTTCCTGACTCACTTTTCACTGGGCCAGTATTTACAGAGTACCCCCAATAAACTGTGGCTTAGTGGTTAAGAGTTCAGTTGCTAACCAAGAAGTCAGCAGTCCAAAGGCACCAAGCACTCCTCGGAAACCCTGTGGGCCAGTTCTACTCTGCTCTTCGGGTCTCTGTGAGCCGTAATCTACTCAATGACAGGGATTTTTATTTATTTTTGGAAAAAGGCACTCAGTGCTAGCACCAGGGACTGCAATGAGGTGGAATGGAAATAAACAAAAACAAACCCCCAGGCTCCCCACTTCATCAGGGTCACAAGTAAGAGCAAGTATGGGCGCGACTTCGGGGAGACGGGCTCAGGAGCAGAGAGGGGAATCAGGCGTCCGAGCGGCACCCTTCTGTCCCCAAAAAGGAAAAGTGCCTGTTATCAACCTCCATGAGAAGCCTCCCAGCAGCGAGGAGCTCCCAGCCCAGTGTGGGACCCAGTCTCAAACTCCCAGCTGGAGGAAGCAGAGAAATCACCACCGCACCCCGTGCCCGAACTCCCTACGCCATTTCCAGTGACCGGAAGTGAGTGCTGCCTGTCGGAGCGCCCGTCAGCTCACTGCGCACGCGTGCAAGCTGCCCCGCTGGACTACAACTCCCGGGATGCGTGCGAAGGCTGGGCACCGTCCCGCCCCCAGCCGGCCGCGACAGACCGGCAGCCAATAGACGGCGGAGGCGGCCTTCGACGGGCCAATCCCCCCGGGGATGGGCGGGCGCTACCGCCGGGTACTTCCCAGGCTACGCCGGGGATCTCCGTGACTGACGGCCTTGGCTCCGCCCCGGTGCCCGCTCTTGGTTTCCGGATCCCGGATCCCCAGAGAGGTGAGTCGGCTTCAGGTGGCTGAGGGGTGTTTTGGTGTCGCAGACGCCACTCGGATCTGGCACCTGGTCACGTATTTAAACTCGCTAGGTTGCCATAGCGACGGCCAGCCTGGGGCACGGAGCCGAGCGGGGTGCCCTTTGAGGCCGGAGCGGCTGGGCCTGTGGAGCCTCAGACCCAGCAGACTCTGTGCCTCCTTCAACCTTGCTGGGGAGCAGGAATCTCCTCGGTAATCGGAACCCCGGGATCGCGCTGTTGGCCCTTCTTGTTTTCCTCGTTAGCCCCCAGCGACGTGCTGGGGGCCAGTTAAAGCCGGGATGCTGGCGAGTTGATGCAAGCTGTCTGTGCAGCGAACCTGTCCAGAGGATTCCTCCGTCAGCCCAGAGGTCGCAGCGCTCACTTCCTCTGACATCCTTTGTACTTACTACTGAAATAAAAGCAATATTTCTCTCCCATTTTCCTTTCAGGACGTGTGACTTTGCTCCTTTCAGCAATAGTTAAAGAATCTAGTGGAAAGACAAGCTCTGCCGTCTTTCCAGCCCCGTGCTGTCATCAGAAGTTCGAGGTAAACCCTGGGCCATGAGAAGGCCCGGTCTGTGCATTCTGCCCTTCGGCCGGGCGCTCTCAGCCTCCTCCGAGGAGTCTCTTTTCTAGGTGTCAGGTTAGCATTCGGAAAGGCTTTTCCAGGGTCATGAACCAGGACATCTAAGCGGTTTCCTAGGAGAGCGGTCTCTTGAACCCCACAATGGCGGCTAAAATGGAGATAACTCTGAGCATGCAACCCCATTCTCCTGATTCCCCCGAACAAGAGAGACACATAATCGCCAAGCTAGAAGAGAGACAGGAGCCGGCTCTGCAAAATAACTTCCTGGACCCTGAGCTGTCCCGCCAACGCTTCAGACAGCTTTGCTACCAAGAGGTGTCCGGACCCAAGGAGGCGCTCTGCCGCCTGGGACAGCTCTGCCGGGAGTGGCTGCGTCCCGAGCTGCACACGAAGGAGCAGATCCTGGAGCTGCTGGTGCTGGAGCAGTTCCTGAGCATGCTGCCCGCGGAGATCCAGACTTGGGTCAGGAAGAGGTGTCCAGTGAATGGCAAGGAGGTTGTGACCCTGGTGGAAGAGTTCCAGAGAGCCTCCAAGAGACCAAAGCAGTGGGTAAGGAAGGTCCCCTCTGGTGCCCCATTGTCTCTCATCTCGATGGGGTTTGGGCTCCGGATCCCTTCTCACCCCTTCCCAGTTAGACACAGTCCAGAAATGGACTGGATGGCTTCTAAAGTTGCTCCACCACTTATCTGGGAACCCCCACTAAGGTGTAATGGGTCTTCAGCAAACCCACCTACAGGCACTCCATTAAGGAAGTTGAGGGCTCATCAAGGCCTTTGCTGTTCCTTGAAAGGCCATATGTCCCCTGAAGAAGTTTTAAGATTCTTGAATCTCTGACGTCAGCTCTGCCCTCAATTCCTGTGGAAGTTTTCCTGTGATCAGAGGTCTTAGCTGTTAGATGAGGAAGTTACAATGTAATTACCAATGCTGTCATGCCTTCTTACCCACACCTACCAGTCAGACCCAAGTCAGGGCCCAGGCAGGAAATAAACAACCCCGTGCTTGGGAAAATGGGAGCAATTAGGGAATGGGGGTGGGGCATTCTTTGACTGTGGTGACTGCTGGATCTCCTGACTAGGACAGCCTTCAGAAGAACAATTTTATTAGATAAGTGGTGTTTATTTTGGTCCTCATCGTAGTAAGGAGCATTCCTGCAGGGTGAGGAGAGAGCACGGGCTGGGAATCCAGCGTGCCAGTGTTGTAACTGACGCCCATGTTTTTGTCCCAGCTCTTCCGATGCCTGTAACTGCAGACAGTGAGAAAGGTCCGTACTTTAGGGAATGCTCAGGAAATGCGGCCTCATTCTTGTCATTCTGCGTGTCCTTCGTTTTGTTTCCTTTGAGGGTTTCCATGGTCTCTCTCAAAGCTGACTTCCAGGCTGGCATCAGGAGTTCCCAAAGTAGCAGGGTCATGATAGAGCATTGAGAGGTAAAGCTACCCTCAGTCCTTGGCCTGAGCTTTCATGGACACAATGGGTTTGTCCTTAGGTGGCCGTCTGTATGCAGGGGCAGAAGGTGCTCTTGGAGAAAACTGGTACTCAGCTTGGAGAACAGGAACTGCCAGACTTTCTGGAGGAATCTTTCGAGGCAGACCCTCAGGACCAGCTGAGCCACCATCATGGGGAGAAATCTCATATTCTCCAGGAACCAACCCTTAAATTGGCTGAGACAGGTAAACACTCTGTACAGTTTCCTCCATTTTATCACCCTAGTCTCCCTCGAAGCATCTGATGGCCCTCCCTCAAAAGGCACAGTCACAGTATGTGTGTGTTCTCATGTTTTAGGCAATCTTAGATCTGTAATCACAAGTTTTTATTTTTCAAAACAACCTCCCTGGTTAGAGTGATGGTGAGTCTATAAATAAAAAGTCAGAGTTTTCTTATTGTCTGTTAATGAGTATTTGACAACCAAATGCACAACAGGGTTATCCGACCGCCTGCTCTTGTGTTCCTGTCAAAGCGTCTTACAGACAGATGCAAATAATGACGACTGTGACCACCGGTCAACGTCCACCTAAGCTGTGGCTGAGTTTTATCACTTAAAATGGCCCCGTGGTTAGAAGGGATCTAAACAATATTCCTTTTAGAGAAAAAGCTCCCGTTCCGTATTACTTTCTGCACCTTATCCTCATCTGTGGCATTGTTTGTGCTTTAAACACCTTATTTTCCTAGTATTTCTGTAGTATATAGATATAAGTGCTGGCCTCATTCTGCATGAATCCTGTGATCTGTAAGTGTGAAAGAAAGTGACATTTTCGGTAGTCTTGGTCATGTAAATATAGGATACAGTCAGCAAGTAAGAGGTTGACAAGACTTCAACCTTGTTTCCTTATAATATATTACAATGAGTTTAAACATTTTGATTTGATTCTTAGAATTCACGAAAAAGACAAGGCCTGGAGCATCATTAAAAAACATTAGGACTGTGGCTGAGATGACTGTGCTATAAGCTATGACTCACGGTCCTAAGGAAAGTAGACCACACACTCACTGCAGCGTCAGTAGAGGACATTAGATGTGTGTGCCCATTTCTGTCCCCTTTCATTTGATCCCTGCGAGGGTAGAGTACCTTATTCTTCATCTCCAGAATCTATCAAGTCTTCCTTCAAAGTGCACTGTGTAAAACAGTAGCCACTAGCCATGTGTAGCTGTTTAAATATATTTTATATTGAGATATAAATCACGTACTATAAAACTCACTCTTTCAAAGTGTATTACTTGCTGGTTCTTAATATCTTCACAAACTTGTGCAAATATCACTGTTGTCTAATTCCAGAACATTTTGATCACTCGCAGAAGAAATCTGTACCCCTTAGCAGTCACTCTGTATTCCTCCCCTTTCTGAAGATCCTGCCAACGACAAATCTACTTTCCATGGATGTACCTCTTATGGGCATTTCATATAAGTGAATCATACAATGTGTGATCTTTTGTGACTGGCTTCTTTTACTTAGCCTAATATTTTCAGGGTTCTTCTATGTCATAGCCTGAATTAGTGCTTTATTCTTTTTTATTGAAAACCTTGGTGGCGCAGTGGTTCAGTGCTCTGTTTGCTAACCAAAAGATCAGCAGTTCACGTCTGCCAGATGCTGTTTGGAAACTATGGAGCAGTGAGTTCTATTCTGTTCTGTAGGGTTGCTGTGAGTCAGAGACTTGATGGCAGTGGTTTGGTTTTTTTTTTTTCTTTTTATTCTGCTGTAGTAACATAACAGATTTTGTCTATCCCTTCATCAGTTGGTAGGCACTTGGCTTGTTTCGAGTTGGGGCTATTATAAACAAAGCTATATGAACATTTGTGTATAGGTATTTTGTTTTTTAAGTGTTGCTAAAATGTGCATAACAAAACACAGACCATGTCAAAGATTTCTGCGTGTACGATTCAGTAACACTGATTACATTCTTCAGATTGTACAGCCATTCTCATTATCCTTTACCAAATTAGTTCACCACCATTAACAGAACCTCAATGTCCCCTAAACAAACATTCCTTTCTCATCCCTCCATCTCTGGTAATAGCTAATAATCTTTGGTTTCCACATATTTGCTTCTTTCATAAAAGTGCAATGATAAAACATCTGTCCTTTTATGACTGACTTATTTTGCTCAACATAATATTGTTAAGGTCCATCCATATTGTGACGTGCATCAGGACTTTTCACTTTATGGTTGAGTGGTATTCTTCTGCACATATATACCACATTTTGTTTATCCATTCATCTCTTGATGGACATTTTGGTTGTTTCTACTTTTTGGTTATTGTGAAAAGTACTGCAGTGAACATTAGTGTACAAGTTTGGGTCTGTGTTCCCACTTTCACTTATTCTGGGTATATACCTAAGATTGGGATTGCTAGGTTGTGTGGTTGTTCTATGTTCAACTTTTTGAGGAACTTCAAAATGCTTTTCCATGGTGGATGTAGTATATAGGTTTATGAATGAGTATACATTTTCATTTCTCATGGGTATCTGCCTGGGACTGGAATTGCTGAGTCACAGTAACTCTATGTTTAACTTTTGGAGCAAATGCCAAACAGTTTTCAAAGTGGCTTTACTGTTTTACATTCCTGTCAGCAATGTACAAGGATTCCAGTTTCTCCACATTCTCACCAACACTTGCTATTGTCCATCCTTTTTATTATAAGCATTTCAGTGGGTGTGAAGTGATACCTCGTTGTAGTTTCATATGTATTTCCTCATTACTAATGAAAAACCCTGGTGATGTAGTAGTTAAGTGCTATGGCTGCTAACCATAGGGTCACAGTTCAGATCTGTCAGGCACTCCTTAGAAACTATCGTGCAGTTCTCCTCTGTCTATAGGGTTGCTGTGAGTTGGAATTGACAGTGGCAGATTTTAATGACTAATGACATTGAGTACCCTTCCATGTGCTTTTTGGCCATTTGTATATCTTCTTTGCAGATACATCTACTCAAGCCTTTTTTTATCTTTTTGTTGTTGAATTTTAAGAGTTCTTTATATGAGGACTGCCAGTTAGGTTTGGAAACTCATCCTAGAAAAACTGCTACATACCTCATTGGTGAAGATCACTACAGTCACCTTCCAAGTACTCTGCTTGGGAAGCTATGCACTGACACCAGCACCCTAGTCCACCTTTTAAAGTAATTTTGGAATTCTTTTCCTGGAATGGCCATCAGAGCTGTCATCATATTACACTTGATGCCCTGAATGTCATCAAAATGTTTTCCTTTCAATATTTTGTCTTCAAGTAAAGAAAAATGTCATTGGGGGCCAAATCATGTTAGTAGGGAGGGTATTCCAATACAGTTGTTTATTGGCTAAAATCTCCAGCATACACAATGGCCATTCCAGAAAGAGTTCCAAAGTTGCTCTGAAGGATAGAATAGGCACTGGCATCAGTGCATAGCTTCCCAAGGGGAGTACTTCAAATATGATCACAGTGAAATTCAACAATGAGGTATGTAGCACTGAGAACAATTAAGTTTGTGGACTTGTCAGACTTTGTCTACTAGATCTTTATCAGATACATTTCAAATATTTTCTCTCATTCTCTGGGCCCTCTTCTCACTTTCTAAGTGGTGTCCATTGATATATAATAGTTTTAATTTTGATGAAGACCAGTTTATCTATTTTTTTCTTTGATTAGTGTGGTTTTGGTGTTATTATTTTTTAAATTGACTAATCCAATGTCAGGAAGATTATTTTTTTCTCAAAGTTTTATACTTGTGGCTTACTCTTATATTTGGCACAAACAAGTGTTTGACTGCTAGCCAAAAGGTTGGTGGTTACAACCCACCTAGAAGTACCTCAGAGCCCTGGTGGTTCAATGGTTAAGAGTTTGGCTGCTAACCAGAAGTAAGCAGGTTGAAACCAACAGCTGACCTTGGACAGCCTATGAAACTGTTCTATTCTGTCCTGTGTAGGATTGCTGTGAGTCAGAACTGACTCAATGGCAGTGGGTTGGTGTTTGTTTTTGTTTGTTTAGCGGCACCTCAGAAAACAAGCCTGGAGATCTGCTTCGGAAAGGTCATAGCTTTGAAATTCCTATGAAACACAGTTCTCCACTGACAGACATGTGATCACCATGAGTCAGAATCTATTTGACGGTAACTAACAACAACAACTCTTACATTTAAGAGTCGAATCCATTTTCAGTTAATTTCTGTATATGGTGTCAGGTAGAGAGTGAAGTTCATTCTTTTGCATGTTGACTATTCAGTTGACCCCAGTGAATGGTATTGGCATTGTTGTGAAAAAGCAATTGACCGTCAATGTATGATTGGCTGTTTAATTTTTAAAAAATTAAAAATTCAGAACCTCAGGCATACTATCCACATTTCATGTATTATCACATATAGCTAATAGCTACTATAGTGAGCCACACAAACACACACTTACATACATGCACATACATTTTCCACATTGCAGAAAACTGCCGTAGATCTTCCCCTTAGTGATCTTCAGTGCTGGAGGTCAGAGGTTGAGGGATTTCTGGAATTAGGGTACACGTCTAGCCCATATTCTGTTTTCCAAACACATACATTGTTCATTTCATAATGAACAAAAACACCAGTCACTGGATTTACCATCCTTTGAGTAGAAGATAGGTGTCAATCCGTGTCCGTGTAAGTGATGGGTATTTATTGAAACAGGCACAAATTTGTGTTTTTAAATATCAGCACTTTTTTCTTCCAGTCATTAATTGACACTCAGTTTTGATTAGTTTTCTGTGTGTTCCTGCTTCCTTAAACTTTTCCCTAAAGATAGGAAGGAGGGAGGAGGTTGAAAAACTTGGTTTTTAACTTTAAAATTAGTCAGAGTCACCCCAGGAGCTTGGTTTAACTGCATAGATTTCAGGCCCCACCCACCCAAGAGATTTGGAAGAGAGGCAGAGAGCCTACTTGTTTAACAATTACCCCTGTTGAATCTCGTGCAAATGAACTGTAGAGGATCTTTGAGAAACCTTGCAAGATATTTCCTAACTCATTTGCTGAGGTTCTTTCTTCAGAACCTAGAAAATGGAACATATTCTTTCTAATTATAGAGGCCACTAGAATGAGAAGTGACAACAAGGAAAATCCACAACAGGATGGAAGTAAAGGAGCAAGGCCTTGTGCAGTGTCATCTGACAGATCCAGAGGGAATAGCATGCAGAGTCCTGAGCCTAGAGCAGTGAACATGAGTGAACCTCGGTTGTCACCTAGACAAGGCAGCCCTCCAAATGCTCAAAAGCCATTCACTCACCACCAGAGACATTGCAGGCAACTGGAATACATTAGCAGCCCCTTAAAAAGCCACTTGCTGAGGGAGGTGGAGAAAAGCAATCATTTGGAACGTCTTGGGCACCCAAAGAAATCTTACAGATGTGATCACTGTGGGAAAAGCTTCTCATTTAATTCAGAGTTGGAAAGACACAAGAGAGTCCACACAGGAGAGAGACCCTATACATGTGATGTATGTGGGAACTGCTTTGGGCGACAGTCAACCTTGCAACTGCATCAGAGGATCCACACTGGAGAGAAGCCGTACCATTGCAACCTGTGTGGGAAAAGCTTTCGACAGAACTCAAACCTTCGCAAGCATCAGAGCCTGCACCATGGAGAATAAAAAGAGAGCTTTGTTTTTTTATGTTCAGAAGGAAGGTATTTGTATTTCTTCTTCCCCTTACTTGCATATAAATCACAAGGACTTAACTAGGAAAGGAAAACATCCATGAGGAAGTGATGATGCCCGTTTGGCTGGTGAGGAGTTCCATAAGACGCCATACGCAGTGTCAACGGTGAAGAAATGACAGTCATGGGCTTTGGGTCAAGGAGAACTGCAATCATTGCTGGAGAAGAGGGCTTACATAGGATGATCCTACTGCCCTTATTGTGAACTGTTCTTATTACTTAATCCTGTAAAGTAGGTTAAAAGATAAATTCTTCATTTACTTGTGCATTTGCTGTCACACCAGGCAATCTTTATCTTGCTCACACTTTTTAAATAAAGATGAGTGATCCACCAGCATTTCAAGGCAAAAGTTCATTGGAATGTAAATCCCCTGATATCCTATCTGTAATTCTTGACTGTTCATAACAGAGAACTGTATTAAGCGAGAATGTGTCATGTTTGTGTTTCCAAATAACTAAAAGATGCATTTATAACAAGAAAAAATATACATATATATGCCTGTATATATATGTATGTATGTATGTATTTTTATATAATCCTTTTTATATCGAAGTATTTTAGATTTAGAAAAAGTAGGTCCACATAGCAACCCCAGCCAACAGCAAAACACTATCAGGAGGTGAGACACCCTACCATACATTATGAAAGATTATTAAGGACAGGAACATTATTTTTCCATCATTGTAATTTTTTGGAGTTAGACCAAGAGAAGTGGTTATTCAGTAATTGAGGACACTGCTTTCCCTGCCAGGCCCATTTGTATCTGAATTAAGAGGTCCTGTTGGATGCAACAGGCCAAAACCTTTGCCTTTGGGGCAGAGCCTTAACGAAACTCCAGTGGCCTTCCTCATAGTTTTTTGGTGGTCTTCTGCAGCTCAATCCTAGGTCCCCTTTGTAACTACTATAATAGACAATTCATGTCCATCTTGAATCACCCCAAAGGGAGGAAACATGGATTTCCATTTTTCTTATTTTAAGGGTTGGAGATAAGAACTCCCCTCCTGAAATAAGAGTTCTGCTTCAACAGTGGTTTTTGAAATTCTGAAAAAGAATAAAGACTCTTTTGAGTGTTTTCTCCTGATCACAAAATCAGTATATGCTCATTGTTGAATCTTAGTGTTGTTGACTACTTGTTCAACTGTAGACCTTGAATAAATGTGACAAAATCACCACTGCAGACATCAGTCATTACCAAAAGGTTTTCGAGTGTAATACTATCTCCCCTCCCCCACTGCAGGGTTAACGTTGGCAGATAGAGGGCTCCATCCCAGGCCGAGTAGGTCCAGTGAGGACCTAAGCCTCTGGGCACTCATACACATTTGCAGCAGGTCTGTACTCAGTTCTTCAATGTAGGGGTCTCTCTTACTCCCTTTGCCCATGTGGGATTCCATTGGAGAGTCTCAGCATAGAATACTCACCTGGCTTGCAATCAGCTGTCAGGTGAAGAACCTCAGTATAAGACAGTAATCTTTCTCCTTTTATGTGCAGCCCTTACCCATTAAGGTTCTGTCATCTTTTCTGGACCCTACCTAGTATTTACCCTTGGGAAGGTAGGAAAGATTCCTCCTCAGGTTGTCTGGTCACTGGAATGCCCTTGGGCAGATGGGAAGGAAAGGGAAAGCCTCAGTAGATCAGTGGGGAATCTGAACCTCACAGATTTCTGTGAAACACACTTTCACATTTTATAAAGTCCTTTACACCATTATCACACCATCAAAATCTCTTGAGTACCATCCAGTAGACAGTGTTGAAATGTTTCCCAACTATTTGTAAAACAAAAATGCTACATTTTGCACCTTTACTGAGGTACAGTTCACACAAAATTTACCCATTTAAAATGTACAGCTCAGTGGAGTTAGTATATTCACTGAGTTAGGTAACTACCACCATAATGTAATTTTGGAATATTTTCCACAACCTAAAAACAGCTCCTAGTCATAAGCAGTCATTCCCGATCATCCTCAATACCCCCTTTTCTTCACTTAGCATAATGTGTTTAAAGTTTAGTCATGTTGTAGTCTGTATCAATACTTGATTCTTTTTTACTGCCAAATTACAATCCACTCATTGGGTATAACACATTTTGTTTAGCCATTCATCAAGTTGATGGACATTTGGGTTGTTTCCACTTGTGGGCTATTATGATTAATGCTGCTATAAATATTGTTGTATAAGTTTTTGTGTGGACATGAGTTTTCATTTCCTTGCATATATACCTAAAAATGAAATCATATGATGTGTTTAACTTCTTGAGATACTACCAGACTGTTTTCCAAAGTGACTGTACCATTTTACATTCCCACCAGCAGGATACAAGGATTCCAGTTTCTCCACATCTTCACCAACACTATCGTCCTGTCTTTTGATAATGGTATCTTAATGAAGCTTTGGTTTGCCTTTCTTGAAGCTGGGAATAGGGGAGAGAATGGATACAATTAGTAATATCCGAAAAGACTATTCATATTCACCCTAGGGTAAATGAACCACAGAGATGAGCTGGAGGTACTAAAAGGTGGACTTAAAAGGTCCGCTTCTCTTTCATTTTCACAGTACACTGTCCACATCCTCTCCCTGAACCCTCAGGTGTACTCTCCCAGGTGCTTGGTTCTTTGAAACTGTTTGACACTATTTTCCCTTTGTAAGAGGTGAGTTCTGTGGAAGGAAACAGTGCCTAAACCAGGACACACATCTCTCTCTCCAACTATTGATGTTTCACACTGAAAGAATGTCAAGTGTGACTGAGAGAGACAGGAAGAATTAGAGGGGATAAAAGAGCAGCTGGAGTTGAAGGTGGCAAGGTAGAGTCATGAGGCCATGTTGAAGAGTTTGGATGTTTGGAAGGGTCTGTTTTGTGGGATAAACAGTTATGTGTATGTGACACCATATAATGCAAGAAAACAAGATTAGGGCTTAAAGGTATGAATCAGTTTTAAGAAGATCTCTATTAGGCACCTGGAGTGCAAAGGAGAGGAGCGATCTGGGCTAGAGTTAACGTGAGGTTTTTACATCCATGAGTGGTTAAACTGGCTTGGGAAGACAGGTACCCAAGGGAGCCCAAGATTCAAGCCGAACAACCGGGAACACTGGAGTTTGGCTGCAGGGCATGCTGAAAGCAAGACACTGGCTGTTGGGTCTATAGAGAAAATACTCCACCCAAGATCAGTGAGAAGCATAAAGCTTGGCGGTCTAACCAAGACGCACTCTTAGGTAGGTCCCATAGCTCCCCACTGCTAAAATGGGAAAGAGGCTAGTAAGGCAACGCCTTCCCAGTGTGGTCAGTGGTTAGTATCCCTGGCCAGGTGGATGACCTTCCGCTGGTGAGGAAACTAAGACTTCAGGCTCCACCTATCGGCAAACGTTCCTGTGCCAGCCGACCAGTTTCTGCGGTGGTGGGAGTGGGGCGGCAACCGTGTCCAAACCTCCCGCTGAAATCCCTTCTCTGCACAACACACGCGCCTCGAGGAGGCAATAAACCACCCCTGGGAGAGGTTACCGGAAGTGAACTCGCTGCTTCCGGTTTCCGGTGAAGCGGGCCTCTCTAGCTCCTCGCCTCATTGGCATTTCCGCCAGCTGCCGCGGCAAACATCCAAGCTAGAGCCTCGAGGCCTCTCTGAGGCTGCGCAGACCCGCCCGGGAGTCCCTTATTTCCCAGCGCCAGCTTCCGGAGGTGACTCACTCCGGCATTCGCTGCTCTGTGGGGGCCGCTGTAGGCAAAGACTAGAAGGGGTGTCAGTGTCTAGTGCTGTGTTCTCAGAAAAACGCCAGAATTTTTCTGAGCTCTGAGGAGCACGTGATCTTACCTCATAAATGTCACTGTTTTTCACTCTTATCGAAGCCAAAATCTACGATTAACAGTTACAATTGACTATACTTCATTATAAAAATGTATTTATTAAATGCCAAATTGCATATTAGGTAGACATAATCACTGCCCATAAGGCTGATGAGAATGTACGAACACCAATAAAATCATACATTAAGCATAAGTACAGCAAACATACTCCTGATGTATTCAGGGAACTAAAGATTCCAGCATACTCTCAAGCGTACACAACTATGTTTACGTTCTATCCTCCTCCTCCCCTGTTAGTACAAAGAGGGATGTCAATTATAGGGTAACATGCGTACTGAGACGGAACTTGGTATCAGATCAATAGTTCTCCCTGTCTACAAAACCACAACAGAGCCTATACACATTCCTCATGAAGATCACTGTTAGTGGGCTTTTTTACACAGGTCGTCAAAGCAAAACTACTGACGTCTCACAGAGATAACAAATTTAATGAACAATTCAAAATATTTCCATAAACTATAACCTTATGCCCCACCTCCTACATACATGAGGCAAATTGGTAGATTACTTTGAGCAAAGTCTAGTTTGAGATTACATGACTTTAGGCTGCAGTTATCAAAACACTGCCACTTAATTATATGGAATTCCAGAAGTCAAAACCTCAAAAACGGCATTTACTGTGAAATGTTCCTTTTAAATTTGATGAATTCTTGGATCAGTCATTTTCTATATTAGGGGAGATAAGAATGGATTGTTACCTGCAGCAGCAATTCTTTTGAGTGGAAACCCTGACTCTGATGCTGCCCCTGCCCATAAATCATAACAAAGGTCCACTCTTCGGACTCAAATGAATTGGACTTGGCGATGCAGAGTGATCATATATTGGATGCACTTTATGGTTCTATGCATCTATAGGATATCATCCTGCTGATCTCTGGCTGGAGTAAAGAGAGTGGGTGATGAGGAGGGGAAAGGAGACTGTTGGGAGGATGAGACATGTATGGAGCAGAGAGGAATAGTGTACTGTCACTGGGCAGGGAGAGCAGTAGAAGTTGCATATAGGTGGGCATGTAAATTTATACAGGAATGTACATTTTCACTGTCATAATAAAAAAATTCCTTAATTTTTAAAATTACAAAATGTAAACTGGTAATATCTGATTTCCATCAGAATAATGTTTTTTCCTCATTGATAACTGTTTAACAGACTGATATTCCAGCAATCATATCAAGGACTTATCAGGTACAGAACTTTCATCACCGTTTCAACAAAACCTAAGAAATCTGAGCCAGCTTCTTTGGCACAAAGTTTTCACTTTTAATAGTGTATCCAAGTCCAAGCTGCGAACTATAGTTAACCAAGTGTTCAAAGCAACATAACTCACATTTAGTTTTTCACCCATGTATTTTTATCCAATACTTGTTAATCACATCTAACATAGGTTAATAACATCTCATGTGGAATCTACGTTCATCAGTTAGCACTGGAAATAGAAGGGTGAAAAGGCCATCATAAAAAAACATGGCTCTCACTGGCTGACACAACCTCTTTTCTTCAACTCTCTGGGCTCACAGTAGTTTCAATTATATCCAATTATATCCAACAGTTATGTTTATATCCAACAGTTGTGTTTAGGAGCAAGTGTACAAAAAAACTATCTGAAAATATACCTATTTCACCATAACTGATACTCAGGGTTTTGTTTTTTTCAATTTTGCTCCATACCAATCTGTGTTTCTGTAAAAATACTGTTTTTCTGATGTCTTACTGAGTTTTGGCATACCTCCCAAAATCTGGAGAAAAAAGAAAACTGCAAAACCTGAGAAGTTAACTGTATAGAAAACCTTATTTTGAGGTGTTTAATAGATTCATGGCATAAATTCTTAACTTCACTAGACTTTCTTAAGAGCAAAGGCTGACAAAAACTCTTTGCTATCAAGTTGATTCTGCTTCATAGTGATCTTAAAGGACAGAGAACTGCCCCCCAGGGTTTCCAAAGCTGCAATCTGCAATCTTTACAAAAGCAGACTATGTCATCTCTCTACTGTGGAGCAGCTGTGGGGTTTGAGCCACTGACCTTTCAGTTAGCAGCTGAACACTCGACCACTGCACACCAGGCTCCTATGAAGGATGACCATTTCCATCTTTTAGATCAGCTCCATTCTGTGCAAGTGCCTTCTAAGAGACTCTTGGCTCCTTTCCGCAGATCTTCTAGTGCTGTACCTCTTTTCCAGTTTTACTCACCATCCTGAAACTCTATTCAGTCTTAAACTCAAATATCAGCACTCCTGATGCGTGCTGTGGGGACTGTGTTAGCTTCCCCTGTCCAGGACAGAAGCAAGAAAGCCAGGAGGTAGTGATCTTATTGGTACTTAACAAGGATCACTGTACCTCCGAGTTCGCTCATATGAAAACTAACTGGAGACTAGACTTTTTAAGAGTCTCAAATGAAGAGAACTTTCTGGGAAAAAAGTCCTAGCCAACTGGTGTCATTTACCCTAAGAGTAGAGACAAGAGACACAAAGATGCAATTTGATTTTGACATGTAGGGCACATGGTCTCAACTATGTGTCTGTGAATGAGCAACAAGACACGATGACCAGAGGGGAGCAGGAGTGTGAGCTGAGTCAGGGCTGTCAGTGTCAGTCGTCCTCACTCACCAACACTGTCTTCCTGCCTCCACCCAATTAAACAGCTGGGTGCAGTATCCAGCACCTTGCATGTTCCATTCAGCCGAGCAGTTTAACCACTGCACCACCAGGGCACATTTCACTCAACAATAGTTACTATTATTCGTGGCAAGATACATAATATGCTTCAGGAGAGATCTGGAGGCCACCCACCTGCTAAGGGTCATCTTAGCTAAAAGCAGGCCCTACCACCATTTCTAAATACCGTTCCCCAGATCCAACCACCAGGGAAGTCTCATTTAGACTGCACGAACACCTTGCAAACACCCACATCACAAAGGCTAGTACCTGCTGTTGGCATCAGGTCTGAAAATGGGAATTCTATGGATGTGAATAACCAGCAAGACACTAACTAGTTCACACATTTGGAAACTTTTTACAGGGGAAAAGAAAAGCTTCTAAAATTCTCTGGAAACCACATGTAAGTTTTGTAATATCTAATTTCATACAGATATTACAGTCATATAGTTAAAACAAAAGAAAAATATAAAAGCCAAACTCATTGCCATCAGTTCTGACTCACAGCAATCCTAAAGGACAGAGAAGAACTGTCCTACAGAATTTCCAAAGAGCACCTGGTGGATTTGAACTACCAACCTTTTGGTTAGTAGCCATAGCTCTTAACCACTATGCCACCAAGGTTTCCAAAGAAAAGTACACAACATACAAATTATTTACTTTCCTAGGCACTAAAGAACTGGCAAAAATAAATTTTCCTCCTTGCAAAACTTAAACATGTCAACAAAATTAAAGGAAATCCAACAATAAGCAATAACCTTTGTTTTAACAACTGAGTTCAGAAAAAAAAGTTCCACCTTTCTCAGTGTCATAAAAGTAGAATTTGAATAGTGATCAGGAGAGAATCCCAGAGTCCCTATATGTCTTCCAGAATAAAACAGAAACAATACTGCCTAAATCAAGGATGTGACGAGAAGAAAATGATATAGTACATGTAGTCAGCGTAAACCACTTGATAGTCTGACACATAAAGGATAAGCATTTTCCACCAAAAAGATACTGAAAAGCACAAGCATTATGAAAATTTGTTATATCTGCATAGCACCTTGCATACGGGTTTGCTGATGAATAATGAGATGCATGCCCAACCTGAAACATATGCTCCACACAGTACATTTTAAGGGTTCCTCTCCTGTGTGGCTTTTCAATGGCATGCCAGTTCCAATTCCAAAATAAAACATTATATACATATTTAGCATGCATAGGGCCTTTCCCCCACATGATATGGGAAATAACATCAAAAAGACAAAGAAAGTTGCCTCACAGTCAGGACATTTTAAGAGTTTACATTTCAAGAATGAGTCAGTTTTCCTCATTATCACTGCCTCCTTCAGAGTCTTCTTCAGCAAGTCTTGAGAGATGCCCAAAGCTCTTCATGCTCTGAGTACACTGCTGGTTTGTTGTCAATATGTGCGTTTTCTCATGGAAAGCAAGATTTGTTTTCTGACCAAAATGTTTCTCATAGCTAGCATATTCATAGGCTTTTTCTGCAGTGTAGGTTTGTTGTTGTTCCAATTCTGGGAGCCACATAAAGCCTTTCCCACATATTCCACGTGTACAGGGTTTCTCCTTTACATGGACACTTAGGTGCTGTGGCAGATGTGAGAGCTGACAGAAGCCAGTGCTGTACTTGGCACATTTATGCAGCTTTTCTCCAGTGTGGATTCTCCCATGTGTCTTCTGGTAGGCTCTGTGACTGAAGGTTTTGCCACAGTCACCACATGTATACCTTTTTCTGCTGAATGAATTTCTGAGTGCAAAACAAGGTACAAACTATCACTGAAGCTTTGATGATATTCAGGAGACTTATGTACATTTTTGGCTTCTTCCCAGGGAAATTCAAGAATTACAGAAAGTGCTCTGGTTCCTTAATACTGAAAAAAGTTCTACTAATAGAGTATGCTTTTCAATAGACTTATGAATCTTTTTTTTTTTGCAAGTAGAAGTTCCACCTGATATTTTCCCTCCAAGGCTTCCAACTTCATCTTCTGAGGATTCTTCTGGATAACAAATAAGGGGCACAGCAATGGAGTACTTTTCCAGGGAAAGTGCTTCCAGCTCCATAGACTCTAGACTTTATCTGCTGATTAGTCTCTGGCTTGTCTTCCTCTCCTCTTGACAGACACCAAACAAAGCGAAACATAGACAACACCTGCAAGTGGTACGCAGGAAACAACAAGCTAAGGCAGTTACACAGAGTACCAACAAACTGTAGGTGAATTAAACCCATAACCCAGGCATTGATAACACACTACATTAGGAGCCAGTAGGCTCTACTTGTTTCCCAAAGGATTGAGTTCTAGGAGAGGGAGCAAAGAAGAACTACAACTAAGTCAGAGTCCAACAGGTTAGGTACTGAGAAAAATCTTCTTGGCCAACCTAGTGTAGAGGTGGGGTCTTCCAGTTAGTCTATTCAGGACTCAAGAGATTTTTTATAATCTTCTAAATTACCTCAAGCGACAGACAGGCAGAAAAATATAACCCATAACTAAGAGAAAAATCAATCCATAGAAACACCCTGAAATGATACAAATGATAAAATTAGTAGAACCAAAGAAACCCAGTGCCATTGAATCGTTTTTGACTCATAGGAACCCTATAGAACAGAGGAGAAATGTCCCACAAGGTTTTCCAAGGTTTTCAATCTTTACAGAAGCAGACTGCCACATCTTTCTCCTGTGAAGCAGTGGTGGGTTTACTGCAGACCTTTCAGTTAGATGAGTGCTTAATCACTGCACCAGCAAGGCTTTTCAAAATTAGACGAGTGTTAAAACAGATTTAAAAATGTACTTCATATGTTCAACGTAGAGAGAAAAGTGATCATAAGAAATGGGAGACTGTAATATATGAGTTATGGGACCACCTACTAAACCATAGTCAAAGATAAATTATGCTCAGACATAGGAGTACGTCTGTATATAGTTCCTCTTAGGTGAGAAAGGCATAGTAACATTGTAAGGTTAAATCATCTCACCCTGAGACATTCCTTAAACACTGAACCAATACTATTCTGAGATCACCTTTTAGTGAAAACAGGAGAGTGGCACACACAAAAACAGATATTCCCTATAATGGCCAGTGCTCTACTAATAAACCACCTACAGGAGACCCAAAGGCCAACACTTACTCTAAGGCAAAGATGAGAAGATACGAAGGCAGAGAAACTGGAGCACTGGAGATGCAACAACCAGAACACAATTAAAGAGAATGCTGAAAAATTGTGACAGATGTAACCAATGTCATGGAACAATCTGTGTGGAAAATTGTCAAATGGCAACCTAACTCACCACGTAAGCTTTCACCAAAAACACGATATTTTTTTAAACACATGAAATCAACTTCCAATTTTTAGTAAATGATAGCAACTATATTAATGAGGTTTCCCAAACACAGTTGTGAATAGATGTTAACAAATATTTTGAAAAATCACCAGGTACTATACTATACCTCATGTAAAATCATAGTAACTACATTACATTTTATTTTTTAAAAACCATCTCATATTCTTTGAAAGTTCTTATCATATCCACATAAGTCATCCAGGGATGGGTCCCATCTCCCCAAATCAACAGGTGGATGAGCCACCAAATCCTAACCCTAGAACTAACCAAGGGAGCCCAGGTGGCTTAGTGGGTGCTATGGCTGCTAACCAAAAAGGTCAGCAGTTCGAATCCACCAGGTTCTCCTTGGAAACTGTGCGGCAGTTAGTTCCAAAGTAGAGGGAAAAACAATTGCCTTACACAGCGAGGCCACATCCTCGAAACCCTCCTATGTGGCACCTTTGCTGAAGGACCTCTGGGGAGGTTGCAGACTCACACATTCCTCTTTAAGTAAAATTCACTGCCAGATCCTCACATAGAAGTGACCCCCGAAAACAGGAGAGATTCCATCTTGATACAAAAGGCCTGAGGGCCAGGACCCATTCACTGTAAGAAAAAAAAAAAAAAAAATGAAGAAAGCTCGAAATGTCAGATGCAAAGTTGAAAAGGACTTGCATGGATTGAACTGTGTCCCCTCAAAAATGTGTTTATCACTTTGCCTGGGCCATGATTCCTGCTACTGCATGCTTTTCCTATGCATTGTAAATCCTGCCTCTATGATGTTAATGAGGGAGGCTGAGTGACGGCTGTGTTGGTGAGGCAGGATTCAATCTACAAGACTTTCCTGTGTCTCAGGCATTCTCTTGGGATATAAAAGAGAGAAACAAGCAGCGAGACTGGAGGACTTCGTACCATCAAGAAAGCAATGTGAGTCCTTTGGACCTGGCCCTTAAGAAGCTGCTCGGCCAGGGCCCTGCTAAAGACAAGGACCTGCCTCCAGCGCTCACAGGGAGAGGAAGCCTAACCCTGGAGCTGACCGACCCCCTGAATCCGGGCTTTTAGCCTACTTTACTGTGAGGAAGTAAATTTCTCTTTGTTAAAGTCACCCACTTTGGGTATTTGTTACAGAGCACTAGATAACTAAGACGGGTCAAAAGATGTGAGTGCTTGAGATGGAGGGAAAAAAAAATGGGTCCCAAGGGAGGGAAGCCCCTGCGATGCCGTGGTTAAGAGCTCGGCTGCGGACCAGCCACTCCTGGACGCGGCAGTTCCACTCGGTACTACACGGGCACTGTGAGTCAGAACAGACTCAGCCACAGCCAGCGGAGCGGGAGTTGGGAAGAAGAGTGAAAAGGGACATCAATTTTGAGGACACGGTGTAAGGACCGGGACAGTTAACTCTGAATGGCAAAGTGTCTTCTGGGAGAGAAAAGGTAAGGGCACAACTGGGGAGAGAAACCCTTAAGTAAGGGTATTCTCAGGGGAAGGGAGACTGAATAACCCAAGAAAAATCTTGGGGGGGGGGTGCCAGATTTCTCTCAAAACATCCTTCCTTTTGCTGTTCCTGCTTTCTTCTCGTGACACTCACTGCTATGACCCTTAAGCACGTCCTCCACATGGCCTCGACCTTCCCTCATTCTACCAGTCTATAAATCAACAGTAGAACTTCGCTGTGCCTAAGAAACACCTGGGTAGCTGGGGTTTGCTGACGTTTGTTTGTAATTCAACAAGTGAAATCTAAAAACCTGTAATTCTGAGAAGCATTCCAGGGGAAAAAAAAGAAAACAAAAATCTTTGAGAAACTTTGCTTTAGATTCCTCCAAAAGGCTCTGCTCCCATCTAGTGGTATGAGAGATTTGGGTACAGCATTTCTTCTTTGTGGCTGCTCTAGAAACAACGACAGCTTCCCATCATCCTAAGAATGCCTAACTCGCCTCCAAAGGAGAACAGAATTTGGGTGGGATAAGGGACCTAGAATCACCTCTCTGCCACGTTAGCAGAGAGAGTGGATGCCATCTGGAGGGTAGGGAGATGGTCTTCTTCAAGTCGCGATAGGAACTTCAGGAGAAACTGGGAGGTGGGGTAGAGGAGCGTCCTTAGAAGAGCCAATTCGGCTGCAGAGCTCTTCTATGCGCCCCTAGGTTCCTGCCGACTGCGCCTCCTTTCTTCCAGAGAGCTGAGTTCCCCAGCTGAGTCGCCACTTACCGCTCTGGGACCAATGAACTTAGAAAGATTCGCCTTATCGGGGCAGAAGAAGCAGTAAGCGACCACCGACAGAGACCAAACGATTAGGGTCGCGGCCACATGGAAAAACCTCACAACTACCAGCTGTTACAGATGTGAAGGAAAGCCTCCAAAGCCCCACGCCTCCAAAAATATAAGCTGTCGTGCCTTGTGATTGGTCTGCGGGATGCGGAGGGGCGGGCCTTCTTGGGTGTTAACCAATCAAACACTTTAAGGGCCGAGGCCTGCCGGGCATTCTGGGAGCTATAGTTTTTCCCAACGTTTCTGCAGCCGTTTCCGGTTCCGCTGGCTGGGTCAGCCCGCCGAGCTCCTTGTCTGCTGATACCTTCCACGTGGAGCGTTAGGGTGACCAGCCGATGGGCACGATGTTTTCGATAGGAAGTAAGGGCAGGAGAGAGGGAGCTTCTGGACCCCTAAAAGAGTTGATAACTATGTGAGTTCGGCCGGCAGTGACCTGAAACTCGGATATGGCCGAATTGAGGTGAATGGGAGGCCCGGGGGTCCCAGGTTTAGCTTCGGACTTGAGCAGTCCGCTCTGTTTTGGGTGAATTGTCCAGCCATGGAGTGTAAAAAAGTGCCTCTGCGTTTTCATGTTTCAGAGTGGCGTTGTCCGGGCTTCTAGTCTCCACCCCAGAATAGGCTGGGGAACTTGTGCCCTGCGGCTGCAGCCCATGCGGTCCAGATCTGTCTCTGAGCCACAGTGGACCTCAAGCGGCACTGTTCGCTTTGCAACAGGTTGTGTAGCCCCTTATGTTATGTTTGACCTACTTCAGTGTGAGATGTTTCCTGTTTTACTGAGACTGGGTGCTGCGGCGTGGAAATTCGGAATTAGAAAATTGTGCTCTTTCCCATTGATGGCTTGAGTGATCTTGGCCAATTTACATCTTTGGTTTTTTTCAGCTACAGAGAACTCAGAATGCTTCCTCACAGGGTACTTTCAAAGATTATAAGATACCATAAGTGAAAGAAACTGTCACTTTACAAAGATGTTTGTGTAACAGTCTCAGTATATATTTTCTTATTCTAGTGCCGGGTACATGCTTGTACCTACAGTGTTGTTCAGTGAATGGTTGTGTGATTATTAAAACAGTATTACAGAGTTAATAAATTCGGTGGTGGGATTTGGTGGATTATTAAAATAGTTTCAGCTGCAGGTAATGTAAAACCCAACAAAAAGGTGTTGAAAAGTAGAAACTTACAGGCTGGTCTAATTCAGTGGTTCAGTGACACGTTCTTGTTAAGGTGCCATGGAGTCAGTTCCAGCTCTTAGCTGTGCGTGTACCACAGAATGTAACCCTGCCCAAGCCGGCAACATCCTCACATTCGTTGCTGTATTTAAGCCCACTGTTGCAGCCACTGTGTCACTCTCTCGTTCACAGTCTTCCTCTTTTTCACTGACCCTCTACTTCACCAAGCATGATGTTCTTCTCCAGGAACTGGCCTCTCCTAATAACATGTCCAAAGTTTTTGAGATGAAGTCTCACCGTCCTCGTTTTGCCATCCTTAGCATGTGGTGAAGATGACAATGAAGACAAATAACACACAGACAGGATGTCCAGCTAAGAAGAGTGTTTTTTCCCAAGTTTGTCTACTGGGGAAGAGAACCTTTACCAAGACTCTCAAGCATAGGCCCCTCAGATTCCATTGTCCAGGACTGTATCGTGTGTCAGTCCTAAATCAGTCGTTTTCAAAAGTAAAAAGACTACCACAGTTGGTTTCAGGTTATTATGATTCAACCACTGGTATGGTGAAAGAGTCCAGCCTACCTTGGTGATGTGAGTAGAGAAACCAGAGCTTTGTTTGGAAGGAAAAAGATAAAAATAGATGTCAAATAGGTACCCAACAGTATCTGCACAAGTGATATCTTTTGACAGCTACTTCAAGCAAGGCCTTAGGGAATGGGTCACATAACAGATAAACCTAGGGCATGAGAATCCCAAAAGAAAGCAGAAAGGTGCTGAAAAAATATGTGGAAGAGTGATAATGACAAACGTCCCTACAAGCAAGAACAGTGCAAGTGTATATATTGAGAAGAATTCATAAGGTGGTACATGGAGGCTTAAACAAAGGCTTGGGTGACAGCACTGCTCAAGTCATCATTGTTGTTTCATGCTTATATTTAATGGTGGTGTTTCAGGATGTGTCTTTTGGCTCAGACTCTCCTGATCTGAACTGTACATGACCCTTTTCTCTGAACCCTGTTCTATTATTACAAACAGATAAACACAGTTTCCAGTGACTAGAAATGAAGCTTATGGTATCAACTCAGTGGATAGCTAGAGGTGGGGGGGTATCTCTGAAATGAAGGGGGGACAAAATCTTTCTTCCACCTTCTAGGACCTAGCTACAAACAATAAACCAGTAGACCAAGAAAGAAGAAGCTTGAAATCTTAAAGGGATGAGATGCAAAGTCTAAAATAGACCAAGATTGAAAATACAACACAGACTTGTTTGTAGTAGAGAAAAATTGGAATTGACCTGATGTCTAAGTACTTTTTCTCTTCCCAAGGATGACATACTGCATCCATTTAAAATAGTATTTATAAGGAGTTTTTAATAAATGGGAAAACACTTCTACTTTGATGTTGAAAATGGAATGCAAAACTGTACGTAATAAACACCATCAAAATTATTAAAATGCATTGAAAATAGTAATAAGGAGCTGTATTAAAATTGAGCGATTGTCTTTGGGTGATGAGACAGGATAAATTTCACCATATATCCTTTATTCTGCTTAAAAATTTTTACCATGGAGTGTGAGAAAAAGGTGTGCAATTCAAGAACTTTGCTAAACGACCAGGGTTGATGGTCCCACAGCCTGGAGGGTCCCCTAGGAACATGGCCCCTAGACTTACTGGTAGCCCAGAACTGAAACCACTACTGAGGTCAACACTTCAGACAAGAATGGACTGGACTCAGGGACACAGTGTGAGCATGTGGTATGTGTACTTTATGGTTTTATAAATTTATAGCAGTCTGTCCTACTGGTTTCTTTCTAGGTGGAAGAGGAGAAGGTGGAGAAGAGGGGACAGGTGTCTGTTAAAAGGATCCTAGAAGTAAAAAGTGAAAAGAAGGAGTGTGTTGTCACAGGGTAAGGAGAGCAGATAGGCAGGCATGCAAAACTGATTTGGATATGATTTTACTTAATCATAACAATAATTAAAAAAAAAAGTTTTACTGTGGACACATTACTTCTAAAAAATTTTCTAATGTTTTAGATTTTCTAATATCAGAAATGGCACTTGGCTTGGCAATATCAGAAAATCTCCCCAAGTTAGTCCAAAGTGTCAGTTGAACATATCTGTAAAAATCATAAAGAAGAAATAGAAATGGTTAATAAAAAATAGAAAAAAAATCCAAATTTACCAAGAAATGCAAAATAAAACACTTAGATCCTTCTCACTTAGATTGCAAAGAGGTAAAGAATGGTAGCACCCCCATGTAAGTACAAGTGGGAAGAAAAAGAATTTCTTGACTCTTGCTGTGAGAAGAAATTGGTAAAAACCCTCTGGTAAGATTTGTTTCAAAATATAGAACTTGTATAATTTCTTTTGGGGGGGGTCATTGTTTTCTCTTTAATCCCTTGGTTAACATCATCAAGGTTTTATTTATTCTGACTGAGGGGCTTTGAAGAGGTCTTTTAACAATAAATGTAATTACCTTCTTGACTCAAGTATCCAGAGGTCTGGCAGAAACTCACCCTAGAAAAAGTGCTACATACCTCATTGCTGAATGGTCAGCTTCGAAGTCTTCCCCTTGGGAAGCTATTCACTGATGCCAATGTGTAGTCCACCCTTCAAAGCGATTTTGGAACTCTTGCTGGAACGGCCATCAGAGCTGTCGTTGTATCACCCTTGGTGTCCTGAACGTCATCAAAATACCTGCCTTTCAGTATTTCTGTTATCTTCAGATAAGGACACAAAGTCACTGGGGACCAAATCAGGTGAGTAAGGAGGGTGTTCCAATACAGTTATTTGTTCATTGGCTGAAAACTCCCTCACAGACAACTGTGCAGTTAAGTTTGTAAATGTGCCGCCATGCTCAATGGCCATTCCAGAAAGAGTTCCAAACTTGCTTTGAAGGGTGGACCAGGTACTGGCATCAGTGCATAGCTTTCCAAGGGGAGGACTTCAAAGGTGGCCATAGTGATATTCAGCAATGAGGCATGTAGCACTTAGAACAGTTAAGCTTGCAGACTTGTCAGACCTCATAAACTGGCAGTTTGTAGAGACCAGTTCCACTTTGAATTAAGCCAGCAGAACTTGTGTAATTTTAGCCAGCATTCTAGGAATTGTCCTTAAAGAAATCATTAGAAAAGTGGACTTGTGTGCCAGGTGGTGAGTCATAGTACCACTTGTAACCTGAGTGCCTGGGCAGGTGTGGTGCCGCTGGAGATGCTGCCAAGTCAGTTCTGACACACAAAGACCTCACGTGACTGAGTAAAACTGGCCTGTTGAGTTTCCTAGGCTGTAATCTGCAGAAACAGATCTCCCAAGTCTCTCCCTTGCAGGTGCCAAGTGGGCCTGGACCACTAGCCTTTAGGTTAACAGTCAAGCACTTAACTGTTGCGCCCTGAGGGCTCCCGAATGCCTGAGTATTGGTGGGCAGACCTGATGACCATTTCCTGCTATCCTTCCTCCCAACCCCAATGGCTGACCCCCTTTCACAAACAGACCAGTGACTGGGGCCACAATCAGGTGGGATATAGTGAGGACGGGCTTTAGGATTTCCCTGTGTTGGGGTCAGAGAGCAGTACTGGACTACACTGCTTAGTGAGCAGGACAGGAGTGGAAATGTAAATGAGGGAGGAAAGACTGAGGCCAAATGAAAATGCCTTAATTTCTAGAGAGATCTTGGCCTTTGAGATTTCTGGTACTGCACAGAAGAAGGGCAGAGCCTGCCAGGTATATGACAGCTTGTAGGTCACCAGAGGGGCCTGATGACCTCCCTGTCTTCAAAACTAGGAGAGTGGACTTTGCAGGTAAGAAGGGGGAACTGAGCTCCCCTTTAAGTCCCTCCATAACGAATTAGCTGTGCTGTGCACCTTGGGGTGGTGCCAGATCATAGAAGCACAGACAGCTGGCTTGCCACCCTTACGATGCCTCCAAGTGACGAGAGCCAGCTGACGCTGATGCTGTGGGACCACAGACCACCCTTTAGACAGCGAGGACCTAGGTAGGGTTTTGCCCCCGCAGGGTGACTGAAGAGGCTCGCCACCAGACCCGTGTGCCAGCCAGTGGGAAAGGGAAGTGGAGAGGAAGTGGAGGGCAAGACTTTTTTTTCTAATCCCATCTTTTTATTTTGAAATTTCAAACTTACTGAATATTTGAAAGGATAATGCACTAAATACCAATGTATCCAAATAATTTTTTAAAAAACATTTAAGTGATTCCTTTGGAAGACTACAACACAGATGTTCCTACATCACTTCCACTTTTGCCTGTTGGCAAAAACTTTGGCACATAGGCTCGCCTTGCTGTAAGAGGCTAAGAAATATCATCCAGCTTGACAGTCAGTTGCCCTGATGAAGGGGCGTAGAAGTTCTGTTATTCAAGAAGGTAAGGTACAGTTGTTATTTTTAAAAGAAGAAGGAGGTATGAGAGAATGGGTACCACCAGTTGCCCAGGAATTGATTCTGACTCATGATAATGTCATGTGTGTCAGAGTAGATCTGTACTCCATAGGGTTCTCCTCAGCTGGGTTTTCAGAAGTGGATCACCAGGCCTTTCTTCTGAGGTGCCTCTGAGTGGATGTGAACTGCCAACCTCTTCATTAGCAGCAAATATGTTAACTGTTTGCACCCCAGAGACTCCAGAGAGTTGCTGCCAGGTCAATCCTCACTCACAGTGACCCTACAGGACAGAGTAGAACTGCTCCCATAGGGTTTTTCAAAGCTGTAAATGCTTATAGAAGTTGACTGCCTCAATTTTCTCCCATGGAGCAGTTGGGAGGTTTGACTGCTGACCTTTCATTTAGCAGTTAGCAGCCAAGTACTTAACCATTGCACCACCTGGGCTCCCAGAGAATAGATGTTGCTGCTGTTCTTGTTAAGTGCTGCCTAGTCAGTTCCAACTTATAGCAACCTTAGGTACTACAGAACCAAGCACTGATATCACACACACAAAAAAAGTTTGCTCAAGACAGTTCAAAAGTGCTTGCATCAGTATGTCAGCGGGGAACTGACAGAAATTCAAGCCATGTTCAGAAGAGGACATGGAAAGAAGAGTATCATTACTGATGTTAGATGGATCTTGGCTAAAAGCAGATGACCAGAAAGATGTTTACCTGTGTTCTGTTTACTATGCACAGGCATTCGACTGTTTGGGTCATAACAACTTATGGACAACATTGTGGAAAATGGGAATTCCAGAACACTTGTACTTACGTGAAACCTGTACACAGACCAAGAGGCAGTTGTTCAAACAGAACAATTACTGTGTGACTTACAAGCAGGAAAGATGTGCACTGGGGTTGTCTCCTTTCACCATACTTATTCAACCTGTATGCTGAGCAAATACTCTGAAAAGCCAGACTGTGTGAAGAAGAATGGGGCATCAGGACTACAGGAAGACTCAGTAACATGCAGATGACACAAAGATAGAGTTAAAAAAAAAAAAAAAAACTATTGCTATCCCGTCAATTCCAACTCATAGCGACCCTATAGGACAGAGTAGAACTGCCACCTAGATAGTGGAGGACAACTAAGATACCTTCGATACTGACCCAGTGAATCGTGTTACCAGTTGTTTTCTTCCGGTTAGATCCTGGAAAGCATGGAGCTAAATTTGGGTCCCGTATGTGGAATGTAGGTAGGCTATTATAGGATGCATTTATATTACTGCCTCACTCTTTCCTAATTTTTCCCTTGTCTTATTTTTGTCTATATTTTACAGGGTTTTGTAATAAACCTTAAATTTTTAAATAAGTTTATTATAAATAATAAGGACACATAAATATAAAGGTATAGAGTGCTCACAATGTTCTGAATGGGCTGAAACCCTCTTTACCGCAGCATCTTTGCTCACAATAACATGTCTGTAGTATTTAAACCGGTAACTCTACAGAATTGTAAATCAGTTTGTCCAAGTGATTTTCCAGCCTTTTTTAAAACTAAGAATTTACAGAAATTGTCACACAAACATAAATGCCAGGTGGTTTTATGTAAATTGAGTCCACCCACCATTATACGTCATATTCTGTAGACCACAGTAGAAGGTTCCTTGTTACACCGTTGTTGCTAGGTGCCATCAAGTCAGCTGTGACTCACGGTGACCAATATACCACAGAATGGAACACTGCCTGATCTTGCACCATCCTTGAGCCATTGTTGCAGCCACCGTGTCAGTCTGTTTCATCAAGGGTCGTCCTCTTGCTTGACCAAGCATTATGTCCTCCCATGACTGGTCCTGCCTGGAAGCATTTCTAAAGTATGTGAGACAAAGCCTTACCATCCTCACTTCTAAGGAACATTCTGGCTGTGCTTCTTCTAAGACACATGTGTCCATTCTTCTGGCAATCCATAGCATATTCGATATTCTTTGCCAACAACATAACTCAAAGGCATGAATTTTTCACTCTTCTTAATCACTTTCCAGCTTTCTCATGCATATAAGGCAATTGAAAATACTGTAGCTTGAGAGAAGTGCACATTAGTGCTTTTAAAAAAGACTTTTTAAAGAGGTCTTTTGCAGCTGATTTGCCCAGTCCGATATGCAGTTTGATTTCTTGACTGCTGCTTGCACAGGCCTTGATTACAGATCAAGTAAAATGAAATCCTTGACAACTTTAATATTTTCTCTATCATAATGTTGCTTATTGGTTTAGCTGTAAGAATCTTTGTTTTCTTTGTGTTGAGATGTAATCCACACTGATGTCTTTGATCTACATCAGTAAGTGCTTCAAGTCTTTCTGCTTTCACCAAGATTATGTCGTATGGACATCATAGGGTATTAATGAGTCTTCCTCCAATCCTAATGCCATGTTCTTCTTCATATATTCTAGTTTTTCAGATTATATGCTCAGCACACATTTGGCGAAAGGATACAACCCCACCCCACATTTCTTCTGATTTTAACCCACATAGGTATCTCCTTGTTCTGTTGGAACAACTGCCTCTTGGTCTATGCACAGGTTCCACATGAGCACAGTTCAGTGTTTTGGAATTCTCATTCTCTATATGTTATCCATAATCTCTTAAAACCCACAGTCAAATGATCTTTAGCAAAGTGCATGTGATATTAATGATATTGTTCAATAATTTCCCCATTTGGTTGGATCACCTTTCTTGTGACTAGGCATAAATATGGCTCTCTTCCAGTTGGTTTGCCAATTAGCTGTCTTCCAAATTTCTTAGCACAGATGAGTTACTGCTTCCAGCGCTGCACTGTTTGTGGAAACACATCAATTGATAGACCATCAGTTCCTGGAGGCTTGTTTTTCACCAGTGCCTTAAATGCAGTTTCAACTTCTTCCATCAGTACCATCAAGCTCACTCACTGCCATCAATCAGTTCCTAATTATATGCTACTTCTTGAAATGGTTGAACATCCCAGTTCTTTCTATATGACTCTGTGTATTCCATCTTCTTTTGATGCTTCCTGAGTCGTTTAATATTTTCCCTGTAGACTCCTTTGCTGTTGCAACTCGAGGCTTGAATTTTTCCTCAGTTCTTTCAGCTTCAGAAATATAGTGTGTTCTTCCCTTTTGATTTTCTATCCTGCTCTTTGCACATGTCATTATAATACTTTGTCTTCTTCAAGCTGCCCTTTGAAACCTTCTGTTCAGTTCTTTGTTTTTATCATTTCTTTAGCTACTTGACATTCAAGAGCAAGTTTCAGAGTCTCTTCTGGCATCCAGTTTGGTCTTTTCATTCCTGTCTTTTTAATGACCTCTTGCTTTCTTCATGGATGATGTCTTTTCACAACTCGTCTGGTCTAAGGTCATCAGTGTTCACCACATCAAATCTGTTCTTCTGATGGTCCCTAAACTCAGGTGGGATATACTCGAGGTCATACTTTGGCTCATGTGGACTTCTAATTTTCTTCAGTTTCAGTTTAAACTGACATGTGAGCAGTTGATGGTCTGTGTCACAGTCAGCACTTGGTCTTGTTCTGACCAATGAAATTGAACTTTTCCATTGTCTGTTTCCACAGCTGTGGTCAGTTTGATACCTGTGTGTTCCATCTGATGAGGCCCATGTGTAGTCACTATTTATGTTGGTTAAAAAAAGAATTTGCAGTGAAGAAGTCCTTGGTCTTGCAAAATCCTATGATGTGATGTCTGGCATCATTTCCATCAGTAAGGCCATATTTTCCAGTTACTGATCTTTCTTGTTTCTATTCTTTTGCACTCTTGTCACCATTAATTATAAGTGCATCCTGATTGTACGTTCGATCAGTTCTGGACTGCAGAAGATGATAAAGATCTTCAATTTCTTCATCATTGGCCTTAGTGATTGGTGTGTAAATCTGAATAATAGTTGTATTAACTGGCCTTCTTGTAGGTGTATCGATATTATCCTATCACTGACAGCACTGTACTTCAGGACAGATCTTTTCATGTTCTTTTTGATGATGAATACAATACCATTACTCGTCAAATGTTCATTCCCAGCATAGACAACCACATGATTGTCCGATTCAGAATGGCCAGTACCAGACCACCTCAGCTCACTAATGCCTAGGACATCGATGTTTATGTATTCCATTTCATTTTTGACTATACTTGATTTTCCTAGATTCGTACTTCATACATTCTGCCTTCCAATTATTAATGGATGTTTGCAGCTGTTTCTTCTCATTTTGAGTCGTGCAACATCAGCAAATGGCTGGTTAGCTGTCTTCCAAATCTCTTGGCATAGGAGACTGAGTGCTTCCAGCATCGCATCAGTTAGGTGAAACATCTTCATTGATATTCTGTCAATTCTCGGAGCCTTGTTTTTGACACTGCCTTCGGTGCAACTTGAACTTCTTCCTTCAGTACCATCAGTTCTTGATCATGTGATACTTTATAAAATGGCTGAATGGTGACCAGTCATCATACATTTGGTGACTGACTTCTCACTCAGCATAATATTTTCAAACCTCATCCATGTTGTAGTGTATATCAAAACTTCGTTTCTCTTTAAGGTTGATTATTATTCTATTGTATGTATACACCAAATTTTGTAAGATAGTGCCATTTTATCTGGGGGACAATGTTCTAATCTGTGATACGGTTTATTATTGCTATCGATACTAATGAAATCTCTTCGTTGTTAGGAGTGGTGGAGTCTACTAGAGTCTTACTCACGGTGACCCCATGTGACAGAGTAGAACTGCCCCAAAAGGTTTTCCAGGCTGTAATCGTTACAGGAGCAGATAGCCAGGTCTTTCCTCTGGCAAGTTGTTGGGCAGGTTTGAATTGGCAACCCTTTGGTTAGCAGCTCAGAGCGTAACTGTTCGCACCACCAGGGCTCATTTTACGTTTAATCATTTTTGCCTTTGGCTATAAGCAGAGTCCTCTTATTCCATCCTTTGGTTTCGTGGACGATTGTGGTTATTTGAAAGTGAAGAATAAATTTCTGCTCTAAAGTGTGTTCGCTCAACACAGGTTCCCTGGTAACATTTGGGTTAGATTTCGGGATATAGACCCTCCTGCAACTTTGGGACAACACACTTGCCTGTCTCACACACTAACAGCTGAACTGCTTCTCTGCCGAAAAGTGACTGTCGCGTCGGCTGAGAACGCCTGGCTCTGGCGCAGGGTGGTGCTGGTGGAACTGTTGGACCACACGGTCAGCTCTGCACAGCTTCGTTCAGTGATGCTCACCACGGGCAGGTGCAAGTCCAAGCCTAAAATACAAAGCTAGGAAATGGTCACCGGTTACTGGATAACTGGGTGGTTCTTGTCTTTAAGAGCTTTTGCAGGACCCAAAGAACCCCGACCCAGAGGGCTTCGGGGACCCTGGCTCCGCGGTCTCGGCCCACGCGGGCCGGGCTCAGGATGTAAGAGGTCCGGCCCGCCGCATCTCAGCGCCTCGGTCGGCTCTCGGACCCTCCGCCTTCTCTCGGACCGGCTCCGCCGGAGGCCTGCCCGGTTCCAAGATGGCGGTGGCGGCCTCGGTGAGGGCGGCGCCTCACGTGTGGGCCGGTGGCCAATGGGCTTCCGGCCTGCGCCGCCGGCGGGGCGGTGAAGGCGGAAGTGCCGCGGGCCGCCGCCTCCGTCCGGGTTGTGGCCCCTGCGGGTTGCATAACTCGTCGCGGCTTCCGCGCGCGGCCCCGCTCGCCGGCTGCCTGCGACCCCAGGATGCGCTGAGCCTCCGGATACCCTCTGCTGCCGCCGGCTCCCGCCCAGGGTGAGGCGGCGGGCCTGCGCTGGGGCGGGCGAGGGCGCGGAGGCGGCGGCGCGCCGCGGGTCGGCGCCGTTGGGAGGCCGGGCCGGCGGGCCCCGCTCTCGGCGCGCGGCCCCGGGATGCCGACGAGCGGGGTCGGCCCTGGCTGGGGGCCCGGGACGCGCCGAGCCCGGGGAGGAAAGCCCGAGGTGCCGGTCGTGCCGTCTCGGCGCCGCCCCTCGCCTTTCGGGCGTCCGGTCCTCTGTTACGGCGGGGAGGGGCGGGGAGCAGGCCGCGGGGACCCCGACCCAGGAGGGCCGCAGGCGTTCTGTCTGACTGCGCTGTTCGCCCTGGGGGTCGCTGCTCCTCGGGGCCCCTCTCGGCGCAAGGGTGAGGCCTTCCGCCCGCTCCGTGCTCTCGGCTGGCGCTGGTTGGGCGACTGTAGCTCCCCGCCGCCGCCGCCGGGGCTGCGAGTCTCCCTCCTCCCTCCCTGCCGCGGGGCAGACTGACTGCAGCTGGGACCCCTTGCCTCTGTCCGCCGTCCGGCCCTCTGTGTTTTTTTTTTTTTCCCAACTGGCCATTCCCGAGGAGTGGAGGAGACCTGTAGGTTCAGCAGTCTGGCCATGAAGAACTTTGGGGAGACCGTAGAGCTTCTCTGAACCAGTCGTAAGGAGCAGAGGGACACCTGTGTGCCCGCGGGTGATGGAATTGGACCAGGGGTTGTCCCGCAGGAAAGGTGGACGGGGGTGGGGGGGCTCCATTCGTATGTTTTCACCCTGCTGGGCCCTTGAGTGGGTGCTGCTCGTTTGTCGAAGCGGAGAAGCATGGACAGCCCAGCAGGCCAGCTCCTCGCGTTGGCTGGAGTGGTGGTTAATCTGAGCCTTAGAACTGAGAGAGTACTGCCGCTTACAAAGCTTTTCCTTCCTCCAGAGCCCTGAAGGTAGGAAACCTTTAGTTAATGCTCAGCTGACTGAAGAGGGAAACTTCGGTCACGCCTAAGGTTACCTTTCGCAGATGGTGACACTGTTTGATTTTTTGTCGCGTACATTTTTATCTTAGCAATCAAGTTTCAATTCACTAGCATCGATTACATTGAAGCTGTTTCCTTGTCCTTTTCCAAATCATTCCACCACCTTAACGTAAACTCAGTATCCCCTAAGCAGGTGCCCCTCCTTCCCATCTCCCTCACACCCCTGGTAAGCCCACTGTCTCTGTGATGAGTTGCAGCCACACTCAGGGGCAGAGGAGAGCAGCCCCCTAAGATGTCCTAGGCTACAGTCTTTCCAGGAGCAGATAGCCATGTCTTTTCACCAGGGAAGCCATTGGTGTGCACGAACCGATGACCCGTTGGTTAGCAGCCGAGCACTTAAATGTTGCACCACCAAGGCTCCTTCCCAACCCTGGTAGCTACTCATAATCTTTGGTTTCTCTATATTGGCTTATTTCATGTAAGTAAAGTCATTACTTGTCCTTTTGCGACTGATTTCAGTCAGCATTTCAAGGTTCATCTGTGTAACGGTGTGCATTGGGACTGGATTTCTCTTTATGACTGAGTGATATTCTGTTGTATGTATGTACCACATTTTATGCATTTGTCTGCTGATGGATGTTTTGGGTATTTCCACCTCTTGTGACACTGTTTTTGATGGAGAGGTAGGCATTGGAAGTGCTGTGGCCCTACTGCTGGCCCGCCAGGGGAGTCTTGGACGTTCTTGAATTAAAAAGCATTTGGTGGTCTGAATTACTTTAGTAAGCGAAGATGGGGTTGAAGACTAGAGCAAACTGGAATGTAAATCTCAGTGGTCTTTCCAAACGGACAGATAATCATGGCAGAACAGACGTCTTCCTTGTCTCCTGTTTTAGGGTGTTGTACTCACTAGCGCTGTGTGCTGATAGGCCCTCTGAGAATGGGGTGTGTGTGAGCTCCTCCTCCATCAGACTGTGGTTTGCAGAGCTGTGCCTCCCAGAGCATCCAGACATGCCGGGTTTGGGTGAAGATAGTGAAACCTGTTAAGTCACAGAGTCAGTGCATGGTCAGTTGTCAGTATAACCCTTTGCTGCCCAGTCAGTTCTGACTCAGCGACTCGGTAGGACAGAGTAGAACTGTCCCATTGGGTTTCCAAGGCTGAAAATCTTCACAGAAGCAGACTGCCACATCTTTCTCCTGTGGAACTGCTGGTGGGTTCAAACCATCGAACTTGCAGCAGGCAGTCAAGTGCTTAACCACTGTGCCGCTGGGGCTCCTTGGCTGGCAGTATATGGGAAGGAAAAATTCATACCATTTTAGCTAGAGGTCCAGGTATGTGTCCTACCTTGAGCCTCACCTGTTTGTAACTTGACATGACTTTGTCGCCATGTTTATTTCAACCACACCCACTCACAGCCAGTGTGAAGAGTGTCGTTAGCTGTAACTTACGTAAGTTGCTTAGCAACTGCACAAGAATGGACAAAAATTCTCGGATGTTGGCAAAGTTGAAGGATAAAAGTTAACCTGAGATGAGATTTAGGTTGGCCTGGAAGGGTGGTGCTAGCATTGCTGAGTGGGCGCTCGTGATCCAGGTACTGTCCCCACTTGGGGTATGTAGCAGTCTGGCCTGTGATGGTGTGAAGTGTGCTCACACCAGGTGGGTGCAGTATCATGGCGGGAAGTGGAAACCATGTGGAAAAGTGACCTAGAAGTCTGGGGTTCAGGGCACTGAAAGCTGGTGACATCCATTAAATGATGTTCCCTCCATGTCTGCAGCTTACCTGCATCGTCTCCATCCATATCTCTCTAGAAGAAACCCATGAGTCCCCTGGTAGTTGGAACCCACTTCTGTAAAGATTACAACCTTGGAAGCCCTGTGGCGCAGTTGTACCATGTCCTGTAGTGTCGCTGTGAGTTGAAGTCCACTCAGCAGCAGCAGGTCTGTGTTTGACAAAGGCGTTCTGGTGGTGTGCTGGTCAGTGCTCAGCCATTAACCCAGAAGCTCCCAGTTCAAATCCACCGGTGGCTGGGCAGGAGACCTGGCAGTCTGCTTCCATAAAGATTACAGCCTTGAAAACCCTACTAGGTACTTCTGCTTAGTCAGATAATATCACTGAGTCAAAATTGACTTGGTGGCAACATTTTTAGTGGGGAAGGAATGGGGATATGTTTGAGAAAGGATCCCTAGTGGTGCCCTGATTACAAGCTTGGCTGCTGTCCTAGAGGTCAGTGGTGTGAACCCATCACCTGTTCCCTAGGAGAAAGACGGTGACAGTTTTTCCATAGATATTATAGCCTTGAAAATCCTAATGGCAGTTCTAGTCTGCTTATAGGTCTGAAAATCAAATGAGCACGTAACAAGACTAATATCTGACTATGAACGTGGAAGTGTTAAAAAGCAGAGATGTCTCTTGGAAGACTGAAGTATTCCTGATCCAAGCCATGGTATATTCAGTCGCTCATGTGCCTGCAAGCTGGACAGTGAGTAAGGGAGACCAAAGAATTAATACCATTGAGTTACAGTGTTAGGAAGGAAGGCGGAATATCCCATCTCAGTGAGGTGCTCCGTGAGGTGGACTGACAGAGTCGCGGCAGCAGTGGGCCACCAGAGCCATGACTGGGAGGGCAACGCAGGACTGGGCAGTGTTTCTTTCTGTGGTGCGTGGTCACCGTACATCGGAACTGACTCGCAGGCACCTAACAACATGAATGTTAAGGTGTTTGCTCAGCACCCGTGGTGTGACAGGAAGGGGGTTTTGAATGGGGAGCCAGGCTGCTCTGCAGGAAGTGGTTTTGGGGTTCACATCAGCAGCTGAGCTAGTGCATGAGGGAGTGGAGGGGCCTGATGCAGCAGCTAGCAGAAACTTGACCACCACCCCTGGGTGGCTGCAGCACTGAGTAACGCAGGTGAGGGTCACTCGTCCCTCGAGTTCTGTCAGCACTGCGGGGTTTTGCCCTCGCCCCCTGCGACCACGGCTGGCTTAGGTGGGGCCCATGTGACCGGGTGGGGCCCGCGTGACCAGGAGAGGCCAAGCACTCCAGACACTGACCGTGAGAACCACCTGAGGGCGGCCTCTCAGGGTATTCTAAAATGTTGCTTCACACTGTAAATAGAATTATTACCTGTTACCCCCAAATAAGCTTGGCAAATTCTGACTTTTATACCCCATTCCCTTGAAATGGCATGACATTTTGTGAACTGATGCCATAAATGAGCATTATAAACACAGATCCAAAGAGATGTTTGTGAAACAAAAGCAGCTGTGGAAAGAGGCGCAGAACAGATGTTGGGGAAGTTTTGGTTCCCTTTTCTTCCAGAGGGATACCACAGAAAAGGTATTTTGCTGTCTTTAACAGACCACATTAAAATATTCCTGCAGTTCTGTTTCTCATTATAAGGTTGTTTAAAATCAAATCCGTTTCCTTTCTTTTGTTTCCTGTATTTGAGGTACTGCAATTTTGTCTCTTCTTGCAAATAGCTATTAGAGGAAAGCGTTTTCATTTTATAAAACAGTAGGTGGGTGATTTTTCCCTTAGGCTCTGAAAAGAACTCCTCTTGGGGAAAGTCAGCGCAACAATGTCTCCATCCTTGTAGATTCTGGAGAGTCCTGTTGGATACTTGTTTTCCGACTTGTTTCCTTCTGGGAGAAGACTTTTTGTGGCTGTAGCGCTTTAGGCCCGGAAGGACTCCTCAGTGAGGGACTCTGCTTCGCGTCTCTTACTCTTAGTTTGACTCACAGTGACACCAAAGTCATGAGTCAACAGTGATAGGTTTGGTTTTGGTTAGAGACCTCTGTCATAAAAAGAAGGAGATTCTTAATTGTATTTTATCTTCTGTGTAAATTCTTCATTTTACTATGAGCATGTGTTACTTTTACCACTGAAAACAAAACAAAATAGGTGTAAAAATAGCATTTCCTTCCTTCAAGAAAACAATGTTGTTTTAAAGCTTCTAAAGACTTTTAAAAATTAAATTTTATAAGATCACTGAAATTGTCTTCTAATGGTTGCACAGGAACCCTGTTAAATCCTTTGCAGGTGCGTGGTCTGCGTCCTTGTCCCCAACCTCCTCCCTCTTTATTCAGGACCACTTTGAATCTCTGTGCAGAATGTTTATTCCTGGCATCAGTACAGAGAATGCCAAGCTATTCCGAGGCATGGGATTTAAAATTTGATATTTTGGAGAATCTATTTTGGGACAAATGGGTAATAACTCCGCTTATAATTTGAAGAGATACTGTAAAATCCCCAAGTTGCTACTGATTTTAAAAGAGCCTGAGTTTTAATTTTCATGTAAAAGTCTTTATGATTGTAAAAGTAGCCCAAACTCATTGTCATGAAGCTCCAGTAATGAGGAAATGAGTGACTCAGAACACACACATCTGCTGTGATTCCGGAGACTGTCAGGACCTTCAGTTTTTATTGTTATTTTAATTGTAGTGCGTGTGTACATAACAGCACATTTGCTGTTTCAGCAGCGTTTGTGTGTCAGGTCTGTGACACGGCGTCCGTCATGGCGGTCGCTCACCCGTCGTTCTTGTCCACGTTTCTCCTTCTCCCTTAACAGAAGCTCAGGGAAATCACTTTTGAAAACTCCTTTCAGTTATGCAAGGTGACGTCATGAGCAAGTGACAGATTGTGCCAAATTTGACCCACTTTCTTTTTCTTTTTTTAAATAAATGTCTTACTGAGTTTTGGGTGAAAGTTCAAACTACAGATTGGCTTCATGTAACAGTTTCTATATGTATTGTTCAGGAACCCGGGTGATGGTGCTGGTTAAGTGCTGTGGCTGTTGGCAGGAAGGTCAGCAGTTCGAATCCACCAAGCATTCCTTGGAAACTCTGGGGTAGCTCTGTGCTGTCCCGGAGGGTTGCTAAGAGTCAGAATCCACTGGATGGCAGCAGGTTTGCTTGGTTGGTTTGTGTGTTTTTTGGTTATACATATTGTCCAGGGACATTGGTTCCATTTTTACAGTCTTGTCTTTCCATTGTGGTTATTCTGTCTCCATTAATCCAGCTCACCTGCCCACCCCACCCCGCCTTCTGTGCTGTAGGGTAAATACTGACTGCTTGGACTCAAACAGATTTTTTTTTTTTAAAAAAAAACCTACTTTCATCTTTAACATTTATTTGATTCTGAAGGTGCTGAAATGCAAACCCAGAAGGGCTGGGGACCAAAACCCACAAGCAGAGGCGAGAGAAAGAGCTGAGAAGGGAAGGAGTTCTTGTGCATGGGCTGGTTAGTAAAACCTTTCCTCGCCTCCTGGCTCCAGGGAGGACAGGGTGCCCCCAGTCCAAGTCGCCTGTGGCTGGCTGTTTTCCTCTTAAACTGGGGAGCGACAGTTTCCGTTTCATGCACGTGCCCCTAAGCAGAACGGAGGGTGTCCTGCAGCCTTTGAGGAGCTCTGTGAGGGGACAGACAAGCTCCTGCTTGTGCACCTCCAGCCGCATCTGGCCCGGGATGATCAGGATGCTGACTGAACAGACACATTGGACTGCTCTTTGATTTCCCCTCCTTCAGGAGCATGGGTGGTGGTTTTCTTTGTTTTTTAAAGCTGACTGGCAGCCCCTCTGACTGGGTCTCATTGGGAACTCTATCCTGGGCACTGCCCTGTCCGTGGTATCCCACGCAGACCTAGCTTCCTTTATAAAGCGGCAGGGGCAAAGGTGCTTCCTTCCAGGCTTGCCCGCAGCTTTACTGTTCTGAGTGTTGTTCAACTGGAACATGAGGCCCCCAGTCAGCTTGTCCTCCACCCATGTTCATCTGACGGACACGGGGCTTATCTGCAGCTCTCAGAGGCTTAGCTGAAGTTCTCAGGCCCGGTGACCTGTGTGGGCTGGCTTTGGCACCTTATTCAGCATTTTCACTTTTCTCCTGTGTCACATTATCTCCCTCTGTCCTCTCAGTCATCCTCACCCCAACTGAATGGGACCCCAAAAGGCAGAGTAGCCCTTCCGGCTTCCCCATCCATAGTCAGGTCATTCTTCCTTGTAGAAATTCTCTAGTACCGAGCAGCGCTGGGAGGCCTGGTGTGCAAGCCATTAGTCATCTCAGCTGTTGACCAGAAAGTGAGGTTGGAGTCTGTGCAGGAGTACCTCGGAAGAGAGCCCTGGCAGTTTGCTTCTGAAACCTCAGCCATCCTGACTCCGACACACAGGTCACCGTGAGTTGGAGTTGAGGCTGTGGCAACTGGCATGTGTTGACTGCCATGTGAGCCCTTGGAACAACCCAGGGTGGCTTCCGAAGTGCTTTGTGCATGGGCGGGGAGGGGCAGCTGGTGTGTGTACACGCTGGCCCCCAATGTGCCCTCCACGTCCGGCCACACAAACGTGAGACAGGAGAGCAAAATGGAAAAATAGGTGCACAACAGAATCACCCTGGCTCATCGTGAGACTCAGGGCACCACGAAAGAGCTGAGCCTCCCGGGGATTCCAGGGTGCCTTTCCTGACCTGCTCCAGGGTGTTTGTCTCTGCCTGTCTTACTTAGGAGTCTGGGGAGGGGTCAGGTTTTCAAGTGTAAGTGCTCCCAAGTTCGTGGGCCCTTGGCAGCAATGACTGCTTTTGGTACAAGGCCTGGGGCAGCCCTTGAGCCCAGGCGTCACACCCATCTGAGGAGGGGCATTTGATGCAACCCTTGCAGCCCTCTCTGTGGAAACTTAGTTTGACCCCAGGTCTGGGTGGTCTCCCAGCTTTGCCTTCCTGCAGCCCCTGCTGCCTCCTGCTCCCAGGCCTTGTATGCACTTTGTGGGTACATGGGCCCCACTTGTGTGTGAGAATTCCAGGGAGCAGCTTCTGTGGAAGGTTTCAGGCCTCTTCTGCCTCGCAAGAACTCTGATTTGGTTGCTCCTCCCAGATGCCAGAACAAAATCTTTGTGTCTGCTCTGTTTCTGGGTGGGGTCCCAGGGGCCACTTTTCACCTCTCTTGCTCTGATTGTTCCTGAACGCTCTCTTGGGCTTTCCTTCTCTGCAGCGCCTCTTGGGCTTGCTTGAACTGAGTTGGAGGCTGAGGTCTAGCAGCCCCCTGGGAGAAGCAGGCAGGATCGCTGCGCCCTGAAGCCCTCCCACCCTAGAGCCTCCCTATGCGAAGGTGCTGCTGGTACAGCTTCCGGGGGGCCTGCAGAGGCCCAGCCCCAGCTGACTCCCACAGGGAAGCCTGCGAGCCTACTGGCTAGAAGTCTCCCCCTGAGAGGATCAGAAGGCTTTTGTCCGCTGTGGGATAGAACACTGCCAAAGTTTGGCCCTTTCTGTGCCCTTAGGACACTGGATGTTTGGGGTGATGTTTGGGGGAGGGAGAGGGGGATTAATTGATACCTAGGGAGAGAGGGCGTCCTGCTCAACTGGTCATAGTGACCCCTCTCTGCCCAGCCTGGTGAGCTGACTGCACTTTTCATGCTTACGAAGGTGCTCTGTGCCCTAGAATTTCTCAGGTGGCGGGAGTGGTTTCTGTGAGCTGTCTGGTAATGGAGTGGGAAAGGCCTGGCCTGGGCACACTGGGTAGGCACCTGGCTGCTATCCAAAAGGTTGGCAGTTCAGACCCACCAGCCACTCCTCAGACACCTCATGGGGCAGTTCTGCGCCGTCCTGTCCCAGTGGGAGTTGGGATTGACTTGATGGCAACAAGCTTGGCTTTGGAGCCTTTTTCTTTTTTTTTTGGTGCAGGAACGTTGATGCCTTGGTAGCCCCGAATGCCACCCCGCACAGTCAGGAATTCCTGACGCTGCTGATGGCTGTGACCCAGGGCTAGAGCGGGGCCTGGTCTTCAGTGGCTTTCCGATAAATGGATGACTAAGTGAATTCTCAGTATGGAATGCAGCGGTGACCCAGTGTTTGGCCCAAAGGGAAGAATGGACCTGGAACTGGGACCTGGCCGGAACTGCTGCTGGTCTCATTTTTGTTTTAACCTAGAATTAGGTGCACAGATAGGAAGTGTTCTAGTCCTTAGGTTTTCACAACTCTCCTAATAGGACTAGGACATATCCATCCTCCCAGAAAGTGGCCCATGTCCCTTTTCAGTCTTCCCTCTGCCTTAACCACTTTCTGGTTTCTAGCACTGTGGATTCGTTTGTCCACTTTTAGAATTACATGCGAACATAACCCTCCGGTGTTAGTGGTCTCTGCAGAGACATGTCTAAGTCACATGCGGCTGGTACATGCAGGCTCCTTGGAGGACGATGGATTGGATCTGCAGACAGAGGCTGTCTGGAGATAGGGTGCTGTGAGTGTCTGTCGTCCTTCTGGCAACTGCGTGTTTTCCTGCTCGGTTGACAGTTGGGAGAGGCCCAGGCTGCCACAGTAGTAGCTGGCCCACCCACTGGTGCTGCTCATGTGAACAGGAGCTGTGACAGAGTTTGTGGCACCCCTAACCCCCGACCCACCCCCTCCAACTGGTCGCATTCCCTGGCATGCGTGGCAGCCTGCGTCTCCCATGGTTTTCTCGTCATCACTCTGCCATCCGTCCTAAGGGTCAGAGCTTGGAGTTCGTGATGATGGGTTTTCAGGCCCGAAAACTGCGTCCACAGAAGTTCAGGCCTTTGAGTGACAGACCAGCCATCCCAAGGCCACCTTCAGCACTCCACCTCCACCGCAGATCCGCCCCCCCACGTCACCCCTTCCTTCTTTCATTCCGTGGGCCCACAGGCTGCCAGGTCTCCTTTGCACGTGCCCTACTGCCCGCTCTACCCTCTGCAGCTGGTGTGGGCAGACCGGGCTTCATAACCCACTGCATTTCGCCCTCAGTTAAATGCAATGGGTTTCTATTTTTACATCAAGACCTATAAAAAAACTGGCCTTTGAAAGCATGTATTTTGTGTAGGGGGTGTGCAAATCCTTAAGTAGCTTTGTGTTTTGGAGCCCAGGGTTTTTCTTGAAAATTGAACAAGGAACAAATTGTGTCCCTTTGCTCAGGAGCCTGGATGCAAGGATCTTGGGGAAAAGAATGTATGAATCACAGCACAGTAGGTATTTATTGTAGCTCTCTGCCTGTCCGTGAAGCACCTTTTAAAGCTATTTTGTTGAACCGTATATGCAATAAAATGTGCCCTTTTCAAGTGTGCAGTTTAGTGAGTTTTGACGAACATAGGTAACTCCCACAGCGTTTAAGATACCGAACGGTTACTCCGGCGCCTCTCTGCAGTCCACTGCTTGTTTTCCTGCTTGCTTCCTGCCCCGGGCCACCACCAGGAGTCAAAGCCATGCTTAGTTCTTCGTCTGCCAAGTGTCTACCGTTCTTCCGGCACCCAGGCCCTGATTCTGTGGCGGACTTAGGTACCCCCCGTCCTCATCTCCCCAACGCTGCGGGAACCAGCTGAGGGTACCTGCAGCTGCGGCTTCTCGTCAGTGCTGGCAGGCGGTGGTGTGGGCTCTTGTCATGCAGTCCCTGGAAAGCCTGTCTGTCATTGATTCAGAAAGCACCAGGGATCAGCTGAGGGGACGCCTGGAGTTCAGAGGTGTTGGTTAACGGGCGTCCCTCGCACCAGTGAATCTCCTCAGCGACTGGGTGCCCACTCACCTGGTGTTCAGAGTGCTGAGAGCGTGTTGTTCCCAGTGATGAAACTTCTAGAGGCCACTGTGCTTGCTGCGGCATGTGGGACTGCTGTTCACAGCCGTCGGTGCCACGTTCCAGCAGTAGTTCATTCAGTCACCTGGAAAACCCAGTGTATGGCTCCTGGGGATAAGGAGGTGGTCAGGTCCAGAGAGAAAGGTTCCTTCTGTGGAAGACAAGCCTGCCGGGGCTTGGCACCCTGATGCTGAAGTGGGAGCTGGGGATGAGCTAAGTTAGGGACTGGAACAGATCGACTCGGGACGTGAGAAACTCTGGTGGCATGCTGGTTACGTGCGGTAACTCCTAGCCAACAGATCAACATCTGAATCTACCAGGCGTGTCTTGGAAACTCTGTGGGGCAGTTTTCCACTGCACTGTAGGGTCACCGTTTTAGACATCTACTGCTGCTCTAACAGAAATACCAGAGAGTGGAAGACTTTAGTAAGCCAAGCCAAGCCAAGCCAAGTGCCGTCAAGTCGATTAGCAAAGGAGGATTTAGTCTTACACAGTCTGTTAGGCTACAAGTCCAAATTCAGGGTGTCCGCTGCAGGGGAAGGCTTTCCCACTTGTCAGCTCTGGAGGAAGGTCCTTGTGTTGCATCAGTCTCTGGTCAGGGAGCATCTTGGTGCAGGAACCTCAGACCTGAAAGACATGTTCTTCTCCAGTGTTGCTTTCTTGATTGTCTGAGGTTCCCACAGCTCTCCTTGCTTCCCTCTCTTTTTATCTCCCTTAGGATAAAAGGATAAGAGGTGGCACAAGCCACACTCCAGGGAGACTCCCTTAGCAAGGGTGTTGCAGTCCTACCCAAATCCTGTTTTAACATAATTGTCCTTACAGCCACAGGCAGAGATTAGGATATATAGCACAGGAAAATCACAAAATATTTGGAATGATGGCCCAGCCAAATGACTACACACGTTTTTGGGGGGGATACAGTTCAATCCATGACAGTCGCTATGAGTCAGAATCAACTCAACAGCAGTGGGTTTACTCGGAGTGTCAGTGTCTACCCTGTAAAAGGTCAGGTGACAGGTGATGCCACTGGGAGAGAGCTGGACCGTGCCAGTCAGAGTCAGCACCGATGGCCACTTCCTCTGTGCTGAGCCCTGTTCCCACCACCATTCCAATCTGAGAATGGCACTGTGAAGGACTGATCTTTTTCAAAGGACATGTGGAGAGATTGATTAACCAAGGCTAGAGAAGAGGCCGAGGGCAGTACAGTGCGTGCTGCAGACCTGGGCTCAGCTGCAGCTGATGGGCTTCACGTGCAGTCACCACCGGCCCCTCAGCAGAGACCTGTGCGCGGCTCGGATGCTGGGCAGGATTTAGGAGCCCCGAGACAAAGAAGGGCTAGGGAGAGAGGCCTGGCCATCTGCTTCTGAAATAAGCCAGTGAGAACCCTGTGAAGTCCAACAGCTAGCTGACAGATGACCCTGGGGATGACACAGGACTGGCGGCGTCTGGTTTCTTGGGGCCCGAGGTTCCCACGGTCAGGGGTCCACTCGGTGACGGTTAATGACCACAGGAGAGAAGAGGCCACCTTCAGTGTCTGGAGCCCTGCGTTTGTCAGTGGTGCTTGTCCAGAAACCTTCAGGAAGAAGGAAGAGGTGGGGTACACCAACAACCCCTAACCTGGAGGAGTGAATGTGGCAAACTGGGTGGGTGTCACCTGCTCCTGGGGGTAGAGCCCTGGAGCCCTGGCGGTCAAGGTCCTCAGAGCAGCAGTACCAGCCCTTCACTGGGAAAATTAGTCGCATCCAATGACAGGCTGCATGTTGGTCAGAGATGACTTAAAACTGGTGGCACGACTGGCCCCCCAGACCTCTAGGCACCCGCTGGGCCCTCACGGTGACCGCTGGCAGAACTGCAGTTCCTGAGTAAGTTGAGGCAAATTAGCAACAGATGTCTCAGCATACTCCCTGCCATCCTCATACCTTTATCATGAAACTTACGAACATACGGGAAAACTGAGCATGTTGGCAAGTCTCTGGGTCGGACCTGCCATCCCCCTTGACCCAGCAGTTAATAGTGTTGTGTCCTATTTGCCTCATGTGTGGGTGGCGAAGGGTTTGGACTGTTTTCAGAACCATCTGCACTCTCATTCCAACATGTATCTCCTGAGAAGGGTCTTCTTCCCCGCCGCCACTCCACCCCTTCATATCCAAGAGCGTCAGAGATGACCTCATAATCCCATCAGCATCCAGCCGCGGCTTACATTCCTTCGCACTGTTGTCTCGACTTTTTCCTTCTCTTGGTAGGCGCTCAGGAGCCTGGTACGCAGTGGTGAGGACTCAGCTGTGCTCTGCAGGGTCAGCTGTTCAGACTCAGCCTGCAGCTCCAGGGGCGAAAGACCTGGCCATCTGTCTGTCCCCACAACGATTACAACCTAGAGAACCCTACAGTGCAGTTCTCTGTCACATAGGGTCGCTGTGATTCAGAATCAACTAGGCAACACCCAGCGACAACACTGGGGTTCATGCAGTCCCATTTGGTTGTAGGTCTCCTTTAATCTGTTACAGTTCCCTGTCCCCCTTTTTTTCGTTAATGACATTGAAAGTTTTGAGGAGACCAGGCCAATTGTGTTATTGAATGTCATGCATTCCATGCCTGTCACGTGTCACAGGGTCCTTTAGCTGGTTCCTGTCTGACTGGTGTTTTCGGCTAACAAAGGCCTCTTGGGGTTAAGGGCCTGCTTTGTAGTCAAGGATTCTCGACGGGATGCTTGCAGTGGAGGGCCACAGGGTCGGAGATGGGGTTCAGTCACTGAGGTTTAGGGGACAGAACCATTGTCCTTTGTGATTAGTGAGGCCTCGGGGCTTTCTTGCCTCCCGGCCTTGCCCCCCGCTCCTCAGTGACGGCACCCCACATGGAAGCACCTCTGAGGATTCCTGCTGGGCTCTTCTTTCTGTCCGTGTGACTCCGCAGGGGGTTTTCTAGCGGTCTGTTACCGCTGTTTTTAGCTGCTGTTACTGTGCAGAAAAGAAGCTCCTCTCAGCCCTTGGGGGTGGTCTGCACAGCACACCTGAAGAGACAGGGCAGGTGTGCAGCCCTCTCTGTGTCCTGTGATTTATTTTATTTCTTCTGTTGCGGAGAATATACACAGTAGAACGTCTGCCAGCTCAGCAGTTTCTGTGTGTACCATTCAGTGACACTGATGACTCTTCACGCCGGGCAGCTGCTGTCACCCTCCTTTGCCAAGTTGTTGCGCCCCCGCTGATGGACGCTCATGGCCCCCAATGTCTCCAGTCTGCAGCAGGAAGGAAAGAGCTTTTGTGTTCTCTTCTGTCAGAGCCCAGCACGTGTTTTCTTTCCCTCCCTCCTTCTTTCTCCCATCCTCTGTCCTGTCTCTCCCTCCCTTCTTTTTGAAAATTAAGGAAGGCTACTCCATTATCAACCTGAGTTGAATGCCTTCTCCTGATTTAAGAGAGTCTGGGCAAATCACCACCCCGGCTTGGACCTTCCTGTTTCCCTGAAAGTACCCTTTTCTGTCCATGTATCTGTATCTGCTAGGCTGGGGAGGGCTCATGACGCTGCTTCCTTGGCTGTGTCGTGGGACACTGCCATGTCCTCTTGGGATTCTCCGGGGCTGGGGGCTTCGTATAGCACTCCCCGGGAGAAGTGCCGCTGTTGGGGGGCATGGAGGGCAGCTGTGACTGGGAGAGAAGTGAGAGGAGGAGAGAGACAGCACAGAGACAGGGAGCATCCTGTGAACAGTGAGGGGGCGTGCGTCCTGTCGCTTCCCCGTGACCCCTGGCCCATGGGGTTACTGTGAGGGACAGCAGTCTCAGTGCTCCCTGAGGGACCCCCCCACATGTGCACGGCAGACGGTGCTGGCCCTTGCTGGGGGTCCTGGGCCCTGGCGAACGCAGGTGGGCTGCCCCTGATGCCGTCCGCTCTCCCCGCAGGTGTGGATGACAGAGGCGGTGCCGTCCAGCGCCCTCAGCGAGGTCAGCCTGCGCCTCCTGTGCCATGATGACATAGACACTGTGAAGCACCTCTGTGGCGACTGGTTCCCCATCGAGTAAGTGAGGCCTGCGGTCCCGGGGCTCGGGAGAACCTGCCAAGGTAGAGCAGGAAGGTGCTGTGATCTTGGGGGCTGTGTGGTCAGGCCCCAGAAAGGAAGACAGCCACTTGTCCCTTCATGTGTCGCGGGGCCCAGGCCCTGCTCCTGGCCGCTGGGCACTCCCTGCCCCACACCATTTACCTTTCACGAGGAGTTCTCCTAAAAGGCTTGGCTGGGAAACTCGGTTACAGAGATGTGCAGTGAGGTGCTGTTCATGACTGGGAAAGTGGAGAGGCAACCTAAGTGTCATGCCAGTCAGACCACGCACGTTGGGGTGTAGGTGTGTCAGGTGTCACCATCCAGCCACGGGAGAATGCCAGGGAGGCAGGCACTTTGTTGGCAAGAAGCATTTCTTATGAGATACTGAATTTCAGAAAGTAGACTACAGAGCAGTATGTACAAACACCTCACTTTTGTTTAAAATCACACCTGTAGATGAACATTTGCAAGGCTGTGTACCGTGTAACAAAGTGTTTTTAGTGGTTTGGGGTCGGCAGGCTATTAGTATCCATGATTCTTCTGTTTTTACTTGTCTGTGCCTCTGCGTTTTTCTGTAACATACACGTATAGCTTCGGTAGTGATAAACGTAGAAGCCGACTTTAAAGCCGTCAGTGAGATCCTGCTGATCCGTGAGTCCTGGTCTTGGATTCAGTGTTTAAGCACCGTCAGCAGGAACGTGGGAACAGGGAGGCACTTGTCCATCGCTGATGGTGGTGGGGGCTGCTACAGCCTTTTGAGAATGTGCAGATGAGAAAGCAAATCCTCAGCTCGGCGGTTTCCCTCCTGTGACATTAATCTAGAGAAAACAAAGAGCCAGTAAGTATGTAAGTGGGTCCTGCTGGGACCCACTGGGGACCAAGTGGCACCCACCGGCTGTGGACCTTGGTGTGGCCAGCCCACCGCGCTGTCCTGACTGCTCCTTGGACCTGAGGCTTCTGCTCCCAGAGGCAATGGAGGAATGATGCCAGCCACCCTGTCTCAGCCGCAGGGCCACACGGCTGCACCTCCTCTCCAAGGCCTTCGACGAGCTCCTGGAGACAGAGGACGGGAACCATGATGGCCACCAGGGCAGCCCAGAAGACGCTCGGGCCTGCAGGAGAACCTTCCAGAGGGTGGTCATGGTGTCCGCAGAGCGGGGCAGAGGGCCTCTGCGTTGTGTCACTGGGAGGGTGTGATCACGTCCTCCAGAAAGACATCCAGGACAAGCCTGTGGGGGCTGTTGCACTCGTAAGACAAAACACAGTCGTAAAAACCCAAGCTGCTCTGCCCTCTGACTGTGTAGGTCTCTGCCTGTGGCTCAGTTCTGCCTCTGAACCATTGCATCCTTGGAATTCACATGAAATATTCCCTGGGCTTTTGGGGGGCATCCTTCTGAGGGCCTTGGCCTGGGTCTCGGTGACCAGCCCCTGCAGCCCTGGCCACACATTTCCTTCAAGGATTTGTTCTCATTCCTGTCCAGAAGTTTCCTTCAACCCAGATGCCACTGAGCTGTGAACCTGGTGCTCTCCAGATTGCTCTCCATCTTCATCAGAATCTCTCTCTCTCTCATTCTCATACACACACCCTTTACTGTATGGATTCCACAGAGGTGAAGTTCAGAACACACGCACGCATGCACGCACACACACACGTTACTGTATGCATTCCACATAGGTGAAGTTCAGAAATAAGCCAGACTGTCTTATGGCTCAGCATCAGAAGGGTGGTTACCTTCACAGGGAGGGTTTCTTCACCTTGTGATAATTAGTCAGAATGGTTTCCATGCTTTTTGCACATTTTGCAGGTATATTATACTTAAGGGAAATGTAAAAATATATATGTACTGGGTGAATTTGTAAAGATCTGAGTATTTGTCAATAAGTGTGTATAAATGTTTCTGTTGTTTGGGAAAAAAAAACACCTCATAGGATCTGTGTAGTAAGTCTTCCAGGGCCCGTAAGTGGCTGAGGGCTCTAAAACCTAGAGGACTCTGGGCACTGCCTTCACCGGGACAGTGTCATTGGAGGTGTTTTCCACCTGGGTTTTGTGCCTTCTAAAATCATCTTTCCTGTGAGAAGTTCCAGTGCCACCGTGGCGTCGCCGCATAGTCGAGGGCTCAGCTGGTAACCAAAAGAGTCAGTAGCTCAAGCCCAGCAGTGGCTCTGTGGGAGGAAACACCTAGTGATCTGCTCACAGAAAGATGGAGAGCGAACAAACCAAACCCACGGCCCTCAAGTCGGTTCCCACTTGTGGCAGCCCTGTAGGCAGAGTAGAACTGCCCCATAGAGTTTCGAGGGAGCACCTGGTAGATTCAAACTGCTGCCATCTTGGTGAGCAGATGTGGCACTGAACCACTGCGCCACCAGGGCCACTGTAAAGATGACAGCCTAGCAACGCCTGTGGGGATCTTCTGCTCTGTTATTTAGGGTCACTGTGAGTCGGAATCAGCTTGACAACACAACAATAACATCTGGACAGGGAGTTCCTGTGTGGTGCGAACGATGAACTTCTCAGCTGCTAACCCAAAGGCTGGAAGTTTGAGTCCACCCAGAAGTGCCTGGGAAGAAAGGCCTGGCCGTCTACTTGTGAAAGAGCAGGCACTGAAAACTCTCATGCACAGTTCCGCTCTGGCACATGTGGGATTGCCATGAGGTGGGGCTACTCCATGACAGCAGTTTGATTTTTGTTTTTACCTGAAGAGAGTTTAGGTGTGACAGCTTTTAGAGAGCAGTTGTACGTGTTGGGTAGAGACTGGGTGATGGGAAGTCCTTCCCCGCCTTGGCACAGTGGACAGAAACAGCCTGGAGCTCCCTGACGTGTACTGGACTTGACCTTGGTAGGGTTCACCTGAGTGTGTTATCCTTTTCAGGTACCCAGACTCATGGTATCGTGATATCACTTCCAACAAGAAGTTCTTTTCCCTGGCTGCGACTTACCGGGGTGCCATTGTGGGCATGATAGTAGCTGAAATCAAAAGTAGGACCAAGATACATAAAGAGGTGAGTCTGTGCTGGACCACGTGTGCTGGGGGAAACCCCTGAACTGAACGCTCACAGATCATCTCTAAACCTAGAGCCAAAACTATCCCACGAAGTCATATTTCGGCAAAACCGTAACTGAGCTCAGCTCAGTCAAGAACGTTCTCCTTGAGCAGTGTGCTCTTCTAAAGGGTTATGTGTAGGGGCTCAAACGGACGGCAGTAACGCCGAGCCCCGGGGAGGTTCCGGGGCCAGAGTCTGAGACGACAGTGGGGAGACAGCGTGGGCAGAGATGGCGAGAATGGGGACCACTGTCACTCAACTGGACATGCAGAAACTGTTGAAGGGGTGTGTGTCTTAGTGTGTGTCTCCCCCCAACCCCCACAAGGTAAGTCTGGGTGGCATTGACTTGGAGGTCACTGGCCGTATCCTTTTGATCTTTCCTCTTGCATGGAGTAAGCAAAGATCCCGCCTGTCCCCTAACCCTTTTCTCCCTCCTCTCCTTCTCTGAGACTCGTTGCGCCCCAGGGCTCCTCCTGGCGCCTCTCTGAGTACCCTCGGATGGTAGCTGCGATGCCAGCGCTCCGTGCTCCTTTGGAGTGTGTTGGTGTCCAACTCACAGGGGGAGGCCGGGGAGGGAGCCCTCACACCCGGGCACCCACTTGCTTGGCACTCCTGGGGAGACCTAATGAATTCTGTGCCAGGCAGAACAGGGTCTTTTCAAAAAGATGTCAGCAGGGAGGGAGGCACTTCCTCATCTTCCTGGCCCTTCCCAGGGGCTTTCAGTAACAAGGGTGATAAAGAACTTCTGGCGCCTGAGACTGGGGCACAAGGCTGCCCTCTGTCCCAGCTGACTCTGGCAGAATGTGCTGGGCCCTGAGAGTGGGCCCGGGCTGGGCTGGCACGCAGGGTGGGGATCAGAAAGGCACAGTCTCCAGATCTCTGTGTCTTGTCGTGGGGACCACCATGCAGAGCCTGCTAGTCCTCATGAGCTAGAACAACATGAAGACCTCACAGTGGTCAGATTCAGGACTCTCCTGGCCCAGGACTCTGTCCCTGGAACCAGGAAACTTGAGTGGCATGGGCAGGCAGAGGGTGGGTGGATGATCCAGCCCCCCAAACATCCCTACTGGCCCCAGAGACCACCTGGGTAGCAAGTGATTCCTTATCAGAATGTTTTAAAGCCTTCTGTATCTGTCTCTTCCCCCTCGAGGCATCAGCTCTTGCACACCGAGTGCCCGCCAGGCGTAGTCGTTTCCCCTGTGCTTCTCGTGCGTCACCCTGTTCTGGTACCCTGGCGCCCTTCTGCTCTACCACTGTCTCACAGAGAAGCTACTTTTCTGTGTGTTTGGATTTGAGCAGTTTTTCACCCAAACAGCCAAATGCTGTCATTTCCTGGAGAGGTGGGTGTGCTCTGCACGCCTGTATCCTGTCCCCTGTTCTGCTGTCACTGCGGACACATAGCCAGGGAAGTCACACCCTGCTCCCTGCGGCATGGACCCAGCGAGAGACCCTAGGCCACTGGAGGTGACCTGACTTCCTTCTTCAACTTTTTCCTTAGGACGGAGACATCTTAGCCTCCAACTTCTCTGTTGACACCCAGGTCGCGTACATCCTCAGTCTGGGCGTGGTGAAGGAATTCCGGAAGCACGGCATAGGTGAGGGGCTTCTGGGGGGCCACCGGGCCACCCCGTCTGGGTGTTGGCGTCCTGATGGTTCGAGCTCGGCTGGAGCACCCCGGTCTGGTCCTTCTCACCCCACCATCTCAGGTCAGCCCTTCACCACCTGGGCACACCGCCAGCAAGTCTCCCAGTTTCAAAGGCCATTGTGTCTTCCACGGTAACCTAGTTCCAGGCTGACGTGATGAGATGGGTAACAGCCCAGTTCTCACCGTGTCTGCTGGCCCCCCACAGCTCACAAGGGTTTTATTTTACTTGTGCTTCAGATTAGACAGCCCAAGTTGGTGTGTCATACAAAGATTCACGTGCAGATTGTTGTGTGACCCTAGTTGCTGTCCCTGTAGTGTGACTAGACACTCTCTCTACCCCATACTTCTGGTGTCTCTTGAGCTACCTCCTGTCCCCTTTTGCTTTCTGAGCTACCCGCTGGGTGGGAGCTGCCCATTAGTGCTGCGTATCTCCCGGAACTAAGCAACACATTCTTCATGAGGATCGTGTGAGGCCTTGAGTCCAGGCTGCTTTTTGTCTGAAGAGTGGGCTTCTGGAATGGTGCTCGTTCTGGGTTAACAGAGAGTCTAGGGGCTGTGTTTCAGGAATTCCTCCGGTCTCATGCGGACCAGTAAGTCTTTTTTTCTTTTTTTTCACTGGAATTTGAGTTCCACATCACATTTTTCTCTTGCCCCATCGGGAACCCTGTCGTGTGTCCACTCTCAGTGTGGTTGGTGTTTGGGGCAGCAGAGTGCCATCTAGTTCTCCTGGTCTCAGGCTGATGGCGCTTCTGGTAGGTGCTCTGGACTAAGAGTGAAACCCACTGTTCACAAAAGTAGTGACAGCCACCGCTGTAGATGGCCTGCTGAGCGCCTAGCTGTGCTGCAGGCGTGTGACAGTGACAGCTGCTGCTGGTAGACGGCCTGCTTGTTACAGTGACAGGCGCTGCTGTAGACGGCCTGCTGAGTGCCCAGCCATGCTGCAGGCCTGTCGTAATTCACATTCCCTTTGGGCCATGCCAGCGGTGAGCCGTCGAGCCTAAATTTTCACCCCAGACCTGGCTTCCTGGGTTCAAGTTCACCCTTTTTATTGTCTGAAAGCCCAGCTGAGTCTGCTGTGGGTCTTGCCCACTCGGGGGGTTTTAGGGCTTTGACAGCAGGTGGTTCTAGAAGGTCAGCTTTGGGTACAGTGGATGGAGAGATCTCTTGATTTCTGCAGAGGTGACTTCCTTGTGTGCCCTGTCCTCTCGGCCTTGTCCTAACTGTCCTGCTGAGCGTACCTTCACCTCTGCTCTTCCAGGTTCCCTTTTACTGGAAAGTCTGAAGGATCACATATCAAGCACCGCCCAGGACCACTGCAAGGCAATCTACCTGCACGTCCTCACCACCAACAGCACGGCCATCAGCTTCTACGAGAACAGAGACTTCAGGCAGCACCACCATCTCCCTTATTACTACTCCATCCGGGGGGTCCTCAAAGACGGCTTCACCTATGTCCTCTACATCAATGGCGGCCACCCACCGTGGACGATCTTATATCCTTTATCTTGGGGCGGCGGAGGGGCTGTGGCCCCCAGACACGGGGGCAGGGCTCTCAGCGTGGAGCCAGCGGGCTCCTTGGGGCTCTGGTCTCTTACCTTCAGGGGAATTGGAGACAGCCATGGTTGTGACGGGCAGTATGTGGACCCATTTCTCCTAAACCACGTCGGGGTAAACACGTCACAAAAACCCTGGTTGCACGTATTGGAAAAGTAGGTGCTTTCTGGCACTCAGCGCTCCCCGACCCCGACTTCAGCTGGGTCTGAGGGGTGGGCTTCAGCCTTGCTGGGCTGAGATCCACTCCCTCCCTCAGCAGCTGTTCTCGAGAGCCGACTCTTCCGGGTGCAGGTGGCGCCCGTGTGGACCAGACAGGTCTCCCCGCCCTGTGAGGCTGGTTTGTGAGCTGGCAGGAAACAGACGAGGGGGCTAAAAAAGGCCCTTTTACTTCTTTGAACATTTGGGTTCAAATGGGTCTGTTTGCAGAGATGCGGACTTAAAGATGGGTCCCTTGTCCTGTAGCCTCCTCTTGAACTCTGGCCCTTGGCAAGGAGGAAGGAGATCAGGAGACTCACCTGGTCTTCTATTTTTAGTTGTAAAAATATGACTCACTGTGTGCCAGTCCAGCCTTGTCGGGTGGACAGCTTGGTGACCACTGGACACACTGGGCAACCATCACCCTTGGGGCCAGAGTTCTCATTGGAGACTTCTTAGTCATCAAGTATGCCTTAAAAAACACAGTGCTTGCATGTCAGAGAAGACTGTGGGTGTGCCTGTGTGTGTGCTGAGGCTAAGTTTTCCTCATCTCAGGGAAGCGAACAGGAAAGAAGGGTGGCTCGGACTCCACAGGCCTCCCGGCTCCTGTGGAGATGGCACCTGGGGCTGTCACAGGAACAGGTGCCTCTGCTGTCACGCTGTCCTGAGATTATGGGGAGAACGTAGGCCCCTCTCCCGAGCCCACACTGTGAGTCGGTGTCAGTCCTAGAGTCGGGTGCCGGTGGCCTCAGTGCCCTTTATGACCTGTGCGCAGCACCCTGTGTCCCATCAGCCACCGGTGCTCGCTGCAGAAGCCCAGCTGGTGCTTGGCCTGCAGGAGCCCCTCATGCTGTCTGCGCCATCCGGGGGGTCACCACGTGTGCCCTGCAGGGACAGGCGAGGGCTCGTCACCGTCTTCCTTAACGGAGCCCACGGACTATATCCAGCACCTGGGCTCCGCGCTGGCCAGCCTGAGCCCCTGCTCCATCCCACAGAGACTCTACCGCCAGGCCCACAGCCTGCTCTGCAGCTTCCTGCCCTGGTCCAGCATCTCCGCCAAGGGTGGCATCGAGTACAGCCGGACCATGTGAGGCCAGCAGGCGCCTCCGTCAGCCCCGTCCCTGCACACCTGCCCAGCCTGCCTGCCCCTCTGACCCCAGGTCTGGGAAGGAGCAGGCAGCTCCCTGCTGGACCCATTGGCCTGCCTCAGCTGCAGGCCTGGTGCTGCGTGGGCTCAGGAGTGGCCCTGGGCATGGCCAGAGCACATGGCCTCGTGACAGGTACGCCAGAGCAGGTGGTGGGGAACGGAGTGTCCTTGTGTGAGGTGACAGCCAGAACAGCCGCACCGGCTTCCCCAAGTCCATTGTGAGGCATGGCGACCCCGCATGTGTCAGCAGAACTGCACTGTATAGGGTTTTCACTACCTGATTTTAGGGTGTTACCATGTTTCTCTATGGACACAGTACAGTCCTAACAGGGATCACAGGGGTTTCAGAGCACCCCTCAAACTTTGGTCACACAGGCACAGCCTGGAGAGGCCCCGTGGTATGGACCATGGCCACCTGAGCTGAGACCCAGAGTTTGGCAGTGATGCCTTAATTCACACGGAGGGCTGAGGGGACCCTTTAGTCACTGGGGAAGGGCTCAAGCCTTGGGATCACCCTTGCCTCCTGCCAGGCTGGGTCACCAGAAGGCCCAGCTAGGGGCCCCTGGGTTAGACACGTGGAGGCAGGGTGTTGCCACACGGCTGTGATCCTCTCCCGTGTTCTCTCCCGCAGGCTCTGCCCCCTGCTGCAGACTCTGCCCCGCCTGGTGTCCTTTCAAGCACACTGTTGTCCCTCTTGGCACCCCCACAGGGTGGCTGGGATGAGGCTGCCTTCACTGTGGTCTGGGAGAAGGGCAGGAAGCAGCCTAAGTCTTCGTGCCCCTCACCCAACCTAGTCCGCCAGTCCCTGCTGGCTCAGCAAAACCGGAATGAACTTGCTGCTGGGGGTGGGGAGCCTGTGTATTACTGACAGAGCTGCCCCTGAAATGGGCACAGTGGTTCCAAACGGTGGAAGGGGGGGTGCAAAAGGTACCTGACTCTGCTTCCCCGCAAGGGGCTGGACAGCAGTGGGGGCAGCCCTGGGCTGCAGCTGGCCTGGGCAGAAGGAGTCGGGCTGCAGGCTGCGTCCCCACCCTGATCCTCCCTCTTTGGTGAAGTGCTTCTGCCAGCCGCCCACTGCATCCCAGAGAGAGCAAGCTGCTCCCGGATCTAGGGCTCCGTCTGCTGAACTGCCCTGAGAGCGAGCTGAGGACATGCCTTCAAGGTCTCTGCGGCCTGCTGGCCACACGTGTGTGATGGTGGCTGGCGAGTGGGGCCCGGCCTGGAGGCGGGGCCAGCAGGCACTTGCTGTGATTCCCTGGGAGACCCCGGGCCGTGGTGGGCCAGCCGGCTGCCGGTGCTGCTGGCTGCATGCCCACAGCGAGCTCGCGGCAGGCCGCTGGCGCCCTCTGTGTGCTTTTGTGTCTTCTCCCCACAGTGGGCCCCCAGTGCGCCTGATTGTCTCCCCCTCCTCCAGAGCAGCCGGGGTGGGGAAGAGTCCTTTCCAGAGTTTCCTCAGCGTCACAAGCTGCCAGCGTGGAGGCCCTCGGGGGAAGAAGAAAGGGACACCGGAGCAGATGGAGCCTTATGACTCACACCCCTCGCTCCTCCAGAACGGCCCGGCTGAGGGGCTTAGGGTCCTGGGCCCGCCCTCAGCCTCAAGGCACCCCTGCCCCCGCCTGTGCTGCCTGCCCCGCACCCCCGCGGCCGCTGCCACGCCAACTGCTGCCAACCTCTGCAGACAGCAGCTGGGCGCTGGGCCCCACTCTGTGTCCTCTCTAATCTGAACCAGTGGTGATCCTGTGATTTTTATGTCCGCCCCATGGGGTGCGGGCAGTGGGAAAGTCCTGCCTTGGACGTTCGTCGCCGAGCTCTGACGCCCTGCCCTCCCTGCCCCCGTCACTGCAGTGTCCAGCCAGTGTTGAATGGCGTGTAGTGTTTTGTCTTATCACAAACAAATAAATTTAGACTTGAATCGATGCCATCGTATTTCTCTAGTACCCGGCTCACTGGGCCCCGTTCCTGCTGACCTCGTTGGCGTGTCGGGCCCTGGAGCTGCCTGTGCAGTCCCCAGGACCACGTCCGGTCGATGGGCTGATGGCTGTGAGCCACACCCGCAGGTTACTACAGCCCGCTGTCAGGCTGGTTCCGGCACCCAGGGCCCTGCAGGGTGGCGCAGGCCTCTTCCCCTGGTTTCCGAGGCTCTGATTGTCACAGCAGCAGTGGGCCAGGTCTTGCTCCCATGTGGCCGCCGGTGGCTTCAAACCCCTGACCTTCAGTTAGCAGCTGAGCCCTGTGACCATTGTGCCCTGCAGCTCCTGCGGGACTGCTGTCCTGCTCCGTACCCTGGAGCTTCGGGAGAGGACAGTGGGCTAGAGCGCTCCATCCTGGGAGCCCCAGGGGATCACCAGCACGTCCAGCCCGACTGGACCCATTACAAGGCCGGGAACTTCCACCAGCCTCTTCGAAACTTCTGGCCACCTGTGGGGAGGGCTTTTGTTCTGCCTGTTCGACAGCCCAGGGCAGTTCACTCAAGAGCCCTAGTGCTCCCCTAGTCACTGGCAGGCTTGTGGTTCCCCCCAAGTCTGGAGTGTGTCCCTGTTCTGTTCTGCTGCTGCCTTAGCCAGCTGCCCCATTGGGGCTGGGCAGCCATCCCCAGTCCTTCCCTGAGGAGAGTGGAGAGCCTCTTAGGCCCCTGCACGTGAGGCCTGGTGAGTCACCACACGAGCGAGAGGCCCCCACGGGGTCCTAGGCGTTCAGGAGGTTGGCCAGGACCTGCTGAGGGGTGCCTGGGGCTGGTTGGTCTGCAAGAAACAGTCCCCCGTGTGTCTGGGAGGCCTCCTGCTGTAGACTTTGGCCCCACGAGAGTCCCTGTGCTGTGGAGTCACATGGCTGCTTATCAGGCCTGGTGACTGTCAGAGCCCTGGGTCAATTACATGGCCAATTGTCAGCTTGCCAGGTGGGACCTGACTTAGCCACAGGGCAGCCATGGCCCTGGCTGGTGTGGCTCAGACCAAGTTCTTGTGTCTGAAGGAAAAGGAGAGTGTCAGGTGCTGGCAGGTGGGTCCAGGGCCAAGTCGGGTAGAGCCAAACCCACGAGACAGGACAGAGTCCAACCCCGAAGGAAGCCAGCTCTCCAGCTCACACTGAGGCCTGTGCTAGGGCGGGGTGGGAGGAGGGTTTTTGGCAAGGCCTCCCAGGATGCCTCCCCGTCTCGCTGTGGGGTGGGGGCTGGAGGACTACGTAACAGTCCAGGGGCATTCCTGCCCTAGTGTTGGCTCCCCAAGGGCTGTGACACCCTGTTGCTGAGTGCAAGCCTGCTGGCAGTTCAGGGACCCAGAGGGCAGAGGGAGCCCTTGGGGGCGGTGGGTGGGCCTCAGCAGAGGGCCTGTTTGGGGCTGAGGGGGCTTCTCGTGGGTGTCGGCTGCCTGCCCCCAGCACGCCGTCCTGTGGGTTTCTTGCTGCTCAGCCTGTCGGAGGCCCATCGGGAAAGCCCTGCAGTCGGGAGGAAAACTGCTGCTGAGCTGGTTTAGAGCCAGCTTTCTTTGGGGTGACATGTCTGTCTCCCAGAGAGAAGGCCCTGGGCAGTGGTTATCTGTGGATGTGTAACAGAGCACCCAAACCTCACAGCCCCCTTTTTATCTGCAGATGGTACCATAAAGTATGGGCTTGAGCCACCCGCTGCAGAGCCATTGCTGAGGCGGGCAGAGTGACCTGTTACTATTATTTGCATGCTGGCATGCAAGGGACAGGGGGAATTAGACTCTTCAGAGCCTGTCTGCCTTCTCCACTCAGGCCGGGGGTTATACAGGGTAGCTACTGGTAAACATTAGGTGGGAGGGATGGAAGAATGTGGGCATCGGGGGCCTGGAGGAGATACGTGTCTGGCACTGGGGGTTGTCCGGAAGCTCTCGGAGGTGGTCATCTGGGCAGGAGGCCAGTGACTGGCACCTCCGCCTGTTTTGATGATTCTAAGAAAAAACATCTGTAAAGCCTGCAAAGATTGAATCTCAGTGGGTCTTACAAGTCAATGTCTGATTTCCAGGGCCAGGACTTTTAAGAACAGGTAATGAAATGGATTAGTCCTCACTGCTTACTTCACTGACAGCTCTGTGATGGAGGCAGGCGTTGGTGGGGACCCGGGGACCAATTCCGTGATGGCTCCGAGGTGGATGCTGGTGACCGCGGCCTACCTGCTGGCAGGGTTGGTTTCCCATGTTCAGGCGCTCTCCGGACAGACCAATTCTCCATCATCACTGACTGCTCCCAGTGCCCATGTTGGACGAGGCCAGTCCTCTCAAGGCCCAGAACTGGCACCGGGTTACTCCTGGCACATTCTGCTGGTAACACCAAGATCCAGCACCAGTCCCAGTGCAAGGGGAGGGGCCACACATAGGCCAGAGTGACTCATCCCAGGCCACCCAAGTGGCCACCGGCGACAGCCTGCGAGTCCCGAGCTGTGGACCCTGGAATAGTCTGATCCTCCCTGAGCCTCAGATCTTCATCTGAGAATGAAAAAGCTGGCCCCTGCAGTATCCAAGGACTGATCAACTCCAGCCTACACTGATAGGTCCTGTGTCACCTGGCTTCTGGTGGAGTCTCCACTCTGCCTGTATGCTTGGATGGCCGTCCCTACCACCCCGTCCTCAGCTGGTGGCTGCAGCACATGCCCCCTTTGTGTTCCCTGGGCAGCGTCCCTCACATCTGACTTGAGTGGTTCTTCAGGTCCAGCTGGGTGAGGGTCATGGGAGGAAGAAAAGGCAGCTGCCCTTCCCGTTACCTGGGTGACTCCTGTGGCCCAGCTGAGCTGCCTTGTCCACCACACACACCTCAGCTGTAGGCCCAGATGTGCGCAGTAGTGTGGCACCACCTGTCTCTCAGCACCCTGGGGACTGTTCTCTGGCTGCTACAAGCTCAGCTCTGTGCCCAGGGGCCTCACCCATGGACTGAAATCCTCAGGATCAGCTGCCCACCGTCGTAAGGGTGAACAGCGTACAGAAGAGAGGGGCCTAAGGGACTGTCCCCTGTCCAGCTGTCCTATGTCTAGAGATGTCCTCAGTACTGTCCTGTGCTCTTGGCGCTATCCAGACCCAGGCTACTGAGGCAGAAGATCAACCAGCCAGTCAAGGGTTACTGTGGCTAGCCCACCACAGTCCAGCTCCATGAGGACCTCCCCAGGCTGAGGCCCAGTATATAGGGCATGGGTCTCACCCTGAGCAACTTCCTTCCAGGGAATACCAAGTGATATCTGGGGACATGTTTTGTTGTGATTGGGGAGGGGGTGCTTCTGGCATCCAGGGAGTGGGGGTCAGGGATGCTGCTTGGCATCCTACGATACACAGGACAGCCCCCCATGGTAGAGAATGACCTGACCCTAATGTCAACAGCGCTGAGACTGAAACACTGGGAGCCCAGGTCTTCATGCCTGGAGTCAGCCCAGCTGGGGTGAAGGGCTATGTGCAGATCCTACCCGGAGCAGGGCAGCTTGGGTCCCCACAGAGCAGTGAGCTCACCTAAGCCCGCAGTGACAGGCATCCTGGCATCAAGGGAGCACATCTGTCCAGGTCTGGAAACTCTCCCTAAACCTGGTCCCTTCCTTTGTCCTATCAGCCCCTCTGCCAGGACTGCCATGCCCTGGGCTTGGGGCTGCTGAGACCCTGCCCATCCTTTATAGACAGGCTTGGCCATCCCTCCTCCAGAAAGTCTTCCCAGAGTCCCTCCTCTGTGATGCGCCATGAGCATCCAGGTGCCCCTGGGCCCTGGAGAGGACTTCCAGCTTTGTCCCTGAGCCCACAGTCAAGGAGAGCGAGTGCCATGGACCTGGCTCTCAGAAAGCACAGGCCAGTGGGCTGTTGGTCTAACCGAATGGACCTGATGACAGACAGAGGAACAAGGCAGTACAGGCCGTGGCCTTTATTGGCACTCAGACCTGCGGCTCCCAGGCCTCTCAGGGGCCTCACTGTCCACGGGGCTGAGCCTCCAGGGTCCCAGTGGCTGACTCGACCTTGAGCAAGCTGCAGGGGCAGGCCGTGCTATGTTTGCCTGTTCCCCCGGGGGACCTCCTCCTCCCTCCTCCCTCACTGCCAGAAGGCCGCCCAGGCTCCGGGGCTGGGCTGCCTGAGGTGCAGGAGGGTTTCTGCTGGGGATTCCTCCTTGCTCTGCTTCTCTCTTCTGCCCCTGAGCTGAGAGAACCAGCCCTGCACTCGGGATCCTACGGCCTCTCCAGGGCCCCAGAGCGGGTTCTCTTGCACAGGGGACACGTGGACTCTTCCAAGGCACCCCAGGACCTCTTGGGCCTGAACCCCAAGCCCTCGGGGGGCCCAGGCTGGGAGAGCACACCCTTGGCCGGGTCCAGGCTGGAGCTGGAGGCTGAGGGAAGGAGAAAGGGGAGGAGTCACTTTGCAGGGACCAGACCTGAGAAGAGGCTGCTGCCCCCCCGGACTCCGAGGACTACAAGGGGCGGGGACTGGGTCTTCCTCCTCAGAGAGAACCCATGGGACTGGGGGACGGGGAGAGGAAGAGGAGGAGGACTCAGACAGTGCGAGCTGGAAGGGCCCTCATCGAACCCCTCTCCCTCATTTTGCAAGTGGGGAAGCTGAGGCCTGGCCAGGAGAGGGAGTCCAAGATCCTTCTGTGAGGGCACAGCTGGACAGAGCCCAGGACTGTGAACCCACAGTGTCCCCTCTGCTGCCACACCCTCGCCCCAATGGATACTCACGCCCATGCCCAGCTCTGGTCTTTCACCTCTGAGACCCCCCTAGGCCATGGGCTGGGTCTGAACCTGAGGTACAGGCTGGGGGTATCTAGGCCCCTGTCTCTTCCTAATCGTCACCCAGATGCTCGAGAGGCTTGTGGGTGGAGGATTCATCCTGATGCCCCCCAGCCCTCCCCTTCCTCCAGTCCTGCCCCCACACCAATGCCTCCCCTGACTCTGCCTCCACGCAGCTCACCTCTATTTCCCAGGCTGTCCCTGGGCAGCCGGGCTTCCAGAAGGACTGGGCAGTGGCTGTTACCTGTGCCCAGAGTTCCCTGGGGCCAGGCCATGCCCTCAGGCCCTGGGAGGCAGCCCCCAGACAGGAGTCGGCTCAGCCAGTGGCTCTCACACTGACTGGCGGGCTGCATGTGGGCTGGCAAGTAGAGTGCCAAGCCCCGGAGGTGGCGCAGCCGGAAGTTCTTGGGCTTGCTCCCCTGGGCACTGGGGCACTGACGCTGCTGGGCCCCCAGCCCTCCCTCGTAGATGTTGGGGGGGGTGTCTGCGTGGCTGGGACGTCCTTGGGCCCAACTCACTGCATCTGTGGAAGAGGGAGCAGGAGGGTGGTGGCTGGTTGACTGGCAGCAGCCGCAAGGGAAGGACACAGACACAGGCTTCTAAGGCCAATGATGGGCGCTGTCCCCGGCGTGCCTGCTGAGCCTCAGCTATTTGTCTGTCAAATGGGTTCATTCTCCTGCTCCCCCCACATCATCTCTCACACACATACACACACAGCCTCTCTCCAAAACACGCAGACTGTCTCACACACACACCCTCTCTCCCATATATGCTCTCTCACACAGCCTCCCACCCACCGCACACACACAACCTCCCATACATACATGTTCTCATAGACATACTTTCTCAGACACACATTACCTCACATAGCCTCTCACACAGTCTCTCATGTGTCGACATCATCTCAAACACACATACCAACTCCCACACCTCTCCCACACACATGCTCTTATACACACCCTTTCTGTCAAATACATACACCACCTCACATATACCCACTCACTCACTCTCACATACATACCCTCTCAAACACACATGCCACCTCACACACAACCTCTCATAACACGTCACACATACAACCTCTCATACACACCATGTCACACACACACCCTCTCACACTCACACAGCCCCTCTCAAATAACACATACTACCTTACACACCCCCTCATACACACAACCCTCACATGCTCGGTCTCTCACAACACAAACTTTTACCCCTACACATGTCCTGGCACACACCCTCTTCCTTACCACACAACCTCACACACACACACAACCCTCTCCCACACAGACATCCCCTACCACACACCCTCACACACACACGCTTTCACACATACCCTCTCCCCCTCACTTCCCCCACTCTCACACACACTTCCCCCCGACACTCACACACAGCTTCTCTCTCCCCTACCACACACTCACACACAAATACACCCCCTCTGTCACACACACATCCCTCTCACATTGCTCCTTTTCCCTCTTCCAGGCTGCAGTGAGGTCTAAGGCCTGAGAAAGTCAGGAACTCGGTTCCGAGACCCTTTCAGGACTCCACGCTCCTTCTGCCCCCGTTCCTTCCCTCAGTCCAGAAAGAGCATTCTGGTTCCAGCAGAGAAATTGCACAGTGAGTCCTGGAGGAAGTGACCCTCCCAAGGTCACACCATCTGGACCATGGCCATTTGCCTCTCCCAAGCATGCGTGTCCCTTGGGCCAGCCTGGTGGCTTTGGGCCCAGGTTGGGACAGGACATCTCTTGGCCTGTCTCCCCTCCCTGCAGCCTGTCACCTTCTCTTATATGCAGCTCAGAGAAGGCACAAACCAAGGATTCCATGGAGGGCCAGCGCGGGGCGGGGTCGGAGGCAGAGGAGCTCCCACCCTCCGGGGCAGCAGAACCCTGCTCTCCTTCCTGGGGGTGAGGCTGCGTGTCTCCACGGCAACCACTCTTATGACCTCACAGGAAGACACCCAGCCTTCCCGGACCCTTAGTTTGGAGGATGATGATCAGGGCAGGTGGGGCGAGGTGTGGGGAGGACAAGGGAAGAGGCTGGACCCCTCGAGGAAGTTTCTGACCCCTCAAGCTTCAGACAGGCCACACAAAACTGACTCAGTTATGGCAGACTGGAAAGTCATTCACTGGGGTGAGCACTGGAACCTCAGTTTCCTCCTTTGTGTGCAGAAAATGGGTTTTAGGGATTCAGACTCAGTGAGACCTGGGTCAGTGTTTCGAGCATGCTCAGTAGGTGGTTCTGGGTAACTGGGCATTCACACATATCTCTAACTGTCCGTCACCCCACAGCAAAATGCAAGGATCCCTGGGTGCAGCAAACATTTAACCACCCAATCACTAGTTGAAAGGCTGGTGATCTAAAAAAGCCAAAGGCATCTGGCAACACAGAATTGGCAATCTGCTTCCAAAGGTCACAGCCTTAAAACCCTGGCAGCTGTTCTACTCTGCACACATGGGATTGCCATGAGTCAGAGTCAACCTGATGGTACCTAACTATGAGAGCACCAGCACAGTATGGGGTGTGGTGTGGCCCGGATGACACAACACCCCAGGAGATCTTGAGCTCAGAGTCCGGCACATGCATCTGTGAGGACAAGGTGATTCTAACCCACCTGAGACAAAGTGGAAAAGGCCTGGCCCTCCACCGGGGTGAAGGGAGCGGTGGCACAGGGTGGGTAGCCCGGGCACTGTGGTTGAGGCACACAGAAGGGTGACGGCAGCACCTAGAGACACGCCAAGAAAAAGCACTCTAGGACAAGGAAGAAGCTGAAGATAGGGTTCTCTTAAAGCAAAACCCAAATGCCAAAATAATCAGAGACTTAAAATCTAAGGGGTAAATTTGTACATTGCTGGTGGGAATATAAAACAGTGCAGCCAATGTGGGTCCAGTCTGGCAGTTCCTCAAAACATTAAATATAGAGTTATTATAAAAACTGAAACTAAAACTAAACCCAGGGGCACTGAGTCAATTCCAACTCATGGCAGCCCTACTAGGGCATAGTAGAACTGTCCCACAAGGTTTCCAAGGAACCGCTGGTAGATTTAAACTGCTGACCACTTGGTTAGCAGTCTGGGCTCTCAACTACTATGCTACAAGGGCCCCAGTGTTCCTGTGTGAACCCGCAATTCCTCTCCGAGGTATATTCCTGAGACAAAAGCGTGAAGTCCTCACAAAAGTGTGTACACAAACACTCAGAGCAGACTATTCACAGCAGTTGAAAACTTGAAACAATCCAGACGTGCATCGACTGATGGAGATGTAAAATGCGGTACAACCATGACGGATGATGTCTCAGCCACGAAAAGGAGTACAGAGCTGTGCGTGCTGGAACATGGATAAGACTTGAGACCATTACACTAAGTGAGAACTCAGGCACAAAAGCCCATATACTGTACAATTCTATTTATATATATGAAATGTCCAGATTCGTCAAATCTATCAAGACAGAAAGCACATTCACCAATAGTTACCAGGGGCTGGAGGAGGCAGGAATGGGAAGCGAGCTGTGAGCCCACTCCCCTTAGGGTTCAAACCCCTGTTTAAATTTGCATTTACAGCTCAGATACAGTGAATCAGACATCTTAACAAAACCACCGAGGTGACTCTTAGGAACATTTTCCTGGGAACTTGTTAGAAATGCAAGTTCTCACCACTGGTTGGAACTGGAGTGAACTGGTTCGAGGCCCTGGAAGTGACTACTAATGAAGACAAAGTTTTTAAGTTGATGAAAATGTTTTGGGATTAAATAGTGGTGATTTCATATTTTGTGAATGTACTAAAAACCACTAGCTGCTATCTTTAGGTTGCACCCTTGAAAGGGGTAAGTTTTATGACATACGAATGATTATCTTGGAGAGCTCTGTGGCCTAGGGTTGAGTTTGGCTGCTAACTGGAAGGTCGGCAGTGTGCCAACCAGGTGCTCCTGTGGAACTCTCTGGGGCAATTCTGCTCGGTCTCATGGGGTCGCTGTGAGTCAGAATTGACTTTACAGCAACATGTTCATGGGTTTTTTTGGTTGGAATTATATCTCAATAAAAAATAAATTATTAAAAAAAGGGGTGGGGGGGACCTATGGCTAACATCATATTTAATGGTGAAAGATTATGTTTTCCCTCTAAAACCAGGAACAAGAGGATAATGTCTTCTCTCAGCATCTCTATTCAACATTGCACTGGAGAGTTGTAGGAGTTTGGACAAACGCCGACCATCATGTATTCACGACTCCAAGCAAGACGCAGAACAGTTTCCTCATCCCCAAACTCCTCTTGCAACCACTGACCTATTTTCTGTCTCTTGTTTTGTCTTTTCCAGAATGTCATTTAAACAGAATCATACAGCATGCACTCTTTTGAGTTAAGCCCTTTGCGCTTGGCCAGTCCAGCATCATCCACAACCCCAATCTGGCAAATACCACGCCCCATAGCTTGGTGTTTTCCGGAAGAGACGACCGCGTTGCCGTGACAACCGGCATCTGCGGCTCGCGAGCAGCTGGGACGATTTCCGGCCTGTCGTGCGGCTGAGCCGGCTGCGTTTGCCGTGGACGCAGGCCGGCGGGTTTGCTTCTCCGCGGACGGGGCTCGGCCGCTGGCAGCCTCGGCGGTCACGGACGTGGAGTGGCCCTTTTATTCAGGCTTCCTGAGATTGTGGCACGTTCTTTACAGTGTAAATCGTCTGTCGCAGTGGCAGGCCCAACGTCACTCGTGTCAAATGTCCGCGAACCCTCACGCCTGAGGCCCTCGGCTTCCCCGAGCGCCTGCTGCCAGGCGTGCCGTCGGCGCGTGCGCATGCGCGTGCGCATGCGCGCGCGGCCGGCCCTTTCGCGTACCTTTCCTGTTTGGCTCTGGCCGCGCGCCGTCCTTCGGTTGCTGCGGAGACGGGCGAGCTCTCGGCCCGTGGGTGCTGAGGGCCTGGCAGGCGACCGGGAGCTACGGGGGACTGGCGCGCCATGTCTTTCCGTGACCTCCGCAGTAAGGCTGCCCCCTGTGCCCTGTGGTCCTTGAGCGCCCCAGGGCTCCGACAGGGCGCTCCGGGTCCACCGTCGGAGCCCCTGTCCGCGCCGCCGAGCGCCCGCTGGGTCTGGGACGCCGGCTCGTCCCCCCGTCCGCTCCTGCCTCTGCCAGCAGCGCTCTGTCGCGTTTCTGTGCCCCGGGGACTGTTACTCCTTCGCTGCCGCGACTCAGGCGGAGCGCACCAGCCTCTCCCAGGAGAACTTTTGGCAGTGGTGGGAAGTTCTGTATCTGCCGCTGACCACACGCAGCTGAGGAACGCTGGAAGTGAAGCTGCTGCGGCTGAGGAGCAGATTTCTAACTTTGTCGCCTTTTAACTAGTTTGTTTATATAGTCATGTGTACGAAATGTAGGAGTTAGTGCAGAAGCTGTTTTGAGCTGGATTGATTCAGGGCTCAGAAACATTAAAAATGAGGAGGCTGGTTAATAATAATCGCAGATCCGCCAGGCACTGTGCTACGTGTGCATCATTTCATATAATCTCTTCAGGGATTATATGAATCTGTAGAGATCGTCGAAGTTCTGTAACTGATTAGACCCCGAGTGACCTCATTCCGTCCCGGAGATCGAACTAGCAAGTTCGGTCTCCCCAGCAAGTTCAGTCTCCAAAGGGGGGCAAAGTGGACTCTCCCTCGCCCAAAGCGGCAAACTGGACTCTCCCTCGCCCAAAGCACACGAGGATGCATCCTTTTTGGTTTCAAATAACGGAAAAGCTTATTAAGGGAAAGTAGGTTCCAAACAGGGAATACGTCTTTCTCTGTGTGTGGAAAAAGACCCAGCATAGATTTTGGGAGTGCTATTTGCAGGCAAACAGAGAGGGTGATGTCATAGATGGGAGGGGGAGGTAGTAACTCAGCTTTTGGTTGGGTTTGAGGCCCAGTGGCTGCTTCACAGCCGCCAGGAGAAATTGTTATATTTGCACCACAACTGCCAGGAAGAACATATAATTGCATCACAGCCTGCCCGGGGAGAACTGTTGACAGGTGGCAGATCAGGTTCCCTTGGTAACCTCATCAGTAGTGTGTGTTCTATAATGTTAACGAGGGCTTTTGTTATCCCTAGAACATGTTAGATTCTGGAGTGAAGTATGTTGGTGTGTGGCGGTAGGGATCGGGTTCCCTAGCCAGTCTTGCCACGATGAGGCAGTGACTTGGCCTAGTGAGACAGATGGTTAGAGGCGGCAAAAGGGTGTACGTTCAGTCTGACTGCACAGCCTGCATCCTTTCTGAAACAGCCGCTGGAGGGACACAGCTGAGAAGGGGTTCCGACTGTGAGGTAGGGAAAGAGGGGAACTGGGGTGCTTTGAGAGGAGAGCAGGGGATGAGGAATGGGCAGAAGACTGTTAGTTGCTACTCCTTGAGAGATGGGGCCCTGGTGGCGCAGTGGTTAAGCATTTGGCTGCTAACCAAGAGGGTAGTGTGTCAAATTCATCAGCTACTCCTTGGGAGCCCAGTGGGGCGATTCGGTCAGAATAGGCTTGAAGGCAGCAAGTACTTTGAGGGCTGGAGTCCCAGGGTGATGCAGATGGTTAAGTGCTCACCCACCAGAATGGCTAGTGGGTTGAACCCCACCAGCAGGTGCTTCAGAATAGAGGGCATACATAGCAGGTTACTTCCCAGAGACTGCAGCCTTTGAAAACACCCCAGAATCCAGCTCTGCTTGGCAACACATGGGTCCCCACGAGTTGGAGTCAACTCCATGGCATCTGGCTTGATTTGGTCCTTTGGGAAGACACGTGCTCTATGCCAGGTGTATTACCGTCTGTGTCTGTTGCAGTCCTCACTATAAAGGTTACACCAGGTGCGTTATGGTCAGTGTCTTATTGTAGTCCTTCCTTTAAAGGTCAGGTGGCAGTGGGGCCAGTCGCTGTTGACCCCAGATGTGTCAGAGTAAAACTGTTCTCTGGTTTTTGAGGCTGTGAGTTTTCAGTAGCACATTGCAAGTTTTGTCTTCTAAAGTGTTTCTGGGTAGGTGTAAACCACCAGACTTGAGGCTGAAAGTCAGGTGTGTCACTTCCACAGAGCGGTGATGGGTGGTGTAATTCTTGAAACATGGAGAAAGCCAAAAAAAAAAAAAAAAAAAAACCCGACCTTTAGGTTAGCAGCAGTAGCACTTGAACCACTGCACCAGCAGGGTTTCCGAAATGCTGTCAGGTGATGTAAATTGCTGTAGGTCACCCAACTGGCACTGCGTGGAACTAATGATGATGACATCAGACTGTGACTAAAGTCTGTCGCCTTTCATGCTCTACTGTCTTCTGAACCTGAGGCAGTTGAGCTGTGGCCCTACCGGCAGAGGTGAGCAGGCGATGACCAGTGCAGGGTGACCTGAGGGACCTCTTTAAGGTGTGTCTCCCCTCCGTGCTGCTACCTGAAGATTCTCCGTTAGACAGCATTCCTTTGTGTTTTGAATTGCTCTTTTTTTCTGCAACACAAACATCGACGAAAAGAGATCAGCTTTTATTGGCAGAGGTACCTTAATGTGAATTATGTCCTGTGGAGTCTGAGGGCAGTTGGTGACTGTGCATTGTACAAGCCAGGTTTTTTCACCACTGACGTTCAGGGAGGCCCGGTCCTCTGCTAGGGGATACAAAAGAGGAAAAGAAGCTGTTAAAGAGAGAGGTTAAAGTGTAGGCCGTCCCTGAAGCTCCTGTTAATGTATACCTTCTGCTGCTTCTCCCACTGAACTTAAATGAATGTTTTACAGGTAGTAGATTCCAAAACGAAACCAAGCCCATTGCCTCCCATTGACTCTAATTCACAGTCCTACTCTGAGCAGAACTGCCCCCTTGGGTTTCCAGAGAGCAGCTGAAAGATTTCAACCGGTGACCTTTCTAGAGGCCATGCTCTTAGCCTCTGAGTCACCAGGGTTCCAGGTGGTAGGTTAACCAGAACCAGACCCCTTGCTGTTGAGTGGATTCTGACTGATAGCAGCCTTATAGGACAGAGGAGAACTGCCCTGTAGAATTTCCAGGGAGCACCTGGCAGATTTCAAGTGACAGCCTTTTGGTTTAGCAGCTGTAGCTCTTAGCCACTGTGCCACTGGGGTTTCCAGAGGTAAGCATTTTAAATTTTATCTCCTTGTTCCTTTCTATCCTAGAGACTTGATAAGTAGACCTTAAAAATGCAAATAATGTGGAGATTAAGAAGGTCAAATAAAGTAAATTTGTAAAGACATAAGTTGTGTGAGGCATTGCTGACTGGATTGTCTTTGTCTTGGACAGATTTCACGGAGATGATGAGAGCCCTGGGGTACCCTCGGCATATTTCTATGGAGAACTTTCGCACACCCAACTTTGAACTTGTATCTGAAGTGCTTCTCTGGCTTGTGAAAAGGTTAGAACTGAACTGAATTAAGGCTTGAGGATGAGTACTGGACTGGATTCATTAGGCACCTAGAAATGGTGTAGTGAAGCAGAAGGAAGGGTTCAATAAAGTGTAGGTTTGACACACTGTTGTAGGCTGTTAAAAACCAGCTGAGTAGCCGTGGACAGGAGAACACACCACATAGTGGTGAGAAGCGATGATTTCTCAGCGGATGTGGGCACCAGAGTGCTGAGCCAGGCTCTCTCATCCTTTGTATTAGAGAGTGGCAGGGACCCCACTGTACCCTCTGAGCTCACTGGTTTGGAATCTTTAGATGGTCCTTTGTGTGAAAAATCTAATCTGATTCAGGGATTGGCAGGCTTTTTCTGTTATGGGGCATGTAGCGGGTATTTTAGGCTTTGCAGGCTACGTAAGCTCTGTCTTGCGTATTTTCGTTTGCTTTTTGTTGTTATTTTGTACAGTCCTTGATAAATGTGCAAACACCCTCAGCTCGTAGGCTGTGCAGAAAACAGGCTGAACGCCGCCACAGTCTGCTGACTGCTGGCAGCTGCTTGACAAGAAAGGGACACCAACAACTGAGTTCCTCCTTTTTTTCCTTTCCAGGATGTATTGGGAACTCCCTCCTCCTTGTGACACAAAGTATACTTTGAAAAAATATAAAACTCTTTTGACTTCCTGTAGTGGAATGGAAGAAAATGCACATTGTGTTCTTATTCACAAAATGTATTGGAAACATTCTCCCTGCCTGTGATACAAAGTGTTTCTTTTTCTTTTCTTCTAGATTGTTGTTTATTTGCTGCTATTGGTTGTTTCTTAAAGTTAACTAATTAGCCCTCCAGACTGTTTCTTGGCTGAGCATTGTCAGCCAGAGTTGCAGTTTTGAGTGTTTGACTGAGACCTGGGGTCCGAGATAGATTTCATTTTGTGAGCTGAGCCCTGGCTTTGAACTTGGGGGTTGGTTAACCTTGCTCATAAATGGGGGCATGTGTTGCTCTTTGGGTGTCTCTTAGTCTACTGTCTTAGCTGGAAACTTGAGACCTCAAGTTCAGGGCCTGCCATTCCCCACAGCTCCCACTTGGTCCTCTGGCTGACTTCCTGACTGACATGTGTCCCTTCTCGGGCAGGTATGAACCACAGACAGACATCCCTTCTGATGTGGAAACGGAAGCAGACCGAGTTTTCTTCATCAAGGCCATCGCCCAGTTCATGGTGAGTTTTGGGTTGTTTTGTCCCTTGAAGCATCTGGTTATATTTAGGACACTTCTTAGCTTTTTAGCCCAGTGATGCTGACTTCCCTACTGTGCGTCGTTCTTTCCTTCAACTAAAGTCATTCTTGTCTACTGTCTAGTAAGTGAAGACCGCTTGCCTTCCCTCTCCACCTTCGTAATTGTTCAAGACTATTCTGTAGTTAAATCTTTCCTTGACTCTTTATTATAGTGATTGTATATGATATTTATCCTTTTGCAATTAATTTCACTCAGCATAACATCTTCCAGATCTCTCTGTGATATGTTTCCTGAATTCATCATTGTTTGTTACTGTTGCGTAACATTGCACTGTGTGCATGTACCGTAGCTCGTTTATCCGTTCATCTGTTGATGGGCGCGAGGTGGATTCCATCTTTTTGCTGTTGTGGATGGTGTGGCAGTAAACGTGCACATATCAGTGCATGTGGAAGCCTTATTCCTCTAGTATATGTTCAAGAAGTGGGATTGTTTGATCAAACAGTATTTCAATTTGTCTCTTTTTAAGAAAGTGCCAGATTAATTCCTAAGTGATTATACCATGTTACATTCCCACCAACAGTGTGTAAGTGTTTCAGTCTCTCTGCAGCCCTTTCAACATTATTATTTTGTATATTTTGGGTTAATGCCAGTCATGTTGGGCTTTGATGGTATCTCATGGTGGTTTTCATTTGCATTCTGTAATGGCTAAATTGATTGCTTTTCTTTGATGAAGGCATTTTTTTAATGGCTACTTGTAGGCATGGGCATTGTTTCCTTCTGGGGTGTGTAGGGTCGATGTGAGTCGGAACCCACTCCACAGCACCTAACAACAACAATGGTGGCAAATGATCGTGAACTTGTCCTCTTGTATCTGTTAGCTATCTGAATGTCTTCTTTGTTGATGTGCCTGTTCATATTCTTTGCCCATTTTTTAACTGGGTTACTTGTGTTTTTCTTGTTGAGGTTTTGCAGTATCTTGTAGATTTTAGAGATTAGATGATGATCAGATTTGTCATATCTGAAAACTTTTTCTGTGTCTGTAAGTTGTCTTTTTATTCTTTTGGTGAAGTCTTTGGATGACCATAAGTGTCTCTTTTCTCTTCTGGTGTTTATGCGTTGTTAGTAATGGTTTATATTCTGTTTATCCTGTTTCAGCATAACAGTGCTCTCAGCATTATCCCTATTTTTTCCCGTGATCTTTATTGTTTTAGATTTTTATATTGGTCTGTTTTGAGTTAATTTTTTTTCTTCCATTTTTAGATAATTTTTGTTCATGGTGTGAGATACAGGTCTTGTTTCACTTTTTGGCAGATGAATATCCAGTTATACCTACCTCATTTGTTAAAGAGACTATCTTTTCCCAGTTTGTGAACTTTGGGCCTTTGTCAAATAGCAGCTGCTCATAGGTAGGTGATTTTATGCCTGTTTTCTCAATTCTGTTCCATTGGTCTCTGTCTGTTTTTGAATCAGTGACAGGCTGTATGGACAACCATGGCAGTGTAATAGCTTCTAAAGTCAGATAGAATAAGACCTACCAGTTTGTTGTTGTTGTTCTCCTTCAGTGATACTTCTTCTCTTTCCATGTGAAGTTAGTGATTTGTCTCTCCATCTCGTTAAAAAATGCCATTGGAATTTGAGCCAGAATTGCATTGAACCCACAGATTATTTAGGGTAGAAGAGTCATTTTCACAAAGTTAAATCTTCCCATCCATGAACAAGGTAGGTTTCTCCACTTACGTAGGTCTCTTTTGGTTTCTTGTGGTAGTGTTACTGGGGATCCATTCCGACCCACAAACAGGGTTCTTGTTCTCTACAGAGTAACAGTAATCAGGAGAGAAGGACATACAGAGGTTAGCTCTGTCTCATCTGTGCATGCCTCTCACACTAAAAAAAACTGCATGAAACCCACTGCCAAGTTGATTCTGACTCATAGAGACACTACAGGACAGAATAGAACTGACCCTTAGTGTTTCCAAGGAGCGCCCAGTGGATTCAAACTGCTGCCCTTTTGGTTAGCAGGCACAGCATTTATCCCACTATGCCACCAGGGTTTCCAACACTAGCAAAGATTTATTAGAAAGGACCTTGCAAGCGGAGACACCTTGAACTCAGGCTTTGTTGGGGCTTATAAAGGATTTTAAATGGGAAGGGTCACATGTTTTATTCATTATACAGAGGGAAAAAGGTAGGGCTAAGGTAATGAGGGGTGTCTGCAAGCAGACTTCAAGATGCCTTCTGCACTGGGGCTTCTAGGACGGGTAGCAGGACTTATTGTGGAGGGCCCTTCCTGCACAGTTTCTTGCTCCCCTGGTTTGATCTCCCAGGCCTGGGTGTAGCTCTGTGGTGCCCCTGTTGGAAGGACATACAGAGGTTAGCTCTGTCTCATCTGTGCATGCCTCTCAAGTTGGTCTAAACTGGCTTTTCTGAAAAACAACTTCTAGGGATAGTTTAAGCAACTCATTCCTGGGTATGTCATGGCAAAATAAGTTGTTTGTCACTCTAGAATGTCCTAAGGTGTGGTTGGGCTGGCCCTTCATGTGTCTATCTCAGGTAGTGTCTTGTAGTTCTTTGGATAGGTCGTTTATGTCTCTAGTTAGATTTATTCCTAAATATTTTATTTCCTGGGGGCTATTGAAAATGGTAGAGTCAGTTATTACCTCTTTGTTGGTGTAAAGGAATCCAACTGGTTTTTGTGTGTTCATCTTGTATCCTGACATGTTGCTGAACCCTTCTGTTCTAGTACTTTTTTTTTTTAATGGATTCTTTAGGGTTTTCTGTATATCAGATCATATCAACTGCAAATTAGAGATACTTTTACTTCTTTCTAATCAATTCAGATGCTGTTTCTTTTCTTGTCTGATTGCTCTGGCTACAATTTCTTGTACAATATTTAATACAAGTGGTGACAAAGGCTGTCTTTGTCTGGTTCCCATTCTCAAGGGAAATACTTTTCACACCCTTTCCATTTAGGATGATGCTGGCTGTCTGTTTTGTATAAATTTCTTTATTATGTTAAGGAATTTCCTTTCTATTCCTGTTTTGCTGAGAGTTTTTAATATTAATGGGTATTGGACTTTGTCAAATGCCATTTCCGTAGCCGTTGATAAAATCAAGTGGTTCTTGTCTTTTGTCTTTTATTTATGTGGTTGATTACATTGGTTGTTTTTCTGATGCTAAACCATCTGTGCATCCCTGGTATGAATCCCACTTGGTCACAGTGAATTACTTTTTTTGATATGTTACTGAATTCTTTTAGTCAGGATTTCATGCAGGATTTTTGCATCTAAGTTTGTAAGAGATACTGGTCTGTAATTTTCCTTTTTGTGCTATTTTTGCCTGTGTTACCAGGTTTCTTTGGATCCATTTTACCAACATGGTTTTTTCCTTTTGTTAATGTATTTATTTTTGAATAGGTCATATTTTCCATGGCCTATAAATAAAGATCATGAAACAGAGTAAAATGTCTCTGTACCACTTCTGCCATCTGCCTGGTCCCATCCCCAGGGACCAGCGTTTTGAATTTCTTCCTCACAGGTGTTCTGTGGGTTCCACAGGCCTGTCTGTTACTTGGCTGAGAGGTGAGCTCTGTGAGTAGCTTCACGTCCAAGTTAGGAGGGTAACAAGGGCCATGGGTTTTGTGGGTGCCTCCAGTGTCTGCTCCACCAGTAAGGATGTACCGTAATCTCTATAATGGTATGTAGATAGGCAGGCAGTTTTCCAGCTTTTGCTTTTAGAGGTAGTGCTGTGATGGACTGGGGTCTGAGTATGTCATGAAGGTTGGAGTTACTGGGTCTCAGTATGATTTGGATGGTGTTCACCGAGCTGCTCTCCATCTAGTCTATACCAGTTTGTGTTCGCATTTGTGCTGTTGAAGCATTTGAAATGTTTGAGTCTTAATGTTGTCAGATTATATCCTAGTTGTTGGCCGAGACGTTTTCAAATAACTTACACTGAATTTGGCCTAGACATTGTGTGAAAATAGCCTTAACCTCTTTGTTTTTTCGGTCTGAAAATAGGCCACCAAAGCACACATAAAGCTCAATACCAAGAAGCTTTATCAAGCAGATGGGTATGCGGTTAAAGAACTCTTGAAGATCACGTCTGTCCTTTATAATGCAATGAAAACCAAAGGGATGGAGAGCTCGAAAATCGGAGAGGAGGACATCAGCAAGTTCAAGTTTGATCTTGGCTCAAAGGTACGGGAAGAAAAGGCCTGCTGTGAGGGACAAACTGTTCATTTCTCAGACTCTGGAGGGGACAGATGTGGCTGTGGTAGCGCCACTTCTTTCCCTCTTCCTAGAGTGGAGCTCATTCATTGGTTTTGTGCTCCTCAGCATGTGGATGGATAAAAGCCAGAGTCACAAGAAATGAAGTCAGCTATTTATCGAAAGCCTGCTGTTAGCCAGGCCTTTGCCGGGCGCTGGGGACACAGGTGAACATAGGGGACAGAAATCCTGGTCTTGGGCTGCTTATCTGGAGGGAAGTCAGCTACTGAGGAAGTAAAAGGCATAGAGGTAGGGGGAGGGTCAGTGCTGTGGAGGGGGAGGGAACAGTGTGTGCAGGGGGAAGGGACAGTGTGTGCAGCCAGGTCAGGGAGCATCAGTGCTGTGGAGGGGGAGGGGACAACGTGTGCAGGGGGAGGGGACAGAACATGTGCAGCCAGGTCGGGGGTGTCAGTGCTGTGGAGTGGGGAGGGGACAACATGTGCAGCCAGGTCGGGGGGCATCAGTGCTGTGGAGGGGGAGGGGACAATGTGTGCAGCCAGGTCAGGGGGTGTCAGTGCTGTGGAGGGGGAAGGGACAGCGTGTGCAGCCAGGTCTTAATAAGAAGGCTTTGTGGACCCGATGGCATGTCAGAGCCCTAAAGGAGGGTGTGCAGGGGAAGGGTAGGATGTCCTGCGATAAGAGCCGGGGAGGCCCCGTGAGGAGAACAGGAAGATGTGACTGGGGACGGGACTGTGACAGGCCTTGTGATGCCTGGTAAGCTGCTTCAGAGACTTTGGTTTTACTGTGAGACGGAAAATGATTGGGTTATGAGGTAAGTGGTGACATGATTTGAATGTCGTGTTAAAAGGATCACACTGGCTAGTGGAGCTTGGACTGAAGGGAGGCAGACATAGAAGCCAGAGGGCTGGTAGAAATAAGTGCTGGTAGTGACTTTGACCAGGGTGGTTGTGGGAGGAGTGAGGAGAAGTGGCTGGAGTTGGGAACACGCGGTCACTCCTGATTCTTCACAGATTCTGTGTGTGCAAAGTGGTGTACGTGCTAGAGTCAGAACCCAAACCAACCCTGCTAGAGTCAGAACCCCAAACCAGCCGTCGTGGCCCTTGACAGTCATTCACGGATGTGCTCGGAGTGGACGAGTATTCGCGTTGCCTGACACCTGCGTTCCCGGCCCAAGCCAGACAAGGTGCCTCCTCTGCCAGCTCTCATACTGCACACAGGTGTCTGGTCTGCAGTCCAGTGCCATGGTTTTTTCACATTTGTGCTTTTAATTCATAATTTTGTTGCTTAGATTGTCACCCAGGGGTACTGTTGTCATGCTCTGTAGCGTGGCCAGGGGCAAGCAGCTGAGCTGTGCCTCACAGAGGAGATGTGTGTGTTAGACACACTGTTCCCGCCTGAGTTTGGTGCTGCTGGGTGTGAGCTCAGTGTTGCTGAACCAGCAGTGTATTAAATCTGCTGTCTTCAAAGAGAGACACATATAAAACAAGGCGATGTACTGAGTGCCTGGTGACTAGGCAAGTGGTGGCTAGCAGGACCCCAGCCCTAAATCTCCCTTAGGAGCAATGGCTCAGTGTTCAGTAATTTAGGGGAGCAGAACTCCCCGAGATAACAGGAAGCAGCAGTATCTTAAAGGTAAGTGTTTTGGGATTGGATGTGGTGTGGGTTGTGGGAAGCGGAGGAGATGTGAGGATGATTCCACAGGAGTGCTGTCTGTGGTGATGACGCGTTCTGTCTGCATAGGACGACACAGTGCCCCCGCCACGTGCGGTTGGTGTGACAGAGGTGCAGCTTTAAATGTTATCTTGGTTTAGTGAGATTTTAGAGTAGTCACGTGTGGCTAGTGGCTACTGCATTTGACATCACATTCTACAGTTGGTGACCGGAGTACCTGGAAGGATTCCAGAAGGAGAAGAAAAGAGAAGGAGCAGGTTCTGCAGGGAAGACTAGGAGCCGGGTTTGGGACGTGTCCAATTTGCAGGGCCAGGCAGCTGTCCAAGGGGCCACGAGTCTCGGGGGACCCCACCTGGAGACATGTGGATGTCATCAGCATTTGGCTGGAGTTAAGGACATGAGGTCAGGAAGGCGAGTGGACAGAGAAGAGGTCCAGGGACTGAGCAGGTGACTGTCCAGCATGAGATGTGGGAGAGAGAGCAGACGCTTGCACCGGAAAGTGGGAGTCTGCTGCCAGGGAGGAAAAAGAGAGGGGCCCTGGTGATGCAGTGTTAAAGTGCTCACCTGTAGACCCCAAGGTCAGCAGTTCAAACCCGCCACCTACTTCAGGGGAAAAAAGGCCTATTGGTCTGCTCCTGTGAAGGTGATGGCCTTGGGGACCTACGGGGGTTTGGCTTGATCCTGTAGAGTCGCTGTGCGTGGGATCAGCTCGGGCTCCTGATGGCAATACCACCACCATGGACGTACTGGGGCGGGAGGGCGTGCTGCCCTGGGGGCTAGGAGACGGAACGCTGCCCCTGGGGGTGCAGAGAGGGTGGTGTCACTGCCGCTGGGGGCCTGTAGGGAGGGGAAATCCCTGCTTACAGTGCCCACAGTGACAGCAGAACTGCCCTAGAGGGTTCTCCGGGCTGTCGCCTTTGCAGGAGCAGATGGTTGGGGTTTCGCTCCTGGGCAGCTGTTGGGTGTGCATTACCAGCCTCCAGCTTAGCAGCCCAGCTCATGACCACTGGGCAGCCAGGCTTCTTGGCAAGGAAGGGAGAAGGTGGGAACGCGTGGTTTAAGAGAGAGGGGTGGAGCAGAGCAAGGAAATGCCCATGTTTGGCCTCTTGGAAGAACTTCACTGACCCTGGAAAAAGGGTGCCGTGTCAGTGTTGAGGAGGAAGCCTGCATGCAGGGCCAGGTACCGGGTCTCCTCCCCCTCCTTCCGCCGTGCCCCCCATCTTCCTCCTGGCACCTTGGGCTCCGTCCTCTTATCCTTGCCGTCTTGACAGCTCTCATCATTGTGGAGCCAGCCACTGCTGTAAGTCCTTGTTGACTGACTCACATGAGCCCCACGACAACCCTGTGACATCCAGTCTGAAGGCAGAGCACAAGGACACAGTGCAGAGGACATTACACATCAGGTGTCAGGGTTCTGCAGTAGGAAGTGTGTCCTTCAGCTCACCCCTTTCTGCTGTGGTCGGGGTCCCTTACTGTGACCTCGCCTGCGTCAGAACCGTGTCAGCTTTCAGCCTCTCTTCCTCATTTCTGCTGATTAAATTTGACTTGATGTCTGTTTTTCCTGGGAGACTTAGGTGTCCTGGCAGGGGTCTCTCACTTGTATGTAGGCAGCTGTTGTCCATGCTGGTGTCCCAGGGACCACTCTTCTGCAGGGTGCGCATAAATGTCTTCTCAGAAGGTGTTCTGTCAGTGGGTGTCTCAGTGAAAGTTGGGACTCGATAGTGACAAGCTGGTCCTTTGGGGGTATTCTGCATTCTGAATGTTAACATGCTTGTCACTGAGGTTTCTGGTCTTGACCTTTACCTTCCAGATCGCAGATTTGAAGGCAGCCAGACAGCTTGCTTCTGAGATCACCGCCAAGGGGGCGTCCCTGTACGACTTGCTGGGGAAGGAGGTGGAACTGCGGGTAGGTCGCCTTCAGATGATGTCGTGCCTGCCTTTGCTTGGCCCGTTTTTGTTCCCAAATTTTCTTTCTCAATTCTGTTGCTCCCTTTTTTGTTCTTTTGATTTTGTTAAACTGTCCCCATTACATGAGATGACCTATGGGAAGGTGAAGCGCTGTGTCAGCTGCTGTTGCTGCGTCTAGCGGGCTGCCCCTGTTGTATCTGCTGCGGTCGAGAACAGAGACTGGGCTGGCTGGGCTGGTTGGGAGGCCTTGTCCTGCTGAGCTCAGCCTCAGCTTTCGCCTCAGTGACACGCTCTTTCAAGCCAGGGGTCCTCGAGCCCTGCTGCTTATTGCAGTCCCTCAGGGGTCTTTAGAAAATACAGATGGTTGCCTTCTTTCCTGACTTCAGTGGTAGAGTGTGACCTACCCAGTGGACGTTTCGAAAATTCCACAGGTGATTCTCATGCGTGGCAGGGTCTGGGGACCACAGCTGTAGGTGGCCGTTGTCAACCAACTGAAGGTGACAGATGGAGTTGAAATTTATTTTCTGCCTTGTTCTCCTAGCCAGTGCCAGCCAAGGAGTGTGCTGTGTCCCGTCTGTGTAAGTAGCTGTTTAGGAAAGGAGCGCCCACACCTTGCAGGGCCTTAGAATTGCCTGGGGAACTTTTAAAGGTCCTGCTGTCTGGGTCACACCCCCAGACCAGTGGTTCAGAATGTCTAGGAGTGAGACCCAGGCATCTGCTTGGAGAGGTCTCCAAGAGATCCCAGCGTTGCAACAGGGCTTGGGGACTGCTAGTCCAGAAGCAGCAGAGCAGTGTGGAAGCACACAGAAGGCCTCATGGCTGCGGAGCACACATCGCCTGTGTTTTCATACCGGGTGGAAGGACATGAGCTAGGGCTTCAGGGAGACCCTGCTGGTGCAGCGGATGAAGGCTACAGCTGCTCACCGGAACGCCAGCAGTTCAAAGCTGCCAGGTGCTCTTTGGAAACTCTTTGGGGCAGTTCTACTCTGATCCGTGGGGTCGCAGTGAGTTGGGATCAACTCAGTGGCAGTGGCTGTGCATAGGGCTTCAAGAGTGCCCATCCAGGTATGCGAGTCCCCACTGAAGGCCACCTTGTGGCCCCGCTGCTTGCCTGCCTTCTGCCATCACTGCTGTGGGCAGTGCCCTTTTTCTTCCTGCTGTTCACGTCTGTCCTCGGAGCAAGCTGAGAGTGGGTCATGTGGAGAAGAGGGTTCTGGGGGCCAGGCCACCCTCCAGCTCTTGGTTTGTTGTCCTAGTCACTGCTGCCTGGTGAGGCTGAGTGGCAGAACAAGACGACCGTACCGTCTGATGTAGGTCGTCAGTGCGGCAGCTTCTGTATTGACGGTGTAGTTGTGCATGTGTGACCAGTTCTTAGTTGCTAACAGCCCCAGAAAGAAGAGCTCCTCCCATGCTGTTTGTATCTCACTGTGAGATGTCACCAGGATTCCTCTGGGGACCCTGTGGCACATCTTGTGATGAAAGAATGAAATAACCAATGGCTGAACTGTCCTTGAGGGAGCCCCAGGACCCTGAGTAGAGCATGTACCTACTTCTCCGCTTCAGTGCAGTCAGGTTCACAGGAAGATCCCCTGTCCACGGATGGTTGTCATACACTCAGCAAGCATTTCTTGAGGACTGACACCAGCCACAGCAAGGCACTGAGCTGTACATCCCAGAGGAGGTCCTAGTCCCTGCCCTCAAGGGGTTTACCTCCAAAGGGAGAGGTGAGACGCACTTAAGACTAAAGGAGCACAAGAAGTCGGGTAGTGTGGCACCAAGAACCTTGTAATGGCACCCGCTTTAGAACCTCCTCCCTCAAAAGTTTCCAGCACGGACTGGATAGGCTCCGAAGCCTCCCTTGGTTGGTTAGGGTCCATGCAGGGAGCACAGCCAAGGTGACTTGTCATGGTTGCAGTTTCAGCAGTGCAGCTTGGGGGGACTTATTTTCGCAGGGAGCTCAGACAGCAAGTCACCCGAGAGAAGTGCAGGTAAAGATGTAAGTGGGCAGGAGGGGCGGGTGGGCAAGCAGCTCGGCGGGGTGTGTGGTGTGCCGTGTGCCTGGGGCCTCTGGCTGAAAAGGGCCCTGAGCTCTGGAGAGTGGGCAGGTGGGTGACATGAGCACAGAAGACATTTGTAGGCAGCAAGACCACTGACGGCTTTGTGTCCGAGGGGCCCGTGGTGGTGGCGCGTCAGAGAACTGGGCCAGAAACTTATCCTGGGACGCTGCTGGCGATCGCTGCTCGTCTGTAGGACCTGTAAGTGGTTTCCTGTTTCCACAGGAGCTGAGAACAGAAGCAATTGCCAGACCTCTGGAAATAAACGAGATTGAAAAAGTGATGAGAGTTGCAATAAAAGATATTTTGGTAAGATTACATTTATTACGTATCTTTATGCCTGAGGCTCACACTGCTTATTTCTGGTCTACACAGGACAGAACCAGCTCCAGGCTCAGTATCAGGGAAGGGGAAATACTAGCAAAGACTTGAAGAATTTAGGGGGGTTGCTGATTATATTTCTCGTTTGAAACCTAAAAGTTAGAAAACTTCTAGACTATCTAAATTAGTGCTCTCATTTTTTTCTGTCATTAACATGAGTAATTCTTGTGCTATTAAAAATCTTTGATGTAGCAATAAAAAATTTCCACTAATTTTAGTAATTAGTGATTTGTTTATGGATTTGTCGTAATTTATTTAATCCATTCCTTACTGCTGGGCATTTAAATGGCTTCCAGTTTTCTTCATCCTCAGCATGACTGTAACAAGTGACATCACCTTGTTCTTTCCTGCTCACTGATTGTTACTTGTTCATCTCATCTATTCCATTGGAAGGCAAATAGGAGGGCCCTGGACTCAGACAGCCTGGGTTTGAGTCCCTGTGTGATCTTAGGGAAGTTGTTTCATCCTTCTGTGCCTCACTTTTCTCATCTGCAGAATGGGAAGACTCACTGTACCAACGGCGTAGGGTTCTTAGGAGCGTTGATAAAGCCTGCCCTGTAGCACATAGTAACCGTCAGTTGTCGGTAGTGGTTTGGGAGCCTATGTAAATTACCGAAACTCCAAACAAAGCTGTTGCCATTGAGTCAATTCCGACTCAGAGTGACCCTGCAGAACAGAGGAGAACTGCCCTGTAGGGTTTCCAGGGAGTGGCCGGTGGGTCCAAACTGCCCACCTTCTGGTGAGGAGCTGAGCTCTTATCCGCTGCGCCACCAGGTCCCTATATGATATTTGTGTATGTGTGTGTGTGCACACATGTATGAATATGGAGATACGTGTGGGTATGTCCGGATTGTCAACTAAGTTTGCAAACTTCCTAGAAAAGGCCCTGCGTCTCTCATTGCTGGTTGTCACTGTAGGTCACCCGTGGGGGCCTCCTCTCGAGAAGCTGTGCACTGACGCCACTACCTAGTCTGCCCTTCACAGCAATTTTGGAACTCTTTTTTTGGAATGGCCATCAGAGCTGTCATCGTATTGCCCTTGATGTCAGCAAATTGTCTTCCTTTCAATATTTCCTTCATCTTCAGGTACAGAAAAAAGTCACTGGGGCCAGATCAGGTGAGTAGGAAAGGTGTTCCAACACAGTTATTTGTTTACTGGCTAAAAACTCCCTCACAGACAACTAGACAATTACGTTTGTGAACTTTGCCACCGTGTGCAATGGCCATTCCAGAAAGAATTTCAAAATTGTCTTGAAGGATGTACTAGACACTGGTGTCAGTGCACAGCTTCCCAAGGGGAGGACTTCGAAGGTGACCCTAGTGATACTCAGCAACGAGGTATGTAGCACTTAGCACAATTAAGTGCACAGACTTCATTGTCAGACCTCATCTGTATGCTCGCACACACACGTACCTCACGTGTGTATGCATGCACACCCACGTACACATCCATCCGTTCCTCAGCTTTGGGCATGCCAGTAACAGCCAGCACACCTGCTCAGACCTTGGCCTCCCCACGCCATCCTCCTCTGAAGGGAAGCAGGGCTCTTTGGGAGACCGGCTGCTTCTCAAGGTGGGGAGGGTCGCGTACAAGGTGACCTGGTAGCTCTTGGGCCCTAAGTAAGGAGGGGAGCAGTCAGAGGACGCGGACAGCAGGCTCTGTAGGCCTACCCTAACCTAACAGGGATGATGGAAGCCTGTCACCACCTTGGTTCAGATGCTTCCCTTCCATCCCACATCCTTCCCTGCTGTGAGAAGAGGATAGTGACTGTCTGGGCCTGGGCCCCCAGACTCCCCTGGGAGTGCTGAGGGCCTGTGGGGGTGGTGGCGGGGGCAGTGTCTCCTTTGTCTGCCTTCAGTTTGTGATGTGGGTGAAGAGCTGAGAAGCCGCTCTCCCTGGAGACGTGGAGTGCTGATTTTAGGGGCACATCTCATTCATTTCCTGTCCCATGTAGGCCCAGGTACAGAGGACCAAAGACCTGCTCAGTAACGTAGCCTCGGATGAAGCCAATTTAGAAGCCAAAATTGAAAAGAGAAAAGTAGAACTTGAAAGAAATCGAAAGCGACTTCAGACTCTGCAGAGTGTCAGGTACATAGGAACAGCTTTGTGAAAAAGGAGCCAAGAGGACCGAAGGGCAGGGACCTGGACCCTCCAGCCCAGGGGACTGCCCCGCTGAAGGCTGTGTGCTGGAGAACAGTCCACGTTTGCCTGTCCTGACCCCTGGATTGTTGCTTTCTGTGTGTCTGAGACGTGGTGTAATGCTTGAGCTGCCATTTGAGCTTGTGTAGCGTCTGGGGACGCAAGACCGAGTCAGTCAGTCCGGATGGTCAGCCTCACAGGAGGCTGTGAACTCGGCAGAGACAGAGGCCTACTCCTGGGTTTGGGTTTGAATAGAATGTGGATTTTTATAATTCTTCACCAGTGATTCATTTATCTTCCAACTTCATCTCGTTGAGCATACCTTTCCCAGGGACTGCTGGGGGGTTAAAGGAGCCCTAGTGGCGCAGTGGTTATGCCCTTGGCTGCTAATCGAATGATTGGTCGTTTGAACCCACGAGCTGCTCCAAGGGGGAAAGGTGTGGCAGTCTGCTTCTGAAAAGGTGACAGCCTTGGGGGCCCCACAGTGCAGTGCTGTCCTGTAGGCCTGCTGTGAGTCAGAGGCGAGTGCTAGCGGTGGCTCCTTGAGTCTTCAGTTGACAGATAATAGTGAAATGCCTTCTTGGCCACTGGAGCCTTTGTCAGGGTGTTCCTCACAGTTTGGGAGGCGGATTCCTCCTCTCATCTTGGCTCGTTTTGTGCCCTCTTTCCCTTGCGCTGTTTCTCTGTCTCTCCCTGCATCTCTGCTGGGCTTTCACCTCTGTTTTTATTTCTGTCTTTATTCCCTCCTCTTTCCAGCTCCTGCATCTGCAGTGAGAGTGCCCTGTATTTTGGAGATCTTTGTGGCTGTCTGCACTCTGGCTGTTGTCCTGAAACCCGGGGCCAGGTGGCGGCTGGGTACAGTGGAGTGCCCCCGGGGGCCACACGGTTTCCCCGACAAGGGCGGCTGCCACCCCCTTCCTGCTGTGGGACCAGGAGTGCAGACACGTTTGCTCATTATAGTCGCTTGGCCTGCAGAGTGAAGATTCGCTTTTGTTGAACCCACACGTTTTCAGTAGTAAAACATCTCAGTTTTGTTGTAGTCCAGAAATTTTTTTTTAATTCTTGTATATCTTTGAAAGAGCAGAGTTCTCCATTTCAGATTAATCATGAAAAAGAAAGTAACAAAGTTCAGCAAATAAGTTAAAATAGGTGTGTGTGTGTGTGCTTTAGATGAACATTTACAGCTCAAGTTAGTTTCTCATTCAAAAATTTGCACACGTATTATTTTGTGACCCTGGTTGCTATCCCTATAAGGTGATATGTTCCCCTTTCCATGCTGGTTTCATGTGTCCATTCTGCCAGCTCCTGTCCCGTTCGGCCTTCTCGTGCCACCTCCAGGCAGGAGCTGCCCGTTTAGTGTCGTGTGTCTGCTTGAACCAGGAAGCACGCTCCTCGCTGTCCTAGAGTCCCGTCTGACCCTTGTCTGAGAGCTGGCTGCGGGAGAGGGTGCTCCTCCTGGGAGAGCAAGTCCAGGCCCCTCAACCAGATGGTGGTTTTTTTAATTGTTTCAGAACTTAGATTTAATTTGGAGCAAGTTGTGTGTCCCTTTTTAGGAGACTGAGGAAATTTTGGAACACCAGATAACAGAAAGTTACGCCCCACCAGAATATTGATGCCTCTGTTGACTGATTTGTAGAGATGGCTGTGGCGTCTCTCTTGGTTATCCCTTTGTTGAAGTCTGTGACATAGTGACTGAAAACAGAGATTGTAAAACATCCTTTCTGGTAAAACGTTTGTGAGACGTGTGTTTCCATTCATACGGTGGAAGCCCTGGTGGCAGGGTGCGCACACGCCACAGCCACCACCGCAGGTCAGCCGCTCCGACCCGCTGGGTGCTGAGGCGGCGCTGGTGCGGCGGCAGTGAGTTTGGTTGTCCATGCCTAGAAGAGTCTGAAAGGACGTACTGTACTGTGTGCTCTTACCTGCTGATGGATCATGGGTAGTTTTTACTGTATTCTTCACACTGTTGTGATTATTTCAAGTTTTAACAAAGAGCACGTATTTATGATAAAAAAAAAAGAGGTATGTGCATTTTGAGGGAGGGCAGAGAAGAGGGCAGTGGGCTGTGAGCAGTTCAAGAGAATGGATTTTCCCAGACGCTGGCGGGTCTGGAACCCTGAGTAGCACTTTCGGGCTAGAGCGCCCTGACGTCCCTCTCTGTTCTCCCGTGGCCTCCCTAGGCCGGCCTTCATGGACGAGTACGAGAAGACGGAGGAGGAGCTGCAGAGGCGGTACGACACCTACCTGGTGAAGTTCCGTAACCTGACCTACCTGGAGCAGCAGCTCGAGGACCAGCACAGGACGGAGCAGGAGAGGTTTGAGGTTGGTGCTCATCCTCTTCTTCCGGCCTGACCGTCCCGTGCTGTGGCACCGTGTGCTGTTGACATGTCAGTGTGTAAAGACCCTCACGAAAAACAGTCCCTAGGTGCATGCTGTCCCGGTCAGTCAAGGATGGCTGGTGTGCGTCTTTGGTTTGCTGGTGTGTAAGTGGACCCCAGGGCCTCTGGATCTCTGCAGCTGCGTTACCATCAGACTGCAGGTGGGCCCCCGGGCCGGGGTCTGAAGATGCAGAGGAGCGCCACGTGCAGAGGCCCCCGGTTTCCTGCCTGGCTGCTGCCGTCTTGGGTTACTTTTCTTATTTAATTGTGTTGAAATACTTAGCATTTAAAAACTAGGGTTTTTGGTATTTTTGGTGAAAGTGTACACAGCGAAACCGTCTCCCGCTCAGCAGTTTCTGCCGAGCCTGTTCAGCGCCGCTGGTTCCGCGCTGCACCTGGATCCCGCCCGCGCCAGCTCTCTCATCTCTGCCTCAGGGCAGTTGTTGTCCATTACTTCGTCCCTTTTGAGTGAGGCCACCTACATTTTGTTTTTCACTGAACTACCCACATCTTGGAGGCAGTCTGAGTGCAGACAGGAAAATGGACTGGGGCCTGCCACACACAGCTTTTTCAGCCCTGAGTCACCCGGACTAGCTCACTGGAGACTGAGTGGAGCAGAGTGGTCGTACTGGTTTGTCAGGGGAGCTCATGTGACCCAGGACCCAATCCCCTGTCCTCAGGTCCCCCTCATCCTGTGAGCATGACATCTCAGGAAAGAGCTTTCCAGATCGCAGCATGAGCTGATCGTCTGGAATAGAGAGCAAAAGAAATTGGACCAAGTTGCTATCGTCTTTTGAATTACCATTTTCCCTTGGAGATCTCTCTCTTTCATCTGAGAATAATTGAACCCCCCTGTTCCAGTGACACTGCTCTCTAATCTCCCTTTCTCAGCACTGTCCTTGGCAGCATTTGGTATATAGGGACGCCAGCCTTCTTACAGACGGGCCAGTAGACTCAGGTGAAGTGACTTTGTTGCCCAGAGGGCTAGCTGGGAGTGTCCAGTATGGCGTGTCTTCTTGATGAGTAGCCTGCTGGTGCCATTGTCCTGTAGCAGAAGAGCAGGCCCAGGAGGACCAAGACACAGCAGGGCTGTATGTGGAGGGCCATGAGGAAGAGCGGGAGCTTAGAACATTTTAAACAGTGAGTAAGCGGGACAGAAAGGGCAGAGAGGGCCAGGAAAATCATCTTTGACCATTTTATCATTTGCCAAGGGCCTCCTCTCAGTTCAGAAAATGTGCCTTGAGGTGGCATGGAGATGACCAGGGTTACCCCCACGCGTCCCCTTCCTCCCTCCCACCTTCTTGCAGCAGGTACGCCTCCTGTCCTCCTCGGCTACCCTGGTTTCCGCGCTCAGAGCGGCTGGCCCCTCTCATCACCGTGAGCCCACACAGCGCTGCTTCTCAGTGTTCAAAACAGTGGCATTCTAAAAGCTGCCTTTCTCCCTTGTCCGCTTTGAGTCATAATCAGGGTCACCTTTTTAAAACCTAACTAAAATATTATCTGACAAACATTTCTGTGCTGGGAGTTGAGACATGTTTAGTCCTTCCTCTTCCCATCCTGACCAGCGTGCTGTTTGGGCTGGAATTCTTTGCAGGCAGTGCTGGGCTAAAAACAGTGAAGTCGATGCTTTGTTCTTTGAAGAGGGAAAGGCCTGGACTCGTGCCATGTCAGCTGTGTTTGTTCGTGCCACCAGCCAATGCAGACACACTGACGGGCACTGGTTATGATGTTCCTTTTCTTGAGGGGCAGTGAAGGCTAAGGCAGCAGCGTGGGCTTGGAGTGCAGCCGAGTCCCCAAGTCACTGAGGACCAGTTGCATCCCTTCTGGGAGCCTCCATTTCTGTGGGCTGGGGGTGATCACAGAGGACAGGGGTCTCAGGTCTCCGGACCAGAACAGTAGCTCAGGCAGCGCGGGCCTCGTCCTTGTTCTCTGCTTTAGACCTTTCCATCCTTTGTATCCTAGACTTAGCAGCACCTTCACTTGTCATAAAGGACTAGAGAGTCCCAGAGAATCCATTCCCTCTGAGTCTTGCTTTTCCTGTTCTGCAGGAAGCTGAGAACACACTCCGTCTGATGCAGAACAAGCTGCAGGAAGAGGAAAAGCGGTTGCTCCAGAGTGGAAGTAAGGCCAGACTGGAAATCCAAAAAAACCCAAACGCGGTGTCATCGAGTTGATTCCACCCCACAGCCACCCTGTGGGACAGAGTAGAGCAGCCCTGTAGAGTTTCCCAGGAGCACTTGGTGGATTTGAACTGCTGACACTTTGGTTAGCAGATGTAGCACTTGAGATAGAGTTTGTTTCTTCTGGAATGGCAGTGCAGCCTTGAAAACTGAAGCTGTGGCACAGATGTGCATGTGTACGTGCACACGCACACACGTGCATGTGTCTGCAGGTGCACACGAACGTAGTGGCCCCGTGGCACAGAGTAGAGCAGTCCTGCCTGAGAGCTGGCTGTGTAGTGTTTCATATCATATGTGGAACAGGGTTTCTAACTAAGACATCTGACCGACTGTTTCCTTGCTTGGAAACATTGTGTCGCAGGCCGCTGTGTGTCCTGGTCTGGTTAGCTCCGCCCTGAGTCCTCACTGGCACATCCTGAGTCCCTGAGATCTGACACGTCACGGGACAGCCGTGTTCGTGACTGCTGAACTTGACAGAAGTGCTGGTGCTTTCAGTGACACAGCCACTGGTTTTTCTGCCTTGTGTCCTCGCCAGGTAATGATGACTCAGACATTGACATCCACGAGGACGATGAATCTGACAGCGAACTGGAGGAGCGGCGGCTGGCCAAGCCGCGCACGGCTATGGAGGTGCTCATGCAAGGTACCAGTTGGTCCCCGTCCCTACCCTGCCCACCCATGCCTCCCAGGGGGACACCGTCTCACAGAGGTGCCCTGGCCAGGACAAGTGGGGCTTCTTGATACCGAGGTCTGCAGGCATGCTGTGAGTGGCCCTCCAAGTGGCCCCTCTGCAGTAGTGATCCTGTCCCTGCTTGCCTTTTCTCTCAGAGACCTTAGGAACACATTCTCTGGGTCCTAGAGCTGTACTCTGCCCTTTTTGGGTCCCAGACTGCCCCCAGTGCAGCTACAGCCCTGACAGAGAATGAGTGTCTAAGACAGGCCTCAGGCAGGGCCTTCTGTCCTCAAAACGGTGGCGCTGCAACGTACATGCTGTCACTGCCAGAGACTCGAACTACAAGCTGTGTGGAGCAAATGTGAGTCCTCTTGCCTCCTAGCCCCTACAAGAGAGGGGCCAGTGCTGGGGAGCTGGCACTGTGGCCTTGGTTGTCCGCGTGTACACGTGTGTGCACACACACACGGATGCAGAGACTGTCTTAGAATTTTTGTAAACCTAAGTGGGATCTGATTATGTGTACGGTTCTGCATGTTGCTTCCCTTGCTGTTCGTTTCAGTCTTTTGGGACCGCTTCCTGGACAGGGAGACAGAGGGCTGCTTCCTTCTCCCTAATGGCCGTGTGGAACCCCGTGGCATGGTGCACCCATTGTTGAATTTAGCCTTTCCCCTGTTGCCAGCCACTTACTGTGTTTCTTCTCTTCCCCTTTCTCTCTCTGTATATCTCTAAGACTTTTTTTAGGTTGCATCAGTAGAAGTGAAATTCTTAAGTGAAAGGCTATGTAAGTTTATATCTTCATGGGTGCTAATAAGTTGCCCTGTGTCTGCCTTTCATTATATTTTGTGTTTGCCTAGCACCTGGGAATTTGGAGAGCTGACTCACATTATTGTGTATGGAATATGTTTAAGGAGTCAGTCGTCCTTCTTTCTTTACGTGGTATTAACTTGTGTTGTTAAATGCACCTATGTGAAGGGCTCGGCTGTCTTCATTACGTCTCTCTCACAGGATAACCAGATGCTCTGATTTCTTGTTCCTCCTTTACTTTTCTAGAGAACATTTTACCCTGTCTTTGGTGAAGGCTCACACAGCAGTTGAGATTCTCATTCAGCAGTCGTACAAGCGGTTCAGTGACGTGGATACACTTTCCCCGTGCGTGAGCAGTGTCGTTATTTCCATTCTGGTTGTCCCGTCTCCATTCATCTAGTGTCCCTGTGCCTCACACACTCAATCTTGGTTCTGAAGTAATTGGAGTAATTGTTGACCATTTAAAGGTGACTTTTCAAAGAAGCATGATGCTTACAGGTGGTGTATTTTGAGCCGGTTGTTGTTTGGCTACAAGGTGACCTTGGGTTTGCCTGGGTTCAGGGTTTGAAGATTACCTTAGGGCAGTAGTTGCTGAGCCCTCAGTGTCAGCCAGGCCAGTAGGGCAAGTTTTTTGTCACTGTTGTTGAGGCACTTGAGGTTTTGTTCTGGTTTTATTCCTGTTCTCTCAGGGTCTGTGCATTATTATTGCCCAGATTGGAACGGTCAACAGTGGTAGCCAGGCACCACCTGGTGCTTCTGGTGCTTCCTGTGACTTTTCAGCAGCTTGATGGCATAAATAGAGGCGGCTCTAGTTGTTAGGGAAACCTGAGTGCTACAGCTGCTCACCAAAAGGTCGGCAGTTCAGGTCTACGAGGCGCTCCTTGGGAGCTCTATGGAGCACCTCTCCTCTGTCCCGCAGGGTCACTCTAAGTTGAGATCGGCTCGACAGCAGTGGGTCGGTTGGTATTTGTTAGGTGCCGTCCTGTTGGTCCTGATGCACAGCGACCCCAGGAGACAGAGGGGTGCTGCCCACAGGGCTTTCCTGGCTGCAGACGTTACAGTTACAGAAGCAGAACCACTGTGTCTCCCTCCCACAGGCCTCTGGGCGGGCTCAGTCGGCCAGCCTCTCGGTCAGCAGCCACATGCATAGCTGCCGTACCGCTGGTGCCCCTCCGGCTCCATCTCTGCACCGCCAGGGCTCTGCAGGTCAGGCGGGTTCTCACGGCCACTCTCTGCTCCTCTCGTCCTCAGGGAGACCCAGCAAGCGCATCGTGGGCACAATGCAGGGTGGAGACTCGGATGAAGACGTGAGTCCAGCTGCCCCTCTGGTGCCCCCATCCTGCCCTGTCTGGGGCTGGCCTTCTAGACTGCCCAAGGGGCTGTGCGGCCAGGCAATGGTCTGACTGGCTGGGTGCGGTCTGGTGATTGTCAGGCCAGCTTGGCGCTTAGTTTGCAACAGGCCTTGGTCTTCTGAGGAGCTGAACTGCTTGTTTTGCTAGACGGCGGCTCGTTTTTTTTCTGTTCAGATGAACATGCTGGCCTATTTCTTTTGCTTTCTCACTCTTCTTTCCATTCTCGCTTTCCAAAGACGGAAGCAGCACCAGCTCCCTTAGGTAAATGCAAGACTTCCAGCTCCAAGAAGAAGGTTGGTTTTCGTTTTCACCCTGCCCGCTTGTCTGTGTCTGAACCGGGGAGGGGTTGGCCGTCTGAGTTGGCCCAGCAGTGATGCTTTCCCTTTCCCGGGCAAGAAGCCACTCAGAATGGAGCCCAGCAGCGCATGACCAAGTGATCCATGGTGTCTGTGCTGGGAGGGGGCTGCGGGCATGGCTCCTGAGGCCCTTGGCTGCAGCCTGAGGTGGAGGGGTGCCGCCATGGAGCAGGGCCCTTCCTGGGGCTCCATCTAGGCAGGGAACATGGAAGGATGTTCTGCCAAGACCTGACTCACTGCGCCTGGGCACGAGACTGCAGGGCTGCATGGGTGACATGGCCCCTGGGCACGAGACTGCAGGACTGTGTGGGTGACGCACTCCCTGGGCACGAGGCCGCAGGCCTGTATGGGTAATGTGGCCCCTGGGCACGAGACCGCAGGCCTGCATGGGTGACATGGCCCCTGGGCACAAGACCACAGGAATGTGGGTGACATGCTCCCTGGGCACAAGACTGCAGGACTGCATGGGTAACCAAGTGGGAAACCCAACCAGAGCAGGAAGGCAAGTGTGGAACCTGCAGTGTCAGGCTGTTGGTTCTGCCCAGGTGGTCACTCTGGCCTGCCTGTTCTGTCACAGTCCCAGGCAGTGCTGCTCAGCCCAGGGGTGTCATCTCCATCAGGAAGTGGAGGCTGGAGGCCATGTGTGCCCAGAGCAGGACACCAGCGGCCATGCCAGGATAGGTACATAGGTCACACTCATGTACAAAAGGTGTGTGTACTGACTGTCACCAGTGTCCACTGTCACAGGAAGCTGGCCACATGTCCAGAGGAGGGACGGCCTTGGTGCCTGGAGATTGGCTCCTCTAGAGAGGCAGAGAACCCCACTCTGCATTTAATCAGCTGGGGGACAGATGGTTAAGTAGCTGCTGTCACCTCACCTTGCCCATCTAGACAAATCCCGAAAGTCTGGCTGGGGAGCAGGCAGCACCTGGGATACACTGTGTGGCTCCCTTTCGAGTGACTTGTTGACCCTTGGCCTAGCCATCTGCTTTCCAGAATGACGGCACCAGCATTGCCGTGACTTTCTCTGGCTGTCTTGAGGTTATGCTCTTGTCTGTTACGTGTTTCAGGGAGGCTCGTTCCCTCCCGGTGCCTTGTCCGTCATGTACTCAGGTGCACCTTCAGCACATCATGGCTGAGTCCCTGTTAGGGATTGTGGGGCTGCAGCAGTGAGTGGGCACAAAGCCCTGGCCCTCACGCAGCCGTGAGCGGGCACGAGGTCCAGGCCCTCGCGCAGCCGTGAGCGGGCACGAGGTCCAGGCCCTCGCGCAGCCGTGAGCGGGCACGAGGTCCAGGCCCTCGCGCAGCAGTGAGCGGGCACGCGGTCCAGGCCCTCACACAGCTGCTTTAGGACACGGAGACCATCAGTAATCAAGTCACCATATCATGTAAAGAGGAAAAGTAAAGCTGCGTAAGGGGACAGAGAGTGACAGGGACGAGGGAGGAGCTTGCTTACTTTGGGCAGCAAAGATTTCTGATAAGGCTGTTTGAGCAGAGGCCTGAATAAAGGAGGGGAGGTGGGGCCTGGGGAATGTGGCTTCTGCACTCAAGAACCAACAATGCTGGCCTGACTGGGAGGTGTGAACTTGGGGGGCAGTAAGAGAGGCAACAGGTGTCGCAGAGCATTTGGAGATGTGATAAGGACCCTGGCTTTTTCTCTTTCAGTGCAGTGGGGAGGCATGAGGGTTGTGGTGGGAATGCATGAGGGGGTTGTGGGAAGGTGTTGGGGGTTATGGGAAGGCAAGGGGCTCGTGGGAAGGTGTGGAGGTTGTGGTCGGGAGACACTGGGGGATTGTGCACCCAGTAAGCACTACCTTACATTTCAAGAGAAGCCAGTGAGGAGGCAGAGGAGCGGTGCCCTAGGCTGGGGTGCACATATGAGGACAGCTTGGGGACTCCTGGGGAGAGAGCCTGAAAAGGCCGACTGAGAGATAGGCACAGTAGCTGAGGGGCAGGCAGGCTTAGGAGAGTTGTGTGTATGTGTGTGTGAGTGTAAGGAGAAGAAATGATCGCTGGTGGGAATGAGCTGGTTGGTGGGACTAGCTGTCTGGTTTACTTTATAGTGAGAGGGTTCCTAGAGTGTGGTACTGGCCATTTTAAAACTAGAGCGTCTCCGGCGGACGATGCATTTAGAGCACCTAGATAATGAAAGAGTGTTTTTTTTTTTTATTTTCTTGTATCCATCTCTGTTCCTTTCCATCCCCAATCTGGCAAAATAAATAAATAAGCCTCTCTTTCTGTCTCCCCACACTCCTCCCCTCCATACTCTGTAGTGTGGGTTTTGGGGTCCCCAGGAGCCACGATACCCAGTGAGCATGCAGGGCAGGCCTGTGACGCTCCCAGGACGTTGGAGCTGGAGCTGGCCCCTAGTGCCAGGCGCAGGCAGCACACTGGTGTCTGAAGGTTCCCGCCAGGTGATGTGGTTCCCCATAGGTTCCAACTTGCAGTCTCTAGACTGGGCCCATCCTTAGGCCCCCACAGCCTGACCACCTCTCTGCCAAGTGATATCTTCAGGTTGGGGTGCACTTTTTACCTTTCACCCCTCGATCTGGTAAACAGTGAGGCAGAGTCTCTGCTAACATGATGTCACTGATGAGGTGGGCCCCATAGTTGCCTTTGCTGTGTTTCTCTGCAGGATGACTCCGAGGACAGTGAAATTGACATGGAAGATGACGAGGAAGATGATGATGATTTGGAAGACGAAAGCATTGCTCTCTCCTCAGCCAGACCCCGTCGGAGGGTTCGGAAGCCAGAGCCCTTGGATGACAGTGACAATGACTTTTGACCCTCTTGCCCAGGGACCCAGTGGATTAAAACCCTCAGACCGACCGTAGGTAAAGGGGAAGCTGGAGGGTTCGAGTGCTGACGTCTTTGGCTCACTCATCCAGCCGTGTGCATCATTCCTGAAGCCATAGTTTCTGCTCGTGCTTCCTGTGCCTGTACCCTGCGAAGCTTCAGTGAAAACCAAAGTAAACCCCCCAGATGACTTCTGTTTTTGCTTTGTCTCCCCAGCTTGGGAAGCGCATGCGGGCATAGTGGTTAGACCGCAGGACAGAAACCAGAGAGTGGAGCGCTAAGCCTGTGTGGTGGGCGGGTACCATCAAGTTGCTTCGGGCGGCGTGGGGCTCCTGGTGGTTACTGTGTGTCTCTCTAAGAGTCAGGGAACAGGCCTGGGGCTGGAGCTGGTTCAGGGTTTGTGGGGAGCATCTGACTGGCTGTTGGTGCCAACACCAGGTGTGAGCAGCACCACGTCGGCTTTTAATTTGGGCTTTTAGTTGGTTTTCTCTGTTGTGCACTCACGGTACCAAATGGAAAGAAGCCTAGCTGAGTTAGATGAAAACCAGTTTTTCTTGACAATCAGGCAACAGAGAGGCTCCAGATTGTAAATACTTCTTTTTCTCTCAGAAAGCTGACTATTTCTAGGGCGTCAGATTTACCTTGGGTTCAAGCCACTGTCCTGTGCCCACAGCCTGTATTTTCTGGACTCTGTTGACCTGGATTCCCCACTGTAAAGTCATAGCCCTAAGCCTAACCCTTTAGAGATTGCAGACTCGGGCAGCACACCAGCTGGCACCCTTCTCCCTCCAGCCAGTGCGTCTCAGGAAGCTACTGCTTGTCCAAACGGTGGACAGGCCGGCAGGTTGCTCACGCTTCCGCCGTAGAGGAGAGAACAGCTGAGGAGCCATGCTGATGCCGACCCCTGCTTCCGACTTGCCGTATCGTTTGGGATCGAAGGAGGCAGAGGCTCTAAAACAAGCTGCCTGTGTGAAATGAGAAGTGACAGGTGGCTGCAGTGTTTTTGTTCTTCATTGAAAAGCATGGGGTATATTTTATTCATTTACAGTTATCAAGTCAGAAGACTGTGGATGTTCCTTGCAGGTAGGGGATTAAAGAGCCCTTCTCTGGAGAGACTGAAAGGGCCTGTGGAGAGGAGGTGAAAGCCCTGACCCGTGAGGAGTCCTCTGCAGAGTGACTGCGTCACTACCTGGTTACCACAGTGGGTTAGCAAGTCCTGCCCGGTCTCAGAGTTTCCAGTCACCTCTGGAGTGCCTCCTGGGTAAACATGGATGCCTGGGGAATTGAGAGATATGAGAGGGTCCAATTTGACAGTGAAACAACACTGAGTTAACTGAATTTAGGGGCCAGAAAGAAACAACGCTCCAGACGTGGCAGAGAGTGGTAGACGAGCGCCAGTCTCGGTAGAGGTGTTAAAGGATAAGGGTGCGTTCACGAGGCATGACCCAAGACTTGTTCCCAAACCGGTGGTCCAGTGGTTGGCTCAGACAGTGTTGAGGAGCAAGAGGCAAGTGAGGACCCTATAGAGGTGGCCTAGAGCCGTGCCGGAAGGCTGGAGAAAGAAAGCCTGGGAATGTGAGATGATGTACACGTACCGATTGGTGGGTCTCTGTGACAGGGTGTCGGCAGGGCCGAGCAGGACAGCCTGGTGATGACAGGGCGGCAGGTCAGGGACTGAGAAGGCCACCACCTCAGCGGCCGGGCCAAACTAGCCCTTGACCTAACCGTGCCTGCTTCATAGGAAGCTTCCTGCTAAGTAGCCATCCCAGAATGAAGCCCAATAATGGGTTTTAAATATTTTATGGTGTTTTTGCTGTCAGTTTACACAGTGAATTACATAGCATTCCTAGTAAATGTCTATTTCTCTGTGCGTAGGCTCCCACGGGACAGTTTCTCCACACCACGCAGTCACTTAGTCACAGTTTTCACAAGTTAGCATTCTCTCCACCTGTGCTATCCTTGTTCCATTCCCAGGACTCAAGTTTCCCTGCCCCTTATCTGCTCATCTTTGGTGTCGCGTCGCTGTCGACCTCTTGGATAAGCCCAGTGACAGTTTAAGCATTGTAGAAGTGTTCAGCAGCTGACAAGATAAAATTCCTAATGCCTGGTGATTAAAACAAAAAGACTAGGAGAGGGGAAAAATGCAGAAAAAAAAATTTTCAAATTCTTATGGAATCCAAACTTTCTACAGCCATGGAGGCTGGATGGATTCCCAAAACTATTATTCTGAGGTAATCTTAAAACCCTTAAACCAAAAGTACCCCCCAAAGTCATCTTTAAACCAAACAGTGGTTGAGCTTTTCATTAATAAAGAATGTCTGCCTGAGAATTGTGCTCTTTTTAAGAAAACAACCAAAAGCCAGTGCCGTTGAGTCTGTTCCAACTGACAGTAACCCTATAGGCCAGAGTAGAGCTGTTCATGTAGTTTCCAAGAACACCTGGTAGATTATTTGAACTACCAACCTTCTGTTTCGCAGACACAGCCGTTAACCACTGTACCACCAGCGTTTCAAGAACTGTACACAGTCAAATTGACAAGAGTGAGTAGAAAGATTAGGTAGGAAACTTCGGGGGAAGTTGGGCCTATGTGAACATGAGGAGACAGTTCAGAAAGGAAGGGTCTGTCTGTTTGCACAGCTTGAAGGAGCTCAGTGTCACTGAGTTGTGTTGTAGGGATTGTTGGGTTGGTTTTTGTTTGACTCTGTATTCTCAACAACAACATTTTTTTTTTTTTTTTAATGACCAGGCATAATGGGGAGAAAAGCAAGCAGCAGACCCAGAACTGAGACAAATGGCGTTCTTAGTGGCCAGGGTTGTGTAGCGGTGTGCTGTGTGGGTGGATGTTAGAGCGTGAGAAGGAGCAGTGTGGAAGAGGGGAACAACCCTCAGAGAAGGCTACTGGGGATTTAAAAAAAACTGGAATGAAAAATCTGCTAAAGGGAATTAACAGCAGATTAGACACTACGGAAGAAAAGGTGAGAGAACTTGAAGTCACAGTGGTGGAGATGGTCCACAGTGAAAAACGGGACAAGGCAACAAAACCACTGTGCAAGTTCATCATTTATTGCTTGAACTCTAAATGCCCCTTTTTGGTCTGCTCTGTGATCACAGTCTTGACCTTGTAAGTATTTTTCCCTTGCCAGCCAGTGAGATGTTAAGCCTCTCCTAGTTCTAGTTTGACATGCTTTCAAAGTCCCTGGAAAAAAACAACTTTGACTGCACTGCTTTGCCTCTGAGGTGTCTGCAGTTCTGGGTTCCTGCAGGGTGCAGCTTTCTCCCGCGTCTGGCTGCTGTAACGCTCTCTTCTGCCAAGTTCTCAACTTGGCTTAAATAGTGCAAATTGGAAGACTATGATGAGACAGTGTTTACAAAGCACCGAATGAAAAACTGTCTGTGCAGAGTGTTATACCCAGCAAAAATACCTTTCAAAAACAGTAATCCGCAATTTCCAAATAAGGAGCTTTATGGGCTGTTTTTGTTTTTGTTTTCCATCGGTCTACGTCTGCTCGGAAGTTTTACATTGCGTTAAATAATTGCATCTCCTTGTCTTCTTTCACAACTGCCTCCCAAACATTTTTGTTTCTTAGAACGTGACAGTGGAAGCAGTCAGGCCAGGTGCTTTCCAGAATGTCCATTTGTTTGGATCTTGTCTGCTTGCCCTCATGTTTAGATTTAGGTACGTGTCCGCAGTGTGTCATGTCGGGCAGGTGATGTCCGTCGGTCCCACTGTCGATGAGTGGGCCTGTCACCTCCTTAAGGCTGTGTCTGCCGGATTCCTGTGGTGGGCTTTCCATCTTTGTGAGTACCCCTTGAGGGGCGTGATCCTGGGAGACTGTGGCGTCGTCTTTCAGGGCAGGCAGGCCTCTGTTGATGATCTTGGCCTGACTCCTCGTCCTTAAGGACGTGTTTTAGAACAGCAGTCATTCTGTCACATTGCTATGTTTTTCGGTCCTTAGGCAGAGCCCTTCCCTTCTCTCTGCTGGTGCTGAGTACCATCCAGTGCCTGCCTGTGCTGACCTGGACTCACGAGGGGTGCCTGTGGCCGCCACTGTAGCACCTTTCCGTCCTCCTTGTGAGGGACCAGGTGTTGTGCTGGTCAGCATCCTTCCTGGATGCAGGAAGACACCTGGAAAGGGGCCTTTCTGTTAGTCTCTGGCCACCTTCCTTCCTGATCTACTGGGAGCTGCTTCTGCTCACATGTCAACAGTGCATGTGGGAGCGTGCGTCCGGATGGCTTCTGAGATCATCCTGGCACCAGATTCCCCGATGTGATTCCCCTGGAGACTAGGAGAGAAGGGACTTGAAACCCTGGCTGGAGGGTCAGGGGCGTGCCATCGATCACGTGGAGGTCTCAGCAAAGCCTGTATGCTTCCGGGAACCACCCCTCCATAGACGAGGCTTGGGACCAGCTGCTGAGGCCGTTGGGGATCAGCCAGCTCCCAGACTTGGGCCCAGGGCAGGGTTGGCCTATGGGTGAGTGACAGTGGCTGGGCAGGGAAGATGTTGCTGAGCCCACTCACTTGATGTGCTGGAGCCTGCGGTTTCCTGACAGTGCAGTGGCGACGCATATCGCCCCGTCCACCCCCAGGGAGTTCTCTTGCAGACTAAACAGAAGAGAGGAAAGGACCCCAGTGAGCCCCTGGGGACAAAAGGGAACACCTGAGGAAGTGAGGTGGAAGCGCGGGGGTGGTGGTAGAGAGGACAAGCGATTCTCTGGTTGCCTTGTTGCAGATGCCACAGCAACAGCCAGGTGTCATTTAGCCCTGGAGACCAGTGTCTCCACATGCCACAGATGGTGGCACACAGTAAGTGGAGACACCGCTGAGCTCTGACGGAACCACGCGGAGTAGGCGGGCTCCTCAGCAGTGGCACGTGGACGGTAGTGCCATCAGGACAGTCTGGACAGCTGGGGCAGCAGTGACAGAGGAAGTGACTGGTGTGTCCTGTGGGGGAAGCCCACCGGGGAGACACGGGCGACTCTGCGACAGCGCTTACTTGAGTCTCCGGAGACTGGTGTTGGCCTTCAGCGCGCTGGCCAGGGCCTTGGCCCCAGCCACCCCGATGGCATTCCCTCGTAAACTGGTGGAGAAAGTGAGAACCCTAAGACATGGTGACAGGTGGTACTCACGTTGTGGCAGTGACACGAAGGCGAAAATGTGGACTGGGGCAGCCACCGAAGGAGGGCTGCTCTGTCCTTCCTTTCCCAGGAACAGGACAAATGAGGGGCGGAGAAGACGGGCCCAGCTTGGGTGGTTAGTGCCCTCGTTTTCCTTTTCAACTCCAAAGAAAAACTGGGCTGACATGAGAGGTGCCACTCCCCACCCAGTGAATCTCCAGTGTGCTCAGCATCTCAGGGGCCGCAAGGGCGGCGGTGACGTGGACACATCCGAGTGCCTCATGGAGCCTGAGTGGGCCGCTCCCCCCCAGGTCGGTGTTCATGGATCAAGGTGAGTGGCGACCTTAGTAGCCCCTGAGCAGGGCCTTGTGCTCAGTGTGGGTGACGCCAGGCCCGATAGGGGAACAGGAGCCCCCTGTGAGGGGCTGGGGAGAAGGCAGGGCATGGGCAGGGCCAGCTGGGGCATGCTGCTCTGAGTGAAGGTCACTGTGGTCAGCTGAGAGCCTCTGTGCAGCTGAGCGTGTGCTTTTCCTCTCACGTCCATCACGTTTGACTCAGCAGCTTGGTTTTGGGGTGGCAAGGCCGGGAGCCCGAGACGGGAGTACTTACTCGAGAATCTCCAGGGTTTGGTTGACAGCCAAGGCCTCCCCGAGCGCCTGGGCCCCTGGGGCACCAATGGAGGCCACTTGGAGGCTGTTGGAGGAGATGCCGTCAGGGCAGGACTGGCTGGGCCCCATCAGCCTCACGCTCACCCCCCCGGCCCAGCCTCTTCCTCTTCCCCACTCGTCCCAACCATCCTGAGGGCTGAGGCTGGCAAGACGGCACTGACAGCCGTTGGCCAGTGACCTGTCTAAAGACTTGTGCAGCAGCCACCGCTGTCTGATACCTAGGACAGGGACCTGGAGAGGCGGAGGCGACCTCAGGGAGGTTTTAGGGAGAGCACTCACTGGACCCTCAGCTCTTACTGTCCAAATGGTTGATTTTCCATTTGTTAAAGTCAGGCAAGTCAAACACAGCCGCCTTGGTTGGCACACGGAAGTGCCGTTTAGCATAGGAGAGCGGGGAGGGCCAGCTTCCCGGCCGGCCGTGCGCACCAGACACGTACTAGAGGGCAGTGAGGGCCGTGTTTGTCTTCAGTGCTCTGGCCACTGCGGCTGCTCCCTCGTCCCCGATGGCGTTCTCCTGTAAACTGAAGGCAGGCTGTGAACTCTCTGGGGCTCCCTGGGGCACGGGCCAGCACCCTCACAGGACCTGTGGTGTAACCCCACTCATGGGCGGGGCAGGCAGGAAAGAAGCAGGCCTGTCGGGAGATGGTGGGGGTGTCTCGGGTGCCTGTGAGGAGGTGGGGCATGGGCAGTGGCTGGGTGGGCCTGGAGCTTGGGGGACGTCTGGGGTATGGATGAGGTGGCTTGGGCTTTTGACGGTGACTGGAGCCCAGGGGCAGAGGAGCGCTACAGAAAAGCCTTCATGGGAAGATGGCCTCTTAGAACAGAACCTGCAGAACCCGGGTATTTAAGGGTCAGACAGTCCAAGAACAAGGAGGGCCAGCGAGAGGAGCTAGCCTGAGAGCTGCGGGAGGAGGAATGGTCAGGGTCAGAGGGAGAGCAGGCGCTTCAGAGTAAACCTGAAAAATAAAAAGTTCAACACACGGTCGCCGAATGACCCAGCCACTTGGCCCGGCGACTCCTCTCCCAGGTCTGTAGTACCCCAGAGAACTGAAAACCCAGGCCCCTACGGCCGTGCGAGGCACACTTTCACAGCAGAGCTGTGCGCAGACAATGCAAGTGTCTGTCGACAGGTAGCACATGGCCTGTCCATGCCGTGGGATGTCACTCAGCTAGGAGAGTCAGGACTTTGATACTGTGTGGTGGACCTTGGTGACTCGAAGGGGGAGACGCCCCGCCCGGCCCCGCTGCCCCTGCGAGGGGCCCACTTACTCCAGGCTGGCCAGCTGCGTGTTGAGCTGCAGTGCTTGGCCTAGTGCTTCGGCCGCCCCCGCCTGCAGGAAGTTCCACTGGAGGCTGTGCAGACACCCTCGTGAGCTGGGAGCTGACCTGGAGGCCCTGGAGGCTCCCGGGAAGAGGGTGCTTCTCGCAAGGGGTCTGACATCGGGGTTCCCTTGGGGCAGGGTCCTGGCCACTGAGGGGGTTGGGAAGTCCTGCCGCTCTCCTCAAGCTGAGTCCCCAGAGGGTCCCCGTGGACTCTGGCAAGAGCCCTGCACAGAGCCCTGCTGTGCCCACATGTCCATCAGCCGCAGGAAGCAGGACATGGGGTCAGGACAAGCCCCTGAGACCGTCTGTGGCTTCGGCTGGTTTGCGGGTGCCTGGGGCCCTGGTGGGGGAGGTGGAGCTGGAGACTCACTGAAGGGAGGTGAGGGCATGGTTCTGTCCCACTGCCCTGGCGATGGCCTGGGCTCCCTGGTCGTGGAGGAGGTTGGCTGTCAGGCTAGGAGGAGGGGAATGGAAACAGACTCTGAGACCTGCTGGCCTCTGTCACCAAGGAACCCACAGACCGTTCGCCCCATCCGCCTCAGGACTGCGTCTGTAGAGCTTCTGTGTGCCAGACCCTCTGCCGGGCATGCAGTGGGCCTTTTTGTGCTGAATCCTGACAGTGACCCCTGAGGCAGGTGTTAGCAGGCTTGGCAGGGGCGGAGACTGCCAGGGTCATAGCCAGGAGTTGGCAGAACCAAGATTCCCACCAGGTGGTCCACTTGGGGGACTCCCACCACTGAGGGGGGCAGACTGCCTTTGGGATTTGGGATTTGCAACTTGGAGGGTGGCGGTTGGAGGGCCTGGGTCAGGGCCAGGTGGGGGGGTTGTGGTCCCGTCATGCCAGCGTGCCCACGAAGTCCAGGAGTCGGGTCAGGTGCAGCCATTGGCATGAATCGTTCTCAGGTGCACAGCCCTGCCCCGCTTCACCCCATCACCTCCCACCCCAACATACTCCAGGTTCCTGAGGCTGCTGTTGGTACAGAGGGCGCAGGCAAGATCCTGGGCTCCCTCCGGGCTGATGGAGTTTTCTCGGAGACTGAGGAAAGAGGAAAGACCCTGTGTTTCCAACCCAGCAGAGGGAGGCCTCAGCCAGGAGACAAGCCAGAAGATCAGGCTTCTCAGAGCTCCAGAGAGACCTGGAGAGAGCCTCAGAGCTGCCTGGGCCCCCTGTGCGGCCTCACAGCGCTGGGTGAGCTGGCAAGGGCCCGGCCAGGGCGTTATTCAGGTGTGAGGGGCAAGAGGCAGGTGGGCCTGTGTGGGCTGTAAGGGGCCTCGCCTCAGAGCAAGACAGTGACAGGATGCCACACTAGCCCTTTACCATAACAGTCCCCGTGGGGGTAATGTGAGCTGCCCAGCGTTGGCAGAAGCCCCTCAGACCCCGTGGTCACAGAGCCGTGGTGGTTGGAGGGGAGTAACCCAGGACTCACTTGAGGCTGAGGAGGGTCCGGTTGGCGCAGAGGGCGCCTGTCAGGGCGGCCACCCCTGCGTTGCTGATGGAGGTGCTCTGCAGGCTGCGGACAGAGGTGGGGCTCACTTGGCTGTGCAGAGCCCTGTGGTCTGGCTTGGGCCACCGTGCTGAGCTCAACAGGGAGGGGGGCTGGAGCAGGAACATCCTTGTTCCTGTCACACCTTTCCTCTCCCACCCAAGAGAGGCTACGTCAGGCAGGTAGGTCAGCACCACAGGCCTGAAACCTCAACTCTTCTGAACTTGATGTGGGTGGCTCCCATCAGCCTCTGAGGGGTGTGTGTCATGTCTGCAGCCTCCAAAGCAAGTGACAGGGGAGTCCCCACTGTGGAGGCAGTGCCACACTACTCCGCACCACTCCAAGCTACTGCAGCTGACCAGTCTTGAGCTGTCTCCACCAGCTTTTTAAGGGCATTGGGTGCTGCTGTCACCCAGAAAAATTCCAGAACCACCCCAACCCCTCTGTTCAGGGGAAGTGGAGCTCGTGGGGTGTGTTGGTGGGTGTGGAGGGAGAGAGACTGAGAGCAAGGTTTCCCCAGAGCTTCTGATTAGCTCGCTTTTGCCTTGGAAGTGGCCCTGACAAGCAGTCTTAATCTGCGTCTGCTAGATGGAGACCCCATGGAGACCCCTTCTGCCCACCCTGCAGGGTGTCAGAGAGACTCACTCCAGGCTCTCCAGGCCCTGATTCACTCGCAGGGCCTCAGCCAAGGCCTTAGCACCTCCGTCACCGATGCTGTTACTGGAGACCCTGCGGGAGACGGCGGGTGGGTGAGCGAGGGGAGCCAGGCCCGTGCTGGCCCGGAGGTCACAGACCAGGAAGCTGTCCCATTGTCTCAAGGATGTGCAGTGCACTGTTCTGCCTGAAACCTGTTGACTGTTAGCCTCTGCAAGCGACCATCCACCTCCCATGAGAGATCAAAGTGGAAAATGTGTGACTCCCTGGCAGGGAGAAATACTTGTGGCTCTCTATATGACTGTGGCTCTCATTTTCTGCCGGGCGGGAAGGCCACGGAATGTGAACTTGAGAAGGTCAAGGTTCCCCAGTCCTGAAGAGCTGGGCCTCCATTTTCCTGGTCTAGGTTCTTTGGGTGCCAGAGCCAGCCATCCTTCACCCACGCATCGTCCGCTCATCCATCCTTGCTTCCACCCATCCGTCCGCCCACCCACCTGCCCCCCCATTCCTCAGTCACTCGTCCATCCACACCCCCTCCCTCCTTTCCTCCTGGTCTCCTTCTCCATGCTCACAAACACGGCAGGCTGGGCACTGTGCAGAGCCCCTTGCTGTAGAGTCAATTCCGACCCATAACGACTCTGCAAGACAGAGTAGAACTGCCCAGAAGGGTTTCAAAGGAGCACCTGGTGGATTCAAACTGCCGACTTTGTTGTTAGCAGCTACAACTCTTAACCACCACGCTACCGGGGCCTCTGGGCACCACACCAGCCCCAGTGGACCGGCGCGGCTCTCCTGCCCTGCTCACGTGAGTGCCTTCAGGCTCCTGTTTTGCTTCAGGGCAGCTGCCATGCGCTGGGCTCCCGCGGGCCCGATGGCGTTCTTCTGCACACTGTGAGAAAGGAGACGGTCCCTCAGTGAAGGTGGCCACAGCTATTCCCAGGCCTAGGACAGTCTGGGGTCAAGGTTAGAGATCAGAGACAACTACACTAGGCCTAGCCTAGAGACGCCTGCCTCTGTCACGGCGTGGTGTGGGCTCCAGGAGAGGCTTGTGGGCTGCTGCCCATGTGTTGCTGGTTAGACTCTTACGCGAGCAGGAGGCAGGGTGGCCAGGCACCCCCCCCAGCAAGTCTGTGAACACTTGCCGCCCCCGGGGGTCTCCACGTGTGAGTCCTGCCACCCCCTACCAGCCGCCTGACAGTCAGAGGTCTTCTGCCTCCTCCCAGCCCTGGACAGCTCCCTGGAAACCTTGCTAGCAGAGGCTAGAGGCCGGACCCTCCGTCTAGCTGCCTTTTCCCCAAAAGCCACTTTGGTGCTGTGTCTGATAGAAAGTGGGACTGGTGAGAACTGCTGGCCCTTGGCTCTTGTCCTCATGTGGAGGGCAGGGCAGGGCCTCTCCTGGGAAAGGGGAACGCAAATCTACAAGACGGAACGTTCCTGGAGCCCAGAGAAGACACCTGTTCCCTCTCTCCTTTTCCCCAAATGTCTCCGTGAGACAACTTGTCCTTGCTCTGTCCCTTTGAGATGTAGATAAGCGTTTCAAACACTGAAGTCTGTCATGGGTTTTACAGCCCAAAGACTGGCCTCAGAGCTCCCTCTCTGAATCCTAAACCCCAAGGTGACGTAGCTGCATGGCCCTGCCTCCCCGCCTTGACACTCCCCCGAGTGGTGACGACTTGCTGGCCGTAGAGACAAGGGAGATTTGGTGTTCCCCAGGGACCAAGGCAGTTAACTGACACGGGGCCTCCCCGGGTACCAGGTGAGATGTGGATGCTCTGAGTGATAAACAGCCCCCTGAATGGAGACTAACGATGTTTTCTGTTGAGAACAGGTGTGGCGGGAGCGGAACTGGCCGGGCTATGTAGAAAGGTGAGCTTTGCCTGCTGTCTTGCAGTCTCGTTAGCTCATTGCCTAGTTACGTGTCACAGTCTGGTTCAAGACTTATTCAGTCATAAAACTGTTCTGTTCTTTGCAACATTTGTGGGCAGGATTTTCTGAGCAGGTGGGCGATTTTAGTTATTTCCCCACACCTACTCTCTGGAGCACAGTGGGCATCCAGTTTTCTGAGGCCACGTGGACAGGCCAGAAGGCCTCAGGACTGTGTCCCATCCATTCCTCTGCAGAAAACAGAGAGAGCCTTGGAGAACGTAGGAGAGGGGAGAGGAGAGCTGGTGGCAACAGTCACTCACTGCAGGACACAGAGGGTCCGGTTGGAGGTCAAGGCCTCGGCCAAGGACCCAGCACCGTCATCCTTGATCTTGTTGCTCTGGAGGCTGTGGGAAGGAGGAAAAGGAGCATCACCACAGAGCACCAGAGGGCCCCCAGAGGTGGCCTGAGCTCCTAGGCAGGGGGATAGCTGCCCTGGAAGATGACCCTGAGTCTCCACGGCCCAAGAGAAAAGCAGCTGTGACCGCTGCGTGCCCTAGGTGCCCACTGTGAAGGAACTGGAACACTTGGGCCTTCCCTCGCCTCTCAGAAACCCTGGTAGCATAGTGGTTAAGTGCGATGGCTGCTCACCAAAACGTCAGTGGCTCAAACCCACTGGGTGCTCCTTGGAAATTCCACAGGGCAGTTCTGCTCTGTCCAGTAGAGTTACTATGGGTCAGAATTGACCCAACAGCACTGTGTTCTGGGGTTCCGCTCCCCCAGAGGCCCCAGCTTAGGTTTCCCTCTGGCTCTGTAAGTGCTTGCATGCTAACTGGGAGCAGTGTGCCTGTGGTATCTGGGTAACGGTAATATGGTCACCAGTAGTTCTAAGAATGCTGGTCCTTAAGTCTGAGTGAGGGTGTGAAGAAGCGATAGCCTCATCACTGTTGATGGGAACGCAAGGTGCTGCGGCTGCTGCGAAAACGCTGTGACAGTGTCCCAGGTGAAACAGTTACGATTGGACCCAGCAGTTCCGCTCCTAGGTGTGCGCCCAAGAGGACGGAGACGAGGTGTCCACACAGAGACTTGTACATGGATGTTCATAGCAACAGTGTTCACAATGGCCAAGAGAAAGGTGGTAATAGTTTGGGTGTCCCCTGGTGGATGGACTTTACACAACCACAAACCAAAAAAAACCAAAACCACCACCACCAAGTCGATTCCAACTCAGTGGTCATATAGGACAGAGTAGAGCCACCCCATAGTTTCCAGGGAGCACCTGGTGGATTTGAACAGCTGATCATTTGGTTGACAGCCATAGCATTTAACCACTGTGCCACCACGGTTTTCTTATATGACCACAGGCACCTAAAAAAGGCACAGCCAGCAACACCCAACTGCAAGAACCTTCTATAACATGGGCTTTTCAACATGATCGCGCACTTCCCCATGTCTGTGAACCCCACGACCCCTGCTTTTCCTCAGTCCCCTTCTCAGGCAGTAAGCACAAGCACAGTGACTCGGGAAGAGCTGAAACTTGGCTTAGGGTATGAGACCCACGGTGTCTGGCAGAACTGGGGCCCAGGCCTGTTGTTTCGAATTGCTTCCCAGGCCATAGATGGCACCTGAGGGGAGGGTTTTTTAGGTCCTCTGCTGGGGGCAGCAGGGACAGGGGGCAGGTAGCATGTATGTACCTCAGAGAAGCCAGAGTCCGATTAATCTTCAGGGCATCTGCCAGGGCCTTGGCCCCTTGAGGCCCAATGGAGTTAGCCCGCAGGCTGGGGGAAGGAGAGAGAGAGAATTATCCTCTTTGACCTGACCCCTAGGGAGGGAAAGATGTTCCCAAGTTATACGGACTTCCAAATCTATGACCCCAGTAAAGGATAAGTCAGGGTTTAGGATTTCATTTTTGGAGGAACTGGGGCACAGAACCCTATATAGTCAAACAAGGGGGAAATTTCCCAAGGTAGTCCCATGCGACAAGGGCACGACAACAGGACTTGGAAGTAAGTCTGGATAAAATGAGAAGCGTGGTGACCCCCAGATTCAGGGTTAAAAATGGGCCCTGAAGGAAGGAAGCCAGAGCTTCACCGGGTCAGGGCCCGCTGCCTTGGGGTGACACCTGGGCAGCAGCTACAGAGGCCGTGGCTTTGCCCGGTCAGTTGTCTAACCCACCCAGAGGAAATTGTGGTCCAGGATGAGGCCTCCTGTTTCCTACTTGCACAGGACTGAGAGGCCGTCTGGGGCCCAGAGACCATGGAACCTGCTCTAAGTGAAATATGGGGGCCGTGCCTGGAGGTTACCCATGGGCTGAATCTGGGGAAACAGGCAAAGGTGGATAAGACTCCAGTCATTTGACAGGAGGCGGAGGAGCCCGTGTGAGATGGCCCACAAGCTCTGCCCTGTTCCAGTGGCAAAACCTACTTACTCCAGAGTGGTCAGACTTCTGTTGACTAGGAGGGATCTGGCCAGGGCTTTAGCCCCTTTGTTGCTAATCTGGTTCTCAGCCAAGCTGCCCAAGAAAAAAGGAGACGTGTCATCCAGGTCCGTACATCCCATCACACCTTTCTTCTCTCCATGCCTGTGATTTGAACCCTTGGCCCTCCCTGGCATCATGAAGGCCTGGACACAGGTGTAGACCCAGTGGTCCGTTGAAACAGGATGGCCAGGCTCAGGAATGGCACTAACCCTGGACAAGGTGTAGGGCCAGAGTGGGTGGTTAGACCCTCACTCTGGCAAAGGATTCCAGGGACCAGCTTGGCCGGAACCCAGCGCAACAGCTTCTACACACATAGCAAAGCAGAGTATGGTTACAGAGGTCTACTCCGGGGATCCCAGCCAGTGGCATGCAGATAAACTGGCTCTCCAAGGAAAAAAAAACCCTGATTGCAGCATGTGCCAATTTCTGTGGTGTAAATATTGTCCCCATGACCAATTTCAGGCACCACAGTTTTAACAAGCAGCTTGTTACTGAAAATATAACCATCAGGTCTCTCAAACTGGTTCCAGCACACTACTGATCCTAGACTTTCTCTCGTGAGAGAAGAGCAAACGGTGGAGTTATTATCTAATTAACCTTAAAGTAAAAAGATAAATAATGCAAACAATCTGCCCTGAAAGGGCGATTCTAGGAAGATGCTGGTGGCTTGGCACAGTCTTGCTTTGTGTACTCCACTTCAGAAGTGGTGGCTGTTGGGACTTTTTCAGTTTCTTAGGCTTTTAAAACTGGAGCAGTCCCATGGGATACAGCTGTTCCCTTACATCCCCAGGTCACTGCTTTGTAATTGATGTCCTAAGGGCCCCCGGGGTCCTCAGGGAAACTTCAGGAGCCCACAAGAAGCTGACAGAGAACATGTGGGCTGGGACCTGGGTCCCCACCCACACTTCTTTCAGTCCAGCAGTTCACTTTTTATCTGTTTTATCTATTGGGGTTCTGCCTGATATCTCTTTTTGAAATGGTGCTATTTCTTTAAAAACCAAAAGTGGAAACCATCCAGGCCACCTGCTAGATAAATGTGTTAGATCTGAGCCCCTCTACCCTCCTTAGAACCTCTACAACATTTTATAAGTAATATTTTATGAGCCTTGTGAGTTTTCTGAAGGATAGCGTGGACATTTCAAGTAGGCATGTGACATTGAGAACCAACTACCTGGTGGGTGACAAAGATCATGTGGCTATAGAACCTGTTGGCTTTATTCAGAATAATTTCTGAGCATTGTCTGGCTTCCTTTAAGAGAAACGCTTAAAGTTGGTTATCTTGTCATGTGATAAAGATGTTGGCGATTCCCATAAAGTAAATATACATATATGTATATAATCCTTTTTCTTTCAGAGAGGTTGCATTTCTGTCTCTGGCTGACAAGGCGAAGGCAGCCCTGCTGAGGACAGCCGCTTCTTCCCTGATGACATATCTTGTCCTAAGCGCTTCACTGGAATTCACTCAGTCAAGCCTCACAACAATGCCAGGACAGATTAACCTCGCCTGAAGAGAGATCTGACTCTGTGCCTGGATCCCGGAAGGGAACCTCTAAGCCCATAGAACGCCCTATCTGGTCATTGTTTTTGTTGACTTGAGCACCCTGGGCTGTGCCGGACAGTTTGTGCTAACAGTGTGACTTACGGTGGGGCCCGGGACCGTACGGTATCAGTTTGACCTCTGGAGGGACTGGAGATTAATGTCAGGCATCTGGGTGAGCCATCATGTCCATGTGACTGACCCACAATAAAGACTCTGGACACCAAAGATTAGATAAGCTTTCCTGGTTGGCAGTGTGTGTTGTCACACGTTGTTTCTGGGATAATTAAGCGCTGTCCATATGACTGCACTGGGAGAGGACCACCGGAAGCTCGTGCCTGGTCTCTTCTGGACTCACTTTTTGCCTTCATTGATGTGAATCTGTCTTACTGGGTTGTAATAAGTCATGATCAAGAGGATAAGGACTCCTCTGAGTTCTGAGAGCCCTTCTTGTGAGTTGCTTGGCCTGGAGGCGGCCTTGGGGACTTGCAAAACCTGTAGACAGGTATTATTCCACCTCCATTTTCACCCTCGTTAGGTATCGGGGTGTCTTCTTCAAGGTCACACAGTGGTACACAAGAGCCTACTGGCCTAACCACTCCACTCAGTGGCCTGTTTCTGTTCCTAACTCATTCTAAATTTTTGTTTCTCCAGAAAAAGTTTATTCAGAACCTGGAAAATTACTGAGGATGAGAATAACTCTCTGGGTCCTATCCTCCAAACTTGTCTTCCTCGTTTTCTAAAGCTCGTTATCACATCACTACAGCTACAACCAGGGAGTTATACTCAGATTCAGAAGCACCATTACCAGAGAGATTTCATTAGCAAATGGATCTATTTTTCGTCAACATGTAAGATCTGTCTAATGACAATGTTGTCGTCAGCTGGCATCCAGTTGGCTTTACCTCATGGTGACCTGACGTGTATCAGAATGAATAAAATGCGTTTGGTGCCAGAACACTGAGGTCAAGGTTCGAGAGGAACTTAGAGCAAACTTTCCCCAGCACCATGCCAGCATGACTAGCTCTTGAGAAATGTCCCCAGGTCCACGATGGCACCTGGCCATCGTCCTATCAGTTCCCTCTTCTTAGAGATGAGCAACCTGGGGCTCAGGAGTGCCCTAGAATGTGCAGAAACAAGCAGATGGCACCTCAAGCCACATGTATCTAAGACACCTCTCCCCGACAGTGCCACCAACCAGTGGGTTGGATAGGGTGACGAGAGAGTAGTCACGGACCCCAGGGGACAGGTGGGCACCCCGGGTGGGGCTCCATGGTCACTGTTACCTGATCTTCTGGATGCGACAGTCCTTCCCGCTCAGCACACTGCCCAGCAGCTCCATCACGGGGTCCTGGAACTGGTTGGTGTCCAGCCTGCCCAAGAAGAGTGACAGCAAGTGGGTCATTACCCATGGACAGGCTGGGAGGAGGCCACCATCAATGGGATAGGCATCAGGGCATCAGGGCGGGGCAGGAACCGTTAACGCCAGGGCCCCAGCCCTCCAGGCTGGGCATCTTTTCCTTTTCCTTTCCACCTCATCCGGCACCTCCACATTGTCCCACGGAAGCAGAACTGCAGGGCTCGGCGGCTGGAGCCCTGGGCTTCCTGCCTGGGTGTCCCTTCTGTGGGCTGTCATCTGAGAGCCCCTCATGCTCCCTGCACCTGCACGGCACTGAGCTCGCTCTCTTCCTCCAGACAGGCAGCTGCTCTCAGGTCCCAGGACCCTTGCCCTATGCCCTCCCCTCCCCCTTTGCTGAGGTCTTGCGTGGTGGGCAGTGGATGGGCTGACAGTAGATGGGGTATCCGGGGCCCAGAGGGAGAAACCGTCGCAGGCCTTCCCTCTCCTCTGCCCACGTGTGCCCTGCACACCTCCCGTGCCCACCTGAGGCTCTGGCAGTAGAGCAGCTGGGGCAGCAGGCTCTGGAGGGCAGCCTGGCTGAGACACGGGGACAGATTGGCCTCCTGGGCACAGGCGTCTGACACCTGCAGCAGGTAGGCCAGGGCGGCGCGGTGCGCAGGACTGTCCAGAGCGGCCAGGCCCCCGTGCCCCAAGGCCGCCTCCACGCCGTGGGCCAGCTCCGTGTGCTGCAGCTCGTGCAGGCAGCGCAGGACGTTGACGGCCCGGGCGCTGATGGCGGCCTCGGGGGCCAGGCAGCCCTGCAGGAGCCCGGCCGCCTGTGCCCGGTAGCCCTGGTGCTCGCCCGGTGCCAGCAGGGTGCCCACCAGCAGGGCATGGACCCTGGGGGACAGGAGGCCCGAGAGGAAGCGCAGGAACACGTCCAGCCTGCCGTCCTCGGCCTGCATGGCCCGTTGCACCGCGCTCCGGAAGTGTGTGAGGAAGCCCAGCCGAGGCCAGGACATGCCGCTCTCTGTGAAGAGGTCGAAGATGGCCCTCCTGGAGGCACTGTAGTAATAGGCGGCTGCCGCGAACTCCTGCAGGGACAGGTGGGTGAAGCAGTAGGCGGCCGAGGGGCCCAGCGTCTCCTCCTGCTGCAGGAAGTGGCCGCACAGGGCCCTCTGCAGCAGGACCAGGTCCACCCCGAAGGCCTTCAGGTCCTGCTCGTAAAACACGGACTTCCTCCTGACCAGCCCATGGAAGGCCAGCCGGCCCAGGGTCGCTGCCATCCTGCGGCCCCCGTGGGCCACCTGTTCGATGCGTGGACTCACTTTGCCCTTGTCCTGACCCTCCCCGCTGAGTGCCATCCTGAAATACCAGGAGTAGATCTCGCTGAGGGTCCTCGGGGGTGACAACTCGGCATCCGGAGTCCCCTGCCTCTGTCGGTACAAGTGGCTCAGGGCCAACCCCACCAGCCGGCAGAAGGCAGGGACAACACACATCAGGTAGAGTGACCTGTTGGCCTGCACCTGGGCCAGGACCCAGCTCCTGAGGCTCTGATCGTCTGGGAACATCTGCTCCAAAAACACCCTGACCTCGTCCTCGCTAAGGCCCCGGATCTCCGTCATCCGATCCACTAGGCCCCCCGGGACCTGGCCTGCTGCACTGGGGCGGGAGGTCACCCAGACAGAAGCTTCTGGAAAGAGGTTGCCTCTGATGATGTTGGTGATGAGGTGGTCCATCTGGATCTCCTTCTTGGGGTCTGTGCAGGCCGCGGTGTTGGAGAAGTCCAGAGGGGTCTTACATTCGTCCAGGCCGTCCAGAATCAGGAGGGCCCGGGCCGGCGCCGCCAGGGCCAGGCCGGGCTCCCCGGCGTGTGGGAAGGCAGCGCGGATCAGCCTGTCGGCGGACACCTTCTCATATGCATTGAGCTCCCGCAAGCTCAGCGGCAGCACCAGCGAGAAGTCCTGGGCGAGCCGCCCTCGTGCCCAGAGGCCGACGAAGTTCCTCACCAGGGTGGTTTTGCCCGCGCCCGCCACCCCGACTGTGACAGAGACACGAGGTGGGACGGAAACCCGCGAGAGAGGCAGGAAGAGCCCGTCCAGGGCGATGGTCCTGGTGGCACGGCTCGCCCCACGCGTGGCCTCCACCTGCGTGAAGTCGTGTTCCCGCAGCTGCAGGTCCGTCAGGCCCTCCACCAGCAGGAGGCTGGTCAGCCTGGCTGGGGGCTCGCCCGGCTCCGTGCTCCCTCCCAGCCGATCCAGCAGAGCCTCCCGGTGCCGCCGGCTCCTGCAGTCTGCGGGACAGAGAGGGGCGTGAGGGGGACAGGACGAGGAGAGGGCCTGGGCAGAGGCGCCCCGCTCCACCGAGCCCATCTTACCACTGCTGGAAGACTCCGGAGGGGGCTCCGGCATCCCGTCAGGGGCCTGCAGGGCCTGGGTGCCCTGACTGCCCTTCCCTGCCAGCAGGTCCATGAGGGCTTTCACCTGCTTGGCCGGGGTGGCCTCCCCACCGGCCAGCACCTCTTGCTTCCTCATGCACTCTGGGGTCTCTGCCAGGAGCTGTGGAGAAAGGACCCAGCCCTGCCCCCTGCCCTGCCCTGCCCAGGGCCTTTAGGGGAGCCCCTGGGAGCGTATCCAGCCTGAGGCCCTTTCCTGGTCTGGCTTCCCAGAAATGCCCCCACCCCACTAGGAAGGGCCGTTCCTTCATGGGTGGTGAGAACAGTGCCATCCTAGGAGCGCTGAGGTGCAGAGAGGCCACCTACCAGCTGTGTGACACTGGGCAGGCTGCTGAGGCCTTTCGAGCCACGGCGTCCTCATCAGTAGCCCGAAGTGGTGGGGTTGGTAGAGGGGTCGGGGGTAGGGGAGCTGGTCCCCAAGTGCCTGCGTGGTCACGTCCTTGTCTGGTTGTCCTGGAGCCTCTTGAAAGCAGAAGACCCCCGATTTCCACGAGGAGAAGGGGGCCAGGATGCTGAGAGGCAAGGCCCACGAGCCAGCCTCCACACACCCACGCTTTCTCCCAGGACTTGCACTGGTTTTGTTCCAAGGGCTGGCTGCACACCCACTGGGCCTCCCTCAGCCAGGTGGACACTCAGGAGCCCGAGGCCTGTCCCCACTGCTTCGCTCCTCACCTGGCGTGCAGCGGGTAGGACGGGTGGCCGCAGGAGCTGCCCCTCCAGGGTGGTTGGGGGCTCAGGGAGCCGGAGCCGTCAGTCCTTGTCTCATGGCTCTAAAGAGAAAACATGGTGCGGGCCGGACGGGGTGCCGACCGTGTCTGCCGACGGCCCCACACCCGCCTTCTCTGCCCTGGCCTGGGCAGGCAGGGAAGTCTCCCCCCAGATAAAGACCAAGAAAGAACTGACCCCTCTGCATCCACAGTCCCCTGCAGCGGCGGTGAGCAGTCCTCCCCGCGGCCGCCCGCCGGCCCACTGTCCCCCACAGGGCCCCGTGAGCCACCCAGGGGGGCCCCTGCACAGTTCTCTCAGAACCCTGAGCACATCACGAGCGAGGAGCGGTGTGCAGAAGGAGGGTGCCAATGTCCACGCAACTTGAAGGGACTTGGCAGCAACAGGTTAGGTTTGGCTTGTCAATAGTTTTGTGATCATTATGAATGCTGTTGGTACGAAGAAAAGTGATCCCCCTTTGTATGTCTGTCTCCCAGCTCATCCGCTTAGCAGGTGCTGGGTTAGTTCTAATGTTTTCTTAGTTAATTCTTGTCAGCTTTTTTCATACCACTGCAAATCAGGGTAGCTTTCTCTCCTTTCTAAAGTGGTGACTCTGATGTGAAGATCTGTACGTCCGATGCAGGCCAGACCCTAAGCTGCGCTGCCTCACTGCATCCTGGCTCACACCAGCCGTCCCAGGAGAAGGTATAGCCCACACTGGATTTGTGACATGTTTTTGAAGAGTCCTCGTCTCCTTCTGGGGACATTTCCTCCCACACCTCATTTCCTTCGACGGCTCTGATAACATTATGTGACGTTGACTGAAAGCTGCCTGTGTCCCAGACCTTCCACCAAGCACAGCACTTACATCGGCTCATTTTCCTCCCGTAATAACTCGCATTACAACTGGGTCTCCCATTTTATAGATGGGATACTGAGGCTCAGAGAAGTTACGTGACTTGTCTCAGGACATGCAGCTGAGAAGGGGCTGACTTGGGAGGCCTGGCTGACACCACCACCTGCACTCTCGGTGGCACTGCCTCTCCCAGAGGTTTCGGGAGTGTTAGGGACACCTGTCACAGCGGGGCCTGGCTTGTTAGCGTATTTGGATAGAGGGAGTTGGCTCATTTCCACGGACTCATTAGATGGGTGGCTGTCTTTACTGCAGGCTAGGTGTGTGTTCCTGGCCCTGACGCAGACAGGGGAGCACATTAGACCAAGTCACCTGTGGGCGTGGCGGGAGAGTGACAGTGACAAGGCCAAAAGAAACATGAACAATCCAGGCCAATTCTGGTGGCCATTAGTGCTGGGAAGGGAGCCTGGTGGCACGACAGTTAGCCCTCGGCTGCCGACTGGATGGCTCCGCTGGAGAAAGACCCAGCAATCCCCTTTTTCTGACTAAAGACCAAACCAAGCAAACAGAATACAGAAATCTTTTCTGTCGAGTGGATTCCAACTCATAGGGACTTTATAGGACAGTGTAGAACTGCTCCACAGTGTCCCCAAAGAGCACCTGGTGGGTTTGAACTGGCTGCCTATTGGTTAGCAGGCCAACCCTTAACCACTGTGTCATCAGGGCATCACATAAGGACGACAGCCTAGCAGATACCGTGGGACAGTTCTGCCATGTCACATGAGGTCACTGGGACTCAGACTCAACTACAGGGCAATTGAAAAGAACAATAAACCTAAAACAGGCTGGACTAACACCAGCAGAGATACATAAGCCAACAGGACTGAATATAGAATCCAGAAACAAATACATATTTATATTTATACATAAAGGAGTTTGATAATGTGACAAAAAACAGTGTTTTGCAACAGTGGAAATGGTGCTGGAGAAATTGGCCAGCCTATTCAAAAATATCTCAAGCTTTACTTCACATTAAGCACAAAATGTCATTTTAGAAAGACTAAAGAGTTAAAATTATAAATGCAAAACTGTAAAAGCACAATAAGAAAATGTGGGAGAATATTTTTAAATCTCTTAGTGAGGAAGATCTTTCTTAAGCAAGAGATAAAACCCAGAAGTTATCAAGGGACATATTAGAAGATGTGAAATACTTCATATGAATGCTGAATAATAAAAGACATCATAAATAAAGCTGAAAGAAAAGCCATAAGCCAGGAAACAAAATTCGTAGCACATAAGAAAGAGCATTAATATCCTTAATATACAAAAATCTCTTAGGAACTATTAAGAAACAAGCTATAAGCCAGGAAACAAAATTTGCAGCACATAAGAAAGAGCATTAATATCCTTAATGTATAAGGATCTCTTAGGAACTGTTAAGAAATAGATAACCACATAGAATTATGAAGAAAGGACATAGATAATTCATAGAAGAAATACAAACGACTAAAAATATTGAAAAGATGCTCAGTCTCACTAATGATCAAGAAAAAACACAATAATGAGCTTCCACTTTTCGTCTAATTAATTGGCAAAGGTTACAGAGATGTCGAAAGTGCACTGGTGGGAACGTGAGGGAAGCAGGGTTCTTAGGACGTGGTTGGCGGGAGTGACAGTGGATTCCGGATGATTTCCTGTCATCTACTGTCATGAATTGTCACTGGACCCAGAAAGTCTACAAATAATTGAATGAGGGCATAAAAGCATGGCTACAAGAACAATCACAGAAACATTGTTTATAACAAGAAATTGACGAAAAAGAATTTTATCTAAAGGGGACTAGTAAAATTAATCATGAATGTTAAAGTCAGGATTCTTCTACAGAACCAATGAGTGTGGATCTTAAAGCTCCCCAGCAACTGTAATCAGCAACCTGAGGTGAGACCCACCGGACCAGAGACAGGCCAGAAAGGGACAAAGGTGGGGAAGGCACAGAAGAAGGTTAGGGGCTGATGAAGAGGGGTGCCCCCCTGAGGCATCTTGCTTCGGTGGCCACTTTAGTCTTCGTGGTGGGGCCGGTGCCCCGGGGTCAGCTGCCCATCTTTCTCATCCCGTTGACCTCAGGCTTAGGCTGCCAGACTGAGACAATTAAAATGCGGGATGTGGAGTATATCCACTTCTGGGACATGCTTATGATAACAGTAATAAGTTGGTCATTCGTAAGTCTAATTTAGCTGGGTGTCCTGTATTCTAGCAGGCACCCCCACTCAGTACCACTCAGACAAGAGTCCCTCTCCCTCCTGGCTTTCACTTGCTGGCACCTTCTCCCAACAAGGACAGAGGGGATCCCTAGGTGCACACCAGGACCTGCCCCGGGATCGGGACTTCCTGGGGCCAGGAGAGAACAGAGCAGCAGCAGATGTGACGAGGCTGTGGGAGCGGGTGTCTGCCTGGTGGGCACCAGTCACCTGCAGCCTCCCTGGACAGACCTGCACACAGTCCGACACCTCCCCTGTGGGACAGAACCTGCCACAGACCAGTGAGTGCATGAGGCTGGCTGCAGTGCAAACAGCTGCAGGGAGAATGATGGTGCCTCTGTGCACCCAGCTTACAGAAGGGAAGACTGAGGGCTGTGTGTGGCTAGACATCAGCAGCAAAGGATTTGAACTGTAGCAGGCAGGGCAAGGCCAGAGGGACTGTCAGGGACCCATTGCCATCTCACTGGGGGCCTGCTATCCCTGGTGTCTTCAGGTGGGGTTTGCCCACCTCCTTGTGACCTTGGAGTTCTGTCTGTCAGGGAAAGGGACTCTACCAGCCTGTGCTGCCTGGTGGAGTCTGGACCCCAGGCTCCTACCCAGGCTCTGCCACAGCTCTGTTTTTCCTGCCAGCAGGTCCCCACCCTGGTCTCCACCCGACCCACCACCCTCATGGCCTCAGTCCAGCAGCAGTTTTGGCCAGCCAGGTGGGGGGTGGGGTGGGGAGCTCCTGCTTGGCCTGTTCTAGAAGGCCGCTGCCACATGGTGACAGTGGGGGTCCTCCAGCTCTGACTGCCCACCTAGGGCTACCTGGCTCCCAGGAGTGCTGCCATCCCTCCAGGCCCAGGAAGGAAGTTTCCACCCCTGCATGTGACCCCAGTGCCACAGCCGTTTGACTACCTGTCCGCCTGAGATCAAGTGACCTTCCAGAGAAAGGAGGAAGTCGTGCCTGCCCCTTGAGCCATCCTCCCTCCCACCACACTGACCCCAGGCTTCCTCTGCAGGGACAGAGGAGGATGGCGCCCAGCTGCAGGCCTGCGTGCATGATAGCCAGGGATGTGCCCGGCCTCCTGGGAGGGCCTGGAGACCCTAGGCCCCTGGAGCTCCCCAGCGAGCCCACCCCAGGGATCCAGGAGCTGTAGGAAGGGAACCCCCAGCCCAGGCCAGCAGCACCTCTCCTGAGAAGCCTGCTGTGGTTTCGGCTCTCAGAATGAGCATCACTCACCGCCCTTCCGCGGGGTGCAGCCTCAGTCTGGGGGTGTGGACAGGGAGCCACAGTGAACTGCACATCCAGAAGCAAGGAGAGGACACTGTGACCCCTGACCTCCACCTTACTGGGCATTTGAAGCCCACTCAGCTCAGAGCTTGGAGCCCCACAGCCAGGAAAGGTGGTGTCAGGACAGGGCCCCATCGGCTGAGTTGGAGTCTGACCGCCGGAGCGGGCCGCTCCTCTGCCTCCGCTGCTGGGCCGGAGGAAGGAGGTCTGCCGGCCGGGCCCGGGGGCGGTGTGTCTGTCCCTGGGCTGTCCTTGGACACCTGTTCTTTACTCCAGGCCAGGAGCTCGTGATGCCTGGGGCACACCCAGGGGATCTGCACAGCCGCCTCGCGTCCTGCCCTCAGCATGACTGGGACCTCAGCAGTCGCTGTCCTCCCTGATGGCCGCGCCCTTGCTCCCTGCCCGCCTCGTGTGGAGGCAGCCTGGACTTGACTTACCTCCTGGGCCTTGAGGCTGCCCCAGGCGTGTCCAGGGCGGAGGCCCAGGGGCACCGCATCCTGCGCGTTTGGCTCAGCCGGGCTTTTCGGGAGGCAGCAGGCAGTGCTGGGGACGCCCAGGTTGCTGCGGCCCCCCTGGCCTGTCCTCAGGTCTGTCCAGGGCTGGTGTGCAGCCTGGTCTGGGGGATCGGGGACACCATGCTAACCGTGTGGGCCCACAAGTGATGGAGCCCCGGATCCTGTCCCCACAGCCTGTGGCGGTGGCTGCAGCCTGGCGCGTACCTCTTCCTGTGTGGGGGCCGTCACCACCTTCCTTCCTGTCTGAGTTCAAAAGCCAACAGCCTCACTACGAATCAGTGAGCTAGGGCTGTTGCCCGTCAGGTGACTGGGAGTGACTCTAGGGTCTTGGTGCTAGGACCTGCTTGGGAGAGAGGCTGGTGGGTGTGGTCCATCACGGTGACAGAGGCCTCTATCTGCCATGAGGATGATGGTCACCGTCAGAAGATGGTTTGCTTTTAGGCCGACAGCTAGGAGCCATGTGAGCTGCAGGGTCATAGAGTAATGTGTTCAGGTGGCCTTGGCCAGGTCACATGCAGGAGGTGACCTCGCCACGGGAGCTGCCTCCTCTGACTTCCAGGCACGTGTGCTCTGAATGCGCCCCCTGACCTCCTCCCTCCTCTCCCAGTTTCCTTTCTCTGCTGCCCACCAGATATCTCTGACTCAGCTGAACCCCACCCTCTGTCTTCCTGTCAGTTAAGGGGTTTCCAAGCCAGGCCTTTGGTGGGGGGGTCCACACAATAGAGAAGGGTGACAGGGATGGACAGGGCCAGAGTGGACTACGCAAGGAGAGATGCAACAGAGGACAAGGAGGCCTCTGCTGGGGACAGGAGCAGGCTGCTCGGTATGCAGCGCGGGGTCTGCGAGAGGGCAGGTGACAAGTGGAGCCAGGTGATGGAGGCCATGGGCTGCGTTTTCTTCAGCGAACAAGGGGAGCCACAGACGGTTGCGGAGCGGGACAGCGGTGGGTCAGACAGCGCACACGTGAAGAGGCGGAGGGGTGTGCGAGGCCGCGTGTCCTGGGGGCGGCGGGCAGGGAGCAGCCTCCGCATGACCGCACCTGCCTCCTCGCCTCTTGTCTGAGCCTCCCCGAGGGTGCCGGGTGCTGGGGGGATGCGCGGTGGCTGCCCGCAGAACTCCTGACAGGCAGAGCACGGACCCAGGGCTGCAGTCTCAGCGGCTGGAACAAGACTACGCACAGGATGTTGGAAACCACAGGGCCTGTCTGTCACCAAAGAGGCCCCCTCCCCTCCCCCTGCTGCTGCTGTGGCTCACAGTGGGTGGGGACTCTGAGCACCAAGAGGAACAGCCCCTTCATGGGGTTCTTGGGACAACCGAGATTCAGCATCCACCAACCTTGTACCAGACACGTTCAACAGCCCAGACAGGACAGGGTTAGGGGCTCGTTATGCCAGCTCCTGGGTGCTGCTGGCAAGTTGTGTGTGTTGTGTTGAGGGGGTGTCTCCCAGCCTCTGCTGGTGAGTTGTGTGTGTGTGTGTTGAGGGTTTCTCCCAGGCTCTGCTGGTGAGTTGTGTGTGTGTGTGTGTATGTGTTGAGGGTTGCTCCCAGCCTCTGCTGGGGGTTGTGCTGGAGGTACAGTTTCCAGGGCTTTCCTGGGAGGATATGTATGTGTGTGGGGTGGTGTCACACAAGACACTGAGAGCCAGGGCTGTAGACAAACAGTGTGGCCCAGCCCGGCCCAGCCCAGTGACACAGAGGCTTCCTGCCTTGGGGTGGGTCTGCAGGGCTGGAACAGGCTTCTGCAGTTTGCTTGGGCCCCTAGCTGCTTCCTGCCCTGCTGGGCTGGGGCTCTCATCCCACTGCCTTGAGTGACAGTGGCCAGGCCGTGCCCTGGGCCCGCGGGAAATGGGACAGGCTGGGAAGTCACATCACAGCGAAGCACAGACGCCACACTAGCTGACTGAGCTGTCACCAGGCCAGCACGCTCACCTCGCTTCTCCTCTAGTGCTGCGCCCATCCCAGGCTCTGGCAGAGGTGGCACCTTCCCCCAACCCTAAGCTTTCCCGCTGGCCTGCCACGAGCCTCGGCCACCAGGCTGCTCCCACCTTTGCGGAGGCACCATGAGCGGACCACTCAGAGCCCCCTTTCGTTTCTGACCTATGAGCCAGACGAGCTCGGTCACCCAGGTTGGCTTCTTGCCTGGAAACCACCAGCTCTGAGTGCAGGGTTTCTCGCGGCAGCTCCGCTTTAGCTCCTTCGCCCGGGCGAGGGGGCAGGTGCTCAGGAAAAGGGGCTGCCCTCCAGGACGCAGGCTCAGGGTGCGGCCCAGTGCCCAGGACTTTGTGGCCACCCTGCATGCTGCACAGCTCTGTGCCCTCTTCCCTAGACCCCTACCCAGTGGTTCTCTGCCAGCCTAGAGCACCCTCCCGCTCTTCGGGTCCTGACCCTCTCCCAGAAATGTGGCTGCAGAGGTGTCACGGTGAGTCTGGGGGATTCTGCCCCGAGCCAGGGGAGCCAGACACAGCTGGGCTCTGCCTCCTAGCTTCATTCCCCTCCCCTGGACGGCTCGCCCCCCCACAGAAGAAACCTGTATTTCCTGTCAGATGTGCTAAGAGACATCTGGTTTGATACAAATGGCGTGTCTCCCCGTCACTGTCCCTGGGCAGTGGATGTGCATTGCAGGGATGGGGTCTCTGCGCCTCACACAGGACCAATTTAAGAAATCCCAGCCCCCTCCCTAACTCCTCGGGGTGGGCAGTCCCTGGGCAGCACAGTAACTGAAAGTCGGCCACTCAAGGTCATCCAGAAGCTCCCAGAAGGCCTGGCAGTTTATTTCCCCCAAATCAGTCACTGCATCTGGGTCTCAAAAGTGAGTAAGTGGCCATCTAACAAGTATCAATTGGTCCCCACACAGCCAGACATCAGATAAGACCTAGGGAAAACATGAGCCCAAGAGACAGAAAAGGCCACGTAATCCAGAAACCACATTAGCATGACACCAGAAGCAGATTGCCCCCACCAATGATTGACCTCAGAGGGAATGCTGCAGAGACCCTGATGAAGCAGGAGAAAAATGGGGTGCAGAACTCAAACCCTATTAAAAAGCCCAGACTTGATGGTCTGATGCACTGAAGAGTCCCTGGCAAACATGACTCTAGACTGTTAGCCCAGAACTGAGACCATTCCCAAGGCCAGCTCCTCAGACAGATGGGACTGGATTACAAGACATAAAGTAGTACCAATACTTCTTGGCCTAAGTGGGTAACATGAGGCCATGTGGGCAGCTCCTGTCCAGAGGGGAGATGAGTGGGCAGAGGGGGCGGGAGCTGGTTGAACGGGCGTGAGAAACACAGGGCGGAAACGTGGAGTGTGCTGTCATGGGGCAGGGAGAGCAGCTAGGGTCACACGGGAATGTGTGTGTAAGGCTTGGTATGACCAGCTGACTCGATTGTGGACTTGCACTTACAGCAGCTGCTGGAGAGCCTGCAGGGCGGAGCTCTGCACACGTGGCGTCCACTCAGTCGCCGCTGACAAAGACCCCGGCCACGCTGAGGCCTGGCTTGTAGCCCCTCTTCTGGGAAGCTGCCCTTGACTCTGACCCCCCAGCCACCTGACCGCTGACCTTCACTGACCCTCACAGCCACATGCTGCAGGCCTGGTGTCTTTTCCTCGGGACTGGAAGCCCCCTCGAAAGCAGGGCTCGCTTTGACTGTCCCCCACGGCCCCCAGACCAGCACATAGGCGCTCCACAAAGCCCCCTCGCCTGGGATCCTGTCCAAACGCAGCCCTGACTTGGTGGGTCTGAGCTCACACTGGTGACCAAGGCCCCCACGGATCCAGTGCTGCTGTTGTGGGCCACACTGAGACAAGGGCAGAGCTCGGCCTGGGGCCCTGCTCAGGGTGGGTGCACACACATGGGCCGCGTGGACGGAGGGCAAGAGAGGCCTGTTATCTAAGAGCCTGTGGGGAGTGGGCAGGGCAGCACCTCCCGCAGGGGTCAGAGTGGGGGCCAGGGGTCCTCTTCAGGAGCAGGTAGCATCTGAGTGGTTTTTACAAAGCCTTTTATTGCACTTCATACAAAACTGACCACACTGCACCTACGACCGACAAGGACATCACAAGAGTAGATGGAGTCACGGTGTTCTCGGTTCTGCCTGGCACCTGTGCTCAGCACTGCGCCTGGATTCTGGCACTCTGCAACAGAAGCAGTTAACGAATGCCATGCTCCTCCAGCTGTGCGGGGCTCTGCACGGCCCAGTATGGAGACTGCTGGTGATGTGACAGTACCTGGGTGGGACCGCCGTCTGCTGCGCTTCCGGGGCGGGCGGCGGGGCAGCCGTGTTGGACGGGATTACTGAGTACTGAGAAGGCAGACCGCCAGGCCCACGTGGTGTGGCCGGACAGGCCTGGATGTGGCCCTCAGGACACGGACACGCAGGGCAGGCAGGGCCAGGGGGCATGGAGAGCTGAGGACCCACCCCCCTTTCTGGACACACAAGGGTGCTGGTTAAAGGGAAACGGGCTGTCGGCACCAAAGGGAAGGGCCAGTGGGCAACATGCTCAGAAGGCCACGTGAGGAGAATGGGGGGGATGTCGTCATCGTCACGGAGATGCTGGTGTGGTGGTGGTGGGGGCACCCAGCAGGTGCAGCACTGAGTAGGGTGAGTCAGGGGGCACAGGGAGGGGGCCAACCCGTCAGTCGGGACCCCGCAGCTTCTTGCCCACAGGTCGCCGTCGCCGCCCCCTGAGCTGCTCCTTCCTGGCGGCGGCAGTAGTGAAGGTGATGCAGTGAGTGTCCAGGAAGTCCATCAGCTTGCCCGTGGCCATGCGGATGCCGTTCTGCCTCAGCTCCGCCTGCAGCTCGGCCAGCTCCAGGGGCTGGTACAGCAGGACCTTCCGGTACAGGGCAGGCTGGGAGCGGATGTAACGCCACGCCGCCTCCTCTGTGTCCGCCGCCCGGACGGCCGCCTGCGAGGCGGTCACCCGCTCCTCACCCTCATCATCACCTTCCGACTCCAAGGCTGCTCCGAACTCGCGGGAAGAAGAGCTGAAAAGAACCAGGTAACAGCGGTTTGTGAAACCTTGTCTCGCCTGCCCCACGCCTTCCCCCAGGATCTGTAGTTTGTCCCTGTGTCCCCTGTGGGTCCTGAGGTGTGGCAGCAGTGACCTCAGGGCCCCAGGTGACAGCACTGCCCATGGCGTTGGCTGTATTTCCCAGGAGTCTAGCGGCAGGGTCCTGCCACACCCTCAGAATCAGTTCCGCTCTGCCTCTGGGCATGATAGGCAGCCAGCTGGCCCCACTCAAGGGGATGTGCCAGTTTCTTTCAGGCCGAGGGGCTGGGGGTCCAGGGCCTGCAACTCCTGGGCTTTCACAACCAAGAAGGCAATGGCATTTCTGAACAGCAGCCCCGGGCTTTCCTCAGTCCAGCTCTGCCCACTGGTATCCACAGCCTCCAGGCTCTGACCCACCACTCCCATCCGGTTACCTCTGTGAGCCAAAGGACCCGTCATTGCTGTCCGCTGAGGTGGCCGTCGACTCCTGGGAGGCTGGGAGCCGGGCATCACCATCCGAACCTAGGGGCTCCTCCTTGATGCCTGGGATGTGCAGGGCTTGGGGACATTCCCCAGGCTGCTGCCTTCTCCGCTGGGGGCTCTTGATCTCAGTGGGTCCCTTGGGCCTTTGTGGAATAGGGCAGGTGGTGGTTTCCAGTGGAGGGCAGTTTCCCGCCTCTGAAGTCTCAGAGGCCTGGGCGGCACAGGCCAGGCTGCGGGGCCTGTGTGGGGGCACCTGCGAGGACGGGATCTCGTCATCGGAGTCGGACTCCAGGGTCTGGTGAGTGTACTGGAAGATCTCCTTCAGCTTCAGAACCATCTTGCGCTTGGGCAGAGGGCGGACTCCGAACCTAAACCAGGTGGCAGATGAATGTCAGGGCATAGCATGTTTCTATACACTCTCTGCTGTTCCCACATCTTAGCAAACAGCCAGCAGTTACAGCCAGTCCAGCTAATGGCTTGTATGTGTGTTTCTATGAGCATTCAAAGGCTATTGTCGCTCCTGTTTGACAACTGAGCTTACTCTGAAGAACATCTGAAAAGGGATGTTCCCACAATGCTCTGAGCAGCAGTGGCGGCAGCCCCAGAGCACGCCCACATGGCTCCCCATGGCCCCAAGCTGAAGAACAGCATTCATCTGGATGTGGCAGTTTTCATGCTGTTTTTAAAAGTCGTATCTCCTCACACAGACTGTTATGGGATCACACTCCAAAACCACGACAGGGGGGTGCCTGTTACCCGGGGCAGTCCCCTGGGGTTCTCCTTCATCACCTTCTCGGGGACTGATCCGTGAAGTGGTCACTGAACCGAGAAGCCCAGGCAGACCCAACACACCAGGATCCGAGCATACTCCCTCCCAACAGCCCACACCCGAGTAAGCTAGATGGCCTTCCTCAAGAGCGCAGAATGGTCATGTCCACCAGCCAAGGCAGGCTGGGCTGTGCAGGTGGCTGCCTGGGTGAGCCTACCAGGCCCAGGGGGGAGAGGCCACTCTGAGGGCTCTCGAGTGCCACACCTACCTGTCCAGTTCCTTCTTCAGCACCGGCGTCTCCATGATAGAGTACCTTGGCATTGGGGTGATGGGCACTTTCGGGGGCAGGTTCTTCTTCCCACGGGCACCTTCTGGGCAGAGCAAAAGAAACACACTATTCAGCACGAGGGACCTGGAGTTCCACGTGTGACACCTGCCTGGGTCCCTGAGAGATCCTGCACCTGAAGACCGTTGACCGTCACTTTGTTCCAGGGAAGTGGTGACTGCTGCCCTGCCACTGTTTGACCCTGGCATCACAGTGAGAGGCACAGGCACACGTACGCAGTGTACACCATGCTTCTAGGGCCGTCAGCCCATCGCACGACTAGATCTTACGTGAGTAAGAGAAATGGGTCATCCAGTGACAACTGGAGACTGCAGGTGACACAGACATCTTTCATGCAAACTGAGAAGTCAGCAAGTTTAAATCTCAGCAGTGAAAAAACAGCCTAGTTAAAAACAGGGCAAGGGACCCGAATAGGCAACTTCTCCAAAGAAAATACATGGCCAACAGGCACCTGAAAAGATGCTCGGCGTGGCTAGCTCTCAGGGAAAAGCCAATCAAAATTAGAGGACCCCACTTCACACTCATGAAGACAGAACAAAACCCGCCGCCGCTGAGCGGATCCCGACCCACAGCGACCCAGTACCGCACAGCAGCACTGCCCTGCACGACTCCCGAGGCCGCCACCGCCACAGAGCTGATGGGCAGCTCTTCCTTTCCTGGAGCAGCTGGTGGGTTTGAACCACGACCTTTCAGTTGGCAGCTGAGCACTGTAACCACTGCACCACCGGGGCTCCCCACCGAACTGCCCCTGAGGGCTCCCCGGCTGCAGATTTTCACGGGAGCAGATCCCGGGTCTTTCCCCCTACGGAGCCAACGGTTGCGTGTGAACGGCCTGCTTCCTGATTGGCAGCTGAGGCACCAGCGCCCTTTCCATGCCCTCCGGGACAGCAGCTATCCAGGAAAACAGCACAGAGAGGAACAGGAAGCCTCTTTCGTGACAGCTGGGAAAGTCAAATGGCGCAGCCGTGGGGAACCAGCAGTGCCCGCTAGGGTTCCTCACGATGGTCAATGCAGAGCCACCACACACAGCAATGCCCCTCAGGTTTGTGCCCAAGAGAAAGGAAAACATGACCCACAAAAACTGTTTTCTTTTTTAACATAGCAGCATTACTCATAATCACCAAAAAGCAGATCCACCCCCACGTCCACAGGCTGATGGACAGATGAAGCACGCGTGGAGAATCAGCCGTGAGGAGGAACCCAGTGCAGCACTGGGTACGGGGAGGCAGACGCTGGAGGCCCGCTCCCGCCTGGTGCCGTCTGTGCGAGGAGGCCTCTGCAGCAGGCACACCCCCAGACACAGCGGCCAGTCCGCGGCAGCCGGGGCTCCGGGGCGGGGCGACATGGGGAACGGCTGCGCAATGGGGGATCTCTTTTGGAGGTGCTAAAAAGGTTTGGACCCTGCAGCAACATGAGAAGAAGGGGTGCAGCTCAAGATCTCTACTAAAAAGCCACAACTGGTGACCAATGGTCTGGGGTCCCTTGGGAACACGGCCCCTAGACCTGCTGCTGCCACTGCCCAGAAAACACTACTGAGGTCAACTCTTCAGACAAAAATGGACTGGACTCAGGGACACAGTGTGACCACGTGGTGTGTGTGCTTTACAGTTCTACGCATCTATACGATGCTGTTTTGCCAGCCTCTTACTAGAAGGGAGAGGACAGAGTGGAGAGGAGGGGACAGGAGACTGTTGAGAGGATAAGACAAACAGACAATGAAGAGGAGTGTGCTGTCACCGGGCAAGGAGAGAAAGACTGCAGATAGGCAGGCATGCAAAATTGATTTGGATTGTATACTTTCACTTAATCACAATGTAAAAAAAGGAAAAGTTTGGAATGAGACAGTGGTAACAGTCGCACAACACTGTGAACATTCTAGACACGGTATGGTACACAGCAAAGGGCTAAACTGTAAGCATGTAATTACACCTTGGGAAAACTATTTTTTAGAAAATCAGTATTTTGAAGACAAACAGATGAGTCAGGAATTGGCCCCTCACCTTTTTTGTGCTCCTGGAGCCCTGTGAGATTCTGACCAAGGCAGTGACTATCTCCTGGACAACTTCACTTGGTCACACCCTGACAACACTCAGGCTGAGCCTCCGTGGTCTGGAATCTGCCACAGCTCTCAGTGCCACCTAGGAACTGGTTTGACACGCAAATTCCCTGGCCACCCCAACCCCCGAGGCAGAAACGCACCTTGGGCCACCTGCTCGTTACAAAGTTTCCACATGATCCACCACTCAAGGCTGAGGGGCGCTGGCCTAGGACACCTGACTGCTCTGACTGCTCTAGGATTTCGGGGGGGGGGGGGAATGAAACCCCAGGCTGCAGGCAGCACTCTGCCCACGAATTCTGCTTCCGTGTTGGCCCCTGCTCACCCTGGGTGCACCCTGCCAGGCACAGCAGGGCTGGAAGGGCTCAACTCTGAGTCCTCTGTCTCCCCTGGTGCCAGAAGCGAGGGGTCCACACAGTGGAGGGAGGTTCTGGTCTGCCCGCAATGCGGGCCAGCTCTGCTCCTGGCTTGCCTGTGGGTCTGCTCTACCCAAGGGCCACAGGGATTGCTCCACCGGGGGGACGAGGGAGGACAGCAGGGTCACAGCTGGCTTCCCACACTGCCTCATCTTTTGTTTAAATCAAGGTGAAACTCACACAGCAGGAATTGAGGCATGGTGGGGTGCACAGCCCGGAGCCTAGCACACTCAGTGCCGTACGGCCACCACCTGCGTCTGGTTCCAGGATCCATTCGCCCCCAGGACAGAAAACCACGCCCCGGGGCTGCCACCATCTGCCTGCTAGCCTCATGGCCCTTTGCATCTGTCTTTCCACACAGCACAATGTCCCCATGGGTCACGCACGTGGAGTGTGCCTCAGTGTTTCACTTCTCTCCACGGCTGCGTGACAGTCCACTGTGTGGACCAACAGACATTGGTGGTGTTCCCACCTTCGAGTTGTTGTGACCAGTGCTGCTATGAGCATGTGTCTGTGTGTCTGTGTGTGTGTGTTGTCACTTGGTGATTCTGTATTCGCTTTTTCAGGCACCAAACTAGCTCGACCCTGAGACACACCTGAGATGTTCGCTCAGCGGGGCCGGGGCCCCCAGCACACGCTGGTCACGCTCTGGAGTGGGGCCCAGGAAGGAGACTTTTAGCAGATGCCCAACTGACCCTTGGGCAAGTTTAGGAAGCCCTGACTCGCTGACGTGTATGTGCGACCACACTGGGCGGGGCCGGGGACTGCAGGGGGCCTGGGTCTGCGGGCTGCTGGTGCTGCCGCCTGTGTCATGATCTCGTCACACCTGTGCCCCTGGTGCTTTTAAAGGCACAACCTCTGCCCAGCCCAGTCCTCCCTTACTCACTGGGGGTCTTTGGCGCTCCCGGCCTCGCTGCTGGGTCAGGGCTCAGTCTCTGTGCCCGAGAAGGAGCCGCGGGTGACTTCTCGTCTCCGTCCCAGTCGTCCCACAGAGCGGAGCTCAGCAAGCTCAGGCTGCTGCCTCCCAAGGCATCGGCCCAAGGGGCTCGCTCCTGAGCTCGGCCCTGGTCAGCACAGCCGCCCCGGATGGGCGTGCTGCCCAGGAGGCTGGGGGAGCCGCGGGCTGTGCTGCCTGGAGCCTCCCTGGAGCCTCCGTCCCCGCGGGGGCTGCTGGTGCTCAGAGGACCCGTCCGCTCGAGGTTCAGGTGGTCAATGGGGATCGGTGACAGGGGCTCAGTGCTCCAACAGCAGTCATCGAACAGGACGGCGGACTTCCTGTGCGACAGGGGGCTGTTGTTGGCCTGGCGGGGGGCTACGCCCTGCTCGTCGTCACTGTCCTCGACTTCCACCACCTCACTGACAGCAGCCTGTGTGGGCCGGCGCGTCTCAGGTGACGTGCGTCTCTGCAGTGGGCGTGGAGCCACAGGAGAGATGAGTGGGTGATGCCTGGGACGCTGGCTGCACGGGCTTGTAGGGACTCCCCTGGGGCCCCCAGGGCTTCCTGGGGCGGCAGGAGCTAGACATGGGGGTGCCGTTTGGGGCACAATGACTGGAAACGTACTGGGGGATTCACTTGCTGCCCTGTGTCCTGACGCAACTCTGGGCCTGAGGGGAGGCCCTAAGTCCCCTGAACTCCTGGACCAGAGGCCGGAGTTCTGGGTCTGGGAAGAGCAGCGGCGGCCCCCACTGGCCCGCGGGGTGGCGGGTACCAGCCATGAGGTGTCGGCTGTGCTGTCCTCGGGGCTGCTCTCTGGGTCACAGAAGAGCCTGCGCGGCCCTCTGCCACCCGGAGAGACCCTGTGCTCGGACTCCTGGCCATCCCCCCGCTGTGGCTCTGCTGTCCTTTGCAGTGGGCTTGGAGAACGTTCCAGATCCGCGTCGATGTCAATGATGGAAAATAGCTCCGAGGACCTGCCGCTGACTTCTAGCACTTTCTTTTCCTGCGGGGGATCATTTGAACTGGGTTTCACTCCAGGCTGTTCTAGCTCCAGCTCTTCATCTGAATCTAATAAGAGAATAACCTCGTCCTCTCTGCTCACGCTGGATGGAGGGCGCGGAGGTCTGGAGCACAGATGGCCGGCGTCCGGCTGGGTGAGGTCAATGGACGTGGATTTCTCCGGGGAGACCAGCCCCCTTTTACTTTTGCATGGCCGTGTGTGCCCGCCTCCTCTGCCTTCCTGGCACCCTGGGTGTGTGAGGACAGTGGAGATGCTGCTGTATCTCCTCTGCTTTGGTGGCGGGAACGGGGACTGTGCATTCTGGCAGACCCCCCCACAAGCTGCAGTCTGTGATGGGGGCGTTAGCAGGCACGAGACACCTGTGTGGTGGGGACAGGTGTGAGACCAGGAAGGGCTCCCAGCCCAGGTGGGCTGTGCCTGTGGGTGCCCGGGTGAGCAGGATGCCTCTGCCTCTTCCTCCACGACTGCACCCTTCTGCTCCTCTTGGTCATGCGTCACCCAGGCAGGTTCAGCACTTTCTCCCTGAGGTGACGGGAAAACCTGTCCACTGTTGCCCATCGAGGGCGAGGGGGTGCCTTCTTTCCTCTCTGCCTGGTGCTTGCCAAGGGGGCTGGAGTTGCTGGGCTGGTGCGGGGTTTGCCCAGCGACCTCCCGGTCCCGGGTCTCTGTGCTCTCACTGACGGACCGCTGCCCACAGAGGGGCAGGGGAGCCGACCGCTCGGCACTCCCCCGGCGGGCCGGGGTCTCATCAATGCCTTGCTCGGATGCTTCTTTCTGCCCCGTGTCTCCCACCGGTGCCCGGACTGAGCCGCGCCCAGAAGCTGGACGGTCCCCCCCGGGCTGGTCGGCTGCCTCATCTGTTTCTGCTGCTCGCTCCTCTTGAAGGAACTTCCGCTGAGTAGCTGCAAACTCATAGATTTCCTCCATCTCGGCTTCGTCCACCTTCTCCCTGTCCTCTCGGTGGCGCTCCAGTCCCCGCAGGGCCTCTGTCTCCTCTTCTTCGCCTGCCCACATCGCCCTCAGGAGTTCCTGGAAGTTCTCAGCTCGGCTCTCACACTTGTCCTCTTCCTCCTCCTCCTGGAGGCCACCATCCACATCTGCCGGAGGAAGTGTTCCTTCACACAGCTGGACAAGCTCTGTCACGCCAAACCTGCAAAAGACACAGGTGTCAACACTGCCCCACACAGCCATGGTCTCAGGGCCCAAAGCAAGGGACCAGAGCAGATGACATTCCAGGGAGTCACGGCTTTGACTCATCCCCAGCCACTCCTCTCCCACTTCAGCGACAACGTCTACCCTCACGTCCAACAACACCCCCAGGCCACTGAGCTCCAGAAAGCCAACACTCGTGACACCATCAGGCAGGGTCTATGAGCTCCACTGCTTCCAGTAAAACGGCACCAGGGAACCGGGCTAAGGTTCGGGTGCTGGACGGTGCTGGTAAACTGGGCTAAGACTTGGGTGCCGGCGCTGTGGACAGAATGGTGTCCCTAGTCCCGTACCCAGTGTAGCCCAGTGAGTTTACGATGGCGGCACTGCGGACTGAGACACGCTCCTTAACCCCTGACTGGGTGGCTATAACCAATTTGAGTTTAGGACTGTGGTGCTGTAGACTGAGACGGGTCCCCCTAACCCTAGACCAGAAACCTTAGCGTATAGTGGCTCACAGCTACGGCTGCTAACCAAAAGGCTGGCATTTCAAGTCCACCAGGAGCTCCTTGGAAACCACATGGGAAAGTGCTACTCTGTTTTATAGGGTGGCTCTGAGTCAAAATCAACTCAGTGGCTACAGGGGTTGGTATTGTACCTGTGGTTATAACCCATTCAGGGATGGGTTTTCTTTATCATACTGATCAGCCAGGATCAGTGCAGGATGTGTTTCCGGCCTGTCTCTCTTGAGACATACAAAGAACCGAGAGAGGGAGAAGAGACGCTGCGCCACGTGATGATCACTGCAGAGCCAAGGGATGGGAGCTGAAGAGACAAAACCTTCTCCAGAGAGTCTTCCCCTAGAGCTGGCACCCTAAATTCAGACCTGTAGCCTCCTACACTGTGACAGTACCCTCTGGTGGAGCCCCTCACCTGTGGTCTTTCTGGTATGGCAGCACTAGAGCGCCAGACCAGGGCGCTGGCAGGGCCTGCGACCCCAGAGAGAGCACGCTGCCTGGTCACAGGCATCCAAATGCCACGAGGATACCAAACTGCACCAACACGTCCTCCACCACCGCACGATCTGCTGAGGCTTGGTCAGCGCATTTAGGAGCCCAGAGGCTCCGCTCGCCCTCACTCACAACACACTCACGGTGATAAGGTTTTACCAGCAGCTCATAAGCCCTGAGAGTGTAGGGTGGGGACCTGGAGGAAGGCCTCCTCTGGCACAGCTACATGTCGCCTCTCCTAGGGCCCAGGCACAGATGAGGCTGGGGAGGAGGACCACACATTTCACGTGCTTCTGTTTTCTGGGGTTTGGGAAAAGCCTGCATGGTCCGGCATTAACTCAGTGGTCACAGGGTCACAGCACCAAGCTCAGGGGCCACAGTGTTTGGGGAGGCAGAGCTTAGGTCCAGTCTCCACCAGGAGCCAAAAGCCTGTGACTCAGCAGAGGTCTTCCCCAAAGGCACTGGACACTCCTGCCAGGCTTGTCTGGCCAACAAAAATCCTGTTCACACTTTCCACCCATCAGCAGACAACTACACCTTCTTCTCCAGTGCACATGGAACATTCTCCAGAATTGACCATGTGATAGGCCATAATGCAATGCTCAACAAAATCCATACCATTGAATTACTGCAAAGCATCTTCTCAGATCATAAAGCCATCAAAGTTGAAATCAACAGCAGAAAAAACATAGATAGAAAGTGGAACTCTTGGAAACTGAACAACATCTTGCTCAAAAAAACATGGGTTATAGAGGAAATCAAGGATGAATTAAAGAAATTCATGGATTCCAATGAGAACAAAAACACTTCCTACCAGAACCTATGGGATACAGCCAAAGCAGTGATCAGAGGTCTGTTTATCTCCATAAATGCACACATCTGGAAGGAAGAAAGAAACCAAATCAAGGAACTAACTCTACAGCTTGAACAAGTAGAAAGAGAACAACAGAGGAACCCCTCGGGCACCAGAAGAAATGAGATCATAAAGATTAGAGCAGAGTTAAATGAATTAGAGAATAGAAAAACAATTGAAAAAAACTGAAAAGTCCAAAAGCTGGTTTTTTGAAAAGATCAACAAAATTGATAAACCACTGGCTAAACTTACTAAAGAAAAGCAGGAAAGGAAACAAATAACCCAAATTAGAAATGAGAGGGGAGTTGTCACCACAGATGCAACAGAAATCAAAAATATCATAACAGAATACTGTGAAAGACTGTACTCTAACAAATTTGAAAACCTAGGGGAAATGGGCAAATTCCTTGACTCATACCACCTACCCAAATTATCATGTGAAGCAGAACAACTTAATAAACCCATCACAAAGGAAGAGATTGAAAAAGTCATCAAAACACTGCCAACCAAAAAAAGTCCGGGCCCAGATGGCTTCACGGCAGAATTCTACCAAGCATTTAGAGAAGAGTTATCCCCAATACTACTGAGACTATTTCACAGTATAGAAAGGGATGGAGTACTCCCAAACTCATTCTATGAAGCCAGCATAACCCTGATACCTAAGCCAGGGAAAGATCCAACAAAGACAGAGAACTACAGACCGGTATCACTCATGAACCTAGATGCAAAAATCTTCAACAAAATTCTTGCCAACAGAATACAACAACATATCAAGAAAATAATCCATAATGACCAAGTGGGATTCATACTAGGGACGCAAGGCTGGTTCAACACCAGGAAAACAATTAATGTGATTAACCACATAAATAACACAAAAGACAAGGATCACCTGATTTTGTCCATTGATGCAGAAAAGGCATTTGATAAAATCCAACAGCCATTCATGCTAAAAACTCTTAGCAAAATGGGCATAGACAGCAAATTCCTCAACACAATAAAGACATTTATACAAAGCCAATTGCCCACATCATCCTGAATGGAGAGAGACTGAAAGACTTTCCCTTGGGATCAGGAACTAGACAAGGATGCCCACTGTCACCTCTCCTATTCAACATTGTGCTAGAAGTTCTAGCCAGAGCAATTAGACAAGAAGAAGAAATAAAGCTCATCTGCATCGGCAAAGAGGAAGTTAAAATCTCCCTGTTCGCAGATGATATGATTGTATATGCAGAGAACCCCAAGGAATCTATAAGTAAGCTACTCAAACTGATAGAAGAGTTCAGCAAGGTCTCAGGATACAAGATAAACATAAGTAAATCAGTAGGATTCCTTTATACTAACAACAAGACTGTTAAGGAGGAAATTATCAAATCAATACCATTTACGATAGCCCCTGAGAAGATAAAGTACCTAGGAATTAACCTAACCAGAGAAACAACAGACCTTTACAAAGAGAACTACAAGCCCTTCCTACAAGAAACTAAGAGAGACTCAGATAAATGGAAAAACCTACCCTGCTCATGGATAGGAAGACTTAACATTGTGAAAATGTCTATTTTACCCAAAGCAATTTATTTATATAATGCAATCCCAGTACAAGTTCTAGCATCATTTTTTTTCTTTTTCTTTTTTTTTTCCTTTTTATTTTTATTTAACATAACTGAGTGAAAATGTACATTCACATGTAAATTTACATGCCCACCTATATGCAGCTTCCACTGCTCTCCCTGTCTGGTGACTGCACACTATACCTCTCTGTTCCATACATGTCTCATCCTCCAAACAGTCTCCTTTCCCCTCCTCTCCATCCACTCCCCTTCCTCCAGCCAGAGGTCAGCAAGATGATATCCTATAGATGTATAGAACCATAAAGTGCTTCCAATATATGGTCACTCTGCCTTGCCAAGTCCAATTCATTCCTGTCCAAAGAGTGGACCTTTGTTATAATTTATGGGACAGGGCAGCATCAGGGAAGGCGGCCATGCTCTCAGAGTAACCCCCAAACCGCTGGACCATCAATTGAGGTCTTTTAGTGGAGATCTCATGATGCACCCCTTTTTATTCTTGTGTTGCCAGTGAGGCTCCTCTCTGTGAGCTCCGTCGTGGCTATCATTGGTGGTGGCCGGGCACCATCTGGTTCTTCCGGTCCCAAGTTGATGTAGGCACCCACTCTTGTGGGTCTCTCTGTCTTCTCGGTTGTCTTTACCTCATGTCATTTTGGCCCTCGGTGAGCATCCGTTCCTGCTGAGTTGGGACCATTTGCTGTGTCCTCGGATGGCAGCTTGGCAGCTTTTAAGACCCCAGACGCCACTCCCCAATGTGGGGTGCAGAGAGCTTTCTTAGCAAAATGCTAGTTGTGCCAATTGGCCTGGAATTCACCTAAGAGCATGGTCCCCCGCACCCTGCCCCAGCTACTCTATCCTTGCAATATTGAGTTAATATGGAAGGAGTACTCAAGTTATGCTGAAGTCCACTTAATGTTGTTCTTGTTCCTAATGTGTGCTATCACCGCTTTCTCCCAACTAGATTGCTAGTAACTATGTAAACTAAACCCTCCCTCCGTCGCCCTCCCTCCCTCCCTCCCTCCCTCCCCTCCCTTGCAGCTGTCAAAGAGTCTTTTCTTCTACATACAAGTCTGTTTTTGAGATCTTATCGTAGAGGTCTCATACAGTATTTGTCCTTTTGTCGCTGACTACTTTCACTCAACATAATGTCTTCCAGTTGAAACCAGGTTAGGAGATGTTTCCTGGAATCATCGTTATTCTTTATCATTGCGTAGTGCTCCATTGAGTATATGTACCATAGTTTACCTATCCATTCTTCTATTGTTGGGCATCTGGGTTGATTCCATCTTTTTGCTACTGTGGACTGTGCTGCGGTAAACATTCTGGTGCATGTGTCCGTTGGTGTGAAAGGCCTTGAATCTGTAGGATATATTCCAAGTAGTGGAATTACTGGGTCAAATGGTATATCGATATCCATTTTTTTAAAGAAGCGCCAGATTGCCTTCCAAAGAGGCTGGACCATTTTGCAACCCCACCAACAGTGTAGGAAGGTTCCACTTTCTCGACAGCCTCTCCAGCATTTGTTGTTTTGTGTTTTCTGGATCATGGCCAATCTTGTTGGGGTGAGATGGTATCTCATTGTTGTCTTGATTTGAATTTCTTTAATAACTAAAGATCGTGAACATGTCTGCATGCGTTTTTTGGCTGCCTGGATCTCCTCTTTAGTGAAGTGTCTGTCCATCTCCTTTGCCCATCGCTTAATTGGATGGTTTATCTTCTTCTTATTGATATTTTGTAGTATCCTATAGATTATGGAGATCAGGCGTCGGTCTGACATAGAGTTGCCAGATATTTTTTCCCATTCTGTGGGTGTTCTTTTAATTCTATTAATAACGTCTTTGGATGAGCAAAAGTGCTTGATTCTTAATAGTTCCCATTTATCTATTTTCTCTTCTGTTGATTGAGGTTTGTTTGACAGATTTTGGAGTCTGTCCTCATTGTGTATTAAAACTTCCATTGTTGTTCCTACCTTTTCTTGGATGAGCTCTAGCATCATTTTTTAATGAGATGGAGAAACAAATCACCAATTTTGTTTGGAAAGGGAAGACGCCCCAGACAAGTAAGGTACTACTGAAGAAGAAGAACACACTGGGAGGCCTCTCATTACCCGACCTTAGAACATACTACACTGCCACAGTGGTCAAAACAGCCTGGTAATGGTACAAGAACAGACAGATCGATCAATGGAACAGAATTGAGACCCCAGAGATGACACCATCTGCCTATGAACAGTTGATATTCGACAAAGGCCCTAAGACATTAAACTGGGGTAAAAACAGCATCTTCAACAAATGGTGCTGGCAAAATTGGTTATCCATCTGCAATAAACTGAATCAAGATCCATTATCTTACACCTTATACAAAAACCAACTCGAACTGGATAAAAGACCTAAATATCAAACCTAAAATGATAAAGCTCACCCAAGAAAAGGTAGGAACAACAATGGAAGTTTTAATACACAATGAGGACAGACTCCAAAATCTGTCAAAGAAACCTCAATCAACAGAAAATAGATAAATGTGAACTATTAAGAATCAAACACTTTTGCTCATCCAAAGACTTTATTAATAGAATTAAAAGAACACCCACAGAATGGGAAAAAATATTTGGCAACTCTATGTCAGACCGACGCCTGATCTCCATAATCTGTAAGATACTACAAAATATCAATAAGAAGAAGATAAACCATCCAATTAAGCGATGGGCAAAGGAGATGGACAGACACTTCACTAAAGAGGAGATCCAGGCAGCCAAAAAACACATGCAGACATGTTCACGATCTTTAGTTATTAAAGAAATTCAAATCAAGACAACAATGAGATACCATCTCACTCCAACAAGATTGGCCATGATCCAGAAAACACAAAACAACAAATGCTGGAGAGGCTGTCGAGAAAGTGGAACCCTCCTACACTGTTGGTGGGGTTGTAAAATGGTCCAGCCTCTTTGGAAGGCAATCTGGCGCTTCCTTAAAAAAATGGATATCGATATACCATTTGACCCAGTAATTCCACTACTTGGAATATATCCTACAGAATCAAGGCCTTTCACACCAACAGACACATGCACCAGAATGTTTACCGCAGCACAGTCCATGATAGCAAAAAGATGGAATCAACCCAGATGCCCAACAATAGAAGAATGGATAGGTAAACTATGGTACATATACTCAATGGAGCACTACGCAATGATAAAGAATAACGATGATTCCAGGAAACATCTCCTAACCTGGTTTCAACTGGAAGACATTATGTTGAGTGAAAGTAGTCAGCGACAAAAGGACAAATACTGTATGAGACCTCTACGATAAGATCTCAAAAACAGACTTGTGTATAGAAGAAAAGACTCTTTGACAGCTGCAAGGGAGGGGAGAGAGGGAGGGTGAAGGGGAGGGTTTAGTTTAGATAGTTACTAGCAATCTAGCTGGGAGAAAGCGGTGATAGCACACATTAGAAACAAGAACAACATTAAGTGGACTTCAACATAACTTGAGTACTCATTCCATCTGAACTCAATACCGCAAGGATAGAGTAGCTTGGGCGGGGGGCAGGGGACCATGCTCTTAGGCGAATTCCAGGCCAATTGGCACAACTAGCATTTTGCTAAGAAAGCTCTCTGCACCCCACATTGGGGAGTGGCATCTGGGGTCTTAAAAGCTGCCAAGCTGCCATCCGAGGACACAGCAAATGGTCCCAACTCAGCAGGAACGAATGCTCACCGAAGACCAAAATGACATGAGGTAAAGACAACCGAGAAGACAGAGAGACCCACAAGAGTGGGTGCCTACATCGACTTGGGATCGGAAGAACTGGATGGTGCCTGGCCACCACCAGCGATAGCCACGATGAAGCTCACAGAGAGGAGTCTCACTGGCAACACAAGAATAAAAAGGGGTGCATCATGAGATCTCCACTAAAAGACCTCAATTGAGGGTCCAGCGGTTTTGGGGTTCCTCTGAGAGCATGGCCCCCAGCCCTGATGCTGCCCTTTCCCATAAATTATAACAAAGGTCCACTCTTTGGACAGGAATGGATTGGACTTGGCAATGCACAGTGACCATATACTGGAAGCACTTTATGATTCTATACATCTATAGGATATCATCTTGCTGACCTCTGGCTGGAGGAAGGGGAGTGGATGCAGGGGAATGGAGGCTGTTGGGAGGATGAGACATGTATGGAGCAGAGAGGAATAGTGTGCAGTCACCAGACAGGGAGAGCAGTGGAAGCTGCATATAGGTGGGCATGTAAATTTATACGGCAATGTACATTTTCACTCAGTCATGTCAAATAAAAAAAAAAAAAAAAAATCCTGTTTAGAAAGACATGACTGGCCATAAACTTTGGATTAGATGGCATGACAAGACTCCCTTCCAACAGCTTCAGCCCTGGCCTGTCTGTCACCTGTGCTGTCCACCTGCCTGGGACCTCTCAGAAGCCGACAGCCAGGCCTGTCTCCCGAGGCTCCTCTCGGGGGTTGCGCACCGCCCACCTGCTGGCTGGTAGCTGCGCACTAGCCATTTGTAGCACACAAGGACTCATCGGCCCGCAGGCCTGGTCAGTGATTCTCAAGGGCTGTGAAGTCAACAGGAGGAGAGTCTGACCTGAGGGCCAGGGAACGCAGGCTGGGGGCCAGGCGGGGGGGCCAGCCAGCATCTGCAGCGTAGAGGTAGCACAGGAACGCGTGGGCTGCCTCAGCGCTGATGTCACCCAGCAGGACGCGCTGTGTCCTGAGGTCCCCGTCTTCCACGGCGAAAAAGCCTTCACTGTTTACCTGCAGGTGACACAAAACAAGGGGTCTGCTGGTCACATGGACCTTCCTGATACTCAGGTCTCCTCAACAGGCTCAGGCCCAGGAAGAGCGTCACCCTGCGCTCATCCCCTCAGGTGGCCGGCATCCTGCAGCTCAGGCTGCGGCAGCTCCGTTTTTTACGTCAGATCAGGAGCAGGGGTTGAATAAGCTGGCCAGCTCGTTTGGACAGTCACCTCAGAGGATCCGGAGCCTGCAGAGGGGGACCGGCAGCAGACTCCTGGGTGTCTGCAAGCTGTGACACTCAAGTCAAACTACCTCAGAGAAGCGGCAGCAGGAAAATATCTTCCAGCAGCTCAACCCCAAACAGCTTGATTAGGAAGACAGCATTTTGCAAACAGGAAGAAAGGAAGCAATTCTGGAAAAATGGGATCTTAGTCAACCGAACAAAAAGCCTGCGGTTTCACCATCCCGAGGTCTTACCGTCGTACTTCCTAATCGCGGACGTGTCCTCCTCCCCTCGCTCCCCTGTCGAAGCGTGACCACCACCGCGACCGAGACGAGAAAGGCGTGCTCGGGCAGCGGCGGGGGTGAGGAGGGAAGGGGGACATGGGTGGGAAGGGACCCGAGGGAACACTTGGGACAGCTGCTGAGGGTGAGGAGCAGGCAGGGAAGGGCTCTGCTCGAAGAGGGAGAGGCATGAGGGACGGAGGAGGGCCGAGCGGCAGGGCGATGGGACAGACTCACGTGCTGCATGAGGCGTGGACAGCGCGCGTACAACACAAACTTATGGGCGTGAAGCACGTCCCCACTGTCCACCTGGAACTGGACGTCGCTCAGGTGTGGGTTATTGACCATGGCCCCGAAGTCAGAAGCCAGCAGGCTAAGGGAGTGCTGAAAAGGGCCAGTGGACAGTCGGTGTCTACCCACTGCCTGCTTCTCACTTGACCAGGTCACATGCACACACACACAACAGGGTGCCAGAAGGGCCTCGAGCTGGGCCCTCCAGCTCTCCAACCTGCCCCTCCACCAGATTCCCCCTTCTGTCACCTTGAGGGGCTCAGCAACCAACCAAAAACCAAGCCTGTGGCCATCGAGTCAATTCCAACTCACAGTGACCCCACAGGACAGAACAGAACTCCTCCACAGTTTCCGAGGGACTCCTGGTGGATCTGAAGTGCTGGCCTCTGGTTAGCGGACACAGCACTCAGCCACTACATCACCAGGGTTTCCCAGACAGAACACCAGCTGCTTTCTCACGTTCCGCATTACAACAAATCCCCTGGCCCGATGCACGGGGGGACAGCAGTGGGGACGTGACCATAGTACTAGCAGCTGCCGAGACAGGCTTTGGAGCTCTAACAAACACCTGCTGCTGTGGACTCGGACTCACAGTGACCCTCCAGGACTGGGCGGCGGTGCCTCCAGGGTTCCCAAGGCTGAAATCTTTACAGAAGATGGGTCTGAACTGCTGGTCTTTCAGTTACACACCGAGTGGTTAACCACTGCGCAACCAGGGCTCCTCAGCTGCTCTGGCTGGGTTCACACGTCAGAGCAGCCTGTGAGTGGTGGTCACAGCCTGATGTGACCGAGGGCCCAAGGCCCATGCAGCTCAGGGATCGGCCCAGGACGTGTGCCCCAGGCCTGTCCTCCCAGCACCCGTGTGCCGGTGTTGCTGGCTGGGGCCTTGGAGAATGGGTGGGGGCTGCAGGTGCTCCAGGGGGATGATATCCTCTCCAAGGGACACCCAGCTTCTGACACTCCTAGTGAGTGACCCAGGACACTAAGTGCCCGACAAGGCCCACAGGGACCCGCATGTGGTGGGCACAGGAAGTGCTCCGCGAGTGAACGGGACTGAGAGCCAAGGGCACTGAGCAGACAGCCCGGCAGGGGTGACCACACAGGGCAGTCGGCCCGCCCTCTGACTCCCAGGACAGAGCCCGCTCCCGGACCAGCGATGGGGACAACCCACACACTTCAGTGACAGAGCACAGGCCCCTGGGCTGTCACTTGGTTCAGCTCACACACTGCAAGCTGTGGCTGGCTTCCTGGGAAGCAAAGATGCTCCACAGCAGAGCAGTGAACAGGCCCAGGGCCTGGGGTCAGTAGCCAGCTGACCTCATAAACACCAGGTAACCAAAGAGGGGTGAAGACTGCACCAAAGCAGCCAAGGGCCAGACGGCACCACCACGGCAGGGCCAGTCCTTACCACAGCATCGCCGCCCCTCTCCAGACGCTCCTCTTCCAGGGGTGGGACGAAGCCCGACAGTGGCAGGCTGCTGGGCACCAAACCTAAGGCTGAGAGCAGGACCTGCAGGTTAGATGACCGGTGCCCACGGGGTCGGCTGACGAGGACTCTACTTAAAGCAGAGGGGAGCTTCGAACACGTCAGCCAGACAGCCGCTGGCTCTGCCTACGGACAGGTGTGCCCGGTTGACATATCCCTGGAGGAAAGATGACAGCTGCCACCCGCAGGGAGCAGGTGTCCACACCGTGGAACCTGATGACCCACAGAACCTCAGACCTGAGCCGCCATCACAGCGGCACGGGGACCGCGGGCCAGCCGGTGTCTTCCCTGCATCTCACCTGCTTCTGCGCCCCAGCCGGCCAGCCCTCCGCTGCTAGGCCCCTGGCGGGGGCTCAGGCCCTCTCCTGCCAGGTCCACAAGGTCCTGCAGGGCCTGGTGCTCCCTCTGGCTGTAGGAGGGTGACATCTTCCTGCAGTCAGGCTCTGCTGGGGCCTCTCTGGTGCTACAGCCCAGTGGAAGGGAGTTGTGGGAGGTAGGAAACGCTGGCACCTGGGGCTCTGGCTGGTCTGGTGGTGGTAGCGGTCGCGGTGACTCTGTCGGGAAACCCTAGAACGAGTCGGGTGATCGGCATCACTATGGCGCAGAGAGGCCTGGCTCGAGGGCCGAAGGCTGCGGTCCTGGGGTACCAGCCACAGCCCAGCCCCGTGGAGCTCTTCTCCTTCACCGCACCTCAGGGCCAAGACCCTGCCTGTGGCACCCAAGTTTGGAGAAAGGGCCCTGGGCCCTGCCCTCCAACCAGGCACCAGCTTCCATGCAGCTGACCCCACTCGTGACCCCCCAGAGCAGAACTGTGCCTCACAAGCTTGCCAACAGCCCACGTTTGGAAGTGATGGCCAGGCTTTTCTTCCGGGGCCCCTCCAACATGGCAGTGAGCGTCGCCACCAGGGCCTCTGCCAGTCTGGCAGCTGCAAGTCGCTGAGGGCCTAGTCCAGGGCCAGCCGTCAGAGCCACCTGGAGTGCCAGTTTGGAGTGCAGAGTCCTGACCAGGGCAGGCAGATGATGCCCAGGGCTCTGGGGCCAGGGCACTGCCATCCCAGGAACACGCTCAGCTATGAGAACCAGTGGGTCTCCATCTCCGGCGAGACACCGGCTACAGCTGACACTCTGGGCTTCCTGCCCCTCCACTCCTCATCAGGCCTGCCACCCTGCCCCAGAGCCAGCCTGTGGGGCATCCACAGGGAAGGGCCTCACCTGGGCGGGCTGCCAGGGCTCGATGGGCGGGACCAGGCCCGCCGAGTAGAAGGCCTCTGAGGCCCAGGTTCCAGCCAGAGCGCTGCCCTGCCACAGGGAGCCCTGCTTCCCTTCAGGCAGTGGCAGATGCCAGCCTGCCTTTTCCAACTCCCTCATCAGGAGTCTGCTCACAGGAAGCGGCGGCGTGCTGGACAGTTCTGCCTCCTCTGCGAAGAGCGTGGCCACCCGCTCCTCCATCTGCCGCCCTGCGGCCTCCGAGTCCCGGACCAACAGCGGGGGCAGGGGAGCAGGTAGTTTCTTTTTGCGGCTTTTCTTCTCTAGAGACAAACAAGCAGCACGTCCACGGTGGAGCCTGTCTGCCCCTCCGGAACCCAGGGTTCAGCTCTGAGTGAAGAGCAGTGCAGCGAGGCTCTCCCTGAGTCACTGCAGGCCAGCAGCCACCACTCCAGGCCACCTGTGCCCGCCTCCCGGCCGCCCGTGCCTGCCTCTTGGCCCCCTGTACCTGTTCCTAGCTTTATCCGCTCAGAAAAAGCACTCTCCAGTCTAAGCGCTGGCACAGTCTTGGACGGCTCCACCTCGGATCGGGACAGAGCCATGGCCACCAATATGTCCTTGGACGGGGCCTCAGGCTGGTTGACCTTCTGCCTTTTCCGGGGCTCCTTGATGGGAGCTCCTTTCCGCTTCAGACTTCCAACTCGAGGGCTAAAACTTAAAAGGCAGCCACGAGCAGAGTTAGTAAGGGCTGGAAGGGCCCCGTCTACCTAAGCCTATCCACATTTGACATGACTTCACAACCTATTCTCAGTGGGGGTGCAGGAGGGGATAAATGTTCTGCTCAGTGGGGGTACCAGCCACTTCAGGGTCTCACTGTGAGGCTCGTGATCCTGGCAAAAAGTCCAACATCATACAGACATGGTCAGAGGTACTAGGGTATGAAAGACCAGGGTCCCTCCAACGGATGCTGCCCAGCAGCTCCTGGTGAACACAGCTGTCTGTGATACCTGCACAACCCACACACATTCAAACCTATCAGTGGAGTCTAAAGAAACAGTGGACACTTGATTGCTCCGTGCCAGCTCCCAGGGTCCCTGCTGGCTTCAGAGGCCCCCCAGGCAGCCCTGTTGACATCTTTCAAGTAGGGGTCCTGCCCTCCCCCAGGGCCCTGGGCAGCACCTCTGTCCACGGCCTAAAGGAAAGGCCTCCAAGCTCCGCCTGCAGCCTGGTCAAGGTGTGAAGTCTCAGGCTCCCTGCCTCTTGTGGTTCGGAAGGCTGCTTGGCCGAAAGTCCCCTGGTGGGGCACGAAGCAGGCAGGAAAAGGTGAGGAAGAGCAAACCCAGGTACCACCTCGGAAGACTAAGGGACCCTTCACTCCATCCTTGCTTCTGGGGGACTCTGTGACAGCCACAGTCTTCAAGAGAGAAAAGAGCTGCCACAAGACCCTGGGGTCCCTGCATGTGGCAGCTGAGACAGGCCGCACCTCCAGCTGGGTGAAAATCACGTGCAGGTGCAGGGAGCACCCAGGGTGCTCCGACCCACACTCCTCAGGGGAATTCCAACGACCTGGGGACCCAGACATCCCAGGTTTGGCCTTGGTCAGGGGCGTTCCAAGTCCCAGAGAGGGTGTCTCATTGCTGTAGCTTTCTGCTCTAGCAGCCTTCTAGAAGGACCCCCACACATTATGTTACATCTCTCAGAAGCAGTGAAAACCAGACACCCTGCATTTGCACAGGTGGCTTAGGTGTGTGGTCCTGCAGAAGCAAGCAGTGGCTTAGAGATGTCATCTAACGCCTCAAGCTTTCAAATTCTCTCCCAAAGGGAGCCCTGGTGGTACAATGGTTAAACGCTCGGCTGCTAACTGAAAGGTCGGCAGTTCAAACCTACCTGACCATTCCGTGGGAGAAAGGCCTGCTCTGCTCCCTGGGAGGCCTGGTGGGGCAGTGGTTAAGAGCCAACCGAAAGGTCTGCAGCTCAAATCTACCAGCTGCTCCTCGGAACCCCTATGGGGCAGTTCCACTGTGTCACATGGGGTCACAACTCAATGGCACCAAATAAGGAGTGCTCACATGCTAAAATATAGATATCTCACTGGCTTAGAGCCTTGACCATCACCCTTCCACTCTGAGCACTGGCCTGGCTCCAATGTCCAGAACTGTGTGCATGCCCCAGCAGGACACACAGGGCCACTGTGCTGGCCTGCCTTTGCTCCAGCAGCTAGCTGTGGTTTGCGCTGCTCTCAGCAGGGCCTATTTTAACACATTTGCATTTAATTCATGCAAAGTTTTTAAAAATAGGTGGCATGGTTCTGTCTCACCAACTCTCTGAACGACGCCAGGTACTCTCACACGCCCTGTGGGAGCCACATCCGTTGACTCTGACAGTGACCCTACGGGACACAGCAGACTGCCCCTGCGGGTTTCCTCGGCTGGCATCTTGATAGCAGCAGATCTCCAGGTCCTCCTCTGGCCGATTCAGTTGCCTTCAGTTAGCAGCTGAGTGCTTAACCACTGTGCCACCATGGCTCCCTCACCTCAGATTAAGAATATCTGGCCTACACTGAGACGGAAACCACACTGTACAAGATGTGACGTGGAGGGGACGAATCGAGTTACCAGATGCTCAGCTGCTGTTGAGGACTCAGGCTACAGAGCCATGGCGTTAGGACATTTTTAGGAAGGACCCAGAGGACATCACTCCAGACCTGTCCACAGACCTGGCTACACTGCCACCTCACAGCCTTCCAGGACGCAGAGTCTGTCTCCCCTGGGCCTATTCAGGGCCTGCACCTCATCTTCCCCGCGAGGTTTTCCTTTCCAGAAATCACAGAGGGCTCTCGGCCCTTCCAGCGTTCTAAGGAGTCTCTTAGAGCAGAGCAGCGCGCAGAGCCCGCCGCTGAGCACACCCAACCGGCCTGCCCGACTGGCCTCACCTGGGCGCCGGCAGGCCGCAGCCCGCGTCGAGCGGAGCTGCCTGCAGCCGCACCGCCTGCAGCAGGAGCTTCGGGCAGACTTCCATCTTCACGGCACACTGCTTCAGGTGGCTGCTTCGGCTCTTGGAGGTGAGAAACAGCTTGCCACAGATAGGACACTCAGGGACCTGAGGGGCAGAAGGTCTCAGTGCCTTTTCAGCCTCATCCAAGCACCTAGAGGGAGACATCAGAGGAGAACCAGCCTCCTTGGTGATGGAGATCGTGGCTGGCAGGGACCTGTATCAACATGTGAGCACAGCGGGTTGAAGCCTGCTCCCCCGCCCTGTCACCTCTGCCTGGTGTGGTCACCTCCTGGCAGTGCTGCGGCCTGTAGTACGTCAGCCTGCAGACACTCGCGTTAGTTATCTGTTTGCAAAGTGGCTAACGAGAACACAGACAGCTAAGACTCTGAGTTACCAAACGACTCAGCAATTCCAACCTCAGGTGTGTACCTTAGAGGAGCTAAAGCTATGCCCACACAAAAACCTGTACACAAGTGTTCAGAGCAGCCCACTCACAGCAGCTAAGACGGTGAAACAGCCGTCCAGGGACTGAGGAAAGGGTGACCACAGTGTGGCCTCACCACACAAGGGAACAGTAATGAGCCACACAAAGGCCTGGAGTGCTGAGCCAAGCCGCGAGGGTGAACCCCGAGAGCCTTACACCAAGGGAAAGCCGCCAGATGCAAACGGCCACACACTGTAGGGTTCCAGCGACACGAAATGCCCCAAACAGGCAAATCCCAGACACAGAAAACAGAGGGCGACTGCCTACGGCCGGGGAGCCGGACAGGAATCAGAAGAGATGACTTAGGGAGTTTGGGGCTCATTTTCGAAAGAAGAAAATGTTCTAAAATTGGTAACAGTGGCGGCTGCACAGCTCTGAACACACTAAAAACCAATAAAGGGTACACTGCTGATGAGCAGATTGCACGTTAGCTTAACGATTTCAATCCAGCTGTTTAAAAAAGAAAGGAAGGGAGGGAGCACGGCCAGGAGGTGGCACTCTGCTGCGGCCGTGCAGGGAGCCAGGACGGCTGCCTTGGCCCGGCCCGCTCTGCCCACGTCACCGCGCGCTGACGTCAGGGCCCCGCCCACCTGTTCACGTGCTGCTCCCTGCGCATCACGTTCATGGCCGAGATATTCTTCTGGCAGATCTGACAAAAGAACCAGCCCTTCTCTTCCAGGCCCTCTTCACCCGTGGGAGCTCTTTCCTGCCCCAGCTCCTGCTGCAGGGCCAAGGCCACTGCGCCGTCGCTCTCCGTGGTGGGGGACCCGGGCCCACAGCCTGGGGAGAAGCACCGAGACCCACGAGCATAAGCTGCAGGGATGAGCTGGCCAGCAGACATAACACGGCGGGACACAGCGCGGCAGGGCACGGACAGCCCAGCTCCCAGCGCCGCTCTGCAGCACCACTTAGGGACAGTCAGCACTCCACGGGGCTTGTGGAGCCCTAGCCATGCCTCACTGTCACCGGGGAAGCCTGCAGAAAGCCAGACAGGATTCAGCAGGTCCAGCTGGAGCCCGAGGGGGCATTTCTGACGCACTCCCAGGTGGCCTGCTGTCCGTGGGCCATGCATGCGACTAAGCCCTAGAACACTTGCCTTTCTTGTCTGCTGAAGCCTGCTACCCTAGGCCTTCAGGTGTGCGCGCTCTTGCGCCAGCTAATCGAGGGCCTCCCTGCCAAGCTCAGCCTCTCCTACTGTTGTGACCTTCACTGCCTGTCACGGAGGAGCTGGGTCACAGGGAAAGGCCTTTCTCACTAAGAAGCGGGAGATCCAGGCTGCGGCAGGATGTCAACTCAGGGAGGCTGTGGACCTCTGGGGCAGTCTGAGAGGACTCTGTGCTGTCATGAGAAACTGCAGATACAACACCCAGAGATCCCACTCTTGTTAACTGGAGCTCTGTCAGCAAGGTGCCCTGGTGGCACTATGGTTAAGTGCTTGGCTGCTAACCAAAAGGCTAGTGTTAGTTGAGACCCACTCAACTGTGCCACGGGAGAAAGGCCTGGCGATCTGCTCCCACAAAGATTACAACCTGTAATACCCTGTGGCGCCATTCTGCCCAGTCACGTGGGGCTGCCCTGAGTCAGAACCGACTCAGCGGCACCCAGCAACCACAGTGAGGTCTGTCAGCAGGGGTCTCCCTGTTTGTTTCTGTCTTGTGCGTTCCCGTCGGAGCCGGGCATCCACGTGGCCCAGGTATAAAGAAGGGAACCGCTGGCCAGGCGGACAGCAGGAAGTACAGAGCACCTGGGGTGCGTTCTTGCCAGACTGCTGAACCTAGAACTAACCAGTCTTCTAGTTCACTTACAGGGGCTACAGGAAGGAGTTAAATGACACTGCGGGGAAACAGACATATCCGGAAGGTGGAAAACTGTTTATAAGAAAATTTTATACTGACTTCAAAAAGTTAATGTCGTGAAGACAAAAAAGGATGGGGGAACTGTTCTAAGGTCTAGATGTTAAGAGACTGCTGAGCTATGACCACACACAGTGTGTGACGTCATATCGACTTCCTGTTCAGAAAAAAGAAAACAGTCATCAAGATGTCCCTGGGACAACAGGGAACCCAGACCATGAAATGAGCACCAGGCAGCATTACAGAATTGGGTGTGATCATGGTACTGTGGTCATACAAGGACAGTTCTTCTAGGGGACACAAGCTGGGCATCCGCTGGCATGATGTCTAGAGCTGACTTTCAAATGGTCCATCTCAAACATGTATTTATAGAGCCAGATAAAAATATATGCAGCAACATGTTAACAACTGTTAAATCTGGGTAGAGGGCACAGGGGGTTCACTGTATCATTTTTTCAACTTTTCTGTGTTTGGAATGTTTCATACTACGAAGTCAACGAAAACAGAAGTAGGTGCCTTGGTAGAGAAGCTATGTGAGAAAAGACGAGGGGGACACTTCCTTCTCTAGCTGAAGATAGTTGGCCACCAAGGGTGCCTACTCAGCACCTGCTGGTTCCTTCCCGTCTCCCTTTGCTCGAAGGTGTAACTCACCTCTGTTTGCACGAGGAAACATTCCCATCACACCGACGCCCACCATCGGCTCCTCCTGAGGGTCCTCTGGGGCGCCGTCCACAACCGCAGCCTCACGTGAACAGGCTCTGGGTGCATGTGTGAGCCGTGTGGGGTCTGCTCTCTTGAACTGCTGCATTCGCTGGATGACCAGCTCTGCCGCCCGCAGCTTGGAGGGACTCGGAGCCACCGTGGTCAGCCCATGAGAAGGCAGCTGGGCGTCAGTGCCAGGAGCATCCTCTAGCAAGGAGAAAACATTCACTGGTATCTCTTCTCACTGGAGAAGCACAGGCTGTCCCCCCAGGTGCAGGTCAGACTAAGTTTCAAGGAGGGGTTTCACCAACTGGAGTCAGTGTGACTGTCATGTGGCAGGACGACCAACTGGCTATTGGCAAACCTGCTGTCATGGGAACACAGACACAGGGACACCATTTGTGACAGGAGGTATAGGTAGGGAGTCACTGCTAATGGTAAGAGGGTGTCTTTTGGGGGTCAGGAAAAGGTTCTGAAATTAGATAGCACTCATGGTGGCGTAACCACATGAGTACAGTAGAAACTACTAAACTGCAGACTTTAAATGGGGAATCTTATGGAATATGAGTTATATTTCAATAAAACTATTATTTAGCTCTTTCCACATCAGGAGTTCTCTTTTAACGTGGGCTCCAAGGCCTTCAGACCTTTGTGGCCATCCACAGAGCCCCTGAAACTGTTTTGAGGGTGTGCACGTGGATGCAGGTTTCTGGGGGCAGCTCTCCTCACAGCCTCAACAGCAGGAAGGGTCTCTTTTCACAAGCTTATGGAAGCCGCTGTTCATAGCTGTCTCTGTGGGCTAAGTCTTTCCCTGATCTCCTAAGAGCAAGTGCTGCCCACACAGGAAAAAACAAGACAACTTGAAGGTCAGGTGGTTCACAAAGAAGAATGTCCCAGAACAGATTAATAAGAACAACGGAGAAAAAATCAACACAAAAATAAACATATCATGATGGCAGTACTGAACACATACCTATCAATAATCACACTGAATGTGAATGGACTGAACACCCCAGTAAAGAGACATCTAGTGATATCTTGGATTAAAAGACATGACCCATCCATACGCTGCCTCCAAGAAACTCACCTTAGACTTAAAGATACGAGCAAACTGAAAATTAAAGGATGGAAGAATATATATCAAGCTAACAATACACAAAGAGCAGGTGTGGCAATTCTAATCTCAGATAAAATAGATTTTAATGTAAAATCCACTATCATGGCCAAGGATGGACACTATTGCTGACAGGTTCAATACACAAACAGGACTTAACAATATTAAATATTTATGCACCTAGTATTAGAGCACCTAAATACATTGAAGAAACACTGGCTACACTAAAAAATGAGATACATCACTCCACAATAATAGTGGGAGACTTCAACACTCCACTCTCAATATTGGACAGATTGTCTAGAAAAAAGCTCCATAAAGACACAGAAGACCTTACTGCCACAATTAACCAACTACACCTCATCGACATATACAGAACTTTCTATCCATAGCAGACAACTACACCTTCTTCTCCAGTGCACACGGAACATTCTCCAGAATAGACCATGTGTTAGCACATAAAGCAATTCTCAACAAAATCTACACCACTGAATTAACGCAAAGCATCTTCTCAGATCATAAAGCCATGAAAGTCTAATAGCAGAAAAAAACAGAAAGTGGAACTCATGGAAACTGAACAGCATCTTGCTCAAAAACCCATGGGTTATAGAAGAAATCAAGGACGATATACAGAAAATTATGAATTACAATGATAATGAAAACACTTCCTACCAGAACCTATGGGATACAGCCAAAGCACTGCTCAGAGGTCAGTTTATCTCCATAAATGCACACATCTGGAAGGAAGAAACCGAATCAAAGAACTAACCCTACAGCTTCCTTAAACAAGTAGAGAGAGAGCAACAGAGGAATCCCTCAGGCACCAGGAGAAAACAGATCATGAAGATTAGTGCAGAACTAAACGAACTAGAGAATAAGCACAATTGAAAAAGTAGAAAAGACCAAAAGCTGTTTCTTTGAAAAGGTCAACAAAATTGACAAACCATTGGCTAAACTTACTAAAGAAAAACAGGAAAGAAAACAAATAACCCAAATAAGAAACAAGAGGGGAGTTGTCATAACAGATTCAACAGAAACAAAAATATTATAACATTACTATGAAAGACTGTACTCTAAAACATTTGAAAACCTAGAGGAAATGGACAAATTCCTTGATTCATATCACCTACCCAAATTATCATATGCTGAAGCAGAACAACTTAATACACCTATCACAATCGAAGACATTGAAAAAGTCATCAAAAAACTACCAACGAAAAAAAGCCCGGGCCCAGACAGCTTGACCGCAGAATTCTACCAAGCTTTTAGAGAAGAGTTATCTCCAGTACTACTGAGACTATTTCACAGTATAGAAAGAGATGGAATAGTCCCAAAGCCATTCTATAAAGCCAGCATAACCCTGGCACCAAAGCCTGGGAAAGACCCAACCAAAAAGGAAAACTACAGACTGATATCACTCATGAATCGAGATGCAAAAATCTTCAACAAAATTCTTGCCAATAGAATACAACAACATATCCAAAAAATAGTCCATCATGACCAAGTTGGATTCATATCATGGATGCAAGGCTGGTTCAACACCACAAAAACAATTAATGTGACCAACCATATAAATAACACAAAAGACAAGAATCACCTGATTTTGTCTATTGATGCAGAAAAGGCATTTGATAAAGTCCAACACCCATTCATGCCAAAACTCTCAGCAAAATAGGCATAGACGGCAAATTCCTCAATGCAATAAGGGCCATTTATACAAAGCCAACTGCCTACGTCATCCTGACTGGAGACTGAAGCAGTTTCCCTTGAGAACAGGAACTAGAAAAGGATGCCCTCTCACTCTCCTATTCAGCATTGTACGAGAAGTTCTAGCCAAAGCCATTAGACAAGACCAAGGAATAAAGGGCATCTGCATCGGCAAAGAAGTAAAAATCTCCCTATTTGCAGATGATATGATTGTATGTGCACAGAATCCTAAAGAATCCATAAGAAAACTACTCAAACTGATAGAAGAGTTCAGCAAAGTCTCAAGATACAAGATAAACATAAGTAAATCAGCAGGATTCCTTTAAGGTCAGGTGGTGAAGGAAAGAAAAACTTGAAGTTCTTGTGCTGGGTTATAAACGTAACCCAGGTCTGTATGAAAAAGGTATCCTAAGCTCAGTGTGGCATGGGTGGCAGAGGTGGAAGGCTGCTTTAAACAAGTATGTGGATTAGAAAGTAGAATGAAAGGTCTCAGATGGAGAAAGGAAGGACCTGATTCCCCTGGGACAGAAACCCACAAGCCACCCTTATCCTGCCTTCCCAGTAGCTGGCTAAAAATGGCCTAGCCTGTTCCAACTCACCCACTTTGGAATGACTTTGAGAAAACGAGTTGCTTTCATGCTCCTGTAACTTAGCTCAACTGCACAGTGTAAACATTACCAGAAGGTTCTATAAGAGCACAGGGCTCCAAAGATAATCATATAAAAATTCACACAGGGATTGTGTTTTTATGACTGCTGTTTAAAACGGTGCCCTGCTGCTGCAGAGCTTAGGAGCTATGGCTGCTGACCCAAAGGACCCTAGCTTGTCTGCTGACCCAAAGGTCCCTAGCTTGTCTGCTGACCCAAAGGTCCCTAGCTTGTCTGCTGACCCAAAGGTCCCTAGCTTGTCTGCTGACCCGAAGGTCCCTAGCTTGTCTGCTGACCCAAAGGACCATAGCTTGTCTGAAGCCACCAGCTGTTCTTGGAAAACCCTGTGGGGCACTTCTTCTCTGTCCTACAGGGGTCACCAGCAGTTGGAATCTATTTGATGGTAACAGGTTTGAACTCTGATTTTTTTATGTCGTTTAAAACAAAAGTTGGCAAACTACGGCCCTCAGGCTGACTGCTCTTTTTTTAAATAAAGTTTTACTTACACACAGCCACACTTACTTGTTGACATGTCATCTACAGCTACTTCTGAACCACAAAGGCAGAGGTGGGGGATTGTGATGAGACAGTTTGGTGCCAAAAGGGAAAAGACTGACTCTGGTTGTTTTCAGAAAGTTTCCTAACCCTTGGTTTAAAATGATACTGAGTGCCCCTAGCTTCCTGTGAAAACTCTGCGGCAGTGGCATTACCTGTCTGGGTGCTTTGGGCACTGTCCCAGAGCCCTGGCTGCACGGAACCTGTCTGGGTCCTCTGCGCGCTATCCTGGAGCGCAGGCTGGACGTTGCCTGTCTGGGTGTTCTGCGCGCTGTTCCAGAGCGCAGGCTGGGTGCTGCCTGTCTGGGTGCTCTGCGCGCTATCCTGGAGTGCTGGCTGCTCGGCAGCAGACAAGGCAGCCAGCGCATGGCCCTCCCCATTCATAGCCAGAGCCATTTCCTGCTCTCGTGACTTGGCAGCCCCTTGATTTTTAGTCCTTGTGGCCTGGCTACCAGGTCGTATTTTCCTCTCTGTGGGACCTTGCGGGGCTTTGCTCTTGGCAGCAGTTAGTTTGGGCCTTTTCGAGTTCCTTCTCAGCTGAGTGCTGGCTGGGGCCTTTTGCTTCTTCCTTTCTCCAGACAATTCCTTAGTTCCATTCTTATTCACCCTTTGCAAAAAGTTGGTGAAGAGTTCTTTAAAATCATCATCTGATTCATCCATCATCTGACTGTTTTAAGGCGCTGGTTTTCCGAGAAGAGAGGACTGACCTGGGTGTAGTCACACAGAGGAGACAGTGAGCCGAGGGTAAGTCTGGCCAGGCCTCACTCCAGGGCCCTGCTTCCCTGGAGCCCCTCAGTCCTCCTCACTGGGGTCCCCAGGCGGGCTGTGCGAAGGAGCCAAAAGCACCATTTGTGCAACCATAACGATTTCAGATGTCTTGCTTCAAACTGGGGTTAAACGATATGTTTTCAACTTCCCTCGGTGCAAGTTCACGTTTGAGAGAATGTTTTCTTGCCCTGTAGATACCTATGAGACAGAAAACATGTGACTTTAGTGCTCAGGCGATTCTTCAAGCCCATTACGGTGGTACAGCCATTTAGTTGCACATCTGCGGAAAATCAAAAGCATCTAAGTGTCAGGAACAGACATTGTCATTTTATGCCGTGTCCTCCAGGAAAGTACAAGAGCAAGTGGGATACGGCGTCTTCAGAGTAACAACATCCCCTGCCACATACTCAGGTGCGGCCTGATTGACAGACTTCAGGGTGTCATAACACAGCAGGTGACAGAGACCTGGAAACTTGTTCAAGTATATTCTTCCACAGGTAGGAGAGTATGTGTGTTTTGGAAGAGTATTGTTTTTCCAGAATTTTGGGAAATAAACCCTATGAAGCAGTCACCAGATGATCCCTAGATCGAGAAAAACTATCTCCTACACTGGTCTAAAGAGCCCCGGTGGCACAACGGTTAAGTGCTCGGCTGTTAAACAAAAGGCTGACAGGTTAAACCTACCAGCCAGTCTGCAAGACAAAGACTTAGCAATCTGTTCCTATAAAGGTCACAGCCTAGGAAATCCTATGGAGCAGTTCTACTCTGTCACACGGGGTTGCTATGAGTTGAAATCGATTTAGTGGCACCTAACAACTGTCCTTAGAGCAGCCCTTGGAGCAGCCCTGTAAGGCGGACTCTACTATCACGCCTCCTTTATAGCAAGGAGACAGACACCACCAGAATGAGGAAACAGCTCAAATTCAGGCAGCTTTCGAAGTGCCAAAGCCAGGATCAAACCTAGCCAGTCTGGGTCCAGGCAGCAGGTGCTTATATTTTTATCCATTTACTTATTATCTGTCCCTCATAAGTGAACATGTCACAAGGACACAGGCTCATCTATTTGCTAATCTGGTATGTGATTCAGAATAAGTACAGGACACTGATTTACATGACTGATTAGCTGCAGAGTCTGCTATAACCAGAGAGAAGAGAAAGTGCTGGCACAGAAGACTGCAAGGAAAGGCAGAGATCAGCTCACAGTTTTATCCCACTGGATACCGGCAACGGAAACAGCAAATTCCTCCTCCTGCACCACTGAGTTTTGTCTCCATGTCCCTGCGGATACTTATCCTAAAACAGTCTATCTCCTGAGGTTGTTAGCTGCTCTCGAGTGGCCCCCAACCCACGGCGACCCCATGTGTTACAGAGACGGCTCTGCAGGGCCTTCCTGGCTGGAACCTCTAAGGAGGAGTCCCTGGGTGGCACAAACAGTTAAGCACTTGTTTATCTACCGGCTGAAATGTTGGCAGTTCAAATTCACCCAGAGACACCTTAGAAGCAGGGCTTCCAACCGTTGCTGCTCAAACTCCTGTGGCGAATTTGCATTTCCAACGCAGACACACTGAATCAGAATCTGCATCATCTTATGCATGATAAGCTCTGAGAACAGCTGCTCTACTAACGGCAGCCCTGGTGGCCCGCTGGTTAAGTGCTACAGCTGCTCCACCCAAGAGTGGCAGTCCCAACCCACCAGGCGCTCTACACAAACTCCGTGGGGCAGTCCTGCTCCACCCTAGACGGTCGCCGAGTCGGAATCGACTCCACAGCAAAGCGTTTGGTTTGTTTTGGGGGGTGTACTAATAGGTCTCAGAAGTGATCCGTAACCGGCAGGATTAGCCTCTTCTGGGAACTTATCAGTAAGGACCCCGTTGGAAAGCCTGCTTCGAGGACATCCTGGCAATCTATTTCCAAAAGGGCACAGACTTGGAAACTCCATGGAGCAGTTCTGCTCTGCACACTTGGGGTCACCCGTGGGTCGGAATCGATTTAACAGCAGCCAGCAACAATCATCGGGGAAGCGGTTCACCCGGCCTTTCTTCCGAGAAGAAGCTGAGGGCGTTCACTGCTAACCGTTAGGTTACCCTATCACAAACAGCTTGGTCGCTAGGCTCCCGTAAGTCCCCTACACGCGTTCAGTGTTTACTGAGCGAAGAAAAGGGTCCTCCAAGACTGCAGGCTTGCAGAGGCCAGGGGACTTGCTTCGCACCGAGATCGGGCCAGGCCCACTAACGCGCAGAATGAATGGACAGGTGGCAGTGGGGTGGACCCTCCCTCCACCCCCAATCCGGCGTCGCATGGAGGGGGTTCGGGTACCAGCCTGGGACTGGACAGCCAATGGCTCTGACGGCTGTAAGCACTCCAATCGCGGTTAAAACTCTGGGCGCCAGACTGACCCTCGGGCGGCATCCAGATCCACCCGCTGCCCCTTAAGCGGGCCCTGTCCACCCCGGCGCGCCGCCTGCCTCTACACCAGAGCTGCCTGCTCGCCGAGGCCGGGGGCCAAAGAGGAAAACGGGCGAGAAATGCCCGAAGTGACAGCACCTCTTCCTCAGACTCCCGGCCCCAAAGCCCGGCTCCTCCTACCTCAGGCGCCGCCGCGGCACCGTCTCAACGGAGAACGACGCGCCTGCGCGTGCGCCACCCGACGCCCCCGCGAAGAGATGAATTTACGCAGGCGCAGAGAGGCCCCGGGAGCCTGCTTCCCGTCGTCCTTTGCGGCCCGAGGCGCGCGGCGGCGAGCGCTTCCGCTCTGGGCGAGGCGGGAAGGAAGTGCGCGGCCTGTCAGGTGCCTTTGGCCGAGCGTCGTGCTGCGCTGTGGCCGCACTCGGAGAAAGTATGTTAAGTGGTGAGGGAGAGTCAGGATGAGTTTGGGGTACGGTCGCAGCCGTAAGATAAAGTTTGGTTCTATTACAGTTCACACAGGAAATGTTTGGGAATCCAGAGGCGGTCTCCTCGGCGCGCAGCCGCCTGTGGAGAGGAGATGAGTAAATGGAGTCATTGGGAGAGACGCCAAATCTGGCCTAAAAGGCCAGGAAAGCTTCCTTCTGGAAATAGAAGCCGAGGCCTGAAGGTCGGGTGGAGTTAGCTACATGAGGAGAGGGATGTATGGCACCGGCCGCGTCACGGAGGTGACACGCGGGTGCTTCCGCCGGGTGGGTCGTGGTTGTCGAGGATCGAGGGTCAGGTGACGCTGCAGAAGTTGGCCGCGGGGCTGAAATTTGAGGAAGTTTGTAAATCGTAGTAAGGCTTTGAACTCCCAACCTGCAGTCACGGGGAACCACTCGAGATTTTGGTATCGAAAGCACTTTCAGTTCAGTGTCGAAGAGGACTGGGGGAGCCAGGACTGGAGGCTGTTGTCATCTCGGTGAGAAATTAGCTGACCTGATTTAAGGATGGGACTGTAGAGCGATGGAGAGAATAGAAGAGGGTTAAGGCGTTAGAACTGTCATAACGTAGCTACGTGGTAGGTTTGTAGGTTTGTGGCCTGGTGGCGCTGTAACTAAGCCGTCCATTGCTAGCCTGAAGGTCGGCGGTTCGAATCTGCCAGGTGCTCCTCGGAAACCGGAGCAGTTCTGCTCTGCGCTGTCGAGTCACTATGAGTCAGAATTAACTCGATGACAGTGGGTTGGTTTGGGTCGTTTTGAGTTAGAATCGACCGAATGGCGTTGGGTGGAGCCTGAGCTTTTTTTTTTTTTTTAAGAAAAATAAATTCCTTGAACTGTTTACAGGAGGAATGTTCCTTAAACCTGAGATTCTTAGCTGTATCACCTGCGAGATTTTTAAGGTGGAAGTGCCTGGACCCTGTCCTTAGACCTGCTGAGTGAATTCCAGAGGGAAGGTTTCCACTTCTGTCTTTTAAAAGTTTCACAAGTGATTCTTGTGGCCTTTAGATTAAGAGCAGTTGCACGTAGCCACCTGATGAGTAAATCCTGTGAGTTTAGTGTAAAAGAGATGCCAAAAGGTGGGTGAGGAGGAATTGGGATTTAATCATGATCGCTCTTTTTAAAGATCAAAGTTCCCCAGATACTCTGGGGCTGCTCTCTCTTTGGCCTTTTTTTTCCTCTGTGAACAATGGGAGCTCTCTTGATCTGAACCCTCTTGTGACTTATCTTGAGCAGAAGCTGTAGGGTTCACACATTTCCACTGGAAGTAGGCGTAAGTCACCCAGTGTGACTATATTGAGGGACATTGTCCAGTGATAATGTTGCTAGGTTCGTTGTAGTTCAGTGGGAATGCTACTGTATTTTCCCTGCCAGACATTTGGAGCAGAACCCCATGGCACTACCAAAACACTGGAACTCGGGGGAGAAAGGAATGCTTCACATTTTAAAAGGTCAAGGTTGTCCTTGTGTTTGATGAACTGTACAAGATTCTTCAGGCAGAGGAAATGAATGCAGAAGTGCATGGAAGAATGCAGACACACTGTGAGGAGTGTTATTCTGAGTAGATGCTGTGTTTTCTAAGACTTTCACAGTAGATCATTTTTGAGTCCAGGGGAAGCAGAAAGGTTGACTATACTGTGATGATCGCTTCCTCACCCTTCTGAAGTATTTCCTTTTCCTGGAAACTTTTGGCATCTTCTCCCACCGAGTTAATGTTTTATATAGGTCTGAGGAAGAAATAAAAGGGCTTTGTCCCAGGTCTGTAGTTTGATTATAAATCACAAAGCCAAAGTCTTCCCCACTCCCTCTCGTTTATCCTGGTGGGAGTTTGGAATAGGACAGATTGAACAAAACAAGAATTGTTCTTTCAGTTCTCTGGTTATATAAACTCTTAATGGTGCTATCATCTCATTCCCTAACCTACCGAAATTGTTGAAATCTGAGGAAAAATAACTGTTTTCCATGGCAGAGTGTACCTAAGTGACTCTAGGGTAAGCTGCATTTCTCTCTGGGCCCCACCAGGGCTGCCCTCTGCATGATGTAGCTCGCTCTGTTCAAGAGGGGGTTCCATGCTGATGTACTGGCCTCATTTGCAAAACAGCTTTTTCCCTAATAAAGGTTGTAATGGAACTCAAAATTATGCACTCATAATTTTGATGTTAAAATCAACTCTTTCGCTTAATCTTGTTTCAATGGCAATACAACTGGAAATGACTACAGAGTCCATGTGATCCCCAGCAAATTCCCAACAGACTGTTTTGCAGAGCTGGAAAAGCTAGTGTAAAATTTATATGGAAATACCCAAATAGCCACAACACTTAAAAGTAGGAGGACTCATAGAGCTCCTGATTTCAAACGCTTACTGAAAAGAAAGTAATCAAGAGAGTGTGATACTGGCATGAGAATATACATATACATCAGTGGAATAGAATTGAGAGTCCAGAAATAAACCCATACCGTTCTGGGCAACCTTTTTGACAAGACTGCTATGAGTCGGATCCAACTTGACGGCGCTTGGCTTGGCTTGGCTGACCAAGACCAGCGGTGAAGGAAGGAATAGGCTCTTAATGAAATGGTTCTGGGACAACAGGATATCTGTGTGCAACAGAATGAAGTTGGAGCCCTGCGCTTTGTATACTAAATTTAAAGAGAATCAAAGACCGAAATTTAAGAACAAAGACTATAAAACTATTGGAAGAAAATGGGTCATCTTCATGACCTAGTTTGGCAGGTTTCTTAGATATGACACCAAAAGCACAAACAGAAGAAAAAAACAGATGAATTGGACTTCATCTAAATTAAAACCCTTTGTGCTTTAAAGGACACTCAGAGTGTAGCCCTGGTAGCATGATAGTTAAGAGCTGTAGTTGCTATCCAAATGGTTTTGAATGCCGTTTGAATCCAGCAGCCACTCTTTGAACCTCTGTAGTGTCGCTAAGTTGGAATTGGCTCCAGGGCAACAAGTTGGGTTTTTTTTTTTTTCATTTTTTTATCAAGAGAGTGGAAAGTGGACCCATAGAGTGGAGCGAGAGCACACAATTCATGTGTCGGGTAAGGGTCTGCTGTTGTCAGCTGCCATTAGGTGGCCCCCACCTCATGGTTACGGCCTGCACAGCTGAACGAGTGCTGCCTGGTCATGCTGCCTCCCATGATGGCAGGTTGGACTGTTGTCATCCGTAGGGTTTTCATTGGCTTATTTTTGGAAGTAAACCACCAGGCCTTTCTCTCTCAGCCTTCTTAGTTGGGAACCTCTGCTGAAACTGGAGCACCCTGGAACACCCTGGCACACCCGGGCAGCACGCAGCCCTCACAGACACACAGGTGGTGGCTGCGCACGGGTGCATTGACTGAATTGCATGGAATGTAGTGTTTTTATAAAAAACTTGCATGGTTTTTGTCGTCGTTGGGCACCCCACGGGTCTTTTAGGCTGTAATCTTTCCAGGAGCATGTTGCCAGATCTTTCTCCTGCTGGTGAGTTCAAACCACCAACCCCTCAGCAGCAGAGCATGTGCCTGTGCCACCAGGCCTCCTTGTGTCTAAATGTGTATCTGGTTAAGTTGACAATTTGGCATTTAACTTTTTAAAAATTTTATTGTGCTTTCTATGAAAGTTAACAGCAAATTAGGTTCTCACCTGACAGTTTCTATAGAAATTGTTCAGACGTTTGTTATGTTTTTCAAAGCGTGCAACATTCTCTGTATTGCCTGCTCAGTCTTCATTTCCAGTATTCTGGTTTTCCTTCCCCTCTGTCGTCACGTCTTTGCTTCAGAGTAATTGTTGACCTTTCGGTCTCATATAGATGTTTTTTTATTGGAGCACCATCTGTGTGCATAGTATCCTTTATTTTGTGTGCCAATCTTTCACTTAAAAGTGACCTTGGGATCGTTTTCAGTTCCAGCTTTAAAGAGTTTCTCAAGGTGACAGTCTTAGGGGGATCCTTCAATCTCATTTGGTCCATTGAAGTCTGGGCTTTTAAAGATTTAGTCTGATCCGGGTGTTTTCTCTCGTTCAGTGAGGGTCCGTCCACTGTGGCCCTGGTTGGAATGATCAGTAGTGGAGTACTATTTAGTCCCTCTCTTGTCAGGATTGATGAGGCCATGGCTTGTATAGGCTGTTGGCCCTTGTCATAGATTGAATTCTGTCCCCCCAAAAATATGTGTAGCCATGTGGTTGGGACATGATTCCCAGTATCTTGTGACTGTCCTCCATTTTGTGGTTTTCCTGTGCTGTATGTGAAAGGATTAGGGTGGGTCTGTAAATCCCTTCATAAGATCCCCTCCCTGCTCCACTGTAAAGGGAGTTTCCCTGGTGTATGGCTTGCCCCACCCATAATCCTTTCATCCTACGAGAGATAAAAGGACAGAGAAGCAGGCAGAGAATTGGGAACCTCATACCATCAAGCAAGCAGCACCGGGAGAAGAGCGAGTCCTTCAGACCTGAGGTTCCTGCGCCAAGATGCTCCCCGGATAAAGACTGATGCAATACTGGACTTTCCTGCAGAGCTGGCAAGGGGAAAGCCTTCCCCTGGAGCAGACACCCGGAATATGGACTTGCAGGCTACTGGACTATACAAGAATAAACCGTCCTTTGTTAAAGCCATCCACTCTGTGGTATTTCTATTAGAGCAGCCCTAGCTGACTAAAACAGCCCTGTAGACTAATTTCTTCTCTACAGCTTTGGTTTCCTTCCACTTTTGCTCCTAACCGGCAGAGACCAGTGGTTGTATTTTAGATGGCTGGTCCCAGATGTTAAAACTTTGGACACTGCTCACCTCGCTAGATGGAGAATGTGAACTTTGTGATGCCAGTTGACTGAGATGTCTGTGACACTTAAGATCCTATGCCTTCAGACTTCAAACTCAGAAAACCGTTCTAGCAAACTGAAAACAGTTTTGGAACTCTTTTTCTGCAATGGCCCTCAAAGCTGTCGTTCTATTACCTTCAATATCCTGAATGTCATCAGATGTTTTCCTTTCCATATGGGTAAAGACAAAGATCACTGGGAGCCAGATCAGATAAGTGGGCAGCTTGTTCCAATATAGTTACTTGTTTGCTGGCTAAAAACTCCCTCACAGACAACTATACAGCTAAGCTTGCAAATCTGCCACATTGCCACCGTGTTCAGCGGGCATTCTAGAAAACAGTTCCAAAATTGCTTTGAAGGGTGGACTAGGTGCTGGCATCAGTGTATAGCTAGCTTCCCAAGGGGAGTACTTGGAAGGTGACTGTTATGATACTCAGCAGTGATGTGTGTAGCACTTAGAACAATCAATTTCACAGACCTTTTGTATCAGACCTTGTGTATACCTTTACACCTACATATGTAGCCATATACTTTTTTGTTTTAATTGGGCTTTTATTAATATTTTTGTGGCTATTTGTTGTGTGAATCTGTGATAAATTTTTTAGTTGATGATAAAAACAATTTTTTTCACCCTTGAATATAAATTTGGGGAAAATTGTAGCTTAATGGTGTTGGGGAGAGGGTGGCCCCAAACAGGCAGAGACACATCAGTCCTGAAGTTTATTCGAAGAGAGAGTGGGATTTGAGCCAAGAGTGACTCAGTCCACCTCTCCCCAATAGAGCAGGTTTTTTATAGTTTTAAAGTTCCAGTGAGGTAGTGTGAGGTGAGGGGGTTTATGGTTTGATAAGGAAGTAAAGAGAAGAGGGGTAGCCAAAAATTCTGGTTAGGGGATTTATGGTCTGATCAGAAGTGTTGATGAAGAGGGAGGGGGTAACTTATGTTTATGGTCAAGATTTTGATAAGGGAAGGACTTTGATTAGGAGGGCAGGGGTGGCAGGCATAAAATTACCTATGATTTTATGGTTATACCAGGTGGGGCATACTAGACTCTCTTCAGCTAATGATGAGTTTTGATTATTGGGTAAGGCGACCTCCCTGAATTTCAGGGACTGAGTTCCCTCAGATGGGAGTTAATAGATATAAAATTTGGGGAACTTTTATTTTTTGGTCCGTCAGTTTTGGAGTTTACAGACTTTTTTAAAATTGTGATTAAGTGAAAGTATACAATCCAAATCAATTTTGCATGCCTACCTTTTCTGCAACTCCTGCTCTCCCTGCCCAGTGACAGCACACCCCTCCTTTTCATTCTGTACTTGTTATATCATCCCAACAATCTCCTGTCCCCTCCTCTCCAGCCTCTTTTCTCCAGTTTAGAAATGGGAGAAATGCTTTGTCTTTCATAATGTTGGCACATGACATTTTTGTCATGTAGGATGGCATCCTATAAATGCATAGAACCATATGGTCACACTGTGTCCCTGAGTCTAGTCCATTTTTATCTGAAGAGTTGACTCAGTAGTGTTTTCTGAGCAGGGGCAGCAGCAGGTCTAGGGGCCGTGCTCCCAGGGGACCCCTCAGGCCATTGGACCATTGTGGTCTTTGATAGAATTCTTGACCTACACTGCTCTTTTTCTCGAGTTGCCAGAGGGACTCAACATTATGTGCCCCATCACGGCTGGTGGAGTTTATGAACTTTTTTATCCATGTTTAAAAACTTTTATTTTGACATGTTAGCTTTAAAGAAAAGTTGCACAGATAATACAGAATTCCCGTATGCCCTTCACCCAGCTACGACAGTGAACTGAGCCATTCGCTGTCGAGCTGATCCCAAACCCCGTGCTCTGCGTGGAGCTGTACTCCAGGAGGTCAGGCTGTGACCTTGCAGAAGCAGATCCCTGGTCTCTCCTAAGGTGCCTCAGGCGGACTCAGACCCCTGGGCTTTCAGCTGGTTGTCATGAGCGTAAGAGTTGGTCTCACTTGGGGCCTCCTGTTCTTCACATAGTCTTTTCTGATGTTAACGTTTAAGGAACCTCAGTACAGTGATCAAAACCAAGCATTTAACCTTGTAGCAGTACTATGTATGAAACAACAAACCTAACTGAGTTTTCACCGATTTTCCCATTAACATCCTTTTTCTGTTCCCGGATCCCCCCAGCAGTTGTTACATCTCCATTGTCTCTTATTGGAGAGTTTCTTTGAGTGTTGCTTTGTCTTTCATAATGTTGGCACATGACATTTTTGTGTCAGTTATTTATGACAGTTATTTTTGAAAAATGTGTCTTTCAATTTGGGTTTGACTTTTTGCACCATAATTGGATTGAGGTAATGCTTTTTTTTTTATTTTAAGTGTTCAGGTGGTTATTCAACATGTTACATACATGGTTTAGCCGAAAAGACCAAAGCCTGTGTTGTCATCCTTCTCTTCAGACTCTTCTGTGTTTGCTTCTGCTTTCTCAGCTGGGGCAGCAGTGGTGGACGGGGTAGGCCCTCCCTGGCTCAGTGCCAGCTGCTGCGGCAGGTTCATTGGCCCTGCGGTGCAGGTAGGCTCCCGGTGTTGACGTCGGCTGGGCCTTTGCAAACAAGCCAGGCCAGAAAGGTTCAACCTTGACACTGGCTGCTTTAGCGAAAGCATTGATCCTGTCCTCTGTGACAGTCCCTTTGTTGTTGTGGAGGAGCAGGACGAGAGCAGAGTAGATGCAGATGAGCGCGGAGATGGAGGCTGTGCTGTGGGCTGCTGTGGGCGGCTGCTGGGCTAGGGGCTCGTTGCCAGATGAAGTGTTGGCCTCACCCTGGCCCAGCTTTAGCCTCCTGGGAAGAAGCACACACTGGAGCGGCAGCTGAGAGAAGAGAAGGTAAGGCATTTTGGGCAGGACTGTGAGAGCAATGCTGGTATGTCCTCAGTGCATCATTACCCAGGGCTCACGGTGTCACGATCGCTGACAGTGTTAGCCCTGACCACTCGGTTACAGTGATGTGTGCCGGGTTTCTCCACGTAAAGTCAGCATTTTTCCTTTGACATTAATATCTTCAGCCTGTGCAAATATCCTTTTCCTTCTCAAACTTTTGCTCCTGGAGTTTATTATCCCTTGGTGGAATTTTACTTGCCAGGATTATTACCTAATTGAACATAGTGATAATTTGATGTCTTCCTCACTCCTCCGTGTTTATTCATGGGAATTCTCCTGTTAGGAACTGTCCCTTCTCCCTGTATAGTTACTTATCCAATTACTTATTGACACGAGTGTGGGCTCATGGATATTTTATTTTATTCCATATATCGGTTGTTTTCCTAAATTTTATGTACTTTACTGTTGAAAATAATATGCAGCAAAACATATACCAATTCAACAGTTTTTACAATTAGTGACATAGATAACATTCTTCAAGTTGCGCAACCATTCTCACCCTCCATTTCTGAGTTGTTCCTCCCTCATTAACATAAGCTCTCTGCCCCCGGTTGTTCACAGAAGCAGTTAGCTACACATTTCATATTCTCTCCTTTGCCTGAGTCTCCTTTCTGCAGGTGAATGGAAACCAATTGTTAAGCCTTGGATGGCTGCTTGCAAGTTTTTGAGAAGGCAGGTACTACACAGCTAACTGGGAGGTAGAACAGAAGCACTAAACACATACTAGGCCAGTTAACTGGGATGTCCCATGAAACTGTGACTATGAGCGTCCAAATCAAGGAGTTGTTTGGTTATGCATAAGCAGCCGCAGCAGCTACATTTTTTTTTTTGCCATTGTTGTAAATATATCCATCATACAGCTTTTTTCAGTTCACCTTTTTATAGGTGGACAGTGTCTTAACAGCAATTACAGTAATTGACTCTGCAACTCAATCTTTAATCAGCGCAATTTTCCCATCACCATTAACCCCCGATTTCCCCCCTCCCTCCTACCTGTGGTAACCACTAATAAACTTTGGTCTCCATACGTTTGCTCTTTCTTGTCTTTTTGTATAAGTGAAGTTATACAGTATTTATCCTTTTGTGGTTGCTGTGCTTCACTCATTCTGATGTCTCCAGATACCGTCTGTACTGTAGCATGTGTCAGGACGTCATTTCTCCAACTGGCAGAGTTGTGTCGCGTTGTAATTGATGTGTGTATCACAGTTTATCCATTCATGTGTTGCTGGGCATTTAGGTTGACTTACTGAGATGGCTCAGTTTAAAAAGAAAATAGCAAATGTTGGCTAGGATGTGGAGAAATTGGAGCCCTTATCCATTGGTGGTGGGGATCCAAACTGATACAGCCATCATAGAAAACAGTGTGGTGGTTCCTTAAAAAATTTAAGAAAGAAAAGTCTAAAATGGATGTTGGAAGAGACTCTGAAACTTGCTCTTGAACTTAGAGTGGCTAAAGCAAAAGGAAGGAATGATGTAAAAGCTGAGCAGTACATTTCAATGGGCAGCTCAAGAAGACAAAGTAAGGAATGTAAGGACGTGTACAAAAACCTGGAGTCAGAAAGCCAGAAGGGAGGGACGTCTTTGACATCTCTCAGGCTGCAAGAACTGAAGGAGCAGTTCAAGCCTCAAGTTGCAATATTGAAATATTCTGTGGGGAAAATAGTAAATGATGTGAGAAGCATCAAAAGAAAATGGAATACACAGTGGCAGTGTACCCAAAAGAACTGGATGGTATACAGCCATTTCACGAGATACCATGTGGTCAAGAACCTATGGTACTGAGGCAAGAAGTCCAGCCTGCTTGAAATCATTACCATTTGCTGTAACCCAAAGGAGATAAAATACCTAGGAATACATGTAACCAGAGATGTAAACGACCTATACAAAGAAAATTACAAGACTCAGCTTTAAGAAACTAAGACCTACATAAGTAGACAAACGTACCTTGCTCATCATAGGAAGACTTAACATCTTGAAAATGTCTCTTCTACCTAAAGCAATCCATGCTTGTAATATAGTCCCAATACAAATTTCGAAGGCATTTTTTAATGAGATGGAAAAATCACCAGCTTCATATGGACAGGAAAGACGTCATATTAATAAAGCATCACTGACGAAGAACAGAGTGGGAAGCCTCACTGTACCTGACTTTAAAACCTGTTACACTGCCACAGTTGTCAGTACAGCTTGGCACTGGTACAAAAAGGACATGTAGATCAAGGGAACAGAATTGAGAATCTGGGTGTAACATCATCTACCTATGAGAAGCTGATATTTGACAAAGGTCCAAAGTCTGTAAATTGGAAAAAAGACAATTTCTTTAGCAAGTGGTGTTAGCATAACTGGAAATTTACCTGCACAAAAATGAAATGAGATCCGTATCTCACACCATGCCCCCAAACTCACAGTGGATGAAAGACCTAAATAGAAAATCTAAAGCAATAAAGATAATGGAAGAAAAAATAGGATCAACACTGGAAGCCCTGGTACATGGCATAAACAGATTGCAAAAAATTACTAATGATACACGAACACCAGAAGAGAAAAATAGGTCACTGAGAACTCCTAAAAATCAAAGACGACGCTCATCCAAAGACTTCATCAAAAGAGTTAAAAAGACTACCTATGAAGTGGGAAGAATTTTGGGCTACCATGAATCCAATGAGTAATCTCCATAGTCTACAAGGTACTGCAAAACCTCCACAAGAAAAAGAGAAATTGCCCAGTTAAAGGGTGAGCAGAGGATGTGAACAGGCACTGCACCGAGGAAGACATCCAGATGCTAACATAGTATGAGGAGATGCTCACGACCAGTAGCCATCAGAGAAATCCAAATCAAAACTACAGTGAGATACCGTCTCAGCGCAACAAGGCTGGCAGTGGTCCAAAAAACACAAAATAATTAATGTTATAGAGGTTGTGCAGACATTGGAACTCTTCTATACTGCTGGTGGGAATGTGAAATGGTAAAACTACTTTGGAAATCGATTTTCTTAAAAAGCTAGAAATAGAAGTAGCAGCAGTTCCACTTCTTGGTGAAGACTGCTTCTTGGCTTAAGTACCTACATGAGGCTGCCCGGACAGCTCGTTTCTGGAGGTGAGATGAAAGGGTGAGGGGAGACAGGAGTTACAGGGTGGAAAGGAGGAGTGTGCTGTCATGGGGTGGGGTGGTGATCATTTAGAGGATCGTAGTACAGCATACTGGTGCGTGGTTTGGGTTTTATGCAGCAAATTGATTTGGGTTGTAAACTTACTCAAAGAGCAATAAAACTTTTTGAAAAATTTTTTTTAATTGTGATTAAGCGAAACTTGACAGTCTGAGTCAATTTGCCATATAAAATCTCGAGTACCCACCTGTCTGCAACTCTTATCTGTTCTCCTCACCCGGTGAGAGCACTCTTTTTCGCCCCTTCCAGGGTCCACTCAGCTAACACTTGTTCCCTCCTCTCCATTCTCCTCTCCCCTCTAAAAAGAAACCAGTAGGACAGCCTCATATATATAATATATTAAACTATAAAACACATACACTACATGCATCACTCTGTGTCCCCAACTCCAGTCCATTCTTTGTTGGAAGTGTTGGGTTCAGCACTGATTTCAGCTCTGCGCCAGCAGCAAGTCTAGGGACCACGTTCCCAGGGGACAGTCCCGGTTGTCAGACCATGAAGTCTGGTGTTTATGAGTTCTTGATCTGCACACTCCTTTTTCTCATGCTACATCATGGACTTGACATGGTGTCCACTATCAGGGCTATCTTTGGTGGTTGTTGGGTGCCATCTAGTTTTTGTGGTCTTGTGCTGATGTAGTCTCCCAGTCAAATGGGTCCTTGTGTCTCTTGGGCCTGTTTTTAGCTCATGTCTTTGATGTTCTCAGTTGTCATCTTTGCCAGGTGAGTTGGGACCAGTTGATGTTCTTCAGATGGCAGCTTGCTGGCTTTTACAGCCCCAGGCATCCCTTACCAATGTAGGGTACAGAAAACTCTTAGAAAAGGAAATAGTTATGTCAGTTGACCTCCATGTTCCCTGAAAACATAGTCCCCAGACTCCAGTCCCTGCTACTGTGTTCTCTGAAATGTTGGGTGGAATTTAGAAAACCTTTTAGCCCCTGGTGTAGTCCAGTTATGCTGACCTGCCTTCTACTGGGTGCTGTCACTTCCTTCAGAAACTGTTGTTTTAAAAAAATCTTGGCTACTAACCAAAAGATTGGCTGTTTGAATCCACTAGGTGTTCCTTGGAAGTCCTATGAGGCAGCTCTGCTCTGTCCTATAGGGTTGCTATGAGTTGATACTGACTCAGGAGCAATGGGTTTAGGTTTTTTTGCCCCAGTTTGCTGCCGTCTGCCTTGTGCCCCAGTGCTCTCCTGACATAGCTCGGAGCGCTTGGCGATGCGTCCCCCCAGATCCCTCCTTGGACCCTCCAGCAGTGTTTATCAGCATGTCAGTAGCTTTACTGGGGAACAAACCATCCCAAAACAGTGGCTTAAGGGGATAGCCACCTATTTGCTCACCCTCTGCAGGTTGGTGCTTTGAGCTCAGGTCGGGGGGCACCGCTTGTCACTTGTTCCTCATGGTATCTGTTGGCATCACTCACATGGGGTCAGTGCCTGTGTCTGGAAGATGTTGGGGCATTGGCTGGCTGTCAGCAGGACTGATGGAAGTAGCCAACCCATGTGGCGTTTTGTCCAGCGGGCTGGCGTGAGCTGGCTCACATGGTGGGGGTTGCCATGCTCCTGAAGAAGCGTGCAAACAGGCCTCAGCGTGCAGCACTTCTCAGGTCTCTGTTCACATTGCGTTTCTCGTGTCCTGTTGGCCCCCACAAGGCACGTGGCCATACTGGTAGTTTGACATGTAGAAAGGGAAATTTTGCAGTCATTTTTACAAACTGCCGGGGTCCGTTTGATCATTGCATCCCTGAAGCCTTCTCTTCCTATGCCTTCTGCTGGTGTGTCCCATTCTTGCTTGATGAATCTGTGTTCTGGGTCCAAGACCCAGCTGGATGTTCCTTGCTATGCATGACGTTTCATGACTCTGGGTCTTCTGTCCTCACTAGTATGCATGTACAGTAACAGACTCACCTCTATCCCAGTGTTTAGCATGCTGCTTTTAAGTTGATATTTTGTCCATCTCCTCCAAGGAGACTCTGAGCTCTTTGTGACGTGTTCTTACCACTGAGAATGGGGCCCCCGAAGCAGGCACACAGGTGTCTGCTCATGTGCAAATGGCACCATCTGAAGCTTTCCTGGTGGTAGCTTACCACAGTGAGCTCTTCACTCAGGTGCTTTCCCCTCCTCGATTGTTCAGCCAGGGTTTTAGAGGCCTAGAAACCCAAATGCGGTCCTTAACACATTTGTTCCTGACAACTATGGATTAAGAGTGGAACTCCTGCTAAGAAAGTGTTGTTCATCCTTGGCAGAGATGATGCACTTCGTTTGAACTTTGCCTCTTTATAAGGGTCTGTTAGCTGCCATCAGGTCAGCTCATGACAACCTTATGTACAACAGAATGAAACATTCCCTCATCGCATGTCACACTCAAGGTCACCAGCATGTTCAAGTCCATCACTGCAACTACTGTGCCAGTCCATCTCACTGAAGGTCTCCCATACCCTTGTCCTCCTTCACCAAACACAATTCCCTCTTTAGCGATGGATCCCTCCTGATAGTGTGTTCCCAGTAAGGATGGTGTGCATTCAAAGGCTTTACCAGCTGGCTGTTCTCTTTTCTGTTGGGATCCACGTAAAGTATCTAACAGCCCATCCTGAACACCGAGCAGGTCCGGGAGAGAAGGAGGAGGAAGACAGTTGGACTCTTTTTGGAGAAGAGGAAACTGGTGGTGCAGTGGTTAAGTGCTACACCTGCTAACTGAAAGGCTGACAGTTCAAACCCACCAGGTGCTCCTTGGAAACTCTATGGGGTAGTTCTTCTCTGTCCTGTAGGGTCCCTATGAGTCAGAATCGATTCAAAGGCCATGGGTTTGGTTTTTTGGTTTGGAGAAGAAGACATACAGACTAATTGCTGAGCTAAGAATTAGCATTAAAAAAACAGGAACAACAACAACCAGCAATGTGGAGTGGGCAGAAAGTGGCAGTCCCCTCCTGTCACTAGGGCCTTTCTGAACCCATGTACCCAACACCGCTTACCGTTGGCTCACTCTGCATTTGGCTCACATACAATCTGTGCCAACACTGGGCCCAGCTTTTCCAGCTTCTGCTCCTGTGCCCACAGCGCTGATTTCTGCTTATCCTAGTTCTGAGCCCCGGCAAATTGGGCCCATCCACATTCAGACCCCCTGATGAGGCCTTCCTCAGTGCACTTCCTCACCGTGCCAGTGTGAGTCCTCTTGACCCCACGCTGTCTGCTCATGGAATCGTCGTCATTATGTCCATTTACGTTCACCTCAGTTAGATGCTCCTGTTCTGCTTTTCCTTGTAAAACATAGCTTTGACCTTCTAGGATATAAACGTAGTATTGCTTTTGTTGATGACACGTCTTTGCCTAACTGCTCTGTGAAAGAGTAGAGATTGCCTTGTACAGAGCCAGGCAACCGCTTGTCCTTTCCAAAATGCCCTGAATGACAACGTGGAGTGATGGGGAGGGTAGCATGGGGAGGGAGGTGGTGGGGTTGGCTGTCGTGACCTGCAGTTCATGCTGTCCTACCTCTGAGAACATGGTGAGCGGCTGTGTGCCTGGGGTTGCTGGGGTGGTGCCCACGGTGGTTCCAGAGTCTCCTGCTGCACTCGAGGGCAGTTGAGTGCCAGACTAGCCGTCTTACAAGCCCACTGCCGTCAAGACTGGCTCATGATGGCCCTGGAAAGTTCTAAGGCAGTATGGAAGTAGGCTGCCACATCTTTCTCCTACTGAGTGGCTGCTGGGCTCAACCTGCTGGTCCTTTGGTTAGCAACTGAGTACTTTAAACACTGAGCCATCAGGGCTACTGGTCCCACAAGCAAACCAAAGCGTTACCACTGAGTCCGTTCCAACTCATGGTGACCCTACAGGGCAGAGGAGAACTGTTCCACAGGGTTCCTGGGGCGCAGCTGGTGGATCTGAGCTGCTGACTTTCTGGTCAGTGACTGAGCTCTTCACCACTGAGCCCCAGGGCTCTTCCGCAGTCCTGTAGCACGTCATCCTCCTCTGATTTTACACGAAGGTCACAGCCCTGGCAGCTGGGCAATGAGCATCCCTCCTCTTCAGTACGTGGGTGTTTGCTTTTATATTTGTGACTGTTCAGTTAATGCAGGAATGTCTTTGTGTGGGAAAATCAGATAATACAGGTAAAGCTCAAGTTCCCCTCAGCCTCTTCCAGCCCCTAGACTCTCCTCCTGAGGTAATGACCGCCAGGACTCAGGATGCACCTTTCCAGGTCTTCGTGGCTGCATGCGCACACACAGACAGGAGCCTGGTTTTTTTACCTAAATGCTGCTGTGTTGTAAGCATTTGTTCTACAACTCGTTGTTCATTTAACAGTATATTTTGGAGGCTTCCCATGTATGTACGGATCTGCTTTTTAGTTGTCACATAATCAGTACTCCTTGGTGCCAGTGGCACGACCCTTTCTTATGTAGCCTGTACGGGGAGCACCATCACGGACGGTGCTGCGGTGAGCGTCCTCATGCCTGCCCCCTTGCTCACAGGAGTGGGTGGGATCGTCAGCCCACTGTGGAGGGCTGGAGCTCTCAGGAGGCTCTTCTCTCTCTAGTCTTGCTTCTTGAAAGGGATTGGCTAGTGAGCGACGTATGTCCTAAATCAGAGGAGTGAGTGTGAGCCCTGGCCTGCTGAGGGCTGGCTGTGTTAGAGAAGCGCAGCTGAGAGCCAGTGAAGGGCCGCTGAGGCAGCTTGTTTGAACTGGACAGCTTTCCGCAGTCCGGAATCTACTTCCGCTTCCTGACTCAGCCTGGCTGAGAAGGAATGTTGTCTGTCTCAGTACCCCAGAGCACTGAAGTGAACTGTCACCTTGTGCTGGGTCCTCCGGTTCTGCCCCAGAGCTGTCCAGGCATGGTTACAGAGTAGTGTCATCTGGACACTGGGGGATTTGGGCGTGTGCTCCCTGTGTGTGGGATTGTATAGCAGGTGGAAATAGCTGGTTTGTGCCACTAATTGAGCTAGTATGTAAGTGTAACACAGGGTGATGAAGGACAGTAGAGGAGATGAGAAAGAGAGCGATGAAGGACGTTCCCCCAAAGAGCAGTGTGGTCGAGGCGCAGCAGCGGGGCAGCGTCTGTGATGGCTTTGGCCGTCGGTGGTGCCCGAACCACAGGAGGCAGCTCTGTGTTGTGGTTCTCCTCACCTGAGGGCCCTGCCCCAGGTGTTTGCTCCATTAAATGATGGTAAGGGTTACTGTGCCCTCCACTAACTCTCCCAGACTAACTACAGCACCCCTTCGGAGATCATAAGGGCCCTGGTGGCGCCGTGGGTAAGCACTCAGCCGCCAACCAAAAGCCCTTTGGTTCAATCCCGCCAGCTGTTCTCCTGGAGAAATGGGTGGCCGCTTGCTTCTGTAAAGATCTATAACCTTTGAAACTCTACAGGGGCAGATCTTCTGTGTCCTGTAGGGTCACTATGAGTTGGAATCAGTGGGAATGGGTTTGGTTTGGGGTTTACAGTGCTCCAAGAAAGCGCTCTTTCTAGAGGTGTCGCTCCGGTCTGTCTGCAGTGTCACTGTGTTCACAAGTTCTTAGCGGTGGGCCATGGGGGACAGAGCGCTGACACTGTCCCGGCGGCGTGGTCAGTAGACATGTATCAGTCACAGAATGAGCAGCAGGTGTCATCATCTGCCTAGGCTGCCCAGAGCTAGGCTCCCATCCACAGGGTTAGGTGACATCCAAGGACACCCCAATTCCTGTCTAAACCCGACCCCATTGCCGTCACATTGATCCCAACTCCTAGCAGCCCTGCGGGTCAGAGAACCCCCCAGGCAGCGTCTGGCAGCTTTGAAGTGTTGGCCTTTTCATAGCAGCCATCACACTGAATCACTACACCTCCAGGGCTAAAAAAAAATGCTGTCAAGTCAATTCTGGCCCATAGTGACCCTGTAGGACAGAGAGCTGCTCCGTATAGTTTCCAAGGAGTACCTGGTAGATTGGAACTGCCAATTTTTTGGTTAACAGACATAGCACTTAACCACTACACCAGGGTTTATCCCTGGGGTTGGGAGGAGGTTAAATACTGGTAGTAATCAGACAGCCATAGCTGTGTGCCAGGTAGCATGTGGAGAGAGCAGGTGGGGGAGGGCAAAAGGGGGCCATAAAAGTGGGAGAGCCTTGGGGCAGTGGGCATCATTTACTGCCCTAGTTCAGGCTATTAGATTTGCTGGCACCAGAGAACAGCCCTCCCTGCTTGACCCCACTAAGACAGGGTTCTGGGTTTCTTCATAGGCAGTCACCTTCCCCCTAAAGCACATACTGTGTCTATTAGGAGCCAGGGAGATGGTGAGGGTACAGTTACAGCACCCCTGAGCACCTAGCACTGACTAAGACCCCAGTTGTGCTCAGAGCTCAAGGTATCACTCTTAGACACGCAGGGCAGAGGGTAACGGAGCAGTCCCAGTGGTTAGGGTGTTTGCCAGCTGTGTGTAAGTTGTTCTATTGAGAACATCTTTTTCAATGAACGGTTAGAGTAAAGGCGTGTTTCCTGTTTGTGTGTGTTGGGCTCAGCATGTATTCACTGAGCCCCCTTCTGAAGACAGCCAGAGAATCTGGCTCATGGAATACCTAAAAAGACAGATTTTGTGTTAAATTTTTGTGCAAATGTAGAACCAAAAGACTATCAGTGTGTGAGTGATTTTTGCAGCCCTGGTGACGTAGTGGTTAAGAGCTATGGTTGCTAACTGGAAGTTGGCAGTTTGAATCTGCTAGGTGCTCCTTGTAAAATCTTTGGGACAGTTATTCTCTGTTATATAGGGTTACTGAGTTGGAATTGACTCAACAGCCACAAGATCTGCTTTTTATTTCTTTTTTAAACTGTGCTCTTCGTGTGTGAGAATGACCCTGTGAGATAATGATACCTCACAGCTGAGGCTCTTGGAAGCCCTGCCGGCCCGTCTTTGCACTCGCCTCACCCCTGCCCTGCCTACCCTCCACCCTTTACGCACCCTGTACATTCTGTGTAAATGGAATCCTACAGGATGGTTTTCTGCCTGGCGTCCCCCACTCAGCATATTGTTTTTGAGGTTTATCTGTGTAATGGCATGTGTCAGAACTTCATTCCTTTCTAATTGCCAAATGGCACTCCATATGTGGCTGTACCACATTCTGTCTGTCTGCTGATGCACACTGGAATCAGTCCCATTTTTGAATAATGTTATGGGAAAAAAGGCTGTTGTGAACAGGACTTGGGTTGGACATGTGTTTTCATTTTCCCTATGTGGATATGTAAGAGTGGAGTTGCTTAGTTATGTGATGCTCCTGTGTTTAACATTCTGAAGGACTCCCCAACTTTTCTAAAGTGGCCGTACCATCTTAGGATTCTGCTAACGAAAGGTTTCCATCCCCCTGCACCCTCACCGTCACTTGTTATTCTCTGGCTTGTTAATTATAGCCCTTCCTGTGTGCACTGGTGTCCTGTTGTGGTTTTGATTTGCATTTGCCTGTTTGGTTTGTTGGTGAAGTGCACTGATTGATTTTCAAATGTTAAATCAGTCTTGCATTTCTGGGGATGTAACCCACTCAGTTACAGTTAACTATCTTTTTAATATATCACTGGATTTCACTTGGTAAAACTTCAGCAGAAATTCTTTTATGACAGTCATTAGTTTGTAACTTTCTTGTAATGTTTCAGCCTGATTTTGGTATCAGAGTAATACTGGCCTCATAAACTGAACTGAGAAGTGTTCTTGCCTCGTCTATGTGGTCTTTTTGAAGAGGGTCTGTAGAACTGGAATTATCTCTTCTAACTTATGGTGGAATTCATCAGTAACAACATCTGGAACTGGAGATTTCTTTGTGGAAAGATGCTTATAAATTCAATTTATTTTATGTACATATGACATCGGACACTTAAGTCCATGAACTTAATTGTTCTAAGTGCTACCTACCTGATTGCTGAATATCACTATGGTCACCTTCGAAGTCCTCCCTTGGGGAGCCACACACCAATGTCATCACCTAGTCCACCCTGCAAAGCAATTTTGGGACTCTTTGTGGAATGGCTATTGCACATAGTGGCAATTTCACGAACTTAATTGTCTGGTTGTCTGTGATAGAATTTTTGGCCAGTAAACAAATAACTGTATTGGAACATCCTCCTTACTCATCTGGTCCAGTACCCGATGACTTTTTTCTTTACTCAAAGGTAAAGGAAACATTAAAAGGAACGCATTTTGGTGACATTCAGGACATCCAGAGTAGTACAACAACAGCTCTGACGGCCATTCCAGAAAGAGCTCCAGAAGTGGTTTGAAGGGTGGACGAGGCGCTGGTGTCAGTGCACAGCTTCTCAAGGGGCGTGCTTCAAAGGTGACCGTAGTGATACTCAGCAGTGAGGTATGTGACACTTTTTCTGGGATGAGTTTGTGAACTTAATTGTCGGTTCTCATAGAAATGCTTAATGTGGCTTATTCCTTCTTGAGTGAGCTTTGTTTTTGTCTTTTAAGGAATTTGTCCATTTTATCTAAGTTGTTAAATTTGCTATCTTGATACCCCGTTGTTACCCTTTTAATGTCCACAGAATTTGTACTGATATCTTCTCTTCCATTTCGGTTATTGGTTATTTGTATTTTCTCTCATTCTTTCATTAGTCTGGGAATTAATACACATTAAGGTGTGCATTAATTTTACTGATCCTTTCAAAGAATCAGCTTTTGGTTTCACTAGTTTCTCTTATTTTTGTTTTCAATCTCACTGATTTCTGCTGTTTCCTTTATTATTTGATTCATTCTCCTTATTTTGCTTTTTTTCTAATTTCTTGTGGTAAAAGCTAGTATCACTTAACAGAGACTGTTCTTTTTATCTGATAGAAGCATTTAACACTGACTTTTCCCTTCAGCTGTATCCCACATTTTTCTATATGTTGCCTATATTCCCCCCTGTATGTTGTGTTTTTGATTCAGTTCAAAATATTAAAAAAAAAAAAAAAAAATTCCCTTGGGTTAAAGAGGTTAAAAAATCCCCCAGAGATTTTTTTTGGGGGGGAACCCATGTGCCCTTGAAATGTGTGTTAATTTTCAAATATTTGTAATGTTACTGATTTGTATTTCACTCTAGTTGCACATACTTTGTGTGATTTCATTCCATTTAAAATATTAAGGTTATTTTTTATGACCCAGAGTATGGTTTATCGTAATAAATTATGATAATTCATTACACTTGAAAATAAGGTGCCTTTTACCATTATTAGATGTAATGTTTCTTGAATTTCAGTGAGTTTAAGTTGATTAATAGTATTACTCAAGTTTTCTGTATGTCCTTGCTAGTTTCCCTCAACTTGTTAATTTTAAGAGGGGAGTGTTGAAACTTCCAATTTTAATTGTGTATTTCTCCTTTCAGTTCTATCAGTTTTTCCTTTTGTGTTTTGAAGGTCTGTTCTTATGTGCATAAACATTTAAGTTGATGTCCTCTTCATGAATTGGCCCCTTCATCACTCTGAAATGTCCTTTTATATTACTGCTAAAATTATTTGTAAATCTACTTTGATATTAATATAGAAGTTCTGGCTTTCTGTTGACTACTGTTTGAATGCTGTATCTTTTTTCTGTCCTTAACTTTTAATCTATATGTGACTTTAAAGCATTGTTATTGTTAGGTGCTGTCCAGTTGGTTCTGACTCATAGCACCCCTTTCTGCAGTGGAAGGAAACCCGGCGCAGGCCTGTTCCATCGCACAGTTGTTGTTGTGCTTGAGCCCGTTGTTGCAACCGCTGTACCAGTCCACCTTGCTGAGGGTCTTCCTCTTTTTTGCTGACCTTGTACTTTTCCAGGAAATCAGGGTGGCGTAGAGGGTGAGTGCTATAGCTGCTAACCAGAAGGTGAGCAGTTCAAATTTGCCAGGTGCTCCTTGAAAACTCTGCAGGGTAGTTCTGCTCCATCTGTAGGATCACTATGAGTCAGAACTGACTCTATGGCGTCGAAGCATGTCTTTTTCTAGGGAATGATCCCTCCAGACAACATATCCAAAATAGATGAGACAAAGTCTCATTTTTCTCACTTCCAAGGAGCATTCTGGCTATACTTCTTCTAAGACAGATTTGTTTGTTCTTCTGGTATATTCAATATTCTTTTTTTTTTTTAATTGTGATTAAGTACGTGTATACAATCCAAATTAAATTTGCATGCCCGCCTATCTGCAGCTCCTTCTACTCTCCTTGCCTGGTGACAAGGAGCATATATATGTCACATCCTCTTAACAATCTCCTGTCCCCTCCTCTCGACCCTCTTCTCCCACTTCTAGTAAGACACCAGTAGGACAGCATCCTGTGGATGCATGGAACCATAAAGTACACACACCATATGGTCACACTGTGTCCCTAAGTCCAGTCCATTCCTGTCCGAAGAGTTGACCTCAGTCATGTTTTCTGGTCAGGAGCAGCAGCAGGTCTAGGGGCCATGCTCTTAGGGGAACCGCCAGGCCACCAGACAATCAATTGTGGCCTTTTAGTGGAGTTCTTGATATGCACCCCTCTTTTTCTCATGATGCCACTGGGACTCGACATTGTGTGCCCCATCGTGGCTGTCTTTGGTGGTGGCCGGGCACCATATGGTTCTTCTGGTCACATGTTGATACGGTCACCCATTCACATGGGTCCTGTCTCCTGGGCTCTGTTTTCCTTGTGTCTTGGTTGTTCTTGGTGATCATCTGTTCCAGATGAGTGGGGACCATTTGGTGTACATCAGATGGCAGCTTGCTGGCTTTTAAGACCCCAGATGCCACTCAGCAATATGGGTGCAGAAGACTCTCTTAGCAATAGGCTAGTTACGTCAACTGGCCTCGATGTTCCCTGAGAGCATGGTCCACAGACCCCTACCCCTGCTACTCCATCCTTGCAATATTGGGTTAAGATTAGAAGAGTTTTCAGTTTATGTTGAAGTCCAGTTAAGTTGATCTTTCTACTGTGTACTGCTTTTACCAACCAGATTTCTATCAAGTATCTATAACCAGTCCTCTCTCTCCTTCCCTTCCCTTGCAGCCATCAGAGAGTCTTTTCTTCTGTAATGAGTCTATTTTTAAGTCCTTATAGTAGGAGTCTCCTACAATATTTGTCCTTGTGCTGCTGACTGGTTTCACTCAGCATAATGTCTTCCAGTTGAAACCAGGTTATGAGATGCCTCCTAAAACCATCATTGTTCGTTCTCATTGCCTAGTGCTCCATTGCATATACATACCGTAGACTGTTTATCCATTCATCTGTTGTTGGTCATCTGAGTTGATTCCATCTTTTAGCTATTATGGACTATGCTGCAATAAACATTCATGTGCATGTATCTGTTCGTGTGAATGTCCTTGATTCTGCAGGATATAGTCCAAGCAACGGGATTACTGGACCAAATGGTATATCTATTTCCAGCTTTTGAAAGAAGCACCAGATTGCTTTCCAGAGAGGTTGTACTATTTTGCAATCCTACCAGCAGTGTAGGAGAGTTCCCATTTCTCCACAGCTTCTCCAGCATTTGTTGTTTTGTGTTTTCTGGGTCATGGCCAACCTTGTTAGGTTGGGATGGTATCCCATTGTAGTTTTGATTGGGATTTCTTTAATAGCTAATGATCATGAGCATTTCCTCATGTGTCTTTTAGCTGCCTGAATATCTTGTTTAGAGAAGTGTCTGTCCATCTCCTTTGCCCATTGCTTAATTGGGTTATTTACCTTTTTCTTGTTGCTATTTTGCAGTACCTTGTAGATTATGAAGATCAGACATCAGTCCAACATGTAATTGCCAAATATTTTTTCCCATTGTGTAGGTGGTCTTTTAATTCTTTTGATAAAGTCTTCGGGTGAGCAGAAGCGTTTGGTTCTTGCCAAGCCAACCCAAGTGCCGACTGTACCCATTTATCTATTTTCTGTTGATTGTGCTTTGTCTGTCAGATTTTGAAGTCTGTCTAAGCTGTGTATTAAAGTTCCCATTGTTGATTGTATTTTTTCTTGCATGATCTTTATCATTTTGGGTTTGATATTTAGGTCTTTTATCCATCTTGAGATAGTTTTTGTGTAAGATGTGAGATATGGGTCTTGTTTCAATTTTTTGCAAATGGATATCCAATTTTGCCAGTACCATTTGTTACAAAGATTGTTTTGACCCCGCTTTACAGTCTTAGCATCTTTGTCGAGTATCAGCTGTTCACAAGAGGATAGTGGCATTTCTGGGGTCTCGACTGTGTTCCGTTTGTCTATATGTCTCTTTTTGTACCAGTACCAGGATGTTCTGACTACTGTGGCAGTGTAATAGATTCTAAGGTTGGGTAGTGTGAGGCCCCCCACCGGGTTCCTCTTCTTCACTAGTACTTGACTTATCTGGGGTTTCTTCCCTTTCCAAATAAAGTTGGTGATTTGTTTCTCCATCTCATTAAAAAATGACAGCGGCATTTGCATTGTATATGTAGAGTGCTTTGGGTAAAATTTCACAATGTTAAGTCTTCCTATCCATGAGCAGGGTAGGTTTCTCCATTTATGTAAGTTTCTTTTGGTTTCTTGCAGGAAAGTCTTGTAGTCCTTTGTATAGGTCTCTTATTTCCCTAGTTAGACTTATTCCTAGGTATTTTATCTTCTTGGGGGCTATAGTAAATGATATTGATTTGGTGACTTCTTCTTTGATGATCACTTTGTTGGTATAAAAGAATCCTACCGACTTACTTATGTTTGTCTTATACCCTGATACTTTGCTGAACTTTTCTATTAGTTCAAGTAGGTTACTTATGGATTCTTTAGGGTTCTCTGCGTATACAATCATATTGTTATCGTCTGCAAATAGGGAGATTTTTACTTTGCTGATGCAGATGCCATTTATTTGTCTTGTCTAATTGCTATGACTAGACCTTCTAATACAATGTTGAATAGAAGTGGTGAGAGTGGGCATCCTTGTCTAGTTTCTGTTCTCAAAGGGAATTCTTTCAGTCTCTCACTATTCAGGTTGAGGTAGGTGGTTGGCTTTGTGCAGATGCCCCTTATTGTGTTGAGGAATTTCCCTTCTGTTCCTATTTTGCTGACAGGTGTTGGACTTTGTCAAATGCCTTTTCTGCATCAGTTGACAAAACCAGGTGATTCTTATACTTTGTATTATTTATGTGGTTGATCACATTAATTGTTTTTCTGATGCTGAACCAGCCTAGCATCCCTAGTATGAATCCAACTTGTTCATGATGAATTGTTTTTATTTTTTTGATATGTTGTTGAATTCTATTGGCAAGGATTTTGTTGAAGATTTTTGCATCTAGGCTCATGAGTGATATTCATCTGTAATTTTCTTTTTTTGTGGGATCTTTCCCTGGCTTTGGTATCAGGGTTATGTTGGCTTCATAGAATGAATTTGGGAGTATTCCATCCCTTTCTAGTTTGTGAAATAGTCCTAGTAGTATTGGAGTTAACTCTTCTCTAAAAATTTTGTAGAATTCTCTCGTGAAGCCATGTGGGCCAGGAATTTTTTTGGTTGTTTTTTTTTTTTTGTTGATTTTTTCAATATCTTGAAAAGATGTTGATGGGTTTGTTAGGTTATTCTACTTCTCCTTGTGATAATTTTGGTAGGTGACTTGAATCTAGAAATTTGTCCATTTCGTCTAGATTTTCAAATGTGTTCAAGTACAGTCTTTCATAGTATTTTGTTGTGATACTTTTGATTTCAGTTGGGTCTGTTGTGACATCTGCCATCTCCTTTCTTATTAGGGTTATTTGTTTCCCTCCTGTTTTTCTTCTGTAAGTTTGCCAGTGGTTTGTCAATTTTGTTGATCTGTTCAGAAAACCAACTTTTGGTTTTGTTAATTTTTTTTCAGTTGTTCTTCTAGTCTCTAATTCGTTTAGTTGTGCTCTAATCATTATTATCTGTTTTCTTCTGGTGGCTGAGGGACTCCTCTGTTGCTCTTTTTCTACTTGTTCAAGCTGTAGCATTAATTCTTTGGTTTGGATCCTCTCTTCCTTTCAGATGTGTGCATTTATAAAGATAAATTGACCTCTGAGCACTGCTTTTGTTGTATCCCATAAGTTCTGGTAGGATGTGTTCTCATTCTCATTTGATTCTATAGATGTCTTTATTTCATTCTTGATTTCTTCTATAACCCATGACTTTTTGAGCAAGGCATTGTTCAGTTTCTATGTGTTTAGATTACTACCTATGCCTTTTCTGCTATTGATTTCAACTTTTATGGCTTTATGGTCCAAGAAGATGCTTTGCAATAATTCAGTGGTTTGTATTTTGTTGAGACTTGCCCTATGTCCTAACACATGGTCTATTCTGGAAAACGTTCCACGTGTATTGGAGAAAAAGGTGCACTTATCTGTTGATAGATAAAAACTTCTGTATATGTCGATGACGTCTAATTGGTTAATTGTTGCAATAAGATCTTTGTCTTTACTGAGCTTTTTTCTTGACGATCTGTCCATTACTGAAAGTGGAGTGTTGAAGTCTCCAACTATTATTGTGGAGGAATCTATCTCATTTTTCAATATAGTTAGTGTTTGTTTGATGTATTTAGATGCTCTCGTATTTGACGCATGAATATTTAATGTTGTTAAGTCCTGCTTATGTATTGAACCTTTTAGCTATAAATTGTCCACAATGGTGGATTTTACATTACAATGTATTGTATTTGAGATTAGTATTGCCACACCTACTCTTTGGTATATGTTGTTAGCTTGGTATACATTATTCCATCCTTAATTTTCAGTTTGTTCATATCTTTGAGTCTAAGGTGTTTTTCTTATAAGCAACATATGGACGTGTTATGTCTTTTGATCCAGGATGTCACTCACTGTCTCTTTATTGGAGCATTCAGTCTGTTTACATTCAGTGTAATTATTGATAGGTATGTGTTTAGTGCTGTCATTTTGATGTATTTATTTTTGTGTTGATGTTTTATATGTTGCTTTTAATATTCTGCTCTGGGTCATCCTTCTTTATGGGTTGACTTTTCATCTTTCTCAGTGTTGGTTTTGTGTTTGTTGAGACTCCTGTATGATGTTTCTTATTTTGATATGTTGAATTTTTATTGTGCTTTGCAGCTACTCTTATGATCCCCCAATATTCTAAGTTTAAACCCAATTTTAACATCTGCATATCTTTTTGAGTTCCTCTCTATTAGAAAAGACTCTAACTACAGTAGTATATCCCTCTTTGTCGTGTGATAGTATCACAGTTTTCATTATACAATCACTGATTTCCTTCTTTTAATGTTGTAGCTCTGACTGAGTTGTGTGACTTCTGTAACTGAATAGGATTCTGGATGCTGTGTACCGTGTTAACTCCTTAAGAATAGTATTGTTTTTCTAAGCAAAGAGCTTCTTTCAGTATTTCTTGTAGTTTTGGTTTGGTTTTTACAAAGTCTTTAAGCTTCTGTTTGTCTGCAAATGTCTTAATTTCATCTTCGTGTTGGAGGGACAGTTTTGCAGGATATATAATTCTTGGTTGAAAGTTTTTTTCCTACAAGTCTTTGAATGTGTCATCCTACTGCCTCCTTGCCAACCTCATTTCTGCCAAGAAGTCTGATGAAAGCCTACGGAACTTTCCTCTGAATGTTAGCTTTGCTTTGAGCCTTGCTGCTTTTAATAGCCTCTGTTTATGTTTCATTTTATCCTTGATTATAATATGGCTTGGTGTCTTTTTGGGGGGTCTGCTTTTTGTGGTATTCAGTATGTACCTTGGAAGTCTATGTTCTCTTCTTTCATAATTTCAGGGAAGTTTTCTGTCAGCAACTCAGCAACAATACTCTTTGTGTTTTCAGCAATCCCACCCCATTCAGGAACTCCAGTTGTTTGCAGATTATTCCTTTTAATAGACTCCCACATGTTTCTTAATGCTTCTTCAGTTTTTCATATTTCTTTTCTCTGTTTTCTTGTCATGAATGCTGGTGTCAGTTGCTGTATCCTCAAGGTCACTAAGTCTGACTTCTATCTCCTCAATTCTGCTCTTTTGGCTTTGGATTGAATTGTCTAATTCTGTAATTTTGTTATCTGCTGGATTTCAGATTGTTGATGTTCTATTGGTTCAAATAGCTTGCTTAATTTTTCATTTTACTTTGCTGCATTTTGTTTAGTCTCTAGAAGGGCTCTCTATATAATTCTTTTGTGTTTAACCTCCAATAGTTTCTGAAGGGCTTCTTCATCTGGGAAGTTTTTTGCTTGTTTATTTTGGGAATTTTCTGGAGCCTGATGGGCTGTTTCTTTACATGGTTAGAAATAGTTTGTTGCCTTTGCACCACCTGCAGGCTATTCAGTTTCTCTGGTGTTACCTCAGCAGGAGCTGAGGCATGGTTCTGAGAAGGGAGTTGGTCACCAACTACCTTAGTGTACTCTAGTGACTGGCCCCAACGGCCACTCTAAGGTGTCAGGCTCCATCTCCTGGCTGGGAAAAATGACACCCTACTTATAGAGTCACTGGGGGACCATCAGCCAACCCTATGCTGTGGGTCAGTGAAGGCTGGAGGAGATGCCGCCAGGATGCTCAGCAGTTATTTCTCCATACAGTCTTATTTGAAAAAGCTGGGAGCTGTCTAGCAGCTGCTGAAATCAGTCAGGCTGTCAAGTGTGGCAGGCCCCACCTTCCAGCTGATAACAAAAGCACCTCTTCATCTGTCCTCAGATGTTATGACAGAATTCAAAGTAGGGAGGGGTTATGGCCTTGCTGCCATCCTCAGCCAGGTCCCACCCATAGATAACACTGTCCTAAACAGCCTTTCTGCTGGAAAGGTCCTTTCCAGACTGACACTGCTTCTCAGCTTGGGAGTCAGCCCCTGTTGAGTCCTCCCATTGGGTGACTCTGCTTCCCAGCCCACCAAGAAGGCATCCTGGCCGAGCTGCCTTTCCTGCCACACGACTGCCACATCTATGGTGCAGCTCAGAAAAGAGAGGGTGGAGGGGCAGTTGTGCCCCCACTCAGCAGCCGGGCTCTCAAAAAGTGGCTATCCTACAAATTGTCTCTCGGATCTGACTCGACGGCACTTGGCTTGGCTGGCTGTGCTATGTGCTGTTTACTTAAGCACTGCATTTCAGGGTATTTGCTGGCTCGTGCCCATCCCCTACCTCTCAGATAACAAAGAAGGCGTCAGTGTCTGCAGTGCACCCAAACAGTAAGTCAGCAGGAGCGGGGCTCAGTGTGCACTGCCTCATGTTGGAGAGAGGTAGTTTTCCATTTAGTGGCACGTAGTCCAATCTGACAACTCTATACCACATCCTAGGGCTCCCTGGGTATCCAGAGTGCTCCATTCAGTTATCATTCCAGGCCTTAGTTCTCAGAGGGAATTGAAGAGATGTGTGTCTGGTCCACCATCATCTGTATTCAGTATTCTTTGCTAACACCATAATTCACAGTCATCAGTTCTTCAGTCTTCTTTTTTTGTTCAACTTTTGCATGCATAAGAGGTGACTGAAAACACTGTGGCTTGGGACAGGTGCACCTTAGTCCTTAAGTGATATCCTTGTTTTTAAACATTTTAAAGAAGTTGAACTTAAAGCAGGTTTCTTTAAATATAAAAAGATTTATATAAAAAGATTTATAATTAACATACAATGGGATGTTACTATTTTATCCAATCTACAGTCTCTGTTTTTCTAATTGAATTATTGAGACTATTGTCATTTTTTGTGATTATTGATATGGTTGGGTTTCAATCCACTGTCTTGCTGTTTATTCTCAATTTTTCCATCTGTTCTTTATTCCTTTTTTCCCTCTTTCCCTGCCTGTTTCTGGATTGAGTTTTTATTGTGCATTGCGCTTGTCATGGATTGAATTATGTACCCCCCAAAATGTGTGTAGCAGTTTGACTGGGCAGTATTGTGTAGTTGTCCTCCAAACCTGTGACTTCTGATGAATGTGCTCCGTTACACTCGGCTCCCTTCTTGGCATGTCTATCTCCCTGTGTACTGATTCATGAGTTATTGTTAACACTATTATTTCAGCATTGTGTATGCTATAATAGTTGCCATAACCCATAAAAACCAAGCCCACTGACAGTGGGTCAGTTCTAACTCCTAAATGGTTGTTCTTCATTGCTGCATTCCTCTTAGTGTCGTCTTTCACCTTGATCATGTGTGCTATGTTCTCCCATATTGTGCTGTCTTTCCTTTCACCAGTATTAATATGAGTCAACTGTCCATTTGGTAATTTTTCCTCCCTTCCCCTCCCATCCCTGGTAACCATCAACTTTTTTTTGTTTTTCTTTATGTAAACCCTTTTTTGTTACCTTATAATAGTGAATTTATCTAGTGTCTGTCCTTTGTGATTCATTTATTTCACTCAGCATAATATCCTCCAAATTCATCCATATTGTGAGACCCTTCGTGGATTTGTCATTATTCTTTACTGTGGCATAGTGTTCCATCATGTGTATGTATCAAAGTTAATCCATTAATCTTCTGGTGGGTACTTAGGTTGCTTCTACCTTTTTGCTTCTGTTAATAATGCTGCAGTGAACATGGACATGTCTAATCATGCCATGGTTCTTATTTCTTCATGGCACATACCTACGAGTGGGATTACTGAATCATATGATATTTCTTTTTCTAACTTTCTGAGGAAACACCATACTGGTTTCTATAGTTGTACCATTTTGTGTTCTCACAAGTGGTGTATAAGCGTTCAGTCTCCCCACAACCTTGCCAACATTGTTTTTTCGCATTACTCCCAGTAATGTCAGAGTGAGATGGGTATCTCTTTGTACTTTTGATTTGCATCTCTCTGATTGCTAAATGATCGCAAGCATTTCTTCATGGTATTTGTTAGCAGCTTGAATGTTTTCTTTGGTGAAGCATCTGTTCGTATCCTTTGCCCATTTTTAATTGAATTATCTTTTTTTGTTAAACTTTCTATAAAAGTTTTGTTAGACTTTTCTATAAATTTTAGAGATTAGATCCCTGTTTAGTAGGTCGTAGACAATTATTTCTGTTTCCCAATCTGTAGGTCCCCTATTGACTCTTTTGGAAAAGCCTTTTGTTGATTGTAACTGCTTAATTTTAGGAGATCCTGTTTATCTAGTTCATTTTCTTCCACGTGTACATTTTTAGTTATGTTTCATATTCTGTTTATGCCATATATTAGGGCTCCTAGCATTGTCTCTATTTTTTCTTGAGTGCTCTACTTATAGTTTTAGGTTTTATATTTAGGTCTTTGATCTATTGGGGTTAGATTTTATATATGGTATGAGGTATGGGTCCTGTTTCATTTTCTACAGATATCTATCCAATTTTGCCAGCACCATGTGTTGAAAAGACATTTCTCCATTCAGTAGACTTTGGTCCTTTGTGGAAGATCAGCTGTCACAGGTGGATAGATTTATGTCTGAGTTCTCTGTTCTGTTCCACTGGTCTATGTGTATGTTGTTTTATCAGTACCAGGCTGTTCTAAGATCAGGTAGTGTGAGGCCCCCAACTCTTTTTTCTTTTTTAATAAAGCTTTATATATTTGTGGGCTCTTTCTCTTTAGTGATTAGTTTTTCCATTTGGTTGAAGAATAGCATTGGGATTTGGATTAGAACGGCATTATATTAGCGTGTTGCTTTGGGTAGAAACCCTGGTGGCATAGTGGGTTAAGTGCTACGACTGCTAACCAAAAGGTCAGCAGTTGAAATCTGCCAGACACTCCATGGAAACTCTATGGGGCACTTATACTGTACTTGAGGCTTGCTGTGAGTCGGACCCAACTCATCAGCAGAGGGTTTGGTTTAGGTTTATTGCTTTGGGTAGTACTGACATTTCAACAGTGCTAAGTCTTTCTATTGTAGAGTATGGAATGTTTTTGCATTTATGCCCCTCTTTGGTTTCTTACAGTAGTATTTTGTGGTTTTCTTTGTATAAATCTTTTATGTCTCTGGTTACATTTATTCCTAAGTACTTTATCTTTGAGGTGTTACTGTAAATGGTGTTTTCTCCCCTTTGTTTACGTTTTTAAAGTTCTCTTTGTTAATACAGAGAATTCCATCTGATTTTTTGTGTTGATTTTGTATCCTGCCAATTTGTTGAATCCTTCTGTTAATTTCAGTAACTTCCTTACGGAATCCCTAGGACTTTCTATGTATAGGAAACTATCATCTGTGAATAGGGTTGGTTTGACTTATCAGTTATTTCTTTTTCTTGCCTTATTATTCTTGCTAGGATTTCCATTATAATAATGGTGAATAAGAGTGGTGGTACAGGACATCCTTCTCTGTTTCCAGTTCTCAAGGGGAAGGCTTTCAGATCCTTTCAGGTGAGGATAATGTTGGGTGATGGATTTGTGTAAATTTCACTTATTATCTTTTTGGAATTTTCCATCTACTTCTATTTTGCTGAGAGTTTTTTGTTTTTTTAATAAAGAATATGTGTTGGACTTCATCAGATGCTTTTTCTACATCAGTTTGTTTGATCACATGATTCTTTTTCCTTTGTTTTATTTATGTGATGGATTACATTGATTGATTTTCTAACATAGAACCATCTTTGTGTCCCTGGTATGAATTCCACTTGGTCATGCTGTATTGTTTTTTTTAACGTGGTGTTGAATTATTTTGGCTAGTATTTTGTCAAGAATTTTGTATCTATAATCACAATGCATGTAAGTCTGTAGTTTTCTTTTTCAGTGATGTCTTTGCTTGATGTTGGTGTCAGGCTTATACTGGCTTCATAAAATTTGGGAGTATTCCTTCCTTTTCAGTGTCCCAAAATAGTTTGAATACATGCCAACTCTTCAGTGAATGTTTGGTAGAATTCTCCAGTGAAGCCATCTGGACAAGAACTTTATTTTTGTTGTTGTGTTACCCTTGATGTCCTGAATATCATCAAAATGTCTTCCTTTCAATATTTCCTTTATCTTTGGGTAAAGAAAAAAGTCATTGGGGGCCACGTCAGATGAGTAGGGAGGGTGTTCCAATACAGTTATTTGTTTACTGGCTAAAATCCGCCTACACAATTAAGTTTGTGAACTTGCCACTGTGAACCATGGTCATTCCAGAAAGAGTTCCAAAATTGCTTTGAAGAGTGGAGTAGGTGCTGGCGTCAGTGCATAGCGTCCCAAGGAAAGTACTTCAAAGGTGACCATAGCGATACTCAGCAATGAGGTATGTAGCACTTAGAACAATTAAATTTGCAGACTTGTTCAATCTCATATATCCATGTTTTTTCTCTTCATTGGTGCTGTATGCTGTCAAGTCAGTTCCAACTTGTGGTGACCCTAGAGGACAGGGTAGAACTGTGCTGTAGGTTTCCAAGGCTATCATCTTTACAGAAGCAGATGGCCACATCCTTCTTCTGCCAGGCACTGGTGGTCTGCCCCACTGACCTTTCAGTTAGCAGCTGAGCACTTCACCGCTGTACCACCAGGGCTCCTTTGTTTTCCTCAGCCTTTGTGAGTGTGTGAAGCACACTGACACACTCAGTCCTCATCCACACAGTCAGCTTCCGAAGGCCAGATGATTATGTAAAAGGCCATGTTATGTGAACATAGATCACAAAATGGGTAATGACTGCATCATTACTCAACTGCCAAACCACTGAGAGCCATGGCTCATCCAAGACAACACAGAACCTTCACCACCACAGCCAGTGTGACTCTCACCTTGTGCTTTGTCCTTCATTACTGCCAGAAATATGTTCATGATCAATGGATGGTAGATGTTTTTTACTGTACTTGTAAATGCAAAATGTTGTTTAATGAGGTAGTTGATATGTGAAGAGTAGGCATAATAGCTAGTTCCCTTTGCTAGTTGTCTTTTGTCTTTCATTGCTAGGTCATTTTCGTGATTATTCTCACGATTATAGGATGTGTTTTCCTGTTTTTTTGCATGCCTGGTATACCAGTTATTGGTTTATTGCCCCATGATTCCACATCCACTGTCCATTGCCTGCTTGTGATCCTAAAGCATTTCTCCCTTTCTCTGTTGCCGGCTGGCCCTATGTTGGTGTTTGTGGGTAGAGGGTGTTGGAGGTGAAAGGGGCTCTGACTTGTTTCTCTGCATTTGGACACGTTCCTGTTCCTGCTACTCTGGTGGGCACATGGGTCACACAGGGAGCTCACACCCAGTGACTTTCAGAGACATCTTCTCAGGTGGCTGTCTAGCTGCAGATTCAGCAGCATTCCTGGGTGCCACAGGTGTGGCTGTTGGCAGCCCTGCAGGCCATCTTTGGGAAGGGTCTGCTAGTGTTCATGCCAGTTTCTTGGCAGCTTTCTGGTGACTTGAGCCAGCTGATGCTCCAGCTGGCACTCGCCAAGTACACAGCACTCCACACAGTGCTTCCTAGCTAATGTTGTCAGCACCCTGGCAACCACGCCCTTCCCTAAGTCCTCCCCCTGAGTCCTGGGGTCTCCTCTGCTTAGCTATTCTTTATATTAGACCTTCCTTGTTCATAGTACCATGTGCTTTCTGTCCCCTGATTGAACTCTGACTGACAGACCTGGCAGTTGTTTTTTTTGGAGGGGATGTTGGGGAGAGCAGGGCGTTGTTTTTTTTGTTGGATAGTGAACATTCTGGATTTTAGGTTGTTGCTGGATTTGGTTTTATTCCTTTAAACAGTGTTGGAGTTTGATCTGGCACAGTGTTTAATTCCTTGGAATTGGCTTGGCCCTTCAGAGGCTTGCCTGTAAGCTCTGAGTAGGGAGGCTTAGAGTTGTCTTGAGCCGTTACAGAGGGCAGTGCCCTTCTGAGGATTCTACCCACTGCCTGAGAATCGGAGAGCACTTTCCACGGTGGCTGAGGAACACAGCATAGTCCTATCCCTGTGTGAACCCCCTCTGGGTGCCTGTGTGAACCCTCCGGGTGCCTGAGTGAACCCTCCGGGTGCCTGCGTGAACCCTGGGTGAGGGGCCCACGGGAGAGCCCTAGCGGTATTCCCATGTGAGTCCCGGGGTAGGGTCCCCGGGTGAGCCTTGGGTGTCTGTTCTTGCTGTTCTTTTCCAGCGGCTCTGTCCCCATCGCATCAGTGGTGCTGGCTGTGCTCACACAGGCACAGACAGTCCTTTAGTAGAGCCTTGAGGGCCCTCTGCACCCACAGCCCTGGTGCTCTGAGCAACTTCCTCCTGACCTAAATGCTGCTCTTCAAGTTCTAGCCAACTCAACCTCCCTGACTCCCAAGCTTTCTCCGGGATAAGGAGAATGCTAGGTCAGTTGGAGTCCTCTCCCATACGGCCCCCCGTCCTGAGCTGGCGTGGTCAGAAGGCTATTTGTGCACAGGCCTGTCCTTCCGAGGGGCCGCCCTACAGTGCCTGTTGTCCAGTGACTGAAAACCAGAGTCTCATGTGCTTTCTCCAGCTGTCTGTCATCTCAGGCTACTTGTTACTGGATCTAGAGTGGGTGCAGGAGGAAACGGATGCATGAGGTTGTGTGTCGGGAGCTTGATGGTGTCTCAGGCCAGGTGTGGCTACTGTTCAGCCAGCCAACACTGTCAACTTCCCTTTCTCGTCTCTTCTCTCCTACCAGCTCAGTGAGAACGAGAGCAAGGACGAGGGTGCAGGCTGTGAGGAGGGTGTGCGGCAGCCCGACCCTGAGCCCCTAGTGTTCTCCTGGGGTTCCCGCTCCATGAGGCTGTGTCATCGGTGGTCACTTGAGGCAGCTCCAAAGATCGATGTCCCCTGTCGCCCGGTGCAGAAGAAGCCAGGCAAGAAAAGTCCTGACAGCCCTACCTGCTCTGCTGGCTACAGAGGACAGGCCTGACAAGGCCACCCCTCTCAGGCCACCCTGGCTTTGGGTTGGCAGCAGGCAAGGAGGGAGAGAGCTGACTGGGCTTGCTTCTTGGGCTGGGACCCACCCATAGCCTCAGCTGGCAGAGGTGGCCTGACCGTTCCTGATGGCTGGAGGGCACAAGGTGAGTGGCCTGTGCCTCCTGGGCAGGAATGGGGTGAGGAGAGGCTGGTAGGACCTGGTCCCTGTGGTCAGCCCAGGGCCCTGGGACTCTGGCGGCAGCCATCCCTGCAGCTGCTCTTTCTAGTCTCTGAGAGGAGCCTCAGGCCTCAGGCCTCAGGCTGTAAAACGGGATGTGGGAGGGACTCCCAGTCTGCCTGAATTTGGGGCCCTGGGCATGGACAGGCCCTCTGGGGAGCCCCTCTGGGGTGAGAAGGGGTGGGGATGTGAGCAAGACTAAGTGCAGTGGGCGTGACTCCTTGCTGGCCTGACGAGGTGTCCCAGAAGGCTCTAAGAAGGAAGCCATGGGTGCTGGGGGCGGAGGCACTCAGCTGGGAGCCTTCACATCACTGAGGTCCCCCAATACCACTGAGCCCTCCCACTGCCAAGCCCCCTGATAGCACTGAGCCTCCATTAGCACTGACCCACCTTGCCACCAAGACCCTTTACAGTGTCTCCATGGAATTTCAAAGTAAAGGCAGTCCCCAAGGTACAAATGAGATCCATTCTTAACTGTGTCTTTAAGAATTTGCAGGTACTGAAGAAGGGGCACCCAATGGGAGGCCTCACACTACCCAACCTTAGAACCTATCACGCTGCCACAGTAGTGAGAATAGCCTGATACTGGTACAAAAAGAGACATACAGACCAACGGAACAGAGTCGAGACCCCAGAGATGCCACTATCCTCTTATGAACAGTTGATATTCAACAAAGGCCCTAAGATTGTAAACTGGGGTAAAGACAGTCTCTTTAACAAATGATGTTGGCAAAATTGGATATCCATCTACAAAAAATTGAAACAAGACCCATATCTCACACCTTACACAAAAACTAACTCAAACTGGATAGAAGACCTAGATATCAAACTTCAAACAATAAAGATCATGCAAGAAAAAATACCATCTGCAAAAAATTGAAACAAGACGCATATCTCATACCTTACAAAAAGCTAACTCAAGCTGCATAAAAGACCTAGATATCAAACCTAAAACTATAAAGATCATGCAAGGAAAAATACAGTCAACAATGAAAGCTCTACTGCACAGCTTAGACAGACTTCAAAATCTGACAAAGCACGATCAACAGAAGAGAAAATAGGTAAGTGGGAATTACTAAGAATCAAACACTTTTGCTCATCCAAAGTCTTCATCAAAAGAATTAAAAGACCACCTACAGAATGGGAAAAAATAATATTTGGCAACTATATGTCAGGTCAACGTCTGATCTCCATAATCTACAAGGTATTGCAAAATATCAGCAAGAAAAAGGTAAGTAACCCAATTAAGCAATGAATGAAGGAGATGGACAGACACTTCACCAAAGAGGACATCCAGGCAGCCAAAAGACACATGAGGAAATGCTCACAATCATTAGCTATCAGAGAAATCCAAATCAAAACTACAGTGAGATACCATCTCACCCCATGATCCAAAAAACACAAAGCAACAAATGCTGGAGAGGCTGTGAAGAGACTGGAACTCTCCTACCCTGCTGGTAGGATTGCAAAATGGTACAATCTCTTTGGAAAGCAAGCTGGTGCTTCCTTAAAAAGCTGGAAATAGATACCATTTGATCCAGTAATCCTAATGGATATATGTCCTGCAGAATCAAGGGCAGTCACACAAACAGATACATGCATATGAATGTTTATTGCAGCACAGTCCACAATAGCTAAAAGATGGAATCAACCCAGATGCCCAACAACAGATGAATGGATAAACAATCTATGGTATTTACACTCCATGGAACACTGCGCAATGAGAAAAAACAGTGATGATTTTAGGAGGAGTCTTATAACCTGGTTTCAACTGGAAGACATTATGCTGAGTGAAACCAGTCAGCAGAACAAGGACAAATATTGTGGGAGACCCCTACTACAAGAACTTAAAAATAGACTCATATACAGAAGAAAAGACTCTCTGATGGCTGCAAGGGAGGGGAGGGAGGGAGGGAGAGGACTGGTCATAGATAGTTGATAGAAATTTTGTTGGTGAAAGCAGTGACAGCACACAGTCAAAAGAAGATCAACTTAACTGGACTTCAACATAAACTGAAAACTCTTCTAATCTTAACCCCATATTGCAAGGATGGAGTAGCAGGGGTGGGAGTCTGGAGACCATGTTCTCAGGGGACATTGAGGCCAGTTGGTGTAACTAGCCTATTGCTAAGAGAGTCTTCTGCACCCCATATTGCTGAGTGGCATCTGGGATCTTAAAAGCCAGCAAGCTGCCATCTGATGTACACCAAATGGTCTCAACTCATCTGGACCAGATGATCAGCAAGAACAACAGAGACACAAGGGAAAAAGAGCCCAGGAGACAGAAGGACCCATGTAAATGGGTGACTGTATCAACATGTGACCAGAAGAACCAGGTGGTGCCTGGCCACCACCAGAGACAGCCGTGATGCGGCACACAATGTCGAGTCCCAGTGGCAATATGAGAAAAAGTGATGCACCTCGAGAACTCCACTAGGGAATCGCAGTTGATTGTCCTGTGGCCTGGCAGTTCCCCTGAGACCATGGCCCCTCGACCTGCTACTGCCCCTGACCAGAAAACATGACTGAGATCAACTCTTCAAACAGGAATGGACTGGACTTGGGGACACAGTGTGACCATATGGTGTGTGTACTTTGTGGTTCTGTGCATCTATGGGATGCTGTCCTACTGGCCTCTTACTAGAAGAGAGAGGACATGGTGGAGAGGAGGGGACAGGAGATTGTTAAGAGGATATGACATATACAGGACAAAAAGGAGGAGTGTGCTGTCACCAGGCAACGAGAGCAGAAAGAGCTGCAGATAGACAGGCATGCAAATTTGATTTAGATTTTATACTTTCACTTAATCACAATTTAAAAAAAAAAGAATTTGTAGGGAAGTCAGACGAGAGCCTGTTGCTCTTACTTGCAGGGATTAAAAACTGCTGCTAACCAAGAGGGCGGCAGTTTGAATCCAACAGTTTTCGTTATTTGGTTTTTCATTGCAAGAAAATGCTAGAAGCCTTCTCAGTGATAGACAAGCTGCATCTGCCAGTGAAGGTGACCACCATGAAGAATTTGCTGTGAGGAGGAGCACGGTTAATCCTTTCAAAGCAGGGCTTGCATGAGTGCTTCCCAGCTGAGCGCTGGCCAAGGAGGCTCAGTGACGGCCGTGCCCTGCTCCAGGCTGGTGGTGACAGCGGTGTGCTGTGAGTCATGCCCTTGGTCCTGCCAGGAATCAGCCTCCCGCCTCAAGCCCCTGCAGGGCCCGCTGTGCCCCCACTGCGTCTCCCAGGCCACGGCTGTGACGTCCTGGTTAACAGGATGAATGACCCCAATTGGAAAAATGCGAGTCTGTTCCTGTGTCACTTTGTTGTGACAGGATGGTCTGATGCCCTGTTTCACTGTGAGAGCAAATATATGTAACATTAAGGGGTGAGTACAAGTTGTCTGAGTGTGTACCCCTGACCCCAGCCATGGCATTGTCAGTTGCATGATATGCATGCAAAAGCTGGACCGTGGACAAGGAGACAGGAGACTTGACACCTTTGAGTTGTGGTGTTGGAGAAGAATGTTGAATGTCCCACGGACCGCCAAAAGAACAAACAGATCTGCTCTGGAAGAAGTGCGACCAGAGTGCTCCTTAGAAACGTGGCAAGACTGCATCTTACATGCTTTGGGCACGTCGTCAGAGAAGCCCCTGGAGAAGGACATCATGCTCGGTAGCGTGGAAGGTCACTGAAAAAGAGGAAGACCCTCGAGGTGGACTGACACAGCGGCCGCAACAAGGGGCCTCAACCTGCAAACGGTGGTGGATGGGACACAGGACCGGGAGGTGTTTTGTTCTGTTGTGCAGAGGGCCGCTGTGAGTCAGAAATGGCACCCTGGCACCTAGCAGCAACACAAGTTGGTTGGGAGTCTGACACTGGTAACCCGCTGACCACCCTGGGAAGAGGCTGAGGTGCAGAGAACGGGGGTGCTCGCAGTCCCCATGGTGGTGGAAGAGTTACGTTGGACTCAGGCCTGGGAGTGCAGTTAGAGCCTCGGTGGCTGCTGTATCCTGGAGACTGACCAGGGCCAGCAACCAGCTGGAGGCTCCTGCGCTGTCTTGGGGCGGGCACAGGTGCCCCCCCCTTCTCCCCAGACCCCAGCTGCTCCCTTGCGTCAGCTGTCTGACCTCTCAGCCTTCCTCCTGGGCCCCCCGTGGCAGGGTGGCGGTGTGCTGAGTTCTCTGCTTTCCCGTGGCACCCATGTCTGAGTGCCGCTCTGGCAGATGCCTCAGCCCCCGAGAGAGCTGCCCCCCAATTATAAACCCTAATTTGAATGCCCTCCATCCTGCTAGATTTGGGATGTGGAGGCTGCAAAAGCCTCTCCTTCATCCCTTCGTGGAGGCTCGAGTCGGGGTCCGTGTGGGGAGGTGCTTATACTTAAATGGGGGGCCAACGGAAGAGGGACAGCGTGTCTGAAGCAGCTCTTCTGTGCCGAGTGCTCGCTCGGCCAGCCCTGCTGGTGAGCACTTGCCAGGCCCAGCCTGGTGCCAGGGCTGAGCCCTGAGCCCCAGGCCCCGTGGAGCACTTGAGGTGCCACAGGAGGGCGGGAACAGGTGTTTGCTGGGGGCGCTCGGCCCTCTGCCAAGCAGGTAGAGCCAGAAAAAACAGGGCAGAAGTGCTGACAAGGGGAGGGCTGGGCCGAGGCTCCAGTGAAGGGAGGGACGAGCGTGTGGCTGTCTGGAGGTGGAGCACCCAGGGAGAGAAACAGTGCAGAGTCCTGAGGCAGGAGCATGTTTGGAAACGTGGTGGAAACGGTCAGCGTGAAACAAACTGTAGCGTCTGAAGCTTGGCCCAGCAGCCAGTCCCGGGCAGTTAACATGCAGGTCTTCTCAGAGACTAGGGCTGCCCACCTGGCCCAAGGGGCAGAGTCCCCAGAAAGAGAGTGGCCCTGGCCTTGGAAGCTGCAGGCCCCCAAAACCTTTCCAGGTGCTAGGTGACAGGCCTGTGCTGGGGACAGATGCTTCAGCCCTTGAAGGGGAGGTGGTGTCTCCTGGCACTGCATATCTTCACTTTTAGAGCCAGGTGGCAAGGACACTGACACAAGGTGGGAAATCCTGGAGGAGGTACTGGAGGAGGGTTAGGGTACAGCGCTCTCGACAAGGATGGCGGGCCAGCCTACCGTCAGCTCAGCCCCTGCCCTTCTGCTGCTGCCCAAGGGAGAGACAGCCTTCTCTAGGGTCAAGTGACCCTCGCCTCTCAGCAGCTCTGTTCTCCACGGCCTGGCACCCAGTCAGGAGGGAGCCGCACTGAGAAACAGGCCCCTGGCATGGGGGGGATGGGAGCTCACCTCCAGATCCAGAGTTAGCAGACACAAGCTTTCAACTAGTTAACATTAAGGAAAACAGGGAAGATGGAGAATTTCACAGAGACTAGAATTTATAGCCAAGAATAAAATGGAAGTTTAAAACAGAAGAATACAGTTCAGTGGTTTCCCCTATTTGTGGCTTTGCTTTCTGCCATTTCAGTTACCCACCATCAGCGATGTCCTCGATTTGCTGGAGCCGTGGCCTCAGCTGCACACACCTGGCAGGTGGAAACCCATCTGCTGGGGTCTGGCCCCCAGTGCTCCACTTCCGTTTTTGGGGTGTGTTGGCTGGGCCGCTGTCCACATGCAGAAGGGAGAACACGGGCCCGGGGCAGCCTGGACGTGGGAGCAGGTGCTGCAGGAAGGGTCAGGGCCTTGGAGGGAGGTGCAGGTGGGGGGCTCTCAGAGCTGTGGGGCAAGGCCATGGGGTGGATTCTGGGAGCTGATCAGGAGGTGTAGGCAGGGTAGGGCAGAGGTGCGACACATGGGTGTGGTGCTATCTGAGGTTTCAGACATCCACCGGGGTCTTGGAACATATCCCCTAGTGCACAAGGGGGACTCACTACTGTAACTGAAATGGAAATTCAGTCAACAATCCGACAGCAGATTAGAGGCAACTTGAATTTGTGAACTGGAAGGCAGGCAGTGGAAAGTAGCCCTGTGCACAACTCCAGGAGCACACTGTGCTTGTGACAGGTAAGCTGCCTTCTCGAAGACTTCAGCCCCGCTTGCCCTTCTGTGGAATCCCCTCCTTGGGTGGGGAGCTGTCAAGAAGCGTTTTGTGTTTGGAAGAGAGGAGGGTGGCTTTGGAATGAGGCATTTGGAGAACACTTTGTTGCAGCCCTGTAGAAAGCATTGGGGGTGTGTTGGGAGGCCATTTTCATGCCCTGGTAAGTCAAATTTGGTGGCTCTGGGTAAGTCTGGGGGGCTCCTGTTCACCCTCAGAACCAGTCAGCTGTACTCAGGGGCCCCGCCGAGGCTGTGCTGCCCTCTCCAACATCTTTAGAAGTACTTTCTTCACACGCTTGTCACTTGCTTCTCCCCTAGAAGCAGAGTGCAGGAGTGTTGTACAGGGGACAGGGAGCTGGGGACCTCGTGTCTTGGGGGCTCAGGTGCTGACTGTCTCACCTGGTGATGGGCACAACTAAGATAGGGCTGCAGGGGTGCTGTCCCTGCTGCAGTGAGCAGGGAGCAGCTTCTAGTCTTTATGATTCAGTACGAATACTGTGATCAGAGTTTGCCTTCTTGGTTAATGGTTTCTTTATAATGAACAGAAATGAATTCAAGAGGTTGGCAAGCGAGGCCAGGTCACAGGCCAAGGCCAGGGCACCTGGCCGAGCAATGACTGCTCACCTGCACAGGTCATCTGACACAGATTGAAGCAAGGTCACCGCAAAAGCACTGGCCTTTTGCCTGGAGGTAAGGAGAAAAGACCCTTTGTCCTCTAAAGGCTCATCTGTGTGGATAGCAGTCTACTCCTAAGGGCAGAGGAGCCCCCGTGGGGTCAGGGCACCCCAGGAGGCCATCTGGGAACCACCATGTCCTCTGTGCTGCAGGACAGGAGGGTGGAGCAGGAGGGACTGTTGGCTCAGCTGTGGCACTGCTGTTTTCTGGGGCCCCCATGCTCCCAGCGGTTAGGGGGCAGGTGATTTCCTGAATAGAGTCGACAGGGTCGCTGCTCGCACAGCACAGCTGCTGTGGGCCAGGGACAGGGTGCAGACGGGGGTCGGGGTGAGCTCAGAACCGAGAGGACCACGACGATTCCTCTACAGTGGCCGAGCAGGCGAGCAGAGCTACCTCTGTGCTGGGACAGCCAGGCGGAGCAGGGCCGCCAGCTGGCGCCCAGGCCGTGTGACCACTGTGCTGTCTGGAAACAACAATGAGAAGCTGATGACAGACTGTGAGCTGGGGACATGACGTGACTTAAAAGGTGGCTCGCTGTGCCGAGAGGAGATTGGGGTGATGGGGCAGTTTCAGGAAGCAGGGAGACCACTGGAAGGCTCTGGGAGAGTCCAGTGGGACGAGCTGGCGACGGCAAATGGGGTGGGACCCCAGGTGACAGACGGTGGGGGGTTTGTCTGAGCGACTGGGAGGGGAGGAGACAGCCAGGAGGCAATCCAGGGCGTGTTGTGGCCATGAGAACCCCCCCGAGATGTCCACCCAGTTATGGGTGCCGACCAGCAGCAGGGGTCCCCACAGCTGCCACCACCAGCAGTAGTGCACAGCCCCCCCACCTGCGGACCTGGGCCTGTCCGTCTTACTTCCCAGGACCTTGGAGCCTGCCCTGTGCCACCCCTGCTCCCGCCCATCTCAGCCCATCTCAGCCCAAGAGAGACTAGGGGCCCAGAGCTGCGGCTCCCAGGCGGGCCCGGGGGCGACCCCACCCCCTGGTCAAGCCCTAGCGGCTTAATAGACGTTTGAGGAAATGCACAGAGATCCAAAGAAAAAAACCTTTTTTTCATTCTTTGATAACTGCGATTCCTTGCTGATGGGACGGGGCACCTGGCTGGCCGTGCCCGGCTCTCAGACGTGGGCTTCAGGCCCCACCCCGGCCCTCAGGGCCTCTGCCGTGTTGGTCTTCACAGTTGTGGTGCATCGTTTGATGACTTGCTGGAGCCCAGATTAAAGAAGGGTAGTGACGCAGTGTGGAGCTGGTGCTCTGCGTGTCCCTGGGCCCAGATGTGGCAGTGTTTCCCTTCAAAACCAACCCGTGATGAGTGCTCCATGTTTCCAGGGCTGTCAGGTGCTGGGCCAGAGTTTGGGGGAGCCTGGTGGTGTTAACGCCACCCCCCTCACGCCAGATCTGTGGCCACTGAGGCTTTAAGAAGCCTGCTCCTGAGGTCCTCGGGGCCCTCCGGGCGCTCACTGGAATTCGCTGGTAAACCTTTCTGGTTAATCTTAAAACGTCCCCTCCAGGCCAAGAGCAGCCTTCCTTCTCTGGTTTTAGCCAAAGCTCCTGTTTCCCTGTTGACTCAGAAATGCAAGCTTGGCTTCCTTCTCCCAGACCCGGTTTCTGTGTCTTCAGTGTGTCCCTGGGCTTCCCCTGGATGCCGTGCTTCCTGCCCACTTTGTATCAAAAGAGAACTTTGTCTAGGGACAGAATTTACGTGTATCCACCACCCGCTGGTCAGCTTGTCGTACTGTGGTGGCTCGTGTGTTGCTGTAAATGCGGGAAGCTGTGTTACCAAGATTTTAAGTGCCACCAGGGTCCCCCCGAGCGTCCAACTTTTAGACAAGGAAGAAAGAACTGGTGATTTAGACTTCAGAAACAGCAAGGGAAAACACTCTGAACAGGAGAAAATGGTCTGACAGCACTGGAAGATGAGCCTCTGGTTGGGAAGGCACTCAACACGGAGCGGCTGTGACAGGGAAGCTGCGAACCCAGTGCTGGGGACGTGGTCGGGGCCAGGCGATGCTGCGTGCTGCTGTACAGGAGGCGGCTGTGAGGGAGAGTGCGGGCGAGCTACTGCACGGCGGCATGTGCGTATCCATGTGTGCACCCACGCGTGTACAAGCTACCTCACTGCTGCATAGCACTACGGTCACCTTCAAAGTTCTCCCCTCCGGAAGGTACGTGACGCCCGCACCTAGTCCACCCTTCAAAGCAATGCGGGAACTTGTTTTCTAGAATGGCCAGCAGAGCTGTCATGTTACCATTAATGTCCTGAATGTCATCAAAATGTCTTCTTTTTGATATTTCCTCTTTGGGTAAAGAAGACAAGTCACTGGGGGCCAGATCAGGTGAGTAGGGAGGGTGTTCCAATACAGTTATTTGTCTGCTGGCTAAAAACTCTCTCACAGACAACTAGACAGGTTTCGTGAACTTGCCATCATGCACAATGGCCATTCCACAAAGAGTGCCAAACCTGTGTTGAAGGATGGATGCGGGCGTCGGTGTGTAGCTTCCCACGGTGCGCACTCCAAAGGTGACCACAGTGACAGTCACCAGTGAGGTGTGTAGCACCTGGAACAGTTAGTCCACGGCCTCCACCGTCAGCCCTCGTACACACACGGAGAGGGATGCACCACCCGACCCCCGTGGCGGACAAGAGCTACCTAACTGTAGACACCGAGCCAGGAATGTGATGCCTTTCCCAGAATCCTCAGGAACAGATGGGCAGCGTCTGCTCGGGAGCAGGGAGGGGCATCACAAGCCACAGGACCCTCCCCATCTGGCTGATGGTTGAGGGGCTGCTCTGTTATGCTTACTTGGGGGTACCCCAGCCTCGGGGATTGAAGACAGGAGGGACCAGTGATGGAACCTCTCAGAAAGGCCTTGATGGGGTCGCTGAGTTGGTGGTTCCACCGTGTGGACATCAATGGGACAATGACCAGACCGGCAGGGAGCCCACAGCAGGGCCACCTGTGGGAGCCAGCCTCGGGGTAGTGGTTCCCAGCTAGCTGCCAGCCTGCAGCCCTGTCCCCACTGACCTCGGCCCTGCTGCTCCCTGCCCTCCAGCCCTTAGAGCCCCGCCACTTGGATCCTCCCAGGCAGTGCTGTCCCTCCTAGAGGGTCCACCTCAGCTGCCAACACGGGGCAGACTCTCCCGGGGTCAGGGGGTCGGCTGAGCTACGACCCCCTGAAAATCCTCAGGTCCCCTCTGGAAGCTGGCAAAGGGGTCCCTGCATGGCAAGGTGCTGTTACAGCTCCTGAGACGGGGAAATCATCCTGGATTATCTGGGTGGCCCCATGTCCAATGGCAAGTATCCTACGAGAAGAAATAAAGGTGACCACATGATGATGCCGGAGTGACGGGGCCCTGTGCCCTGGAGCGCCTGGGGCCACCAGAAGCTGAAAGAGCCGACAAGGCAGGACTTTCCCCTAGAGCCTTACAGGGAGCACAGCCCTGCTGACACTGTGCTTTAGGCTTTTGGCTTCCAGGACTGCAGGACAAGAAACTGGTGGTGACTTAAGCCCCCTGGTTCACAGCCCCTTGCTGGACACTGTTACAGACAGGAAGCCCAAGAATTCCAGAGACTACGGGGCAGCCCACTTGGACCTGTCTGCCCTTAGAAGGTCCCCAGGGCTGCAACTCAGGCAGACCCCACTGACCCTGCCGCCCCCCTAACGCTGCCTCACGTGCTCCCTACCCAGTCTCCCCACTTGTCCAAGGTGTCTGCAGCCCTCGCGCTGGTGGACTGCAAGGACTGAGTCTGGGGCCTCCGCTCCTGGGAGTCCCTCAGAGCAGAGCACACAGATGGCCCTGCCCTCCAGTGGGCACCCAGGTTCCCTCCCTTGGCCTGTCCCCAGTTGGTGAAGGACACAGGGCCTCTTCCCTGCCATGACTTCCAGCTAGGGACAGCTTGTCAGGTGCTGTTTTCACAGCCAAGGCGGTACCCTCTGGAGGGACACCTGCCAGCACCGCCCACGCTGTCCTCCCATGGACCCAAGGGGAGAGCACAGACACACCCCCAAGGCCACAGCTCCTCAGCCTTTAAAGCTGGGTGGCAGCGGTCCCTGCAGGACTCCCCTGCTGCCTGGCCACCCCTGCGCAGGCCCAGGGGAGCTGGTTCTCCTCTCTGAAGGCAGCAGTGTCGCCACGCTAGCAGCTCCTCTTCTCAGCTGATCAGTACCTGGAGGCTGGGTCTCAGGTGAGAGAGGCTGCGCCCGGGGGCTGCCTGGCCAGTGTGCTCCTGCTGCCAGGTTGTGGGGAGAGCACCTGCACCCAAGGGACATTGCTGAGAGCAGTGAGCCCCTCAGGCTGCGTCCTCAGAGGGGGAGCAAACCCAGGTGGCTCTGATCGGTGCTGCGTGTGTCGCTGACCTCTGACCCTGGGGTCAAGGGTTTGGGGTCCCCAAGCCTGCATTCCAGCGCACGCTGGACTCGACGTCTCCCGTCTTCCTGCTGCCCTGGCACTGTGACCCCCACGGAGACCCCCATCTCCTGCAGGATGAGGGTCTCCAGGCTGACATGGGCACTGCTCACCGTGGCCAGTGTACTGGAGGTGGCCCTGTCTCTGAGAATAGCTGCCTTCAACATCCAGACTTTTGGGGAGACCAAGATGTCCAATGCCACCCTTGTCCACTACATTGTGCAGGTGAGCCAGGGTGTCAGCCAGTGTTCCGGGCAGCCAGGACAGGGCTGTGGCCACCACAGGACTCTTGTCACTAGGCATGGGTCCAGTAGCAGTGGCCCTCCCATGAATGCTTCCTCCCTACCAGATCCTGAATCGCTATGACATTGCTCTGGTGCAGGAGGTCAGGGACAGTAACCTGGTGGCCGTGGGGAAGCTGCTGGATGGCCTCAACCGGTGAGTGACTCGCGGGTACTTAGGGGTTTGGCTTCTCTTCAGAGTATCCCGGGGTGGTGATGGGGCACTGCTGGGGATCCCTGACCGGATGGCCTGTCTCCAGGAAGGACCCAAACACCTTCCACTTTGTGGTGAGTGAACAGCTGGGACGAAGCGCCTACTACAAGGAGCGCTACCTCTTTCTGTACAGGTGAGAGACAGACAGACACACGTCCACACCTCTTGGGTGCCAGCCCCAAGGCCAGGGGGCGGTTTGGAGGCCCCCGTGGCAGGTACATGCTGTCCTACAGGAGCCAGGCCCCGGGCAGGCCCCACTCATCCCCACAGGTGGCAGGCGAGGCTGGGAGGTCCCAGCGAGACCCTGGGTGCAGCAGTTTCAAGCTGTGACTGCTCACCAAGAGGTCAGCAGTTCAAATCCAGCAGGTACTCTGTGGAAACCCTACAGGGTAGTTCTGCCCTGCCCTGCAGGACCACTGAGTCAGAATCAACTCAACAATAGGGTTTTTTCTGAGTCTGGAGGGTCCATGAGAAAAAAACAGATTCTGAGAGGGGCGGAGCTGTGACCTGCCCAGGAACACAGGGACACAAGCTGCCCCTCAGGCTAACCCCTCTGTGGCCCCCAGGCCCGAGCAGGTGTCAGTGCTAGACAGCTACTACTATGACGACGGGTGTGAGTCCTGCGGCAACGACACCTTCGCCCGGGAGCCCGCCGTTGTCAGGTTCTCCTCGCCTTTCACACGTGAGCATCACCGTCCCCTCCCCTGGTCACGGGCAGACATGACCTGGGAGCATGTCCACACCCCAGGGCCAAACTCCCTGTGTGGCCTCAGTGTGACTGTGGTCTGCCCACAGAGGTCCGCGAGTTTGCCATCGTCCCCTTGCACGCAGCCCCACTGGACGCGGTGGCCGAGATTGATGCTCTCTACGATGTCTACCTAGACGTGCAGAAGAAGTGGGACCTGGAGGTGAGCCCCACCTGCTGACCGTCACCTGCTGCCCGGGCTAACTGGGCCTGATGGGCAGGTCACTGCATTTCTCACAGGACATCATCCTGATGGGCGACTTCAACGCGGGCTGCAGCTACGTGAGACCCTCCGACTGGGCGTCCATCCGCCTGCGCACGAGCCCCGCCCTCCGCTGGCTGATTCCTGACACGGCCGACACCACCGTGAAGCCCACGCACTGCCCCTACGACCGGTGAGTCTGCCGCCAGACCGCGGCATGAACGCTTCGCGAGACCTTCCCTTCAAACTGTGACCACACGGCAGACCTGTACGGGATGTGCACCGCCTCACCCGCCTTGCCGTCGGCCCCCCACCCTGAAGACACACTCAGCACCCTGAGTGACGTCTCCCCCACCCCCAGACACCACTAGTGAGCTTCCCGTCCTGTGGATCTGCCCATGTCTTCTAAGTGAGATTATAGAGTGTCTTTTGTGACTTCATTCCCTCAGGCTGACGCTTTCAAGGTTCATCCATGGGATGGCATGTGTCCGGACTTCATGTCTGCGGCCAAGTAGTTCCTGTCGAGTTGACAGGCCGTGTCTTGTTGATGTGTTCACCTGCTGATGGCCACTTCAGTTGTTCCCACCTCTTGGCTGTCGTGAAAAATGCTTCCCACTCTGGTGCATGTTTCTGCCTCTACCAAACTCTCCTCTCCAGAGGTGATGCCATCTTCTGTCCCCTGCACACCCTGGTCGGCACCTGTTCTTCTGTCCCCTGTGGTTCTGGTGGACGTGGGGTGATATGTCATGGGGGCTCTGATCTGCACCTCCAACGGACTTGAGCGTGGTGGCTGTCTGCTCAAGTCCTTTGATAACAATAAATTCTGTAATTTTTATGAAGCCCACTTTTCTGTCGAGCCCATCAGACAGGCATATAATACATGTAGTCTAAGAATTTTATGGTTTAGTTTTCATATTTAAGTTCCTGTTTTATTGTGAATTGCTTATGGTATGAGGCAGGGATTATTCCTTCTCCACTGAATGGACTTAGTACCTTTGTCAAAAGTCATAGACCAGATTTATGGGTTTACTTCTAGACTCTCAGTTCTTACCCACTGGTTTGTGTCAGTTATTACACCGTCGCCAGGCTCTTGAACTATGGTGGCTTTAAAGTACATCCTGAGGTCAGGAAGTGTGACTTCTCTCTTCTTCTTATGGTTACTTCAGCTATTCGAGGTCTCTTGCCCTTCTGAAAGCAAGCCATTGCAAATTTGATGGTGACTGCATTCAGTTTACAGATCGTGTGGGCAGCACTGACGTCTGCATCATGCCAGCCCTCCCACCCATCCAGCACCCCCCCTGCTCCGCCCATCCATCCACACACCCCCTGCTCTGTTTCAGCGCACCACCAAGTGTGTCTTCTTCCCAGGTACTTGATTACAGCAGTGCCTCAAGGAAGGCTCTTTTCCTCCTCAAATTTCTTTTTGCTCACTGCTGATAACCCCTGGTGGTGTAGTGGTTAACAGCTATACCTGCTAACCAAAAGGACAGGAGTTCAAACCCACCAGCTGTACCTTGGAAACCTGATGGGGTCACCATGAGTCAGACTGACGTGACGGCATTGGGTTTGCTTTTGGAAAAGCATGTTTAGGCAGAAATGCCACCTGACAGGATGCTTGTCCTGCTCTTCCTACGAGCACTTGGGTTTGCGCACCCTCCCTGGGTGCAGGTCAAGGTGACAGTGTTTGTCTTCACATCACAGGATCGTGGTTGCTGGCACATCCCTGCAAGATGCCATCATCCCCGACTCAGCCGTGCCCTTTGACTTCCAGGCCACGTACGGACTGAGTGACCAGATGGTATGCTCTCGCTCTACAGTGCGCCCTATGTCACCGCAGCGTCCTGTGGGCATCAGGTGACAGTCTGCCCATTGCTCCTAGGCTGAAGCCATCAGTGACCACTACCCCGTGGAGGCGGTGCTGCAGTGAGCCCGATCCAGCAGCGCTCCAGCCCTCGGACCTGGGGACCACTGTGGAGTCCTGGGGGAGTGTGAGCATGGGGCCGGCGCAGCACACACACGGGACACTGAGATGGAGAAATACCTTTAACTGAGGTCAATAAACTTCAGGTGGTGGTGAGCTCTGTGGCAGCCCTCCTCCCTCCTCCCTCCCGTCCTGGTGGCTGCAGGGTGCTGGGTGCTCAGTGCTTCTCCAGGGCTCTGCTGAGGAGCTCGTTCAGGCGACCCACCATTGGCCTGGGGTCGTCCACGAGCCCGGCTGCTATCATGGCGTTCTCATAGATCTGGAAGGCAGGGGACAACTGGGTCAGCAAGAGGATGGCTCGGTCCTGGTTCCAATGCAGGGACCCAAAATGCGGGCAAGAAAGAGAGCCAACTGCGCTGCTGTCCCTGGGGCTCTCGGCCACGCAGGTGAGGCCTCGGCCCGCTCACCTGATCCACCAGCAGCTGGGCCAGGTCGGGCTCACTCGCTCTCAGCTGACTGAGCTTCTTGATCAGTGCGTGCCTGCAGCACAGGGGGTCACTGTTAGGGTTCGAGTTCAGGGACACACCGTATCTCAGCAGGCTAATAACAGACAATGCACAGAAGAGCAGCTAGGACAGGCTAGGCCAGAGAGGTAGTCCCTGGTGTTCCTACACGATAAAAGCTCTAACAAGTAACGTACTTCTGGAACATGGAATAAGATAGCTGATGAACAGACCCAAATACTCGTGGAACAGAGGGACCATGGTGAGGTATGTGGCCAGTCATCCAGAAAGCTGGCTCCCTGCCAAACTTCCCACAGATCACAGATACGCAGTGAGAATGAGACCACAAGCCTACAAGAAAACACGCATGTTCTAGACTCTCGAGAGGGGAGAGCTGCTTCAAGGAAAATACAAACCCAGCAGCCAGAAGCAACAGAGGACAGGTCTGGGGTACACACAGGTTAACTACGGCTGTGAGGGAAGCACCACCTCAGTAACGTTTACACCCTCAGGGACGAGAGGCGGAGGGGTGCCGAGCCGCAGCTGCCAGCAGCCTTCACAGCAGTGATGGCTGGGGACCAGGCCACACTCACTGCCTGGTGGGGGCACAGCTGGCACTTCCCCTCCTGTTCATGGCACCGAACAATGTTCGGGGATGTGATGGGGAGTTTTCACTACGAGCTCCCCTAGACCTCCTGCCGTCTGACCGTCCCCGGTTAATCTGCACTGCCTCAGAGAGCAGAGAAGGCCCTCGCTCTCCAGGGGAGTCAGCCCCGCGGCGGCGGCCCGAGCTGCTCACAGGGCATCCCAGCAACATCTGGTGGGGCTGAGCGGCTGACTTTCGGTCAGCAGCCACGGCGCTCACCACTGTGCCACCAGGGTTCCCTGGCAGGGAGCGAATGGTTATAAAACACACACAACACTTAAAAGAAACAAACCCAACTTGCCATGAAAGGGAAAAAAACACCAGAGAAAACACACTGAAAGACTGTAAGGACTGTGGCAGGAAGTGAGGTTATTTTCTAAAATTTTTGGTAAAACCAATTTCCAAAACAGGGAACCTAGCTTCACATAAAGTAACAATTAACAATAAGTGAAATTTAAAACCCCTTAACTAGTAACACACATCAAAGAACAACTCCACAGAACACACATTACTTTCCAGAAAACACCAGATACCAAGATGAGAGATCTCCATGCGGAGTCCCAGCAGCGTGTGTGTAAATCGGGCTCATTTTCACAGCTTGTGGAAAAGGACCAAGAGTGGGCAAGACACTCTTGAAAAATCAAGGGCAAACCATGCCTGAGGCCCTCCAGTTGGTTCTGCCTGATGGTGACCTGGCTGTCACAGACAGCACCTGGTCACCGGCCTTTCTGGGCTGACATCTGGACAGAGGCAGACTGCTTGGTCTTTCCTCCGCGGAGCTACTGGGTGAGTTTTAACCACCAACCTGGAGGCCCAGTCGAGGCCTGTCCCTGGGCCACCCAGCCTCCCTGTTCACACACAGACTGAGGGCCACGCTCAGCACAGCCCGTACCTTGGGGGGACAGTGTGGGACAGCTGGGCTTCACAGGCATAACCGGTGATTATGGACGGGTCCAAAGCCGGCACGAACGGCCCAGAGCTTTCAGAAGGTAACACAGGAGAACACACCCCCAACTTCAGGGGTAGGGGGAACTTAGGACCCCAAAACGCCACCTGACAAGGATTTAAAACCGGATGCAGACTCCCTGCTCATCCAAAGGGAGCCACGGCAGCGCAGCTGAGAGCTGGGCGCCAACCCGTCAGCAGTTCGAACCCACCAGCTGCTCCCCGAAGCCTCGTGGGGCAGTTCTCCTCTGTGCTGTACGGTCACCGAGTCACAATCAACCTGATGGCAATGGTTTTCTTTTTAAAACCATCTAAAGAGCTCACGGCAGAGTGGGGAAAGACAGTTGCAGCTGATAAAGCACACCAAGTCTACCAATGAATAAAAACACAAACAGGAGCCAGAGCAAAAGTTCTGGAAGACGCGCGTGGCCTCGAAGGGCAGACTACAGGTCAGCAGATGTCTGAGAAGGCGCCCGCCCCAAATGGTTACCAGGAGCTTGGGGTGACACACTGGGGAGGAGGGGACAGATGCTGCCAGGCCGCAGAAGAAAGGGGCCCTGTCTGGTTGTGGCAAAGACACACCTACAACTAACTAGCCCCCTGTGGCCACTGGGGTGAACAAGTCAACACGATGTGTCGGCTGGCTGTGGAAATCAACAACTACAGCCACCACCGCACAGGTGGGGTCCTAGGACGGAGAAGTGAGACCTCGGGAGACACACATGGGGCACTACTTCTGGGACGCTGCGAGTTGGGCAGAGCTGGGCTCGCTGCTCGGGGACAGGGCCCTCCCAGACAGGACGCGCTGTAGGGGGACACCCGGGGGACCAGGGATGTTCAGCTGCTTAAATGTGGTGTGGACACGATCTAAAGTGACTGCAGTTCCACTGCTGCGTGGGAGCTGCCTTTGGAATCACTCCAGAGACCACAGAGGCCTGCCACACTTCTCCTGGGGCTGGGACGTCACACTGAAGGAGAAAACAAGCCTTGCCATGCATTTCTGGGCAGGTGAGAAAGGCCAAGCCCCTTCCTGCACCAGGAGCCCAGCGCTCTCCTGGGCCCGGCACTCACCTGGGGTTGATCTCCAGGGTGGGCTGCAGGATCTGGGCCCGCTCCTCGTGGGTCTTGGCCAGCTGCTGCATGCGCAGAAAGTGCCGGGCAGCCCCCATCTCCAGCACGGTGATCATGGCCGGGTGGGTGTCCAGTCGGAGGGTCACCTGCAGCGAGGCCAAGAGCTGGGTGAGGGAGGGACCTCAACTAGGCCTGATGTCCTGCCACCCACAACATGACTGGAGAGGCAGGGTCCCAGCAGAAATGGGCCAGCCATGTACGTCTTCTCCAAACCATTCCCTCACAGGAGGTGTCTGGCCTGCTGTCACGTGACGTGACTGTCCCAGCATTCCACGTGTCCACTGGGAAGGACTGAAACGTATCCCTCAGGTACACGTGCTGTAAGCCCCACCCCAGCACTGCTGTGCATGCTCCCACTTGAAAATAGCATTTTCTTTACATTTATGAAGCCACTTCAGTGTGGGGTGTATCTTAAGCCACGCCATGCTGAGGACCACCAGTAAACAAAAGCTGAAAGAGAGACAACCTACCCCTACAGCCTGACCTTGAATTTGGACCTGTAGCCTCCTGAATATACAGAAAGCCCTCAACCATACATTCCTGTGTGTCAGAGCCAGCAGACCAAGATGGACTCCTTCCAGAGTCCAGGTTCTCCTCCACACTGCCGTCAGAACTCGGCCACCCCACCCAGCACACCTGCCTGTCGGCCACTCCCACCTCTGCAGGTAGACCCGCGGGCCTTGGGGTCTGAAGCACCCATCAGTGCCCAAGGGAGACTGGTGCCCTGTCGGGGGTGCTAGGGTAGGGCGCGCCTGCTCCTGAGTCTCCCAAGTCTGCAGCCACTGCGCCTCCTGGTGGCTCTGCACCCAGGGTGGGCCCCGCCTGCTCTGCCTCGAACAGTTTGGACGTAGCAGAAGGGACGGCAGAGGCAGACCCCACCGTCCTGCTTCCGCGAGCCTCCCGGGCAGCCTGCATCACTTGTGTGTTCTCACAAGTAGCACGTGTGCCTCCGGGACAGCAACCGTGGGTAGGGAAGGCCTCACCTTCACGTTGGTGACACGCGACCCCAGCGCGTTTCTCATCCAGGCCATCAGGTCCTCAGTCTCCTTCTCCGACAGGCGCTCATCAGCTACAGGGAAGCAGTGAGTGTCAACCCAGAGGCCTCGTGCCACCAGACTGCTGAAACTGTGGGCCTGAAACCCCCACACCCAACACAGAGCCCTGCCTGGCTCTCTGACCGTGACTGTCCTCTACGTAAAAGACACAGCCACCAAAAATAGTTTGCATCAAAACCACAGCAGACAAAAGTGGCACCTCGAAGACTCGGGCTGCCTGTGGCAAGTCTAAGGGCTGTAAGGCAACAATCTGTGAGTTCTTAGGAAGATCAGGCCACTGAGGAAGCCACGCTGGAAGTGCCCTGGAGAGAACCCAGGGTCTAAGGAGAGAGGCATCTCCCATGAATCGTGAAGACGCTTCCCGACAGCTGCTTGTCTCCTACCAGTCAGGGGTTCCAAATGTGACCAGACCAACTGCCATCTAAATGTACCCTGGTCAGAGCCTTGCAGACCCCCGTCCACCCACATCCCAGAGTGGCCACAGTGGTCCCAGGCCCCAAGCAGTGGGCACGGTCTAGGGCTGGGAAGGACACTGACCTGGTGACCTGTCTTCAAATTTCTCCTCCTTGTAGTGATCAACGACAATGTCTGTCTCCACAGAGATCAGCTTCTTCTTGTCAAACTCACGCAGATGGAGCAAGGTCAGCTCATCAAACTGCTCGTAGCAGAAGAGGACCTGGGGATGTCCACAAGGCTGAGTCTGGCCCGGCCATAGCACCTTGTGACGGGAGGGAGGAAGGCCCCACACCTCTGGAACCCCCAAGCTGACACAAAGGGACACGGGGTTCCCGAGGCCTGTGGACCACACTGGCTGACCAGAGGCCGGAGGGCAGCCCTGGCTGTGCCTCTCTTGTTCACTAAGAAACCCACGTCCTGCCTGAGTGAGACCCCAGCAGGAACTCTGAGTCTGTGAACTTGCTACTGGTGGCCTGTGGTGTGGCACCTTCAACCACCTTCTGCTGAGCACAGAGAGGAGTATCAAGACCTCTTCTCAAAGGACTGTCCTCCACGTGGCTCTGGGCTACGACACTGTGGCTGACCGCGCACCTCTGTGTTTTTCTGCTTCATGGCTTCATAGTAGGGCGAGTGTTCGGCCAGGTGCCGGCTGGGCGCACAGAGGTAATAGATGTTCCGGGTGCCGGGCTGCATGCGGCTGGCGTAGTCCGCCAGGCCGGTCAGCTGCCCGGCGGGCAGGGCTGAAGACTCGTAGCGCAGCAGCTTTGCTATGTCCTCCTGCAGACAGACACACCAACGGTACCGGGGGACTCCTGCCCGCCGTGCTCAGGAGGCTGCCCACAGTGGCTGGGCTGGACCCATGAGCTGTGCCAGAAGCCGCAACCAGGGATGGCCCCGGAGCAGTCCAGGAGCCGGGGTGGACACCTGGGCACCGCCAGCACAGGCCGTGCACTGCCTGCTGGGTCCCAGAAGTACAGGGAGAGGCCGCCCAGGATGGGGCTGGCACCACAGCCCCAGGAGACGCTCTTGTCTGAGACAGTCCCTCCTGGACTTGCACCCTCCTCCCTCCTGGTGACAGAGCCCTGCCCCCCAGCACAGGGCACCCCATGTCCCCACAATCTTCACATGTGTACTGCTGGCCCCACCAGGCCAGAGGCCCAGGCCTAGCAGCCAGCACAGCGCCTGTCCTCTTACCCATTCTCTGACAAGCAGCTGATCACTCCGTGCTGAAATGAAACGCCCACCACCCATAGTGCACAGTGCCCTGTGGAGCCAGGCTCCCAGAGCCGGACACCCCTCACACAGGCCCCTGCGTCCACCCCAGAGCAGCCACAGCAGTGAGCTCAGGACAGTAATTACCGACTGCCACCACATGGGTCCCGACGCACAGTGACCCTGCGGGACACAGCACAGCCGCCCCACGGGTCACCCCACGGAAGCTGATCGCCAGCCCGTCCTCCACGGGGCCACCGGAGGTTCCAAAGCCCACCGTTCAGTTGGCAGCATGTGCTTAGCCACGGCGCCACCAGAGCCCTTGTGAGAGTCACGTCATTCCTTCACTTTTATAAACTGATGATGGTCAGCGCAAAAACGAACAGCCACCAGTGTTTATCTGCTAACGCACATCACTTGACAGTGTCCCTGGAGATGTGGAGGTAAAGACGTGACTCTGAGGAGGACCCTGAAACTCCTGGGTGTGAAGCAAGCTCTGGACACTGCCCAGAGCGCTGCTGGTCCCAGGGAGGCCTGCTCACAAACCAAGTCAGTGACTCAGAACCAGAGACCCTCCATCACACAGAACATGAGTTCTGGAACTTTAAAAAGAAGTCTAAAGTAGGAAAGAAGGCTCTTTGACAGTCACGGGGTTGGGGACAGAGGGAGAGGGGTGTTCAAAGATCGGACAGTCGAAAGGAATCTGGTTAGGTGATGGGGGCGACAGCACATGGCAGAGAGCAGGTCAGCACAGCTGGACTGCACCATAAACTGGCAGGTTTTATAAACTCCACCCAGTATTTCACAGGATAGAGTAGCAGGGACGGGGGTCTGGGGGCCATGTTTGCAGGAGACGTCGAAGTCAACTGGCACAGCTTGTCTTTAGCTACGAGAGTCTTCTGTACGAACTGCCACCTGAGGTACACCAAGTGGTCCCAACCCCTCCAGAATAGGTGACAACCGAGGACACCAACACCCCGAGGAACAATGAGCCCAGGGGGCAGAAGGACCCACACGAACGGAAGACTGCAGCAGCATGAGACCAGCAGAACCAGGTGGTGCCCGGCTACCACCAAAGGCAGCCGTGACTGGGGGACATAGTAACAGTGTCCCTGAGGCAACATGAGAAACAGGTGTGCAGCCCAAGACCTCTTCTAAAAGACCAGAACTGATGGTCTGACAGCCTGGAGCGTCCCCTGGGAACGTGGCCCCCAGGTCTGCCGCTGGCCCTGACAAGAAATCAGTACTGAGGTCAACTCTTCAGACAAGAATGGGCTGGACACAGGGACACAGTGTGACCATATTGTATGTGTACTTTACGGTTCTCGACATGTACAGGACACTGTCTTATCACTTTTTTCCCAGATGGGAGGCAAGAGGGTGAACAGGAGGGGACAGGTGCTCATTACGAGGCACCAGCAGTGCAGTGAGGAGGGGGTGTGTGCTGCTGTCACGGTGAGGAGAGCAGAGGGAGCTGCAGACAGGTGGCTGTGCGATTCTGGTTTGGACTGGATACTTTCACTTAATCACAATTAACAAGTTAATGAAAACTAAAGCTGCTTCTGCCCATGCAGTGGACAGAACGAGATGCGAAAAGTACCACAGCTGGGGCTAAGCCTCGCCTCTCTGAAAGCCAATGAGCATGAAGAAAGGACAGAGTGAGATCCCAGGCTTCTCTGGGGTTTTCTGTGCCTGGAGCTGCCCTGTCCACTGCGGCCCCAGTCTCCCCCCAGGAAGGCCGGAAGGCCCGCCCACCTTGACCTCCTGCTCAGGGGCGGTCACGACGCCCTCCCTCACGAACAAGCCGTAGTCCTCAAAGAACTTGGCGTATTTCTCGGGGTCTCTCTTACTCTGGTCCATGAAGAACTTGATGAGCCTCTGCTGCAGAACGTCCCGGAGTTTCCTACGGGGCAGAAGTGCGGGGCACGTCGGCGGGGAGCGGGAGCGCCGGTGCGCAGTGTCAGCGCACGCTGTCACGAGACACCGAAGCCAGGGCGTGAGAAGTTAACAACCGCTCTCGTTAACAGCGGGGCAAGCAAAAACAGCAGACCATTTCTGCTACAGGGAGAAACATTTACAACCACAAAGGTAATGAATGGTGGGCAAAGCAAGAACACAGGGGCCAGCAGAGGGCATATGACGCCCCTCTGGGCGGCCACCGGCCTCGGGGCTGCGAGCCTTGAAAACACACCCACCCTTTATGTCAGCGGTTCTGGGGACAGAAACTGCACCTTGGGACAGGGTCACGGCCACAGAGACTCCCAGCCAGGCTCTTGCTGCCACCATGAAAACAGCCCAACCGTGAACCACCTCTGTGCTCCACAGGAGGGACAGGCACATCCCCAACAGTCCCTGCACTCAGAACAATCCCAGCTTGGAAAACTCACCGCGCATGTTTAGCGGCTCCGCACCTACCACAGGCACAGCCCCCTTGCTCGGTCTTTCACACCAGGACCCCAGCTGCACCCGCGCCCACCTGCGCACACACCCACCTGCACCCGCGCCCACCTGTGCACATGCAGGCTTGCACACACACACCTGCCACACACGTGCCCGCCTGTACACATATCTGCCTGCACACTAGAATTTGCCAAAACTGACATCCCCCTTGGGGTAGAGTAAGTGCAGGACACTGTTCACACCAGCACTAACCACCCAACACGGGCGGCAGGACAAGGGCTTTGGACATGGAACTCAGCACCAGCCGGCACACTAGGCTCTGCCAGGGCCCCAGCACCTCAGCGCCCCCAGCACTGCAGGCTGTGTTCTCCAGGAAGTCATTTGTCCCTTGCCTCAGCTCTAGAACCCACCCCATGTAGGCTGCCCACCTTCTGCAGCTTAAAAGGTAACCAGTCATTACTACTAAGTCAGCATCAAAGGTGCCTCTGTCCCCTTCTCTTAGCTGTCACTCTGTCGGGGGGAAGCAGGCAGGTTTACCCTGTAAAAAGCCTACGGAGCCAGCCGAGAGCCAGAGATGGGGGGCTCACCGCAGCAGGAGGCGCGGTCTCACCAGGGGCATCAATGCTGGCCCGAGGTGCGGCCAGGTAGGCGGACCCAGGCTCGCCCTGGAGCCTCCCCTACTGCTATACTCCAGCCACAGAAGTGGCCGCCATTCCCACGTTGTCCTGGTCACAGATTAAGCTGCTCAAAGGTGTTATGAGCCTCAGGAACCCAGGCCTGGGTACCATGGGCTCCTGGTGGCCCTGCCTCCTCAGGGGTCCAGGCCTCCAGAGGCACTGCCCACTCAGCACTTGGCAGGGCCTCCCCACACTCACCTGATGAGTGTGCTCTCCTGGAGCAGCTCCCGGCTGAGGTTCAGGGGGATGTCCTCGCTGTCCACCACACCTAGTGAGACACAGCGTCAAAGGCTCTGGACCCCAACTGAGGCCACCCTCCCCGCCCCTCCCACAGTGATGGCCCTTTGCCCTGTCCGCCAGGCGGTCAGAGGACGAGGTGGGGGTACCAGCAGAGGACAGTGTCAGAGGGGACACATCCTGAGGTTCTGCTAGACCTGCTCACACCCTAGTCCATGCAGACAGCCCAGCGCGTGGGGACGTGTCCGAAGCAAAGCTACAGGTGGCATGGCTCTGCCAGGAGCAGTCTCTCAGGTCTCAGGGTTACCCTGAGACCCTGACAGTGGCTGTCAGTGTTTCTGCTTTGTTTTATGATCTCCTAAATTTTATGTTAGAAATCACAAATACATCATGGATACATTTTGCCCCTTCATATGCTAACATGAGATGAAGAATTAAATACAAAATTCTTTAATAGAAAAAAAATTCTAAACCAGTTGCCTGACCTGACCTGTCAAGAGATTTGAGACCAAGCCTGGCGAGGTGCCCCCAGCCCAACTCGGCCTGCCCGCTGCCCCACAGTGTCCCCGGCCACACTCTCGGCCTGCCCGCACGCTGGCCCCGCGGTGTCCCCGGCCACACTCTCGGCCCGCCCGCACGCTGGCCCCGCGGTGTCCCCGGCCACACTCAGCCCGCCCGCACCCTGGCCCTGCACAGTGCCGGTCGCACCTCGGACGAAGCGTAGCCACTTGGGCAGGACATCGGTGGCCTTCGTCTGGATCAGGACCTTGCGGCTGTAGAGGGCAATGCTGGAGCCCAGCTCCCGGCTCACATCAAACATGGACGGCTTCTGTGGGCGGGCAAAGGCCAGTCAGATGCAGGGCAGGTCACCCCAACCCCACGGTGACTGCAGAGGTCCAGCTATCCCAGTGAGTCACCCAGTCGGGGAGGACAGTGTGGCCTTGACCAGGAACGCTGTGTGACCCCCGTAGGGCCTCGGTGAGCTTTCCTGAGCACTGCTGTCCTCCATGACAATAGCCACCCAACTCCATGGAGAAGGAACAGCAAAGCCCCGCGTGTCCTCCTGCCCTGAGGCCCAGCGTCCTTGCAGGTCAGCGGTTAGAAGACCACAGCCTGCAGCCTGTTCCACTTGGAAATGAGAACAGGACTTATGTCCTTAAATACTGAGTGGGGGAAACAAAATTAAAAAGCCAGCGCTTCCTGAAAACTATGGCACTCAAACGTTCTGCCTAGTGAGCCAGGCCAGGGCAGTGTGGCAGTGTGTCTGCAGCAGCCTCCCGCCAAGGCGGGGACCTCAGTGCCGCGCCTGGGAGCACGAACTCTGCGGCCCTTTACAGAGAAGTCCCGACCACTGCCAGGGGTCATGTCAGAATTTTGACTCTGGCCCAAGAGGGCTGGCTGAGCCTAAGCCTGCAATTCCTCAGGGCTTCGAGGAGAAGCTGGCCCAGGGACCACAGCTTGAGCAGCGAGGGTCTGGGCGGCGACTTCCAAAGCGGAAACGGTAGGCGTACGCAGTCAGGGTCTTCAGGCAAATATAGCTGGTACCACGTCTAGCTCCACTCAGAGCAGGCCTCTGGACTGCAGGCCTCGTCAGGCCTGACGTGCCAAGTCTGAGGGGGAGACGAGCAGGGCCACACAGCGTGTCCTACCGCTGCTGCTCTCCCACCGCGTCCCCTCCAGAGTGCCTCAGAGGACGGGGCTCCCGCCGGCCCGAGCAGCCGCCCAGCACTCCGTGTTCCCTCGCGCCTACGACTGCCTACAGCTAGAAGACCCTGCTCTCCCCTCTCCGGGCATGCTTGCTTCTCCGGGCTACTGGAGGGACGCCCCCCGGAGGCTGCCCTCTGCCCGGGCCTGGCTGCCCGGCCTCGGCCCCGCGCCCCTCACCGCCTCCGGCACGTAGAAGACGCTGCGGATGGCGAGCGGCGCGTCGCTCCTGTAGTGCAGCGTGTAGCGCGGCCTGTCGTAGGCCTGGGCGATGTAGCGGTAGAACTCCTCGTGCTGCCACTCGCCCACGTCCTTGGCATCCATCGTCCAGATGGCCTGCGGGGGGAACCCCAAGGGGACACAAGTTCAAATGCCGCCTCCAACCGCCACATGTGCCTTCAGGGTGCTGACATCCGCCACTCTGATGGCGTGGACCGGCCCCTGGCAGAGGCAGACCCCCGCGTATGTTCAGGCCGAACCCCCTCAGCCCTCCAGCTCCCCGTCCCCACCTCATGGGCGGTTTCCTGGAAGGGAGGGGTTGGGGAGAGACTGAAGCCACATGGAGGGCCCCTTGGGTAAGGGCTCCCTGGGCACAAGCACCCTATCCCAGCATGGATCCAGGATGTCAAGTGGTACAGGGGGTAGGAACCCTGCCTGTACCCCAAGAATCTTGTCCCTCCACAAAGAGCACCTCCATCCTTGATTCTGGAAGAAGTCCCCAGTCTCACTCTCTCCATGAAGTGTAACACCCTCTCCTCTCTCCCTGCTTCTCCACAGGGACCAGCCCCGTGCTGAGCTCGTCCCCCTCCTCCACGGGCACCCCCTCTCACTGTACCCCTCCTCGTGAGCACGCAGTCCCTTTTATCTGTACCCCTTCTCGTGGGCACCCGGCCCCCTCTCAGTCAGCCCCCTCCTCACAGGCCCTCAGAACCCCCACTCAGCCCCTCCTCCAGGGGAACAGGCCCCCCTCTCAGCTGTGCGCCCCTGGAATGGGACCCTGCCCCGTCCCCAGGCACAGGCCTCAGGTCTCACCTGCAGGGTGTTCACGCGCTTTCCGTTGAGGTACAGGGGGAAGCTGACAAAGTTACTGTACCTGTTTATCACATCTGGAAGGGACACACGAAAACAACAAATTACACGCCGGGACAAGGCACAGGCAGAGGGGACATGGGGGGACCATGCCTGCCCTGCTGGCCTTACAGGGACAAAACCAAAGGAAGACACAGCCACATCCCTGAGGCCTCACCTGAGTCAGCCAAGTGTACCCAGGAGCCCCCAGCAAGAAACAGAAAAGACACCCCCGAGGCAGCCACCTCCCCAGTTTTCAGCAGGCCTGGGCCGGCAGACACGTCCATCCACAGCCCCACAGCGGGCAGGCGGGGCGGGGAGGGAAAGTCCATCACACACGTAGGTCTACAGAGGCGTAAAGGCCGAGACCACCAGTTCACAGAAACCAAGTTCTACCGAAACAAGGAGAAGGAGCGCCAGCTGCCCTCTACGGAGGCGAGCTCCCTGCCACCCACCGCCAAGACCCAGCAGGAATGCCGTCCGGAAGCGACCAAGCACCAAACCACAGAGCCCAGGCCCACCCGTCCTGTCCTCTTGGTTGGCCCTGCGCCACCCGAGACAGGACACTGCTTACCCGCCCTGAGCCAACCTGGCGAGGTTTCCTCTCACCTCGAACCCGGGCCTCACTGGCAAACTCTCTGCAGTCCGACCTGAGGTGGACGATTATCTTGGTTCCGGGTCTGACTCCTGAAGCCTCGGCGATCTCAAACACGCCAGAGCTACGGCAAAGAGATCGTGACGCTGTGGGTACGTCACCGTGCATGCAGAGTCTCGGTGGCGGGTCTGGGCACTCCTCCCAGGATTTCCAAAGGCAGAGCCCACAGCCATGCACAGGAAGGGAAGCATGATGTGCCACCACTTCTGGCCCCAAAGGCACAGCGACTGCCTCCACCTAGGCCACAGAGGGCCACTGTCTACTCCCTGCGAGAATCTCCAGGCTTGGGGGGGCTAGGAAAGCCAGCAGGGGAGAGGACGGGGGTCAGAGGGTGTGCGGTCACACTCTGGGTCATTGCCCAGGGCCCAGGGAGGGGAAGGGGCCACACTGGGGGACCAGAGAGGGGACAGAGCAAACACCGGGGGACCGGGGAGGAGACAAGGCAGATACGGAAGGCAGCTAACCCTAGGCATCGGTGGCCTTCTGACAGAGGTCATGTACCTCCTAAGAGCAGCAGAAATAAATTCAAGAAATTCAGAAATTCAAGCAGTCACAACCACCAACTGACCCGGCTTTGAACTAGCTCTTTCCACTTCAGCCATGGCTGAACCTGACTCTGCAACAGGTGGGTGTCACAATGGCAACAGGAATGGGACAAATGATGGGGTGAAGCCTGGGACGGGGACTCAGGAGAGGCACAGTAGACCCTTTCCAGAGCCTGATCATGCTTACTGCCAGGAGAGACGAGGAGAGGGAGAGACAGAAAGCGGGACAGAGGGATGACGGAGAGCATGTACACGTGTGTATGCGGTGGAGGCACGTGTCAAAGTGGTGTGGTCGTCTGCCGTCTCTGAGCAGGACACCACTGTTTCTGACTCTGCTGGTCAAGAGGTTTGGTTGCTAGGCAACACACACACACTGCCCTGGCTTTCTAAGAGCAACAGTAAGCACGGTGTCAACCTGCCCTTCTTCCTGTGTAGCTACTGCTGACGTGCACCCCTTCCCACAGACCTGGGCCCCCCAGTGCGGCTGCGCCCGCCACACCTGACTGGCACAGGGAGAACCAGCCGCAGCCCTGTGGTCTGCTCTGAGGAGCTGTGTCCACCGAGGAGCGCTCAGTGACCGCGCTCTGGCCAGCCCTGAGCAAGGCACACTGCTGGGCACACAGTGCGGACAAGGTGTGACTCAGAAGTGACCTGGGCAGCCTCTGAGGAGAAGGGCTCGAATCTGGCTAAGGCACCCTTCTCCTCAATATGGTCTGCCGACTTTTTGGGACCTTTCATCTGATCAATATATGATGAATATCTGAAGCAGACATTAGAGAACAAGACAAATTCTCTGGGAGAAAACCGCTCTCCAGACGTGCCTGGGGAGAGGCTGGTGGGGGGTGCTGCCTGCCGTCTGTCCCCTGCCACCCCACGACAGCTGTGACAGTGGGTGTGCCTGGGGAGAGGCTGGTTAGGGGTGCTGCCTGCCGTCTGTCCTGCCCCAGCTCCCAACATCCAGTGAGAGCAGTGAGGGTGGGTGTGTGCAGCGCAGGGCTGACGGGAGACGATGTCTGATCCTCCTGTGATAGCAGTCATGGTGGCCAGGGAGTCACACAATTCCTCAGTGAGGAGAGGGACTCGAATCAGCTCACACGGTAGCTGGCTGCAGGACAAGGAGACACCAGGAGGGACCGAGGACAAATCCCACTGTTAAATCCAAAAGCATACCCTGCAGTGACCTGACATTTGGGGGAACAACTCCTGGGACCTGCCAGGTGGCCCCACAGGGGCACACAGACTGTGACGGGGGGCAGGGGCTGTCAAGGGCAGAAACTGACACCTCAGGAACGCCGACTGTCCTACACCTGCTGAGGAAGGGTCAGAGCCCCAGGTCACCCAACCCTGTCCTGGCTGAGTCCCCCTTGGCTCTGTGTGTCCACAGGGACCGGGGGCTGCTGCGCACACGCACTCACCCATCTGAACGCCACCAGTAGCCCGGGCTCCCCGGGGCTGCCGACCGCGAGAACACTTCGACCCCGTCGGCCACCATGAAGGCCGAGTAGAAGCCCACGCCGAACTGGCCAATGATCTTGCTGCTGGCCTCGGCCTGGCTCTGCAGTGCATCCAGGAAGGCCTGCAGTGACACAGCCCGCTCAGGACGGGTCCCCCCAGAAGCCCCACCTCTGCAGAAGCTGGCACCTCCCAGGCACAACCTCGTGCACTCCTCAGGCATTCTACCACAGGGAGCTCGGTCAGGGAGGCTGCGGGACTTGCCAGGAGTCACCTGGTTGGGCGGCAGGAACGGGGTCTGGATCTAGTCAAGGCTGCCACTGCCCATCAACCGGCGAATAAGGCCAGGCTAGCCCAGGCCACATGTGCTGGGGAGGGACAGCAAAGGGTGGCAGCCTCCACTCGGCATGGACAAGCACACTCAGCGCCAGCCAGCATGGCAGGTGGGGTGGAGGTAGCAGAGGAGCCCTGTGGGGGTCTACAGAGACCCGTGTGATCCGCACCCCACCACACTGTGCCCCTCAAGCTGTACCCCGGTATGCCAGCAGCACCACGGTCCACGGCAGGACTCCTGAGAGCTCTAGAGCCAGCCCGGGGGAAGCTGGCATGCTCACAGTCCCAGAGTGGAAGAAGGCACTGAGGGGGGATGAAGGGGGCTGGAGGACAGGACCCCGGGCTAAGCCAGCAGAGGGTGGGACTCCGCTGAGGAGGGGTAGCCACCCTCCCCATCCTGGCTAGCCTCCCCACTGCCGGGGCCCTTCTCCTCTCCCCTCCTCCCCTTCGTGTCGCCCTCTTCGAGATCGCCCCACTGAGCTACACAACAGGTGCAGAGACCCAGGGCTAACTCTGAGGGGCGGGCTGGGCCAGTGCCCAGGTGGGGGCTATCTAGTTCCTCGCTGCCTGGTGCTCCCAGCCGGAAGGGAGGGGACAAGGGCTGCTCGGGGATGGTGACCCTGAGGATGACCCAGAGGGCACACCTGACAGCTCCCCAAGGGGAGGATGGCGCCTGGGCACACACACAGGGCAAGGAAAGGGAACCAGCGACTGGGGAGCAAGGAGGATCTCGAGGGCACCCAGGTGACGATTCCTAGGGTCAGGGGCATCCCTCCCACGGCAACACGTCAGGACCTTTGCTCCAGCAATCTGGTCCTACAGATGCAGTCTCAGAAAATTCCACACTGCGTCCTACAGATGTGGCATGTCCAGAGAAGTGCCCAGTGGCACTGCGATAGCGTGAAGAACCAGAACTTACTGAAACGGCACTGGTCACCAAGGAACTGTCCAGCTGGGGCTGGGGACCTACAGCAGGGACGGAGGGCCACCGGAAAGTACGCTAGTCACACTGTGCGCACTCAGCTTCTGCGCATCAGCCACCTACTGCCAGTAGGCGAGGTGCTTGTTAGCAACTGAATTACATCCCCTAAAGGGTGACTGAGCCCTGACTCCTGTGCCTGTCAGTACAGAGCACTGGTGGCGCAGCGCCTGAGCACTCCGCTGGTACGGCTGTGGTCCCGCTACAGCACGTGGCATGCCATGTCCCCAGATCAGACCACGCAGCAGAGTGGACGCGGCAGTGCTTGTCAAGTCAGCGTGCAAGGTTAATGCAGTTCTTACCAAAACTCCAGCTGGACTCTTTTTTTAGATACATGCAAGACCATTCCAATATTTACACGCAAAAACAGAGAATGAGAATAACTACAATGGGAAACTGACAATTAAAGTGAGAAAAACAACACCGAGTGCTCCCTCGACCTGTTTCCACACACACTGCGCAGGCACAGACTCAAGGTCGTGCAGTGTCTGTGAGAGGGAGACACGTACCGACGGAAGGGGGACAGAGCCTAGAAACACCCACAGACGGCCCGCCCGCTTCTGACAAAGATACAAAACCAAATCAGTGGAAGCAGTCTTTTAACAAATGGTGCAAGGGAAACTGGATGTCCGTGGGCAACAAGGGGCCCTCGGCCTCAGCGTCACACCTTACGTGACCAACAAAAGGGATCGTGGGGAAATATTAAGGAACTAGGACTTTTACTGACAAGACAGAGTCACAGGTGGAGCTGACTGCTGACTTTTAAAAACCTATCAAATAGCTGTCGGCCTCCCTCCCTCTCTCTGCCGGGAGGTGCTGGAGACCTCGGCGGCCGGGCCTGGACAGCGGACAGCGTGTCCTGGGGCTCTGGCCGGTCGCCTGGGTCGTGTCCATCCCTCTCCTCCTCCTCAGAAAGCAAGCCTACTGTTCTTTTGAGGGCGGGAAGAGGAGACTTCTAAGTGGGTCTTCTCCATGACATTGCCGAGCCCACGGCTGGTAAGGAGGCAGCAGCCGCTCTACGGCCGCATCCCAGGAAACTAACCCTCCAGCCCACTGTGATCAGAACTCCTGAGGGGCAAGACTAAGTGACCTGCACACCGTCACTGCTGTGACCAGGGCTACCACGACGCTGGCAGCGCTCTCTGGTCCGCACCGCAGTGCCAACTGCACAAGCACCAGGAACGTGACTAGTGCAGCTGGGGAGCTATGCTCTAAGTGGCAATGAACTTTAATTAAGTGACACAGCTGCAAGTGGCTAGTGGCTCTCCTTGCTGGAAACAACAAAAACCTACTGCACAAAGAGGAACAACGCGGGCACCGTCATTCCCTCACAGGCACACGTCCCTGTGACTCACCACGGACCAACACCTAGGCTCCATTAAAGCGGCTGGCCGGCCGGCCGTGTCGTTTTAGGAACCACTCATGCCAACACGAAAGCACTGGGTCACCAAGAGGGGAGAAGGCAGCCACGGGCCACCAGCCTGCATCCTGGGCTCTGAGACACGCTGGCGAGGACAACTTGGACACCACGAGTGTCTCCCACCACGACTCTGAAGCCCTCCTTGGGAGTGCCTCTAACGGCAGTTCTGACAAGACCCATCCAGCCTGAACCAGGGCCCCGTGCCACCTGGAGGAGGAAGGCCCTCCTCGCCCCGGGCCAGCCCCGCTCACGGAGGCGCACAGAGGGCGCCACGCCGGGACCCCAGGGCCAGGCTCCAGGCCGAGGACCCACCGCCTCTCATGCGGGGGCAAGCACTTGTTTCAGTCTCCTCGCCTGCAGGACGGGGGAGTGAACACGGTCCACCTTGAATGTCACCACAATGACAAAATTAAACTGCATCATGAAGCATTCCCACAACACGTGACACATGGCATGCATGAGGTCACTCATTTTGACGGGGGCGCCCAGCTCCCTGAGACGGCACCCTGTTGGCCCCGTGGGTGGGAGCGGATACCCGGGGCACACAGGGTGAGGCAGCGGGGGTGGCCGGTGCTCACCTTTGACCCCGATCGGGCGATTGTTCCCAGGTTGGACACCAGCTCCTCTTGTGTCATTCCGATGCCAGTGTCCTGAGGAGAGAGACTCTCTAAGTGTCACAGTACTAGGAAAGCGAGACCCTCCACAGGCTCATCAGAAAGACCACTGACAGCCACAGTGGCCCAGGCTCACGGAAGGTTCCTTATTAAAATGTCGCCCCAAGGTGACCCTGACACTTGAGTCCCCAGACACCCTAACTCAGAACCGAAGCCATTCCCAAAGCCCATCTTTCTGTCCAAAAGCAAAGCTGAGAAGGCCAGAACGGGCAGGAGAACACGACAATCCGACACCACAGGGAAGCCTGGGCGGGAAAGATGGGCGAGAACGCTGACACCCTGCAGGGAGCGCAACCAACGTCATGAAACAACTCGTGTATCCTCAGTGATTAACAAACTCATCTGTGCTGGGAACTTTTGCCTAACATACAATCAGTACAAGCCCTGTCTCCTGGGCTCTGTTTCTAGGGGGCACCGATTCCTTCTCCAGTGGCTCTCTCAGCCCAGAACACTTCCAGGAAACAGAACACCGCCAGTGAGGCACACCTGAGAAGCCAGCTGCACAGCAACCCCCAGGGCAGGGGGCGCTCACGTGGACCCTGGAATCCTCACCATCCAACTGCAGTCTTGCTCCTGGGGCAGCCCAGCAGATGTGCACTCGAGAGTCCCCACGTGTCAATCACAGTGACACAGCTGCAACTGCCCGTTCCAAAGCCAGGCTGCCAAGCTGCCACTGCTTCATGAACTTGGGACACAGCACTTAGGAGCAGGTTCTGGCTTTCTTCCACTATGCCACTCCAAATACCCCGAGAGCCCGCAGGGGCCACAGTGTGAGCCCGGCCCACCTGCCGCTCCTCCTGAGAAGGTGGCAGCAGAGCAGGGCCAAGACACGCGACCCACCCCGGAGCCCTTTGTGGTGCCCGCCGATACCACACTGGGTGAGAGCCTGAACCATCTGGCCCTGACACGGGACAGACAGGGTGTGTTGGGAACCTGGCACCGCCCCACCTCTGCCAGCTATGTCCCCAGGGAACTGCAGTGCCCACGGCATGCAGCCACGCCCAGGCCTCGAACCCAAGTACAGGCTCTGTTCGCTCCTTCCGAGAGCCGGCGGGAGAAGCCTGGGACCCTGCCCATCTGAAACAGTTATGAACAAGTAGCTCACGGCCAACTGCACGTCACCAGTCCTAGGCACAGTCTGGAGCACAGTGTGACATCAGCGCCTTCGCGGTCTCAGCAGAAAAGGAGGTGAGCGCCAGGCAGACACAGAAGACAAGACACACAGCAGGTCCCGCTTCCACACTCAGCTCGCTGCTACTTCTTCTCAAATAAACCCAGATGAAAATCTACACCAAAATCCCAGCAGGTTTTGTGCAAAATGACAAGCTTATTCTAAAAAGTATACGGAAACACTAGAAACCTAGGATGTTCACAATATTAACAAGAAAACGTTGGAGAACTTGGACTAGCTGGTGCTCAGACTTCCCGGGAGGCGTAGAGTGCACAAGTTCAGACGGCACGATGCTGGCCATCCACACAGGCAGAGCTGACAGGACAAAGCCACACCAAGGGTCCCCACTCTGTACTAAGGGTCCAGGTGATTCCAGGCCCCTTCTCCTTTGGGCACGCAGCAGAGCCTTAGGGTCAGTGTGCCGGGCAGTGCTGTCACCCGCAGGGGCCTTCCTGTGCCATACCCCCACCGCTCCACAGAGACCACACCCCAAACACACTGGAGCCCGGGGTGGCAGGTCCTGATGCAGCTGTCTTGGGGCCCTGCCCCTCCCACCTGTCTAGCTCTCTGACACAAGCTTCCCTGAATTCAGGCTGCAAAGGCGCCCGATGGCACTGCTGCATCAATGGCAGGCCTGCTCATCCAGGCTGCAGGGTCCCCGACAGCCTGGACAAACAGTGACTCAGAGACAGGGGACACAGTCACATGCCACTTACCGCCCATGACACATTCAGTGAAACAGGACGTCATGCGATTTGGATGTTGGATGAAACTCTATTACATATCCCTATGATCCATAGTTATGAACTGACCCCCCCATAAAGCCTGTAATATTAAAACCTTAGGAGAGCCTGCTGAACAAAGCCTGGCAGCTGTATCCACTGCAGACAAGACACTGTCCTGCCAGGTGCACAGCCGTGGGCCACACAGGGCCAGGGACATACAGGGGGCATGAAGAGGTAAATGTGAGGACTGGGTGTGCAGGTGCCAGGAACACAGATGACTGCCGGACCCTGTTAATACAGCCACCACTGTCCAGGAGCCGGGAGCAGCCAGGGGGGCCCAGCATCCGCAGCAGGAGTGACGGTGGCGGGGGGAGACGAGGAGGCGGTGCTGTGGACTGGGATGCGCCCTGCAGCCCCGCTGCCCAGCCACTCAGAAGCTGGGGGTCCTTAAAATCATTAGGGGTAGCAATAAACCAACAGTCAACGGCTTTCCCTTTGAAAAAATAAAACAATCATGGGACCACAGACACACAAGCCGTGGTATGTGGCTGAAAAGACACTAAGCGGCACATGACTGTAGTTTCAAATACGTTTGGATAGGCAAACACAAGCACACAGAGACACACGCGCGTATGCGTACAGACGCGCGTAGAGACATATGCATACAGAGACACCCGCTTACAGAGACACCCGTGCATACAGAGACACCCGTGCGTGCAGAGACACACGTGCATACAAACACATACCCAGATGGACACTTCCTAGAACACAAACAGCAGTCCCCTTCTGGACGATGGGGCGGTTTTTAATACCACTTTTGGCTTACCTATGCTCTCCAAATTTTCCATAATGATTGTTATTTTTATATCAAACTACACCCATTACACACCTACAGATGGCCCCCTTTCACGCAGCGTCTAGAGACAGAGCTGAAGGGTGGCCTGCCCCTTCACACTGCCAGCGGCACAGGCGCCTCCAGGTGGCAAGCAGACGGGTGACGGCCCAGCCGAGAGGCGGAGGAGCTACCTGGATGGTGACGGTGCCCTTCTCGGCGTCAGTCTGCAGGTGGATCTCCAGCGCCGGCAGCGCCTGGCCCTCGCCCACCAGCCGGTGTCGCAGCTTTTCCAGGGCGTCGCTGCTGTTGGAGACGAGCTCCCGGATGAACACCTGCGGGAGGGGACGGCTGGGGTCACAGACGCCGGCAGCTCACCGGCTACTGGATGGCTGCATCTGCGACAGCTGTTGGGGGCCGAGGAGACTCACGACGGAACGCTCAGCACCCCAACACAGAGGTTCTCCGCCTCACTGGATGCAGACGCCCTGCGTCTCTGTGGCCACATTTTCCTCACAGCTAACAAGTACTGTATGTGGTAAACAGATTCCTATTTATCCTTCTGGAAAACTAAGAAGGTATGTGTTCTGTCAAGCTCACTAAAATGTTAAGAAGCAACCTATGAGAGATCACTTCCCCCAAACTCTTGCACAGGGATGACAAAATGCTCTTGTCTCTTACTCTTTGAAAAAGAGCCCCGGGCTTCACTTCATCCAGTGGGGTCATCAAAGCCCAGACTCCACGCAGGGCCTGGTGATCTCACCAGCACCTGAACAGCACCTTCAGCCTGAGTGAGCTGCCGCACCCAGGGGAGGTGGTCTGACCCCACGGAACAGAAACTGGCAGGCAGAGTTCCCGAGCACGGTCCCCCGCCACGTGGGACCCGGACGTGGCTCCGGAACGTTTCCTTCTCCTTCCTCACAGCGTGCTGCCCTCTCCCTCCAGGCTCCACCTCTACTCTAGCAGGAGTGAGCAAGAGTGACAGCCGCCTGGGTGTCCTCTGCCCTCCGCCACTCCTAGTGGGCTCTCAGTGTCCTCACAGTTTCTTCGTCACTCCTCGCTGCTCTACCCCACCACAGAGTGGGGGTTCTTCTTCCTCCAGCCCCAGGACGGAACCCACAGGCTCTCAGGCAGATACGCCAGGTGAGGTGGACTGGATGCAGGTCCCTGGACACCCCGCAGCGAGGCTGTCACACGCCACAGAAAGAGCTCTCCACAGAGCCCCAGGTCAGGATGCCGGGGCCTTCTAAAGTTATCAACAATCATCAACTGATTCCCAGAGTAAACCTGGCCCCCAAACTCATCTGGATATATTTAACCATGAAACCGGAAACAGATTTTGGTGAGAAGAAACCCTGCAGGGCTCTTGCTGGTAATGGAGATCAGGCTTGACAAACGCTGAACGTGTTCTCACAGCGAATACGCTGCCAGGCGTGTGGCATGTCCTCAGAATAGCTTAGAGCAGTTCTGCCAACAGAAACCCTGCTGGCACCGGACCCCTGGACGTGACCAGCAGGCGCCATACCTCTTTTTCAGAGTACAAGGAGCGCGCAACAATGTCCAGCAGCTTCTTTGTCTCGGCCTGGAACTCATGCTGGGAAGCAGACCCTAGTACCAATCACAGACAGAGCCAGTGAGTGCAACTTCCATTCCTCAGAAGGAATATGCCACACAACATTCAAAAAAGCCTTTAGGTCATAAATTTACAAAGAAGCAAGCAGAAGGAAAGTTTCCAGAGAGTCTCGGGTAACAAGGTCTTAGGACACAGAAATTACAGGCCCCGAGGAAAGAGGGAGGCGTGGAGTCCAAGATCCCTCTCCAGCCACCGGGAAGCCCACCCGGGACACCGGCCACATCTCAGGCGCGCGCTGGCCGGTCCGCGCCTCTGACAACGTGACCCGGGGCCGGTCTTCACAAAGGAGTGTCTACATCCATTTATTAGAAACCAGCCCTTCACTTTTCTCCGTGACCCACACGTCAGTAGGTCCTGGCTGCGACACAGGAAGGCCAGCAGGGGGCCATCAGGAGCGGCTCCACCGAACCTCGGGACAGGGACGCTGGAGTCCCACCAGCCTCCAGCCAGCAGCGGGCCCGTCACCGCCCGGGCGGCAAGGCCACGCTGCGATCTCACGGACGGCCACCAGGGGGTGTGAGACACACTGGGATGGAGGCACAGCGCCTGGCCCAGGCGGAAACGGAGGACACAGGTTTGGGGATCATTCCCCGGCCCAGACCTGTGTAGTTCCGGGGTGGGGAACTCTATCAGATCAGCGACACTTCCAGTGCAACACTCCCCCCGTGAGCCAGCCAGGAGCCAAGAGGGGCGGCTCCGCACGCCTTACCCTTCACGGCCTCGGTGTCACTGATGATGGAGTGCAGAGGCTCCTCCTTCTGGTCCTCAGCAGCCTGGGTGCTGTGTGCCCGTCCTCCGGGGACGCCAGCTGCGGCCAGGCCTCGCCAGGGGCTCGCTAAGTGGGCTGCGGTCCCCGACGGACACAGAACCGGCTTTCCTTAAAGATAACATGCAGAGACAGGATGCATCAGAACTGAAGCAAGAGACCATCTCAAGTGGCTCACATCTGCTGTGTCGAACAAGAACCAACGTGGATTTTTCTCCAAGGCCGACTGCTGCTCTGGAGACCTAACGTCACCCAGGAGAAATCAAGGGACAGATCGCCCCCAGCCTGCTCATGCTGCCATGTGGCTGCGGTGACACACGCCCCTCCACGTCCACAGGTACCTGCACCCAGCCACCACTCGCCAGCTATCAGAGTCCACGTGCTGCTGTGCTGTGCTGTGCCACACCGGGGTCAGCAGGGCTTCCAGAACAAGGCGAACGAGGGAAGGCTGGTGACCTGCCTCTTCAGTCAGACAGGGGAGACCCCATGGTTGGAGCCATCGTGCCTGGGGTCACCGCGAGTGCCTAGGGTCATTATGATCTGCTGACCCCAGGCCAGCTAATGACAACCACAAGACGTTGGGCTGTATCAGAACCCGGGGGCCAAGACAGCAGGAGACAAAGGGGGCCCTCTGAAGACACCTCCCGGGTGGACAGGCCCCTCTCTGCCAGCTGCTGCAGAGCACACACCAGTGTGGACACGCCGAGCCCCAAGGCACCCTGCGCCACCCTCCGAGCCGCTCCTGCCGGAGACAGCATCAGGCCTGTCTTCCTCAGCCCCAGTGAGGGGCCCACACAACCCAGCTTCACGGCCAAGGGCTCCTGAGATCTGTAAAACCTCACCTAACTCAAACATACCTCGATCCCCTGAGCTCCTACAGAAACCCAAAATAATCTCCTATTTACTGTGTAATTTACAGAAAGGAGAAGAAATATCTGCTGCCCTCAGTAAGGAGGACCCGAACTTTTCAGCTTTAACATTCTGTAACAGTCTGGACTCCCTGTGGGAGATGACCCTTTCCCTTTTCTCTCGTCCCAAGCAGAGTTTAAAAGCCTAGTGTCTCGAGAGGGACGAAAAGCTTTGGAAACGGTGCTGATGACCGCCCAGGATGACGAGTGCAGTGACATCACCGACTCACCCGCTGCAGAGGCAGCGCCTCCTGTTCTCCACTCTCACTCACAGGTATATAACTGAAAGGCCTTACAACACCTAGAAACACGGTGAAGCTGTCCAAAATTAACACACCAACTTCCACATTCCTATAAAACACAGCCATTCGTTATGGCTACTCAGCTGGCCTGTAGACTGTCCTCGGCATCGCATGCCCGCGCTGCACACTGGGTACCCGCCGCCCCTCACGTCCTCACTGCCTTGAGCACCTGCACCCCGGGATGTCCCCACCCTCAGCCTACACCAGGAAGCTCAGCCTGGCACCAAGAAAACCAACCCACCGCCGCCAAGTCAATTTGGACTCCTGTGAGCCCTCCAGCAGTCACTGCTGGTGGCCAGGGACACACCTGGTGATACACCATGTCCTTGAGATGAAACGCTGCTTTGCCACACTGGGAGATTTTTTTTTTTTTACAGTAATTCCTGATTCAAGAAAAAAAAAGGAAATACTTCAAAAATTCCTTTTTTCTTTTTTGAAACAGGAACAATTTAAATAAAATCCTGAATTAAAACAAAAAGAGGAAAGACGAGGTAGTTCCTGACTCCCTGTGAGTGTCAGTTGATGGTACTGTCAGGGCTTTGAGGGCTGTGTGCTGCTGTGAGGCTGGAACGACGTCACTGGTACTCAGATACCAGCAGTCACCACGGTAGATGGGTGTCAGCCGACCCTCCAGATGCAGACAGATGACGAAGCGGGACCCGGCAGTCAGCTTCTAAAAGGAAGCCACCAGAGAAAAGCTCACGAACAGCAGCCGAACGTCAGGAGGTACGGCGCCAGGCTGGGTCCCTCGGGGTGGAGGCACGCAAACCAGCGCTGAGAAAGAGCGGCCTCCTCCAAGTAGACTCGACCCTAATGACCACGGACAAAGCCAAGCTTTCTGGACCTTTATTTGCTGGTGTGCACGACTCCAGATGAGAAGAAACAGCCACAAACTGCCATTAATGATCAGAATATGGATGGAGAACCATGAACCTAGGAAAATTGTAAATCGTCAAAAATGAAAGGGATTCACGAACATCAATGTCCTAGGCATTAGTGAGTTACAGTGGACTAGCGTTACGCATGATGAATCGGCCAGTCAAACGACTTACATGCAGGGATGACAGCTGGCACAGGAATGGCACTGCTTCGCCGTCACAGGGAACACTTCAAGGTGTGTCCAGAAGCACGTCTTGTCTGTGACAGGATGACACCCATGTCTACAAGGGTGGCCAGTTATATGACTGTGACCCGAATTTGCTCACCAACCACTAAGGCTGAGATGAAGAAACTACAGCTTTGTTTCATCAACTTCTACAGTCTGAAATTCATCAGACACGCAACCAAGATGCACCAATAATTTACCATATCTCCACACCATGTAATTCCTTATGTGGCAAGGGCAAGTCACCCCTTGGAAGGGACTCCTGCAAAAACGCCTCTCAGTTTAACCCTGAGGACGGCAGACAAGCCCACAGTGAGGGACATGCTACCAGACACCAGGCCAGCGCTCTTCCCAGGCATCCAGTCCTGCAAGAGAAAAGGCACCTGAGGCGCCCTTACAGACAGAAGGGGACATGCCGACCACAAACCGGCTGTCGGACCAGACGGGGCAGCTGAGGGCAGACGGGTGCAATCCGGTTGCAGCCGCGGTGACCCGACAGCCCGTATCAGTGGAACCCCGGGTTGTCAGTGTCCGCGCTGCGCTTCTGGGAGACGGAACCTCAGCACAGCCAGGTGGAGAGTAAGGGGGCTCCGTGCTGTCTTGTGACCCCCATTAACTATTCGGTTACTTCCGAGTAAGTTTCGGCAGTAAAACTGCTCCAGTGAGCATTCTTGTGCAAGTCACTCATGCGCGCGTGTGCATCGAGGAGTCACAGGACGCAAAGTTGTATCCATTGCTAACTGTTGTCAGGTGCCCTTGAGTCAGTTCTGACGGACAGCAACCAAGTGTGACAGCAGAACAGTCCTATACAGTTTTCTGGGCTGTAATCTACAAAGTGGCAAAGTGGACGGTCAGTGACAAAGAAGACCCTCTGCAGGATGGACGGACACAGTGCCCGCCACAGTGGGCTCAGAGCAGGGACCGGGAGGGCTGCAGGACTGGGCAGCGTTCCGTTCTGTTGTCACGGAGTCGCTGAGCTGGCCCTGACGGCACAGCCCAGTCTTCACAGAAGCAGATCACAGGTCTGTGTCCGGTCGGGTGCAGCCCGATGACCCTGCACGAAGACCACGTCCGTCCCGACTCCCAGCAGCAGTTATGTGAGTCAGGGCCTCTGTGCTCCTGTCCAGACCCTACTGACAGTCAGTGCCTGGATTTTAGGTGAGAATTTCACTGCTGTTTCCGTTACATTTCCATCATGAGCAGGATCGGGCACCTCTGCATATTTTAAACTGTTTCCTCTTTTTTATTAACGGGCTATTAGGAGCCTCTGATCATTTTTCTACTGCCTTTTTTTCTTATTGATCCATAAGAGCTCTTTACATATGAAAAAATTAGCCTTTTGTTTGTAGTGCCTCTGTTCACTTCAAGATTAAAACACAACCTCTCCATGTTTTATTTTCCGTAAGCTTTTATGTATGTCATCGCCCCCTCTTAACTTCAGAATATTCTGGAAAGGACTGAATATGCTGTGTATGATGGTAGCAAACCTAAGTCCTCAGCGTGGAAAAAACAAACTCAATCCACCTTCCCATCCAGACTTCAGCACTTTCCATCACAATTCCCAAACTGCCTTAGCCCACAGCACCGCAAGAGCAGTTCTACTTCAGGTCAATGGAATGCCAATTAATAAACCAACGATGTAATAAGTCAGCCTGAACCTGAGACCAGACACGCTGTCTACACAGTATCAGTCTTCTTGTTTCCCCCACACCCGAAAGGAAAAACCACAAACCTCGCTGCCCGGCTACAGTGTCTCACTGCCAGACTGTTCAGTGGTTTGGGGTCCCACAAAATGGGAAGTGCTGATAGCTAGAGTCTGACACCGCACACGCAAGAACACACATGCGGGCACGCATGCACGTACACACACACACACACACACACACACTACAGGCAGTGCACAGGCTGTTTCCCCTACCTTCACCTTCACCCACACTCCTCTCCATCTGAACTGCTTCAGGACCCAGCCTGCGCCCTCCTTCCCACCAGGCCCCCTGATCCCTGCAGTCTGCAGCCTTCCTCCCCGCTGTGGGCTGACAGCACCGACATCCAGGCTGCTCACTGACCATGCTGTTCTCCGCTGCCCTGTGGCATTTCTTCTCAGACTAACATTTTGCTAAGGTAAAAACTCACCTCAAGGGCCCAGGGCATGACAAGCTCAACTGCTAACCAAAGTAGGTGGTCTGACCCCCCCGCAGCTCTGTAGGAGGAAGACTGGCATCTGCCCCCATAGCGATGACAGCCTGGGAAGCCACAGGTCAGTTCTGCTCTGTGACTCACAGTGGTTCTTTGGGCCAGACGTCACGAATCGGAATCAACTCCATGGCCCGTGACAACAGCGCCCCGTGTCTCCCCAGATTAGGGAAGGAGCTAGCTTATGTTTTTCAGTGCCCAAGTCTCTGAAGGTCAGAACTTTCACAATTCTTGGTGTGCCAAGGTATCTACTACAGAGGCAGCTCCTTTTATAAATGTGGAACTTCTCACAAGCACAGACATTACTGTGCCAGGCAGACGCACAGGTGCTCAGCCTATAGACAGCACTGGGGGTTCTGCAGGACCTGGTTGGCCTAGTGACTGGGCATGGAAAGGGCAGCTGCCCTCAGGGGCCACGGAGTAAGGCAGGTGACTAAACACACTGGGTATGTTCTGTTGCCTTTTTCAAAAAAAATCCTCTATCTTTTCTATATATCAACTTGTTTCTTACAAGTGAGCATCTTACAAGTTGCACACTCGAGGTACAGACACACGAGTATTTTAAGCTGTGAGAAATAAGCCTACTGCTTTTCTGGAAGGGCGTGTTCCTGTCAGAAAGTCTCCCACTTTCCATGTGTGACAGGTACAAGAGCTAGCCCACTTTTCACCTGAACGCAGCTGCACACAGTGCCACCTCAGTACAGCTGAGCAGCATCCTGGCACACCAACCCTCCCTCACGGTCCATCCAGGAACTAGAGCCTGAAGGCTCAAGACAGTGAGGGCAAGCCGGCAGAGAGGAAGGGGAGGGCAGGCTGAAATCAGCTCAAGGAAGGATAGCTAAAACTCGAAGAGAAAATATGTATTTTTTTCTGGCCCAAAGAACTACAGGAGAGTGTGGGGCAACTACTGAGACTGGAAAATGAAGGGAGAATTCCAAGGAGACACAGAAGGGGAACCCCAGATCTTTAACTGACTTCTCAACCACACACGTGTGGTACAAACTGCAAGCAGCCCAGCTAGGCGTGAAAAGAAGTGAACTGCCAACCAAGAGAAGTGTTTCCTGTGTAAGCCAAACCAAATTAGTACCTACCTTTAAAGAAATACTACCACCTCTTAAAAGCTGCCAACCTGCCATCTGAGGGCACAGCAAATGTTCCCAACTCAGCAGGAAAAGATGATCACCAAGGACCAAAATGACATACGGGAAAGAGAAACTACAAGACAGAGAGACCCACAGGAGTGGGTGACTACATCAACTTGTGACTGGAAGAAACAGATGGTGCTCGGCTATCACCAAGGATAGCCATGATGGAGCTCAGAAAGTTGAGTCCCACTGGCAACACGAGAATAAAAAGGGGTGCACCTTGAGATCTCCACTAAAAGACCACAATTGATAGTCCAGGGGCCTTAGAGTTCCCCTGGAAGCATAGCTCCTGGCCCTGATGCTGCCCCTGTCCATAAATCATAATGGAGGTCCACTCTTCAGACAGGAATGGATTGGACTTGGCGACACAAAACGACTGTACCATGTGTGCACTTTATGGTTCTGTGCATCTGTAGGGTGTCATCCTGCTGACCTCTTACTGGAGGTGGGGGAGTGGGCAGAGAGGAGGGGATAGGAGATTGTTTGGAGGACAAGACATGTACAGAGCAGAGAGAAAGAGTGTGCTGTCACCAGGCAGGGAGAGCAGTGGGAGCTACATATAGATGGGCATGCAAATTTATATGGGAATGTACATTTTCATTCACTTATAAAAAAAAAAAAATAACACCACCTGATCAAAAGGGAGAAAATGCAGAACAGATTTTAAGATTCTCATGGAATCTAGACTTTCTGTATCTAAAGAATATGGATGAAGCCCAGAAACTACAGCCCTGAGATTATACTTTAACCTCAAACCAAAAATATCCCACTAAGTCTTTTTTTTAAAATCAAACACTAGTTTAGCATAAGCTGTAATGAATGTCTGCCTTCAGCAGTATATGCTTTTCAGATATGTCCATATGGGATCAAATCAACAACAGCAACTTGAAAGACAGGAAATTCAGGGGCAGTGAATTTATGTTAATAGAGAACAACTCAAAAATGGAGGGTCTTTATCGCGGCACAGTCCACAATAGCAAAAAGGTGGAATCAACCCAGATGCCCAACAATAGAAGAATGGATAGGTAAACTGTGGTACATATACTCAATGGAGCACTACGCAATGATAAAGAATAACGATGATTCCAGGAAACATCTCCTAACCTGGTTTCAACTGGAAGACATTATGTTGAGTGAGAGTAGTCAGCGACAAAAGGACAAATACTGTATGAGACCTCTATGATAAGATCTCAAAAACAGACTTGTGTATAGAAGAAAAGACTCTTTGACAGCTGCAAGGGAGGGGAGGGAGGGAGGGAGGGCAAGGGGGGGAGGGCTTAGTTTAGGTAGTTACTAGAAATCTAGTTGGGAGAAAGCGGTGACAGCACACATTAGGAACAAGAACAACATTAAGTGGACTTCAGCATAACTTGAGTACTCCTTCCATCTTAACTCAATACTGCAAGGATAGAGTAGCTGGGGCGGGGGGCGGGGGACCATGCTGTTAGGCGAATTCCAGGCCAATTGGCACAACTAGCGTTTTGCTAACAGAGCTCTCTGCACCCCACATTGGTGAGTGGCGTCTGGGGTCTTAAAAGCTGCCAAGCTGCCATCCGAGGACACAGCAAATGGTCCCAACTCAGCAGGAACGGATGCTCACCGAGGGCCAAAATGGCATGCGGTAAAGACAACCGAGAAGACAGAGAGACCCACAAGAGTGGGTGCCTACATTGATCTGGGACCGGAAGAACCGGATGGTGCCCGGCCACCACCAGTGATAGCCATGACGGAGCTCACAGAGAGGAGCTTCACTGGCAACACAAGAATAAAAAGAGGTGCATCATGAGATCTCCACTAAAAGACCTCAATTGATGGTCCAGAAGTTTTGGGGTTCCTCTGAGAGCATGGCCCCCGGCCCTGATGCTGCCCGTTCCCATAAATTATAACAAAGGTCCACTCTTTGGACAGGAATGGAATGGACTTGGCAATGCAGAGTAACCATATGTTGGAAGCACTTTATGGTTCTATACATCTATAGGATATCATCTTGCTGACCTCTGGCTGGAGGAAGGGGAGTGGACGGAGAGGAGGGGAAAGGAGACTGTTGGGAGGATGAGACATGTATGGAGCAGAGAGAAATAGTGTGCAGTCACTGGACAGGGAGAGCCGTGGAAGCTGCATATACGGGGGCATGTAAATTTACACGTGAATGTACATTTTCACTCAGTTATGTTAAATAAAAAAAAAAAAAAGAAAAAAAATGGAGGGTCGCAGTCATTGTACAACTCACCGACAGTGTATGTATGTTACTGGGGAGAACATCTTGGAAAAGGAGGGTGATTCCAGCTGCACAGCTTAGAATGCAATCAATGTCACTGAATTACACAAGCAGAGAACATAGAACCGATGTTATACTGTATATGTTTCCAAAAAAACACAACAATTATTTTAAAAAACATATTCCCAAAACAATGCAAAACCCAATAACCACAACGACTCTTCAGAGGAATATAACAGAATCCAGAGAATCCACAAATAACATTCGCAACGTCTAAGATACAATCCAAAATGATTGGATACAACAGAGAAACACGAAAAGGAGATCCATGCTTTACAAAAGAGACAAGCAGTGAAGACCAACCTTAAGATGACGAGATGTTAGAATCACAGCTTTAACAAGAGCTGCTGTGGCAGTGTCCAGTGACAAGTAACACAAGCTTGAAGTGAAAGCAAAGATGGGAAATCTCAGGAACATAAACTACAGTAAAAGCAGCAAATGCAAATCCAAGAACGTGCACCTGAAACTGAAGAAACCTCAGTGGTGCAGCGGCTACATGCTCAGCGACCCACTGAAAGGCTGACAGCCGTCCAAACCCACCAGAGGCTCCACAGCAGAGACCGCTGATCTGTCCCCATCGAGGTAACAGACCAGGGGCCCTTTGCGACAATTCTAACAGGAGACAATCAACTCCACAGCACACAACAGCAGTATCGAGATTCACAAAAACTAGAAGAGCTTAACAAGTGAGTGGAGACGTCAGAGGAAAAGCCTGTATGAATTTACAGATAGATCAGCTGAAATGATCCAATCAGGAGACAGAAAAAAAAAGATTCAAAGCAAATGAAGAGTGTCTCAGGGATCTGCGAGACAACCTGAAAAAGTTTAACACAGGTGTAACTGGATTTCCAGAAAGGGAAGAGAAACAAAACGGGGCAGGAAAAAACATTTGAAGAAAGAACGGCTGGAAGTTGCCCAAACTTGATTACAGACATAAATTTACAGACTTCAGAAGCTCAGTGGACCACTGAATATATATAAATATATAAGTACGTTGAGGCACATCAAAGTCAAACACTGAAAAACAAAGAAAAGGAAAATTTTTACAAGACGGGACAACAGTTACAAGAACTGTTAACTTCTCCTCAGAAACACTAGAGGCCAGAAGACAGTGGCATGACATGGGCCCAGTCTTAAACACACAGCCCAGCTGCATTACAAGAGACGGTCCAGGAGCCTGGGGACCTCAGTGGCCGAGAGTCTGGCTGGCCCCCCGAGTCCTCAGTCTGAACCCACCAGCCATTCCTCGGAAACTTTCCCTACCACTAGATGGCGCCAACGATGACTGCTCTGATAAGGGACCACAATGGAAGGGCCCAGACAGAGCCGAAGAAAACGAGGAACAAAACTCTAACTCACAAAGAAGATCAGAGTTCCTGGTCTCTTACTCTTCTAGCTCACTAATGAGGTCACTCTCCAGGTTCCCCCTTCAGCCAAAGACGAGCCAGGCCCATAAAAGAAAAGAAGACTAACGGGGCACACCAGCCCAAGGGCAAGGGCTGGAAGGCAGGAGGGGACACAAAATCTGGTAACAGGGAGCCCAAGGTTGAGAAGGGACGGCGACCACTGACATGCCCCAGGGTTGTTAAACAAGTCACCAAACAGTGGGTATGCTAGCTGTTTAACAAGAAGCTAGTCTGTTCTTTAAAATTTCATCTCAAATAATCTTTCAACTGTGTTGGGTTAACATGGACATGTGAATTTATCGAGTGTAAATTTTATCAAAAATCCCAACAGAGATCAAATAGTTCTGCTGTAACCCTCCCATTCAAACTGACATGTACAACAAGGCAAGAGACACACAGGATTTGGAAGACTTGGTGCACACATTAAAAAAAAAAAGTAATACATCTTGTTAATAATTTTATACGGCTTCCATGTGGAGACAGAAATATTTCAGATGTACTGGGTTCAGTAAGAAGGGATCCCAAAAAGAAATGCTCCAGCTCTTCAGGCTGAAGGGAAATGTCAGCTGGAAGCCGGGGTCTCAAGGAAGAGGGCAGGGTAAGGGTAACAGTGACTCAGAGCTGCTGCTGTCAGGCCGACTGCGACTCATCGCGGCCGTACAGGACAGAGGAGAAATGCCCATAGTGTTCAAGGAGCACCTGGTGGATTCCAACTGTCAAGCTTTTGGTTAGCAGCTGTAGCACTTATCAATAATACACCACGAGGGTTTTCACGGTAACTCAAGGCAAATACAAAGGACTTTTCTCTTGATTTCTTTAAAATACACATAACAGTTAAAAGCACTGTCTGAGTCTGTAACACAGATACATGTCATATACATGACAATTTAACAAAGGAGTGCAAGCAATGTGTCCATATGGTTGCAAAGCTTTTACACTTTACATAAAATATGACAATAACTTTAAATACCTTGAAAATCCAAATTGCAATCCCTGGAGCAAACACTTACCAAAAAAAAAAAAAAGGCAAAGAGGTATAGCTAAAAAAAATTAGATGCATAAAATGGAATTTGAAAAGAAAGATTTACTTGAACCAGAAGACAGGAAAGAAACTATAGGAGTTTAAAAATGGAAAGAGAAAAAGAGTCAGGCCAAATGAAAGACAAAACCATAGCAAAGCTAAATCCAACTATATCAATAATTACATTTTGTGTTACAAGAGTCAACAGACCAATTATACAGCAAAGATAGAATTGAGTCTATAAGATACTCATGTCAAGTATAAAGAAACAGGTAAGCAGAAAGTAAAGGGAAGGAAAATACATCCTATGCAGAAAAGCGAGCACAGAAGGCTGCAGCGGCTACCTTACTGCCAACTAAACCAGACATCAAAACAGAAGGTACTTCCAAACAAAAACGAAGACATTTCAAAGTGATACAACGGACCATTCAGAAAACTTCATCAGAAATGTGATTAAGCTTCAAAATATCTGAAGCAAAAACGAACCCAATTTTACAAAGTGACAATTCTACAATCATCAGAAATTTTAACAACCCTCTCAACAACTGACAGCACTCAACCAAAAAAAAAAAAATCACATCACAGATATCTGAACCACACGATGAAACGTTCTGCCTTAATCGATATTTATAGAATTCCTTTCTTCCTTTTCAAGCACACAAGGTACCTTCACAAGACACAGACCATAGTCTGTGACACAAAACAAGTCTTGAAAGATTTAAAAAGACATAAATCACAGTGTCAGTTCTCTGACCTCAGCAGAATTAAGTTAGAATGAGTAACAGCTATCTAGGGAAACTAAACAGCCCATTCTAAGATTAGAATTGCCACACCTGCTCTTCTTTGTTCATTGTTAGCTTCATATATATTCTTCCATCCTTTTTCATTTTGTTCCTATCTTTAAGTCTCAAGTGAGTTACAACATAAGGGTGGGTCGTGTCTTTTGCTCCAAGATGTCACTCGATGTCTCTTTACTGCAGCATTCAGTCCATTCACATTCAATGTAATTATTGATAGGTATGTGCTCACTGCTGCCCTTGTGATACGTTTATTTTTGTGTTGATGTTTTTCCTGTTGTTCTTATCGGTCTGTTCTGGGACATTCTTTTTGGTGAGTTGATTTTTCACCCTTTTCAGAGCTGGTTTTGTACTTGCTGAGACCCCTGTGTTACATTTTCGGATGTGGTATGTTGCACCTTTGTTGTGCCTTACGGCTGCCCCTATGATCACCCTTAATAAAGCATACATAAACCCAATTTTAATTACTACCAGTCTTGTCGACTTCCTCTCCCTCTGGAAGGACAACGACTGTGGCACATCCCTCTTTTTAACATGATGGCACCATAGTTTCCATGATAATCACTGGATTAATTCTTTCAGTGTTAAAGCTTTGATTGAGTTTGGAGCCTTCCCTAACTGAGCAGAATTCTCGATGTGTCATTCTAAAATACAAAGTTAGTGGTTTTGTTCTTCTAAGCCAAAGCCAAGAGCTTCTTTCAGTATTTCTTGTGGTTTTGGTTTGCATTTCATAAAGTCTCTGAGTCTTTTATCTGGGAATGTCTTAAATTCATTTTCATATTTGAAAGATAGTTTTGCAGGATATATAAGTCTTGGTTGGAAGTTCTCCTTCAAAGCTTTGTATGTGTCATGCCACTGTCTCCGTGCCAGCATGGTTTCTGCTGAGAAATCTGACAAAAGCCTACAGGGTTTCCTTCCGAATGTTAGCTTTGCTTTGAGTCTTGCTGCCTTTAAGAGTTGCTGCTTATGTTTCATTTTGTTAAGCTTGATTAGAATATTTCTTGGAATCATTCTTTTGAGATCTATACTGAGGGGCATATGATATGCATCCAGGATATCTATATTCTCTTCCTTCATGATTTCTGGGAAGTTTTCTGTCAGCAGCTCAGCAACAATACTCTGTGTTCTCAGGTGTCTCACCCTGTTCAGGGACTCCAATTAATCGAAGGTTGTTCCTCTTAATAGAGCCCCACATGCTTCTTAAAGCTTCTTCATTTTTCGTGTTTCTTTTTTCTGATTTCTCCTCATAGATGCTAGCATCAGTAGCTCTAAACAGCCCATTCTAAATATTCCATGGGTCAGAGAAGAAATACAAAAGGAAATCAGTAATCAAACTGAATGAAAGCAAATATATTAAAAGCTATGAAATGCAATTTCAGTGATAAAACAGTATGTAAAAAAAAATTTGTAACTTTAAACGACCTGTATTAGAAACAAAGAAAAATCTACAACTAATGGCCTAAGGTGTCACCTTAGAAAAAGAGCGAAGTCAAATCAAGAGAGAGTAAGGAAAAAAAGGGAAGACAGACATCAGCAAAACAGAAAACAGGCAAACAGAACACAGCTATAGTTGATTCTTAAAAATACAAATTTAAAAATTAGACACCCGGCTAGTGAAATTGACCAAGAAGAAAGGAGGGAACATCAATTACTCACATGCAGAGTGAAGGCGGAGTTATCACTGCAAATTCCACAGACAAGGAAAGATCAGCGACCACTGGGAACCCCTCCGGGAGCAGCTCCACCAGAGGAAGATGTGGCATCTGCTTCCAGAGGGACAGCAGCCCAGGGAACCCTACACGGCAGCTCTCCTCGGTCCTACACAGCCGCTATGCGTTGGAATCAACTCAACAGCAATTCTTTTTTTTTTAAAATGAACAACTTCATGCCAAGAAATTTGGCAGCTTAGATGAAAATAAACAAATTCCTTGGGGTGAAAAAAAGGAAGCTTAGCAAAAGTGACAGAAGATGAAACAGAACACTGAATGGGCTTACACTTAAGAAAGCAAGTGTTTTCAAAAACCTTTCCGCAAAATAAAATTCCAGGACCATATGTTTCCAACGAATTCTTCCAAACATGTAAAACCACGCCAATCACATACAAACTCTCCCAAAATAGAAAACAAAACAAAAACAAAAACCACATTTACTGCCATCAAGTCAACTCCAAATTCAAGCGACCCTACAGGACCGCCAAGAAACGCCCCGCTGGGTGTCTGGGGAGTAGCCAGTGGATGTGACCCGGTTGGCAGCTGAGTGCCTAACAACCATGCAACCAAAGCTCCTCAGCAACAGTAAAGGGACGATTTCCTCCCTAAGTTTCATGAGAGGAGAATAACTCGAAGGTATTCCACACAAGCACACACAGGGACATGCTAACCTCGTGAGCACACAGGGGATCTTCATGAAACACTACCAAATAAAATCAAGCAAGGTACAAACACAGTAATACTTCATGACCAAGTGGGTTTATTCCAGGAATGCAGGGTTGGTTTAACATGAGGAAATCCATCCATGTAACTTACTCTACAAAACAGTGACAGCCAGCCAGGGGGATGGCAGTGGCAGAGGCTCAGCACTGGGGTCATCAGGGAGTGGGGACTGGAGAATGCACCCCATCTACAGGTGGCACGGTGGCTACGATGTCCCACGACTGTTGCCACTGTGAAAGGCCAAGACATCCAGAGTTTTTAATTTTTCAAAAGTGAGAAACTCAAAGATTTACGTGAAATCTTCCAATTTTAAACATCAGCAAGTAATTTTAAGGAGTTTGGGTCCAACAGAACTCATTTATAGCCCAGAATCAGCCTCCAGGTTGCCAGTCTGTCACTCTTTATAGATCAGTTATCTCTGCATCTAGTTTCCAGGTACTGATCTCACATCTGAGACACACAAAAGCACTGGAAGTGTACAAGGAAGAGGTGTACGTGCAACCAAGACTGTAACCACAAAAGGAGGGAGGGAGAAGGGAGGGGCGAGAGAGAGGGGACACGGAGAGAGGGGATAAGACAGCCACGAGAAAATGGCACATCTTCTACATGCAGACGCGATAACCACTGGACAAAAGGAAGGGTCCTGAAGGACAACGGGCGGGCCCTCCAAGAGATGAGCAGTGACAGCCCCACACCCGGCCTGATGACCCCTCGTCAACAGATGGCCAAGTAAGGAGTGAAAGTGAACCATTTTTCAAGGCAGAAGCTAAAGTTAATTCAGGAGAGCATTAGCAGTTTCTTTGAGGTCTCAGAGGCTAAGCATGGTCACAGTTCGTCAGTGACTTTTGTTACAAGTCACAGAAGGTGGACAGCTGAAGACCTTATCTCAATCCGCCCAGAGCTGAAGTGGAAGGTGGACACTGCCTGTTGGAGATCCTAAGAAGTGGTCACTGGCCCCGCGAGATACTGCATTTCCACTATTCTAAGAAAAGGATGCCCACAAGGAAGTCACCAGCCAGAAAACAGGCTCCTGCTCCTGCCACAGAAACGTGCCAGGGAACCTGTCGGCAGTACAGGCAAGCTTTCTGGTCTCCGGGTGAACCCCGGACCGGAGCGCTTCTCTTCCATAGAGGGCCGGCTAAGGAGCATTTCGCACTTTGCAGGCCATGTGGTCTCTGCTGCAACTGGTCACCTCTGTCACAGCAGTAGAAAGGCAAGTGACAGACGACCTGCAGATGAATGGGTGGAGCCATGGTCCAACTCAGCCTTACAACAGGTGATCTGGCAGAAAGACCACAGACCGCCACTCACGGGGGCTGATCGCGAAGGAAGACTGGCAGCTGACACATCATTACAATTAACAACTTCTCTTCGTCAAAAAGAAAAACCAAAAAAACCTGTCACAACAAGAGTGAAAGCTGCCATGAACTTAAAGAACATGGGAACCGAAAAACAAGTAATGCCCACAACATGCAAATCACACACATGACGTGGTGTTTAACACAAACGTGAGACGCTGAGCCCCCCGCCCCCAGTGGTTGTCAACACTGACAGTGGGAACAGGGCAACCACCGCCAGCCCAGGACCCCATGGCTAGGCTTGGCCTGAGGGGCCAGTTCCTTCTCAGAGTCTCAGCCAACCTGTGGCTGGCTGTCACATATGGTTTGCAACAACTCCGGCTACAAGTTATTTTTCAGCATCCAAGGCTCTAACAGAAGGACATGTGACCACCATGTGGCCCTCCTGGGGTGGCAGCAGTGTGCAGTCCTCCACCTTAGAAAACACCGGCCACTGTGCAGACAAAAGAATGACCTGAGACCAATACCAGCCCAGCCCAATTTAAGTCTGTACATCCTGAAGGCTCCTCTCACCTAAACACGCACCACTCCCCTGAGCGCCTACAAACCATGGTTCCCGCCTCCCGCTTCTGAGACAGCTTCCGGGGGTGACGACTCCGCTGTCCCCTTACCAGGCTGGCCTCCCTGACTCCAAGGGCCCACTGAGTCTTGTGACAATATGCTAATAAAAGCTCGAGCAGCTAAAGACAAAACAGGGAGAGGGGACTTCATAAAAATTAAGTACTTCTGTTCACCAAAGGACTTTATCGACAAAGTGCAGACACCCTGCAGGCCAGGAGAACACTCTCAGGAAGCACAGACGAGACACTGGGGCTGCCCAGTCCGTTCTGACTCACAGCAAACCCAGAGGACACAGGCCTGCTCCAAGGTCCTCACGGCCGTCATCTTTACAGAAGCAGATGGCCACGTTTTTCTCCTGAGACGGTGGCCAGGTTGAACCACCAGCCTTTCAGTGACCAGTGAGTGTCCACCCAGCACAGAAAGGCCCAGCGAAGCCGGCCCAGGAAGCAAGGCAGGCAGGCGCTGGAAAGCCAGCCACAGGTTCTGGGGAGTAGCCTGCTTTTCGAGGTCTCATCACCAGGGAGTCCAAGGAAGGGCAGAGGGTTCATCTCCAGGCTTGGGGAATCTGGAGAGACAGACCTAGAACGAGGTGGGTGGGTGCTGGAAGAAGTCACCACCAAGACCCCATGGGACAACCGACCTTGAGAAGTCTGCTGGAACAGGGCTTGGGCACCTGCCCTAGTGTGAGAGTGAGACCCTGACGGAAGGCAGCTTACCCAGGTGGGCCCGTGCTCCCATGTGGGCCTCAGGGACATGGAGAAGCCTGGAAGAGAATCAAGGTTTCCGATCAAAGGCTGAGTGGAAGAAAGCAGGGCAGATGGAAACCCAGCGCTGAAACGTGCGCCAATCTCCCTAGACCCTCCTCGATGAGCTGAGGCGCTGACTCGGAGAGGGGCCTGCAGGAATCCAGAGACCCCAGTGCCCAAGTGCCCACATGTATCCAAGGAGCCCTGGTGCCCAAGTGCCTGCAGCAATCCAGGGAGCCCTGGTACCCTAGTATCCAGGCCCCCACTAGTCGTTTCCTCCAATTCAAACTCCAACTAATCCTCACTAATTCAGATGTAGGGAGAGATGCCAGAGCAATATGGAGCCTTCCATTCAGAGCCAAGTGCAGACTGAGACCACCTCAGGGACACTGCGGTCACACTGCTCGGGGACGAGAGGCAGGTGGGAGATCCTCTTCTTCACAAAGTCAGTTCAAACAGGTTTTCTTTCTTCTCATTTCTGATAAGACACCACAGCTATTCCTTCACACCTGCATTCTCTCCCCTCCTGAAGTTCAGTAATCACCTCAAATAAGATTTTTTTTTAAAGTATAACAATATTCTAGAAAATTCTTCACTTTCTACTTTTGTATCAAATAAAGATCTGTATTCTCTCAAAATTTTCTAAGTTCTTAGCTTTGCATTCTTAAACATTTTCCCTATTTCTTAAGCTCTTTGTGTGAGAGCCTGTCCCAAGCATTCTCTATTAAGCTACACTGATTAACTTACCAAGAAAACAACTCCCCGAATACAAAAATAAATAAAACCAAAATGCAGAGTGACTTTCAACAGTCCAAATACATGACATAAAACCCACATACCAGGCTTTAGTTAAACAAGGCTATTTGTGTCCCCACATGGAAAGCTTTGCTTAAAAAAAAAAAAATGTTAACACACCAACAAGCTTTATTACTCAGTTCCCAAGCCGAATTCAAAAAACTGGGAAAAGGAAAGGGGCCCCACCCCAGGGAGGCTGGTGAGGTCTGGGAGACCAAGACTGCTAAGTCGAAAGACAGAAGAGATCAAGATGCAGCTGCAGCGTGAGGACATTACTGGTCGGGGACTCACACCCCTAGCGACCCTGCAGGGTCGTATGCGCTGTGATGCCATGTGCTGGCAAGCCTGTTCAGACTCAGCGACCCGAGTGCGTGGGAGCAGAACCAGGCTTCACGAGACTTTCTGTGGCTGATCTTTCGCAAGCAGACCACCAACCCTTTTCCTGAGGTGTCCCCGGGTGGGCTCACATCACCAGAGGTGTCCCCAGGTGGGCTCACACCTCCAACCTTTTGGTGAACAGCCAAGTGCATTAACTGTGTCACTACCCAGAGACCCCATGCAGCCAGAACAGTCATCACCTGACCCAGAAAACCCACTGCCGTCACGGTGAATCGGACTGACAGCATCCCAAAAGGACAGAGGAGAACTGCCCCCAACTTTCCAAGGAGCACCTAAAGGAGCCACACAGCGAGTCTCTGTGCGGGCAGCTGTGACTCTTCACATCACGCTGCAGGACCCCCGTCACTGCTGCCTCCTGAAAGTGACAAGGAGAGGAGCAGCGGGGGACCTCTAACATGACAGCAAGCCTTTCAGAAAGGCTTCTCTCTGCAGTGGTGCAAGGGAAATGTATGACTACTTTAAAAGTCAGCTTCATAGAAAATTCCCCTAGTGCTTTCTTCTGGATAAACGCTGGAGCATGGCAGCAGTGTGTGAGCTGAAATGGCCCCCTGCTGCCCTCACGTCCCCTGGTGGACTCCATCAGCTCACTTGGCAGGACCAGGTGGCTTAGAAAGCAATGGACACTCCTATTTGTCCTTAACAGCACTTCCATGTCTTGTTACACATGGCATCCACTGTGGCTATTGCAAAATTCACGGCTTACAGTTCAATCACACTTCTTTGATTACACAGCTAATAAATAACCGAGGCATCCTTTTCAAGTTACTTACACCTCTGGACTCAGCCACACCTGCTTTCAATTTACCTGACCCATACACCTTTGCAAGGAGCCCTGGTGGTGCAGTGCTGAAGCACTCAGCAGCTAACCAGAAGGTCAGTGGTTAGAACCCACCAGCTGCTCCTCCAAAGAAGGAAGTGGCAGCCAGCCTCCATAAAGATTTCAGTTTGGGAAACCCTGTGGGGCGGGTCTACTCTGTTGCATGGGATCCCCATGCGCTGGAATCACCTCAGCAGCAACTCATCTGTTTATACAGTGATGCTGAGAGGCCCTCAGAAGACACTGGCTCTCCAAGCTATGGCTTCCGGGTCTATGACGTCTAATGGCTTCAGCAGAAATAACCCTCCTGAAATGTCCCTCTGCCCAGGGCTACAGAGAGACAGGGAAGAGACTGTGCACGCTGCCCACAGGGGACTGACGATAACAGTGTTTGGGAAACGCTACAGCTGGTGACATTTAGGACACCATAAATGGAACCCAAGAACATTCCCTGGTTGGACTCTAAAGCATTTCACTCGACTGTGCACCAGGTACATTTTCACCACCATCCAAGATCCGTGAGCAGCTCGGCACCTTGTTAGCAGATGAGGAAACAAACACCGGTGGTCCCAGGAAAACTGTCCCGCTTAGGTCAATCACTGAGTCTGTACAGGGATGTTTCACGAGGTTTATTTCAAGTGTGGCTGGTTATTCGTTCTGAAGCCATCGGACATTGCAGGCTCTGGTACTTCCCGACGTCTGCGGGGTCTCCGTCTTCTCGCCAGCCTGACCTCTCGCCCGCCTTTCTGCGAGCCCAGACGCTTCCTGCCAGCCAACAGGCCCGCCACTGTCGCTCACTGACGCAGTCCTCAGTCCAGCAGACACCGGCCCTGTGCGGTCCCCAGGAGAGGCTCACGAGGAAAGCAGACACACTCTTCTCCTGAGGAGCAGGTGGAGGTGCGAACTGCCGCCGCCTTCAGTGAGCAGCCGAGGGCTCTGCGGGGCTAGCACAGACCTGCAGCGTGCGGTGAGTGCTGGGCAGCGGCGCCACCGGCAGCCGGAAAGGCTGCGACGGACGCGCTATGTCTGGGCTGACTGGCACCTTCTCAGGCTGCTCCGACAGGCCGGCTCCCTAAGAGGCCCGAGTGTGCCCCTCACAGCTGAAGGCCCCCCACCCTCTACCTCCGGCTGGCTACCGTGTGACACCAAGAGCCAGCACCTTGGCTTCTACGATGGCAAGGACTGGGCACGCCGCTGACGGCCTGAGGACCTAAGGGATCCACACCTACAGGGCCACGTTATATCCCCGAGACAGTCAGCTGTTCCAGGCAGAGCATGAACTCCGATCCCTCATTCTGAAAAGAATGGCCTGGACACCAGGGACCTGCCTGGGTCCTTGTGAAGGGCAGCAAGGGGCGCGGGAGAAACTACGCCCACAGCCTCCACGGGAAGTCAAAGTAGAGAGGGCAGTCCAACGACGAACCACAGAGTCAGAGCGAGGACTGGGCCAGTAAGGGCCCTCCGCAGCTGGCTCCAGGGGGGCTGCTCCAGGACAGTGACACAGCCTGTCAGTGCCCGACCCCACAAACCAGGAACCCCACTCCGCTGACCCTCCTGGCACTTGTACTGGCTCCACCCTACAAATCCCCCTTTGGAAGCAGAGAATTCAGGCAAACGGCTGCAGCTTACTGAGGACCTCCACGAGGCGCCGCGTGACTCCTGCAGGTTTGGCCTCCCAAACCTGAACCCCTACAGGGCCGACTAAGGACTCCCACGTCTGTCAAATAAACGAATGCATGAATTACTTATGTAAGACTCCGTTATAAACAAGTCTGGAAGGAGACGAGTAAAACTGTAACTAAGGGGACGTTAACTAACGCCCACCTAGAAGCACCGCGAAGGAAAGGTGTGGCGGAGATCCCAGCACACGCGTGCACACACGTGCACCCTCCACGCGTTCACTCTCCATAATCACGTCACTTGCTTGTTTACAGCCTGCCTCTTCCAGCCAGACCAGCACCTTCCGGAGGCACGAGACCCGGGCCCCCCGTGCCTCTGGCCCCCTGGCCCGAAGCCCACCGAGCTGAGAGGCGAGGGCAGGAGGGGGTCTGAGACGGGGAGGCCCCTCCGGGAGCAACTGCGGGGCGGGGGTAGTTTCCACTGCGTCACTCTGTGGAGGGAAAGCCGGGCAGCGCCGGGGCTGAAGACGAGCGAAATGAACCCACGCCGTGTGGGCGTTCACCACTCGCCACTGCGTACCCGCGACCCTTGTGGGCCAGGTGCTGTCACCGTGCCCCTCCCGGAGCCCTTGACCGGACGCCGCTCGCCGCCCCCGCTGCCTCCTGGCGCCGCCCCCTCACCTCTCCCGGCGGCCGCCAGCGCCGGTACACGCGGCGGAACCCGGAGGCGGCGGCCCCACAGCAGCAGCGACCGGAGCTCCCGCGCCATGTTGGCCCTCCCCGAGCGTCGCGCACAAGCACACGCGAAAGGGGCGGGGACAGCGGGGCGGGCCTTCCTCGGGGCGCGGCGCAGTGACGTCACGGTGCGCCGGGCTGCCCAGACGGCGCCTGCGCGGGCGGCGGGCACGTCGCTGCGGGGCCTCAAAGGCTCCCGGGCGGTCGAGCGTGAGGGTGGCACCTCCGTGACCTTGTGTCGCTCTGTCAAGGGCGACAGGCCCTGCGCACACAGCTGGGGGAGGTGGGCCGAGTGCCCCAGGCACACGCGACCTAGCTGGGCCTCAGATTCTCCATCCCTAAAATGGGGCAGACAGTAGTGCCATCGGGGCGGGCGTCCAGAGGCCGTGCGCGGTAAGAAGCACTGAACGTTCCCGTCACCAGACCGCCAGCAGCCCGTCTCCTCCGAACTGCGGCAGGCCACGTAGCTAAAAGTCAAGAAAAGAGGAATTCCAGTCTTGTCTACACCAAAACGTGAACTCGGTAACCTCACCCGCCAGCCAAACTGGGCTTATTCGTTTATTCCAATTCTCTGTACCACCGCCCCCCCGCCGGAGGGTGGAGTCTAGTTCTACACACTCCTCCCTTGGGAACGGTTCCAAGCCCGGATGCCACCAAAAATTCAGATTCCCAGGCATCTCCTCGGCCCAGGTTGGAGCCAGGCAGCTAGTCTTAAAATAGGTTCTCCAGGGTCGCCATGAGTCGGATCCGACTCGACGGCACTTGGCTTAGAAGACGCTTGCGTTTGCGACTCCCTGGCTCGGTCAAGTAATTGTACAGAAACAGTTAACTGAGATCGTGTCAGGTCCTGCAAAGAGTGTCCGCAGAGGACCCTGAGTTGGGGTGTTGCCGGGAAAGTCAGGGCACCTTCCAGGTGGAAACCAACCAAATCCAAACCTACTACCATGGAGTAGGTTTGGCCACACAAGGACTCTGTAAGGCGTTTAAAATGGCCTCATGTTCCTGGCTTAAAGAAAGGGAGACACACTACACACCCTCGTCGAGTCCATTCCCACTCATGGTGACCCTATAGGCAGAGTAGAACTGCTCCATGGAGTTTCCAAGGAATACCCGGCGGATTTGAAACTTTGGCCTCTACGGTTAGCAGACATAGCACTTAACCACTACGCCACCCGGGTTTCCAGGGAAAGGTGAAGGAGGACATGAAATGAGGTGGCAGGTTGGAATTGAAGAGTCATCTCCCTCCTGGACTCCAGTAACTGCCCGAGTGATCCCCCTGCTTCCACTCTTGCACCTCATTCTCCATACAGTGACCAGCTCATGCATCCCTCGATCAGAGTTCCCCAGTGGATTCTCAGCACCCAGAATCGATTCCCAACAGGTATGACCCAGCCTGCGGGCCCCACACACCCAGTCCCACCTCTCTCCAGCATTCTCTTCCTCCCCCAGCACACTCCTGACCCAGGAGCCTGATGCGTCAGAGCTGTTTCTAGCATGTCCCTAAGCCACTGGGGACGGGGAGTGGACGTACCTCCACCTCACTGTCAACTTTTTTTCATTCTATTCAAGAAGTCATCTCTTTTGCAAGAGACGACACATTGGTCTACGGTGCAATATGTTTGCTCCAGGAGATTTTTTCGTTTCAGAAAAGAAAGTGGTATTTGGCAGATGGTGGAGGGAAACCTGGGCTTCAGTTAAGGATGGGCAGCCCCTGCTGAGACAGGCAAGACCCAGGCTGTGTGAGGGTGGGAGACCCAGAACCATCTTAGGTCCCAGACAAACCTACCAGGGCCTTCTGGCCTCTCTCTTTGGCCCATGGCCTTCAGAGAGAGACCACTGATGACATCCTTGTGGCCAAGTGGCCAAGGCTAGTCCAGGGAACCAAGGCTTCTTGGGTGCCCAGAGATCGATGTTGTGCCTGGAAGGAGCCAAGGACAGATAAATAAAACAAGAGGAGGAAAGACCCCCACCCCGGTCTCCTGACTACCACTTCTCCAGATGTTTCTTCCCCGCGACAACCCCTGGGATGGGCTGAGTACTGTGAGAAACAAAAGCCAAAATTCAACTTTCCTTTTAATTCATTTCTTCGTTCAGGCCACTAACTTTCCTAGGTGGGCTTCTCCACTAATCAGGCAATGTCCTCAGAGTCCCCCAGAAGAGGACTGCTGATGACTGAAGGAAAGGGCTTCCAACTGGCATGTGCAGACCACCAGGCATGTTCCCTGAAGTCTGCATGGCGACTCTCAGCCCTGAAGGTGAGAGAGGAGCAGAGAGGCTGCTGTGCTTTGTCCTGACAGCAGCCAGGATGCACGGACTCAGTCCTAGGTGTTTAAAATGCACATTGTGGGCCAGGAGGGGCCGCTGCCTCTTTTGCTGCAGCTGGGGCCCCAGAGGAAGTTTGCGGGCCCTCACTTTTCCACAGTGGCACCAAAGATGCAGCCCTGCATAAGGCAGGCACCCCTTTGGAAATGTAAGCACACGGCTACCTGTGCTGTTCTCCAACGTGGTGGTGAGAGCACGTGAGGACGTCACCCTGTTCCCTGGGACAAACCAAATGGCCAGGAAGTAAAGCCCCTTGACTGCCCACCTGCCCACAGTGCCACTTCACAGGCTCAGCACTGCCCTGGCCCTTGGCCTGTCTCAGGGGACAGATGTGATGAGCTGGTGGTCATGTCATGTTTTCATTTGGGGATTTGGGGAAGAGCTGGAGTGGCCTATAAGGGCACAAGGGGCTCCAACCTGTAATGAATGTTGTGAAGGCCACTTGGCCAAAGCTCCCTGTCCCCACTGGTCACATGGATGGTGAATATTAAGGCAAAGGCAGATTCCGATTCAGGGTGGTTTGTTCTTGCTACACACTTCCACATGTGACTGGAGGGAGGGTGGCAGCCCTGGCCGGACCAGGGAACACGGGAGGGACCAGAATCTCAGGTCCTGCCTCCCCCCTGCCGCCACCACCTCCCCAAACCGAATTCTAACAAGATCCCAACTATCGCCTGTGCACTGAGGCTGGAGACACCCTGTTGGAAGGAGCGCCCGAACAGCAGCAAGACACAGAATGCGTGTACACCCCCAAGCCCTAAACGCCCTTGTCTGGCCAACAGGGAGGTCCTTCCTGGTTTCCTGCATGAACTCTGCCCCTAACTCAGGGCGCCTCCCCCATGGTTATCTGTATGGAGCGGGCCCCTGGGGGGCAGGCCTAGGCCCCTCAAACTAACATGCTGAGGAAGGAGCCTAGTGCTGAGACAAGGCCTGCCCATTTTAATGGAGCCTGGCAGCAGCAGAAGCCTGGTGGCGCAACAGCTAAACCCTCCACTATGTGAAAGGATGGCTGTTGGCACCACCAGAGGCAGCGTAGGACAAAAGATGGGGGCATCTGCTCCTGTCGAGATGACAGCCCATGAGACCAGTGGGGCAATTCTATTCCGCAGGAGTAGTGGCGTCGTAGGAGTGGAGGGACGGCAGCCCCCGACAGCAACACAAGCAGCACGTTCACCCCTGGAAGGGCTCCCCATTCTGCCCTGGAGGGCAGAGGCCACAGCTTAGCACCCACTGGCGTCTCCTGCTGTTCCTGACATGTGCTGCGCCCTGTCTACGGGAGAACCCCTTTTCCTTGACCAGCAGACGAGTGCCTGGGACGCCCCGAGGGCCAGGAACAGGGAGAACCCTAGAAGCCCCGGGATCAGGAACAGAACCACTGCCGGGCTAAGGCCGACTGACACAACCCTGGCCGCTCGTGAGTCAGCTGCAAAGGCTCTTCCAGTTCCCTCTGCGTGTTATCCGCCCCTGCCACTGCCTTCTGGTTTGGAGACCCAGGGGTGATGCCGAGACTCTTGGCATGCTTCCCCCTGCTCTCCTTCCAACAACAGATGCCTTGGCCCCCACCCCCACCGAATAAGGGAGCCCATGAGACCACCCCCTGGTCTCAGGACCTCAGACCTGGGCAGGACCTGAGGAGTCAGAGGACAAGAAGGTGGCAGCTAGAAGGGTAGCACCCCTCCTCTCCACTTGCTGTGGCAGGAGAAACAGGGAGTCCTTGCTGCAGGCACCCCAAGAACATGCCCATCCACCGCACCTTCCAGGGTGCTCTGGCCGGTCCCCAGCGGATCTCAGCCTAGCTGGCAGCACCGGCCGCACATCCCTGCCTCCCTCCCCGCCACAGTCTGTCGGCCTGAGCCTCATCAGTAGAGCTGCATCTGTTTGTCAATTCCGTTAATAAACCGCCTTCCCTTTTGCTGCTCCGGAAACTCTGGTGGAGTAGTAGGCTAAGTGCTATGTCTGCTAACTGGAAGGCTGGCAGTTCAAATCTGCCAAGCGCTCCTTGGAAACTCTACAGGGCAATTCTACTCCGACCTCTAGGGTCCCTATGCATCAGACCCCACTTGAAGGCAGTGGGTTTGGTTTTGGTTTGCTTTGCTGGCCCAGAGCCATGGAGACCTGAAGACAAAAAGCCCACTGTGACCACACAGCCCCCTCTCATAGAAGCTTGGGAGCTCTGGACACCAGGGTCGACTGCGTCTGATGCCCAAGTTCACAAGCGGGCACCAGCACAAGCGACGTCCCCCCTGAGGACTTGGTTACCACTTCCTGCTGACGCACAGTTTGAGGGGAGGGGCTCCTGCTGACACTCCAACCGGAGCCGACTGCAACTTGGGCTGCTTGCTGCCCATGATTCTCCCACTCCCCAAAGTGGGCTCACGGAGGGGAGGGAGGGACATAGAGCGTCTTCAAGCCCAGAAGGCAGCGCTGAGCTCCCCTGGGGCCCACAGCCCACCCTGCACTGCTCTGCCTCTAGGTTTTGCTGCGCTATCCTTAGGGTGGAGGAGTCGGTCCATCCCAACAGTACTTGTTCCAGAGCATTTTTCCACCTGTTGGCTTTGCGGGGAGTCTTCGGGGCACAGTGGTTAAGCCATCGGCTGCAAACTGCAAGCCCATCAGCCACCTGGGCTGATAGGACAGTCAGCTTCCACCGAGATTTGGAAATCCTATGGGGTAGTCCTGCCTACTGCCCTACAGATCAAGAGGACCTGGAATCAACTTGATGGCAAGTTTTGCTTTTTTCACTGGTTTCCAGTGTAATGTTCAGAAGGCAAGAGCGTTGTAGAGATCCAGGGCGCACTCTCAGCCTCTGCTTCTCAACCCGTCCCCCCCGGGCCTGATAGTTCACCCCAGACTCTCTGCCTGACTGCCTTAAGCATGCCGATAACCCTTTCTGAATTTAGGTGTTTCATAGCGGGCAGCTCCCCTTGAGTTTCTCACTTCAGCAAACTAATAGCAGCATGGAGTCAGTGTAGGCTCCCAGTCAGTACCCAGAGACGGGAGCCGGTGCACCTGTAACTGAGGTAACTGGCTTCTCTCAGCCTCCGGCAGGCCCTCTGAGTGACCCCGTGGCTGGCCGGGGCCTCGTCCACAGCGCGAACCTCTTCAGACCTCCCCCTGCACCCTCCTTGCCCACTCCCGACTTTCTAGTTCTTCAGGAGGTAAAGATCACACAGGGGCGGTGCCCGTGAGATGGGCACACACAGCATCTCGCTGACGGACAGCAGGGCTTGCTGACCCAGGGCGGACTGCTGTTCTGGTCCTGCTGCCTGTGCAGCTCTGGAGCCAGGCCTTGGTGGCACCTGCCCAGCTCCTCGGTGGCACGTCTGGGCCACAGGCCTCAGTCAACTCCTTTCGGTAAAGGCAGTGTGTTTTTGTTTTGTTTTTTTCAACAGTAGCGTCTTTTCCCACCATGTGCTAAAAGCATATTTTGGCCCAAATGAAATCTTTGGTTCAGTTTTCAGCAACCACAAGTAGGTTTTATGTTCTTCAACCTGAGATCTCAGGACAGGCCTAAAGCTCTCTCTACCTCATGTGATCCAGAGATCCCATGCCCTGTAACCATCATGGGACACTGGTACTGGGCAGTCAAGTTAGCATCCTCAATCTTAGGGCCACTGAGCGCAGCGCTTCTGTCGAGCGGTGATGGGCTGATGGGCAGCCGCTCTGGCGCCCGGTGGGCTGGCCAGCTGGCGTCACCAACACCAGCCCATTTCAGGGTTCCCCATTTTGGTCAACACACGACTGTCTTCTTACAGAGCCACCCATCTGTCCTCAGCAGGCTGCGCCCTCAGCAACCCCCCCCCCCACTTCCTGAGCACTCAGGGTTGTGCCTGGAGGCAAAAACAGGAGGCTGGGGCCTCAGGTTTCAAATTCCAGACAAACCTGAAGGGGAAATTCTACACCTGTATGACACCACGGGAGGATGCCACCAGCCAGCCAGCCAGCCGGGACGGCCGGCTTCTGTGGTGATCTCCGTCTCAGCAGACCCACCCAAGTGTAGTTTCATCAATAATTGAAAACACAAAATTTGACTGATTCCAAAACCAAGTCTTTTGGAAAAGATCCTCCCAAAGTGAGGCTGTCTGAGCTGTGAGTTTTAAACGTGACACAAGAAAAGCCTGTGCTCTAGACCAGACTGGCTGAGCCTGGCCCCTTCTGCCCTCCAGTCCACCGCCCTCGTCTGAGATGGGACTTGCACACCATCTCTGACCTTTCATGCTGCTCACTCACCAAGGGCACCTGGACCCTCAGGGATGGGCTGCATCTGGTGGCTGAGCCTGTGCCCCACAGGCAGGGCCTTTGCCAACCCCATCAGGGCCCCCCTGTGTGCCCTCCCACTGTGTCCTCTGTCCTCCCAGGCAGCGCCTCGGCCAGCCAGCGCTTCCTAAGGAGGTGGAGGTGAGTGGCTGGGGCCATGTCCCTGCGTGGTGGCTTCTTCCCCACTGAACCCGAACCGAGAAGCTAGAAGCCCACCTACAGGCCCTGCAACACCTTTGGGGTGCATGTACAGGAAGTGGGGGGCTGCTGGCTAAGCCCAGCCGACGACAGGAAGCAGAAGGGGCCGTGTCAGACCAAGCTGCTGCGTAACCTGTGGCTGACTGGCGGGCCTCCCATGTGTGGGGTCACTGGGTTCTGGATGGGGTCCCCTGCTGCTGCCTGGCCCTCGCCTCCGTGACCACTGCCCAGGCCTCCAGTCCACAAGTGAACAACCAGAACCATGTCTTACAAAGAACAGACTCCAAAAATATATATAAATAAATAAAAACCTTCAACATTCTTACATGGATCTTAAAGAACAGAATACATGTTAAAAACTTCAGTAATTTATATCAATTTTAAGCGGTAGTTTATATACAATGGGGGAAAAACACATGCATAGTCCAAATACAATGTTGAAAACAGCATTTTCATAACAAAACCCCAAACACTAAGTGTTAATACCATGTACGTGAATTCAAGAAGGACCACCCTTTTTGTCTGTTGCACACAGTTTATTTAACAATATGATATAGAAATGAGTTGGTACGTTACCATTCTATACAGTGATTGAATCTTCTCGAATTTTCTTATTTATAGTAATTATAGCGCTTGCATGATTTACACTAGAATTGCTTTCCTCATTTCAAGTTTCACACAGAAGAAAGAAAAGAAGGCTTCTTCCCTAGTAGCATTAGCATGGTCGAAGAGAGGGAGCATTCCCACTTTTTGTCTAAAACCAGTTTTATCAGAGAAACAAAGCAACAATTTCTACATCTGCAAGACAAGAGTTTGGCTTCGGCCAGGATGTACAGATAGACGTGTATGTGGGTGTGTGTGCACGCAGGAGTCCATTCCTGTCGCCCAGGGTGATACTTGGAGAACGCCCACAGAGTTCACTGTAGAAAAAATCTTCCCGCAACGTCAGAAAGTTACCGGGATACATTATACGCTTGCATTACTTCAGGAATCAGTTTCTGAATATTATTTTTTCTTCTCACTTTTAAACATAAATGTTTAAAGTCTTGAAAATACAAATAAAAAATATGAATATAATGAACTTGTTTTTTTCCCATAAAAAAAGGCATGAGTCACCAGCAATGACGACAAACGAATCCAAATAGCCCCCCTCCCCCCAAAACAAAACAAAAACAACAAAAGGCAAAAACAAAAAACAAAAAGAGAGACCAGATATTTAAATCAACTGGTTTTTAACAAAAAAATATATTCTTTGTATTGTTTCTTTAAACAGCAATCCACCCTTCCATGGCTCGGAAGTGGGAGTTCATCTAGGAAGAAAAGGGCCTAGATGCCTGGGTCTCAGTACAAAAGGTCCACGGACACCCAAGGGGAACGAAGCCATGCTCCCATGATGCTACAAGCCCTCCACGAACTTTTCCAGTGTGTCCCCCGTGGTGTCCCCCACCAAGGACAGCTCACTGGACAGCGCACTCCTGGTGGGGGTGTTCAGCTGTGGCAGCATGGCACTCTGTTCGGGGTTGCCCAGGTGTCCCTGATCTATGGAGCTGGCCATGGTGACAGCGAGTCCGGGGTGAGGGGAGCCTGTCTGGGGAGAGACGTGGTGAGGTGACGGCTGGGGCTGCATCCGCGGGGACGGGCTGGAATGTGGCGGCTGGGACTGGGGTCGCGGAGACTGGACGGGGGCCGGAGAGCGCACCTGGTGACTGAGGGACGTGGCCATCTGCTGGCCGGGGAGGTGAGAGGCCTGGGGCTGTCCTGAGAGCATGTGCTGCTGGGGGCTCATGGGGCTTGGCTGGCCCGGGGACCCGATCTGCTGCTTCAGCTGCTGCTGCTGCAGAATCCGCTGCTGGAGGGCCTGCTGGATGCTGGGGGCGCCGTCCGCGCCCAGGCCGGGCTGCCCCAGCTGCCCCAGCTGGCCCATCGGAGCTGCCAGCTGGCCCATGGAGCCGCCCTGGATGGGGAGGTGCTGCGGCATCCGCTGCGGCTGCATGGCTGGGGCGTAGCCTCCGGGTCCCTGCGGCTGCTGGAACTGGCCGTGCCCGGCCATGCCCCCGGCCATGCCCGCGCTCCCCTGCTGCTGCTGCTGCTGCTGCTGTTGCTGCTGCTGTTGCTGCTGCTGCTGCTGTTGCTGCTGCTGCTGCTGCTGCTGCTGCAAAAGCTGCCTCCTCAGCATCTCTCGGTACTGCGGATTCATGCTGGCCATGTTGGAGGTGTGCCCTGGGTTCATGATGTTCAGCGCCTGGCCCTGGGGGTTCAGGCCCCCCATGGCCTGCTGTGGCGGTGGTACGCCAGGCCGCGGCACACTGGCTTGCATGGCGTTCAGGTTCTGCAGGCCGGGCTGCGAGTGCAGGCCGGGCTGGGGCTGCAGGCCGGGCTGGTTGGCCACATACTTGGCCGTGCGCTGCTTGATGAAGGCGGCCATGAGCTGCGGGTTGGACTTCAGGATGTTCAGCACCTGTTGCTGCTGCTGAGGGGAGCTGGGTGACTTCAGGGTCCGCAGCAGGTCCTGCAGGGCACTGGGCGAGATGCTCCGGGGCGGCTGCACGCTGGGCATCCGTGGCCCGGCCACTGCCGGCTGGGCCTGCATGGCTATCACCGGCCTCGGCATTCCCGGCATCTGCTGCTGGGGAGGCACGGACCCCTGCTGCCACTGGCCCGGTGCCATGTTGGGCAGGACGGGGCCGCTGACCTGGCTGGGGCGTGACACGCTCAGGCCCACGGTGGGCGCCATCTGGCTCACGGGGGTCACCATGCCCGTGCGCCCCGGCGGCATGCCGCTGTTGATGTTGACGCGGTACAGGTGCTGCTGCTGCTGGGCCTCGCGCTCGATCTGCCGCGCCGCCTCTACGGCTGCGGGCGGGGGCTGTGCTGGCGGCGGGGGTGCCGGCACCTGGGTGCTGGGCTTCCCCGCAGACACTGTGGTGGGGGGCTGCGTCCGGGTCACGCTGGGGAAGCCGGCCGGTGACATGCTAACGGGCGAGGGCTGCGGCTGAACAGGGGGCTGCGGCGTCTGGGGGGTGCCGGGTTGCGGCGTGGGGGTGCCGGGCGGCGCTGAGGTAGGAGAGGGCAGGCTCTGCTGGGGCGCGCTGCGGGTGTTCATGGTGGCCATCCGCCGGCGCATGAGCTGGGCCTGCTGCAGGCGGTGCTGGATCTGCTGCTGGCGGAGCTTGTGTTTGATGTTGAGGCAGAAGGGCACGGGGCATTTGTTCTCCTGGCAGTGTTTGGCATGGTAGCAGCAGAGGGCGATGAGCTGCTTGCAGACCGGGCAGCCGCCGTTGGTCTTGCGCTTGCAGCCCTTGGTGTGCTGCACCACCCGCTTCATCTTCTGGCAGGACGGCAGCGAGCAGTTGGCGTTGCGACACTGGCAGGCGTGCACCAGCGACTGGATGCAGCGCTGGATGCTGAGGCGCCGGGACTCCTGGGGGCTCTTGGACTGCGGCTCGCCCTGGCTGCTGCCCTCGTCATCTAGGCCCAGCCCCCACTTGACCATCTTGTGACTGTGGCTCTTGGTGTTGTAGCAGTTGATACACAAGTCATAGTCCTTTGAAGGAGAAAAGATGACGGATCAGTGTCAGCATGTGCTTGCAGGGACAGCAGTATGGCACACGCCATTCCTGCCCCACAGCTGGGTCCGCAACTGCCCCAGGGCTAGGTGTCCACCTGCACTTCGGAAGAGGTAACAGGCGGCACAGCCACATCCACCAGCAGTGCCTCCACTTTGGGGACCTTTTCTGGAGCTCGATGGATCCAGAGACCACCTCCTCCACCTGCTCACCCACAGTCCCCAGCTGGGGTGGCTCCCAGGCCCGGCTGTGTCCCTGCCCATGTGTTACTCCACACTGATTCTGCAGGGCCAGGCAAGCAGGATCAGCAGAGACCAGTGTCTGTCTGAACTCCGGGGCTGTGACAGACCAGTCCCCACATCCTTGCCCATCACCCTGCCTTCCTCTGCAGGAGTGCCACCTACAATGACCATGCCTTCCTCTGTAAGTGTGTCACCACCAAGCATCCCGCCTTCGTCTGCAGGAGCATCCCCTACAACGACCTCATCTGGCTCCAGCGGACTCTGGAAGCCAGAGCACAGAAGGAATGACACCAGGACACTGCTCTCCACAGCACTGGTCACGAGCTTACTCCCAGGCTGCTGCCCTGTGCCCACATGGCAGGGCAGTACACAGCAGCCTCCCAAGCCTATCCTCAGCAGCACCCTCCCAGAAGGGGGCAGCCGGGTGAGATGAGGTCTCCGTGAAGAAGGCATGGGCCACCCACAAGAGACAAAGTAGTCCCCCCGCCCACCATGGAGTCCTGCTTCTGAAGATTGCTCTTAGGTGTGTAGGAAGAATGAAGTCCCAAAGAATGAGGCCTATGGCCCGGGTCTGGTGACCTTTCTGGAAGGGTATGAGGCAGCTAGCAAGGAAGAGGAGACGAAGAGAGCTGGAAACACAGGAGGATGTCGTGAGGGGGTAAGGGCCGAGGGGGGCTGGGGGTGCGAGGCCCCCACCACAGCAGAGTCCGGGACCAGCTCCTGTCCGACTCCTGACCTTCTTGAAGGTCAGCACTGGAGAGAAGGTTGGGACGGGAGAACAGAGGTGAAAACCAGAAGGGTATGTGTCTGTCTCATCTGTGGGTGAGAGGATGGAACGCTTGCTGACCTTCCAGAACCCCAAAGACCCAGGACCTCTTAAGGGGGGACTGCATGGCAGGACGGGAAGAGCCAGCAGGAGAAGTGAGAAGAGGCTCCAGAACTGACCAGTGTCACCCGACTGACAGCATGGCGAGGGCACTCTCTTGCGCAAGTGCAGACCCCGGGCACCCACACGGGACGGGTAGGCTGAGGGCTCCCAGAACACAGGCCCCCACAGCCTCCCTCTACACCTACCCACAGCACATGCTCTGGGTAGTGACAATGGGCACAGAGTGGCAGCCAGCACTCGGCCACGTCTGCTCCGTGACACCCTCACACCCCGGGAGGGGCATGAGCACCGTCTCCCAGTCATGGGGCCACCTGCTCTGCATCATGACATCCCCTCCGATCTCCTGCAGCCCCACCTGGTAGTTACCACACTCCTCACAGGGGAGACGGCCCCCTCCCTGGCCTGCTGGGTCTTGTTGCTTAGAGAGCCCACTGGCTCCAAGCCCCGCCTCAGGCGCAGCACCCACCTCACAGACGGTGCAGTGCCAGCGCGTCTCCACGTGGTGCTTGCACTCGTTGCAGGTGTACACGAAGCGGTCCTGGCCCTGAGTGTGCAGCTCCACCAGCATGCACAGCGTGGCCCAGCGGGAGCGGCGCAGTGAGGAGAACTCCCAGTGCTTGTCCCGCGCCAGCGTGAGGAAGGCGTCCCGCCCATCCATGAGGTCGCAGCTGAGCAGGGCATCGGGGTCCACGATAGGGGGCAGGGTGTTGATTACAGGCCCAGCATGGAGATGGATCACAAAGAAGACCTAAGGGCACAACATGGCGAGAGGTAAGGTGGCACCAGACACCAAGCCCAGTCCCACCCCGCACACCTGCATCCAGGTTCAGCAGCAGCGACATGTCAGCTGAATTTTTGCTGGACCATGTGTTCCCTGCACTGAGCAGGGTTGTCACAGCAGGGGGGTGGGTGACAGCCATTGGGGCCACCAGCCCAGGGTAGGACGTAACAGGATGGGGCCACCAGGCCAGGGTGGGGTAACAGAAGGGGGCCACCAGGCCAGGGTGTGGGTTAACACAATGGGGCCACCTGGCTGCAGGGAAAAAGTGTGCCAGGCTGGGAGGCACCAGGTTGAGGGCTAACAGGATGGAAGCTAACCAGGCCAGGAGGTGCCAAGTGTATGGGGGCATCACGATGACCCAAAGGCAGCTTTATCCTGCCTCCTGCACAGGGACAAAGGGACTGCTTCTCAGTACCCCTCTTCCTGCACCGTGGGGCCCCAGCTGGAGAGGCTCCACCACAGCGACCCAAGGTCCCCCGCCCCGAGGCAGTCCCGTGCCCCACCACCTCCTTGTGCTTCTCCATGGTGGCGTAGAGCTTCTGGGACAGGTCGTTGGCGACGGTGGGCACGCTGGGCTTCTTCTTGCTGGCCCGGCTGACGCTGCTCTTGTTCTTGTTGGTCTTCTTGCTGTTCTTCTTCTTGGCGTTCTTGCTGTCGCCCTGGCTGCCCTGTAACGACACGGGGCTGTCAGCTGGGTCAGGCCTCTTCCACAGCAGCCCAGAACACGGGGTGCCCGGCGCCCAGGCTCTGGGGGCTCCAGTCAGTCTGCCCCAGCCGACTCCACCTGGCCGGGACCTAGTGGGCACAGAGGGGCCACACACGTGCTGCAGGCTGTCTGCCCGTCAAGAGTTGAACTGTGTTCCCCCAACAACGTGTAGTAATTTGGCTGGGCCAGAATTCCCGATATTCTGTGATTGCCCTCCACTGTGATTTTCTGATGCTGTAAATCCTCATCTCTGCCTAACACATGGCTAACGACCATGTTCAAAGAGGCTCACAGGGTGGGACTGACACAGCCTTGCACAGGAGTTTCCCTGGAATGCAGCTTGTACCCCCTTCTATCTTTTCATCTTACAGGAAATGAAGAGAGAGGGAAGCAAGCAGAGATGGGAACCTCAGATCATCATGAGAGCAGCACCGGGACAAGAGACCTGAGGTCCCTGTGCCAAAATGCTCCCCGACCAAATACTGATGCAACATGGGGACTTTGTTCCAGAGCCGACAAGGGGGAAGAAAGCCTCCCCTGGAGCAGACAGCCTGAACTTGGACTTACTGCCTGCTGGGCTGTGTAAGAATCAACTTTCCTTTGCTGCAGCCGTCCTCTGGTGGTCTGTTAAAGCAAGGCGAGCTGACTACAGCTGCCCCACCCCAGCGCCACACCACTGACCTCTCAAGGACAGCCACAGCCAGAGCCACTCAGTGGGTGCTTGGGCCCCAGCATCACACTCGTCTCCTGGGTGCCTAGACCCCAACTCTGCCTGCCTGCTTCTGCGAGAGGGCTCCTGCTACCCACAAACAGAAGCAGCACACTCATACCCTCTGCCTTCTTGGTGACGGTCTGAGCTCAAGGGGGGACCTTCACCTCAGGGTCCCCTCCCCAAGCCGTGCCCTCACCTAGTCATGAAAACACCAGTTAAACCACAGCTGAGGGACATTCTGCTAAATATCCACCCAATCCCCTTCTAGACAGTCATGGTCACCAACACCAAGGATAACGCCACAGTCAGCCACAGCCACCCCAAGGACTGACGGACCCTGGCACAGAGCACATGGAACTCTACACTGCTTCTCGACCTCTGCCTGAAACCTCCTGAGGCCATTCCAAACCAGGGTCCCCTTAGAGAAGTATGAGGAAATAAACCTCCACTGCACAAAACTTAAAAACACTCGTAGAAATGGCAGAAAAAGAGAACTCAGATTTTGCCTGCCACAGCAGTGGTCTGTCGGTCTTTTCTTCTCAGACCATCAGCTCAGCCCGTCTCGGCAGCTGTCACCTACCTCAGAGTTGGGACCACATGTCTCTGACCCTGGGAGGTGCATGGTGCTGTCCTGCAGTGTCACCTCTGCAGAACTCGGGGGCTTTGGAGGGCACCACGGAGCCCCATAGCCTGACCTGGAGCATGCAGGCGCCCCAACCAGGGTCCAGACACAAGTCCTGATGTCACCCTGCCCCACCTCCTGCAAACCTGCGAGCACAGTTACATGGCTCTGACTCAGCCCTCAAGGTCTGCACCACCTGTACCTAAGTGTCCTCCCAGAACCTCCCTGAGAAAGTAAGTGCCTTCTCAAACACCAAACACAGGAAGGGCTGCCAGTGCCCCCATTAGCTGGATGACGGGGCCCGTCTCTGAAGGGGCCTAGCCACAGAAAGGCCCGAACAGTTACGGCCCCAGGGTCCCTCTCACAACACATGCCGGGATGTGTTTGTGCCACGCCTGTTAACAGGGCAGAACAATGCCTCACCGGACACTGCAGTGCCGAGGGGCCGACGCAGGACGGCCTCGCAGGGCGCCACGTTTTGCGACGCTGACAGCAGCTTCCCGGAGTGGCTGCAGTGCCGCGGGGCCTGGTGGAAGCTGGCCCAGACCCGTGGCTTTACAACCCGTTCACCTGCTCGCGGCCCCAGAGACATCCCCGAGGGCCGGCGCTAACACACCCGGAGTGCAGTCTGGACACCTGGCCCCTGCTCTTCCTCGGCACTGGCCCCTGGTCTCCCATCTCAGTCAGGGGCTGGGTCAGGCCCCACGCACAGCCAGCACCCTCCCCTAGCAGGCTGGGCGTGCTGCTCTCAACACGCATGCCCTTCCTGCTGTGCCACCGCCCCGGCCCCCTGCAGCCCAGCGGCACCTCTGTCCTGGCAGCTCCAAGAACTGCCAAGGGGGCTCCTGCATTCACTCCCACTCACCCTGTGCCGCTGCCTCCTGGCCTCTTGCTCACAGCACCCTGACAAGGTGCCCCTACCCCGTCCTCACCCTGGACTTCCAGAGCGCCCCTGGGCAGCCGCCTCTGCCTCTCCGCCTCCCTGCCGCGTCCCCGCTCTCCTGAGCCCTGCGCTGCATTCCCTCACCAGCCCCTCCCCCCCCGACTTACCGGGTGGCCTACTTGTTTCTGGTTCTGCCTAAACCAAAATACAAAACCCACAGCAACCGAGTCAATTCTGACTCACAGTGACCCTACAGACAGAGCATAACTGCCCCATAGGATTCCCAAGGCTACAAGAGTCTGACAAATCACACTTCCATGTCTTTCTCCCGTGGACAAAGTGGCTGGTGGGACTGAACTGTCAGCCCTTCAGAGCCCTCTCTCTCCAAACTGTGATCAGGCTGAGGGGGCTCACCTCGGGGGTCTCACTGGCAGCCGTGCTTTCCTCCTTCTTGCGCTCTTCCTCCTCCTGCTCCAGCTCCTTGATGCTCTCTTCCAAGACATTGGGCCAGAAATCACCTTCAAAGTAGGGCAGCTCCTTGGCACTCGTAAGTCTATCCTCTGTCGCTTGTTTGAAAATGTCCTGGAGAGAGGACAGAGCACAGTGCTGAGACGGTAGGGCTGGTCGAACACCCCAGAACACCAGGCTGCCCGTCGAGCTCCCAACGGTCTGTGTCTGTCAGGGTTCTGTGCCTTGGGAAAACCACCAGGACCAGCTGGTAGTGGCGTAGGGACTTTCTGATGATGGTACACGAACTACAGAGATTAGCTGACTTAAAGAGGCACACGGGGTCAATGTCTTCAGGCCACCAAGCAGAAATCCTAACACATGATAGGGTATCCTTAAAATTTTATTCCACGCTTCCTGGCATCCCACAACCACATTTGCACAAAAATGAGAGGACACGCGTGCCCCACGTCACGGGCCCCAGCTGCCCTGCCCCGCCCCCAATCCGCACCCATGCCCCACGTCCCGGCCCCAGCCACCCCGCCCGCAGCCCGTACCCGTGCCCTATGTCACGGCCCCAGTTGCCCCGCCTGCAGCCTGCACCCGTGTCACATGCCACGGCCTGGCCGTCCCCCCCGCAGCCCGCACCTTGTAGTCGTGGATGATGCGCTCAGCGAACGCCTTGTCCAGCATCTTCTTGTACCACTCCTGCAGGCGCTTGGGCTTCGGGATTTTCTGATCAGGAGGGTGGCAGTGGAAGATGTAGTCATCTCCTTCACTTGGGGGACAGGCCCAGATGTGGCCCGTCACATACCTGCAGGACACACACACAGCTCAAGTGGATCTTCTCAGTGACACCAAGGCCTACCCTCAAAAAGTCACAGCCAGGTAACAGGCAACAAGGATCAAAGCAAGACAGCAGTAATGATAAAAAACAGAACAGAGAAATGACCCTAACGCCTGTGGTAGAAAGTGGTAAGAGATTCAGAGGTCTCAGACAGTGTGCTGGGGTAGAGGTGAGGACAGGAGCACACAGGCGTCACACCAGCAAGGCTGGAGCTAAGGAACCTAGGACACAGACCCAGTCGAGTTTATCTACGTACTTTCTCTTCTGCATGGAACAGGCAGTGGAGTATTTCTAAGGAGTTAAAAAACTGAACTTTACTCATTCTGTTCAAGACACACTCATTAAGTAATTCTCAATTTGGGAAAGGAATGACCGAGATCTAGAAAAGACCACATACTGTGGACTCCTTCAAATTAACTCCCCCAAAAGGCAAATTTAGAGACAGAGGGGAGATGAGTGGTCACAGGCAGGCTGCCAATGGGCCTGGGTGTTGATGACCCAACATGGAATCCTGTGAGGGGATGCAAATGTCCTGAAACTGCCTTCTGATGAGGGCTACGCAAAGCCTCCAAAATCACCCAATCACATGCCCCCAAACGGTGAATTTCACGACTTGTAAAAAATTTTTGACTTGGCACCCAAACCTGGTGTATTTCACAACATGTAAGACCACTGAATTGTACGCCTGAAACAGGTGAACTTCACAATGGAACAAAAAGGGGTGGGTGGGAGAGGGAGGAGCAGGACCAGAACTCACGAAAAGAACACCCGACCCAGATACCGGCTGACCCCGGAGAACCCTCCGTGTGTGAGCGAGTTGGGCTCAGTGAGCACACAGGATGCCCCCCCGAGCCCTCCATGGGGATGGGGAGACTCACCCCAGCTTCTTCACGTACTCCAGGTAGCCGATGAGGATCTCGTGGTAGACGGCCGTGCGGAGGCAGCGAGGCCGGAAGAAGTGGATGCTGTCCAGGTAGGATATGTACACCCGCCTGCGGAGAAGAGAGGCAGGCTTCTGCACGCGCCCAGACCCAGCATCATCTCTCCACAAGGCTCCAGGGATGGGTTTCGTCTGGACAGTATTTTGTGGGCACCAGATGGGACACGCCATGTGCTCCCATCGCCCAGTGTGGCTGTCCACAGGTGAAGAAATTCTGCCTCCACTGCCAAACGAAGGGCCGCCACCTCGAGCCAAGGCCCCGTGGAAGACGAGAGCAGACCCAGAGCCACCTCTGGTGCCCTGACCCGAGTCTCGACAGATAGCAACCCATCTCACACACATCAGTTAAAGGAGGGCTGGCTCAAAAGTTCCTGTCTCCCTCAACCTGACTCTTCCCTGGGCTTAGCTGTCCTGGACGAGGCTGACACTCTCACCCAGCACGTCCCTGCTGGCATGGTCAGCTAATGGTCTATTTCCATCCAGCACCAACGCACAGTTTCCTGGACACGCTCCTGACTGTGGCCTGTTAAAACCCACCGTGCTGCACACCCAGGAGGTGGAAGGTTACCTCGTGTTTGGAGGGGGGCAGTCAGAGCCATATTCTTGGACATGCATTCCAAAAAAGCACACGTCCACGCCGTCGATTTCCTCAAAAGCGAAGAGAGCTTTGGTTCGGTATGGGAAAGAGTCGGACATTTCTCCGGAATCCACAAACCTGAAACCAAAGTGACGGTGTGACGTCCGCACACATCACTGCTCATGCGGTGTCGCTGCAAACCAGACCTGTGTTTCTAAACCCAGCCGACGTGGAAAGCCACAGGCCTAGGCCTGGCCCTGACCCTGGCCCTGGCCCTGGCCCTGGCCCCGGCCCCGGCCCCGGCCCCTCCCACTGGCATGCAGTTTCAAGGCCAAGACCCCGTTCTTTGTGACACCATTTCACTGTCTCGTGTCTTGAAGAATCTGGAAATACTGCTTGGCAGACTGAGGGAAGGGCTGGCTACCTGTGTACTGCAGATGAGCCTTTAAATGACACCACTGCACCCCAAGGTACAGCCCAAAAGGAGGGCATTTTTTCACCCAGATTGGGGAAATTCTACCCTTTACCCTACAGAGAGCACACACCGTGACTTCATGCCCGGCTTGACCTCCACTGTCTTGTCCGAGCTCGCCACCACTCTGACAAACACCTCCCCAGCCTCGGGGTGATTCTGTCGTCGCAGAAACTTGTTCACACGGTCTTCCAGGTGGTTCCCCAGCCGGGTTGTCTGCAGCCCTAGAAATCAAGGTGGCCAAGGTGAGCAGCAGGGGTGGTGCTGCCAACGTCCACGGGGGCCTTGGAAGCCGTTGTGGGTTCCTTCTGTGTGGTCTGAAGGATTCAGCTCCCAACACAGGAGGGCGTCTCAAGAACACTGCACAGACACAGGACTTCACCTGCGCTCCGAAGCTTGGGCAGCGCACGCATGGGAGGTAGAGGGTGACAGCGCACTCAGCGGCTGGGCCCCTGTCCCACCCCGCACTTTGGCCAGTCCCTGTGAAGTTGGAACACGCTAGCCAAGCCTATCACCCCGGGCTCTTTGCTACTGTGAGTGCTGTAAATCTGAGTGTTCTGAGCCACTTCAACTGCAGGCAGGCAGACTCTGGTTGAGCACTGGAACGTCGCCCCCAGTGCCCGTCTTGAGGTGAGTGAGACAGGGGTCTGCCTTCAACGAAGGCTCAGCTCGTGGGCTGGCCTTGCCTCCTCTCTCACTGTCCCCCTACCTCATCCCAAGGCCTGGCCACTGTGACAAGTCACAGGAGAAAGCCACAAAGAGATGAGAGGATGCTAGTGACTGTAAAAACTCTTAGCACAGAAAAAGACCAGAAAGGGCGATGGCAAAAGGCCAACAGTGATGATTTATAGATGAAGAGATTTTAAGGAGGTTTTCCTCTTTGCATTTATTGATTTTGGGTACTTTCTGTACTAACGAGAAATTTAAAAAATAAAGCTATGTGGGATCTGATAATCTTCCTAAGGCTGGGTCTGAGGCCTCTTTCACAGCAGCACCCCAAGTTTGCTGCCCCCCTAAACTTTAGCTCCCTCTAGTTCCTGCTGAATGGTGGCCCAATGCTGCAGCCACCCGTTTCTGCCTCTGTATCACTGCTCGCCCCACTCACCAGCCCACCCACTGAAGGTCCACACGTCTCTCCCCGCCTCTGTGGACACTACAGTGGGGCTGGGGCAGGGCCAGAGCCGGGCCCAGGGTCTCGGGGCTCTCTCTGCACACCTCTCCTCCTACCCCATTCAGCCACGGCCATTCGTTAAGGCTCAGCTCCCTCACGACTCTGTTTCAGTTACTAGAGCTCGGGCCCAGGAAGGAGCTAACGTGCCGCCCTGCCTCACGGCCGCAACCAGGACGCAGCCCAGAAAGCAATGGCTCATCAATGAGGGGACTGTGCGCCCGGGGTGCCGGCAATCTCTGGAAACATGTCTAGCTGCCGTGACTTGGGGAGCAGCCTCTGTGGCATCCAGTGGGCAGCAGTCGGAGACACTGCAGAGGGCGGTCCTGGCAGCCAAGGGCTGGCTACAGCTGCGTCACATAACCAGGGTGCTCCAATACAGAGCTGTGCTGTCTTTAAAAAACAGAAAGGACTGATATGACAGCCCTGAGATCCTCCTTAAGCCTTAAATAAAAAAATATCCTCTGAAGTCTTCTTAAAATCAAACAACAGCTTGGTGCAATTAGTTAAGACTGTATGCCTTCAGCACTGCGCTTTTTAAAAAAACAGTCCACAGGAGATTAGACTGATGCCTCGGAAGGGTACACAGGAGGCTCCGGGGCTCCCGTTGACGGGCAGGGACAACCACACACCGGGTGAGGACACAGACCTGGAGGAACGCCCTTTGTGTCACTGCACAGCGCGTGTGCCCACCACTGTAAACCAGGAGAAACCACCAGAAAAGGAGAAGGCCTACTTCTGACTGTTCCTTCAGGCAGCAACAGGCTGCTCTTCTCTGGGGACAGACACCACCCACTGCTCCGCAGGCGACCACAGAGTTCTGGCTCTTGGCACACACGGTGCAGGCAACGGCACGGCGTCTCATTGCTAAGCTCCTGGAGAAGACTCTACCGGCCGGTTTTTGCTCTCAGAACTGACAAACTCTGCTGCACATCTCAAGTTTTCACCCCGAACGCACCCCATAAAGCTAATTCATTTAAAGACCATGCCATGTTGTTCTCTTTAAGGGTAAGACAGGTCAACTACCTATGCCAAGAAATCACCCCATGGACACGAGCCCTTGACGAGCTCCACAAACACACGTCGGTGGGACACGGGTGAGGCACACGTGGGCACAGGCCAGAAAACAGATACCTCCCGCACTTATAATCCAAGGTGGGAACACATGCACGTTTCTAAAAGGGACAGCCTCCCACAAACTTACTCTTAGCACTGAATTTATTTTCTTTTCGAGTTCTACCCGTTTTCTTCAAGCAGTTGTCGCATATAAAGCTGCAAAAAACAATAATGGGTGTGACAAGATGGTGTGAAGTGGTGTGTCTGCCAAACCAAGCAAATCAGCATTCACACACTGTCGGCAGCTGGAGGCGCATCATGACCAACAGGGAAGAGGCTGGCCGCGTTAATGCTCTGACCTCTGGAGCCGGCGAACACCCAGACTTACATGGAGAGCCAGCTGCGACCCCCTGAATTGCTGACTGAGTCCCCCCGACAACAGCAGCCCGTCTCCCTCTCCCCGCTCAGAGCCCCCACGCCCAGATCCCGGGGACGGGACAGCCTACCCCGAGGGCCAGACGATGTCATAGTGCAGGACGCAAATCTGGTGCATCTTTCGGCCGCACTCCTTGCAGTCCACAAACCTGAACAACAGAGGACAAGGCGCTGTCACCCTCGTGGGCACACGGGGAGCTGCAAGGCTGGTCACCTCCTGGAGTTCGGGAGCCACGCGCCCTTGGTGCTCTGCTGCTCACTTTTAGTGTGTGTGACATGGAGGCACCGCAGTCAGGTCAGCTGTACTTGTCAGCAAAGAAGGGACGTGACCCTCCCCACAGGGAGAGGGGGCTGCCTGCCCCAGCCCTGGCACAAGCGCCCTCTGGCGCTCCCTCTGCTGCCCAGAGACGAGCTGCTACAAGGCGGCAAGCCCACCTGCTTTCGAGACCAAAGTGTCTCACGCACCTACACCAACCAAGTTAACACGTAACAGTATTTCCAGTGTTACTGACACCTGCTCTTCAGCCTAAGAGTTCTCGGGATTGACCCCAGATGGGCTGGCTGACAAGGAGGAGCTCCACGAGGGCGGCCACACCTTGCAGCCCCGGGAGCCATGAGCGGCGGCGAAGGGTGCAGAGCGTCGACCGCTGTGCGTGAACAGGGCTCTATTGAAGTGCACGCTGGAAAGGGACGAGCAGGTGGCCTGCTGACCAGCGACCACTGGTGGGGTGGGACCAGCGCACCTCGCCCTGCAGCAGCCCCTCTGTGGCGGCACCATGGCTCTGTCACCTCATCACCGTTTTGCCCCAGAGCCTCAAAGCCAAGCGCAAACCCCCAACTCTCAGCTCACACCCTTTTCCATCATATCTCCTGGGAGGCTGAAGGCCTGGTCCGCCCCAAGGCCGGCTATGGACGTGGTCTAGCCCTCAGCACCTGCCCGGACTTCTGACCCCCATCTCGCACCACCCCAGCTGTGTGAGACTTCACCTTGTTCTGCTGGAAAGAAAACACGCACATGTTCAACTGCCTGGGTGGCTGGCTGTGCCCTCCCCATCTCAACCTCTGCGCCTGGCCAGGCTGGGTCCCCTCCTGCAGGACCTCCGCACCAGAAGGAAGAAGGCCTAAGCGCACAAGCCCTCTGGTTCTGTGCTCCCTCCAAGCACCTGCCTGGCAATTCTCATTTGGAACTGAGGACTGCCAGCCCCGAGTGTCCCTGCTGCTCCAGTTCACCTCTGTGGGGCCTTAAGTTCCTCGGGTGACACAATGAACAATATCCAGAGGGCCCTGACTGAGGAGCCGTGCCACCTGTGGCAGCACCTGCCTGTCCTACGGCCCCTCTGCTGCCGACAGCCCTAGCCGCGCCTTCCTGCCTTCGCTGCTGCTCTGCCTCCTAAGCGGTCTCCCTGCTAGAGAACCGGGTCTTCTCCTCTGCTGATCACTTCACCTCACAGATCTAGGGCCATCTTCATGGACCAGAAACCAGTGACAGCTTTCAAAACCACCCGGGCTTACAAAGGACCAAGGCTAAACGCAGGGGAGCAGTGGGAGAGCCTCACCCAGGGCCCCTAGCAACCTTAGACACCTTCCAGCTCACCCACACTCTTGCATCCACGCCAGGTTAACTGCCACTTTGTTGGACATCTGTGTTCCTTCACTTCTTCAAGTCTACAATACTCGTCTTCACCCCGGTAGGCACCTCCTTTTCCAGAAAGCTGAGCAAGCCCCATGTGATGCCACCCCACCGAGAGCACGGGGCCCCGCTGGCAGCACCTGCTGTGCCACCTGCCGGAAGTCCACCAGGCCTGGTGACTGGGCCTGGGTGCGAAGTCTGTCTTCTAGGGCACTGATCAGCTTCCCTAGAGCTGGGTAGCCTGCGGCTGCAGGGACCCAGGCCTGCTTTTGGGCTCTGGGAGGGCTACATCCCATGGGTCCCCAGAATTTAGTGCTGCTAGAGCCCATGCTGACCGAGCAGCCTCCCACAGGCTTCGCCATAGTGACAGAAACAACGGGGACCACTGTGCTCTGGTGTGGCCCTCAGGACTTGGCTGGGGAACTTGGGAAGAGGCCACAAACCCAAGAGACTCTGAAGCCCCTTTAAGAGATATTGCAAACGCCAAGTTTTCTTCTATCACTGTAGGAAAATCAGTCTTTGCCCAATGGCCTCGCAACCAGACTACGTCAAAGACAGTGGCAAGAATATACCCCGGGCTCCTGTTACTCAGTTTTAAAAAGTGGTCTCTGAGAGGGCTTCCTTCTGACACTGCCCTTAGGTGACGTCAGCACCCATTCGCCAAGGGTCACCACCTGGGGTCTCTGCAGAGTCACAGACAATGGCTTCCAGTAATGATCTAGTCACCAGAGACGTCCCTGACCAAAACATCTACCTTCTCTTGTTACTGTCGGACTGTTCAGTAATCACGGAGCATGTGAGAGAGACATGTACTTCTCTGTGAGTACGAAGGAATCCCCAGCTAAAACACAACTTCACATAATACAGTTCCAAAATTTCCCATGACCCAATCACAAAGTGTTTACTTTCCTGAATGGAACCCAAGATCTAGGAGAAACAGCTCTATACTCACGGCTCAGGGTCTAACGTGTCATTTTTCTTCTTTTCAAACTGATCCTTTGAAATTGTCCTTGTTTCAAAAAGAAGAGAAAAATGTTAATGTTAGTAAAATGATCTATTGAGCACTAACTCTCTGAAATATTACTTCCTAACTAGCTCTTATTCATTTTTGTAATTCTTAAACTCACAGTTCTTAAAATGAAAAGTAAATGGTCAGCCAAAATCTCAAGGAAATGTAACGATGACATAAACATAAAGTTTAATTCTACAGGAAGCATGACCATTTATTTTTCTCTGTCTTCCTTGGAATACTTCCTCCCAACTACCACCAGTATTTGCTACAAGAAAAACTGAATTAAGATGAGTCAACACATGACCATAGAATTAAGCCAAGGGTCAAACCCCTTCGTCTTTAACCTGCAAGACACTGACTGCTGGATCTGAGTGACTGAGGCCCAACCTGCCTCCCAACCACAGCATCCCTGCCCTGCAGCCAGGCTAGCACCCAAGTGTCTGCCTGCTCAGAGCAAAGGGGCTGAGGCCCCGAGGACCTGCTGCCCTTCTGTGCGATCCCTCAGGTGCAGAACTGCTCTGGAGTCACAGAATGGCCTGTGGCTCACCCTTTGAGAGGGGTGTGGAATCCCTGCAGGAGTGAGGCCCAGTCTGGAAGGAGGTGCTCTCAGGCAGATGTGGGGGACTGGCCCGTTTTTTACGGATCCCGGGCACAGAAATGAGCTGACTGTCCAATCTGAGGACACGCTTTTTCCCGTCACATGCTCCCACTCACAGGTGACCCACCAGAGGACCAGCACTGGGCAGGGAGAAAAAGATCCCCTCAAGGAGGGAACAGACTCCCCTGGTCCTGCTTGGGTGGAGCCAGGGGACGGCCATCCAGCCATCGGCAGGAAGGAGGCCCGTTTATGCTCAAGGCCCAGGACTGAGCAGTGGGAACACTGGACCCTCATCACTGATCTACACTGGCTCAGCAACTTCAAGACCAATGAGGGACGAGCACCCCAGTCTTGTACACAAGACTCACTTCCGTGGTGCTGCCAACTCTGCCCACAGGGTCACCTGGTTTCTTGGCTGTAACTGAAAATTTGTACTCGCCCCCAGTGGAGACCAATAAGCACTAGGGAAACAAGTCTTTTAAAAGACACGCCTGAGCCTGGACAGACCAGTGAGCCGCTCTGCTGCACAGCGGAGGGAGGAGCGTGGAGGTGGCCCTGGGGCTCAGCCAAACCATGGGCAGCTTTTCGCATCAACGAGCGTACGCGCTCAGATCAAATGGGTAACGAGCGGAGATGAACGGCACTGGGGTCTGCCTTTTAATCACGGACAGGGGGAAGGTAACTCAAGTCCCCCTGCTCCCCAAAGCAACAGGATGGTACTTACGTCTGGGGCTGTGAAGGGTCGTCACCCAGGGTAACATTCTCCCCCTGGATCTCTGTGAAACACTTCTCACAGAAATGATACCTGTCAGCAAGAAGGCCATACTTGGGTGAACTGGTCCACCATAACACACAGCCACCCAAGCAACGAAGCCACCAATCAGAGCAGGGCAGATCACCACGACGAAGGGGGGGCGTTGTTGGTTGATTGATGGGTCAGTGAGCACAATGAGAGGAACAGAGGGCAGGTGGGGGAGGGCAGGGTTAGAGAACAAGGGAGGGACAGACAGCACAGACAGGAAGGTGAGACGCACACACCAAGACAACACAGAGCAGAAAGCCAAGGCAAAGCATCGATTAGCACTCGGTCTCATTGCACACATCACAGGCCATCACCCTAACAATGACAGGGCCGTCCCTCTTTTCAAGGAGCTGCTTGCTACTACTGCCATTATAGGGAGTCTCCACTGAGGAGTCTGAATTTTGCTGTCACTTAGAGAAAACCAAATCTAACTCCAGGGTTTAATTGGAACAAAATTTACTTTGAACAAGTCAGTCTGATCAAAGGCCTAAAGAGGCAACTGACACGGAAATAGCTTTAGTTTTTAAATGGAAATATATGCCTTACAGCCATTCAGAAATTTTATCTCTGACCTTAAGCCAGATTTTTAAATGTATAGAATATTGAATACCCAGAAATAGTCTGAAATTTCTCCTCTTATTTTTCTCACATTTCTCACTCAGTTGGGCTACAATACAAATGAAACCAACTCCATATTCCAGACAGACATGTAACAGAAAGGCATTCGGGGGCCAGAGACTTTCCAGCCATTTATCAGTAAGTGTTCACAGACAAGCAGCTCTGATATATTGTATAAACAATACAATATATACAAGTTCATCAACACTCTTAAAAGGTTTACACTTCATTCCTAAGCTTTGTTTGAGAATTTCAGGTCCTGGGACCAATCCAGTTATCAATCTGAGAGACCCTTAGTGAGGGTGCTCTGGCTTGGTCACCGACTACGTTAAGCAAATTTAGAGCTATCTTTTAAAGCACAATCTGCATTTGAAAATTACCCATTTCCCCAATTTTCAGTAAGGTAATATGGAGCCTAGGCTCAAGCCACTAAGTGAGGAGGATTAAAATAAAAACTATTAAATGTTTGGAAAGGACATGAAGGAGAAAAAAAACTCAACAAAAAGGCAAGCGAATGCTGCATCCACGTAACGGGCAGACGAGAAACTGGGAACCGGAACACAGTGAACAGGGGCGGACTACACACGCGGGGGGGGGGGGCTACGGCAGCACGGGGCGCGCAGCTCTAGTGCTCAAAGCCACATCTGCGATGCAGAGGACAATGAGTAGTGTCACGAGACTCAGAGTGCCACACTGAACCAGGTGCCGGACGCAGGCTGCAGTGTGGCCACGTGTGCACACACGGATGTACGGACGCACGGATGCGGCCACATGCAGACGGATGTACGTGTGCACGCACGCACGTACACGCAGCAGCCACGTGGCCTGCAGGACCACCGGCATGGGCTGGCCAAGTTCTGCTGCTCGCCCTGCCACGTCTCACTGACGACCGTCAACTGAGAACATGTGACCTGGGGGCACATGCGGCACCTGGGCAGCCTGCTCTGCTGCCCTTTCTGTTGAGGAGGCTCTACCCGAGGGGACAGGGTTCATCAGTTTCTTGCTGCACTAGTTTATTTAGGGTCAATTCATGTAATGAATTCTGCTACAATTAAAAAACTCTTATGAAAAAAAACCAAGCTGTCCCTGCTGGTGTGTAAGACAGTACCTGCCTTTTTACGGGGAACTAGAGCGGAATTCTGGCCACTGACCACTCTGTGGACTGCGCAGCCAGGGCAGCTCCTACATGCGCAAGGGCACTGTTAGCCCCGGCCAGTGAATTAAAGGTACAGAAACCGTAAGATAAGTCAGTGGCAACCAGAACAATATGGATAAAACCCCTCAATGCCAAGTTTTTCTCTCATACAAATAAAACCTAGAAGTGAATGTTCCTAGTCATTACATGATCAAACACACTATCACTGCATGGCAGCCGAAAAGGAATGCCGAAGCTTTGGGAAGTGAAATTGCCTGAGTAATTATATGTGCACCTAAGGGGCTTTAAAGTCCTGAACAAATCCTTTGCTTTTTTTCAGGCAGGACCATCAAGCCCAGGAACATCCAGGAAATACAAATGGTCAACCCATCCTTGCCCGGTGGAGGCCACTGACAGAAAGCCAGTGCTGATGAGTGAGTGCCGGACCCCGGAGTGTTTGCACAACTAAACTCTATTTTCAACCAGTTCCCCTGTCCTGGAAGATCCCAAAATCAGAAACCTAGGGGAGACAGAGTTAAGACACTCGACTGCCTGTCCCCAAATCAATGCCAGAAAAATTGGAGAATCCAACCTATTTTTGTCCCAGAAGCGGAGAAGGAGCGAGCCCTGGCCTCACTTCATTAACCCCCAGAGGAAGACAAAGACCGTGGGGGGGTGGGGTCACCTGTCTAGTCACTGGTGGCAGCCTTGGCAACTGAGGGGGGAAGATGCTGATGCTGGATGGCCCTCGCTTATCACCCAGCCCACGTTTCAGTCACCTCAGACCTCCTCTGGGTGCAGAAACGCCCTCGGAAGCCCCGACAGGTCGGCAGCACTGCGCCTTGTTGCCAGGACACTGTGTGGCGGTGTGGAGTCCCAGGAGGAAACACCGCACAGGAGCTGGTGGCGATGCATGTCTGGGCACTGACCGCACAGTGTCACGCTTCAAGTCTGTCTCGGAGGAGTAACTTAACGTACAGAGTAAGTTTTCAAATGCAGATTATTTAAACTAACTGTTTAAATATAAAATACCTAGAAAATCTACAGACCATGAGTTACTTTAAAACTTCCAGTCATATGGAAACAAGTGAAAACGTAACCATGCACTGATCTATGTATTCAGTTTCACTTGTTTAAACAGTCCATAGAACTTTCTTTTGTTCTAAGTGCCTCACCAGTTTAGGACCCAAGTGCCACAGCAGTTATCGGTAAGACTGCTGCGTTCCTAAGCAGCTGAAGCTGGAACTGAGACAGTAAGCAGCCAGGATGCTCACCTCATGCAGGACCCCAGCAAGCCCCAGAGGTCTGGTGAGCAGTACATCCCTGCTTTAAAATGCAGCAATACAAACACAGACCTCTGTGACCCGCACTTCCACTAAAAAGGAAGTTCTACAGAAAGATAAAGTTGGACATTTCACAACTTTCAAAACAGTCTTGTGTTCATACTCCACCGAGGTCCCTGCCTCTGAGACAGCAGTTGCCTGAGTCTGTCCATTCTGTTTGCTTTCAATGGCTCTCAGCTCCCGACACAGCCGAGCCCAAAGGCAGGCTGCCGGCCGGCCCAAGCGTGGTGAAGCCAACAACGGAAAACGCCTCCGATGCTTGAGAACCACCTGCCAGTACGTGGGCCGCCTCTAGACACCAACATATGCTTCCCTCCAGGTCAAAAACACACCAGGCCCCCCCAACAGCAGGGGGCCGTTTTCAGGGTACCGCTAAGTGTTAACCTGACTGCTTCACATTCTGTAACAACCATGTCTCTCTCCTCATGATTTCACTGGAGGTGGACGACACGCGGCTGCCTGGGAAGAGGGCCCTGTGTCCACGCTGTGAGATGGCCGTGCCTGACACACTGAGAGACATGCTCAAGGCCAGGGACTTAAATCAGTGAAGGGAGGAGCCGGGGCCAGAACCTCCAGAAGAACCCGTCAGGATGGGAGAAACCCCCGTGTGCAAGGGTCACAGCGTCACGTCCACCTTCACCCTGCAACGTTTCTCTTGACAAACGGGGAAGTCACGACACAAACTCAACTTCAATAAACGCTCATGTGTTTTTGATGGCACAGTTATGTGGGCTGGGATTTCAGGACAGACCTCCTGGGATGTCCACCTTCCACCCCGACCAGCACTTCATGGTCTCGAGAACCTGAGACACCTTTCTGGAGACATTTCTGTCTCAACAGTTCTGTTTCACAAAAATAAGCTTGTGATGAAGTTACTCGTGATCTTGAACACAGTTAGGTTTTTTCAAAAATGAAAAATACCTCAAGAGAAACGAATTTCTACGTTCTAAAAATTCAAAATTGAAGGTCTGTGCATGTACCTTTGGACCAAATAAGAACATACCCTCCATCTGGCCTCTGTGAAATATCAGAATGTATGTAATCACCAAACATAATCCAAAAGATCACAACACCAACCCTAACACTGACGCTGAGCACTGCACACAAAGGTGACAGATAGCCTTGAACCACACCTTGGCCTCAGACAGCCTAACAGCTGATTTCATAAACAGAGGCCGCATGACTGCAAGTGTCTGAGAGCCACCACCTGTGTGGGAAACCAGAGCCTGACTCTCCCTCCTGCTGAGACAGAAGGGCTCTCCACCAGCACCTGTGTGGCCCGGACACCGGCACGTCCTTCCCACGCCACCCTAGCCCTCGCAGGCCCCGAGGAGCCGCCAGGGGAGGGATTCCTCAACCCCATCGAAACACCAGAGCCCATTTTGCACTGGCTGCTAATCTAAAAAATAAAAAGCACAAGACTTTTTTGTGGAGTAGCGATAATCATGTCTTTTCATCAGACTGTCCTGGCCAAATTCTCTACACAAAATATTGTAATACAATTTTCCCACTCTATGAGTATCTCAGGGAAGGTAGGATCAGCCCTTCCTAGAGCTGCTCTCAGCTTCAGAACCTTGCTGACTTGATTATGTTTTGCAAAGGTCACAGCTTAAGACTGAATGTACCTACTTAAAGTAGGGCAGCAAGTGGTTTTAAGCCTAACTTTCTATACTACAAAGGATGTAAAAAAAAAAGGCTTCAAACTAAGAAAATACAGGCTTATCTGAATGACCAAGAAGCACTAAAGTAAAAGCACTCTTGGTGGCACCGATGTCAGGCAACAAACAGTGGACCCTGGGTACAGGTACATCCCAAGAGCTGCCCTGCCCTGAGAGAGTCCTGTGTCACTGTGCACACAGCCCCGCAGTGCTCACCTGTTCTGGTAGCTGTAATAGGCAGCGTCGCGAGGAATTGTACACAACTGCTTCCCATAACAGCACAAAGTCTGTGGGGAAAACTCATACTGCAAAACAAAGGAGAAAAACACTGAAAACATATCTGATTTACCTTCATGGAATGTTCTAGGTCACTACAGCGAGGTCGGGTCCAACTAGTCAACACTCTTTTTGTGTGTTTAGGGAATGTTCTAACAATCCCCAGGTGCCAGCCTGTGGTGCTGGCTCCATGAGACCATTACTCCAGAGGACGACACAACACGGGGCAGGGAGAAACGCCGAACCCAAGGCCTCCACCACCAAGCACCCCTACCAACACAGCTTCAGGCAGCCAAATGCTTCATGAAAGCTTGGCCTCCTACTGGGCAGCCTCTCCCTTTAGGTGCCATCAGAATGTCAAGTCCATGTTTATCATTATAAGTTATCATTATAATACGCTCTTGGACTGACCATCACTTTTCAGAAAAAAGCAGAACTGTACCTTGCGCCCACAGCAGTATCCGAGGGACTGCATGACAGGGTCAATTTCCTGCTCAAAGACCTCGGCGAGTTTGCTGCAGAACTTATACACCCGGGACGTCTTGCGGTTGTAGAGCCAGGCGTTGTGGAACATGAGCCAGACGTCGTCCACGTACTGCCAGGGCTCCTGATACTGCCCCGTGTCCAGCTTCCGCTTGACGGTGGACAGGTCCATGGGGCTCTTCACAATGTCAAAGTAGTCCTGAAAGACAGACGGCTTCTCAGTCTAACGGATCCTCCAACTTCAAATGCCAGCCGTCACCTCTGAGGACAGTGAAGTGAACCACAACAGAAGCTACCACAACAGCCTTCCTTTCTAAACAGTAGGAAATGGGCATTCAACTGGAAATCACCTCTCCTTTCCGTCTCTAAAATCATTCACTGATATTTTCAAACATCAGCCAATGGCCCTAGTGGCAAAGCAAGACTACAAAAGTTAGTGAATTGTTTAGGGAAGGTTTTTGAAATAAGAATCTTAATCCAAGTGAATCATGAGGATGAACAAAGTTATCAGACATTATTTCTAGTGACTCACTCCTCATCCTAGCAAGCCAAGTGAACTTCAAAGAGAAAACCACAAACCACTACCTACAACCAAACAGTCTTCTGAGTCCTTAAGGCCTCTGCAAGATGACACACGGACACCAGAGTGAGAAGCCAGCTGTTTTCCTTGACGTTCACCCTTCTGTTACACCACCGCGTGGACAAAGCCTCACGCCAAATCCACCCACCCACAAGGAAGGCCACACAGAAGCCACCAGCAGTGAGCAGAGGGCCTAGACACATGTCTTGGCACCTCCTGCCGTGGACCCCGGGGCTTGACAGGATCAATTCGAAACGGAAAAAAAAAAAAATTTTTAAATCAGTAAGATTTAAATCAGGAAATCAGCTTTTTATTAGAGAAAGACCTTCAAAAAACCCCGCTGCTGTACAGAGGGTTCCAACTCCCCCAAGGACTGGCTTATATTACCCAAGTTTAAGACACAGAGCGACGGCAGCCCTCGGTCACATGGGAAAAGCCTCTCTGTAGCTCCATGGTACGGAGCAAACTCTCTCTTCCAAAAGAGTAAGGGGTATCTTCAGTCAGTCAAGGGTATCTATCCTCAGAAGTCTAAGGGGTATCTTCAGTCAGTCTCCTGAGACATGAAAGAGACTCAACAAGCCAACGAGAGTAGCAGAGATGAGGGTCCCACAGGTGCCAGGCCACAGGGTAGTGTCCACGGAGCCAGGAAGCAGAAGCTAGAGAGCCAGGACCTTCTTCCAGAGCTGCTGGACAGGGAGAGCCTTCCCCAGAGTCAGTGCTTGGAATTCAAGCTTCCAGCTTCCTCAACGGTGAGAAAAAACATGTTGCTGCTCGTGGCACCATTCGCACGTGGGGTTTCTGCCAGGCAGCACTAGATAACGCGGACCGAGTCTGGTATCGAGAACTGGGAGTGCTGCTCTAACAAACACCCACAACATGCACGTGGCTTTGAAACTGGGTAACGGGTCGGGGCTGGCTGAGTTTTAAAGCACCTGACAGTCACAGCCCAGACTGCCTCAAAGAGACTACTGGTAGATGTAGGGATGTCAACAGTGATTTGGTGATGGCTCAGAGGGGGCCAGGGCCACCAGACAGTCCCTTTTCTCAGGGAATACTCATGGTAGCTGCAGAAGGATGTTACTAGAAACAACAAGCACATCAAACGTGCTTCTGGTGAGGATTCCCAAGAAGGAAGAATATGCCATTGCGGACAACAGAGGGTAGGTGATGCTCTTTGTGGCAAAAACTTTTCCTGAGTTATGTTCAAATATCTGGCGAAGTCAGAACTTGTAAGGACAAACCTGAGTATCTGGTGATGCAGATTTCTAAATAAAATCTTAAAGAGGCCACATGGCTTCTCTTTGTCACTTAATCATAAAATGCAAAAAGAAAAGATGGAATTAACAATAAACTGTGTGCAAAATGAAAACAAAGCTTAAGAAAATTAGGAAAATTTGGTTTTAGATACTAAAGACACTGGCTACACGTATCCCGTTAGTGATTAAAGCTGTGACTGACGCAGCTAACCAACCACCACAGCTCAGACTGTAAAAGGACAGAGAGTGCTATATCTGCCTTTTGGAATTCTACAGGAAGGAGAAAGGCAAAGAAGCTACACCTGTCCTTTCCCAGCAAAGAGCCATCCCTGCAGCAGCTCCGAGACGACACCTGCTGGAAAGAGCCAGGGTGGCACGGCCACCTAGGTTTCACCGTGTGGAACCACCGCCAGCTGAGTTTCAAAAGGTAGGGTCCCAGTCTCTTAGGAGACAAAGTCAGATCTTTACCAACTCAGAGCTGGAGTGCTGGGCTCTCTAGAGGTGACACCTTGAATCTGGACTTCTAGTCTCCTAAACTGTGAGAAAATAAATGTGCTTGGTACAGCCAGTCGCCAGGGCATTTCTGCCGCTGCAGCACTGGCTGAGACACTGCAGTCACTTACGGGAATTCCTAAGAGCTGGGGATCCACAGGCTGCCGAAAAGGCAAGGATTCTGGGTCCTGTCGATACAGTGCCTCCAGAGTTGGCATCAGAGCCTGGCGCAGCTCCTCGGGTTTGAAGACTGCAATTAGAAAACATCAGAGAGGGAAGGTTTACAAGTCACTGAGACCCTGACCATCACCTGCAACAAAGAAGGCTAGGCTGCTTCTAAAAGTGTCCAAATGCCGCCCTACCAGGCCCTGAGCTTCCCAGACGCTTTCTGGGCTTTCGGTTGTCTCAAGAGCCCAAAGACGCTGTAAAGGTGCCATGCAGGGCTTCCCAAATACAGTACCACAATCAGAAAAAAACACATCCACCTCACGAGGCAAAATATTAACATAAAGTCTGCTTCTTCAAGAAAAGGGCTTTCCATGGCAGACACCTGCTGGGCTGGGAAAGGAAGCCAGCCCCTGAACCAGCTTACAGATGGACCCCTGACTGGATGCAGCGGTGGAATAGCCTCTGCGGAAACTTTCCTTTGCTTGAACTGAACACAGAGCACCCATGTTTTCTTTGGTTGTTGTTAAATTGTGTATAATTACACTTTGCCATATGACCTTGACTAACTCTCCACACTGCACGCTATGACAGCACCCTCCTGGCTGCAACCCAGACTTCTCAGCGGCACAGCTCAACAGAGACCACATGGTCCCCAAAGGCTAAAGCACTCACTGTCAGGGCCTTTTCAGGAAAGGTCTACTGATCCCCACACCCGACCTCCCATCTCCCTGGTGGCAATCAGAGGGACATGGCCTTCAACGACGGCTCCCTTTCAGGAGGTCATCAGTTGTTCATTCAGTGACCACTGATTTAACAGCTGTGCCCATGAAAGCATCTCGGCCTCCTGCCTATAACCTCCACACTGAATGTCGCAACACTCCAGGGAGCTCCAGGACAAGCTGGACACGGTGTGAACCAAGCTCTCTGCTACTGATGAGTGAGGTGTGCTGGGAGCAAGCCACCCCACTTCCCTGGCCTCCAAACGGACCCCATGAAGAGAACAGTGTGCCGTGCCGCGTCAGCCGCTCCCAGAGGGTGGGCCACAGGCCAGCCAGCACGGCAGCCACTGGCCACACGCGGCTAGTACAGCTGAAGTTACTGTTTGGTAAAACTGAGAGTTCTGTCTCTCAGCCGCGTCTCAATGGCTCAATAGCTACTTCTGACTGGTGGCGGCCACAATGGTGAGACAGACGTCACATATTACTTAACAACACTACGCCATCATCCGCCTTTTTCACTGGTTTCACACCGGCATCGACAGGCCCAGAGCCAAGGCAGGTAACACCACTCACACCTCAGCAAAACCCGGGCAGTGGTGCCAAGGTGGACCCTGCTGTCGCCGTGCGCGTGGCCGACGCTGCACACTCAGGGAGAACACGCCAGCTGCACTCAGACCCTCACCGGTGGAGCAGTGACAACCACTGCTTTATTACAACCTGACCTACACATGCTTGGCTCTCATGTGGTGGAATGAAACAAGGAATCTGCAGAAAGCGTCTCCACCGCCACTGCAACTGTCCCCAGAGAAGGCGGCTGTGACACGGCAGGCAGACACCCCTTGCGGGGCAGACAGCGGGCTCGGCAGCCGCCCTTTTCCCCACGGACCACCACCAAGTGCACAAGAACAACCAGTGAGCTTGCTGTTCAGACCCAGGCGGCCAGCAGACCTCTGCTCAAGAACCAACAAAGTGGGTGATGACTTCAAGGACAAATGACAGTGTCTGGTGCCAAGAGTGAAGGAACAGCCTTCAAACAAAAATTGTAGTTTTGAAAACTGGAGCTTGGCAGCTTCTCAAAACTTACAAGACTTGTTTGAAGAGACACACATTAACAAATGTGACTTTTTAGAAAATATTACACAGTGAAGCATGTCACCATCTGGCAGATCTGTGTAACTAAGAGCAGCAGTCATTTCCAGGTGACCAATGGAGGGCATTGTAAAATTCATTCATGGACACAGACCCATTCCAAGTACGAGCTGGACCGTGATACCACATCAAACGCTGAGCTCAGCACCACGGCTCCACAGTCTGCATGGCAGCAGGTACTTGGGGACGGCTGTGCCTGCTGAGGTTTGGTCTAGTGTCGAAAGAGCGCGACCCACAGTCAAGTGCTACTCCCGGGAACCACGGAACAGACTTCCTGCATCTTTAAGCATATTAGGTATTTCAAATCCCTGTTTTAATTTCTAACGCAGTAAACAGATACAGATAATTACACAAACACCCACTCTTCAGGGTCCTAAACTCCACGAGTATGGAGAGGTCTGGGAGCTGTGCCTCTGAGAACTGTGGAGCTCCATCAGACCCAGGGTCCCCTTCACGACAGTGTCACCCAGCAGGGCCACTCATGTCTCTGTGCCGGTTCCTAAATGAACCACCTGCAGACATCAGCTTCCTGAGCACGCGACTCCAAGGTCACCGGACATTTTCCCAACACCGTCACAGCCTTCCACGAGACACACCCCAAGTGGATTCTGTTTGACTGTCAGGCTGGCACTTCCCACTCCCCTGGTCTGGAAACCCTGAGCACCTCAACTCCCCCACCCCACTGAAGGAGGCTGTCAGGCCCTACCGTCTGCCTCACTGCACCGCAGCTCGGCTCTGACCAGCACGGAGCCTCCTCCCCGGGCCAGCAGCTGCCTACAACCTCCAGTGCACACCTGTGCTGGGGAAGTAATTTTTCTAAAACTACAGCTGCTGCTGCTTTTTTAAAAATTGTTTTTAAAATAAATCCTTCAGTGACTCTTATGCCTTGTTAAGTAATGTCCTTAAAAATGTTATTTATAAGTGCCATGTGATAGCTATTGTTAATTTTAAATAAGTATTTTAAATAATTTCTCACTTTCTGCCCAAGGACCAGAAGGCAGACCTGCCCTGCGGCCTTTCCAGCCAGCGGCACCCCGGACGTCACCTCTGAGCTGTGTGCTGGCTTCCCAAAGGGTGCCACTTGTGTCTCACCCACATGGCAAACCTCCGTGTTCCCAGGACTGGAGTCCAGCATCGTCACAATTTCCAAAGAGAGAAAACTGGGGGAGTGGCACGCAGGACGGACAACAGGGGTCGGGGGGTGGGACTGTTTTCTGTTTCAGCTTTGAATCCTCAATGTGGACTCACAGTACGATGGAAAACCAGCCCAGTTCCAGAAGTTACAGAAACCAGGACCTACTTTTTTTGCGGGGCTGCGAAGGCGACGCCGACTGCGCGGCCGTGCCGTTGGCGCTGCTCTCCTCTTCCTCTTTCGCCCCCACTTTGACCTCAGGCTTCTTCTCATCCACGTCCATCGCCTCCGACTTCTGCTCTGTTGTGTCTATCTCTTCTTTACCTTGGGAAGACCCTTGTAAATCCTCCTCCATTATCTTGAGAAAAATACAAGCACAGACAACGACACAAGAACATCAGAGACCTTCCTTGCCGCTCTCGCGCACCCATGTGGGCTCGCCGACAGCCCGCCCGAGTCGGAGAGCCCCGCTCTCTCCGCTCTCCGCCCAGCAGCAGCACCGACACCGTGTGGTGTCGTCTGGGTCACTGCCACACAACACGAGCAGGACTGCCGGCCCGCTTCACAGCTAAGAGAGCCACCTAGTCACAGCCACATGCCTGTCACCTGCTCAGCATTTCCACAGGTGGCGCATCTCCTGTTTCCTTTGACAACGGAGCCTGGGACCACACTAAGAGAGGCTTTGGGCAAAGTGAGTCAAGGCAGCAGCATGTGTGGTGTGAGGCAGCGAGGAGCAGTGGAGATCGTGGCAAACTGGACAGCCAGACCCAGCAAGGCCCCCGGTGGGGTCAGGCACGCTGCTTCCACATGGGGTCCACACAGTGTTGGCTGAGCCCCTTGTTTTTCAAGAAAAGTCAGACATTTGGAGTTCCGCTGGCAATGTTCCAAGTTTTAAAACACTGCGTGGGCACAACAAAGTGGATTTATATGGTGGATGCAGCCTGTGGCCTGCCAGGCTTCCCCTCTGTCACGGGCCAGAGAGAAAACGCACACCCCTCTGGCGGCCCACCACGGCCAAGCCAGAAATGGACGGAGAACAGCAAGGAACAAGTGGTTGAGTGACTCCCAACTGTAAAATGTAAGCTGTGCTCTTCATTTCTGACAAGATAAAATAAGCCCCTATCTCCTATTTGATCAATTTCTTTTTAACCAACCCACATTCTATACATTCCAGCTTGAACTTCTATTCAAAGAGCCTAAGAATACAAGCAGGGGCGTCTGCTGGGGTGGGAGTCCCTGGGATATCCAGGAGGGCTTGTGGGCACTTCCAAATGCAGGAGCAGCACCTACCTCAGACCTGGCCTCCACTTTGGGCTCCCGGGGCTCCGGCTCCTCGCTCTTGACCTCGGCCTTCACCTCCAGCACGGGCATGTCGGGTCCCTGCTGCTGGGAACTGGTGTCGGCGCTGGCCACCGAGGATGGGGTGGGGACCCTGTTGTCAGTGCTGGCCCCAGCCTGGGAAAGCTGTGGGAAAACAAGATTACAGAGACCTGTGAACAAGACAGGACAAAAGGTCCTCAAGGCTGCAGGCCATCTGACACCTAGGTTCTTACTGCCCTTGTCTACCATCACCCAGGAAGGTCCCCCTGCTTGAGAGGAACGAGAAACAGGGGCCCCAGTGGTGTTCCAGAGAAGTGCACCTCGGTCAGAAGCACAACTCGCTGTTTGCTGAGAATAAAGAGATGAAAGCGTTTCCTAGATTGTGACATAAAATCATTCTCTGGAAGCTTTCTACCTTAGTCAGAGAACCTCTGATTTTAAAATGAATTTCCTCCAAAAATTTCATCAATGGTTTTGGTAAAAGACTTCATTATAAACATGAAAGGATCTAAGAAAGGAAGGGAATCAGTGCTTATGTGGAAAAAAGACCCAAACAAGCAGATCTACTGTGGGGACAGTGGTGTGGGGGTAAACAAACACTGAGAGAAGGGAACTCTAATAAAGAATTTTCGAAGTCTGTCCCAGTGGAGTTTTAAGTAAATGAGAGTTGACATTCAACTGTCCAGGATCTTAATGTAGGAAGTCAATGAGCACGCCTCCACGGAGAAACAGAGGCGCCACCTTGGAGACACCGCTGGCCTTCTAACATTGACCTTTTATAGTAACCCAAGTGGCCCTAGAATAAGGTTCACGTTATTGAGAGGTATAAATCACACAGGATCTGAAGGGTCCAGAGGCAATCAGGAGCTGCGGCGGGACGAGATGAGCCCCTGGTGTGGGGCAGGCTTAGGGTGGCTTCAAGAGCGCAGACCCAGCCAGGGGGCACGGGGCAGCCCACGAGCGTGTCCCTTCATTCTAAAGGGGGCATGAGCAGCTTGAAACCCCAGGATAACAAGCCTGCTCCACCATCTCAGTTTATGAAAAACAAAAGGCTTTTCTGGTCCAGAAGGCAGGCTGGTAGGCAGGACCGAAGCACACGGGTGGTGCACACGCGTGTTCACCAAAGCTGTTGATACCAGAGAGAAGCCACTGGACCCAGAGGAGGTACACCCAGATCCGGGAACAGGAACACCCTAGCCCGGCACACAGTTAGCTTGAAAGCTTCTCCAGATGACCTGGGTATGACTCCCAATAATCACTGGTTTCTGAAAGTAAGTTTATTTACTTAGGGAAGAGACTCCTAAATCATGTCCTGCCAGACAGCTTTAGCAGGCAATGTCAGAAAGAAGGCACCCCTCATTCTGATTCAGTGACATCACGGTATTTCCCAGGTCTGCACCAAGATGCCACAGTAGCTCTTGGGCAGCCTCATGACAGGGAGGGCGAGTCTCTCCTGGTGCTCCAGCCCAGAGGTGGCACTCACCGGCGTTCCCGGAGGCTGGGCGTGCACAGACGTCGGCTGCTGCTGGGATGACTGTGGGGTGGGTACCGATGGCGGCTGCACGGGGGTAGGAGGCTGTGGGGTCACTTGGGCTGGGGCTGTGGCCTGGACCGTCGGGGTACTCTGGGTCTGGGTGGCACTGGGCACTGAGCCGGGGGTAGGGGTGGGAGTCTGTCCTGAAGATGACACAGGAGTCGATGGCTGAGTCGGGGCTACTGGCTGGGGTGCGGTCACCCCAGGTGGCGTCGGGTGCTGCAGAGACGGCAGGCCAGCGGCTGTGGAGGGGGGCGGGGGCGTCGGGTGCAAAGGTGACTGTGTCACCGGCGGGCAAGGTAACTGGCCAGCCTGGGGCCCCAGCATGTTCAGCGGGTTGGGCAGAGCAGCCCCAGGCACCTGTCCAGAAGAGGAGAGAGCAGGTCAGCGTCGCCGCCTCCTCTGCACGTGCAGATGATCAGTGTGAGGAGACCACACGCAGGAAAACCAGACCACTGCGTCCTGGTAGGGCTTGCTGTACTTCACAGGACACTCAGCTTGTGCAAGTCGCTGAGAAGCATGTGGCGCACGCTGATACCCTGTGCACGTCCCAACACTCTGGGCACTGACCATGCTTTCATCATGGGACGGACCCCCCCAACCTACACACAGGCACGTGTGTGCGCGCACTCCCTCCACCTCATTAGCCACATGCCCTGTCACACAGACCCATCGTTTAGACCACTAGAAAAGGAATTTCTGCTTCTGCTTAAAAACCAAACATCATCAAGGCACTGGAATACTTCAGGGAAGCAGTTTTCAAAGGGGGACACACCTCAGGTCTACTCGGGATCTTTCTGAACACAGGACCACCAGAGACCCACCCAAATACATGGCTTCTCAGTCTGAGGCCCCGACAGACCACCACCTGCCTGAAGCACCGTGCTGGAGTGGGGCAGGCCAGCGACGGCCCGCAGGCCCCGTCTGGCTGGCTGCTTCTGGGACCTGAGCGTGCCCCAGCAGTCCTGTGCAGCTCGGCCATGCTGCCACACAACAGAGACCCTACAGCCAGCAACACCGGGAACACCAGCCAGCCCCTTACAGAAAGCTGCTGGCCCTTGTTCTAGATCAAAGGGAATGTCGGGAAAATAAGAATGACCAGTTATTTCATGAGAAAATCTAGTATCTTTAATGACTTTTTATTCAGTATTATCCATGTGAAAGGAATTTAAGCACCCAGTTGACCTTCTGGGAAGATGTGACTGATTTTAACTCCGGGCTCATAGAGACCACAGGGGTCTGACATGCCAAGGTAACAAAAGCACTTAGATGTAGGGAAGCAGCTCTCTTCACCTTCAGGCTGAAGAATGAAAAACACATTCAACAACAACAGAGCCCCTCAAATGATCCAGACCCCACCCATGTGAGTTGAACCTGGGGAGGGGGCAACAGGTTGCCTAGCAAGTCACAGGAGGGTCACCAGGCCCTCTGTCCCTGCCCCTTCAGCTCCAGCATCACTCAGAATCACATGGGAAAGTGAGAATTTAACACACACTAACAAAAGACAGGAAACCCCAATGGCGCAGTGGTCAAGGACGACGTCTGCTAACCAAAGGTCGGCAGTTCAAGTCCACCAGGTGCTCCTTGGAAACTCTATGCGGCAGTTCTACTCTGTCTATAGGGTCACTGTGAGTCAAATCTCACTCAACGGCAGTGGGTTTTTGGCTGTTTTTTTGGTAATAAAAGACAATGAGAATCCGCAAAATCAAAACAAACAGAAGCATGCACACTGAGACACTCACAGCATACTCCATTTCTCTGTGACATTCACCCAGAGATGAGAAGTGACTACAAACCAGTTACAAAACTGCAGGACACAGGGAGAAGGACAGAGAGATGCTGGCACATATAAACAAAATGCCAACTCTCGGTTCTAGGTCCTGCCAAACAAGATCTGCTCGTGTCAGCAGGGAGGGGGCCCCGGGCACATTCCCCTAAGAAAGCAGTACCTGTGACACCCCTGGCTGGCTGGCCGTCTGCCCCAAGCCCACACTGTTCACACTCATGGCCCCGCTGGATGATGGAAACTGGTTCTGCGGCAGGAACTGGCTCTGCGCGGGGACCGGGGCCATCATGTTGTTGGCGTGCGTGCCCATCATGCTTGGAGGCTGGGGCATTCGGGAAGGCGAGATGGCCATCTGAAAGACAGCAAGCAGGCCCCAGGGTGGCTGTTTAGAAGAGAAGAGGCACAGCCCACCCAGGTGGGTCCTGGATGCCCTGTTCAACCCTCTCCTTCTTGGGGTGGGAGAGGTGCCACTCTGTAAGAATGCTACATACTTTCCGGTGCCGCCTTCCTACGGAGCCAACTTCAAAACTGCCTAGGAACAGAGTTCAAGATGCAGGTCTTACTACTTCTCCAAAGTTCTGAGGAAGCGGCAGAGGAGAACAGGCACCAGGTGCCAACAGACACTGACTGGTCCCTCCTGGACCCGTGACTGGGACCTCCTCCTGCACCCTCAGACCTGTCTTCTTACCAGGCTCAAGCCCCTAAGAATGTGTCCTTCTAGCAAAAATAAACAGTGGCCAAATAATTCTCACTTCTGTGATGAACGCAATAAAAGAATAAAGCTTAATCCAAACTCAAGAGAGCTAGTACTGACTACTTACAAGAATTTTCTGGGTTAAAGCCCTGGATTCCTCAGGCACACCCAAGGGCCGCCAAAGCACTTACCCCCGGGACTGAGCCCATGCTGTTCAGCTGCACCGAGTGATTCATGGGGGAGGCCGCCCGCGGGCCCATGGCGGCCGGTGGCAACTGCACGTTCCCCAAGGGCATTGTGTTAAATGAATTCATCCCTGTGAAAAGGGACCTACAATGTTCACTGGGAAAGCACCGACAGCAAATCAGAATGACAGCTTGCCAAGAAAATCACGATGAGACAAGGCAGGACACACAGGCAATACGTTAGCACCGAAGGCAACCGCCCAGTGATCAGCAGAGTTGGCTTGGTAACCAGCTTCGGCGTCTCTGCAAGGACACCACGCACTTCCCGAGCTTCCCCCCGTCAGCACCACAACCCTGCTGCTGACACAGTGGGGAAGGTGGCCAGGAAGGGAGCGAGGAGGCCAGCAAGTCAGGTCCACGCACCTGCCCGGGACTGAGGCCGAGCTGCTGGGGAAGGCAGCGCACTGAACCAGGAGGCAACGGCTAGGGGAGACGGTGAGGAGGTGCGGGGCCACCCGCCAGGACAGTGCCCCGGCCAGCCGTCCACTGCTGGGCACCTCACTGCCACCAAGGTAGCCTAAGCACCTGAGCGGTGCTCTGGCACCTTCCGGAGCACATGTCTCCTGCAGGAGGCCTGTTCTGACCACCCCAGGCTGGACATCTTCATGTTCACTGCCAGAAGCTGTGATTTCAGGCTCAAATCACTGTTCTCATTTTCCAAGTTCCCTGAGCAAGGAGACAGCTCCTGGTGCCAGTGGTTCTTGGCCTCAGACTCCTCTGTGGCCTGGAGAGCTCTCCCTGGTGTGCCACCCACCGCCCCCCGTACCCCACCCACGTTCTCAGCCTCTGCAGAGTAGAGGGGTCTCCTGCCAGGCCACCCTGCCCTGCCCAGGAGTGCTCACTCCATCCACACTGAGGGCAGCTCTGACCGCCAGGGAGTGTCTCCAGACCAGGGCCCAGGTCCTTCTCACGTTCCATGATACTCTATCAACTCCAGGTCTAGGTAAGCACCAGCTTCAGTTACCTAGGACGGACACTGGGCTCTAACTGGAATCCCTGAGAAGATTCCCGGAGATGCTATCTTAGTGTGGGTGCAGCTGTTAGGGTCTCAAAGAGCCCCTGCCACTCACAGCACTACCTCAAACATCACCACCAACACGGAGCATCCCCACAGGCCCAGGAGGACTTCTAAGGGGGCCTGTGATGTAGTTTCCCTCTGTCCTTGAGGGATTCCTTAACTAAATCAGAAAAAAAGATGTGCTAGGAGCTGCACCACCAGCCCCACGCCAGACAGGCTGCACCGGTGGGAGGTTCATGAGCAGTCAGCCGGGCAGCATCGCCTCCCGGCGAGGAAAAGCAACCTCAGCAAACCCGAACCAGCCAGCCCTCCTCACGGAGACACGGCCCTGCCGTCCCCGGCAGGCTCGGCAGCACCCCCCGAAGGCTCCCTCCCTCACTTCTGTCTCACCTCTCTCTCCTCCAAAGCCAGGCCCCGAAGTCTTCTCCCTGGTATCGGCACCCCCACCATGCCTTTTCCAGTGCGCAAAAACCTACTACAACTTTCTAAAAGAACTCTTCTCCCCTCCTAAGCTGCCCTGTACATAGCAGCAAGGCCTCCTTCCATAGAATCTTCCAGATAACCACCTTGTTTCACAACCAGAAAAACACCCTACTGTTCAACTCTCGATGTGTCCAGAGACATACAAGCTTTTAAACGTGGCCTTCTTGAACACCCACAACAAGCTGGCCGCTCTAGCCAAGCCAACTCTGCAGGACCCCGACAGGTGGGAGCACCCCGAATGGTTGCCGGGACCAGTGCCCACTGTCCTACTGTCCTAACCTGATGTGGCAGCTCCGTCTACAAGTCCCTCTCTGGCAGACCCTTGATTGGGCGCAGACACCTGCGCTCGCTCGGCCTGAGCACCCACACCTCCGGCTGGGACCTGCCGGCCAGCCCCCGCCACCCTTTCAGAACAGTGCCTTCCCACACCAAAGGCGCAGGGTTGTTTTCTTCGTTTCTCTCTTCCTAACAGTGAAGACCTCCTCTCCGTTTAAATTAAAAAAAAAAAAAAAAAGCTAAATCCTTCTTCTGATTTCTCGGGCGAGCTCCCCTACACAGCCTCCAAATGCACCAGGTTCATACTGCCCGTGGGATGGATTCAGCAAAAACAAATGGAAGGAACAGCCCACAATGAGAAGGGGTGGGAAAAAGGCCCACAAAGATGCAGAAAGAGAAGACAAACCCAGACCCAGCCTGCCCTGTGTGACCCACCTTGTGAGACCTGCATGCGGTTCACTGGCAGGGCCATGGGTCCGTCTGCAAGAGCAGGACAACGCCGTTAGTGAGGGTGACAGGGGGCTGAGGAGGAGGGGACTGGCTCGGGGCACTGCCCACTTAGAGGGGACACACACTTCACAGGTCCCGGAGCGGAGCGTCCGCTGATGACTGCGTGCCCTCCGGTGGCCCTTCCCACAGCGAAACAGCTGCACCCAGCACTCTGCACCACGACACACACAGCCCCCAAGCAGGGGCTCTCTGAGCTTTGCACCCCAGATCCTCGCTAACACACGAGGAACAGAGGAAAACGAGAGCTGTCTAACAAGGGTCAACGCGAGGCGGGGCCCTTACTCGGTGGTCGCACGGGCTGTCCGGGCGGGATCCCGGGGGGCTGAGCCCCAGGAGCGGGGAGGGCCGGCTGGTTACCCAGGATGGCTTGCTTGTGTAAGCGTGACCGCCGCTTTTCTTCCAGCTCTTTCTGTATCTTGTAGATTTTCTCTGCCAGTAAATGATAGTATTCATCCTAAAAAGCAGTAACAGCCAGGGTCAAGCACCACAGAGCACGCAGAACAATGTCTGTCTGTGACGTTCCGACACACTGATGAACACCGCAAATCCACAGGCTGGCAAGGGTTAGGGTACCCACGCATGACCCCACAGCCACACTCCTCGATTCCCTATGACTCTACGGGGCTGTATCAGACAGCAGGTACGAAATGCGTATTCCCTCTCATTCCACAGCTGAACCTCTCCTCCGACACCCACTGCCAGGGCCCGAGCACAGCCCTGATCCCAGCGCCCCAGCGCCTGCCCTGTGGACAGAACGCAGTCTCACGCATCTCCTTCACCACCGTCTACACTCTTGGTTTCCCAGGTCTCCTACTGGGAAGTCTCCCCTGCCCATCTCCCCACGGTAAAGCGTCCCCCTGGCCCCAGGTAATCAATCGGACAGACGCTGCTATGTCGCCGCACATGTTCACACCGAGAGGCAGAAGCGTCCCGTGGCCACTCACCCGGCTGTTGGCCGACTCGTACATGTCCCCTTCCACCTTCTTAGCGTAAGCCACCAGGTTCTCCATGCGGCGATCCTTCAGGGCCGCCGGGTCAGGTGTTGGAAAGATGGCTTGGACGCTGAAAGAACAGCACACTTCATCAGCCTTTCAATCACACAGGAACTCGATGATCAGCACCCTGCTGTTCCAGGCATGGCATGGAAAGCGGTGGCCTGTCTACCCACGGCAGCAGTGCACTGTGGAGCACCGACAACTTGTAGCTGGTCGATACGCACGCCCAGCATGTGCACAAATGAAACCACTGCCCGGAAACAGCACTGGCCATCAGCCCGTCTGCAGGCCAGACGTATATACATCTCACCACTCTAACAGGTGCACGCCGCATCTACCACAAGAAGGACGACTTCAGATTCTCAATTTAAACTACTACGAAAAGATAAATCACATTTGGTTGCTGTTGCGAGCTGCCGTCCAGTCAAATCTGGATTCACAAGAGAACTGCGCACCGCCCCTATCACGCGCCACCTTCGTGACTGCTGGTATGTTTGTGTCCACTGTCAAACTAAGGAGGGAAAACAACACCACAGGAACCTAGCTGGCAAACTTGACCTCCACGGGGCTGAAGAAAGCCATCTGCTGGATGGCTTTCCCACTACATCACTGGTCTTACTAGCCCAAACTCTGCAATCCACAGGGCTTCACAGCGATAATCTCAAGTCATCTTTATAAGGCCAGGTGTTGGCAGTAACCCCAGCCCCTCTAATACATCCCAGGGCTCTGAGAAGAGGCCGCCTGGCCCCTTCTGGGACCCCTGCCTCCCTGACCTGGCCACAGCCATGCACACCCCTCTGCAGCAGAGAGCCACAGATGTTCCGATCCCCCTCGCCAGCCCAGGCCATGGGGCCCAGTAGGCCCTGGCCTGCCCAGACTGTCAGTGGTGGCTGTGGGCCCCAGAACAAGAACGTGACCTTCTTCAGAAGACAGGGTGCAGCTGCTCCAGGCCCAGTGAATGACTTAGGAATGACACAAGACATCCAAGAGATGAAAGGATGTTGTGCTGCCTCTGGCAGCAGTGCGGTCACGCCACGCGTGCCTCAGCGGTACGTACAGCTTGTGCACCAGGTGGCTGCGCAGGTCCTGAGTGACGTGCTCGTGCCAGCCTTTCCGAACGCCGGTGCTGGAGGGCGGTGCTGCCGTGGGTATGGTGCTGAGCGTCCCGAGGTTACCCGAACTGGCACCGTCATTCATCAGTGGGCTACGGCAGAAACAAGGCGACTTCATCCACCCACCGAAATGACTCAAGTATGCTTCCCTAGGTCAGGGTTTGCTTCAGTCACACATGACCACAAGAAAACCTTCGAGGAGCCCAGTGACACACATATAACAAGATTTAAAGTACGTCTGATCTAGCATCTGCATTTATAACTTAAAAAAAAAGAATTCGCCACCCTCCACCTTGCTTTAACTATTTTCTCTGCCACATGTTAGAAAGATCACAGCCTCGGGAGTCCCCGTGACCCACAGCCGCGTCTCCCATGTCTGACCACCACTCCTGTACCAGACGGCTGATGCGCGGGTCTTACTTGGCGGCCCCGAGGGATGTCGGAAGAGCTGACTCTGAGATCAAGTTTGGTGGCTGCTGATCTGTTGTCATGCCTCCTGCCGGAATGTTCATCGGGTTAGCGCCTTTAAAACAAGGGGAGAAATCTGTCAGCTCATGAATGGCACACTTCAAAGTTCTGAGAGCAGACAGGTGACATCACCACATCAACAAGTGACTCTGATGTGCCACGTGTCCAGCACTGGGGACAGATGCACCCAGATTCAGGGAGGGGCTGCTTCCCACTCTGCTCCAGGGTCAGAATCCGGGCAGTGTGGGCTCTCCCACTGCGGACGACGGCCACCATAGGTGGCACTGTGGGCTCACCCAGGGGTAGATGCCTTCCGTGTGTCGGGCACTTCAAGCCTCCTCCCGGATGGTTTCCATCACAACCCCTTTAAAAGACACCCTAAACAACCCCACTAACACCAAGTCGGTCTGCTGACGGCGACCCTACAGGACAGGGTAGAACTGCCCCATGAGGTTCCCAAAGAGCGGTGGGGGCCTCAGCCAGCAGCTAAACGTTGACTGCCACGCCAGCAGGGCTTCCTACCACCACTGCGCACACCCAGGGATCCTGACCTTCTCGCACAATAACCGAAAGCAGCCGCAAGTTCCAGCACAAGCTGTCCCCCGACCTGCTGGACCTGGATGCAAGCAGCTGGAGCAAGGAGCTTCCTGCACCTACCCAGGGGGTTGATGGTCCTCATCTGCTGGTGACTCTGAGGCTGTGCTGGCTGCTGGCCGGGCACCTGAGGCTGCAGCTGCGTCTGGGGCTGGTTGATGTAGGGCAGTCCAAGGGCAGCGTACGCCCGCTGCATGGAGCTGGGGTCTATGGGGTTGGGGTTACTTAAAGAAGCGGCATTCTGCTGGCCCGTGCCAACAGAGCCAATTGTATTCTGAATTCCACTAGCTGGAGACCCCAGGATGGCTACAACAAGAAACAGACAGACAGACGGGAAGGTGAGTAAAAGGGAGAAGCCCACAACGGCGTCAAAAGGTCTGAGGAGCAAACAGTGTCATCAAAATGCTGTCAGAGAGCCTCCGACAAGGCGACCAGGACAGGAGCTGCTGTGAGGAAAGGGCTCCCCATCAAGACCCTGCTCTCCCCCGTGCTCTCATGGCGATGGTGGAAAGGCAAACTCCCGTCTCAGAAAGCAACAGACCACCAAATCACACAGACCCTCGACAAAAACAAACACGTATTCAAGTCTACAGACTCAGGTGGAGTCAGCCCCAGGGGAGCGGCAAATGGGTGACAATGAGAAGTTCTGCTGGGTTCGCTACTGTCAGGGGCTCGAGCCCACTCCGTGAGGAGCTAAGGACACCCCTCACGCTGCTTCTCCATCTGGGGGCTCCGCGGCTCACCTGCACAGCTACGGATGAGTTAACAGAAGGAGCAGAGGCGAGTCTTGAGTGACCCAAGAGGGTCACTTCTGTTACGTCTAAGAGTACGAAGTAATGTCCCAAACAGCCAGCCGTGTTTCCCGGAAACCTACATGTATGATGACGGCATGAACAACAAACATCCCCAGTGGGCTTCCTACACAGGAGGGCGCCATGCCGGGCCTTCTGGCAGCCGAAACTGTCCAGAGACCTATCAAACCGATGGACTGGTCTGGTGAAAATGAATGGATGAACGAGACATGGCGGTCCCATGTGGATGTTCTCTTGTCCACGTGCAACCAATTACCTCAGGGACTCAGCAGCCAGCTCTGCCACACAGAGGCAACACTGGTGGACACTGTCCAGGCCAGGAAACCAAAGAAAGATCTCCAATCCCAAGGACTTGACAGCTGACTGAGAAACGACATCAGGACTGACACCAGGCCCGTCTGTCCTTGGTCATCTCACTTATCCTCCATCCACACACTGCCGTCACCGGGGAGGGACTTGTCACAGAGGACTACTGTGAATTCCTTCCTAACGTCTCCAAATTTTACTGTCAGGTTATAAGCAACAGTTCATACAACTGGTACTGCGTGTGCGATCTTGGACATGTAACACACCACGACTTAGCCTTGTTTCAAACTCAGCATTCAGTGTGACAGGGACATTCTTCCATTCCCTTGCCAACTGGCTCGACAACATCAGTAACTCAAATGCTTAGCTGAGCTACGTCATTAAACCAAAACACATTTAAAAATTTTCTTGGTAATTACACATTCCATACTACTAACTTTTCTAATAAGGATATTTCAATCTCAAACTCATTAACGCTCATTAGACACAATTACACACCCCAAGCACCTCATTATTATAAGTGAAAAGCAATTCCCAAGATACATTTTATGACAAGTGTGTATTTGAAATAAGTCATGTGTTTCTTTAAAAGTATTTTCTTCTAACAGTCAAACCTTAAAGATGTGCAGACGTCTCTATTACACTCAAGAACTGTTACAATAAATTTCTTAATAAAACTGTGGGATAACTTGTTCTCACTCCTGCAGGTTTTAAGGAAGAACAGTCTGAGGTTACACGACAGCAACCAACTGTGGAGAGAAAATTAAAGGGAACTGAGGAGGAAACGGAACCTCGTGGCCTGTTCTGGGGTGAAGATGTCACAGGCCACGCACCACCTGACATCCACACGTGGGCCGGTGGAGCTGGGCGCTGTGTTCTTGGGATGTCGTGTCAACACTGCCATGTGGACAGGCAGTCCACAGGTTCCACTGAGCCCCACTCCTAAGCCTGTCTCTATGTCAAGGTCTGTGCTGAAGTTGGGACAAAGAGGGATGCTTTGTAGCTAACGCTACCCAAACACCTGCCTGTCTTAGCACCCAGCACCCCTCTATGGTGTGCCCTTCTGTGTGGAAAAAACATTAAAGGACACACTTCCAAGTACCCTGAAACACCTTTACTAATATGAGCAATAACAAAAATGTTCTCATGTGCATCACACAGTGACATCCATTTATTACGACAAATGCTATATGAACCTCGAATTGTTACCCTCACAGGCTTTCCTGTGGCTGGTCTGTATATACAAGTTCCATGTTCATAACCCAGGGCCCCAGCAAAGCTCTACAGCACACAGCCGTGTGTCTGCACTGACTGCACAGGTGAGACACTGCGCGTACAGTGTTGTATTTCAGTGACTGCATCCTACGTGGCAGCACGCGGGGTAAGCTGGATGGACACTGCCCGAACAGACATCACGGCACATGACTGTGCTGTGTGCTGGTGAGGACTTCTTCCCGCTACATTCCCGTTACAGCGGCACTCCCGCAAGCCCCCTTTAGAGTGAATGCCACTTCCAAGCCCAAGGCCACTGCCAGAAGCTGCTAACATGGTCGTGTATCTGGTGTGTTAAGCGTATTCACTTCTAAACATAAACACTTAAAAACTTATCACTTTTAATTTTTTTTAATTTTCACATGTATCTACCAGAAGACCACTAAGCACTTAGAACCTATGTTTCTAAAATTTTCGAAGCAAGGTGAACCACCCAGAAACACACACTTGAGAAATTCTACCAGATGGTGCTGTGACATGACAGGACCCGTTAGCGTGCAGGAACCTGGATCCATGACAGGGGAGCTGCTGGCCGCACAGGGCGTGACCGTGGAGAAACCCCCTGGCACTTGGTTTTGCCAGCTCTCAATGCTCCCCCCCCCCGGTGACAGCCGTCCCGGCCTCTCGGTTGACAGTGGCCTCCATCTGGGTTCCCACAGCATCTCCTGTGTCCCCAGTTCTCGCCAGGAAGGCCCACTGCACCCTTGCCCGCCCCTCCTTCCCCTCCCCCACGGCCCTCATGGAGCAGACACTGTTCTGCTCGGTTCCGGGCCATGGTGGTCAGCAAGACCAGTCTCTGCTCTCTGAGAGCTGAGGGTCAGCTGGGGCGGAATCAAGCCACCTACAGTCACCTAACCATGGTCAAACTGCAGCTGTGGACCTTCCTCAGAAAGACCACTGCTCACACTCTCAGGGCGGGGTCAAGGGCGACCACCCCGGGCAGCCACGGCACCAGCCCAAACCGTCGGAGAGCTCATGGGATTCCTGGGGGTCCTGGCTCGTACATATGATGACAGAAAGCCCCAGGGTCCTCGCTTCTGCCCCCGACCGCCCTAGCATCACAGCTCCGTGGCTGTAGACTCAGAGCTGTGTCGAGTACAGCACGGCCTCACAGAGGAGGCCGGCGACCCGAGCCTGCTGTCCCCTGCACTGACATCTCCTTGGCTCCAGACCTCCTGCTGTCTTCGCATCTTCCCTTCCATCCCCTTCCACCCCCCCCCCCCCCCCCCCGCAGACAAGCCCCGGACTCTGGAGCCAAGTCTTCCTCCTCCCCCTGGCCAGGCTCTTCTCCCTACCCGAGGAGACGCTCCCTCTGCCCCCGGGCATCCTGCGCTCTCCCACTCCCAACGCTTCCTCTGCCTTGCCCCTCCCTTCCTGTGGAGCTCCCTTGGTGCCCAGCACCTGTAAGAGCCAAGGCCAGGTTTCCAAGCGGGAGCTTGCAGGACTCACCTGTCACTTCTCCTGAGGGACAGGTGGTGGTCCATACCCCCAAGGAGACTGCTGTACTGACGTGTTCCACGTTAGGAACAGACTGCTAGGCCACTCCTTCAGTTAACCAGAAAACTGTAATTCCCCATCATTCTCAAGAAATGGGGTGCCAGCTAGGAAATTCAACAAAAACCTGACCATAAGTTTTACAGCTCTGTAAGACGGGCAGACACAGCCTTGCAGACAAAGCAGCTACCACAGTCACTGCTCCGATTTCTACTGAAAGAGCAGAACAGCCTGTCCCCAACAGGCTCCATATGCCAGGGCCCACCCGCCCCCGCACTTACGGACGCTCAGCCTCGTCACGGGACTCGCACCGCAGCGGCCACCCACCGCCCTCATGCTGAGCATGGCCCGAGGACCCGCGGACACTGCCTGGGCCTGCCCACGGGGCGCTGGGACTCAGAGTGGACTCACAGCCACAGTGGTCAGGGTGGGGCAGGGGCAGCCACAGTCCATCCTGGACCTTCCTGTGGACTTGGGAGTTGGAACCCCACAGCCAGGTGGCTTTCCACCTTCCTGAGAGCCCCAACACAGACCCTTCGAGGCACCTCGAGCTGTCCCATGCACATTCTCATCGCTGGGAAGCTAGGAAGCCCGCGAACCCCAGGTCAGGAGGGTGGGACTGGGGCCCGAGTTTCCAGGGCTCTAATCAGCAACCTGGAAAGACCAGAAGGCTGGTTGGAGGACTCCTCTTTGAAGAAGGAAGCTCCCCAGTGAGATAGGCTGCATGCCAAGAGGAGACCTGCTAACGCACCCAACACAGTCCCCGTGCTGCTGGGAGCACCGGCACAGGTTGTCAGGGCTGACCCCTCGAAACACAACCAAGGAGTTTCAAGCCCTCAGTACGCACGGAGTATGGTCAGAAGGATGAAGACAGGTGGATTTACACAAACTCTTGAAAAAAACTGAATACCAGGTCTTGCCACCAGAGACACCAATTAAAGCCACCAGACCGGGGGGGTGGTACCAGCACCCACAGGAAGTGCTCCCAGAGGGCGCAGCCTCAAGAGGCACCTGGGCACAGACGGTCTCCTGGGGTCTGGACGCACCCTCTGGCCCCCCACTTGCACGAGAACCCTGGGTCTGGTCAGACCCCTGCCTCCCAGGCCGGGAGCTGTGCTGACACTGTCCCTGCTACCCGTGGTTCTGCCACGATCATTTGATCCAAAGCGGGCTCCGTCACATCCTTTCCCTTCCCCTGTGCAGAACTCCTCAAGGACAGCGGGTGTCTATGACTGTCTCCAGCCTTCCTCCGCAAGCCCCACAACCAGCCTCCGACACCTGTCCTCAGGCTCTTGGGGGTCACACGCCCACATCCTGCCCTGGGGCGCAGGGTCAGCACCTCAGCCACATCATCCGCTTCAGGGGAAACAACAGTTTGCCGCCCTCATGGCGTCTCTGCGGCCACAGCGCTAGAGCTGACAGGGCGCGCTCCTGGCTGAAACTCAGCCCCCGGAGAACCCCAACATTCACTCACATTCAGGGCTTCTGTGTTTTCTGTGAGGGATTACCAACCCCCGGAACAGAATCCAAATGCTCTCTATGACTTGACACTATAAAATCACCCTGGTTACACCTTACACTGTGACTAACAGAGAAACTGCGGCTTACCGCTTGCAAACACGCACCGAATCAATTCTCACAACAGGCAGGCAGTTTTAAGGGTGTCAGAAACAACAGTAACAAAAAACCCATAAAACCACAAGCAGGGGTTTCTTTTCCTCTTAACAAATTAAAACCACATAAATGTTTCTTAAAAAATCAAAGACATCCAAGTTTATGATCACCATGGCAATATATATCAAACAACAAAAGCTCTCAGAAAGCCACATCCCCAAACTCAAAGCTGGGATTGAACTCCCGGTTCCCTGCTACACGGCTGCAGGCTGCTCGGGGAACACCGAGCCCTTCCATCGCTGCAGCGTGGTCTGACAGGAGAGCGGGGCGTCACAACACAGCCGTCATAAAACAGTCTTACACTAACTTGGAAGGAAACCAAACTGCACTCCACCGGGACAACTGTTGCAAATGCCTGGTTCTGCAAGTTTCAGGTTCCTACAACTTCACTTTACATAAGGCAGGTCCTGGAAAATTGTGTGTGAATTAAAAAACTAATGAACCCATTTTGGAGGCTGACTTGTAGCCGAAATAATGGCTCTCTGTAGACAGGGAGGTCGCTGGCCCAACCCCACAGCTCTCTTCCTCCATGATGGGGCCACTCTGAGCCAAGTGCCACACTCCTGCAGCAGGGGGAGAGGGAGACCCCAAGGGCTGTCATGGGGACTCTTTGGGGCCTGAGGAATACGTGCTTTGTGGCCTCTTCCCACTCCACCGCGCCCCTCGGAGACCAGCAGGAAGACAAGCAGCCCGTTTTCTCCCAGTGGCCACGCGGTCTCGGGACGATGCTCAAGAAGACTGAGAGTGACGAACACTTCGATGCAGACAGGGTGGGGTGGAGGGACGGCACGGAGGGGACCAAGACCGGGCTGTGCTCAAAGAGCCACCCGGGAGCTGTCTCTGCAAGAGGCGAGGGCGCGCGGGCGCCTTCTGAACCAGTCAGCTGCGGAGCACACCAGACAGCGTGCTCTGACACCCCAGGGAGGGGCGTGACCGGAAGTCTTCTTCGCCCTTCCTGCAGTTTCACTCAGCTGACACCTACGGAGGGCAGGGGGTCCTGGTGCCCCAGCTCCATCCTCCTGACTGAAAGGGCCACCGTCTGACCTGCTGCTGCTCTGGAGCTACGCTGAGTCGGCACAACAGTGGGAGCGACCGGGACATGGCCGGTCCTGACAGAGAGACCCGACTTAAATCTGCACAAACTGTCAGTCACACAAAGACGACTGGGGGGCACGTCACTGAGGAGGAGGAAAACTTCACAGAAAGCCGCCTGCGGGATGGGAGACCGACGTGGTCCGACGGGCTTGCCTAAAACGCCTTCAAAACTCACTTTAGGATACGAGGTTTCCAATTTCAAAAGAAATGCCCTGTCTTTTCCCCGTAAAATCTGCCAGTGAAAACACTCAGGACTGACAATGCCCGATCAGGAGCCCATCACGGGGTGGGTGCTAGACTGGGCTGCGCTCTGTCCTGCTGTGCATGAGCTGCCACATGTCAGGGCCTGACTTGATGGCAACTAATGACAGCAGCCCCGTGTTCAAAGCCTCAGATGCTAAGTGTTTATAAAGGAAGATGAGTGTCTCCACCTTGGCTCTCTGATCAGTCAGGGTGGGCTGCCTCTCTTCAGTGCTCCACAGCTACCGGTCCAGTGTATGTGCGTGTGGGGCACACAACTGGAGAGGCAGTGAAGTCCACAGCTCCCAGATCACTTGCGTCCACAGGGACACGGCCACTCGCCTGAGCCTGAGCCCACGTCCTGCATACCTCTCCCTGGCAGAGCCTTGCTGGCCACTACACTTGGCGCTCCCTACCTGCTCCTCTGCATGCTCCTAGAAACAGCTCGTGTTCTCATCTCCAGACTTCTCTATCCCCAGTGCTCACTTACTTTGTTGGTTTCTCTTGTCACTGGCATTTTTCAAAGGGAGGCAAACAGGACAGTCCTGTCGTGTGCAGTTCTTCCAATGAGAGATGATTTGTCGTGAAGATGCACAATGGGCAACTATGACCAGAAAAACAACGAGATGTTATTTTTCTATCCAAATCGTCCCACTTTCCATTATACCTAAATTATAATGCCAGAGTCCCTGAGAAAATGGTAACAAGTGTGACCCTAACACAGGATAGCACTCCTCAACTTACAAACAGGCTGTCTTCAAAAACATTTGTGAGCCAACTGGAGAATTCCAAACACCAAATTCCCAAAGAAGCAATGTTATGAATGACGGGTGGTTAAGCTCAGCCCACAAAACAGAAACTACTGCACCCCAAATCGGGAGCCACTGCAGTAACAGACACAGCAGAATACATTTCCATAATGTCACTATGGTGAAACCGGAAATTACGTTTGAAGACGAAAACCAGACAAACACTGTAACTGAAGAACTACAGACAGAAGAGCCAATGAGAAGCCTGGAGACTCGGAAGGGCTCCTTCCTGGGCCACTGTCTATGGGACCTCAGAGGGCAGTGACCCTGGCTATTTTCACCTGGGTCTCCACTTGGCACGCAGCGCTGGCTTGGTCTCAGGCCCAGCCTTGTCCCCTGGCTTCTCAGTCACGACCAGGCTACCCTTGGGGACTCAGTGTTACAGAGGGAGAGAGGAAAGGCAGGGAGAGAACCCTCCTGGCTTCTGCAAGGCCTGTGAGCACGAGCAAGAAAGGAAGGAGAGAGGACCAGGACTGCAGGGAAGGAGCTTTGGGTCAGACACATTCCTCTGGCTGAGCTGAGGCAACTGCTAGAAGAGGGGATGAACGAGGTGGAAGGCTGGCGAGGGCCCGTGTGGCTCCCAGCCACCACCGAGCTGTCGGATGGCCAACAGGACGTCACTGTCCTCCTGATGAGCCTCAAGAGCAAAGGGAGAGGGGCGAGGGAGGGGGCCCCATTCGTGAGAATACAGGAAGAGCTGCAGGACAGATGCTCGGAGCCTGGCAGGGCCTGGGCGGGAGTGTGCGTACAGCCTACATGACTTGAAAGAAAACCACGACCTAGACGCTTGCGAGGAGGACAGTGTTCAAGAAGTGACAGATGTCTACTATGACAGAGGGAGGAGAAGAAAAGGAGCCCACACTGGGCGCAGCCTCGCCCCACCTACGTTCACGGAACATCACCAACCCAACCACCTTTCCCCTCGGCAGGGGGCAGCTCCCGTGGCTGGGAAGGGGCTGGTGCGTGGGGCCCTGACAGCGACATGTTCTAGGCTACTCCAGAACAGCAGGGAGCACACAGGCTGTTGCTCTCTTACTGACAAGAGCGCTGCTTAAGGACGATCGAGACACAGTCCATGCTAACCGCCTGCCACCAGAGTTCCAGCAGTTGGCACCCACCTTGACAGGCCTTCCCAGCCTGGCAGTGCGTCATGTGATTCAGAACGTTCTTCATGGTTCGACAGTGGGGCAGGGAGCAGGGCCGCACCTCGCCGTTGGCTTGCTCTCGCCGCTGACACTTGTGGGCGTGGAGCAGGAGGACCAGCTGCTGCTGTATCAGCTTCCGTTTCTCCGGGTCGGCCGTGGGGCCCGTCCCAATCGCTTGTGTTGGTACAATTCCCACCGATGTCTGCATCTGAGACTAAAAGAGACAAAACAAAACAAAACACAATCAAAACCCTTAAACATGCTCAGAGGCCCAGTTCCAGGTGTGTTAACTGCGTTTTGAACCAGGGATTCAAGCAGGTGGAGACTGTGGTGCTTGCAAACCTGCCACAGAGAAGAAAGTGTGTGTCTCACTGTCCACCAGTGCCTGCATGGGAGCTCAGATGCAGAGGAAACGAGACTCAGAAGCAAGACTGATTAACAGAGCAAGAGAACTGACGCTTAGTCCTGACTACAAGTCATCAGAATCCAACTTACACTACAAATACACCCCTACAGGGAAAGCTGAGGTGAGCAGCAGGCAGAGCTGCGTGCAGCTGGGGTTGGTGAGGTTCACAGATGGCCGACTGCTGGCCATCTCATGGAGTTCGGCCTGCTTAAGACAGTCCTAGTCCAAGTGACTGCACCATGCCGCAAGTATCCCACGCAGGGACGGGTCCAGATCCACCCTCCAGACTTCACCGCCATGTGGCCAGAAGGAGGGTACACACGGCTTGACTCCGCCGTGTCTGCTCCTCTCTTCAGAGTCTGCTGTCCCTTAACACTACCAGCCAGCACTACTGTGAATGCTTTTCCGTTTTTGTTCTATATTTTTCCTGCTATTAAAATTTCCATTCAGATGTTTAACAGTAATTTTTCCAAAAATTTTCTGCTGAGCTGCTAGAAGTACAGAAATATTTCAAGTGCTTTCATGCATCCCAGAGAACAAGCCATATCAAGCCTACCTCGTAACTGGAAATAAAAATGGCAGGGAAGAGGTGACCTATGGGGTCTTCTTATTCTTCAACCACCAATATTCTCTTGGACAACTTACTACAGAGATTGACCAAGCAAGAAACACAGGATGTTCCTCATAGGCAACAAAATAATCCATAATTCAGGGATCGCTATAACCTTCCAAAGCAAGACACCCAAAGACTCTCAGCTTGATGTCACAACAGCTAGGACCTCCTCTGATGATGTCACGACAGCTAGGACGTCCCCTGAAGACGTCACGACAGTTTCAGGACCTCACCTGAAACGTATAACACCACTCTCTTTTTTTAAATTAAGCATCAAAGCTGTGTATCTGCAATTAGGAAGGAGAAAAAACTATAAAAGTGTATCTTAAAGAATCAGAGCTGATTTTTAAAAAGCAGCAGTTTTCTGTTTGGTTTTATCTGTTCCCTACCTCAGAGAAGGCGGCCATCCAGAGAGGCGGGGTGGCTCCACATCGCTGGCAGCTGAGCAAGGCACAGGGCATGTGGGTGGCAGGGTAAGGACTGACACCCTAGAAAAAACGGCTTCCTTTCCCCATGTTAAGTTTTCTGGTTATAAAAGGAATGCACACACTGCCGATGGTCTGGACGGGAACTGGACGGTTAACAAGATAACACGCACCGCACCACTCCAACAGTCCCAGCGCTGGTGTGCTTTTCTTCGTCTTGTTTACAGTGCACACGCACGTGAGGGAGCCTTGCACCCAAATGCGGTCTGCCTGGGGTGCCCACCACTGTCCCCACCACTGCACTGTCTCCTGAAGAGAAGGGTTCAGATCCTTTGTGGTATCTCTCTGCAGGGCAGGCTGTCTGTCCACTTAACCCACCTCCCGATGCTGGGGATCCAAATGGGCTCCTCTCTGTTGTAGATGCTGCTCAGGTTTTACATCACGTTTCAATAAACAAAATAACCCAGCTCATCCAAGAAAAGGTAGGAACAACAACGGAAGTTTTAATACACAATATGGACAGACTCCAAAATCTGTCAAACAAACCACAATCAGAAGAGAAAATAGATAAATGGGATCTATTAAGAATTAAACACTTTTGCTCATCTGAAGACTTTATTAACAGAATTAAAAGAACACCTACAGAATGGGAAAAAATAATTTGGAAACTCTATGTCAGACCGATGCCTGATTTCCATATCTGTAAGATACTACAAAATATCAACAAGAAGAAGATAAACCATCCAATTAAGCAATGGGCAAAGGAGATGGACAGACATTTCACTAAAGAAGAGATCCAGGCAGCCAAAAAACACATGCGAACATGCTCACAATCTTTAGTTATTAAAGAAATTCAAATCAAGACAACAATGAGATACCATCTCACCCCAACAAGATTGGCCATGATCCAGAAAACACAAAACAACAAATGCTGGAGAGGCTGTGGAGAAAGTGGAACCCTCCTACATTGTTGGTGGGGTTGCAAAATGGTCCAGCCTCTTTGGAAAGCAATCTGGCGCTTCCTTAAAAAAAATGGATATCGATATACCATTTGACCCAGTAATTCCACTACTTGGAATATATCCTACAGAATCAAGGCCTTTCACACCAACGGACACATGCACCAGAATGTTTATCACAGCACAGTCCACAATAGCAAAAAATGGAATCAACCCAGATGCCCAACAACAGAAGAATGGATAGGTAAACTATGGTATATATACTCAATGGAGCACTATGCAATGATAAAGAACTACGATGACTTCAGGAAACATCTCATGACCTGGTTTCAACTGGAAGACATTATGTTGAGTGAAAGTAGTCAGCGACAAAAGGACAAATATTGTATGAGACCTCTATGATAAGATCTCAAAAACAGACTTGTGTATAGAAGAAAAGACTCTTTGACAGCTGCAACGGAGGGGAGGGAGGAAGGGAAGTGGGGAGGTTTTAGATTAGATAGTTGCTAGGTATCTATCTGGTTGGGTGAAATCGGTGATAGCACACATTAGAAACAAGAACAACATTAAGTGGACTTAAACATAACATGAATACTCCTTCCATCTTAACCCAATATTGCAAGGATAGAGTAGCTGGGGCAGGGGGCGGGGGACCATACTCTTAGGTGAAAGCGAGGCCAATTGGCACAACTAGCATTTTGCTAAGAGGGTGCTCTGCACCCCACGTTGGTGAGTGGCGTCTGGGGTCTTAAAAGCTGCCAAGCTGCCATCCGAGGGCACAGCAAATGGTTCCAACTCAGCAGGAACGGATGCTCACCGAGGACCAAAATGACATGGGGGAAAGACAACGCAGAAGACAAAGAGACCCACATCAGTGGGTACCTACATTTACTTGGGACCGGAAGAACCGGATGGTGCCCGGCCACCACCAGTGATAGCCACGATGGAGCTCACTAAGTTGAGTCTCACTGGCAACACAAGAATAAAAAGGGGTGCACCCTGAGATCCCCACTAAAAGACCTCAATTGATGGTCCAGTGGTTTCGGGGTTCCCCTGGGAGCATGGCCCCTCGCCCTGATGCTGCCCTTGACCATAAATCATAACGAAGGTCCACGCTTTGGACAGGAATGGATTGGACTTGGCGATGCAGTGACCATATACTGGATGCACTTTATGGTTGTATACATCTATAGGATGTCATCCTGCTGACCTCTGGCTGGAGGAAGGAGAGTGGGTGGAGAGGAGGGAAAAAAGACTGTCGGGAGAACGAGACATGTATGGAACAGAGAGGTATAGTGTGCTGTCACTGGGCAGAGAGAGCAGGGGAAGCTGCATATAGGTGGGTATGTAAATTTATACGGGAATGTACATTAAATAAAAAATTAAAAAAAAAAAAAATAACCTGATAGGTAAACCTCTCTTCTTGTATTTGGTGGCTGGATTCTGACACGGGCAAACAGTGAGCTGAGAGACAGGGCCGTCCCTGAAGCTCCTAAGATGGGCAGCCCCACTCCTCTCCAGGCAGGCTGCCGCACTTCCCTCTTGCACAGGTGGCCTCGGGAAGCCTCCGCTCTACTACACTGTACTCTTGGTGCTCACATCAGTCTGTCCCCACAGACTGAGGGTCCAGCCAGAAATCAACACCAGGAGAAACAGGTGAGAAGCTCAGCCAAGCAGTTTCATACTTGGGAAAATCTCAAACATACAAGAAAGTATACTACTATTACATCTAACACCACCAACAGTTTTTTAACGACAAGACGGCTAATCCCTGGTGCATGTGGCGAGCTCTTCTGGAAGCTGTCTTTCACTGTTGGTTGCTCAATCAGGACCCTTCCCAAGGACCCCATTCAGAGTTTTACTTGTGGTCTTCCTAAGGTCCTCTGTCCCCTGGCACTCTGCACCCAGCCTCTGCTGCCTGTGACACTTGAGGTCAAAATAATATAATAAACAGTAATGATTTTTTACAGAGATTTGTAAGAGCAGACAGTGGTTCTCCCTGGGCAAGGGTGGGGCTGTGTGTGTTGGGGGTGTCTTTCATTCACTTTTTATTTTATGTAACTGTATACTGTTTGGATGCTTTATGACACCTATTTTTCAAACAAAAAATATTTCACTTTGGGAGAAAATTTATGGAAAAATGAGGTCAGAACACGTAGAAAACTAAGAGTAAGCAAACATAAAAAATAAAACTACAAAGGCACTCCACGAAAATTCAGAGGTACATTTTTGTAATGCAGAAGCGGTCCTCAATTTAGTGAAAAACACGAAGCAGCGGCCCAATCACCAAAAAGCCACGTAAAATCAGACTCCACATGCCTCCAGGCCAGCAGACATGGTCAACGCACAAGTCTGGGTGGATTTCCAGGGCACCTGTATTTTCAAAAGCGTTGTCCAGGATGCCTCATCATTTTTAACACTTGATACTTTTCCCAAATTTTCTGAAATGAACATGTGTGCTTGTTCACCAATAAAAATAAATCCTTTTTAAGAGGAACAAGTCCCCCAAGATTCCCACACAGGGAAGCGCAGCGTCCTACAGCAGCAGTGAGCGGTCCGAGGACACAGAAAAGCCCCGTCAGTCCAGGCCTAAGGCCCTGGGGACCAGCAGAGAGGCCGGCAACAGAGACTGGAAGCCCATGGCTGTCCCCCTCTCTCCCTGCTCTGTCCTCTCCCAGCCCCTTCTGTCTCCTAACACCCTTCCTGCCATGCAGGCTGGTGCGAAGGAGCAGGTGCTCGCTCAGCGTTCCTCACCTGTCCCTGAGGGAGGACAACCTCCTGACTAGTCCCTGTCCCCGCAGAAGGCAGCCAGGGCCTGAGCCATGGGTGGCAGAGCAGAAGGCCCAGGGCAGCACCTACCCAGAGCCCCTCGGTGGCACTGCCTTCATGCAAGGCTGCCCCGTGAATTATGAAATGTCCTACCAGAATCTAACAGAACCACCACGGAAGGGCAGAGCTAAGACTGAAGACAAGTGCAGAGTCTATAAACTTCACTCTTCCTGGGGATCAAAGAAATGCGAATCCAACTACTTAGATGTCGCCTTCCTCTCATCCAATTAGCAGGTGAACTTCCCAGGCTGGAAGGACACAAGTTACAAGACCCTCCGTGCAGGACGGACGGCTCTGGTTGGAAGGACTCGGATTAGGAGACCCCCTGTGCAGGACGCATGGTGCTGGCTTGAAGGACTTGGGTTATGCGACCCTCTGTACAGGACAGATGGCTCTAGTTGGAAGGACTTGAGTTAGGAGACTCTGGGCAGGACGGACGGCTCTGTGTGGACGGCAACATACAGGTCTCCGTTGAACACCCTTTACACATACAAAGTGCACATCAGGAAAGTACATCAGCCTGTTACGTGTGCACCTAAAGTACCAGAAGATGGACGTGGCCCGAGAGTCACACAGCTCAACCAGCACCCTCCCCTGATGGGAACGCTCTGTACCAACAAGTACCAGCAGGTGAGCACAGAGCTCCCTTCACATCTCAGGATGTCACTCACATCATGTCACACTGCATGCTTTGTGTTCATGCCATTTCCCAGCTGATCTTTACTGCCCCAGATATAAGGGACAAATTTAAGCAGTGAAAGAATTCACATAACCACTACTGAGAACCAAAGACCAGAGGGGCCCCTTTCAGGTCTTACAAACACTCGCTCCACAACTGCCAAGTCAGAGGTGGAGGCACTGACACAGGGTAACAAGTGTGTACTCTCAAGAAACACTGTCAACTTGAGCCACTCATCACAGCACAACACTTGCGTCCAAGCCCTTCCCACACCTTCTGACAAACGGGGAGTGACGGCACGCAGGCCTCCCGGCTGCGGCCTGGCGCCCGGCACCACGGAAGCACTCCCCTCTGGCGGGTATGGCCAGCAAGAGCAGCCCTAGGTGGGCCGGGCCGGGGCGTGGCTGTCCTGGGAGGGAGATGGAGAACCCAAGAGAAGCCCTTCAGACATGACAAATGGGGGGGCTCCATCGGCAAGGGCTGTGACAGCATGAAGGCCAGCATGTGACAGGACGTGACAACGAGGGGGGCAGCGCGGCGTGTGACGCCTGGACACAGGGCAAACTGAGCACATGCACTCCACTGGTGCACGGCCAGCTACGGGGGCACAGCCATTTCTGTGGGCAGGGGCTCCCCAGAAAACACTTCTAACATCACAGTCGCTGGAGAAGCTTGTCTAAAACAGCAGATTCCAGAGTAGGAGGGAGAACCACAGCCCGCCTGCCTGGCATTAGACCAGACTGCTTTCATGCGAGTTAGGGGTCCAAAACTGGAAAACTGGGAAAGAAGAAAACAGAAGTTCTAAGAGGGGTGACACAAACGTGGCCCCCCCACCTCATGTTCACCACCCCTGGGGGTTATGTCATGGGGCTGGGCGGCTCAGGAGCCACAGTTGCTCTGACGTGGGAGGCCCAGGACCTGTGCTGGGAGACACAGGCAGACAACAGTGAAACGCACTGCCATTCGTGGGAGGCCCACACCTGTGGCTCGCCACCTGAATGCCACCAGTGTCACTGCCCCAGGATACAAGGCCAGCTGCCTAGCCTGCCATCATGAACAGTCCTCCACAAGCCAAGCTCTCCTTCTGGGTGGGCCCTTGTCCACCTTCACGCCACCTTCTCTGACGCTTAGCAGGAATCACCACGTTACTCTCAGGACAGACTTTAAATCAGCGGCACTCACTGCAGTAACGCGTTCTCAGTGGAGTTCTCAAAAGCAACACACAGACACACACGAACCACACATTCTCACTTTATATTACAGCTAATGCTCACAGCATCCCTGTGACTATTGTCATGGTTTGAATTGTGTCCCCCCAAAAATGTGTGCAGCCACGTGGCTGGGATATGGTTCCCAGTATCTTGGGACTGTCCTCCACTGTGTGGTTTTGCTAACCTGTATGTTAAAGGATTAGGGTGGGGCTGTGAATTCCTGCTATGGGGAAGTTTCCCTGGAGTATGGCTTGCCCCACCCTTAATGCTTTTGGTTTGCAAGGAATAAAAGGAAAAAGAACCAAGGACAATTTGAGAACCTCGCTACCATCAAGCAAGCAGCACTGGGAGCAGAGCGCGTCCTTCAGACCAGAGGTTCTTGCGTTAGGACGCTCCCTGGACAATGACTGATGCAATACTGGACTTTTCTCCAGAGCCGTCAAGGGGAAAGTCTTTCCCTGGAGCGGACACCCTGAATATGGACTTGCAACCTACCGGACTGTGTAAGAATAAATCTTTTTTTTTTTTGTTAAAGCCATCCACTCTGTGGTATTTCTGTTAGAGCAGCCCTAGCTGACTAAAACAACTATGGAGGACCTAACTCAAAAACGAAGTCCATCTTGCAGTCAAAAATCAGAGAGGCCTACAAACCACAACACACAAGGAACCTGTTTCTTAATCAAGTCTATGAGACCTCAAGGCGACACCTGCCCTTAGAAACAAATACAAGAAGACAGGAAGGGACAGGACAGTGGACAGACGGACTCAGGTGACCCATGGTGGGAACGGGAAGTGGGAGAGTGCTGACACACGGAAGGGACCGCAACCAATGCTGGAAAACAATCTGTGTACATATTTTTGCACAAGAAACTGACACTTTAAACTTCCACCTAAAGCAAAAGAAGATATGAAAGAAAAGAAAGAACAGACTGCACCCTCCTGTCCCTAAACTTCCTAGGATTAGGTAAGTCCAAGTCACGCCCCATTTCTACACAATGTTTCCCTAAAAACAATGCTGACCCGTCCTGTCTGCAAGGACCTAGCGGACAAATGGAGGCATACCAGCCCTCCCCTACTCGGGCATGAGGGACCCAGGTGCACAGGGTACTAGGCCTCCCCACACAGGCCTGAAACAGGAGGGGGATTACAGGTCAGTCTAACCTAACAGTCCAGGGTCAACGCCCACTGTGGACGCAGCCAGCCCAGGACCCCCCAAGGCTTCACTCTGCTTGTGTGCACCCCCGTTTTACAGACAGCCCACTTGGCACCCAGCCCCAGTCCCTACAACGCTGACCTCACGTCATCCATCCCTGCCAAAACCCACGCCTCTGCCTTCCTCAACACAGTTCAAATGATTTTAAAATTCTGCAAAGTGTAACGAAGATCCACTCTTTGGACACGAATGGATTGGACTTGGCAATGCAGAGTGACCATATATTGGATGCACTTTATGATTCTATACATCTGTAGGATATTATCCTGCTGAATGCTGGCTGGAGGAAGGAGAGTGGGTGGAGAGAAGGGGAAAGGAGACTGTTGGGAGGATGAGACATGTATGGAGCAGAGAGGAATAGTGTGCTGTCACCGGACAAGGAGAGCAGTGGAAGCTGCATATAGGTGGGCATGTAAATTTATATGGGAATGTACATTTTCACTCAGTCAAATTAAATAAATACATAAATAGATAAAAATTTTAAAAAAAAGATCACCTCCCTGTTCCACTGTAAAGGGAGTTTCCCTGGATTATGGCTTGTCCCACTCTTAATCCTTTCACCCTGCAAGAGATACAAGGAAAGGGAAGCAGGCAGAGATTTGGGAACCTCACACCATCAAGCAAGAAGCACCAGAAGAGCGCGTCCTTCAGACCTGGGGCTCCTGCGCCAACATGCTCCCTGGACAATACTGATACGATACTTGACTTTCCTTCAGAGCCGACTTCCCCTGGAGTAGACATCCTGAATTTGGACTTGTAGCCTACTGGACTGTTAAGAATAAACCTTCCTTTGTTAAAGCCAAGAAAACAAACAAACAAAAAAACCTGGGAAGTGTAAAAACGTACACGTTCAATGGTTAGCTGCAAGACTCTTAAGACACAACTAACGAACAAGTAAAACGCTGTCCACACTGTGCGTGTCCTCAGATCTACAACCTGACAAGTCCTAAAACACACCCTGGCTCCAGAGATGCCACAATGGGGAAAAAAACTGATTCTTACAATCATGAAATAAAATAAAAACGTAGCACAATTTATAACAAAGCTTCACTTTGTATAAAGTAAGGAACCATGAATCAAATACGGATGTTGTCAGTGCCATCAAGTTGGTTCCGACTCACGGCGATGCCGTGTGCGACAGAAGAAGACCGCGTCCAGTCCCGCACCACGCCCGCTGTCACCTTTCACTGTTGCAGCCACTGTGTCACTCCATCTCCCTGACGCTCCTCCTTTCCCACCGACCCTCATTTAACCAGGCACGATGTCCTTCTCCAGAGACTGACCTCTCCTGACCACCTGTCCAAAGTACATGAGATGCAGTCTCACCATCTCTGCTTCCAAGGAGCACTCTGGTTGGGTTTCCTCCAGAACAGGTCTGCTTGCTCTGTTGGCGGTCCATGGTACATTCAACATTCTTCTCCAACACTACCATTCAAATGTGTCAATTTTCCTTCTATCTTCCTTATTCACTGTCCAACTTCCATGGGCATATGATGCAACTGAAAATACCATGGCCTGGTCAGGTGCACTTTAGTCTTCAAGGTGACATCTTTACTTTCCAACACTTTAAAGAAGTCTTTCGCAGCAGATTTCCCCACTGTGATGTCTTGATTTCCTGACTTGCTTCTATGGGTGTTCACTGTGGCACTACATAATATGAAATCCTCTCTCTATCTATCATGATGCTTACTGGTCCACCTCTGAGGATTTCCGTTTTCTTGATGTTTAGGAGCAATCCACACTGACGGCTGTGGTCTCTGGCCTTCACCAGTGTTTGAAAGCCTCTTCATTTCCAGCAAGCAGGGTTGTGTCATCCATAGAATGCAGATTTTTAACGAGTCTTCTTCCTCCAATCCTGATGCTCTGTTCTTCATATAGTCCAGCTTCTTGGATTACCGGTTCAGCATACAGATTACAAAGGTACGGTGAAAGGATACAATCCTGATGCACACCCTTCCTGACTTTAAACCATGCACTGCCCCCTTGTTGTGTTTGCACGACTGCCTCTTGATCCATACAAAGACGACTCCTCCCGAGTAAAGTCAGTGTTCTGGAATCCGCATTTTATGCAGTGTTAGCCGTAATTTGTTATGACCCACACAGTCGAATGTCTCTGCAGAGTCAATGAAACACAGGTAAACATCGTTCTGGGATTCTCCGCTTTCAACCACGGTCTATCTGACATCAGCAGTGATACTCCTATATCCACATCCTCTTCTGCATCTGGCCTGAATTTCTGGCAGGTCCTCGTCAATATACCGCTGCAGTCACTTTTGGATGATCTTTAGCGCAAGTAAAATTGTGTGTGACATTAACGATACTGTTTGTTAAATTTTCACATTTGGTTGGATTACCTTGCTTGGTCGCCTGGTGGATTCAAACTGTCAACCTTTTTGTTAGCAGCCGTAGCACTTAATCACGATGCCACCAGGGTTTCCACCTTTCTTGGGAACAGGTACAAGTATGGATCTCTTCCACCTAGCTGTTACACAAATTTCTCGACGCAGACGAGTGAGCATTTCCAAACGCTACATCTGTTTGTTGAAACATCTCAAATGACAGACCATCAGTTCCCGAAGCCTTATTTTTCACCAGTGCCTCCAATGCAGCTTCCACTTTTTCCTCTAGTTCCATCAGTCCTTGATCATATGCTACCTCTTCAAATGGCTAAACATCTACCAGTTTTTTCTGGTATAATGACTGTGTATTCCTTCCATCTTCTTTTGACGGTTCCCTAGTCATTTAATACCTTCCCTGTTTCAACTCAAGGTTTAAACTTTTTCTTCATTTCTTTGGTCTTTCTTTTCAGTTTTCTATATCCAGCCCTTTGCACATGTCACTGTAATACTCTGTCTTCTCAAGCTGTCCTTTGAAATCTGTTCAGTTCTTTTATTTTGTTATTCCTTCCTTTTGCTTTAAGGGCTTGATGCTCAAGAGCAAGTTTTAGTTTCTTTCAACATCCAATTCGGTCTTTTCTTTCTTTCCTGTCTTTTTAACGATCTCTTGGTTTCTTCATGGATGAGGTCATTGACGGTATCCCACAACTTGTCTGCTCTTCTGGCATCAGCGTTCAACACATCAAATCTGTTCTTGAGATGGTCTCTAAATTCAGCTGCGATATGCTCACCATCATACTCTGGCTCCGTGGACTTGTTCTAATTCTCATCAGTTTCAACTTGAACTTGCATGTGAACAACTGATCTGTGCTGCAGTCAGCACCTGCTCTTGTTCTGACTGCTGACACTGAACTTTCCCACTGTCTCTTTCCACAGGTGTAGTCCGCCGGACGTGTGTCTGCTCCACCTGGAAAGATCCGTGTATATAGTTGCCATTTATGTTGGTGAAAAAAGGAGCTCAGGGCAGTGTGCATTTTGCAGTCATCTGCCTGCCCCAGCACCTTGGCAAATATCAATCAAACGAATGACCACAGCACCAGCCCACCAGGAAGCCAGAAGACAAAAGGAAGCCCCCAGGCCAAGGAGCACACTGGCTGCAACCCTCCTGTGAAGACCTCAGCCAGGTCCCCGCTGACTCAGCACCAACACCTGCCCCGAGTGGTTTAGGTCACCAAATCCAGTGTAGTTTCAGAAGATTATATTACAGCATAAAGCATGAGGGCGGGGGGGGGGGCAAGTAACGAAGCTTCTCTGTGACTGCTTTCCCGCACTGTGTGGACTCTGCTTCAAGAAGACAAATATAATTTAGAAAATTTAAGTATGACCACAAAACATGTTAAAGGCACTCCAAACGAGCTGTATGAGCAGCAGCCAATGAGTGTTCCCAGTGGATTAGAGTGCAAAACATGCCATCGAGCACGTAATTAAAAACAACTGTGGGCTATGCAGACAGGAAACTATACAGCCTTGAATAAGCCAAAGCCTCCCAGAGCCTCAATTTCCTCACCTGTAAAATGGATACATAATGAAGTCTCTCAAGAGGCTGTGTGAAGACTAAGATAAATAGCATACTTCCAAAGGTGTTGGCAAGCTGTGTGTGCTCATGGTGACACCTATGTGTCAGTTCCTTTCCGGGTCCTTCCCCAGCAGTGGTGACAGTTGTCACTGGGTCATGCTACCTCACAGACCAGGCGTGGCACCACAAATGCAAGCCACGAGTCCCCCAGAGTGTACAGACCAAAACATCTCTGCCTACCACAATCCTGATGAGGCGGGGGGCCTGGCTGAGACTGACAGCAGGGGAAGGAGTGAGGACTGATTTTACTTCTGTCAGATGTCGGGAAAATAGACACGAGGATGAGACAATTATTCCTGCCTTTCCTAACTACTGCCCTGAGCTGGGGTTCCTCACCTGGGGGCAACTGGCCCCTCAGAGATACTCGGCCATGTCTGGAGACAATTTTGGTTGCCGTAGTTTGGAAGGAAGAGACAGGAGGCTGCTACTGGCACCTAGTGAGTAGACGCCAGTGCGTGGTGCTCAGGACAGCACCCCCACAAAGACAACAATGTGGCCCCAAATGTTGACTGCAGAGAGATCACCTACCCTAGAGCCCAGTGAAGGGGCAGCTGTGGGTGACCAGAAACCTCTTCCCAGTCTAGTGAACTGTTCCTGATGAGCAGGTCTTGCCCAAGAGGTAAGGCTCAGCAGCAAAGGCTGGAAAGGATGCTGAGAGGGACAGGATTCCGTCACCACGGCATGGGTAAAGGAGAGCAGATGGCAGATAAAGAGTTTAAAAGAGAAGAGGGAGGGAGATGTCAGGGCCTGGTCTCTCAGACTCACAGATGTCTGGGGGGAAAGCAGGCACTTCCCCTGTTTAGTCCTTCCCTGCTCCTCGTCACCAAGTCTGCTCAACTTGACAGCCCCACACAGCGTCCCTGCTGTGGGTGGGCTTTCTATGGATTGGGAAAGGAAGAGCAGCAGCAGAGACCAGTAAGAGCTCCCAGTCCCCAGCCCAGCCCACCAGCCTCAGAGGGCCAGGGCTGTCACTGAACATGGAGGAGCCGAGCCAAGGAGCACTGGCTTGGGCTTCCATTCTCATCTCCAGAAACACTGCATCACGCCTCCCAGAAGCCTCAGGGCGCTTTCAACAGCACTGTAACCGACACTCGTGCTCCGGCCGGGAGCTGTGCTGTGGCCACGCCACCGGGGGAGCAGGGAGCAGGACACGTGGGCTTCTCTGTACTGTCTCTACAGCCCTCTGTAAATCTAAGATTACTTCAACATGAAGTTTACAAAAATTTATCTTTTCTGAACATAATCCCTGGGCTTTCTTCCAAGTCTTCCCAAAACACCTGCCGCAGAAATTATGTGACGTCTCTGGGCAGGCCAGGTCTCCAGAAGCAAGCCTGGGGAAAGCACAGACGTGGCTGTTTGGGGTCTTCTCTGGCCCCCATGTGCATGTCACTCAGTCAGTGGCATGTGGGTACACTCGGAGGTCACGCTAAACAAGCATGGTTCCCCTTGGTGTTTTCAGTGAAAAGACTGTTACATGGAGCACAAGGAGAGTTTCCACTTAACACTGCTTAGCTGGGTGACAGGCTGCAGGACAGCTCCCTGGACTGGGGCACAGAGCAACTGGCCTCTGCAACACCATGAACCACCAACAAAGCAGCAGAGGTGAAGATGAGCTGGAGAGAAAGGCAAGGTGACTCAGGCACGGGGCTTCTCTCCCCCAGTGAAGGGGGCCTCGGGAGGAGTGCCTCAGTCACCCTGCCAACCCTCCTACTTCTACCTCGACAGAGAAACTTTCACGACCCCTTGAAGAGCAGTCAGGAGAAACGCCCACGGCCTTCTGATCACCCAAGGACAGATACCTGTCCCCTACTCTCAGGCACTGCACTGAGAACCACGTGTCAAGGTCCCCTTCCGAGAAAGGCCTGGAGTGCTAGGGTCAAGGGCATCTTACCATGTTTGGCACGTTGGTGACAGAAGCATTCTTGATGTCTGCAGGGAAGGGGGGCAAGCTGTTGACCATGCCCTGCTTGCTGGGCAGCTGGGGGTTCACTCCAGTGGCGCCCATCTGCTGCCCTCCAGTTTGACTAAAGGCTTGTCCAAAGGGACTCGTGCTACCAGTCATTCCCATCTGCAACAAAAAGAGGGGACATCAGCCTTTGGAAGAATGGGGCTCAGGCTCATGGAAGCAAAAATCATCACTTTCTGTAAAACCGTCATTTTAACAACAAATAAATGGCTCACTATCAGGGTTCCCTGTGAGGATTATGAGAGCAACATGCTCCGAAGGCAATATACTAAAGGCAGAAGACCACACAGCTAGCTCAGAGCTTCCCCCCCAACAATGCCCTTTAAAGAGGGCACTCCCACCTCACGCACTGCTGTTGAGCCAGTTCCAACTTACAGCGGCCCTACAGACACAGAACTGCCCCGGCGAGTTTCCAAGGAGTGCCTGGTGGACTTGAACAGTTGACCTTTTGGTTAGCAGCCACAGCACTTAACCAGTACAGCATGCCGACTCGACGGTACTTGGCTGGCTTGGCTAGGCTACATCAGGCAAACCATCACGAGAACAGGCCTTCCACGGGGAGCCCCTTTGGTGTCATCCTGAACCACTTGGTAAGTGGCTGGTAAATGACTGGCTGCTTTCAAGGTCCTGTTACCTTTGACTGGAACTCAGTTTCCTTTCATTCAAAATACACATTAGATGCAGTCACAGATGAAATAATACAACATCTGGGGTGAGGCGGGTGGCAGAGGAGGGGGCCCCTGCTGATGCTGCTGACTGAGGGAAGGTGCCTGGGGATCCATGGGCCGCCTATGCCTTGCCACAAAGCTGCACGGCCCCACCCGCAGTCCTGGCGCTCTCTCTCTTCCTCTCAGGTGTCCTGGATGGTTTGCATTTGGAAAGTGGGAAGGAGGGGTCCCGACAGGCCAGACCCCAGAAGGGCCTGAGTTTCCTTCAACCTTGGTAGGGTTCTCCCCACCATCCTCCCGTGACGACAGCTACCCTAGCTCACCGATGCCATGTGGGTCACCACCTCGCACTTGTACTTCCCGGGGGAGGGCATTATTTCTTCCAGCTCTAAGCTCCAAGCAGCAAACAAATCAATGCTCAGGACAGCTGACAGCCACTACCCTCTGTTGCTGCAACGCCAGGATAAGGGGACACAGCACACCACAGTGGCCAAAAAGACCTGGTTCTGTGCATTTTCAGGAACAGGTGGCTTCCATGCAGCTCTGGCAGCTGACTTTTGTCACTGCTTTGGAAAATCAAGGCATTCTAGCTGCCACGGTTGACCTATTCACTTTACTTCAGTAAATTACAACATCAATTCTTCACAAGTACACTAATTACAGCTCAAGTGACTTACGGCAAGATGGTGACAGTCGAACTGTCCCACAGACGGCATTTGTGACACTCCACCAGGCCCTTTCCAGTGGGATCTGAGGCTCAGAAGAACCCGAGTAGCAGTGCGCGTCCTCAGAAAGCATGGCGCAGAAGTCACCACACTGACCAACGGCTTCTCTCAGAATGTCACTTCCTACACGGACACCACTGATGAGCACAGTTCTTTAGGGGCCCAAAGATCTGCCAACAAGAGACACGGCCACTTCCATTTCCTGGGGCTCCTTGTCAGCTTCTCTGCTCAGTGCCACGTGGCTCCCACGCCACCGCCTCATCCTGCTGGCGTCAGGTGCCATCGAGTCAGTTTCAACACACAGCAGCCCCAAGTGCAACGGCAGGGGACACCGCCCAGCCCTCACCTGTCCCCACAACTGTCCCCACGCTGGAGCCCATCGCTGCAGCCACTGCACACCAGGCGTCAGCCACACGGTGCACCTGACACGTCACACAGCTCTGTCTTGTAAATCCACACATTTTGGAAACTTCTGATTTATTAGGGTATAAGAAGCACCAACCAAAGCAGACGACAGCTGGGGAGGGGGTGTAAACAAAGCCATCCCTCCACCACCCAGTGCCCAAGTCAGTCACACCCCTTCAGTATCGAGAGGAGGTCCACCACCAGGGGAGCCCCTGGAGTCTCCAACAGCCCCGGGCCTCTTCTGGAAACCCACTGCTCAGATGCGCCAGCTCTGCAGACAGCATCCACGGGATCACCGCGCCACTCAGGCAGAGCGCGGGCCAGGGAGTCACAGCCGGGGCACAGCCATGTCTACCTGGCCGAGCCTCACCAAAAAGGCAGTCTTCCAGGACACACAGCTAGACTTCATCATGAAATCTGCTTTCCAACTGTTTCCTCTTTGCCACCCAACAAGCAAAGAACATAATTTCAACAGGGTCTCAATTCTTACAAGGTAAGAAAGTAATAAAATCAGGAATGGCACAGGGTTCTGTACATTTTAACAGCAAAACACCCGCACTGAGCCCATGACAGAAGCAAACCAACACCTGTCAAAGCCGACCCCGGAACACGGGTGGGAGGTCAGGCTCAGAGGCAAGGCCTCGACACCACAGCCAGTCCCGCCACAGCTGACAGGCTGACAGGCAGCCAGTGACAGTCCTCCCTCAAGTCGACCTCTGCCAGGGGCCCTGGGTAACACTCTCCCCCAGGTCACACGCCACCGCCAACAGCCTCTGTTCAAGACTAACTCTCACCATGGCCAATTTAGGAAAAGCATTTGCTTCTAGAGACTTGTAGCCTGACAGCAGTGTAGGGTTACCTCGCTTTATTTCCAACTGTAGTGGATCTGGACGTGGTCTCAGGCACTAGAGAGAGAAATGTATGATTTGTCCAACAGAATCCAGAAAGCAAAATCAGGCAACTGTTTAGCAGATGGCGAAATTTAGAATACACGAAGAAATCACAACCTATAGGAATGCTCACACTACCTCACCCAGTATGTCCACACGTGCCAGAATTCCCTGTTAACTCTATTTTTCCAACACACCACCCCCTTTAAGCACTGAACTCAAGTGAAACTTCAGGAAATAGTAAGAGTGAACTGCAGCAAAACCAAAACCCAAAACCTACTGCCATGGAGTCATTCCAGCTCACCGCGACCCTAAAGGACAGAGCAGAAGTGCCTCACAGGGTATGCAAGGCTGTCATCTTTACGGAAGCTGACTGCCATACACGGCTGGGCAATTCAGTCTGTGCACTTGTCCTAGAAAACGTGCCACACTCCTCACTGCTGCATATTGCTACGGCCACCTTCAAAGAGCTCCTCCGGGGAAGCTGTGCACTGACGCCAGAGCCCAGCCCACCTCTCAAAGCAATTGTGAAACTCCATTTCTGGAATGTCCATCAGAGCTGCCGTAGGACAAAGTCTGACAATTAAGTTTGCGAACTGATCCTAGACAAAGTGCTCTGAAGGGTAGACTAGGTGCTGGCATTGGTGCACAGCTTCCCCTGGGGAATGCACAGAAGGTGACCATGGTATACTCTGCAGTGAGATAGACAGGCAGCACCTTTTCTAGGATGAGTTCGTGAACTTCACTGCCACCCCTCATACCTCTCCCCCGTCACGGCTGGTGGGCCGAGCTGCCAACCTTGCAGTTAGCTCCCGAGCACATGACAAGTACACCACCAGGTGCCCTGTACAGCAAGCACTGTTGAAAAAGGGCCCACGGAGGTCTCTGCCACAGGGAAAACTAGACGCAAGAGCACGCTGTAGCTCTCCCACAGAAGAGCATCCTCCTGACGGAGGGTGTCCCCCGGAGGGGCGGAAACGCGCCTGCCACAGCCCCTGCCCCCGCCTCCCACCGAGGGGGCCCTGGCACAGCTCTACGGCATGAGAGCTGACAAGCACATTGGTTCTGTGAGATTTGGTTCAAAACACAAGTGAACCAGGCCCACACGGCCCTTCATCACTGAAGCAAAGGCAGCAGCGGCAGTAACTTGGGGTGAGGACACCCTCTGTCCACTGCAAGCCAGCGGGCTGGCGCCCCTCAGCGCGGAGCCTGCGCCCGAGGCCGGTGGGTGGTCCCTATCCGGCCCTCACGGCCTGCAGGGGTGCTACACGAAGTACAGGCTGGAACTGTGACTTCTAGGGTGTCTTCACGAGGGCCCACCTGGAACCCGCCCAGGCACAGGACAGAGACCAACCCTTGGCCGCAGCCCCCTCCTCTCTGCTGGGCGCTTCATTAGCGTTTGTGGAAGGCATCACAGGAACATACGCTGCGTAACACCGCATCCCCAAAGCCTGTGGGATGGCAGAGCCCTGCGTCAGCCCCAAGGGAGGGCTCACCCGAGGAGGTGGGCATGTCTCAGTCCCCGCGGCTGGAGGGGCAGAGGGGACTGGCTTCTGCAGGATGAAGGGACTTCTGGTCTGGGGGCATCACATACCAGTTCTCTGTGCTTCTCCCAGCAGCCAACAAGCCCTCGGCTTTCGTGTAAGACCTGGTCCATGTCCTGACCCCAAGCTCCCACAGCACGCTGGAATCATGACCCCCCTGCCCTCAGGGGTCACTGCCGCCAAAGCCTCCAATTTCTTCACGGTGTGGCACAAAGGTCACCATTTCTGACTGGTGTCATCTACCGACAAAGACGCAGCAGCGGGGCAGGAAGTGCTGGACTCCCAGCAAACCAAAGACCTCCTTCACCGAACCCCCCAGAAGAGCCTGCTGCTCCCCCACCCACTCTTGTAACAGCAGCAGCAGACTGCAGTCCACAGCTAGAGAACCAGAGAAACGACACCAGTAAGAAGGAGGTCAGAACAACACAGAATTGACCTCAAAACAGAAGTCTGACTCCACAACAGGTTTCTACAATTGGTAGAAGCCAAGTATCCATCTTCTCGCTCCTGCGCAGGAGAGGGGACACAGCGCATTCTTCACAGACACTGGTACTATGCGTTTTGGCAGGTGAGGTTCCTCATCAGACTCTCCAAGTGGGTCACAAAATCCCCCAAGGACTGCAGAACTACTGTCCTCGGGGAAGATAGCCCCTTCTCACCGGGCTTTGTCATCACAGACGTGGGAGGGACAAGTTCTCCTCCATCTCACGCCACCCCTTCTACGCTCCTTTTGAGAAGTCTCCCCTCAAAGGCACAGTCACCTGGGGTAACAACCCTCCAAAAGCGGACACCACCTGCATCCCTCTCCAAACACCTCCTTGAACGACTCACTGAGCGGTCTGATCACGACCACTCATCAGCTAAAAGCCGAACAGGGGCATGCTGTCTAACCGATGCCATCATGGGGGACGGGTGGGGGCCACAGGACAGCGGCCAGAAACACCCAGTGTCTCCTTCCAATTCCATGCAGAGCCGCCCAGGCCTTCAGAGGCGCTTGACTTGGTACAAACACTGCCTTTGATGTGGCTTCAATGAGATCACGAGATACTTCTGTGTTGCAAAAGCTCGCTCTTCAGGAGTTTCCCTCACATCCTGATGTACTCAAGAAACCACAACCCGCGGGAGAGCCAGCCGAGGGCCAGCCCGGGGGAGTTACGGGGGCCGCGGGAGAGCCAGCCGAGAGGGCCCACCCCAGGGAGTCACAGGTGCAGCGGGCCGGGCCGGGACAGGGCAGCAGCAATGTGCGCTGTAGGGGCATGGCAGGAGTCACCCTTTTCAGCCAGAGGCCTCTGATTATCTGGTTAAAACCAATCACACGGACGAGGAAATGGCCCCGAGACCACACCATCTCAAGGAGAATAAGCTGTGGGGCCCCCTGGCTCCCAGTCTGGTGGCCTGGCCCTGCACCCTGCCACTCATCACCTCCAGGGTACTGAGTATGGCCAGCCACAGGCAAGTGAAGGAGACGTTAGCTCTGCCTGCCAAGGCCTGGGGTCAGCAAGTATGGCCCAGGGCCTGTGTTTATAAATAAAGTTTTACTGGAAAACAACAATAAATGAGCAGGACTTCACTCAAAGAGCAAAGAAGCCACTGTGGTTAACTGTGTGGACTCTGGGTATTTACCTGACCTGGTCTCAGTGACGGCTTGGCCACGTGCTGGCAATTCAGTTAAACCTCCCAGTGCCTCGGTCTTCTCATCAGTGAAATGGAGAGAAGAGTACCTCCCCACAGTTGTTGAGGGGAGCAAACAAGTTGATGGCTGCGAAGCCCTCAGAAGAGTAACTGACAAAGTGCTCTAGGCACAGGCCACTGTGACACTGGGGCCCCCGGTAGCATCCACTAAAGTACTGGTGGTCTGTGGCACGAGCAGTGCCCAGGAAGAAAGGCCTGGTGATCTGCAGAGGACAGTTCTTCCCAACCGATGGGGCCAGCCTCCCTGACAAGTGGTTTTTTGATGCTTGTATCGGTCTTGGGGAGGAATTAATTTACAGTAGATATCTATTCCTTCACAATCACAGTTATGGTGATAAACTAATGAACACTTTCAGAGAACACGTGACAGCAGGGAGTGGGTCAGAGACACAGGGTGCAAGAAGACGGCAGCTGGAGTTCTTCCTATTTGATTTCACACAGACACTAAAACAACCTGTAACAACAGCAATAAGCATTTACTAGACGTACACATGCTTTAAATACACAATTATTTCCAAGTTGTGGGGCAGCGGTTAACTCAAAAGGTTCAAATCCATCAGCTGCTCCTCGGAAACCCGATGGGGCTGTTCCGCCTTGTCCTACAGGATCGCTAGGAGTCAGAGGAGATGGTGATGGGTTTTTTTGTTATTTTACTTTCAAACTGTCCTAGTAAAATATTACCAGTTTTCACTCTACATTATTTAGCAGCTCTAAAAACAATGCACTCAGAGTAGCCATTTCTAACTCACACTCTGTCATAAGCAATGACAATATATATCTGAACACTATCACCTAACCTTCCTGGTTTGAAATTTAAATCAAAACACACAAAAAATGGACAAGAAAGAACATGCCCATAAGAGCAAGCCTGCTGGGGACCGGCCCCCCACCCGCCCATGAGTTGGCCACAGAACTAGGGAAAAAGAGCCTGTCAAGACCCCACCACCCAGGCACAGCCACGGCACTAGCGCCCCATCTTATGTGGCCTCCACTTCACCTGGTGCTGTTTAGCCGGGGTTTCTCAGCATCTCTCTTCCCACAGTAGCATATAGGTGAAACACCGACTCACAGAAGGTCCGTCAAGCAGCACACCTCAGCAGGCCGGGTGAAGAAAACGGCCAGCTAATGTTAGAGCCAGAAGCAGTCCTTGCTTTTCAGGGGACAGAGACCAGAATGAACCCGGAAGACGGACGTATCATTTGTGAAGCCAAAAGAATTTTCTGTTGGCAGTCAACCACTGTTGGAGGAGAGCCAAGAAAAGCAGTTTTCGTGGACAGACAGAGTTGTATTCAGCTGTCTGCTATCACCCGCTTGCTTCTGGAACCCTTCCAGGCCCACGACTTGGCAAAGGAAAACCACGCAGAAACACTCGACTCACTGCAAGGCCACTCACAGCCTGCGGCCACAGGAGCACACCCGGGGACAGCCCTGACCACTGTCCATAGAGGCTAGAAAGAACAGGCGAGGACCCACAGCGGCACTGCACCCCTACGTGCCACCCACACAGTGGCTCTGTACCTCTGCGTGCCACCTACACGCCACCCTTACATGTCTGAACCCCGACACACCATCGACACTCATGTAGTCCCAACTCTGAGCACTTCCCTACACCAGTAAAACCTGACCGAGTGGGTAAAACTTCTTTAGCCACTCCAGTGGTATTTCGTTTGGACGTCACATCTTTCAAGAAGCAGGGACCAGAATGTAACTTGAAGAGAACGTGACAAGGAGAGGGACATGGGACACCGGCTCAGAACAGGGACCTCACACGTACCCACCACCCGCCTGCTCTAGGAGCGCGAAGGACATCTGCATCGTCACAGCAGGAGCGTGGGTTACACTGCTCAGGAGCCGGAGGCGGGGAGGCCGCGGGGGCCCTCGTCTAGAAAACACGTCCGCGGCACTGGCACTGACAGGGGCACCGGGTGTGACCTCTGGTGTTCCTTCCGACCCTGGAATCCCATCAGCTTGTGATTTTCACGGGAGGGACGCAGCCTCTCCCCGGCGATGACAACCAGGCTCCTGCTTCTGCACGGCCACGTGCCGGCCCTCTATGGGGAGAGCGTCACCTTGCCAACACAGCCCGTGCGGGGCCTGTGAGGGGCCCGCGGCCCTTCCTGAGGCTGGGGGGTTTCAGAGGGCATGCCCCTGCCATCCAGGCAGACAAAGGGCAGGCAGTGGGGACAGCTCGGCATCCCCCACGCTGCTCCACAGAGCGCTGTGCAGGAAGGACAGCTGATCCAGGCCCCGGGTCCAGGCACTAGGGATCAGGCATGTTATCTCCCCCGATTCTTCCAAGCCCTGCTGTCTGTCTGGAGTCCCTGGGTATGCGCATGCTTGGCTGACAGACTGGTGGCACCAGTCCACCCTGAGGTGCCTCGAAAGAAAGGCCTGGCATCTACTTCTACTAAACGAGTCACAAAAATCCTAGGTTGTGCGGCTCCACTCTGACACACACCGGGGGGGTCACCGTGAGCGGGCTAGGGTTGTGAGGCTCCACTCTTGACACAGACGGGGGTCACCGTGAGCAGGAATCCACTGGACAACAACTGGTTGTTTTTTCTTTTTAAAATCCTTTGAGGTAGGAGAGCAGCCCCGTTAGGACTGAGACCCCTTCAAAGCCAGACAGAGCCACAGTTGCCACAGTGGCAACTGAGGAAGAGAACAGGAATGAGTGGAGAAAAGCGAAAAAGAAGACAAAAAGGCCCTACGCCGTGGCACTCCCTTCTTAGAGTTCTGAGTTCTAACTCGCACTGCAGATGGCAATGGGACAGCGGACAGACTGGGGCCTCTAGAGAGCCCCCTGGAGCAGCCTCAGCCTCAGCCTCAGCCTCAGCCCCCAGCCCCTGGCCGAGCTCTCGGGTCAGGTATGGCAGTCACCCCCTCCGTGGCTGTACGGACCCCCCGCTGCAGAGTGGCGCACTCTGAGGAGGCAGTGGGAAGACACAGGCAGTGCAGACACCTGGGGAAGCAAGACAAGGAAGGGACCGAAGACGCAGAGGCAGCTGCGAGGGGGCCGAGACCCCCTCCAGCACAGTCTACAGCGACAGAGCAACTCCCTCCTCCTTACGGGGGGAGGAAACACGACGAGTTGTCCACCTCAGGTTATCATCAGCTCCGTGGACAGCTGGGCCCTGGGGCAGCCACGAGGCCCGCATCTATCTAACTCCCGGCCTCAGCTGCAGCAGGGGAATGGGGGGAAACACAGCCAGGACCTGCTGACTAACTGCCACACCCCCACAAGTGTCACACACCAACGGGAAGACGCAGCACAGCGGAAGAGCGCGTCTCACCTCCCACCACAGCGCAGCAGTGAACACTTGTCCCAGACTATACTCGGCAGAGAAAAGCTTCTTAAAGGGGAAACAGCAGGGACCCACTCTGGGCCTTCTTCATAAGGACAATGTCTGCAAAGCACTCTGAGGGGTCCAAGCTGCAGAATTAGGATGAGGTGGGTGTGATGTTAAAACCAAGACGGTTCTTTTACTACAAAAGGTCACTCATTACTGATGGGCCGGAAAACGCTCCTTGAGGATTCAGTTTAAATGACAACATACAATCTTAGTCTCAAGCACAGAAAAAGGAAAACAAACAAAATGTTAAAGCGATAACTGGCTGCAAGTTTATGGCTAATTTTTATTTTCTTTTTAATACCTTCGGCATCACTCAGATTCTCTCCCCACACAGTTAGTTCATCACGAGGAGAGAAACTTGGTTCTCACGGCTCTTCTCTACCTAAACACTTTGACTGTCCGTGTGCTGTAACCACCCAGCACTGCTGTAGCAGGAAGACCACAAGCGGAGCTTTAACACAGAGACACTCACCTCCTCACAGGACAGTGGGCTGAAGTCTGAATGCAGGGCACCAGCTCCGGGGGAAGGCTCTCCCTGTCACCTCCGGTGCAGGGCCTTGTCGTCACTTTCCTTTGGTCCAGGAGCTCGCTGGGCACAGGGACCCTGGGTCCAAAGGACACACTCAGCTCCATGTGCTGCACTCTTGGCGGTTTGAGGTCCCCAACGCCCTGTTAGCTTCCCTTTCTATTTTACAAGAGACAAAAGGTGGTGCCTGCCATACCCCAGGGAAACTCCTTTGACATGGGATCAGGCATGTAACCTTATCAAGGGTGTGACAATTCCTCTTTAACATAAATTCACAATCATGAAACAAAGGATAACCACACAACAGTGGGAATCCTGGCCCAGTTCAATCCCAACACTCCTCTCCGGGGCTCTGTAACTCAATCCACGACACCACAACAGGAAGAGGACCCGCTGTCTGGCTGCACAGCTGCACTAACACAACAGTGACCTAAGCTGCCATCAGGCACCTACTGGAACTTGTCAAGCAAACTGATGACGACCACCGAGATCTCTCACAGGTGGCAACGTCAGTGAAAGTCGCCCTGGTGACAATGCGCTGTACATTGCCGTGTAGGACTCTATGGTATTATACACATGCCTACACGGAAGCCTGAATCAGGCTCAGATACCTGTCACCAGCACTTGCAAAGAAGGCTGGAAGGAAGGGAAGAAAGGCAACGGAGTCCACACCCAGTCAGGACACAGCAAGCCACACACGCCTCCAGGAGCACACGGCCGACTCTTGGTACAACAGAGGCACGAGGGACCATGCTACTTCAACCGTCTGGTTCCCAGCTCATGCGGCCAGGGTCACCGCTTTATCCAAATCTGCCTGGCACCTGAGCTTTCGAGAGCAACCGGTGAGAGACTGGCTCACGAGGGATCACCTGATTGATTTAGCTGACACCTAGATGGCTACACCTGTTGTTTCAACAGAGTACCTCTGTAAGGGGCTGGCCCTTCTGGGCACCAACCAGCGGTGTCACCGGGGCTGGTGTCACCACCCAGGACTTCCTCCAGTGTCAGAGTATAGTGACTCCTTAGCAATGTTTTCATACTAACGCTTCTCATAAACCATTCATTCCTGTGTATCACTTCCTTCCCTTTAATTATTACTTCATTCTTAAAAAAATTACTGATACAGGTTCACAAATACTACAATTGTGTAGCTAAAATACCAGCAAACTTGACAAAATCTTGACAGCTACACAAACAGTGGCAGCAAGGAAACGGCGTGTTTGCGGTGCCTGCAGATGAGACCTCGTGAACTGGGTCACAACGGCAGTTCTGATGGGAAGGCACTGGAAGGTCCCTTATGAGCGCAGAACTGTAGCCACGTAGGTACACTGACAACGTGTGTGCCGAGCTTACAAAAAAGGCTTCTGTTGTTGTAGTTAGAGACATCGTTATTTAGGAAGAACAGCAAATCTCTGCAGAAACACTGAAGTCTTACAGATGACCCACCCTTCTGGTGTCACCTCCTCTGCCAGTGTCATCCAGCAGGATGGATCTCCTCCACCCCCACGAGGCCAACACGCACACCGCCCAGCTCCTTCCGTAAACGCCCTCTGCTTCTGCGCTCTCCCTAAATTCTTAGCAATTATGTTCTTACCTCTAGGACAGGAGAGGTGGAAAAGGCTGATGGGCCATGAAGATGTCATTACACATCTGCTAAGAGGGGGGCACAGCAGGTGGCAACCTGCACAGCATACAAGGCCCTGTTCCCACAAGCCCAAGGCAAGAGAGAAGGGCCACTGGAAACTCACAGGGCACCACGGATGGGAGGCACCAGCGCCAGCTGCCACACGGAATGGGATGAGGGGAAGAAGGGATCCCGACCTGGTAGGATCCTGAGCAGCATCTAGATGGAAACCCTAGGGGCACAGTGCTTAAGTGCTACGTCTGCTAACTAAGAGGTCAGCAGTTCGAATCTGCCAGGTGCTCCTTGGAAACTCTATGGTGCAGTTCTACTCTGTCTTACAGGGTAGCCATGAATGGAATCAACTTGATGGCTGTGGGTCTGGGTTTCTTTTTTTGGTCCCATCACCAATGACAGTGAAGTAAGACGCCTCAGCCTCAGCAAGGGGTCTAGGTACTCACTGAGCCTAGAATAGCTGAGCAAAGCAGTCCGAGAGTCCACAGGCTGTGGCAAGATGACCAGCTGTGTGGCTGCGAGAGCTGATGGGTGGAAGGCATGTACTATAATGGACCTAGAGGCTGGACCAGGCAGGGAAGGCTGAAGGCTGATGCGGGAGATTCCTCGCCAGAGGCCAGCACTGTCTAGACTACCGTCACTCACGTTGCCAGGAGCGAAGACGCTCTGCCCTCGCCAATCAAGTCCTGCTAACTCAACCCGAGTCCACGCTGCTGTCTTCTGGCCACTCCCAGCTCCACATATTTCCCTCAAGGAATCGACAGGTGGAGGCCACAAACCCATGTGGAGTCACAACCCCAACAACATGGACAAACAGCTAGCACCTCCCATTCTATGTCGGCAGGCAAAACGTGCCAGATCCAAGGGTAGGGGGAGGTAAGCCCTGGGTAACTGCCCCTTGGTTCCCAAGTCTGGTCAGCAGGGCTGCTGGTCACTGAGATCGCAAGTGCCCACATGCCATGCACAAAGGGGTGCTACTGCTTCTGGTTTGGGACTTGAAGAGGACAGCACACAGGACGACGCTCTGAAAACCAACAAGCAGTGCCATCTGTGGTGGCCCGAAGACCACTCTCCACAGTCAGAGCCCAGACCATCGCTAACATCCCGCACAGTTCTCTGAGATGGACAGGGTGTCCCACCGCACTCTCACAGCAACAACTCACCAAGCCAAGGGCTGCAGGACATTACAGGGATGTCCGAAGGCCGCCTTTGTCAGCATTAGCTATCAGTTGCCTTGTTCTCAAAAATACTGAAGACGGCTTGGTTTCCAGTTCATTCTTCGTCTACTTGACAGAAAACATGAAGTGAAGAACACAGCTCATCACCGAGAGCACGAAGTTTCCACGTGGTAAGTAACAAAGCAACCACTGCAGCTCACATACCATTTTTGAAAAGCCACAAACCTTCTTACCCTGCAGTGTGGAAGGACACGCAGGGATGCATACGCACAGAACTCGGGCCTGGCGATGACAATCCCCTGGAGAATACCGAACGTTGAGCAGAAACAGCATCAGCGTTCAGTCCCCAGCCCTAGCTGGGTGTTGTGCAGAGCGCTGTGAACACCCGTTCAGGAAAGGTGCTCATTCCCTTGCAGAGAGTCAATAAGCAAGTGTAATTTTCGAACACGCATAATGCATTTTACCAGTCTGCAGGAAAAGCAGGCCACGGAAACGCAATCTGTGACCACACCCTTATGAAGGACCGGGTGGCACACACAGTCACGCCCCCAGCCTCGCAACGAGAGGTTCCTGGTGGGAACCCGCCCGGCCAGTACAGAGGACAAGACCCGGTGACCTGTCGAGGAAATCCGATGCGGCAGTCTACTCGGTCACGCAAGGTCGCCGAGCACCAGAACCAACTCAGCAGCATCTGACACCAACGGCCACCTCTATCGGAGACACGGCCACGTCCAAACCTCTTGCTGCCGATCCTCTGCTGTGCCTGCTGGCTGCACCTCCTGAAAAGGCCCTGACACTGGCCAGGTTTTCAGCTCAGAATGTCACCTGTACCCTCAAAAGCACAAACAACAGGGGAAAATCAGGATAGTAGAAAAATACAAGGAAAAATCTAACAAGTCATATGATGAAGCGTAACACAGAAGTTAAAATAAATGAATTCAATCTATGCCACAATTTTAACAACAATGCCAGGTTTTAAAAAAGATGAAGCATATGTTCCGTGTATCAGAAATCACACGTGAGATGCTCCATGTTACATGTGATTTCACTGACTGGAAACCATGAAGACACGCCGATCTCCGGTGCAGACTCTCCAATAAAGCCTGCAGCCGCTCCTCCCGAAAGGAGGTGGAGCCTAACTCCTGCTCTGCACCCAGGGACTGCACACCGTGACTTCCTGCTAAGGCTGCACACGGACAAGGAGGAAAAGAGCCAATGCCACGCTGGAGAGACCGAACAAGGATGACCGCAGCCAGGAGACTGAGGTCACCACCGCCAGTGTCACTCACGTTAACGAGGAACCTTGGGAACGATGTGGGAAGACAGATGCGCCACTTCCATGGTCTTTCTCTGAAAACCCACCACGCCTGTCTGATCATAAGGGAAAAACCCCATCAAATTCCAACAGAGGGATGAAGGATGTCTCGGATGTCCCAGAAAACACCGGCCCGATGCTTCTCAAATTTCCCAGGTCACTCAAAACCACGCAGGTCTGAGAAACTGTCACAGCCAAGAGAAGCCTATAGAGACATGATATCTAAATGTAATGTGGTGTGTCCTGATTTTTTTTTTCCCGAAAAGGGCATTAAGTAAAATCTAAGGAAATCTGAATAGAATACAGCCTCTGATGACAGCGCATCAGTACTGATCCGCCAACAGCTGACAAGACGCATTTCACAACAGGGAGGCCGCTCAGCACAAAGGGGATGGAGAGCCCTCTGCATTGGGCTTACAAGTTCTCTGAGACCTGAAACTGTTCTTAAGAATCAAGTCTATTCTAAAATAATGGGAAAAGGCTATACAGAAAACACGGTAAGTATCAGTATGTATTAATTTTAATGAACACAGGTGTAGATTGTATCAGTCTTGTTTTTTTTTGTTTTGAAAATGAAAAACTCAGCAATTTACAAACCTTTCTCACAACACCACAAGAAAAAGATCTAAGAGGAAAGATCACTTTTTAAAATTACGTGTAAGAGAAGTCATTGTCATGCTGGCCTCCTGTATGTGATGTAAACACACATTTTCCACAAGCCAGAAAAGTCAGCTTCTTTTGGGTCTTGCAAAACCTGTTCGGATGAACGACTCAGACCCCCGGCACGGCTCACTTCATACAAGGGTGTGTTTCAATCCAGGTGTACGCAACGAATCCCTTTATACACCAAAAAACGCTCCTGGGAAATGTGACTCACTTCCAAGTTATTTCTTCTGCCAACTTTGTGTATGGAGGGAATCCCGATCCGCACCCAGAAAAAAATCAGGTAGCCTGCTCTTTCCTGCCACGGTCTGAATTTACTTACATTAACCGTGTAGCAGAAAAAACACAGAGGCTGTGGAGTTAGACATAACCACATTCGAAGCTGAAGTTCTGCCACCTTCTAACCTGTGCCACCTTAAATGATTTCCTAGGAGGCAAGAACGTGGCACAGTGTGCCACACGACGTGTCCTGCAGGCACAGCACCACCTCACAGAACTAAAAGCGCGAGTGGCTGAGACAGGTTGCCGAAGCGCCCGGCCCAGCGCCGGCCCCGCATCGGCCCCACGGGCATCGAGAAACACCATCTGTCCCCGTTCTCCCTCTTCCTCTAACTCAGCAAGAGTAAATATAGTGCTTGTTAGCCTTGTTTCCACCAGGATCCGACTGCAATTTTATGCTACAGTCATATATATAATTCTGAAAAATGCCAAAAATATTACACAGCAATCAACATAAAAACCCCCAAATGTTGTAACTTAGTGACAGATGGACAGCTAATCACTGTCCACAGTGAGTGTCACTCTCCAAAATCACACCGTGGGGCTACAGACCCTGGAAGCTCTGCTCTGGGCCCAGCTCCACCAAGAACGGCCGCGCACTGCTGCTGACCCATCTCCTGCACAGACAGAACACTGTGACAAACAGGACAGTGAGAGGGAGCATTGGCCCAGTGTGCCATGTCCGGTCACCACAGGCACCATCATACACAACACACACACTTACCCTTGGGACAGAGAGCATCTCCTGGTGTCCCAAGAAGCAGGTCTTCACAGCCAGTCAGAAGGCAGCGCCCCAGGCCCCAGGCCTCCAGGCTCCCAAGACAATCCCAGGTGGACGATCACCCCTGTTTGGGCAGTGCTGCCTAGTTGGTACTACAACGTGCCAGAAAGGTTCACGGCCAGGCTGGGGACTAGTTCTTACAATGCCTGCACTGTTGTGATGCCCTCTACAGGATACAAAACAAAGGAGTGTCACCAGACCACGGGTCTGAATACTGGGCTCCAACTGCCCAGCTGTGACCCCATGAAAAGTATTTCATTTCTGAGCCTCCTATTTTTCATCTCTTAAATAGCTACAGGGTGACTTTATGGCTCAGACACAAGGAGGCTTCCACAGCATCTAGTAACCTGCACCCATCGCCTGTGATTGCGGGGGGGTGGGTACTCCCTTCGCCAACCCCAGAAACTGATGAACCGCCTGGAGGGAGTCCACCTGAGCTGGGGCTCACGGCTGACCACCGCCCCAGAAATCCCTACCTGTTCCCTCAGATCACTGAAGTTTCCCAACCAAGAAACCACAGCACAAGAAAACTCAAAACTCCACAGGCAGCAGAGAGCTGGCCTTGGGAACACACGGAACACAGACAGGGGAGAACTCAAGGTCATGGTGCAAGCACAGGACACTCGGAAGGGCTGGAGCGCGAGGGTGCAGCAAGGACCGCGGGTGTCAGGGGCAGGAGTCTGGGTTTTTAATGTCAGAGCACCCAGGAGCTACTACAGGATTCTAACTCAGAACGACATGACGAAATGCACGTCTTTACACCAGCCACGGTGCGGAAGAGGCCAGTTAGACAACGACTCCAACTGTCCAGGCGGGAAGCTGATGACCCGTACTCAGGCAGGAGGGCTGAGACAGGCCGCCTGCACTCAATTCCTTGACCTCTCGCCCCTGTCTACTGCGCCACCTTGGCAAGTGACTTAACATCCCTGCACTCACCTGGGAAATCGGGATGCCTGGAACCGCATCAGTGGCTGTGAGAACCCCAGGAGGGAACCCACACAAACACACAGCACGGTGTGCCGTCCCTGACTAGCGCTAAGGACCCTGAGTGTTCACTTCCTCCACTGCTCTAGGGGACAGCTGCTCAGTGGGCCACCAACAAGACACAATCTAATGACCCACAATGTGGGGGATGGTGCAAATGGCAGGGCGGTGGCACCAGGATCACAGCGGCTAGTCAGACAAGGGGGGAGGTCAGTCTGGCAGGTCGAGGAGGAAGCGCTCTGGCCCTGGAGCACAGCAGAGGGGCTAACGCGGGCTGGGGGGCGCTGCCGGCAACCGGGCTGAGGTGCCCAGGGGCTCAGGCACACTGGTGGCAGCTGACATCGCGGATGTGAAGGTAACTGGATGTGGGGAAGGGGTGGATGTGCACAGAGCCGAAAGGCGGCAGGAGGAAAAGGGAGGAGAAGAGGGCAGGCGTCTCCGGGAGGCAGGGACGCAGGCCGGCGGCCGTGGCCACTGAGGGAGCGAGACTGAGCTAGTCACCTGGGAAACAGGACAAGGAGGTGAGCACCGGCAGTCTTACCTTAGCTAGACACAGTGGTGGAGTGAGGAAAAAGACAGAGTTGGCGGGACGAAGAGGAGCAAAGAGGGACATGCTGTGTCCCTCCTCTGACCGACTAAGCACTGACAGAGCAAAAGGAGCTATAAATACTAAGAAGTCCCCCCAAAGATTTTTAAATAACATACTAATGACTCTGAGGAAAACAGCAAACCCCAGTCAATATCCCTGGAGAACAGGATTTTGAGACTTGTCATCTTTATGCTATTGTCCAGCTTTCTAATTTTCTATGACTACGTACCACTTTTACAGTCAGAAAAAGTCTATTTTTTCAAACAGTAGTTTCCAGACTTTAAACTCTAGGTGGCATGAGACTGGGATCCCAGAGGAAACAGACCGAGCAGAACCCCCGGGTGGAAGTGGGTGCTTCTGACCGCAGCGGGGGAGCTGCAGCTTGAGAGCACAGCCCGCCTGCTGCTCTGGGGCAGCGACTGCATTGGGGGCTGCATTTGTGGTGCCAGTGACCCACCCGCTGGTCAGAGAAGGAGCTCAGGAGAGCGGCACAGGTCCCCTTCACGTCTTCAGTGAGTCCCCAGGTGTGCAGAAGCCACCAAGGAATCGTGGGCTGAACACATTCCCGAGGTGGCACAAGGCTATGACACAGGAGGAGTTCTGACCAGCTGGCGGTTCAAGACCTTGCTGACCACGCCAGGCATCCAACTAAGACACAAAAGGCCCAGGTCCTCAAGGCCTGCACCAACCAAGGGTTGAAAAAGAAGCTGCGAAAGGCTCACAGTGAGCTAGTTCACTGAGCCATCACCCACCTGCCAGAAGAGAACCCAACACCCTCCACAGGAAGACAACAGTCACAATGTCTACTCTACAATCTACATAAATAGGCGAGAAAACGTGACCCATACAAGGAATGTTTTTTTTAAGCCGTAAGTGAAACAGATTCAGAGATGCTGTTTGGAATTGGCATGCAATGATTTTAAAACAGTTGTTATAAACACGTTTAGAGAGTTAAGAAAAAGATGGGCGTAATGAGTGACTGCGAAGGGGGAATCCCGGAAGAGAAATGAGAATTATAAAAAAGAACAAGGAAATTCCAGAATTAGAGAACACAGTGTCTGCAACAAAAAAAGCTGGTGGATGATTGTGGTGACAGTCACACCACTCCCACTTTACTAAAAATCACTGTAAACGTCAGGTGAGTAAAGACGCTAGAAATTGTTTTAAAAAATAAATAGAACTGTGAAAATTTCCAACTTTGGTGAGGCTTAATTAAGTCCCACACAAGATAAACACAAAGAAAGCCACACAGAGGCATTACCAAACTGCTGAAAAGGAAAATACAGAGAAAAATGTTCAAAAGGTGCAGACGGAGAGGGGACGCCACAGCCTGTCACCAGGGCCGTTCGGGCCGAGTGGCCACTGAGGAGCCAGAAGCAGCAACATCAGCAAAAAACTGGATTTTACATTCAGGGAAAACAGCCTCCAAAAATCAAGGTAAAACACAAAGACATTTTTCAATAAACAAAAGCTGGGAGACTCCGTCCCCAGCAGACCCACGATGGATAGGAAACGGTATTATGGGAAGCTGTTCAGCCTACAGGAAAAAGGGCAGAACATGGGAACACAGAGCTGCACAAAGCACTGAAACACACCAGGACAGGTGCGTCAGGTAGGCAGTAAACAAGAGGCTTTTTTCCAGTTTTTCCAGTAACAGTGTACTATGGTGTTTATCACACAGACCAGAAGTAACAGCCAGGACCACAAACACACAAGGTCCAAGTGGGAGTAAGATTGTTAGATTATACATTCACGGAGAGATGGTGAAAGGTTAAGAATCAGACTGCAATTCCTGAAAAAGAGAAGAGAAGCAGAAATGGAGCTAAGGTATCAAGAAAATTAAAAAGTAAAATACTAAATAGGCCAAAATTAAAAAAAAAAAAGATGCAACTACATGCTGTTCATAAAGAAACAGGTATGTTAAAAAGATGAGAAAAGACTATCGTGCAAATACTGATCATAAGACAGCAGGAGTACTTATGCTAACAGAGAAAACAGGTTTCAAGAAAAAGTAGGAGCAGAGAAGGGAAAATTCCATGAGGACAGGGTTCAATTCATCAGGAAGACAGAACAATCTCAAAGGCATGTGTGTACTGAAAGGGCTTCAGGGCACATGAAGAGACAGTAAGATTTGGTTCTAAATAGAAGAAAAATAAACAATTACTATGGGACATTTGTTACTGCTCACTAAGTACTTGACAGAACAGTCAAATCAGTGCGAACACATTCCATTGGAAGGAGGGCTGGGCAATGAGTTTGTTCCAACTGGAACCCCTGCTGAGAACCTGCATTTTCAGCAAGTTTCTGGGCTGCCACACATACAATCACCTGGGAGATCTTAAAATGTAGATTCTGATGTAGAAATGCAAACTCTGGGCAGAGAACTTGTTAAAAATGTACACTGGTAGTAGGATTCCAATCTGAACACTACAGCTTACCCCAGGCGACATTTATAAACACCTTGTAGGTATAGGACGCACCATTCATCTCCAGTGCACGCAGACATTTGCCAAGACAGGACATAAAACAAACATCAATTAATTTCGAAGGACAAAAATAATAGAGGTTTCTGGCCAAACAGCATCAAACTGGAAATTAGGATCAAGACCACACCTACAAACGCCTCCAATATCGGAACACTATGCAACGCGGTTCTAGGGCAGAGAAATTTAAAAAGATTTTGTACTAAATGATGATGAGAACAAAACATTAAAAAAAAGTACGGGAGAAAGTTAAAGCAGTATTTAAAGGAAAATCTACAGCTCAAATATTGATATTGGAAAAACTTAAAACCAATGGTTTAAGCTTCTACCGTAAGAAGCTCAAACAAAGAAAACCCAAGTTCAAGAAAGAAAATGACACAGGAAAAGATAGAAAAAAGAATTTAACAAAATCAAAGCCAACTGCGGACAGTGCCTGCCAAGTCAGTAAGCCGTCACCCACACTGACGGGGAGGAGCAGGAGGAAGCCACATGGGTCAGGAGCATCAGATGGGGACCGTCCGCATCACACCAGATCCTACAGGTACTGAGGGAGATGAGGGAAGTATCATCACCGTCACCCACTGCTGGCGAGTGGATTCTGACACATGGCGACCCCACAAGGCGGCACGAGCTGCCCACTGGACTTCCTAAGGGCGCCTCATGGATTTAAACTGCCAACCTTTTGCTGAGCAGACATAGCACTTAACCACTACACAACCAGAGCTTCAACACAGTTATGCCAAGATAGATGAGACCTCAGGTCAAACACACAAATTTCATAAAAAAAAAAATCACCAAAAGTAACACAAGAAGAAATGGAAGATCAAACTAACTAATGAGACACGATCCTACTCCCATCGGAACGGCAATGAGCAACACGTGGCGGTCGTGAGGCGTGGGGAGGGCCCCTCCCACCTTAACGCCGGGGGGGGGGGGTGAGGCGTGGGGAGGGCCCCCCCACCTTAACGCGGGGGGGGTGAGGCGTGGGGAGGGTCCCTCCTACCTTAACGGGGGGGGTGAGGCGTGGGGAGGGTCCCTCCTACCTTAACGGGGGGGGTGAGGCGTGGGGAGGGTCCCTCCTACCTTAACGGGGGGGGGTGAGGCGTGGGGAGGGCCCCTCCCACCTTAACGCCGGGGGGGGGGTGAGGCGTGGGGAGGGCCCCTCCCACCTTAACGCCGGGGGGGGGGTGAGGCGTGGGGAGGGTCCCTCCCACCTTAACGCGGGGGGGGTGAGGCGTGGGGAGGGCCCCTCCCACCTTAACGCCGGGAGGGGGGAGTGGGGTGAGGCGTGGGGAGGGCCCCTCCCACCTTAACGCGGGGGGGGGTGAGGCGTGGGGAGGGCCCCTCCCACCTTAACGCGGGGGGGGGTGAGGCGTGGGGAGGGTCCCTCCCACCTTAACGCGGGGGGGGGGGTGAGGCGTGGGGAGGGCCCCTCCCACCTTAACGCCGGGAGGGGGGGTGGGGTGAGGCGTGGGGAGGGCCCCTCCCACCTTAACGCGGGGGGGGGGTGAGGCATGGGGCGGGCCCCTCCCACCTTAACGCGGGGGGGGGGTGAGGCGTGGGGAGGGTCCCTCCTACCTTAACGCGGGGGGGGAGGGTGAGGCGTGGGGAGGGTCCCTCCCACCTTAACGCGGGGGGGGGGGTGTGAGGCGTGGGGAGGGTCCCTCCTACCTTAACGCGGGGGGGGGGGAGGGGGAGGCGTGGGGAGGGCTCCTCCTACCTTAGCCGCTGCTGGGATGATCACCTTGCCCGCCCGACCTCGATGGAAAACAGTTTGTCAGATCCCCCACAAGGCAAATGCAGACCGACCACAAGCCCACTGCTGCTGCGGTGACTCTCACCCACAGCGACTCTACGGGACAGGGCAGAACTGCCCCATGGGGTTTTCAAGGAGCTGATGCTGGATTTGAACTGATGACTTTTTGGTTACAGCTGAGCTCCTAACTGCTGTGCCACCAGGGCTCCTACAGAACCAGCACACAACCCAGCGATCCCTCTCAGGCGTTTACCGAGAAGACTTAAAAGCAGCGACTCTGAGAGAAGTCTCCTTATGAATGTTCACTGTGGCATTTTTCACAAGTCTAAAGAAGACACGAACAAAATGTCCATCAACTAAGGAACACATAAACTGTAGTGCATACACACAACAGAATATTATTCAGCCATGAAAGGAATGCAGTCCCGCTGTATGCCACACAGGGATGAACGCAGAGGACATCAATACCAAGCTGAGTCAGTCAAGCACAAAAGGACCAACTGGGTGTCATCTCATGGACATGAAACAAGCGAATACACAGAAACTGTAGGTAATCCACAGTTATAAGAAGTGGGAAGAAGGGGGAAAATGGAAGTGTTCGCTCAGAAAGCACGGGACCTATGTTAACGGTGCTGGGACAACTCAGGAAGGTAACCAGGACGGCTGTGCAACTCAAAGACCGTGACTGATGCCAGGGCTGTGGTGTGGATGTGCGGCAAGTGATGAAGTACGTGTTTCGTTTTCTAGACAGCACTAAATGGAAAGACATGAAAATTCCAAAGAGAAAATACCTATTAAACTAATTATTGAACACCTTCCCATGAGAAAAACTCCTGGTCCAGGAGCTTCAATCGTATACAATTTCAGAAAAGAAGAAGAAAGGACAATTTCCAGGTTACTTTATGAAGCCAGTGTGTTCTCAGTAACAACCAGAAGAGGACAGGAACAAAGCTGCAGACCTGCGTCCCCTGTGAGGAAACGCTGGTGGTGTACTGGTTAAGGGCTACGTCTGCAGTTCAAATCCACTAGCTCCTTGGAAACTCTATGGGGCAGTTCTACTCTGTCTTACACAGTTGCTGCAAGTTGGAATCTACTCGACGGCACTGGGTTTGGTTTTTTTGGGTTCATCCTCCACAAATACAGATGCATGACTCCTCAACAACACACACCAGATTTAGCCAATTATAAAACACATACTACATCACGATCAAGTGGGATTTCTCATGGGGATGCAAGGCTCATTCGACCTTCAGAAAACAGGTACTCTAACTACATTAAGAGAATAAAGAGGAACACTCATATGACCATCTCAACAGAAGCAAAAAACAAAAACACCAGAAAAACTGAACAATTATTCAAGATAAAAAGACTCAGCATGGACAGCACCATCATCCTGATAAAAAACCACACCCACCGCCGTGAGCCCATTCTGACTCAGTGGCCCTGCGGGGCAGAGGGGAACTGCTGGCTGTTGGTTAGCAGACACAGTACTTAAACCACCACACTACCAGGACCTCCATCCTGAGAAGCGGGACAAACAGGCGCAGGGATGACTGCTCTCTTCATTTTTACTAAATGTTGTACCAGGCAGAACAGTAAAGCGGGGGGGGGGGGCGAGGAGGGCGAGAAGATGAGAGAGGCCGTAGGAAGACTCCCTTTTCCTCCCAGACAGCATGCCATCCTCAGACATCCACCAAAACACTACTAGAATGAGGGGGTTTTAGCAAAGGTTAACACACAAAAAGAAATTCCATTTCTCCAGACTAACGCTGGCAAATTTTTTTTTAGGGCATCCTTTGCAACACTGCCAAAGAGCTCAGTAATTTAGGGTCAGGCTGAATGATCCCTGAAAACTATGCTGACTGAAAGGCAGCAAACACCGTAAGTCACATGCAGCATGATTCCCGTTACAGGTCACATCCAGGACAGGCACACGCACAGACTGAGTCGGTCCGTGGCTGTTGGGGTTGGCTTCTTTTTGTGGTGTCTTAGTTCTCTAGAGGAGCCGTAGTGGTCCAGTGGTTAACTCTGGTGAACATGGCACAGATTTAAGTCAAGGAAATGTGCTACAGCCCTCCTGCTGTAGGAAAAATGGCTCGCAGGGGTTAAGAGACACTCAGCTGATAGCCATTAATGGCCCGATGGACTTACAGTGATCAGCCATAAACGCTGTTTTAAGGAGGTTACTTTAGCAAGCTCTTGTTTAAATTATCATTTATTTGATGGGTGAAGTTTTATTTTTACTCGCTTTGCTGTGTGAAATTTACAGTCAGGATCTTTCTCCAGGCTGAAAGAATAAATGTCATTGTGGAGTTTTCCACACAAGGATCAGTACTGGTAGTCTGTCAATTCCCGGAGCCCTGTTCCCCAGACTGGCACGGCGCGAACGTCCACCTTCGGTGCATAAGCTCCTGATAACGTGCTATCCCTGGGAACGGTGGACCTCTGACCAATTCGTTTCGATACAGTGATTGTTCTTTCCATCTTCTTTTGATGCTTCCCATGTTGCTCAGTTTTTGCTCACAGAAATCATCACTGCGGCAACTCAAGCCTTGAGTTTTTCCTTCCACTCTTTCAGCCTTAGGACCACTAGTTCTTCCCTGCGGGTCTCTGCACACCGACGGTAGGACTTGCTGTCTCCTGGAGCCACCCCTGGGACCCTTCCGTTCAGCTCTGTCACTTCATCGGTTCTTCCACTGGCACCAGCTAGTCTACTTTCAAAGTCTCTTCTGACACCCACTTTGGTCTTTTCTCTCTTTCCTGTCTTCTTAATGACCTCTTTCATTCTTAGTGTATGATGCCTCTGATGTCATCCTCCAACTCCTCCGGTCTTCAAGGCATGACCTTTCAACGCACCAAGTCAGTTCCTGAGATGGTCTGTAAACTCAGGAGGACATACTCAAGGTCACACTGTGGCACTCATAGAGCTGTTTTAATTTTCTTCAGCTTCAACTCAAACCTACATGTGAGCAGCTGGCGCTCCCTGCCACGGACGGCTGCCACCCTCGCTCCGCCCAGGACGCTGCGCTGCCCCTCCGTCTCTCGCCACAAATGGACACCCCCCCCCCCCACTCACCAGCAGCGCCAGGCTCCAAAGACCAGGTCGTTACGTGAAAAATCCGCATTAGGCAACAATGGAGGGTGTTTTTTTCTGTTTTCAGATCATCCATTTGCCCAATTTTGTTACTCAGAAAATATGAATGCGGCAATCTGAACAGCTCAGGCTTACTGATGTGTGCTTCGTGGTAAGCAGGCTGCTACTGTGTGGAGGCGGCTCCGAGGAGACTGAGCTGGGTAAGGCCGGGCTGAGGGGCTGGGAGGCGCACAGCTCACCCGGCGGCCGCCGCCTCCTCCTGTGCAGGGTCAGTGCTTCCCCTAGGACGCTGTCCCCAGGGCTCCACTCCCATCCCTGGAAGCCCTGGTTCACTATCTGGGGTCGGGTCTGTCCTCCGGCCTGGCTTGAGGTTTGGGGCTTCCTGCCAGGGTGCTGGGATCCTGGCTGCTCACCTGGCTCCAGGCTTCAGGCCCAGTTTGGCTCACTTTGGGATGTCGTTAATTTCGCACACATTTCTTCCCAACAGTCGCTCCACTGCCTCCTTTCCTCCCTTTCCACTACACAGCAACTTGGGCTGGCAGGGCTTTAGGCCATACGAGCTAGGAACCCAGAAAATCGACCTGCTGGCCTGATGCTACCTGGGTCTGGCCAGAGCCCACAGTCTGTATGTCAGCTGGACAGGGTGCTCTGCCCTGCAGGAGGGAGGCAGAGGGCACAGGGTAGCACAGTCTAGCGTCCTGAAGGCCATCCAGAGAACCCCCTCAGCAGTGAGGGGCCCTGCACACCGGGTGCCACCGTGCCCACCACCTCAATAAAGCATGCAACACGTGAAGGGCGGACGCTTTACTGCCGGCGTAGCGCGAAACTGCTGGAGAATGCGCAAGCTGCTCAGCGAGGAGGTGTAGTGACTCGATTCCCGCATACTCCATCCAGCAAGGTCTTGTGTGGACAGTCACTGTTTATGCTGCTGAGAAAGGGTATTTCTCGTGAATACTTTTCTCATGAACAGCTTCTAACAGCTACCAGCAATGTGTTGCCGTCGCCGTCGCCCCCCCCCGGGGGTTGGGTCTATTCCATTCTTTTCATAAGTGATTAGATTTAGAATCCATCTCACTCACCTACGACCTATAACAGCACAAAGAAAACTCCCCTTTCAAACAGGACCGAATTTACGGTGTCACTTTTGTTGACGCAAGGGGCCACTGATTCAGCTACGACTTACAGAGACGCAACACTCAACAGGAACGGACCACTGTGATCCACAGGGGGTTCACTAGCCAATTTTAGGAAGGGACTGTCCGGAAACTCTGCTGAAACCCCTCTACATCCAGGGTGCACACCTCCACTCTCAGATGACAGGCGCTGGCTGGGATCCGAACGCAGGACCACTGTGTAGATGGTAAGCGCTCTCCCTCTCCTGCCCTGGGATTACAGGGCCCGCAGCCAGGATTTCAACACCTCCCTTTGAGAGAGTCACAATTCAAGCCATAACACGAGGCTTTGTTCTAGGATTTGTGGTAACAGCTGCACAACCTTATAAAAATACCAAAATCTACAACACTGTATTACTTAAAAAAAAAAAACAGTGTCTGTACATATGTTAGTGAAAGAGACACAAAACCTTTTCAATGAAACTCCAAACAGCTGAAAGCTGGCATTTTTAACAAGTTCTCAGGCGACGCTAGTGCTGCTGGTTAGGGATCACTTCTAAGCAGCACTATTAGAAAAGTGGTTCTCAAACTCGATTAAACCTAAGAATCACTTGGGGACTTTATGTTAAACTGTAGATTCTGATTGAGTGTATCTAGATTGAAATGAAAATTCTCGGCACAGTTCAAAACTCTGCTCCAAAACACTGCTGAACTACAGAAGAACTAAATAAATGGAGAAATAGACCACGTTCATGGACTGAAAAACTCTAGATGGGTAAGAAGTGAATTCTCCCCAAACTGATCTGCAGATGCAGTGTAACCTTAGCTTACCCCGGAAACTGATTCTAAAATTCATACGGCAATGCAAAGACCCAGAACAGCCAAAATGATCCTGAAAAAGAACAAAGCTGTAAGCCTCACACCCCCAATTTAAAACTCATTATGAAGCTACATAAACAAGCAAATAATGGAATAGTCTAGACCTCTGCACAGGGCCAATGAGTACACGTTTTGGGCTTTGTGGGCTACATATGGTCTCTGCCCCAATTATTATTTTTATTATGATTGAATGGAAACGTATATTCCCATATAATTTCCATGCCCACCTATTTGCAGCTTCCACTGCTCTCCCTGTCCGGTGACAGCACACTCTTCTTCTCCGCTCTGTACATGTCCCATCCTCCCAACAGTCTCCTTTCCCCTCCTCTCCACCTACTCCCCTTCTTCCAGCAAGAAGTCAGCAGGATGACCTCCTATAGAAGCACAGAACCATAAGCCCACAAAATATGGTCACTGTGCAGCACCAAGTCCAATCCACTGCTGTCTGAAGAGTTGACCTTCATTATGATTTATGGACAGGGGTGCAGCAGGGCCAAGGGCCCTGCTCCCAGGGGAACCCTGAAGCTGCTGGACCAACTGCAGTCTTTTCGTGGAGATCTCACAGTGCACCCCTATTTATTCTTGTGTTACCAGTGAGACTCAACTTTGTGAGCTCCATCCCGCCCCACATTATCTGTTTACAACCCTTTAAAAACATACAGAGCCATTCTTAGGTCACCAGCAGTCTAGAAACAGGCTTGGGCAGGATTTGGCCCTCAGGCTGTACTCTGCCAACCTCTGGACGGGAGTCCTCAAACAGGCAACACTATTCCTAGTTATTTCTCCCAAGGGAAATGAAACATATATCCACACAAAACCTTTGGAAAAACGTTCGCAGAGCTTTATTCATGGTAGCTCCAAACTGAAGACTACCCAAGCATTGTCCATCAGCAAGAAAATGACTCAGTCACAACGGCACAGAGCAGAACTGTGTGCACACAACACAACGCCATGGGTCAATCTCAAACACGCGTCACAGACACCGGGAAAGACAAACCATGGGGAAGGAAGTCAGCAGTGATGGTGGGGACCAAAAACCAAACCTGTTGCCACTGGGTCAACTCTGACTCCCAGAGACCCTTAGGGTTTCTAAGGCGCAGCTGGTAGATCGGAACTGTTAACCTCTGGTCTGCAGCCACAGCTCCTACGGATCATGCCACCAGGGTTTACTAGGCCGGGAGCAGGGCAGGAGACAAACGGGGACCACAACGTACACAGGACAGATCCTGACAGGCGTACGGACTGCACAGCTGTGCGCGTTCTGACAGCTGCACCCAACTCTTCAATAGGGAAGATCTGCCCATTTCACTCTATGTAATCATAACTGCAAAAGTATTACAAGTAAAACCATAAAATCTTTTTAAAACAAATCTTATTTTTAGCACCAGACACTAAATGTTTACCTTTAGTAGTTGAACAAGATTGATGCTTTCTCTTACAAGTATTATCTTCAAGGCAGTCAGTCACCCAGAAAACTCACAAGTCTTCAGTGTTGCTATTATGTAAACATTCAATCAATTTTTGTTACAGAACATAATCAGTTACAAAGTTCACTGGGAAAAAGAAATATGACTCCGTCTCAGACTTCATTAAATAAGACATCTAATTCCTGAGAGAAGATCGGGAAGGAAAAACCCCAGCGTTTTCCTGGTGGCTCCAGGGGTACAGCACTTGGTGGTTAACCAGAGGCTGGCAGTTCGAGTCCAAAGTGGCTCCAAGGGAGACAAGACCTGGTCAGATGCCCCCGTACAGATCACAGCGTACCAGACCCATGGGCCAAGTTCTGCTCTGTGCCACACTGGCTCAAAGGGCACAGAACAACAAAACACACTAGTGACTTCACATGCAGTGTGACTTGGTGACAGGGCACAGCCAGCGTCTTCTAGACTTGACTGTGCTTTCACACTTTCATGCAATAAACACCAACTGTTATTATTTATAGTCAATCTGCAAGCTGAGGAAGTAACCTGAGAAAGTGGACTACAGGAACAAGAGCGCGGCATGAGGATTAGAGGACGGCTCATTAACACAGGCAATCTGCAGAGGAAAAAGCACGCCTGCTGCAAGTGAAGAGGCCTTGAACGACTCACTAACGAAGACCAGAGACCGAAGCCCTCAGAATGGATTACATCTCCACACAAAGAAACAAAAACCCTCACAAGCGGGCCAATAAGCAACATCACGATAAACGGAGAAAATACTGGCAAGAATGTCGTTTTACCTGGATCCACAATCAATGCCCACGGACGCAGCTGTCAAGAAATCAAGTGACGCATGGCACAGGGGGCAAATCTACCGCAAAAGACTTCTTCCGAGCATTTAAAAGCAAAGACATCCCTTCCAGGACTAAGAGGCACCTGACCCCGGCCATGATATTCCTCCACTGCCCTGAGTGAACGCAGAACTGCACAGCGAGAAAGCAGACTGGAGAGCAGCGGGCACCTCCGACACACGGTGTTGGCAAGGCACAGTAAACGCACTGTGGGCTACCGGACGGGACACATCCGTCCCGGGAAATGCACTGCCAGAACGCTCCTCAGAAACAAGGGTGCTGAGACTGTTTCACGTACTTTGGATAGTAACAGGAGAGACTAGTTCCTGGAGAAGGACGTCATGCTTGCTACAGGGGGTCACTGACAAAAAGGAAGACCCTTAATGAGACAGACTAACAATGTTGCTGCAAGAACGGGCTCAGGCATACCAACAACTCCAAGGACGGCCCCGGACTGGGCAAGGTCTCGCTGAACTGTCCTTAGGAACTGACTAACAGCCCCCAAGAGAAACAATTTTTATTATTAGAAAGACACGTCCTCAGAAGGCACTACAAGAGGAGCATCACTGCCACTCTGAGTCTCCAATGTCCGTCTCAAATCCTTGATGCAACTAAGCACCTAAAGCAAAACCAAACCCTCGCCATCAAGTCCATTCTGACTCACAACAACCCTACAGGACACAGCACAACTGTCCCTTGGGGTTTTTAAGACGTGCCTGTGGATTCAAAACGCCAGCCTTCTGGTCGACAGCCAGACACTCACTCACTGTGCCACCATGGCCACAACCAGCCCCCAGTGCTAGTTAACTCACCAGTGCTTTCTGAAAAGTTTTCGGTAATTGCAAGGATTCAGTAACTGCTAAGGATTTTACATACATGATCCAACTTAAGCCACACAACTCCACTGGTTCTTATCAGTCGCTTTTAACCTTGGTAACAACTCTGAGAAGCAGGCACTGCTGTTTGTCGTTGTCGGGTGCCATGGGGGTGGCTTCCATTCACAGCGACTATCTCTGGCTGGGTTCTCAAGCAGATCAAAACCAGTGAAGCACCTAAGTATATAAATACAGACAGATTTACATGAAGGAAGCAGCTCACGCAGTTCTGGAGCGCAGAAGGTCTCAAGTCTGTGGGTCGGGACGGCGCTTCTCTCGACTCACACAGCAGCGGGGGCTGGTGAACCCAAGATCCGCAGGTCAGAGAGCGGGACTCTTGCTCCCAGGCAGCGAAGACCGACAAATCCCAAGATTGGCAGGCAAGACTGCAGCAGGCACGCCGCGAGCTCAGGTCCCGGGAACCAAGAGGAGCGAGCCACAGGATCCAGGACGAGCTAGGGCCCAGAACAGCCTTGCCGTAGTTTACTTGTATCCAATGCAGGCAACGTGTCCAAAAAAACTCCCTTTCACTGGGCGGGCTAATCACAGCTGAGCCCATCAGGAGAGTGACCACGGTGTATCAAATCTCACCACGGAGGTGATCACATCATACAACTTCCAGACTGCTGAGAATCACAACCCAGCTGAACTTCTTCCAAGACAGATCTTTCCTTCCTCTAGTCGTCTGTCCACCGTACAATCAATATTCTTTGCCAACATATAATGCAAAGGCAGTAATTCTTCAGTCCTACTGTTACCATCATTACTGAAAAGACAGAGACCCAGAGTTACACGATTTCCCCACAGCTGATACCTGGTGAAACCCGGGTTTGAGCAGGGCGGCTCCGTCCAGAGCTCCAGTTCTGCTCTTAGGCACGCAGCTGAGCTGCAGGAGGCAGTCTCTGAACTGCTGGTGTTGCTACTAAGCCCAAGAAACAGTACTATTTATGCTAGCCATTTCCTATCTACACATATAAACTGATTTAATTAGAAAGTTTTAGGAAATCAACTAAAGATGAGTATCATGGGAAGGCTGGCATGTCTTGAATCACACACTCTGCAGCACTGTTATGACGACCTTCCATTAAAGCTGCGATGAGATGACTGAGCTGCCACCAAACTGATTCACGCTGCTGCTGCAAAGCCATATCCATAGGAGTCACACACCCACCTCGTGCACATAAGTTCAGAGCTTTCAATCTTTCCCTTTTAGAAAGAAGTAATTTATTTTTGTTGTGTGATCTTTTAAAAAGGCCTAACTTAGGGTTTGTGTAATACACAATTCCCAGAGTTGTTTACATCACATTGAGGGTTACACAACATGAAACAGTGACAGCATCAGACAAACGTATATCACTTCTCTTCCTATTAAATACTGACAATTTCTGATCGTCTTCCCAAAACAGTGAAGGGAGACTAGCTGTCACTTTAAAGGCTAACTTGGCCCCGCCAGCCGACCCCTGCCGCACAGGGGAACGCCGAGTGTGGTCCGGGTGCAGCCCAGTCACGTGTTCGCAAGTTCCCAGTGGTTCTGCTGACCGCCTTCTAGCTTCTGACTGAAACGCTGGCTGGCTGGGCCCAGGAAGTCTCCATCTGAGCCAAAGCCTCCGGGGAAGCTCCAGGAAAGCATGCTCTACATTTGCCCATGGCTTTCCAAGAAAGATGGATATTCCAAAAATCCTACTAAAAAAAATACATTCTCATCTCCTGTGAAGGCAGCTTACAAACCACTGCGGTCCCTTTTCAGATCTGGAAGTTGTAAGAAAGGATTACAAGGATTTCTAGGGCCACAAAGGAAAACCCTTATCAACCTCAGGAAGATTCTGGACCTCCTGGCCAAAGACATCCAAACAGCTTTCTCTTTCCACCAGTTTCTGGCTTTCTTCTTCCGCCTTTGTGCAAAGTAACAACTCTCAATACTCCTGGCCAGAGCAGCTTCTGGATCTCACTTACTGGGTATTGGTCTTGTCTGCCTTCCTTATAAAGGACAAGCACTTGGGTTAGTTTCAGCAGATGACTAAAACATGCTACCAAAAAGGTAACATGATAACATATCAGCTTTTGCTACTGCTGAAACAGACAAATCTGTTCTGTTTTAAACTTGTATCATGCTTGTTAACACTGTTGCCATGTTGTTAGAATGGCTTGTTTCCTATTTAAAAATATTTCTTTAAAGAGCTACCCAAGATTAGGAATGAGAAAGTGGAAATAATTACATATACTGAGAAAGCAAAGAACTATAAGAATTCTGATTCAACTCTTAAGTTAACTGATTCTCTAGCCTAGAGGAAAATAATTTTCCATGAAGTTATAAATTATAAAACTGACCCAACAAACAGACACCTTGGGTTAGTGATTCAGAGCCCATGAGCAGACTCCCAGGGACCTGGCCCTGGCTCCGTCGCCTGCCTGTGATGCCATTGGGGCATGTGTCAACTTCCACGGGGTTCCACTTCTGAATCTGTAACACGCAGACGGCAGCAGTGCCTACCTCATACTTGGCATGTGAGGGTTAAAAGCATGAAATATTTTGAGTATTTTTCAAAAATAAAGTTTAGACTTTTCTCAAAGAAAATACACTGACCTAAGAGAGCAGGTCTAAAAAGATCAGCAGCTACAGTAAAGAGTGAAAAAAAAAAAAGGTACCAGAGATCTTAAGTCACCTTCAAAAATCTGCTCAGGCCTCCAGCTGTGCAGATGAACTCTCCTAATGCTTCAAGGACGAGATCTTGACATGATATTGATACCAAAACCAGGCAAAGATGGCTCACAAACAAAGAACTACAGGTGAATCTCAATGCTGATTACTGAGAAGCAAAAATTCTACATGGAAGGCTAGCAAATAAAACTCAGCAATACGCTAACTTTTAATTTCCTAATTACAGGGACGGTTCAGTTTTACATCAGGAGACCTGCTGAGATAATCTGTCTCATAAACAAAACAAGAGAACAATCACAGGAGTAGTGACCACAGATGTTGAAAAGGCATGGGATAAGGTCTAACAGCTGATAAATGAGGACTAGGTCATTCCTCGTTTTAGAGAAGAAATACATCTGCTGACTGCAAGCCAAAGCTAACATTACGGTGTCAAAATAAAATGCTAGCTACACTGCCACTCAAGTCAGACACAAGACATGATGTTCAGAAGCAGAAACAGCGGCAGAAAGCATACAAAAGTATCAGTAGTGCAAAACATAGGATTGTCTGTTCAGAAAACCCAGGGAGACTCACATGAAAAAGAATTAGAATAAATAACAGAACTCCATCACAAAGTAGTCAGATTACCCAAGTGATACCTACACATCCAGATCTTTCCTATATGAAAAACAGCCCTTCAGAGACAGAAACAGAACTCCCCCTGACAGCAACACAGCTGTAACACGCCCAGAAACCCCCACAGTGTGGGGCCCATGGGGAGAAAACGATGTCACCCTCCTAAACAAAGTGAGACTCCAAGAAAGGCATAAACTGTATTTATAGGATAACAGTACTCAGGAAATCACAAAACTGTCAGAATGTCAAATTTCTCATACGATGATGCATGAAATTCGATACAATCACCATCAAAACGCCAAAAGAAGTTTTGTTCCATGAATTTGGAAATCAATTTTAAAGTTTATCTAAAACTACGGTGTCCCCACACCAGCTGTCATGACAATGATCTGAGGTGCTATGAAGTACACTAACGCCCAGGACATGCTGCTAGAAGCCACGTTTCCTGGGCCTGCAGGGGCTGAGACTCCAGCCAGTGCTGACGTGCAGTCAAGATGACAGCAACACGTCTGAGAGTGTCACCTGGAACGGACAGAAGGACAACTCAAGCCACCACGTCCTTGAATTCATCAAACCACTGGATGAGATCAGTGACACCCAAGAGCAACTTTTGAGTATATGAAAACCGAATTTCATCTACACCAGCAACGGCATTTCACATTGGTACTGAAAAAATACAGACAACCAGTCATACCTAAATAAATGGTACTGGGAAAACCATGATTTAGAAAAACATGAAACTCGATCTCTATGTATCTCAGTCTTTATAAGAGCCAAAATATATTCTGGGCTAAAGATCTAAGTGGGAAAAACTAAACACGACATAAAACCTAAAAGCCAGATAAATGCATGTCTGTAAAAACTGAGAAAATTCATTTGGTAAAAAAACTATCACACTGTAAGCACACGTGGCCATTATCACTAGTAAAACAAATTCTGGTAAATAAAAGAGGAGAAAACATGGATACATTTATTAAAAGGTTTAAACCTTCAAAATACAGAGAGTTCTTACTAACAAATATGATAAAAAAAGGAAACAGTGTGATAGAAAAGTGGGCAATGGTAAAACACTGGAAACAACCTAAATGTCCAGCACATAGGCATTAGTCTTATAAACCAAGGTAAACCCAAACCAGAAAGACCACTGCGTTGTTAAGGCGCCTGCGAGCTATACGCACCAGGAGCAGTTCCCAACTTAGATGTTACAGTGTGTGACCGGTGGGGGGAAGGGTGTTTGTGTCTGTGTGTGTGTGTGTTTTCCTCAGAGATGTATTACACTCATGTTTAGAGGAGATATCTACACACCCCTCTGCGTGCACAGACCTCCTCTGGCCGGACAGATAAGAAACAGCAGTTGCCACTGGTGAGCAAAGTGGGGAGACCCAAGGCCAAAAATGAAGGGAGGTAAACTCCTCAGCTCTTGCCCTTAATGCTGTTTATTTGTTGTTGAACCATGTGCACAACTACTTTCTAGAAACAAAAGACGTTTACCACAGCCTTTGACCTGACAGTCTTGCTTTTCAGAATCTATCCTCACAGAGCTTGCGGATCCCTCACACGAGGATAAACCTGCTGTTGCACTGTTTGTACTGGTGACCATCATGGGGGGACAAGGCAGATGATGGCACGCGACCTGATGGAACACTCTGGTGTCAGCAGAAAAGACCACGTGGAGCCTGTCTGTGCGGACAGCAGAGGCCCCTAAGGCACAGAAGCGATCAAGTGAACTGGCAACGTGTTCACGTCCTTTGGTTCCATTTTGCATTAAAAAATTATATTAATAAATATCATCTGTATAGAAGTGATTATCTCTACAGAGTGCTACTACGGTGAGCTTCTCTCTCTTAAAATTATTGCACAGGGAATATACTATTTCCTTTGTAATAATTTTTTCCATGTTTTTATTGTAGAATACCCCCCCCAAATACACACCACTTCAACCCCTTCCACACGTTCAATCCTGACACTGATTGCAACCTTCAAGTTACGCCCCGGCGGCGGTGGGACAACGTGCAAAAGCAGCGCGAGGATGGGAGCAGACCTTAAAAAAAAAACTGCTGTCGAGTGGATACCAACTCCCAGCGACACTACAGGACAGACTAAGACTGCCCCTTGGTGTTTCCAAGGAGCACCTGGTGGATTCAAACTGCCCACCTTCTGGTTAGCAGACACAGCACTTAACTCACTACGCCACCAAACACATCTTTAGAGTTCTATTTTTTTTGTTAAGAGTCACAATTTTTAAAATAAAAATTACCCGAAAGTAACTTTCTTTTCCCCATGTTCATGTTAAGCTCTTACACAGCTGTGCCACAGGCACGTGAGAGAGAAGGAATGGCTGAATACAGCCCTGCCCCTGCCTCTCGCTCTCAGCATCTGTTCATCACTGCTTGTCTTGTGTCCCTCCCAAAGGGCTCGACAACACTTTCAAAACTTCCCGTTCCCAACCCACCTGCCTCTTGGGGACACCTACAGGACACAGAGCAGACTGCCACCACGGCACTCACAGAAGGTCACTCTCCAAATAGCAAACACTCACAAAGTGTCGTCTAGAAGACAGCACACACTGTACAAACAAAAGAACTCAAGGACGGCAGGAAAAACCTGGGCAGACAACGGACTGCGAAATGAGAAGAGATGCAACTGGCAAAATCCAAACCGCAGGCCACTCCCCGGGAGTAAGGGCAAACCACCACCACCGCCGCCACCAATTCACTCAACAAATAAACTGCAAGGACCGTACAAGTCACAGGATTCTTAAGAGACCCACCAACCAAAAGAAATATGGATTAGTAAGATTCTGCGTAGCGAGGAATAGTGCGCTGTCACCAGGGCAGGGACAGAAGTGGAATCTGCATATAGGTGGGTATGTAAATTTATAAGGGAATGTACATTTTCACTCAGTCATAAAAAAAAAAAAAAAAAGATTCTGTGTAAAACTCTGTAAAATCAACTCATGACCCATGAGACAACTGGACACATGAATGTCTGGTGGACAATGAACTGTGCGAAGCAGTTGTGAAGTTGACTTGCAGCAGCCCTGTGTTTAGCTTTACAAACTCAGCCTTTTAGAGACACGCTGATAAACACCAGCCGCTCACCAAGTGCGCTGCTTGGATGCAGACCGCGGGCAGGTATGTGTGGGCACAAAGCCAAAATCACTGTCATCAACTGTGACGACATCCGCTGCCCCCTCTCTCCTTCTCTCCAAGTGCACAGTGGAATTCTCAGAGGTTTTGTGAAGTGTAATGTAGACTGCTCACATCTAATATTAACTACTGCCAGATGTAATTAATCCACATTTTAAAACTCCCCCAGGTCCTTGTTAATTTTTTCCAATTATTCTGTGGCCCTGAGACCAAAAGGTTGAGAACCGCTGTGTGTCTTCCTTTCCTCTCTGATTTGAGTTCTCCTAGATAAAAAGGCCCTCTAACTAGCAGTATCAAGTGGGGAGGTGACACTATTAAGAAGGCAGAACTGCCACCTACCGAGGAACCCACAAAGCCACGAGAAAACCCTGCTCAACCCAAGACCCTGAAACGTGCATTCGCCTCTTCACAGACCAGGTACAACCAACGTTTCAAGAGAAAAGCGACTTCAACGCTAGGCATTATTTCATGTCACAAAGTTAAAATACAGAAGTCCCTCTCCTCCCCTAAGACAGTTACAGGGAGAGCATGGCAGCTGTCACTGGAAGCTCAAGCCAGCCTTGGGGGAAACCACGTTCCACCCTTGTTTCCCTCACTGAGACTCATCACATCCAAAGAGCCGCAGCACAAACTGTCCTTGTCCTGAAACTGGCTGTACCCTATACTGCCAGACACAAGTGCGCCAGTGGCCAGAGCTGAGAAAACTCCTGGTGCACAGCGTCCGCAGGGCCTGTCACTGCCGCAGGACCCAGCCTGGTTCCTGGCCGCTCTTCCTGCCTCAGGAGCTCGCCCCTTTCTCGGCAGTCTGCTCTCTGGCCTGGTCTTGGCCTTGCCCCCTCCAGAGCTCTCCCAGTCCACACACCAGTGGCGGGGATCCTGGCTGCCAACCACAGCCCCACTGTCCCGCAGACCAGGCCTTACTCCCACTTGGGGGCACCTTAAAACCCAGATAGCGGGGCCCACTTCCAGAGCTTCTGATTCAGTGGGTGTAGGGCAAGGCCTGAGAATGGGTATCTCAAAAGCTGTCACCAGATGATGCTGACGCTGCTAGCCTGGGGACCCCACCCTGAGAACTACCACATCAGGGTTTCCTCAGGGACTCAGGGCCAGCCTGGACTTCAGCCCTCAAACAGGGAGCAGAGCCGAGACGCTGGACGCTGAGAACACAGGTTCTTCATCAGTCAAACGGAGGCCACAGTGACAACTGCCTCAGCAGTCGGCAGCAATATGAGGAGGGGTCCCTGGCGGCGCCCACAGCAGACGCACTGCACCACTGACCACAAGGGTGGGGGGTGCAGCCCACCTGGAGGCACCCCAGGGGCGAGGCCTGGCCACCTACTTCCCGAAGATCATCCGCTGAAAACCCCGCGGAACATACTTCTCTGTGCACACAGGGCTCGGCAAGAGTCAGACCGGACACAACAGCACCGGGTGGCGGTCCAGACGGGTCCCGGCCAGCGGCAGAGGGGGCTCCGTGTCCCCGACAGGGCTCCCTGCCGCACTGACCGGCCAAAGCCCGAGGCAGGTGTGCTCCTGTGGCCACGGAGCCGCCTCGCTGATAAAAACCGGGATCAGGCCAAACACTTTCCCTACACTTTCAACCGCCTGACCTGAGGGCCACCAGTGACTTCTTTGAGAGCGCTCGTTCTAACGACACAGGACAGAGACCTTTATCTGGGAAATGGTGGCTCTGGATGACAGATCTGCCCCTTCCAAGACGGGCAACACTCAGAGCCCTTCGGGAGCAAGAGGATGGGCCGCGTGACCCCACGGAACACATTACTGCCCACGGGAAAAGACAGCCAGGGAAGCAGCACCCAGCGCTGAGCCACTCACCTTGGTCATGCCTCCAGCCTGGGCTGGGCTCAGTCCCGCGTGGCCGGCCATCTGGGGGGACACCTGCGTCAGCGTCTCGGCCAGCACACTGCCCGAGGCCCCCTGCATGGCGGGGGTGGGGTACGGCATGCCGGCTCCCCGTCCTCTGCCCGCCGCCCCGAGAGATCCGTTCATGACTTGTGCCTGCCCTTGCTGGGCCTGGTTCAGGAGGCCGTGGCCGGAGTTACTATTGAGGAGGCCCTGGTGGGTCTGGCTGAAGTTCGCATTCATGCAGACCCCAGGTCCGGTCTGCGACGTGGCGGGGCTGCTGGTCGCCAGCCCCACCTGTTTTTGTGCTTGCGGGTTCAGTGCCTGGGAGGCAGGAGGGGTGGGCCCGGAGGTGCTGGCTGCCGGTTTGGGCAGGCTCGGGGTGGAGGAGTCTCCCTGGTTCAGAGGGCTCTTGCCCATGGCCCCCAGGCTGGCCATGCTGGCACTGCCGGGCTGGCCCTGCGCCTGGCTCGCAAGGCCCTGCTGCACGGGGCTGCCGGCGCTCACGCTGCCGATTCCTGGGTTGATAGTGGAGCTGCCGCCTCCGCGCAGAAGCTCCGACAGCTGCTTATGCTTGGAAGCAGCATCTGGAACGAGGTTCCCACTGTTCAACAGGCCCAGTTCTCCTCCATTGGGGATCAGCTCGTCGGGGAGGTCGTTCTCCAAGTCAAATAACGACCCAAAATCTAGAAATCAAACAGAAATAGAAATGAGAGACAAGCAACCACCACGGGCTCTTCAACTGTCATATCCTGCTCTCAAACTCTGAGGCCTTTGGCCTGAGCAGGCCTTCGGCCCCGAGCACGCCCACGCCCCGGCCCCAGCACAGAGCACACTCATAACTTCAGCACAGAGAACACTCGTGGCTTCAGAGCAATGTCAAAACAATCTGAAAGCTCACTTTGGCAAAACAAAGAAGAATCAGTTTGCAAATCCTGAGGGAGAAAAGAGTTAACCAGAGCCTGCTAGACTTCCTCCCGTGCTCTGAAACAATCACTGAATGGTGTAGTGTGAGCACAGACACAAATAACACAAACGAAAACAATGGCAAGTCCGAAAATTAACAGGATTAAAAGGTGAAACGCCCTTAAAAACACAATACGACACGCGGAAGAGAACCGGGCTTCAGGCCCGATGAGCAGTAATCTGGGGAAACAAAAGCAAAGCTAACTTTAAGTGATTACTTAAACATGTAATTATTTAAAAAAAAACAAGCTTAGCCCTAACATGAGATCAGTGATGTCTCAAGATACTGAAGCTGCAGAAATAACTTACAAACAGAGATACACAAAAACTAAAACAGCTGAAATTAAGAGTTAAACGCACGTGTCATAGTAAAGGGGTTAGCATCATCATGCTGAAAGGCGCCGGCTGCAGAGCACAAAGGACAGGAGGAGGTAATTACCACAGAGGAAGACAAAAGAGTAAACAAAACACAGCCTCTTCCCACACAAACAGGTAAGAGTCAAAGCACCTTTTTTTTCAAGTCCCTCTCAAAGCGACACTCTTCTAGAAGAGTGGCTTTAAGTCCCTGCTACGCCCTCACTACCCATGCACTCTTCAAACCCCACCACCCAGGCCAGCCACGTGCGTGCAGAGCACAGATACTCAGAAATCATGTTCATTACAGTCTATCTGTAACAGGAAAACACAGAGCCACACAACGTTCTCCAAAGGCAGCTGAGCACAACAGTGGCAGATTCCACAACCATGGTACCTGCATCTGAACCCCAGCTCTGCTTCTAGCTCCCCAGTTTCAGCGGCCAGGCCCTGGGCAAATTACTTAACTGCTCTGTGCCTCAGTTCCAGCTCTTAGTATTGTTATCCAGCAAGGCTTAGCGAACGACTCTGCAACCCAACAAAATCCCATACACCCACCAAAACAACTGAATCAGGCAGAAATGTGGAAACATGTTTTAAGAAGCATGTTCAAGGTCCTGCCCCGCAGCCCTCTCAGGAACTCTTTTATCTTCCTCAGTGATGATTACCTACTCAGGCCCTTTGTGCTCCGCAGTCAGGGCCTTTCAGCATGCTGATGCTGTGTAAAACCACCTGAGAATAAAAAATATACGCACAACGGCACAGAGAATGAGATCAGAACTAAAATTATGTGCAGTGGACAGGTACTGGACAGGAACAGCCAAGAAACAAAAAGTGTCATTTAAGTTGAGTGGCAGGGATAACGGGTCCATCAAGTTTTTTTTTCTTTCCCCCCAACAGCACTTCCTCTCCCCTACAAACCACCCACCTTTAAAAAAATGAAAACCATTTTCCCCACTGTAATGACTGCTTAGCCAACAAGCCCTCCCCTTCTCTGCGGGGGAGCCCCATGGTTCCAAGGTGGTGGCCAGGTGACTCCCCCAAGAAAGGGTCTTGCCTTCCCCAGCAGCAGGACAAACTGATCACCATGGTCACAGCCCCCTCACAACGGACACATTCCAGCTACGGGATCTGAAGTTAACCCCACTGAGACAGCTCTGGACAAGGCTTTCTTTCCAAACAAGGGCAGCTCAGGAAGAAACACTCTTTTTCTTCACTAAATTTCATCAGGGAAGGAAAGCATCTGTCCTGCATGGAAGAGAGGAACCCACGTCCACATGCTAAGGACGTGCCAGAAAACAGAGGCACCTGGATTAGCAAAGACATCTCTGAGCTGCTGAACTACGCGACCCTGGAACCTTGCTATTTCCAAACTTCTCTTCTGTTGAGGTGTTACACGTCCTACTGTTTAAGGTATGTTAACTGGAGTTTATTACAATCTGCAGGTGGAAAGATCTCAGTCTACATAAGACCCTCATATGCCTTATGCGCATTGAGACCACCAAGAACGCAGTCCCTCCCTGCTTCTCAGTAGGGCTTCAAACCGGTTCATTCTGGCTTGAATCTCCTCTGTAGAGTTTGTGTTTCTACCAAGCTCCCAGGTACCGCTAAATGCTGCTGGTCAGGAACTCAGAGCTGTAACAGAGCAGCAGTCCTCAAAATTTATAACCACTTGGGCATCTTGGTAAGATGTAGATTCTGACTCAGTATGTCTAGCGCAGAGATGTAAGCTCTTAGCAGAGCATCCACCTGAAACACACCACAGTCCTGCTCCTCAGTCCTCTACGTAACACAGTATGGTAGTCATCTTTCCTTCTCTAGTGCTCTCTCTCCAGAAAATCCACTCCCAACCTCCACAGAGGTTAGACAGTCTCAGAGGGCTGTGACGAGCTGCAAGGCTATCCCTGGAGAACCAACCACCCCCTCATCGAGCCTCGAAGTGCTCTGTACACACAAGCCCAGCAAAACATCCCTAACACACCTCTTTCTTCCTAACAGATCCTAAGGGATTAGATCTCTCCTGCCAAGTACACACACACAGACACACACAGACATACGGACACACACCCCCCCCCCTTTAGTTGCTGAGATGGAGCAGCTTCCCTCTTAACACTTCTTATCGCCTAGGACCACCCTTTCACATCATCTGTTTGTCATGTCCAGGAACGGGAGCGCTGGCCCAACACTCGTCACGCAGCCCTTCCTCGCGCACTGCCGGCTGTCCCGGCACTGTCCCTTTCCTACCTGTCCTCCTGACGCAAGTCCCAAAGCAGGCTGAACTCTGCGTTTAGCTGTCAGGCCTTCTTCACTTGGACATTTTTGAAGAGGGCAGGTCAGCGGTTCTGTAGAACGCCCCTTGATGTGGGGCTGCTGGCTCAGGACACAGACAGGGGGCCTTTGAGAGATGTGAACTTGCCACAAGCGCTGTCCTGAACCTGGAGGTTCACCAATGTCTCCAGATACAAAGATCACATGCAGTCAACTAAAAAGAAAATACACCAAAAACCCTTTCCACCATAATTTAGCTTTGTGCTTGGTGCCCCCAGGCCTTGTCCACAAGCACACAGACCCTCGCTCTGTGCTCGCTAAACATCAGGAGTCCTGGTGGTGCAGCCGTTCCAGTGCTCAGCTGCTGACACGAAGGCTGGTTTCTGAACCCATCAGCTCCATGGGAAAAGATGTCCCAGTGGGCTCCTACCGTCTGTGCGTGTGACACCGCCGCCACAATGATGGACTGGCTTCCCGGCCTGTCTGCATGGTGCGCGTGGGGCGGGAGACCCTGTCAGTGCTGTAAACCAGGGTCTCTATCGACAATTAATGTTGGCTCTTTCAGGATGTATTACCCTAGTCAGATCAGGTTTTTGTAACAGATTTTGATGTAGGCATTAAAAATTATTTTGTCAGTTATTCCAGGGTGGTGGCTAAAGGTAGCGAGCGCTTAGAAACTGAAGAGGAGCGTTGGAGTGGACCACCCCAACTGGCTCTTCCAGTACCCCTGAGAGGGACAGCTGAGCCCAACGCGACGGGCAAACCCCAAAGGACAGCGAGCTAACGTGCAGAGTCTGTGGAGAACAATGGGAAAGAACACTCAAGCCACAGGAGCACAAACCCCACCCCTGCCAATTAGCCCTGGCCTGGGTTAAATGCTTCCTTTTTGCACCCAAGTCCCCTCATCCGTAAGACAAGGGTAACCACATCCCAGGGTGAGGCGATAAAAAGTCAACTGGGGACCTCTGGGCCTCTTGTGGCACGGTGGTTAGACAGCTCGGCTGCTGGCCAGAAAATGAGCAGTTCCCACCCGGCAGCCCCCTCCCTGGAAGCCCTCTGGGGCAGTCCTGCAGGGTCGCTGTACGTCAGAACTGACTGGATGGCAGCAGGCTTTTTGGTTTTTGTGTTGTGGTCTGGAGCTCTTTGGTTCCTAGCCCTCTGGTCCCTAACCAACAGCCTTTTATTCCATACAAACAATTTTCACTCTAAAATGTGTTTAACTTTAAAATTTCGCCCACCATCTTGCCACTTACAAATGTACACACAATTTTCATCACTAGAAGTCGAGCATTCTGTCTTAGGCTGGCTGTGATTTTGTTTGCACTGCACGCTCTGTCCACCTTGGCCACATTCGCCCACCCTATTCCACGCAGCCCTCTGGCCAGACGGGTGCCGACTGCTTCTACTAATGTCCTCACCGGCGAGGCAAAACACGAATGAACCACGCACACCCAAATACACAGTGTGGTTTCTTCAGAAGGCAAGCAGGCAGGGTGGGGCTTATGGAAGGTCCTCGCAGACCACACTTGTCACCACGCTGTCACTGCTCTTCCCTACCCCCTCAAACATACACAAAGGGGTGTGACAAGGCCAGGTCAGGATATTGCAACACAGCACAGCTTTCTGCACACCGAGGTGTCCAACACATGCTGGGTTGGGCAACAGCAACCTGACTCATCGGAAGTGCCTAGGATTAGAGACGAGAGCAGGGACTTCGAGCCCAGGTAACCCTGCTCTGCTAATGCGCCCTCAGAGCCACGGTGGCCGTTTTTCCAGAAAAGCAACTGAGCTCAAACCAACAAGTAAACCAACAGTGGCAGCCAAGGTCAAAGCCTGAGAACGAACTGCCGAGGTTGACTTGATGCTCACACTCACCAAACCCGCTGCTCCCGAGTCAATTCCGACTCACAGCGACTCTACAGGACACAGCAGGACTGCCTCCTAGGGTTTCCAAGGCTTGTGCCTGGTGGACCTGAACTGCTGACCTTAATCCAGTACCCCGTTTCCAGGAGCTTCACCCTTGGCCGACCTCCCCACCTCTTGCAACCACAGCTGTCACGCATCCACGGCGAGGGACAAGCACTGTCCCTCCCGTGGGGCTCCCCGACAGCCAGCCCAGAGTCCACCCCACTCAAGAAGCTGGTCTGGGAGAAAACAGAGCTACAAGCATTTCGGTGTCTTTTACACTCTAGGGAGGCTGGGGACTCAGCAAGGGGCTTCAGTGACGGAGAAGGTCGCAGAAGTTCAACCAGCAGCCAGCACAGGGAAGGGAAGGCCTTTACCAGGGGACAGCAAGGACAGCTCCCTTACAGACAGGGAAAGCACACACATACTCTGCTTCAGGGGACGGCTCACCTCTGAACCCTGGGAGACAGACGGTGGCCCTCATGCAAGCTGGCGGTCAATTCTCACTGGCTCCCCCTCGGCAGAGGTGCCCTGAATAAAGCTCCCCACTTCACAGACTTCAGCACCAGGCAAGCGGCCACATCCATCTGCACAGCCAGGGACATTTGAAAATAGTTCTGTTTCAGCAAGGTCTAAACAAATCATCTACGAAGCACACCGTTCTTCACGTTTTCTGAAGTCACCTCTGTCATGATAGCCTTTTTCCTTTTGAGACATCCATCTGGAGCCCCAAACTCTGGTCTTCAAAAGGCCTCTGTATTGATAGAATTCACTTTTCTGTCAAAACATGTATCGACCACTTTATCATCCCTTCTACTGGCAGATAAGCTCTTAGCCTCCATGAGCATACGACGGGTCCTAGAATCACACTTCAGTTTCTCAGGGTGACCCATGAGGCTCCACGAGGGCAGGGGGCACAGCTGCGCTCACCACCCACCGCGGCCCTGTGCTGGGCCGGGCGGCTGGGCAACACTCCCAAGGATCTGCCTGTGGGTCAGCCACGGAAGAGTGCAGCCAGGTACAGAAGATACACAGTATCAACTTTACAAGTTACTTTTCCAGTCACAGATAGAAACTATTAATCTTCACACTTAGTACCACTTTCTTAAAACAGAAACAAAGAGGACAAAGCTCCCCAATGAATTCTCTTGTTGAAATGTTCCCTTGTTTGCTGCATCTTTCTCCTCCCCCTCTTTCTGCAAGTTCGGGCCCTCCAGGGGACCATTCCAGTACCTCTTTGTCCCCCGTTACACCTCAGCACCTTATGGTTGGTGTGAAAATGAAACGTCCTCGTGTAGACTCAGAACAGCGGTGTGAGAAAGGCCTTCATCGGTTTGGTCAGGGTTTCCATGCTGTTCTGCTGTGTGTTCGGTTCTCCACTTCCAGACAGAACCCCGCCATGGATAATTTCTCTTCCTTACCCATTCTGTAGCCCTTACATCCTGTGTAAAAGTGTTGCCGTTTTTGGTTGTTGCTGCTGTTTTTCAAAAAAGACTGCTTCTCGTTTCTTTAGAGTTTCCTTCAGCATTACCTGGACCATCACACCGACCACTCCAACGCTCCTCTTCAGTTTCTAAGCGCTAACTACCTTTAGCCACTACCCTGGAATAACTGACAAAATAATTTTTAATTCTACATCAAAATCTATTACAAAAACCTGATCTGACTAGGGTAATGCATCCTGAAAGAGCCAACATTAAATGACAAGCTTTGCATTATGCATATTTTACAATAAAAACTTAAAAAAAAAAAAAAAAACTAGTATCTGAAGATGAGGCATCTACAGAATAGTAGATATTTTCAGGTGGTTATTATATTCTGCTATGGATTGAAATGTGTCTCAACTTGACTACGTCCTCATGCCCATATTGTGTGACTGGTCACCGTTTTGTCACCTAATGTAACTTTCCTGTATTGTAAATCCTGTCTCTCTGATGTTAACATGGCAGGCTTCAATTAAGATTGGGTTGTATCTTCAGCCAATCTCTCAAAAAATAAAAAGAAGTTAGCAAAGTGGAGGGATGGACCCTATGCCACAAAGAATGGAGAACCAGGCGGGGAGCACATCCTTTGGACCTGGGATCCCCATGCTGAGAAGCCACTAGACCAGGAGGGACAGGCTTTCCCCTGGAGCAGGCACTCTGCATTCCGACTTTTAGCCTCCAAGTCTGTGAGAGAAGCAATCCGTATGTGCAAGGTTGGTGTTTCTGTGAGAGCAGCACCAGACAGACGGCCTACAGACGGCTCCAGACGGCTCCAGACAACCTGAGTGTACTTACTAATACATTCTCAATTGAGCACCGGGGTCCCCGGGTAGCACAGTTAACATGCTCAGCTGATAGCCAGAAGGCTGCAGGTTCACGGTGATCCCAAGGCCCCTCTGAAGACCTGGCAATATATCTCCAAAAACCAGTTGCTGAAAATGGAGCAATGCTGCGCTCTGATCCCCATGGGGTCACCACTAGCTGAAGTCGGCCTGATGGCACCTGGCTGCTGGTTAGGAGTCTGACAGTGGAGAACACATGGTACGGGTGGCAGGGAGAGTGTCCAGCCGGGTCCGGTTGCGGTCCCAGCTTGTTCAAGCACTGCTCCCACCTCTGCATGCATGCTTCCTCTGCTCTAGAACGGAAATGAACGCCCCACCTGCCCCAGAGGACTGCTGGTGAGGGAATGAAATCATACAGTGTGTAGACAGCACTCAGCCTGGCACCAGGAAAGGCCAATCAACAGTCGTTGCTACTGTCATCCGCCCATTCTCAAGGTGCTAGGAGGCCCGGGTGAGGCGCCTCCCCCGGCTAGGTGCTCAGAGGCCGGGTGAGACGGCACACCAGGTCCCAGGCACAGCCGCCTCCTCTGCCTAGCTGCTCAGAGGCCTGGGTGAGATGGCACACCAGGTCCCAGGCACAGCCGCCTCCTCTGCCTAGGTGCTGGGAGGCTGGGTGAGACGGCACAGCCGCCTCCTCTGGCTAGGTGCTCAGCAGCTGCTACCTCTCTGCAGGAACACCTTGGGGTACAGACGCCCCTGAACATGTGTGACAGTCCCAGTAAAATTACAGTTATTTTGCTCTGTAACTCCATGGGGCTCATCCAAATAAACAATGGAACAACTCTCGAACAATGGAGAGCCAAAATACAAAGACAAAATGGCTGTTTTATTAAAACTTATACCATTAAAATCATTTTTATCCACACATTAAAACAAGTTCCCAAAGATAGTTACCTTTTATTTTTTAAACAATGACTATTAGGAAACAATTAAAGCAAATTTCTCCTGAAATCGTCTCTAATTCAAGCGTCTATTATGCATACACACACCCCCTAATTAGGAGACAATAACGAGGTTTGACTTCTTTCTCAGCAGTGATCTCACCCGACTGCTGCAGGACCCATAGGCTCAGCCCAGACAGCCGCCCCGCTGGCTGTCCCCTGCAGCAGGGAACCGGCCCTGGTCCTGGGCACTCATTCTGGGTAGGAAGGCTCTGCGCTTGTCCGAGAGACCCAAATGAAAGTCACGCTCCCCACAAGACTGTAATGTAACTGAGGAAGACAGGCCACGGTCACCACCGAGAGCGGCATCATTTAAACACCTTATATCACAGTTTATACACAAGCGAGTCCAGTGGGCACCGAACCAGAAGGGCCTCCCCGAAGAGACAAACTCTGAACCAAACTGGAGAGGCGAGGGCGCTGGGACAACAGGGACGCACATCTCAAGGGCAGGAGGGACGGCACAAGCCACGCCAACACCACCAGCTGCTGGTTTTGCTGTGAGGGTTTCAGGAGAAGGCTCCTAAACGGCAGAATCACCAGGTAAGAGCAACAACGTACGCCAACCCAGCAAGTCGATTCCGACTCAGAGTGACCCAGTAGTTGTGAACTTGAGATGACGGGAAGGAACCCTCTACAGGGTCCTAAACAAGCAATGTGATTCTTGGGAAGATCATTTTTAGATGCTCATTGAAGTAATCATTCCATCACACAAAGCAGAACACACACCAATAACAACCACAATCAAACCTGAGTCCTGTCTGCTAATCTAAGTGTTGGGAATGGAAAGACAACCCGGGTTATAAAATCTGAACCAGCAACTGGATTACGGGCAAATGTTCCCGTTACAGAAGGATCCACGCAGGGGGCTCTCCCGGGTGGGACTGTGCCCAGGAAGCTTGCTCACAAACTCGAACGCCAGGAGCTGGACTGCCAAGGAGGGGGAGGGAAACCGGGCTACAGCCGAGAGGCCCCTGACCGACAGGAACCCGGAACAACTTCAAATCGGGATGCCAGTCAGAGGGGAGACTGCTGATTTATAAAAAGGAACTTTACACAATGTCTCAAGACTAATTCTACTTGGGAAAAGGAAACCCTACTGTGACGTAGTCATTTACTATTAAAATTCCAGCATTCTGTTTTCCTTCCCAACTGCAGTACTTTATGGCTTCACTGCAAGAAATCTTGCTTCCCTGAAAGTCTGCTCTTTACTTTTCAAGAGCCCAAGGCAGTCCTGACCTAAAGTCCTTGTCACAGGACCCTAAGTCACCAGTCCCGGACACAGACAGCCTCTGACTTTTATCCAGTGCACCCGGCAGTTCTGTGAAATGCCCTCAGAAGGCTAGGACCATCTTAAGTTTCCTCAATATGGACAGTCTGAGTGGCCTTCCTCAGCCCAGATGCAGAGAGAAAAACTTTTGTAGGTGTAAGGCTGGAAGAGAAGGTGGCTGTCACAGCAGCAAGCCACCATCAGACCATAAAGACCCAAACAACCCCAAACTCGCTGCTACTAACTCTGACTTAGCGTAAGTAGAACAGGTCCTATATGGTTTATGAGGAGGGGCTGGTGGATTCAAACTCCTGACCTTTTGGCTAGTGGGCAAGTTCTTAACCACTGTGCAACCAGGATCCTGCTGTAAATGACCCAGCAACCCCTAAACTTTCTCTGAATTCTGGGAAGCAGGGGTGGCAGAAAGGGGTTCGTCCTCCACCACCACAGCTGGGGGGCGGGCCCTGGGGCCCCAGTGAGGGGCTGTCATCGGCTGCCTGCTCACCCAGCAGCCCCCTAAGCACTGAAGGTAGGGGGATCCTGCTACGGGCAGTCCTGGGATGACGAATCTGAGGACTGAGCTAGGATCCACCCCCTCCAAAAGTGAGCTCTAGACCCCAGGGGCCTGAACATCTCAAAGCACCTGCCCACACACACAGTAAGGACAAGCAAGTGGACACCTCGGGGACCAGGTCCTCTGCCCCAGAAGCACAGAGCAGCAGCAAACAGACAGCAACACCATTCTGGACGAAAGGGGAAAAGGAGGAACGCTGGCTATGACTAGAGACCTCAGGGGCCTCAGCACATGATGCATGCACACAGTGGGGGCGCTATGAGCCAAACCCAGGAGTCCGCACACTAAGGCTACACATTAAGGACAAATCATAAGCAACAGAGAGGTACAAAAAGAAGGAGGCTAACAAACTAAAGAACAGCTGAAGTATTCGTCAACTGCTGTGTGCCCAAGTCCACTTCAGCTCATGGTGACCCTGCAGGGCACAGCTGGACTGCCCTATGAGGTTTCCAAGGAGCAGCCGACTGATTCCAACTGCTGACCTCTGGGTGAGCAACCCAGGCTCTCAGGCAGTCACTACTACAGTGCCGTTCACCAACCAGACACCATTAATGACGTCCACACGACGCAGAAACCCCGGCGACACAGCGGGTAGGAGCTCAGCTGCCCCCCAAGGACGGCATCTGAACCCACCAGCCATTCCTTGGAAGCCCTGAGGGGTGTTCTGCTCTGCCCTAGAGGGTTACTATGAGTCAGAACTGTCTCACTGGCAATGGGCCTGATTTGGGGGGTTCTCTTATACACAAATACCCAGCGTTATCTATGCTGGCTCTAAGTATACTGTGTTTAAAACTTTGAAAAGCCAAAGGCATCCAAGCTCTCAGAAGACAAGCGGATGCCACGATCCAAGTTAGAATCCCACGTGTCCTCCACCATTAATTCTCTCTAGGAACTTGTTCTCCAGATACACACACGTATACATCTACACATACCTGTGCACCTGACTGCACGCGGCTACTCACTACAGCACTGCTTGTGAGAGGGCAAGACGGAAAAAACCCAGACCCTTGCATGGTGACCAGGCCGGACAGAGTCGGGCTTCCTTCCAGTTGGCACCGACTCATGACAGCTCCCCACACGACCAAGCACAGGCTGCCCCGTCCCGCGCCGCCCCACGGCCATCTGTGGTAAGGCTGTCGGGCCCGCAGGGTTGCGCCCGGCTGACTCAGAGCAGCAGGTCGCCAGGCCTCTGTTCCCCCTCTGTCTGAAAATTTGACCAACGCATGCTCAGCGTCGCAGCACCACAGCCGCCTCTAGTGACAGGGGCGTGGGGGCGCCGCCCACGAAGTCATCAGCCAGGAACCAAACCCAGGTCTCCTGCAGCATAAAGAGTGAGTTCCACCCCTGAACTACGACCACCCCCAGCGGAATTCTAGGCAACGATAAAGAGATCACCAGGAGACTCTGTGTGCTGCTGACACACAGGTGTGCCACGGGGGGTACAGGCTGCCACCATGACGAGGAAGAGAAAGGCGGGATGGGGAGCTAACAACCAACTTAGTAGCTATCTGAACACTGGTCAGGACAGCGGGAGAGAACACCCGAGACTACTCAGGGGGCTCCTCTGGGGGATGCAGAGGGAGGGGGAGGGAAGGGGGAGAGCAGAGGGCAAGGGGAGGGGGAGGCGGAAAGGGAGGGGCTCACGCTATAGCTGTCCGTCCTGTTCTGATTTCTGAACCATGAGTGGCCTATCTAACTAAAGATACCGATTTCTTGCTTTCTTTTTTTTTTTTAAGGCAGTGCTCCCCACCCCCAGGTGTTCCAGCTGAGGGGGTCAACCTTAGAGCCAGGCAACAACACCTGGAGTGGGTCCAGCTGCTCCAGTTTCCCACTGAAGTGTCTCCAGTTTGAGGATGAAATCAGAAACGGGTTCAGTATTTAGTTTAAAACACTCTGAGTGTTCAAACAAGCTTGAAAAGCAGGAAAAGAACAAAATTTTAAAGACAGACTTTTCAAAAAATAATAGCATTTTTAGAAGATTGTCACAATTTACAAATAACAGTTTCAAAGATAAACGTTGCTCTCGTTGGGAAATCGGGCATTATTTCCCAAAGCCCAAGCCAACGCTACTGTGTCACCCCCATGAAGGAATCACAAATGAAGCCCCACGGTCCGAGACGGTGCTGGGGACAGGGGACGGGGTGAGTGGACAGCACACTGAAGGCCCTCCCAGCCGCCTGCATCCGGACAGCCCCCCAGTCCACCTGCACTCTACACAGACAGTTCCTGCTAGAGGTCAGAAAGGTTCTGAGCAGTAACCAACCAAAAATTTCTGTGTCACACTTAACAGATTATCCTGCCACTAAATAGTAAAGACAAAACGTTTGCACTGGATTTGCTATTGTCATAAAAACAAAAGCTTAAAAGCAAACAACAGCTTAGCTTTACTAGTAAAGAAGGTCTGCCTTGAAGAACACGCTCATTTAGAAACATCTGTACGGGCTCTAACTGATGACAGCAACTTGACAGTGGGAACTTTAGGGCAGTGACTGTGTCAAAGGGGGATACAATTCCACAAAGGAGGGTGATGACGGCTGCACAGCTCTGACAAGGGTCATCAGTGTGACCAAACTGCAGACAGAGAAACTGCTGAATTTGTCTATGTTCTGCTGTGTATATTCTCATCCACAAAATTATACACTAAAAATAACCCTTTCTCTTCTGAAGGACTTCTGGGTCATTCATTCTCAATGTTTTACAACCTCCTGATTAATTAATGGAAAGATCTGAGTTAATGTGAATATTCTTAGAAGTTGTACCTACCAGCAAGACAAGAATCTGGTTCTTACTTTATCTGCCTGGTCTACGTAGAAGCAAGTTATTCAGCTTTATGTATATTAGCTAATAAAGTAGGTAATAAAACCCACAGGCCTTAAGGATCTTCTCCAGAAGCTGGACAACTAGACACAGATTCTGACGCCCATAAGAAGACCCCAATATTCTTAAAGGTGACACGAAATTAATTTTTTTAGACTCCGATTCTCCCTAGGGATGATGCCGTCCCCGGGCACTGCTGCAGCCATTCCCAGCTGGCAGCGATGCCGTGTGACAGAGCAGAACCGGCCCGGGGTTTCCTAGGCCGTCCCCTCTGCAGGAGCCCATCGTCAGGCCTCCTGCGGAGCAGCAGGTGGGTCTGCACGGCCAGCTCTCCGACCACCTGGGCTCCCGGTGCCAGGCAGCCACTAACGTCCCTCTGTGGCATCACCACATTTCTCCACAAAATACAGGACCTGCAATGACGCCCACCCTTCAGACACTGGTGTTTCCGACAGCTCCGAGCGTCCCGGCGGGACAGCACGCACACGCACACGCGCGGGGGGTACAAGCAGCAAGAGGGGAGTGTGTCTGCCTGTCTGCGCAGTCTCTCCTGGGAAGCGGCCGCCAGCCACTCACACTGTCTGCCCGTGGGGAGGGGACAGCGTGACGCAGGAGACAGGAAGCGGGGAGGCTTTCCACTGAACACTCTTTTGTACTTCTTGAATTTCAAACCACGTGACTATCCTACCTACTCAAAAGAGCAAAGATCTTTTTAAAAAAGGTTTGCACAAAATTTTCTTAACATCTTAAGTCATTCTGAATCACATCCTCCTGAAAACGGGGCTGATGGGCAAGAGACTGCCGCTGCCTCCTTTGCAGACCCAAACCCAGAAAAACACACCTTGGAAAAGGTGAGCTGCACTTCTGGAAAACAAACCTCAGTTGCCTCTCTCAGCTACCCTGGGCAGGACGGGGGTCTGACTTTTTTACTAGTGGCCTTCCAGATCTCAGGCTCAAGGCTCTCTGTGGCCTCACCTCACCTGAGCCTCGCCTCACCCTCCTGTGAGGATCCCCCACCCTAGGCTGAGACAACCAGGTCCCTCTTTCCAGCCTAGATCTCTGGTGAAGCTAACATGGCCTCGGAGGGCTCTGTGGGACACTCAGGTCCCATAAGCCAGGAGCGACTCCTACTTGGCTGTAACACCACAGCCTTGCAGAGCCCCCTGCAAAGAAGGGGTCCTGAAGTACCTCAGACAATTCAAGGGTGATGCCCTAGAGACTGGAGCCAGGCCCAGCGACTCCCCCAGGCAGGACCACACCAGCAGTCTCCACTCCTCAGAAATAACGCTTCACAGCCTCCTGAATGCTGGCGGGCCATTACATGGAAAACAAAAACAAAACTGGTTTTTGGACACACTGTTCCACGTCTAAGGGCGAATTCTCCAGGAGGGAACATATGCAGTCCCCTACACGCTTGGACTGCACCCACCCCACCACCCCTTCCTCCTCCAGCCAGACCCCAGCACTGCCCAGGGAGGCCCTCCCAGGCCCTGCAGAACAGGCTCAGTCCGTCCTGGGCTCCAGCCATCACGGCTGCAGAGACGTGTACACGGCCTGCCTTCCCTGCCACCCCAAGACAGCAGCCAGGGCCTGTGGTGTCCTTGCTAGAGTCCTGTAACACAACGGGACAAATATTTCCTAAAGGACTGAAAAACCCTGAAGAGAGTGACCCGATGACATGAAGTCCGTCCTAACGTGTCTTCCTTCTTAAAAAGATGGTTCTCTGAAACGAACTTTGTGCTTCTGGTCACACACATCCTAAGGAAATGTTCAGACAAAGGGGAGAAGCCAACTGTGCTGTCCAACAGAACACACTGTTACGGATACTGGCATCATTCAGCACGAAATCAAGTTGCAGCTGCGCAGCCTCCCTAGTCACCAGGAAGCACCCCAACACGGGGCACAGACACAGCCATCCTCGCGGAGTTCCGGGGACAGCACTGCAAACACAGGTACCTGCGGGAAGGCAATCCGTTCTCCCTTTGAGCTTCTGGGCTCGAGAGCATCACTGGTGAGGGTGGCACCTCCCAGTTCTCCCTCAATGAGCTCAACAATTCCCTCAGAAACAGTTCTGGAGAAGCGTGACACCCAGCAGGCTGTGTCCTCCCAACAGAGCCGCCGCCAATGACGGAGACAAAGGGATCGAGAGACACAGAACAGGACCACTGTTTTAGGCCTTTGTTCTTTCAAATGTAAGTTACTTACAAATACCTACACGAGATTTCATGTAAAGACATCCATCAATTCAGGGAAAAAATTCCTTTTCCACCAATTTTTACTAACAAAAAAGAATCACAACATCTAGAATTTCTAGCAGATTAGGAAATAGTAACCTCCACCGACATAATTTCCTAACCTATTACAGAACCTGTAGGAAGAGAAAATTCACAATATTTATATCCTCAGCAAGAAGCTGAATCTGTTCTTTTCCAGATCCGTGGCAGCTGAACCCAAGTTCTGGTGTAGGAGAGATTAAGAGCTTGGCAGCTCGCCAAAAGGTCGGCAGTTCAAATCTACCAGCCAGTCCTCAGAAACCCATGGGGCAGTTATACTCCACCTATGGAACCACAGTGAGTCTGAATCTACCTGACAGCTACAGGTTTCCGGTTTTTTTAACTGCAATTTCCATGAAGGTTTACAGAACCAACTAAGTTTTCATTCAACAGTTAGCAGACATACCGTTTTACGATGCTAGTTAACAGCCCTACAACAGGCCAACACTCTCCCTTCTCAATCTTGGGTTCCCTGTTACCAGCTGTCCTGCCCCCTCCTGCCTTCTAGTCCTCGGCCCTGGGTTGGCGTGCCCCTTTAGTCTCATTTTGTTTTATGGGCCTGTCTAATATTTGGTGACACGGTGAGCCTCAGGAATTACTTCCTTACTGAGCTAAATGGATTTCTGGAGGCCACACTCTCCAGGTTTCTCCAGTAACTGTCAGGCCAGTAAGTCCGGTCTTTTTTTGTGGGTTAGAATTTTGTTCCACATTTCTCCAGCTCCATCCGAGAGGCTCTACCGTGATGGGCAGTGGTGGCAGCCGGGCACAATCTGGCTGTTCAGACTCCGTCTGGTGGAGGCCATGGTCGTTGTGGCCCACCGGTCCTCTGGACTCACCTTTCCCCGGTATCTGCGGTTTTCTTTGTTCTCCTTTGCTCCCAAAGAAGTGAGACCAGAGGAGCATCTCAGATGGCCACTCAAAGGCTTTTAACACACCAAATATTGCTCACCAAAGCAGAATGTAGGACATTTTGCCTATAAACTATACAATAAGCATCTCTAACAGGGGCGCCTGAACCTCAGTGGAAGTTGTTTCGTTATTTATTTCAACCAGTTGACCTGGCTCACCTGGATCAGAACCCCCAGGCACATCTTCTTCAACTATTTCCTACAGTAAAACAGACTCCTTTTATAATTTCTCCATCCTCCCTTTTCTTCCCTCTCTAAGTCCCACCCTAAATCCAGCCGAGTCCACTCCAACTCATGGTGAGCACACAGGGCAGGGCAGAGCTGCTCGGCAGGGTCTCCTAGGCCGTGCCCCCTGCAGAAGCGGAACGCCAGCTCTCCCCTGCCACGAAGCACCAGCGGTGGGGCCCAGCGGCCCTTCAGTCGGCGGCTGAGCACGTCAACTCTGCGCCACAGGGCCCTCAGCTCACCACTGCACCTGTGCGTGGAAGGCAAGGAGGCAGGGTAACAGCTTCCACCGCTTCAGCGAGACGCCTCTGGGGGCCCAGGTCAGGGTCCGACTTCGTGCCCAACAAGGGATGTGCCCACGAGGCAGCCTCTGTGGGACCACAAAGCTAGACAGTGACACTGGCTGCCTCACGTAGCACCTGCCGCAGGCCGGCCACCATACTGACGTCACCCTATCAAGGTGATCCCAACTCACAGTGACCCACGGGACAGGGCAGGACTTCTCCACAGTGTCCTGGGCTCTAACTGCTCTGGAAGCAGACCAGCAGGTCCTCCTTCCGCAGAGCAGCCGGCAGCTTCCAACCATGTACCACCCTGCCACCCAGGCTGCGCACCGGGCACCGGAGCAGCCTCGGGTCCACGTTAATGAAGACGAGCAGAAATGGAGGAGTGTAGGAAAGTCCCCCGCTCAGAGACAAGACCCCTCCTCCCACAAGCCCAAATGGGAAGTCACTGACTCAGGTCACAGAGCTGACGGCTGGGAGTCAGGACTCTGTGTCCACTCTGAGCCGAAGCCAGGCTCTTCCTCACTGCACACTGCTGGCCTCCCAGTAAAAAAACCTCTGACATTTCCTTCATCTGTGAGTCATGGGCAATAGGTTCTACTTAAATAAGGTGACAAATACTCAAAATATTTAATCCAGAGGAGCTGGGTTAAGCTCCCATAGTCCCTAATTGTCAAAGCAAACCCTATTATTTGACAGATATCTACGGCTCCTGAGGGCTATCATTTAGGCTGTACCCAAATGCTAATGTAAAGGCTGGACATCCCCTTACACTGTCACAAAGAACAGAGGTTGTCACTCTTACTCTCTCACTGGCTATTCCACCACATTAAAACACACACAAGTGGTTCCCCTCTGATAAAGGAAAATCCAAACTTTTTTTGTGTTGGGCATGGCAACGAGTAGTTTCTGAATTTAAAAAGAATGTGCTTCAGAAGAGAACTGCACAACTCCACCGAACAGTTCCATTTTTCTTCTACTTATCACACAGATTCTTTCAATCCAAAAAGCTGGCCTCGGTACAGCCGGAAGAAGCACCTACTGTGCACGGTGCCACACGGCCAGACTGAGAGCCTCACGCAGCAGCAGGCAGTGCCCACAGAAAAAGGAAAGGGGAGTCAGGGTTAATCAAGTGAGACTTTTGTCACCATCAGACTTGACTATTCTTAGCAATGGTTCAGCCAAACAGTCTTTTAATTAATGAAAGTGAAGCAGGAGGCGGGGACGGGATGGTGGCAGCCACAGGAATGGTACCCAAGTCTTTCTTAAGGGTAAGATTTACAAAAAAAAAAGGAATTCAACTTCCACTGAGTTCAAAAAGAGCCCTGATGTCCAAATTTAGGACCGGAAAATATCCCAAAGGCAGGTTTTCAAAAAAAAAAAAGTTCCTCTTTGTTCCCACTATGGCTTTAGAGGCACCGTCCGTGGCCCAAAGCATGCTCCCCTCAAACCTGAGGGATCGAATGTCTCTTACAGCCAAAGTCCCAGGGGCTGCAGTGCCCACTCTGCACCTCAAGGACCCCAGCAGCCTCCCAGCACTCCCCTTGGGGTCACAACCCCTCGTGTGAAATTGAACATGCAACCCCCTCACGGGTGCGCACACGCACACATGCATACGCACACACCAGCGCGCACGCACCCCCACCCCACACCCACAGGGCCAACAGCTTACAACGCCGCCTCAATGCTGGGCTGAAACGCCCTACTACTCCTGGACGTGAGGTTTACAGGTAGATCAAGAAAAACGCAGCCTCTCTTCCTTACCTGCTACTGCAGGAGCCACGGGCGGGCACGGCAGCTCCAGAGCCACCAGTCGGACCCGGGTAGCTTCTGAGGAACAGGAAGCAGAGCAGCCGAAGGAACACCAGGCTCCTCTGCCGAGAACAGGGGGGCCGGGCAGACATTCGAGAGCTTCTGAGGGACTGGCTGGGGACCACTGAAGACGGCTTAGACACCAGCCAGCCACGGCCTGAGACGAGGCCCAAGACGGTACTGAGGGGTCAGGGGACCTTGGACGGTGTGGAAGCCAGCTGGACTGCCCAATGTTTTGACCCTCAGCAGCTTTTCTGGCTCAGAGCTACTCTCAGCACAAGCCCTGCTCCAGGACACGAGCGCCGGCTCCTTGTGCGACCCAGGAGCGCCTCGGCCCCACTTGGGCCCCAGCCCCGGGTCCTCTGCTCATGGAGATGCTGAGCAAGCGAAGGCTCTCAGACTGCCCACCCTTTCTGACTCCCGCTCTTGACGCTTCATTCTACTTTTCATTCTTTCCTCCAACTTTTTCCCTAAGTCTCAGTTCCTCAATGTAGGTCCAAGCTACTCAAAGCCTGCTATCAGACTCCTTTGTGCGTGGCTATCACCTGTGACCTCAAGCTGAACTGTAATACAGTAAAGGAAGCAAATCGCACACTTGCTTCTTAAATGGTCTACAAAATATGCTTCAAAGTAAGGATTTTTAGAAGGCATGACACTACTTAAAATCTTTATAATTTTAAAAGTACAGAACTGCAAACACTAGATGATACCTGGCTACCACCACCGACTGCCCTTACAGGACCACAACACAGTCCCTGGTGAAGGAGGAGAAAAGTGGGGTGCAGGATCTGAACTCTCATAAAAAGATCAAACTTCATGGTCTAATAGACTGGAGGATCCCCGAAGACATGGACCCTTAACTCTCTGTTAGCTCAGAATTAAAACCATTCCGGAAGTCAACTCCTTAGACAAAGCCTGAACTGGTCCCTGAGACCGAATGACAACTGGTGAAGAGTGTGCTGCTGGGATTAAGTCCGCACAGGAGACTAAGTGGGCAGCTCCTGTCCCGAGGCAAGAGGAGCAAGCACGAGGGGGAGGAGCTTACCGAGGGGAGGAGCTTGCCGAGGGAGAGGAGCTTACCGCAGGGACACAGGGTGGAGGGGAACAGTGTGCAGTCACAGTGAGGGGGGCAGTCACAGCTACAGACACTTAACACAGCGTGTGTCCAAGTTTTTGCATGGCAGTCACTTGAATTACAAACGTTTATGTAAAACACAGTAACAACAAACCCACAGTTGACAAGTTCCGATAAAAAAAAACCCAAGGGAAGATGGAGGTATAAGTCCCTGTTACGGGTGACCCAGCTCCGAGCGACCCACCTGGGGAGTGCGCTGCCGCACGCCTGTCGGCACAGCAGCGGCCGTGGCAGGCACATGCACCAGGGCTCTGGCTTCCAGAACCATCGAAACCCGGGACTCAGGTCCAATCAGACCAGCACGCCCTCACACCCTGGCAGCCACCGAGCCAGCTGCCATCCTGCACCCTCCCTGCCCGTCAGGCTCGGGCCGCAGCACCTTCCTCCCAGTGTACTCCTAACCTCACAGCCACCCTCTGAGATTACGAAACTGAGGCTCAGAGAAGTAACTCAACCAGGGTCACGGGGCTGTTCGTCTGTGAACTGGGGATCAGGGAGCAAGGGGCAGACCCTAAGATTCACCGCAACTGGCTTAAAGGTAGAATTTCGGAAAAGGAGATAAGGGAGCGCTGAAGGGGAAGCAAAGTTATTCATCCACTCCCTCGGAGATTTCCTGAGGGCCTACTACACGCCTGAAACAGCCCAGTGAGAATGCTCTCAAAGGCCTTCACCAAGCAGCTCCCCCTGTCAGGTGGCCCCCTCACTGCACCACCAGCCCCCTCACCCAGCGCCCCCCTCTGGGTTCTCAGGGAGGCTGGGACTCGAGGGCATGAGGACTTGGAACTAGTAGAGATGCTGTGTGATCCACTGGGGTCAACAGAAGCCAAAGAAACCAAAACACCCTTTATGGAGTTAAATGGGTTTCTTCCCCAGCTAGAAAGAGCAACACCACCCTCACCTCACTTGATTTTAAGTAAAAAGGTACACAAAACAGTTAAGAACAAAAAAGAGAGGCTCTCCATAGCCTCAGAAGTGTGATGGAGCTCTCCAACCCTCCCCTGGGCTCACCGCGCTCCTCAGCTTACTTCTGCTCCCAGCTGCCGCCCGACCCGGCAGCTGACCAGAAATCCTGCCTGCTGCTCTTCCTCCAACTTACCCCTTCACCTCCGGAGGGGTCCAGTGTTCCCAAGCGGCCCGTCAGAGCATCGGCCCCGTGTTACCTCAGGGGACTGCAGACCACAGCCCCTGGGCCCAGCCCTGCCACCAGTCTCTGCACCCCCAGTTCTGCGGGGGCACCGCTGGCTCCACGCACTGTCCACAGCTGCTCCGCGCTAACGCGGCAGGGCTGAGCAGGCAGGTGCCACAGACCCCCACAGCCCACAAAGCCAAACGTGTGCCCTCCAGCCCTTTAGGAAGACTGCCAACACCTGCATTACATAAAAAGAGGGTCTCAGGGTCCATCAGGAGCTCTGGTGGTGTCATGGTTAAGAGTCTGGCTGCTAACCAAAAGGTCTGCAGTCTGAATCCACCAGCAACTCCCTAGAAATCCCATGGGGCAGTTCTACTCTGCCCTATAGGGTCACTGTGAGCAGAAATTGACTTGATGGCAACAGGGTTTGGCTTTATCTTTAAGGTCGGTCAGGTCTGGGATGGCAGAAATGACAGCCGCTCTCCAGAAGCTTCACTGCGCCTGTCATGAAGCTGGGGCTCCTGAAAGGCCACAGGGATGATGTCCAGCCCTGTCCCAGCAGGAAAGCTTTTTTGAAAAACGACTCTCAGCATGGCGTCTAACTTCACGGAGAGGTGCAGATCTGAGTGAGCTGAAGAGGTGGGAACCCAGCTAACATGACTCCAGAACTCCACTGGCTTAAAAGCAACCTCTTTTCCTCATCTTAAAAGACCCACAGTAAGGCACACGTCATCTGAACAAGGCAAAGCATATCCTGGCAAAATCATTCCAAACTATTTCATTTTTCAGCACACAGAGTAAAACCAGAAAGCCAGCACTCCAGCTTAGGTCAGGACACGGGGAGCACCAGGAGAGCTGTCTCCGATCGCATGTTCCTCCCACCGCTCAGCCCTTTAGTCTCTGCGTTAACTCCCCGCTGCAGGACTCAGGCCCTTTAAAAGTCACTTTCAACTACAGGTAGTCGCCAGCTAGTGACGTCGCGGAGACGTGACAAACCGCACTTGGGAGCGTTTTCAGTATCTTATCATCAGTAATGTGCACTACAACCTTACAGCGTGTAATCTGCTGTTATTCTCATGCCAACCCCAAAGACAAAGACTGGATTCATAAAAATACTAGTAACAAAAGACACTAATAATGAAAATGGAAAAAAAATGAGGTGCTCCACGTAGGTCAGAGTCCACTGACAATAGAGGCCTGAGCCCAGGATGACCTGGACACTTAAAATCACGCAGCAAATTCACACGTGAGACCACCAGGGACTGTCCGTCTTGTCGTCTAAGGCTAGACTCTGGAGCCACGGTGGCACAGCGATTAAGAGATGAGCCGCTAAGGAAAAGGTCCCAGGTTGGGGACCATCAGCTGCTCTGTGGGACAGAAAGCCTGGGTGATCTGCTTCTGTCATGATGGCAGCCAGGAAACCCTGCGGCCAGGTCCACTCCGTCACACAGAGGGTGGCTGGGAGGCGGAACCAGCTCCATGGTTTGCTTGGCATGATTCCTACTTACCGGCCATCACACCTGAGAGGCCTCACACGGCAGCCACTGTTCTTGGTCCTCTGGCACAGGTATTCAAAAGTCCCCACTTGTACAAGGCCAAGCAAAGAGCAAAGGTGTGTCAAGTCCTAGCCGTGAAGTCGATGAAAACTTTTACTTCCTTTTTAACTCGGACTTAGTGATAAAATCAAGAAACTTGGCCATCTCTAAATTATCCCTCCCAGTAAACAAAAAAATGGGCACACTGAGGTGTAGATAACACTCCACTGAGTCAGAGCCGCAGACAAGGGCGGCCTGACCTATCCCTGTGGCAGGAACACATGCTGCCCCGATGGTAAGGACACTTTCACTGAGGAACTGGGGCTCGAGTCTTACTACTGAAATCTGACAAATACGGCCATCTCCTGCATCAGTCTTTCAAGCAAAAGTCCTGTACACGCAGATTTACCAATCAATACACACAACCATTGACACTGACGCTCTTGACTTCAGTTCTGCTTCTGACTCTACGTTGCTTTGACAAATCACCGTGCTCTAGTGGGTTTCTTCACCGAGGAAATCGCAGTGACAGCAGTAGTTTCTCTTCCTACCTCTGGATACTGTGAAGATCAAAACAAGACCCACACAAAAACACTCTGGTGTGTGAAGTATGACACAAACATAAAACACCTTCATTTTGTTGTGAGCGTGATTTCAGCTGGTCTGTCTTCACGAGCTTTCTGTAAAAATGCTTCTCTACGGCATTCAAAGGTGTTATAAAATATAATCACAGTTTCTTAAGGACACACACAGCACCAGAGGAAACATACCTGTGTTCAATTTTCAGAATGCAGTTTAAAAAAAATTTTTTATAAGCAGCCTATTACATGCAAATGTTGCCTCCATAAACATGAACCGCCCCCCCTTATGCCTCCCAAATAAACAGACTGCTTGCCTGGACAGTTACCTCCCCCAGCTGTGACATGATGCGTCCCTCTTCTGGGTGACATTCATGTGCTGTTTCAAGTGGATGCCATAAGGAAGGACATTTCCAAAACGGACAACACACCATCGCCACTTCTTAAGAGAAGCTCCACATAACGGAAGGCTTCATGAGCGAGAAAGTGTTCTAAGCTTCCACATAAGCTTGAAAAAGTCACTTCAGCAGCATGAGGCACCATCAACGGCTGCGAGTCCAGAGGTGGCGTCCCAACGGGCCCTGTTTCACCTTTCTGGGGGAGGTCTGCCCCCCACTACAAGCACTTGGTGGGCAGGACCCCAGCTGGGAAGTGGCCCAAGGTCAGAGGTACTGTGGGGTCTCTGCCCACCCCACCTCCACAGTCAGGCCACACAGGCCAGCAATACACACCAGTACATGATGCAGCCAGGCACTCTGCTTCACTCTATTTTCTGGGTGATGCCACCCCGCAGCCTCCTCCTCCTCTTTCAGATCCCTCAGCTCCCCTCTCCCAAACTGTATCACAGGCCACACCTTCTCCACTTGCTGAATTTTCTGGGCACCTGCTGAACATACCCTTCCACTAAAGGAAGGCTCAGTGGCCCCAATCTCGTCCCAATCCTTCAGATGGACTTGGCGGACAGGACGCATTTCAGCGATTCACTTGCTTCCTGCACACCCTCCCCATCTCGCCTGACCTCTTCTCTCAGTGTCCTGGTCTAGTCCTTGCTGGACAGCGCTGCACCTCACCTGGCATGCTGGATGGGGATCCTTTCCTCCCGAGCCCCTAGACCCTTTCATGAAAGTGGGATAGATGTGACCAAGGGTCAGACTGAAGTACGTGCAGGGGTTTCCGTCTTTGGATTATTTAAAATAGAGCCATCAGAAATGTTATCTTTTCTTCCACATTTGGAAAAGTAAAAAGGCCTCTGTTTGCTCCTTACAGGGTAAAATACAGCCAGGAAGAAAATATGTTAAAAGTGGAAAATCCTTCCTGATAAACTATGCTGGGATTAACAGCACATTAAGTACATATCTAGCTATCCACTAAGAGAACTACCCCAAAAGGCCATCCTTTGGGGTTCATCTTGGAAGAAGGACACCCCTTTTTGCTAAGCATCGTGTTAATCACTTGCCTTCTTAGAAAACAAAACCTACAGTAACCTTGTCCAGCCACCACAAAGCTGTGTGACCGTACAAAAGTTACAGTGGACAAGCTGGGAAACAGCTCAACTTCCCGTACATTTCCGAAGTCTGAAAACTTTTCACTTAAATACGGCAAGGTTTTAAGCAAGTAAGATCTGTTTTGCACCAAATAGGCATTTACAATAAGATCATTACCCAACTTTTCACTCTGAATAACTTGACTTTTACAACATTAATGTTAAACTACCTTTTTTTAATAAGCATTTCTAGTAACTCTCTAAGCTACCAAGACTCATGTGTTCCTCTCCACTGTTCAACAAAATTTTAACTGGACAGAAACCTATTTAAGATTGATTTTTTTTTTTGCGCAAACAACTGCTTCTCTCATTTCTACATTAAGAGTACACGCCGCTTTTTATGAGTGGCTCCCAGGAATTGTACTGAAGCTGACACCACAAGATTCGAGGTTTGTTTCAACAATTTGAACAGCAGAACTAAGTTTCTGTCCACAGGAACGGCCACTCACAGAAATACTTCCACTAGTTAAACAGCTGTGTCTAGCGCAAATTGGAAGGCACTGCAGCAGCGATCTAATTCGATTTCGACCCATTCATTATAAACTGATTTTCCGATGCTGCTACTCAAGACTGCACTGGAGAAAGACAAATACTGCGCTGGAGACCGAAATCGCTGGCCGCTGCACCCGTTTTTACTGCAGAATCGAGAGCTCTAAAAGAGGAAATGCCACCGACTGCTCCTGTTCCCCTGAACCAGCCCAGAAAACCCAGAACTATTCAGTGAAGCGAAAACTAACACACTTTTTTAGGCAACGGATAGGATTACCTATGAAAGTTTTCACAGATGCTGTTTAAAGACATCAAAAAAAAAAAAAGATTTACCCCATATTTTGCTAACATTTTCGGAAAAATGGTAATTTCTACATTCCTTCACACAAACTTTTGCACCCTGCACTACAAACCAAGACAAACGCAAATGGAGGCTGTGGCTCAGATGGAGTATTAACTTTCTAAGTTCTGTAAGTGAATCAAACACATCACAGCAGCTGTCGTGACATGTTGATCAAGGAGTTCGGGGTTTTAAAAAATAGGATGATAAAGTGACAAAATAAAAGTCTTCGAAATAACTACTACACATTTCCCCAAGAAACACACTGCAAAAAACTTCTAAGTCGCAACTCACAAGCTGGTGGCTGCGAGCGTGCTGGGGCTGCAGGGGCGCTGGATACGTTAGCAATTCAGAAAGCACAGCAAGTCCTCCCCGGGCTGCCAGACTCCTCTCTCACCCGAAATCGTCCCCTGCCCTCCGCTGTCATCCCCCTGGACCCGACACGCGTGTGTGCGCACACGGCCGCCGTCGGAGGCGCGGGGCACGAAAGCGCAGCCAACACACTGCACTTCACTTTTTCTCCCGGGAAGTCTCCGTCCACGGCCACGCGAGGGGAGCCACCACCTCGGCGCACGGGCTCCGGCCGAGTGACAGTCTCCCCGCAAACTTCCACCTCTCCCCGCGGGGGGGCCAGGGCCGGGGACTGCAAGGGGCCCCACTTCGGGCCGCGCGGTCCACCCTCGGATCGCGGCGACCCCCGTCCGCCCGGCGCTCCCGGGGCGACCTCCAGCCGCGGGGCCCTCCCTTTGGTGGTGGTGGTGGTGGGGCGGGGGTGGCAGCCCCGCGGGGACCCCCGCCGCCCCTCTCCTCACCTGTGCTGTCATTCGCGGAGAATCCCGGGGAGCTGAGTTTGGCTCGTTTCGGGTTGGGCGGTCCGTCCAGCAAGTTCTCGGCCATCTTCACCTGCCCCCGAGGCGAGCCCGGGCGCGGGCCCCGGCGCGGGTCGGTGGGCGCGCCGGCCGGCGGCCGAGAGGGCCGGGCGGGAGCGGGCGAGAAGGCCGGAGGAGGCGCGCAGGCCGGTGGGGGAGGCGGCGGCAAATCTCAGCCTCAGCAACAGCGCCCCGCAGCGCTCACCGCGCGCCCCCGGCCGCCGCCGCCGCCGCTGCCGCCGCCGCCGCCCGCGGCCCCCTCATCCCCTGCCCGCCTCCCGAGCGCGACACTCCGCGGCGGGGGCGCCCCGGCCGCCCGGCCGCCCCTCGGGCCCGGCTGGCAGCGACGGCGCCGGCCCGGCGGCTCAGGCGGTCCCCGGGAACATGGTGCCGCCGCCGCCACCGCCGCCGCCGCCGCCGCCGCCGCCTCGGCCGCGCTTCCCGCCCCCCCCCCGCGCCCCACTTAATGGATTCGCTCGCGGACGGCGAGGAGGGGGCCGGGGGTCCGCGCCTGCCCCGGCCTGCCGCCGCCGGGAGGCAAAACAATGCGCCGAGCGGGGCCGCGCCGCCGCCGCCGCGGCCCCCCCACCCCCGTGCCGCCGCCGCTGCCGCCGCCGCCGCCGCCGCCGCCGCCGCCGCCGCCGGGCTCCGGGAGGCCGGACCGAGGGGCGAGCGGGGCCGCCGGAGCGGGCGCTGAGGGCCGGGCTGAGCGGACCGGCCGGCGGAGCGGGGTGCGCGGGCAGTTGTGGGGCCCGGGACCGGCGGGGCCGAGTAGATCGCGCTCGAAGCCCCGGTCGGGTCCGCGACAAGATGGCGGCTGTTGATTCCTCAATTAAAAAAAAAGAAAGTTTTTTTTCTTCTCTTTCCAGAGCCTCAACGGGGAGGGGGAGGGGGCGGGGCACGCCGGTGCGTCACCCCCCGGCGTCAGCACGCACTGCCCCGCCCCGCCCCCTCCACCTGCGCCGGCCACGGCGGAAACAGCCGAGTTTGGCTGGCGGAAAAGGCCGAAGGTGCGGCCGACCGGCTCGGGGCTGCCCAGCGCCGCCGCGGGGCTGGAGACTGGCCTGCGGGCCGCCCGGCGCCGAGCCCAGCCGCCCCTTCAGCTTTGGCGGCGACTCGGGGGCGGAGGTCCCGGAGCTGGTGCCAAGAGCACTCCAGGAGCAAAGCTTCGTCTGGTGGGCCGGGTCCCCAGGCCCCGCGGGGCAACTGGGGCCCCTGGCCACGAACCTCCGCAAGACGTCCGGTGGGGAGACCCAGGCATCCCGTACCCCGGGCCGGGCCACTGCACCTCGCCAGGCATCTGTGATGTTGCCTGGCGTGTACAGGGTCTGCCACTGAGTGTGTGCGAATGGGGAAACTGAGGCACGGAGGGCCGACTAACACCCAAGCTCAGCGTGGCGGGGCTGGGGGGTGGGGTTGAAACCCTCCGGGGTGAAGTAGGGGCACACAAGCCTCCGGAATCCCGAACCCGATTCCACGGCAGGGCTCCCAGGTGGCGACAACTTCACCTGCAGGAAGACACAGAGGGGCACCGCCTTCCCCCCCCATCCTGGCCCCCAGACCGAGCATTCTGCAAGTTCCTCTGGCCAAGAAAGGCCCCGTTCCCTCAGGGACGTCCCGGGGGACACTGTAAGACCCCGCCACCACCTGACATCCCACAGGTGCTCCAGATAGCTGAGAGACCTCGTGGAGACCGCCTCACGTAGCAATCCCTCAAGGGACAGCCACCAAAGCCTGGGATATTCACGTCTTACTTCGTTATCTACTTCTCAAAACTTGCCAGGGCTTCATCCCTAAGTTCTTATCTTCAAGGCATCACTAGCTCCCTACCCTATTTCCTAAGCCGGAAACCTGTGAGTCAGCGCCATCTCCTCCCTGTCTCCACACACACACCAGGCAACCCGTCACCCCACGTCCTTCACCTGGGGAAAGGACTCCACCTCCGCCTCCCACTGCCCCAGTGTGGCTCTGGATCAGCTGGGCAGGGAGGCCACCAGGCAGCTTCCGACTTAGTGCTCCCTGAGCTCCACGACTTCCTAGTGTCATGGATTGAACTGTGTTCCCCCCAAAATGTGTGCATGATTCCAAATATTTTATGATTGCCCTCCATTTTGCGACTTGACTAAGCTGTATGTTAAAGACCATTGCGAGGGCCTGTAAATCCCTCAGTAAGATCACCTCCCTGCTCTACTGTAAAGGGAATTTCCTTGGAGTGTGCCTTGCACCACCTGTTATCCTTTCATCCTGCAAGAGCTAAAAGAGAAGAAAGCAGAGAGTTGGGAACCTCACACCATCAAGAAAACAGCACAAGAAATAGAGCATGTCCTTCAGACCTGAGGTACCTGCGCCAAGATGCTCCCTGACCAAAGACTGATGCAAGAACTTTCCTCCAGAGCTGACAGAGGGAAAGCCTTCACCTGAAACAGACGCCCTGAGTTTGTAGCTTGCTGGACTGTGCAAGAATGAACATTTCTGTTTTGAAAGCCATCCACTTTGTGGTATTTCTGTTAGAGCAGCACTAGATGACTGAGACACCCAGGAAGCAGCAGCGTTAACATCCTGAGAAAAAGAAAGAAGTCTCTCAAATGCATAGCTCCTGATAAAAAAAAAAAAATCAAACCCACTGCCATCGAGTCAATTCTGACTCATAGGGACACTATAGGACAGAGTAGAACCACCCCATAGAAGTTTCTAGGGAGTACTTGGTGGACTCAAACTGCCGACCTTTTGATTAGCAGATGTAGCATTTAACCTACTATGCCACCAGGTTTTATACATAGACAAAAAGATGAGAAATATATTTGTATATCCCAGTCCCAGGGGACTCTGACTCGTGGTGACGTATGTTGTTGCCAGTTGGTATATGCAAGTCAGTTCTGACCCGTGGTCACCCCACATGTGCAGAGTAGAGCTGGCCTATAGAGTTTCCAAGGATGTGGACTTTTGGAAGTGGATGGCCAGCCCTTACTTCTGCTGGGTTTGAAGTGTCAACCTTTGTGGTTAGTCGTCGAGTGCTTAAACATTTACACCACCATGGACCCCACAAATATGCCCAAAGAGTGCCTGTTCTGGGTGCTCACGCTGATCTACTTTCTTCTGTGTATCTGTCTTGTACTACCTTCTCCTTGCTCTCTAGTTTTCTGTCTCTCACTTCATCACCACCCCACGCCCCACTCTAGTCACTGGGAAGGTCTTCTTACCATCTTTCCACATAATTCCACAAACGTTATTCCCTGTGCTGAGAACATGTATGTTCCCTATGCTGAGAACACATACGTGCCTAGCAACTCCAACTCATCCTCTCCAAGACCCATTTCAAATGTCATGGAGTCCAGGAAGCCCTTTTTACTGAGGACTGAGCAGTGGCCCCTCAAATTCATGTGTATCTGGAACCTCAGACCATGACCTGATTTGAAAAAAGGGTCTTTGCATTTGCCTTGAGAATGGGAGCCAGATGAGGATTCCCTTTACCACGACTCTTACTCAAAATTGGTGTACTGGAGGTCCTAGCCAGAGAAATTAGGCTAGAAAGAGAAATTAAGGGCATCCAAATTGGCTTGGGAGAAATAAAACTAAACTTGTGGATGAGATGATCTTATACAGAGAACTAACCCCCCCCCAAAAAAAATCCACAAGAAAAGCAGTGAAACTAACAGAAGATTTCAGCAAAGTTTCAGGAGACAAATGCAAAAATCAGTTGGATTCCTCTATACACCAACAAAGAGAACATGGAAGAGGAAATCACCAAACCATTACCATTTACAATTGCCCCCCACCCCCAGAAGATAAAATACTTAGGAACAAATTTAAGCAGAGACATAAAAGACCTACAAAGAAACCTATGAGACAGTACTGCAAGAAACTAAAAGAGTATGTTCTTATATAAATGTAAAAATACAGCTTGCTGATGAATAGAAGACTCAACACTGGGGGAACGCCTATTCTACCCAAAGCTATCTCTTCTAGATGCAATACAGTCCTAATACAAATTCCAATGGCATTTTTCAATGAGATGGAGAAAACAGTCACCAACTTTATATGGCAAGGGAAGCAGCCCTAGATAAGTAAAGCATTACTGAAGGAGAAGACCAAAGTAGGAGGCTTTACCCTACCCGATTATAGAACCCGTTACACCGCCATGGTATATCACACACAACGAAAATTCTGCTAAAGATCGTTCAAAAGTGACTGCAGCAGCATATTGACAGGGAATTGCCAGAAATTCAAGCGAGATTCTGAAGAGGACATGGAACCGAGGATATCATAGCTGGTGTCAGGTAGATCTTGGCTGACAGCAGAGAATACCACGGAGATGCTTACCTCTGTCTTTAAAAAAAAAAAAAAAAAGAAAGAAAGAAAGAAAATTATTGCGATTAAGTGAAGTTTACAATCCAAGTCAATTTTCCATATAAAACCCCAAGTCCCCAGTTCTGTGCAATCCTATCTGCTCTCCTCCCCTCCTGTGTTTTAGTAACTACACAAAGGCACTCAGCTGTGTGTATCACAACAAATGATGGAAAACATCTGAGAGAATGGGAATTTCTGAACCTTAATTGTGCTTGTGAGGAATCTGTATGTGGATCAAGAGGCACTTGTGTGAACAGAACGAGGAGGCACTGTTGGGTTTAACATCAGTAATGGTGTGTGTCAGGGTTGTAGCCTTTCACCACACATTTGCAATGTGTGTACCGAGAAAATCATCGGAGAAGCTGGACTACATAAGAAGAATGAGACATCAGGATTGGAGGAAGACCCGTTAACAGTCTGTGTTATGCAGATGATACAACCTTGCTTGCTGAAAGTGAAGAAGATTTTAAGTACTTGCTGATGAAGGCAAAAGACCACAGCCTTCAAACTAATCTTTTTCTAAGAAAGCGTTCTGCACCCATATTGATGAGTGGCGCCTGGGGTCTTAAAGCCAGCAAGTTGCTAGTTGAGAAACATCAATCGGTCCCAACCCACTTGGAACAGACGACAACCAGGGACATCAAAGACACGAGGAAAAATGAGCCCAGGATACAGAAGGACCCATATGATTAGGAGATTACATCAGCATGAGACCAGAAGAACCAGATGGTGCCCGGCCACCACCAAAGACAGCCCCGACAGGGAGCACAATATAGGGTCCCAGATGTTGCATGAGAAAAAGAGGTGCACAGATCAAGAACTCTATTAAAATACCAGACTTGATGATCTGACAACCTGGAGGGTCCCCTGGGAACATGGCCCCTAGACTTGCTGCTAGCCCGAAGCTGAAACCAGTGCTGAAGCCAACACTTGAGACAGGATGGACTGGACTACAGGACACAGAGTGATGCAGGTGGTGTATGGACTTTATGGTTTAAGGTATACACAAGACTGTCCTACTGGTTTCTTTTTAGAGGGGAGAGGAGAGAGTGGAGAGGAGGGGACAAGTGTTGGCTGAGTGGATACTGAAAGGAGTGCAAAAGAACAGTGTGCTGTCTGAGAGTGAGGAGAGCAAACAGAGTTGCAGTGAGGTAGGTACTTGTGGTTTTATATGGAAAACTGACTTGGATTGTATAAACTTTCACTTTACCACAATAAAAAAATTAAAAAGCCTATGGATTGCACCTCAGTATGGAGTGCACCTCAACATCAAAAAAACAAAAATCCTTTCAACTGGACCAGTAAGCAACATCATGATAAATGGAGAAAGGATTTCATTTTACTTGGTTCCATTTGATTCCACAATCAACACCCATAGAAGCAGCAGTCAAGAAATCAAAAGATGCATTGCACTGGGAGAATCTGCTGCAAAGAACCTCTTGAAAGTGCCTAAAAGTAAAGATGTCACCTTGGAGACTAAATTGTGCCCGATCCAAGCCATCATATTTTCAATTGCATCATGTGCATACAAATGCTGGACAATGAATAAAGAAGACCGAAGAAGACTTGACACCTTTGAATTGTGGTATTTTAGAAGATTACTGAATATCCCATGGACTGCCAAAAGAACAAACAGATCTATCCTGGAAGAGGTACAGCCAGAGTGGTCCTTGGAAGCAAGGGTAGTGACAGTATGTCCTACATACTTTGGACATGTTGTCAGGAGTGACCAGTCCCTGGAGAAGGACATCACGCTTGGTAAGGCAGAGGGTCAGCGAGAAAGAGGAGGACCCTAAACGAGATGGACTGAGACAGTGGCTGCAACAGTGGGCTTATAAAAACAACGGTGGGCGTGGTGCAGGGCCGCACAGCATTTCATTCTGCTGTGCAGGGGTCACTACGAGTCAGAACTGACTCAGGGGCACCCAACCCCAACAGAACAACCTGCCATCATTCCTGGTCATCAGCACAGCCTGGTACTGGTACAATAGCAGGTATATAGACCAATGGAACCAAGCTGAGAATCCAGACGTAAATCATATACCTATGAGCTGCTGAAATTCAGCAAAGGCCCAAAGTCCATTAACTGGCAGAAAAGACAGTCTCTTTAACAAATGGAGCTGGCACAACTGGATAGCCATCTGCAAGAAAACGAGACAAGATCCATTCCTCCCACTATGCCAAAAACGAACTGAAAATGGATCACAGACCTAGATATGAAATCTAAGATGGTAAAGGAAACCCCAGCAGCGCAGTGGGTAAGTGCTACAGCTGCTAACCGGGAGGTCGGCAGTCCAAATCTGGGAGGAGCTCCTCACAAACACGAGGCAACAGTTCTACTCGACTCTACGAGACACAGGAAGTACATAGTGGTGGCCTAGAGGTGGGGAAGAGAGCTGGTTACGCAACAGGTAAGCTCTCAGCTGCCATCAGAGAAACTGGCCATGTGGCCCTCCCCAGCGCCTCCTCGGGAGGAAGATCTCGTGACCTGCTCCCCTGAAAACCCCGTGAAGCAGCTGTACTCCATCCCATCGGGCTGCCGTGAGTCAGAACCAGCACGACAACACCTGAGGACAACAGTGTCAGGGCTGAGAGGTCAGGAGGACAGAGCGAAAGCTAAAGACTGTGGGGTTCCTGTCTGTGGTGATGGAAATGCTCTCCAACAGACTGCAGTGATGATTTCCTGCTCTGGGGACCCCCTGACGGGCCTGGAAACGCACACCACCCTGGGTGCACCTCACAGGGTGTGAATTAGGTCTCAAGCGATTTGTGTTTGGAGAAGTCCATTTGGAAAGAGGGGAGAGAGACAAGGAGTGGAAAAGTGAGAGCAGGTACTCTGGGCAGGATCAACCCCACAACAAAACAGAGACAAGTTAGCGGTCCCACTGGAAGAGCTGTAAGTAGCTTTGTGTGGTGGGGCCGAGAGGAAAATGTCCCACTCAGAAAGTTCAGGGTTGGATTTGGTTTCCTTGGACTCCCCGAACTTAGCTGGAAGATGAAAGGCAGGAGGAAACAGAGATGAGGAGATACAGGCTGAAGTGGAAGAAAAGGAAAAGAGAGACTTTTTGAGAAAAGGAGAAACTTTCTTCCCAAGAGCCCATCCAGCTGTTATGGCTTGAATTCTGCCTCCAAAAAGATATGCTGAAGTCATAACCCTTGTACCCATATCTTGTTGGGAACTGCTTCTGTTGTGGGGTGCCATCAAATTGATTTTGGCCTATAGTGACCCCATGTGACAAGGCACAGTGGCATCATGTGGCTTTCCTGGCTGTAATCTTCTCAGAAGCAGAGTGCCAGGTCTTCTGGGAACCTGTTGGATGGGCTTGAACAAGCAGCCTTTGGGTTTGCAGCCAAAAGTTTTGCCCCCAGAGCTCCGCCAGGCCGCCTTGGTTTGGACCTGGAGCATTTGAAGACACTGATCCATTCACGAGAAGCCCTGGTAGAGTAGTGGTTAGGTGCTACGGCTGCTCACCAAGGCTGGTGGTTGGAATCCGCTAGGTGCTCCCTGGAAACTCTATGGGGACCAACTTGACAGTGGCATAGCGGATATTTTAACCAGTTAACTTGAGGTCATACTAGAGCAGGGGGAGTCCGAACCCTCTATGAATGGCATCCTCATAAATGCCTGTGGGAAGACAAGGCAGAGATTGGAGTGGTGTCTCTGCAAGCCAAGGAACACCAAAGATGGCAGGTGTCACAGAAGCTAAGAGAAAGACTCAGACCAGACCGTCCCTGTGAGCCCTCAGCAGGAGTCACCTCTGCTGACACCCTGGTTTCAAACTCCCGGCTTCCAGAAGTGCCAGACAATACACTTTGGTTTCTATAATCCGCTGCTGTCTAGTCCATGTCAGCCGGGCTGCCGGTGGCAGAACCGGAGCCCTGTTTTAAAACACCAGGACCTAGAGGCACAGGGCAAGGTGAATGGTGTAGAGGTCTGGCACATGGTGTATAGCCATCCTCAGTGTTGGCAGGAATTTCCAAACTGCTTTCCAAAATGATTTTACCAATGCATATTCCCACTGGCCACGTGCTCACATCTTTGTCAACATTTGCTGTTAATTACCAGATGTTGTGAGTCGAATTGTGTCCCTCCCCCACAACCGAAAGATGTGTGGAAGTCCTAACCCACGGTACCTGAGAACATGACTTTGTCCGGAATAGAGTCTTAGAAGATGTTATCAGTCAACTCGAAGTCACACAGAGTCCTAGTCCAGTCTCAGCGATTCTTGGTAAAGAACGAGATCTGGAGAGACAGAGTAAGGGCCGCTACATGAAGGCGCACCTACATGTCAAGGAACACCTGGAACCGCCACAAGCTGAGATTGTCATGGATTAAACTGTGTCCCTCCAAAAAGGTGTGTCACCATTTGGCTGGGTCATAATGCTCCAAATTTTATGATTGCCCTCCATTTTGTGATTTTCCTATACTATATGTTAGAGAGGATTAGGGTGGGACTGTAAATTGCTTCCTAAGGTCACGTCCCTGCTCCATCATAAAGGGTGCTTCCCTGGAGTGTGACTTGAACAACTTTGTATCCTCCAAGAGATAAAAGGGAAGGGAAACAAGCAGAGAGTTGGGGACCTCACACCATCAAGAAAGCAGCACCAGGAAAAAAGCCCGTCCTTCAGACGTGAGGTTCCTGCGCCGAGAGCTCCCTGACCAAAGACGGATGCCGTATAAGGACTTCCCTCCAGTGCTGACAGAGGGAAAGCCTTCCCCTGGAGCAGACACCCTGAATTTGGACGCGTAACCTGCTGGACTGTGTAAGAATAAGCCCTTCTTTGCTAAAGCCATCTATTCTGTGGTATTTCTGTTAGAACAGTGCCAGATGACTAAGACAGAGAAACAAGAAAGCACCCTCCCTAGAGACTTCAGAGACAATGTGGCTCTGATGACACCCTGAACTTGGACTTCTACTCTCTATAACTGTGAGACCACACATTTCTGTCTTCATAAACCACCCAGGCTGTGATGTTTTGTTACAGCAGCTGCAGTGAACTAATAGGCCTGATTTAATAATCTCTTCCACTGCTGGGATGTGATAGGATGTCTTGTTAGACTAACATGCAGTTTCCTGGTTACTAATGAGGCTGATAATTTTTGTATACTTACTGGTTTCAGAGATTCATGTATAGGGTCACTGTGAGCTGGAATTGGCATGGCAGCATGAGTTTTATGCCGTGAGTTGTCTGTATAGATCCAGTGCCCATTTATGTACTGTTTACCTTGCTCTTACTCATTAGTAAATTCTGGATGGTGAGTCTTTATAAATAAAGGAAGTTATACATGTCTTCTGTCTATGGCTTATTTTTTTCATTTTCAATGTCTTTCATTATACATAAGTTTTCCATTTTAAATATCTTTAAATTTATTACCTTTGCCCTTTATCATGTATTTCTGTGGCTTAAGAAATTGTTCCTGGCTTGATGTCACATGTTTGCTGTGTTTCTGTCTAAATGTTTTACAGTTTGGGGCTGTATTTTAGGACTTCCATCCATCTGGGAGTGTGTGTGGTTGGAAGTAAGGATCTGCATATATATTTTTTCCTTGTAGATAGGCAATATCATTTCCTGAACACTCTACCTTCTTCTCTTTGATGTCTTGTGCCAACTCTTGTCTTACGCCAGGCTCGTCTTGGGTCTTTTCATTTGGTCTTTTTGCGTCCCCTGCACCAATATTACAACGTTTCAACTTTGGAGTAACCCCTGATACCTGGCAAGAATTCCTCACTGCTCCCCATTTTCAAAGTTGTCCTGACTATCCTTGGCCTGTTACTTTTCCATATGGGTTTTAGGATCAGTCTGTCAAGGTCCATTTAAAAAAAGAAAGAAACTGGCAGTGGGGCAGGGAGGCAGTATTGGAATTGTATTTGGGGGTTAATTTGAAGACGATTTCCTTTTTTTTTTAACAGTAGCAAGTCTTCCTACAAATCTGTAGACAAGACAGAAACCAGAAGAACACAGTACCTAACACCATGGACTGTAACCTGCAAAATCCAGACAATGAAAACTCTGAATGACAGATGACCTGTTTTCCTTTATCAGTAATTTGGAAGAAAAAAGCATAAAGAAGATGACAGGAGACCTTACATGTTAAGAGACTTAAGAAAGATAAATAGCAACTTGTTTCAGAATAACATTAAGCAGGGAAAGTGGGTTAGATAGGAGATTAAACACAGTTGGCTGTTATTGCCAGGTGCCATCGAGCTGGTTCCTACGGACAACACAGTAAAACCCTGCCCAACAACTGGGGTTAGGCTTGAGCCCATTGTTGCAGCCATGGTGTTAGCCCATCCTGTTGAGGGTCTTCCTCTTTCCAACCGACTCTCTACTTTACCAAGCATGATGTCCTTCTCCAGGGACTGTTCACTCCTGACAACATGTCCAAAGGGTGTGAGACATAGCCTCACCATCATTGCTTCCAAGGCACCCTCCGGTTCTTCTTCTTCCCGGAGAGATCTGTGCCTTCTTTCGGCCATCCATGGTAGAGTAAATCTCCTTCTCTAACACCGCAATTCAAAGATGTCAATTCTTCTCCTCTCTTCCTTATTCATTGTCCAGCTTTCACATGCATATGAGGCAATTGAAAATACTGTGACTTGGGTCAGGTGCACCTTAGTCTTCACAGTGGCATCTTCATTTTTCAACAGTTTAAAGAGGTCTTTTGCAGCAAATTTACCCAATGCAATTCATGTTTTGATTTCTTGACTGGTGCTTCCATCAGTTGCTCATGTGCAAGTTCAAGATGAAACTAAAGAAAATCAGAACAAGTACACGAGCACCAAAGTACAACTTTGACTATATCCCATCTGAATTTAGAGACCATCTCAAGAATAGATTTGACACAAAATAGATAAATGGGAACTATTAAGAATCAAACACTTTTGCTCATCCAAAGACTTTGTGAATAGAATTAAAAGGCCACCTACAGAATGGGAAAAAATATTTGGCAACTATATGTCAGATCAATGCCTGATCTCCATAATCTATAAGATACTACAAAATATCAATAAGAAGAAGATAAATCATCCAATTAAGTGATGGGCAAAGGAGATGGACAGACATTTCTCTAAAGAGGAGATACAGGCAGCCAAAAAACACATGCAGACACGTTCATGATCTTTAGTTATTAAAGAAATTCAAATCAAAATTACAATGAGATACCATCTCACCTCAACAAGGTTGGCCATGATCCAAAAAAGCACAAAGCAATAAATGCTGGAGAGGCTGTGGAGAAAGTGGAACCCTCCTACACTGTTGGTGGGGTTGCAAAATGGTCTAGCCTCTTTGGAAAGCAATCTAGTGCTTCCTTAAAAAAATGGATATAGATATACCATTTGACCCAGTATCCACTACTTGGAACATATCCTAGAGAATCAAGGCCATTCACACCAATGGATACATGCACAAGAATGTTTATTGCAGCATAGTTCATGATAGCAAAAAGATGGAACCAACCCAGATGCCCAACAACAGAGGAATGGATAGGTAAACTATGGTATATATACTCAATGGAGCACTATGCAATGATGAAGAACAATGAAGATTCCAGGAAACATCTCATAACCCGGTTTCAACTGGAAGACATTATGTTGAGTGAAAGTAGTCAGGGACAAAAGGGCAAATATTGTATGAGACCCCTATGATAAAAACTCAAAAACAGATTTATGCATAGAAGACTCTTTGACAGCTGCAAGGGAGGAGAGGGAGGGAGGGCGAAGCGGGGAGGGTTTAGATTAGATAGTTGGTAGAAATTTGGTTGAGTCAAATCGGTGATAGCACACATTAGAAACAGGAACAATATTAAGTGGACTTCAACATAACCTGAGTACTCCTTCCATCTTAACCCAATATTGCAAGAACAGAGTAGCTGGGGCATGGGGCAGGGGGCAGGGGACAATGCTCTTAGGTGAAATCGAGGCCAATTGGCACAACTAGCGTTTTGCTAAGAGGGCTGTCTGCACCCCACATTGGTGAGTGGTGTCTGAGGTCTTAAAAGCTGCCAAGCTGCCATCTGAGGGCACAGCAAATGGTCCCAACCCAGCAGGAATGGATGCTCACCAAAGACCAAAATGACATGGGGGAAAGACAACCCAGAAGACAGAGAGACCCACATGAGTGGCTGCCTACATCAACTTGGGATTGGAAGAACCTGATAGTGCCCAGCCACCACAAGTGATAGCCGCGATAGAGCTCACAAAATTGAGTCTCACTGGCAACATAAGAATGAAAAGGGGTGCACCCTGAGATCTCCACTAGAAGACCGCAATTGATGGTCCAGTGGCTTCAGGGTTCCCCTGGGAGCATGGCCCCTCGCCCTGATGCTGCCCTTGCCCGTAAATCATAACAAAGATCCACTCTTCGGACAGGAATGGATTGGACTTGGTGATGCGGAGTGACCATATATTGGATGCACTCTATGGTTCTATGCATCTATAGACCTCTGGCTGGAGGAAGGGGAGTGGGTGGAGAGAAGGGGAAAGGAAATTGTTGGGAGGATGAGACATGTATGGAGCAGAGAGGAATAGTGTGCTGTCACTGGGCAGGGAGAGCAGTGGAAGCTGCATACAGGTGGGCATGCAAATTTATATGGGAATGTACACTTTCACTCAGTCATAATAAAACAAAAAAGAAGAATAGATTCGACACATTGAACACTAGTGATTGAAAACCAGATTAGTTATGAAATGACACCAGAACATCATACATGAGGAAAGCAAGAGGTCATTAAAAAGACGGGAAAGGAAGAAAAGACCAAAATGGATATCAGAAGAGACTCTGAAACCTGCTCTTGAACACCAAGTAGCTAAAGTGAGAGGAAGAAATGATCAAGCAAAACAGCTGAATAAAAGATTTCAAGACAGCTGGAGAAGACAAAGTAAAGCATTATAATAACATCTGCAAAGAGCTGGAGATAGAAAACCAAATGGGAGGAACATGTTCTGCATTTCTCAAGTTGAAAGAGCTGAAGAAAAAATTCAAGCCTTGGGTAGCTATAGAGAAGAATTCTACAGGAAAAATATTAAATGACACAAGAAGCATCAAAAGAAGATGGAAGGAATACACAGAGTCACTACACTAAAAAGAATTTTTTTTAACTTTTTAATCATTTCAGGAGGTAGCATGTGATCAGGAGCTGATGGTACTGAAGGTAGAAGTCTAAGCTGCATGGAAGGCACTGGTGAGAAACAAGATCCCAGGAATTGATGGGATATTAATGGAGATGTTTCGACAGACAGATGCAGCCCTGAAAGGGCTCATTTGTCTATGCCAAGAAATCTGGAAGTCAGCTACCTGGCCAACGGACTGAAAGAGATCCATCTTTACACCTATTCCCAAGAAAGGTGAGTTAACCAAGTGTGGAAATTATCAAACGAGACTGGCTGGGAGCTGGGAGCTATGGATGCGGAGTAACGAGCACACAACAGCTCATTACATGATCTTGGTACTTTGGTAAATTTTGAAATTTTCTATAATATTTTTTTTAAACATCTAGTCTTTCCTTCCACAAACGTGATACAGCTGTTCATTTATTGAAGTTTCCTTCTTTTTCTGAAAGCCTTAGATTTTTTCCCTCATAAAATCCTACACATCTTTGTCTGATGCAACAAATTTACTGAAACTCTTTATTAGTTCTAACCATTCTAATAACTTTTCTGTAGAACCTTGGATTTTCTGTGTAGACCATTGGATTCTATCTTAAAGGAAAAAAACAGAATAGAAATTTACTTCTTCTACTTAATACTTACATTTTTACTTTTTGTCTTGTAGCCTGTGAGCTAGAGTCTCCCAGATGACGTGGAACACGATACATATGCACTGCTGTCTCATTCCTGACTTTGGTAAGAATGATGGGTTCTGTTGGCTCATTCGTTCACTCATTCTGGAATGTTTGTTGAGCACCTGCTGTGTTGAGCACCTACTACCTGTATTAGGTGTGACAGATACAACAGGACACAAAACACAAAGATGTCTGTCCTTACACAGCTTACCTTCTCATCGGCAAAGAGCAAAGGGTAACTCAGCTCTGCATCATCGGTCAACTGGATCAGGCCCCTCAGTTGCAAGTATGCTGTCGTTTCTCCCATCTTGGAAAAAGAAAAAGAAATAACCCTCCTCTTGCTTTCAGCTTGGCTGGGCTTGCTTTCATTTCCCTTGCCAGTTAGAGGCCCATTTCTCAGCTTCCTTTTGCAGCTAAGTTCATCTTCAGGGTTGTATGCATACGTCGTCTCCTGTTTCTCTCCTTCAACTTTTCTAAAAAATTCCGTATCCCCATCCGCGCTCCTGTACAGCTGCCATCACAGCTCTTTACTTCGGCTGCATGCACGAACTTCACCTAACAATGTTACTTCTGCTTTAACATCCCAAAGTGTTATTTTTAAGTAAACAACAAGAAAAAAAGAAAGGTACCCAGATCCTTTACACTTATCCTCTTGTTGACCATTTTTGGTGCTCTTCATTTCTTTCCCATAAATACGAGTTTCCATCAAGGATTCCTTCCCTTCAGCCTGGAAGAATCCATCAGCGTTTCTTACAGTATAGTTCTGGGGCTGTCCTTACTGCTGCTGAGTTGATTTCAACTCATAGTGACCTCATGTGGCAGACAACACATGGTTTTGTTGTTGAAAAACACAGTGGAACATAAACCAACTCAATAGTTTGTACATGTACAGTTCTGTGACACCGATGACATTTTTTGAGTAACGCAGCCATTCTCACCCCCCCTTTTCTGTGTTGTCCCTCCCCCAGGGATGTCAACTCACTGTCCCCTAAGCTTCCTACCTAATCTTCCAAGTTGCTGTTGTCAGTGTAATCCTATATAGGTAGATTGTAGAAGGTTCTCCATTCTTTGATCCCTGTTTAGGATTAAGGTAAAATTATCCCTGTAAATTTGTGTTTCTCACAAATCTGGAAAGTTTTTAGACTTTTTTCCTGCCTCACTCTCACTCTTTCCTTCTGGCTTTCCAGCACATTTTTTTATATTGTCCCAGAAGCTTTGGTCATCCTCTTCAATCTCTTTCTCTCTGCTCTTCAGCCTTACTACATTTCTATTGATCTGTCTTCAAGTTTACTGGCTCTTTTGTCATCCCCAAACTATTGCTAAGGCCTTTTCACTTCGGCCACTGTATTTTTCAGTTATAGGATTTCTATCTAGTTTTCTTTTAGAGTTTCAGTTCCTCTGCTGAGATTCCCTTTCTGTTCACTTTCCTCACACACACATATCTGCTTTAAAAAATTTACCTGATAAATCCAACATCTGAGCCATCTTTGCTCAATTTCTAGAGATTTTGCATTTTTCTTAGTTTGGGAACATGTTTTTCTATTTCTTTACATCTTTGATGATTTTAATTGAATACTAGATATTTTGGATCACACATTATAAAAACGATGGATTCTGTAACATTCCTCCAAAGATTACCGATCCTTATTCTAGCAGGCGGTTCAATTGCTGGCGGACCACCTTAAACTCCTGTAGGCTTGCTTTTACACTTGTTAGTGTTACTCTGTAGAGACCCGAGGTGTTTCTCAAGCCTCTCTAACTCGGCAGGGCTCAGCCTTTCAACTTTGTCTCTGATCTGGTTTAGTGTTAGATTTTGTCATGACAGGCCTAGGACACCTACTTATTTAATGTCCAGGCTGTCAGACTCTAGCCTCTTAAGCCAAATCCACCCACCACCTGTTTGTATAAACAAAGTTTATTGGAACATAGCGATGCCCATTCACCCACATGTGTAGATGGCTGCTCTCACATTGCAACAGGAGAGCTGAGTAGCTGTAGCCAACTCAAAAAATGGTCTGAAGGCAGAAAACCACAACACTGAAAATGCTTAATATCTGGTTGTTTAGGAAAACGTTTGCTGACCTTTGGGCTAAGGTCTAGTCTTGACCCTTCTCTGCCATCCTAGTTAGATGCCCAGAGCATTAATGAGATGCTAGGATCCGACTCGACGGCACTTGGCATGGCTAGCGAGGTTTTTCTGCTCCAGCACGGCCAGAACGCCAATGTCACCAGTACTGAGCTTCCTCCAGCCACCCTGGGAAGCCTGGGGTGGTTTCACTGTGTGCATGTGCGGCCCAGCTCTCAAGTCCTGGACTCACGAGGGACTCCCACAGAGATTTCTGGGGCCCCCTCTCTGCACAGCTTGCTCTGCTCCAGTGCCTCTTAGGGTTTGTTGGGCTCAGATCTCTGTCTCTCTCCCCACCTGTGCCATCCCTGGTGTCTCAGGATCCAGCTGTCTGACTGGGCTGAGAAACGGTCCCAAGGCAGAAAACCCGGCCATCGTGGGGCTCGCTCACGAGTGTCTCGTCTCTTGGGGATTGTACCCTTGCACGCCTGACGTCCAGTGCCTGACCACAGCTGACTCACATACTTGACCAGTTTTATAGAGTTGCCTCTGTTTTCCATTTACTCCTTTACGACAGGAAATGAAAGTGCCACATTTTTTGCTTAAACTCATTCCAACTAGGCTTTGACCCTCCATAGTTCACCGGAAAGGAGCCTGGTGGTGCAGTTGTGAAGCATCCCATTGCTATCTGAAAGGTTGGCAGTTTGAACCCACCCAACAGCTCCCTGGATACTGTTCCAATGGGATCACTGTGAGTTCGCTGTCCTAGTCTCCCACACTTGGTCACTATGAGTCTGCGGTTCTGCTCTCCCACATGAGGGTCACTATGACTCCAAATCAACTTAAGAGCAACTAACGGTAACAACATCTCCCCGAAACCTGCCATTGCCGAGGTCACCCACGACCTCAGCGGTGCTAAGTGCGGCGGTTAATTCTCAGTTCCGGTTGTCCTGAATTCACTGGCAGCACCCGACAAGGCCGGCAGTCTGCTCTTCCTTTATAAGCCCCTTGCTGTCGCCTCGCTGCTGACTGCTAGGGACCCGGTCTTGACTTGACTTCAGAAAGGCGCATACAGCTCTCCTCCTTGATTTACTGATGGCTCCTTCTCAGTCGCCTTCATTGCTTCCTCCTCTTCTGCTTGATTTCAGGTTTGATTCTGTTTGAGGTTGGAAGGCCCCAGAGCTCAGTCCTTTTCCTTTGTCTTCTCTATCTGCAATAATTTTCTTGAAACTCTTTTCTAACCTAGTCACTTTACATTTTCTTTAAGCATCCAAGACTTCCTAATGTATATCTCTATCCTATGGTTGAGTCATTTGGTACTATTGTAACAGAAATACCACAAGTGGATGGCTTTAACAAAGGAAAGGTTATTCTGACACGGTGGTAGGCGAAAAGTCTGAATTCAGGGTGCCTGCTCCAAGGGAAGGGTTTCCCCCTTGTCGGCTCTGGAGGAAAGTCCTTGTGTTGCATCAGTCTGTGTTCAGAGAGCATCTTGGTGCAGGAACCTCAGGTCTAAAGGGCATGCTCTTCTCCTGGTGCTTCTTTCTTGATGGTATGAGGTTCCCAACTCTCTGCTTGCTTCCCTTTTATTCCTTATAAGGGATAAAAGGATAAAAGGTGGATAAAAGGATATAAGGGCTAAAAGGATAAAAGGTTGTACAAGCCACACTCCAGGGAAACTCCTTTTACAATGGAGCAGGAAGGTGATGTTAGGAAGGGATTCCTAGTCCCAACCTAATCCTTTTTAACATACAGCTTAGGAATGTCACAAAATGGAGTGCAGTCACACAATACCGGTAATCACGACCCAGCCAAATTTCTACACATATGTTTGGGAAACCCTGGTGGTGTAGTGGGTTAAGTACTACCACTGCTAACCACACGGTCGGCAGTTCAAATCCACCAGGCACTCCTTGAATACCCTGGGGGTCAGTTCTACTCTGGCCCCTAGTGTCACCATGAGTCGGATCCGACTCAATGGCACTTGGCTGGCATGTTTGGGGGGACACAATTCAATCCATGACACACACTTGTCTCCTGAACTCCAGGTAAAAACAAAGCAAAAAGAACAGCAACAAAACCCTTCGCTGTAGAGTCAATTCTCAACTCATGTTGACTCTGTCCCTTACAGAGTAGAATCGGCTCCATAGAATTTTCTTGGCTGTAATCTTTATGCAAGCAAATCAAAAGGGCTTTCTTTCCAGGGTACCACTTAGAGGCTTGGAACTGCAAACCTTTTTAGGTCAGTACAAAGCCCATTTCTCTTGAATCAGTTCCGCAGACCTTTAGGACAGGGTAGAACTGTCTCGTAGGGTTTTCAAGGAACAGTGGGTGTGTTTGAACCGCTGACCCTTTGGTGAGCAGCTGAGCATATAACCATTGTGCCACCACAGCTCCTTTTAGGCTGGTCAGTAGTCCAGTGCAAACTTGTACTGCCCAGGGACCTTGTGGGTCAAATAGGTGTCCCATAATTGACATGGCTGACACTGAACATTTAATATTTCCACCACAACATCTGCTGCACCCAATGTCACCTCCTTCTTGATAGAGGGCAACTCAATTCTCCCAGGTGGTCAGTCCCCAAAACTTGGCAGCTAACCTTAACTGCTGTCTTTCTCTCACCCCTATTTAAAAAAAATGCGCTTGACTTTACCGCCGAAACGCGGCTAGAATCCAACCGTTCTTCACTACTTTCACTGCCACCAACTTTTTCTAGATCATTGAGGTATTTTTTCTAATTGGTTGCCTCCCTTCTACCCTTGTCCCAATACAGGCCACAGTCAATAGAGTGTTCAGAATAACTGTTGAAAATATAAATCAAACTGAGGTACCACTCTGCTGAAAATCATCCAGTGAGTCTCCATTTCTACAGTTACTCATTCTTTTCCTCAAAAAATATTTCTCGAAAGTCTTCTATGGAAGAGGCACCGTTCTTAGGAGCATATGATGTACGAGGGAACAAAACAGTAGAAAGTTCTTCACTTGATGGACTCTAGTGTAGGGAGACGGGTAATTTTTTTTAAATCCCTGATGCACTATGTCACCCAGATAATGCATTTAGTAATTTGGCTGGGTCAGGATTCCCTGCATTCTGTGATTGCCCTCTATTCTGTGATTTTCTTAATGCTGCTAATCCTAATTTCTGCCTGTGGTTAACAGAGTGGATTATGTTAGAGAAGATTAGGGTGGGATTGTAAATCCCTTCCTGAAGTCACCACCCAGCTCCACTGGAGTTTCCCTGGAGTGTGGTTTATACCACCTTTCATTCTTTTATCCTACAAGGGATGAAAAGGAAAGGGATGCAAGCAGAGAGTTGGGAACCTTAGACCATTCAAGAAAGCAGTACCAGGAGAAGAGCGTGTCCTTCAGACCTGAGGTTCCTGCGCCAAGATGCTCCCTGACCAAGGAGATGCAACACAGGACTTTCCTCTAGAGTCGACAGAGGGAAAGCCTTCCCCTGGAGCAGACCTCCTGAATTTGGACTTGTAGACTGCTGGACTGTGTAGGAATAAACTTTCCTTTGTTAAAGACGCACACTCGTGGTATTTCTGATAGAACAGTACCAGATGACTAAAACAGAGTGGCTACACAGAAAAGATACTGAGCAAGGTAGAAAGGATTGGGAGTGTGGGGATCATTTCAAATAATATTGTCAAGAAAGATCTCATCAAGAAGATGAGATCTGAGCAGATTAGAAGGAGATAAGAGGGTGAGCCTGGAGGATTCCTGGAATAACAGACCTCTGTAGAGTTGCTGGAAACCATGGTGGTGTGAAGCGCTATGGCTGTTAATCAAAAGGTTGGCCATTCAAATCCACCAGGTATGCCTTGGAAACTCTATGGGGCAGTACTGCTGTGTCCTCTAGGGTTACTATGGGTCAGAATCGACTCGACAGCAGTGCAGCTATAGGGTTTCTGGAGTCGGAATTGACTGGATGGCAGCAGGTTGGGTTTGGTTTGTAGAAACCCTGGGGAGTGGAGTAGTTAAGAGCCCTGAGCTATGGCCGTTTACTTGAAATTCAGCAGTTGGAATCCACCAGCTGCCCCTTCACAACCCCGTGGGTCAGTTTTACTCTGTCCAGTAGGGTCGGCACGAGCTGGAGCCAACCCAACGGCAGCAGGTCAGAGGGTCAGGCAGAAGGAGGGGCCTGGCTCTACCCTACAGGGTTGCTATGAGTTGGAATAGACTCACTGACAAGGCTTTGTTTTGTTTTGTTTTTTAGGCAGAAGAAACAGACCAAACGAAAAGGCAGCAGCAAGCAGGTCATGGCTGGAAAGGAGGTCCCCAAAACCAAACCCATTGCCGTCAGCCAATTCTGACTCACATGGCCAGGGCAGAACTGCCATCTAGGGTTTCCAAGGAGCAGTTGGTGGGTTTGAACTGCCAGTCTTTTAGTTAGCAGCCAGGCTCTTAATCACTGCACTATGTGGGCTCCGGAAGGGAGACAGCAAGGGTAATGTGGTGGCCAGGTACATCCTAGTGGGGCACACCTTGTAAGGTCTTGTAGGAAATGATACTAGGACTTGGGCTTTTACTCTGAGTAATAGGAGGACTGCCAATTAAGTTCATGAACTCATCCTAGAAAAAGTGCTACATAACTTAATGCTGAATATCACTCTGGTCACCTTCAAAGCCCTCTCCTTGGAAAGCTATGCACCAATGTCAGCGCCTAGTCCACCCTTCAAAGCAATTTTAGAAATCTTTTTCTGGAATGGCCATCAGAGCTATTGCGTTACCCTTGATATTCTTAATGTTATCAAAATATTTACCTTTCAATATTTCTTTTATCTTTGGTTAAACAAAAAAGTCACTGGGGGCCAGATCAGGTCAGTATTTGTTTACTGGCTAAAAACTCCCTCACAGACAACTATACAGTGAAGTCTGAGAACTTGCCATCATCCCACCATGCACAATGGCCATTCCAGAAAGAGTTCCAAAATTGCTCTGAAGGGTGGACTAGGTGCTGGCGTCTATGCATAGGTTCCCAAGTGGAGTACTCCAAAGGTGACTGTGGGGGTATTCAGCAAAGAGATATTTAGTACTTAGAACAATTAAGTTCATGGACTTAATTGTCAGACTTTGTACAGAGTCACTGGAAGAATCCAAAGCAGAGGAATGACAAGATTTCACTTTAAAAGGATTTCTTTAGTTGCAAATCATGTATCTAATAAGGGGTTTGTATCTAGGATATATCAAGAAGTACTACAACTGAATACCAAAAAGACAAATCATTCAAAAATGGGTCAAGAATCTGAATCAACAGTTCTCCAAGGAAGACAGAAACAGGCAAAAAGCGCAAGAAGAGGTACATCATTAGCCATCAGAGAAGTGCAAATCAAAGCCACAGTGAGATACCACTTGACAGCTACTAAGAAGGCTATAACAAAAATGACATTGATAATAATAGATAGATAATAATAGAGTGTCATGGATTGAACTGTGTCCCCCCCAAAATGTGTGTAGCCATTTGGCTGAGCCATCATTCCCAATATTTTGGGATTTTCCTACGCCGTGCATCCTAATCTCTGTCTGTGGCAAGCAGACAGGATGGTTATGTTCAAAGAGGATTAGGGTGGGGCTGCAACATCCTTGCTAAGGAAATGTCCGTGGAGTGTGGCTTGCACCTTTTATTCTTTTATCTTATGTCATGGATTGAATTGTGTCCCCCCAAGCATAGGTGTAGCCATGTGGCCATGATTCCCTGTATTCTATGACTGTCCTCCATTTTGTGATTTTTGCTGTGCTGTATGTTAAAGGATTAGGGTGGGACTTGAAATCCCTTTATAAGATCACCTCCCTGTTCCACTGTAAAGGGAGCTTCCCTGGAGTGTGGTTTGCCCCACCCTTAATCCTTTCATCCTGCAAGAGATACAAGGAAAGGGAAGCAGGCAGAGAATTGGGAACCTCGCACCATCAAGAAAGCTGCACCGGGAGAAAAGCATGTGCTTCAGACCTGAGGTTCCTGCACCAAGATGTTCCCTGGACAAAGACTGATGCAATACAGGACTTTCCTCCAGTGCCAACGAGGGGGAAAGCTTTCCCCTAGAGTGGACATCCTGAATTTGGACTTGTAACCTACCAGACTGTATAAGAATAAACTTTCCTTTGTTAAAGTCATCCACTCTGTAGTATTTCTGTTAGAGCAGCACTAGCTGACTAAAATATCTGACAAAGATAAAAACAAAAGGGAAGCAAGCAGAGAGTTGGAAACCTCACACCACCAAGAAAACAGCACTGGGAGTACAGTATGTCCTTCAGACCCAAGGAACCCAGGCCAAGACGCTCCCTGAACAAAGACTGAAGCAACATAAGGACCTTCCCCCAGAGCTGACAAAGAGGGATACCCTTTCTCTGGAGAGGACACCCTGAATTTGGACTTGTAGCCTGCTCTAATGTGTAAGAACAGGCTTTTCTTTGTTAAAGCCATCCACTCTTGGTATCCCTGCTGGAGCAGTACCAGGTGACTGAGACACAGGTGTCAGCCAGGATGTGGAGAAATTGGAAAACTCACACACTTTTCTGTTGGGACGTAAAATAGTACAGCTGCTGTTGCAAACAATTTACCTATTTCTCAAACAGTTGAATGTAGAGGTACCATCTGGACACATTATTGGGAGCGATCAAGCCCTGGAGAAGAACCTTATGCTTAGTAAAGCAGAGGGTTGCCAAAAAAGAGGACGACCCTCAACCAGACAGACTGACCGAGCGGCTGCAGCGACGGGCTCAGGCATCGCAGCGACGGCGAGGGTGGCGCGGGGTGGGGTCGTGCTCCACTCTGTCACACACGGGATCGCTGTGAGTCGGAACTGACCCGACGGCACCTAGCAACAGCCACCGCTGGACTCGGTAATTTCATTCCTAGTATTTACTCAAACGAAACGAACCTACGTCTATGCAAAAGTTTCTACATCAATGTTTGTAGTAACATTTTTCGTGAGTCAAAAAAGTAGAAACCACCCAAGTGTCCACCAACTGAAAAATGAATAAACAAAATGTAGGCTATCCATATAATAAAATATTATTTAGCAACTAAAAAGAGATGAAGTACTTGTACATGTTATGCCATAGATGAACCTTTAAAAAAACTGCACTAAAAAGTGAAAAAAAGTCAACTGCAAAAGACAACATTACGATTCTGTTTATATGGCACATCCAGAATAGGCAAGTCAGCCGAGACAGACATCAGATTAGAGGCGCCAGGTGCTGGGGGGAGGCTGGAACCGGGACCGACAGATAACAGGTGTGGAGATCTTACGTGGGGGACAGAAACGTTCGGGGATTACATAGTGCTGATTCCTGTGCAACTCTGTGAAGGTACTAACAGCCATTAAACTGTGTGCTTTAAGAGGTTAGACAGTATGGTATGTGTATGACATCTTTTAAGACGCTGTTCCAAAGGGAATCCCTTTAGATGCTGCCCAGAGGCCACACATGAGAGGCAGAGATGGAAGACAGTCTTCCAAGTAAGAGGTTAGCACCCGAATCCAGTTGATGATGGCTGGGCCAGGGGTGGTAGCAGCTGTTCTCGGGTGTTGCTGCGTTGGCTCTGCCTCACACTTCTCCTGTGAACAACAGAGTGAAACGCTGGCGGCTGTGGCACCATCCTCCCGATTGTTGCTGTGTTTAAGTCCATTGTTGCAGCCACTGGGTCAGTCTGTCTCATGGAAGGTCTCTGTCCTTTCTGATGAACCTCTGCTTTACCAAGCACGATGTCCTTCTCTGGGACTGGTCTCTCTTGACAACATGTCCACAGTACGCGAGTCGAAGTTTCACCACCCTTGCTTCTAAGGAGCATGCTGGCAATACTTCCAAGACGGATTTGTTCACGGCATAGTCAACATTCTTAGGCAACACTTTAATTCAAAGACATTAATTCTTCTTTAGTCTTCCTCATTCATTATTCAGCTTTCACATGCATATGAGGTGACTGAAAATACCGTGGCTTAGGTCAGGTGCAGCTTTGTCCTCAAAGTGACATTCTTACTTTTCAACACTTCAAAGAGGCCTTTAAAGACTTTCCCAAGGCAATGAGTCATCTGATTGCTTGACTGCTGCTTCCACGGGCAATGACTGCAGACCCAAGTAAAGTGAAATCCTTGAACACTTTGGTCTTTATCATGACAGTATCAGTCTGGTCATGAGGATTTTTGTTTTGTTGATGTGGACTAACATCATCATGACGGTATCATCATGACGGTATCAGTCTGGTCATGAGGATTTTTGTTTTGTTGATGTGGACTAACAATTAAGTTTTTGAACTCATCCTGGAAGAAAGTGCTACCTACCTCATTGCTGCGTATCACTACAGCCACCTTAGAAGTGCTCCCCTTGGGAAGCCATGCTCTGACGCAGCACCTAGTCCACCCTTCCAAGCAATTTTGGAACTCTGTCCAGAGTGGCCATCAGAGCTGCTCTCATATTACCCTTGATATCCTGAATATCATCAGATGTCTTCCTTTCAATATTTTCTTTATCTTCAGGTAAAGAAAAAAGTTGCTTGGGGACAGATTAGGTGCGCAGGGAGGTTGTTTCAGTACAGCTATTTGTTTACTGGCTAAAAACTCCCTCACAGATACCTGTAAAATTAAGTTCATGAACTTGCCACCTTGCCACCATGTGCACTGGCCATTCCAGAAAGAGTTCCAAAATTGCTGTGAAGAGTGGACTAGGCACTGGCATTGGTGCATAGTTTCCCAAGGGGAGGACTTCGGAGGTGACCTCATTCAGCAATGAGGTATGTAGCACTTAGAACAATTAACTTCACAGACTTAATTATCAGACCTCATATACTGAGATGCAATCCATGCTGAAGGCTGCAGTCTTTGATTCTCATCAGTAAATGTTTTAAGTCCTCTTCACTTTAAGCAAGGTTGTGTCATCTGCATACCACAAGTTGCCAATGCATCTTGCTCCAAACCAGATTGTCATGGATTGAATTGTGTCCCCCCAAAAACATGTGTAGCCATGTGCCTGGGCCATGATTTAATGTAGTCTACAATTGTCCTCCACTTTGTGATTTTCCTATGCTATATGTTAAAGGATTAGGGTGGGACTGTAAATCCCCTCATAAGATCACCTCCCTGCTCCACTGTAAAGAGAGTTTCCCTTGAGTATAGTTTGCACCACCCTTAATCCTTTCACTCTACAAGAGATAAAAGGAAAGGGAAGCAAGAGAGTTGAGGAACCTCACACCACCAAGAAAGAAGCACCCAGAGAAGAGTGCGTCTTTCAGACCTGAGGTTCCTGCACCAAGATGCTCCCTGAACAAATATAGATGCAGCACAAGGACTTTCCTCCAGAGCAAACCAGGGGGAAAACCTTTCCCTGGAGTGGACATCCTGAATTTGACTTGTAGCCTACTGGACTGTGTATGAATGAACCTCCCTCTGTTAAAGCCATCCACCCTGTGGTATTTCTGTTAGAGCTGCCCTAGCTGACTAAAACACCAATGCTGTGTTCTTCTTTATATAGTCCCACTTCTTGACTTATTTGCTCAGCATACACACTGAGTAAGTATGGTGAAAGGATACAGTCCTGTCACACATCCTTCCTGATTTTAAACCCAACAGTATCCCTTTGTTCTATTTCAACAGCTGCCTCCTGATCTGTGTGCAGGTTCTGCATGAGCACAGGGAAGTGTTCTGGACTTCTCTCATTCTTTGCAGTGTTGTTCATGATCTGCTATAATCCCGCACAGCTGAAGGCCATTCACAGTCAATAAAACACAGGTAAACATCTTTCTGGCATTGGCTGCTTTCGTTAAGATCCCTTTGACATCGGCAGAGGTAGACCTAGTTCCACGTCCTCTTCTGAATCCAATTTGAATTTATGGCAGTTTCATGTTGATTGCTGCTACAGCTGTTTCTGAATTGTCTTCAGCAAAACTTTCCTTGTGTATGATATTACAAAATTGCTTTTTTGAACATTTCTCACATTCTGTTGGATCACCTTTCTTTGGAATGTGCACATATATGGCTCTCTTCCACTCTGTTGTCTTCCAAATTTCTTGGTATAACAACGGTATAGTCTCCAGAACACATAAAGAACTCCTAATATCATTAGTCATAAGGGAAAGGCAAGCCCAAGCCACAATGAGGTACATACCACATCACACCCACTAGACAGCTATGATCAGAAAGAACAGAAAACAGAAAGTGTTGCTGAGGATGTGGAGAAACCGGAACCCCCTTCCATGGCTGATGGGGTTGTAAAATGGTGCATCTGCTGTGGAAAACCATTTGGCAGGACTTCAAAAACTTAAAGATAGAACTACCTTAAGACCAAGTAAAAGAGACCCAGTGGTGCAATAGGTAGGTGCTCAGCTGCTAACTGAAAGGTCCGTGATTTGAATCCGGCCACCACTCTGCAGGAGAAAGATGTGGCAGTCAGCTTCCAGAAAGATCACAGCCATGGAAACCCTAAGGGTAGTTCTACTCTGACCTACAGACTCTGTGGGTTGGAATTGACAGCAATAGGTTTGTCTTCTTTGTTTTATGACCCAGTAATTCCACTTATAGGTACACAAGGTCCAACAATTAAGTCCATGAACTTGATTGTTCTAAGTGCTACATACCTCATTACTGAATATCACTGTGGTCATTTTCAAAGTACTCCCCTTGGGAAGCTAGGCACCGATGTCAACACCTAGTCCACTCTTTAAAGCAATTTTGGAACTATTTTTAAAATGGCTACTGCACACAGTGGCATGGTGCCAAGTTCACAAACTTAACTGTCTAGTTGTCTGTGAGGGAGTTTTTAGCCAGTAAACAAAGCTGTATTGGAACACCCTCACTACTCACCTGACCTGCCCCCAATGACTTTTTTCTTTACCCAAAGATAAAAGAAATATTCAAAGGAAGACATTTTGATGACATTTAGGACATAAAGGGTAATATGACAACAGAGCTCTGATGGCCATTGTAGAAAGATTTTCAAAACTGCATGGAAGAGTGAACGAGGTGCTGGCATTGGTGCCTAGCTTCCCAAAGGGAGGACTGGGAAGGTAACCGTCAGGATACTCAGCAGTGAGGTAGGCAGCATTTTCTCTAGGGTGAAAATATAACACTAAAATGAAACAAATCAGTCACAAGAGCACAAACATTGTACAAACCCACTTACAAGAAGTATCCAGAGCAGGCAAATGTGTAGAGACCAAAGTTTCTCGGTGGCTCCTGGGGTCTAGTAACCACTGATTGCCTTTCCAATGCCAAGCACAAGGGCTCCAAGTTTGCTGGGATCCGGCAGGGACAGCAGGTGAGGGACACACATTTATTGACGGTCACTGAGTTTCTGCCGGGAGCCAGCCCCAGCATCTTTTCAGGGTCACGCACGGAAGTAGGGAGAGGCGCGGCGGGAAAAAGAATTAAGAGAGACAGGAAAGAGTTAGTTTTCCGGTTCATGGCAGCCCAACCCAGAGAGCAACAGAGGGAGCTGTCTGTCTTTATTGTTTTTATAGTCAAAGTGACGTGAATTTTACCCTGCCCACTGACCACACAATCTATTGGCTAATTTGAAACCAAAACCTCATGGTCTTGAGGTGATGTAATTTTTACCCTGCCCCCCCACCACTTGAGCTATTAGCTAACCGAAACCTTGTGATCCTTTTAATTGTCAAGGCTTTCTAGATAATGGCCTGAGGCAAGTGTGTAATCGACAGTGAAAACAAAGTTATGCCTCGAGCTCAATCAGCCCTACTTATACCTCAAGGTTAAAAGGTACATGAGGAAGGGTCTAAAGTTTATGATCTCTATTTGTTCCTACTTTGCTCTTTATTTTATCTCCTCCTGCGGGGACAGTAAACATCTACCGTCCCCCACCCTATGTCTTTCTTAAGCTGTTCTAAAAAGGATAATTCCTTTCACATGGGTGGGGATGTGCAGTTGGAGGAAGTCATCAGGGCTGGGTGTTCCTGGGCTCAGCGTTTATCCTTGTGTAGGGAGATGAGGGGGTATTTTGGGGGAGAGTTTAATTGGGGTGAAAAAATATACAGCCAGAAATATGTCAGGGGTGAGCAGCTGGGAGAAGTCAGCAGGGGTTGGGCCACCCTCGCTGCTCTCAAGCTGGCTGTGTTAGAAATAATTCCTCTGAGCTCTTTTCCCCATAAATTCCTGTACAGGTTTTCCCGATATTATTTCATAAACCAAGGGGGTAGTAAAGGGCCCCTCTCAGAAGGCATCTCCCCTGATCCTTGTGCCAGGAGAGGAAGGGGTATCTTTTTGAAGAAAATTTGATTAGGAAGCCAAATAATATCAAGGGCAGTAGGCTAGAAAACATGTCACAGGTGAGATGCTTCAGCCCGTCATTTACAGGGGTTCGTGACTTTGTCTACAAAGCTGATGGCGGACCTCCGCAAGTTTCTGTTCATTGTAGTGGAAAAATCTGGAAATGGACAGTGGTGATAATTGCACAATGTGGTGAAAGCAATTAATGTCACTGAACTGTACCTGTAAGAAATGTTGAAATGGCAAATGTTTCATTATACACATTTTTATCACGATAATAATACAAAAAAAGAATTAATGAGTGGATGCAAGCAAGGCTCTAGACAGGTGGGAAATACTCAATAAAGGCTATTATAGAGAAGAAGAAAACAGTCCAACACTAAAATAAAAATAAAGAAGAAAATAAAGAGCAGAAACTAATGAAAGAGAAAGCAGAAATACAACAGAGAAAATCAATGAAACTCAAAGCTGGCTTTGCTTTTTGAAAATATCAATAAATTGTTATCAATTTTATATATACCTCAGGAAGAGAGGAAGACAATTTTCAATATCAGAAATGAAAGCAGTGATGCCATACACATCCTGGAGGGAAGGAGAGTAAAAGAACATTGTGAGCAATTCCAGGCCAACAAATCTAAAAACATAGATGAAATGAGAACAAAATGACTTGACGGGCACAAGTTACTAAAGCTCACTCAAGAAAAAATAGGTTTAATTTTTAATTTGATTCTATTAAAGATATTACATTTGTGGTTAAAAACCTTCCAAGAAAGAAAACTCTAGCCCCAGGTGGTCTCACTGATGAATCTGACCATAATTTAAGGAAAAAAGAAAACTAACTACACAAGGTTTTCCAGACAACAGAAGAAGAGGGAGCACTTGATAACTCACTTTAGGAGGCCCCCAGTAGCCCACACCAAAATCCGAGATCCTGCGATAGGACTCCAGACCAGCATGACTAGCGAACAGTTCACCCCAGGAGCGGCAGCCTCGGGAGCAGGAGGAGGCAAGGCCGGGGCTCTCTGTGCAGCCTTGGAGGGAGTGGGCCCTGCCAACACCCTGGCGACAGGCTCCTGGCCTTCAGCCCCATGAGACGGCAGGTTCTGCTGGTTTGAGTCCGTGGTGATGTGTCACGATAGCTCCGGAAGCTAACCCCCTAGTAGAGAAAAACCTTATGGCTGCTTCTTTTGATCCAGAAAAAGCATCTGACACAATTTAACACTCACAGAAGTTGAAGAAGATGAACAGAAACAAACCCAACAATTCCCAGTAACTAGAACAGAAGGCAGCTTCTCCAATTTAACAACTGGCAGCAACAGAAAACCTACAGCTAATGCCACACTTCTGTGAGGCGGAAGCCCTTCTCACTTCGACTGGGGACAGGCAGAGGTGTCCACTCTGACCAGGTGTATCGAACACTGTGATAGAAACACATCCAGTGCAAGAAAGCAATACTGGGAGAGAAAATACAGACAGACTAGAAAGGAATGAGTAAGACTATCTTTATTCAAAGTTGACATTATTGTTTCTGAGTAAAATCTTAAGGAATCTAGAAAAAAGTCCTAGAATTAATTTGTCAAGTTCAGAGATATAAGGTCAATACATGAAAATAGCGTTTCTATATACTAGCAACAACAAAAAAAAGGAGATTGACATTAAAAAAACAGTAACTTTTAAGATAGTTTCAAAACAATAAAATATTGTGGGAGACATTTAACAAAAGGTGTGCAAGACCTGTTCTTGTAAACAGTAAAGTATTTCTGGAAAAAAAATTAAACCCTAAATAAATAAGGAGAAATACCATGCTCAAGAATTGGAAGACTCAATATTGTTAACGTATTTATTTTTCCCAAATTGACCTATAAATTCAGTACAATCTTAATTGAAATCTCAGTGCCTTTTTTGAAAAAAATTCACTAAGAAAATTCATATGTAAAAGTAAGACGCCTAAAAGTATCAAAAGATTTCTCTGGCTTCACACGGAGAAGAGATTAGAAGGACCAAACAGGGAGTAGGAAGGCCAATTAGGGGCCTCTGCTAGTGGCCGGGTGACAGACGCCATGCAGACGGAGGAAAACAGGTCTTTTTAGTTTATTTTTATTGTGATTAAGTGGAAGTTTACAATCCAAGTCAATTTGTCAAATAACACACTGAGCATCTGCATCTATGCAACTCTGTCTACTCTCCTCACCCGTGACAGCACGCTTGTCCTTTCCACTCTTTCCCTCCACTGTCCACTCACCCAACACCTGTCCCCTCCTCTCTACCCTCTCCTCTCCCCTCTAGAAAGAAACCAGTAGGGCAGCCTCATAGGTATATTAAACCATAAAGTACACCCATCACCTGCATCGCTCTGTGCCCAATGGTCCAGTCCAATCTCTGCCTGAACTGTTGGCTTCAGTACTGATTGCATCTCCAGGCTTTGGTCCAGGGGCCACATTCTCAGGGGCTCCTCCAGGTTGTCAGATCATCAAGTCTGGTCTTTTAATAGAATCCTAGTTACCTTTTTTTTAAAAACAAACAACAAACCAAAAAGAAACTGTACTTAAGAACAAACTACTTTCTCATTAACCAGTTAGTACACGTGTTGTCTTGTTAGGGTCCGTGATTTTCAAGATGCGACACTGTTACTTTAAGGGTTAAATTTTATTAAAAAATATGCCCAATAGGAAAAATACTGGTGCACCAGGGACGCACCCCAAGCTACACAGAGCAGGGGGCGACCCGGAGTTTCCTCAGCGCCCAGTATTTAAGTCGCGAGATTGCAAAGTAGGGAGGGTGAACTGACCTTTACATTCATTGGTTAACTCCTATTAGTTGTAAAATGTGGTCAAGGTCTAGGGGTCACTTGCAGGCTGTCACTTGCAAGGTTGCTCCCAGGCTTGTCTTGTGACAGGGTTTTGTAAGACAAAGGTAAGATTATTCAATGGTATTTTCTGCTATTAAGTTGTTTCCTGGGGCTTTCTTCAATACCTCCAATTTTTACCGGGCCCTTCCTCATTTCAACATTCCCCCCTTGAGTTCTTATTCCAGAGTCAAATCTTAGACTCTGAGTGGGTGCCAGGCTGATCAAGGTCCTGGCTGGTCAGGGGGTGGTAGGTCTGGTGTTGGGGTTGATGTTTTAGGACCAGGAGCTGGCTAGTTTTTCTCTTAAGTAATTTAGAATGTAGGGACCCACAGTTTTAAAGTTAAGGTGAAGAGGACAAGTGGTCCTGTTAACGCAGTGACAAGGGTGGTCAGCCACGGAGACCAGGAGAACAGAGACTCAACTGATCCTAATGAGGTCCCCTATTTTCCCTGATCCCGGGTGCATTGGTTTCACAGCCCCATGTATAACGGAAATAATCATTTGTTCCTCCATATGATCCATAGACATTAGCCCTGGGACAGACGTAAAATCGTTTCTTAGCCAGTTGTTGCATGAGGCAGTTAGTAGCACACCCCGACCCATCAGCATGTATACATCCCAAAGTATTTATGAGTGTTCGTGTGGACAAACCGGGTATGGGTCTTTCTTAAGCTGTGAGCCTATAGAACCCCCCACAAGGTCACATGAATCAAGGTGAAAAACTGGTGAAGTCACCTCGGGAGGGCCAGTTAGGGTCAGTTCTTGAACTTGCCGGCCGAGGTTTCTTGGAGTCGCCTCAGGGCCAGTATGTTGTCTCACCTTCCATTGAAGGTAGATGGGAGTGACAGACCCAGGGCCGGATCCTGTCAACCTTGACGGCAGTGGGGGTTGTCAGGATTACTGTGTAGGGTCCTTTCCAATGGGGCTCCAAAGTCTCCTTTTGGTGTCTCAGGACCCAGACTAGACCACCGGCTGAAACTGATGTGGCTTTACAGGAGGGAGATCGTGGAGGCGTCTCAACAAGGGGAAAAGCAGATCTTGAGTTTTCTGCAGGGCCTGGAGGGACTTAAGCAGGTCATGATTAGAAATTTCAGCAAGTATGTCATCCCTTGGTTTAGGGCAGAGGGGTGTGGCCTCCCGAAAACAATTTCACGGGGCATAAGGCCTTGAGGGTAGGGAGAATTACACAGACGCATTAAGGCAAAGGGAAGCAGGTCCGTCCAGTCACCGCCAGTTTCTAGGGTCAATTTGGTTAAGGTCTCGTCAAGGGTCTGGTTAATCCTCTCTACCTGTCCTGAACTCTGGGGGTGATAGGCACAATGTAGTTTCCAATTAATCCCCAGAACAGATGTTACTCCCTGAGAGACTATGGCCACAAAGGCAGGGCCATTGTCTGATCCTAGCATCAACAGAACCCCAAACCTAGGTATGACTTCTTCCAGGAGTTTTTTTTTTTTGAAACTACTTGTGCTGTCTCTCTCCCAGAGAACGTGTCTATGAAAACTAAAAGGTACTTATATCCGTATCTGCTGGGCTTAATTTCAGTGAAGTCCAGTTCTCAATGTACTGCAGGCATAGTGCCTCTTTCTCTCTTACCTTGGTGGGCCTTACCGGAGCTGCTTGCATTAGTGGCCTGGCAGGCTTGGCAGGTGTGCGTTATTCCTTTAGCCAACCAGGGTAGCTAGGGTATATAGTGCCGTGGAGATAGAAGTTCTTGGATTTTGTTGCTCCCAGATGGGTGGTCTGGTGGATCTGGCGGACGAGCTTCTCTTCCAATTTTTGAGGGAGAATGGGGAGCCCTCCCGAAGTATTGTGTCATCCTTTCTTCTCTTCTAGGTGGGCTCCTCGGGAAGGGTTGGCTCGGGGAGCTGGATAGAACTGATCTCCAGGAGGCTGAGGGCAGCTTCCTTAGCTGCTCGGTTGGCTAGGTTATTGCCTCGGGCTTCCATTGTTTCAGCCCGATGATGTGGTAGGCATCTCGTAGCCACTGGTCACGGGCATTGTGCGTCTGGGGCACAGTGAGGGGTGGTGAGTCAGGGGACAGGCTGGCGTCATCTGAGAGGCCGGATCTGGTGGGTACAAGGGCAGATCCTGGCACAGGCTCAGGTCCTGGCACAGGTGCTTATAGTCCTGGATTGACTCATACAGACCTCACAGCTGGCACAGCAGCGACATGTCCAGTTCTCGTAGTCCGACCTGTAGGCAACATCTCCTTGTACAGCACCGCTAATGTAGTGTCAAGATTGACTGGGCAGTGTGGAGCAGCGGGGCCGGCGACGGGGCCCGCGTTGGCAATGCCAGCGCTGTGGCAGGGTCTGTCCAGAACTCGGGCTGTGTGGCTCAGCTCGTCATGGGTGCGGCTGTGCTGGCTGTAGACACGCTCCAGCTCCCGCCACGAGCCCCCGCTGGCATTGAGAAGGCCGCTGAGGCCGCGCAGCAGGGGCAGGCACCCGGCCAGCGCAGCCTCCGCTGAGGGCAGTCTGTTGCACTGATGTTCCTGATCGTCGGCTACCACCGCTGCCCCTGTGTACCTGGTGCCATCCCTGATAAAACTGCTCCCATCAGTGAACAGAGTGAGATCAGGGTCCCGCAAGGGAACGTCCGTAAGATCTTGGCGAAGTCCATGCTGTTGGCTAAGCACCTCAGTGCAGTCATGCGGTTCGGCCTCCAGGTCCAGATCAGGCAACAGTGTTGCTGGGTTGAAGGCTGAGCTAGAAGCAAACACAACTCGGGGCTGATCTAGTAATAAAGACTGGTAGTGGGTTAGCCGGGCATTGGAAATCCATTTATGAGGTGGGCTACGCAGGACTCCCTCGATGGCATGGGGGGTAGTGATGGTCAGGGGCTGTCCCATAGTCAGTTTATCAGAGTCTTTTACTAGTTGAGCGGTGGCTGCAACAATTCTAAGGCACCTTGGCCATCCTGAGGCCACTGGGTCTAGCTGTTTAGACAGACAGGCCACCGACCTTTTCCATGGGCCGAGTGTCTGAGTAAGGACTCCCTGGGCTATTCTTTTATTTTAATGCCAATGCTGGTGCCTCCAGGAGCGACTTCTTTATAGTCTGGAAAACCTGTTGTTTCTTTAGTCCATATAAAATTCTTTTCCTTTCCTCGGGTCAGCTCGTATAGGGGGTGCATTATCTCTGCAAATCCTGGGATCCAGGGTTGGCAGAACCCAGCAGATCCCAGGAACTCCCTCACCTGCCGCGGCGTACACGGGGTGGGAATCCCAAGGATAATCTGTTTTCTTGCTTTGAATAGGGAGTATTGTCCCCCCTTGAATTGGAAACTCAAGTAAGTCGCCTCCTGGACATAGACCTGTGTCTTTTTAGCAGAGACTCGATATCCCAATTTCTCCAAGAGAGTTAACAGGGACTTGGTGTCCTTTAAACAAGTGTCTTCATCGGGTGCCCCGAGTAGTAAGTCATCTACATATTGTAGAAGGGAAATGTCAGGCCACTGATACCTGTACTCACGTAAGTCCTGATGAAGGGCCTCAAAGATGGTGGGAGAGTTCTTGAACCCATGTGGCAGGCAGTCCAGGTCAGCTGCCCGCTGGAGCCATCTTCTGGGTCCTGCCATTCGAAGGTGAAGAGGGGCTGACTCTGCGGGCTCAGAGGTTTACTGAAGAATGCATCCTTTAAATCCAGCACTGAATACATCCGGTGTTCTGGTGACAGAGAGCTCAGGAGAGTGTACAGGTTAGGACTGGTCTGGAGTCCAGCCCTCCTGCCTTCCTCACCGGCAGGAGAGGAGTATTCCAGGACGACTGGCAGGGCACCAGTATTCCATGTTTTCTGAGTCTTTGAATGTGGGCCCTGATCCCTCTCTTCACTTCTGGCACAATGGGGTACTGTGGCACCTGAATCAGGCTGGCAGATGGTTTTAAAGTCACTATAACCAGTGGTGGGTGTTTGGCCAGCCCTGGGGAGTTGTTTTCAGCCCAAACCTGAGGAATCTCTTTGATCAATTGATTCACTGATATCACGAGGATAGAGCAGGGGCCCCTGTCAGAACCATCATAAAATCTGTATTCTTCCTCTAAAGGGGCTATCACATTGACTTGGGGTATCAGGTAAGCATGATCCCCAGCGAAGCAGATAGTCACCTGCATTTTTGATAACAAGTCTCTTCCAAGTAAAGAGTACGGGCATTCAGACATTACTATAAAGGAGAGAGAAACAGTCTTAGCTCCCAGATCGTTCGTCAGTTCATGAGTAGGCATTAACCCCAGTAGCTCCTCGTGCTAGGGTTTTGGTTTCAGTTACAGGTCCTAGGGGTTCAATTAGAACTGAGTTGCTAGCCCTGGTGTTGACCATGAATTCTACTGGCTGTCCCCCTATTTTTAAGATTACCCTGGGCTTGGGGGCGGGCCTGGTGAGCCCTGACGCCCTCAGGCCTCTAGGTTAAGAACCTTCGGAGGGAGCTTTCTTTAGGGGCACTCACCCTTCCAATGTCCAATTTCCTTGTAGTAGCACACTGGTTTCTCTGCAGGGGAGGCTTTCCTGGCTTCCTCGTCTGATCTGGTTTCTTCTCCCAAGGGCGCAGCGGCGTGTGGCCCTGGGCTTCTGCCAGGAGGATTCTGCTTACCTTTTTGGTTTGTTTGTCTTCTGGTAGTTCGCGGTTCAGCTCAGATAGATTCTTTCCCTCGAATCCTTCTATTTTTTGTATTTTTTTCTTTTGATGTCAGGGCTGACTGTCCCACGAAGGCTATGTTAATGGCCCGTTGATTTTTGGGAGACTCAGGGTCAATGGGAGTATCTGTGCGGTATGTCTCCATCAGTCATTCCAGAAAGGCTGCTGGGGATTCTGAGGGTTCCTGAATTACCTGTGTTAACTTTAGACAAATTTGTGGGGCACCCAGCAGTGGCCCAGAGACCCCCCCATAAGAATCTGGCGGTAGACAGTTAGGCGCTGCTTACTTGCAGTGGTGTTTGGGTCCCAATTTGGGCGGGTCAGGGGAAAAGCGTGGTTAATCTCATCTAAACCACGAGTAAAGTTTCCATCATCTTGTGGCACGTGTTTTCTGGCTAGGGAAACAATGTTAGTCCTCTCCTCAGTGGTAAAGAGGGCTTGGAGAAGTTGCTGTATGTCTTCCCAAGTGGGGCTGGTGTGTTACAAAGATGGTTTCTAAGAGATATATCAAGGTTTGAGGTTTTTCAGAAAAAGGGGGATTCAGCATTTTCCAATTGTAAAGATCAGAGGTTGCAGAAGGAGTATAGACCAAGAAGGGGGTCCCAGCCTCAGTCATGTGCCCTATAGCTCGCAAGGGGAAAATATGAGGGAGGCTTCTATAAGTGGTTTAAAAGATCGACCTGAGCGGGTATGGGCTGGGCTCTGGAGACCAGAGGAAGGTGGTGCTGCAGAAGTGGCGGGGGTCCGGGGAGCAGTCGGGACTGGAGGGTCTGCAGGGACCCTATACAGGCCATGGAGACTGGCTTTGGCTCCCTCAGCCCCGGTGGCGGCAGGAGGAGAAACGGGAACAGGGGGGTAGGGAAGTGGGAGACTCAGTCAGAGGAATCAGACGGAGGAAGGGAAGCTGGCGGGGGTTTTGAGGAGCCCTGAGCCGCCAGGGTTGTAGGAGGTTGTTTAGGGGGGACATAGGGTTGCAGCCACATAGGTGGCCTCCTGAGGAGGTCTTGCCAAGCAACAATGTATGGCATTTGGTCAGGGTGACCCGGATCGCCAAAGATGACCTGAAAAACAGAGTGGGTTTGTTTTAATGTCTAGGGATCCCGTGGGTGGCCATCCAGTACCAAAAGCCGGCCATTCCAGATTACAAAGTGTGCAAAGTTTTCCTGATCACACCTTGCTGAAGTCTTGGGCTCGTTTCTGGAAATCTGAAAGTGGTTAAGGAATAGGTCTAGGGGTGTTACAGAGTGAGAAGTGGTGGCAAAAGTAACAATCAGGACAAACAACACAATCAAACAGACAACGGAACAGACACAGACCGGTCACGGAAGAAACAAAACAAAAACCAGATGCGGGATTTACAGGCCGCAGAACCAAAAAAGGAACCAGCGGTGCCCGCCCAGATGGAGAGCTGAGGCGTCCCCCAGCCTCCGACTCAAGAGAGCAGTTCTGCGTCCAGATTCTCTCTTAGTGAGTCCCAGAACCACAGCTCGAGCACAGACAGACAATATCCAGACTCACCGGTGAGGTCCAAACCAGATCGGCCGGCCGCGGAGGTTGCTCTTGAAATCCCGGACGAGCCCCCAAATGTTAGGGTCCGTGATTTTCAAGATGCGACACTGTTACTTTAAGGGTTAAATTTTATTTAAAAATATGCCCAATAGGAAAAATACTGGTGCACCAGGGATGCACCCCAAGCTACACAGAGCAGGGGGCGACCCGGAGTTTCCTCAGCGCCCAGTATTTAAGTCGTGAGATTGCAAAGTAGGGAGGGTGAACTGACCTTTACATTCATTGGTTAACTCCTATTAGTTGTAAAATGTGGTCAAGGTCTAGGGGTCACTTGCAGGCTGTCACTTGCAAGGTTGCTCCCAGGCTTGTCTTGTGACAGGGTTTTGTAAGACAAAGGTAAGATTATTCAATGGTATTTTCTGCTATTAAGTTGTTTCCTGGGGCTTTCTTCAATACCTCCAATTTTTACCGGGCCCTTCCTCATTTCAACAGTCTTATGACATGGGTTAACAACTCCACAGCAGGTCAACCCTCTACTTCTTCCACCCTGGGCTCCTTATCACCAGCTCTCCTGTCTCCACTCGCCTTGCCGTCCTTCCCCCTGCACTCGCGTGCCCCTTTTGTCTCCTTTGGTTTCATAGGCCTGTCCAGTCTTTGGCTGAACGGTGAGCCTCAGGGACGACTTTATTACCAAGCTGAAATGGGGTCTAGGGGCCACATTGTCCGAGCTTCTCCAGTCTCCAGCAGGCCAGCAAGTCTGATTTTTCTTTCTGAGTTATAATGTTGTTCTACATTTGCTCCCAGCTCTGTCTGGGACCCACTGCTGTGACCCTTATCAGAGCAGTCAGTGGCAGCTGGACACCTTCTGGTTGTACTGGACTCAGTCTGGTGGAGGCTGTGGTATATGGGGGCCATTCATCATTTAGCTTAATCTCCAGTAGGCTACATGTCCAAGTTCAGGATATCTACACCAGAGGAAGTGTTTCCTCCCCATCGGCTCTGGAGGAAAGTCCTGTGTGGCATCTTGGCACAGGAACCTCAAGTCTGAAGGATGCACTCTTCTCCTGGTGCTGCTTGCTTGATGGTGTCAGGTTCCCAATTCTCTGCTTGCTTCTCTTTCCTTGTATCTCTTTTAGGATGTAAGGATTAAGGGTGGGGCAACCATGCTCCAGGGAAAATCCCTTTGCAGTGGAGCAGGGAGGTGATCCTATGAAGGGATTTACAGTCCCACCCTAATTCTTTCACATACAGCACAGGAAAATCACAAAATGGAGGACAATCACAAAATACCGGGAGCCATGGCCTAGCCACAAGGCTACACCTATTTTTGGGGGGACATAATTTGACCCATGATACCTTGTTTCTTAGTTTTTCTTCATTTTTTTTTCCTTGCTCCTGATGGGATAAGACCAGTCAAGTGTCCTGGATGGCCACTCACAGGCTTTTAAGTCCCCAGATGCTGCACACAATGTAGAATGTAGAATATTTCCTTTATAATTATGTTATGTCAATGGAGTTAGATGTCCCTGAGATCGGGGTCCCCACAGCCCTCAGCCTAGCAATTGGTTTCCTCAGGGAGTTGAATATGTCTATGGAGCTTCCAAGAAACCCTGGTGGCACAGTGGTTAAGTGCTATGGCTGCTAACCAAAAGGTCAGCAGTTCGAATCCACCAGGTGCTCCTTGGAAACTCTGTGGGGCAGTTCTACTCTGTCCTATAGAGTCAATACGAGTGGGAATCGACTCGAAGCCAGTGGGTGTGGTTTAGGTTTGCAGGAGCTTCACGGTCTTGCTTTGGACCAGCTGTGCTCGTTCCCCCAGTACTGTGTACTGTCCTACCTGTCCTCAAGGTCACTGCTTGTCTAGTGTCTGTTTAGTGTTTGCCTGTCTGCGTCCCTGCCCTCCACTGTAAAAACTCATGAAAAGGATTACCTATAAAGAGATTGTTTTTGTTTATGGATAAACTTTTTCAGGAGTTTTAATAGTAGTGGTCTTAGGCAATTTTTTTTTTGTGATCACCTTATTTCACTCAGCATAATGCCTTCCAGTTTCCCCCATGTAATGAAATGCCTCACAGATTTGTCATTGTTCTTTATTATCGCATAATACTGCCTTTTGTGTACACACTACAGTTTGTTTATCCATTCATCTGTTGATGGGCATTTAGGTTGCTTCCACCTTTATGCCATTGTAGGGAAACAGGTAGTTTTAAGAGATATTGAGAAGATAAAGATCAATGTTTTTGAAGATCGAATATTGAGCAAGGGGATCAAGAATGAATCTCAAATTTCTGATTTGGTAAACTGTGTGGATCCTGGGGATACTCATCACGATGTGGAACACGGGAAAAGTAGCTTTGAGAGAAGATATAATGATATCAGTTCAGGACATGATAAGGTAAAGGATTCTTTCAACTAAATAAAAGGACCTATTCAGCTGGCAGCTGCTGGTATAGGAGTTAGCTCTGGACTCGAGTTTTCAGCCAATAGAGGACAGCTGAAGACAAGTGTGGATGAAATAGCCCAAGCAGTCACAGAGTGAGAAGAACGAGGAGCCCAGGACTAAGCCACGAGAGTGTTCCAAGCATGTGAGGGTGAGCTGGATGGGGATGAGGAAGACTAGGGAAGCCAGTCTGCAGGCTACTGGTTTAGTCTCGTCCCCTCTGTGATAACTTAGGCTTCTGTAGAGTAAGTGAAGGTAGAGAGATCTGAACATATTCCAATTATTTTTAAGACTTTATTCAGGTACAGAACAGTTGTTCCTATGTATCAGCCTTTGCACAGATCGCAACTGCAAACTCTGGATAAAACGAAACAGAAAAACGAAAACAGAGCCCAGTTACCTGTAGGAAATGCAGAGAGACCAAACGCAATACTGCCAGGGCCTCAACCCAAGAAAGAAGAGACGCCCTAGATGTTTCACATTTTGTACGGGTTCTAGCCTGGGGGAAAGATACAGCGACTGCCACTCTGTGTGGCTAAACCTCCAGCAGAAAACTCACTGTCTTACCTGATTAAAGAGTCAGAGGACAGCTTGTGATAACCATCTCTGCTAGAAAGTAAGGAGGAAAACCTGGAAAGAACAGAGTCACATATGGGCACTACCTCTGGTTGACACATGAACAATGTGTGCACACGGCAGATTCCAGGCTAGGGATTAAAAAGCAGAAATTAATTTTCTGCTGCTGCCCAGTGTAGGCAAGACAGAATTCGCAAATTGAGATAAGCCAAGTTATGTGTCTCCTTAAAAAAAAAGCCACCTTTTGGAGGAACATAATGGAATTCAGAGTCTCTGCAATATATCTCTCACAATGTTGAGTATACAATGCAATGTTACTAGACACACACACTGCCTCTTACATACTTGGGACATGTTAGCCGGAGAGACTTGTCCTTGGAGAAGGACATATCATGCTTGGTAGAGGGTCAGCAAAAAAGAGGAAGACTCAAAACAAGACGGATTGACACGGTGGCTGAACAATGAAAACAATTGTGGGCACGGCACAGGACTGGGCAGTGTTTCGTTCTGCTGTTCATAGGGTCGCTGTGAGTCAGAACCGACTTGACGGCACCTAACAACAAACAACAGATATCCAAAGGTACAGAAAAGTGTGACCCACTGTAGAAAAGATGATCAATGGAGACTGACCCCAAAATAAAAAATTATTGGACTTATCAAAGATTTTTAAAAAGCAATTATTAATATACACATATATATATTACTCTGTGTGTGTTCCATCAAGTTGATTCTGACTCACAGTGATCTTATAGGACAAAGTACAACTGCCCTACAGGGTTTCCTGGGCTACAATCTTTATGGGAGCAGATGGCCAGGTTTTTTCTTCCACAGAGCTGCTGGTGGGTTTGAACTGCTGACCTTTCAGTCAGTAGCTGAATGCTTAACCACTTTGCTACCAGGGCTGCAAAGGAATTAAAAAAACTGAACCAAAGTCTCTGCCACCAAGTTAATTCTGACTCATAGCAACCCTATAGGACAGAGTAGAACTGCCCCATAGAATTTCCAAGGAGCATGTGGTGGATTTGAACTGTCAACCTTTTGGTTAGCAGCCACAGGACTTAACTACTCACTACCAGGGTTTCCCACTTATGGGCAAAGGTGCGATAATGAAAACAGAGATTAAACAAAAGTTGACAAGTAACATGGAAACCCCATCCTTCTCTCTCCGTTCAGGATTCCTGATTGTGGCAGCCAGGCTTACATTCGATAGACAGGAGATAAGAAAGGCTTCTCTGGGAAATCTGACCAGCCCGAGATAAAATACAACATGGTCACAGCTGGATTCTGTTTGGACAGTCCTAGCCAGAGCAACAATAAACACATCTAGGTCTTCACACGTGCAGATCTTCCAGTCTACGTTTTTAGAAGATAATCAGACATTTGAGAAAATCATTTCATAACAGCACCAGCCAAAAAAAAAAAAGACTCACCACCACTAACAACAAAAAGATAAAACAAAACAGGAAAGAAAAGCAAAAGCAAACAAATCCAGAAGAATAATGCGGAGGAAATACAGACAATGGAGGGAGAAGAAAACTTTTAAATTTAAAAAGTATATATCTTCAGAGAGAGAAGAGAAAACAGCATGTGAAATGAAGAGATTGCATTAAAAAAGTAGCATTTGAAGAATATAAAAGAGTTTTTAGAAACTGAAAATTTGATTATAGAAACAATTTTAAATGGAAGAACTGGAAGAAAAAATACAACAAAAAAAAAAAAAGGAAAAGCTAAGCTAACTAGAGGACTCATGTAATAAGTCCAATATAAAACCAACCAGCACCCCAGAAGGAAAGCCCAGAGAAAGTGGAAGACATAAAATCACCCAAGAAATAACTCAAGAAAATTTCCCAGGATGATGGACATGAATTACCAAGAGGACTGTTATGAATTGAATTGTGTCCCTCCAAAATTGTGTGTAACCATTTGGCTTGGCCATGAGTCCCATTACTATGGTGGTGTTCTCCATTTTGTGGTTTCCCTATGTTGTAAATCCTAAACCAGTGGTTAATAAGGCAAGATTGGATTACGTTAAAGAAGATTAGGGTGGGACTGTAACACCCTTACCAAGGGAGTTTCCCTGGAGTGTGGCTTGTACCATCTTTTATCCTACAAGGGACAAAAGGAAAAGGAAGCAAGTATAGAGTTGGGGAACTCAAACCACCAAGAAAGCAGTAGCAGGAGCAGAGCATATCCTTCAGACCTGAGATTCCTGTGCTGAGATGCTCTCAGACCAAAGGAAGAGGGATGCAACATGAGGACCTTTCTTCAGAGTCGACAGGGAGAAAGTGCAGCATCCTGAAGCTGGACCTCCAGCCTGCTGGACTGTGTAAGAAGAAACGTTTCTTCGTTAAAGCCACCCACCTGTGGCAATTCTGCTAGAGCAGCACTAGCTGACCAAGACAAGGACACACGCAATTGCCCAGCACCAATCCCAACACTAATTCTTGTAGGGTCTGGGACATGAGTCTAAATGGAGCCCAGTATGCCATATGTCAAAATTTTTCAATGCTGTAAATGAAGCTAACAAACTGTTAAACTACATTCCATCTTCCTCCCTTGACAAATATACCTCCCTAACCACCTGTAAGGTCTGGTTCTGATATAGAACACTCGGGTACCTTGGAGTTCTGCTTCAGAATTCATGGGTTCAGGGAAGGCCGGCCTCTAGCCCGTGGCTGACAGCCCCTCAGTTGACTCGCCTTCTGTTCCAAATCCTGGGTCTGACCCACACCAGGGGCCTCACGTGCATGCGTGTGGATGCTCCATTGATACATCCAAGCTCCGCCGCTATTTCTCGTAAGGAGCTGTCCCTTGGCTAACCATAAGCATCACAACAGTGTTGTGATCTGTCCTCAGGAGGACAGACTTGCAGAAAATGCCTGCACAGATCCTGGAAGTGACCCCTGAGCAGGGACTCCTGGTCTCCAGCTGTGTACGCGGAGCGTTGGCAGGACGTGGGTTCTGACTTGTCTGGTAGACTCCTCGTCCCAGGGCTATGGCTGCAGGATGGTCACAGTGGGGTCCTCTACAGTGTAGGACCTAGGGTAAAGGATTTGCTTTCCCAGATCTCAGGGTGGCCTTTCTCAACCTAGGGGATGATGAAACAGAACAACACCAAGGTGCATCATTGTCGAATTTTGCAACACTGGAATGAAGAGAAGATTCTACAAATTAAGAAAAAGAGAGAAAATAGGTTTCATACAAAGAACCAAGTATCAGAATAATAGACTTCTCCAGAGCAACAGTGGCAACTAGGCAACAAGGAACCAACACTTTCAAAGCCCTGAGACCCTTCTTTTAACGCAGCACACTAACACATCCAGCCAACTTGGCAGTTCACTGTGAGTGTAAAGACCGTATCAGACCTGCAGCTTGGTTTCCCACACACCTGCCTCAGGAAGTCACTGACTGACAGGTGTGCCCCACTTACAGAGGGGTGACCAGGAGGGAGACAGGGCACCCAGAACCACAGCAGGTCCTGCTCGAGAGAGAGGGGACAGGAAGTCCCAGCATGTGTCCACTGAGTTTCTACATCTCTCTGACAGAGCGCCACAAACCTAGCTGCGTAAGACAGCCCACTGCTCTCACGGTTCTCTGTGCGGCCAAACAAAGGTATGTTTAAACCCAAACCTAAGCCTAAGGCCACTGAGTCCAGGAAGGAGGCACAGCGGGGTTTTCTGTGGAGGGCCTGACAGGGCTGTCAGCTGAGTGCTGTTCTCCTCTGCAGGATCAGGGAAGACTCCAGTTCCAACTTCATTCTGATTGTTTGGAGAGGCCGGTTCCTTGTGAGCGCGGGACTGAAGGTCCCACTGTCTTGCTAGCTATGGTCTAGAGCACTCTCAGCTCCTTGCTACCTTGTCCTCTCCATTTCAGCAGTGGAGAAGGTCCCGCAAGCCAACCACTTGGAATCTCTCGGATTTCCTTTTCTGCTAACAGCTGGATAAAACTCCACTTTTAAAGAGCTCACGGATCTGGTTAGGCCCACCTAGGTGCCATCTCTGAAGGCCAAGTGAGCGTTACTATTACTGAGTCCCAGAGAGTCAGTGTTTGACCCACAGGAACCCCATGTGACAGAACAGAACTGCCCCATCGGCTGTAACCTTTACTGAGGAGCCTGGTGGCATGGGGTTTAAGCACTTGATTGCTAACTGAAGATCATAAGTGTGAACCCACCAGCTTCTTCTCTGCAGGAGAAAGAAGTGGCAGTGTGCTTCCGTAAGAGTTACAGCCTTGGAAACCTGCGGGGACGCTCTACTCTGTCCTACAGAGAATCAGCTCGATGGCCACAGGTTTGGTTAATCTTCACAGGAGGAGACCGCCAGGGCCACCTCCTAAGGAGCTGATGGTGAGTGCAAACCACCGACCTTTCAGTTAGCTGCCAAGAATTTACCTGTGGTGACTCCGGGGCTCCTTCTGATTAAACTCCAAATCGATTCAGACTCATTGTGAGCTTATAGGACAGGGTAGATCACACCATAATGAGAATAGAGGGTCACTGAAAAGGAGGAAGGCCCCCAATAAGATGGACTGACCCAGAGGCCGCAACAACGGGCTCAGACACAGCGACGAGTGTGAGGACGGCCCAGGACCAGGCAGGGTTTTGTTCGGTCATCCACACGGCTGCTGGGAGATGGAACTGACTCGATGGTACCTAACAACAACCTAGAGGACGAAGGAGGATCCCAGGGTGACCACTGTGAAATAGGCTTGCAGGCATCCAGGCCAACTGGAGCAGTCGGGGGCCTGGGGGAGCCTTGGTCAAGAAGATGCAACTGACTTAAAAGAATGTGTGTGGACCTCTTGAGAGGAGATTTTTCCCATGTGTGAGAGAATTTAAGTTTGCATTGTTGGTGAGAACAAAAGAAAACTGAGCAAATGAAAGCAATAACTAGGTAATTAACAACTCCTGGGAAAACAAACGTTACTCAAAAGAAAAAACAAACGTTACTCAAAAGAAAAAACAATCAATATCCACAGGGCTCTGAGGTTTTGGTAGTATCTACATAGCCATAAAAAAGTAAACCCAAACATTGATCTAAACCCATAATGATGCAAACCCTAATACAGATCCAGCAAAGAAAACAGCAGAGCTATTTTGAGAGGGTCAGTGTAGAGACGCGTGCGCACACGTTTGCCGGTGAGCAAAGAGCCGCACACTCATCTCTCCAAGAGACCAAAGCCGGACCTGTTGCCTTGGAGCCGATTCCAATTCATAGTGACCCATACGGTTTCCAGGGTTGTGATGCTTGTGGAAGTGGACCGCCCCTTTTCTCTAGTGGAGTGGCTGGTGGGTTCAGACCGCTGACCTTCTGGTGAGCAGTCCAGCACCTACCCACTGAGCCGCCACGGCTCCTTCCACAGTAGAAAATGCCTCTAATTTTAAGCCTAAGAACAAGGAACATGAGCACAGTATCGAGACAAGGAGGCAAATACCTAAGAAACCCACTAGAAGGGTTAAAAGCGGAGTGTGTCAGAGGGAGTGCTGCTTTCTTGGGATCCAAAAGTGGTTGCTGTGTGCTGATTCGGACTCACGTGCTCCCACGTGTGTCAGAGTAGGTCTGCGGTGGCTGATTGATTTTCTCCTCTTCAGCCAATCACCAGGCCTTTCTTCTGCCGGGCCTTTGGGAGGACCCAGATCCCCAGTTCCTCCGTCAGCAGCCCAGCGTGTTGACTGTCTGCACCACCCAGGGACTCCCTGGGCCTAGGGACCTGCTCTTGACACCTAATTAACGGGCAATAATTGAGAAACACGCTGCACTCAGGACTCTGAACTCAGCTTTCTCCTCGTCCGGATAGTTCTGCCCAGACCTGTGGTCTCAGTGGTCACTTACATGCTTTCTCCTAAGGTTCACACCTGTGTGACCAAGTGTTTACTGGACCCCTTGACCTGGCTGACCCCCAGCACCTCCAGTGACAGGACCCCGCGTCTCCTCTCTGGGTCCCAGCTCAGCTCCCAGTCTGCACCTGGGCCTCTTGGCCCAGCACACCTGGCCAAACATCCAAAGAGAGACATGGGAGTGTCCTGGACTTCTTCCCTCACCCTCACCCCCCTGAGTCCACTTGTCCCTCCGTCCCTGTGGCCACTATTAGGAGGAGCCTGGGTGGCACAAATGGTTAGGCGCTCAGCCGCTAATGAGCCCACATGTTGGCTCTGTGAAAGGAGAACCTGGCAATCCGCTCCTGTAAAGATGCCAGCCTGTGGGACCCTAGGGGGCAGTTCTACTCTGTCACATGGGTCACTATGGATCAGAGCTGACTCAACAGCTCATGACAATGACATGGCTATAGTTAAAACGAGCCCTGGTGACACAAATGCTTAAGTAGTCAGCTGCTCTCTGGAAAGCTGGGGTTCAAACCCAAATGGTAGCTCCTCAGGAGAAGGACCTGGTGATCTGCTTCCATGACACTCACAGCCAAGAAAACCAGAAGGAGCAGTTCTAGTCTGTCAAGAGGGGCCACCACGAGTCAGAAGAGCCTTGACGACAGCAACAACAGCGTGGTCACTGCTGGAGGTCCCATCTCTCACCTGGACTGTTTCGAGACTGCGAAGGCTCTGCCTGCCTCGTCTTCTCTCTGACTCACCTGCTACACCACTTCCAGAAAGAGCCTTCACACTACAGAAAAAGAACCATGGGTTTAAACACCCTCCGGGCTTTTCAAGTTGCTTGTACGATAAGATCTAAATCCTTAGCACTGAACACAAGGCCCCATCTACCTGTCTTTTGACACCCTAACACCCATACCCTATGGCAACTGGGCATCAGGTCTGTAACCAACCTGCAGTCCCCTCTCCCCTCCTCGGTCACCCCTAGACACTTTCCACACTTTCATCCATCCCCCATCTGCCAGAAAGCCCTGCTCTTCATCTGGGGTTTGAGGCCGGCGCCCACTCCTCTGTGAGGCAATTCCCTGGGCACTGTGGGGAGAGCCAGGCAGCCAACCCAATCCTGCCTGGTACCCAGAGCCCACTGCGGCTGCCCCACAGACTGCCCTCCTCTCTGGCAGCACCCGGAGCTCCTTGGAATCAGAGAAGATGCTGTATCATGAACCTAAGGGAGACTGCTTGCTGAATGAATGAATGGCCAAACAAATGTGTGTTTAAACCAAAACCTAAGCCCATTGCCACTGGGTTGATTTGCACTCACAGCAACCCCGCAGAACAGAGTAGAACTGCCCCACAGGATTTCCGAGGGGCAGCGGGTGGATCCCAACCGCTGACTTCTGGTTGGCAGCCACTCCTCACCACTGCACCCCAGGGCTCCCAAGGTATGCTTGGTGGATCCTTGTTAATCAGGATTCTTCTAACTGCAAGCAGTCAAAGCACCGCAAACTGTCTAACCAAAGGGCATCTATGGGGGCGGGCAAGCTAAAAAGTCCAGGCTGTGCTGGCTTCCTGGGCTTTCAACCTACTCAGCTGCACAGTAAGCCCCACGCTTGGGGTGATGCTCTGCTATCATTTAGTAATTTTATCTTTGAACTTGAGTGTTTTTCATGTGAAGTCCAGTGGGACAACGGAGCGTGCTCGTGGGTAGAGGGGACATAAGGATCTGTCTGCAGCCCTTCAGGCTCGTTTGCATGTGGTGTACGTGACGCCCCACAGGTACAGTTTCCGCAGACCCATGACACAGAGAACGCAGCAAGATTCACAGGCAAGCACGTGACACCCTGTTAGCTGCCACCTAGCTGGTCCCTGACCCGCAGTGACTCCATGCACAATGGAACGAAGAAGTGCTCTCCGGTACGGCACCATTCCCATGACCGACTGGGAAGCAGGCCGTCGTGATTCATCAGGTTTCTGTTGGCTGATTTTTGCAAGTAGAACAGCAGGCCTTTCCTCCTAGCCCCTCTTAGGCCGCAGGCTCTGTTGGGATGTGGTCACTAGCCCAGCAGCACACCAGCCTCAGATGGCAGGCAGGTGGGTGCCATGTTTGAGGTGCACTGGCTGGGAATCAAAGCTGGTCCCCCACACGGAAGGTAGGAGTCCTGCCACAGAACCGTCACCTAACTACCTTCTGTCTACAGTTGAGCCATCAGGAGGCGTGTATAGCTCAAGAGGTCACACTTCTCATTCACACCAGGGCTTGTTTTGCAAGACGAAGGAAGTCAAGGACATCTTGGAAAACACGAATGATCAAGGAATCCTACTGTGTCCTTCTTATTTGCACACTACTGCTGAGTCACCCCACAGAACAGCACAGAGCCACCCCATAGGGTTTCCTGGGCCGTAATCTTTACGGGCGCAGACTACTAAGTCTCTCCCACAGAGTGACTGGTGGATTCGAACCGTAGTCCTTTGGGTTAGCAGCCAAGTGCTTAACTGTTATACCATCAGGGTTCCTTCATCCGTGTTCCACCCCTGTGTTAGTCAACAACTCGGCTGAAAATGGCGACACAGAAGAACAGACAGTGCCACGCGACACTCCCTCTTCTCGAGCCTCCCTTGCTCATCTGTGAGCAGAAAAGTCAAGAGTGGCGCCAGCAAGCCGCAAGTCCCGAGCGCTGGCAGAACGAGCTCCTGTCAAGAATGGAATACGAACCGCTGCGCCAGCTTCCTGCGGGTCTCCAGCGTCTGGTGACAAGTCACGCGCCTGCGTGAGCCGCAGAACACAGACCGTGTGACTGGGGTGATTCCACATTCGAGTTAGATGCTTTCATATTTGCATTTAAAACTGGCGTTTTACAATATAAAGATGAATGGTAGAATTCATGCCAGAAATTTAAATTTCAAATTTTTTCTTTACCTAGAATGACATTAACTAGCAAATAAAAATATCACGAGAAACTGAGAGGCCACGGAGGAGGGAAAAGCCCCGCACTGCAGAGCCTGCCCTGCGTTTCGTTTTCACTCTTTGAACAAGGGGCCCTGCCTTTTCGTTTATCACTGGGCTCCCCAATTACATCCCCCAGCCCTGAGTCCACGAGTAGGCTACGGACACCCATGGCTTCGGGATTTCAGCTGAGACCATCAAAACTTGGCTTCTCAAGCAATAGAACAAGAAAGGGTACCCAACACAGAACTGACAGTCTTTTTATAACCTAACCTTGGAAGTGACGTCACATCCCTTCTGTTCTAGTCTTCAGAGGCAAGCCGATAAATCCAGCCCCTACTCAGCAGCAACACACTCAACAAGAACACAAGATGTCAATACCAGGAAGTAGGGGGTCTGGGGGGTCATCCCCGAGGAAGCCTTCCACAGATCACGAATGTTACTTGCTGGTTTAGAACCTGTTTACTCTGTCCTCCCTACCTCTCCAGTGTGTATTCTGTGAAGACGAGGGCTGCGTCTATTTCATTTAGCGGTGTTGCAAACGTAGTAGCTAATTTGGAGTCAATAGATGTTTGTTAATAGATGAGCGGGTGAAAGGATAAACAAACGTGGCTTCCCAGCACTGTCCTCCCAGTGCTGTCTGCAGTCTCAGGCCTGTCGAGGCGGCAAGAGGGAGACAAAGCTCAGACACGAGCCGTAGTGCAGTCTCTTTTCCAGAAGTTTCACCGAAAGCCTCCCTGAGTTTCAGTGTGCTCCTGTCTCTTCTGAGCCCATCACTGCTGCTGGGTGCCCCGATGGCCTTCATACCTCAGTCTCCCCTGAACTGAGGAAGAGGAGAGGAGCAGTTCTGCAAAAGGAAATCAGGGAACAGCAGGTGAGAGACAGGGTGCAAGTGGAATAGCACTATTTTCCACCTCTTCCTGAAGGGCCAGTAGCCATGTACACCCCCTTCCCTTACACAGTTTTCAAAGGGTGGCTAGAAAAGACAAAGTACTGCAGTGACATGTGTAAAGAGCTGGAGATAGAAAACCAAAAGGGAAGAGCGCCCTTAGCCTTCCTCCAGCTGAAAGAACTGAAGAAAAATTAAAGTCTTGAGTTGCAAAAGTGAACGATTCTACAGGGGATATATTCAATGGCTCAGGAAGCATCAAAAGAAGACAGAAAGAATACTGAGTCATCACACCAGAAGGAACTGGTTGATGCTGAACCCTTTCAAGAGGCAGCATGTGATCAGGAACCGCCGGTACTGAAGGAAGAAGGCGGAGCTTCACGGAGGGCATCAGCGACAAACAAGCCTCCAGGAATTGACAGAAGATCGATCAAGACGTCTCAGCAAACGGATGCAGCCCTGGAAGGGCTCACCTGTCTAGGCCAAGAGGCTTGGAAGGCAGCTAGCTGGCCAACTGACTGGAAAAGATCCATATTTATACCTGTCCCCTAAAAAGTTGGGGCTATCCAACCAAATGTGGATATTATTGAACAATGTCATTAATGTCACACACAAGTAAGATTTTGCTGAAGATCATTCAAAAGCAGCTACAGCAGTCTATTGTCAGGGGACTGCCAGAAATTCAGGCCCGATTCAGAGGAGGCCACCGAATGAAGGCTATCCTTGCTGATGTCATACGGATCCTAGCTAAAAGTAGAGACCATCAGAAGGATGTTACGTGTGTTTTACTGACTATGCAAAAGTGTTTGACTGTGTGGATCATAACAAATTATCTGCCAAAAATGGGAATTCTGGAACACTTATAACTGTTTCCACGAAGGACCTGTATGTGTACCAAGGGGCAGTTATTGGAACAGGGTAAGAGGATATTGCATGGCTTAAAGCCAGGAAAGGCATGCTTCAGGGCTGTATTCTTTCACCACACCTATTCAGTCTCTGTGTTGAGCAAATAATCCAAGAAGGTGGCCTATATGAAGAAGAATGGGGTGTCAGGATCAGAGGTAGACTCATTGACAACCTGTGTTACGCAGATGACACAATCCTGCTTGCTGACGGTGAAGAGGATTTGAAACACTGATCAAGATCAAAGACCACAGCCTTCAGTGTAGGTTACACCTCAGCACCAAGGAAACAAAAAGCCTCGCAAATGGACCAGCAAGCAGCATCACGACAAGCAGAGGAAAGGCTGAAGCTGTTGGGCATTGCATTTCAGTTGGATCCACAGTCAGCAGCCACAGAAGCAGCAGTCAAAAAAGCGAGAGACACCTTGCATTGGGCAAATCTACTGCAAAAGGCCTCGTCAAAGGGTTGAAAGCAAAGACGTCACTGAGAACTAAGGCGCGCCTGGCCCAAGCCGCGGTGTTCTCAATTGCCTCGTGCAAGCCGCAGCTGGATGATGGGTAAGGAAGGTGGAAGAACTGATGCCTCTGAATCGTGGCGCTGGCGAAGAATATCACACAGACCATGGACGGCTAAAGGAGTGAATAAATCTGTCTTGAGGCGGCATCTAACATACTTTGGACATGTTAAAAGGAGGGACCAGTCCCTGCAGAAGGACACTGTGCTTGGATGAGGGTCAGCGAAGAAGAGGAAGACCCTCAGCGACATGAACGGACACAGTGGTTGCAACTGCAGGCTTCCGCAGACCGATTGCGCGGGTGGTGCGCGGCTGGGCAGGGTTTCGTCCTGCGGTACACCAGGCTGCCGAGAGCCGGAATCAGACCGGCAGCAGCACACAACAACACAAAGACACACCTGCTGGTGTTGACACCACACTGACTGGGAACTCGGGGCGGGAGCACTCAGGCCTTCTGCCTGAGTCGATTTTCCTACTCACAGCGACTCTATGGGGCAGAGTAGAGCTGCTGCATAAGGTTTCCAAGGACTGGCTGGTGCATTTCAACTGCTGACCTTTTGGTGAGCAGTCATAGAAGAGGAAAAGTGGATTTTAAAAGGATAAATTCATGGATCACTTGCATAATTAAAAAAAAGTTTTAGAAAATTATTAAAAAAGAAACAGTGACTACAGGAACCCTTGTCAATAAAAAAACACTAACCCACAGAAGAAGACCCACAGGTCTACAGGGGGCCGGGGGAGCCGCCTGACTGCCTGCGGGCAGGGGCTGGGGGCGTGGGCTCGGCTGGGCCGCCTGGAGCCGCAGTGGATCCCACGGGGCTCCGGGCAGAAGCCAGGACGCAGGGCTGCTCTCTGCCCCACTTGACACTGACAGAATACAGCGCACGTGGGGACGGAGCGTGGAGGACAGTTGAGTTGTAAGCAAAAACATCGTCCACCTGACACTTAACTTGATGCCATGCCTATTCCTAATTGTGTAACATGCTGTCAGACGGGCATGCAAACACGTGTAATTAGCAATACTGCTGCACTGTTGACCAAGCTTCTCCCGAGTTAACCACAGGGAGGGATCGGTGGGAGGAGCAGGAATTTGTTGTGAGGCTTTTACGAAGCTCTGCAAGGGCAGCCCAGTCTGACTCAGGCCACAGCCTTCCTGCCCTCAGCAAGGGACACCCGTGAGCCAGGTGACCCAGGCTCCTCATGTTGACAGTCCCCATGAACTGAGACAGGGCACAGACAAGGTGGATGCTGAGATCCAGGACATATTTGGTTTGGGGTGAAGCAGTCCTCTCTCTCCCCGAGCTGGGAGGACCTTCTGCTCTCACTGTTGGCCTAAAAGTCATCAGAGCCACAGGGACACTGCCATGACTGTCCTGCCCCTTAATCTCCCTTTAAGAATGAAGGACTTGGTCATACAACTGCTGGGACTGTCTCATCCAAGAGTATACCCTCTTTCTAGGGATCTGCATCTAAGGTGGTAAGTTCAGGGGTAGAAAGTTCCCACTCATTTCCCCAACTCCACTCAGAAGGGCCACCCTGACCCCGAGGAGGCCGAGGCCATAGTGGAGACTGCGTGGAAGCCCAGCCTCGGCCCAGCCTGGCATCCTCGCTTGCCTCACGACCGCTGATCTTGGGAGCACTCATAAACCTCCCACATTCTCCTTCATCTGAGTCTGCTTCCCGGGGAACCCAACTTATACAGGTCTAGCTCCCAGGGGGGGCAAGGAACACTGCTGTACTCGACCCTGGTGGCTTATTGGGTGAGAGTCATGGCTGCTAACCAAAAAGTCAGCAGTTTAAATCTAGCAGGTGGTCCTTCAGAACTCTACAGTACAGTTCTACTCTGTCCTATAAGGCCACTCTGAGTCAGAATCACCTCAATGGTAGTGGTTTGGTTCTTGGAGTAGGGGGCCTTCAAGGAGCCTTGGTGGTACAGTGGTTAAGTACTCAGCTTCAGCTGGAAGATTGGTGGTTTAAACCCACTCAGCGGCTCTGTGGGACAAAGCCCTGGCGATCCGTTCCTGTAGAGGTAAAGCTCCACAGGGCAGTTCTTCTGTGTAGTAAGAGGGCACAACTATGAGTTGAAACCCTGGTGGCAGAGTGGTTAAGAGCCGTGGCTACTAACCAAAGTGTTAGCAGTTTGAATCCATCAGCCACTCCTTGGAAACCCTAAGGGGCAGCCTTATTCGGTCCCACTGGGCCACTGTGAGTTGGAATCAACTCAGCGGCAGTGGGTCTGATTTTAGTTCTGACGCCATCTAACAACAACCACAGGGACCCTCCGAAGGGCTGACTGCAGAAATAGACCCACCTGCCCTGTCGTGAACTGCCCAAAAGGACGCCCCGAGGGCAACATGAAGCTGGCTGGTGCGTGCGAGGGCTCTCCACCGCGTGTGTGGGGAGGGACATAGGCTGTACCCCCCACATATGACCCCAAAGCTGCAGCCTAGAGGTGACACTGTGGAGTTTGTCCTTTGTCTCTGTCGGTCCACTCAGCACAGGTTAGCCTGTTGCGGGTGGTCAGAGGACGGACGTGGGACCGGAGGGTCTGGCCGTCTCTGGGCACTTCCCACTGGAGGTGAAGAGTAATAGTTCTCTGCCACGGAAACTGGCCGAGTGAAGGATCAAAACACTTCTGGGGACCAAACCAGTTGTGGGAGCTCTAGCTGGTTAATATGGCTCTGAGACATACCCAGCTGTGATGTCCAGCTGCCGCCAAGGGACATCAGGTTCTGCTGGTGGTTCAGTCACTGATAACACATCTGTGTTGCAGTAAAATATGAAAACATTCACCATTTCAGCCACTTTCTCAGGCATGGTTCAGCAACATTAGTGATAAAAATTCACTACGTTGTAGAAGCATCACTACTCTTCAAGTTTCTTTTAGCGCTAGTGTGGACTGAACTGTGTCCCCCAAATGCGTGTTGTAACCCTGCTGTACCTGAGGCTCTGAGGCCATCTGGAAGGAGTGCTTTCCTCGTTACGGTATCAACATGGAGCACGAGGGGTGCATTTTGAGCTGATCCCTCTTGAGACTGGAAAGAGGAGATGGAGAAAGACACAGGCGGGGGGAGATGGGGAAGACAGACGCTGTGCCACGTTAGATCTCCAAGGAGCCAAGAAACAGAGCTGAAGAGACAGTGGGCTTCCCCTAGAGCCAGCAGAGAAAGCCTTTCCCTAGACCCAGTGCCCTCAATTTGGACTTCCAGTCTGCTAAACTGTGAGAGAACAAATTTCTGTTTGTTAAAGCCACCCATTTGTGGCATTTCTGTGACAGCAGCACCAGGTGACTAAGACGATCACCCTTACCATAAACTTAGTACATCTTAAGCAACATCTCCTCGTTTCCTCTTATACCCACCTCTAACCAGAAAAACAAACTCACTGCCACAGAGTTGATTCTGGCCTATAGTGACCCTAGAGGACAGAGTAGAGCTGCCCTATAGGGATTCCAAGGAATGGCTGGTGGACTTGAACCGCTGACCTTCAGTTAGCAGCTGCATCACTTAAGTACTGCCTTGTCAGAGCTCCTGCCTGTCTCTGATAATGGTCACTCGACTTTGGCCTCTACGCGTTTGCCCGTTTTTAGACATTTCACGTGAGGGAGAGCACACGATTTGTCCCGTTGTGCCTGACTCGTTTTCCTCGGCATCCTGTTTCGAGGTCCATCTGTGTCGCAGCAGTTCTCCTTACAGCCGAGTAATAGCCCATCACACTCGTGCACTACACTGTGTTTACCAACTCAGCTGTGGATGCCCACATGGGTTGTTTCCAGGTCTGGGCTATTGTGAATAAAGTTACAATGAATACTGGTATACAGAGATCTGTGTGAGTCCCTGTTTTCAATTCGATTATTAATATTTTTAAAAACTGTCTTGTTACTTAGGTGAAAGTTTACAGCGCAAATTAGTTTCTTATTTGAAAATTCACATGCAAATGGTTTTGTGACATTGGTTGCCATCCCGGCATTGTGTCAGCACTTAAGGTAAAATCCTAGTGTCTCAAAAGGTTGCAACTGACAGCAGCACAATCCCCTTAAAAGAGAATGCAGGGTCAGCCACTGTGGGAAACAGGGTGGCGGTTCCTCAAAAAATTAATCACAGAATTTCCATAGGACCCAGTAATTCCACTCTAGGCATACCCTCAAAAAAGGTGAAAACTGGTCTTCAAACAAACACACGTACAGGCGTGTTCACTGCGGCATGACAGCCCAGAAGCTGAAAACAACCGAAACGCCCACTAAGAAGTGGATGGACAAGGTGTGGATACCCATACAATGGAGTATTACTCAGCCATAGAAAGGAATAAAGTCATGATTCACGCTACGAAGTGGACGAACCTTGTAAATGTTAAGGTCAATGAAAGAAGATACAAGAAGACAAGTGTGGAATGAATGATTCTACTAATGTAAACCACGCCAAACAGGTAAAGTCAGAGAAACAGAAAGCAGACTAGTGGTTGTCTGGGACTGGGACAGGGGAGGGTGGAGAGGGACCGGTCAATGGTGACGAAAATGTTTTGGAACTGGATAGAGACACGACTGCACAACACTGAATTTATCACTGAACACTTTAAAACAGTTAGTTTTAAGTGACTGGAATTTCAGCTCAGTAAGTAAATAGATGAAGACGATGCAGCGATCAGTGCTGGGAGCGAGGTGTGTTCACAGACACAGTGCGGGCTCTGCTACGGGTGGTTTCTCAGAAAACAGTGGCTCTGGGAAGCCACTGGGATGCAACATCCCTTTGTGGTGACCATGGCACCCTGTGGCTTCTCTCTCCCTTGTGATGTCCATGGCCATGGGGCTCCCTGGAAGAGAGGTGGAATTAGTTTGAGTGCCCAGGCTGAACCTCGCGGCTCCCTAGCCTGTGGCCGGCAGCCCTTCGCCTATAGCTGGTGTTCCCTCATCTGCAGCTGAGAGCCTGTAGCCTGTGCCCCGGCCCTGCAGCTGATGGCCCCCTGCCTGTAGCTGGTAGCTCCTCACCTGTAGCTTGTGGCCCATGGCTTGGGTCAGCTGCACCTTAGTCTTCAAGGTGACATCTTTACTTCTCAACACTTAAAAGAGGTCCTTGGCAGCAGATTTTCCCAATGCAATATATCTTTCAATTTCTTGATTGCTGCTTCCATGGCTGTTGATTGTGGACCCAAGGAAAATGAAATCCTTGACAACCTCAATCTGTTCTCCATTTAGGACACTGTTGCTCACTGGTCCAGTTGTGAGGATTTTTGTTCTCTTGATGTTGAGGTGCAATCCATACTGAAGGCTGTGATCCTTGACCTTCATCGGTAGGTGTCTCAAATCTTCTCTTGCAGCAAGTAAGGTGCTGTTGTCTGTATAATGCACGTTGCTAATGAGTCATCCTCCAATCCTGATGCCACCTTTTTCTTCATATCATCCAGTTTCTCAGACTATTTCCTCAGCACACAGATTGAAAAGATAAGGTTAAAGGATACAACCCTGACACACACCTTCCCTGACTTTAAACCATGCAGTGTCCCCCTGTTCTGTTCGCATGACTGCCTCTTGATCCACATACAGATTCCTTAAGGGCACAATTAAGTGTCCTGGAATTCCCATTCTCCACAATGTTAGCCATAATTTATTATGATCCACACAGTTAAACGCTTTTGCACAGTCAGTGAAACTCAGCTCGACATCTTTCTGGTATTCTCTACTTCCACCCAAGATCCATCTGATATCAGCAATGATACCCCTAGTTCCATGTCCTCTTCTGAATCTGACTTGAATTTCTGGCAATTCCTTGCAAATGTACTGGTGCAGTTGCTTCTGAATGATCTTGGGCAAAATTTTACTCGTGTGTGCTCTTAATGATACTGTTCGGTAACTTCTGCATTCGGTTGGATCACCTTTCTTCAGAATGGCCATAAATATGGATCGCTTCCAGGCAGTTGGCCAGGTAGCTGTCCTCCAAATTTCTTGGCATAGATGAATGAGCACTTCCATCCCTACATCTGTTTGTTGAAATATCTCAGTTGACGTTCCATCGATTCCTGGAGCCTTGTATCTTGCCAGTGGCTTCAAGGCAGCTTCAACTTCTTCCTTCAGTGCCACTGGTTCCTGATCATACGCTACCTCTTCAGATGGCTCAGCATCGACCAGCTCTCTGGTATAGTGACTCTGTGCAGTCCTTCCATCTTCTTTTGATGCTCCCTGAGTTGTTTAATAGTTTCCCCATGGAATCCTTCACTATTACAACTTAAGTCTTGAATTTGTCTTCAGTTCTTTCACCTGGAGAAATGCAGAATGTGTTCTTCCTTTTTGGATTTCCATTTCCAGCTCTTTGCACATGTCAGTATAGCACTTTCTTTTGTCTTCTAGAGCTGCTCTTTGAAATCTTCTGTTTAGGTCTTTAATTTAGCCATTCCTTCCTTTTGCTTTAGCTGCTTGACGTTCAAGAGCAAGTTTCAATCCCTTTTGACATCCAATTTGGTGTTTTCTTTCTTTTCTGTCTTTTTAATGACTTCTTGCTCTCTTCATGGATTATGTCTTTGATGTCATTACACAACTTGTCTGGCCTTTGGTCCTTAGTCATCAACACATCAAATCTGTTCTCGAGATGGTCTTTAAACTCAGGAGGGATATACTCAAGGTCATACTTACGCTCTCATGGACTTGTTCTAATTTTCTTCATTTCAATTTGAATTTGCATATGAGCAATTGATGATCTGTGCCATAGTCAGCACCTGGTCTTGAACCAGTTGTTGATATGGAACTTTTCCATTGTCTTTTTCTACAGAGGCAGTCAATTTAGTTCCTGTGTATTCCATCTGGTGAGGTCCATGTGTACAGTTGTCATTTGTGTTGGTTAAAAAATGTATTTGCAATGAAGAAGTCATTGTTTCTGGGTGATTCTAAATAAGGGGTAAAATCATGCTTGATCCACATGACTCAAGACATGTAGAAGCTCTTAAAAGACAGCATACATGGTCTGTGATACACACATAAACATATGAACTGCCTGGTAGTTCAGGGTTTGAGATGAATGTGAATTTCATCATGGTGTGAGGGGCAGCAGGATGCTAAGGCCCATGGAGTTTACTTCTCAGGATGTATGACAAGCCCCTGTACATGCTGCTGGGTCACCTTCTGCTGTAGGGGTGGAAGGAGCCCAGTGCTGCTCATGGCATTGCACAGAGCTGCCTAGTTACACGTGCTCCTGGTTGACTCCTTCCCGGGGGGTGGAGGACCTGCCCCTCCTGCTCCCACCTGCTTCTCATGTCTCTACTCTTCCTGTAGGCCCTGCTGTGCCCCTTCCTACATCTCTTCACCTCCTTCTCCAAGTCCAGCCCTTGTTTAGTCATGGGCTTCCATGGGCGCTTTTATTCCCAGGTGGCTGTGGTCAACCCACGTGTGTCCAAGTAGAGCTGTGCTCCATGGTGGTGGTGTTGGGGTTGTGGAGTTGGTTGTGACTCGTAGTGACCCTGTGTACAACAGAAGGAACACTGCTCGATCCTGCACCACCCTCACCATTGTCACCACGTTTGAGCCCCTTCTGTAGCCACTTTGTCAGTCTATCTCATTGAAGGTCTTCCTCTCTTTTTCACTGACCAAACATGATAGCTTTCTCCAGGGACCAGTCCCTCCGGACAACATGTCCAGTCTGTGAGATGAAGTCTCCCCCTCCTCGCTTCTAAGGAGCATTCTGACTGGACTTCTTCCAGGACAGATTTGTTTGTTCTGGCCGTCTACAGTATATTCAGTACTCTTTGCCAACACCATAAATCACCAGTGTCTATTCTCCAGCCTTCCTTACCCATTGGCCAGCTTTTGCACACATAGGAGGAGACTGAGAACACCATGGCGGGGGTCAGACTCGCCTTAGTTGTCACAGTGAGGCCCTTGCTTTTTAACTTTTAAAGAGATCATTTGCAGCAGGTTTGCCCAACACGACACGTCATTTCATTTCTTGACCGCTTCTTCCAGGGATGTTGACTGTGGATCTAAATAAAATGAAATCCTTGACAACTTCAAATTTTTCTGCGTTTATCATGACATTGTTTATTGGTCCAGTTGTGAGGATTTTGTTTTCCTAATGTTGAGGTATAATCCATGATGAAGGCTGTGCTCTTGAGTCCTCACCAGCAAGTGCTTCAAGTCCTCTTCACTTTCACAAGCAAGGCTGTGTCATCTGCACATGGCAGGAAGTTAACGAGTCTTCCTCTAATCCTGATGCCATGTTCTTATCATACAGTCCAGCTTCTCAGATTATTTCTTCAGCCTACATTCTGAACATATAAGGTGAAAGCAGACACCCCTGATGCACACCTTTCCTGGTTTTTAAACCATGCAGTGTCTTCTTGATCTGTTTTCAGATGATGGACTTTTCAGAAGTAGATTGCCAGGCCTTTTATTCAAACCCTCTCTAACTAGACTCAAACCCCCAGCCTTTCGGTCAGTATCTGAGTACAGTAACTGTCTGTGGCACCCAGGAGCTCCTTCCTACTCTCCACACTCCAGAAAGTCCACGTGTGAACTGTAACATACCTGATCTCCTACCGACGGGAGCAGCAATGCTGCCTGTGGTGTTAGGTATAACTCCAGGGGACAGGAGAACGGACCCCCTCAACAAAATTTTGGAGCCTGTAATCTTTACAGGCTTCATCTGTTTAGAGTGAGACACTCATGGGTGTGTAGAGACGGCTCCCAGACAAACCAGGGGGCGCAGGACTGTCTGCATGGGCGTATGGAAGTTAGCACCAACAGCCTCCTGTCCCCTGTAAGCTCCAAGGATGCTAGGGGCTCAAGGTGGACGCTGCTCTGTGAGTCACAGAGGCTGGGGTCCTGCCCACCTGAGGTCCCTGACCCCTTGTTCAAGAGATCTGCCAAGGAGTGTGATTTGCAGAGCACAAACCAAAGGCTGACGGCACAGCTGAAAGGAAAGCAAAGCAGGAGAGCCAGAGGACCGATGTAGCGCCCCCAGCAGTGTTTTGCTTTTTGTTTGAAAATTACAGATTAGAGACACCCTTGCTTTTCAGCTGCTAACCTGACCTCTCCCCTTTCCCGCCAGCTTTAATCTCCCCACTGACAATTCTTAACCCTTAGCTTTTCAAGGTAACCCTAATACATAAAGTGTTAGTTTACAATTTCATATGGTCCCTACAGCTGATAGAATTTCTAAGTATCTCAGTCTTCTAGAATCATTTTTTTAAAAAAATTGTGATATCAATATATGTAACAAAACATCTGCCTTTCAACATTGTTTATGTAGACAGTTCAGTGGCATTAATTATGTCCCTCATATTGAACTCGTTGTCACTGTTGTATGCTGTGTCGGTTCCAACTCCTAGTGAGCTTGCAGGATGTAGCAGAACTGCCCCCTCAGGTTTCCAAAGCTGTAACCCTACTGGGAGCAGATCACCAGATCTTTTCTCCCGCGGAACCAAAGGTGGATTTGAACTGGCAACCTATCGGCCGGCAGCTGAGTCTTGTAACCACTGTGCCAGCAGGGTTGCTTCTGTCAGTGCTACAGTTGGCATTGACGGGTCATGACATCCCTGGGCCAGCCAGGGTACCAGTGGAGAGCAGCTCCATAAAACCATCCCCATGGCTGCTGGCACCATGATACGAAATGCATAAAACAGGATGCCCCTCGGAATGGTGACACTGACATTAAGGATGCTCCCTGAGTGCTTATATCAGGACTGCAGGGTCTGAACCTGGTGCTAGTGTGTTATCTGGTTTAATCCTCACAGCAGCTCTCGGGAGGAGATGTTGTTCTGATTTCCATTTTACAAACGAATCACTCGCAGACACGTGTCCTGGGACAGGCAGCTCAAGAGTGAGACACCAGGCCTGTTTGACCGGAAGTCAGACACTCAGTGCGTCCTAAGGGACGCAGCTCCATGGAGGGTGGCGTGGGGAGCCTACCCTTAATTGCTCTGCCGGGAGTGATCAGACCAGTTCTATCACATGCCATCACCGCAGTCGCCACTGGCGCTTGAAGACTCCTCAGAGCACCTCCTGGCGGCAGATTGAGGGCAGGGGAAGAAGACGGGAGGCTGGCTGTCCCAGCCTCCCGAGCGCTACTCTGCTGAACGGCCAGAGATCCAGCCCATGGTTGGCCTGTTAGGTGGCGTCAGACTCATCCTCTGCTTGAAGCCTGACCTGGGCCTTGGGCACAACCCCACCCACAGACCATACTGTGCTCTCTGGGTTTCCCGGGGTGGGGGGGTGCAAAATGTCATCTTGTGCTTAGGCTGAGCTCACGACTGGACTCAGGTGTTTTGGGAAACTTACCTCAAACTCAGAAATCATTGGTGGCTGAGTGGCAGACTTCTCAACTTCCATGCAGGTGGTCTGGGTTTGATTCCTGGCCAGGGCACCTGCCCGTTTGTCAGTGGAGGCTTTTGTGCTGCTTCTGTTGCTGAACAGGGTTTAGCAGAGCCTCCAGGAAGAAAGGCCCAGTGATCCATTTCCTAAATCAGCCGAGGAGGGCCTGATGGAGCAGTGGTCTAACCCGCAGCCAGTCACGGCGATGGTGCGGGACCAGCCAGCCCTCTGTCATGTTGCCATGTTGCGCACGGGGTCACTACGAGTCAGGGGTCGACATGACAGCAACCAGCGACAATACTGAGCTGGTGGGTCTGGCCCTGCCAGCAGCTAGGAGCCAGAGGCCCGGGAACCTCTTGGAAGTAATTCACCTAAGCCACGAAAGAGTCAGACCCAGAAACTATTTCCCCGCAATAGTCAGCTTTGTCAAAGGGCAAAGCAACCAAGCGACTCCTGTGTGATTGCCTGAGGGCTGGGGGAGGGAGGAGTGTGCGTGCCATAAATAAAAGCTAATGGAGCTTTCTGAACTCATAAAACAGTGCACAGGCACTGCTTGGCCAATCAGCAGCTGTGGGCTTGAGAGCACACGCACACGTACACCCACAAGTAATGTTTGGTGGCATCTTTGCAGGAACTGAAGCCAGTGACATCTGCATTCAGTGTGATCAGGTCTGTGGACTCTTCAGTGGAAAAGCCATCTGAGCTAAGCCATTTCCCTCCCCAGAGGCCACATGGCATGGCAGGAAGGACTCAGGCTTGGGAGACCTGGCTTCTAAACCCATTTCTGCCCAACACCCCGCAGTGTGACAGTGGGCAAGTTATTTGGGACAGCAATGATGTTGCCCACTGTGGTGATTTTTGTATATCTGTAATATTCTTTAATATTTTGTATATCTGTAATATTCTTTAACACTCCTCCCTTCAAGAGACGGAGCTTAGTTCTCCTCCCCTTGAGCAGAGCAATACGGATGTGAGACCTTTGGCATTTAGGTCGTTAAAGGCAATGCAGCTTCCAGCCTGTTTCTTCCCCGTTCTTGGCTCACTTACTCTGGACGAAGTCAGCTGCCTTGTCGTGGAGAGAGGCCCACGTGATGAAGAACCGAGGTTGCGGGCCTTCAGTCACTCAGAGGAGCCAGCTTTGAAGCAGACCCCCCGGCCCAGCCTTCCGATGACTGCTGCGCTGGCCAGCATCTTGACAGACACGACTGGGAGGCCCTGACTGAAACGCGGTCTTAGCTACCTTGTGCTGCTGTAACAGAGATACACAAGTGGGTGACTTTAACAAAGGGAAATTTATTTTATCGCAGCTAGAAGGCTAGACATCCAGATGGAGGGTCAGCTCTGGAGGAAGACCCTTGTCTCTTTTTAGCTTCTGTTCCTTGGTGGGCTTCAAGTGACTCAGTGTCTGTCTTCCGTCTCTGTTTTCTCGTTTTTACTACTTGTTTAACCTGTTCTTTTACATCTCAAAGGATATTGACACATCTTACACCAGTCCAGTCAAATTAGCGTAGCAAAGAAAATCACTTCCACATAGGATTCTAGCGGTTAGACTTCACAGCACATATTTTAGGGGGCGGGGGAACACAATTTAGACTGTAACAACCACTTACTTAAGATGACCCTGAATTTCTGACACTGGGAAACTGTGAGATAATAGAGGTTTATTGTTTTAAGCCATTACGTTTTGGGGTAATTCCTCACACAGTGATAGATAATGGATATGCCCGTCTCCAGGTATTTGTCGGATCTGCTGGATGACACACTGTCCGATTGGCTTCTTTTCCCTTGGAGGTGCCAGCCTCATCCTCCCCACGGGGGCTGAGACTCCAGTAACAACGGGTTATGCTTCTCAGGGCCAACACTCCAGTTAAATTCCTGACTTCTTTGCCCTTACCCCAGGTCCGGTGGAGATACTGTCACAGTAGGGGAGTCTCACTCTCCCTTTCATACAAAGGATCAAAGCAATCAGTTAGTAGCCAGTTGAATCAATACCCTGTGGCGATACGTGAGCCCGTCTCCCCACCCAGGTTTGTCTCCAAGACGGCCAAAAGTAAACCCATTCAAATGCAGGTGGCTAAAGCCCTCCAATGGCTCCCTCTACTCTTCCGGTAAAACCCCCAACCTGTTACCATGGCTACAAGATCCCCCCACCGTGGCCGGTTGTCTCGCTCCAGGCCCCTGTCTTGCTCCCCTGAGTCTCCCCGCGTGGCCACAACAAATTATCGAAAAACACGGGGCTTCAGACAGCAGAAATATACCCCCTCACAGCTCTGGAGTCTGGAAGTCTGAAAGCCTGAAAGCAAGGTGTCAGCAGGGTCCTGCTCCCTCCGAAGGCCGGCTCTGGGGTCAGGTTCTTGCTTATCTTCTCCAGCACCTGGTGGCCTCTGGCGTTCCTTGGCTTGAGGCAGTATCACTCCAATCTCTGCATCACCTTTCATTCGGCCTCTGCCTGTGTCCTCCGTTTCTGTGTCACTTTCTTTTTAGAAACACACCACTCAGACTGTGTGAGGACCACCCAGGACAGCATGACCTTGTGTCAATGAATTACACCTGCAGCATCGTTTTCCTTCCAAATCGCGTCCATTCTGGGGCAGGGCAGTTAGGACTTCAATATATCTTTTTTAGGGATCTGTAAACTTCCTCAAAGCTGTTTTTCAGATGCAACCAACTCCAGAGATACATGCAGAAAGTCCCACTTTCACCACTATGTGTTTTTCCAACAGGAACACCAAAAAGCTACTATCAGTATGGGGAATTGAACCAAGGAACAAGCAGCTCTCATCCAAAAAGGAAATACTCCAGATCCTCATCACTAATTTGTCCCCAGCTTATAGCCTGGACGTAGATGGTCTGTAAAAATCCAACTGGCTAATGTCACTATTATTGCCACTGGTAGTTCCTTCATTAATTTTTTGGGTCATCCCCACCTTTGGGCCTCTGATTCCTCACTTAATTTGCTTTATCTCTTCCAGAGTACAAATTCAAGTGAAACTCACGGTCCTATAAGAATACCAGCCTATACTCCACAGCAAGTGAATCAAATTTTGTTCCTCTCAGACACTCGACAAGATCTATACCAAAGCCTCCCGAAAAACAACCAATGGACCTCCTTCTTTACAGGCCAGAGGACCCCCCCAACTCCCCATAGACGAGTCAGCAGAAAGTGGCTAAGAGATAAGGATGCCCCCCAGTCCTTAAACCAAAAGTGGGGAGTTGAGGGAACTCTGTCCCTGAAATTCAGGGAGGTCACTGAGAGGACTCTGTCCTTCAGGGAGGTCATCTTATCCAATGATCAGACCTGCCATCAGCTGAAAACAGCCTGGTAGGCCCCACCTGGTATAACCATAAATAACTTTAAGCCTGTCTTCCCCGCTCCCCATACTCCTAATTGACAACTCTTCCCTTATCAAACTCTTGACCATAAACAAACCTTAGCCCTTCCCCTTCTAATCAACACTTCTTCTTTTTTCAGACCATAAGTCCCCGAACCACAATTTCTTGCTGCTTGTCTTTCTTTATCAAACTGTAAATCCTCGTCTCCCCACACTACCTCACTGAAACTTTAAAACATAAAAAACCTGCCCCACTGGAGAGGGGCTGGGCTGAGCCTCTTAGCTCAGACCCCACTCTCCTTCTCTTCCAATAAACTTCACTGGACCCTTGGTCTGGTGTGTCTCTGCCTCTGTTTCGGGCCACCCTCTTCCCAACAGGGGACACGCTTCAGCCCCTTAACACGTGCCAGGTTTCTGTAGGTGGGACATTCTCCCCGCAGATCTTCACAAGCTGCCTCCTTCGTACCATGCCAATCTCCACGCACTCACCTGTGCTGCCCCAGAGACCCCTTGCCCCAGTTTCGCCTGCCATGTGACCTTATTTCCCCTTATACAGGCCCAGCTGAAACCAGCTTGTTTATCTGTTTATTGTCCGGCCCATACTAGCTGGGAGCCTCCTTGAGAGCAGGGCTCCACGGCTTCCCTCTCGGGTCTACGACCCTGCCTGCCACTCATAGACATGCAGTCCATGTTTGTGAGCTGAGTACCTTTTTAGATATCAATCCAATTTCCTTTTGAAAACTTTGGAGATAGATAGCTTTCTCCATGAAGAACACTCCAGAAAATCCTTCCATAAAGGAAATTAATCCCCTCCAAGCTCTGTAACAGTGGCTGACACCTGCATCATGACCATTTAATTCGGGGCATCATCAGAATTCAGTGGGGAGAGCAGTCTTCCTCTGATTCAGTCCCAGGTAGTAGAAGTGAACTGGAACGCTCTGATTTTTGTCACCCCAGGTGGGTTTTAACGTGCTGTCTGACCAGCCAGCTGTCCCAGAGCCCAGTGAGGCAAACCCTGTCCTGGCCTGCTGTGGATCCAAGGTGACAGCAGATGACAAGGACCTGAGAAACAGGGGGGACAGGGGAGGCTGAGCTTCCCCGGTCAGCCAGGAGGTGGGCCCAGCAGAGGCAGCAGAGGGCCTTGTGAGAGCCAGAGACCTTCTGAGGTCCCGGAGCGGGGAGGAAGGAGAAGGCAGGAGGGAGGAGGGCCCAGGGAGTGAGGAGGGAGTCCGAGTCCAGCCGAGAACTGAGACCGTGGCGGCGGGATCAGGGGCCACGGCACGCAGACCCCACCGCAGCAGGTCGGCCCCACCGTCTGACAGGCCGCGTGATGCGCTATCACCTGCCTGGTCTCCACGTTCAGCCCCTGTCCTCCCACCAAGCCCTCAAAACCACTTCCTTGGAGCTTTTCCATGCATTGTTTTCTCTCCTCAGAAGCTCTCCAACCCTGAAAAATCAAAATCAAAACCCAAATCAGTTGCCACTGAGTTGATTTCAATTCACGGCAAGCACACAGTAGAGTGCAGAGAAGTTAGCCAGTAGGCCCATGGGTGTGCCAACGGGACCCTTGTCAGCCCAGACTTCTTTCCCATGGGTGACCCCCTTTGGGGCACCTTCTCTGGTCTCCTAGTACTGGGCCAAGAGCCACATCTTTGAAACTTGTTGTGTGCTGGCATTGCCATTAAACGGGTAACAGCCCTCTATTTGATTTGTCCCTTCATTCTGTCTGACTGTCCCACCAGGGATTCTGTACTCTCCCCATAGAAATATTGAATCTTTCTTGATTGGTTAGAAAAGTGATTTTAAAAAGAAAAAAAGATGGTAAGAAAGAGATTTAACTAAAAATTGTGGGCTAAATAAAAACAGACTGGGAAAAATACCTGTGCCCCAGTGTTTACCGCAGCCTGGTTCACAGGAGACACAGAGGGACGTACCCACCAACCGGCGAATGGGTCAACTGTGGTCTGCGTGCACGATGGCTTATGCCTCACCTACAAGGAGAGATGAGGTTCTGAACTTGCTACAACATGGACAAACTTTGAACAGTATGCTGGGAGAAGTAAGTCAATTACAAAAGGACAAATACTGTATAATCTCATTATACAGGACAGCCTTATACCGATATACATCATACAGGACAGCCTTATACCGATATACATTATACAGGACAGCCTTATACCGATATACATTATGCAGGACAGCCCTTAACCATCACCAATACCTCGGCTGGGAAAATGCACAGAGACAAAAGCGGGCTGGCAGTTACCAGGTGCAAAGGGAGGAGAAAACGGGGAAGTGTGGCTGCAGGGTGCCGCGTTTCTCTGAGGGGACGACGGAAACTTTGTGGAGACGCACAGTGGAGACGGCTGCACAACACGGTGAACGTGATAATGTCCCTGAATTGTACAGGGACGTTAACATGCAAAAAGTAACAAACCTTTTGTTATATATGTTTTATCACAATAAAATTGAAAAGCATCAGTTGTATAGTTCCTCCTTTTCTTGAATACACACGAGCACAGTGCTGCGCTGCTCTCTAACATCAGGGCCCGGTCTCATCCGGGAAGAAGGAAGAGAATCACCACCAACAGAAAGCCGGTTCCTACGAGGCGGAGTCAGACACACTGCCACTCACTGTCTTTCTCACCCTGTCTGACACCAGCCATCCCCCCCCCATGGCACCCTCTACTTCTCTGCTAGTTCAATAACTCACGGCAACGGCCACGTAGAACTGATAGGCCACATTCAGATTCTGTGATGGCTGAGGGCAACAACCTGGGATCAGGATCCATGTAGCGAGAACAGAACACAACTCAGGAGACAGGATGGAGTTTATCTATCGGGACAGCCTTTAACCAAACAGGCTCTCGGCTTCTTGGCTATGCCAGTCAGTGGCCCTTCTCTCAGAGGTGCCAGCCAACGGCTTCTGCTGCCGGGCCCCTCTTGGCCTCTGTCCTGCTCAGGCAAGCGTGACGGTGCTTTAGTTCTGCCACTAAGCCTTCTGCCCGGGGGCGCCTATCCCTCTCTCTCCGGGGGCCAGCACGCTCACTGCGCCTCCTCACGGCAGCCTCCCGGTCCGCGCTGCTGGCGCTGCTGCCACCGTTCCTCTGCCACGGGGCTCTGCTGTGCATGCTGCCACTTCTGGCCGGCCTGCGCCATTTACACTGGCACAGTTCTCTCTCCCTTCTGCATCTAGGAGGTTCTCAGTGCAGAGACCCCAGGTCCAAATGACAGTCTACTCTAGGATCTTCTTCACAGTAATGAGAGGCCGCTCCTCCACTGCTCCTGGGTAGGCGCCCATATTCATTTTCAGGGCATGGTCCTCTCAGCCAGACTATGAACTGACCAATCCCTTCAGCAGACCACAATCACTCAATTAGCGTAGTAATCAGTGAAATCTCAATTCCCACAAGGTCATTGAATCCTACTGGTGGTTTTACATACCCTATTTACATAGTATACCAACCAATCCCTTGCAAGATTGCAGCCTAACCAGTCAGTTTTAGCAGAATTAAAACCTAAGACAGAAAGCTCACATATCAGAGAAACCCGCTGTACAACACGTACTAAGGGGAGTTGAGAATGAGGATGGGAAGTCTTCCCTCATACCATCCTTCACCTGCCCAGACTCGGAATGGCTTGTCTAGATATGTTCTAGGATTCTGCTGCTGCTGAAAGTGATTTTCCTGAAGTCAGGGGGTTCTGGGGTGGATTGCACACACTCTGGCCTTCCTTTTCCCAAGCTGTTCACAATGGCCAGCCTCACCTGGCTGTGATGGGACCCCTTCCTTTGGCCTTGGACAAACCCAAGTGTCAGCCTGGCTCACCGGATCCTAGCCTTTGAGCTGCCAATCATCACACAGGAAACCAATGTGCTGGTGGACCCTCTGCAGAAATGCCCAGGGGAGCTGCAGCCTGAGCCTAGAACTTGGAAAGGACAGCAAAGAAGCCAACCTGCAGAACTAGGCAAACCTGTTCTAGCTGGGTGAGGCTGTGCCATGGCAGGGAGCCCGGCTCAGAGGTGGCAGTGAGACACGTAACCTCAGTGGAGGGACTACAATAGTCTTTGCTAATCTTGACTGGGTTCCATATCTCTGCAAAAGTGGGATTTTTACAGTCAGGCAAGTTGGGAAAGATGAACTTGTTCGACAGAGAAGGGACTGAGGGTGGTGGGAGAGTTGAAGCAACGCTTGACTATCGGTGAGCATGCTGTAAAACCTGACTGTGAACAGAAACCTTGAGACGGAACGAGAGCTCTGACAAAGATAGAAGTGAAACTTTGGCCAGTCGTGCTGAGAAAGCTGCGACAGCATCTTTCTATCTGCAGAATGAGTTCAGGGAGCATTCCTTTGACCCTGGTAGGTGACAGCGAGGTGGGGAAGCTGAGATCCAATGGAGAAACAGAGCCATAAGTAAGGCACAAGCAGGAAGTGGCACTCTTCTGGCTACGGCAAGACTTGTGGTAGCACCATCAGTCACCAGGGTGACTCGAATCGAGGCCCCACGACAGGCCACTTCACAGAGACTCAGACGGCAATTTCAAAAAAGACAAGTAAGAACAAGTGCTGGTGAGGATGTGCAGATGCTGGAACCCTCGTCTGCTCCTGGAGGGAACACGAACAGGTGCAACCAGTTGGGAAAACAGTTTCCTAAAAGGTTGGACACATGTCATAGCAATTCCAGCCCTAGGTACACCCAGGAGGGCTGGAAACGTATGTCCGCACAAAGCTCACATGCAGATTGTTTATAGCAGCGTTGTTCATAACTGCTAAAATTTGGAAACAACTCAAATGTCCTTCAACAGATGAATGAACAGACAAAACGCGGTGTATCTATTTATCTTAGTTGTCTGGTACTGCTATGACAGAAATACCACAAGCAGATGGCTGTGCAGGAGTAAAAAGGTGACAGTCTGCTCCCATAAATCTTACAGCTTTAGAAAGCCTAGGGGGCAGTCCCACTCTGCCCTGTGTGATCCCTATGAGTTTGAGTCGGCTCGATGGCACACAGTGACAACAGTAATAATCTTTAGGGCAGCAGATTGCTAGATTTTTCTCCTGAGAAGCTGCTGGGAGTAAAGAGGTGACAGGTCTGAACTGCCAACATTCAGTGAGCAGTTGAGTGCCTACTCATTGCGCCACCAGGCCTCCTCTGTACTGACTTAAGTTGTTGTGGTTAACCAGGAGTCAACTATCAAGGTCAAACAATCTAGAGCGAAGTGTGAGGAGACAAAAAAAGGCAAATATGGAAGAACAATTAAGACACGTAAGTGACATGATAAGACTGTCTGTCACACATTTCACTAGAGTTTCAGGAAGCCATTTACAGAGCCTATCAGGGTAGGGCTTCCTGATTCTCTCTGTTCATTCTGTCTTCGATATCTCAAAAGAGATACAAAGAATAAGGCACAAGAAATATCTGAAGAAATATCCTGAGAATCCAGATCTGATACAACATATTGATATATAAATTTGAGAAACCAAATCAATCTCAAGCAGCATAAGTTAAAAGAAATCCACACCTAATACAGAAAACTCAAAACAAAGAACCTTAAAATTAACCAAAGAAAACAAAAGATGACTTTCAAAAAGCATGGCTTTTGCTGACTTTTTTAACAGCAACAACGGGATCCAGAGAAGTAGACTTCTATCTTCAGTGTGTTGGGAAGAACACAAAACAACACAGTAACTCAGAAATCTGTAACCTAGGATACTGTACCTCGTAAGGGGAACCCTAAGGTGTTCTTAAGGTCATTGTTGTTGTGCTGTTGGGTGCCATCGAGCTGGATCCGACTCATAGTGACCCTATGAAACAACAGAATGAAGTACTGCCCGCTCCTGTGCCATGTCCACAATCATTTTTATGCTTAAGCCCGTCGTTGCAGCCACTGTGTCAATGCATTTCTTTGAGAGTCTCTCTCTTTTTCACTGACCTTCTACTCTACCAAGCTCGATGTCCTTCTCCAGGGACTGATCTCTCCTGACAACATGTCCAAAGTATGTAACACAGTCTTTGCTTCCAAGGAGCACTCTGGTTGCACTTCCAGAACAGATTCGTTTGTTCTTTTGGCAGTCCATGGTACGTTCAATATTCTTTCCAAAAACCACAATTCAGGGGCATCAATTCTCCTGTCTTCTTTATCCATTGTCCAGCTTTCACATGCATACAATGCGATTGAAAGTATCATGGCTTGGGTCAGGAGCACTTTAGTCTTCAAGGTGACATCTTTTCTTTTTAATATTTTAAAGAGATCTTTTGCAGCAGATTTTCCCAATGCAATGGGTCTTCTGATTTCTTGATTGCTACTTCCATGGGCATTGATTGTGGAACTAAGTAAAATGTAATTCTTGACAACCTCAATCCTTTCTCCATTTATGATAATGCTGCTTCCTGGTCCAGTTGTGAGGGTTTCTGTTTTCCTGATGTTGAGGTGCAAGTGCATACTGAAGGCTGTGGTCACTGATCTTCATCAATAAGTGTTCCATATCCTCTTCACTTCCAGCGAGTAAGGTGATGTTCTCTGTGTAACAAGGGTTGTTAACGAGTTTTCCTCCAGTGTTGGAGCCTCATTCTTCATTATATAGTCCAGCGTCTCAGGTTATTTGCTTGGCATACAGACTGAAAAGGTATGGTGAAAGGATACAACTCTGATGCATACCTTTCTTGACTTTAAACCATGCAGTGTCCCTTTGTTCTGTTCAGACAACCGCCTCTTGATCCATATACAGATTTCTTAAGAGTATAATTAAGTGTTCTGGAATTCCCATTCTCTGCAATGTTAGCCATAACTTGTTATGATCCACACAGTCGAATGCCTTTGCATAATCAATGAAACACAAGTAAACATTTTTCTGGTATTCTCTACTTTCAGCTAAGATCCATCTGATATTAGCAATGATGTCCTTGGTTCCACATCCTCTTCTGACTCTGACTCTGGCTTGAATTCCTGGCAGCTCCATGTCAATATACTGTTGCAGTCACTTTTGAACGATCTTGAGCAAAATTTCACTTGCATGTGATACTAATGACATTGTTCGGTAATTTCCACCTTTGGTTGGATCACTTTTCTTTGGAATGGGCATAAATACAGATCTCTTCCATTCGGTTGGGCTATCCTCCAGAGCTGCATCTGTTTGTGGAAATTCTCGGCTGATATTCCATCAGTTCCTAGAGCCTTGTATTTTGCCGGTGGCTTCATGCAGCTTCAACGTCTCCCTTCAGTGCCATTTGTTCCTGATCATATGCTACCTCTTCAAACGGCTGAACACTGACCAGTTCTTTCTGGTATAATTATTGTGTGCATTCCTTTCATCTTCTTTTGATGCTTCCTGAGTCATTTAATATTTTCCCTGTAGAATCCTTCACTACTGCAACTTGAGGCTTGAATTTTTTCTTCAGTTCTTTCAGCTTGAGAAATGTAGAACGTGTTCCTCCCTTTTGATTTTCCATTTCCAGCTTTTTGAACATGTCACTATAATACTTTATTCTGTCTTCTCAATCTGCCCTTTGAAAATCTTCTGTTTAGGTCTTTTACTTTGTCATTCCTTACTTTTGCTTTGGCTTCTCGGCATTCAAGAGCAAGTTTCAGAGTCTCTTCTGACAACCGATTTGGTCTTTCTTTCTTTCCTGTCTTTTTAATGACCTCTGGCTGTCTTCAAGGATGATGTCTTTGATGTCATTCCACATTTTTTCTGGTCTTCAGTCATCAGTGTTCAACACATCAAATCTGTTCTTAAGATGGTATCTAAACTCAGGTGGGATATACTCAAGGCAATGCCATGGCTCTCATGGACTTGTTCTAATTCTCTTCAGTTTCAATCTGAACTTGCACGTGAGCAGTTGATGGTCTCTGCTTGGTCATGTTCTGATTGTTGATAAGGAGTTTTTCCATCATTTCTTTCCACAGGTGTAGTCGATTTTAATTTCTGTGTATTCCATCTGGTGAAGTCCATCTGTACAGTCACTGTTTGTGTCGGTGAACAAAGGTATTTGCAATGTGCCGGGGGCCAGCCCCGACACTTTACAGGGTCCCGCACGGAGGGAGGGAGAGGCGCGGCGGGAAATGAATCAAGGAGACAGGAAAGACTTTTCTGGTTTAAGGCAGCCCGACCCAGAGAGCAAGAGAGAAGGCTGTCTGTCTTTATTGTTTTTATAGTAAGAGTGACGTGAATTTTACCTGCCCACTGACCACACAATCTATTGGCTAGTTTAAAACCAAAACCTCATGGTTGGCAAATTTGAAACCAAAAACCTCGTGGTCTTGAGGTGATGTAATTTTTTACTCTGCCACATGAGCTATTAGTTAACTGAAACCTGGTGATCCTTTTAACTGTCAAAGCTTTTTAGATAATGGCCTATGGATGCCTCGAGCTCAATCAGCCCTACTTATACCTCAAGGTTAAAAGGTTCACGAGGAAGGGTCTAAAGTTTATGATCTCTATTTGTTCCTACTTTGCTCTTTATCTCCTCCTGCAGGGATAGTAAACATCTACTGTCCCCCACCCTATGTTCTTCTCAAGCTGTTCTAAAGAGGATAATTCCTTTCACATGGGTGGGGATGTGCAGTTGGGGGAAGTCAGCAGGGGTTGGGCCGGCCTCGTTGCTCTCAAAGCTGGCTGTGTTAGAGATCATTCCTCTGAGCTCTTTTTCCTCAGAAAATTCCTGTACGGTTTTCCCGATATTATTTCATAGACCAAGGGGGTAGTGAAAGGGGCCCCTCTCAGAAGGCATCTCCCCTGATCCTTGTGCCAGGAGAGGAGGGGGTATCTTTTTGAAGAAAATTTGATTAGGAAGCCAAATAATATCAAGGGCAGTAGGCTAAAAAACATGTCACAGGTGGGATGCTTCAGCCCGTCATTTGCAGGAGCTCGTGACTTTGTCTACAAGGCTGATGGCGGACCTCCGCAGCAATGAAGATGTTGTTGGTCTTACAAAATTCTGTCCTGCAATCTCCAGCACCATCTCTGTCAGCAAGGCTGTATTTTCCAACTCCTGATCCTTCTTCTTTGTTTCTACTTTTGCATTCCAGTCACTAGTAATTATCAATGTATCCTGACTGCACATTCGATCAATTCTGGACAGCAGAAGCTGGTAAAAATCTTCAATTTCTTCATCTTTGGTCTTAGCAGTTGGTGCATAAATTTGGATAATAGTCGTATTAACTGGCCTTCCATGTAGGTGTACGGATGTTGTCCTGTCACTGACAGCATTGTACTTCAGAACAAATCTTGAAATGTTCTTTTTGAGGATGAACGCAACACCATTCTTCTTAAAGTTTTTGCTCTCAGCATAGTACACTATATGATTGTTTGATTCAAAATGGCAATACTGGTCCATTTCAGCTCATTAATGTCTAAAATATCAATATTTATGTGTTCCATTTCATTTTTGATGATTTCCAATTTTTCTAGATTCATACTTTGTACATTTCATGTTCAATTAATAATGGATATTTGAAGCTGTTTCTTCTCATTTGGAGTCATGCCACATCAGCAAGTGAAGATCCTGAAGGTTTTCTCCATCTGCATCACTAAGATCGACTCTATTTTGAGAAGGCAGCTCTTCCCTGGCCGTCTTTGGAGTGTCTTCCCACCGGGGGGCTCATTTCCAGCACTATATCTGACAGTGTTCCATTGCTGTTCATAAGGTTTTCACTGGCTAGTTTTTTTCAGAAGTAGACTGCCAGGGCCTTCTTCCTAGTCTGTCTTAGTCTGGAAGTTCAGTTGAAACCTGTCTACCACAGGTGACCCTGCTGGTATCTAAATACCAGTGACATAGTTTCCAGCATCACAGCAACACACAAGGCCCCACAGTACGATAAAGTGACAGACAAGCGGGGGGTTTTCAAGTAGAAGGAAAAATTATACCACACAGAGAAGGCGGCAGAGGGAGGAAAGAATACAAGGGGCAAAAGTGGTAAAAGTGAGAGTAAATCCAAATGAACACGATTTATAAAGTAATGTCTTGCAGGGGTTAGAAACAACACAGGCATCTAACATGGGAGATCTATGCATGCTCTAAATTCTTTCATTGTTCTAGATTAGATATGATGGTAATATAGCTGAGTCAAGGTTAAGGATCTTAATTTCTAGAAAAAATGACAAAAATAATAATAAAAGCCTGAAAAATAACAGAGGAACAAAACAAAATTAAAAAAAAATTGTAAAAACTCAACCAAACCAAGTGAAAGCAAAAAACAGAGAAAGAAAAGAACACAGAAAGATGAGACAAACAAAAACCCATAGTGAGATGCATCTTAATACTTACATTAAAGGTAACAAGGTTAAATGCTCCAGCTAAAAGACAAAGATTATTAGACTGGATGGAAACAAAAATCTGTTACATGCTCAGTTCAAGAGAGATATCTAAAGAAAGGCTGAAAAGAAAAAGATAAAAAATTACATCCATTGAGACAATAACAGGACAGCTGGTGCAGCTACCCCAGTATCGAATAAATACACTTTAAGGTGAAAAGCATCATTAGAATTAAAGGGGGAGGTGATCACTGCACAAAAGATTATCCTAAATCTATATGTACCTAACAGCACAGTACATAGATCTCTTTAAAGTATTGAAAAGCAAAGATGTCTTTATTTTTTTTCACGCTGATTAAGTGGAAGTATACAATCCAAAGCAATTTGGCACGCCTGCCTCTCTGCAGCTCCTCTGCTCTCCTGGCCCCACGACAGCACACTTCTCCTTTTCATCTTACACTTGTCGTATCCTCCTAACAAGCCCTTGTCCCTCCTCTCCACCCTCTTCTCTCCATCTAGAAAGAGACCAGTAGGACAGCCTCCTAGAAATACATAGAACCATAAAGTACACCCACCATATGGTCACATTGTGTCCCCAAGTCTAGTCCATTTTTGTCTGAAGAGCTGACCTCAGTAGTGTTTTCTAGACAGCGGCAGCAGCAGGTCTGGGGCCATGCTCCCGGGGGAGCTCCCAGGCTCGTGAAGATGTCATTTTAAGGACTAAGGTGCACCCGACCCATGCTAACATATTTTCAGTTACCTCATATGCATGAGAAAGCTGGACACAGTGAATAAGGAAGACCAGAGACTTGACAGCTTTAAATTATGCTCTAGACAAAGAACATTGACTATACCATGGACTAACAGAAGAAGGAACAAATTTGTCTTGGAAGAAGTACAGCCAAAACATTCCTTAGAAGCAAGGATTGTGACACACATAGCGACCCACAAAGTATGTCTTACCTACTTTGGATGTGTTGTCAGGAGGGACCGGTCCCTGGAGAAGGACATCACGCTTGGTAAAGTAGAGAATCCTTGAAAAGGAAGCACAGCTTCAGTCATTAATCTTTCCTGTTATACAAATCAAATTTCAAAGAACTGAAATCAAACAGATCATGTTCTCTAACCATAGTGTTACTGGGAATCAATAATAAAAATACAATTGGAAAACCTTTATATCTTTGAAAACTGTACTTCTGAATAATACAATTCCAAAATACAGGTTTATCTTGGACATATTATGGGTTCCATTCCAGACCACTCCCATAAAGTGAATTTCACAGTAAAGCAAGTCACGCAAACTGTTTGGTTTCCCAGTGCACGTAAAAGTTATGTTTACACTATAGTGTAGTCTACCAAGTGTGCAATACCACTATGCAAATTCAAATTGAAACTGAAAAAAATTAGAACAAGTGCACAAGAGCCAAAGTATGACCTTGAATATATCCCTCCTGAGTTCAAGCCCATCTCAAGAACAGATGTGATGTGTTGATCACTAATGACCAAAGACCAGACAAATTGTGGAATGACATCAAAGGCATCATCCATGAAGAGAGCAAGAGGTCATTAAAAAGACAGGAAAGAAGGAAAAGACCAAAGTGTATCTCAGAAGAGGCCCTGAAACTTGCCCTCCAAGGCAGAGTGACCATATATTGGTTGCACTTTACGGTTCTATACATCTATAGGATATCATCCTGCTGACCTCTGGCTGGAAGAAGGAGAGTGGGTGGAGAGGAGGGGAAAGGAGGCTGTTGGGTGGATGAGACACGGATGGGGCAGAGAGGAATAGTGTGCTGCCACCGGGCAGGGAGAGCAGTGGTAGCTGCATATAGGTGGGCATGTAAATTTATACGGGAATGTACATTTTCACTCAGTCATGTTAAATAAAAAAAAAAAATTGAAAAAAACTTGCCCTCAAATGTTGAGCAGCTAAAGCAAAAGTAAGGAATGGCAAAGTAAAAGACTTAAACAGAAGATTCCAAAGAGCAGCTCGAGAAGACAAAAGAATTATAATGACATGTGCAAAGAGCTGGAAATAGAAAACCAAAAGGAAAGAACACATTCTGCATTCCTCAAACTGAAAGAACTGAACAAAAAATTCAAGCCTTGAGTTGCAATGGTGAAGGATGCTACAGAGAAAACATTAAACAACTCATGGAGCATCAAAAGTAGATGGAGGGAAAACAGTTATGAAACTAGAAAGAACTGGTCAACCATCTGAAGAGGGAGCATATGATCCAGAGCCAACGGCACTGAAGGAGAAAGTCAAAGCTGCACTGAGGGCACTGGCAAAAAACAAGGCTCCAGGAATTGATGGAATATCAATTGAGATAGTTCAACAAACAGATGCAGCACTGGAAGTGCTCACTCATCTATGCCAAGAAATTTGGAGGACAGCTATCTGCCCAACTGACTAGAAGAGATCCATATTTATGCCCCTTCCAAAGAAAGGTGGAATTACCAAACAATATCATTACTATCACACGCAAGTAAAATTTTGCTCAAGATCATTCAAAAGTGACTGCAACAGCATACTCACAAGGAACTACCAGAAATTTAAGCTGGATTCAGAAGAGGATGTGGAGCCAGGGATATCATTGCTGATGTCAGAGGGATCTTGGCTGAAAGCAGAGAACACCAGAAAGATGTTCACTTGTGTTTTATTGACCATGAAAAGGCATCGACTGTGTGGATCATAACAAATTATGGCTAACATTGCAGAGAATGGGAATTCCAGAACACCTAATTGTGCTCTTGAGGAATCTGCATATGGATCAAGAGGCAATGGTGAGGACAGAACAAGGGGACACTGCATGGTTTAAAGTCAGGAGAGGTATGTGTCAGGGTTGTATCCTTTCACTATACCTTTTTTATCTGTATGCCGAGCAAATAATCCCAGAAGCTGGATTATACAAAGAAGAATAAAGGATCAGGATTGGAGGAATACTCATTAACAACCTGCATTATGCAGATGACACTACCTTACTTGCTGCAAGTGAAGAAGATTTGAAACACTTATTGATAAAGATCAGGGACCACAGCCTTCAGTGTGGATTGTACCTCAACACCAAGAAAACAAAAGTCCTCACAACTGGACCAGTAACCAACACTGTCATAAATGGAGAAAGGATTGAAGTTGTCAAGGATTTCATTTTACTTGGTTCCACAATCAATACCCACAGAAGGTGCAGTCAAGAAATCAAAAGACACATTGTATTGGGGAAATCTGCTGCAAAGGATCTCTTTAAAGTATTCAAAAGTAAAGATGTCACCTTGAAGACTAAGGTGCGCCTGACCTAAGCCATGGTATTTTCAATCGCATCATATGCATGTGAAAGCTGGACAACAAACAAAGAAGACAGAAGAATTGATGCCTTTGACTTGTGGTATTGGAGAAGAATATTGAATGTACCATGGACTGCTAAAAGAACAACAAATAGATCTGTTCTGGAATAAGTACAACCAGAGTGCTCCTTGGAAGTAAAGATGGCAAGACTGTGTCCCACATACTTTGGACACATTGTCAGGGAGGATCAGCCCCTGGAGAAAGACATCATGCTCAGGAGAGTGGAGGGTCAGCAAAAAAGAGGAAGACCCTCGATGAGATGGCTTGACACAGTGGCCACAACAGTGGGCTTGAGCATAAAAACGATCGCAGACCTGGTGCAAGACCGGACAGTGTTTCGCTGTGTTGTACATACGGTTCTTACGAGTCAGAGCTGACTTGATGGCACCTAAGAACACTATGAATGATACTGTCTTCCCGATTTCCTGTGCATCATTGTCTTCATTGTATTGTCTTTTGAACAATCTTTAGCAAAATTTTACTTGTGTGTGAAATTCCTGATACTGTTTGATAATTTCTGTATCTGGTTGGGTCACCTTTCTTGGGAATAGGCATAAACATTTCTCGGCATAGATGTGTGAGCACTTCTAGTGCTGCATCCATTTGTTGAAATATCTCAATTAATATTCCATCAACTCCTGGAGGCTTGTTTTTCTCCAACAGCTTCGATGCAGCTTCAACTTCTTCCTTCAGTATCATCAGTTCTTGATCATACACTACCTCTTGGAATGGTTGACTGTTGAGCAGATCTTTCTGATGTAATGATTCTGTGTATTCCCTCCATCTTCTTTAGATGTTTACTGAGTTGTTGAATACTTTTACTGTAGAACCTTTCATTATTGCAACTCGAGGCTTGAATTTTTTCTTCAGTTCTTTTAGCTTGAGAAAGGCAGAGTATTTTCCTTCGTTTTGTTTTTCTATTTCCAGCTCTTTGCACATGTCCTTATGATACTTTACTTTGTCTTTTTGAGCTGCTTTTTGAAATCTTCTGCTCAGTTCTTTTGCCTATTTATTCCTTTTGCTTTAGCTGCTTGATGTTCAGTAGTAAAAAATTGGCAAAGGAAACAACATACAAGCAGCCAAAGACACATGAGGAAATGCTCACAATCACTAGCCATTAGAGAAATGCAAATCAAAAGCACAATGAGGTACCCTCTCACCCTGGCATTACTGGCAAGAATCACAAAAACAAAAAATAATAAATGTGAGGAGACTGGAACTCTTCTGTGCCACTGGTGGGAATATAATATGATACAATCATATTGTACTAATGGAAAACAATATGGCACTTCCTTAGGAAGCTAGAAATAGAAATAAAGTACGATCCAGCAATCCCACTCCTAGTAGATCTTAGAAAAATAATAGTTGCCACATGACTAGACATATATACACCTAGGTTCAATGAAGCACATTATTTACAGTAGCAAAATGTTGGAAATGACCTAGATGCCCATCAACAGACGAATGGATAAACTGTGGTCCACACACATAGTGGAGTGTTACACAACCATAAAGAACAATGATGATCTGTGAAGCATCTCATAACATGGAGGAAATCAGTGGACATAACACTGAGTGAAACAGGTCTATCACAAAAGGACAAATACTGCACGAGACCACTACTGTAAAAAAATCACCACCATAGGTTTACACATATTTGAAGGAAACAATTTGATGGTCTTACCCCTTCAGGAAGAAAAGTAAAGAAACAAGGGAGTGACTAGGGCAAAGGACTAATGGTCTACGTCTACAACAGTCTCCAGCAGACTGAGTCCAGCACGACTAGATGGTGTCTGGCTACGACCACTGACTGCTCTGAAAGGGATCACAACTGCGAGTCCTGAACAGAGATGGAGAAAACAACGTGGGACAAAATTCTAACTCAAAAAGGAAGACGGGACTTGCTGGCCTGACGGAGGCTGGAGAAACCCTGAGAGCATGACCCCTGGGCACACTCTGAGGTCGGTAACGAAGTCACTCCTAAGATTCATCCTTCAGCCAAAGACTGGACAGGCCCCCAAAACAAAATGAGACTAAAGGGACACGGCAGCCCAGGGGCAAGGACGGAAGACAAGAGAGGACAGGAAAGCTGGTAATAGGGAACCTAAGGTTGAGGAGGTAGACGGCTGAACTGCTGCAGGGTTGTTAACCAATGTTATAAAGCCATATGTGTACTAACTCTTTAATGATAGCTAGTTTGTTCTATAAACTTCCGTCTGAAGCACAATAAATAAAAATATTATATTCCTAAAAAACCACGAGCTGACCCTTCAACGAGTTGTAACCTTTTTTGCTGATGGGGTCCTGCCTCGATGCAGATGGCTCCTGCCTGGTCAGGGTGGCAGTTGATGAAGGTTGGGGTGGCAGTGGGACTTTCTTAAAATAAGACAACAAAGAAGTTGACTCTTCTTTTCTCAACAGATTTCTCCGAAGCATGCCATGTTTTCTGATAGCACTCCACCCACGCATGTAGGACATCTGTCAAAATTAGAGTCAGGCCTTGCACATCTGCTGCTGCTTTATCGGTTATGTTTATGGAATACTCTAATCCTTTGTTTCGGTTCAGCCATGTCCACAGCATCCTCACCAGTAGATTCCATCTCAAGGATCAGCTGGTCATCCATAAGAAGCAACTCCCCATCTGTTCAAGTTTTATCAAGAGATTACAGTAGGTCATTCACATCTTCAGGTTCCACTTCTAATTCTAGTTCTCTTGCTGTTCCCCCACATCTGTAGTTTCTCCCTCCACGGAAGTCCTGAACCCCTCAAAGTCACCATGAGGGCTGGAAGTCGATTTCTTCCAAACTCCTGTTCATGGTGCTATTTTGGCCTTGCTCTGATGAATCACAAATGTTCTTAGTGGCATCTAGGATGGCGAATCCTCTCCACAACCCTTGCAGTTTTGCCCAGATCCATCAAAGGAATCACTGTCTATGGCAGTCATAACCTTATGAAGTGTATTTCTTAAATAATAAGACTTGAAAGTTGAAATTGCCCCTTGAATCATGGGCCGCAGAGCAGATGTTGGGTCAGCAGGTATGAAAACAACATCAATCTCCTTGTACAGCTCCACTGGAGCTCTTGGGTGACCAGGTGCATTGACAATGACCTAAGATATTTGGAAAGGAATCTTCAGAGCAATGGGTCTCAACCAAAGGCACCACCACCATCAAGTTGATTCTGACCCATAGCAACCCTACAAGTCAGAGTAGGATTCCTACACAGAACATTTGCCAAGCCAAGCCAAGTGCATATAGAAATCCTATATATAGGTCAGAGTAGAACTGCCGACCTTTTGGTTAGCAGATGTAGCACGTAACCACCACATTTCCTGATCTCAACGGTGGATTTAAAATATTCAGTAAATCATGTCATGAACAGATGTGCTATCCTCCAGGCTTTGTCATTCCACTTACAGAGCATGGAGTAGATACAGCACAGCTCTTAAAGGCCCTAGGGTTTTCCGAATGGTAGACGAGCACTGGCTTCCATTTAAAGTTACCAGCTGCATTAGCCCCTGTCTGTTGGAGCTTTGAGCCGGGCACTGGCTGTTCCTCTCTAGCTCCCGTCTCCTCTTCTGCAGCTTGCTCATTTCTCTTAGGTTCACTGAGTCGAAGAGAGGTAGGACCTTGCTCTGGATTAAGCTCTGATCTAAGGGAGTATTATGGCTGGCGTGATCCTGCCACGCCTCTAGAACTTTCTCCATATCAGCAATAAGGCTGTTCGGCTGTCTTCTCCGTGTGCTCACTGGAGCAGCACTTTCAATTTCCTCCAAGAACTTTTCCTTTGCTTTTGCATCTTGGCTAATGGTTTGGCACGAGAGACCTAGCTTTCAGCCTGTCTCACTCACTAAGCTTAATCATTTCTAGTGTTTGTTTTAAAGTGAGAGATGTGTGACTTTTCCCTCCACTTGCACACTTAAGAGGCCACTGTTGGGCTATTAATTGCCTGATTCCAACACTGTCTAGTCTCTGACCTCCAGGGTCGCTATGAGTTGGACCCGACTCAACAGCAATGGGTCGAGTCTCAGGAAATAGGAAGTCCTGAGGAGAGGGAGAGAGACTGGGGGCTGGCCAGGCAGTCTGGCGGTGAGAGCACACCAATTTATCGGTTAAGTTAGCATCTTATGGGGGTGGGTGGTGGTGCCCCCAAACAACCATGACAGTAACATCAAAGATCACTGATCTCCGATCACCATTCCCAGATCACCACAAAAGGTATAATAATAATGCAAAAGTTTGAAATGTTCTGAGAAATACCAAAATGGGACAGAGACGTGAAATGAACACATGTTGTTGGAAAATCGGTGCTGGGGGGCTTCCTCGACGAAGGTTGCCACCGCCTGCAATTGGTAAAAGCCACAATCTCTGCGAAGCCCAATGAATTCACCTGGCAGAGTAGAGAGTCCGCAAAAAAGAGGAAGACCCTCGACAAGATGAGCCGACACCGCGGCTGCAGAGTGGGCCCCAGCTCATCAGTGGCCGTGAGAGTGGCCCAGGGCCGTGCAGGGTTTCCTGCTGTCGCACACAGGTCGCTGTGAGTTGGAACTGACTCAAACAGCACCTAACAACTAGTGAGCACAATTAAAAGAAAGCCAAGGCACAAGTAAAAGAATGAAACAGGAACCTTACACAGAAACAAAGGATATCATGATTAATTTTGTACCACGAAATTTAGATAAAATGGATAAATTAACAGAAAAATACAACTTAAAGATACAAAACCAAAACTGTCACCATGGAGTCAATTACAACTTGCAGTGACCCTTCAGGTCAGAGTAGAACTGCCCTTCAGGGCTCCTGAGGCTGTCCCATCCTTACGGAAGCAGACGACCTCCCCTTCCTCCCGCAGAGTAATTTGAACCCACCAGCAGGTCTGCAGGAGAAAAGACACGGTGATCCGCTTCCCTAGGACGACGGCCAGGACGGGCCAGGTGCAGCTCCGCTCTGTTGGCCGAGTTAGCTGCTGGCCAGGCTGGCCTCGACGGCACACAACAAGAAGAGTAAAATGAGCAGTGGTTTAGCGGCTGTGGCGTCAGGTCCTCGGGGAAGGCAGCGGCCTGCAGGGCTCTGGAGAAGGGCTGCCTAAGACGGAGCGCTGGCTGCGTTCACTGAGCACTAAGCACACAGGCCTTCCCAGGCCGGCACAGGCCCACCGTCCAGGAGTGAGCACGGCTCCAGGTTCCATCTCAACTGGACAAAACACACACAGGATTACCAGCTCCCTGCGCTCTGCCCTGCCCTCACCAGGACACTTATCCTGGCTCCACAATCTCAAACCTTTGTGACTCGGGGCAGGTTCTATACCCCTGCTAAACCTCGGTTTCCTCATTTGTACTATGAGGACATGACTCAGATGAGGACATGTTATGTTGTATCAAAGGTGTCATGTGTGTGTCAAGAAGCGCCACAACCCTACCATACCCCAGGCACTGGGCTGAGCAGTCTGCAGTGAGAGGCTGCCCACTGTCACTGAATTAATTCTGATTCAGCAGTCTACAGGACAGAGTAGAACTGCCCCGTAGGGTTTCTGAGTGGCTGATGAATCCAAATGGCCGATCTTTCGGTCAGCAGCCAAACTCAGAACCATTGCACCACCGTGGTTCTCAAGATGGACTGAACGGGAAGGAGAGCTCTGGAGGCTGGGCTTCCGGGGTGGTGGAGTCAGGAGTGACTCCGGGAGATTCGGGATCTGACACATCCTGGCCAGGGGTCTGGATGGACTTTCCATTTCTAGCTGCATGACCTTAGACAAGGCACTTAAAGACCAGCTTAACTGACACTGGCCCTGTCCGTAAACCTGGGTGGGGTTCTATCTCACGGGCTTGTTGGGAAGAGCAAAGTAGAACAATGTCACTAACCTGGGGTGAAACCGATTCTGGTGTAACTGTACCACAGGACAGCAACACAGACCTGATAGGATGAGAGGGTGATTATTTCAAAATAAAAAGTTAAAAAGAATGAAAGGGTAGATCTGTATGCGAGAAAAAGCTCCACGACGCATCACTGAATGAAGGAAACAAATTCCAACGTCGCATAGGTGGGCCTCACCTCTTCTACTGGACTCTCGGTGCCGTTCGCACTGCATCCCTCTGGAGTCAGACTCAGCAGTCAAGAACAAACTGAAAATCAGACAATGCCAGCACACGCAGCCCAGAGCTGACAAGCACGGCTGCTAACAATGGTAACTGGCCTCTTTAGCACTTACCGGGCCGCAAACAGTGTTCTAAGGACTTTGAATATGTTAACTCTCTGAAGCCTGAAGGTAACTGTGGACTTTAGCCTGCAGTAGCGTACCAGTACTGGGTGGCCAACTGTGAAACGCGCCACTCAGACCCAAGGGATTGATAAAAGAAACAGTGCGCAGGCCGAGAGAAGCTGTAAGAAAGCTGTATTTTCTGCACAATTGTCCTGTAAGCCTAAAACTGCTCTTAAAAAAACAACAGTCAGCAGAGGGAGACCACAGAAGGAAAAGTTTATATTTCAGTACCTTTAACGACACTCTTCCCCGCTCATTTTGCCCTGGGTCTTGCAGATTACGTAGCTGGCCCTGGTCCCAGGGCTCCTTCCGCTGGGGAAGCCGGGACCGCGGCAGAGGAGCGCGGGCCGGGGGGCCGCAGGGGCGGTCTCAGTCTTGGCATCTGCCCACTGCTGCCCCGTTCTGCTGAGCATTTTAGCTGACATCCCTTCTCTAGACTTCAAATTCCCTGGCTTCCCAGGTTTTCTGAAAACCTGGCGGTACAGTGGTAAAGAGCCATGGCTGCTCACCAAAAGGTTGGCATTTCAAAGTCACCAGGTGGTCCTTGGAAACCTCACTGGGTTGCTGTGAGTCAGAATTGACTCAATGACAATGGGTTTTAACAGGGTTCCCAGCTACAAAAGAGTGTCTAGGGAGAAACCACATTGTTAAATCCACTTTTCTTTGGGGGATAAGGACAGGAAATCCAGTTCTCAAGTGGGACGGCTTGACCATGAGGTGAGAAGACCCAGGCTCATCAACAAACACCTTTGCCAGTGACAGTTGTTGGTTGGCACTCCATCTTAGGCATGGGCGTCCAGAGCCCCGGGAGAAGAGGCGCCGTGGTAGGAAAGCCCTGGAGAGGGAGACTGCCTCACAAATGCAGGGCATCCCCACTGCACGTCAGACAAACAGTGACTCATTGTTAACTGTAAGTATGTTCCAGTTCAGGCACTACTTGGGATATACTTTCACTAAAAAGCCATTCATTGTGTATTGGAAAGTCATACGTAACTGAGCTTCCTGTGCTTCTGTTTGCTAAATCTGGCAACCTCAATGGGACAGGAAGGTCTAGGCCTGATTCTATTGCAGCCAGGTGTTCGAGCACAGGCAGGTTACTGCTTACATTAGGGCCCAAGGGAGGCTTATAAGAACAGAAATTTAATTGTCTTACACTTTTGGAGGCAAGGGGTCTGAAATCAGGGTGTCGGCAGGACACGCGCTCTCTAAAGGCTCTGGGGGAACACGCTTCCTCGAGGCCTTCAGCTTCCGGCCGCCCCAGGTGCTCCTTGGCTTGCAGCTATGACAGCACGTGCAGTCTTCCCTCCTTGGTGCTGTCGCTGTGTTTCTTCTCCTTGGATCAGACCAGGACCCAACACACTCCAGTGTGACTGTGTTGTTGTTGTTAGGTGCCGTGGAGTCAGATCTCACTCATAGCGACCCTGTGCACAACAGAAATGAAACACGGCCTAGTCTTGCACCACGCTTATACCCATCATTTTTATGTTTAAGCCATTCTTGCAGCCACTGTGTCCATCCATCTCCTTGAGGGTCTTCTTCTTTTTTGCCGACCCTCTGCTTTACCAGGCATGATGGCCTTCTCCAGGGACTGATCCCTCTTGACAGCATGTCCAAAGTATGTAAGATGCAGTTTCACCATCTTTGCTCCCAAGGAACACACTCTGGTTGTATTTCTTCCAGAACAGATCTGTTTGTTCTTTTGGCGTTCCACGGTCCATTCAACATTCTTCTCCAACACCCCGATTCAAAGCTGTCAGTTCTTCTTCTATCTTCCTCACTCACTGTCCAGCTTTCACAGGCCTATGATGCAACTGAAAACACCACGGCTTGGGTGAGGCGCAGCTTAGTCTTCAAGGTGACGTCTTTACTTCTCAACACTTTAAAAAGGTCCTTTGCAGCAGATTTTCCCAATGCAATGAGGTTTTTTTTTGGCTTCTTGGCTGCTATTTCCACGAGTGTTGATTGTGGAACCAAGTAAAATGAAATCTTTGACAACCTCAATCTTTTCTCCACTTCTCATGACGTTGCTTACTGGTCCAGTTGTGAGGATTTTTGTTTTCTTGATGTTGAGGTGCAATCCATGCTGAAGACGGTGGTCTTTGATTTCCATCAGTAAGTATTTCAGTTCCTCTACACTTTCAGCAAGCAGGGTTGTGTTATCTGCGTAACGCAGGTGGTTAACAAGTCACCCTCCAGTCCTGAATGCTTATGCTTCTTCCTATAGCCCAGCTTCCAGGATTACTCACTCGGCATACAGATTGAAAGGTATGGCGACAGATGGTGTCCAAAGAAACATCTGGACACCATCAGAACTGGACCCCCATATCACACATTTTCCAGAGAAGTCAGATTGGGATCACTCTGAATCTACAAGTGTTCTCAACAGTTAGCTAAACCGAAACTTAAAGCGATGAGTCAGTTCTCACAGCAACCCTATAGGAGAGAGTACAACTTCCCCGTAAAGGGTGAATTTGAACTGCTGACTTTTTGTTTAGCAGACACAGCCCTTAATCACTACACCACCAGGGCTTCCTCAACAGTCAGCAGTGCACCAGAATTGATGTGAGAAATGTGAAAAATTGCCACGCTAAAACCAGCTCCAGAGACAACAGTTCAGCTGGTTTGCGGTGGGGACTAGATGACGGGCTTGTGAAAATTCCCGCAGGTGATTCTAAGGAGCTACCAAAGTTAAGAGACTGCAGGAGAGTCTGAACAATTTCCGGTGATGGATGAGGTCTTCAAAGTACTTGGCGACAGACCTTCAGAGCCTGACGAGCCCCCAGTGTCAAGGGCACCTGTCTCCCATGCTGTTAAACCAAACCAGCTGCTGCGGAGGCATTCTGACTCATGGGCACCCTTGGTGTCGGAGTAGAACTGTGCTCAATAGGGTCGTCAATGCTTTGGGAAGTTCTTCCCTCGCCCTTTCTTTGGAGGCACCTCTGGGTGGACCGTGACTTCCAGCCTTTCAGTGAGTGGTCAGCTGTGATACCCAGGGACTAACACCACTTAACTACTCCCCTCTGTTGTTCCAAGTGAAGACATGAGGCTTTGAGAGGCAGAGGGACTGACAAGGGACTAGGGCCCTATCCCTAGTCCCAATCCAGTGCTCTTCTGCCCAATGCACAAAACCAAAAAAAAAAAAAAAACCCAAACCCACGGCTGTCCAGTTGATTTCGACTTCAAAACAGCCTTATAAAACAGAGTAGAACTGCTCTATAGAGTTTCCAAGGAGTGCCTGGTGGATCTGAACCGTGACCAGTTGGTTAGCAGCCACAGCCCTTAACCACTACACCACTCAAGGTACAAAGGAGAGCGCCCAAATCCAGGCCGAGCCCGACGTGGGGGTGAGCCCCACAGAGGCAGTGCCGGCTGCCAACGTTTCTGTCTGCTCAGGGCCGGGGGCTGATGCTGAAATCCAAGACATCGCTCTTGCGTTAACTTTTTACGGGAGCTTGGAGATCCTGAAGCTGCTGGGCCCGGAGAGCGTTTGGGGTTGTGGCTGGAGAGCCGCGTCCGCCCCGCTCGACTCCGGCCAGAGGGGCCGGCTCCGGGACGGGGGAGCGCTAGGCGGCGCCCGAGAGCGGGAGACGCGCTCCTCTTGGGGGTCAGGCGGCGCGGGGGCCCCTGCGCAGGGAGCCGAGTGTCACCCCGCCGGAGCAGCGGGCTTCGCGCCTCGGAGCGGCCCCTGTTCTCTCAGCTCTTGCACGGGACTGGGCTCTATTGCTCGCAGTGACTTCTCATCCCCAGCAGCACCGTTGCTCTGAGGGGCAGCCGGGCCCTAATCACTGCTATTCTTGAGCCTGTTGTCCATCTGGTTGCCGGGGGGCGGGGAGAGGGGTGAGGACGGGGGTGTCTTCCTCTCTTCTGCTGATCCTCTACCAAGCAGGATGTCCTTCTCCTGGGACTGCTCCCTCCTAATAAGATGTCCAGAGTCCGTGAGATGAAGTCTCACTATCCTTGCTTCTAAGGAGCATTCTGGTTGGCCGTCTTCCAAGACAGACTTGCCTGTTCTCTCAGCGGCCCAGGGTAGGACAGGGCCGTAGTAAAGAAGGTATCGGTTCTTGTTTGACCTCAATCATTGTCCAGCTTTCGCATGCATATGAGGCAACTGATAACACCATGGCTTGGCTAAGGGGCACCTTAGTCCTCAAGGTGACATCTTGGCTTTAATTCCTGTCACCTCCTGTCCTTCTTGCCTCCTCTCGTGAGGACCAGTGGTGTACTTCTGTCTTCTCAGGTGAGATGACATTTTTGTTAGGCAAATGTGGAAGATTTGTCTACATTTTGCTTCTTGACGAGTGCCTTAGGTGACTTTTTGCTGCCAAAAAGTCACATTTAAGGGAGAGATTTGCCAGAATAAATTCAAACCAGTGGATTTCTACACTAATGTTACCAGAAAGGAGATTCACAGTGCTGGTCCCGAGACATTATAAAAATCCCCCATCAAAAAAGATAGTGTTTTTCCCTGTTATTTTGGTGTAGAAAGTGCTTTAAGTCTGATAACATTTTCCAACAAGGGACTATCACTGATGGTGCTACTAAGAGCTTTTGGATTTTGACTCCTAATGGCTTATAGGACCCAGCGGAACCACCTGCAGAGGCTCCTAGGCTGTCATCTTTATGGAAGCAGATCTTCAGGTCTTTCTCCCAAAGAGCTGCTGGGTGGGTTTGAACGGCCAGCCTTCCAGGTAGCGGCCAAGCACTTGACTGCTGTGCAACCAGGGCTCTGGCTGGTAGCTTGAAACCTTCCCTAAACCAGGACACTATAAAAAGAAAAACATAAGATCCAAAGACATTTTATATTCATCTGTTCTCTTGCAGTTCTAAGTATATGAAATATTTCCTTTTGAGCAAGTGAATTAGCTTTTGGAAAATGGTCTTTCACACATTACCCATTTTTCTCTCCCATTGTATTTTAAAATTTTATTCAACTAACATTTATTGAGGACCTGCTCTATATGTCAGGTTCTTAGTCAAACACTGGGAATACAAAAACCAGTGAATAAAGGAAGCCACCCCTACGCCCTGGACATCTGCAGTCTAACAAGAGAGAAAATCCCGTTGCCACTGAGTCAACTTCAACTCACAGCGACCCTATAGGACAGAGTAGAACTGCCACATAGGATTTCTGAGGAGCAGCCAGTGGATTCAAACTGCTGACCTTTTAGTTAGCAGCTGAGGTCTTAACATCTATGTCCCCAGGGATCCAGCTTGGGGGACAGTGTTCGAAAATAATGACAAAAAGGTGTAAGGGAGGACTTGATGGAAATGAGTGTATTCAGAGTGCTGGAGGTGCACAGAGGAGCAAATAATTTCCAACTTTTACTATAAAAATATTAAGCAAAAGTAAGGTACAGTGAAGTCTTGTTATCCATCACCCAGCTTTCACTGTACTGCTGCTCTTGTTTCATCCATGCCTCACCGTCTCCTCCTTTCTAGGTATTTCTTCATGATATTGTTAAGGTATAATTTATATACCATAGACTCGGCCCATTATAAATGTGTAACTTGATGATTTTTTGTAAATGTGTAGAGTTGTTCAGCCATCATTACCATCCAGTTGGTCCTCTTCCTGTCTCTAGAGATTCACCTTCTCTGGATGTGGCGTGTAAGTGGAATCATACACTAGATGGCCCTGTGTGACTAGCTGAATTTGGAAATGGTTTTTCAAGGTCCATCCACAATGTCACGTCTCAGTACTTCATTCTTTGTCATTAATGAGTAACATTCCACCGTAGGGATAGACCACATTTTCTCTATCTTTTCATCAGTTGGTGGACATCCGGTTGTCTCCACTTTGGGATGTTCTGAATATTGTTTCTATGAGCACTTACAGACAAGTCTCTGTGTTGACTTGTGCATTGACTTCTCACTGGTAGACACCTAGAAGTGCAATAGGTAAGTCTGTTACTGTTGTTAGGTGCTGGGTTCCAACTCATAGTGACCCTGCGTGCAGCAGGACAAGACTTTGCCCGTCCAGAGCCACCATCATAATCACCGCTGTGTTTAAGCCCATTGTTGAAGCCACTGTGCAATCCATTTCCTTGAGGCTCTTCCTCTTTTTCACTGACCCCTATACTTTACCAAGTAGGATGTCCTTCTACAGGGATTAGTCCATAACGATAACACACCCAACGTTGTTAGGTGCTGTCAAGTTGGTTCCGACTCACAGTGACCCTATGTGCAACAGAGCAGAACCCTGCCTGGTCTTGTGCCATGTCCACAGTCGTTCTTATGCTTAAACCCATCGTTGCAGCCACTGTATCAATCCATCTTGTCGAGGGTTTTCCTCTTTTTTACTGATGCTACACTCTACCAAGCATGATGTCCTTCTCCAGGGAATGATCCTTCCTGACAACATGTCCAAAGTATGTAAGATGCAGTCTTGCCATCTTTGCTTCCAAGGAGCGCCCTGGTTGGACTTCTTCGAGAACAGATCTTTTGGCGGTCCATGGTACATTCAACACACTTCTCCAGCACCACAGTTGAAAGGCATCGATTCTTCTTCCGTCTTGGTTCACTGCCAGCTTTCACATGCATCCATCCAAAGCAAGCAAGACAGCCTCACCGTCCTCGCTTCGGAGGAGCACTCTGGCTTACTTCTTTAACTTTTGAAGATAGTGCTTAACTTCCCCACCCCCCCAAAGTAGCTGCATCATTTTAAATTCCCATCCAGCAGTGTCTGAGGGTTCTGATTTCTACCGTCTCGACAACACGTGTTACTGTGGCAGTTCTAACAGGTGGAAGTGATATTTCCGTGATGAATAATGATGTTGAGCACCTCTGCATAGGCTCATTAGCCACATGTCTATCTTCTTTGTTGGAATGAGTATTCAAATCTTTTGTCTACTTTTGAAATTTGAGAATTAGACAAAACTTGCAAAAGTAGAGCCGATGTCCCATGAACCCCATGTGCAGTCTCCTCCACCATAAGCAATACCACGTCACATGGATTGTCTATCACACTCAGTGAGCCAATACCAACACATTGCTGTCAACTGAATTCTGTATTTTATTCTGAGTTCCTTGGTTGTTTTCCTAACATCCTTTTTCTGTCGCAGGATCCCATCAAGGACACCACTCTATATTTAGTTGTCATGTCTCCTTAGCCTTTTCTTGGATGTGACCTTTTCTCAGACTTTCCTTGTTTTTGATGACCTTGACACTTTTGACGACCTTGACACTTTTGAGGAGGACTAGGCAGCTGTTTTATAGAGCGGTCCTCCACTGGACTGGTTTGATGTTGTGCTCATGATTAGCCTGGGCTTGTAGACTTGTGGAAGGAAGACTACAGAGGTTAATGGCCATTCTCATCAGCTCATAGGAGTACAATCAACATGATTTGTCACAGTCGATGTTGACCTTCATCTCCTGGCTAAGGTCGTGCTAGTCAGGTTTCTTTGCTATAAAGTCACGCTCTGCTCCTTTCCCTGTTTTTCTCTCTGGGAGGAAGTCAAAATCACAGAGTGCACTCTGGACACAAGTCCCATTATCAGATACATGATTTGCAAATATCTCCTCCCTGTCTGTCTTTTCGTTCTCTCAGCAGCGTCTTTTTTTTTTTTATTTAACATAACTGAGTGAAAATGTACATTCACATTAAAATTTACATGCCCCCCTATATGCAGCTTCCACTGCTCTCCCTGTCCGGTGACTGCACACTATTCCTCTCTGCTCCATGCATGTCTCATCCTCCCAACAGTCTCCTTTCCCCTCCTCTCCGTCCACTCCCCTTCCTCCAGCCAGAGGTCAGCAAGATGATATCCTATAGATGTATAGAACCATAAAGTGCTTCCAACATATGGTTACTCTGGGCAGCATCAGGGCCGGGGGCCATGCTTTCAGAGGAACCCCAAAACCGCTGGACCTTCAATTGAGGTCTTTTAGTGGAGATCTCATGATGCACCTCTTTTTATTCTTGTGAGCAACGTCTTTTGAAACACAAAAGGTTTTCATTTTGATGATGTACAGTTGATCCTTTATTTTGTTGTTGTTATACTGTGCTTCTGTTGCTCTCCCAAGATGTTTTAGCCTAATGCAAAGTCATGGAGATTTTCTTATAAGGTTTCTTCTGGAAGCTTTGTAATTACAGTTCTTATCCCTAGGCCTGTGATCCGGTTGGAGGTGATTTTTGTGTATGATGTGAAGTAAAGGCCTGAGTTTTTGTTTTTGCATGTGGATATCCAATTACCCCAGCACCGTTTGTTGAAAAGACTATCCTTCCCTCATTGATATCATTATTGAAAATCAATTGACAATAGATGGAAAGTTTATTTCTGGGCTTCAGTTTTGTTTCATTGATCAATGTCTATATTTAATCCCTTACTAGACTGTCTAAATCACTGTAACTTTGTCAGTTTGAAATAAAAGAATGAAAGCCCTCTTTGCTTTTCTTTTTCAAAATTATTTTTAGCTATTAGGAGTCCCCTGTATTTCCATACAAATTTTAGGATCCACTGATCAGTTACTACAAACAAACCTGTCTTGATTTTTATATGAATTGTGTTAATTCAATGGGTCAGTTTGTGCCAATTTTGATCTCAACAATATTGAGTCTTCCCTTCTGCCAACATAAAATGTCTCTCCATTTATTTAGATTTTCTTTAATTTCTCTCAGCAAAGTTTTGTAGTTTTCAGTGTAAGTATTCTACTTCTTTTATTAAATTAAAAAATATTTTATTGTGCTTTAAATGAAAGTTTACAGTCCAAATTAATTTGCCATATAAAACCCTGAATACAAACTATCTTGCAAGTCTCGCCCCTCCCCTGCCCCCACAACGGCACCGCCCTCCTTTGCGCTCTGTGCTTCCCACACTCATTCCGCCCAACGCCTGTCCCCCTCCACCTTCTCATCTCGCCTCTGGAGAGGAGCTGCTCAGCCAGCCTCATGTGTGTATTTTAAGCCAAGAAGCACACTCTTTCCAGCATCACTCGAGGTCTCACAGTCCAGTCCAATCTTTCTCTGAAGAGCTGGCTTCAGTATTGGTGTCAGTCTTGGGCTGGCAGAGAGTCCGGGAGCCACGTCCTCAGGGCGCTGTCCAGTCTGACGGACCACCAAGTCTGTCCGCCCATTTTCCCCTGCCTACATCAGGGGCTTCACGTTGTGTTCCCTGTAGGGACAGTCAGTGGCGGTGGCCGGGCGCCATCTGGTTCTTCAGGCTTCCCACTGATCTTATGGCATCTTCTGTCTACTCAGCTCACCTTTCCCTTCTGTCCTTCATGTCCTTCGTTCTCTTCTGCTCCGGGTGGACTACCTAGATGGCAGTTTGTGAGCTCTGAAGACCCCAGATGCCACTCACCAAAGTGGTATGCACACCATTTTCTTAAACTTAGTTATGCCAATTCGTTAAGATGTCCCCTGAAACCATGGCCCCCAGGCCCCTGTCCCTGCCACTCTGTTCTTCAAAATATGGAGCTGTATTTCAAAAACCTTCCAGCTTTTGGTGTAGCCCAGTTGTGCCAAGCCCTTCTACGGCGCGCCATTACTCCGTGCGCCTGATGCACCCCTGCCGCTATCCAGTCTACGAGTGCGCCGCTCCCCTCCGCCCCACCCTTGTAACTACCTATTTTCTTCTGTGCTTCAGTCTTTTCTTGAGTCCTTATAATAGCGGTCTCACACAATATTTGTCCTTCTGCAGCTGACTAACTTCACTCAGCATGTCTCCCAGATGACTCTGTGTTATGAGACGTTTCCTAAATTCATAGTTGTTCTTTGTCACTGCATAGTACCCCATTGTGTCACTAGACCAGAGCTTGCTTACCCATTCATCTGCTGACAGACAGTTAGGTGGAGTCCAGGTTTTTGCTCTTGTGGACACTGCTGCAATAAACATTGGTGTGCATGTCTATTCGTGTGACAGCCCTTCTTGCTCTAGGATATATTCCAAAAAGTGAGATTTCCACTTCTTTTATTAAATGTATTGCTAAGTATTCTACTCTTTATATATCTGTCATGGATTGAACTGCGTCCCCCCAAAATTTGTGTAGCCATTTGGCTAGGCCTATCATTCCCAGTATTTTCTGATTTTCCTATGTGATACATCCTAATCTCTGTCTGTGGCTAATAAGATGACATGTTAAAAGAGGACTAAGGTGGGATCTGCAACACCCTTTCTAATGGAGTTTCCCTGGAGTGTGGATTGCACCACATTTTATCCTTTCCTCCTACAAGAGATAAAAGGAAGGGGAAGCAAGCAGAGAGCTGGGAACCTCAGACCACAAGGACCTTTCTCCAGAGCTAACAAGAGGGAAAGCCTTCCCTGCAGCCCAAAACGAAAAACTCACGGCCGTTGAGTTGGGTCCGACTCATAGCGATCCTAGAGGCCAGAGTAGAACTGCCCCATGGAGTTCCCAAGGAGCACCTGGTGGATTTGAACTGCCAACCTTTTTGGTTAGCAGACGTAGCACTTAACCCACTATAAGACACTCTGAATTTGGGCTTGTAACCTACTGGACTGTGTAAGAATATGCATTCCTTTTTAGAGCCATCCACTTGTGGCGTTTCTGTTGGAGCAGCACTAGCTGACTAAAAACAATATTGCAATGGAACTGTTTTCTTAATTTCATTTTCAGTTTGTTGCTGGTATATAGAAGTATTGACTTTTTTTGCTTTTAGATTCTGTGACTTTATCAAATTTGATTCTTGGTTCTTGTCATTTTTTGTATGTATGTGCTGTTTAATTGCTTAGAGTCTTTTACATACAGGATCATGTCACTGGAAAAGGCAGTCTGATGTCTTCCTTTCTAGTTCGGATGCCTTTACTCTTTGCCTTATCACACTGACTAGAATTTCCATTAAATGGTGACTGGACGTGGCAAGTGTGGACATCTTATCTTGCCAAGCCAAGTGCAGTCGAATGGGATCCGACTCATGGCGACCCTAGGGGTCTTGATTTTAAGGGTAAAGCAGTCAGTTTTTGACCCGAAATATCATGTTAACTGTGGCTTTCCCACAGACACCTTTTACCAGGTTGAAGAAATTTCCTTCTATTCCCACTTTTGCTGAGAGCTTTTATTAGAAGTGTTGTTGCGAGGTGCCACTGAGCTGGTTCTGACTCGTAGCGACACCATACACAACAGAACCAAACCCCGCCCGGTCTTGCGCCGTGTCCACAGTCGTTTTTATGCTTAAGGCCGTTGCAGCCACTGTGTCAGTCTATCTCGTCGAGGGTCTTCCTCTTTTTTGCTTTATTAGGAATAGATATTGGATCTTGTCAAATGCTTTTTCTGCATCTGTTAAGACCGTAGTATTGGTTTTGCTGTTTTTCTTTATTCTACTGTTGTTGTTTGGTGCTGTGGAGCCGACTCACGGGGACCCCAGTTGTTACAGAGCGAAGCTACCTCACAGGCCTTCCTAGCCATCATCTTTACAGTAAAGACGGTAGAGTCTGCTTCCTGCAGACCTGCTGGGTGGGTTCGAGGCACCCACCTGTCAGTCAGCAGGGGAGGCTTAACCGCCGCACCACCAGGGGTCCTTTCTGAGCTGTGAACAGAGTGTATTACATGAACTGATTTTCAGATGTTAACTGAACCCTGCTTCTGGATTAAATCACATTTGTCCACGGAGTATAATCTTTTTCATATGTTGCTAAATTTGTGCTGCTAATATTCCTTTAAATATTTTTACATCGACATCTATAAGGGGTGTTTCTCCTTTTGTGACGTCTTTTGGTTTTGGTGTCCGGGTGATGCTCGCCTCATAACGTGAGTGAGAAGTGTTCTCTCCTAGTTTCTATTTTCTTGAAGAAACTGTAGAATTGCTGTCATTTGTTCTTTAAATTCTTGGTAGAATTTGCCAGTGAAACCATTTGGACTTGAATCTTTCTTTTCTGGAAGTTTTTCAACTATGAATTAAATTTCTTAAAAAGATACAGGACTATTCAGTTATCATTTAATCATAGCTGGTAGGATTTTCATTAATAGTCCAATTTCTTCACCTGAATTTTTAATTTCTTGATTCAGTTTTTGTAATTTGAGTTTTCAGAGGTATGTGTATGTTTCAGTTTGTTGGAATAAAATTGTCCAGAGTATCACCTGACACTTGGCTTGGCTTTGGCATCACCTGACAACCCTTTCCTTTTCTGCAGGCTCAGTGCCAGATTCGGGGCATTTTGTTTTTTCTCCCTCCCCCCCCAGTGAGTCTTGTTAAGATTTATCAAATTCTGTCGATCTTTTCCAAAAACCAGCTTTCGGTTTTGTTGATTTTTTTATTGCTTGTCTGGTGTCGATTTCACGGACTTCCACTCCAATCTTTACCATTTCCTTCCTTTGTTTGCTTTATGTTCAGTTTGTTCCTCCTTTTCTAGTTTCTAAAGGCGGAATCTCAGGTAACTGATTTGAGAACCGCCTTGTTTTCTAACATAAGCATCACAAGATATAAATTTCCCTCTAAGCATTAGCTGTGTTTCATAAATTTTGATGTGTTGTATTTTTTATTCAGTTCAAAGTATTTCCTAATTCTGTTGTGATTCCTTCTTTGATCTGTGGGACCTTCCTGAGGACTACTGTAACAGTAATAGTACAAGCGGGTGGTTTTAACAAACAGGAATTTTTTTCTCCACAACTTTGGAGGCTAAAGTCCCAAATTTGGGTTGTCAGCTTTACTCTCTGTCAACTCTGAAGGAGGGTCTCTCCTGAGCTTCTGCCCTGGGAAGTCTTCATGGGTTTTGGTGTGTCTTCCCAGTCCCCACTTGTTTAATTTCCTCTGTACCTCATAAGCGATTGACTTAAAATACACTTTACACTAGTCCTGTCTCATTAACATAACAAAGAGAACTCATTCCTAAATGGGGTATAACCACAGCAAAGATCTTAAGATCTACAACACATATTTTGAGGGGACCCAATTCAATCCACAGCACGTTTTTTGTTTTTTTTTTTTAATTTTTAATTTTATTTAACATAACTGAGTGAAAATGTACATTCACATATAAATTTACATGCCCCCCTATATGCAGCTTCCACTGCTCTCCCTGTCCGGTGACTGCACACTATTCCTCTCTGCTCCATACATGTCTCATCCTGCCAACAGCCTCCTTTCCCCTCCTCTCCGTCCACTCCCCTTCCTCCAGCCAGAGGTCAGCGAGATGATATCCTATAGATGTACAGCACCATAAAGTGCTTCCAATATATGGTCACTCTGCATTGCCAAGTCCAATCCATTCCTGTCCAAAGAATGGACCTTTGTTATAATTTATGGGAAAGGGCAGCATCAGGGCCGGGGGCCATGCCCTCAAAGGAACCCCAAAACCGCTGGACCATCAATTGAGGTCTTTTAGTGGAGATCTCATGATGCACCTCTTTTTATTCTTGTGTTGCCAGTGATACTTCTCTCTGTGAGCTCCATCGTGGCTATCGCTGGTGGTGGCCGGGCACCATCCGGTTCTTCTGGTCCCAAGTCGATGTAGGCACCCACTCTTGTGGGTCTCTCTGTCTTCTCGGTTGTCTTTACCGCATGTCATTTTGGTCCTCGGTGAGCATCCGTTTCTGCTGAGTTGGGACCATTTGCTGTGTCCTCAGATGGCAGCTTGGCAGCTTTTAAGACCCCAGATGCCACTCACCAATGTGGGGTACAGAGAGATCTCTTAGCAAAACGCTAGTTGTGCCAATTGGCCTGGAATTTGCCTAAGAGCATGGTCCCCTGCCCCCCGCCCCAGCTACTCTATCTTTGCAGTATTGAGTTAAGATGGAAGGAGTACTCAAGTTATGCTGAAGTCCACTTAATGTTGTTCTTGTTTCTAATGTGTGCTATCACCACTATCTCCCAACTAGATTCCTAGTAACTATCTAAAGTAAACCCTCTCCCACTACCCCCTCTCCCTCCCCTCCCTTGCAGCTGTCAAAGAGTCTTTTCTTCTACATACAAGTCTGTTTTTGAGATCTTATCATAGAGGTCTCATACAGTATTTGTCCTTTTGTCGCTGACTACTTTCACTCAACATAATGTCTTCCAGTTGAAACCAGGTTAGGAGATGTTTCCTGGAATCATCGTTATTCTTTATCATTGTGTAGTGCTCCATTGAGTATATGTACCATGGTTTACCTATCCATTCATCTATTGTTGGGCATCTGGGTTGATTCCATCTTTTTGCTATTGTGGACTGTGCTGCGGTAAACATTCTGGTGCATGTGTCCATTGGTGTGAAAGGCCTTGATTCTGTAGGATATATTCCAAGTAGTGGAATTACTGGGTCAAATGGTATATCGATATCCATTTTTTTAAGGAAGCGCCAGATTGCCTTCCAAAGAGGCTGGACCATTTTGCAACCCCACCAACAGTGTAGGAGGGTTCCACTTTCTCCACAGCCTCTCCAGCATTTGTTGTTTTGTGTTTTCTGGATCATGGCCAATCTTGTTGGGGTGAGATGGTATCTCTTTGTTGTCTTGATTTGAATTTCTTTAATAACTAAAGATCGTGAACATGTCTGCATGTGTTTTTTGGCTGCCTGGATCTCCTCTTTAGTGAAGTGTCTGTCCATCTCCTTTGCCCATCGCTTAATTGGATGGTTTATCTTCTTCTTATTGATATTTTGTAGTATCTTATAGATTATGGAGCTCGGCGTCGGTCTGACATAGAGTTGCCAAATATTTTTTCCCATTCTGTGGGTGTTCTTTTAATTCTATTAATAAAGTCTTTGGATGAGCCAAAGTGTTTGATTCTTAATAGTTCCCATTTATCTATTTTCTCTTCTGTTGATTGAGGTTTCTTTGACAGATTTTGGAGTCTGTCCTCATTGTGTATTAAAACTTTTATTGTTGTTCCTACCTTTTCTTGGATGAGCTTTATCGTTTTAGGTTTGATATTTAGGTCTTTTATCCAGACTTTTTTTTAGAAATGTATTGTTTAATTTTCAAATATTTGAGTCCTCATATTTCTTTCTGTTGATGATTTTTAATTTAATTCAGTTGTGATTGAAAAATACATTGTAGGGTTTCAATCCCTTTAAATTTATTGAAATTCATCTTATGGCTAAGCACAGGGATCAGAAACAGGAAAATAGCAAATCTGTCAGACTCTGTAGGCCACACATGGTTTCTGTTGCATATTCTTTGCTTTTGTTTTTAATAACAACAATGTAAAAAACCTGTCGTCATCGAGTCAGTTCCAACTCATAGTGACCCTACAGGGCAGAGTAGATCTGCCCCATACAGTTTCCAGGGTTTTGAACTTAGGTAAGTAGTGACTGTGGTCTTCAAAGCTTGTCAGGGGCCATCTAAAACACAACTCTTGTCTTCATCTGTCCAGAGCAAAGATGAGCAAAGAAAACGAAAGATTCAAGGAAATGATTAGTCCAGAGGCCTAACAGACCACAAGAACTGCAGCTTGCACTAGCCTGAGACCAGGTGAACCAACGGCTCCTGGCTACCCCTGCAGTTCACTGTGACCAGAATCGCAGGCAAAGGGCCTGGGTGGAGTAGGAAAGAAATGTAGAACAAAATTCAGAGTCTTACAGAAGACCAGGCTAACTGGTCTGAGGCTGGAGGAAGTTTGGAGACCACGGCCCTCAGACACCCTCCTGGTTTGGAAAGGACACCACCGGAGAGCCCCTCTCAGGAAGACAAAAGAGAGGACTGTAAAATAACAACACCTGAGGGGAATGTGCTCCTGAGAACAACCCTCCACAGGCGACCGCAGGGCCCCATCATGGGCACCAAAGCGAAGATGAGAAGGCAGGAAGGGCAGGGAGCCCAGGGAAGAGGAAGGGGCGACTCGGCAGTGATGGGGGAAGTGCTGACACGTTGCAGGGACTGCAACCAATGTCACGGGCCCATTGCTGTATCAATTATTAAGTGGGAAATGAATCTGTTGTGTAAACCTTCACCTAAAGCAGAGGTAAAACAACAACAACAACAGGAAGCAGTGCAAGGGACAGAGGCGGGGCAAGAACACTCATTCACAAGCACCTGCCAGGTTTTCCTGAAAGAGGCCTAGACAGATGACTGCCCGCTGCTCCGATCTACTTGAGGAAACGCGTCTCCTCGAGAAGGAAGGAATCGGAGCCACAGGCTCACTGCCGGCTGCCTTCCAGGGAACCGGAACAGTCAGGAATATCCGCTGCCAGTGTCGGATTCAGCTCCAGGCCTTCCTGAGACGTGGGTCGTGGGGTCCTTGCTGTACTGAAGGGGCGGGCCCCATCTATGCTGTCGGCTCTGGAGACAGACGGGGGGACGGGTTCCCCAAGTGCCCAGGCACGGATGCGGCAGGGACCGGATCAGCCGAGGCCGGCCTTGCGTCTCCACGGGGCCTTCTCTCCTCTGGGTTGTCTATCCGTAAAATGGGATTCCTTGCATTTCACTGAGCTTTACATTTTTTATAAGAATTAATATACTGGTTGCTGGGAGGCTGTTAGAACACCAAGAATCTTTCATCCTGAGAATTTATTCTCCTCACTGAAGCCCGTTTCGATTTAGCGAGAGCTGACCGGTCGGTTCTCAGTCCTGGGTGCAGTGCAGACCACTGAGGCAACGCCCCGAAGCCTCCCGGCCCTGTGGGGGCCTTGGGGGGTCTGGGTGGAGGAGGCGCCGTGATGAAGACGGAGCTGCTGTAGAGAAGCAGGCCGTGGACCCTGGGGGGAAGCGGCGGGGACGCCAGGCTGGAGGCACCCCAGGGAGCCCCACGGGCAGCCCCACCGGAGCTCAGCGTGAGGAGAGCCGGGAGAGGATGCCCAAAGCCAAGGCTGGCTAACAGCCTCCCAGGCACACAGTCGCCGCTCTTCTGTCTCTCTCCCGTGAATTCCACCGCCAGCTCATGGCCGGTGTCTTCCAGAGCCGCTACTCCCGGGACAGAACATGCAGCAACAGGAGGTGTCCCCTGTCCCAAGGTCGAGGCGGTGAACAGCTAAATGAATGAACGCCAGAGGCAGAGAGTTTCCGGGAGCCACACGTTGGGCTGGGAACACTGGTTTGCTTCCTGACCTCTGGTACTTCCATCCAACATCAAGCAAGGACAAAATTCTGCCTTCGCTCTAAGCCTACACTTCTTTTAAGTTTTTTAAATTGAGATACAATTTATATGTCATAAGATTTGCCCTTTTAACAAGTACAATTCAGTGGATTTTAAAAATATATACACCATAAATTTAATTTTTGAATATGTAATACATACATACAGATTAAAATTCAATTAACACAATGAATATACACTAAGAGTTTTTTCTTCTCAGCCTTCCCCGTGCTTAGGGTCCCCATAAACAACTGATACTAGCTTTTTTAAACTATACTTGTATAGACATAGATATTTTATGCAAATACAAATAGACAACCCCTCCCCACGTTTATATACGAGGTGATGAACTAGATACTACTCTACATCTGGCTGTTTTTCACTTAGCAGAACTCAGAGACGGCGCCATGCAGTACTGACCTTTCTCAACCCTTCTTATGGCTGCATTGTATTCTTCTCCGAGGATGAGTCAACACTTACTGATGGACATTTCGGTCACATCCAAACTTCAGCTTTTACAGACAGATGTATGAGGAGCTGTAATGAGGAGCCTCATGTGTGAGACATCTTCTGTGCTTGAGCAGATCTGCAGAACAGGCTCCCAGAAGCGCACAGGCTCTTCTCATTTGGACGGCTCTTGTGGAACTGCCCTCTGCAGAGGCTGTGCCAGTTTGGACTCCTACCAGCGTGTCCAAACCTACTTTGACACCTGCCAACCCTGACAAGAATGCTTGTAACTATGTTTACTTGTTAAAAACTCCAAAGTAGAAGTAACTTGAGTGATTCTCAACAAGAGAATGGCTGAATAAATCTTGGTTTCACCCTAAAATGGAATACTACACAGCAACTAAAAAGAACAAACTCATGCTAGCCAATACATGGGGAATCTCACAGGCACACTAACTGATGAGTGAAAGACACCAGACACAAATCAGTACTTGCTGTATTATTCCACTAACAAAAGTTAAACAGGGAAAAGTAAATATGATAGAGGTTATAATCTCAGAGAATTGGACTTCATCTAACATTCAAGATGAAAGATGGGACTCCAGACCACTCCACAGCTGATTCCTATAAGACGGAGGTCAGACATACCTTCACTATACAACTATCTCATCATTTTTGACACCAGCTGTCTCCTGCCACCCCCACAATATCCTCTACTTCTCTGCTGGGTTAGGTAATTTGTTGCAGTGGCCACAGAGAACTTACAGACCATATTTACAGTTATGGAGCTTATTGGGGGAGTAAGACACTACAACTTTGAAAATAACAGGAGCAACTCAGGACAGATCAGTTTCGTCAATCAGGATAGCTTCCAAGGAGGACAGCCCTTAGCTCCAGCTGACTCTGGCAGCCGTATAAACCCAAGACAAGGAAGGTCACGTATAAAGAGAAACCGATAACACTGCAGAAATAAAAATAGGGGTAACCCTTTGGGGTGAGAGTATGGACTAGAAGGGCATGAAGGAGTCTGAGAGGTGCTCGAAATGTCTTATATCTTGACCTGGGTGCTAGTCACATGTTGCTGTTGTTGTGTTGAGTTGGCTCAGACTCACACCAATACATGTGCAACAGAATGCAACACGCCCAGTCCCACGCCACCCTCACAATCATTGCCGTGTTTCCGCCCACCGTCGCAGCCATGGCGCCAACTCATCTCAAGGGAGATGGCCACCTTCTTTTCGCTGACCCTGTACTTTACCAAGCATGATGTCTTTCTCTGGGACTGGTCCCTCCTGGTAACATGTCCAAAGCTTGTGAGACAAATTCTTGCCATCCTTGCTTCTAAAGAGCTTGCTGGCTATGCCTCTCCCAACACAGATTGGCTCATTCTTCTGGCAGCCCAGGGAATACTGAATATCCTCCGCCAACACTGTAATTCAAAGGCGTCAGTTTTTCTTTGGTCTTCCTTATTCACTGTCCAGCTTTCGCATGTATAAAAGGCAGCTGAGAGTACCTTGGTTTGGGTCAGGCGCACCTTAGTCCTCAAAGTGACACCTTTGCTTATGAACACTTTAAAGAGGTCTTTTGCAGATTTCCCCATTGCAGTACAGTATGTCATTTGATTTCTTGGCTGTTCCCATGGGTGTTGATGGTGGATCTAAGTAAAATGAAATCCTTGACAACTTCAGTCATTTTTTTTCCATTTTTCATGACATTATTTACTGGTTCAACTGTAAGGATCTTTGTTTTATGATGAGGTGTAATCCATACTGAAAGGTATAGTCTTCAATCTTTATTAGTAAGTGCTTGAAACCTTCTTCTCATTCAGCAAGCAAGGCTGTGTCACCTGTGTCACACAGAGTCACCCTGTGAATGAGTCATCCTCCAGTCCTGATGCCTCTTTCTCCTTCATACAGTCCAACTTCTTGGTGGTTTGCTCGGCATAGACTGAATAAGTATAGAGGAAGGATACAACCCTGACACACTCCTTTCCTGATTTTAAACCACACAGTACTCCTTCATTCTGTTTTAATAACTACCTCTTAGTCTATGTACAGGTTCCTCATGAGCACAATTAAGCCTTGGAATTCCCACTCTTTGCCACATTATCTATAATTTGTTATGATCCACATACTGGAATTCCTTTGCATAGTCAATAAAACACAGGTAAACATCCTTCTGGTATTCTCTGCTTTTAGCCAAGATCCACCTGACATCAGGAATGATATCCCTGGTTCCATGTCCTCTTCTGAATACAGCCTGAATTTCTGGCAGTTTCCTGTCCTTGTATTGCTGCAACCATTTTTTAACTTCTTTCGGCAAAATTTCATGGTGTGAAGTTAACAATGCTGTCTGATAATTTCCACATTCTGCTGGATCACCATTCTTTGAAATGGGCACAGATACGGGTCTCTTCCAGTCCGCTGGCCAGTGTCTGCCTTCTGAATTTCTTGGCATAGATGAGTGGCCCTTCATCTGTTTGTTGAAACATCCAAATTGGTATTCCATCAATTTCTGGGGCTTGTTTTTCAGCAATGCCTTCAGTGCAGCCTGGACTTCTTCCTTCAGTACCATTGGTTCCTGATCATATACTGCCTTCTGAAACAGCTGAATGTGAATCAGCTGGTTTTGGTACAGTGATTATGTGTCTTCCTTCCATCTTCTTTTGATGCTTTCTGTGTCGTTCAATATTTTGCTCACAAAATTCTCAATATTGCAATAGAGGCTTGAATTTTTCATCAGTTTTTTCAGCTTGAGAGTGCTCTTCCTTTGGGTTTTCTAGCTCCAGGTCTTTGACCAGTTCCTTACAAACACTTGGTCTTTTGAGTGTCCCTCTGAGCTTTCTGTCCTCCTTCAGCCCCTCTGTGTCCTCATTCTTCCATTCCTTTCAGCTACTTCATGTTCAAGAGCAGGTTCAGGGGCTCTCTCTGGACATCCACTTTGGTCTTTTTATTTTTCCTTTCCTTTCTTTTTAATGACCTTTGGGGTTTTTTTGTGTATGATGTCCCTGATGTCGCCCCATTAACTTGTCTGGTCCTTGGTCATGAGTGTGCAGCGCATCAGCTCTATTCTTTTTGAAAAATATACCTTATTGTGCTTTAAGTAAAAGTTCACAATCCAAATCAATTTTCTATAACCCCCAAATACAACATTATGCAACTCTGTTCTCCCCATCTGGCCCCAAGACAGCACTGTCCTCCTCTCCACACTATGTTTCCCGCAGCCATTCAACCAACTCCTGTTCCACTCCGCCCTCTCATCTCACCTCTAGGCAAGACCTGCTTGACAGCCTGGTGTATATATTTAAGCCAAGAAGCGTATTCTTCAGTGGCATCACTCTATGTCTTATAGTCCAGTCAAGTCTTTGAAGAGTTGGCTTCAGTACTGATTTCAGCTATGGGCTAACAGAGTCCAGGGGCCATGTCCTCAGGAGACCCTCCAGTCTGATGGATCATCAAGTGTGCTCTTTTAATAAAGTTCTAGTTCCACACACCCATTTTTTTCCCCACTACATCAGGGAATTTACATTGTATTCCCAATCAGGGCAGTCATTGGTAATGGCTGGGTACCATCTAGTTCTTCTGGTCTCATACTGATGTGGTCTTTGGATCATATGGCACCTTCCATCTGCTGGGCTCCTGTTTTCCTCTTGTCTTTGACGTCCTTCATTCTCCTCTGCTCCAGGTGAACTGGTACCAATTGATGCTACTTAGATGACAGCTTGCTAAGCTTCTAAGACCCCAGATGCCAGTCACCAAAGTAGCACACATAACATTTTCTTAAACAAACTTAATTATGCCAATTAGCCTAGATGTCCCCTGAAACCATGGTCCCCACACCCCTGTCCCTGATACTCTGTCCTTCAAACTGTCGGGTTGTATTTAGAAAATCTCGTAGCTTTCGGTGTAACCCAGTTGTGCTAATCTCCTTTCTACTGTGTGTTGTCACTCCCTTTACCTCCAATCTTGTCTTGAGATGATCTCTAAATTCAGGTGGGATATACTCAAGGTCATACTCGAGCTCTCAGGGCCTTGTTTTAATTTTTCTCAGCTTCAAGTCTACAGATGAGCATTAACGGCTTGTTCTTCACTCGACCCCTTGCCTTGTTCTGACTGACGAAACTGAGCATCTCCATCATCCCTTCCAACTGATACAGCTGATTTGATTCCTGCACACTTCTCCCCTCCCCTGCCCTGGGAAGGTTCATGTGTGTAGTCATCATTTCTGTTATTGAAAAGAGGTGTTTCCAGTGAACAGGTCGTTAGACTTGCAATATTCTATCCTGTGATCGCCAATGTCACTTCTGTCACCAGTGCCCTATTTCCCAACTACTTTCTTTGCTTCCAGTTTTTGCATTCCAATCAGCAGTAATTAACAATGCACCTTGATTTTGTGTTTGATCAATTTCAGACTGCAGCAACTGGCAAAAACTTCATTATCTTTGGCATGAGTGCTTGGTGTGTGAATTTTAATAACGGTTGTATTAACCGGCCTTCTTGGTAGGCGTCCACCACTGAAAGTGCTGCACTTCAGGGCAGATCTTGAACTGACCTTTGAGCTAGGAACACAATGCTGGCCCTCTTCAGTTTGTCATTTCCGGCAGGTCTGTCGGATTCAGTGGCCAACACCAGTCCGTTTCAGCTCACCCATGCCTGGCATCTCTATTTCATTTTTGATAGTTACATAGGTGTATAAGTGAGTAAAAATTCATCATGATATTGAGTGAAACTAGTCAGCGACAGAAGGACAATTATTATATGAGACCCCTAAGATAAAAACTTAAAAGCATAGTCATACATAATAGAAAACTCTTGGATGGCTACAAGGGTGGGGAAGGTGGGAGGGAGGGAAGGCAAGGGGCGAGGGTTTAGATTAGTTAATTGTTAGAAATTTGGTAGGGTGAAATTGGTGACAATTCACATTAGTAAGAAGATCAATATTAATGAGACTTCAACACAACTTGTGTACTCCTCCTCTCTTAACCCAATATTGTAAGCACAGAGTACGTACTTTCATTTTTTATTTAATAAAAAAAAATCATCTTGTTGTGTGTACTTCATTGATGTTGTACTTCTATGAAAAACATGCCAACACTGACGTGTAAACAACACGGCCGTCGTGGTGCAGACTGTGTCTCTTTTCATCCGGTCTCGAGCCTGATGGGCTCTGGTCACGAGGAGGTAAGGCCTGAAGGAGTGAAGCACACAGCTCTCTGCCGCCTCTTGGGTTGTCTAGGATCCCTCGGCATCCTCAAAGATGCACCACATCATATTTTCAAGGCAAAACTATGGCTCTGCTGCCCCTGCAGCCTCTCCCTCCTCTCTCTGTTCCCTCTCTGTCCATCCCTGCACTCTTTCTTCTCCTCCTCCCAACGTTGTGCCCTTAGTCTAGACAATTCTGTGCACCAGCTGTGGAGCAGCTGCCTGGTTATTTATAGCCTTCAGCCTCTGAGTAAAAGAAACCTTATTCATCAACTCTTTCCTCCTACCTTCGGACCTGCTCCTGAGACTACTTTCCCCTCCCTTGCCAAGCCCCCAGGCATCCCAGGTCTGGCTGTGGCTGGCCAACAAGCAGAAGAGTGGGGATGGTGGAGTCTGAGTTCACTGGCAAATATCCTAGACCACATTTTTTAATGTTTCTGGAACATTCCACGACCTAACACCGGGCTACCTGTCACTGTGGTGAGCAGCCTGCTCCTGCAGAGCTGACTCTGAGGATTCTCTCACAGCACAGGCAACTATGAGTGACCTTGAGTCTCTGATTGACTTGGAACCAGGTGGGGAGAACTTAGCTGTTACCAGACTCTAAGACCAGGCCCCAGAGTGCCCTGGGCCCTCTGATCCCATGCCTTCTCTTTGGATGAAGGAACACTCCATCTCATGGGTTCCTGGGCAATCTGATGCCTTTCGAGAAGTGTGATGCAGATTCTGTGCTTTCCTCTTTGTGTGATCACCAGGGCCTTCTGGCTAAAGAGTCAGCTAAGCTTTACTCAGGGAAATGTTTCTCCGATGCCCAACGCAAGTCTTCCTAAGACTCAGGCTCCTCTCTGTGCTGCTCCCTCATAAGGATCTCCTGGTTTAGAGGCTAACCCCTTCCAGGAAAGTTTAGCAAGGGATGAAACTTTCAGGCCCTCATCTTCTGCCACCTCTCCTGGGGGGAGACCGGGGGGGCAGCATCCTTGGGCCTCCTTGACTCTCTTCTCCAGGCTCCATCTGACCTCAGTTAATCTTTTGTTTCTCATTACAGAAAACTGAGATGCCTCAGCCCCCTGACTTCGTCACGTTGTCCTCATTTGAAGGGTGGTTGGCTGGCCACCTTGCCAGCTACAGTGGAAACGAATCAAGCCCTAACACTTTTCATTATTTAGCTTAAAATCTCATGGGGAAGCCCACTCTCTGGAAACGTGTCAACATAGCTTTTCTGTCACCAGAAGGCAGGGCGCCTGGGATGGAAAATGTCTCTTCAAATGTGATCTATGAAACACACTTAAAAAAGCAATCCCAAATCCCAGTTTAAAAGCACTGAGGCCATTTGCTATTTTATTTTTATTTTATAGCTACTATTGTTCTTATTATCACTATTATTTTGGTGAAGAATCATCCCTCACTGGGGAGGAAAGGCAAAACCAAATTTCAGTGGCCTTTGTGGGGTTGGTGTAAGACACGACTTCTCTGTGAGATACAAAAGCTGATGCAAGCTTACCACCCCCGGCCACAGAGGAGACCCACTGGTCGGGCGCAGAGGAAGTCCCTTTGGCTGGCCATTCATCGCCTTCAGAGCAGAGGATTTTCCATGGGTTTCTGTGCAGCTGACAGGATCCGTGAACCATCCCTCAGCCCAAGGCTGTGCACAGGGCAGGAACTCAGGGATTCGTTGGCAGAAAAACAAGAGCAAAACTAGTTTGCATACTTTTAAGACTGTGGCTGCTTGCCAACATGTCCTTTCAATGTGGACATTCTTATTCTTGGGTGGGAGTTTTCGTCAGGTTTGTTGCCAGCGAAAGGGTGAGCGGACAGGAGCACCACGGCATTTACCGAGCTGTGAGGGCTGGTTCTGGACCGGCGTCAGTACATACACGTGCACTGCCGGGGGGCCACGGCGCCCCCCTTCAAGGTGATTTTAAGTCTGAGTCAGATAGGGTCTTTCTTTACAACCCTCTCGTTCTTGATGCACGTGTGTTTACACGCGTGTGTAATAAATACACAGATGTCCAGTGGAGAGACAGGAGCGTTGTAAGCCAACCCTGGAACCATATGCAAGACGGATGGTACTGAACTCACAAGATAAATGAAAATTCTAACAAATTTCACTGACCTCTGATTTTTATGTTCCTGTTAACTTTTGAAAGCCATGAAATTGAAACGGCTGCCTCACAGCAGCGCAAAAGTGACTAGTTCAGAAAACAAACCCTAAAACACTCAAGTGTTAAATTAAAATTAAAACTTATACCCTTTCAAAAACGGGTGATGGTACGCCTAGGTTTTATTGTCTGCTCACAGATCCCTTTGGCTGTTAAGACTTCGTTACACAAGAAAAGAGCCTGGCATTGCGGTGGCTGGCTCAGATGCTGAGCCACAGGTTGGCAGTTCAAACTCAGGAGAAAGAGAGTCCTGGAGATCTGCGTCCGTCCGTAAGGTCACAGCTCACTGCAGAGAAATTCGACTTTGTAACACACGGGTTTATCATGAGGACGACAACTTTTGTTTCCAATGGATGAGGAAGCCTGGCCCAGCCACAGCAGGAAGGCAGGAAGGAAACACTTGCAATGACTTATTTGATTTCAAAAGAGCCACCCAGCTAAAAGGAATCTTTGCTAGGGCCTGACACTATTTAAAGAGATGCTTTCTTATTTTCACACCAGATGGATAATTGGATAAAAGAAGGCAAACAATTCTCCTGCATGGACACAAGAGTCATTATAAGGGCATTTGTCAACATGTACATCTAAAGTTCTCTCTTGTAAAGGTTTTCTTTTTCTGAGCTGTTTACATGGGATCAGAGTGACAAGAGCACTGCAAAAGGTTAGATGGGAACATTAGGGACAGTGAGTTTCCATAAATAGGAGTAGTGCCATTCAGAAAGGAGGGTAAGAATGGCTGAACAACTGGAAAGGGCAGGGAGTTTCCATAAAGAGAAGCAGTACCATTCAGAAAGGAGGGTGAGAGCGGCCAAACAATAGGAAGCTTGCAGTCAACATTGCTGAGTTGTACACACACAGAAACTGCTGAATTCGTGTATGTTCTACTATGTGTATTTTCAACAATGGTCACGAAAAATAAATTACTAAGTTAAAAAAGTATTAAAAAATTCTCTCTCTAAAGAAACAAAACCACCAAATCCACTGCTGTCATTTCCGTCACCTAGTGACCTGTAGGACAGAGCAGAACTGCCCCCGCAGGGTTTCCGAGGCTGTAACCCTTCATAGCAGCAGGCTGCAGCATCTTTGTCCCGTGGGGTGGCAGGTGGGTCCAACCGCGGACCTGCTGGTTAGCAGCTGAGCACTTAACCACTGTGCTGTCAGGGCTCTGTCCTATTTCTAAATAGCTGAACTGGATTTTTTGAAAAAATCCCCACTGCTTCACAGGAAGGGCATAGCATCTCTTTGTACGGTGTTTGCTAACGAGCTCTCCACACCTGTCTGCCCAGCAACGGCTACTCAAGTCAGACCTGGAGCGGAGGATTGCACACACGCCAGTCTTAGCAGGAAATCTGATCCAGCCTCCCGTGGAGAGAGCTTTCTATGATTCCTGTACGCCTAAGCCTGTTGGCTTGTTGTCAGCATATTCTTAAATCCTAGGAAATTGGCAGTCACACCTCTAAGTTAAAGGATTGGGAAACTGGGCCAGTGAATAAATACTTATTTTGGATCTGTACTTTTGATTAAAAAAAAAAATTTCACTGGAAAAATGAACTCTTTTCTTATATGTTTTTCTTGAAGCCATCCAAAGAAAACAAGTTTTGGTTCCCTCCAGTCTATGAGCTCAGCGTTGAACAAACTCCAGTGAGATCAGAGGTTGTCCCCACAGACATTGTGTAGTTGTGCATCTTAATAGAAACTCCCCTTTCCTTTCTGGGCTCAAGAATATACTGCTAGGGTGGGACGGCATCTTGGTTCCCTCTCACTTAGCCTTTCTGCATAGGTACCTGTTTGAGATGATGGACTACTGAACCCTCCTGTCCCGGGTTGGCAGTCAAGTACCCAAGCCTCATAGCCACACGGTGTCTGCCAGGCAGGCTTAGTCAAGCTAAGGAATGCAATGGTGCAGCACTTTCTTCCTTGAAGTACCTAGATCAGGGCCAAGGACGGTCCCTATCCCTTAGCCCCTAATCCCTGGGCCACAGTGGCCTTGCCTGAAGCCTGAGCCCGGGCTCCAGCAGACAGCAGTGCACTGGGCAGTCTGCAAACCACCCCCACCCTGTGCCCTCTTCAGCTGTACGTGCATACCTGGAAGACAGTAAACTCTGTGAATCTGTCTCCAGCTAAAAAGGGTTTCAGGAGCCTTGCAGCTAAATTAATTTTCTGATAAATAATTACACAAACTTTCTCCTTGAAACTGTGCCAAGCCCAGAATAAAAAAACAACAAACTTTGAATTAATTACATTGTATTTTGAATTTTTTCCCCCAGCTTTTCTGTATCTGTTGTGTGAAATGTTCTCTGATACAGTGAAGCATATTAACATACAACAGATTATAAGGTCTGCTGCAACCAATTAAAGACAGTGTGACTTTATCTGTATACAGATATACATAGCTTAACATTTCACAGATACGATTCATCCTGGCTCGGGCTGCTGGCAGAGCACGGTGGTTCGGTTCGGTTTGGTTTGGTTCTGCACTGACAGCAAGGCCCCTGAACAGCAGCTCTCTCTCCTGGACTAACATGGAGCTCTGGGGGTCTCTTCCAGTGGTATTTCTGTCTCCCGGAAAAACAGGACAGAAAAATGCTGCGATAACAAGGTCCGAGTAAGGGGACTACAGATAGAAAAGTAGGCATTTCTAGGAAGTAGGACTCTAAGTCTCCATGCTCTTAGAACACAAAAATTGTTTCTAATCTTCTCTGATCTCTCTATTTCCACAGCAAGCAAGACACAACACCTGTGTGCAGGAATCCTCCCCAATTTGTGTGGAAGACGCTGGTTTTAAGATGAAACACACGCAACCAACCACAGATCAGAAGAGCTGCTGGAAGAAACCACTGCCGCTTCATTTACAGCTTTCTAGTCCTGGCAGCGCAGCAGTCACACCCTGAAGATGTCAGCCGTGGCGGGCGATGGACAAAGCTCACTAAGGTGACATCACCACGTGGCACGCTCCGTGTGGACCCGCGTGCTTGCAGAGTTGTTTTGGGTGCGAGGACGAGCGCACGGCCTGAGTTGACGACGTTTGAATTTCATCATCTGATGCTACCAACCGTAGCGCTGATACAGGCTCTGTCTTTGGGTTTCACTTGGTGCTCAGGCGCGTGTTGTTGCCAGCGCTTCTGTTTAAAGCTGTGGTGGGAAGGCTGTGCCCAAGCCTCCACCTGAGGGCCCTGTCTGATGGCTTACAGAGCACCTGTGGGACCTGAAGGGTACAGAGTGGGCAGAGGGCAGCCCACCAGCCGAGCTCCAGGGTGAGGTCAGAGTGCTGGTGGACTAATTGCCCACCGCTGAGTTCACTGCTCTGGGCATTTGTTGCTTGGTCTTCTGCTATGTCTCTGCCCAACCCCAAGTTCCAAGACACCTTTGGGGACCAAAGAACCATCGCTGGGAGGTAGGAGAATGTCCTTCAGAGCCCAGATTGGGCCCAGAACTTCCACTCCCCTTTCTTTGGCTCTAGAAGCTTCTTGGAGCAGACACAGGCAAGTGATCTTCTGCAGGGCTGGGGGCGTCACCAGCTTGTTGAGATCTGACGGAGGCTTAGGGCAAGGGGCTTAGAGTGTCTCACACGGGTCCAGAATAAGAAGCCTAGGCCCTGAAAAGTGTCACCGGGTGTGACATTCACTGCCTTCCACCAACCCAGTCGAAGAGGCAGCGCGAGGGCCGGCACCGTATGTTGTTGGGTGCTGCCTGGTGGACGCCAGCTCAGAGAGGCCCCGCACGACTGAGAGCTGTCCCGGAGGGTCTAAACGATCATCTCTACAGGAGCGGACCGCCAGGCCGCCCCCATGGAGCTCCTCGGTGGGTTCTAGCCACAGTTTCCGGTTAGCGCCGAGTGCTGAACGGCTGCACCATTAGGCCTTTCTGGCCCGCCAGAGGGGTAGAGGAAGGCACAGAGCTGCGGTCACATCCTCGCTGTCGGGTGGGCCCCAGGTGTGCCTGACGGTACACGCTGGCACCAGCAGGGCCATCGACAGGGGCCACCACTACAGACAGAGACATAGGAGTTCCTGCGTTTGTGGCAGAAGCTCCGTAGTGGGGACGTGGGCATCCTCCTAGAGTGCTGTTAAATACCACAAGGTCACACACCACACACAGCTACGCCTTGGACGTACATTGGGTTTTCTCTCAAAGCCTGCAGCTCTGAGCCCCCTGTAACGTCACTAAGGAAGTGCAGGAATTTGGAAACGAGCTGAAAAGGACTGAAAGCGGCTTCTTAACAGAAGAATTTAGGTTGGTATCCACATGATTCATGCAGCAAATTCAAGTATTTCGGAGGAAAAAAAGGATGTTTTAATCTCAACTTGCTAGATATCTGCCTCAAATCTCTTTTCTTGGAACAGTTACTCTGTTTTAAGTTTCAATTTATTTAATTTCCTGAAAGTTCATATGAATGTCATTCTTCAGTATTAAAAAAAATGCAAAACAAAGCATTCTCTATGTGTCATGAGAGACTGAGACCTTTAGAAGTCTATAAAAGTCTGTATTTTAATTTTTGGAAACTACATCTCATTGTGAAATGAATGATAGAAATATGAGGTACGACTGATACTCAGCCTTACTTTGTGCACTAAACAAACCTTCTAGATGTACCTGTGATGTCAAGCAGAAGTCTCTTTCTTTAGGAAAAATAAATATTACTTTGGCAAATCAGAATTACTGAACAATGTAGAACAGAATTTCAAATTCTCAACGGATTTCAAACTTTCTGGAGCCACAAAGGCTAAACAAACCCCCAAAGTACTGCCCTGAGGTAATCTTTAGACCTTAAGGCAAAAACACCCCTTGAAATCTCCTTAAAATCAAACAACAGTTTGGCTTAACTAGCCAAGAATGTCTTCCTTTAGCATTTTGCTCTTTGGGGATCAAACTGACAACAGCAACCTAAAAGATTAACAGGAAACTCAGGGGCAGTGAGTCTATGTTACCGGGAGGTTAGCGATTAGACGAATGAGTGAGAATGGCCACATAACTCGAAGAAGGTGGTACCACCGACAGGGCCACGCAGAAAGGCTCAGTTAGTACCCATTCTCTGTGTGTACTCTCAATAATAAAAGAATGATCTAAAAAAAAACTGCAGAACGCATGTCCCATCAACCCCGTGTGATCAGCACGACTGGTTTCTAAAAAGTAAATGACTGACTTTCTTAAGCCTTTGTACACAGGCAACAGTCTTTTTTATTTTAACCCAAGATAGCCAAGTTAGGGCTAAAACTTCAAGTTATGCTCCATGATAATTCAGGTTTAAAGGCAAAGTAATATTTCATTTATTTTCTTCTTCTCTCTCTAGTAAGTCCCTGAAATACTGCAAATACATCTTTTGCAGATACACAATAATGGCTTTTAAAAATCATCAAATGTGACACACAATAAAGAACTATCATTGGCACTCTTAGGGGGAAGAATACCTGACTTTGTGTTAAACTAAAATCAGGAAGAAGGAGATGACACCTGCCCAATCTGTCTGATGCTGACGCAAGGCGCCGAGGTGCTGCGAGCGCTGTCTCTCCCCGGATGACCTTGACTAGCATCTGAACACCAGCTCCGGAGTTTCTGGAGGCAGAACACTTGAACAATTAAAAAATTCTCCGCTCTAAACAGAAACCAGAGGACTTAAATATTGCAGGACACGACCAATTAAAAAATTTTCTACTCTAAACAGAAACCTGAGAACTTAAATATTGCACCAGGACTCAAGGAAGCACTCTTACAAAAAGAGTGAGGGGAAAGACACACTCGACCTTGTGGGTCACTTGCTGGACCCGTGCTCAACCTCACAATCCGATGCAGTGTCCCACTCCACCTCCCGGATTTTGCTCTTTCCTTGAAAAGAGTGGGGGCCACGAGGTTCCAGCGCTTGGACTTGGCAGAGTGCCCTGCTTTCCCCTATCACCACCAGGAGCATTACCTGCTTCTGTGGAAGCAACGTGCGGCTAGAATCACGGTCCACACCAGGCTGACCCAGGGAAATCTGCTGGTCGCTCTGAACCTACGTTTACTATTCTGTTACATGGAAACAAACACCTGTGCCGACCTCTTACAACAGGGCAACCTGAGGCAAGTGAGAGTCAAAGGCTTTTGAGTTTCTTGGTGGAAAAGCAGCATACAAACAGGAAGACAGAAGAACTGGCGTCTTTGAATTGTGGTTTTGGCAAAGAGTATTGAGCATATCATGGACTTCCAGAAGAATACACAAATCTATCTTACAGGAAGCACAGCCAGAATGCTCCTTAGGATGGGGAGACTTTGCCTTGCTCACTTTGGACGTCTCATTAGGAGGGCCAGTCACTGAAGGAGGGTATCTTGCTTGGTGGAGAATCAGTGAGAAGAGGGAGGCACTCAGTGAGATGGGTGGACACAGCAGTTTCAACAACAGCCTCAAACATCGCACTGACTGCGAGAACGGTTACAGGAAGAGGCAATGGTTGTTACACACACAAGGCTACCGTGAGTCAGAACCAACTAACACCTAACCACCACCACCACCTTCTGGACAAAGGCGCCTGCGTACTCCACAACATAATTTACAGGCTAAAATGTTGTTTCCATTGAAACGGTAAAGAATCTGATCATTGTGTCACGGCAGGCAAGGGGTCACGGGGATGCAGATGACGACGAGGGTTACAAGGGTGGGTCGAGGATGACGGGGCAGTAGAAGGGGTCCTCAGTGGAGAACAGGATGCATCCTGGGGTCTGATGGAGACCAGTGTGTCCCGGGAGAAGCATGGACGTGCATGGGACAGCAGCAGGTACAGCTCTGGAAGCGACCCACAAGGCTGGGAAGCTGCAGGGGACCTCAGACAGGCCACAGTGAGTAGTTGAGGACTACCTTGGGGCTAGGATGTCTTTGCCCAGAGTCCTACGCAGGGGGCAGGAGTTGATTTCTCTCTCCTTTCCTTGGACACCCCAACACACAGGTAAGTTCACACTATTGACACTGTTGATCCCTTGTCACTCTCTCCACCTCTCCTCTCCAGGCTAGAGGGCAAGGATTTTATTTGATAAGAGGGTCAAAGGAAGACATGAACAGCTCTCTTAAAAGACTGTGGAAGGCTGGGCCACTTCTGCCTCAGAACGTGCACAGAGCCGAGACAGGTTGGCAGAGACACCTGGTTGGCCAGCCACCGGCCCCTTTTTCAGTGAGGTGACAGATACTCTGTACTGAGTGGTTAAATGATTCTTTAAAGGCTCTCACCAGCCAAATCAACACAAGCCGAGCTCTGAGACTGCCAGACCCCATCACGGTCAAGAGAACACTGTTAAGAACAAAATGTATCACATCATGTGATCTTCTTGAGGGACCAAGGCGGTACCGGGGACGTTCCTTTCTCCGAGTATTTCTGCCTGATGGCTATCTTGAGAGGCTGGCTACTCTTGTGAACAGGAAAACACTCTGGATACAGGGTAACAGGAGGGAGCCACTGCTTAAACATGTCACCAAGGAAAAAGGTGTTGAGACTCCAGAGCTGTCACAATTCTCTACAGATTACTAGTGGAATTCGTAACGGCAAAGCTGCCAGGAAAAGCGGTTTCTATTACATTTGTTTCTTACTGTTTTAAAAATTCTCAGTCCTTCAGGAATGGATTGGACTTGGCAATGCAGAGTGACCATATATTGGAAGCACTTTATGGTTCTATACATCTATGGGATATCATCCTGCTGACCTCTGGCTGGAGGAAGGGGAGTGGATGGAGAGGAGGGGAAAGGAGACTGTTGGGAGGATGAAACATGTATGGAGCAGAGAGGAATAGTGTGCTGTCACCGGGCAGGGAGAGCAGTGGAAGCTGCATATAGGTGGGCATGTAAATTTATATGGGAATGTACATTTTCACTCAGTTATGTTAAATAAAAATAAAAATAAAAAAATTCTCAGTCCTTGCAGCCAGTTTAATAACCTCAGTAGCAGGAGCTTCAGCAGCATCTGGCACAGAGCGGGTACTCAGTAAATTCTGGCTGCAGTAATTATCCGTTGGAAGTAATTTTACTAATTTGGTATTTTATACTGACAAGCTCTCTGAAAGGCTTCTTTAGGACCATCTAGGTAACTCAGACATCTCAGATACAAATTACAAGCCACACATTTGATTAGAAATGTGTATCTAAATTAACAACTGCAACACCTTTAATCAAGTTTTGGATGAGGGTCCAGAAACACTTGGGAAACCCACTGACAGATATCCCTAACGACATACCATCGCTCCCTGGACTACTGGAGATCAGGGGCTCTTTCCTGGGGCCCGCAAACTCCTGAAATTACATTCTACATCCAGTGGGTTTCTCTGCATTTTTCTGGAGAAAAGAGACATAACTTTCAGCCAACTATCAAATGGCTTAGTGACCCAAAAGGAGGCGAGGCGTCACAGTTGTGAAGGAATCAGGTCTCAACCAGACTACTTCACTCCTTGTGCCACTCTTCTCTCCGTTTTCCGTGATGTTGCTGATTGGTCCAGCTTTGAGGATTTTGTTTTACGTTAAGGTGTTAATTCATACTGAAGACAGGAGTCTTTTATCTTTCTAAGAATGCTCCTTAGAAACAAGGATGGTCAGACTTCATCTCACATACTTTGCACGTGTCATCAGGGATCAGGGGGGACCAGCCTTAGGAGGCCATCATGCTTGGGGGAGGGTCAGGGAGACCGAGGAAGGTCCTCACAAAGATGGGCTGACACAGCAGCTGCTGGAACGAGCCCCAACCCAGCAATGACCGTGAGGACAACACAGGACCAGCCCTCTGACGACAGCCCGAGCTTCAGGCCCTGTGGGACAACGGGGGATCCCTGCACACACTCCACAATTCAGTAACAAGTCTTTGGGGTCACGCTATAAAAAGAAGTTTTTACAAAGGGAACTGTATAAAAACAGACACTTGGGAAGATGTTAAATTTACTCGTATACAGTACGCAAGTCTACTTTTTCTTAACCACTTCCTTTCCTTCTCTCAGTTAGTTTCTGGTTCCTGGTACTTGGGACCTATTCCAGGTGGGCCACAATGACAGACAACCACAGCAGTAAAAAAAGAAAAAAAGTGAAAAAGATTTCTGATGCAAGAGAACCCACAAATGATAAAGCTGAGGCTTATCGCAGACATTAGATGCTGTCTTTTTCAACTGTTTCAGAATTCTCTGGAGTCCCTGGGTTGTCCTTTTTCACGGAAAGACTCATGTTCTCACACGGCCTTCAGTGCAGCTAAGACTGACCCTCATTAGGCTCTGGAAGGTTCCTCAGGGAGAGCGTGCCCTCCGCAGACAGGTGTTGTCATTGTGGCTTGGCTTCCTTTGGCAGAGTCAGAGCTGGAGTGTCTGCTCTGATGGCCTGAATCACCAGGAAAAGCCTTTTGGAAACGGCAGCTCTGTGCCTGGGACCTGTGGAAATGTAACCTGTCATTGTCGAGTCCACTGGGACCCACGAGAACCCCCATGTTGTCAGAGTGGAACTGCGCTCTGTGGGGTTTTTCAGTACCTGACATTTCCAGAAGTAGATTCCCAGGCCTTTCTCCTGGGTGCCTCTGGGCGGTGAGTGCTTTAACCGTCTGCACCACCCAGGGCCTCCCCAGGGAGCCTTAGACGATGCGCAGTTGGGCTCCAGATACGAGGTGCTGTGAACACCCTGAGATGTTTAACAGACTCCCTAAAGGATGCACAAAACGGCACGTGGGTGTTTCTGGCAAGAGACTCTGATTTTCAGGATTCAGAAATGGGTTGTGGCCGCCCCTGAAACACTGGGAGCCACCAGGGTTGTGTCCCAATAACTGCCAAGGAGAGACGGCTCAGGAGCATCTTCTCAGCACGCTCATCTCATCTGCTCAGCCAGCTCCTTTTCTCAAGACGACGCAGTGAAAGGCAACTCAGAAGGCCTGACCAGGGGAATGCCACAAGTAAAGCTCGTCCGCAACCTGATTTTTATTTTTTAAAATTCCATGTAAAAATAAACACTTCTCAACCAAACTTTACAGCAAACATTTCCATGAAAAGAAGCATAACGCATACACCAGGAGGGCTTTCAGGTGCCCTGTTTGCCAAGGCACGATGTGAAGACAGTGCCCGTCTTCCCGCTTTGGCCACCGCGTGCGGAACCCAGCAGATCCTGCCCTCTTCAACGAGGAAACACCAGGCGTCAAGTATTCAGATTTAGAATATTTTAATGTCCATTTCTTCAGTGGATGCATTTTGAAATTATTTAGAATTAACAATTTAAAAAGAGCAGAGCAAAAGAAATAGCGAAAAGGCAAACAGTTTGTTCTTGCTCATTTTAGTGCAGGCTCTAGGCAGGAGGTGGTTTTTCTGAAACCACCAATCAAAAAATGCTTACCTGAAAATCTATAAATTCAAATACAGATGCATCTTTGGAGACTACAAGTTATTACTAGCCTGTGTGATGGGAAGCACACCCCCTTTTGGCTCTCCGTGTTGTGTGCAAATACGCAGAGGTGACGCAGAGGGAAGCGGGCTTCAGTAGAGTCATGCGCGGTGGGGTGTCACCTGGGGAACAGTCCCAGCTACCAGAAGGTTTTGTAACTGATGTTTTGCATTAGTTCACATTGGATAAAACTGTGTGCTTCTCTATCATGTATTTATATATAAAACTTGATCTGAGCTGGGCCAAGAGGAAAAGAGAATTGCAACTGTGAACAACTATTTACACATTCAGTTTGGAAGTATTGCTTCCTGCCCTAAGCTCCTAAGAGGTATTGCCACACTGAAGGCTGCACCCTTCTTGTCACGAACACTTGAGCCCACTGCTCAGAAACCTGTCTCCAGCCACCATGCTTTCCATGCCAGCAGATCGGACGCCTGACGTCTCCACTGCAGATGGTCTGCCTTCGGCACTGAGGTATGCTTCAGGGCAGGACCTGGGTGGTGAGAATCACCACGTGGCCCAGAGGGGACATCTGTATTGGCCCCTTCTCAAGGCTCAGGGTGGTTTGTAAAGACAGCTCTGAAATCTGGATTCCCATCCAGTGGGACCAGGCCGCCTGACGTCAGTGTAGTGGCTCCTTGGCCTCACCAGCTCAGGGGTCACCAACACCCCCACGCTCGTGGACAGCGTGGGTGAGGTGAGCCTTCACACAGCACTTTGTGAGACAGCCAAGTTGGCACCGCTCGCTGGCGACCACCCAGCCCCCTTAGCTGCCACTGTAGCTCTACAGCCTGGAGAACAGAGAGCAAGAGGCAATGCCCACTCTTGGATACGCCCTTAATACTGTGGAAGCATTCCCCAAGGGCCAACAATCCTACATTCAAGGGTAGCATCAGGCAATGTTTCCCAAGGCCAAAAAGAAAAGAAAACTGTGCACTATTTCCTAAGAATACATTCTTTAGAAGCGAGGTAAGGTCACAGCTGTCCCTTCTAGGGTACTGCAGGAGCAGCACTTGACAGTGACATGTGAGGGATAGACTTAGTGCCTGTGAGGCTCTAGGTCCCAGGACTCCAGGACTCAGGGTGCTGCAAAGCCACTCCTGTATGTCCCTTGACGAGCACTTGGGGAGGACAGCTCAGCCTGAGACTTGATGCAGATACAGCAATGCTAAGATTTAACAGTGAGAGGAAAGTGCACACGGGCAGGATGGTGACCACCTTCACAGACACGGCGCTTGTCCTCAAACTACCTTCCCAGCTCTGCATCACTGTCACCTTGAGAAACAACTAGAACCATGATAGGGCGACTGTCACTGGGACTCAGCTCTGCATGAACTTCAGATTCAATGTGGCAAAAAAGTAATTAGAAACTTGGTTAGAATCACAGAGCAGAGAACTGAGGCTGTGTGGTGGTCTACATTTCCCCCAAGACTCATCTGCACACAGATGACTGTCCCTAAGTGCAGTGTGAGAACTGTCCTACAGGGGCTGGAGTTCAGCTTGCAAAAACGAATCTGGGCACAGATTCGGCCCTGCAGAGGGACAGCCATGAGAACGGGCTAGGGCAGGAGAAGGAAGCCAGAGCCACCCACAGACCTGGCCGGAATCCCCGCTCCCGGCCCAGGCTCCCTCCACCAGAGGACGGACCCTGGCCCAGTGGCGGGACTGTTCCACCTGAACAGGAAGCCTCAGTGGTCTTCCCACCCCATCATGTGCACGTGATGTCCAGCAAGGCCCCTCAGCTCTGACAGGGCGCCCACCTAGCACCTGCTCTGAAGGGGAGGCTTGAGGTGGCCGCAGTGGTGCCAAGATGACCGCTCCCACGGTCCTGCTCTACCCCTCACCGGCCCTACAGAACCTACCTACTGCCTTCCGCCAAGACCCCTGCCACCACTACACACATATTCCCTGATAAATAAATAAATAAATAAACGTAGCCCAAGGCCTTTATTTTGTGTTTCTCTCTCGGACAAGGCAGTGTCAAAGACACCCGCCTGGATTCCCAACTGGAAGGTTCCTTGGGGTTGGGGAGAACACCTGAGGCCTCAGCTCTCGCACAGTGTTACCTGTTAGCATCTGCCTTCTCAGCCCAGAAGCAGATGTGCTCCTAAAACCAGGCGGTGCAGGCTGGGTGCTAGGGACAGCCCACAGGCAAGGACTGGACCGTGGCTGGCTGAGGAGCTCTGGCTGCAAGCGGGGCCCTCTGCCGGCTGCTGAGGGCTTTCCTTAGCTCACACGCCCCTGGGACACCCCCTTCTCAGTCAACTACTGGCACTTTGTATCAGTTTCATAAATGCAAATGTGTGCGTGTGTGTGTTTACACAGAAAGGTCAGGTCATGTAGAACACTACCATGTACACAGAAAAAAAAAAACCCCAGAAACACTGTATTAGCCAAAAAAAAAAGTGTCTTGTGAGCAAAAAACAATAAAAATGGTATCTTAACCACAGCTTCTGTTTCAAAGTCAAGTGACATCCAGAGCCATGATTTCACCCGGCAACCTCCATCCCTAGGAGGGAGACCAAGGCCAACCCCTGAAGGCACTTGTTATCTTCCACACTGCTGAGCAGGTGACACGGAGGTGGGAGGCATCCCAGGAAGGGAGCAGGTCGGAAGAAACGGGTGGGAGCGAGCCCTGAACATCTGTGATCCACACAAAAGTCAGGGCTGCAGTGACAGCACACCACGTCCAGGGGTGGCACCGTGGCGCCTGGGGAGTCGCGCCACAGCCAAATACAAATATTATTGTGTCTTGACGAACAGAGCACCGTGGGTGGCCTGTGAGCACTGCGTCACACACTCTTGGAGACGTTGAGCTTGGTGAGCTCATTGGCTTCCTCCAGTGCCGCTTCCTCACAGTCACTCTTGTCTATGGCTTTGCTGAACCGGCACCTCTCTTCTGTTCTGACAGGTTCCCTCCAGGGCCTCTTAGACAACAGGTGGAAATCCTTGGCCTGTGTGCTGCTATCAGAACCCAGAGATGCCCTGTCTAAATGCTGTACAGAAGGCACCAGGTTGGTGATCTCGTCTGTAGGCGACCGCCCGATGCTGCCATCTACCTGGACCCGGATATCCGGGGAGATGGACAGCTGGTGTTGGGGCACTATGCCATTGTCCGTGCACTTGGGGTAGAGGTAGGTCTTCATCTGACCCTTCCCTTTGACATTGACCGTCCCTCGGTAGTCAAAGTCATAGCCCATCTTGCTCAGGACGCGGTAACTCTCCTCGCTCACCTGAATGCGGCACTCTACCCCAGTGGTGTCCATCCTGCTGGCGATATTGACCGTGTCGCCCCAGATGTCATACAGCAGTTTGGTGGTGCCAATGACTCCCGCGGTCAGGGGCCCATGGTTGAAGCCGACGCGGAGCTTAAAGTTGAACCAGAGCATGTTGTTGTTGAAGTCGTCTACCACACGCATCATCTCCTTGGCGAACTCAAACAGGGTCTGCAGATGCTTCTGCGGGTGGCCACCGTCCTGGCCCTGGGCCGTGTTCAGCCCTGAGGCGGCCATGTAGGTGGCCCCGATGGTCTTGATCTTCTCGATACTGCTATAGTCTGGCTTGCTCAAGAGCTCATCGAAGTCCCCGATGAGCTCGTTGAGGACCCGGTAACACTCCTTGCCACCCTCGTAGTTCTCCTCATAGAACTCGCTAAAGTTGACAATGCTGGCGAAGATGACCCCTCCGCTGTCGTGATTCTTGGAATAGGTCTGGGAGACCTTGAGCTGCTCGGCCACATGGTAAGGGATGATGTTTCTCAGCAGCCAGTCGGCCTGGTCGCGCATGCTCTGGATCTTGGTGCGGTGCAGGTCTGCCTCCACGTCCCCGTGGTAGTGCAGGCGGTAACTGACTTCCAGCTCTCGGTTTAGGAACCAGACCAGGAGCAGCAGCAGAAAGAAGACCAGAACCACCTCCTGGCCAATCTGACTGGCCAGCTGCCTGCTGTCACGCGACAGAGAGCTATTGCACGGACCTCCTTGGGAACTGGAAAGCAAGGAAGAGAAAGGACAGGTCTTTGAAAATGCATCTTGACGGAAAAGGTGCCTACTCTACACTTCAAGGTTCTGAAGCAGCTCGGCTAACCAGCATCCTGCTCCAAGTTCTGCTGAGGTCAAACTTTCAATCCTTTGGAGCCACAAAGCAATTGGTACTCATCAGTTTTGGCTAAAGAGATGTAGACACAGACTGGCTTACATCAGTAACTTCTTTAAGGTGCTTTATCATTGTTTCCAGAAGTCTTTAGCATTTTGATTTTTAAAATCTTTTTTCTTTCTTTTCCCAAGCTCTTTAGTTTGAAACCTTTACAAACTAGTAAAATACTGTTTTGAAAACTTTATAGATTTACAAGATAAACAACCATACACCTTGCACCTGGATCCCACAATTCTTAACACTTCGCCACTTGGCTTTCTTTCTCTCTGAACAGCCATGAACACTCAAACCCTGCATGTACTGCTCCTAAGAACAAGGACATTTCCCTACATAACCACAGTACCGTTAATCTACCCAACAGACTAAATATCAACTACTACAATGTTCTCTAATATATTTGCTCCTTAGATTTCTAATCCAATTTTGGTTTTGAAAGTCTTATGATTTTACAAAGAATTTTTATAAATTCTCTGGTCTTCACCTATATAAAAGTTTTGTAAAATACCACTTTTACCCTCTCTGGGCTAGTTCTGTTTTGCCAGAATCAGCTAAAACAACCTTAACATTTCTTAAGACTAGTCTACTTTTCAGAATAAGGTAGGCACACTGTAAGAAACCTGAATAGTACAAGCAATGGAAAGTCAGTGTCTGTCTTTGCAGTTGACCAATGTTACACTGTCTTGTGGTCATGTAGAATTCTAACATAAAGATGTACTATAACTTAGCCTGACTCCAATGGAGTGACACATGGGTCATCCTGTCCTACCACAGGCAACGTGGCAGTGCGTACTCCTGAGCCCACAACTCTGCGTACATGTGTGAACCTACCTGTGGGACAAACTCCTAGAGGTGGATTGTGGAGTCATTTTTAAATACTATACATTTAGAATTTTGCTAGAAATTTCCAAATTGCCCTTCTAAGAGGCTGAACTAATTTCTCATTTCCTCTGTCACTGAATCTGTCTCCTGTGGAGCTGTTTTCAGGTTTGATGGGTCATAGCTGGGGTAGGAAGACAAGATTCATGGTGGAATAGCACAATCTTCTTTACAGTTTATTTTTCAAATCTGTGCTTTTCCATTTATAAAGTACTACATGTTCATCACAGACAATTCAGGGAAAAATGTCTGTCCAGAGGCAATCACTATTAGTATTTGTTGGATTTTGTTCTGATCTTTTTTCTTCCTTTTTAAAATAATGATGTGATTGTTCTGTCCACACATATTGTGCAGCCTGAAGCACTTCTCTAATGCAGAACACTGGTTTTACATACAGTGGGCTGGGTCAGCACATGCACAGACAGGTCCTCAGTGCATTAGACAGTTCTATTGAACAGGAAGCGCTCTTCTTTCATCTGTTAAACAAGTTTGAGTGCTGCCTGTATGTAAACAGACAAAAAAAAAAAAAACACCCTTGCCATCAGACTGCTTCCTATGTTTCCAAGGCTGTCATCTTCACGGAAACGAGACCATCCCGCCTTTCTGCATGATGCAGATACAGAGTGACAACTACCAACCTTTCCGTCAGCAGCCAGGAGCCTGACCACTGTCCCACCACGGCTCCTCCGCCTCCACCTAAGGGTGCTAGAAAAAAATCTACTTGACTAGCACAGCTCTCCATGACATAGCCACAAAAGCCCTGGCCTTAGAACAAGAGGGCAGGAGGCTCTTTTCCAGCTTGACCACCGCAAAGTTCTGGAACCTTCAACAGTCACGTCCTCTCTCTGTGTCTCAATGTTCTCATGCATAAACTGTGAAATGAAGATGGCTGGAGTGTCACGAAGTCCTTCCTGGTCTGCGGTTCTCTGCAGGAAAAAGCTAACAGAGCAAGCCTGAAGCTGTTCTCCTTAGAAAGCCTGCCTGCAAGGCTGGGCCTCAGCTGGCAGCAGGAAACTGAGATTTGGGGAGGGTTCCTGCCATTTCCTGATAAGAAGGCTCACTGTGCCTTAACTGTTCACATGAGGGATGTGGCTGACACTGAATACCTGCTTCCCTTTTGGGGGTTCACAACTTTGGTACTCGCCAGGAGGGAGGGTTCAATAAAAACGCTGAGCACTGAGGCCCTGTGACATTTCACACATGTTGTCACAACTTGATACTGTAGAATTAGACAGTATGTAGTGGTTAAAGTGCTCAGTTGTTAACAAAAAGGCCAGCAGTTCCGCTCCACCAGCCAGCTATTCTGTGGGGAAAGATCTGGCAGTCTGCTACTTACAGATTTATAGTCTTGGAAATGGCCTGGGCATTTTTACTCTCCTGCAGGATTGCTCTGAGTCAGAAACTGACCCAACAGCAGGGGGTTTACGTGACTCCATCAGGCTAGGACTCTTGAGAGCTGTGTCCAGCTTCTTCTGATTTTTCCCAGCTATAATAAACCACAAAGGCTCTCTTTCAAGTATCAGAAAGTAAAGATGTCACCTTGAAGACTGAAGTGCGCCTGACCCAAGCCATGATATTCCCAGTTGCATCATATACATGCAAAAGCTGGACAACGAACAGGAAGGTAGAAGAATTGATGCCTTTGAATTGTGGTGTTGGAGAAGAATGCTGAATGTACCATGAACTGCCAAAAGAACAAACTGACCTGTTCTGGAGGAAGTACAACCAGAGTACTCCTTGGAAGCCAAGATGGCAAGACTGTGCCTTACGTACTTTGGACCTGCTGTCAGGAGGGATCAGTCCCTGAAGAAGGACATCATGCTTGGTAGAGCGGAGGGTCAGTGAAAAAGAGGAAGACATTAACACAGTGGCCACAACAATGGGTTTAGGCATAAAAATGATTGCAGAAATGGCAAAGACCAGGCAGTGTTTCATCCTGTTGTGCACAGGGTCACTGAGTTGGAACTGAACTGACAGCGCCCAGTAACAACAATGACATAATAAACCACAGCTCTAAGTGTAATTTTACAGGGAAAATATTAAACAGCCCAGGTGGCATCAAAAGGAGACTGGCAGAATGCAGACAGTCATTGTACCAGAAAGAACTGGTTGATGTGCAGCCTTCTGAGGAGGTAGGAATTCACCGTATTGAAGGAAGAATTTAGTTGAAGCGGCAATGAAGGCACTGGTGAAAAACAAGGCTCCAGGAATTGATGGACTATCACTTGAGACAGTTCAACAAATAAACGCAGTGCTGGAAGTGCTTATTCGTCTACGCCAAGGAGTTTGGAAGACAGCTTCCTGGCCAACCAACTGGAAGAGATCCATATTTATGCCTAACCCCAAGAAAGGTGATCCAACAGAATGCAGAAATTACCAAACAATATTGTTAAAATCACGTGCAAGTAAAATTTTACTGATGATCATTCAAAAGTGACTGAAACAGTCTACAGACAGAGAACTGCCAGAAATTCAAGCCAGGTTCAGAAGAGGCCATGGAACCAGGGATATCACTGCTGATGTCAGATGGATCTTGGCTGAAAGCAGAGAATACCAGAAAGATATCGAGCTGTGTTTCACTGACTATGCAAAGGCATCTGACTGTGTGGACCATAACAAATTATGGCTAAGAGTGCAGAGAATGGGAATTCCAGAACACTTGTGTTCTTAAGGAATCTGTATATTGATCAAGAGGCAGTCATGTAAACAGAACAAAGGGACACTGCATGGTTTAAAGTCAGGAAAAGTGTGCATCAGGGTTGCATCCTTTCACCGTACCTTTTCCATCTGTATGCTGAGCAAATAATCTGAGAAGCTGAACTATGTGAAGAAGAATGAGGCACCAGGATTGGAGGAAGACTCGTTAACAACCTGTGTTATGCACATGATACCACTTTACTTGCTGGAAGTGAAGAGGACTTGAAACCCTTACTGATGAAGATCAAAGACCACAGCCTTCAGTGTGGATTGCACTTCAACAGCAAGAAAACAAAAATCCTCACAACTGGACCAGCAACCAGCATCTTTTTTTTTTTTTTTTTTAAATTAATTAATTAATTAATTTAACAGGACTGAGTGAAAACGTACATTCCCGTATAAATTTACATGCCTACCTATATGCAGCTTGTACTGCTCTCCCTGCCCGGTGACAGCACACTATTCTTCTCTGCTCCATACAAGTCTCAGCCTCACAACAGCCTCCTTTCCCCTCCTCTCCACCCACTCTCCTTCCTCCAGCCAGAGGTCAGCAGGATGATATCCTACAGATGCATAGAACCGTAAAGTGCATCCAATATATGGTCACTCTGCATTGCCAAGTCCAATCCATTCCTCTCCAAAGAGTGGACCTTCATTATCATTTATGGGCAAGGGCAGCATCAGGGCTAGGAGTCATGCTCTCAGGGGAACCCCGAAACCGCTGGACCATCACTTGAGGTCTTTTAGTGGAGATCTCAGGATGCACCCCTTTTTATTCAACCAGCATCTTGACAAATGGAGAAAAGACTGAGGTTGTCAAGGATTTCATTTTACTTGGGCCCACAATCAACACCCATAGAAGCAGCAGTTAAGAAACCAAAAAACCCATTGCACTGAGAAAATCTGCTGTTAAGGACCTTTTTAAGGTATTGAAAAGTAAAGATGTAACCTTGAAGACTAAAGTGCACTTGACCCAAGCCATGATATCTCCAACCTCATTATATGCATGAGAAAGCTGGACCATGAACAGAAGAACTGATGCCTTTGAACTGTGGTGCTGGAGAAGAATATTGAGTGTCCATGAACTGTCAGAAGAACAGATCTGTTCTGGAAGAAGTACAACCAGAGCACTCTTTGGAGGCAAAGACGGCAAGACTGTGTCTCTCGTACTCTGGACCCGCTAGTCAGGAGGATCAGTCCCTGGAGAAGGACATCACGCTTGGTAGAGTGGAGGGTCAGAGAAAAAGAGGATGACCTTTAGTGAGATGGATTCACACAGTGGCTGCAATGACGGGCTTAAGCCTAAAGAAGATTGTGGACATGGTGCAAGACTGCATGGTGTTTCGTTCTGTTGTGCACAGGGTGGCTATGGGTCAGAACTAACTCAACAGCACCTAACAACACCAACAACTAGGTGTAACTACATGCCAGTCCTGTGAGTCCTGGCAAACCCCTGAACTTGAGGGTGGCCTTCAAGACCCCAGCACAGGTTCTCTGACTCAACACTGCGAAGCAGGAGCCAGAAAAGTCTTCTGTGGTGAGATGTGCAGAGCTTCACCTGTGTTTTGCTAACAGCGGTTCACGGAGCAAAGAGCAACACAGACCGCAAGCCTCAAGTGCTTGATGGAACAACAATTTCCTTTAGATGGCTGTAACCAACTTAGGCCGAGAGTATCTTCAGCCTTCTGGTCGGCCTTTCAGTATTTTAGGAAGAGAGTCTAGAAGGGGGAGCTAGCCCTTCCTGTGCTGAGAGCTCCTCTGGGGGGTGAGGAATCAGTCAGTCTTCCTTTTAGTTTCTCCAAAGCACAGACACGAAGAATCAGCTCCTCTATAGCACACCACACTGTAAGTAACACTCATGGCATAGAAGGTACTCTAAAGTCCCGTGGTGGAAAAGTGCTTGTAGCTGAGTCTCCTCCATCAGTCTAGATTGCTTTTGTTGTATTTCTTGCTGGGACTGCAGCCAAAGCCAGAGTGTGGCCCAGCTCTGGACAAAACACAGGCCAGCCGTTTCTGCATGGACAGCGGGAAGTGTAAAGCAAAGCAAGGGCTGGTGTGAGAGGGAAAAGAGACAGGGATTCTTCTTGTTGTTTGTACCTTTACTGGAAAAAAAACCAGAAGGATCCCTGGGGCTCAGAGCTGGGCTGCTGACCAAAAGACTGGCTAGCAGATCAGCCCCGGGGCAGAAAAGACTGGGTGATCTGGTCCTGGAAAGACCACAGCCTCAGATACCCTATGGAACAGTTCTATGCTGCCCTATAGGGTCGCTATGAGTCAGAATCAACTGGATGGCAGCAAGTTTGCATAAATGAGTCCCATAACAGAATTTATATATGGTACCCAAGTGTCATGGTTTGAATTGTGTCCCCCCAAAAATGTGTGCAGCCATGTGGCTGGGATATGGTTCCCAGTATCTTGGAAATGTCCTCCATTGTGCGGTTTTGCTAACCTGTATGTTAAAGGATTAGGGTGGGGCTGTGAATTCCTGCTATGGGGGAAGTTTCCCTGGAGTATGGCTTGCCCCACCCTTAATGCTTTTAGCTTGCAAGGAATAAAAGGAAAAAGAACCAAGGACAATTTGAGAACCTCGCTACCATCAAGCAAGCAGCACCGGGAGCAGAGCACGTCCTTCAGACCAGAGGTTCTTGTGTGAGGACGCTCCCTGGACAATGACTGATGCAATACCGGACTTTCCTCCAGAGCCGTCAAGGGGAAAGTCTTTCCCTGGAGCGGACACCCTGAATATGGACTTGCAACCTACTGGACTGTGTAAGAATAAATCTTTCTTTGTTAAAGCCATCCACTCTGTGGTATTTCTGTTAGAGCAGCCCTAGCTGACTAAAACACCAAGTTAGCTGATTTGCAACAGAAGCCACCTGTGCCAGGTGTGGTCATGGCGGCCCCAGCACAGGCTGTAATTCTTGTTCTAATACGGTATGAACAAAACCAGTGATCCTGTCCCTAAATTCCAATTGCTAAGGTCAGTTCCCCAAAGAGAATTCCTATGTGACTAAATGTAAGAGTCAGTTTATGATTTGCTAGTTGGACGTTAAATCATAACTGAGACTTAAGTAAAATAGAGAACAATATCCACTGTCACTAAGAAGATGAACTAAAAAGAGAAAAACTGGGGAAAAGTCATTTGCCGCCCTGATCCATCAATCACGGTATCTGTTAACATTTTGCAGAATTTCACGGCAATTTTAAAATCTATACCTAGGGGTACGGAAGGGATTCCCTGGAAGGAGGTGTCTGGGGGCCTTCTTGGGTGCTGGTATAAAGTACTGCTTCTTTTCTGGGTGGTGGTTAAAGCGGTATGTTCACTTGTGAAAATTCACTGAGCTGTACACTCTTAGTCTGTTATTTTTCTGTTATCAATGTTCTATGGCAACAAAACGTTAATTTAAAAGACACCTAGCTGTTTTACTTTTAAATATGACAGTTACAATCACACCTACGAACACATTTGCATTCTGTTTTTACCCAACAGCCATTCCCTGACCAATGTCCACATGTTCACAGACACTTGTTTAATTTTACAAAACAGGAGAAAAACCTCTCATTAACTCATGATATTATACTGTAAGCACTACCATTCCGAAGTGATAGCTTGTCTGTTTCTCATATATAATGAAATACCTACTTGTAGCTACAGTATATTTGAAATTTCACATAATAAATGACAAAAGAAAATCACGACCACTTCCCACAGTGCTTCACAACTTGCAGTCTTTGCATAAGCTGCAATATCTGGGTATGTGTATCGTTACTTAATTTTTAATTACTGACAGCTGAAGTTGCTGATGAATTTTCAGTCGAGTCCCTCACTGTGATGACTCTCTTTGGGTAAACAACCTTTTCTATATGCTGAATAATTTCCTCAGGATACTGGCAAAAATGGAATAAGCAGGTTAAAGGCTATAAGCACCTTTATGATTATTCTTTCCAGACTGTCAGATTACTTTCCAAAACGAATGGACTGAGGTATGGCAGGAGGAGGCTGGTGGGGGAGTCAGGGATGACAGGGTTCAGCCACCCCCAGTGCCTAGCTGTGTGACCAGAAGCCAGCGCCTTAACCTCTCTGAGCTTCAGCTTCCTCAGCTCTAACACGGGGACACAGCTACCTACGAGTCACTACTGAGAGGACTAAGCAAATGTGTACTTTAAGTGCCTAGCAGCTAATACAAATTATACACTGCCGATAATTTAGAATGTAGCATACAGTTTCTGTGCTGGTTCTTAGAATCACAGCTTCTGGAAGGCCCAATTTAAAAGACCAAAAGGAATTTTACAGTCTGACTCACCAGCAATGACACCGACTGTACTTCCACGTCCATATTCTGCCTACCTGTGTTTCCTAGAAATCTTTTTGTCCATTCTGTTTCAACTAGCTGTTCACATAGTAACAAAAAACCCAACCTGCTGCTGTCCAGTTGGCCCCCAGCGCACAGCGACCCTGCGTGCCCGTGCTGAAGGGGACGCCTTCAGTCTGCTCGGACTTCCTCTCTCCCTGTCAGTCTTCTCTTTGTGGTGTTATTATTTCAGAGAGGAAAGTTATCTTTCTCATAAATGCTCAATAACGGATTTTATTTTTTCAAGATTTTATATTGTTGAATTTTTTACTGTAATTCTTAGAATTTATTTTGATGTTTAGAGATAAGCAAGGTGTTAGCATGTATCCTTTTCAGTTACTTCAAAATAATTTAGAGAATAATATACCACAAGTTCTCTTTAGTGGTAGAGTGGTTAAGTGCTGCAGCTGCTAGCCAAATGGCTGGCAGTTCAAATCCATCAGATACCCCTTAGAGACTCCATGGGGCAGTTCTATTCTGTCCTATTTGGTCACTGTGAGTTGGCATCAACTAGACGGCAATAGGTTTGGGGTTTTTGTTTTTTTTTTTCATTTTACTTCTCTTTGGTTTGTGAGATTTCCTCTACGATACATTTAAAGTTCCACATAAAAATTAAGCCAAACTCTAATAATCATTTTACTTTTCCAGAAGGATATATTACCTAATGATCTGGTATTTTAACAAATGTTTTCCCCTTTCTCCATTTTTTGGTACGCATACCAGCATTCATTTTGTTCAAGCCACACTTTCCAGGACACTTATAAACAAGCCCTAGTCACATAGTTCCTGTCATGTATTGTAGCATGAGAAGCTTACCTGAAATTCTGTACTGCATCAAGCTGTGCAATTACTATGGAACTGAAATAAAATGCATGAAAATATTAATACAAAAGAGCAAATAAGGCATGACAAAGTAACACAAAAAGAATTTAAACAGCTTTCCTTTTTATAAGGAGATCAAATTAGACAATTAAGGACAACAATTTTTATTATAATTTGATACTGTGGTCACTCAGTGAGAACACGAAAACGGTAACAACAATACAGTCAAAAGGCCTTTCTTCTAGCCGTGTAAGGCCCAGCCAGCGGGGGTCAACAACACCACACAGAAAGGGTGTGCAGGTGTTGGCTGTGCCGTAGGACTCAGCTGTGATGCGCTACAGGCTGGAGTGTGGGACTGGACAGCAAGGCCCAGACGAAGTATGGCTGTGATTTAGAAAGAACTGCTGAAGGCCACTTCAGAACCGGCAGATCACCGTTACTGGCAGAAGCCTGTCCCAAGCCATGTCTTGCTAGCCTAAACCCACGTGTGAACACACTGTGTGAACACACAGTGTGAACACACGCTAACAGTGAACTGTTTGTCACAAGCCGTTACACAAAAGCAGAATACTTAGAGGTTGTTACTGATACAGAAAAAATGCAAAGGGTTAAAGACCTCCTCATGAAACTCCTTCTCAGTAAGTTGCTCACTGTGGGCAAGCCACGACCCCAGGTACGGCTGGACACCTCCTCAAGTATCACCTGTCTCATTACCCAGCATCTCACACTGAGAGGCACAGTGAAGAATGACCATCCAACCCTTCTGTGCCTTAACCACAGGCATCTGACGGCAAGGTCAACTGAGGCCGCAAGGCAGGAGGAACGCAGGCCGTGGAGTGGTGTGTCGGCCTGGCCGGGCTGCGATGCGCAGGGGTGAGGCACCTATGTAACGAGGCAGTCGGCCTGTTTCATGATGGGATCGAGTCATCCTCCACTTCCACATGATGCTGACCGTCACCTAATTTATTACTTGGTCTTTGGAACCTAACTACACTGATAAGTGAGGAGTGGGTACATTTCTAACTACGTATTTAGCTGAAAGGGGTCAGAAGTCACAAACCCAACTGCAAACGTGTACTAGGTATATTGAGAGCCCCACAGGCTCTGTGACGGCTGATGTCTGGGAGCAGACAGTCAGGTGGTTCTCCCACAAAGCCTGGGGTGCGCCTGAACCTCACTCGTCAGCGAGCAGCCAGTGCGCTCACTGCTGGCACCACCTGGGCTCCAAGCCACTCTCAGTCCCATCACTAACATCCTGATATCACGGGTTGGAAGGTTTGTGCTGGGAGAAAAAAGGTCTGTGACAGGGGTGAGCACTGGCTCTAACACTAAGTGAGGCCTGAGAAGGAAGAGGTATCAGGACAGCTGCTTCTGTCACTACAGTGCCAGCCACGGAGTGTGACCACGTACCTGTCTGGACACAGGGAGATGTAGAGCAGGAGCAGGGGCCCGGCCCCAACGACAGTGGCCAGAGAGGACCGCATCCAGGAGCTGAGCTGGCAGAAGTTGCAGTACTGCACGACAGCGATCAGGATGGCCGAGCACACGGACGTGGTGAACTGCAATGAGACAGACCCTGTCGGGGCCCCTCCTCCACGGCCCCATGGCAGGCTCACGCACCTCTGTTAAACACCCTGAGATTGAGGGTTGGTTTGCTCCCTGTCAGGGATTCAACTGTGTCCTCTCCATCCTGCTCCCCCCAAACAATAATGCTGATGTCTCCATGCCCGCACCTGCGAATGTCACCCTATGTGGAAAGAGATCTTTGACGACGTCAATTAGGTTAACATCAAATCTCACTGGTGCAGGCTGGGTCCTAATGTAATAGGAGTGGGGTCCTTACAAAAGAGAAGGGACAAAGACAGACACAGACGGGGACCACGGGCCACTGCAGCTTCTAAGCAAGGCACACCTGGCACTATCAGAAGTTGGAGAGAAGCTGGGGACAGATCTAGCTCAAAGCCGCCGAAGTACTCCACAAAGCTGACACCCTGACTCCTGACTTCTCATCTCCAGAGCAGAGGGACAACCCATTTCTGTTCTTACAAGCAACCTTAGTTCGTGGTAACTTTTTATGGCAGCCCTAGGAAACCCCCACATCCACCTCTCTTCCTGCTCATTACAAAAACCTCGCTGATAGCACAGAACTGCTTATACAGCCTCCCTAATCCTGACTGCGGGTTAGCCAGGCCACTTCAACAAGAGACCACAAATCATTCAATTAATTGCCCAGAGCTCAGACCTATCAGGAAACCCTGGTGGTACAGTGGTTAAGAGCCACGGCTGCTAACCAAAAAGCTGGTATTTGAATCCACCTGGTGCTCCTTGGAAACCCTCTGGGGCAGTTCTATTCTGCTTCCCTAGGTCTCTCTGAGTCAAAATCTCCTTGACAGCAGTGGGTGTGGTTTGAGTTTGGGTTTGGTTAACTTCTAAATTCACTTGGTACTGTTATGTCCTCCTCCAAATTTGTGAAAACTGTGCAAACTATTTTGGTGCAAAGAAAAGGTAAGTTACCCCATGTCACAATGCCCCTGTGCCATCAGTTACCTTCAAAAAGCTTTTCCTTTGAGCCCCCTGCTGCCCACAGACAGAAGTGTCATTTGGTGCTAAAGTATCAGTTGTCACTGGCCCTCCGCCCCCAGGCATCTCACGTTATACTAGCTCACACCACACGCATCGTCTTTCACGGCAGGGTTAGTTCACCCTTTGTGGAGTCTGACTCAGAGGTTCCTCTGATTCCCAGCAGCAGATCCAGGTACAAGGAGAGTATTCCTGCCAGTTTTGCAGGCCAGTGCATTCTCTGGTATCATTAGGACATGTGGGACACAAGCTTCTTTGTAAAACGTGTCAGAAAATAATTGACTTCACTGCTGGTGGAAGCCAAGTGAGACTGGAGCGTGCCTGTACCCTCAGGAGGGTCCAGGACCACAGTGGTGTCCCTCATAGGACTTGAACATAGGACAGAAGGGACTCCTGCTGAGCCTCCTTGCCTGCTTTTCCATCCCAGGCAAGTGTCTTTCAAAAAGACAAGCATTAACAAAAGATTCATCCTGCTTTGTTGCTGTGAAGTGCCATCCAGCGGATTCGTGACAGAGCTGAGCTGCCCCACAGCACTTCCTGGGCTGTCACCTTGGTAAGAGCCGACCGCCAAGTCTGGGAGAGTTCAAGTAGCTGACCTTTCATAAAGCACTTGAGCGCTGGGCCACCAGGGCTCCATAAGTATCCCTCTAACAGTCTGTATTAAAGTTACTACCCCAAATAATCAAGCTTATTAAAAAAAAAAAAAGCTGACTGAGGAACCCAGTGGAACACAGAACTATAACCACTGTCCTGCAGTGAATTACGTCCCGCCAAAACGTGTGCTGGCGCCTGAGCCCCTTACTTGCAGCTGTAATCCCAGTCGGACCCGTTTCCTTTGTTTCACTAAGGAGGCCACTAGTACAGGGTATGTCCTAAAACCCAAGCATTTTTGAAACATAAAGAGAGCAGGTTAGACACAGAGACAAGCAAGCACAAACGGGGAAAGGCAGGTGCCACCATGGAGGCCGCCAAGGAACTGAGGAGCAGCAGCAGGACATCAAGCTCTTCCCTGACAGAGAGGGAGCCTGACCCTAGAGCCGGTGCCCAGAATTGGGGCTTCTAGACTCTTAACTGTTAGGACGTGAACTTTTGTTTGCTACAGCCACTGGCTTGCTGCATGTCTGTTACAGCAGCACCAGCAGACGAAGACAGCCTCCCAGACTCTACTTACATGTATGTCTGTCTCAAACTCAGAGGTGACGTGTGAATACACAGCCAGGGCAGGGAGCGACAGCAAGATGGCCCCAATGAAATGACGTGGGAGCCAGCCGGCGATCCACTCCAGCAGGCGCTTGGTACATGACAGGACACCCTCCAGGAAGAACACCATCCTGTAACATGGCAAGAAGGTGAGCAGACGGCTCGCTGAGGGGACACCCTGCCCCTCACTTCCAGTAGACAGCAAGTAAGCCTGCCTTGCTCGGCTCATCAGACCTTGTCTTAGGGTCCCTCGTTGCATTTTGACAAAAGAGACTGTCCCAAACTGTGGGTTTTCTCCTCACTTTCTTGATAGCATCTGTGAAAGTTAATTTACATCCACCTGGCTAGCTCTGGGGCCCAGCTGTTTGACAGACACTAGTGCAGGTGTTGTTACGAAGGTATTTGGTTGATGGGATTAAAACCCGCCATCAGTTGCCTCTAAGGCAAGACCACCCTCCATATCATAGATATGTGCATGTCTGCACACTGCCATGTGGATGTGTGCATGTCTGCACACTGCAAGGCAGGTGTGCATGTTTCTGTATACCGTAACACAGGTGTGTGCATGCCTGCATGCCATAACGCAGCTGTGTGAGTATCTGTACACCGTAACACAGATGTGTGCATATCTGTAGAGTGTAATGCAGATATGTGGGTATCTGTATACCATAACGTGGGTGTGTGTTTCTCTGTACACTGTACAAGTTGCTTCTCTGGAGAACCCTGATTAACAGTGTCCTTTGCAGCACAAACTTTTTAAATTTTGATGAAAGCCCATTTATCAACTTTTTCATTTGTTACCTGTACTTTTGGTGTTATAGCTCAGAAGCCACTGCCTGATCCAAGATCATGAAGACTCACACCTACAACTCCTAAGAGCATGATCACTTCAGCTTTGGTGTTTAGCAGGGGCATCTGACAGCAGCTGACCACCCCTTTGTCACTTCCACCCTACACTCTTCTTTCCATCTTCCTCTTCTTTTTCTTATTTGTGATCTCCCCAGTTTCCCTCTTCCAGTCTCTGGTTTAGGACACCCAGGGACTCACTGGTGACAGTCAAGGCTGCAGGCGTTGGCTTCCACTGTGCACCGAGTTCAAGTCTGTGTGGAAGGTGCCCTGGGAGCACGGGAAGGGAAAGACAAGAGGCCCTGTCCTGGAGCGCACTCAGAGAGGCCAGCCTGTCATGCTGAGGCACAGGGTTCAGCCACAGTCATTGAACCAGAAGGTGGAGGGAGCTCACGGCTCACAGCTGGAGACCCCCAGTCTTACCTGACAGAGACGACGAGGGAGAGCAGCTCCAGCAGCAGGGCGACCCCAAACACTGCCAGAGCAGCAGGCGGTGGGGGAGAGGCTGTGGCCCCATACTTCAAGAAACAGGTGATGGAGAGAACCAGGAACACAGTGGTTGACAGAAACACATCCAGGAGGGAGCTGAAGGTGGCACTGGCGAAAGTCTTGACGGGCGAATTCTTTATGACCTGTTTGGGACGGGGGCAGGGGGCATGAAGAGCAGCCGCAGTGACTGTGACTCAGAGCGAACAACAGAGGAACCCCACTGACCACAGGCCTCCTCCCACCAGGCTCAGTACTGTAAGTGCTTGAGGTGGGTTCCCTATGGCTAACAGAGGAAACTAGGCACAGAGAAGTCGAGAGACTAGCAAAAAGTCACAGAGCAACCAGTTACGAAGCAGTGAGTTCTGCCAGGCACGTGAGGTATCTGCTCTGAGGGAGGACCTGCTGATGGGCCGGTTTATACCGCTGCCTCACAGAGGCTGAACCCAACTCACTGCCACCAAGTCAATTTCACACATGATCCATAGGGCTTCCACAGCTGTGCTCTCTGTGGAAGCAGGGATGGCCACATCTTTCTCCAGGGGAATGGATGGTAGATTCAAACTGCTAACCTTTCAGTTATAGCCAAAAGCTTAATGACCATGCCCCTGGGCTCCTTACAGTAAAACCAGTCCTTTTAAAGCCATGTGCAGGAGGCAGACAGGGAACTGCTGAGTCCCTGGGGCAGGGCGGGTGGAAGCTGGGCTCATGACTGGAGTAACGGGCCCCTGCCCGCCACATGACTGTACACAGCCGCCAGTCAAAGACCCCCACCCCCACAACGCTCACAGTGCAGGGCAGGAACAGACAGACATCACAGGAAGAACAGGGCACCAAGCACGCTAAGGGGGCATGTGTGCAGTCCTAGGGAACCACAGGGGAATGAGGGAGGAAGGAACCATGAAGCCGAGGCACCCTGAGAGAGGACTGGTCCAGGTACCTGGTGCGCCCACTGCGAGACTTCTCCATCACTGCCCACGTCAGCCCAGGGAGAAGGAGATGCTACCAACGCCCTGCACACAGTGGGACACCCAGGCTCAGTGGCCACCCCAAGGTTACATCGCTGAGGGGGAGCAAGGCCAGGATTCCGACTGGATGCACTAACCTCCACATCTGTGCCTTCAACCACCACCCTGAGCGCTTCTAGGATAAGAATGCAACCGGGCTGCTACCCAAGAGGTCAGCAGTTCAAAGCCACCAGCCGCTCCTCGGAAACTGGGTGAGGCGCATCTATTCTGTCCTGTAGGGTGACTGTGAGTTGGAAGCGACTGGACAGCAATGTTTGGGGTAGTTTTCGGAGGCAGACGCAGTTTGGAAGAAGCAATGTGGTAAACTGTCCTTTGCCACCCCCAACCTGGAAGCAGTGGTGTCAGCTGGACACCCCTGGCGGGGCTCGCAAGGGTCTGGGAGGCTGGCTGGGTTGGCAGATATGGAGCTGCAAGGTGTTGTAACTGGGCCTTGGACTGGTGGGTGTTTCTATCAAGACAAATGAGCTCAGTCCACTGGGGGCCTGAGGGGCCCAGATTCTGCCACAGTCATCGGGCTCCAAACTCCCTCCTGCAGGTCCCCGGAATGCAGATGCTCTGCAGGTGGTTGAGAGTCCCCATAGGCCGGTCCAAGGACTTGCCTCTGGAATTCCCTGAAAAGCTACTAGGACTATGGGAGGAGACACTGCCTATGCTGCCCACCTCCACCGAGGGCTTGCCCTTGCCTTGGGGCGGCCTCCACCAAGAACAGCCCACTTCTTTCCTGGACACTCCAACCCTTGAGCACACTCTGGGTCAGAGCCAAGGTCAATGACCTAGAGTCTGAGTCTGTATGGGATAAATGAATGGAAACTGGTTAAAAAGAAGTTTTCTGGATCTGGAGTTAACAGGATGGCGTCCTAAACCCCGTGAGACAGATCGGAGGTTAAGCATGGGCCCGGGAGGTGGAGGGCGGAAGTCCCACTGCACAGGCCTGCAGCCCTCTCCGGGTTCTCACAGTTACTCCTGAGGGCCTGTCAGCAGGCCCCAGGGCATTTACGGTCTACGGAGGGAGGCCTATGACTTGACACTCACATAAGTGAGGGTGACAAAACATGATACATGCTAAGAAGAAAACATGTAAAGGAGACATGTGATGAGTCTGGGGTCGAGGGAGATTTCCTGGCAGCAGTGGTTTCTGAGTCAAGTCAAGAGTCAGGTCAGCAGAGGGCAGGTAGTCAACGTGCTGGGCCCTAAAGCAGCAGGGAGCAAGGAGCGAGTTTACAGAGAAAGGCAGAGGGCCTCCTGCATGGCCTGGGCTGTTGCAGTGGAGGCAGAAAGCAGACAGCTGCAGCACGGGCACCTGGTGCACAGGTGAGACACTGAGTGGCAGGAAAACGCACATGGTGCACAGGTGAGACAGCCAGCCACCCTGCTGTGGGGGGGCCATCTGGGGCAACGGACATACCCACGGGGCCTGGAAATAGACCAGCTACAGAGGAAAGGGACTGGGCAACGTGAGACTGGGCTGTAAGGCAAGGCAGGACAGAAGGTTTCCTTTCCTTTGTGAAAACAAACTCACATACAGATTGTAACTGAGGGTTTAAAGATTATGGAAAATCACTATTCTTTACCATTTTCCTGGGACTCAGGAGAAAAACAAAACAAAGCCAGACTGCTAAGACATAAAACTAAAGTGACACACCCAGTGAAAGCAACAAATTTATTAGAACTCTAAGGAAGAACGTACCTCTTCCTGGTAGCTGGTCCTGTAGGTTCGTTCGAGATCGTGGTCCAGGAAGTTCAAGCTGAACTGATTAATGGGTGGTTTAAAAAAATAATCTTTCATCAGGCTAGAAGAGACGATAAACACAATCCATCAACATTCAGCACAATCACTGTTTTCACCTTTTGAGAAGAATGCAATTAGCTCCCCATACAGCATCTGCTCAGTGCACCACAAAGTCACTCTGTAAGAGACACTGCGTGGCCGCTTCCTGTAACACCTGGAAAGGCCTCTGCACTTCCCACACAACCACACGTTCTATTCCGCCTCCATTCAAGTGTGTCGTTCTTCATAAACGTAACAGCCTTGGCAGAACCCTGCTGTCCAGTATCCAGGGGTATAGGTGAAGGCAAGATTTTTGTTCTATGAATTTGTCCTTTGTGAAGCAGCAGCAGATCCCTGCACTAAGAGAACCTGTATTGATTTGAAAGTTTTAAATGAAGAAACAAAAAAATTTCAGAACTGGCTGTCCTGTGATCACCACCATGAAAGTTAACAAGTGACCAGAAAACTGTGGTTGCGGTCAGGCCCTGTGGTCATCTGGTGCTGTCGTCATGTGTGCGGATCACAAGTGAAATGTGATAAAATTCAATAATTTCAAGAGCAGAGAAACCAAACCTGCTCAGGCAAGACTTCTTTTCCTTTTATGGATTGCTAGCATCCAGTAAGATCCTTTTTCTACAGCAGAAAATTCCTGTGAATTGAAGGGAATGTCAGCACGATTTCAGAAGGCAATCAGAGCACTCAGGTGTAGTCGTCTGCTCTCGTGGAGCACGAGAATGAAATCAGATAGAATGTGTAAAGCACCCAGCATGCATCTGGTATGTGGTAGGTTCACCATAGGTGTGCTCCCTCCTTCTCTGGCAGCACACAGGACACACTCCATTGGTGACACGTGTGTAACACTTCACTCTGTGCTTGGACTCAGTCTCCTCAGGTTGACCCCCAGCCCTCCCCTCCACTTAGGGAGTCTGGACAGAGGGAAAACCACAGGGCAGCTGTTAGAAGGATGCTCAGCGGCCTCGCTCCGGCAGCCCGCGGCACAGTCAACACCACTGCAGGCACGCTGCTCCCTTTGACAGGGGGAAGTTCCACCTTTGGGTGGCAGAGCAGCTCTCTTAGGAGCATCCTTCTTACAGAGAACAACTATGGACTCTGGACCAAACTGAAACAACTACCTGAAGCCTTCACTGGACAACAAGCAAAGCAGGTAGAAACTGGAGGGCGGTTAAAGCCTACAAGAAGGAAAAGGCACCAGATGAATGTCGAGTTCTTCATGCATTTTGCTTGTTGCCTGAGGGTGGGCATTAGTCTGGACCATTTAGAGGGTGGCTAAAACTCAGACAGAAAACCCACAATCTTACTAACGTGAAAAACCAACAAATTACAGTTGGGCTGACCACAGATGAAAAGTGAGATGAGAAGTCTTATAAGGGAGAGAATGAGAAATGGGGTACTCAAATTCTGAGTACAAACTGCTCAAATCCCTGGCTGACCAATGAAATATGCAAACGCCCAGCAGACTCCAAGCAGCCCAGCTCAGGCCACAAGAACTCAACAAGTATTTCAGTTGCTGCCCACCTCAGGGGAGAAAGAGAATGGAGTCCTGAGTTCAGAGGAAGTAAAGGCCTGCTTTTAAAAAACTTAATATTCTTCAGAGGAATATAACAGAATCCAGAGTTTCTGACCATCATACAAGCACTATATGCCACGTTCAGGACACAATCCAATTACTAAACATACAAAAAAACAAACAAAAACAAAATACAGCAAGAAAACACAATCTATATTCAACAGAAAGTAATCAGTGGAGACCAACCTGTAAGATGACCCAGAGATTGGAATTAGAGGGTGGGGTTTATAAAGTATGTAGATATGACAATTATAAGAAAGTAAGAAGAAAAAGTGGATTTATACAATTATAAGATTTCTACCTTTAAAGTGAGCTAATACAATATTAACTCTAAGACTATAAAAAGCTAAAGATATACATCTGCAACCCACAGAACCACCACTTAAAAAATACTAAGAGGGATACAGTAAATAAAAATGGAACTAAAAGGCAGAGAGTGTTAGACTGGATAAAAAAGCAAGACCCCCAAGGAATGTACTTCACATATAAAAACACAGGTTGGAAGTTAAAAAAAAAAAATAAGCCATCAAACAAGCAGACAAAGGTTGCTGCAGCACGCTGTCAAAACAAATCCGACTCAACGCAGCTCCACGAGACACAGCAGAATGTCCCATGGAATTTCAAAGGCTGTGACCCTCACGGAAGCAGAACATCACAACTGCTTTTTGCGAGTGACTCGTGGATTTGAACCACCAACCTTTTAATTAGCTAAGCTAACTAACCACTGCATTACCAGGACTCCTTACAAGAAGGCAAGAAGACAATATTTATAGTAGGCAAAGCAGTCCTAAAGACTCAAAGTGATGAAAGGATCACTTCATCAGGGGAACATAATGCTCATAAATGCAAATGCACCTGACAAGAGAACTTCGAGACATATAAGACAAAAATTGTGTGGATTAAAGAGAGACACAGGCAACTCCACAATCATGTATGAAGATTTTAATACCCTTCTCTCAACAGCTGATAGAACAACTAGACCAAAAAATCAGCCAAGAGACAGATGATCTGCATACTACTACCAGCTGGGCCTGAAGGATGGTCCACATACACTGACACATTTTCTTGTCAAATACACATGGTACATAACAGGCAACACGTGAGGCCAGAAAGCAAGTCTCAATCAATGTAGAAGTTCTGTGATCACACAGGTATGTTCCTGAACTACAGTAACACAGAATTATATATTAATAACAGTAATATATCTAATATATATCTAAGCATATATCTAAGCTCTCACAAGAGGAATCAGTGCTCTTTTGAGAAAGAGCTAATTCCTAAGCTGGAGACTCCTACTAGAAAGTAAGGAATTTCTCCAAACAAATGATGGGGACATGTCAAAGGGTCACAGAAGCCAGACTAAAGGGGCTGTCCCTGGCCAAGTTTGGGACAAGTACAGTGCCAGCATATAATAAGGGCAGTGGTGGGTTACAATCCTTTAAATGAAACAGGAATCCTTGAGCCCAGGCTGATGATGGATGGACAGACAAGTGGACGTATGGATGGGTGGATGGGTGTGTAATAAACAGAGCAGGGGTTCTTCTTTATAGGAGAATACCAGATGACACATGTGCAGGAAGTGCTGGGGTTGGAAACATCACCATTGTGAACTGTCGGAGTAAAGACTCCAGTAAGAACCATCAGCGGGTACCAACCCTAGTGAAGTCTGACAAGGAATGGGACATTTGCACGATCTTCATGTACCTTCCCAAACTAGACCAAACCCACTGCTGTCAATTCAATTCCAACTCACAGTGACCCTACAGGACAGGGCAGCACTGCCCCACAGGGTTCCCAAGGAGTGGCTGGTGGATTCAAACTGTCAATCTTTTCGTTAGCAGCTGAGTTTTTAACTACTGCGCTACCACAGTCCCGACTGATCTTCCTGCAGATTGTTTATTACTTACAAGGGGAAAACCCTACCTAGAGATTGGAGAACTGGACCACATCCTGCCCAGCTAATCAAACTGAACATCACCAATGAAGGGCAGGTAGCATCTTATGCTTGTGGATAGCCTGACAAGGACACAACACTGCTTCTGCAGCTTCCTGGCCAGAGATGCACCACCTGAATCTAATTGGAGGAAAACATCTCACAGACTCAGCCACAGGAACATCCATACAGCCTCTAGGTCTCAAAAACTGTCACTATCATGAAAGACAGAACGGCTGAGGCACTGCTCCAGACTTTTAAAAATTAGGGATGCTTTACAACTAAATGCAATACTTGATCGTGGACTGGGTTCTGTACTAGAGGGGGCATGGTGCTATAAAGGACCTTTGGGTCAACCGATAAAATTCAATATGGACTGCAGATCAGATAAAATATTGTATCAATGTTAACTTTTCTGAATTTGATAATGCAAATATGATTACATAAAAGAATATCCCTGTTTTTAGAAAACACACAATGAACTATATAATTTATCCCACTTACTGTCAAGTGGTTCCAATAAATAAATAAACTTCATAGACAGTGAGAGAGAAGGAAAATGATTAAACAAGTAGTCAAGTGTTAAGATCCAGGCAAAGGGTGTAAATGTGAATTGTCTATTATTCTTGCAACTTTTCTGAGTTTGAAATTATTTCAAAGAAAAATAAAATACTGGCAGTGGAGGACAATTCCATGGAGGAATAAAGTCACTGAGAAAAAGGGAGAGCATCCCACCTGCCAAACTTTCCTTCCAGTGTGGAAGGAAGGCTGGATTCTTACCTGTCTTCTTTAATAACATCCACAAAATGAGCATCAGTTTTCTCCCGGATGTTCTTGAATCTCAAAGGAAGGAGAGCAGATTGATCCAAGCTCACCCCCGCCCATCTTCCCTTTTCCTGCAGGATCTCACACAGAGACGTCTGACTATTGGTGAGTTTCTCCTCTGGTGGGGGGCTCAGAAGTCCATTCTGGGCTTTGGAATTAGGTCCTCCAGAAGCCTGCCTCAGGACAAAGGAGAAACAGACGCAGCAATTAGCGTGCAGGCATTGAAAAATGCTTCTTTCCATCCCCAACCTCGCTGCCACACTGGTGTCCCACATTCCTGATGGTCGGCTCAACATTTCCTCCTGCAAAAGGGGCCAGCACCTTAAGGTCTCTGCTCTAAACCCAGTGTCTGACATCCCCGACCCTCTGCTTCTCCTCGTTACCCTGTTTCTTCAGCCTGCCTCTCGAAGTGTTCAGGCAACCAGGTAGGGAACACCGTGGCTAGTCCAGGCAGGAGGTGGAAAGAAAGCTGAGAGAAGAGCTGAGGTTCCAGGGGAGTCTGCTCACTGTAGAGCTCCTGGTCCAGAGGACAGTGTGGGAGCTGTGGAGGTCTTGTAAAAGGACCCCTCAATCTGCACAGGCTGCAGCTTAGGAGAAGGTGAATGCAGACAGAGGCTTGGGTTTCAGATGGCGACTGTGGCTGGGAGACGCATCCCCCAGTATCCTCAGCAGATGGCACAAGCACAGAGGACGCAGACGCAGACTCCCTGGGGCAGTCAACTTCATAAGCTTCCTTGAAAGGGCTCTTGGGCTAGGTCTTTACTCTGCCTTCCATTCAGGCCCTGGCCCTGCTCTCAAGTTGGGTTTCTCTAGAAGACCCACTGCCGTCTGCTTTACTGCCCACTGTCTCTCCACCAGGCGTCTCTCATCTTGCAGAGGGCCTCCCTTCTCGCTACACATCCACATTTTGAGCCCAGCTTCCACCTTTGTAAACTCTTCCCTGACTTTTCTAATCCGCAGATCTCTAAACTCTTACTGTCCACTAAGTGAGTCCTGTCCATTTCAGCAGGCAGTCATTCTGCTTCCCACGGGTCACTGCTGTCTCTCTATCCTGTTCTCTACTAGTCTACTTAAAACTCCAGGGATTAGGAGGCAGGGGGTGGTATCATCTAAGAGGAGTGACCCTTCTGAAACAGAGTGTCGCTTGGGTGAATGAACCAGGAAAGGGACAGACAGAAAGAAGAGCCACGAGCTTGTCACCTTGCTGCTGCTCTTATGCTCCTCTTGGCAGCCATTCTGGACCCCTCCTCCTTCTGCACCAGCTTCAGATTTAGGAGCAAACGTGATTCCACACGAAGGGCAGGTCTACAAGAAAAACACAGACCATAGGACAACGCCCAGGAAATACAACCAAGGTACGTAATTCAAACAAGTCCACCATTACCACAACTTGCTGTCACAGAGTAGTTGCAACAAAAAGGAAGGCTTGCCTAACCCCCCTGGCCCCCCAAAACAAACCCACTGCCATCGAGTCAATTCCGACTCATAGCAACCCTACAGGTTAGAACAGAACTGCCCCACAGAATTTTCAAGGAGCACCTGGAGGAACTGAACTGCTAACCTTTTGGTTCACAGATGTAGACCTTAACCACTATGCCACCAGGGTTTCCTGACCACCCAAGAGGGTCAGTCAAGATACGGTAACAGAACCATCAAACTACGCAGAGTCTTGTTCACAAGTGTTATTCACAATAACCAAAAAGTTGAAGTAGATGTCTGTCAAATGATAAAAGTATCAACAAAATGTGGAATATCCATACAGTGGAATATCATTTGGACAAAAAAAGGGATGACATACTGATTCATGCTATGACATGGATGAACCTTGGAAACATGATGCTAAGTGAAGGAAGCCAGTCACACAAGATCACATACTGTATGACTACGCTTGGATGAAATGTCCAGAACAGGGAAATTCATAGACACAGAAAGCAAACTGGAAGTTGCCAGAGGCTGGGAGGAGGGGAAGATGGATAGTGATTGCTTTGGGTATCACAAACCAGGTTCTATCTACCTCAAAGAATTATTATAAGTGAAAAATGAGGAACTACACACAAAGCACGTCAAAGGCATGATAACTCAGCTTCATCATGTACTTTAAGTATCATCACTGAATACTGACATTATGGAAAATATAGTCCAGAAGGATTGTCAGGTCACATGCTGGCCCAGTGGGGAGAAGAGCTGTGGTTGATTATTGCTGTCTGTAACAGGGTTACAGAGCTGCATCCTGAGCAGTGAGGAAGAAAGCTGTAACTGATTGATAATGTCTGCCATGGGTGAAGGATGGATGAGGAGAGATACTTGTCTGCGCATCTGCTAACCCTAGCTCATCACATGACTGAAGCGTCCACAAGTGTTCAATAAATGTTGGTGCTTAATGTTAAAACATCTGTTAATTCTTGTCCCTCCTTATTAAGACAGTTCATCTGGTAACTTAACGTCCTGGATCACAGACATGACCATTAATACTTAATGTCTGCTCATACACAGTCACTGGTTCTATACAGGTATCAGTTCATTTCAAGGACACCTGATACACTTTAAGAATAGGCTATCTTGTCTCAGGGATTTCCCACGGCATACTGGCTTTGCACACAAGATGTTTCACACATTTAGAAGCACACATGCGCACGTGACTAATGAAACTTATTGGACACCAGGGGGCGCACTAAAGGCAGGCAGGATGCCCCGCTCCCAAGCCTGCGACCTCTTTGTCAAGAGTGCACCTCCTTGCTGAAGGTCTCCACTGAGAAGAGGTTGGAAGGCAGCAGGGACCGGGAGTGCTGCAGGGGAGGAGGCTGACTCCTGGGGAGCGGGGGCGACGGTCTTCACAGGTAGGCCATGCAATACCACATCTGCGGGCCCTGGGGCAAACAGAGGCTATGGGGCCTGTACACCTGCTGGGATGAAATGCTGCCACACAGAACGGTGGTCTTGTTGAGCCACCCCTAAGAGACCCTCAGAGACAGGGCCTCAGAGCCGAAACGCTCGTAAGTGGTTGAGGAGTCCGTGTCTGGGAGATCAGGGGCTTGTCGGCAGGCACCACACCTTCAGCAACAACAGAGAGCGGGGCTGCACGGGGTTCAGGGTTCACTCGGCCCTCCCACACTGGTATCCTGGGGAGCAGGCAGGGCCACAGGGAGCACCAGCTGCGGCACCTCCAGGCCACCCCGGAGCAGGGGCTGCTCATTAGGGCTCTGTGAGAACAGGGCTCTGTCTTCTTTCTCAGCTCCTTTCCTCTTGAGGGAGTATGTTACTGACTAAAACTTCAAACAAATGAAACTTTCTATCCACCCCGCCCCAGTGGGCTGGTCTGTCCCCCTCCCCAATGCTCCAACTTGTTCCCGATGAATTCTGACCTGGGTGAAAGCCTCTCACAAGCTGGTATTTGCCAAGCCCTCTGACGCCGCTGTGCCACGTCCCCCGACCTGTGGAAAGCGGGTCTCTCCCTCAGAGCTGTAGGCGGCTCCGTCTCTGCCCCGTAGGGTAGGGGCCCTCTCTGGGGGGAGCAGGGCAGATCTGGGGAGACTCTCGGGCACACTGCCCTCTTGTAGGAGGCATGCCCCGCAGTGGGCTGTAGAGAAGACACATTGACAGGGCTGATGGATATACACAACTCCACTAACAGAAGCAGCTGCCCTGATGGAGCCCCTTCTACTCCAGGTGCTGAGGACAGACCAGTGAACACGTAGGCCCTTCTACCCAAGAAGCCTGCAGCCTCGGGTAGACGACCCCAGTGACTCCTCAGAATGGCGCTGCGAGGCAAAGATGACCTCTCTGACGCACAAAGACATGGGACATTCAGCTCCTTAAAGGCTGAAGTCAGCCTCCAACACTCCTGGCCCCTGATTACCCTGTGGCTGTCAGTGGCCTCCTTTCCTGGAACAAGGAGGACCCAGAAATAATCCTGGGCCTCATTCCCCTGAAGTGACCCAGGCAGTTATGACTGTTCTCCTGGTCCTTTTAAGTAGTACTATTGGCCCAGAGGCCCCAAGGAAGTGACAAGACTAGCCTCTAAGGTCCCCCAAACAGAGCACTCCCCCAGACAAAGATCTGCTTGCTGGGACCTGCACAGTCTGAGACTTTCCTGGAGAATATCCAGGAGCAAGCCGTGCATTTCCCCAGATGATCTGCTCCCTCTGCACGCGTGGAGGTGGACTTGGGTGAGAAGACTACGTTAACAACACGCTTGGTCCCCTTTGCCCTTGTTTCTAAAGCATTTCAGCACAAGTCCCCTGTGGTCTGCTGAAAATGCACGGGCAGAGCTTTGGAGAAGCTGTCCCTGAAAGACTCTTCACAAGTCATCTCCAAGCCAACAGCTGTCCCTTTTCCTAACTGTCTAGGAAGGGCACCAGGAAACCTTTTTTCTGAGAAATGAAGAAAAAACAGCAGAAAGTCCTGACGCCGCCTGTCTGGTCTACTGAACATGAATATTTAGCAAGATGACATGTTATTAGGAGAGTTCCCTGCTGACAATCTTGAAACTCATGCCGAACATGGTACCAGTCCATTGCCGCCGCCGCCGCAGCAGAGAGGTTTCGGCCAGGCACTACATGTGCACACGTGTCCCCTGATCCACTCCTGATAGCTCCTGACAGAGCACGTGTGATGACTGCCTCACTTCACAGGTGAAGACGCTAAGGTAGTTAGAACATGGTACTGGTTACCAGCTGTCACTGAGTCAACTCACGTGACCCCATGTGTGTCAAAAGTAAGCCTGGACTCTACAGGGTTTTCCATGGCTGACTTCTCAGAGGGTGTTCCCCAAGCTTGTGCCCCACAGCACCTCTGGGTGTACTTGAACCACCAAGTTTCCCGTTAACAGCCAAGCACAGGAACTGTTTGTATCACACATTGCTAAAAACCGGAAGATGGGAGTCTAAGACGTGGGCCCTAACCACCAAGCACATGGCATCTCCAAATGAACTGGGACTTCTTCTGTTGTAATGCAGGGCAGAGGAAGCCTCACAAAAGTCACCACAGCTGAAAGTCATACCATCTCACGTGGCTAAGTCAGGACATTGCTATTTCAGCCAAGAGACTAGGCAGAGGCACAGCTGACTGCTAGCAAAGTATCAGAGGAAAAAAGCAACACGACACTGAAGAGAAGCAGAGGAGCAGCTATCACAGGAGGAGAAAGGCATCCCAGGGGCTAGAAGAACCGGGGCCGAAAGCCTGAGAACACCTGAGGCCACGTGACTGACACAGAAAAGCCTGGGAAAGTCAGACATGTGACCTCAAAGCCCCAGTGGAGCCAAACCAAAGAGCCACATGTGTCTCTCTAGAGTCCTCTGCCCTACAAGACCACTGAGTCAGATAACCGAGGCTCCTTATGATAATCCAAGTCAAGAGTGAATGAATTATAGTCAGCAGGCTGAAGGGCAAGGAGAGCACCCCCCTGATGCAGAAACACCCCATCAGGAGTCAAAGCAGACAATACTGGGTGGTTACCATCATTTCACTTACGTGGGACCCTTCTGTACCTGACGGTACCCATTAGAGGATACTGGGTATTATTTTTCCACTTCAGTTTACATGTACTTGTATGCTTTTTATTTTGAAATAATTTGAGACTTACAGAAGAGCCTGGGGGATAGTTCAGAGAGTCCCCACAGTTTTCACCCAGCATCCTCTAATGGTAGCATTGCATGTAACCATGGTGTGGTTATCAAAACCAAGACACTAACACTGGCACAGTCCTACTCACTGCTTTGTCCCCTAATGGTCTTTTTCTGGGTCCAGGATCCAACCCCTGTGGCAGTGAGTCATCACGTCTCCCTAGTCTCTGACAGCCTATGAAACTGCCTCAGTCCTTCCTTGCCTTCGATGACCTTGGCACTTTTGAAGAGTACCAGCCAGGTGTTCTGGAAAATGTCAGTTTGGGTTTGTCAGTGCTTTCACATGACTAGATTGAAGTAAAGCCTTTGGGGGAAGAATACACAGAGAGTACACGGAGGGTATGTGCCCTGCTCAGTCCACCATTCCAGGGGAAGCAAGCCACTGATGTAGCTTCTTACTAGTACATGCCAGGTGTTTCTACTGTGCAGTCACTACTGTCCCCTTTAGAATTCATAAATGCTTAGGAGGAGATGTGCAGGCTTCACAAATGTCCTATTACCTTTAAACTTGTGTGCACTAGGTTCAGAATTCACTGATGAGCTCGACCTGCTGCGTTATTACTGTGACATTCTGATAGTGATTTCCCGTTTTCCCCATGCCTTTTACACCTATTCACTGGAATTCTTCTGTAAGGGATGTTGTCAATTTGTATTTGATGTGCTTCTCCTAACTGAAGGAGACACACAGCTAAGATTACCAATAAAACTTGACAAGTCCTTTCTTTTGGACTCATTTCCAGGGCCAGCAGCAAAGACTACCATTTATTTATATGTAACAGCTTTATCTACATCATATAATTCACAGGAAGTAGACAATTCAATGACTTTTAGTATACTCCTAGAATTATGCAACCATCACCACAATCAATTCAGATTACAATTTGTAATAAATTCCTACTTCATGTCTGAACTTACCCAGTTTGGTGGCTGCTATGCAGTTAACTCCAACTCACGGTGACCTGGTGTGTAATGAACTGAACTGCTCCACAGGGTTTTCAAGGCTATGACCATTCAGAAGCGGATAGCAGGGCCTGTCTTCCAAGGTACCTGAGGGGGTCTGAGCCTCCGAACATTTAGTTCGTGCTTCAGTGCTTACCTATATGCACTACCCAGAAATTTAAATACATACTTAAATATATATTTAAATCTCTTACCTTATAATACATATATTTAACTATCTATACATGCATACTTAAATCTCTTTTTCAATTTCTATAATGAACTAAAGGTCCTACGCTTCCTCAAACAGAGGCTACTGGGCCTACTCATGATAACATTACAGCCAGATAAAAAGGAGGTAAAAGAAGTGATCTTTAATTTAATGTGACTTTAAAAAGTCATGCTAACTGTCACAGAAGGATAGTCCCAGAGTTAGACCAGCAACTTGACCTCAAGGGATAGGCAGAACCTTTTGAAAACAGAGCTGGTCTCCTGGAAAAGTCCCCACACAGGTACACACATTGTTAGCTTCGATGCTAACTATAAACATGTATGAGGCTGGGAGCGTGCAGGCCCAGGGTTCTGAATAATGGATTAAGGTCAGCACACAAAGGGGGCACCAGGGTACCTTTCGAGGGAGGCCTCGGAGACGAACAAAGATGCTCTCACAGCTCAGATGCATAATCGACTGGGACTAACGCACTACGAGCTGTCCCAACCTGTGGTTTTCATTTGCTTTGTTCTCTATCAAGACGGAGACCAGCTATTTTTATTGATCAGGTGGCGTAACTCCAACCACCACCACGGTGCTGATAAACTGCCTCTGCAGAGCTTACATCACATTAAATAGGCTAAGCTGTCCATGGGCCTAGGCCATCTTTGTGACTTCCTTGTATCAGAGAGCACCTGACCCGTACAACAACCCACTGCAACTCTTGTAAGAACCTTCCTCCAGCTGGCACCAATGGAGAAGGCGAGATCTTCCTAAGAGACTCGATGGCTTCATGAGCAAACCAAAACGTCGTCTGTCTCCTCCTACCTTCTCTACTCTGCACAGAGGAACCAGCGCTAACTGAGAGTCTACTCCAAACCTGAAAGTCACACCCATTCCTCCCGTTAATCTTCACCACAATACTGACAGTGTTACTACCATCTCCCATTCACAGAAGGGGAAAACTGTGGCTTAGAGGAATTAAGGGATTTGGTCCCAGTCCCAAAGTGAGGCTTTGAAAAGCACCTTTGATTTAAGGCCTGGCCGACAGTTCTGAAGCTTCCATCAGTGACACTGCCATAAATATCCTTTACTCAACTGCTCACTCCATGGTTCTCTTCTTGACTACCCCCACCCCATGCCCTGTCCAAGCCTTAGGGGCATCCTTACAAGCTCAGGCTCAGGGGGCCAAGTGCCACAGTTCTGGGGGACAACCTCCACTGTGCAAAACCAGGGCCTTCCAGATGACAAACTCACACCACTAGCCACTTTAAGAAGCCAAGACAAGGATGTGGGAAGGGGTGTCCTTTGATCTATGACCTTAGAGACAACCATCCTTTGGCATTACTATGGTTTCTTAGTAGGTCATCGCAGTACTCAGACTGTTTTACATTAGGTCAGAGTTTCATAGGGTTTTCTAGCTACAAACTGGGAGACAAACGATAGCATACAGGATATGTAGTCTAGGAACAGGACTTAAGACACTTCCTTGAGTCTTAATAGAGCCCTGCTGGCATGGTTGTTAGAAGGTTGGCTGCTAACCAAAAGGTTGGGAGTTCAAACCCACTAGTCACTCCTTGGAAACTTAACTCTGCCCTATAAGGTCGCTATAAGTCAGAAGAGACTCTACAGCAACAGGTTCAGGTTGTTTTTTTGGTTCAGGTCTATCTCTGCCTGGGTTTCTGAGTTCGATCCTTCTTAGTCTGGCTCCTCAGAGAGACTTCTCTCTGTCATTACAGAATGAAAAGCAGAAGCCAAAAGGAAGCTGTAATTTTCTACTACTTGCCAAGCCCTGTGCCAGGCACTTGGAAATGTATGTTAACACACAGTCTCTGACCTCAAAGAGCTGTTGAGAAGACACACAGGAAACGCAACAGCTGGGACAATGTATGCCACGGACAAGTGCTGAAGACTACAGGAAATCTGACTAACTTAAGGCAGGGGAGACAGACCACTAGCCAGAGTCGTCGTGAAACACCCGGGAAGCTGAGTCACAAACCATGGAGGGACTGAGGGCGACAGCACCCGTCCCTGAGCATTTACTGAGCACCTTTTCTCTGAGTTCTTAGCTCTTGGCATGGAACTCTTTCTACCAGACTAGCATTGCCCCAAAACCTGTTATCACAGCACCAGATCCACAAGGTGCATCTTGATAAAAATGACTCTGCAGTCAGAGAGAGTTGAGAAACGCTGATTTGCCAAGTTCCCCTCTGCAGACCTAACAACACCTTTTAGGATATTAGAGGCTCTAGAAGTCCTCCAGTAAACCCCCCCCCCAAAAAAACCAAACCAAACCTAGCGCTGTCAAGTTGATTCCGACTTACAGCAACCCTAGAGGTCAGAGGAGAACTGCCCCATAGAGTTTCCGAGGAGCACCTGGTGGATATGAAGTGCCGACCTTTTGGTCAGCCACTGTAGCACTTAACCATTATGTCACCAGGGTCTCCCCTCCAATAAAGGAACCCTTTTAATGTGCTTAACCCAGGCTTTCTCCAAGTAGCAAACCACAGAACACATTTTTTGCACTTGAGACTTATTTACACCTGGAGAAACCATTGATGCTCGAGGAAACAGACTTGAGGAACCACTTCCTTATATTAGGCAAGCCTTCCCAGGTGGGGCAGGTGAGCAGAGGTGGTACGGGAGAAGGGTACAGACGTCCACATGGGACTCAACACTGGCAGACAGGGTGGGCAGCAGAGACAAAGGAGAAGTGTCAACAGACCCTGGAAAAGAATCTGATGGAACTAGTCTGTGACTCCAGCCAGCCATCCTAAAAATTAACCTCAGTGCAGATAACACAAGGTGACAAATACACAACACACATCTGCAGCACTTACAAGTTTGTCAGATAATCCAACGGGCAACCAGTGTCTTAGATTGGGATTGCTCCAAACCCGTAACTGGCGGCAGGCCTTATGTGTCAGATTAAAATCTATGCACTCTTTAAAACAGACCTGTTTAGGATTGGAATTCACGTCAATTCACTGACAGTTACCAAGGGCTTACGGTTTACAGGCACTTACAGAAGCCTGATCTCATCTGATCCCTGTCACAAAAACTGGAAGCTGGAGAGGTGAGGTCGTAAAAACGATTTCCCCAAAGTGGCAAAGCCAGGAGCAGAAACTCTGTCTTTTAATTCCTTGTGCTTTTTCCACTCCAACTGTGGGATCTGAACAATTCTAATTTTCTGGGGACAGTCCTACTCTCAGATACCTAATTAACCCCATGAACCATCAAAATGTTCCAGAAATTATGCTTGACAGTCTGCCTTTCCCTTCCTGCAAGGGCCACAGAGATCCTTTTTTGGTCTGAATTTCTCATAGCGAACTTCACTGGTGACAAAATTTTCAGAAAACTTTCCATGATTATATGGAAATTTTATACATGGCAAGAGAATATACCCAGGAGTATATTCAGATCAAAGCACATCAATGACTCAACAAGAAAAGTTCTTCTGGAAGGAAGGAGACTGTCTTAATTCAGCAGGGAAACACTCACAAAACCAAGTGTATGCAATACAATGAACTCACCAACTTCACTCACTGATGGATCAAAACAGACAGATGCATCATCTACAACGGCAGACAGTTATCACAAACCGCTTACTTTCAGCTTTGAGGTCTATTTCTCTACTTAAATACAGCTCAGTCTTTAACCTGGAGGAAGCAATTTCTCCCTAAATTAAAAGTCATGTATGGAAGGCTCCAGCCCCGTGCTCCAGCCTGCAGTAGCCCTCCGTAGCCCGCACTCAGTGACCTCTGAGCCCTGAGCTCCTCGATGCTGCACAGCGTCGGCCCAGCCCCAGGTCTTTGGGTTTTAGGGAGACTGCTGACATGGGAGCCACTGTACACGTGCCACAAAGAGCACAGGAAACAGAGGGTCTCATACTAGCATCCCCATGGTTCTGAACCAAGGGACATGAGGCAGCATCTCGGGACATTTTCGGCTGTGACAGCACGGTAGGGTGCCCTGGCATCTAGTGGGTAGGAGGCCAGGGATGCTGCTAAATGCCCCACAGTACACAGTCCCACAGCAAGGAAGTGTCTGACCCAGAAGGTCAACAGTGGCGAGGGGGAGAGACCTTACGCTGAGTAGAAAAGCACAAGGTGAAAATAAATACAAGCATGTCAATAAAATGTGACATGAGAATTACAAAAAGTGACCAGATGACAGGTTCTATGGACTCTGACACAGTGAGACAATCTGGACACCCCACTGATGATCATATTATTATGCCTGTTAAGCTTAAGTATCAACAGTTCGCTTCAAATCTGCATGTGAGTGCGGAAAAGATGAACACACTAACTCCCAAACAAAAGCCCGCCATCCTGACAAACACATCGTTCCATCATTGGAGAGCACACTGAGATAGGACTGCCATAACCGTGTTTTTATTTATTTAAAAAAAAACAACAACTAAACCCACTGCCATTGAGTTGATTCCGACAGGAAGAGTAGAACTGCCCCACAGAACTTCCAAGGAGCTCCTGGTGGATTTGAACTGCCAACTTTTTGGTTAGTAGCCATAGCACTTAACCAGTACACCACCAGGGTTTGTTTATTTTTTTAATAGCAGACGACAAATATTTAAGCAATAAAAATTGAAGGTATCAGGGAGGAACTATGTCAGCTGTGTAAACCCCCTGAGCACGCTGGTTCTTGAACACATCTTCTGACAGAACAAGAGCACAAAGAAGGCGGCTCCCAAGCAGCTGCCAGGAGGCCTCTATCCAGGTGAGACACGCCGTGAGATTCTTGACAAACCTGCACTCGCTCATGGAGCTTTGTCGCAAGCTTCACCCACACCACCAAAATTGAAGGTAATCATAAAACACCAGATTCCAGGAGAAAGTGGGCTGTGAAACAAGACAGGAACTCGCTCCCCAAGCAAGATGCAAACGGAGCCACTTTTACTATCATTTATCATTGCTGCTGTCACTGACTCTGATACTTGGTGGTCTCACGTGTCTCAGAGCAGAACTCTGCTCCACACGGTTTTCAGTGGCTGAGATTCTGGAAGCTGACAGCCAGGCCCTTCTTCCGAGGCACCTCAGGTGGGTTCAAACCACCAACCAGTGGTTAATAGTCAAGCACTGAACTGTTTGAGCCATGCTGAGACTTCATTTGTCCTTAGCTTTTAGAAATTTCAAGATACTACAGGCTGCAAAAAAATAAATAAATAAAACTAACAACTCAGGGAGAAACATCTTTACGCCACAGAGACAGGAAACAGAGGTGAGGAACAGGTCCCAGGAAACCCTGGAGATGTGGTGGCCAGAGCCCAGATGCTGACTACCAGGTGCTCCTTGGGACCCTCACAGGGCAGTCCTACTCTGTCCTAGAGGTTTGCTGTGAGTTGGAATTGACTCAACAGCAACAGGCTTGGTTTTATGTCTCAAAGAAACAAGTATTTTAAAAATGCCAAATGCTGCTGGCTTTATACTAGAAAATTCTGAAAACCAAACTGGAAGGGCATGTCACAGGCCTGAAAACTATTATGCTTTTACACGCTCTACTGCAGAGTTAATACCAAGTTACAGGAGTAGGAGGGGGGAAAAAAAAAAAACTAACCTTAAGGTTATCAAAGGTTCTGACAGTCTGTGCCAAGTCACTGACACTCCCTGGTGACGCTGTTCCCTGTAACCTAGGGCCTGCAGACCCCCAGGAGCCGCCAATGACCTCGAGGCCCGAAAGCAAGGCCTCTGAACAGCTGCAATGAGACTCCTTCGCTCTCTGACCCGATATCAGGTATGTCTTCAGACCTACGGACAAAAGTTACAATCAGCACAAATGGAAACCACTGTCGAGCTCCACGCAGCAGGATCTTGCTGTGGAGGGAGTTGAAAGTTGAAAGTACAGTGAAAATGTAAATATGTTGCATTTTACTACTGACTTCTATGTTCTTTTCAGGAAAAGCATCTGCCTTCACGACACACCGTTTACTTACAGTATGATTTCTCTGAATGGTGGCTGCATGTTGTACCTTTGGCAGCAGGAAGAGGCATCGGAAGGCTCCTCACGAAAGGGCCACGCGGCCTCTCTGGGAAGGCACCAGAGCAGACTGATGGCTGATGCTCTACGCATCTAGAGTTTGTTTTGATCTGTGCATACCAATCACTGACGTTTATAATGGCCAGACCTAGAGTGGTGACCATCATACTCACTTCTGGGATTGCAAAGTGACAGTGAAAAGTTGAGACTCAGGAGTAGGAAAACCTCCCTTGATTTAAATGAATCAGGTATCTCTAGTCTGTTGAACCCAAATATTCAGCTTTGGTGAGGCTACCGTCTATCTACCTGTGATTCTCTTGCCAAGTCTCCACTTAAAAAGAAAAACCTGGTCAGATAACAATTAATCTGCATGATTACAATTTTCATTATAGGTTCAAGTAAGACACTAGTACACACTATACTGTAAAGCAGCTGAACAGGCAGGTCCCTGCTCGAGCCACTTGAAAGAACTATCTGCCCAGAGCCGTAATAAATCCACTGCTATCAATTCTGACTCACAGCAACCCTACAGGACAGAGAAGAACTGTCTTATGGGGTTTCTGAGGCTGTAATCTTTACAGAAGCAGATGCCACATCTTTCTCCTGCTGAGTGGCTGGCAGGCTCAAACTGCAACCTGTTGGCTAGCAGCTGAGTGCTTAACCACTGGGCAACCAGGCCCCTCCAACTAAAATACACACTGCAGTTTATGAATAGATCAATTTCAGTCTTAACTAATGAAACAGGTAAACTTGGAATAAAGTCTGGAGTAAAAGTAATTTCATACTAATTAGATTAGTATAAAAATTAATTTCACAGACATCACTGAGCCAATTTTGTTATTCTGCCCTCAAAGAAAAAAGAAATGCCTATTTCTGACCTCTTTTGGGATCTCTGAGCTGACAGGGCTTCTTCTGGCTTCCTCAAAGAAGGTCAGGGGAAGGCCTGTTCTCCAGGGGTGAGGAACTCCGCCCACAGTCTCCAGGAGTCTTGAGTGCTGCTGTCACGCACTGGGACAGGGAGAGGGTAAGGGGCAGCGAGAGCTGAGCAGAGGGTCACGGTCACGTGCTGGTGCAGCAGAGGCCACCTTAGGTCCCACCTCCCGGCAGACAAAGGGGCAGCTTTCTGATTGGAAGGCAAGGATATGCACTGGAAGGAGCAACGTCTGTTTGTCTCCAGGTGACACTGACCACAGGACAACAATCCCTGCCTGAGGCCACTGCACCTGTGCAAGGACAGCCCCGGGAGTAGAAGCACTGAGCCTCTCAGTCTCTCAAAGCCAAGACTGGTCCTTTATCACAGAAACTGTTCACCCAGTCCCTGTGCAGCTCCCTAACTTCAAGAGAGGTAAAGTGGCCTTTCTCAGGGAAAGAGTTTAGTCCAGAGATCCTAAGAGTCCCCAAGCCTATGAGCATGACCCAAGAGTACATTCATAACCTGTTCATTTTAAAAAGTCAACTCCAGTACTGGCAAGCAGAAACCTATCTAACCTTCCCAGCAGAAGATGCCGTAGAAGCCTAGTCCCTGCCATAGAAGCACAGTCCCTACCAGTTTGCAGTACTCCTGGATGCACACGTCCCTGAGGTGAGCTGCTGCTACTGTCAATTACTGAGCCACTGTTCCTGGGCCCCTGACGATGCAGTGACTGCAGACCACACACCGTGCTAGGCACAGAGGGGTCACAAGTGCACACATCAGCAGTGGTCCTACTTGCATGGAGCTATCACCGGAGGGGGACCTCCACCACCAACAGATGACCACACCCTGGGGTGCTAAGCCCTATGATACAGAGGAATAGGGTGTGCCAGGAAGTGAAAGCACACCTCATCAAAGCTGAGGGTTCAGAAAGGCTTCCTGTGAGGAAGGCAGGTGAAGAGAGGCCGGCCAGGTGGAAGCCAGTAGGGCCGAGGGCAGAACAAGTAACCAGGACCATCCACAGACAGGCCCTCCAGAAACAGAGTCTCCGGCAGCATAGATGAGTAACTGGAACGAGTGCAGAGTGGCCAGAAGAATGACTGCACGCACGTGGCTGGCATGGAGCTCGTGCACAGGAGTGTGGCCCGCGGGGACAACATGCGAGGGAGACGGCTAGAGAAGAGCGGTGGACTGCGGTGTAGGGCACCTCAGAAGCCTTCTCAAACACCGCTCTCGGTGAGGGGTGCCGTCAGGTCCCTCCTGACTCAGAGCCACCATGCAGGTCAGGACAGCACAGCCCTACAGGGTCCCCTAGCTGTGCTTTGTACGGAAGGCGACGGCCAGGGCCTTCTCTGGCAGAGCCACTGGTGGCTTCAAACCGCCCACCTTCCGGTTTGCACCTGGGCACCTGACCCACTGCACCACCAGGGCTCTTTTCCATGTATCAGCCAGGTTTGTCTCCCCAGTGCATGCAGCCTCTGTCAGATGGGCGCTCATCAGGAATGGCCTCTTCCCGGCTTTCCCAGCACTTACCAATCCAGCTGATAGAAGGCTTAGGTGCCAGGCGGCCCATCTCTTGGTCAGAGGACAGCTCCCTCTGACAGGACAAGACCATGACCCCTGTGTTCACTCACCTCCCTCCACACCAGCACACATCACAGGAGGCACACAGTAGGTGCTCAATAAATATCTGACAAATGAACAGCAACTTGGCAATTCAAAAAAAGGCTTGTTTTAGAATAAGATCACTTCAGTCACCAACTGGGTGACAGTGTAGTGGGCAGGGCTCGTGGTGGTAATAGGATGAGTAGATGTTGAAGTCAGGTGCATGACCAGGCAGCACTTCCTTGAGTGTGTGGTCTGTGAGTCGGGAGCCAGTGGGGCAGCAGCTAACTACAACAGCCCCCCAACACCAAATAGTCCCAACTCATCTAGAACAGATGATGACCGAGAACATCAAAGACATGACAAAAAAACAGCCCAGGAGACAGAAAGACCCATATGAATGGGAGACTGTATCAACATGAGACCAGAAGAACCAGATGGTGTCCAACCACCACCAAAGGCAGTCACGATGGTGGACACAATGCAGAGTTGCTGAGGCAACATGAGAAAAAGAAGGGTGCAGCTCAAGAACTCTACTAAAAGACCACCATTGATGGTCTGATGACCTGGAGGGTCCCCTGGAAACATGGCCCCTAGAACTGCTGGTGGCCCTGACCAGAAAATAGTACTGAGGTCAACTCTTCAGGCACAAATGGACTGGGCTTGGGGACAGAGTATGACCATATGGTGTGTGTATTTTATGGTCCTATACATTTGTAGGATACCGTCTTACTGGTTTCTTTCTAGATGGGAGTGAAGATGGTAGAGAGGAGGGGACAAGTGCTCATAAGAGGGCACTAGAGATACAGAGTGACAAGGAGAAATGAGCTGTCACTGGGTAAGGAGAGCAGATGACAGCTGCAGCTAGGTGGCCATGCAAAACTGAATTGGATTGTATACTTTCACTTAATCACAATTAAAAAAAAAAGTGCCCCTAAAATGTGGTGGGAGACACTGATGAAGAGCACTTCTATGACGAGCTGTAACACATGACGGTTAGGGAGACAGAGCCTTCAGGGGCACATGCAACAGAGAGCCAGCCGCTCTGCCTCTCAGTTTGCTCTGTACGGTGAGGACAGGAATAGTGCATACCTCACAGGTTGACGTGAGGTTTAATAACACACACAAGGTCTTCACAACAGTGCCTGGCAGTGAGTCAGCATCCAACAGCACTAGTTATTACTACCAACTTGGCCACACTGCTTCCTTGGCACTGGGAGACTTCTTCTTCCTTCTACGTACAAGAGTGTTTGTGGAGCTTGGCATCAGTGGTTTATCTAACTGTGTCTACCTTGAGGTCTTCCACAGGGAGCCCTATACTGATAATGTAGTACCGCTGCCAGGGTTGCACAGGTCCAGTGGGCCTGCTGTCCACACGACCAAAGTCAGTGAAGGGATTAGTAAGCCTCTGGTTATGCTCGAATTTAGGAAACTGAACATCAAGAGACGCCTTTTGTGGAGACTGGAGGGTTCGGTGTGCCGGAATGAGGTGGCGCTTGGCCAGCCAATGCGAACTGACAGCCCTAGAAAGCTATCAGGACTGAGCGGCTGGGCCTGAAAGGAGTCAAAGCCTTAGGACAATTTCTGAGAGAGAAGGATTCAACGAGTGACCACACATGGGTACTGGGGTCCAAGTTCATTTGACTAGCTCCTCCAGAGCAGAATGTTAAAAGAAGAGGCTAAAAGAAGACGGCTACGCGATTTAAGTGTAGGGCAAACAGAATAATCAATAAAATTTCTTATATTTTTTCCTGATAATTGATTTTAAACCTGACCAACATCTATGCTTCTAATCAGTTTAGTTTCATTCAGGCTGCAGAAATGGCACAGCCCAGTCCCTCAAGTCATCGTCTACAGTGGGACTGGTCTGTAGCTGTGTGCCATCCACTCTGGGGGGCAAGGGCCGGGCCTGGGACACAGCTGGTGGTGAGTTTTGGTGAGCTGAATGGAGCCTGAGAGAGCAGCTAACTCCATTTTGAAAAGGAAAGGCTCTTCCGGCCTACTTTCAGAGTAGTCTTTTTCTGCAGGACTCCTGCTTAGGAGTGAGATATCCTGGATTTCCAAGAATCAAGAACCCAACTGCCAACTCACAAGACAGGGAACACTTGAGAAAGGAAAGACTGCTTTTAAGACAGGACTGTGGGAGTTAACATCCAAACATGACAAACAGCTGGCAGCTTGCATCACTGGCAATTTAAAAAAACAAACATACGAGAAGCAATTTAGTTTGGGTAGTCCACAAACACTCTAAAAATTTATTTTTACTTTGTTATATTTTCTGCCTCTCCGACCAGGTCTGAAATGGCGAAATAGCATGAGAATTATTTAAATAAAATACAATCAACAAAGAAAATAAAGGTTACAAGCATTCTTGTTCTTAATCTACCACGTCACCAGGACCTATACAAGTATACTGCCACCCACTGCTGTGGAGTCAATTCCAGCTCAAAGTGACCCCACTGGGCTTCCAAAACTGTCATCCTGATATAAGCAGACTGCCATGTCCACCTCCCTTGGAGCCGCTGGTGTTTCAAAACAGCAACCTTTCGGTTAGCAGCCTATCGCTTTACCTACTCTGCCACCAGGGCTCTTTTATAAAAGTATATATCGATGTGATTATATTTCACAATTATTTTTTGCTTCTGCTTAAGAAGGTTGAAACTTTTGGTGACAAAAATAAGCACATTACTCATCAATAACACACCCTGGATGGGCCTCAGTCCTTTTCACTCCCCGATAAAACACAATGACCTGTCCCTTCTAGTTGCTCCCAATATCCAAAAAATATCAAACCCACTGCCATGGAGTGAATTCCAAATCACAGCCACCCTGGTTGCTCTCAATACTTGATGACAAATCACAAGTTCCTACAGCAAACAGCTATTTGCAAAACTTAAGTTCTCTCTATAAAAATGAAGTCCCAAACAATCAAATACAACACAGATTTGCCCAAGAAGGCAAAAAAAAACAAAGGGCAGGATCACGCCTGTTTAACTGAATCTTGATAAAATCTACACCCTGACAAGACAAATTTTTAGATAAAGGCACACATGCCTTCTGCACCCAGCTCTCCTCTGCCAGTCAGAGCCCAGTGAGAGTGACAGGGCAGTTGCCAGGAACCCATGTTCCCAAAACCACCTTGTTGTCAACTCTTATACTTGACATCGCAAATGCTACACTGCTAAATGCTGAATGGTGACAGTCCAGTACTAACAGACCCAGTCACTTCAGTGGCTTGTTTTCCTCACCTCTAAAAAACTGCTGAATTATCATGTAATACCAAAGACCTTCAAAGGCTACAGAAACGAGCTCTTTCAAACAGTGGTGTCACCAGCGCTGGTGTCATCCCCCCATGGACCTCAACCCCTTGCGTCAGCAGAGGGCATCACCGGGGGGTGGGGCACAGATGTGGACTGCAGGTGCTCTGGTGTTGGGAACCCTTTAGTACAGGCTGGAACCAGAGTGCCTGGGAGAACTCAGGCTCGAACTGTGGTCTGGGGAGCCAGCACAGAGAGGGAGCAGGCGAGGGTGAGCCCAGGGGAGAGGAGAGGCTGGTGCCCACACAGCTCTGTCTGCAGAGCCTGGGAGCTGCATCAGAGGGTTGCCCTGCGCCTTATGGGGTGCATACCTGCAGAGCACTGTGCACATGCCTCTGGGGCATCTACAGGAGGCAGGGGGAAGCAGGAGTTGCAGACACCCCTTCTCATGGCTGATGGGCCTTGCTGCTTCCTCCGCTGCTCCACAGTGGAAACACTGCACAAAAATTTTACAGACAGTCATTCTGGTGTCAGTCCCTGACAGTGTCCCCCACTGCAGTCCCTAACCCTGCACCCTTCTAAGTGACGCCACTGCCCTGAATGGGGACATGTGGCTAATCCACAAGCAGCCTCCCAGGTACCATCTCATCCATCCACTTCCTCATTCACTTGCTAAATAAACGTTTACTGAGGGTTAGGACTTGGGCTCAGTGTTGAAGAAACGGATAAAGAGGAGAGGAGTCCACCTTCAGAGACCAACATGACAATGAAGATGACAGTGGTCTCTGTTTCTAGATGAAACTTTCATTTTTTTATTTAACCTTTAACCTCAGTTCCTCATCTACAAATGGGAAGTATCACTGTCACCATCATACCCTTCACACAACTAGTGTGCAGCTTAAAGGCACTCACCCACAGAAAACGCCAGGCACAGAGGTTAGACTAAGACTATTTTCCTAAGTACGACACTATTCAATGAGGTCTATACAGGAACTAAAAGCTAACATCTTCAGTATGTTCAAAGGACTGAGAGAAGAGCCTTGGAAACGAGGAGTCTCCACGAGCTAATCAGACACAGGAAAAGACAAGACGGCAGGAGCAACCCGGGACAGGAAGACGGTCACAGCGGAAAGGAAACAGAAATTGAGAATCAGAAAGTGGAAGTCTGCATTTGACGGGAAAGACAACGCTTTTCCTGGGAAAGTCTACAGAAATTCTTAGAAGTAACCAACTCAAAGAATAAACTGAGGAAAGGCTTGGAATAACACTCACAAAAACTAAATATGAGAGTTCAGGAAGGCAGTGAACTTGAGGGCAGGGAAAGCTGGTACACACCGCCAAGAAGAGATTTATCCGAATGAAGTCAGTGTTCTGGCAGGATGCTCAGATCTAAGAACAGGCATTTTTACAGAGAGTTTTAGAAAAATCGAAGTCTAACATCATGATCAGGAAACAGGACAGGACAGAGGGTAAATCACCCAACACAGAACAAGAGCACTACAACAAAAGGCATCAGGAACTGGAATCAAGTAATAACTAAAGTCTAGAACATCATCACACATAAAGGAATATGTTGTCGCACCTGAAGCAGCAGCAACAGGCGCCACAGATCATCTTCTTCTCCCTAGAGAATTCAGAAACGAGTAGTTCATGTGAAGGTTTTTAAGAGCTGCAGATTTTAGGACAGAACACAGTTGATGGAAAGTAGATCCAAGACAGAAAAGAAACCCATTACCATCGAGTCGACTGTGACTCACTGTGACCCTATAAGACAGAGTAGAACCACCCCACAGAGTTTCCAAGAAGTGAAAGACTAAACTTTAAGTCTGAGACTAGGTGATAGCTAAATACCTAAAGAAATGAAACCAATGAAGGAAAACATATTGAAAATAGAAATAAACCTGTACGATGCTCAGTGAAGACAGATGGTCACAGAAAACCATGTACCACATGATTCTACTACACAAAGTGTCCATAGCAGGTAAACCTCTATGACAGGACGTAGATCAGTGGTAGCCAAAGGGTCTGGGGAGGGGAGGTGGGGAGCAGCTGCTAAAGGGGGGTAATGTTTTCTACTTAGATTGTGGTGATAGTTACACAACTCAGCAACTACACTAAAAGTCACTGAACTGTCCTCATTAAATGGGTTAGCTGTACAGCACGTAAATTGTGTCTCAGTGAAGCTATTTTTTACTTTTTGTGTTTTACGTGAAAGTTTGCAATTCAACTGTTTCTCACAGAAACCCTCACACACGCTTTGTTATGTGACCCTAGCTGCTCTTCTTAAGCCAAAAAGCACACTCCTCACAGTATCACCATACATCCCAGATGCTGGGGTTCAAACTTTGAGGAGCTAGGCTTCTGGAGCAGTTTTAGTTCTGGGCTAACAGACATTCTGAGGGTCATGTCTTCCAGGGACCCTCTAGTCTGTCAGACCATACAGGCTGGTCTTTTTGTTAGGGTTCAAATTCTACACCTGACATTTCTCCAGCTCCTACTCTTTGTTGAGTCCCCTATAAGGGGAGTCATCGGTGGTAGCCGGGCACCTTCTAGTTCTTCCTGTTTCATGCTGATGAAGTCTCTGATTCATATGGCCCTTTCTATCTCTAATGATACTATTTTTATGTGTCTTTGATGTTCTTCATTTTTTTTTTCTCCAGGTGGGTTGAGACCAACTGATGCTCCTTGGATGGCCACTTGCCAGTCAATAAAGCTTTTTTTAAAAAAGAAGAAATACAGCTGCATAAGCTTCAGGAAGAACTTCAAGAGTTCAGCCGGACTACATGAATGAGACTGAAGCATCAAGACTGGAGGAAGACTCATTAACAACTTACATCACACAGATGGCTCAACCTTGATTGCTGAAAGCCAAGAGGACTTGACACACTTACTGAGGAAGATCAAAGACCACAACCTTCAGTATGGATTGCACCTCAACATCAAGAAACAAAAATCCTCACAACTGGACCAGTAAGCAACACCATGACAAACAAAGATAATACTGAAGTTGTCGAGGATTTCATTTTACTTGGATCCAACGCCCATGGAAGCAGCAGTCAGGAAATCCAGTGATGCATTCATTGTAAAGGGCTAACCTGCTGCAAAAGGCCTCTTGAAAGTGTTAAAAAAAGAAAGAAAGAAAAAGCAAAGATGTTACCTTGAAGACTAAGATGTGCCTGGCCCCAGCCACAGTGTTTTTCAACCACTTAAGTATGTGTGTGAAAGGTGGACAATGAATAAGGAAGACAGAAGAAAAATCAATGCCTTTGAATTACGGTGTTGGCAAAGAATATCGAACATGCCATGGACTGCCAAAAGAATGAACAGATCTATCCTGGAAGAAATATTTCCAGAATGCTCCACGGTAAGGACGGCAAGATCTCTCACACACTTTGGACGTGTTAGCAGGATCAGTCCCTGAAGGGGGACATCATACCCAGTCAAGGAGAGGGTCAGCGAAAAAGCGGAAGGCCCTCCAGGAGACAGACCGACACAGTGGCTGCAGCGGTGGGCCCAGCACAGTAACGACTACGAGGACAGGGCAGGCCTAGGTAACGCCCGCTCTAGTACACAGGGTTACGAGAAGTCAGAACAGACTCAACGGCACCTGCAACAACTGTGTGAGCCATTTTCTTGAGATTACTCTCTCTCTCCACACACACACACGTATACACACATACAAAGACACACACTTCACCAGTTTTGCTTTTCTAGAAAACCCAGTCTAAGATGCGGTGTCTTCAAGAATCAAGAGGTTAACAACTCTCTTCTGCAGTTCAGTTCACACCACTGGGCCAGTACCAGGCCTTCTCACTAGATGGCCAATGCAGAAAGAGGCTCTTGGTCTCACCCCTTGATGGCGGGCGCTCCCTACACAGTAAAGCCAGCTGGCCTAATGACAATGGCTGAAGTTTTGTCACCACTAAGTAGAAGGGTCCAGCTTTCCTGGGCTCCCCTAAAAGCTGGGGCTTCCTTTACATCTGTGAATGGATTTAATAGCAATCTGCCTGAGACACTGACACTCTATGACTGCCTTCAGCTGAGAGGAACAGGATTTTGTAGCTACACAGACACTGGGCCCACCTCCTCGGTCAACTATATTAGGCACATAAAAACGAATGATTCTTAAAACTCTCAGCTACACTTCTAGGGAGCAGCCACATCAGTGGCTTCACCACTTGCTGTTGTCAGCCACCTTCGGACTGCCCTGGACCCTTGATGACTTCATGCCCAGACCTGCGCCAGCCCAGAGCCCAGCTGCAGACCATTGTGATCTGCTGGGTTTTCACTGGCTGATTTTCAAACTGGATCACCAGGCCTTTCTTCCTGGCCCATTCCAGTCTGGAAGCTCCACCTCCCGTGGCAGGAACACGGCAGCCACCAGTGACAGGAGGTGATGGCTGTGCGTGAGGTGCATCGGTCAGGAACCGAACTTCGGTCTCCTGTGTGCAAGGTGGGAATCCCACCACAGAACCATCGGTGCTGTCACCGAGACGCTCGCACAGGCTCTGGGTGTCCTCGCAGCCTCATGTCCACCACCGCCACATGCTTGCTATGACTCTCTCCATTTGTCCATCCAACCAGTTTCCAACTCGCACTAAGGTTTTCTCTCTTTGAGGAGTATTTTGTGAACTGGCTGGAGCAACTGTGAAACCACTGCCCAAACTGCCTTTTCTTGCTCTACAGATCTGTGGAATCTATGATCACTGAGAAGCTCACACTTCTACCTCCTGATTAAAAAGCAGTATTTTCTTAGGTATCTCCAATTTCCCCCATTTGATTTCAGCATGAGTCGTGATCTTTTTCAGACTGCTCTCAGGAGAATCAAAGCTGTCTAGTGCGGCACCGGCCTTATTTTGGTAACCTACGTGTCACCTGAAATGTGTCACTTCAACCACCTTTTTGTGGCACAGTTCTATTTGCCGTATCATGCAGCTGTCATTAACTATCCATCTCTACGGGGTTTTTCATCCACAATGGGGTGTATTCTTAATAACCTTCAAAATCTGTGTGTGGGGGGCAGTGGGGGGGCAGAGCCCGGCTGCCACCGGGGAGCCCCTTTACCCATGTGGTTGGACTTTATGCCTCCAGGAGATCACAGTATGTCACAGGCTCCCACATCATCAAAGTGCAATTGTAAGCAAGGCAGAGTGTCCACATGACAGAAGAGAACAGAGGCCCCCAGGTCTGGGCCTGGGCACAAGGTTTCACAGGGGTGCAGCCCACAGAAAAAGGGAGCTGGGGCTGCCATCAATGATCCCTACTCCCCAGCTGGCCGCAGTCAAGTCTTGAGAAAGTCCCAAGTCTTGGTGTGGAAAATGTAGCAAGTGCCAAGGAGGAATCACATTTTGTTATGTTATTTAGTTTTCATTTTAATTTCACATTGCTGCATGTTAGCTAGCTGTGACCATACTGAAGAGTGAAGATCTAAATCCTTCCCCACTGACAAAAGGGAATGAGCTGAAACAGAAACTGTTTCTTGTTTACGGAACAGAGATGAGGTAATAAAGACTATTAGGGGAATAAGTGTGGGGAGAAAGGAAAAGGAGATGCAAAACCAATCGGTGTTGTTGTGTACCAATCCACTGTGACTCGCAGTGACCCCGTGCGACAGAGCACAGCTCCCTCCAGGGTCTCTAGGCTGTGACCCCCACAGGAGCCGACTGCAGGGTCTTTGCTCCCACCGAGCTGCCAGTGGTTCAAATCCCCAACCTTTCAGTTAGCAGTTGAACACTTAACCACTGCGCCACCAGGGCTCCTTAAATATTAACTCCTACTTGTCACAGGTAACATTTAGTAGCAAATAAACTACAAAGGGGAAACTGACTTGTACACTAGCAGCAGGAAGAGACAACTGAAAATGGAATAGAAATAAACACTCTTACTAAAAAAAAAAGGCAGGTAGCCTCTAAAAACAAGGAAACTAGAGAGCTTAGAAACATCTGATTATATTTCACAAACCTTAAAAAGAGATGAAAACCGATTCAAAACTTGAATCCACAGCCCACAGATACACACGCAGCTTAATCTTGCTTAACATATATTATTCCTAAGGATGTTTACAATCTGAATCTCTCTAAAATGTATCATATTTTCCATTTTTGTACACACTAAACTTTACTACATTATTCTTAAAACAGTCTGTAAAGTGAACACTTGAGTTCTCTGATCTTTCACACTCATTAAAAGCAGCACATGCATTAAAACATTAAACAAATTACCATCTCATGGAGGTTCTCTCTGACTCCACGGGGCTTGACTGTTTGACCAGGCATGCAGTCACAACGCTGACAGGATTTGGCAAAAATGGACTCAGCTGAGCCACAGGCAGGTGTTTCCGGAAAGGTATGACTGAACCAACCCTTGCCAAATTCAGGACGTAAGTAAAATTTAACTTGGGTCACAGCTGCCAAGCCTACCTGTCCTGCTGCCTCTCGATTTTCCCCTGCCCTTCGCTTGGCTCCACCAACTGACAGTGTGGAAGTCCACCAACAGTCCACAATGATCATGTGAGCATCCCACAATCACACCGTCTCTGCCACAGCCCCGGCATAAACATTCAGAGGTGAGGCTCCTGCTCACCCCACCCTCACTCCACCCACACTCCACTGGAGGTCACGGACGTCACTGCCTCAGCTCATCAACATGCATGGTAAATCTTGCTGACATAAAGGCAGGTGATGACACCTGGTCCCCTAATCACATCCCAGAAAGTCCCATGGTACCAACACTCAGTCAAAATTTCTGAAGAGCATCCCAAGGTTGGTACCTCCACGCTGGAAGCTGCCAGCCCCAGCATAAATCTCTGCCGTATCAGGGTCTCCTGTCACAGTCTTACTTTAAATTCCCTCGAGGGCCCATAATAATGCCTTCTGGAAACCAGACTGTCAGCCACTGATTCTTTTTTTCTTTTTATTTTTTTATTTGATATGACTGAGTACATTCATTTGATACATTTTATTTGATATGACTATGTACATTCCCGTATAAATTTACATGCCCACCTATATGCAGCTTCCACTGCTCTCCCTGCCCGGTGACAGCACACTATTCCTCTCTGCCCCATACATGTTTCATCCTCCCAACAGCCTCCTTTCCCCTCGTCTCCAACCACTCTCCTTCCTCCAACCAGAGGTCAGCAGGCTGATATCCTATAGACGTATAGAACCATAAAGTGCATCTAATATATGGTCACTCTGCATTGCCAAGTCCAATGCATTCGTGTCCAAAGAGTGGACCTTCATTATGATTTATGGGCAAGGGCAGCATCAGGTGCAGGAGCATGCTCCCAGGGGTACCCTGAAACCGCTGGACCATCAATTGAGGTCTTTTAGTGGAGATCTCAGGATGCACCCCTTTTAATTCTTGTGTTGCCAGTGAGACTCAACTTAGTGAGCACCATCGCGGCTATCACTGGTGGTGGCCGGGCACCATCCGGTTCTTCTGGTCCCAAGTCGATGTAGGCACCCACTCTTGTGGGTCTCTCTATCTTTACCCCATGTCATTTTGGTCCTCAGTGAGCAACTGTTCCCGCTGAGTTGGGACCATTTGCTGTGCCCTCGGATGACAGCTTGGCAGCTTTTAAGACCCCAGACGCCACTCACCAATGTGGGGTGCAGAGAGCTCTCTTAGCAAAACGCTACTTGTGCCAATTGGCCTCGATTTCACCTAAGAGCATGGTCCCCTGCTCCCTGCCCCAGCTACTCTATCCTTGCAATACTGAGTTGAGATGGAAGGAGTGCTCAAGTTGTGCTGAAGTCCACTTAATGTTGTTCTTGTTTCTCAGGTGTGCTATCACCAATTTCTCCCAACCAGATTTCTAGCAACTATCTAATCTAAACCCTCCCCCCCACCCTCCCTTCACAAAGAGTCTTTTCTTCTATACACAAGTTTGTTTTTGAGATCTTATCGTAGAGGTCTCATACAATATTTGTCCTTTCGTCGCTGACTACTTTCACTCAACATAATGTCTTCCAGTTGAAACCAGGTTATGAAGTGTTTCCTGGAATCATCGTTGTTCTTTATCATTGAATAGTGCTCCATTGAGTATATATACCATAGTTAACCTATCCATTCCTCTGTTGTTGGGCATCTGGGTTGATTCCATCTTTTTGCTATCGTGGACTGTGCTTCAATAAACATTCTGGTGCATGTGTCCGTTGGTGTGAAAGGCCTTGATTCTGTAGGATATATATTCTGTAGTGGAATTACTGGGTCAAATGGTTTATCAATACCCACTTTTTTAAGGAAGTGCCAGACTGCTTTCCAAAGAGGCTGGACCATTCTGCAACCCCACCAACAGTGTAGGAGGGTTCCACTTTCTCCACAGCCTCTCCAGCATTTGTTGTTTTGTGTTTTTTGGATCATGGCCAACCTTGTTGGGGTGAGATGGTATCTCATTGTCGTCTTGATTTGAATTTCTTTAATAACTAAAGATCGTGAACATGTCCACATGTGTTTTCTGGCTGCCTGGATCTCCTCTTTAGTGAAATGTCTGTTCATCTCCTTTGCCCATCGCTTAATTGGATGATTTATCTTCTTCTTATTGATATTCTGTAGTATCTTATAGATTATGGAGATCAGGTATCAGTCTGACACAGAGTTGCCAAATATTTTTTCCCGTTCTTTGGGTGTTCTTTTAATTCTATTAATAAAGTCTTTGGATGAGCAAAAGTGTTTGATTCTTAATAGTTCCCATTTATCTATTTTCTCTTCTGCTGATTGTGGTTTATTTAACAGATTTTGGAGTCTGTCCACTTTGTGTATTAAAACTTCCATTGTTGTTCCTACCTTTTCTTGGATGAGCTTTATCATTTTAGGTTTGATATTTAAGTCTTTTATCCAGTTGGAGTTGGTTTTTGTATAAGGTGTAAGATACGGATCTTGATACAATTTATTGCAGACGGATATCCAATTTTACCAGTACCATTTGTTGAAGAGACTACCTTTACCCCAGTTTAATGTCTTAGGACCTTTATCAAATATCAACTGTTCATAGGCAGACAGTGTCATCTCTGGGGTCTCAATTCTGTTCCATTGATCGATCTGTCTGTTCTTGTACCAGTACCAGGCTGTTTTGACCACTGTGGCAGTGTAGTATGTTCTAAGGTTGGGTAATGAGAGGCCTCCCAGTGTGTTCTTCTTCTTTAGTAGGACCTTACTTATCTGGGGCTTCTTCCCTTTCCAAACAAAACTGGTGAATTGTTTCTCCATCTCATTAAAAAATGACGCTGGAACTTGTACTGGGATTGCATTGTATAAGTAGATTGCTTTGGGTAAAATAGTTTTCACAATGTTAAGTCTTCCTATCCACGAGCAGGGTAGGTTTTTCCATTTATCGAAGTCTCAGCTTCCTGTAGTAAGGGCTTGTAGTTCTCTTTGTAAAGGTCTGTTATTTCTCTGGTTAGATTAATTCCTAGGTACTTTATCTTCTTAGGGGCTACTGTAAATGGTATTGATTTGATCATTTCTTCCTTAACAGTCTCGTTGTTGGTATAAAGGAATCCTACTGATTTACTTAAGTTTATCTTGTATCCTGAGACTTTGGTGAACTCTTCTATCAGTTTGAGTAGTTTACTTATAGATTCCTTGGGATTCTCTGCATATACAATCATATTAATCTGCAAACAGGGAGATTTTAACTTCTTCTTTGCCGATGCAGATGTCCTTTATTTCCTGGTCTTGTCTAATTGCTCTGGCTAGAACTTCTAGTACAATGTTGAATAGGAGATGTCAGAGTGGGCATCCTTGTCTAATTCCTGTTCTCAAGGGAAAGTCTTTCAGTCTCTCTCCATTCAGGATGACGTAGGCAATTGGCTTTGTATAAATGGCCCTTATTGTGTTGAGGAATTTGCCGTCTGTGCCTATTTTGCTAAGAGTTTTTAGCATTAATGGGTGTTGGACTTTATCAAATGCCTTTTCTGCATCAATGGGCAAAATCAGGTGATTCTTGTCTTTTGTGTTATTTATGTGGTTAATCACATTCATTGTTTTTCTAGTGTTGAACCAGCCTTGCATCCCTGGTATGAATCCCACTTGGTCATGATGGATTATTTTCTTGATATGTTGTTGTATTCTGTTGGCAAGAATTTTGTTGAAGATTTTTGCATCTAGATTCATGTGTGATATCGGTCTATAGTTCTCCTTCTTTGTTGGGTCTTTCCCTGGCTTTGGTATCAGGGTTATGCTGGCTTCACAGAATGAGTTTGGGAGTACTCCATCCCTTTCTATACTGTGAAATACTCTCAGTAGTATTGGAGGTAACTCTTTTCTAAATGCTTGGTAGAATTCTGCAGTGAAGCCATCTGGGCCCGGGCTTTTTTTGGTTGGCAGTGTTTTGATGACCTTTTCAATCTCTTCCTTTGTGATGGGTTTATTAAGTTGTTCTGCTTCGTGTTGTGATAAGTTGGGTAAGAGGTATGAATCAAGGAATTTTTCCATTTCCTCTATGTTTTCAAATTTGTTAGAGTACAGTCTTTCATAGTATTGTGTTATGATATTTTTGATTTCTGTTGGATCTGTGGTGACAACTCCCCTCTCACTTCTAATTTGGGTTATTTGTTTCCTTTCCTGCTTTTCTGTAGTAAGTTTAGCCAGTGGTTTGTCACTTCTGTTGATCTTTTCAAAAAACCAGCTTTTGGTCTTTTCAATTTTTTCAATTGCTTTTCTGTTCTCTAACTCATTTAGCTCTGCTCTAATCTTTATGATCTTGTTTCTTCTGGTGCCTGAGGAGTTCCTCTGTTGTTCTCTTTCCACTTGCTCAAGCTGTAGGGTTAGTTCCTTGATCTGGTTACTTTCTTCCTTCCAGATGTGTGCATTAATGGAGATAAACAGACCTCTGAGCACTGCTTTGGCTGTATCCCATAGGTTCTGGTAGGAAGTGTTTTAGTTCTCATTAGAATCCATGAATTTCTTTATTTGATCCTTGATTCCTTCTATAACCCATGTTTTTTTTGAGCAAGATGTTGTTTGTTCAGTTTCCAAGAGTTCCACTTTCTAACTATGTGTTTTCTGCTATTGATTTCAACTTTTATGGCTTTATGATCTGAGAAGATGCTTTGCAGCAATTCAATGGTATGGATTTTGTTGAGTATTGCATTATGTCCTAACACATGGTCAATTCTGGAGAATGTCCCATGTGCACTGGAGAAGAAGGTGTAGTTGTCTGCTGAGGGGTGGAAAGTTCTGTATATATCAGTGAGGTTTAGTTGGGTAATTGTGGCAATGAGGTCTTCTGTATCTTTACTGAACTTTTTTCTAGATGATCTGTCCAGTATTGAGAGTGGAGTGTTAAAGTTTCCCACTATTATTGTGGAGTCATCTAACTCTCTTTTGAGTATAGTCAGTGTTTCTTTGACATATTTAGATACTCTGATATTAGGCACATAAATATTTAATATAGTTAAGTCTTGCTTGTGTACTGAACCTTTCAGCAATAAATAGTGTCCATCTTTGTCCACGATGGTGGTTTTGACATTAAAATTGATTTTGTCTGAGATTAGAATTGCCACCCCTGCTCTTCTTTGTTCATTGTTAGCTTGATATATATTCTTCCATCCTTTAATTTTCAGTTTGTTCCTATCTTTAGGTCTCAAGTGAGTTTCTTGTAGACAACATACGGATCGGTCATGTCTTTTGATCCAAGATGACACTCGGTGCCTCTTTACTGGAGCATTCAGTCCATTCACATTCAATGTAATTATTGATAGGTACGTGTTCACTGCTGCCATTGTGATATGTTTATTTTTGTGTTGATGTTTTCTCTGTTGTTCTTATTACTCTGTTCTGGGACATTCTTTTTGCTGAGTTGATTTTTCACCTTTTTCATAGCTGGTTTTGTAGCTGTTGAGACTCCTGTGTTACATTTCTTGAAATGGTATGATACCTCTTTGTTGTGCTTTACAGCTGCCCCGTGATCCCCCCTAATAAACTATATATAAACCCAACTTTAATTACTACCAGTCTGGTCATCTTCCTCTCCATCTGGAAGGACTATTACGACTGTAGTACATCCCTCTTTTTAATATGATGGCACCACAGTTTTCATGATGATCACTGGATTGCTTCTTTCCATATTAAAGCTGTGATTGACTTTGGAGCCTTCCCTAACCAAGTAGAGTTTTGAGTAGTGTGTCGTTCTAAAATATAAAGTTAGTGGTTTCGTTCTTCTAAGCCAGAGCCAAGAACTTCTTTCAGCATTTCTTGTAGTTTGGGTTTGGTTTTTACAAAGTCTCTGAGTTTCTGTTCATCTGGGAATGTCTTAATTTCATTTTCGTATTTCAAAGTTAGTTTTGCAGGATCTGTAATTCTTGGTTGGAAGTTCTTCTCCTTCAAGGCTTTGAATGTGTCATGCCCCTGTCTCCATGCCAGCGTGGTTTCTGCTGAGAAATCTGAAGACAGCCTACAGGGTTTCCTTCTGAATGTTAGCTTTGTTTTGAGTCTTGCTGCCTTTAAGAGTTGCTGCTTATGGTTCATTTTGTTAAGCTTGATTATAATATGTCTTGGAGTCTTTCTTTTGAGATCTATATTGGGTGGCATACGATGTGCATCTGAGATGTCTATATTCTCTTCCTTCATGATTTCTGGGAAGTTTTCTTTCAGCAGTTCAGCAACGATACTCTCTGTGTTCTCAGACGTCTTACCCTGTTCAGGGACTCCAATTAATCGAAGGTTGTTCCTCTTAATAGAGTCCCACATGCTTCTTAACATTTCTTCATTTTTCTTGTTTCTTTTTTCTAATTTCTGCTCACAGACGCTGGCATCAGTAGGTCTGTCTTCCAAGTCAGAAATTCTTTTTCACATTTGTTCCATTCTGTTTTCTTGGCTTTGCATGGACGTTTCTATGTCTTTGATTTTGTTCTTGATCTGGTGGATTTCAGAGTACTGGTGTTCCATCAGATCGAACAGCTTGCTTAATTTTTCATTTTGTTCTGCTGCATTTTGTATAAGGTCTAGAAGGGCTCGGTATATAATCATTTTGTACTCACTTTCTGATGCTTTCATAAATGTTTCTTCACCTGGAAAACTCCTTGGTTGCTTTGTTTGGGAGTCTTCTGAAGCCATGAGTGATTTCTTGTATGCCACAAGGGTCTGTTGCTTTCTGGGTCCCATGTGAGTAAGTAGAGGCTGGAAGAGATACTGTGAGGATGGACAGCAGGTGTTTCTCTAGGCTGTCTTAAAATGGAAAGCAGAAGGTATCTGACCACTTCCCAAGTCAGTCTGGTTTTCAGGTGTAGAGGTCCCTCTTCTCAACTGGCAAAGTAAGCACCACTATATCCAACCTCAGATGATACAAACTAGTTCAGAATACAGCAATGCTACTGCCCTGTTGGCCTCTGCTGACAGGGCACAGCTTTAGGTGACACTGTGTAGAGTACTGCTTTTCTGGTAGAAAAGCACTCTCCTGTAGGCAGGTTCTGGCTCCCAAGCTAAGAATTAGGTCCAACTGTGGCCAACGTATCCAAGATGGCATCCTCCACACAGGCGGCAGATAGAGGGGCTACAGGTGCCGAGAGGTAGTGATTCCTCTGCTTCTGTTGCAGGGCCCCCAACATAGGTGGCACTGTGTAAATTACTGTTTTTCTTTCGGAGAAGCGCTGTCCTATTTGCAGGTGCTGGCTCACAGGCTAAGAATTAGGTCTTGCTAAAATCTCCGTACCCAACATGGCATCCCGCACACTGACTGTGAAATTTCATACAAACCCCACTGTGGCAGAGATAAAACAACAGGCCCAAAGTGGCTAGATTAACAGAGTCCTGAGCGTGGCTCTCAAAATATGGGAATTTTGCCTGTCTATCCCCCCAGCAGCGCATCTGAGTCTAGGCGCTAGGCAAGACCCTGCTCCACCTGCCGGCCAAGACAGAGGGAAAAAAAGTCAAAATGGTGTGTTTACCTTCCATTCGTGAGAGCCAGGGCTAGCTAGGAGCGGGAGTCAGCGAAAGAGAGGAGGTTTTTCGCTCAGTGGTATGAAGTCCCAATTAACAGCCCTGTGCCGTGACCTGGGGATGCTTAGGTGATCAGAAGGCTCCGTTTGATCATCAATTCAGGTCTTGGTTTCCAGAGGGATATAGGGAGACGTGTGCTTAGTCCGCCTTCTTGACTCCGCCAGCCACTGATTCTTAACACTATCAGACCCAACAGCTCCTTTCTTTAATATACTTTTATTACATATTTAATTTTGTAAGGTCCTCTTTCCCATCCTGAAACAAAATTAAATTCACGGGTAATACTACCCTGAGACAGTGAGATCATCCAAAACACCTCTAACAAACTTCCAAACCACTCCCAGCTGCTTAGCCTTTCATCTAGGCACTTTCAGGTGCAGGCAGTGGGTGCTTGGGGGTGCTGAGGGCACAATGTTTAAGTGCTTGGCTGCTAACCAAAAGGCCAGCGGTTCTAACATATCTGGAGGCTCCATGGAAAAAAGGCCTGCACGCATAAAGACTACAGGCTAGGTGACCCCATGAGGCATCCTACCACCACTGGGGGTCACTGTGAGTCGGAACTGACTCAGCGGCACCCAACCACCACCAAGCAAATCCACTCCTAGGCGTTTATTTACCCAGAAGAAATGCTCACCAGAAGACAGCAAGGAAGGAATGTTCACACAGCAACTCTGTCTGTAAAACCCAAAGTCTGAGAACAACTCAAGCGCCTGCCAACAGCTGGGTGGATGGAGGGTGACAGTGACAGCAGACGAGACAGTGAAAACGCACTGACAACAACTGTAAGCAACAGGCCGAATCTCAGACAGAAATGAGGGACAGAGACAGCCGCAGAAGAAGACCTGCTGTATGACTGCATTTACACAGAACTCAAAAGCAGGCACCAGAAGTCAGGCAGAGTGACTTGTGGGTGAGGGGCTGTACAGAGAGGGCACAAGGGGGCTTCTGGGAGGCTAGCAATGCTCCATTTCATGTGACTGCTGGTTATATGGAGTGTTCCCTTTGCGGTATTTCTTCAAGCTGTACACTTATAATTCAACAACTTTTGCAAAGAGCCTGTCTCAGTCACCTGGTACTGATCTAACAGAAAATACCACGAGTGGAAGGCTTCATGAAGAGAAATCTTATTGTCACAGCCCGGTAAGCCACAAATCCACTAACCGAGGTACAAGTCCACTCAGTACGAGAACTTATCACAGTCCAGTAGGCTAAGTCCAAATTTGAGGAGAGCATCTCAGCACAAGAACCTCAAGTCCAAAGGACGTGCTCTGCTCTCGGGACAGCCTTCTTGGTAGTGTGAGGTTCCCAACTTCCTCTGCTCACTTCTCTCCCTTGTATCCCACAAGTTTGTAACTTGAATCCTGCCTCACTAACACAACTGCAGCCCATTCTCTATCATCTATATCACAGAGGCAGAATTCACAACACATGGGAGGAAAGGCACCATACTGGGACTGCTAGCCGAGTCAAATCAAGACACACATTTCTGGGGGGACACAATTCAAACTATGACAGAGTCCTAGATGGCACAGCGATTAAGCACAGCTACTAATCAAAAGGTTGGCAGTTCAAATCTACCAGCCACTGCTTTAAAACCCTATCGGACAATTCTATTCTGTCTTACAGGGTTGCTATGAGTCAGAATTGACTCGATGGCAATGGATTTCCTTTTCGGTTTATGTATGCAGTTACACTTCAGCATGAAAGCTTATTTTAAAAGAGAGGCATCCACACTGATGTGCCAACATTCAAGACAAAAAGTGTGGAACTTTTCTAGACCAAAGGAGACTAGATACATACAGTAACCACAGTGATTCATCCCTGACTAGATTCAGGATGAAAAATAATAAAAAAGCCCTAAATAGTACTACTGGACAGCCAAGGAAATGTGGGTATGATCCATGTGTTTGGTAAGAGTACGTCAATGTCAACCTTCTTCAGTGTGATAATTTACTGTGGACGTACTGTAGAATGCCCTTTTTCTCATGAGAAAGATACTGGAGAATTTCACGGGGCAGAGCCATGACATCTACACTGTGCTCTACAAAGATAGGAGTGGGCATCTGAGTGGCTAGTATGTTCTTTTTTAACCTGGCTGGTAGGTACAAGGGTACTCACTTGATAACAAGTAGGCTGTATGCTTGTTTTATATGGTCTTCTGTATTTGTGTTGTTATTTACAGTTAAAATGAGGTTTGACGAAAGAAACAGAGGGATGAGCAAAGGAGAGCGTCCAGGAAGCAAGCTACAAGAGGACCCGGAGGAAAAGGGAGCAGCTTAGCCACTCCGCTCAGGGCTGCCAAGGGCTGCCGTCAGAACCCCACTGGCAGTTTCTGGCGTAGTTACATAATCATAACAATGCTACTGTCCCTTAGCTGCTAAATAAAAACACACCTAACTTATACTTCAGACTTATTTACTAAAGATGTTGCAAAATGGTCATTTTTCATGAAACAAAGTTGTTTCCAGGGAGTTATTTTCCCATAAATCATATAAACACTTTCCAAAAAATATTTAAAACTCCCATATGTTTTGGTCCCTAATCTTTCTCTCCTTCTGTTGCTACAAAGATAATGGAAACAAAATATTTATTATTTACAGCTGCTTGGAACTGAATTCCAAAGAAGCCGGCTGGCAGACTTATTTATTACAGAACTAAACACACACGGCGGCCAAAAGCTCCTCCCCTGTGTCCAGAGAGTTCACCCTCCATGCTCTCTGTGCACAGGGCAAACTCTCAGCCGTCTCTTGATGAAGCCCGTTGTGACAGGCTGACAGCAGTATCTACATTATACTTCATCTAGTGAACTCCTGAGCCAGACCACCTGAGTCCAGAGACCAATTCCTCTAGGTTTAGCCCATGGTGGCCTTTGGCAAATTCCTTTACCTCTTTGTGCCTCAGTTTCTTAATATGAAAAGGGTATGACAACATCGCCTGTTTTACTAGGTTGTTGAGGATTAACTAGGTAAATATTCGTAACATGCTCACAACTGTGCTTGGTATGTATAAGCATTATATAAGTGTTTGTTAAAAGCAATCGCCAAATAATCAGGGGGAGTGGAAGTGGACAAAAATACAGCTGGGTAGGCTACCACATCCCAAGACCGTGGTTGAAAGCATTTTAGAAATAGTAATATTACAAGCATGGAGTCTGAGCCAGGCTGCCTGGCGCTAGGTGCCAGTTGGCCACCTTTCTCTCTCCTCCTGAACACTTTCTATGCCCCAGTTCAGTTCTTTGTAGAACTGGAACCATACAAGTTCCTAACTTTCAGAGTTGTTGAAAGAACTAAAGAATATGTGGAAAATGCTTAGCACAGTGCCTGGTACACTGCAGTTAACAGTGAGCACGAACTACTGCGATTACGAGGATGGCGGTGATGACACAAGCTATGGTGTTATACTCGTGCATAAACAAATACGGCTGTGTATCTCACCATGTTCTGTTTAAATATTCTATCAGTTGGCCAATAGCTTGGATGAAGACACGGAAAGGATGTTAATCAAATATGCAAACAGGAGAAGGAACCAAGGAGCTGTGGGTCTAAAGGAGCTGCAGGCTGGCTGCCGCCCCCATCAACAAGGTGAGCCAGCAGGTCAGAGACAGGGTGCGTGCACTGCAGTCGCTCCTGGCCCCCAGCCAGCTGCCTGAGCTAAGAAGAATACGGCTGCTATCTCTTTTGCCTTCCAAATCTTACATAAATTGGCTCTGTGGCCTAAGTTACACACACAGCTCCAGCTTAGCTGACATACTATGAATTCACTAGAGAATACCCCTTGTCAGCCTGCCATCCATATATACTCCTCTTTTTAACCATATTTCCAAATTAAAAAAAAATAATAAAACCCACTGTCAAGCAATTTTTACTTATACTGGCCCTACAGAACAGGGTACATTGCCCCACAGGACTCCCATGGCTGTCGTCCCTACAGAGGCAGACTGCCACATCCTTCTCCTGAGCAGTGGCTGGTGGGTTCAGACTGCTGCCTTTCGTGGTTAGCAGCCAGGTGCTTCGCCACCACACCCTGGGGTCCTTGTCCAAATAAGGACAGTGGTCAAGTCAGGCTTCCAGCTAATAAACTGAAACCATTCCCTCTTAGAACTAATGCTAAAGCTCTCTGCAAAAGACACAAAGTCTCTTTATGGTCACTGCTCCTCCAGATGAATCACTTCCCTTTTGAGATTCAGTGGGATGACGATGGTGATCAAGGCTGTGACTAGATTATAACGTAAAGCTGGAGAGCTGATGCAGCTTGAGGCATAACTGTGGAAGCATATTGCACACTGCTTCTGATAGTTGCTTACTAATCGGTTTAGAAGGAAAAACACACACACACACATTCACTAGATCTGTATTTACATGTCAGGTGCCAGGAAATGTATTTGATTTGTTTCAATAGCAAAGCTACATCTGGCAAAAACACGCCACTGGAGTCACAGTGGTTAAACTTACTATTTTCCAAGATCCGCCTCTCTCTTCTACACAGGTCAAGTACAGTGAAAGAGGGTGTGGTGAAGAGTGATGGCATTTCTGTCTGCCATCCTTCCAGGAATATGATACCACCTTCTGTTTATAATTTTGACAGGTCAAGTTCTAATGTCTCCTACTCAGCTTCCCTAACCCTAGCAGCCCTCATCTCGTGGAGCAGAGAACCACTGTCAAAATTCTCCCAGTGGCTAGGCATATATGTTCGTTATGCATTTCATAACAGGATAGGTAATATATATCGCTGTAAGTCATATATGTATTTAAAAAAAAAATCTACCATCCAGTCAATTCCAACTCTTAGCAGCTCTATTAGACAAGCTAGTGGCTTAGCAGTTAACAGCTGTGGCTGCTAGCCAAAAGGTCAGCAGTTTGAATCCACCAGGTGCTCCTTGGAAACTCCATAGGGCAGTTCTACTCTGTCCTACAGGGTTGCTACGAGTCAGAATTGACTCAAGGGCAATGGTGAGTATTATATATTAAGAAATTATCATGAAATTGATAGGAGTAAGTTGATGTAAAGGTAACCGACACGCTCAATCACTCGAAGTTAGTCGTACCCATCACATACAAAAACACAAAGCACACAGACATTCTCAGGTTACCTTTCACAATACATGCACATTACAAGCCCATCACATGCATGAAGCAGCACTTAGCGACTTCACACTGCTTCACAGAGTCCTTATTTCTTCTCACTTCTCACGACGGCACTGCTCCCACTTGCCAGGTTTTGGACCTTAGTGATTCCACAAGCCCCAGCCTCTTTTGCCTTTACCAGATACACGCCAGCTCCTCATAATCCTTGGAACTAACATGTAGAGCCTTCATCTTCTCTCTCAGCATACAGGATAAGCACCTTCTACCTTTCATATCACCTAGTAGGTTGCTTTCACTCAGACGCAGCCAGACAACCTTGAACACATCCAGCTGACGGTGCTCTTGACTCTTTCTCATAAACATGCTACAGTAAACTCTGGCTCCCTCCAACTTCTTGAAGAACTCATAAATTTACCACCCACCCTCCTGAGCTGTGTATAACGCTTCTGACTGAACCACTCCACCTGTGTCAGTTGTCTCAGAACAGAGGCCCATGGTACAGAGGAGACTGAGATGAACGGATACAAGGACCACTAACTGTTATTCAAAAGCACATCAGTTTACGGCTGGTTTTTGCAAACTTTAAGAGTATGAAGTCTCCCAAGTATTGTATGGGAAATGATGAACAGAATAGTTCGGTCTTATCCCTACCAACCTGTTTTTCTCCTCTGTTCTCTAGAGCATCATCGTTCTTCAATCCTCTCATCAGGCTTTTCTCCTTCCCCCGTGACATCAAGCCCTGTCATCGCTGCCTGCTGCACCCACCCCCTGCTCTCCACTCCCATTGTTTGAATATTAGTTTTTCTTGGATACTAGGAAACAGCTTCCTAAAGTAGTCTACTGGCTTCCAGTTTCTCCTTTTCCAATTCATCTCTTCCATTTGCTATTCAAGACATCTTGCTCTAAAATCCTTGATGGTTGACCTCTCACAGAAATAACAACGATGACAAGAACTACAAATAGCATTTAGAGAACACTTATTGTGTGTCAGACACTGCGCTAAGCACTTCACATTGTTATCATATTTAACTCACACCGGTACAGGTATTATTACAAATTAATTCTAACAGAGAAAAGCGTCAACTCTAATGCAGCAAGCAAACCCAACACTATCTGGCCCCAAGCTACCATCCCAATGCCGTCTTTCCAGTCCACAAACTGCTTCTTCCCTATATACTTAGGGTAGTTATTTCCCAAATGCCCCAAACATCTTCACACTTACATGCCCTTTTTGTATCTCCTTGTCTTTTTAAGTATTTCACTAATTTTTCAATACTTGTCTTTTAAGGTGTTCCTTAAAATTGCTTTAAGTTCAGGAATTCACACTGGAAAATTAAAAATTTTACTAAAAGAAAGAACTGAGCTTAACATGCTTTCTCATACAAATAACTCCACTGAGCTTAGTCTAGTCTAAAACTGTGGTTTCTGTGAACGAAGCATTTCATGACTGATTAGGTGGTCTTTTATGCTCCAGAACATACGTATAATAGGTCAAAACTCCTAAATCTGCCAAGTGTCTGAAGAATCCAGGTTTTGGGACATTCAGCTATCTGTGGCTATGGTGGAGTCTGGGTATTTTGGAGGGGGAAGATTTTCTGTAGGGGTTGTTGGTGTTGGGTTTTTCTTCCCTTTCTTTTCACTTTTACTTAAGACAGCCTCTGTAGAGGGAAGGAAATTGCGAAGTAATACTCTCTGGAACTCTTTCCCACTCTGGGCATTACTGCTTTTAAGACATGCGCTCGGTGAAGGCGCTGAGCATCACTGTGTGTCCTGATTTCCTGCTTACCTAAAAAGGAAATGCTCATCAACATGACAGGCAGTTAAGCAAACACTGAGGAGTGTCTACTGAGGGTACAATACCGATGCAGCGTTAAATCAGTGTTAACACAAGTCTCTTTATCTGCTGACTGAACTTAATAACTTAATAACTATTCTGTTCAGCCCTTTCCATTTCTGTCATCTCATCTGATTTTCCAGTGAGCTCTGTGACATAACTGGGTCTCCAGCGGTGACAGGTTAAGTCGAAGCTGCAAGCTCTACCACAGTGCTCAGTCCTAAGTTGGTGGTTAATTTCCATTCCAAACTCAGACTGGAAAAGACCACACAAGATAAGGCAGCAACTCAAAGCCCAAAGAGTAAAATCATACATGAGGCATTGAAGGCCAGCTAGAGTCATAAAACTTCTCAATAAACAGCAAGTCCTAACAGAGGCCGAGGCGGACAGAAAGCCCCTCAGCACGGAGCGCACTCCCCGCTCCATTCTGTGACATCCTGCGTTTCCACTCTTGCTTTTTCTTTCCAAAAAGCTGGACACATCTAAATTTTTAGATGTGTTGCCAAACTCAAGAAAAACTTGATTGCAAGAGTAGATAAAACTCCACCCAATAGACCTGAAGGCTGAGTCTTAAAAATAGATCTGTACAGCAATATTCATCACAGCAATATTTACCACAGCCAAAAGGTAGAGACAATCTAAACATCCACAACAGATGGTAAACAAGACATGGTCCATACAAACAAAGGCATACTACTCAGTCACTAGGATAAACGAAGTTTTGATAGATGCTACATTATGGATGACACTTAAAGAAATTGCACAATGAAATAAATCAATTACAAAAGAATAAATATTGTATGACCTCACTTACATAAAAAGATGAAAAAAGGCACATATATAGAGATCGAAGTTTATTAGTTGGCTACCAGAGCCAGGACAGAGGGGGACAAAGAGTTAACCAGTGATGGAAAAATTGCATTGACTCAGGATATTGCACAGCTGATTATTAACACTGCCATTAATAAGCTGGACACCCAAAAAAGTTGAATTGGCAAAGGCTGTGTAACAGGTACCTTTACAACAACCAACAACAGTTGCTGAGGCTGCTTATATACAACCAAACATCTCATGGGCTTCAGTTCCTTGGTTTGGAGGTTTCAGGTCATTGTTTCACGGGACATCCCAGTTAACCAGCCCAGTAATGTGTCCAGTGCTTCTGTTCTATTTCCTAGGTTGGTGCATAGTGCCTGGGGTCTTCAATGCTTCCAAGAGGCCAGCCAAGGCACAACAAGCAGTCTCCATTCACTTGGAGCAACAGAGGAGGAAGAGTCAGGAACAGGAGGAAGACAAGGAACACGGGGCAAGCTGCCTCCACGAACAACTGCCTCCTGTGCCATGAGACCACAAGAACTGGATGGTGCCCGACTACCATTACTGAATATTTTAACCCAAGATTCTATAGAAGAATCCTAACCCAATAGGGGAAAAAGACAGAACAGAATTGCAAATTCTCACAGACTCCAGACTTTCTGAAGCCACAGAGAGTGGATGAACCCTGAAACTACTGCCCCAAGATTATTTTTATAGGCCTTAAGCCAAAAATATCCTCTGAAGTCATCTTAAAACCAAACAATATTTTAGCTAAACTAGTTTTTAAAAAAAGGCCTGCCTGAAATGTTATGCTCTTTTAAGAACGGTCTATCAGGGATCAGACTGACAATGGCAACTCAAAAGACCCAGTAAAGATGGTGGGGACAGTCAGTTTCTGTAACGAGGAAAGGACAACTCAGAAAAGGGGGGTCAGAATGATTCTACAACTCAGAGAATGTTACCAATGTCACTAACAGTACATGCTGAAACTGTTAAATATGTATGGCTTGCTGTGTTTATGTCAATACTGGTACTAAAAGAAAAAGATGATTCATGAGTTGAAACCAATTCTCCTTCTGTTTTTATTTACTCTGAATTAATAAAAGGAAAAGTGGAAATACATGCAAGACTCCATTATAATTTGATTAAATTATTATATACACTGAATTCTTGGAATACGTTGCCTATTTATTTCTGAAAAATCCATTTTTACATCATGACTTTAATCCTGGCTGCTTCTGTTAAAATAGGATTTAATTTTAGCAAAGTTCCCAGAGGACCTGTGTTCACTTGCTGGTTGAACTGAATTTCCTAGTTACCAGGATTTATAAATGTTAATTACCTTGAAGAGTGGGAAGGAACATATAGTTCTTGGCACATTATGTGACACCAAACAGAACCTGGAAAGCTGGGCCAGACCAGTACAGAAATACAAGTCTGACAGCCCCCCAGAAACCAGCTGTGCTACAGCGGCCTTTTCCAGCATAAAATGCAACTTGATTTATCATACATGCTTCTGGGTTTTCTAGATATAACACAACTTGCACAAGTCTAATTTTGGTCTGCTCCTTACCAACTGTATGACTTTTGACCATTTATTTGATTTCTTTGAGCCTTCATTATCTGTTTTGTAAAATCAAACTAAGAACATTAAACCTCTACCTCACAGGGTTCACTTTGAGGATTATATAATTTCTTACATATCAACACAGAATACTGCAAGACAGGGAATCTACCAAAATGAAACATTTTAAAAAGATTTCTTTATTTTCTAATAATGCTAAGTTTTCAATTCTTTGGCTAGAATATTCTGTGTATTGTAGCAATGACGGCTTTAAGATATTCAAAGAACAGCATCGTTAAATATCTCTATGGCCTCTGGCAGAGCTATGAAATTCCATGGGCCTCAGTTTCTTTCTTTTTAAGAATGAGATAATTTTGAACCATCTAAACAACAAAGTTCCTTTTGTTAATTCCAAAACAGTTTAAAACAGAGAAGAAAAAATGCTATGATTTGATGGAGCCATTTTTGTGCCACATGGTTAGCTATGTGAGGCAAAAGAAATTAAAAAATGAGCTCCTGAAAAATAAGACTGACTTTGACTTTTCAGTCATAAACCTGTGGAATCAAACCATTTAAAATCTAGCTATCAGTAAAACCACAACTCAGCATCTCTAAACACTGCATTTCACCTTGAAAACAGAAGTCTGCCGCTGCCTATCATGTGAAACAGTTTCATCTCTGGACACTCAGTAAAAACCCAATATAAAAGGTCAGTTTATTCATCTTAAACACAGCAAGAGAGAACAACTTTTGAATCCTTATGTACCGAAATAATGCCTCTAGAGTGGGAGTGTAACTCTACACCCTACCAATTCTTCAGAACCCAGCTCTAAGCCCAAACAAGCATTCTGGACAGGATAAACTTTCTCCACGCCGCCTCAGTGGCCCCCAGAACCATAAATCTTTCCCCAGACAAATATCTCCTTCCCGGCACTACAGAGCCTGGTGACTAGCTGTGCAACCCACTATACATTCTTCGGGAGAGGGACTGTGCTTTGGTCTGGATTGTTCATAAAATGCAGGCAATAAACATTACGATAAAACTCATGTGAGTTAATACAACCTTAATTTAAGGCTCCAAGTATAAATTACAGGAGTCTTATAAAGCGCCTCTCTGGACAAAGTCCTGAACTGAAGAGCCAAGCTAAACTCTTAGACCCTTTGAGAACACCTGAGGGGAAGCAGAAGACAAAAATAATGTGGCTCCGAAGAAAAAAATTAAAGCCTCAGTCAGAATAAGCAGTTTGAGCTTTGTCATTTACTTTTTTGAAATAGAGCTTTGTCCTAATTAAGGAAGAACCAAACAGTTTTGCCTCCCAGGTTTCCTAATCTACCCCTACGAGAGGGAGAAAATTTCAAATAATAACCAGTTTTTTAAAATCCTTATGAATTTGCAATCCATGTTAATGCTGAAGTGTCTGAAGCTAAGCTTTAAGTGCTCAAGATCACGTAACTCACTAGTGACAGGGCGCAGCACTGAACCACAGCGCATGCGGCCCCCCCGTATTTTTCACATTTGTACTCATCAGTATCTCTTTGTCCAGGCTGACGGAGGAATCTCATACTAGCCTTGTGAATAAGGATAAAAATCTGTACTGGCCAGGGAAATTCATTGCTCATATGTATGTACACTTTAAACACTAATGATATTAATGAAGAAACCGATAATATTTTCTACTCATCCAGAAGGAATCCTTGATTTGAAGTAAGCAGACAATATTAAACGTACAGACTTCGTTTAAAAAAAATAAATGAAGCCAATTGTTTTACAGCTCTTTAATTTAAATCTAGTAGTTGTCCCTTTATTACAGATCTAAAGAAAATAAGATTCCCTGAAACTTCCATCCCAGTAATCAGTCTAAATAAACTTAAACTAAGATTAATTTATCAAGTTAATACTTCTCTACACTTAATTAAAGGATTTATGTATGTGTTACAAAGTCATTATATGAAGAGGTCTTCAGTTTTTGAGGGGAGGAGGAAGACAGATGGCTTGACAAAGAGACCCCTGTTCAGCCTGCCTATGTGAAAACCCTTAGACACACACTGATACTCATTCAGCAGAGAAAGAAAACAGATACGGAGACCTACGATGACGGTTGTAAGAGCTGTGCCTACAGGTAACCAGGAAGCTCCTCTGGCTGGGTGTGATGGTTACATCCCCCACCAGCCGCGCCTCCAAGACACTCACAGAGACACACTTGAAAAATTCACAGCATTGTAGACGTCCTCCACTCTTGGCCTCCAGCACTGCACACACAGCAGTCAAGTACTTCAGACAGCACAGTTTTTCCTGAACAGTAGGATGAGCATTCCCTACTGATTACTTAGTGGGGTAGAGTATGGGAAAAACAGCTACTTTCCAAAAAACACACTCAGATGGCATGCTAGTTCTCCGGTGCAGACAGGAGCCAAGTTCCCAAGCTGATCTGAGGTGATGCTAAGAAGATGAGGGCATCGGGAGAGAACCCTGCCCGTATGACTGAATTCACGTGGATGGAGGCAGGTCCGGCAGAAGTGGGCCAGGGCTTGGAGGCTGGTTCCAGAGCTACTTCCAGACTTGGCTTAGAGCATCTTAAAACGGCAAAGTGGATTCTAATCAACAAAGGATCTTTGTTTTAACTCTCACGCCCTCAAATGTCTGTTGTTTCAGTGCAGGTTTCTCCTCACCCCCAAAGCTCTCTCACTCGGGCAGCACTGAGGCCTCCTGGTGGCATTGGCTCTCAGACGGGCACATGCTATTCTTGCTGGTCCCTCACCCTGACCCATTTGGCACATGTAATGTCATCCTCCCTCGGGTATGACACGAGGCCTCAGCTCTTCATGTACGCTCAACTCAGACAGAAACGGCTCTCAATCCGGGAACAGCGCCAGGGAGACACCTTCGCATTGGGTTCTGTTCCCAATTTGGGGGAGCAGAAGGCAAAACACCCAAGAAGCAGAAATTGCAGGCAGATCTCACAGAAACTGACTCAGTCAGAGACTACTTTAAAATTATACCTGCACTGCCCTTTGAATACCCGGTAGCACCCTACTGAAAGGAAGTCTCTGTTAAAATAAAATGGCTACTATTGTTCAAACTTCAGTTACTTCTTTGTTTCACACAAAAAGTGATCCTGTTACATACACATACTGTGAAACGCTGCAGTTTACTGCTTTGTCACATGTTCCCTCTTTCCGTAGCTGACATAATTTTTATCTCTTCCACAAACAACAGTGCAATGTCAAGATGAAGTACATTATGGAAACGGATCCATTAAAGTCTACCTACAAATAACACGACTCTACAACTCCCCTCTTTGGAAAAGGACACAGATGAAGTGGAAAGCAGACCCAAGGGGTGACCACAGAGGGCACAGTGGGTCCAAGTCCCCATTCTCCTAGGGACATGCATTTCTGCCCTTACAGGACAGAGAGGCAATTCCTTGACCTTATGTAGCCTGTGTTATTATTAGAGGAGGTACCACCCATACATCCTTTCACACAGCTCACCCGAGTGGCCTGCACACGGAAGAGTCAGTAACTGTTGGTCTGGCCAATGAAACTGCTCACGGTCCTAACGACAACACCCTGGTGGGGCTGCTCCAGACTCTAGGCCACTCATAATCCCAAGGCCCTCAGGGAAGTACCTGCCTTGGCCTCAGTCACTCACTGAAGAGGATCAAACAATGTTCCGACTGAATTAAATCCCCAGTCTTCAAATCATGATCCAAAGACCACACAAGTGAACAGAAGCTCCAGGGGCCATCAGGCCTTCAAATGACCAAGGGTACTGTGTCATTCACCATTTAATAAGGAAAACAGAAGCCTTTCTAGCAATCCCAGGTAGGAGGGACTTTAAATACAGGTTAAGTAGAGGGCTGGGGCAGCAAGGACTCAGGAATGACTCCCAGAAGCCACAGCAGCTCCGTGGAAGACACTGTAAATGGGTACTGCAAGGAGAGTGGCTGCCCAGCTCACCTGGAAGCTGAGGACATCCGCTCCATGCCCACGGGTCCACCTGAAACCGCCAGAGGATGACGGCGTCTTCTCCCCTGCCTCCCGCAGCTGTGCAGAGTCTACCCAGGGCCATGCAAAAAGGATTCCAGGGAGTACCGTTCCAGAGTTTCTCTGCCACAAAGGGTAAAAAAATCTAAAAGGAACAGTGCCAATACTCAGCTAGTAAAAAGTCACAGAGCCAGGCACCCACCCTTGGTGACGAACAGACTCCCCCACAGGGCTCTCAGGCCAGACCAGACTCCAGCCAAGCTCCAGGATTTTGGCTAACAAAATACTAAACACCTTCTGACAGATTATCCTCACCAAAAGTCTTTGGAATGTCAATTTAAATCTCCACACTCAACTCTTCTAGCCACCTCTGAGCCCCTACTGAGTGAGGACAGAGCTCTCTTCTGACTGCAAAGCAAAACGGTACAGTGACACTCTGAGGGCAGACCACCACAGAAAAGTCACCTCACATCTGTCTCCTGTCCATCCCTTTCAAGTCACTGCCGTCTCTAAGGTCCTTCCACACGAGAGCCAACTAATTCTTCCAATGGTCAAAGCAGTGTGGTTTAGAAATATCCACGAGGAAGACTTTTTCTTAGTTTATGTTGGATATGTTGCTCTGTTCAGGCTACCAGGATAAAGAACTATCCTTAGATGAACTTAATTCTTTTTATGGCAGAAGTGTAGGTATGTTACTGTGCTGTTCACTGGCACAGGCTGAGGGAGTCTGTTCATTCCTGGGGGACCAGGATGGGAAAGGGAATCTTGGCTGTCACGCTGCCAGTGCCAACACACACAGAGCCAACGTCTGGATGGCTCATGTGCCGGAAGACTGGTTACACGTAAGAGGCATGATCAATAAAGAAATGATGACGACGGAAGTCAGGTTCCTTATGTAGGCAGAGGGAGCACAACCAAGGAGGGGAAAGGCTAAAACAAGCCATGTGATGTCAGACTATAATATCAAGGTTATTATAGCTAAATGCAGGGAGGGAGGGATGGAGGGAAGGAGAGGGAAGAAGGAAGGGGGAGGAGGGAGGGAGGGAGGGGAGGGAGGCACAGATGCTAGACAGATATAGAACTAACTGTAAATGTATGTAGGTGTACATGCACACATGTACACACTTGTCCATGTGTGTATCTGTGCCTGTGTATATGCCTGTGTGTGTCGGGGGTACATAACCAAACCCACTGCCATCGAGTCAATTCCAGTTCACAGCAACCCAACAGGACAGAGCAGCACTGCTCCACAGAGTTCCCATGGAGCACCTGGCAGTTTTAAACTGCTAACCTTTTAGTTAGCAGATGTAGCACATAACCACTTTATGACAGGGTTTCCAGGGGGTACACATATTTCCTCCTGTCTATTGAGAAAAGTCTAGAAGTCCTGAAATGTTAGCAGCAATGAACATAGCAGGCATTAAGATCGCAGTTTCCAAAAGCACTCTAGGGCTGAAAAGCCTAAACACATTTTTGTCAAGTCAATTCCAACTCACAGGAACCGTACAGGCCAGCACAGAACTAACCCATGGAGTTTCCAAAGAGTGCCTGGTGGATTTGAACTGCTGACCTTCTGGTACTTACTCACTGCACTACCAGGGCTTCTAGGGCTGGAGCAAGAGAGTTCACAATGAGCCCAGAACATACTGTGCCAAGAAGTAAGGAATTTCTCAAAGAATGATGTAGACAGGTCATAAGGATACGGGAGCCAGCCTGAGGGGCTCCATTGATCAAATCTGGGCATCAAAGCAAAGAATGATAGTAGTAATTATAACCCAATGAATAAACTAGAAATCTATGAGTCTACTGAATAAATGAATGGATGAGAGGGGAAAGTTCTCCCTCATAATGTAGTGTCAACTAACAAACGCAGAAGAAATGACAGAATTCAAAAATTACCAGCTGGCAGCCATCATGTGAACTGATTCAGCCCGAAATTATTAAAAACCAAATACACTGTCGTCGAGTCGATTCTGACTCACAGTGACCCTATAGGACAGAGTAGAGCAGCCCCACGATGCTTCCAAGGAGCACCTAGTGGATCTGAACTGCCCTCTTTCTGGTTAGCAGCCAAGTTCTTAACCACTGTACCACCAGGGCTCCAAGAAAGCTAAAATTAATGAGTGAAGTTCTAATGAGGATTTAAAAATAGAAAGAAAAAATTAATAAGAAGCAGAGCATTTACATTTAAAATATTATAAGTATATAATCTTAGTTAATTAATTTCACACCGAAGAAACCCATGAGACACCATCTCCAGCAAGTGATAAAAGCCAGCATCTCCAGAACGGGACCAACTGAAACCACACGCCCTGCATTGTGACACCCTTGCAAGACGCAGAGCCCCTTCTGGGCTCCTCCTCCCAAAACACACAGACTGGAGCCTCATCACGGGAAACAGCAGACGATCCCATATCAAGGGGCAGTACAGAGTAACTGACTTGTGCTTCTAAAAACTGTCAAGGTCATGAGAGACAAAGACTAAGAACCACTCCAGACGGAAGGAGACTAAAGAGTCGTGACAACTATGCAGTGTAGGATCCCGGACTAACACTGGGCCTAGGAGGGACATTCCTGGGGCAACTGGCAAAACCTAAAGGAGGCTTATAAATTAGGTGGCATGTGGTATGAATATCAAAGTCCTGATTTTAGGTGGGCACGCCAAGTTCATGTAGGACAGTGTCCCTATTTTTAGGAAAGGCACACAGAAGCGTTTCAGAGCCCTGCTAGTGCAGTGGTTTAAGAGCTTGCCTCCTAACCAAAAGTTAGAGGTCAAATTCACGAGCCTTTCCTTGGAAACTCCATGGAGTGGTTCTACTCTGTCCTACAGGGCCCATCCCAAAGTCACACTCAGGAAAGGGCAGGCCCAGGGCTCACATGCAAATCTCAGTCAATGAATACAGCACCTTCTCCAGCACAGCTCCACTCCTCAGCGCCTCATCCATCAAGAAAACCAACAAAGATGACCCTTACCATCCCTGCAATTGGTGCCACTACTAGGAGGCCAGTGAAAACCAGGATTTCAATTCTCCAAGATAAGGCTTCCCACACTCCAGCCCACCCTCAGGGCAGTGACCTCTCAGCTGTGGGGCCAGTGGAGACTGGGGACTCAGACTCAGTCTGCCCACCTCCCCTAGGGCCAGCCAAAGTTGGTGAGTACTCAGAGGTCTCACTACACAGTACTGGTTCTGTCCACCAGGGACAGCTCCTAAGACAATCAGCGTGGACAGGAACATGGGTTAGCGGTTCTTCCGCAACTGAAATACCATTAACAACTGTGCAGAATGGAGCACCACTGGCTCCTTGAGGGAAAGGCCATGTCATTAGCTCTGAAATCCACCTTCCACTCCCACCCCATCTAGGGTCTTGTAAATGCTCAAACCAGATGCTCAGCAAACACATGTGGGATGCGAGCTACTCTGAGAGTATTTAAAATAGCCTTTTCAACAACACTAGAGATTCATCTAACACGTTCACTTTATCATGGCACATCGCTTTTAACTTATCATTCATACTTCCACTAAATGAATTGGACTGGCTTAGCATCTTAAGCCACAGACTTTATAATAACAGTCTCTTTATGACAGTAGGCTGCTTTTAAACTCCACTGTAACAATGGAGGCTTTGTTGGAGAGTAATAAAAGTCACATATTGCTTTTTTCTCTTAAGAGACAAACTGGTTTTGAAGTTATTGACAATCTACTAAATAAATGACAAAGTTTTAGGTACCATAACATGTACAAATAAAAACTGCAACAAAAATCTCTTAGAGTAGAGGATAAAAATATGGGAATGCCCATGCTACTGAATAGTAACAGTACATTTTCATCCATAAGTCATACCATGCACATGAACACAAGCACACATACACCTCTCGTTTAAAACTGGGCCATAAGAAAGTTTAAAAATGCAGTGAACTGGGCCAATCGATCATTACCAAGTAGGCAGAAGATATGATTGCAGGTAAGCACTGCTCAACATCAACCTGGAAAACATCCAAGTGCACAGACATCCACAGTCCCAGAAGGTTATAACAGAGTTCAGAAATCCCGACGGGAGGCAACGAGAAGTACTGGCTGTTAACTAGACTCAGAGAACAGAATAGCTTCCCACACACCACATGTGAATCTCAAATCTCATGTACTCTACAAAGCGGCTATGCTGACACACCGGTAGAGCACGGATACGTAACACACAGACAGTCACCAGGTAACAAATGCATTCCATTCCCAAGTCTCTTTAAGTTGAACCTGTAGGCAAATCAGGATAGACGGGAACTATTTATAGCTGGTATCAGTGAGTTACATTTTTCTTAGTATACAGTGTTCCTTTCTATGCATAAAAAACATCAATGAATCAGTTTCAGATACACTAAAACATCTCTAACGTAATCATCAGCAATCATAATGTTTCAATGCATATTGCAAAGTAGTGCTTGTTAGTTATTTTCAAACCACAGCATGTGCCTCAAATTTTTAATATAATACGCTTGATATTATAAAGTCTACTCTGTAGACTGTCCCTTGGGGGTTGGTTCATAACTACAGGCTGTAAGTTGGATGTTCGTAACCCAAGGAACTGCCTGTTAACCTCCAACATAGAGGGTGTCTGCACAGTATCCAAACCACATAATGTCCTATTTCACAGAGAGTATACAGGAGCCCTGGTGACACCATGGTTAAAGCAATCAATTGCTAAGTGGCTGAAGACCACCAGTGTCCCCTTGGGAGAAAGATGTGTCACTCTGATTCTGCAGAAATGGACAGCCTCCAAAAACCTACGGGGTTATGATGAATCAGAATTAACTTGATGGCAGTGGATTTCTGGAATTGTGGATGATTTAATGATGCATGACTGTCATAGTAAAGAGAGAAAAATACCTTTGGCTTAGAATGTCAGTGATAATTAAAATTATGCAGCACATTCACAGTAAATACATTTTTATAAAAAAGTTCACTCAGTGAAGCATAAAATAATACTGGTCTCTGAGCCAGGCTCAGGTAGGAGCAGCGGTCCACATTCATGGGCAGAGCAGTTGCAGCTCAGACACTCACCTGTGGTCTATCTACAGCAGACGGGCAAGGGCACGGGCACGGGCACAGCCATGACAATGGCTGGCTGTGTAGAGCAGCTGCCCATGCGCATTAAGAAGGGCAGAAACGGACAGCCTGCACTTTGATGTTGCCCCTTTTTTGAGATGTAAAACAACTTTCAGAAAGCTGCCACCCAGCAAGGTCACACAGTATTTTTGGACAGCAGGGGCAGTGACTGCGGAGCTGTGGTCCCCGTTAGGCGAGGAGGTCGGAGCCCGAGCCAGCGGGGCCAGCTGTACAATACCCTGCCAATGCCGTAGCCGCAGGATCCACGAACAGACGACTTCTACAACTCTGCAAGGGCCTCCACAAGGGGGTTATCTACTCCGACCACCCTACCTACTGCTGACACCGCCACCAGGGCTCTGCTGCCCTCCCCACAACTCCCTCACAAATTCTTACTTTTGCCTGCTCTATTTTTTCCCAAAGCTCTTACCACGAACAAATGAAACACTCTCCTACTATGTATGTGGATTTTCTGATTCCTCCATGCTATTACATGGAGTATGGTTTTCTATCTGTTTTGTTCCCTGATGTTTCTGCAGAACCAAGACAGGTGCCTGGAACATCACAATTATTGAGTGAACAAGTGTAGGATTAATTAATTTAAATAACTGAGGCAACAATATTAGGAAGCATATGGAAATAATGACAATCAATTGTAGATCCCAGGATTCTGTGCTATCCTTTTCCTCAACACACATATGCAAAAGATGTGATGTTTATATTATTTATAGCATGCAAAAGTAGCAATAGACTAATAAAAATCCACCCAATTTTCTCAAACTTGCAGAATACAAAGACTAAGCCCTCACAGGGCTCAATTCTGAATATTCACTTGTATCGTACCTCTAAAGCACTTAATATTATCGCTTGTCTGTCCGACAAACCTTTTGAACAAAAACTCCCTCACTGCTGAGTCAGTTCCGACTCACAGCAGCTCTATGAGACAGAGGAGCTGGTGGATTCCAGCTGCTGACCTTTCGGGCTGGTCAGCAGCCATAGCATCCAACCAGCGGCCATCAGGACCCTGACACACCTTTCAGCTGGAACCATCAGCTACAGTAAACACCTGTGTAACCAGAGTGTGGCCCTGGTTAAGCGAGTATTTTAAAAGCAGTAAGTTATTCAGAAGAATCATGTGCTATGTACAACAACTCTGAGGTTTTCATGTTCTCCAGGGTTTCACGTCAGCTGCCGGAGCCCCGGCGACACAACAGCTACACACTGGGCTGCACACCGCCAGAAAGGGCTGTGGTTCCCACCCACCAGCAGCAACTCAGAAAACACAGACCTGGCCACCTGCTCCCACCAGTATGACCACCTCGAAAATCCTGGGCGGCAGCTCTCCTCTGACACATGGGGTCACTGTGAGTCAGAGTCCACTCGCAGGCACACAACAGCAGCTGCACAGCATGAAGCCACATTCATTGTCTGGTTGTCACCACGGGGCTACTGAGCCAGAACCAGCCCTCCTAGGAAAAAGCAGGATTCTGACTTCCATCTTGGCCTCCTGGGGATAATGACAAGCGGTCCAGGCAAGGCAGGGCCCCATGATGAGCACCCCGCCCGGTCTCTGCACCGCGCCTGATGCAGTCAGCATTCAACAGATCGTCGGCAGGGCCCCATGATGAGCACCCCGCCCGGTCTCTGCACCGCATCTGATGCAGTCGGCATTCAACAGATCGCCCCAACCTCTACTTGGGAACGGGGTCTTGTCCGGATGTGCAGTAGGGTCTTTCCGTGCAGATGTTACCTGTGAACACGATTAGGCTGGATCAGAGTCAGGCCAATCCCTCCAGGAGGCACTTCACACAGGAGAGAAGAGACAAGGAGACAGCCATGTGGGAGAGGTGCCTCCAATGCAAAGCAATGCCAAGAGACACCCAGGGCTGACGAGACAAGGGAGGCTCTTCCCCAAGAGCCTTCACCAAGAGCATGGCCAGCCAACACCCTGCTCTTGGACTCAGAGGCTCCAAACTGTGAGAGAACACACTTCCCTTCTTCAGAGCCACTCACCTGGTGTTATTTTGTTATGGCAACCGTAGGATATGAAGGCATGTGTCGCAGGGGAGCGTGATGAGCAGAGCATTACACCAGTACTGCTATGAGCCTCCCATGAGCATGTCAGCCACGCCAGCTTCCCCACTCCCGACCCGAGGTTTCCGTGGCTGCCTCACCACAGCAGCCACCTTCAGTCCTGGAATTTGGTGACTGCAAGCAGCTGAAATGCTCCTGAGTGCCATGCCAGTCACCAGCTCGGCCCAGCAGAGCTCTGCTGGGAGCTCAGTTCTTTCAGGGAACCTACACTGCAGAAACCCACCTCCATCTCCTTCTGCTCTGGATTGCACTAGTCCTGGAGTCTCCTGCTTGTGTTCTATTATTTTACATCTATAATGGATTTTGGCAGGTAACATAACATTCCCTTTAAAAAACTGTTGTTTTCTGATTATAAAGGTAATAAATCTTTATTGCTAAAACTATTTTAAGTAGTCAACATTAGAGCGAAAAAATAACAATGATCAGCAATCCCAACTGAAGAGATTAACCAACTACTCTTAACTATTCCCTTTCCATCACTTTGTAATAACAGCTTTATTGAGATATAATTAGCATACCATACAGTTTACTCATTTAAGGTATAACATTTCGTGGCTCTCATTCTCAAAGCTAATGCTTCAGACAAAGACTGGACTGGACTACAAGACATACAATGACACTGGTGAAAAGTGTGCTTCTTGGCTGAAGTAGATACAGGAAGCTAAATGGGCAGCTGCGGTCCGGAGCCAGGATGAGACGGTGGCAGAGGGCAGGAGCTGGCTGAACAGACACGGGAAACATGGCGGAAAGGAGAAGTATGCTGTGACAGCTGGAGTTACAGAAGAGTGCATGTAAAGTTTTTCTATGACAAATTGACTTCGATTATAAACTTTCACTTAAAGCACACTAAAATATTTTAAATTTTTTTTTAAAAAATCAGTGTTTTTTATGGATCATACATCTTAGTTTGGGGGTTTTTTTGGTCCTTTCCACCAAGTACTACAGTGAACTCTTCCAACTCATTAAATTTCCTTTAGAAATATAACATTTTAGTGCTTATATGGTGCTCTTCCATCTATGCGTACTATGCCTTAACCATGCACTCACTTTTAGATATTTAGGTCTCTCCATACTTTACAAACGAAAACTCATTTACTGAGCCTCTATGTGGTATTTATGAGTCTCTCTCTCTTTAGGATAAATTCTTTTTTAAATTTCATTGAGGTGAGACTCATACATTTTAAAGGGTACAAATTAGTGGTATTTAGTCCATCACTCACAATACTGTACAACCATCACTTCTACACGCAGTCCTGGTGGTACATCGGTTAAGGGCTCAGCTGCTAACAGAAAAGCAGGTGGTTTAAACCCATCAACAGCGCCACAGCAGAAAAGACGTGGTAGTCTGCTTCCATAAAGACTAAGCCTTGAAAAACCTACAGGGCGGTTCTACGCTGTCCTATAGGGCTGCTATGAGGAAGGCAACACATTAGAGTTTCTTTATCAGCTCTACAGAATAAATTCTTAAGCGGAAAGGAACTTCAAAACTGTTTTCCAGTTACTTTTGGGAATGGAGTGGCTGGGGGCGTAGCTAAGAGTAGAGAGTTCGTCCAAACTCATACTCACTTCCTTGAAGTGGTAACTGTCCCATGTCTTTATTCATGGAGGCAAGAACCCCACAACAGTGGTGACAGTCAAGTGATGAGCAGGACACCTGGGTCAGAAAACAGTAGGGAGAGGCAGCATGCATGCCATATCCCCAAGGACACTACATGAACTCAGAACCAAGATTTGGCATCCCACACGTAAGCAGCACTATTTCTCACTATCATGGTGTGACCTCTGCTCTTAGAATAAAAAAAAAAAATAATAACAAAAGCAACAGAAAAAAAGACTAGAGACTTCAAGACTGCCTCTGTTCTCTACTCTCACCCTTTTCTACTCTCCAATCCACATGGGTTTATGAAAGCAGTGGTCTCTTCAACAGGAAAAATACACATTCCAGAGCTGGACAAGCACAGATTTGGAATCGAACATGAACCACAGAAGACTGGGAGAACGTGGTTAAATGACGTACCTTGTCTGGGCCTCGCTCTCTTTAACTACATAAGGAGGTGTGCTGTAAGGATCACATTTAAAATTCTTGACCCTAATATGCACTGTATATATGTCTACTAATTAATTCAACAAATGTTATTTCCTTTCTCCTGTCTCCAAAATCCACCTGCTGACTTGTACATGCAGGCCTATCTGGATGTGTCTGTTTCACAGCCCTCCCCAGCAAGGTCACTCAGAACAACCTTCTGTCCAGGCCTCACTTCTTCCCAGCAGTCAGCCATCAAGGCCCCCACGGCAAGACCTTGGGCAGCAGTGGGGAAGCGTCTCCCACCCTCGCTCTCCTGCCTTCTGCTTTCCTTTCCACACTCTACTGCAGCTAATTCTTACCAGGGTCAAAGGCCAGCTTTGGTATGGCAGTTGAACTGAGGGTTCACAGAACACTTCCAGGAAATCATTCACCATTTTGGCCTATCATCTTTCGTCCCTGTCTGGCAGCTGCTTCTGTTTTTATCCCAACCTATCATGTCCAAGTTCCCAACCCCCACAGGAAATTCCTAACTCTACCCAGTGCTTTAACCAATACCAAAGCTGTGTAAGCATGTTAAGAGTCCTATTCAAATTTTTCTTTCCTAAGGAGACACAGAAGGTCACCATCAAGGGGTGATTCCATGTTAGGAGAAAATATTGACAGTGACCACAATGAGGACAGAAGGATGAGTGGAGACGCATGGAAACGACGGAGTACTTCCCCTGCGAGCAGAAACGAGGCACAGACGTCTGCTCTCACTCCTACTGGTCAACTGTCATGGACTGAACAATGTACCCCAGAAAATGTGTGTAGCCATTTGGCGGGGCCATGAACATCCATATTTTATGATTGTCCTCATTTTGTGATTTTCCTTTGCTGTATGTTAAAAAGGATTACAACGGGACTATAAATCCCTTCCTAAATTCACTTCCCTCCTACAAAGTAAAGAGAGTTTCCCTGGACTGTGGCTTACACCAGCTTTTATCTTTCTATCTTACAAGAGATAAAAGGAAAGGGAGAAGCAAACAGAAAATTGGGAACTTCTCACCATCAAGAAAGCAGCACCAGGAGGAGAGCACATCCTTTAGACCTAGGTTACTGTGCCAAGATGCTCCCGGACCAAAGAGATGCAACATAAGGACCTTCCTCCAGAGCTGACAAGGGGGAAAGACTTCCACTGGACCTGACATCCTGAATGCGGACTTGTAGCCTACTGGACTGTGTAAGAATAAACTTGTCCTGTTAGAGCCATCCACTCGTGGTGTTTCTGTTAGAGCAGCACTAGCTGACTAAAGCATCAATCCTGTGCTGGAAGTTCTAGTCAGAACAGTAGGGGAGAAAGATAAATAAAAAGTCATCCAAATTGGAAAGGAAAAGGTAAAACTGTCCTTACACATTGATGACACGATCCTGTATGCAGACACTCCTAAGAAACCTACGATAAAAGCTACTAAGAGTTTAGCCAGTTCATGGGATACATGGTCAACATTCAAAGATCAACTGTATTTTCACATATTAACAATGAGCAATCCAAAACGACAGTAAGAAACAAGTCCCTGAAGTAACCTTTAAACCTTAAACCAAAAATACCCCCTAAAGTCTTCTTAAAACCCAAGTTTACCCTAACTAGTACAGAATGTCTACCGTGAGCACTGTGCCCTTTCAAGATCTATCTGTTGTTGCTAGGTGACACTGAGTCGGTTCCAACTCCCAGTGACCCCACAAGGCCAAGCACCGCTGCCTCACAGGGCTTCCTAAGTGCAGCTGGTGGATTCTAACTGCTGATGCTTTGGTTAGCAGCCACAGTACTTCATCACTGCGCCACCCGGGCTCCATCCCTACCAGATCAAACCAACAATAGCAACACAAAAGACGACAAAGGAAACCTAGGGGGCAGTGAGTTTAAGTTTGGGGGGGCCCGGGAATCAACTCAGAAAAGGAAGGTGGGAATGGCTGCACAAGCTGAAGAATGTCATCAGTATCACAGAATTGTACATGTGGAAACTACTGAATCAGTGTATGTTCTGCTACATTTTTAAAAAAGAAAAAAATTCCATTTACCGTAACATCAAAATTAACACTGAGAAATAAATTTTTAAAAAGAAGTACACAACTGTACACTGAAGAATAACAAAATCATTGTTGAGATATTAAGTGATACCTAAATAAAGAGAGGAAAGTACTGTGTTCATGAGCTGGAGGAGTTAAGCTAAGACGGCCACTCCTCACAAATGGATCTACAGATGCAAGGCAATCGCATGCATTTCTGTCTGTGTAGCTGACTGTTTGAAGCTGAGTGATGAGTCAAAGCCAAACGAAACCAAACCCACTGCCATCAGTCAAGCCTAACTCAGAGCAACCCTAAAAGTTAGAATACAACTACTGCACAGTTTCCAAGGAGCGACTGGCAGATTTGAACTGCCAACTTTTTGGTTAGCAGATGTAGCACTTAACTCACTACACCACCAGGGTTTGGTTAATTACATTACTGTATTTTTACCCAAATGACGGAAACACAGTGCACTTAGGAAAATATCTGGGGGAAGAAGGGCATGGCTACCAAACAAATGTAAAAGACTTGTGTTATTTGCATAAAAACATACTATCCTCGTTTCTTTCATCTGAAGTGATCCATAACAAAGTTGTTCTCATTCACTCACTCATAGACCCTACAGAAAAGAGTAGAACTGCCCCCAAGGGTTTCCAAAGTGTTCCAGACAGGTTTGAACTGCCCACCTTTTGGTTACCAGACGTAGCACTTAAACTACTACACCACCATAGTGTCGCTATGAGTCAAAATCAACTCGACGGCAAAGTGGTATTTGTTTTTTGTTTTAAAGTATTAAAACTAAAAAATTCACAATTCAAGGCTGCCTTAACCCTCCTGAGTCTTCATCCTCTGTCTACATCACTCTCCTGCTGGCTGGTTCTTGCTAGAGTCCATGCCAGGTTCACACGGTAGCAGAGGAGGGTGTGGGTAGCTGGGGAAAGGAAGAGAGCAAGCACACAGCCTGACCGAGGAAGAGCAAGTGGACCAAAGTCACAAGTAACAGCAACAGCAGCGTCTAGCTACTCCCTGACTGCACATGTCGATGGCCAGTGATCCACCTGCCACAGAGAAGTTCCCAGACTACTGTTGGAAAATGCCTGTCACAGATTGAACGGTGTCCCCCCAGATGTGTGTTGTAAATGCTAAGCTTTATGTTTGTGTTTATAATCCCATTTGGAAATAGGCTGTCTTTGTTGTATTAAAGAGACAGGACTAGTGAAGAGTATATCTTAAGCTAATCTCTTTTGAGATATAAAGGAGATTACACAGACAAGTGTAAGAAGCAGGGACAGGGGAACTGAGATGCCAAACCACAGTAAGCCTGGAATCAGAAGTGCAGAAAAGACAAGGACGGACGTGGCTCCAGAGCTGACAGAGAGAAAAAGCCTTCCCTGACAACCGACAACGGGCACCCTGAATTCGGACTTTCAGCCTCTTAAACTACGAGACAATAAATTTCTTTATTAAAGCCACCCACTTGTGGTATTTCTGTTAAAAAGCAGCACTAGATGACTAAGACAACACCCCTCTATTGCTACATTGTCTGCACCCTAACTCTCTTTGACCTTGGCTAAGTATAAATAGGGGTGCCCTCCAATCAAAGCATCCAGGTGTTTAATGTTGGCATTTCTGGCTGACAATCTGGACTCTGCATCTTTGCTTCCTCATCCCACCCAGCCCATCCAAACACCTGCCTTTCTCTTTCAATTGCCAGATGCGCACTACAAAGAACAGGCCCAAAGAGAAAGTGAGGTTTGTTTTAGCTTCCTTCCTAACACTTCACGCTTTCCAACTTTCTTCCCTTCCTCCCTAGCAGAAATAATAGTTACATTTATAAAGCACCATGCTTCTCCTCTTAAGATCCCGACAGCAGCATCAGGACCAGGAGGGCAGATGGTGCCCTTCTGACAGGTGTTAAATCTGATCTAATGGGAAGAATCCATCAAGTCTCCCATCCAACGGGTTGTGTACTCCACTTCATGCTGCTGCTTCTCATGCGAGAGGGGCAGTTCCAGCAGCAGAGAAAGGGTCCCTGTTCTAAGAATGGCTCAGACTGGCCTGAGTACTCTGTGATGGACACTTAGTAATTTCCGTCTACGTCTCATTATGGAACCCACAAAAAAGTTACAAAACCATACAATCTCAAAGCCATAAGAAGTATTAAACAGTTCTACCATAGGTATCCCATACATCGTTTGGCAAAAACATACCTGGTTCTCTCACTGAGCCCCACTACCGCAGAGGTCCTTCTGCTCCTTGCCAGTGTTGACCTTTCTCTCTTCCCCTAGTCTAGAGCAACATTTGTAATGAGACAGATCCCAAGTCCATTAACATTTCCATGAGATTCATGAAAAAGATGAGTATCACACTTTTTAAAATAACAATCCATACCAAGCACATAACTTTAAAATCAGAAGATTCCTATTGCGGGGACTAACAGAATTTCAAAAATGCCCAGTTCACCATAACTGTACCCATTCCAACTTTCCTATTTACATACAATTTAAAGAACAGATTTACTGTCTCATAAATTTCCACTGTCTTGAGATGAAGGAAAGTTGTTTTTATTATTACTACATCGAAGCAAACGCAACCTCATTGTCCAATTTTATCTTTTATACAATTAAACTGTAAGTCATCACTGGAGACAGAGAAAACTGCTTCTGATGCCCAGCTCTCAGGAAAAAGAGTTAAAGAAATGAAAGGACAGCTTTAGAAACCCATTAGGACAATGGAATGGGGAGAAGGCAGGAGTGAGAGAAAAATACATTCCAAGTTAGAAACGTGAACTCCTGACCAAAGTGCAGGTTTTTTAAAAACCATATTTATAAAACAGGTTGAAATAATATTTATAACTAGCATTACTTCACGAGCACAGAAAACTTCTAATTTTTTAAATCCTTCCTCTTAGACCATGACTATTTTTATGATGGCCAAGTGACTTCCTTTCCCCAGACTTCTAACAATGGACAGAACTTGACAGTGTCATGTACACCACAGCTCTGCTACAGACCAACAATGCTTCTGGTTCAAATCCAAGACTTCTGGTTCAAATTAAGACAGTTATCCAATTAAGATGATTGTGGTTCAACTGAGTCGTCCCCGGGCAGGCAGCTCAGTCACTGTCAAGGCTGACTCACTGCCTACTCTGGGGTAACCCAGAGCACCCCAAATGGATGTACTGTACGGTCTTTCCTAAGCAGAAATAGACCCCCAGAAATAGACCACAGCCTCCAGAGAAGGTTGATTTAGACGATGCAGAAGGTTCACATGCTCAGCTGCTAGCTCAAAGACTGGAGGTTCGAGTCCACCTAGAGTCCCTTTAGGAAAAAGGCTTGGCAATCGACTTATTACTGAAAATTTGGTCATTGAAAAGGCTAGGGAGTGCAGTTCTCCTGTGACACACACGGGGTCACAATGAGGCCGACTTGACTCCACAGCAATGAGCCTTCTGGTGGCTGACAAGGAAGTTAAATGTCACCTCAGGCAGTCATTTCCCAATGACACTGTCACACGGTGAGTTAATACACTGAAACATTTCGCAGGCCAATGGGCATAACTCTAACACGTCAGCAGAATCAAATCACTGAGCCTTCTCTCAGTGATTGGCCTAGCGCTCTAGTTGCATTTTTGGTGAAAAATGGATTCCCTCTTCAATTAAATAAACTACAGAGAAAGTTAGCAGAAAACTTTTTTTCTTCTTCCCTTTCTGGAATTTGATGGTAGTCAAATAAGAGCTCTGCTTGTGGGAGAAGTAAAGTCTTTTAATGTTATGATGTATAGCTCACACAGCTGACAAGGAAATACGGAACATGCAGAATGTTACACTCTGATGTCAGGACAAGTTCACACCCAGCCTGCACACAGGGCACAGTTATGATTTAGTATCCATTCAATTTACCTTATTTAAATGCCTTAACCACACACTTAAATGCACTCAAGTACATATAAAGTCTCATAAAGGCACACAAGAGGCATATAGTAGCTTTTTCTGGCAATAAAAGCAGTATGTGTTTGTTGTAGAAAAAAATGAAACAAATGTATAAAATGTAAAATTAAAGTCCCTGTAATTCTGCCCTCAAAAACAGTCACGTGTGACTAGTCATTACCTACCGTACAATGCAGTGACAACGCATTCCCACCGTCATGGAAAGTTCACTTGAATAACACTTCTCATAACTCACTGGCGATGCCTGGTGGTTAGCAGGTGGGGCGCACCCGCTGCGACACCCAGGGCCCTGGCCACAGAGCTGCAAGGGCCACACTGTGACACCTCATGAAAACTGGCTTTTTCATTCTCAGTAAAGGGATAAAAAGGTAACCAAACACGTGTATTATTGTGAAAATGGCATGGCAGGGGCCTCGGACCCCCACTAACTTCACAAAGGTGAAGGGGAATCACGATTAACAGCCCACGGCTGATTCCTATGAGGCAGAGATCAGGCGTGCCTGTGGTCTCCAGCCTTTTTACCAGTTCTGAAAAGAAAAGGCCCTCCCACAGCACCCTATACTCCTTTGCCAGGTTTGAGAACTGGTTGCAATAGGCACACAGAACTCACAGACAATACACCCAGTTACGGGTTTGGGAAAGTAAAGGGTTACAACTCAGGACCCAGTTCTTCCACCAGGACAGCTTTTCTCAGACACAGCCGTGGGCAGGCCTTTCTCCGGCCCTCAGCTCTCTGCCAGCTCCTGCTAGTGTTACAAAGCTCCTTAGCCGCTCCAGGAAGTGCCTGGAAGTACCCACTCCAGCAGCAAGCCTCCTTGCCTGGCGGCACTCAGCTCTCTTACTGCAAGTCAGCAAGCCCATGGCAGCTGGCTCCCATGGAACCAGTCTCCCGGCTCCGCTGCCTCTGTTTCTCTGCCACTGCTTCTTGCCATTATGCACCATCTCCGGTGTTAACAGCTCGCCCACTCTCTGTCTCCTGGATTCAGAGGTCGTCAGTGCAGGGATCTTGCATCCAGAGACAGGCTCCGCTCCAAACTCTTCTTTGCAACGGTAACCCGATTCCCCTCTGCTCTGAAACTCGCTCTCTTTTAAGCCTGGTGTTGTTGTCAGGTCCGTCCAGTCAGTTCACCTCATAGCGACCCCACATACAACACAACAAAACACTGCCTGGTCCTCCGCCAAGTCCACAATCGCTGGTATGCTTGAGCCCACTGTTGTGGCCATTGGGTCAATCCATCTTGCTGAAGGTTAGACTCTTTCCCTGACCCTCTGCTTTACCAAGCATGATGTCATTCTCCAGGGACTGATCCCTCCTGACAATACGTCCCAAGTATGTAAGACGCAGTCTCGCCATACTTGCTCCCAAGGAGCATTCTGGTAGTCCTTCTTCCAGAGCAGATCGGTCTGTTGTTCTGGCAGTCAGCGCTATGTTTGATTTTCTTCTCCAGCACCATCATTCAAAGGCATCAATTCTTCTTCTGTCTTCCTTATTCAGTGTCCAGCTTTCACATGCACATGATGTGGTTGAAAATACTATGCCTTGGGTCAGGCACACCTGAGTCTTCAAGGTGACATCTTTACTTTTCAACACTTCAAAGAGGTTTTCTGCTGCAGGTTTTCCTAGTGCAACACATCTTTCCATTTCTTGACAGCTACTTCCACGGGTGTTGATTGTGGATGCAAGTCAACGGAAACCCTTGACAACCTCAACCTGCTCTGCATTGATCATGATGGTGCTTACTGATTCGGCTGTAAGAATTTTTGCTTGCTTTATATTGAGATGGAACCCATACTGAAGGCTGTGATCTCTGATCTACATCAGTGTTCCAAGTTCACTTTCAGCAAATGAGCCTAGCAGGATGGCAAAGCTGACCCATCTCTTTGTTAGGGCTCACAACAACTTATTTGCATTCTCAGCAGGCTGTCCAATTCCCTTGGTGGGTCACAAAAACCTTATTTGCACCGCCCCACCTAATCACTGGAGGCATGGCATCACAGTGGTTAAGAACGTGGCTGCTAACCCAAAGGGCAGTGGTTTGAATCCACCAACTGCTCTTTGGAAACCCTGCAGGGAAGCTCTACCCTGTCCCACAGAGTCCCTGTGAGCCCGACTAACTCGATGACACTTGATTGGGTTTGGTGTCACCAACTCACTACACAGGAGTCACAAAGACTCAAGCTTGAAGGGCCATGTGAAGTAATTCTCAGCACTGCAATTATGGGGATGCAAAGAATCAAAAGAAAAAAAATAAAAAACCTCACTGTCCAGTAAAGTCCGACTCACACCGACCCTACAGGACAGGGCAGAACTTCTGGTGAGGTTTCCGAGAAGCAGCTGGGATGCAGGCCAGCGGTAGAGCTCTTAACCCCCGCGCCACCAGCACTCCTCCCAGGAAACAGCAAGAGAAAATTAAAACACAAATTGGTGCACATCAATTTCAACCAAGAAAAAATTACTGTCTCTACCGAACAATATGAAGCATTTGCAGTCTCATAAACAGAGATTATTTACCATAGTTGGCTTCATGTAATTATTGTTATCTTGACATTTTAATTAATCTTTCATGTAAAAGTTGTAAGGGAGACAATAAAAAAATACACACTTTCCAAACAATTACGGCATCGTCTAGACCTCTAATATAAACCTATTCTGGCAAACGGCTACAACTTCACTCCAAAAACACCCACACAGCAGCAACTGCCCAGCAGAAAGCACTCTTCCCCCTCGTTTCTTCTCCACGCTCCTGGCCTGATTCACAGTTTGTTTCCAGTAACCTGTTCAGCACAGAAAGAAGAGCTCCCAGAGAAGCCTGACTGCAGAGTGATGCCAGCAAGAAGTTTCCTCATCGCTTTGTGTGCTTTTATTTTTCTGTTTTCTGGTTAAGGAAAACATTTTCAAGTTCATAAAAACAAGGAACTAAAATTAGACAGATGAGGACTAAACCTTGAACTCCCAGTAGGAAAAACATTATTTCTAAAGGGGAGGAATATTTATAATGTGTTTCACGCAGGGAGCAGACCTGTGTGCTATGTGGTGACAGAGCAGCCTGGAGAAGGACAGGGGAACTTTCCAAGGACACAGCACTCTCCCTGCATGTCCAGGTCCCAGGAAATGCCAGTCCCTCACAGGTTTCCTCTCATGGAATACAGAGAAGAACTTAAGTAATATTTGAGAAATCTAGTCAGTTCACCCACAACCCATCTATTGGTGTGTTAGACTCTAGTGACGTGTGTGGCTGTGATGCTGGAAGCTATGCCACCAGCATTTCAGATACCAGCAGGGTTCCCCACGGAGGGCAGGTTCAGCAGGGCTTCTGGCCTACAAAAGACTAGGAAGACAGGCCTGGCTATCCATTTCTGAAGACTGGCCTCATAGATCACCACAAAACATTATCTAATTCACCGGCTCTTGACACACTGTCAGGGGGGATCCATCACTGGAGCACATCTTACCTGGAGGACATCTTACAGGGGGTCCAGCAAGAGTGAGGGAGACCCTCAGCGAGACGGACTACTACAAGGGCCTCAATGAAGAACTCAAGACACATCACTAATTGGGAGGATGAGGCAGGACCAGCCAATGCTTTGTTCTTTTGTACATAAGCTGCCGTGAGTCAGAGTCAACAACAGCTGTCTATCTGCTCACTTAACAGTAAAGAAAATGTTGTCAACAGCTCATATCACACCACAAACTACCTCCTTCACCACAGAGCTGGCCACGCACTTGACACAGTAAGTCAGAAAAGACAGAAAAGCAGCCACCGAAGACGAGCTGTGAGGGACTGTGACTATCTTGGAAAACAAGAGAAGTTGTTACAGGACCCACTTCAGAGGTACCTAGATTTCTACTGCTCAGCACAGCAAACGACACTTTGCAGGACTCTAGATGAAAGCCCAAGAAACAGGTGTTCACGGTTTTTTTAAATGACCTTTCAATAACATCTAAGTCACGTAAGCAGGTGACTATTAAAGGACTAAGTTCCTCAAACAGGTAAACCCACCCACTGCCCTAGAGTCGATTCCGACTCACAACCACCCTACAGGACAGAGCAGAGCTGCCCCATGGGGTTTCCAAGGCAGTAAATCTATACAGATGCAGGTTGCGCCACAACTTCCGGTGGGCTCAAATCATCAGCTTTCAGTTAGCAGCCAAGCACCTTAACCACTGCACCACCAGTGCTCCCTGTACAGGTTTTTAATCACCACTTTATTCTTGACATTCATAGTGAGGCTCAAAAACCCTGACAGCACTTTACCTCCCACCACATCAAGTCTAGATCTCTCCCTTTCACTCCTCCTCACCCACTCGCTCCACTTCACAGCACCTGCCAGAAAACCACCCTCTAGCCCAGGAGCAGTGAGTCTATGTGTGCAGGGAGGTGGAGTGAGAGCTAAAAGAAGGGGCAGAAGAGCAGAGGGGGAAGGCCCAAGTTACCCCCCCGCGGAACTGGAGACGGTGCGCTGCTCTGCGACAGGAATGTGGACGCCAGGTGGGACAAGCAGACAGAGAAGGTCTGACCAGGCCCCGGGGCGGCGCACATGGTTCACGTCTCCTGCGGACTCAGAGACTGACAGTTGGGACCCGTCCGGTGACCCCACAGAAGAAAAACCTGGTGATCTGCTTCCATCAAGATCACGGCCCACGAACCCCTTCAGGGCCCAGTTCTTTTCTTGTAACACACGAGATCACAGTAAGTCAGAAAAGACTCAGCAGCCACCGAAGACGAGCTGTGAGGGACTGTGACTATCTTGGAGAACAAGGGAAGTTGTTACAGGACCCACTTCAGAGGTACCTAGATTTCTACTTTAAAGACACCACACGTTCCGACTCAAGTCACCGCTGTGCACTCTGCGCTCCTCACTGCTACCTTCTCTCTTCACCAGCAGAAGCCTGAGTCTGCAGGGGGGTAGGATTCTCCCTCCTAGGGGCTCAGGAAGAAGACCACCCCCTCGCCCAGCCCCAGTGGCTGAAGCAGAATAAATCAGTCTCTGCAGGGGGGTAACTTGGGCCTTCCCCCTCTGCTCTCCTGGCCCCTTCTTTTAGCTCTCACACCACCCCCCTGCACACACAGACTCACTCCTCCCCAGCTAGATGGTGGTTTTCTGGCAGGTGCTGTGATGTGTAGGCAATCAGGCCCACTCCCCCGGCCAGTGACTATGTGGGACAGGCACATGGCCCAAGCCTAGCCAAAAGACTGGAGGGAAGTCTGCTTGGAGCCATCTGGGAAAATTTCTTACTAATGAAAAAAAGACGTGCATGAGAACAAACAGCCACTTCTTTAGTGGATGTCATCACGCCACCTGGAATGGCTGCAACCACCTTGTGCCATGAGGCACCACAACAGAAGACATCTCCCACAAGGTAAAAACAGAAAGCACCAACCTGAGTGCATCATCAAACTTCTGAGTTAATCAGCCCTGAAAACACCACTCTTCTTGTTGAGTAAGATGATAAAGTCTTTTTTTTTAAAGATATTTTAAAGTATTAACTTTCCTTTTGTTCAATTGTACTTTAAACGATTAGACAAAGGTTTGCAGAACAAACTAACTTCTCATTAAAGAGTACACATACTATTTTATGTCACTGGTTAACAACCCCATGACATGTCAACACCCCCTCTTCTCAACCATCGGTGCCCTTTCACAGCCTTCTGGTCCTTGTCTCTCCTGCTTTCTGGTCCTTGCCTCTGGGCAGCTCTGCTCCTTTAGTCTCATGCTGTTTTACGGGCCTGTCTAATCTTTGGCTGAAGGGTGACCCCGGGGAGTGACTCCATCAGGGAGCAAAACGTGCATCCAGGGGCTATACTCTCAGGGTTTCCCCAGTTTCTGTCAGGTCAATGAGTCCAGTCTTTTTACATGAGTCACAGTTTTGCTGCACATTTTTCTCCAGCTCTGTCGAGGGCCTCTACTGTGACCCCTGTCAGAGCAGCCAGTGGGGCATTCACCTTCAACCAAAAGGTGTACCAACTGATAGAACATACTCACTTTGTTGAAACATGTAATCTTTACGAAAATTACAAATATATTGCTCTTTGTGTGTGATAGGAAAGTCAGCACGTTCCCACTAAGGTGATTACAAAGAAGGACGGTCACAAGGGTTTGTGAGAATGTGAGACATCAGAAACCTCACACACTACTGACGGGGATGTCAAATGACATAGCCACTGTGGAGGACAGCCCGGCAGTTTCCCAGAAGGCTCACCGTTACCGGACGGCCCAGCAAGTCCACTCTTAGGCACACATCCAAGAGACATGAAAACCTACGCCCCCACAAAAAACTGTGCACAGATGTTTACTGCAGGCGCATTCACAACAGTCAGAGCGGAGACAAACCCTACCAACAGACAAATGGAAAAACAAAACGCTCTGCGTCCATACAATCAACTATTTCTATTCAGCTATAAAGAAAAATGTAGTTCTGATATATGTTAACTCATGGATGATACATGCTACCACACAGATACTAACTATTACCACATGGATGATACGTGAGCCCACATGGACGATACCTGTTACCACACAGACGATACTGTTAGCACATGGAAAACATCTGTCACTACACAGACGATACCTGTTATCACATGGACGATACGCTGCACTGACGATATGTTACCATGTGGATATACCGATTACCACACAGACAACGGGTGTTACCCCATGGATGCATCCTGAAAATGTCACCAGCTGCTGCTGAGTCAGTTCCTGACCTGCAGCAATCCCGTGCAAAATGGAACAAAATGCTGCCTCTCTCCCTGGGGTCACTGGCAACTACGGACCCCTCCTCTTTACCGGTGCTGCCTCCACCCTGACGAACGCCTGACCACCCTACACATGAAGAAAACCTGAAATCTCATTGTCCTTTTCACTCTTCTGTGCCTCTCATGAACGGCCCTGCCAGCCAACTCCTCTCCAGTCCCACAGTCTCACCGTGTTGGATTCCAAGGTGACGTACTCTCCAGGTTCTCTCCCCAACCCCTATATGACATCAGTGACACGCGTTCATTTACCGCAGCCCGCTCGACCATCTCTGAGCGGACCCCTCCCAGCGCCTGCTTTCTTCCTGCCTAGTAAACTTCCCCGTTGTCCTTCAAATTCCTGCTGGCCTGAGGATTTGCCTGATCAGCCCTGTTGTTTCGTGACTCTGTCTATGCCCTCCTCCCTTCTCTAAGATGCTCTGTGGTCGCTGGGTGCCACTGTGTTAACGTGGATTCACAGTGACCACATGTGACAGAAGAGCACTGCCCCAGAGGGTTTTCTAGAAGCAGATGGCCAAGTCTTTTTCCTGCAGAGCTGCTGGGTGGATCTGAACCACCCACCTTTTGGTTGACAACGGGGTGTTTAACTTTTTGTGTCTCCTCCACGGTTCCTTTTGTACTTTATCTGCACAGTATTAACATGAACAATTCTGGCTTTATCTGTAAGCATTCCTACCTCTTTTTGCTTTGTGAAGTAAGAAGTTTTCTACTTTACAGTGACACTTGGTTTGGCTTCGTGTGCTCTTTTGGTTGTCATCTAACATCTCCCTATCTCCAAGGAGAGCAAAAAGTGTCTGCAGTTGAGGGGTGACCCACGATCTGGAGGTACAGGTGCTCCAGGCCCCGGAGAGGCACACCCCGCTGTGACCCCCTGTGGCTGGGACACTGCACTCCCTGAGCAATCCAATTACTGTCAAATCGGCCTCCCAGATACCCCGATATTGTAGAGAAAGTGTACTCAGCAGCAGATGTGTATCTTCTAGTCTCTGGAAAAGTACACAAGATTTCCCAGTGTGAACATCAATGCACCAGACCCAGTTTATATACCTCAGTCTCAGTACATGAATTAGTTCCCCTAAGCTTGCACAACTCACAACACTAGCCAAAAAGAAGATTCTGAGTCTCCAAAATTGAGAACCATTTCCCTGAAGCTCAGTGGCTCCTCCCAAAAACCTCTGTTCTTTCTGGGACGCTATGAAGCACCTTCGCCCTCTGTGCCCGACTACAGTACAGCATCACTGCTGCCATTCCTACACCTTGGACTGTGGCGTATTCTGATCGATTGCTAAGGTAAGCCTGGAAGACTCGTGTTTGTTGGCAGTTCAAATCCACCAGGCGCTCCTTGGAAACTCTATGGGGCAGGACTTGAGCTTATTAAGATACAATTTCACATACAATTCACCCATTTAAAGAATACCATTCAGTGAGTTTCAGTGTAGTCACAGAGTTGCAAACCAACCCACCACCTAATTTCAGAACACTTCAAAACCCTGGAAAGAAACCCAGTATCTTTGGCAGTCACACCCCAAGCCTCCAGCCCCCCACCCAGCCCCTGGCAACCACCAATCTCCTTTCTATCCCTGCGGACTTGTCTGTTCCGAACGCTTCACATCCATGGACTCACACTTGGTCTTTTATGACCAGCTTCCTTCACTCTGCACAAAGTTGCAAGGTTCAGCCAGACTGCAGCATGTATCTGAGTATCTCAAATTTTTTACAGCTGACTAACATTCTGTTGTATGGATACAGCACATTTTGTTTATCCATTCATCAGCTTATGAACTTTTGGGTGATTTCCACTTTTTTGGCAATGAACATCTGTGCATAAATTTTTATGTGGACCTACGTCTTCACTTCTCTTAAGAGTAAATCTAGGAGTGGAATTGCTCAGACATATGGTAACCCTGGAGCCCTGGTGATAGAATCATTAAGAGCTCAGCCACCAACTAACCAAAAGGTCAACAGTTCAAATTCACCAAACGCTCCTTGGAAACCCTATAGTGCAGTTCTCCTCTGTCCTTTAGGATCACTATGAGTCAGAACCGACTTCACAGCAACAAGTTCGGTCTGGGTTTATAGTAACTCTGTGCTTAACATCTGAAGAGCTGCCTGACTCTTTTCCAAAGTGGCTGCACTATTTTATACCCCGACCAGTAAGCAGAGTATGAAGATAGTCTGGGAGGCTTCTGAAACAAGGCCTATGATCCTTGTTTCCTCATCCACATCCTTGTATCCCCAATCCAAAATCTTTAACAGATTTTATTCAGTGAATGGCTGTAGGCAAAGGCGGCTTAACAGAAAGCAAGCAAAAGGAGGCCCGGTGGCAGATAAGAGAGCACTGCCCACACACCCTCTCCCGATGACCTCAAGATGGGGTCCTGACACACAATGTCCTCAAGGTTCCTGGAGAAGCTAACCTCCCTCACTTACCCTGAACAGTCAGACCTACATCCCTGCAGGCTTGGATAACATCCTAACACACAGGATATGACATCCTGGGATCCTGGGGGCCCAAGCGCTGCCTGACAGTTGGGCAATCACTGCTCATGGTGACTGTAATCTAGTTGCCCCACAAGTGTTAATGTTTTTTACATATACACTTTATTTTTTAAAGCAGTTTTAGCTTCACAGAAAAAATGCCCCTAACAGGGAGCTCCTGTATGCCTCCTATCCGTATGCCTCCTACCTGCTGGACTAGTTTCTCCTACTACTAACATGGAGCATCCCTTGGTCCATTTGTTACAATTCATGACTCAACACTGACACCTCACTATTAACTGAAGTCCATAGTTCACATCAGGGTTCATACTTGGTTTCTACAGCCTTATGGGTTTTGACAAATGTATAATGTGTTCCATTACAGTATCCTGCAGAATCATTTCACTGTCCTACAGATCTGTGCTCCATCTTCACCCCTCTCCCCTTCCCTCCAAATCCCTGGCACCATTGATCTTCTTACAGTCTGTCCATTGTCTTTTCCAGTACGTTCTACGCTTGGAATTTTATACAATAGATAGCTTTTTCAGATTGACTTCATTTATTCAGCAATATGCATTTAAGTTTCCTCCTTCTCTTTTAAGGACCCCTGGTGGCATGGTGGTTAAGCAAACAGCTACTAACCGAAAGGTCAGTGGTGTGAACCCACCAGCCACTCTACAGGATAAAGACCTGGTCATCTGCTCCCATAAAGACGGCAGCCTTGGGAACCCTATGGGGCAGCTCTATTCTATCCTATAAGGTCACTATGAGCCAGAATCAATTCAGTGGCAACAGGTCCGGTCTTGTCTCAGTGCTTTTTCCTACCTTACTAGCAGGACAACTTTTCAAATGGAACAATAACCTTGGCTGGGCAGCAAGGCCACTGACCCAGAGGGGAATTTGGCCAGCTTAGCACCAGGGCATATGATCCACACCATATGGACACATCCCAGCCACCTGCACCTCTAAGTACACAGTAGGCGGAGGCCTCTTAGCCTCTCTCCAGCATCACTTAGTCAAAGAGGACCTGGTCTCTCTGCCTTTGCCTTGGATGGTGACTGGTGTTTTTTCTGACCAGAAATTCTAGAGACTTCAGTCTCTTTTCCCTTCTCCTGCCAAGACTGACAACTGGTAACACTGACGAGTTTACAAACTATTTTTTGTTTTAACTACATAAAAACAAATGAAAATGAACTATCAACTGATGACCGTGTTTAGGAGTTGTCCTCTCTCAGTACCCAGTGTTTTTTCCCCCGAAAGTTCTATATTAAGGCCATGCTGTGGGAACACTGCTGGCTACGGAAACCATCCCACATCTCTGTGCTCAAAGGACAGCTGACAAGCGAGCAGGCACAGATGCTCATGGGCTCACCCGACCCCACGGAAACCAGAGGGGAAGCCTATTTTTACCACACTGTATTTAGACAGTTTGACCTAACTGGGAAAAAAAAACCCTTAGAGTTGGGGTGTGGGTGTGGGTGTGTGGGTGTGTGTGTGTGTGTGTGTGTGTGTGTGTGTGCGTGCGCACGCGTGCACATGCGCACATCAACATTGAAATAGTACTTTTTTTTAAAGCTTGCCCTAGATACCAACTATTTATCTAACACACAGTTCCAGAGTTGCCAAATCCAAAGTCAGCTTGATGAGAAGAGCAAAAAATCATGTGGTCATCAAAAAAGAAAAAGGTCTCTAAACATGTTATACCTACAATTAATTTTATCCTATTACCCACAGTATTCTAGCTTACAGAAAACAAGGCAGTTATCTCAGTTAAAAAACAGACTCAGTAGCGTTTATCTGTTACCACCTTGAGTCTCCACTTGAGGCATGTTTTCTGAAATACTTGAATGTCAGATGTGACTTTTTACAGAGTCCTCCTGACAAGTTTCTCATTTTAAAAACTGGCAGCCAAAAGCCAAAGCTATCGCCATCGAGTCAATTCCAACTGACAGCATCCCCTACAGGTCGTAGTAGAACTGCCCCACAGAGTTTCCAAGGAGCACCTGGCAGATTTGAACTGCCAACATTTTGGTTAGCAGAGGTAGCACTTAACTGCTACGCCATCAGGGTTTCCAAAAGTGGCAGAGTGGCCTCAAAAAGTTAAGTGTAAAATTGCCACATGATCCTGGGTACAGAGCCCCCAACTGGATAACAGGTGCTGACACACCTATACAGGAATGCTCACTGCAGCAGCGCTCTCAAGAGCCCAGGGTGAAGACAACCCTGATAATCACTGATCTGTGAAGAGATCCAGTCAGTGCATACCGTGAAATACTGCTCAGCCAGGAAAAGGATGAAGCATGTGTAAACAGTACAATACACAGGAACCTTGAAAACACAATGCTAGGTGGAAGAAGCCAGCCACAAAAATCGGACACTACATGATTCACTTATATGACATCTCCCAAAGATGTAATCTATAGGGACGGAAAGATGAGCAGCTGCTGGGGGTGGAGGAGAGGGTGTGAGGAGTGCCAGTTAACAGACGGAAGCTTCCCAGAAGAGGATGGCCTAGAAGAGGCCTGGCATGTGTTCTGCAGATGAAAGAAAGACCGGAACCAGCAGCACTGGCTGAGTGCTAACAATGACCACAGTCGCAACAATGACAACACACTAAATGTCACTGAACTGTTCAACTGTGACATGGTTAATTCTATGTTACGTGAATTTCACCTCAATAGAAAAAAACAGTGGAGAGAGCATCGGGAAGTGGAAGGACAACGGCAAGAGGAAAAAAGTGGCACAACACGAGACTTCTGAACGTTCATAGCGATAGGGCAAGAAGCCTGGTCTTCATGGATCTATCTCAGAGGAAGTTTAGAAAGTCTATGGTTAGACAAGAAGGCCAGTGAGGTTTAGATGAATAGGAAGAATGCTCTACCCAAGGATTTTTTGTGGCAATATTACAAAGACTGTTATAAGAGACACCAACCTCCAAGGTTCACATACTGTAAAAGCACCTCATGATTCCTTCCTGAATTGGACACGTCACACTACTGAAAGTGGAGGGAGTCAGGAATGCGAGTGCTCCACTCATGGCCTTAACTCAGCCGTACTGCTGGGGAACACTCCTTTGGAGAGGTTCACCATGCTTTCACCCGCCAGACGGAAAACCACCAGCACCAGTTCTCCTGGCCTCATTCGCCTCTGTTTTTCTGTGTTGCCCTTCTCACCACCAGACACTGGACACCTGGCCTCTGGCCTCTCTGATTTTCACTGCCCTCCCTTCTAGCAGGGTAAGTCCCCTGAGGGATTTTTGCCACTGTGCGCCTCAAAGCCTAGAAGAGTTCTGGCATGTATGAGTTTCACAGATGACAGAAAGACTGGGACCTGGAATACTGGCTGAGAGCTAACAACAAGCCCCGGTCGCAGCCAACACCAACGGTGGCTCAGAGCCCCAAGGAGCCCCAGACACAAGACACCCAGATCTGGGCTCAGCACAAGCAAGGCAAGTGCCAAAGCTGAAAGAGGAGCTGGCTGGATATTCCAAAAGGAGTTTGGAAGCCTGTCGCACTCCTTCCTTCAACGCGCAATGCAAGCTGCAGGAGCTGCTCACAAGTGCCTGGCCTGAGGGTTGGGCTTTCACTGTACCCCACCCAGCCCTTCCTTACAGCATCGCTTGTGGGTGATATCAATGCTGATGAAAACAGGTTTTCTGGGGAAGGCAGTATGGAGGAAACTAACAACTGGTAAACCACCTACCGCACCAGCCGTAGATTCAGGCGCTTCAAGCATGCATTACCTCATGAAAAACCTTCAGGCTAGGCGACTGCTTCACAGCAGAGAAAACTGGCACTAGAGCGCCTGGCAAGTAACTGACAAAGCCAGCCCTGGGTACCAGTCAGTCTGGCTCAAAAACCTTCTCCCATAGTAACATCTTGATTAAAAACAAGACAGTGCAAAGATTTCACAGAAGAATCTTGATCAAAAGAGGGGCAAATACAGAACAGAATTTCAAATTCTAACGAAACCCAGACCTCCTGGGTCCATGAAGGCTGGATGAATCCCCAAAACTACCACACTGAAGAAACCTTTAAAACTTAAAGCCAAAAATATCCCCTGAAGTCTTCTTAAAATCAAACCACAGTTCAGCTTAACCAATAAAGAACATCTACCCTGAGTACTGTGCTGTTTCAAGAACTGTTTATATGGGATCAAACAGAAAGCAGCCACTGAAACCATTAGGTAGGAGACTTATGGGGGCAATGAGTTCATATAATGGGGGTGGAACAATTTGGAAAAGGAGGGTGACATGGCTGCACGCCTTGAAGAATGTCATTAACGTTACTGAATTATATGTGCAGAAACTGTTGAACTGGTGTCATATTCTACTGTGTATATTCTCAATGACAAAACAAAATTAATTTTTTTTAATACTAAAATAAGATCACATAACACCAATGATTCAAAAACCTCAAGGCCCCAAGTAGAATCTGACCACCCATCCTGGCATGGGGCCTCTGGTACCTAAGCACTCACACACAGAAGCTGGTGAGGAAGTCAACGCAAACTTAACTTTTGATGACTACCTCTAGTCACAGACATAGCATCAGTGTTTAATGACACTGATTCTATGGGATTGCCAGTTTACAACATAAAATGTTTTTGGTTTGGACGTCTTTCCAAACATTTAGCTCCAGGTCTCACAGGGTTTTTGAAATATTCTTGAGTCTTACTCTTAATTAAGCCAAGTGGGCACTTGAGTCCAAAATTAGTTTTGATAAATGTGTCTCTTTTAGATACACCAAAAAATCCTCCAGTTTAATCCAAGTATATTTTTAGACTATAATATGCTTTTTAAATAAAAGTTATAAAAATTCTTGGAAAAGAGAAATTACTGGAAAATATAAACAATCATTTCTTTGTTTTAATAGAAACATAAAAATCAAACCTGTTGTTGTAGAGTCAATTCTGACTAGTAATGACCCTACAGCAACCCACAGAACAGAGGAGTTTCCAAGGGGCAGATGGTGAACCCAAACTGTTGACCTTTTGGTTAGCAGCCAAGCTCTTTACCACCAAGCCACCAGGGCTCCCAACAGAAACATACAGGGCACAAAATAATAAACGCAAAATAATTCACTCAAAAAATTATTGTATCAGATATACAACAAAATAGTGTGTGTGTGTGTGTGTATACACACACAAACAATAGCAACCTATTCTCCACGCTGGAAACTATGCCACTGGTATTTCAAATGCCCCAGGTTCACTTACGATGGACAGGATGCAGTGGAGCAAGTTGACTGACTAGAAAGAAAGGCCTAGCAATCTATTTCCAAAAATTAGCTAATGAAAACCCCATGGATCACAAGAGATCCACTATAGTGCTGGAAGAGGAGCCATCAACATCAGGAGGCATTCTAAGTGCAGTGACTGCAAAAAGGGACTTGAGCAAACTGACACCTGTGAGGATGGCTCAGGTCTGGGAAAGACTTCCTTTTGCTGTGTGCCTGGCGTCGCCATCCACCGATCAACAACTCTTAAGAAAAGTCTAGTTAAATTCATTTAGCCTAAGCTTTATCAAATCTTTTAAAATAACATTTTGGAAAGTAGTCCCAGTTTGGAGACCTGAATCATCCCTGTGTCTTTAAAAGGCACATGTCCCTAACTCCTTAAACACAGCAAATGATTTCACATCCTCTCCTCACAATGTCTCCTGGGTGTTTTGTTTTTTTGAACAACAGTGTACTTTTTTCTCTCTCCATGAGTCAGAGAGCTTCCCCACCTCCATACTAACCCAAATATCATTACCATTCAGGGCTCTCCAAACCCCCCTTGGAAAACATTATTCCAATAGCTTTAGTTCATCGAGAATTTTCAGACTCGGGAATGTTTTTGCATCATTTTGATTGTACACTACATACTGACTATGTTGAAAAGGAAGATACCACCAACTCATACACTTAAAAATTGAATCTAATTTTTAACCTAAGTGAACAGCCTAACTACAGTGGAGAGCTGGTGTCTGTGGAATTGGCAGACCAACAAGTGTAACCTGCAGAAGGACAAACACAGAAGGTGACCAGATCGTAACTTACGAGATACCTGGATATCCACCAGGCAGCCCGGCCAACAAACAACACACTAGTACTGCTTCAGCGCCACAGCATGTCTATCACATTACTGGGCTGAAAATCCACCCAGTCCTTCAGCTCAAACCCAAGAGGAAGACGTGTGGCTGGTTCTTCCTTGGCAGTGTGTTAGAGAACACACAGAGGACAGCACAATAGCTACTTTTACCAGATGTTTCTCAGGAGAGTCAGCAAAGTACCACCCCGAAATTCTGATACATTTCAACAGTAATCAATATTTTGCTGGCTGAGCAGTCACATTTCAGCTTTATAAGCTAGCTAAGTCTACTGAAAGATCTAATCTATGATTTCTATTTTCTATTTCTACATACTCAACAGAAGTCTACTTTGCTCTTGTGAATACATGCCTCATTTGCTAAGATACAATTTTAATTCAAATTTCTCTTTCTCCAACTTTAAAACTATACTCCTTTTTTTTAAAAAAAAAAAAAAAAAGAACCGATACTAACAACCTTATTTATACTGAACTCATGTTCTTAGCAATCTCACTTTTTCGGACTATAGCTGACAACCAGAAGATTGCACAGACTAAATTCCTAGTCCTTCTAATCAAACAGTATCTGCAGGGTCAACAAGCTTGATTTTTTTTTTTTATGGAACAAACTGGGAACCAAGAGCAAGTTGTCACAGGAAAGCATAGGAATGGCCACATAAGCAAACAGCCCATAGCAAGAAAGCCGGCAGAACAATGACTTCTTAAAACCTAAGAATTCAAAAAATACAGTAATCCTGTAGTTGGTTTGTTCAAAGTAGAGCAAAAATCCCTATGTTCTAAATATGGTGAAATAACTGTATTAGTAAAAGCCAAATCACAGATAATAAAAATAGCTGAGTCATCAAGATAATTAAACTTTAGAGTATTTTTACGAAGGCAAGAAAGTATTTTATGTATTTTAGAAATGTAAAACCAAATGTTTGAATTGGTTAAAATAAGAAAAAGTCTGGTTGGCTAACAGGGAAAATCCTCAACTTTTCAGAAAGCTCAATCATCCAGAAAGATTTACTACAATTGATATTTATAACTAACCACTTAACAATGAGGCTGGTTTCGTAATCAACCATATGCTGCTCTTAAAACTCCCTGTTAGGAAACGGGCTCAGAGAAAGGAAAAGGATTGAGGAATTAAAGTACTTAATTTCTATGCAAACCTAGAAAAGAAGCCAGTTGTTAAGAGAAGAAAAAAAAAGATAACTGTGAAATATTTACATCAAATTACAGTTCAGGTTTAAGTCTAATTTAATCATGTCTTCCAAGACAAATTTCTAAACACTAGCAAAAATGAAGTGGATAAATTTTAATCAAAGTATGTTATTAAATTATAAAATATTTTTATAATTTCAAATTATTTTGAAACTATCAGCTTAATTGTTGATTTTACAAGAAAACAGCTTTTCTATTAATAAATTCATAAATAAAATATGGTATATCCATATAATGAAATATTATTCAGCTATACAAAGAAATGAAGGACAGACACATGTTGCAAAACAGCTGGGCTCTGAACACATACTAAGGAAAGGACGCCAGACACAAAGGGTCACATACTACATGAGGTCTGACAATTAAGTCCATGAACTTAAATTGTTCTAAGTGCCACATATCTCATTGCTGAGTATCACTATGATCACCTTCAAAGCAGGCCCCTTGGGAAGCTATGCACCAATGTCAGTGCCTAGTCGATCCTGAAAGCAATTCTGGAACCCTTTCTGGAATGGCCGTTGCCCACGGTGGCAAGGTGGCAAGTTCACATACTTAACTGTATAGCTGTCCCTGATCTGGCCCCCAAGGACTGTTTTTTTTTTTTTTTTCGCACCTGAAGATAGAGGAAACATGGAAAGGAAGACATGTGGATGACATTCAGGACACCAAGGGTAATACAACTACAGCTCTGATGGCCATTCCAGAAAATCAGTTCCAAAATTGCTTTGAAGAGTAAACTAGGTGCTGGCACTGGTGCCCAGCTTCCCCAAGGGAGGACTTGGAAGGCGACCATAGGGATCGCCAGCAGTGAGGTATGCAGCACTTTTCCTAGGATGAGCTTGCTAACTTAACTGACAGTCCTTGTGTGATTCTACCCACATGACATCTCTACAATGGGCAAGTTCACAGAGACAGAAGGTAAATGAGTGGTTACCAGGGGCTGGAGTGTTTTAGGGAGAAATGGGGGGGGGATGTTAATGGAGACAGGATTTCTGTTAGAGGTAATCAAAAAAAGTTTTAAAACTCATTGTGGTGATGGCTGGACAACTCTGTGAATGTACTAAGAAACCACTGCGGTGAGCTATATGCCTCATACCGGTCAGCTGCGATGGTGTGCAGATTCCATCTGCCTGTCTGTCCACTTGCTACACGGCTGGGGCTTGCATGTTGCTGTCATGCTGGAAGCAGGATTTCAAATACCAGCAGGGTCACCCTCAGTAGACAGGTTTCAGCAGACTTTCTTGACTAAGATAGACTAGGAAGAAAAGAACTGGAAATCTATTTTCAAAACTCAGCCAATGAAAATCTTAGGGATTACAACAGGACATTATCCAACATAGTGCTAGATGGTGCAGGACTGAGTAAAATCTACTGTGATTATATACAAATTGTCACCATGAGTCAGAGTTAACTTCATGGCAACTAGCCATAAAACAACAAAGTTGTTATTTAAAAAACACTGTTTTTAAATAGTTTAAAATTATCACCTATTCTTAAAACCATGTTCATATTCTGAGGGCAGGAAAGAAACACACACCATAAGACATGAGCTGAATCAGAAACCTACCGCAAACTGGAACACTGCCAGGGGAGTATATGGAATTGGAAATTTAATAGCTACTAAATAAAGTAACACCATGACTGCAGCTATGAGAGCAAGTATTTCCATTTGAATTTCAAACGGCAGAGGAGCAAAGTTGGTATCTCAGAACTACCAGCTCTTAAAGTGGTTTCTTTAGGAGCCAGAAGAAAACAGAGTAAACTATTATTCCAGTTGAAAAATTTACTTGAAATATATGTTAGACACAAATCCTTTAAATTTTCTCCCCATGGTAATCCTGCAAGTCTAAGCTTTGGCAATTACCTACACACTCAGTCTGTCAATTTCATCCTTAGCAAGGAAAACACCAAGCCCTAGTAAGCTTTAAGGGAAGTCAGATTTCACAACGCGGGTCTCTGTTGGCGTACATTCTCTCTCAAATTGGACAACACATGTAACAACATTATCTTTCAGAATAAGGAGGTATTTTTTTTCTTTTGCACTTTATTTTACCAGGCATAAAAATCACAGCATTCTATTTCCATAAATGTCTCTGCTACATGTACAGAAAGGTAAGAAAATCCATTCAAAAATTTTTATAAACCCTTTATAAACCATCATCTGAAAATCACTATCTACAGGGAGAGAATCAAGCAAATGCAACATACACTTCTAAATATGCAGTTCCCCTCATCCTACGACTTCTCCAGGGCAGACAGAACAAGGTTCACGAATACCACTGTGAACTGCAAACAGCCATGCTAAGGGACAGCTGTGGTTTCTGCTATAAAAATTGTTCCCACACTCACTGACACTACCCGGTAAATCTACTCTTTGCTGAATTACGTGCTAAACACTGCTCTCGGTACCTAGCACACGTTCTGTCATTTAAACTTTACAATTTCAGGATATGAATCTAAGCATTTTTAGCACATCAACCCTTTATAAAATCCAGGAGGCTGTCTTCTAACACTGTTATCATTGTTAGCTGCTGTCGAGTCAGTTCTGACTCCCAGCAATCCTATGAACAACAGAACGAAACCCTGTCCGGTCTTGCGCCATGTCCACAATCATTTTTATGCTTAAGCCCACTGTCGCAGCGACTGTGTCAATCTATCTTGTTGAGGGTCTCCCTCTTTTTTGCTGACCCTCCACTCTAGCAAGCATGATGTCCTTCACCAGGGACTGTTCCTTCCTGACAGCATTAAAAAACTCACTGCCATCAAGTCAGATCTGACTCATAGCGACCCTGACAACACTGGTGACCTCTAATTTTAAATTAAGAGGTCCAGTGAGATACTTTCCAAGTACACTGATTTCCAGGAGCCTTAGGCCCTCACCAGGTACCCTGGAGTACTAAACACACAGTAAACAGATCCAGGAACTCAGCATCAGGAGCAAGCAAGCCCTTTATTAATGGAATAATCAGTAAGAACATTACTAAACCAATATTTGCTTTGTGCCAACTCAGTAAAATTCATTTTACTGACAACCTTCCAATTGCTCTCCAAACTGTTCAAAGATGAACATTATTCCATTCACATTTTCTCCAAGCCATTTCAAGACTGTTTCTCAAACTGTCAAAATCAAACGGAGTTCGTTTAACAATAACCTACCTTATACAACAAACTTGATAAAAACCATACATAAATTAGACTTATACAACTCCATTTAATGAGCTGGAATTGACTGGATGGTGTTATCACCAGAGCTAGGGAAGTAAAAAATTCTTTATGATGTTAAGAATCTCACACATCCCACTATTAGCAATTATGAACTCCCATAAACTACATTTGTCTAAAGTAAGGTCCATAGTGCCAATGAATGGGCAAAGTAGCAACCACTCCTTGGTATCAAGAACAAGTACCACTGTCTTCTTTGTAATGAGACCAGAAGAAACAGATAGGACCCAGCCACCATTAATGAGAACTTTGATCAAAGAACTATAGCAGAATCCTGATCAAAATGGGGAAAATGCAAAACAGAACTTACAATTTCCAGACTCCTGACTTTCTAGAGCCATGGGGGAAGGATGAACCCCTGAAACTATTTCCCTCAGAAAATCTTTAAAACTTAATACAAAAACATCTCCTGAAGTTGTCTTAAAACAAAACAATAGTCTAACTCAACTAGTAAAAAATGAAGTTACAGAATGCAGCATAATCCACTGACTTTGAATAGTAATACCCAATTGGGTGAAACAAACTAAATTAATGTGAAATGGACCCTCTTACTTAAAATGACATGATAGATTGTATTTTAATATCCACACGCAAGAAAACAAATCAAGAGCATGTGGGTTTTCTTCCCCTCTTCAAAGTAGACTGCAAAAAAAGAAAGGAAAAAAAAAACAGTATTTCCCAAACAACTCCAACATAAACATAAATGATTTAAAAGCAGCTGTTGGTACATTTTTGTCTCTGGAAGGAACAAAGAAAGAACAGAATTTAATAGCATTAACATGAAAATCCTGGAAATTATGCAGAAAGACTCTTCTGGAGTTCTGCCAAAAAAGAGCATGCTGATTTTTCATGTACACAGATGATCACTAAGTGAGAATTAGAAGGAGCCCCAGTGTTATTAAAGATGAATACACTTCTTGAAATCTCCATTTTAAATTCTTAAAAATAACTGCCTAAACTCAGCCCTTCCAGCCCTGGGGTTTCCAGCATCACACCCCCGGGACGCCAGCCCTCTGACCCTGCCTGCTGGAGGGCCCCTCGGGGCCCTGCCCACACCTGCCTAATTAACCTCTCAGCTGTTCACAGCCAACCAGCCGCTGCTTTTCCTCTGCCTTCCGGTCTGTTCTGCACAGAGGCCTGGGTGGGTTTCCCACATAACAGAGTGCTCGCGTGGGCAGCATGAGTAACTGTACTACTCCTTCACTCGTTCAGCAAATATTACCGAACATCTACCACAGTAAAATCTGCAAAAGCCAGAAGCTGGGTTAGGCAGAATCCTGTCAGAGAAGGAATAGCAAGTATTTTCGACAAAAATGAGCAACAGAAAAGTGTCAGGACTGCACTGTATCTCTGGTGGAAAATCTGCAAGGCCTGGAAAAGCAAGGCAGTCCCAGCAAGTGCCAGCTCTCCTAGGTTTCACTGTTTGTTAAGAAACAAAACCCAATCCAGTGCCATCAAGTCGATTCTGACTCCCAGCAACATTACAGGACAGAGTAGGGCTGCTCCATAGTTTTCAAGGAGCAGCTAATGGATTTGAACTGCCAACTTTTTGGTCAGCAAACATAGCACTCAACCACTATGTCACAGGGTTTCCTGACTGTCTATGCCAGACCATATTCCCAGCACCGGGCTCAAAAGTACCAGCAATCACACAGACGGTGCGGGGCCAGGCAGCATTTTCTTCTGCTAAACAAAAGGCTGCTGTGAGCCAGGCCAACTCAACAGCACCAAGTAACAACCAGAAACTGGTCAAATCAATTCTGACTCACGGCAACCCTAGAGGACAGAGCAGAACTGCCCATAGAGTTTCCAAGGAATGGTTGGTAGATTCAAACTGCCAGCTGTTTGGTCAGCAGCTAAGCTCTTAACCACCTGTGACACCAGAGTTCCACAAGGAATCAGCCTTCTGGAACCTTCCAAAGCAACCCTTATTTAACTCTTACAATTCCATAAGATGAATAAAAGTGTTTTTACTTTTCACAGCAAATCAACTCTTTATAAAATCCAAGAGGTCGTCTTCTAACATTGGTGGCCTCTAATTTTAAATTATGAGGTACAGTGAGGTAGTTCCCAGGTACACAGATTTGCAGGAACCCTAGGCCCTCACCAGGTACCCTGGAGTACTACACACAGTGAACAAATCCAGGAACTCAGCATCAGGAACAAACAAGCCCTTTATTAATGGAATAATCAGTTAAGAACATGAGCTTGCTGGGCTTGGTGGGCTGGGGGTACTCCCCACCATCTGCAAACTACATCTGGGTTTACGATTTCTTTGATCTTATTGTTCTTTATCACTGTTTGCCAACATTCACAGGCACTTGTCCTCAACAGGCATTAGCAGGAAGATGTCTAAGAAATGCTGTTACTCTATAATCGTCAATTGTATAAATGCAAATTAAAGCTTCCAAAGAGATTGAAGGTGCACGAAATCATCTTCTGTGGTGCGTTATTAAATGTTCTTGATATAAACATGTACATGCTATTAATTTTCTTTTCACAAAAGGGAGAGGGTAAACTTAAGCTCAGAATCTCTAAAGAAACATATCAGACAACCAGAATTAACGAGATTTTGATAGCTATAATTTCTCTGTTCCTTAAAAATTGTGCTGAACAGCTAAGGAAGCTATCAGAGGCTAGCAGGTTGTATGGAGAGGACTTAGGAGCCAACTTGAAAGGACTCCCACAGGCCCGTGACAGGGCAGTTTGAGCATCAAACACAGAGCTTGAATTTATTTGCAACAGACTGAAATACAGCAAATAAGCTAAACCCCAAGAATTTATCTCAACACTTGAAAAAGAGACATCTGTTGCCCTGGGGATGTTAGGGAATCAACGTCATCTGAAAGTCAGGATCCATAGGGAGAGAATCAAGCAAATAGAACACAAACTTCTAAATACACAGTCCCCTCATCCTATGACTTCTCCAGGGCAGACAGAACAGGGTGCACGAACGCCACTGGGAACTGCAAGTGGCCATGGGAAGGGATGGCTGTGGTTTCTGCTAAGAAAACTGTTCCCACACTCACTCACACTACCTGGTGAGTCTATTCTCTACTGAGTTATGTGCTAAGTACTGCTCTGAATACTTAGCAGTATTCTCTCATTTAATCCTTACAGTTCTGACATGTATATAAGCATTTTTTAGCAGATCAACCCGTCGCTGGTAGGCAGATTCTGACTTATAGCGACGCTGTAGGACAGAGCAGAACTGCCCGACAGGGTTTTCAAGGAGTGGCTGGTGGATTGGAACTGATGACCTCCCGGTTACAAGCTGAGTCCTAACCACTGCACCACCAGGCCCCCTAGTAGAGCCGTGGGTTAAATATTGACTCGACCACTTAGTGGCTCCTGGCAGCTGTGTGACCTTAGCAAGTTACTTAAACTCTCAGGGCTTCCGTTCCTTCACCCATAAAATGGAGGTGATTATTTATCTAATGAATGTCTGCTTCCCCTTCTAGGTTGTCTGCTTGAAGAGGACAGGGGCCACTGCTGTATCTCCAGACCTCACAGGTGCTAGGACCTCATCCCGTTTATTGCATAAATGCTCTCAGTAGAAAACATGGAGCTGAACGACAGCTTTAGTTGAAACTCAGCCAGTATCTCTAGAGTTGCAAAGCTAAAAATTTCCTCATAATTCCTCAACCACCAAGGGTCATGTTTTCTTAAGAACTTCTGAGCTCTGGGAACCTGAAGCAGCCCCAGGACAATCCTGCCTCACTTCCCGGAGGTGGTTGATAAAGGAGCTGCCGAACTGGGCAGCTACAGTTTAGCCAGGGCAAGCTATCGGTCGGTGCCTTTGGGTTCTAGACACTTGCCCTTTTTAACCCAAAAAGTCGACCCCATCACAGTCCCTGATGTGTTCTGAGTTTCAGCACTGCATTACACAAGACATGCCCCACAGAGAGCACAGAGAAGAAGAAGAAAGAGCTTCCCCCCGGTACAACAAGGACTTGCCCGGGTGGAATGGTCCCTCTCAGTCTCCGCACATGACAGTGTGGGGAAGTAGCTGTCAGGCGCGGGGTGCATCCACAGACCTACGGGGGTTCTAAAACTTCTGCAGGTGACCTGTGAGGTCAAAACTATTTTCACAGTAATGCTATTGTTATTGGTAGGTGCCACTGAGTCAATTCAATTCACAGTGACCCCACAGGACAGAGCAGAACTGCCCCTCAGGGTTTCCTGGGCTGCAGTCTTTATGGAAGCAGACAGTCAGGTCTTTCTCACGTGGAGCTGCTGACGGGGTTCACACTTCCAATGTTTCAGTTAGCCCATCAAGCCACCAGGGCTCCTGTCGGAAAAAAAAAGGCATCGCCACCCAGTCAAGTCTGACTCAAGGCAGCCTTACCAGAGCAGAGCAACCTTGCAGGGATTCCCAGGAGCAGCTGGTCAGCAGCTGACCTCTGAACCACTGCCCATCAGTGCTCCTTTATAAGTCCAGTACCAGCAGGTGCTGCAGATACAGCAACAAGTGAACTTACAACAGCAAGCTAGTTCTGTGAAGCAAGTCTCCTCTGCCAAAGCTCACTCAGGTTTAGCTACAGACTGACTAAGCTGGCACCGTGTACCAGGCATATTAAAGAGTGTCAAGAATGTCACTGTTTTTTCCATCTTTCCCAGGAGAAGACCCCTGCCCTTGGCCCATCCCTCTGTCTCTGGTGGCCTCAGCCAGCTGCTGAGGCCACTGCTCCCTCCAATGCAGCTTTGTCCCTTTGCTTGTGTACTGTAGTAACAGGAGTCTCTGGTGTAGACTGCGCATGTCACCCCCTTGCTATTTCAAAAATTCCACCCAAGGGTCCTTGTTCTTGTTTGGGGGCTGGGGAGCTTTAGGTGTCCCCCATGCCAAGCATGAATGACAGCAATGGCAAATGGATGGCCACTCAGCAGCAGCTTCCTGACCCCCCACAGGGCAGTAGATTCACAGAGTTCTAACGCTTCATGACTGCACTCTTACAGAAACACCAACCCGGAAGTCACCAGCACAGGGAGGCAGGTTTGCACACATGTGCACATGAGCATGTACACACATACTAGGGAAAGTTCTATGGATTTTTCGTTTTCCAGAATTATAATTCCATAGCAAAGTACCCAGGCAACACTGACCAGTACGTAGAAACACAATTAGCACTGAACCAGGCTGCCTGGTAAGACAGAATGGCGAAGAATCTTTATTGGCTCTCTCTGCTGCTTTTTAATTTTCCTTTCCTAGTCATTCCACCTGAAAGAGTGCCTTCCGCCTCCTTCACTCCACCAGCAGCAACCCAGCAAACCTCGTGTTTAGCTTTCTTTGCCAAAGGCTAATTCTACTCAAAAGCTCATCCCCAGAATTAGAGGCTGTGTGCTCCTTGCTGGAAGCCATGTAATTTACTCTGAGGAGGTCTGAATCAATTGTCTTTGGGGTTTCCGTGACCATAGTCATCTTCTTCCATCCCAGTTGTCAGGTCATGTTTTCTACTTCATCTTATCTCTGCCACCTGCCCCCTGAGAGGCATGTTTGCTGATGTCTGAGAGACCTGGCCCAAACGTGCCAGTAAGGCCGGGGCTTCCAAGGAGAGACGACACTATCAGCTAGCAGGTTAGCACCTACAGGGGCAGGGGTCACAGGGTTAGGTGGGGACATGCAACCCAGTAATGCTCAAAGCAAGGGCAGCACCTGAGCAAGCAAACTGCCTCCAAAAGTGGCACTTGGCCCCAGGCCTGAGGCATCAGCTGATAGGCCTGCACCCGAAAGGAGCCAGCAGACCCAGACTTCCCATTGGGGGCAGCTGCTGATGAAGGCTCAAGTATTATGGGTGACTCAGCGCTGCATTAGTTCAAGAACTGGCTTCCCACAGCAGTCTTAACAGGAACTCTTATTAAATGCCACCTATTAGCATCAGAGGCAGCCCTGGCGGTGTAGCGATTAGGCCCTTGGCTAACTGCACAGTCAGCCATCTGAACCCCCCAGACCCGTCGCAGGAGAGTGCTGGCGATCCGCTCCCTGAAAGGTGACAGCCTCAGAAGCCCTCCGGGGCAGCTCTACTCTGGCATACAGGATTGTCGAGTTGGAACCAACTCAACAACACATAACAACAACATGAGCAAAGAGCCAAGGTCTCAGCTGCTGACGTGGCCCGTGGGTGACTATCTGTCCAAACACACACCAGTGGATCCTTCCCCCAGCTGCTCACAAACTGAAGCACGGCTGGGATAAAGTCCTTTTTCAGCTCAGCACCTAACAATGCGGTAGCTCCTGGATACTCTTTCCTACAAACTCATAGCTGTTGGTGTTGATGTGTTTTACCTTCCTGATACTGAAAAGCAACAAACTACATGTCTGTAAATATCTTCTGACAGTTTCATTCTCTTATTTCTGACCCTGTATCCATGATAGGAAAACCCAAAAGTTCTAGCTAATGCTTCTCATCTTTTTGTACTCTTGGCCCAAGACAGAACAGAAAGGCCTCATGCTGTTGTTGCTGCTGTTGTTAGGTGCCACTGAGTGGCTGCTGTCTCACAGAGACATCTGTACAACACACGGAAACCGTGCTGGGTCCTGTGCCATCCCCACTATCACTGTCACACTGGAGCCTGCTGTCGTAGCTACTGTGTCTGTCCGTCTCACCAAGGAGTCCCCTGAAGGCTGAGACAGGGCCCTTCTTCCGTCACTGCAATCAGATCATTGCTCCTTATCTTTAAAAAAAGGATGCTTTTTTTTTATAATCATTTCCAAATTCTAGCCCTATGCTGAAAATCCTTCAACTTTCTCTCTCAATGAGTAGCCACACTTTCTAAAAACTCATGCAAGTACATGATATAACATGTTCCCTTTTCTGCTTCACAAGCTCCTCCTGGAACTGAACACTAACAAACGGTGTTTCACTCACTTGCTTGTCATCTGACTCCCCCATGACAACACAAGCATCATGAAGGCAGGAAGTTTTGTCTGTTTTGTTCAATCATTGCTGTACCCACAGCATCTAAAACCGTGCCTAGCACAAAACAAACACTGGAAGGAGGGAGGAATGGAGGGAAGGAGGGAGACAAAGAGGAAGAGAAAAAAGGAGGGAGGAGGCCAGGGATCCTGGCCTACTTCACATTCTACAACTCAATTCTGCATTCTTCATTCATACCACAGAAACTTTGACGGCATCATGCCCAATCCCGACTCCAAGTCTAACCCCAAACTATCTCCAGGCCAATTCCAGAAACTTAAAATGCCATTTCCTATCCAAGCCAAGGACTAGCCCTTTGTTGAAATGTGGCTTTAAGTCCCATCAGGTTTCTCTTTTTAATACAGCTCATAGCTGTGCCGTTATCTCATCAGCACCGCAGCTGCCTCAGCTCAGACAGCCATGGCCCTGCCTGGGATCCACCGTAAATCAGCTAATTAACACATCTCAAACTTCGGCTCAATTCCCTGGACCTGGAAAGAGTTAGGCGTTTAAAACTGCAAATCAGACCACCTCCTAACTCCAGTACAGAGATCATCAATGGCTCCCCCTGCCCAGAGGTCAAATCCCAAGCCCCTTCCCCTGTTACCAGCAGTCCTCCTTGCCCATCTCTCCAAGTCCTAATGAATGACTGACAACTTCCCCACTTCAACCCACCTAGAAAAACAATTCCAAGTTTTAGCACACGCTGTTACCTCTGTATCAAACGTCCTTTTTCAATCTACCTGGAGAACTACTGCTGGATCTCTAGACCCACCCCAACTGTCTGCACCCCTCAGAAGCACTGCCTAGGCTTCCGATATGCTCTCTGAAACCATTTGTAACTGCACTTGCTGAGGTCAGGCACTCTCACACACCGTTCTTCACATCCTCAGGGCAGCGGTGTGGTCTAGACAGTGTGTTTCAGCAAGTGAGTGAATGCACAGAGACAATAAGATTCCATTCCCCCATCGCACCTTTTCAGGTAAATTAGCTTCCTTCCAGGAGAGCTGGTAGTACAATGGTCAAGCACTTGGCAGCTAAGTGAAAGGCTAGTGACTCAAGCCCACCAGCTGTTCCACAGGAGCAAGACCTGGAGATCTGCTTGGGTAAAGACAACAGCCTAGAAAACCTCGGGGGCAGTCCTATTCGGTCACGTGGGGTTGCTCTGAGTCAGAATGGACTCAATGGCAGAACAGCAGCTTCCTTTTATCCTGCTGGGCCAGTTCCAGCTTCCTTTGCTTATTCTACTGATGCTGACTTCCACAAAGTTCTCTACTGAGCACCTTTTGACCCCACTATCAGCAGAGAAGATAGGAGGTAAAAACTAACACTGCATAGAAAATAGCTGCCACCAGCCCAAAGACAAGAGGCTGAAATAAATCTCACCTACATAAGCTTAACCACAGGAATAAAAGGGTCTTCTAGTAACTAGTGTGTTATCTACTCAATTTATTCAGCTTCATACAACTTCAGAACAGCCAAACCGTGCAGCTTTAAAAGAGAAAGAAGTTTCGTAGATGTACTCTGTCACTAAGCCTGGACACAGAAGTTTTCAAAAAGAGCTGAATAAAGCCAAAATCGTGATCTTGGGGAAACAGTTAAAATAAGTCATCTCATATTAATAAAAAAAAAAAGAAAGAAGAAGAAAACCTTACCAGTCAACTAAAGCTCCTAACTTCTCATACAGCTGCAGCCCAGGACTAAAATTTTTTGTTAATAAATATACAATGTATACATGGTCAAAGAAATATTTAATTTACCAAATTTACACTCTTTGAGGTAAGAAATTAAAAAATTCATTCTAGCAATTTTTTTGACAGTGAGACACCTGACCTATGAACTGAAGATAGAATTACCCATAAGCTGACAAAAATGGGCATTTTCCAAGATTCAATGACTTGGTGATTTCTAAACATACTTAATGATTACACCTGTTTCTATTTTTGAAATTCAAATAACACACTGTACAAAGTCCAACTTACAAAACTGCTGCTGTCCTCCCTTGGCCCCACATACCTCATTTATTGTCATGCTCTGTGATCTGTCCCTGAGGCCAGGGCCCTCAACACTCAGGTCACAAACATGCCAAAATGCCACCAGAGGTTCCAGGCACACTCCTATTCCACCATTACCTTTCGCCTGGAGAGCAAGCACCACCTCCCTCGACTGAAAGACACCACTGGACAGCAGAATCAAGCCCACCACAGGGAGTACATTCAGGCCTGGTCAATACAGCACTTAATAGTTCCTGGGTCAATGGAGTCATCAGTGAAAGTATTTTTTCACGACAGCCATAAATTCTTCATCAACTAGAAAAATTAATACAAGAAAAAAATTCCAGGGAATGATGAGGTACTCTTGCCAGACAGTAAATAGATAAACAGCCCCGGGAACTCCGATCCCCAATGAGAGCAGGTAAGGGGCAGCTCAGCAGACAGGCCACCCCTGGAGGCCGACGGTGCGCGGGCACCCCAGCCCCAGCCCCGCTCCTGCCCAGCCCCGCTCCAGCACTCACCCGGCTGACTTCAACTATCACTTCTTCTCAAGACTCTTTTTCCCAGGGTTTCCCTTTTAGGGCTTTTAACTATGTCATTACGCAACGTGTGGGCACCGCAAAGTATGACCTGGCTTAACAGATTTAGCCTTGTAAAAATCAATGCTTCTTTTCTCTATATACTTCCAAAATAAACGTTTCCCTGAATCAGAAAGATTTCAATCAAATATGAGGACTGTTAAGTAAAAAAAAGAAGAGTCGGAACCACAGCAGGTTATTTAGATCCCTCTTCTTGGCCCTGCTTATTTACATGTCACCCCACACCTCCAAGCTTTCTGCCCCACATAAAAACAAGAAAAGTGACGTGAAGTCAGCAGCAGCCCAGTAAGAGCACCAAGCACAACAGGAAGGAGCTCAGTCCGGGGACAAAGTGCCAGAGACAAGTCTGAGGCTCTGGGGACAGAGGGTGTCTTACTGCACTCAGGTAGTCAACTCCATCTAAGGCTCCAAGGCCTGCAAGGCAGAGCTGACCTCTCCTCACCCCTTGTCTGACAATAAAGAATGTACAGACACTCTTTTTCGCATTTCTTCAAAAAGGCACAGGGAAGCATCCCAAGGGGACTCAAGAACAGGCAGAGGGACTGCAAAGGGCTTAGAAGATGGCAGTCAAGGGGTCTGACACCCTGACAGCCATGGGACGACCAGAATTCAGCGACACAACCACCCGATGCTAGTCACCACACTTGCAACTTATCCCTCCTTTGAGAGGTCTCCTCCAGGTCAGCCCGGCTCACAAGGTCACCTTCTGCAGCGTGCAGCGAGCTGGGGTACTGGACTCACCGGTGGCAAGTCACACTGACCCCGAGATGGCCCCCCTGTAAGGTATCAAGAGACAACAGGTGTGCCTGCAGAACCCGATGCTGGAAAGAGATGCGAGTTATTTTGTTCTTTTTCAACACCGACAGGACTGCAAAGGGAGGTGACAATGCCAAGAAACACACATACCTTTCAACTGGTCGGCCACCACGCTCTGGCCGACGCGCTCCAACACCTTGCCATCTTCCATTTCGTACCGGTCGTCTAAGTATCTCGCTGTGGCCTCGGATATGTGGACCTTGCCCGCCACTCCCAGCTGCTCCATGAGGTTGGCCAAGTTCACGTCGTTGGACCACACGTCGAACTTAAACCTCCGCATGCCCAAGATGCCGCACAAGACGGTCCCCGTGTGAACCCCCACGCGCATGTTCACCATCTCTTTCTTCTCCTGGCAGAACTGCTCGATGGCTTGGATCATGCCCAGGCCCATCTCGATGCAGCAGTAGGCGTGGTCGGCCCGGGGCTCGGGACACCCTGCCACGCAGTAGTAGCAGTCGCCCAGCGTGCTGATCTTCTCGCACTTTGTCTCCTCGCACAGGCGGTCGAAGCGACCAAAGAGGTCGTTAAGGAGCCCCACAAGGGCGTGGGCGGACTTGTTGGCACTCATCTTGGTGAAGCCCACGATGTCGGCGAAGAGGATGCTGACCTCCTCGATCTGCTGCATCTTGAAAGGACGGAAAGCGATCGGCGCCTTCTGTATGGAAGACTTCTTCTTCCTGTTCTTGGGGCTCGACGTGGCATGCCTCTTGACGGAATTCTCACTCTCGTCATCGCCCTGTCTCATCAGGTCGTCGGCGATGATCCTGGGCATTACAGAGTGAATCATCCTCTCTTTGAGGGCTTTTTCCACTTCCAGATCCTTCCCGTGCATAATGGACTGGCCCACCTTGAGGAAGGTGCTCCTGGACCTCACCTGGGACATGATGAACAGGTGGACGCCGACGGCGTGGACGCACAGGTGCAGCAGGGCCCTGCCCAGCAGCTCCCAGGGCAGGGCCCCGGCGGCCAGCGGCGGGAAGCAGCCCGCGTCTCCGAAGTGGTGGCCGAAGGTCTCGAAGAGGACCGAGTAGGCCACTCCCAGGGACAGGCTCAAATACAAGGGCAAGTGCATGACGGTGTAGAGCAGAAGCAGCGCCTCGATGCACATGGAGAAGCTCCCGACCTGGGACAAGCAGGCGGCGCGGGGACCGGCCGCGGCTGTGTGATTGGAGCTGTCGGCGCGTCCTGAGAGAGGCGTCCAAGCCTGGACCTGCACGGCCAGGGTGAGCGCGACCACCAGGAGGCTGAGCGCCAGCGCGGTGCCCACGTAGTGCCGGGCGTACAGCCTGGTGAAGGTGAAGAGGAAGAAGCCGGCGCACACCGCCAGGAAGCCGAGCGCGGGGCCCGCCAGCACGGCCAGCCGGGGCCGCATGTGCACCGCGAAGTAGACGCTCCAGAGCAGGCAGGCGAGGCCGAGGTAGAAGAGCGCGTAGCGGAAGCGGCGCCGCGTCTGCGGGAAGCAGCGCTCCCTGCACGCCTCCTCCAGGCTCACCGAGTCGAACTTGGGGTCCCACCAGCGGCCGGAGGCCCGCTCGAACAGCTGCGGCAGCTTCCTCCGCCGGCGCAGGCGGCCCCCGCCGCCCACCCTCCGGGGCCCGCCGCCGGAGTCCCCCGAGCTGCTGCAGCTGGACGAGATGCTGTACTTGCAGTGCTTCGGGTGGCTGCCGGACGACAGCTGCCTGGGGTTGATCTTGACCCGCACGCTGTTGCTGTCCCCGCTGGAGTCGCAGCTCACCTCGGTGCTGTGGTGATGCAGCAGCTGCTGGTGGGGCGGGGAAGCCATGTTGCCGAGCTCTCGGCACCTCCCGGGCCGGGTCCCTGGAACCTGTTAAGGAAACAAGGCGAGTTACACGCATCCTGCTGCCCCTCTGCCAGCCCCTGGAGGCCCGAGAGACGGACGACATCCCGGGGACCGGGCACCGCACGCTCCCCGAACTGCCGCCCAGGTCTCCACAGTGCCTGTGCGGCCCCTCCGTCAAGCCCGACGATGCCCGCGAGGACAAACCTCAATCCAGGGCTCGGGGCGAGCCGGGGCGGCGCTGGGGCCGTCCGCCGCGCCGCGGTGCCTCGGCAGCGGCGACTCCGCGGGAAGTTCAGACCTCGGGCGCCGGCCCGCGAGCCTCTCCGGCCGGGTCAGAACAGGCGTCCCGGCGGCGGCGGCGGCGGCGGCGGTGGCGGCGGCGAGCAGCGCCCCATGCTGCGCGGGCGGAGCGCGGCCTCCCCTGCGTCAGGGCGGCGGGCGGCGCGGGCCCGCTCGGCGTTCGCTCCGCGCCCAGCCGCCTCAAAGCGAGCGTGGAGGCTCGTGGCCCCGCTGCCGCGCCCGCCGCCCGGCTTGGCCCTCAGAGCAGCGGCGCCAGCGGCGGCGGCGGCGGCGGCGGCGGGCGGCGGGCGGCGGGCGGCGGGCGCGCGGGGCGGGGGCCGCGCCGGCCCGCGAGTTGGCGGACGGCGGCCGCGCGGCGGCCCCGTCGCTCAGCCCGTCTAGCGGGGCCTGCTCCCCTCAGCCGGCACCCGTGGGGATCTGGAGACGCGCCCGCCCGTCCGCCCGCCTGTCCGCCCGTCCGCCGCTGCCGCTGCCGCGGCTCCGCTCAGGGCAGGGAGAACGGCCGCGCGGCCCCTCAGCGGCGGACAAGCCGCAGAGCCGGCGCCGCGGACGCCGACCGGGGCGGCCTCTGGTGCTAGAGATGCCGCCGCGGCCGCGGCCGCCGCTGTCCCGCGCGCTGCCGCCGCTTCATGTCGGAAGAGCCGCCCCCTCCCCCGCCGCTGTCACTGACAGACTCGCGCCCGCCCGCGCAGCCCCTCGCCCCGCCGCAGCGCGCACGCGCGGCCCCGCGCACGCCGCCGCCGCCGCCGCCGCCGCCGCCGCCGCCGCCGGGCACGCGCACTGGCTGCGCGCCGCCCCGCCTGCGTGTGTGCGCGCCGGGCGGGGGCGGGGGCGGGGGCGCGCCCCGGACGTCCCGAGCGGGACTCTGTGCCGCCTGCTGGGCGGCGCCTGCTCGGACGGCTGGCGACTTTCTAGAAGCTCCTGGAAGATCCCCCTCCTCCTTTGACTGATCCCCCCCTACCCGAGACCCATGCTGGGAGGCTTGCTATTCAGACAGCAGCTGTGGCAAAGTTTGGAAAAACATGTTTGCCTTCTCCCAGGGCAAATCTTTTGTATCCATCTGTTTTCTACTTTGGGACGTGCTTAAAGGGAGGTTACCTCCTTCTCTGGAAGCAACGAAAATGTGCCCTCGGGCGGCCTTGATGGGGCGGTGGGCTGCGCTGGAAGGCAGGGTGCTGCCAACTACTGGCTCCGGCATCGCTCGGGACTTTTCGCCTGTCAACAACAGTTTTTCCTTTTCCTCAAATGAAACTTTTAAAGGAGTCTGCTTCCCACGAAAAAGATTCTGCGCTTGCCTCCTAAAAATAACCTAAAACAAACCAACCAGTTGCGGCATAGCTACCCTATAGGACAGAGAGCTATCCTGTAAGGTTTGCGAGACTGTAACCTTTACTGAGTAAGGAAACTCCCACATGCAGAGGGGCTAGTGGGTTAGAACAGCCAGCTCAAGCCATCGTGCAATCGAGTTATGTTCAACACCATATACACGGTGTAGATACAATTCCACACTCCCCAGTGCCTCCATCCTGGCCACTCTTTCCCATACAGACAGTTCTTCCTGACAGTCCTGGGAGTCTCCTGTCCCCTGCCCTCACCATCCAGGCTCAGCCCACAACCAGACCTTACTGTTGGGTCAAAAACTATCCATTTCCTGTCCAGTTGATTACAGCTCCAAGTGATCCTACAGGACAGAGTAGAATGGCCCCATAGCATTCCCAGGGCTGCAGTCTTTAGAGAAGCACACTGCCCCATCTTTCTCCAGGAGAGTAGCTAGTGGGTTCAAAATGACAAGCCTTCAGTTAGCAGCTGAACGTTTAGCCCCTGCACCTTCAGGGTGCCTGAACTCTGGCTGTGATGTTCTGCCTGGAGCCTGAAGCTACAACGTGGATCTAGTCATCAGGAAACAGGGGACAAACCACAATTGAGAAATACTCTACAAAGTAATTGGCCCCCAAAAACCAAACCTATCACTGTTGAGTCAATTTCAACTCATGACAACTGTGTAGGACAGAGTAGAACTGCTCCACAGAGTTTCCAAGGAGTGCCTGGTGGATTCAAACCGCCAGCATTGTGGTTAGCAGACGTAGCATGGAACCACCACACCACTGGGGTTTGGCCAGTTCTCATGAAAGCTGTCAAGGATGCAAAAGCAAACAAAGAATGAGGACCAGTCACAAACAGAAGGAGACATGAAGGTCCCCATGTAGATTAAGTGGTGCACTGGAAACCCTGGTGACCGTGTGGTTAACTGCTACATCTGCAAACCAAGAGATGGGCAGTTCAAATTCACCAGGTGCTCCTTGGAAACTCTATGAGACAGTGTGCCACTCTGTTCTCTAGGGTCACTAGGAGTTGGAATTGATTCAATGGCAATGGATTGGAGTTGGTTTCCTCTACTACTAACCTAAAGATGGGTGGTTGGGACCCACCATGAGGTGCTATGGAAGAAGGTCCAGCCATCTGCCCTCTGTATAAGTCACAACCAAGGGAAGCCTGGGAGCATGGTACTGCTGCGACCCCCGTGGGCTTGCTGTGAGTCAGAACTAATTCAACAGCAGTGAGTTTGTGTTTTATTTGTTTGGGTTTTTTTTTCCTTAAGGATACATGACAAAGGAATGTGGAATCCTGGAACAGAAAAGACATTAGGGGAAAAGCTATTGAAATTCCAATAAGCTCTCTGCATTTAGGTAAAAGTATTCTAAACAATGTTAATTTCCTGGTTTTGATAACTATACCATGATAGTGTAAGATGTTAACACTAGGGAAAGCTAGGTGAAGGATATACAAGAAATCTCTTATTATTTTTGCAGCTTTAAGCCTAGAATGACTTCAAAATAAAAAGTGAAAAAATAAAGAAATAAAAAAATAAACCTTACTGAGCATCAACTATGTGCCAGCCACTCTCAGGTGTCTCACTTTTACAGATGAAGAAACTGAGGTTCAGATAAGTAAACTGCCCGAGGTCAAAGGTAGGAAGTGAGATAATAAGAATAAACTAGCATTGCCTAGCATGTTGGAGGGGCTAGAATTTCTGGACACTTTCACTTGTGACTTATCTGGTTCTTACCACAAACCTCTGAGGTAGACACTGTTGTACCTCTTTTAGAGATGTGAAACTGGGCTCTCTGGAGAAGCAAAACCAGGGAAGGCTTAGAAAGAGAAATTTATCTCAAGGAAATGGCTCACACAATTGTAGAGGCTGGCAAGTCCCAAGTCCATGAGTCGGGCACCAGGATGGAGGCTTTTCTTGACTCACAGAGCAGCAAAGGCTAATGATCCCAAGACTGGTGGTTCCATGGCAGGCCATTGGTTCATGAGCTGCAGAGACCAATGAATCCCCAAATCAAAAGGCAATATGGCAGGCTGCTGGCTCAAGTGCCAAAAACTGGAAGTCAGATGCTGACAAGCAAGGGGCAGGATCCAGATCCGTCAAGCAAGCTTTGCCAGAATGTCCATATCTACAAACTGGATGCAGGCCACACCCCCAAGAAAACTGCTCTTACACCTGATGGGCTGATCACTTCATGGAGGATGACTATATCATCACCTAATTGCCAAACTACTGACAGTCATAGCCTGGGCAAGTTCACAAACAACTTTAACTGTCACGGCATTGAAGAGTGACATGCCCAAAGTCACAGAGAGGCCAAATGGCAGAGTTCATTTGGGAAACTGGATCTGAGTCCTGTAGCCACAAGGCTCTAAATGACCTTGGCACCACCCGCTGTAACCCTCTCAGTGGCCAACCTGTCCATCTTCACCTACCCAGCCCGTACTCCCCAACCCGGCTCAGCAGGGGACCCCTGTGGAGGCAGCACTCAGAAAATGTGCAGCCCCGACGCAGCAGTGTGCTCCTCTCCTTCTGCTTTCCTTAGGCAATCTGAAAAATCATCTTTCGCTTTTCTTCCTCTCCCCAAATCCTATCTGTCCACCCACCACCTATGGTGACTTTCAGATTTGGACATGAATTAGTTGTGTCTGATTTTTTTAAGCACAGATAACGATCCTGCCTACCTCCCTGTTTCTTTCTTGCTTGTGCTTCTGAAAGCAGTTCAGCTGCATTCCCCACTGTTGAAACTGCTACTGAAATCTGTAAATGGCCAGAACTTTCCTGATCTCCAGGTTTGGGTGTGAGTCATTCGCTAAAGCCACAGGGTGTGGAGATGCTGTGGCCGGCACTGTGTCAGTTCCTCGGGGCGCAATGACATGTGATCTCTGCTTTTCAGGGGCTTACAGTAGCCTGGGAGAGATGCCCTAGAAACAGGACAGATGAAGAAGATGAAATCAATTAGGCTTGGCAACAGATTGGACATGACAGAGTTCTGCAAAGGCAGTTCAGTCTGTTCTCCTAATGTCAAGGCCTGGAGAGTTCCTTCTCCTCTCCTCCAGGAAAGCAAGACGGACAATGCTCAAGGGACAGTACGGAAATCACTGGCCTTCTCCAACTATCCAGTCCAGGTTGCTGCCTCGTCTGCAGCGTTTTCTTTCCATCTGTGAATCACTAGAAGTTATATAACCCCTCCACATCTCCACCTTCCTTCCCACACGTGTTCACCGAATGCAAAGGACATGGGATCAAGCTGTCTAAAGTGACACAAGTGGGGGCTTCTGGGATAAGTAGTATATGGCTTGAGCTCTGCTCATTCCTATCACACTGGTACCTGAGATCTCAGTAGTGTCCACATGGGTTTCTGGTGGTTGAGTAGACAACAATCTTGGCATACCTCCCCTTGGAAGATGGGATTTCTTGCTCTCCTCTGGTCACGTGTCCAAAGATGAGGTTGCATGCTTTCAGTCCTGCTGTCACCTGTCAAGGGTAAGTTTATAGCAACCTGTGCCACATCTGTTTCACAACTGACTTCCTGGATCCTAGTAGCTAGTGACAAGTTTCATAAAGCTTCCTTTCCAGGAGGTAAAGAATGAAGTGTCCTGGTAAAGCAAAAGTAGACAGAGAGAAGATCCCAGAAATCCCTCAGGCACCGCCATGATCTGGGTATCTCCTGCCTAGCCATTATACCAGTATCTATACCCATTACCACTGAGGTAATCCCAACTCACGGTGACACCCTGTGTGGCAGAGTGGTCAGTGTTTTCAGTGGCTGACTTTTCAGAAATAGATCACTGGGCCTTGCTCCCGAGGCACCTCTGGACTCACTGAGTTCAGACCTTCAAACTTTCAGGTAACAGCCGAGAGCCTTAACCATTTGCCCTACTCAAGGCCTCCATCTAGCCATTATAGCCACTAAAACCCATTGCTGCCGGGTCAATTTTGACTCATAGTGACCCCAAAGGACAGAGTAGAACTGCCCCATAGGGTTTCCAAGGAGTGACTGGTGGATTTGAACTGCTGACCTTTTGGTTAGCAGACACGGCATTCTACTATTATACCATCTAGCCATTACATAGGCTCTAAAACCTACTCTGGCCAGCAAATTGTCCCATTAATATTTGTTGAATGACTGTATAAGGGAACTAAAAGAGCTCAGATGCACAGGAAGTTATAACAAGCAGAGTAACACTTTCTATGATGCTGATGCGCTTATAGTTCCATCCACCTATACCTGTGGTCAAGGCTCCAGTTTGAACCTCACATGGGTACATTTAGAACAAGGTGGGCAGGTGTATAGCCTAATGGGGGCAGGAAGGGTGAACTTCTCCAGGGATCCCTTTAGGAAGTAAGCAGTTGTTGGTGGATTGACCCAGCAGCAAAGCTTAGCCAAGAGGGGAAGTGTTAGGAACTCAAACTCGCAGCGGGGGTTCAAACCTGAATGAACCAGTTGGAAGCTCTGATTTCCATCCTGGCATTGAGTGCTTGTAGATGTTGGTGTGTCTACAGTGACACATCGGAATCTCCTTGTGAAGCCTGTCTTTGTCGCCGTGGAGGAGTTCCGTGTGCAGTTATGGGATGTGCGTCTAGGCACATACCCAAAAAAACTTCTGCCATGAAGTTGATTCCAATTCGTAATGACTGTATAGGATGGAGTAGAACTGACCTAATTGGGTTTCCAAGGAGTAGGTTCAAACTGCCAACCGTTCTTTTGGTTTGTTTAACCACTATACTACCAGGGCTCCAGATTCTGGTATCAAATTGTCTCGAACATCTTAAAAAGTTTCTGAGTACAAGGCCAAAACTAATTGTACAATTTTTTCAAACAAAGAAAAACTCCAGGAGAAAGCATCACCCACAATAAGCGGTATATACAAAACCAGACAATTAAGTTTGCGAACTCATCCTAGAAAAAATGAGCTACATACCTCATCGCTGAATATCACTACAGTCACCTTTGAAGTACTCCCCTTGGGAAGCTGTGCACTGATGCCAGCACCTAGTCCACCCTTCAAAGAAATTTTCGAACTCTTTTTCTAGAAAGGCCGTCAGCTGTCATCATATTACCCTTGATGTCCTTAATGTCATCCAGATGTCTTCCTTCCAATATCTCCTTTATCTTTGGGTAAAGGAAAAAGTCATTGGGGGCCCAGATCAGGTGAGTAGGGAGAGTGTTGCAATACAGTTATTTGTTTACTGGCTAAAAACTCCCTCATACACAACTATATGATGAAGTTTGCGAACTTGCCACTGTGCCACTGTGTACACTGGCCGTTCCAGAAAGAGTTTCAAAAGTGCTTCGAAGGGTAGAGTAGGTGTTGGTGTTGGTGCATAGCTTCCCAAGAGGAGTACTTTGAAGGTGACCGCAGTGATGTTCAGCAATGAGGTCTGTAGCACTTAGAACAATTAAATTCACAGACTTCATTGTCAGACCTCATATGTCATGTAGGTATACACTGTAAAACCTAGGAAAACCAGAATCCGTAGAAGGCAGAGGAAACTATCAGCGAAGGAAAACTCAAATATTTGCCACCAATTGGGAGCAATAGAGAAGTGGTAAGACTGCATCCTGTCTGATGTGGAAAGCTTGTAGGAGCCGGAAAAAGACGATAGGCCCATGGAATTCTGGCTCTCACAGGTTAATATAGTAACAAATTAATATATAATTAATATACAGTATATACTCTGTATAATATTTAGAGTATATACTTGGCTTGAAGATCATTGAAGAAACAATGATCAGTATATAGTACATGTTAGTATATAGTATATATTAGTATATACTATATAGTATATTAGTATATACTATATACTAGTATGTATTAGTATATACTATATCCAATATATAGTTAATCTAGTAACAAAGTAATATATAAGAAGGTCTACTGGTGTCAGTAACTAGAGGTCTGGTGCCACAGTGGTTAAGATCTCAGCTACTGACCAAAAGATCAGCAGTTTGAATTCACTAACTGCTCCTTAGAAACCTTATGGGGCAGTCTTACTGTGTCCTACAGGGTTGCTACAGTGCCATGGTGCTTAAGTGCTACAGCTGCTAACCAAAAGGTCAGCAGTTCAAACCTGCCAGGTGCTTCTTGGGAGCTCTGTGGGCAGTTCTCCTCTGTCCCAAAGGGTCACTGTGAGTTGGATCAGCTCAGTGTCAACGTGTTCAGTTTGGATTTGTCTGCCTAGTGACACAACGGCTAAGCACGTGGCTGTTTACCAAGGAGTTAGGGGTTCAAACCCACTGGCAGAAAGACCTGGCAATCTGTTTCTGTAAAGATTACAGGCAAGAAAATCCTACTGGGCAGGTCTACCTGGTCACGTGGAGTTGCTATGATTGGGAATCTACTTGTCGGTACCCATCAGATTGTTGACTCCACGTTGTATACAACCAGCGAGCACAGTTCTTTCTGGGTCTTTGCTGTTCTCATGTGTGTAGTGTGTTCCACTGATCTCTGACAAACTCTTTGCACAAGAGAAAAACCCACCATCATAACTCCTGGCAAGGACTGTTGGAATGAGGCAAGTCTTTTTTTATCACTGTGCTTTAAGGGAAAATTTACAGTCCAAATCAATTTGCCGTATGAAACCCTGCACTCACACCACTATGCAACTCGATCTGCTCCCCTCTCCACCTCGGTGACAGCACACTCCTCCTTTCCACCCTGTGTTTCTTTGCACCCATTCAACCACCTCCTGTCCCACTCCGTCAACTCATGTCATCTCTAGACAAGAGCTGCTCAGACAGCCTCAGGTACATATTCAAGCCGAGAAACATACTCCTCACCGGCATTACTCTATGAGATGAATCTTTCTTATATTGAGTGAGCAGCCTGGTCCTATATAATGTTCCAAAGAGTGTTCTTGCTTAACTGCCGACTCTTGTAGCACATTTAAGTCTAAGGAGCCCCTGGGGTACACTTGTAAGGTGCTGGGCTGCTAACCAAAGGTTAGTGGTTAGAACCCACCAGCTTGTCCTTGGGAAGAAGACATGGCAGTCTGCTTCTGTACAGACCACGCCCTTGGATTGGAGAGTAGCATCTGGGGTCTTAAAAGCTAGCAAGGTGGCCCCTGAGGTACACTAAATGGTCTCAACTTATCCGGAACAGATGATTACCACCAACAAAGACACAAGGGAAAAAGGACCCAGGAGACAGAAGGACCCATGTGAATGGGTGACTGTATTAACATGTGACTAGAAGAACCAGATGGGGCCCAGCCACCACCAAAGACAGCCATGATGGGGCACTCAATGTTGAGACCCAGTGGCAACATGACAAAAAGAGGAGTGCACCTCAAGAACTCCACTGAAAGACTGCAATTGATGGTCTGGTGGCCTGGAGGTTCCCCTGGGAGCAGGGCCTCTAGACATGCTGCTGCCCCTGACCAGAAAACATTACTGAGGTCAACTCTTTGGACAGGAATGGACTGGACTTGGGAACACAGTGTGATGATATGGTGTGTGTACTTTACGGTTCTATGCATCTATAGGATGCTGTCCTTCTGGCCTCTTACTAGAAGGGAGAGGAGAAAGTGGAGAAGAGAGGACAGGAGTTTGTTAAGAGGACACGAAATATGTAGAATGAAAGGAGGCGTGTGCTGTCACTGGACAAGGAGAGCAGAGGAGCTGCAGATATGCGGGCATGAAAATTTAATTTGCATTGTATATTTTCACTTAATCACAACTAAAAAAAAAGATTACAGCCTTGGAATCCCTATGGAATGAATTAGCAAGCATCCTTGCTGTGAATTTGGTACAGGGACCTTGTGTTTATGGGCGTGGCTTCGGCATTCAACATCTGCCTGAGGGATGAGCTCGCTTTTCCCAGCAGGGCGTGGGTTGCAGGGCGACAGGGAGCAGGAACAGGAGGCAGGAACTGGATCCCTTCCCAACGCCTCCTGAGTCAGCGTTCGTTAGGGTGGCTTTGCTATTTGGTGTGAAGTACATTCCCAGAACATCTGCCGCACCCACGTGGACGTAAGAGTACAATCATATCTACACCCCAAAGGCCCATGATGTGGGGGTTTACCTGGCAATTTCTGCAAGAACACCGTTTGTGGCCTTGCCCTAGTGACCCCAGCCACCCATCTGCTCATACGGAGGAACTGAGACTCTGCAATTGTCTCAAGTTCAAGCTTCATTCTGTTTATCGAAGAAAGATCCCAGGTTTCCTGGCCTTGACTGGAAAGAGAATTCATCCCACATTACACCATCACTCCCCCAAGCACGCCCTGAGTCCCTTCTGGCGCAGTCCTTGGGAACCGTGGAAGCAGGGGTGCGGGTCTCCTGGTTCCCACCAGACACAGAGAATCCCTTTCCCCCCCCCAAGGAGCACAGTAGACATTTCTGCTGAGTCCCCAGAAAGGCTGACTCAGGCTTAGAAGGTCTGGAAGCTTTTTCTAGTCAACTTAATGCTCTTTAGGCTTTAATTTCCTGGCCTACCCACCCACCCAGTTAAGACTGGATCTCAACCAGTCTTGAACCACAACTGTCGCCTGAGGTTACCTTTCAGCTAAGTAACAATGTCTCACGAAATAAAGGAATATAACCCATGAGTGCCATTCTCCTTTAAGAAATCACCTGTACGAGATCATAGGGTCCACAATTACCCAAAGCAAAGCACAGAAGGTAAGGGGACAGGGAAACTGGAGTACTGGAGACAAAACATCCAGTAGGAATGAATGAGAAGGATGACACATTGTGAAATATGTCACCAGTATTGTTGAATAATGTGTGCACAAATTGCTAAATGGGAACCAAATTCGCTGTGTAAACTCTCCCCCAAAGCACAGGACAAGATCTCTACTTTCAGGCTGTGCTGCCAACACTTCAGTGACTACCCAAATAGTTCTATGTCATATGCTTGGAAACAAGATCCACGTCCTAACATAAAAGAATTCCTGTGGAGAGCGTGCTTCTCAGCTCAGGCAGATAAATGAGACCAACAGGGCGGCTCCTGTCCAGAGGCAGGATGAGAAGGCAGGAAGGGACAGGAGGTGGCTGCATGGGCACAGGAAACCCGGGGTACAGAGGGGGCGTGTGCTGTCACATTGTAGGGATTGCAACTAGTGACACATAACAACATGTATATAAACGTTGGTGGGAGAAATTAACTTGAGCTGTGAACTTTCACCTAAAGCACAATTTGAAGAAAAAATTCTAGGTGCTAGGAAAGACTTCAGGGTCCCTAAAGAGCAATTCCCAGCCACCCTTGCCCCAGAAATTCAGGTAGCCTGACCCAATTTAATTAAACAAATACTTACTGTGCACCTGCCATGTACAAAGGGAGACACAATGCTGCTGAATGCTAAAGCAAAAAAAAGCAGCCGCCTTCAAGCCTGACTCACAGTGACCCTACAGGACAGAGAAGAATTACCGCATAAACTTCCAAGGAGCGCCTGGTGGGTGTGAACCGCTGGCCTTCTGGTTAGCAGCCAGAGCACTTAACCACTGCGCCACCAGGGCCTCCACTGAATACTGACGCTAAATACAGAAAGAGCCTGTTGTCCTAGTGTGCGCAGAGCTGTCCCCGGCTCAACAGGGAGCAGCCAACGGTAAACGCTGTAGAGGAAACACATCCAGGTAGGCGCAAAGACAGGAGAGGGTCACTCAGAGAAGAGGGGGAAAGACAGCTTTGACGGAGGTGGGATGAGAAGGGCATTTGGGACGAAGGGCTAGGACCCCGCCTGCGGGGCTAAGAGGAAAGGTGATCCAGGCAGAGGGGCCTTGAAAGAAAGACACAAAGCCTGGGGAGCAGGGCGGGTGGCAGGAACAGTGGGCTGGGATGCCTCGGGCCGATAAGTACCCAGCACAGACGCGCAATGCCAGATAAGCTGGAGGGCCAGACCCAAAGGCCAAGGCCAAAGGAATTCAAATCCTGCCCCACTGCAGGAGAAAAACTATTTTAAATTTTCCACTTCCTCCACCCAGTCATTTCTCGGGTTCTCCACACCCCCACCTCTACCCTGTATAACTGCCCTTTTATATCTCTTTTGCCAAGAATATTTAGGGACAAGATGAACAAGCTCTTGGAACGGGAACCCCTGGAGGAACTTGCCCATGAACGGCTGCTGTGACACTTTCGTCCCTCTTAAGACAGAGAATCTGATCTATGTCTCTGTTTCCTCAAGTCTGCTCCTGACCACTGTTGTGGCTGGGTGCCTTCCAGTCCATTTCAACTCACAGTGACAGAGCAGAACTACCCCACAGGGTTTTCTTGGCTGCACTCTTTATGGGAACAGATTGCCAGGTTATTTTCTCCAGAGGAAAGGCTGGGTGGATTTGAACCACCAGCACTTGAGGAAGCAGCCCAGCATTTAACCACGAGGACACCAAGGCTGTCATGAACCATCTAGCCATTTGGAAGGTGGTGTCGGCGTCTCTCTCCTCAGGCTCTGAATATCCAGAAGCAGACAGCAAGGCGTACGTATTCGGCTGGGGGAAGATCTCCATCAGAGCTCAGAGGTCGGCGTTTGTCTCAGGCCTGCAGGGCCAGCGGCTGGTGTGAGGCAGGCTCGGCACTGGTTGACCCGCTTTAGTGGACACTGTCTCTCTTTCTCCCTGCACCTGCTACAAGAACGTAGTTGGTGACCGTGGCAGGACACAAAGGAGGCCCCAGGAGCAGAGGTGTGAGATGTGGCAGGTAGGGGCTGCCTGAGTCCAGGCACCGAGGAGCCGTTTCTATCACCAGCACCGAGAGATCATCCTGCAGTTGAAGACTAACTGCCGTGGAGCCCCTGTTTTCCTTAAACAGGCCCCGGTACCTGCAGTAGGGACCCAGCAGCCAGTCTGTGCAACGCCAGATGCAGAAGATAATGCTCGCGGTTTAATTCTGGTGGGCAGGAGCCAAAGTTCCTTAATAACCACCCTTCACACTCGGGAACATTAACAGCTTGAAAACCACATTTTTTTTCCCCCTCATCCATCTCCAGTAACACAAAGGCACATTCAAAGATCAAACCCATTGTAGTCGAGTCAATTCTGACTCCTAGCAACCTCTGTAGAACTGCCCCGCAGGTGCGGGGTTTCCTGCACAGGGTTTCCGAGGAGCACCTGGTGGATTTGAACTGCTGACCTTTGGATTAGCAGCCGTAGCTCTTAACCAGTGCGACACCTGGGTTTCCATCATTCCAAGACCCTAGGGTATACACGGGTCAAGACTCAGATAATGGCCACGTAAAGCGTAAGGTGAACACCTGTGTTGGCAAGACACCTGGTGGGTGGGAGGGGCTTGCATGCATCTCAGCTCTCCTCTGACTCCGGCAACAGCCCCGCGCAAGGAGCAGGGCCGATTAGCGCCATGGACAGGTGCGCACTGAGCCGCAGAGGCTGCAGACACTCTCCTGAAGGTCAAGGGCGAGTCCGTGGCAGAGACGGACTAGAATCTCGGGTTTCCTCCTCTCTACCCCGATTGTCATAACTACCATTGGGTCACAAAGGGTAAGCACTTGGCAAATCCACATTATGTCTCCACAGGAGAAAAGACCTGGCGATCTGCTCGCGGGAAGACCACAGCCATGAACACCTGTGGAGCGGTTCTTCCCTCTGCTGCAAGGGTCGCTGAGTCAGCACTGACTCGAGGGCACTTAACAACAACAACAACAGTGCGTGTACAGGGTGCCTGCTGTTTTATTATTAGCTCATCTGATCTTCGATCATCTTTAAAGGAAACCAAGGTTTAGCCAACACAGACTAGAGGAAGGATTTGAACTCAGCGCGTCCCTGGCTGGCCTTCTAACTCAGCCACACTCAGGGTACTTCTGTTCCCTCCAATTCAGTTCCGATCATTTTTTTAAAGTTGAGGCAAAATTCACGCAACGTGAAATTAACCATCAACCGTTTTAAAGTGTACAAATCAGTGGCATTTAGTGCATTCGTTTTGGCTTGGCATGGTGTGGTGCAGACCTGACCTCTGTCTGGTTCCTCACATTTTCATCACCCCAAAAGGAAATCCCCAGCTCCCTCCTCCCATCTGCTGGCAACCACGAATCCTTTCTGTCTCTGTGGAGTTGCCAGTTCTGCACATTTCATATAAATAGAATCACATAATGTGTGGCTTTTTGTTTCTGGCTTCTTTCCTTTAGCACTATTTTTAAGGTTCCTTGAGGTGGTAGCGTGTATCAGAACTTTATTGTTTTTCATGGCTGAATCATACTTTACTGTGGGTTTGTACCACACTTTGTTTATCCACCCTTACGCAGAGAAATGCTGGGGTTCTTTCAATCTTCTGGCCACTGTGAATAGCGCTGCTATGAACACTCCTGTAAAAAGTATTTGTGTTCCTGTTTTCCAGTTTTGGAGCACATACCTAGGAGAACATACTAAAGTTGTCAACCACTTTGTTTTTCTTCGATACACAATCAACACCCACGGAAGCCGTAGTCAAGAAATCCAGTGATGTACTGCACTGGGTAAATCTGCTGCAAAAGACCACCTTAAAATGTTAAAAATCAAAGGTGTCACTCTGAGGACTAAGGTGCACCTGACCCAAACCGTGGCGTTTTCAGTCACTTCCCATGTGTGTGAAAGGTGGACAATGAATGAGGGAGACCACAGAATTGATGCATTTGAATTACGGTGTTGGTGAAGAATACTGACCATCTCACGGACTGCCAGAAGACCAAACAAGCATATGTTGGGAGAAGTACAGCCAGAATTTTGCTTAAGTGAGGATGGGGTGAGTTTGTCTTGTGTACCTTGGACGTGTTATCAAGAAGAACCAGTTCCGGAGAAGGATGTCTTGCTCAGTCGAGGGTCAGCAAAACAGAAGGCCCTGGATGAGACAGACGGACACAGAGGGTACAGCAGTGGGCTCAGATGTAACAACAGCCATGAGAGTGGCACAGACCAGGACGGGTGTCCTTCTGTCCTATACAACATCACTGTCAGTACCAACGGCACCAGACAACCTCGGAGTGAAATGGTTGGGTCATCTGCTAATTCCATGTGTAACTTTTCAGCAACCAACACACTGCTGCACGGTTCCACTGACTGTCACTGGGTAGCCGGGACAGGCAAGGCTCAACGCAGCCAGGCAGCAGGCTAGCTCTGATCAGTTTCCCCAGAGAAGGGCAGAGCAGGGCAGCACAGCTCTTGCATCCTGGGCCCCAGACCCATGACTAGGGAAGACAGGTCAGCCTAGAGAGCTGCCGCATTCCTCATGGGGGAACAGAGGCAGCAGTGGTCACTGCTGGGGTCAGAACCCAGGACAGGCCAGGCTTCAGGCTGGGAGGCAGGAGGAAAGTGGCCTCAACCCCGAGACCAGGCGGGGCACTCAGTTTGAGAACTGAGAGACAGAACCAGTGTGCTGGTTCCTGGGGAAGTAGTGAGGGTGCAAAGGGCTTCAGGGCAGAACTCGGAGGGCCGGGGGTGGGTGTGGGGCCGGTGCAGAGAGCCGAGCCTGATGTGCCCAGGGCAGCAAAGCAGGGCAGTTCTGAAGTTGCCTTACTGGGCCACTGAAGTAACCTTAGAAGGCAGAAGCTATACTGAGGCAAGAGGCCACACTGTCCTGTTGGGACTCATCGCACGTGACTCCTCCCAACCCTTAGCAGTTTGCCCTGGTGGTGCAGCTGTTAAGCACTCAGCTGCTAAACAAAAGGAGGCCAGCTCAACCCCATTAGCTGCTCCGTGGGAGAAAAGACCCAGTGATCTGTTCCCATAAGAATGGGACCCAGATGTTATCCCATAAAGACGACAGCCTTGGAAACCTTATGGGGCAGGTCTACTCTGTCACCAGAGTCACTATGAGTTGGAATCAACTGGACAGTAGTGGGTTTGGTTTGAGGTTTTGAGTTCTCACCGGCTGGGGGTGGAGGGCCTTAAGAGTCTGCCTGCAGGAGGTAGTAGAGTCCCACCGGTGCCCAGCTAGGGAGAGGGGCCAGTTCGGAGCATGCTGGCTGCCAGGTCAGGGCCTGGTGAGGAGAGGGCAATCAGTGCCATTCCCTTCCCGGCTCCCTCAGGGTGAGGGTGTTCAGCACAGTTAATGCCCTCATGCAATTCTGGGTTTCACTCAACAGACCCATAGGCTGTTCCCAGCCAATGGGGAAGGGCAACAAGACACAAGCACAGGGGGAAAGGCCTAAAGGACATGCAGGTTACAATCAGTGAGAGGGCCCCTGGGGGATTCTAAAACAGGTAGCAGTGCTAGGTGGGGTTACAGTGGGATGCTCTGCGGGGGAACTTCCTGGCTCCTAATCCCAGCTCCAAGGCTTGCTGTACAACCCTGGGCTAGTTACTCAACCTCTCTCAACCTGAGCTCTCACATTCACAAAGTGAGGATCCTAAGAGAGCCTCCTAGAACCACGTGGACCACACCCAATGTGACCCCGAGACCAGAAGAAGTAGATGGTGCTCGGCTGTCACTGCCAAGGGCTCTGACTGGGATCACAACAGAGGGTCCTGGACAGAGCAGGAGAAAACTGTACAACAATAAGTCAAATTCACACACACACACACACACACACAGAAAAAACAGACTTCCTGGTCCAACAGAGACCAGGGGAACCCCTAAAACTATAACCCTAATGTCACGTTTGGCACCCCAGTGACCAACACTGGGAAAAGCCCATACCCAAGGGAGACAGGAAAGGGGATGAGAAAAAACTCACTCACATCACACAAGATAAAGTGGAGGTCAGGTGGGACCAAGGTCTCTGATGGAGAGCTATGGCCTCTGTTCCTCAATAGGAAACTTTATTTATAGGGTTACAATCAGGAGGAGGTTGGCAGGGCAGTCTATTTTGCCAAAAATGGTTACAATGGTATCGGGATATCTCATGATTGGCTGATCCATATGCAGAACTATCATCAAGGCACGAGGTACGGAAACAGGCAAAGGTCAGGCTTTCTCAGAGGCTCCATCATACTCGAGAAAGGCCTAAACATTTGTGTGAAAGCATCGGCAAGTTGTGAGATACGAGGAAGGAGAGAGACAGCCAAAGGTCAGGCCTTCCCAGAGCTTCTGCCATGCCCAAGAAAAGCCTAATCCTACATCAGTAAGACAATAGGTGGGACAGCACATTCCTAGCAGCCCACAGCATCTTCCCCTTTTTATTTTTCTAAAGGGCAGTATCAACAAGGTGATAAGCGGAAGGAGAAAGAGGCAGATGAAAACAAGTTTTCAGTGTGGCCAGAGCAACTGCTGTTTGTCATGTCTCTGATTGTCACTTGGATCCCATGCTAAGCTGGATGTGGGACACAAAGCAGTCACGCGGCAGGAGACTTTCTTCAGGAGACCTCAGGGGGTGAAGGCCTGAGTCCTACCAGAAGATTCTTCCAGAATATCCTCTCTGTGACTGTGCCTGTCTTAGGTTGTTCCTTTCTTGAGGAAACTTACCTGTCTCTGGCTAACCAGTCATTCTTCCTGATGATGGCACCTCTACAGCTGTGCCTGTCTTAGGTTGTTCCTCCTTTGAGGAGTCTTACCCATCTTTGGCTAACCAGATATCCTCTGGGGCCAAACAGGGTGACGTGAGGTGGTGAGTAGAAGTTTTATGTCTCCTTTGTGGCCTATGCCCCCATGGCTTCCACGCCCAGCAGCTGCTGTGGAATCTGTCCGCCTGCTAGTAGGGCCCTGGCTGCTGTCACAGGTCTTGGGGAGACCAGATGTGTTTTCTAAGATTGCCCAGCATACAGCATTGGGCAAAAAATCAAGTACATGGCATCAGCCCCTGGGAGGCCTCAACCTCAACATGGCCAGGAAAATACAAGGCAAACTCACATATGGGACATATACAAAACACCCACTTGGTAATAGCAGGCAAAAGAGATGCCATCATTTAGGAACAGAATAGGAAGATTCTACAAGTAAGAAGGAAAAAGGAAGGCCACAGAATCAGACCAACAGGTAGGTGGACAAGAACAGAAGCACCCTGAGGGCATAGCCTGGGATGCAGGCATCTCTTCCTCTTATAGTCAGCTTGGTTTTATGATGTGCCAGGTCCAACTCCATCAGTGGTTGCTGGAAGATTCAGCATCCGACTGGAAAGGCACAAAGCAATAAAAGATTAGACTCATCACAACAATAGCAATCACTGAGTGTCTGGCTATATTGAAAAAATTAAATCCATTGAGTAAATCCAAAACTGCTTTTGCTGTCTGTTCAGGTGTGAGGCTTTTTACCTCAGCATGCTGAATATCCAGGACTTGTTGGTGTGATTTTTTAAGATATTGGCATGCTGAAAAATGCCCATTACGTGGGCAGCCACGTGACCCCATGGCCACTCACTCTGACTGTAAGGCAGAGCAGTGACACAAATGTGTTTCAACTCTGCATGACGATGTAACCCCATATGGTATTGTATGGCCTTCACTTGAGTCCTGATTTCAAGGACCATAGCCTCCAAAATATCCAATTGTGTTTGAAGTTTATTATCAGTGACATCTTGGGTCTCTAAAGCATAGAAGTGTTTTTTGCAAGCTGACTAACAAAATGCGTAGTTTGTACATTCTGAGCCAAACTAAGGAGGCAGTTATGACAGAGGCTAACAAAGTGACTAATGACACCATACCCAAAATAATCAATCCAATTGCACGGCGAGGCCAATCTAACTGATTTTTTATTTCTTTGAGAACTTGTAGACCACGATCCTCACACCAGGGCCCGGAAAGATTAGTGGGGACCCTAAGGAAAGACGGTCTATACAGTACGAGAACAGAAGCATTATTCTCCCAATTAACTTCAGTAACACAATTTGTAAGATTACAATTGCTACAGGTAGGGTTGAAGTTCCCATCAGTGTTGTTATTAATACGTATATCTCCACCAATAAAAACATAAGGATTCTGTACACACGCGGTGCACCAGAATGGGCTCTATCCAACCCCACCAACATCCTTTACACTGGCACTGGATGTATTTACAGTTCCCAAACAGGCAGCCAATTGCCACAGATGTGTTGCTAGTGTTGCCACTGACACAGAGTGAAAGAGATTGGAAGAAGCCAGTGTAATTAACGGATATGTGAGAGTAACCCCGAAATCACACTGAGGCAGCAGAAGTCGTGTTGACTCATGGGGTGCAACACTCAAGCCAGGACACAAAACTTGGCTAGCGTATAGTGGTATTTCGGTTATGGCATGGTTGAGAGAGACAAGAATCATTAAGTGCCTGCTGGCCTTCCAAATGAAAGGTTTTATAAATGATAATCCCATCCCTGTTCTTGGAGCCACTGGTCACAATAGTTGACTTTTCTACTTCTCACAATGGCATATACAGGGAGCTGGGTCCTAGGCACAGAGGCAATGCCATAGCCTTCCTGTATAATTAAATGAGCTGCTATGTACTGGCATTATGTGTTTATTGGGGTGGCCCTCTAAAAGCTGGGAAAGAGTGGCAAACAGAGGCATTGTGGCTGGTATTTCCCAGGGCACTACATGAGTCAAAGGTGGACCAGGGAGGAAGGTCCAGTGGAGTTTCCCCTGCTCCACACTCATCTGGACTGTGAGGAGTGCAAGCATTGCCACAAAAACCAGATCAGGGTTTCTGGAATCACCCTCTAAATCTCTGACCATGTTTTGGGTTTGTATACTGAATTTTTTAACCTGTCCCCAAGCTGAGGGAGAAGCTTGGCAAGTCGGAGCAGTACGTCCTCGAGGGCTTGTCATACCAGGCCGCTTCAGGCATCCTTCGCCATATCCAGCGTCAGTAGCTGTAATCTGGTCACTGTTTCCTTGGGGTGTTCCATCTGGGTCGGCAACCGCACCCAGCAGTCCATCACACTCTCCCACAAATCTTGCAGGAAGAATCCGTACGGGTCTTGTTTCTTCTGGGGAGACACAAACAAAACCCCGTCCCCCCAGCCACTAGGCTAGAATCACTCCACTGTCCTGAGGAGGGGTCTTTCCAACGTACCCATCTCTGCTTGTCCTGAGATGGGAATGAGGGGCAATAAAGCCTCTCAGCTACTGTGATGCCATCTTAATATTTAAAAAAGACAAATTTAAGTATAGAGGGCCAAATTAATAATTGTGGATGGTGTAGTTTTGTATGGTGCAGGGAGTACTCCCCCTTTTTGTTTTTATATTATCAGCACATTCTAAAAGGCTTAGCAAGCTCGTTTTATTTCTCTGGGTCTACAGCTAAAAAGGTAGCTTAAGAACTAGCCCCTTATCTTTTCTAATGTAAACGAGACGCTTATTGTTCAGGCCCCCTCCTTGACTGTGTAGGCGAGTGTCATGAAGTTGTAAGCTGGGGCTGTTTTCCCGTTTTGCCCCTCAAGCAAAGAGGTTCAATAGCTTGCAGAACTCAGCTTTTTCTTTTAAAAACAGCAGGCTGTATAGGTTGCTTCAATTTCCATGCAAGCCAGAAATTTAGATTTTTCTCGAACACACACGCCTGAGGCCTCACACTTTATCACACACACATATCCAGCTTCACCAGTACATCCACAGACTGTTTCTTTAATTAAAGAATGAGCTCACTAGCATTTGAATTGCAGGATGAAAAGACAGCCTTATGGATCCATTTGATTGTTTAACTCTCTGGGGTTTAATACCTGGCCAGGCCATATTATTACAAGTGGGTACCCATACAAAGAATAATCAGACAGAATTCGCACCAATGGGCTCTCTTAAAGAACAGAGGCATTATTTCCCACATTACAGAGTATACAGATACAGAGAAAACTTTAATTGGGACAGACGTTCCTCTTACCAGACAGTACCCAGACAGACAGGAGTTCCAACAAAACAAACAATTAAACAGACAGAAGCTTCAACCTAGTTATCTGTGCTCAAACAAGATTAACCACTTGAGTTCTTTTTTTTAATTTTATTTTTAATTATGATTGAGTGAAAATGTACGTTCCCATATAAATTTACCTGCCGACCTATATGCCGCTTCCACTGCTCTTGGTGACAGCACCTTATTCTTCTCTGCTCCATTACATGTCTCATCTTCCCAACAGTTTCCTTTCCCCTCCTCTCTACCCACACCCCTTCCTCCAGCCAGAGGTCCACAGGATGATATCCTATAGATGCAAAGAACCATAAAGTGCATCCAATATGTGGTCTCTCTGCATCGCCAAGTCCAATCCATTCGTGTTCGAAGAGTGGAGCTTCATAATGACTTATGGGCAAGGACAGCATCAGGGCCAGGGGCCACACTCCCAGGGGAACCCCAAAGCCGCTGGACCACCAACTGTGGTCTTTTAGTGGAGATCTCAGGTGTGAATTCTCTTTAATTCAGTGAATTGACGCTGCACCCCCGGACATCTCTTCTGGTGGAGAATGGGAACCTCCTTGTCCTGGGTCCAGCCAGAAAGGAGGAGAGGAGAGGAGGCCGAGGAATCTGCTTTTAAAACCTGATGGGGTAGCAGAGGCCCAGGGGAAAGGGAAGTGTCATGTTTTGAACAGTGTGCCTCACGGTGTGTGGAGTTTGTCTTGCAGGGGACAGACACTCTTCTCGGCCGCTCCACGCACCCCCGCATCCGGTAGTGGGAGCCTTAAAGTGGCAGACACCCTTTGACTTGTAAATGTCTGACTCGTGCCTGCCAATTATCTTATGCACCCAATCCTCGGCCTTTAAATGGAACAGACAGAGACCCAAACCCTCCAGGGAGTGCCCTGGCCCGAATTGCTCAGTTACATGTCCGCTCTCCAACCTGTTCACAGAGGGCCTTAGCTGGTGTTAGTAGTAGAGGAGAGAAAAAGTGGGCTCTTCCCTGGGAAAGGACCTACTACAGGAGTCCCCTTGCTCCTAGGTGGCTCGCCAAAATACATTGCCGAATCGAATCTACATTCATCTGTCTGTCACTATAACTGAAAAGTAGAGACAGCGCAAGGTTCAAGCAATAGTTTATTGGCAGGTTTCTGCAGCAAACCTGGAGGAACAGTGGACAATTCAAACTGTCCCCAGCTCTGGAAACCAAGGACATATGTCTTGCACAAAACTTAAAAACTAGCTCAATCTTTTTTACCTTTTTCAGTCTTTTTTACTTTTCCTCCGTTCGCCTTCAATAAGGCATAAAACATCTGGTGTACAATACCTGCTCTTGAATTGCCCCGTTTTTACACCGCCCCCACTGTTCATTTTCGCGTGCGCACGCTTTTTATCGGAGGTGCCCCTCACCTTGCAGCGTCAGTCAGCGATGGTGTCTTCCTCGTAGCCCCACGTATGGATGCCAAATATCGTGTCCGGCATGCCAGTGACCAACACTGGGAAAAACTCATATCCGAGGGAGACAAGAAAGGGAATGAGAAAAAACTCACACCACACAAGATAAAGTGGAGGCCAGGTGGGACCAAGGTCTTTGATGGAGAGCAATGGCCTCCGTTCCTCAATAGGAAACTTTATTTATAGGGTTACAATCAGGAGGAGATTAGCAGTGCAGTCTGTTTTGCCAAAAACGGTTACAATGTATTGGGGCATCTCATGATTGGCTGATCCATACGTGGAAGTATTGTCAAGGCATGAGGTAGGGGAATGAGGCAAAGTTCAGGCTTTCTTAGAGGCTCTACTATACTCAAGAAAGGCCTAAACATTTGTGCAAAAGTATCAGCAAGGTGCAAGATACGAGGAAGGAGAGAGACAGACAAAGGTCAGGCCTTCCCGGAGCTTCTGCCATGCCCAAGAAAAGCCTAAACCTACATCAGGCAGACAATAGGCGGGACAGCATGTTCCCAGCAGCCCACAGCACCCTCAGACACTCTTCTGACCTAGAACTGAAGTCATTCCAAGAGACCACCTCACAGCCAAGTAACAGAGAAGCACATACAATGAACAATAATGCCCAGTAGAAACGTACTCCTTAGAACAGTCACACAAGACCAAAGGCATTATCTGCCCCCAAACAAAGACAAGGCAGGGAGGGACAGCAAATCGGGACAAAAGCCAGCGGGGAGCCCAAGGTGGAAATGGGTGCTGACACACTGTGGGAAATGGAACCAAGGTCATGAGACATGCAAACTATCAAATGAGAAACTAATTGGTTCTGCAAACTTCCACCTAATGTACAATTTAAAAAGGGAGAGAAAGCCTACTTCAGAGAGGCTGACGTGGAGAAAGCCACAGTGAGCACTTGACACATTGCCTGCCATGTAGTAAGCACCCAGCCAACATGAGCTATCACAACCAGCAACACAGGAGGTGGGCCTCAAGGAGGGGAGGTGGGATCAGTGGCCTGGAAGCCACCAGGGTAAGGATCACAGGCCAAGGCCCCAGAGTGGTCTGAGCTGTGGAGGGCCAGCAGGCTTCTCAGGCTGTACTACAGAGGGTGCAAGAGGAATGTCAGGACACGAGACAGGACAAGTCGGTGGGGGCCATGTGGAGAGGAGGCGTGGAGGACAGATGGCAGCATCCAGAGGCCAAGAAACATTAGTGAGTTGGGGGCAGGTGCCTGGAGGTGCCAGCAGACCACCCCCACTTCCCTACGTTGTATCTGTGCCGTAGGTGAAGCGAGGGGCACAGACGTGCTTCAGCCAAAGAGGAAGCCCGCCTCTCACCAGGACACTGGGACAGGTGATGCCCAGATGAAGGAGCAGACAGCATCCCTGCCTGCTGGCAACACGGCACAACCAGGAGGCACGAACACGGGGGCAGGTGAGACAGGTGGGGCAGGAGGAGCCAGCCGGCGGCGATTCTGTTTAGACTCTGGGTGTGGCCCTCAGGCAGAGGTCTGCAATGTGCGGCGCCGCCAGGACAGCTCCTGGAGGACTTTGAAGGCTCCCGGTGACGCTGAAGGTAGGGGTGTCAAGAAGGAGCAGTCTCCTGCAGACAGAGCTCTCTGGCAGGGGTCAGCAAGAGCTGCCCTCATTGTGAGTCAGAGTCAGAGGAATGCCACCCCTCCAGCAGCTATCAAAGCTGGCTGTGGCCAGAAAGTCTGGCTGACACCAGAGAGACTTCACTGTCCAGCTCACAGGGAGGGAAGCCAGGATTTTCTTCCTGATGGTGCTACAGCTGTTCTGTTCTGGGGGCTCGTCCCTGTTTGCACTTCTAATGCCTGACTGTGGTGATGCCATGTGTTGGCACCCGTTTTTAATTCCCCAAGTGTGCAGATGCCAAGACGGGACGAGAGTGGAGCAGGAGGCAGGCCCCAAGATGCGTAAGTCTAAAGCCCAGGTGTTTTGGAATGTCAGAGCCTATATGCTGCTTCCAGCCATGTGGAGGCCTGGCATACTGAGAAATCCTCTTGCTGTAAAACACCTCACTAGAAATCACTTTAAATACATGCACAACATGGCAAGAGATGAGGCAAATCCTCAGAGACCAGAAAGTGAAGACAGGGCAGAGGTTCCACACAGGTAGTAAGTGTGGAAGCCAGGAGCTGCTCCCAGGGCCGATGCCAGCGCTGTGGGGCAGGAGACCAAGTCCAGAGCCTGCCCAAGGACGTGAGCTCCTCAAAAGGCAAACCATGGTGAAGGGGTGAACTAGAACACACCTGCATGTACTGAGGTGTAACAGGTGGCTCTTGTGTGGCCTTTCTTGCCAGGGTCTCCCAACTCCCCATCAAGAGACTGGATGCGACTGCGCAAATAAGGTGACGGTGGCCCACCACGGATACTGGTCAGTTTGGCCTTAAAAGAAAACTAATTCCAGAGCAGAAGAGATCTCGTCACCATCTAGAAGAAGGGCTGAGAGCAGAGCACGTCATTTGGGCCTAGCCTCCCTGGAGACCGAGATAGAGAGCACTGTCACACTGATGATGGAGAAAAGCAGTGGCAGAGTCACTGGCAGGAGATGGTGCAGCAGGCTTCCCCACCCACAGAGCAAGAAGGCTGAGTGCCTTTGGGCAGGAGGCTTCCTGGCAGAGTAGGGTGCCTCTGGACACTTGGGGGAGCTAGAACTGAGCACCTTAGGGCCAGCTGAAATGTACCAGTGGGGCAAGTGCCTCCGGGCAGTTACTGGCAGAGCTAAAAGAACTTTGTAACACTTGCCCAAGCGGAGCAGAGACTGAGGGCCAGAGAGGCGTGCCAGTGGGCATGGCTGGGAAGAGACTGTCCTGATCCAGGGACCGTATCTTATCTAGAGTGCTCTTGAACCTGAATTGTAACATATCAAAGCCCTCTGCCATGGGGTCAATTCTGACTCACAGCTACCCTGCAGGGCACAGTAGAAATACCTTGTGGAGTTTCCAAGGAGTACCTGGAGGGTGAGAACTTCTGACCTTTTGGTGAGCCGCTGTAGCACTTTACCAGTATGCCACCAGGGCTCCCTGATAAACCCCACAAAGTGAGTACTATCTGTGGGTTCTGTGTGGCTGTTGCAGTGACGTACTGAACCCAGACGGGAAGCAGAGGGGCGGTTCGTGTCAGAATCGGGAAAGACGGCCGAGGGAGGAGGCATGTCTGACCTCCACCACACAAGGCTCAGCCTTGGGCTGCTGATCTTGATTCTTCGCCCTCCTTGTGAAGTTAGAGGAAGTCAGATGCCACCTCCATGCCCTTTACACAGAGTTACACACACACACACACACACACACAGGAGACCCTCGGTGGTACAGATGGTTAAGTACTTGACTGCTCAGTGAAAAGTTGGTAGTTCCAATCTACCCCTCAGAAGAAAGTCCTGGCAATTGGCTTCTCACAAATCAGCTATTAAAAACCTTACGAAGCACAGTTCTCTCTGACATACATAGGTAACCATGAGCTACAGTCAACCCAATGGCAGCTTTTTATGTTTCTTAATATCCACACATGCCAAAAGGAGCTAGAAAGGAAAACGATCAGCCTCTTGGTGTGGGAAATCAGGAGCAGAGTCTCCTCTGGGAATTAATAACCATAAACTAAACCTCCTGTGAGTCTGTGGCTTGATTCAAGAAACTACAGACCCAAAATCCTCAGAAAATTACTTATATGGTACTGAGTTAAGAGCATCCACTAACCTGGTAAAAGTAAACACTAACTCCATCCGGAGGAACATACCTTCGATGCACGCCTCCAAACTTTCCCACAGATGAAGCTCTCATAAATACGAGTGCACAATAAAAAAAACCACAAACACATGAGAAAACACCAAAACAAGAGTTCATCGAAACAAACAGCAATCAAATCTATTTGTGTATAAATTTCAGATATTAAAATTATCACAAGTAAATATAAAATAAGTATGTTTAAAATGCTTAAAGAAATAAGAGAAAAGTATAAATAAGGAATAAAAGACCATAAAAAATGACCAGTAAGAACTGGAAAAAAATAGCACTTTTTAAAATGACAGAAGTATTCACTGAAATTTAAAATTTGATGAATGGAATATTATTCAGCCATAAAAGAGATGAAGTCCTGATCCATGCTAGAACATTTACAACCATGACAACCTGACTCCCAGTGAAGGCAGCTAAACACGAGAGGACAGATGCTGGACAGGCCTACTTCAGCCTGAAAAGGCTGTATGCTGTGTGGCTGCAAGCAGATGACATTCCAGGAACGACAAAGCTTGATGGCGGAGAAAACATCCGTAGTCCCCAGGAGATGGGGAGCAGAGAGGGATGAGGTAGTTTCTGGCACAAACATTTTAAGGACAGTGAAACTCTTCTATAGGGTATTATCGCGGGACTCAAGGCATTAGGCGTTTGTCAAAACCCGTAGGACTACACAATACCAAGCCTGAGCCCTAATGGAAACTATGGACTTTAGCCAATAATAATATATGAATTTGACATTGGGTCATTCATTGTCTTGATTACTTAGTGCTGCTATAGCAGAAATCTATCACACGGGTGTGGCTATAAGAAACAAAACAACAAAACAAAAGTTTGTTCTCTCACAGTGCAGGCAGCTGGAGTCCACACTCAGGGCCGCCCCCAAGGGAAGGCTCTCCTCTGTTGGCCCCAGGTGGAGGTCCGTGTCTCCTTGGAGCTTCTGTTTTTCTCTGAACTTCATATGGCTTGGCATCTGTCTTTCTCCATCTCTGCTTCTTGAATCTCTTTTATATCTCAAAATTAATCAATTTAAGGCACACACTGCAGTAATACTGCTTTCATTAACACAACGAAACTCATTTCCAAACAGGATTATAGCCCAGTTAGGGTGTGTAACACGTGTTTTGGGGGAACACAATTCAAGTCACCAGTGATAACAACTGCACCACAGCAGTGCGAGGGGTTACTAACGAGGAGGCCGTGCTCAGGGACAGAGCGGGTACAGGAGAGCTCTGCATACTTTGGAGACAATTCTTCTGTAAACCTAAAACTATTCTTAAAAAAATAAAGTGTGTTATAGAAAACAAAACTCTCAATTTGCATCCAGCCGCGACCTAATGGCCACATCAGATCTTGTGTGCTGTAATTAATTCCTGAAGCAGCCACTTGATTTGTGTTGATGAACAACTGACCGAGACCCAGCAGGCAGCCTGCCTGATGTCGGCATCAAATGCCCACGGCGTCTCCAGCCGTTAGTGTAAGTGGCAGGAAATGGTTCCCACAGCTTTCCTTGGTGAGAGCAGATTTACCTTCAGACACTCATCCCTTAATTTGCAACACAGCTTTAACAATGGTTCGTTTTACAAGATCATTTTGAATCATGGAATAACCACAGAATATACAGGACTTAAAAAAACTTTTGTTTTTAAATCTAGGTTTACCTGTCAGTAAAAAAGCACTTGGCTTTTGGCTGGCATCAGGAAAAAGTGCACAAGAAAAAGGGACCTGTTAGTAATTGCTACAGCCTTTATAATTTTGAAACAACCACCACGAAAAAAAAAATAAATGTGCTGGCATACATGTATGCCTCTAGGCATAAATGTGTATGTTGTTGTTGAGTACTGTCGAGTCGGTTCTGACTCACCGTGACCCTGTGTGCAACAGAACCAAACACCACACAGCACTGCACTGCAATCAGTCATTGCTGGGCTTGAGCTCATTGTTGCCGTCCCTGTGTCAATCCACCTCCTGGAGGGTCTTCCTCTTTTTGGCTGACCCTCTATTTTACCAAGCACAGTGTCCTTCTCCACGGACTTGTCCCTCCTGACAACACGTCCAAGGATGTGAGATGAAGTCTTGCCACCCTCACTTCTAAGCAGCATTCTGGCTATACTTCTTCTAAGAGGGATTCGTTTCCAATGTTCCAAGATATGTGTATGCCAAGCCAGCCAAGTGCCGTCGAGTATAGGTATGTATATACCTGTGTACACACAGGTATATGCATACGTATATGTAAATATATCTATGTGACTGTATGCACATATATTCACATATGTATATAGTAAAACACGTAGGGGACCCAGTTACAGACACTTCTCCAATATAACCAAACTCCTCACAGGACTAGATTTCTGGATTTGAAGGATTAAGGCCATAGTCTCATGAGAATCTTGGTCAACTGGCATAATATAGCTCATAAAGTTATGTTCTACATCCTAGTTTGGTGAGTAGTGTCCCCAACCTTGTGAGCAGCAACCTAAAACACAACTACTGGTCTCTGCTCATCCAGAGCCAAAGGGAAAGAAGGCAGCCAAAGATTCAAAGAAGAAACTAGCCTGCAGGACACACAGTCTACACAAACCACAGTTTCATCAACCCTGAGACCAGAAAACCTAGATAGTGCCGGACGACCATTACCAACCACTCTACTCAGGCCAGAACAAATGGACCCTGGTAGAATGGGAGAAAAATACGGAAAAGAACTTCGAATTTCTACAATTAAAAAAAAGAGACCTACTAGAGTGGTAGAGATTAGAGGACTCCTCAAGACTATCTCCCTAAGATACTCTTCAAACCTGGAACCAAAATTAACCCCTGAAGTTGCCCTGTAGCAAAGTAACAAATTGGTTTGAAAAATAGTATCATTTGTAAGTACCATGGTCCCTTAAAAAATCACCTTTATGAGGCCAAATGATCAACAATTACATTAAAAAACAGAAACAGAGATTAGACTATAAGGGGGCAGGGAAACTAGATGAATAGAAACGGAACAACTGGAATGTAAATAATGAGAACGTTCATGCACCGTGAAGAAACCAGTGTCACTGAACAACTTGTGGAGAAATTATTTAATGGGAATCTAAACTGCTATGTAAACCTTCACCAAAACCCAACTGAATATATATTTTACATGATTTATCATATCATAGTGTGAAAATTCCAGTGATAAAGGTCCCTCGGTGGTAGGGGCACTTAGTGCTCAACTGGTGTCTTCAGCTGGGTTCTCTAAACAAGCAAAACTGGTGAAACAGAGAGAGATACATACAGAGAGAAAGAGAAATTCACATCAGTGGAGCGGCTCAGATGGTTGCAGAGGCTGGCAAGTCCTAGGTCTGTGGGTCAGGTGTCAGGCTGGAGGCTTCTCCTGATTCATGCAGCCGCAGGGGCTAATGAACCCAAGACTGGTAGATCAGACAGCAGGCTGCTGGTTGATGTGCTGCAGAGGTTGATGAATGAACAAACGGCAGGTAAGATGGCAAGCTGCTGGCTCAGTCTGCAGAGGCTGACAGACCCCGAGTTGTCAGGCAACACAGCAGGCTCAAGTTCTAAGAACCAGAGGTGAGATGATGAACCAGACGTAGGATGCAGAACAAGCAAAAGCCAATGAGCTTTGCCAGAACATCCACAGATATTTGATACAGACCACATCCCCAAGGAACAACCCTTACAACTGATGGGCTGACCACATCTGAGGATGATTACATCATATCACAAATGGAAGATAACTATATCATTGGATAATTGTCAAACTACTAAGAATTATGGTTCAGTCAAGTTGACACATAACCTTAACCATCACAGCTAGTAACCAAAATGTTGGTGACTTGAAACTACCCAATGGCACACTGCCAAAGAAATAGGCCTGCCAAACTGCTTCCATAAAATTACAGCCAAGAGTCCCAATCCACCAGGAAAATATCAAAGACACAAGAAAAAATGGCCCAGGAAACAGAAGGACATATATGACTGGGAGATTACTTCACCAGGAGAACAGAAGAACTAGATGGTGCCTGGCCACCACCAAGGACAGCCCTGATAGGAAACACAATGAAGAGTCCCTGACATAGCATGAGAGAAAAGGGGTGTGCAGATCTAGAACTCTAAAAGAACGGACTTGATGGTCTGACAACCTGGAGGGTCCCTGAGAATATGGCCCCTAGACTTGCTACTACCCAGAGCTGAAACCAGTAGTGAAGCCAACACTTCAAAGAGTGGATTGGACTTGGGGACACAGTGATGAAGGTAGGGTGTGTACTTTATGGTTTAATATATATATAAGGCTGTCCTATGGACTTCTTTTTAGAGGGGATAGGAAAGAGTGGAGAGTAGGGAATAAGTGTGGGTTGAGTGGATACTAAAAGTAAAGAGTGGGAAAGAAAAGTGTGCTATCACAGGGTGAGGAAGGCAGACGGAGTTGTAAAGGTGGGTGCTCAGGGTTTTAGATAGCAAATTTACTTGGATTCTAAACTTTCACTTAATCACAATTTTTAAAAAATTACAGCCAAGAAAATCCTATGAAGCAGTTCTACTCTGTGAAGTGGGGTCTCCCAAGTCACAAATCAGCAATAAAATTCCAGTGATCATTTCACTAAAGCTCATTTAACTGTCAAAGTTCTTTCGTAATTATTTTACTGAATACGTACTACGTGCCTCAACAAGAGACTGAAATTGACAATCATGAAGGCCATACAGGACTAGGTGATGTCTCGTACTGTTTCACGTGCGTTGTCTTGAGTAGGAGTCCCCTTGACAGCTACTGCATGGGCCTCCATGCTGAGGACTGAGGCAAGGCTCATGCTCATGAATTTATCAAGATACTGATTCTGATCACTGTGTGCTAATCAACATTTTCTTACTTAACCCAACATCAAAAGAGCACTCCTTTATTTGTAAAAATAAAACCTCAACCAAACCCACTGCCAGAGTCATGTCTGATTCACAGCTACCCTGGAGGTCAGGGTAAGACTGTCCTGTGGAGTTTCCAAGGAGCACCTGGTGGATTTGAACTGCTGACCTTTTGGATGGTAGACATAACATTTAACCTACTGCGCTACCAGAGTTCAAAAAAAGGGCATGTTTAACCCAAATGCTGCAGCTCTGTTGTGTTTAGAGTCTGCCCTGCTAGAAATCAACCCCAGGTCTTTCTCAGACTCTCTGTGACATGATCACCAAGGTCAGACCTCAGCTCTGTATTTGTCATGGCACATGCAGGCTTTCAGAAAATGAATGGGCTTTGTTTTCAACCAGAATTCAATTCTGTCAAGGCCAAGAGAAAACACACTTGGATTTCAGTTTTGTTTTGTCTTATTTTCTTTTGTTTTGCCACAGACTCAGATGAAGTTGTCGACAAACATTCACTTTCCTGTGTTATCTGTTTCAAGGAGCAGAAGTCAATTGTGGTTGTTGTTAGGTGCTGTCAGTTGTCCTGTGAGGCTACTAAAAACATCACAGCCTGGGTCAGGTGCACGTCAGTCCCCAAAGTGACACCTTCTTTTTTTTGGTTGCATTTTTTGTTTTTCAACCCTCTTATTGTGTTGTGATGTTGCTTATCTCCAGTTACAGAGATTTTTGCTTCCTTTATGTTGAGGTGTGATCCGCACTGAAGGCTGTGGTCTTTGATCTTTATCAGTAAATGCTTCAAATTCCTTTACTTTCAGCCAGCAAGGCTGTGTCATCTGCATATGGCAGGTTGTCAATAATTCCTCCCTTCCTGGTGCCGTCTTCTTTATGTAGTCCAGCTTCTTGAATTACTTGATCAACATACAGACCCCAAAATACGTGCATAGCAAGTTGGCTGGACCATGATTCCCAGTATTGTGTGATTTTCCTATGCTGTAAATCCTAATCTCTGCCTGTACTTAATAGACTGGATTATGTTAAAGAGGATTAGGGTAGGACTGTACCACTCCTCCTAAAGTCACCTCCCTGCTCCAACATAAAGAGAGTTTCCCCAGAATGTAATTTGCACCACCTTTTATCTGGTAAGAGACAAAAGGAAAAGGAAGCAAGCAGAGTTAGGGACCTTATATCACCAAGAAAGCAGCACCAAGAACAGTGTGTCATTTGGACCTGAGGTTCCTGTGCCAAGATGCTCTCAAACCAAAGAAAAACTGATGCAACACAAGGACCTTTCTCAAAATCCTACAGAGAGAGATTGTGTTCCCCTGGAGCTGACACCCTGAATTTGGACTTGTAGCCTACTGGACTGTGTAAGAATAAATGTTTCTTTGCTAACGCCATCCACTTGTGGTATTTCTATTAGAGAAGTACCAGATGACTAGGACACTGAACAAATCTGGCTTTTCAATCTAGAAATCTCATCATCAGACAGCAGCTACCCATCAGGGAATAGCCTGGCAACACATACACACATAAATGGAATGGAGCCAGGTGGGAAATGAAGGAAGCTGACCACGTCAGGGGACATGGTTTATTCCAACTGTTGGCTCCTCGTCTCCTCGTCCCACCCTGCAGGGAACACAGCAGAAAAGTCCGAAACCTGGGCCTGTGCAAGACCCAAGTACATGACATCAGTCTCTACCTTTTCTCTTGTGCATCTGTCTCTCCCTCAGTGAACTGATCACTCCCCGACTGCCCCCAGCCAACGTGGTGAGGACACTAGGACACTGATCCCAACACTGAACGTCGCTCTGAAACTCGGCAACTGCGTACCCAGGGCCAGTCGGCATTTACCAAATTCCTCTTCTATAAAACGGAGGCAATTCTCTTACCTGCCTCACCTAGCCCAGAGTTCTGTGTGACCAAATGCAAAAATGAATGAGAAAGTGTTTTGTGTACAATGATGAAATACAGACAAGGAAAATGAAATACATTATTACTGTCAGTCCTCGTTCTGCCACTTACATTATAACCTTGGGCAAGTTGCTTCAGTTCTGAGTTTCCTCATCTGAAAGGCAGACAGAAGACTGTGGACCTCAAAGGTTTAAATAGGGATTAAATAAGATGACTACAAAGCAGACGCGTCGGCTGGCTTTCCTAAGCCTTGGGGAAGGCTTTCCCTCAGGAACAACAAGGCAAAGACTAAGGGTGATGGTTAAGGTTGCGTATCACCGTGGCCGAGCCGGGAGTCTCAGTGGTTTGGCAGTTATGATGCAGTTTGGCAGTTACGCAGTGATGAAATCATACCCATGAGGAAATCTGTTATGAGCAGCCAACCAGTCACAAGGGGCTTTCCCTGCGGGGGTGGGAGGCTGGCTTGCATCCACTGTAGTGGACTTTCTGTCAAAGCTCTCTGGCTTTAGCTTGCTCTAGATTCTGCATCCAGCTCCTCCTCATCTCACCTCCAAGTCTTGGGACTTGAGCAGTGGCTTCCCACACTGCCCGCCAATCTTGGGATCTGTTGGTCTCTGCAGGCCTGTGGGCCTACAGCCTGGAATGTTACTTGCCAATCTTGGGTTCGTCGGCCCCTGCAGCTGCATAAATCCGGAGAAGCCTCCAGCCTGACGCCTGACTCACAGACTTGGGACATTCCAGCCTCTGCAACTGCAGGAGCCATTTCATTGATGTAAATCTCTGTTTATTCACATATATATACACATGGAAACCCTGGTAGCCTAGTGGTTAAGTGCAACAGCTGCTAACCCAAAAAGGTGGCAGTTCAAGTCCACCAGGCACCCTTTGGAAATTCTATGGGGCAGTTCCACTGTGTCCTATAGGGTTGCTATGAGTCGGAATCAACTCGACAGCAATGGGTTTGGTTTGGGGTTTAGATGTACGCTTGTGTGTGTGTATATCCTTCATTGGTTTTTGCTTCTCTAGAGAACCCAGCCTATAATACTCAGAGAAAGCCTTTCATCCTTTCATCTCGTTTCCTTCTTTCTGCCTGGAACATCGACGTGAGGCCTGAGTCAGTGCCACAGTCACCATGATTATCAGGCCTGAGGACAAAGGCCTATCTAAGGCTTGTTGTTGTTGTTGCCCTTGACGTGAGTCAGTTACAACTTATGGCAACCTGGTGTGTGCAGAGTAGAAACAAGCTCCACAGAATTTTCAAGGCTGTGACCTTTCAGAAGCAGATCATCAGGCCTTACTTCTGCAGAGCCTCTGGGTGAATCTGAACCTCCAACCTTTCAATTAGCAGGCTAATGCTTAATTATTTATGCCATGCAGCAGCGCCTATGCTAAGCATACAGGAAGAAGAAAATAGAAAGAACCTGGGTTCCTGGTGGCATCAACGGTCACTGATGTCAGCCCTGGACAGCCTACCTGTGAGCTTATCATTGCATAGGGAAAGCATTTATTGTCATAAGCCTTTAAAGTAGGGTTTTCTGTTACTTGTAGCCACATGCATTCCAACCAAAATGTTGACTTAATTGCTGGTCCCTGAAGAGCACAGGTACAGGGTATGAGCTTGGCTTGGACTCTGTGTGTGTGTGTGTGCGCCTTTTACTGTATTCGACAAGATTACAAAAACGAAATTAAAGTTTGAGGACTGGATAAAAAATGTTAATCATGGATATTATAGATTGAATTATGCATCCCCAAAATGTGTGTCAACTTGTTAGGCTATGATTCCCAATACTGTGTGGGTGTCTGCCATTCTGTAATTGGATGTGATATGGGAAGACTGACAAGGACCCTCCTCCAGAGCTGACAGAGACAGAAAGCTTTTCCCAGCAGTTGGTGCCCCCTGCATTCAGACTTCTAGCCACCTAGACTGTGAAGGAACAAATTTCTGCTTCCTAAAGCCACCCACCTGTGGCATTCTACTGCATTTTACAGATGCAGTAGAAAACTAAGACAATGGGACTGTAATTTGAGGATTCTTATATATTTTATTGGCAATGAAAAGTGCAGTACTGAGGTTAACGCAGACTGGTTACTGGTTAATTGTAACAGCAGACTGTCAGTGAATGTCTGTGGAATTCAGAGCTGTTCTCTTACTTTCTGTGATTTACTTCCTCTCTCTTCCAAGGTCCCAATGTTTTGCTATCCCTGCTGCACACCCCTCACAGGTGCCTACGTCTAATCTTACCCATTGACTCAGCTGAGCAGAAGTATCAATGGCTAAGAGCAACTCACTGTGTCACTCCTCCCCCTTCCCTACGGTCTGTTCTTGAGCTAGTTATTTCTTTGGACTCCATCGCAGCTACGTTATTCACACTTCCCACCTGTGTGTGGAGGGCTGCATACACCTATCATCTTTCATTGATGACAGTGACCCTACTGCTTCCCAGACTTCTTCAGGAGGTGGGAGGAATGGGTCTGCACTAGACAGTGTGGTTTCCATCGCAACAAGACAAAGTGGCCCACCCAAAGGACTGGACTTCTAGTCTAAGCCCAAACACAGCAACTGTTATGGACTGAATTCTGTCCCCCCAAATATGTGTTATAAATCCTAACCTCTGTGCCTATGGCCATAATCCCATTTGGGAATGGACTGTCTTTGTTATGTTAATGAAGCAAGGTGAGTGCAGGGTATACCTTAAGCCAACTTGGCATACCTTAAGTCCATCTCACGCAAGACATAAAAAGAAATTGAAGAAGCAAGGAGGGGACACCTCATGGATTGAATTGTGTTCCCCATCAAAAATCTGTGTAGCAATTTAGCCAGTCTATGATTCCTGGGCATTGTGTGATGTCCTCTACGCCTGCCTCTCTGATGTCCACGAGGGAGGATGGGCTACAGTTGGGTTGATGGGGCAGGACTTCACGTGTAAGACTATTGTGCGCCTTGAGGCAGTCTCTTCACATACAAAGGAAAGAATCCAGCAGAGAGATCTGGGGACCTCATACCACCAAGACGCTGTGCCAGAAGCTGAGTGCATCCTTGGGAAAGGACCGGGGTCCCTGAGCCTCAGAAGCTTCCAGTCCAGGGGGTGACTGACAAAAAGAACCTTCCTCCAGATCCAGCAGACAAAGCCTTCCCCTGGAGCTGACACCCTGAATTTGGACTTTTACCCTATTAGACTGAGACAAACTAAAATTTCTCTTTAAAGCTATCACCTTGTATTTCTGTTAGAGCAGTACCAGATGACTAAGACAGAAGAGATGGGACAGATTAAGGCCAAGCCACAGGAAAGTCTCTGAGGAACCAGGCCCTCCTCCAGAGCTGACACAGACAGAAAGCTTTCCCCTAGAGCCAGCATCTTACCTCGGACTTCCAGCCTCCTAAATAATGAGCAAATAAATTTTTACAACTAAAGCCATCCCCTTGTCATATTTCTGTTACAGCAGCTCTGGGTGACCAAGGCAGGAAGCACTGAAAGAAGTCACCCTGTACTTACAAAGTCACAGCACCCACTCTGCTGCCCACCCAGACTAGAGCCAGAGCCTCCACCCTGTCTGCCACACTCCCAGTCACCCACTGGCAGAGGCTGCGCTGGGGAAACTGGGATATCAGACACACCCAGGATGTTCTCACTACTTCCTAGAACCAAACTGCCCTGGCTGGGAAACAGAACTGAAACCTAGAAGGAACCAAGGCTGTCTCCAAACCTTCAGAGTTCTCTGTCCCTGGCTTGTCTCTCTCTGTGTGTGTGTGTGTGCATGTGTGCATGTGTGTAGATAGAGACACAAGCTAGGAACAGGCATAGAGGAAGGAGGCCTGGTGTCTCAGTGAATTAGCGCTCAGTTGCTAATCAAAAGGTCAGCAATTGAAACCCAACAGGATTCCACGGGAGAAAGATGTGGCAGTCTGCTGCTATAAAGATTACAGCCTTGGAAACTCTGTGGTGCACTTCTACTCTGTCTTTTAGGTTCACTATGAGTTGGAACTGACTTGACAACAACAGTCACAGGCATAGATAAAAGATCTAGATAGAGGTCTCAGTTAAAAACTGCCAATTTTAACATTTGTACCCTCAGCTTGGGAAGAAATATTATCTCTGTGTTATGGCTGAGGAAACTGATTCTCTTAACTTAGCCAAGGTCCCCAGCAGATGCGAGCCTGAGGTGAACTTGGCTCCCAAGTCTGGTGACCCAGAAGTCACCGTGCTCTACTCCTCACCACTCCCACCCCACCCCGAGTCCCACCAGCTTTCTGCCCTCTCTCAGACCTGCCAGCATAGCCAGGGGTCTGTGCTTGTATCCAGCGCGCGGATGTCCTCTCTTCTCATAGACTGAATTGTGTCTACCCAAAACATGTGTCATTGTGGTTAGGCCATGATTCCAAGTATTATGTGGTTATCTTCTATTTTGTAATTATAATCTTCTTATGTGTTATAAATCCTAATCTCTGCCTATAGTTAAGGAGGCAAGATGAGATCATGTTAAAGAGCATGAGGACAGGATTGCAGCACCTTTGCTAAATCACATCCCTGATCCAATGTAAAGGGGTTTCTCTGAGTTGTGGCTTGTACCACCTTTTATATTACAAAAGACAGAAGGAAAGGGAAGCAAGCAGACAGTAGGGGGACCTCATACCACCAAGAACGCAGTGCTGGGAGCACAATGTGTTACTCTAGATCTGGGGTCTTTGTCATCAGAGCAGCTCCTCAACAAAGGGAAGATGGTGAAAAGGACTGTTAATGCAGAACTAAGCAGAGTTTGTGTCACCTGTTGCAAACAGTTAATCTTCAAGAGGGGAAAGATGAGAAGCAAGACATTTATTGTGTACCTTTAGGCAAGGAGACAGAGGGGATAAGTTCCTCCAAAATGTGCCTCCCTGAAATGGAGACTAGCTATAGGTTTTAGGATACAGATTTATGAGTCCCAGGAATTTACAGAACATTTATCTCCTTTAGCTGGTTACAAGGGTAACCTCTCAGATGTGCTAATATCTTAATTGGTGTTTGAGGCCCAGAGGTGGCCTGTAGAATCTCCCTGAACACTTGTTGTTCTCTATGGTCTTTAGGTTACTGCCACTTGTTTTTCCACTCCTAAAAAGACCACAGATTAGTCCTTAACCTGAAAGAAACCAAGGGAAACAATGGACTCACACTTGGAGAATCAGGAATAAAATGGTGCAGGTTACATTCAAGACGCAGGCACTTATTTCACTCTACCTGTCCCAGGACCTTCCTCCAAAGACACACAGAGAGAAAATCTTCCCCTGGAACTGATGCCCTGAATTTGAACTTGTAGCCTGCTAAGACTGTGAAAGTATAAATTCATCTCTGTCAAAGCCTTCCTCTTGTGGTATTTCTGTTAGAGTAGTACTAGATAACCAAGACAGCCCTAAATAACTGTGCAACAGAAAACCTACCTCCTTCCTCAGTCCCTGCTCAGGCCCCATGTGAAATTAACCCCTTCTTCTCTGCCTTTTCCACCGCAGTACAAGCTTAACCTGGTGGATCCGGAGTCACAGGCCAGCTCTCATCCTCACGCTCACAGCCTGGCTTGGAGGAAGCTCGTGCAAGAACCTCAGTTCTGCAAGCTAAGCTCAGGACTTCGGATGGAGCAGGCAACCAAAGAGTGGTGGCTGAAGAAACACATGAACGCAGCAAAATTTTTACATCTGGCAAAGGTTAATTCACAGTATCACCTCTGGGAAATAATTGGCTATGCCACAATTTTAAAAATTGAGGACACTGATTAGATCTGATGCATGCACATGCATGCGCATGCGTGTGCACGTGCGCGCGCGCGCACACACACACACACACACAACTTTTCAAAGATATTCACTGAAACATTCCCAAATGCTGATGAGTTCTTGTTATGGGCAGGTCCCTAAGAGGTAAATGACAGAGTGTCTGCTCCAAGATGCCAGCAAACTGATCTCATTTTTAAAGAAACCAGTTGGTCAGAGATCAACATGCTATGGAATGAGAAGCAGCCAACGGAGCTGGCCTTCTTCTCCACCCTTTAGAGTAGCTTTCTACAGTCCAGCCTGTAGACTGCTGACTATTATGCCAAGTGAACTATGGATTCCAACAGACAATCAAGAAATGGAAATGACTAATGGGGTCAATTTCAGGCCACATTCCAGTAAACAAATAACAGATGGAGTTCAGTAGCTATTCCCAAATCGTCCTCTGCATTAGCAGAGAGTGGCCATTTATTCTGTCCACGGACCTCTCTGGAAGTTCCAGAAGGTACCAAGACTTCCTCTTCAGTAAACCTGCTCCTTCTACACCTACCGCTGCCGGTGTGCCTGTTGTCAGCTACCCAGGCAGCCCTGGATGGAACAGAGAGTAGGCCCGTGTCAAGGCGCAGAAGCTGAGTGCTTGAGCCAAGTACCATACTGGGGTCTTTCACATACAATGCCTCATTGAATCATCTCATTAGCCTGTACAAGAGATATCATTAATCTCACATTTATAGATGTAGAAAATGAGACTCAGATAAGCTAGTAAACTACCAAGGTCACACAACTAATTAGTGTCAGCCTAGAAAGCATACCCAGGTGTCATGGACTGAATTCTGTCCCCCCAAAAAAATATGTGCAGCCATGTGGCCGGGCCATGACTCCCAATATTTTGTGATTGTCCTCCATTTCGTGATTTTCCTGTGAGGTATGTTAAAGGTTAGGTTGGGACTGTAAATCCCTTCACAGGATTACCTCCCTGCTCCACTGTACAGGGAGTTTCCCTGGAGTATGGCTTGCCCTGCCCTTAATCCCTTCATCCTACAAGAGATAAAAGGAAAGAGAAGCAAGCAGAGAATGAGAAACCTCGCACCATCAAGAACGCAGCACCTGGAGAAGAGTGCGTCCTTCAGACCTGAGGTTCCTGTGCCAAGACGTTCCCTGAAAGACTGATGCAATACTAGACTTTCCTCTAGAGCCGACAAGGGGGAAAGCCTTCACCTGGATCAGACACACTGACTTTGGACTTGTAGCCTACCAGACTGTGTAAGAATAAGCCTTCCTTTTGTTAAAGCCATCCAGTCTGGTATTTCTGTTGGAGCAGCACTAGCTGACTAAAACACCGGGCTTGTCCAGTCTCAGGGCTCTCTTCTTCAGCACCATGGTACCTCTCTCTCCATGCTGGTGAGGGGTATGTTCCTCAGTACTAGTTCCTGCACTACTCTCCCCCTCAAGGCCCCAACACGCACCTTGGAAAGATCATCAATGGCGGGATCAGCGGAAAGCACCAGGGATGTGTGCTGCCCTCCACTCTATAGAAACCATGAAGCAGGGGCCTCTGGGAAGGACAAGTTCCCCTGGAGACCTTAAGTGAGAAAGGAGCAAACCCTTACAGCACCAACAGCTTGTGCATGGGCAGAACTTCTGAGAGAACTGAAAAATACTCAGGCAGGTTTTCTAATTAATGAGGGCTGAGTCACAAGAAGGAGGAAAAGCTGGCTCCCTACTGATGCTCAGGAGGGTGTCCTCCGTGAAGAGCCTGAGCAGGCGTCTCCTGCCGTCTGCATCTTCCACCGTCTCCACTTCCTCTGGCCCTGATGATGCACCTTTTGGAGGTCTCTCATGTACAGAAGTTGCAAAGAGGCTTACTTTGGCCAAACAACGGATTGATGAGGATGCTGAAGGGGAAGGCATTTCCATGGAGTGGAAAGCATGGGAGCTGGTCCTGAATACAAACTGCAATATAATTTAAGAACAATGGCAGGCCCTGACCAAAACCATCCCCCAACATGGCTGCCACTGCTCCTGAAATTTCGCCTTCCAAGATTTCTTTGTTTGGGTTCTATCTTCGTTATTTAGTGCTGCTGTAACAGAAAATACAGGTGGATGATTTTAACAAAGAAAACTTATTTTTTCAGTCTAGTAGGCTAGAAGTCCATATTCAGGATATAAGCACCAGGGGAAGGTTTTCTCTCTCTGGTGGCTCTAGAGAAAGGTCCTTGTCATTGATCTTCCCTTGGTTAAGGAGCTTGTCAGGTATAGGGACCCCAAGATCAAAGAACATGCTTTGTTTCTCACGTTGCTTTCTCAGTGGTATGGGGTCCCTGTGTCTCTTTGTTCATGTCTCTTTTATATCTCAAAGAGACTGGCTTAAGACACTGTCTGACCTTGTAGATGTCATCAATGTAACTGCGACTAATCCATCTCATTAATGTCATAATGACAGGATTTACAACACGTCAGAAAATCATACCAGATGACAAAGGGGTAGACCATTGCACTACACTGAGAATCGTGACCTAGCCAAGTGGACAGGTATTTTGGAGGGACACAGTTCAATCTGTGACAGGCTCCTTTCCCCAGGACTAGACTTCATGTTCCAACATCCTGGAAGCTCCCCTGAGAACATGGCCCCTGGACTCGCTGCTAGCTGGGAAGTAAAACCAGTACCAAAGCTAATACTCCAGACAGAGACTGGAGTGGACTCTAAGACCTACAGTGACGCTTGTAAGGCGCGTGCTTCTTGGCTTAAACACACACATGAGGCTGCCACTCTAGAGGTGAGATGGGGGGATGGAGGGGAGGACAAGGAGTCAGTTAAACAAACACAGGACGCACAGGGTACAAAGGAGAAGTGTGCTATCACAGGGTTGGGAGAGCAGCTAGAGTTGCACAGAAGTATGTGTGCAGGGTTTTATATGGCAAATTGACTTGGATTGTAAACTCTCACAGCACACTAGAAAAAGGTTTTAAATAATATTCGGAAGAGAATATTAATTAAACTGCTGGGAAGGTGTTGGGCAAGAATCTAACGGGCCTTTAAGGTCACTTTATCCTGCCCAAGGCAGGCATCTCTGATAGTTCTGCTTGGATGTTCTGAGGATGAGGAAATTGCTAGGGAGCCTCTTCCATGGCTGCGTAGCTCCAACGCAGTTCTTTACAGCACTGTGGTTGGGAGTGGTTGAGTCAATTCTGATTTACAGTGACCTCAGGTGCAACAGAAAGGGACGTTGCCCAGTTCTGCCCCATCCTCCCAATCCCTGTTATGTCTGAACTCACGACTGCAGCCATTGGGTCAGTCTATCCCACTGAAGGTCTTCCTCTTTTTCACTGACCTTCTGCCTTATCAAGTACGATGTCTTTCTAGCACTTGTCCTTTCTGACAACACATCCAAGGAAGAGATGAACTCTCACCACCCTTGTTTCTAAGAAACACCCGGACTGTACTTCTTCCAAGGCTGATTTTTCTCATTCGTCTGTCAGTCTTTGATAGATTCAATATTCTTCACCAGCACCGTAACTCAAAGGTCTCAATTCTTCTTTGGTCTTTCTTATTCACTGTCCAGCCTTCACATGGGTATGAAACAACTGAAATTATCATGGCTTCGGTGAGGTGCAATTTAGTCCTCTAAGTGACATCTTTGCTTTTTAATAATTTAAAGAGGTGCCTTGCAGCAGATTTGCCCAGTAAGATACTTCATTTGATTTTCTGACTGATGCTTCCATGGGCATTGATTGTGGATCCAAGTAAAACGAAATCCTTGACAATCTCAACCTTTTCTCCATTCGTCATGATGCTGCATACTGGTCTACCCACTGCCATCAAGTTGACTCCAACTCATAGTGACCCTATGAAGCAGAGCAGAACTGCTCCACAGAGTCCAAGAAGCACCTGGTAGATGTGAACTGCCAACGTCATGGTTAGTAGACACAGTACTTAACCACAATGCCACCAGGATTATCTGCGTATTGGTCTAGTTGTGATGATTTTTTTTTCTTTACGTTAAGGTACATTCCACATTGAAGGCTGTGGTCGTCAATCTTCATCAGTGTTTCAAGTCCACTTCACTTTCAGTAAGCAAAACTGCGTCACCTGCATAACATAAGTTGTTAATGAGCCTTCCTCCAATCCTGATGCCCCATTCTTCTGCACATTCTTCCGGCTCCTTGGACTATCTGCTCAGCAAACAGACTGAATAGCTATGGTGAAAGGATACACCACTGACACAACCTTTCCTGATTTTAAGCCATGCGGCATCCCTGTGTTCTGTCTGAACAACTGCTTCTGGATCCACGTACAGGTTCTTCATGAGCACAGCTAAGTGGTGATCACTTCGGATGCTGAGTGGACCCCAAGTCCTACAGCCTCCACCACAGTCAGTCCAGCACAACTCAACCACCGCTCAACCACCACTGACTGCTCTCACAGAAATCACATGGAGCTCCCCAGACAGAGCTAGAGAAACATGTAGAACAAAACTCTAACTCACACAAAAAAGACCACACTTACTAGCCTGACAGAGACTGGAGAAACCCTGAGGGCGCAGCCCCCCAACACCTGTTTAGCTCAGCACTCAAGTCACTCCTGAAGTTCAACTTTCAGCCAAAGATTAGACAGGCTCACAAAACAAAACAAGACTAAAGGGGCACACCAGCCCCGGGACGAGAAGGCAAGAGGAGGCAGGAAAGTTGGTGATCAGGAACCCAAAAGGGAGGGAGTGTTGACATGTCACAGGATTGACAACCAATGTCATAAAATAATATGTATACTAATTTTTCAATTAGAAGGTAGTTTGTTCTGTAAACCTTTGTCTAAACTACAATAACAAAAAAAGGAATATCAATGTTAAAAAAATATTGATACTGGTCAAGATGGCCGACTGAGCCCACGTCTCCTCATATCCCTCTGGAAACCAAGACCTGAATTGACAATCAAACAGAGCCTTCTGATCACCTAATCAGCCTCAGGACACGGCACAGAGCTGTTAATTGGGACTTTATACCACTCAGTAAAAAATCTCCTCTCTTTTGCTGACTCCCGCTCCTGGCTAGCCCCGGCTCTCACGGACGGAAGGTAAACGCACATTTTGACTTTCTTTTCCTCGGTCTCGGCTGGCGGGCGGAGCTGGGCCTTGCCCGGCGGCTGGACTCAGACACACTGCTGGGGGGATAGGCAGGCGAAATTCCCATGTTCTGAGGGCCAGGCTCGGGACTCTGTTAATCTAGCCACTTTGAGCCTTTCGTTTTGTAGCTGCCTCAGTGGGGTTTGCGCGGAACTCCGCGGTCAGGGTGCGGGACGCCATGTTGGTTCCGAGATTTTAGCGGGACCTCGTTCTTAGCCTGGGAGCCAGCGCCTACAAACGGGACAGCGCTTCTCCGACAGAAAAGTAGTCATTTTGCATAGTGCTGCCTACATTGGGGGCCCTGCAACAGAAGCAGAGGAATCACTGCCTCTGGGCACCTTTAGCCCCCGTCTGCTGCCTGTGTGGAGGACGCCATCTTGGGTACGGTGGCCACAGCTGGACCTAATTCTTAGCTTGGGAGCCAGAGCCTGCCCACAAGAGAGCGCTTTTCTATCACAAAACCAGTACTCGACGCAGTGTTGGATAAGGCTAGGCCCTGTCAGCAGAGGCCACCAGGGCACTAGCAGTGCTGTATTCTAAACTAGTTTGTTATCATCTGGGGTTGGATACAGTGGCGCTTACTTTGTCAGATGGGAAGAGGGACCTCTACACCTGAAAACCTAACTGACTTGTGAACTGGTCAGATACCTTTGCTTTACAAATGAAGACAGCCTAGAGAAACATTTGCAATCCATCCTCACAGTACCTCTTCCAGCCTCTATATACTCACATGGGACCCAAAAAGCAACAGACAATTGTGGTATACAAGCAATCACTCATGGCTTCAGAAGGCTCCCAAACAAAGCAACCAAGGAGTTTTCCAGATGAAGAAACTTTTATGAAAGCATCAGGAAGTGAATACAAATTGATTATATACAGGGCCCTTCTAGACCTTATACAAAATGCAGCAGAACAAAATGAAAAATTAAGTAAGTTGTTCGACCTGATGGAACACCAGTACTCTGAAATCCAACAGATCAAGAAGAAAATCAAAGACATAGAAACTTTCATGCAAACGCAAGAAAACAGAATGGAACAAATGGAAACAAGAATTTCTGACTTGGAAGACAGAGCTACTGATGCCAGTGTCTATGAGCAGAAATCAGAAAAAAGAAACAAGAAAAATGAAGAAACATTAAGAAGCATGTGGGACTCTATTAAGAGGAACAACCCTCGATTAATTGGAGTCCCTGAACAGGGTGAGACATCTGAGAACACAGAGAGTATTGTTGCTGAGCTGCTGAAAGAAAACTTCCCAGAAATCATGAAGGAAGAGAATATAGACATCTCAGATGCATATCGTATGCCACCCAATATAGATCTCAAAAGAAAGACTCCAAGACATATTATAATCAAGCTTAACAAAATGAAACATAAGCAGCAACTCTTAAAGGCAGCAAGACTCAAGGCAAAGCTAACATTCAGAGGGAAACCCTGTAGGCTCTCGTCAGATTTCTCAGCAGAAGCCATGCTAGCACGGAGACAGTGGCACGACACATTCAAAGTCTTGAAGGAGAAGAACTTCCAACCAAGAATTATATATCCTGCAAAACTGTCTTTCAAACACGAAAATGGAATTAAGACATTTCCAGATAAACAGAAACTCAGAGACTTTGTAAAAACCAAACCCAAACTACAAGAAATACTGAAAGAAGTTCTTGGCTTTGGCTTAGAAGAACGAAACCACTAACTTTATATTTTAGAACGACACACTACTCAATATTCATTTAGGGAAGGCTCCAAAGTAAATCACAGCTTTGATTTGGAAAGAAGCAATCCAGTGATCATCATGAAAACTATGGTGTCATCATAATAAAAGAGGGATGTACTACAGTCGTTATAGTCCTTCCAGATGGAGAGGAAGATGACCAGACTGGTAGTAATTAAAATTGGGTTTATAAATAGTTTATTAAGGGGGTTCATAGGGGCAGCTGTAAAGCACAACAAAGATGTATCATACCATTTCAAGAAATCTAACACACGAGTCTCAACAACTATAAAACCAGCTCTGAAAAAGGTGAAAAATCAACTCACAAAAAAGAGTGTCTCAGAACAGACTAATAAGAACAACAGAGAAAACATCAACATAAAAATAAACATATCACAATGGCAGCAGTGAACACATACCTATCAATAATTACATTGAATGTGAATGGACTGAATGCTGCAGTAAAGAGACACCGAGTGTCATCTTGGATCAAAAGACACGACCCATCCATATGTTGTCTACAAGAAACTCACTTGAGACCTAAAGACAGGAACAAACTGAAAATTAAACGATCGAAGAATATATATCAAGCTAACAATGAACAAAGAAGAGCAAGGGTGGCAATTCTAATCTCAGACAAAATCAATTTTAATGTCAAATCCACCATCGTGGACAAAGATGGACACTATTTATTGCTGAAAGGTTCAGTACACAAGCAAGACTTAACTATATTAAACATTTATGCACCTAATGTCAGAGCACCTAAATATGTCGAAGAAACACTGACTACGCTCGAAAGAGAGTTAGATGACTCCACAATAATAGTGGGAGACTTTAACACTCCACTCTCATTACTAGACAGATCATCTAGAAAAAAGCTCAGTAAAGATACAGAAGACCTCATTGACACAATTAACCAACTAAACCTCATTGATATATACAGAACTTTCCACCCCTCAGCAGACAACTACATCTTCTTCTCCAGTGCACATGGAACATTCTCCAGAATTGACCACGTGATAGGTCATAATGCAATGCTCAACAAAATCTATGCCATTGAATTATTGCAAAGCATCTTCTCAGATCATAAAGCCATCAAAGTTGAAATCAAGAGCAGAAAAAACAGAGATAGAAAGTGGAACTCTTGGAAACTGAACAACATCTTGCTCAAAAAAACATGGGTTATAGAGGAAATCAGGGATGAATTAAAGAAATTCATGGATTCCAATGAGAACGAAAACATTTCCTACCAGAACCTATGAGATACAGCCAAAGCAGTGCTCAGAGGTCTGTTTATCTCCATAAATGCACACATCGGGAAGGAAGAAAGAAACCAAATCAAGGAACTAACTCTACAGCTTGAACAAGTAGAAAGAGAACAACAGAGAAACCCCTCGGGCACCAGAAGAAAGGAGATCATAAAGATTAGAGCAAAGCTAAATGAATTAGAGAATAGAAAAACAATTGAAAAAATTGAAAAGACCAAAAGCTGGTTTTTTCAAAAGATCAACAAAATTGATAAACCACTGGCTAAACTTACTAAAGAAAAGCAGGAAAGGAAAGAAATAACCCAAATTAGAAATGAGAAGGGAGTTGTCACCACAGATGCAACAGAAATCAAAGACATCATAACAGAATACTATGAAAAACTGTACTCTAACAAATTTGAAAACCTAGGGGAAATGGACAAATTCCTTGACTCATACCACCTACCCAAATTATCACAACGTGAAGCAGAACAACTTAATAAACCCATCACAAAGGAAGAGATTGAAAAGGTCATCAAAATTTTTTAATGAGATGGAGAAACAAATCACCAATTTTGTTTGGAAAGGGAAGACGCCCCGGATAAGTAAGGTACTACTAAAGAAGAACACACTGGGAGGCCTTTCATTACCCGACCTTAGAACATACTACACTGCCACAGTGGTCAAAACAGCCTGGTACTGGTACAAGAACAGACAGATTGATCAATGGAACAGAATTGAGACCCCAGAGATGACACCACGTGCCTATGAACAGCTGATATTCGACAAAGGCTCTAAGACATTAAACTGGGGTAAAAACAGTATCTTCAACAAATGGTGCTGGCAAAATTGGTTATCCATCTGCAATAAACTGAATCAAGATCCATATCTTACACCTTATACAAAAACCAACTCCAACTGGATAAAAGACCTAAATATCAAACCTGAAACGATAAAGCTCATCCAAGAAAAGGTAGGAACAACAATGGAAGTTTTAATACACAATGAGGACAGACTCCAAAATCTGTCAAAGAAAACTCAATCAACAGAAGAGAAAGTAGATAAATGGGAACTATTAAGAATCAAACACTTTTGCTCATCCAAAGACTTTATTAATAGAATTAAAAGAACACCCACAGAGTGGGGAAAAATATTTGGCAACTCTATGTCAGATCGACGCCTGATCTCCATAATCTATAAGATACTACAAAATATCAATAACAAGAAGATAAACCATCCAATTAAGCGATGGGCAAAGGAGATGGACAGATACTTCACTAAAGAGGAGATCCAGGCAGCCAAAAAACACATGTGGACATGTTCACGATCTTTAGTTATTAAAGAAATTCAAATCAAGACAACAATGAGATACGATCTCACCCCAACAAGATTGGCCATGATCCAGAAAACACAAAACAACAAATGCTGGAGAGGCTGTGGAGAAAGTGGAACCCTCCTACACTGTTGGTGGTGTTGCAAAATGGTCCAGCCTCTTTGGAAGGCAATCTGGTGCTTCCTTAAAAAAATGGATATCGATATACCATTTGACCCAGTAATTCCACTACTTGGAATATATCCTACAGATTCAAGGCCTTTCACACCAACGGACACATGCACCAGAATGTTTATCGCGGCACAGTCCACAATAGCAAAAAGGTGGTATCAACCCAGATGCCCAACAATATAAGAATGGATAGGTAAACTGTGGTACACATACTCAATGGAGCACTACGCAATGATAAAGAATAACGATGATTCCAGGAAACATCTCCTAACCTGGTTTCAATTGGAACACATTATGTTGAGTGAGAGTAGTCAGCGACAAAAGGACAAATACTGTATGAGACCTCTAGAATAAGATCTCAAAAACAGACTTGTGTATAGAAGAAAAGACTCTTTGACAGCTGCAAGGGAGGGGAGGGAAGGAGGGCGAGGGGGGGAGGGTTTAGTTTAGGTAGTTACTAGAAATCTAGTTGGGAGAAAGCAGTGACAGCACACATTAGGAACAAGAACAACATTAAGTGGACTTCGGCATAACTTGAGTACTCCTTCCATCTTAACTCAATACTGCAGGGACAGAGTAGCTGGGGCGGGGAGCGGGGGACCATGCTCTTAGGCGAATTCCAGGCCAATTGGCACAACTAGCATTTTGCTAAGAGAGCTCTCTGCACCCCACATTGGTGAGTGGCGTCTGGGGTCTTAAAAGCTGCCAAGCTGCCATCCGAGGACACAGCAAATGGTCCCAACTCAGCAGGAACGGATGCTCACCGAGGGCCAAAATGGCATGCGGTCAAGGCAACCGAGAAGACAGAGAGACCCACAAGAGTGGGTGCCTACATCGACCTGGGACCGGAAGAACCGGATGGTGCCCGGCCACCACCGGTGATAGCCATGACGGAGCTCACAGAGAGGAGCCTCACTGGCAACACAAGAATAAAAAGAGGTGCATCATGAGATCTCCACTAAAAGACCTCAAATGATGGTCCAGCGGTTTTGGGGTTCCTCTGAGAGCATGGTCCCCGGCCCTGATGCTGCCCATTCCCATAAATTATAACAAAGGTCCACTCTTTGGACAGGAATGGAATGGACTTGGCAATGCAGAGTAACCATATATTGGAAGCATTTTATGGTTCTGTACATCTATAGGATATCATCTTGCTGACCTCTGGCTGGAGGAAGAGGAGTGGACGGAGAGGAGGGGAAAGGAGACTGTTGGGAGGATGAGACATGTATGGAGCAGAGAGGAATAGTGTGCAGTGACCGGACAGGGAGAGCAGTGGAAGCTGCATATAGGGGGGCATGTAAATTTACATGTGAATGTACATTTTCACTCAGTTATGTTAAATAAAATTAAAAATAAAAAAATATTGATACTAAAAATTAAATGATAAAAATGTTACTCAGCATAAATTTAATGAAAGATGTATAAGATGTCTACACTGAAAATTATAAAATACTGATGGGAGAAATGAAAAAAGGCCTAGATAACTGAAGACATGAACAACATTTATGGTATATAATTCACATTAAAGTCTCAATTTACCCTAAACTGACCTACAGAGTCAGTGCAATTCCAATCAAAATTCTAAAAGGCATTTTTTTTTTATTTTTTATTTTTGTTTAACATAACTGAGTGAAAATGTACATTCACATGTAAATTTACATGCCCCCCTATATGCAGCTTCCACTGCTCTCCCTGTCCGGTGACTGCACACTATTCCTCTCTGCTCCATACATGTCTCATCCTCCCAACAGTCTCCTTTCCCCTCCTCTCCGTCCACTCCCCTTCCTCCAGCCAGAGGTCAGCGAGATGATATCCTATAGATGTACAGAACCATAAAGTGCTTCCAATATATGGTTACTCTGCATTGCCAAGTCCATTCCATTCCTGTCCAAAGAGTGGACCTTTGTTATAATTTATGGGAACGGGAAGCATCAGGGCCGGGGACCATGCTCTCAGAGGAACCCCAAAACCGCTGGACCATCAGTTGAGGTCTTTTAGTGGAGATCTCATGATGCACCTCTTTTTATTCTTGTGTTGCCAGTGAGGCTCCTCTCTGTGAGCTCCGTCATGGCTATCACCGGTGGTGGCCGGGCACCATCCGGTTCTTCCGGTCCCAGGTCGATGTAGGCACCCACTCTTGTGGGTCTCTCTGTCTTCTCGGTTGTCTTTACTGCATGTAAAAGGCATTTTTTAAAATAATAATTGTCTAAGTAGACCCTTCAGTCACAGATTAGACAGGCCCATAAAACAAAACAAGGCCTAATGGACGCATCAGCCTTGGGGCAAGGATGAGAAGGCAGGAGGGGACAGTAAAGCTGGTAACAGAGAGCCCAGCATTGAGAAGGGGAGAGTGTTAATGTGTAGTGGGGTTGGCAACCAATGTCACAAAATAATGCCAAGCCAAGTGCCATCGAGTCGGATCCGATATGTGTGTTAACTGCTTAATGAGAAACTATTTTGCTCCATAAACTTTCATCTAAAGTATAATTTATAAAATCAATCCTGATGAAAAACAAATGTGGAAGACTTATGGTAGGTTATTTTAAGAATCCCCATAAACAACAGGTTTGGTACCATCATCAATATATAGAAGAAATCAATGGAACAGAAAACAGAGTCCGGAAATAGACTGATACATATATATGTATATAGTCAACTGCTTCTCAGTAAGGTACAAAAGTAATTCTGTGGGGAAAGAAAAACCTTTTCAACAAACAGTGCTGGATCCACTTCTCGTCTCTCCACAAGGAAACAAGGAAACGCAACTCTTCACATCACACTGAAAATAAATAAATAAGCTGAAATGGTTAAAACTATAGTTTACAAAAGAAAACACAGGAGAGTATCTTTAGGGTCCTGAGGTAGGCAAACATTTCTTGGACAGAACACAGAAATCACTGAATATAACGGAAAACAAAATAAGCTGGAATTTATCAAAATTTAACATATCTAACATACCCACCAGAACAGCTGAGACTAAGCTGACTGATAACACAAGGTTTTGGCAAGTCTGGGTAGCAAACAGAACTCGCGCACATTGTTGGTGGGAGTGCAAAACAGCAAGATTATGCTGGAAAGAGTCCTATAGTTCATTGTAAAACAAAAAGCAAAACCCTGTCACCCAGCAGTTCCACTTCTAGGTATTTGCCTGTCTTAGTTAACCAGTGCTGCTATAACCAAAACAGCACAAATGGGCTATTGGTTAAAAACAGAAATTTACTGTCTCCCAGCTGAGGAGGCTCGAAGCCTGAATTCAGGGTGCCTGCTCTAGGGAAGACTTTTTTCTCTCTCTTAGCTCTGGAAGAAGCTCCTTGCCTCTCTGAGCGTCTGTTCCTGGGCGACCTTCATGTGGCTGGGCATTTCTTCCCCCATCTCCACCTGCTTCCTTGCTTGTTTAATCTCTTTCATCTCTCAGAAGACACCAGCTCAAGACACACCCCGGCACCAACTCTGCCTCACTAACACAACAAAGACAGGCCATTCCAGAAGGGGAGGACAGCCACAGCACAGAGGCCAGGGTCTGTAACACACAGGAGGTCTGACAACTCATCCGAGGAAAAGGGCTACACAGGAGGTCCAACAGTGAGGCCCATGAACTTAATTGTTCTAAGTGCCACAGGCCCCACTGATGAACATCACTATGTTCCCCTCTGAAGTACTCCCCTTGGGAAGCTACGCACTGCCACAGGCACCTAGTCCATCTGTCCTTCAAAGCAATCCTGGGACTCCTTCTGGAATGGCCATCGCACATGGGTGGCAACTTCACAAACTTCTCCACACAGTTGTCTGTGAGGGAGTTTTTAGCCAATAAACAAAAAACTGAATTGGAACACCCACCCTACTTACCTGATCTGGCCCCCAGCGACTTTTTTCTTGACCCGAAGATAAAGGAAATATGGAAAAGAAGACATTTTGATACACTCAGGACAGCTCTGAAAGCCATCCCTAAAAATAGTTCCAAAATCACTCTGAAGGGTGGACTAGGCACTGGCGTCGGCACACAGCTTCCCAAGGGGGGACTTGGAAGGCGATGTGACTGTGGCAGTGCTTATCAGTGAGCTCTGTGGCACTTACAAAAATTAAGTTCACAGACTTAATTGTCAGTCCTCGTATCTTGAAGTTCACCCTTTTAAAGAGTGCAATTCAGAAGTTTTTGATACAGTTGCAAAGTGGTGCAACCATCACTCTTATCCCATTCGCAGATCTCTTTACCACCCCAAAAAGAAAGCCTGTACTCATTAACAGCCACTCCTTAGCCTCCTTCACCCAGGCCTTGGCAACCAAAAATCTACTTCCTGTCTCTATAGATTAGCTTGTCCTGGACGTGTCACATGAATGGAATCATACAATATGTGGCCTTCTGTGTCTGACTTCTGCCACTTAGCATCACGTTCTCAAGGTTCACCCATGTCGTACTGAGTACTGGTACTTCCTTTTATTTCTAAACAGCATTCCGTTATTTTGATATACTTTCATTCATCATCTCAGCTGATGGACATCTCAGGGAGGACTGACTTGCCTGGGGAGAGCACAAGAGAATGTTCTGCAGGGATGGACATGTTCTGGGTCTCGGCTTCCATGGTATTTACACCGCTGCGCATAATTGTCAAAAACTGTTGATAGAGGCCATTAAAATATGTGTGTTTCATTGTAAGTAAACCACACTCGAAAAAGAGGAGGAGAAAGAGGAGGGGGAGAAGAAGAAGAAACTGCCATCTCAGAAAGGAAGGAAAAAAAGGCAGAAAGACAGAAGACAGTGAAGAAAGAAGGGTCGATGGAAGAAAGAAAAAATTAAAGAGGGAAGGAAAGAAAGGAAGGGCAAAGGGAGGGAAGAAAGGATAAATGAAGGAAAGAAGAGGAGGGAGGGAGGAAAGAGACAGAGAGAAAGAGATCTTCCCGGAACCAGTTCTCCCAGCCTTAGCCTAAGCTGAGGGTTACGTGCAGGGGCGGGACTCGCCGGAGCCAAACCCCACCGCTTCTCTGTGAGCTCTGGCATAAGCTGCTCCCTAGGGGCCCATGCTGTTACTAGCCTCTTCCATGGCCCTGCTGTGGTCACCCTGCTCCCCAGTGCCCTCTCATTACCTGCACTTTCTGTCTTGCAGAGAAGACCCAACTATTCTTTCTGAAGCAGGGGCTTGGCTGTAATACAGCCTGCCTGCTTGGCCTGGCCTGGCCCTGCACAGGCCCCTAAGTTTGGGTATGTTCCCTTCTGAGATCATCTAAGTCAATGGCTTCCCAAGCAACCTGGTGATGGTCAAGTACTCCTCCAGGGCAGACTGTCCTGCTACAAGAGGGAGGGCCTATCTGGTTATTTTAGCAGTTATTTCTCTTGGTGCAAATCAGTAAAGTACCTTAAACCAAAAAGATCTCCAGAAGACTTCTCGAAAACAAACAACAGTTGAATTTAACTAGTAAAGAAAGTTGGTCTTGATGGCTAGATGGGATCCAAGTGACTGAAACCAGCAATGTGAAAGATGAGAGAGGAAACTGGGGGGCAAAGAGTTGACATTAAAGGGGGAAGAATGATTTGGTGAAGGCCACTGAGAATGGTTCACAGCCTGAATGCAAGCTATGTCACTGAATTGTATATGTAGGAATTGGTCTATGTTCTGTGGTGTATATTCTCAACAATAATAGCAATTATGAAATGAATAAACTGACATCTGGCTTGTTATTTACCAAAAAAAAAAAAAGACAGAAGCCCTTTTTTAAGGCTGGAGGGAGGCCAGGATGCACGAGGGCTTAAAGGATGCTGGAAGGAGGGAGGAGCAAGCAGAAGCCTCCAGACTTGGCCAGCGATTACATTAGCACACCCCAAAGGATACATACTTTGTCTCCTTGTCAAAAGACATTCAGTAGTGTGCAGGTTGAAGACAGGCAGGCAGCAGCAGTTTCGTTTGGTTCAGCTTGTACCTTCCTTATCTAGTGCTGCTGCAGCAGAAATACCACAGGTTGACAGCTTTAACAAAGACAGACTTATTTTCTCACAGTCTATTAGGCTAGAAGTCCAAAGTTAGAGCACTGACCCCAGAGGAAAGCTTTTGGTCTCTGTCGGCTATTGCGGAAGGTCCTTGTCATCAATCACCCCAGGTTCAGGGGACCCCTCTTCTTCCTGCGTGGTGGTATGAGGTCCCCATCTCTAAGCTTGCTTGTCTCTCTTTTTATCTCTTGCAAAGCAAAAGGTGATGCAGGCCACACCCCAAAGAAACTCCCTTCAAATCAGGTTAGAACTATAACCTGAATAAGGGTTCTGCATCCCACCCTAGTCCTCTGTAACATAACCTCATCTTGCCTCATTAACCACAGCCAGAGATTACGATTTACAACATATAGGAAAATTACATCAGAATACAAAGCAGAGACAACTACAAGTTGAAACGCATTTTGGAAGGACAGAATCAGTCCGTGTAACAGTCTAGTAGGACACCTAGTGCCCCTGAAGCTCTGTGTACAGCCCTGGCGACCTGTGTCTTGATTGTGTGGGGAAATGGGTAGGGGCGAGGGCAGAAAAATGCAACTAACAGAACCAGGCCACAGATATCAAGAGTTATGAGCAGAGATGGCTCCGGATTGCCAGTGCCATAGAAGTTCAAATCATGGAGAGACCAGTTGGCAGGCATGCTCTCCATGAACAGTCCTTGCCAAGGGAAGTGGCCCTGTGCTCCAAAGAGCTAGCTCACTCTCCAGGGTGCCAACTAAGCGTGCAGACAAAGACTGGAAATGCACCCTAGGCACTGGTCAAATGGAAGCTGAGTGAGTGCTCCCACTGTAGGGCCACTGCCTGGAGAGGCATGTGAGCTTTGTGGAAGAGGGGAGAACCACTGGCTCAAACTGGGGCCACTCCAGAGAAAAAGGCAGTTCTGACGGGATGGGCGCAGAGGTGGAGACACGAGTGGAGTCAAGCAGGGCTCGGTTTCACCATGGAAACACTCACGGTCAAGTGTCAAGGCTGAGGAGTGTCCAGCCAGAGGGATGGGAGCTTCAGGAAGAATTCACGGAGGAGACATCTGTCTTGCATGACTGTAAGAACATAGACACAGATGAGAGGCACAGCAGACACTGAGTCTCTGGGCTTCCTGAATGTGATAAGTGAATCATGGTCCCAACCTAGCTATCCAGTGCTGCTATAATGTAAATACCACAAGTGGGTGGCTTTAACAAATAAATATTTATTTTCTCACAGTTTAGGAGCCTAGAAGTCTAAATTCAGGGCATTAGCTCTAGGAGAAGGCTTTCGTCTCTCTGTCGGCTCTGGGGGAAGGTCCTATCTACTGAACTTCTGTTCAGTAGTTCCCTAGTGATCTTCATGTCACATAGAGCCTGTCTTTCTCCACCTCTGCTTTTTTGCTTGCTTGCTTAATCTATTCTTTTATACCTCAAAAGAAATGGATTTAAGACACATCCTGAGCTAAAATTGTCTCACTCACACAACAAAGAAAACCTGATTTCCAAATGGGGTCATAACAACAGATACAGTAGGACTGACAGTCCTATTTTGGGGAGACACAATTCAATCCGTCACAACCCCCAAACATGGCTACGTCCTGGTCCCTAGCGCCTGTGAATATGTTGCCTTACATGATCAAAAAGATGTTACCGATGTGATTAAATTAAGGATCCTGAGGTGGGGAGATTATGCTGGGATTATGTATACTAAGGTCCCCATGTAGTCACAAGGGGTCTTACAAGAAAAGAGGAGATCAGACTGTCCTTTGGGAAACGTAACAACAGGAGCAAGAGGCTGAAGCGGTGTGAGGAAGGGGCCATGAGCCACGGAATACAGGCAGCCTCTGGAAGGTGGGAAAGGCAAGGAAACGGACTCTCCTCTGAAGCCTCCAGAGGGAACGCAGCCCTGCTGGTGCCTTGATTTTAGCTCTGTATGACCTACTTCGGGCTTCTGACTTTCCAATCTGTGAGACAATACATTTGTGTCATTCTAAGCCACAAGTGTGTGGTCATTTGTTATAGCAGCAACAGGAAACTAGAACCTGCCAGTAGAATCTGTAGAAATGCAACTCCCGTATGACCCCTCTATATTTCTCTCTCCCTGGCCCAGGTAAACGTCTTTCCCCCTGGAGACTTTGGAAAATCGAAAAGGGCTGGGCTGGTGTTTCCTGGACACAAAGCTGTCTGTGAGGGGTGATAAAAAAGTTTGGGCACTAGACAGCGGTGATGGTGGCACAGCCTTGTGAGTGTAATCAATGCCAATGAAATATACATTTTAAAATTGGTTAAAATGGAAATGTTTATGTTACATGTGTGTTTCCACAGTAATATTTTTAAAAATTAAATAAGGACTGGAAGGCACATTCATGTTTAGCAAACGTGGTTACATTAGCTGCTACTGCAGTCATTCATGCAGCAAGTGACAAGAGCAGAGCTAGGAGAAACAGAGATAAACACCAGTGTTCCCGCCTTCAAAGACGTCAGGACTTCATAGGGGGACACAGACGTGTCAGCAGCATAGCACAAGATGGTTCAAAGCCCTGAGGCGTGCAGGCCAAGGAGAGGGCAAGATTCAGAGAGAGAACTCACCCAGCTTCCAGGAGACCTGCTGCCCCAGCTCAAGGAGGTCTCGCCTGGGCCAAAGGTGGGAAGATGGGAAAAACCCAGGCAGAGGGAACCAATTTACCAAAGCAAGAAAGAGGAAATACAGGGCATTTGGGAAACCACAAACTAGTTGGATATGACCAAAACGGAGACCAGAGGTCGGGTAGGTGGCTCCTGACTACAAAATGGAAATAACTGCTGCACAGCTGCTTCGTGTTAGGCAGACAGGAGGCAGCGGCTGCAGGGAGGTGCACTGCAACGACAGACTAGGGTGACAGCCTCCCTGGTGGACACAGCCTGAGCCTTCCAGCTTCAAGGGTGGCAGGAGAAGAGAGTCTCCAGGAGAGAAAAGCAATGGGCCAAGTGACACCGTCTCCTGGGTTTTACCTCAGTGTCATTGACATCACCAGTACCATGCAGACCTCAAGGGACATTGCTCCCCTTTTTGTAACCTGCAACCAAACCTTCCACTGGTTAACTTCATAATTAAAATAAGGAGAAAGATTCCTATCCCAGAAACAGCTTAGCTCCTAGAGTTTGTTTCTGGTCTGAGACACTCCCAAACCATTGATGGCACAAATGACAATGAATGACTCAACTGTATTATCATACCTTTACTCAAAAAACACCTGAATCATTGATGTAGCATTTCAAACCGATGGGAACTGGATGCCACTGGGTGACAAGGGCAAGAGAATCTGGAGAGGAGATGAAGACGAGGGGAAGGGAAGGGCAGCGGCTGAAGGACGAGGGTAGTGACAAGGGAAGGGAGAGGGCATCAGTGAGAAACAAGAGGAAAAGCGTACCTCCTCTCTGCACCAGGAGCAAACGCCTAACTTTCACTAGGATCACAGGCTTTGTAGGACGACAAGTTACCTGACTCAGCTTCCCATGTCATAGTCTAAGATCTAGGGCAGGGCAGCACAGCTGAGGAACAAAAGAGCCCCTCACGGATCAGGTGTCTAACACCCTGAAACTAAACATACCTCCCTTGTTACCGACTGAACTGTGTCAACCAAATTTTGTGTTATGAATCCTAAATTATACAGTGGTTATCATCCCATTCGGAAATGTGCTTTCTGTTATATTGATGAGGTAGTATTAACGCAGGATGTGTCTTAAATTGGAGGTCTGGCAGTGCAGTGATTACCAGCTGGACTGCTAACCAAAGGGTCAGCAGTTTGACTACACCACTCTATCCTACAGGGAAATGAACATCTGGCTGAGAAAGCAACCCATTTGTGGTATTTCTGTTACAGCAGCACTAGGAGGCTAAGGCTCAGCTCGTGATGCAAAGCTGGGCCAGGAACTGTGAGTCTGCCTAAGAACCCATGAACAACTGAAGTAATGTAAGTGCAGATTTTGCAAATGATCTTAAAAAAGAAAACTGTCATTCTTCAGTGCAAAGCCTCTGAAATCTGCAAAGAAACATTTTTCTTGCTTAGGAAGAACTTCCCATGCTTACCACATCCGTGTCGGAATGGGCTCACACTTGGCAGCACATGGCGGAGCAGGCAGGCAGTCATCCAGGTCCTGGACAGAGCCACACAGCTCACGTGGTGCAGTTGCGCGGCCTGAGAGGGCTGCAGCGAGGAGGCAGAAAGCACTGCAGGAAAGTAGTCCATTCCAAAGAAAGCCTGGAGAGAAACACGTTATAGGGAAAGCTAGATGCCTTAGGCCCCCTGGAGGGGTCTGAGGTAGACACTGAAATGGGAGCCATTGGCTTGGCACAGAGAGGGAGCTAGGAGCCCTGGTGTTGACTCTGACTGACCATGTGACACTCAGCCAGTTACTTCCTCTCTGGATTCACTGTCTCATTTAAAAAAAAAAAGACACTGGCATGAGGTGCGGCATTTCCTGATGTTTAAGACCTATAGAGGTACCGTGGTTACAATACAAGTACTTCCAACCCTCTGCCCTCAACTTTACCAAATTGTTTCCAGCTGCTCTAATCTTGAAATATTGGTCATCTTTCCTCTAGCTTTCTTGGTCACTTATCTCTCTTGCTGGATCAGGAAGTAAGCTTGCAAGGAGGCATCCTTCCAGATTTACCAAGGACAGTCCTACCCCCTTGGATGTACGACGGTGCTTCAGGAAAACGCTGTGTACAGATACAAGTCTCTTACTGAAGGCCAACAGCTTTCAGTTCACAAAAGCTCAGGGACTATAGAGGCTTTCCTGGATGGCTTGGGACACACCTCAACCTGAGGTGACATTTCCAGAGCTGGCCCAACACTCAGAGTTTCTTCTTCTTCACCAAAACTTTACTGAACTCTTATATACTCACAATGATCTCTCCAGTTAGGCTAATATGACTAATATATTGAGGGCTAGGGGGTTAGTAGGCACCCACGCAAGGAAGCACCAGTGAAACTTCAGGCACCACAGATGTAAGAGCTATGTGTCCACTGCAGTGAACTGTCAAACCCAGAAGAAAAGTAGAGATTGCCATATGAGGTCTCGCTGGAGTAAGAAATGGGGAAAAAATTAGAGTGGAGGTATGTCTGACTCAAACTCACAGGTGCTAGTCTTGATTCATACCCCCTCTCTTCCATGAAGCTGGACAGATTTTGACCAGGTCACAACACAAAATGAACCAGATATTTGAAGTAGCTCCTTTGGATGAAGTAGGCCCCTCCCACAGGCAAAGCAGTTGGAAGTTGTGTTCTGTGACTTCAGAGCGGTCACTGTTATTGGATTACCCAGGCCATAATCGGAATACTAACCAGCAGATTCTCATTGTGTTATCCCCTCTTGGATGAGCGGAATTCCCTGAAAGCAGGGAAAGCTAGAGCCCAAATTAAAGCAAGCACACTGAGAAGCTGTCTAGATTCTTCACGGGTTTCCAGCTCCTAGTTCAAGTTCTTCCTGAGATTCAGCAATATTCCTGTCCTTAGATCGTAAACATTAAACCTTCTAAATTATGTGCTATTCTTTGGCTTAAATTCATTCCAGCTGATTTCTGTGCCGGTAACAGCAGAATCCTAACTAATACATTACTAAACTCATTTCCTCAAGTTGTGTATGATCATTGGAGTTATTTTTTTCCTAGTGTACTTGGATTCACAGAAGAGAAACGACTCTCCAGCCAAGCATTACCTACCTGCCTGCCTAGAAAAGTTCTTCAAAGCATTACAACTAAAATTAAGTCCCCATCTTCCTATACTCCTCTAGAAAATGTGCATTAATGAAGAACACGAAACACAATCATGGTCACCAAAACAAAGGAAACTAAGTCAATGAACTACACATAAAAATACTGAAACACATAGGACTTCAATAGTAAATTTTGTCTGTGAAAGTGAAGATGATGCAAGTAAAGTTCCCTAGTGAATACACTTCTTCATAAAGAAAATAGTGAGGGTCTATGTTTTAGTCAACTAGTGCTGCTTTCACAGAAATACCACAAGTAGATGGCTTTAAAAATAAAAATTTTATTTTGTCACAGTCTAGAAGGCTAGAAGTCCAAATTCAAGGTGTCAGCTCCAGGAAAAGTCTTTCTCTGCTGGATCTTAAGGAAGGTCCTTGTTCTCAGTCTTCCCTGGGACTGGAAGCTTCTGAGGCACAAGGACCCCAATCCTTTCCCAAGAACACACTCAGCTTTTGGCACAGCTTCTTGATGGTAGGAGGTTCCCAGATCTCTCTGCTGGCTTCTTTCCTTTATATCTCAAGAAACTGCCTCAAGGTACACAACAATCTTACGTATTGAGTCCTACCCCACCAATATAACTGCTGTCCATCCACCCTCATTAACATCACAGATGGAGGATTTACAACATGGAGGGACACCATACAATACCAGGAATCATGGCCTAGCTAAACTGCTATACAAATTTTGGGGGGAGCACAATCCAGTCAATGACATTTCACCCTTTGTTCCATAAAAAAAAATCACATCCTTGCAACATACTGACCCCATCACAGTGAAGGTCTTCAAATCCAAATCCAAAATCCTGAAGTTCCTCTTAAGCTGTGAAATCTAGAACACAAGTTATCTGTTTTCAAAATATAAAGGTAGAACAGGCAGGTACAAGTTAAACATTTCCATTACAAATAGGAGAAAGAAGGTAAAACAGGTAACAAAACAAGTCAGCAGAACACATTACAGGAGCCTTCAAAGCTTTGAAACAAAGTATTCATTCTCTGAGACATTTTACACAATGGTCCTGCCCCCCCTGACTCTAGGTATTGGCCACACTCCCCAGATTCTGAGTAGAAGCCCCTTGACCCTGTGCTACAGCTCTGCCTTCCAGGCCCACTGGGACAGCAACTCTGGTCCCTCAGCTTTAGGCATACCCTAAGTCCAAATGAGTGGCAATTCCACCAGCAGAAACACAGGGAGCCATGGCTCCATCTTTTCAGACCCCTGAGGTCAAAGCCATGCCTTTTAAGACCAAGGCAGCTCAGCTTCCCATGCTTTTTTGTCTCTTCAGCTTCTGCTTCCTATGGCCTCATGGCCCAGGCCTCAGGCCTCCATCTACCCTGCTGCAGCAAGTATTCCAAAGCTCTGCAGCTCCACCCAAGTCAAGTGCCTGGAGGCATCCCCACTCCACCAAGAGACCTCTTGCACACAAGCACTCAGCTCTCTCACTCTGTAGGTCAGTAAACCTAGCTCCATCCACCTATTTAAGTGCCCAGAGGCACCCTATTCCTGGTACCAAATCTGTTTTCGTCATCTAGTGCTGCTTTAACAGAAATACCATAAATAGATGGCTCTAAAAAGAGAAATTTTATTTTGTCACAGTCCAGTAAGCTAAAGTTCAAATTCAGGTTGTCAGCTCCAGGGGAAGGCTTTCTTTGCTGGATCTGGAGAAAGGTCCTTGTTGATAATCTTCCGCTGGACTGCAAGCTTCTGAGGCACAGGGACTGCGGCCCTTTCCCATGGACCTGCTCAGCTGCTGGTGCAACATCTTGGTGGAATGAGGTCTCCAAATCTCTCCATTAGCTTCTTTCCTTATATGTTAAGAGACTGCCTCAAGGTACACAACAATCATACACATGAAGTCCTGCCCCACCAACACAACTGCTGCCCATGCACCCTCATTAACGTCATAGAGGGTTTACAGTGTGGAGCACGTCACACAATACCAGGACTCACGGCCTAGCTAAATTGCTACACAGATTTGTTTGCAGAACACAATTCAATCCATGACAGTGAGGCAAAGTAGAGGACACAGTTTGGGAGGCAGGGAATAAACCTTAAAGGGAAGCAGTATTCTACAAAATTGCAAGTGAGAAAAGTGAAGAAACCCAAAACCTGAATGCTAAGGAGAAGGAAGAGGACAGAGAGTTACCATCTCAGGCTGACGTAGGATGGTGCCCCTGGATTCTGACCATGCTCATTTGGACCTGCATCCCTGCCCAAATGCCTTCTCCCCTTTCTTCCATCTATTGAACCCTCAGTGGTTACCCTTTAATTCTCCGTTCAAGGGCCCCTCCTCTCTGTCCTCTGTGTTGTCAGTTCTAGACCTTACCAATGGACGTCCCCTTAACTAGAGTCCCACAGCACAGAGATTCCAAGTTAGAACAGTCATTAAAGAAAACATACTACACAGTCAGGCTGCTGTTGCTGGATGCCTTCAAGGCAATTCTGACTCACAGTGACCCCACATGACTGAGTGAACTGCCAAACAGGGTTTCCTAGGCTGCAGTGCTTCAAGGTGCAGACCGCCAGGTCTTTCTGAAGCAGAGCCTCCAGGTGGGTTCCAACCATTTAGTCTGCCAGGACTCACGGCACCCTTATGGCTCCTTAACACAGTCATAGTTTCTGTTAAGCTTTTAATGACAACTATTCGATATCGACTCTCGTTTTAAGCACACAAGTGTTGCTGAGATCCCATGTATTCAAGAACAGGACAAAGACAAACTAACAAAGAACCTGTGAGTGACAAAGTCCCAGCAACCTGGAGAAATGCAGGTAACGGTGCAATTCAGAAGCAAACTGACACTTACATTACCTAAAAAACCAAGTCCTATTCACAAACAGATCTTGTTGTTACAGATACCATACTTTCTATCAGAGCTCCTTTGTAATCATCACCTGCTAGAAACAGACTGGCTAGACAGAGACATAAAAGAGACAAAAACAAAAAAAACCCATTGCCGTCAAATCAATTCTGACTCACAGTAACCCTGCAGGACAGAGCAGAATTGCCCCATGGGGTTTCCTAGGCTGTAACTGTTATGGAGGCAGATGCTACTCTTTCCACCGTGAAACCACTGGTGGCTTCTAACAGCGTCCTTTCAGTCAGCAGATGAGCATTTAAGCACTGCACCACCAGGGCTCCCTAGATGACACACCTAAAACTACTGCCATCGAGTCAACTCTGACTTATAGCAACCCTGTAGAAGAGCAGAACTTTCCCTACAGTATTTCCAAGAAGCAGCTGGTAGATCTGAACCAACAACCTACTGATTAGCAGCCTTGACACTTAACCACTGTACCACCAGGTTTCCTTCACCCATGAAATATTACCGAATGCAGCTCTGTTCCTTAATACCCCGGCCACCATGACTCCGAGTCAACACTATCACCATGGGGTTGCTTTATTCTGGAACCAGGGACTGGGGGTGTGGGAGGAGGCGAGAATGGAAAGTCACTGCTGAAAGGTTACTGAGTTTCTCCTTGGGCAGATGCAAAACTTCTGGAAGTAGACAACGATGATGGCTGCATGACAGAGGGAATACTTTTAATGTCACTGAATTATACACTCAAAAGCGGTTAACATGGCAAAAGTTTTGTTACATACAACTCTACCTCCATATCCTCCTAGGATTAACAAAGCCCCAAGATGGTGACTCCCACTTGTGAAGTGTGGCTTTTGCTAAAAGTTGCTCAGTCATGTTTTCAAGCACTACGCAGGCTGTGGTTTCTCTGAATCATGTCTTGTTTTTTTTAATACATACCTACAACTGGAACTTGTAAACACAAAGGCAGTAAGAATCTGGAGCAGGAGAAGGCCCCACAAAATGCACCAATGTACTCTGAATGTCTGCTGTGCCAGGGTACCTGGCCACACCGTGCAGACAGGGTCCTTCTGTGGAGCTTTGGTCAGAGGTCAGGGCAAAGACTTTTGACAGCGGGGAAACCAGGATTCCATAGGTTTTCAAATCAGAAAGACAGCTGATAAGACAATCAGGTCTTCTACAGGCAGGGAGCGGGTGCGGCGCCCTGCTGTGGTTACCCTGCCCCAAGATCCTGGAACTGTCATCTGAACCCCACCCAGGACTCCAAAAACACATGCATGATGTCACTGCCTAACTCTGCAACACCCTTGGCCATTTTCATCTAGAGCCCTCAAGCACAGATTAAAAAATAAATTCAGTGTTTAAGGAGACCTTTACAGTTTACAAGGTACAGTCACATTCATTGTCTCATCTTACCCTCCCACCAGCCCACGTGTAGGTGCTCGAGGTTATATTCTCCACTTCACAGATGAAGAAACCATGGGTCCGACAGTCCCTGACTCAGACACCGTGCTCCTTCCTCTCTATCACTTTAGATCTAGTCTCTGGGGCTAAGTGGGCACTCAAGTGGAGACTGGCTAAAACTCTTTCAAGCTGATCTAAGTAGGTGGTGATTCCAGAGGCTTCTTTGTAGCAACAGTGAGGGAGAGATGGAGATCAGCAGGCAAGAGAAAACTGTAAGGGTGCAGGACATCCGGCTCGGTAAAGGAGAAGGTCAGTGTCGAAGGGAAGATGGTTTGACACAGGGCCTGCAACACCGGACTCCAGCCTAACAGGGATCTGTGAGGCTGGACAAGACTGAGGAGTGTTTCGCTTTGTTGTACACAGGCTCACCACCAGTCAGAATGACTTGACAGCACCTAACAACACCACTGAAGCAAAGGGAGCACCAGGGGTGCAGTGGTGAAGAGCTACAGCTGCTAACCAAAGAACAACACTCAAATCCACCAGCTGCTTCTCGAAAGCCCTATCAGACATACACTTGACGGCAATGCGTAGCATTCAAGTCCGCCGCCGTCTGTCAGCGTGTTGTACCACGGTGGCTTGCATGTTGCTATGATACTAGAAGCTCTGTCACCAGTATTTCGAATACCAGGAGGATCACTCATGGTAGACAGGTTTTAGTGGACCTTCCAGACTGAGATAGACTAGGAAGAAAAGCCTGGTGATTTATTTCCAAAATTTAGCTAATGAAAACCTATGGATCCTAGTAGGCTACTGTCCAGTACGGTGTTGGAAACAGAGCCTCCCAGACTGAGAGTCACCCAGAATCCACAGCAGTCACAACAGTGAACTCAGATGACCAATGACGGCGAAGACGGCGCAGGAGTGAGCAATGTGTCATCCTGTTGTATGTGAGGCTGTCAGCAACAGAGCCAACTTGGCAGCAGAAAACAAAAATATTCAAGTAACACTTTGTACTTCTCAAAGCACTCACACACTTCTTATCTCATTTGACTCACACAACAACCTCGTAAGGTTAACAAGTAAAATGTCACCATTTGTCAGAGTCTGAGATTCTTCTGATTCCCAGCCCACTTCTCATACCCTGCTTTTGTCCCTATGATCCCTGGATGACAGAGACTAAGAGCAGAAAGATATTCCATACAAATCCTATGTAAAATAACTTAATCTCACTATGTGTTCCCCTGCTAGGACTTGGCCCCAGGAAGCAGGCCTCCCTCTGGGTGTTAGAATTACATTTTATACAACTTCTGTTACAGAACTGATATGGCAGGGAGAGCTGAACCTGTTATAGATTGTTGTTCATCCATTTAACCAACCGTTTCTGAGCAGGGTACTACCCTAGGCTAGTCACCAGGAGTTAGAGAAATGCCTCAGATCTAGTCACTGCTATCAGAAGTCACAGTCTAGGGAAATAGGTGTCAACACTCACCAAGAGAAGATGAAATAAATGTCACAACAGAATTATGAACAAAGATCTACAGAGGAACAGAGAATACAGCAACAATTCTGCCCAGTGGGAAAGGAGAAGTCTCTGTGGAAGTAAAACAAGAGTTACTTGGGCTGAGCCTGGAAGGATGAAAAGAGAATCTTGACAAATGGGGACAGATAGGCAGACAGTGGAAATAGTGTGAACACTTAGGAAACAAGGACGTCACCTGAATGGATGCAGCACAAGGTACCTCTTGGCCCCCAGTCTCACGCTGACCCTGAGGCCAGGTCTAGGATCCCACCCTGAACTCACGACAATCCAAGACACCGACATCATTTGTTCCTTCTTTCTCATGGTCTGTGGTATTTGCAGCACACATTACAAAACCCACTGCCTTCTTAACTACCTGTATTTCTAGTCTCTAGTTGGTTCTTGTGTGTTTTTCTTTCCTAAATAGACTCAAATACCAGTTTCCTGACTCTTGACATCACAACCCTGGAACTTCTCTACCACATTCCAGCTAGCATTAGGTTGAGCATACAGTAAAGACCAAGAACCTATTTGTTGACAATTGCTGACGTCTTCAGACCCAAGAATCTAGAGATGACATTTACAAACAAGTAGAACAAGTAGGAGCAGTACTTGTAACTCCAGCCTGGAATAGGAAAAGTAAAGGGATTAGGAAAACGCATGTGTTTAAACTGATCTAAATTTAACTCAAGGTGTTTAGACTTGCTGGATCACCACGTGGAATGAACCTATATTTCATCTTCTCTTCTCTCTCAGACCAAGTTCACAAAATTGGTTTCTACTCTGTTTCCTGCTTGTCAATATCTTACAAAGACGCATGTTGTCTCACCCTGACTCTTGGAAAGAGTAACAGGAAGGATGGCATACATGCTATTGCCCGTCTAGACACCCCACATCCACAGCTAGAGGAGTGAGCAGAGTCAGGGCCAGGGGTGGAAGTGGGAAGGACTCTAGGCAGCAAAGAGCTTCCTGCCAGTAGGTCTCCAAGGAGCTGAGGTTTCATTTTAAGTTCTGGGTAGACAACTGATAATCAGGGAACTGGGATAAGGTCACAAACCCTCTTCTTCTCCCCCTATGTTGTAATAGAAGCAAGCAACCAAAATAATTAACTGAGTGGAGCAGGAAGGAGACAGGGGCCAAGAGTACCAAAGGCACAGATGAGCTCAAGAATGAAGAATTCTAGTTTTAGGGATTATCTACTCCAAATTTCTTCTCTTACAGTAGAGATACATACCCAAATTCCTATTAATATTCTAACACTCTTCTAAAAAGTGTCTCCTTCTTCATCTTTGAACATTCCAATGCATCCTCCAAATTGCCACCAATGTGATCAATCTATAACACTGATCTATCTGATTGTGCCTCATGGTAAGGTCTAAAGTGCCCATGATCTAACAAGGCCTGTCACTCCTAGGCCCTGGTTTACCTTTACATCTAATCTGCTTTTACCCCTTTACAGCCTACTGACACTGTATTGGTACAGCATTCTCCAAAGATGCAATACACTTACTCCAGTGTGGGAGAGGCATTCCAATTTGAAGACCTATCTCAGGTGTCACCTCTTCATTTCTACCTTCCCTGGCTCACTCATTTCCCAAGTTCATTTCTCTTCCGTGTTCCCAAGGCACTTCAATATAGCCTTTATTATGCATTTATTTATAAAGTCTGACAGATCACTGGGGTAGGAGAAGATTATGACTTCTCATGATTCTCTCTCCTCTTAGCACAGTAACTGTAGGAGCAGGTGTTCCCCAAAATGAAGCCTTTTCCTTTACAGATAACTACTGAGCCACTGGCAGGGCCCAGTTAAAATTAAAATCTAGATTTTCTAATGCCTAGGTCAGCACACAACTTTCTAGGTTGCTTCATCCACCTGTGTTTCATGACCAACTAGTTGGATGGTTCCTCAATGACCTGGACAGTGACAGGAATTCACAGAAGCACGGATCCAAGCTGCTGTCTAAGAGAGCCTTTGGTGTTTCTCCCAGGGAAGCATTTTGATTCCCAAGCACTTACAGAAGAGCTTTAGGCAGTGACAGAGCAAGTGAGTCATCCCAACCTACACCCGTTCCCTGCTAAAGGCACCAGCATCTGTCTGTCCTCTGGGTGACATATGAAATGGGTGCTCTGAGCCAACTTGCGTCTCATGGTAAAAGAGCTTAAGTTATGACCAAGTTGTCCCCTAACCTTCATAATGAATGCAGGCGGTGTGGTGGCCTTCATCCGTGAGAACAAACATAAGTGAACTCAGGGGAGGACAGGACAACCTCAGCATATCTGCAGCACAAAATAAAAAAGAAAGGACATGGTTCACCACTCTGTCAGGTCCCATCTGGCAAGGCAGATGTGTGGGGCCAGGGCAGTCTTCCATCCAAGCAAAGGCTGTTTTCTACTACCTGTCCTCAGCAGTTTCCCTTCACTTACTCAGATTCAAAGTTCCTCAAGAAAAACAGATGCCTTGCCGCCCGCAGACCCCAACCCCCAGACTTGATCAGAATTATTTATTTTTCAGTTGAACCTTCTTGTAGGCAATCTAAGCATCTTAGGCTGGGTTTTCTAGAGAAACAAAACAGTAAAGTATATACATATGTATTTTGAGAGGGAGATTAATCTCAAAGAAATGACTCATGCAGTTGGGCCAGGTTGGGCAAGAGGCTTCTCCTGCCTCATGTAGCTTCAGGCTCTTGACAAATTCCAAAATCAGCAGAGAAGCTTCTAGCTCAAGTCCTCAGAACTAGAGGTCAAAAAATAATCACCAGGACACACAATCCAGGGCAAAAGCCCTGCTGGAACCTCTGTACTAGAGGCAGCCACACTCCAAGGAAACTATCAGCTGACAGCAGCTCATGGCAGATCTCATCACAGAGTTGACTGTATCCATACATAACTGCGAAATTAGATCGTATCTGCCAAACCACTGAGAATCATGACCCAAATGTATTAATACACAAACTTAATCATCACAGTCAGCACAGGAAATTGGGGAAGAAGATCTGTATGTACACTCTCTCACCATAATTAGCTCCTCTTATCATTCACAGGGCTTACTATTCGTAAGGTCTTTTGTTAGAAACTGAGAGGTTCAAATACAAACTCATACAATTTCTGTCCCAAATATAGGAATGTAAGTTACATACCTCAATTATTGTTAGACATGGTGTAATGCAGTAAGTCCTTCAGGAAGGAGGCTTACAGTGAGTTTGGAAATCTGGAGATGAATGAGATTAGAGGGACATCACTAGGGAAGTGACATTCAGAAAGGTAAAATGGCCTTCCAGACCGAGGAGACATTACCGGCAAAGGACTGAAGCAGGATACATGAAGCAGAATGAGTCAAATGTTAGGCAAATTAATCCAGAAAACTTCAAGAAGTGGGCTGAACAGTACCTCTCACACACATAAGCACCTGGGGACACAAGCAAGGGCACAAGGAAAAGACTCTGAAAATCAAAAGTACACGAATCTTTCAAATATCACAGCATTAGAATTTACCCTGAGAGAGAAATATGTCAGGATAGACCTTGGCATTAGACCACAGTTGGAACACCAGCTATTACACTATTTCAGGCAAATTACCTAACTCAAGCCTTGAATTCCTCATCTGATACTCTATAGCAACAGACAGCTGTGACACTGAATAATGCATAGGCGGTACCTGGCTCATAAGATACAATCAATACATGTTAGGTTGCATTTCCATCCTTGAAGGCCTGAAGTGCAAACAACAAATGAGAGACCAGAGGACTCTCTGGAAGAGACAAGGCCAACGAAAAGGGATTCAGAGACGGTCAACAGAGGGAAACCATGAGAAAATGGTCCTCTGACTTTAGAGGAAGGTTTCTGCTGCAAATAGGCCAGCTTAGGGGTGCTGGTACAACTCTTCCCACTGCCCCAGTCTTTGTGCATCCCTGGAGAACACTGTGTTCCAGCAGCAGCACCAGCACTGAGATTAGCAACACTGAGCGGGTGGGCGGAGCAGGCAGTAGGAGCTGAGCAGAGCAGCAGCACACCTTGGGCCTCTGCCCAGACTGGGGGGTATCAAGAAACAGGGCATGGGTGAAGACGGCTTCAGGAAGAAAATTCGAAAACTCCTAAAACCATCCTTCATTAGGGCAGCCAAGGAGAAATCCAAGACTTTTCTCAGACCTACAGACCTGCTCTTTCGACCTGAAAAGGCTGGCCCATTACCACACAAGCAGAGGAGATACCAACCGGCATGGGACTCACTTCACAGAAAACCTCCAGTCCCTGCAGCTGACCCTCCAAGTCCCACGGAGAACGGGCAAAGCCAAGGCTCCTCAGTGCCATTCATCACCCCACCCTATTCCTGTCTGCCACCCCCACTCATCGACTCGCTCCACAAACAGTCACAGATGGCAGCTTGGTTGTTCACACCTCTGTTCTCCAGTTGTTTCACTGGTCAGTTTCATCTATCACGTGGAGAAAACTGGGTTTATGGAAAGATTAAAAAGGATAATGAACATACTAGGCACAGAGTAAATGCTCAAGAAATGTAAGCTGCTACACTAACAGAAGACTGTATGGCATGCTGGGTGTTTGTCCCTTGCCCTTCCAGGCACGTTCTTCATTGCCCTCCACCCGGCGCTGTGCCCTAGAATTGTCCTACATGGACTGGATCACGACTCCCCTGCCCTCTGACTTCCACTTGGGTTCAGTACAAGACTGGAGATCAAAGAGAGAAATGAAAAGGAGGACAGCATTCCCCTCACCCCCCAGCTGACCTCTTGAGTCACTTGGACAAAAGTACAAGCTCGAGTAAGACGACCCTTTCCACACAGCCTCTCTGCGTCAGGAGCCAAGATCTAAGAGCCCACTTCACTCTCATAGAAGTTTCCCTACCCACTTCCTCAAATTACCCAATTTAAATGTGCCATTTCTTTTCTGCTGAATTCTGACCAATACACGTAGTATAGTGGAATGAGAACAGACCTGGGAATCCAGAGGCCTGAATCCAAGTCCCATTTCTGCCACTTGCTGTGAACCAGGGCGAGGTCTTCCTTTTTCAGGACTGGGCTTCCTCACCTGTAAAACGAGTGGCATGAATTATCTAGCTCTTCTATGACTCCCTGCCACTACTGGGTACTCCATGAAGTGGAGGTTATTAAACCCAGGAAAGAGATTTGCAAAAGGGAGGACAAGAGGGAAGCAATGGCCAGGTTACCCAGCTCAGCAGCATCCCCTTCTATTGCAGTTCCTTCATACCTGGTAGTCTCTTCACTCCTCTCCAACGACTTTCCTTTTCCTCTCAGGCCTTTAGGGTATTAGATGCTTAAATGGTCTCCCCTCCACAGCAGCAACCAAGGGAAGGAGTCCAGGAACAAAGGAAATTCCCTTACTCTCATCTATGGTTTAGCCACAGAGGTCCATTTCCCAGCTTCTAGTAAACCTAGGGGCCCAAGGAGGGAAGTATCTGCATTCACCACAGGGCTGCAAAGCAAACTGAAGCTGAGTCTGCACTGGAAAATGCTGGAAAAAGAGCTGGCCTCTAGGACAGAGGAAGTGATCTAATCCAGCATCCCATCAGAAGACATGAAATGCCCAGGAGGATTACTGTCGTTCAACATACTTCAAATACAGAGTAATGACCACTTCATGAGCTATGACAGAGCTCTGAAGTCCCTCTTGGAAACCCTGGTGGCATACTGGTTAAATGCTACCTCTGCTAACCGTAAGGCCAGCACTGCATAAGTCAGCCAGGCGCTCCCTGGAAACTCTGGGAGTCGAAATCGATTCAATGGCAATGGGTTTTGTTTCATTTTGTTAAGAAAAAGTCTGTCTTAGCTCCTAGAAATTACTGATTCAAGGATTCCTAGAGCTGAAACGAGAACACCAGTAACGACGACAGAGTCCTAATAGAAGGGTGGAATTAAACTCCTTAAGTAGCTCCTAGAATGACGTTGATAAAGGAAGTAACAAAAAAAAAAAACGGGGCCATAGAGTCTGATTCCAACTCACAGGGTCCCAAAAAGGACACAGTAGAACTGTTCCGTAGTTTCCAAGGAGCACCTGGAAGATTTGAACTGCTGACCTGTTGATTAGCAGACACAGCACTAACCACTAAGACGCCAGGGTTTCCAGATAAGTGGCAGCTACAAGAAAGTCCAACGAGGCTCTTAATGGCCCTGTTGCCCAGGACCTGGCATTTTCATTTGCCCTACATCCTTCTCCATCTCCACTCACCCAGGAGATTAAAAAATGACCCAAGCGGGTAGAGCAGGGCTGAGTTCCCATTTGAAAGACAAAACCCAAAGCCGTCGGATCGGGTCCGACTCACAAGCGACCCTATAGGTCAGAGTAGAACTGCCCCATAGAGTTTCCAATGAGTGCCTGGCAGATTTGAACTGCCAATCTTTTGGTTGGCGCACGTACCACTTAACCCACTGGACCATCAGGGTTTCCTTCGAAAGACAAGGGGAGGGAATAGCTGGATTCCAGTCTTGTCTCGGTTTCTGCCGGGTACAAGTGGTAGTCCTGTACTGGGTTGGATTCTGTCCTAAAACTTTCATTTTCTGTTTTACCTGCAGGCTGGCCTCAAGTGAAAACCACAAATAACTGCAACCACCAATTTGTCTTTTGATGTTCATTTCATCCTTCAAATGCCTCCACAAATCTGTGGCCTCGACCCACAGCTCTCGGCGAGGGAGTCTAGACGCTCGGCCCCCCAAGGCGCCGAGTCTGAGGCATCGCGCGCGGAGAAACCCTGGCTCTCCGAACACACGCCCGGCTCAGGGCGTGGGCACCGGGGCTCAGCCTACTCGGCGCCCCGCGGCCCCCCTCGACGCCCGGCTGCGGCTCCAGCCCCGCGGGCTCCTCCTGGAGACGGAACTGGAGGGCGCAGCCCTCAAACTCCCAGGGCGCAGCGGGCTCGGGCACAAGGGGTGCGGGTCCCGGAGCAGCGGCCCGGGCCGACCTGAGGGGGTAGGGCCAGCACTGGTGCCGACGGAGCTCGGGCCCCACTCGGCCCAGGGTCCCGTGCTGCGCGCGGGGCCACAGGGGGGGCGGCCTGCGCCTCCCGAGGCCTGCGGCGGGCCTCGGAGCCTGCATCCTCTGGCGCCGCCGCGGCCTCCCCCGCCTCACCGCGCGCGCGCCCCGGCGCGGCCCCGGCGCGTGACTCGGCCCAGCGCGCGGGCGGGGCGGGCTGGGCGGAGCCCGACGGTCGCGAGAGCGCATGCGCGCGCAGGCGCCCTGGGACTCTGGGCGTTCCTGCTTCCTGCGAGAGGCTGGAGCGGTGCAGGGCGTCGTGTGGCTCTCGGTGGTCGTCGGGCGGTGGGCTCCGAAACGCGAGCTGGTGAGCAGCCACGAGTTCATTCCCTGTCCACTTCCCTTGGGTGAGCCCCAGGCAGGGTCGAGGTGACGACAGCCCGTCAGGGATAACTGCGTTGCGCCCGAGGAGCTGACGTGGCCAAGTTCTCAGGCTGAGCTGTCGCAGAAGCCCAGGCGCCCTGTTGGCCCCACCCTCAGGACCCTCAGCCCAGAGCTGCCCTGCTCAGGGCCGCAGCTTTCCCTCCAGGTGAGGGGCTGGACTGGGAAAGGCTGAGGCCCCTTCAGCTCGGTATTTTCACTTCAGCGAGGGAGAGCGGCCCGGCCCCCAGGCGCGGGGAGGACGCGCGGCCTGCAGCGCTAGAACCCCAGACCGAGCAGAGAGCCCGGTTTCATCCCCAGACCAGGGGCCCTCCGAGTCTTAATCCTGGGTGTTTTCCGCCCCTCCTGTGGCTTCGGGCGCACAGGCCTTTGTTGTTCTGGGCGTCTTGGGCGCTGGTCATCAGTTCTTAATTGACTCCCAGGGTTGGAGTGACCCAAAATACTCGAGGATCCTGAGAAGGAATACACAGCAGGGTCTGTCCAGGGCCAGGCTGATGGGGTGCGCCTTGCTCACACACTCCTCAGTGTGCTCCAGGGCACAGGAGAGATGCTGTGGGTCACGGATCTGAGGGCACAGTGCAGGGACACGGTCAAGAGTTGCCAGAATACCATTCTGAGTGCTCAGCTGTCACCCGTCCAAGCAGTCCAAATGCTACTCCCTACTTAATCTCCTGAAACCCTGTTTCTGCCTTGCCGTCAAGCCCAGACTCCTCGGGCTTCCATTTAAGGCCTAGTTTTCTTTAACTCATCACACTTCTGTTGATTTCCTCTGTTAACTCCTCCTCACTTGTCTTACATACATGTTTTCCTCTGAGTCAGGAGCCGTGATCTCACCCCCAGGATCCGTGCCTGCGTGTATGTCAGGATGGGGTCTGGAATTAAACCTCAGTTCAGACACCAGCTATATTGCTGTTCTTTTATCATAGGCCGAATTACCTAGCTGAATTCCTGCTTTGCTCCTCCAGCAAGTCTCTACTTGGTAGTTTCCCCTAGTACCTTGCCATCAAATTGAATGAGATAATGCATAGGAGGTGCGTGGCACACAGAATGTAAAGTAGGTTCTACTGTATTAAACTGAAAAGTTTAACTTTCCATGGACTGAGAAAAGCTTGACCCTAATGTCATAAAAAGTTGAGTTTGCATGAAATGTCACCTATGTCAGGTCTGGCTCTGGCTGGGATATTAGGGGCACCACTGCTAACGGTGTCCACCCTTCTTTGTTTGAAGGACTGCAGCCTGTGCATCAGCTGCTACAACACCAAGAGCGACAGCCACGAGATGGAGAACGAGGGCAGCAGCGAGGGCAGCAGCCGGGGCAGCGGCCAGGACAGTGGCCAGGGCAGCGGCCAAGGCAGCAGCCAGAGTGAGTCGCAGTCCAAGAAATCCCATGGGTCTCGGCGCTTGAGCATCCAGCTGCTGGTACACTCCTTCCAGTGTCACGTCTCCGACTGCTCGCTGCCATCCTGCCGGAAGATGAAGCGTGTGGTACAGCACGCCATGGGCTGCAAGCGCAAGACCAAGGGCGGCTGTCTCATCTGCAAGAAGTTCTTTGCTCTCTGCACCTGTCATGCCAAACGCTGCCAAGAGCACAAATGCCCCGTGCCCTTCTGCCACAGCCTCAAACACAAGCTCCGCCGGCAGCAGGCCCAGCTCCTGCGCCAGCGGGTGGCCACCGTACACATCCACGGCATGCCTCAGCAGAGCCTGCCTCCCGCCTCGGCACTGCCCAGCACATCCCAGATGCCACAGCCTCCCATTCACCGTCAGCCCTCGACTGTCAGTGTGTCACCAGCCGGCTTCCCCAGTGTGACCCAGGCTCAGCCCCCTGTGGGAGGGACAGGGAAGCCGTCCACTCAGGCGCAGGCCCCTCAGCCCCCTCCGGCAGCTGTGGGAGCTGCGGAGCCGAGGGAGCCGAGGGAGCGCAGGAGCCATCCGCAGAAGCACCTGTACCGCATTACCATCGTCAGCATCAAAAACAGCACGCCCCCGGGGCGCCAGGGCACAGGGGCCCCAGGGAACCAGACGGCACCCACCATGGGTTCGGATGTGCCACGCCCCAGCCAGGTCAGCAGGCCCTCCACGTCCAGTGTGCCGCCAGGCCAGGGGCAGCAGGGGCCCATGCCTCCACAGCAGCAGATACCAGGCATGCCAAGGCCAGTGATAGCCATACAAGCTCAGCCGGCCGTGGCCAGTGTGCAGCCGCCTCGGAGCATCTCGTCCCGTGCCCTGCATGACCTGCTTCAGGCCCTGAGGTCGCCTGTCTCCCCTCAGCAGCAGCAGCAGGTCCTGAACATCCTCAAGGCCAACCCAAATCTCATGGTTGCTTTTGTCAAACAGCGCGTGGCCAAGTACGCCGCCAACCAGCCCGGCCCACAGCCCCAGCCTGGCATGCCCGGCCAGCCTGGCCTGCAGAACCCGAACGCTGGACAAGCTGATGTGCCGCCACCCCAGCAGGCCATGGGAGGCCCGAACCCAGAGCACGACCGCAGCGTGGTGAGCATGGATCCGCAGCAGCCGGGGAGCGCAGGCCCAGTCGGGGGCGTGGCTGGGCCCGGCCCGTTCCAGCAGCTGCACGGCCTCAACCTGTGCATCAGCTGCTACAACGCTGAGAGCCAGCTTCAGAAGCTGGACGACGAGGGCGGCAGCCAAGGCGAGCCGCAGCCCCGCGGCCCCCGTGAGTCCCGGCGCCTGAGCATCCAGCGCTGCATCCGCTCGCTGATGCACGCCTGCCAGTGCTGCAGCGTCAACTGCTCGCTGCCGTCCTGCCGCAAGATGAAGCGGGTGGTGCAGCACACCAAGGGCTGCAAGCGCAAGACCAACGGCGGCTGCCCGGTCTGCAAGCAGCTCATCGCCCTCTGCTGCTACCATGCCAAACACTGCCAGGAGAACAGATGCCCCGTGCCCTTCTGCCTCAACATCAAACAGAAGCTCCGCCGCCGGCAGATCCAGCACCGCCGGCTGCAGGCCCAGGTCACTCGCCGGCGGATGGCTGGGTGAAGACCTGTCACGTGTCTCAGCAGAGCCTGCCTCCTCCTGTCTCAAGACCCCAGAACTCCAGTGCAGCAGCCCAGCGAGCCCCAGATGACGCAGCCATCTCCTGTGGTGGCCAGCCTGCTTCCCCAGCATGCCTCACTTTAGCCCCCCACTGCGGTGTCTGTTTTTCTCGAGTCTGACTCTAACCTTGATTCTGGTAGCCCCTTATCACCAGCCACACATGGATGTCCTCCTCCAAGTGTGCTTCCATTATCTCACCCCAAGATGCATTCCATTTTCTGACCTTGCAAATCTGCCTGTTTTGGAAACTCAAATTCCACTGCCTGAGCTTAATAACTGAAAACTACTGTCTCTGGGTTCTTTGAACAGTCCTGATGTTAATGTATTGTCAAACCAAGTGGTAACGTGAAGTGTGTAGATAAAATTAACATTTGTGGATTGTCAGGTTTTTCAAGTAGTTAACTTTTGCCAGACATCTACCCTGATCTGTGATTTAGAAAATACAGCTCCCTTGTCCTGAGGCTGCCCCGTCCTTGTCACCCCAGTTCCTGTGCTTTGTATCATAACTAGATTGCTAGCTGCTCAAGAGCAGAGGGTTTAGTCTTAGTAAACATGTAGGATTTCCAAATCATTAGAAGTTGTGGTTAGAAAATAGCCAGAAGGTTGGAGAAAATGGAGATATAACCAACAAATAGTTTTTGTTATAAAAAAATTACTTTGTTTAGTATGAGAAGAATACACTTTGTCTAGCTTGGATTAGCACAGATCAGTGTGTTAGAACTGGTAGAGATACTGTGATGTGTAGAAAATTGAACTTTGCATTACTCTTTAGTACATCAGAAAATATCCTTTGTACAATTTAGTTTAGGCTCCAGATGAGCACAATTCAGTGTGTTAGAATTGGTGAAAATACTGTGATGAGTAGCAAGTTGGACTTCTCGTTAGGTTTGTCGTGGACTTCGTAAGTGGATTTGGACACGTTTAACTTCTCTGGAGATGCAGTCTGCCACTGTTGGTTTCAGGGTGATGAAGAAACACAGCCCAAGTGTGTTACAAGGTGATCCTGGTGAAGGTCAAATGTAAAATGGAGCTAACGGATTATTGTTACTACTGTTTCTGTTTGGGAAGTAGTTCTAAGTAAGTTGTCCAGTGTTTAAATACTTTTAAATAAATTACTTTTAGAGTGCTTTAAGGTTTGTTACTAACAAACTTCAAGGTGCCCACCAACTGGTTTTTTTTAAAATCAAGAAATTATTGGTATTTGCCAGTGTGAAAAGTAGGGAAAAGCCTAGGGATCTCAAGGTGATGGTGTCACCTAGTGTGTGTCAACTCGACTAGGTTATCATTCTGTTCCTTGGTCAGCACAGGACTGACTGCTCCTCCATCACGTAATACAGTGTAGTCAGCTCCGTGGTGAGGCCTGATAAAACAGTGAGCCTCCACGATGAGATGTGCTGTGAGCAGCCAGTCAGTTGGGCAGGGGGTTTTCTTTGGGGCTGTGGCGTGCTTCCAGTATACAAGTGGGTGTTCCAGCAAGGCTCACTCCACCTCTGTCCCCCACGTGACTCTTCTCCTCCGACCTCTGGTTCGTGGGAGTCCAGAGAAACCAGAAACATGGACTTGGGACTTGCAGCCTCCACAGCTGCACATGCCGTTTCCTTAAGATAAATACCTTGTCAGATAGTGTCCTGTCACTTCTGGCTTCTAGTGACCCTACATAGAACGGAACGAAACACTGCCTGGTTCTGCAGCATCCCTGTCATTCTCACGCCCATTACTGCAGCCACTGTGAGCCTTATTTCCTGGAGGGTTTTTATCTTTTTGCTCACCCTCTACCAAGCATGATGTCCTCTCGGGGCTGATGCCTCATAACACGGGCCAAGTATGTGAGACAAAGTCTTGCCATCCTTGGTTCTGAGGAGCATTCTAGCTGTACTTCTTCCCAGACCTGGGCGCAGTCCACATTCCGGTTGTACACCAGTGGGTGGCCGCTGTGAACATCCTCAGTGTGTCTCAGCAGAGTCCGCCTGTGAGCTTGTCACCAGCTGGCTTTCCCAGTGGGTCCCGGACTCAGCCCCACGTTATGGTAGCCACAAGGAAGCCCACCACCCTGGCGACGGCCCACCCACCCAGCCACTGATTGCCACTGTGGAGCCTGCTCAGCAGAGACAGCGCCAAGCCCAGTGGCAGCAGCATCTGCACCATGTCAACAGCAGTGGCCGGCCTCCAGGGTGCATGAGCATGGTGGTCCTGGTCAGCCAGCTGTCCCCTGTAGGCTTGGACAAGCTGCACCCCAGCCAGGTTAGGAAGCCCATCATAACATGCTGCCGGGCTGAGGCCATCAGGGGCACATTGCACAGGCCAGGCTTGTCGAGGCTAATAATTCCATGCCAACCCAACTGGCCATGGCCAGGCCGTGGATGCCCAGTGTGCAGCTGCTCCTGGAGCATTTTGCCCAGTGCTCTGCACCCAGCTCTCCTCAGCAGCAGCCTGAACATCCTTTAGTCCAACCCGCAGCACGTGTACCTTCATCAGGCCATGTGCGTAAGTAAGTGGCCAACTAGCACAGCCTGCAGCCTTAGCCTGGCATGCACTCACGGCTCAGTCGGCAGAACCTGAACACCACGGAAGGCACCGTGTGGCCAACACAGCAGGCCCGGAGAGGCATAAACCCTCAGGACCAGGCGCTAAACTTCATGAGGCCAGGGTGCAACCCCAACATGAAAGCGACTGCTGTTTGAAGTCTGATTCACAATGACCCTATAGGATGGAGGAGAACTGCCCCGTACAGTTTCCAAAGAGTGCCAACCCCAACATGTCATGAATGCATAGTACAGAGAGATGCTGAGGAGAGAGTGCGGGCATGGCCAGCACCATGGCTGGGCTCGGGCATTTCAGCAGCTCAGGGTCCCAGAGGCTACCCTCTGGCCATGCAGCCCAAGTGGATGCCCATCCAGGGCAGCTCTATGGGCCAGATGGCAGCCCAGATGGGCCAGCTGAGGCAGCCCAGTATGTGTGCACAGATGGCACCCCCAACATCCCTAGGGCCCTGCAGCAAAAATATTCAGAAACTGATTCCTGAAGTAACACAAACTTATAATGTATCCTGAAAACTTTTTCTACAGTGAACTCTGTGGGCGTTCTCCAAGTGACAGGAATGGACTCCTGCGTGCACACACACCCACACACACATGTCTATCTGTAACATCCTGGTGGAAGTTAAACTCTTCTCTTGCAGGTGTAGAAATTGTTGCTCTATTTCTCTGATAAAACTGGTTTTAGACCAAAAGTGGGGATGCTCCTTCTCTTCAACCATGCTAATGCTATTAGGGAAGAAGGCTTCTTTTCTTTTTTCTGTGTGAAACTTGAAATTAGAAAAGGAATTCTAGTGTAAATCACGCTATAATTACTATAAAAAGATTCAATCACTGTATAGAACGGTAACGTACCAACTCATTTCTTACACTGTTAAACTGTGCAACAGACAAAAAAGGGGAGTCCTGTCTTGGTCACAGTAACAATGTTAATGAAAATGCTTCCTGCCCTCTTGTTCTATGGTCTTCCTTGTCTTGGCCACCCGCCCCTGGAGAAACCAGAGGGAGGCTCCCTGCAGCAGCCCCCCTTCCTGTCCACACAGCTCAGAATTGACAGGGCGTTGCAGGGACTGCAGATGGACATCTAGCTTCTCGATTAGGGTGCAGTGGGGGAGGAGCTACCACGCAGGGACACAGCCCCAACCGCTAACCCCCACCTCCTTAGGAAGCTCTAGGCAGCAGAGACACTGCCCGGGAGGACAAAGGACCCGGTGGGAGGGCCCGCAGGGCGGTGGGTTAGCAAAAGCCATGCCTCTGGGGGACAGGCTCAGCCACCAGCTGCAGCCCACTGCTGGGGTCCAGGTGCCAAGACGTCGCAGATACTGTAAAAGTCACATCTCAGAGGAGGGCAGTGGACTGGAGAGGCGAAGTTGCTAGTCTCAGCCAGTCTCATCCCTGGTCTACAGCAGGGCGTTTTCCCAGATCACATTTAAAACTCACGGCTCAGACAGCCTCCCTTCCGGCCCTTACCTTCACAGAGATCTTTTCCAAAGACTTGGTTTTGGAATCTGAATTTGAGGAAACTAAGAAATTGGAAGGAATACAATTTAGCACAGGTTTCCTAGCTTGTGCTTTAATTAAAGCAGACTCGTGTCAGGTGAGACTGAGCCGCCAGCAGAAGGGAAAGCAGGGCCTCCTCCCCTCCCCCACCCTCTCCCCCCACCCCTCCTCTCCCCCACCCCTCCCCCTCCCCCCATTCTGGAAGGCAAAGCAGGACGCCCCACCCCTACCCTCCGTGGAGGTCTGCTGTTTCGTCAGCTGGCTGAACACACACGCATGCAGGCACGCACGCACTCCTGTTCTCTTCCCACAGGGCAGCCCTGAGGCCAGTTTTAAAACTGGAAGGGAGGGAGTCCCAGCGGGCAGCTCCGGGGGCCCTGAGGGAACACTCCCCGGTGTGCCGGTGGAGAGCTTCCTTTTCAGGTTTTTCTGGAATTCAAAACTTTGTGCAACAACCACCTCTTAGGATTCCACATCCCAGGCCAGGGCCCAGAGGGGTCTGGAAGTCAGAGGAGGGGGCTGAGGGTGTGGCCTGCCGGGGTGACAGGGCAGCTCTGCAGGAAGAGTCCTTTCTGCATTTGAGACCAAAGAGGGAAAACCAGAGATGTGCTGGTGTTTAGAATACAAAGTGGTAAACGGTTGGTTTCAGAGCTGGTTCTCCCATTAGCCGATGCCCCTCACTTAGACTAAGCTCAGCAGTCAGTGGCTCTGAGATTGAGGGTGCTCACCTGACCACTCAGTGCATGTGTCCCCCAACGGTTTGCAAATGTACGAGATTCTACAATTAAGTCCACTATCTTAAACGTTCTAAGTGCTGAATATCACCTTCGAAGTACTCCCCTCTGGAAGCTGTGCACTGACACCAGTGCCTAGACCACCCCCAAAGCAACTTGGGAACTCTTTCTGGAATGGCCAGTGTGTATGGTCGCATGGTGGCAAGTTTATGAACTTAATTGTATAGTCTGTGAGGGAGTTTTTAGCCAGTAAACAAGTAACTGTATTGGAACACTGTCCCTACTCACCTGATCTGGCCCCCAGTGAGTTTTCTCTTTACCTGAAGATAAAGAAAATATTGAAAGGAAGACATTTTGATGACATTCAAAGGGTAATATGACAAAGAAATGAGGAAAAAGGAAAGCAGTTGAATTTTGGCTTTTGTTTTTCATGGCCCTCAGCTCATCCCAGGGGTTGTAGGGGAAAGCAACCAATGGTCTCTCTCTGAAGGCCAATTAAGTTCATAAACTTGCCACCATGCGACCATACACACTGGCCATTCCAGAAAGAGTTCCAAAGTTGCTTTGGGGGTGGTCTAGGCGCTGGCGTCGGTGCACAGCTTCCCGAGGGGAGCTGGTAGGTTTGTCTGGGACCTAAGGTGCTTCTGGGTCTCCCGCCCTGGCACAACCTGGGTCTTGCCAGTCTCAGCAGGGGCTGCCCATCCTTAAGTGAAGCCCAGGTTTCCTCCACCCTCTGCCAAATACCACTTCCTCTTCTGACATGAAAAATCTCCTGGAGCAAATATATTGCACCGTAGACCAGTGGTCATCTCTTGCAAAAGAGATGATCTCCTGAATAGAATGAAAAATGTTTAATATAGAGACTGAAAAATTTTCCTCCCCCCCTCTCCTTGCAGTTCCTGCACCCGCCTAACCCCCCCTTCACAGCAGCTCTCCCCGGACAAGGACACCCTCCTTTGATAAGCTCAGCGCCGGCTCGACAGAACACCCGCCCCCCTGCCTCCAGCCTGATGGGTCACTCCCCTCTGGAGCTTGGCGCAGCTCGACAGAACACTCCCCGCTCCTGCCTGACGGGTCACTCCCATCTCCCTTTGCCTGACAGGATATTTCCCTTTGATAAGTCTCACTCCTGCCAGGCAGGATGCGCCCCTTCAAAGCCTCACACCTGCCTAGTAAGATGCCCCCCCTCTCCCGCTGAGGAGGATGCGCAACCCCCCCTCCATAACCATTTGTCTTAACCACAACATCGTCAAACGGCACTATATCTACCCTCCTGAAACCACACTCGGGGCCATTTGTTGGAACCTGAGAAGGTCCCGGTGGCCCGCCGTCATAATAAACAGCTTCTTGCCTTTTCCTGGGGTGTCTTTCACTTTCTCATTTTCTATAACACGTTGACAGTGAGGTGAAGGTACCTCCACTCCCCGTCCCCTGTGGCTTAGGGACGTGGTAGAAACAGCTCTGATGCACCAGCCTCCTGGGTCAGGAGTGTGCTGGGGGAGGAAGAGAGTGCTGGAGAGAGGTGGGACTGGGTGTGTGGGGCCTGCAGGCTGAGGCATACCCGTCTGGAATTGATTCAGGGTGCTGAGAATCCACTAGGGAACTCTGATCATGAGCTGGTCACTGTACGGAGAATGAGGTGCAAGAGTGGAAGCAGGGGGATCACTTGGGCAGTTACTGGAGTCCGGGAGGGAAAGGACTCTTCAATTCCATCCTGCCACCTCATTTCATGTCCCCCCTCACCTTTCCCTAAGCCGGGAACTTGGGGTCATGTTGCCTGTCTGCCCTGCAACAGTCCATAAAACATACTGGAAGTCAGAAAGAGAGGGAAGGTTTATTAGGAGGTATGATACCAATGGAGACTCAGTAACAGTGCAGGCTGTTCTCTAGTAGTCTTCAAAGACAATTTTAACATTAGAGTTTATATATATTTGGGAAGAGATTACCTAATGTTTTTGAGCACATAGCCCACACAAACTACAAATATCCACGTAGACACCTGGACTGCAATTTGTATGTTTGAAACTAGAAAAAAAAACTTAACAATCTTTTAATTAGTGGAATTGGCCTGCCAGGAGCACCCAATCCAAGACAAAGAGCAGAGAAGAATGCTGCAGATCAAAGTCTCAGGCAGCCTCTCCCACTGCTGCCTAGCTATTGCTCAACAAGCAAAAATCATACATCAGAGTCAGAAAAGGAGACAGAAACAAGGCGTTAGAAGCTGAGGGGAGGTCTCTTAGGAAAGAGACCACTGCAGCTGGAGCAATGAAAACACACTTAGGTTACTTAAGAATGTCATTATGGCATTGGTTACACCAAGCTGTTAAATCATCCATTTTTAATAGGAGAAAACCTGTTGTGAAGTATTAGGGTCATAGTTGTTTTTAACACCCTCCACGTGGACGGTTCCCTGACTTTCCCCCCCAAAATCCCAACTCAGGGTTCCCTTCAGGGCACTGTTTGCAGGACCTGACACAATCTGTTAACTCCGTTTCTTTACAATTACTTGACCGAGCCAAGGGGTCTAAAACGCAAGCATCTTCTGGAGAACCTGGCTAAGACCAGCTGCCTGGCCCCGACCCAGGCTGAGGACATGCCTAGGAATCTGAATTTTTAGTGGCATCTGGGTTTAGAACCGTTCGCAAGTGAGAAGTGTGTAGAACCAGACTCCAACCTCCACTGGGGCGAGACAATTGGAAGAAACGAATAAGCCCAGTTTGGCTGGCGGGTGAGGTTACTGAGTTCACGTTTTGGTGTAGACAAGACTGGAATTCCTCTTTTCTTGACTTTTAGCTACGTGGCCTGCCGCAGTTCGGAGGAGACGGGCTGCTGGCGGTCTGGTGACGGGAACGTTCAGTGCTTCTTACCGCGCACGGCCTCTGGACGCCCGCCCCGATGGCACTACTGTCTGCCCATTTTAGGGATGGAGAATCTGAGGCCCAGGCAGCGTGCGTCTGCCTGGGGCACTCGGCCCACCTCCCCCAGTTCTGGGCGCGGGGCCTGTAGCCCTTGACAACGCGACACAAGGTCACAGAGGTGCCGCCCTCCGGCTGACGGCCTCCAAGCCACTGAGGCCCGCGCAGGCGCCGGCGGGCAGCCCGGCGCGCGCCGTGACGTCACTGAGCCTCGCCTCCGCGTGAGCTTGTGCGCGACGCTCGGGGCGGGGCGACGTGGCGCGGGAGTCGTGGTCCCTGTTGCTGTAGGGTAGGGTTCCGTTGCGGGCACTGGCGCTGGCGGCCGCCAGGAGATCTGAGAGGGCGGCGCCAGAAGACAGCGAGCGGCGTCCAGTGAAAGGCTTCGTGAGAGGCACGGTGACAGCACCTGGCTCACGAGAGTCGCGAGGACGCAGTGGCGTGTGGTGAACGCCCACACGGCATGGGTTTATTTCGCTCGTCCGCTGCCCCGGCGCTGCCCGGCTTTCCCTCCACGGATGATGCAGTGGACACCCATCTGTCCCGCCCCCCAGCCCGCCAGTCGCTCCCGGTGGGGCTTCCCCGTCTCAGTCCCCTTCCTGTCCTCGCCCCTAGACTCAGTGGTCTTCGCGGGCCAGGAAGCTGGAGCAATTGAGGGATCGCGGTCTCGTGCCTCCGGGAGCTGATGGTCTGGTTGGGAGAGGCAGGCGGTAAGCAAGCAAGTGGCTGTGGAGAGTGAACGCATAGAGGGTGCAGGCGTGTGCTACGATATGCTTCACGAGATTTGTTATTCTTTAGTAGTCCCGAGTAGATGCCAAACTCAGAGGGACCCCATGTGCCCTAGAGTAGAGCTGTTTCCCCGCCCGACGTGCGTCTGGTTGGGTGTTTAAGTCCTCTTGATTGTGCTGTATTCCTTCCCTCCCGCCAGGTGATTTTTATACTGGAGTCCTGCATAAGCAAGTCATGCATTCGTTCATGTGGCAAGTACTTGGAGACTGGTCAGTGACCAAGCCTTCGAGTCACTCCACTCCTGGTGAAGGTGCCAGACTCTGGCTTGTTGATCGCTGGATCAGGGCCAGGGATTGATAGATGTGCATATCAGGGTGTCCTACCCGGTTCTGTCTGGTGGGAACCCCTGCTAAGAACGTAACATTTCTAACAGGTTCTCAGGTGATGCTAATCCTGGTTAGGGACCAAGTCTGAAAGCCACAAATTGAGCAGTGGTTCCCAAATTTATTATACATAAGAATACTTAAGGATGTTGTTAAAGTGTAAATTAAGTATAATCTGGAGTGGAAAGGTAGGTTCTCAGCAGAGGTTTGAACCAGAACAAGCTCCAGTGCAAATAAAGTCTGGAGTGCTCACGCCTCACTGCTGTAGTCACACAGTGGTGCTACAACAGAGACACCGCAAGTGGATGGCTTTACGGAACAGTGTATTTTGTCATAGTCCAGTAAACTTCATCCAGGGCATCAGCTCCCAGGGAAAGCTTTCTCTGCTGCCTCTGGAGGAAGGTCTTTATTGTCAGTTGTCCCTTGGACTGGAAGGTTCAGAGGCACAGGGACTTGGGGTCCAAAGAACACACTTGGCTCCCGGCTTTCTTGGTGGTATGAGGTCCCCAAATCTCTCTGCTGGCTGCTTTTATATCTAAAGAGATTGCCATAAGGTGCAATAAAATCATACACTGAGTCCTGCCCCACAAACACTGCCTCCCATCCTCCCTCATTAACATCACAGAGGCAGGATTTACAATGTACAGGGACACATGCAACACTGGAAATCATGGCCCAGCCAAACCAATGCACACATTTTGGTGGGGGAACACAATTCTATCCATGACAGTCACAGTCTGCTTTCCCGGCCTCCACCCAGAAGTAACTGTGGTTGAGATTCTTGTGTTCCTTTCAGGCTTCACACACTCACTTGTTTGTTGTTGACACTCTCTGGCACACATACAACAGTATAATCACATACATGTATAACCAGCTGGTGGTGCAGTGGTTAAGCACTGGGCTGCTAATGGAAAAGCTGCTATTTTCTGGCATTTTCTCACTCCCTTGAATGTTAAGCTTTTCCCCCGAAATGATGGTCTGTAAAAGACAGCTTCTGTCTTATATTTGCATGTTTACTAGTGAGAGTCTTAAGATTTTCTTTCATTTGTTTACTGACATTTATATTTCGTCTGTGAATTTCATCTTCATGTCTTTCACACCTTTTTCTATTACCTGAGTTTTTACTTTTGGTGTATTTGTTTCTTCTTAGCATGGTTTTGGACATAATGTGCTAACACAACTGTTACTGATTTATTACTGTCATTATTTAGTAGTTATTTGTATCCAACCTCTTCCTGTTTGGGGGGTTTATTTTGCTTTCCCAGAGTACACCCTGTCTTAAGCCTTTGCTGTCCTCCGTAAGCTGCAGCCTTTTGCCAGAATCTGCATCTGAAGTGGGAGTTGTAGGGTGAGGCTCCTGTAGATGCCAGGAGGGTCAGGGGAGTGGGGTTCCTGGTTTGTGAGGTCAGGCGCTGTCATGTTGTGTCCCTCTCCTGAAGCAGCCCATCTGGAGCCAGCTGCTGAAGGTCCTGCCTGGCCCAGTCCCCACTCTGACTCCATTTTTCATGGTTGGACTGTCCCCTCTGTTCTCACTTGACACCCCTTCACGAGGAACCAGGCAGGTCCCTGGTATCCAGGCCATTTTCTTCAGGGTGGAGGAGGACCAGTTGCTTCCATGTCCCATGCCACCTGTTCATGAGGACGCCAGTGGGTCCCTGGTGTCCAGGCCATTCTCTTCAGGGTAGGGGAGGACCAGTTTAACACCTCTGTACCATGCCACCCCTTGCTGAGGACCCAGGCGGGTCCCTGGTGTCCAGACTGTTCTTTTCAGGGTCGAGGAAAGCCAGTTTTACCCCTCTGTACCATGTCATGCCTTCGTGAGGACCCAGGCAGGTCCCTGTTGTCCATGCCGTTCTCTTCAGAATTGAAGGTCAGAGCTCATGCTCTCCCTGAAACAGCTGGTTGTCTCATTACAATAACAGGACAGTGTAGGTTTAGAATCCTTAGCCATTTAGGCCATCAGTGGCGTGCCCAGTCTTCACCATCAGTAGAAGCCAAGGTGCTCAAGCTGGGTGTCACACTGGCCAACCAGAGGCAGAGGATGATGGGGGGACCATCGGTCAACTGTGAGGGGCGCACCTGGGACTCGTTCAGGGAGCTGAGTTGTCTGAGCAGTCTGAAAAAGAACAAGCTAGCCCAAATGTAGTAGGTTAGTGTTTTAGTCAGCTAGTGCTGCTCTAACAGAAATACCACAGAGTGGATGGCTTAACAAAGGAAGATTTATTCTTGTGAAGTCTGGCAGGCTACAAGTCCAAATTCAGGATGTTGACTCCAGGGGAAGGTTCTCCCCCTTGTTGGCTCTGGAGGAAAGTCTAGTATTGCATCAGTCTTTGTCCAGGGAATGTCTTTGGTGCAGGAACCTCTGGTCTGAAGGACGCGCCCTTCTCCCAGTGCTGCTTTCTTGATGGTGTGAGGTTCACAGTTCTTTGCTTGCTTCTTTCTTTTTATCTCTTGTAGGATGAAAGGATTAGGCGTGAGGCAAGCCTTACTCCAGGGGAACTCCTTTTACAATGGAGCAGGGAGGTAATCCTGTGAAGGGATTTACAGTCTCACCCTAACCCTTTAACATACAGCACAGGAAAGTCACAAAGTGAAGGACAATCATAGAATACAGGAAATCATGGCCCAGTCACATGGCTACACATATTTTTGCGGGGACAAAATTCAATCCATGACAGCAAAGGCCTTTCTAGCTGCTGGTCACGTAGCTGACCAGAACGAAGAGGGTCAGAGAAAGAAGACCCTCAACAAGACAGACAGACACAATGGTCACCACAACGGGCTCAGGCATGAAGAGGCCTGAGAGGGCAGCGCAGGACCGGGCAGTGTTTTAGTCTGTCCTGCGTGACCTAGTTCCTAAATGCCGCTCTCCTCAGTCCCCTGTGGGTGGCGTGCCCGATCCGGAGGCTGCTGTGGCACCGTGCACGGTCTCTTCCCTGTCTCTCTGTAGCTCTGGGCTGAGGGACATTTCAGGAGAGTTATTTCAAATGTGGCTGGGTTTTTCTTCTGAAACCATTAGACATCATAGACCTGGAAGCCGCACCTTGGAGAGCCCATGACTACTCAGGGGATGGGATCACCACCTGCTTTTTATTTATTTAAACATTTTGTTGTGCTTTAGGTGAAAACTTATGTATCAGATCAGTTTCTCATCCCATAGCTCACACACACGTTGTTTGCCGACACTGGCCACTGGTGTGAAACGAATTACTCAGGCCTCACTCGCCGTGGTCTTTGTGAGTCCCACCAAATGACTGGCTATGTTAGCGTCCGCGATGTTCAGGATGCGACACTGTTACTTTAAAGGTTAAATTTTATTAAAAAATATGCCCAATAGGAAAAATACTGGTGTACCAGGGACGCACCCCAAGCTACACAGAGCAGGGGGCGACGATGAGTTTCCTCAGCGCCCAGTATTTAAGTCGTGAGATTGCAAAGCAGGGAGGGTAAACTGACCTTTACATTGATTGGTTAACTCCTATTAGTTGTAAAATGTGGTCAAGGTCTAGGGGTCACTTGCAAGGTTGCCCCCAGGCTTGTCTTGTGACAGTGTTTTGTAAGACAAAGGTGAGATTATTCTATGATATTTTCTGCTATTAAGTTGTTTCCTGGGGCTTTCTTTAATACCTCGGATTTTTACCGCACCCTTCCTCATTTCAACAGCTAAAGCTATGCAGATGAGGTGCTTATGGACCCCCAAGGAAACTAGAGAGCTTGTTGCTAATGTAAGTAAGATGCATGGCACCCTTGTGGAGGTGGGACCATGCAAATAAGGTACATGAACCCTAACAAGAGGATTGGTCAGTATTGCCATCCCCCTGTACTTAAAGTGAGCCATCCCAGAGGCAGGAAGGGATGATCTCACCACCACCACCAAGAAAGAAGAGCCAGGAATAGAGTGTACCGTTTGGACTCAGGATCCCTGCACTGAGAGCTTTCTGGACCCAAGACACAGAGAGGAAGCTCTAACAGGAGACTGATGTCAGGCAGATGCAGGAAGCTTCCCAGCCCACGGAGCAAGGAAGTCATCAGCAAAGCTAAAAGAGTTGTACCACCTACCTGGACAAGGCAGAGGCTAGCCCAAAAGGTGGAGAGGTCAGAGAGAGGTGTGCCTGCAAGCATGGCCGAGTTCATGGCTGTCCTGATGGAAGAGCTGTACCTTGAGCATTCCTGAACCTGAATTGTCACCTCTTCCGTTTCAAACCCTGTCATCATGAGTATTGTCTGTGACTTCTGTGTGGCCTTTGGAACAGATGGTTGAACCCAGCAGAGAGACGGAGAGTGCCACCAGAGGGATGGCTGGTGTCACAGCAATCCTATAGGACAGAAGAGAACTGTTGCATAGGGTTTCCAAAGCCGTGATCTTTACAGATGCTAACTGCTGCATTTTTCTCCCGTGGAGCATCTGGTGGTCTTGAACTGTTGGTCTGATTAGCAGCCCAGGGCTTAGCCATTTCACCCGCAGAGCTCCTTGTGGATGCCTAGAGGTGAGGTAAACTGAGTCATGGGTGCAAGTAATTTTAAAAGAATGGCTCAATTAGTTATTGGCCATATGTAATCAGGAAACATAGCTAGAATATGAGGCATTAATTTTGAGATAGCCAGAATGAATACTGTTTGAAAGGAACAGCAAACTCCATAGCAATGCTATTAGGAACAAGATAGAATCGTGCAACTCTTTCTAACGTAACTGCACATGCCAGGTGAGTACTGCCATTTTAGTTCCTTTCGTGTCTTCTAGATCGATTGACCTATCTATCCACACATATATATACATTTTCTTTTTCAGAGTTCTAAGCCTGTAGGACAGAGTAGAACTGCCCCAGGAGCGCCTGGTGGACCCCAACAGCCAACCTTTTGGTTAGAAGCCACAGCTCTTAACCACTATGCCACCAGGTGTTTTTTTTTTTTTAGCTGTGGCTCTTGGCTTTTTTTCCAGCAGTTGCTTAACTTTTCACCATCTATCTAGAGCTCATGTTGTAGTACTTCATGTAACACGCAAAAACTTGGCAACTGTGTGGGTGCATTCTCTTCCCCCATGCAGTCCTCATGCTATACTGTCATGTATGTGACATGTACCCATTATACACTCCATGAGACAGTACTTTAATTGCTGTTTCAAACGGTCATGTATTTTAAAGAAATTATGAGAAAAAGCCTTTTGTATTTACCTTGAGTTACCATGGAAACCTGGTAGTGTAGTACCAAGTGCTACAGCTACTAATCAAAAGGTGGCAGTTGGAATCCACCAGGTCCTGCTTGCAAGCTCTGTGGGGCAGTTGTCCTCTGTCCTGTAAGGTCACTGAAAGTCGGAATCAACCTGTCAGCAGTGGGTCTGAGTCACCAGTCCCCTCGCTCTGCCCTCCTTCCTTGAGAGCTACACTTCTGTGGGCGGTTTCCATTCGGCGGAAGAGGTGGAGCAGTCCTTGTCACGTGGCTGCGCTATTATGTAAGACTTTACATACCTCTTGCCACTGTCTTCTGGACTCCATTATTTTTAACGAAAAGTTAAAGTACTGTTCTGCCATGTAATATTTGTTTGTCTTTCAGCATTTGACTATGATGTTCCTTAATCTCTTTTTGTATTTAGTGGTTCATCGAGCTTCTTGAATCTGTAAATACATCTTTGATCAAATTTGGGCAACTTTCAGCCACTATTTCTTCAAATAGTGTTTTCTGTGCTCTTTCTTTTCCCCTTCTGGAACTCCACTTACATGTTAGAATTTTTTTACATTGTCTAAGATCGCTGAGACTCTTCATTGGATTTTAATATTTTTCTGTTTTCTGAGTGGATCATTTCTGTTGATGAGTTCACAGACTCTCTTCCTCTGACATCCCCACTATGTTGTTAAACCTTTGCGGTTTTTTAAAAATTTTCAGATGCCGTTGTTTGCCATGCTGTTGATTCTCTCCTGTGTCAGAATCGTGCCCATAGGGTGTCCTGGCTTTACCTTAACAAGAGCAGATTGCCAGGCCTTTTCTCTGCAGCACCTCTCCTGGGTTCAGAGCCCCGGCCTTTCAGTTAACGGCTGAGCATTTACCGTGACATGATCAGCGATCCTTTAATTTCAAATATAGGAGGACTGCCAATTAAGTTTATGAATTGATCCTAGAAAAAGTGCTACATGCCTCATTGCTGAATATCACTACAGTCACCTTCGAAGTACACCCCCTGGGAAGCTATGCACCAGTGCTAGTGCCTAGTCCACCTTTCAAAGAAATTTTACTCTTTCTGAAATGGCCATCAGAGCTGTCATGGTATTGCCTTTGATGTCCTGAATGTCATAGAAATGTCTTTCTTTTGATACTTCCTTTATCTTCAGGTAAAAAAAAAGTCATTGGAGTGAGATCAGGTGAGCAGGGAGGGTATTCCAATACAGTTATTTGTTTACTGGTTAAAAACTACCTCACAGACAACTGTACAACTAAGTCTGTGAACTTGCCACCATGCACAATGGCCATTCCAGAAAGAGATCCAAAATTGCTTTGAAGGGTGGACTAAGTGCTGGCATCGGTGCATAGCTTCCCAAGGGAATGAATGAGGTATGCAGCACTTAGAACAATTAAGTTCACGGACTTGTCAGACACATAGTCGTTTTTATTTCTACAATTTCCATTTGTTTCTCTTGTTATAGTTGCTGAGATTTCCCACTTTTCATTTCTAGCATCTTATATGCCCACTGAGCATTGCTGCAGCAGGCCATTTTTAAGTCTTGTCCTCTGATCCCAGCCAGCATCGCGTCTCCTTGGGATCTGCCTCCACTGACTGTTCTCTGATGCACAGACCGCAGTATCTTGTTTCTCTGTATGTCAGATAACGCTGGAGTGTGTCTTGGATATTGTGGATATTGTTTGTGCTCAAGATTCTGTTGTGTTCCTCTGAATAGTAGTCATTGTGTTATTTTTAAAAACTAATTTTTGTTGCTGCTGAGAATATACACAGTATAACATATACCAATTCACCAGTTTCTACATGTCAATTTAGTAACACTGATTACATTCTTCAAGTTGTGCAGACATTCTCACTCTCCTTTTCTGAGTTGTTCTCCCCCCTGTTAACATAAACTCTGTGCCCCAGGTTCCCTGTCTAATCTTTTGAGTTGCTGATGTCAATCTGATCCATACAGATGGAGCTTAAAAGAGTAAAGCACTAAGTGAGACATTCTTTACTATTTAAGCTGAACTGTTGTTTCGTTTTGAAAAGACTTCAGGGGATATTTGTGATTTAAGGTTTAAAGATGATCTCAGGGTGGTAATTCCAGGTTCATCGAGATTCCACAGATACAGAAAGTCTAGATTCCATGATAATTTGAAAACTGTTCTGCATTTTCCCTCTTTTGATCAGCTGGTGGTATTGCTTGAAAGTGAGATTAACTTGGCTTGAGTCACACAGCCAACACTTCTCTTGGTTGTCAGTTCACTTCGTGTTACACTTAGCCAGGCTGTTTGAAGTCTGTACCACATGTGTGGTTCAAAAGTCAGCCAGAGATTTGAGAGAATTTAGTCACAGAATTTGGGGTTCCCCCTCTCTCTCTCCTTTTTGAGATTCTCCCTTCACTTTCCAGCCTCAGTGGTTATCCCACACTCTACTTGTTCAGGCCAGAAAATGTATTTTCTCTTGGGGTTTTAGCCATCCTTCCTTGAGCTGATTTCAGCCTGCCCACATCCTGTACTGCCCCTTCCTCTCTGCCTGCTTGCCCTCAGTGTCTCGAGCCTTCAGGCTCTAGTTCATGGATGGACCATGAGGGAGGGTTGGTGTGCCAGGATGCTGCTCAGCTGTACTGAGGTGGCACTGTGTGCAGCTGCGTTCACGAAAAGTGGCTGTCTCTTCTGTCACACATGGAAAATGGGAAACTGACTGATAGGGACACGCACTTCTAGAAAACCAGCATATTTCTCACAACTTAAAATACTCGTGTCTGTACCTCGAGTGTGCAACGTACAAGATGCCATCGTGAAACAAGCTGACATACATATGTGATTAAAAATAATAATAAAGGCAATAGAACATACTCAGTGTGTTTAGTCACCTGCCTTACTCCGTGGCCTCTGAGGGCAGCTGCCTTTTTCATGCCCAGTCACTAGGCCAACCAGGTCCTGCAGAACCCCCAGCGCCGTCTATAGGCTGAGGATATAGGCTGAGCGCCTGTGCATCTGCCTGACAGTGATGTTTGTGCTTGTGAGAAGTTCCACATTTATAAATGGAGCTGCCTCTGTATTAGATACCTTGGCACACCAAGAATTGTGAAAGTTCTTACCTTCAGAGACTTGGGCACTAAGAAACATAAGCTAGCTCCTACCCTAATCTGGTGAGACACGGTGCGCTGTTGTCAGGGGCCATCGAGTTGATTCTGACTTGTGACGTGGACAGAAGAACCCCTGTGGGTCACAGAGCAGAACTGTGCTGTGGGCTCCCAGGCCGTCATCGTTATTGCCAGTCTTCCTCCTGTGGAGCTGCCTGGGGCGTCAGACCACCTACTTCTGATTAGCAGTTGAGGTTGTCGCACACCGGGCCCTTGAGGTGAGTTTTTACTTTAGCAAAATGTTAGTCTGAGAAGAAATGCCACAAGGCAGCGGAGAACAGCATGGTCAGTGAGCAGCCTGGACGTCGGTGCTGTCAGCCCACAGCGGGGAGGAAGGGCTGCAGACTGCAGGGATCGGGAGGTCTGGTGGGAAGGAGGGCACAGGCTGGGTCCTGAAGCAGTTCAGATGGAGAGGAGTGTGGGTGAAGGTAGGGGAAACAGCCTGTGCACTGCCTGTAGTGTGTGTGTATGTGTGTGCGTGCGTGCCTGCATGTGTGTTCTTGCGTGTGCGGTGTCAGACTCTAGCTATCAGCACTTCCCATTTTGTGGGACCCCAAACCACTGAACAGTCTGGCAGTGAGACTCTGTAGCCGGGCAGCGAGGTTTGTGGTTTTTCCTTTGGGGTGTGGGGGAAACAAGAAGACTGATACTGTGTGGACAGCGTGTCTGGTTTCAGGTTCAGGCTGACTTATTGCATCGTTGGTTTATTAATTGGCATTCCATTGACCTGAAGTAGAACTGCTCTTATGGTGCTGTGGGCTAAGGCAGTTTTGGAATTGTGATGGAAAGTGTTGAAGTCTGGATGGGAAGGTGGATTGAGTTTGTTTTTTCCACACTGAGGACTTAGGTTTGCTACATACACAGCATATTCAGTCCTTTCCAGAATATTCTGAAGTTAAGAGGGGGCGATGACATACATAAAAGCTTACGGAAAATAAAACATGGAGAGATTGTGTTTTAATCTTGAAGTGAACAGAGGCACTACAAACAAAAGGCTAATTTTTTCATATGTAAAGAGCTCTTATGGATCAATAAGAAAAAAAGGCAGTAGAAAAATGATCAGAGGCTCCTAATAGCCCGTTAATAAAAAAGAGGAAATACTTTAAAATATGCAGAGGTGCCCGATCCTGCTCATGATGGAAATGTAACGGAAACAGCAGTGAAATTCTCACCTAAAATCCAGGCACTGACTGTCACTAGGGTCTGGACAGGAGCACAGGGGCCCTGACTCACATAACTGCTGCTGGGAGTCGGGACGGACGTGGTCTTCGTGCAGGGTCATCGGGCTGCACCCAACCGGACACAGACCTGTGATCTGCTTCTGTGAAGACTGGGCTGTGCCGTCAGGGCCAGCTCAGCGACTCCGTGACAACAGAACGGAACGCTGCCCAGTCCTGCGCCCCTCCTGGTCCCTGCTCTGAGCCCACTGTGGCGGGCACTGTGTCCGTCCATCCTGCAGAGGGTCTTCTTTGTCACTGACCCTCCGCTTTGCCACTCTGTAACAGATTACAGCCCAGAAAACTGTATAGGACTGTTCTGCTGTCACACTTGGTTGCTGTCCGTCAGAACTGACTCAAGGGCACTTGACAACAGTTAGCAATGGATACAACTTTGCGTCCTGTGACTCCTCGATGCACACGCGCGCATGAGTGACTTGCACAAGAATGCTCACTGGAGCAGTTTTACTGCCGAAACTTACTCGGAAGTAACCGAATAGTTAAGGGGGGTCACAAGACAGCACGGAGCCCCCTTACTCTCCACCTGGCTGTGCTGAGGTTCCGTCTCCCAGAAGCACAGCGCGGACACTGACAACCCGGGGTTCCACTGATACGGGCTGCCGGGTCACCGCGGCTGCAACCGGATTGCGCCCGTCTGCCCTCAGCTGCCCCGTCTGGTCCGACAGCCGGTTCGTGGTCGGCGTGGCCTCTTCTGTCTGTAAGGGCGCCTCAGGTGCCTTTTCTCTTGCAGGACTGGATGCCTGGGAAGAGCGCTGGCCTGGTGTCTGGTAGCATGTCCCTCACTGTGGGCTTGTCTGCCGTCCTCAGGGTTAAACTGAGAGGCCTTTTTGCAGGAGTGCTGCAGAAGGCCTGCCATGCCCTGACACTGTCAGGAGTTACATGGTGCGGATAAACTGTAAGCCCGTGGCAGCCAGAACCTGACAGGGCGGCCCTGTTGTTTTTGGGTCTTGCAATTTCCCACTTTTGGCACAGTACAGTGTGCCAAACACTGTTGTTCATTTTGGTGGAAAATGTTCACGTTTCCAGCCTTCACTCACCTTGCTGTGTCTTATTCCTGGTGGCGATACTGAGTGTAACCACAGAGTTGGGGGGTCTCTGCCAGTTTTGCCCACAATAGCATCTTGTGGGGTATCCTGTACGATGATGCAGACACTCTGCTTCTCGTCTTCCCTTAAACAGCCACCTGCCATTGGTGGGTGCCAGTTACTGCTGCGGTGTTTGCTTGCTGGGGTTTTCTGTTTCTGTCACTTTTTGGACAATGACTAATTGTAACTGTACTGTACGAGCTGTCACCGCTCACTCTAGTTGTTCAACTATTTCTATCGACAGAGACTAACGTTTATTTGCTAGCTTGTAACTGGTTACTATCATTCTTTACCTTGCTGCTCCAGTTGTCATAGCTTTTGCCACTGGGTGTGCCTTCAAGTTGGATCCTGTGTCCTGACACGCTCCCATCAATTCTGAGAACTTCCTCGTTTTCTGGCACTAGACATTCCAGGCTCTTCCAGTATGTTTGCCAATGAGGTCCGATTTTTTTTTTTGGCTAGAGAATGGTTATTTCAAAACCAAGATCTGGGTGCTGGGTGGGATGACCGGCCATCCCAGTTTGCCTGGGACTAAGCATTCTCTAGGACATGGTGCTCTCAAGTGGCCAAACTGGGACAGTTGTTCAGTGTGATATTAAGAGGTGTTCACAGCTACTGTGTGGTTGCTTCCAGGCCCTGTCAGCAAACGCAGGCAGGCAGTACATGGTGTGTGTACTCATTCGCACACACATTCAGTATTTCTAAATCCAGTGACAGGTGGATAGGTGGGCAGACAGATAATAAAAATTAGTTTATATATATATATATAATCTGTATTTTTAAAATCTATTCTTTCCAGGGTTGGTGATGTTGTGGGTTAAGTGCTACATCTGCTAAACAAGAGGTCGGCAGTTCAAATCTGCCAGGCACTCCTTGGAAACTACGGAGCAGTTCTACTCTGCCCTATATGGTTGCTATGAGTTGGAACCGACTCGACAGCTGTGGGTTTTCTGTTTCAACATTCTCTATACATGTAATCACAGGATCCCTGGTGGCACAGTGGTTAACGGCACTTGGCTGATAACTGAAAGGTCTGCAAATCAAACCTGCAGCCATTCTGTGAAGATGTGGCAGTCCGAGCCTGTCGAGATCACAGCCTTGGAAACCCGACGGGGCCATTCTCTAGCATGTGGGGTCACTGTGAGCTGGAAGCAATTCAGTGGCAAAGGGTTTGGGTTTTGCTGTTGTTGTTTACATCTATTTCTCTTGCTGGTAGGCACCACCGAGTCAGTTGTGGCTCACAGTGGCCCTGTGTGCAACAAAGCACTGCCTGTCCTGTGCCCCCCCACAGCCCATTACACTTAAGCCCACTGTTGCAGCCACTGTGTCATGCCATCTTGTTGAGGGTCTTCCTTTTATCGCTGGCCTTCTACTTTACCAACCATGGTGTCCTACTCCAGGGATTCACGCCTCCTGATAGCATGTCCCAACAGTGTGAGATGGAGTCTATCCATCCTTGTACCTTAGGAGCATTCCTGCAAGTCAGGCATGTCCATTCTTTTGGGGGTTCGTGACATAGTCCACATCCGTCACTGACACCACATTTCAAAGGCATCCGTTCTTCAGTCTTCTTTGTTCATTGCTCAGCTCTTGTGTGCATGAGGTGACTGAAAACACCATGGCTTGAATCAGGCACCTTAGTCTTTAAGGTGCCGTTTTTGCTTTTCAACACTAAGGAAGCCTTCTACAGGAGATTTCTCCACGGCCTGCGTCTTCTGATTTCTTGACTTCTCGCTCCCATGGATGCTGATTGAGGATCCAAGTAAAATGAAATTCTTGACCACCTCAGTCTTTTCTCTATTTATCATAATGTTGCTTACTGGTCCAGTTATGAGAATTTCTGTTTTCTTGATATTGAGGTGTAATCTACACTGAAGACTGTAGTCTTTTTCATTAGTACTTCAATTCCTCTTCACTTTCAGCAAGCAAGGTTGTCTCCTCTGTGGAACACAGGCTGTTAATTAGTCTTCCTCCAACGCTGATGCCCCATTCTTCCCAGAGCCCAGCTTCCTGGGTTATTTGTTCAGTATACAGATTGAATAGCTATGGTGAAAGGATACAACCCTGATGCATACCTTTCCTGGCTTTAAATCTGGAGTATCCCCTTGTTTTGTTCAAATAACTGCCTCTTGATTTGTGTACAGGTTCCTTATGAGCACAATTATTTGACCTGGAATTCGCGGTCTTTACAGTGTTATCCATAATTTGTTATGGTCCTCACAGCAGAATGTCTTTGCACAGTCAGAAAAACACACACTGCACATCTTTGTGGTGTTCTCTGCTTTTAGCCTGGATCCAGTGGGCACTGGCAATGACATCCCTGGTTCCTTGTCTTCAGAATCCAGCTTGAATTTCTAATTCCAAATTCACACTGACACTACTCACTCGAGTCCCCTTTTCTTACGTGTAGCCTTCCTTCAGTGACAAGCCTGACTCTTGTCATCAGCAGGATGTTCGCTGGGGCCTAGTTCACACGTCATCTCAGAATCGCTAACCCTGCCGCAGTGCAGCGCACAGCAGTCCAAACAGTTGGTCCCCAGGCCTCTGCGGTCTGCAACTTCCCCACCCCTCAGAGTGGCTGTGTCCTTCCCAACACAGCATGCCACTTGCTGTTTTGTGCTGGGAGTGTCATTTATTTTGGAGAGGCATGTAAAACACTACCGTAGCTCCAGGAGTCATGTGCAAAAAAGGGCATGTGAGAGTCATCCTCCCCTTGTCCCTGTCCCGCCCCTGTCCTTTCCACCCTGGTCCCATACCCCTGCAGGTGGCCAGTCCCTGCTCTCTGGTTGCTCCTTCCTGTTTCCTTTGTACAAAAGAGCAGAACTGTGTGTTCTCCTGTATCCCTTTCTTCCCTTGAAGAGAAGCAGCAGTAGTAACTCTCAGCAGTCTGCTGTGGTATTTTTAATAGCAAAAGACTAGAAAGGATTTTGGTGTTCATCAGTTGAGGTGAGTCAGAAACTTGCTGGTACCCGGTGTAGGGAGTTCTCTCCGCCTTAGGCTTTTCTCAGTTCACTAGGGAAGGAACCAGCTCCGCTGACTGGGACGCCGGCTCCTCTGCCCGGCCTCCGACCTGCGGCACCCGCTCCATCCCCCCCAGCCTTGCTCAGTACGCTCCCGTCATCTTTAACCGATGCTCACACATTCACACGATGACTGCCTGACACCTGCACCTCCCTGACACACTCACTGTGCCCAGGATGGCTACACACGTCAGACAATGCATACACCCTGTTCTCCCCACTTCCCAACCCACTTATTCAGTGGCCAGCAACTGCCAGACACTGTGCTGAGTACCTGGACATCATCTGACAGCTCACCCACGTTTTACACATGTTAGACTTTACACACACTCTTCTGCATGTTCCTCACACACACACGTTTCTCTCAGACTTTACACCGACACTCCACACGTCCCTTCCACACGCCTCCTGACAGTGATGAATACGGGCACCCTACGCTCTCCACTCAGTCCCCTTGCGTCACTGAGTGACACCACATCGCCTGAGTCTGTGTCCTGTTTCCCTGTTCCCTCAGTGGCAGACTGATGCTGAGGTGGTGGTGCACGAGGGCTGTGACAGAGTGCAGCCTGGAGGCAGTTCTGGCCTGCTAAATGTGTTTACCTTCGAAACAGGCCTCTTCTGCACCGAGGGAGAGTGCCATACTTCTCCCAATCCTGGAGAGCCTGTCTGCAGATCTGAGAGGGAGAGGTGACCTGGCATGGGCAGGGGTGAGAGCAGAGGGGCTCTGGGCTGCTCCAAGCCCATGGGCCACGAGCCCCTGCTGAGGAGGAGGGCGAGGGGAGGAAGCCACCACATCGCTCTGAACGCCCTCCTCTGAACGCCCTCCTCGCAGCCCTCCTGAGCCAGGGACAGAGACGGTGCCGCTCTGCGGGGGCTCCTTCTGCTCATTTCTAACCTCCTTCCTCCTCTTTGGCACCCAACTTCCTCCTTTTCAAAACGTGCTCACAAGAAGGGTATGAAAACCTTCTGGAGGGTCTCAAAACCAAACCATGAAAATGAAGGGCGCTCTGCTCTGAAGGGGACATGGGGACAGCAAAGCTGTGGGCGCGGCACCAACTCAGTCAAGGACACCTTCAGGTTTCTTTCAAGACAAGTGCAGCCACATGTCCCACCCTCACACTGGGTGGCCCGAGTGATGACTACTGGAGAAGCCAAGGGAAGAGGCCAGCCTTACAACTCAGGCAAACCTCGCAGGCCTCCTTCACCAGAATCTGGGGTACCAGGTAGGCAGCTGTGTGGCTGACGGCATTAGCCTGAACTGGGCCTAGGAATTTCAGGCAACCACTATTAAAAGGAGAGATCCAGGTGTTCAGGAGAGAGTGTTTCTCAAGTTTCGGAGCACACAGCAGAAGACGGGTTTCACAGCCAGCTCAGGAAGTGAGTCCTCTCTGAGCACCTGAGAGGCCACAAGCAGGAGGGACAGTGCTGCAGAAGGTGCTGGAGCACCCAAGGAGTGGCCCATTTAGAAAGTGTCAGTCTATCCCCAAGAAGCTTCAAATATCAGCGCCTTCTACCAGATAAAACGAAGACGGAGATTAAACTGGTTGGAGACATGCAGTAAGAAGTGTTCAAGAGAGATTGGAACTTTATTGAGACTTTCTCCCTGATGAAATTAGAACTGAAAAGAACACTAGAAAGGTTCAGTTTTGGAGAGAAACAGCAACTGTTCAGGCACAAATACTTACAGATACTCCTCTTGGGGGATCTCTGGATCCCAGATCTCCCCCAGACCACAGCACCCCAAAGAGGCAAATCCACCTCTGCAGAGCTGGGCCAAACTAGTCACTTAGTCAGTGTGCTGACTGACAGGCCCACGGGCACTTAGGGAAGAGGGGAGTCAAAGAGTGAGGAGAACAGAAACAGAAGTCAAAGAAAAGGAGAATGAAAGAAAAATAGATGAAGAAAGGGAGAAAAAAGAGCACACTGATCATTGCGCCTCCTGAAAATACAAACATTGTATGAATGCATCAGCCTCATTCTACCCGCTTTCCCCAAAGCAAGGGTGACACCAGCAGCTGCCACCCAGCGCCCACACAGCACTGTCGTTTTCCCTTTGCTCCCCGCACTGGGAAATACAGATGGGCATACATGGATGGTAAGGAGGTGCGGAGCGCTGACCTCACAGGGGAATGAAGGAGAGAGAAGGCAAGTACTCTGGGTTTGGGTTTTTTTTAAGAAAAAAGATACCAGGACAAATTCTGCTCTTCAGCCCCTGGTCACCAGGCACCTGACTGTCCCTTACAGCACCCTTTATTTCCCAGTTGACTCTCTCCTTAGAAACAGTGTGCTGGAAGCTTTGGAGCCCCTGGTTTTCCTGATGGAAGTTCCAGGCCTTCTGCAGAGCCCAGAGCAGCAGCCCCTGGAGCTAGGAATTCTGGGAGACAGGAGTTCCCAAGCTGCAGTTCTCTGCACAGCCTGGCCTCATGGCCATTTGGCTCACTCTGCCTGCTTCACAGGTCACTGGGCTTTGTTTCTGCTCTCCCTCTGGTCCAGGACTTCCTGACCTAGGCTCCAGGGTTGAGTCCCCTAGCTGGCCCCCTGTGCTGACAGAAGCCCCTCCAGACAGCCCTAGCCAGGTGTCCTGGGCTTGAAGAGACTGCTCACCCATCCACATTTCCTCCAAAGGCGACTGCTTCCCTCCAGGTTCTCCCCACCCTGCCGCCCACAGTGGCAGTGCTCACCAGCCAGGCCAGAGTCTCCATGGGAAGCTCCTTCTCTGTGCCCCCTAATCTGTGGTATCTTCCTAATCCCTCTAGGACAACACCCAGACACATGCATACACATTAGTTTCTTAAGGCCTGGCTTTCCCAGGGCAAAGGATGTAGGTATCAGCATCTAGCTCAGGTGGGAAATGGAATTGTCAAGGCTCGTTAACAACCGTGCAGAAGAGCTGGAGCTGGTTCTGACTCATAAAAACACCTCCTGATTCCATGGGTTTGGTGCATCCGGGGATGGAGAAAAGAAGACAAAACGGCAAGGTGGTGAAAACTGGGAAGGAGTGATTCTTTTGCCAAGTGTTCCCACAAAGAAAGCCTGGAAACAATCTCCTCTGAAATTTAGGAGAGGCTGGCTGCCCAGAGACGTCCCTAATGAAAAGGAGCCAGAACCCCATTTTCTTTTCTGAAACCCAACCCAAGGGGATCCGTGTTTTCTAAGACATGCAACAGACAAAGACACAGCAAACCAACTAACCCTCTGAGCCCTTCCAGGACCCTCTCACTCAAGTCACTCCCAGGAGGTAAGGTACCTGAACACACTGAACACGCACAGGCCTCCTGGGGCTGAGAACAGGACCAGCACCTGGCCGAGAAGTCTGCATCAGAGGACTGGCGGTGGCGGAGGCAGCTCCTGTCCTGACCAGGGAGCTCGCCAGCTCTCGGGGGTCTTGTAGCCCAAGACACTGCCCTACCCCTTGAGGGAACAGGGAAGAGGTCCTGGGGATAGGCTCGCAGCCCAAGCAGAGTGAGACCCAAGAGACTGCCCGCTGTTGAAAGTCAACTGGAACGTGGGAGGCAGCAGAGGGCTGGGAAGCCAACAGAAGACTGTGTGTGGAAGGGAACCAAAAGGGACCTGAGGGGCCCACTGTAACTCAGGTCCTTCACTCTTCCCTCCTAGCTCAGAAGGAAAAGGAGTTTCAGCTGCTTTTAGCTTTTCTGACCCCTGTTAATTCAGTAAGACAGCTGTGCTCTGTCCCTCCAAACGGCGGCCCTGGAAAAGCAGTTGCAGCCTGACCTGCCTTCGTCAGGCCTCCTAAGCGAAGCAACAAGACCAGCACACTAGAATTCACAGTGTCTGCTCTCCTCTCCTCACCCACGGCCTCAACTCACTCCCAAATCTCCAATGCCAAATTCTCACCAGTGTGGCTCAAAGGGTTAATAAACCAGGACTTCTCAGACAGAACACAAGCTCATCATCAGTAAGTACTCAAGAACGGCTACACAACACTCTAGGGTTTCCTATAGCGATTCTTTGGGGTTTCTCCACACCCGGACTTGTCACAGTTGAGTGCACCTGGATTCTTCCCTAGCCCAAGGCTGCCCAGGAGACCAGGTAGCTCATGGGTGATGGCCTTCTCGATCTTCTCCAGAAAGCAACCCCCCATGTAGGAGCACTGCTGGGAGAGGAGCTTGAAACTGGAGATGGGGTTGATGCCAAAGAAGTCCTTGTAGGCCTCACGGTTGGGAAGGTCAAATTTGCTGACATTGGTCTTTGCCAAGATGGTCTTGAAGATGTAGAACTTATCAGGATCCTCTACAATGTCTTTAAAGACCAGCTCTCCATCACTGAAGAAGGTCATTTTGTCCCTGTAAGTCTGCAGATAGCGGTCAACCAAGAGAGCATGGATGCGGACCCGGATAGCATGCTGTCGGATGAAGGCAATCTTATTCTCCATCCTGTTCTCAATCACCTGGTTCAGGTCTTCCAGCAGGGATATCTCTTCTCTTAGAAACAATTCCTTGTGGGTGTCAGGCTTGTAGTCTTGTGGCCAGAAGGAGCTGACATAAACCCTCGGGGGCTCTGTGACATTGATGAGAGGGGCCAAGCTCCAGAAGAGAGCACCGTACACCCGCATAAGCATCTGGGTGGCCAGGCTGTCGGCCTTGTTCAGGATGATCCTTATCTGTGATTCACGTCCCTTCAGCTGGCGGAAGAGCATCTCGAGCTCCAGACCCACGTCCAGCTTGGTTGGGTCAAAAACAACAAAGATGAGGTCGGCTCTGTCGATGAACCACTGGCAGACATCATTGAAGGGGTAACCTTCGGGGAGCAGGGATCAAAAGTTAAGCTGAGCAGGCATTCCTTAGAACCCCTCACACCACCCTGCAGAACGAACCATTCCATGGGCTGAAAGAAGTATGAGCACTAGGGAATGTCTAGTTTTCTAAAAACTTTTTTTTTTTTAATTATGCTTTAAGTGAAAGCTTACAGCTCAAGTTAGTTTCCCATACAAAAACTGATACAGACAGCACTGTGACTTGAGTTTCTTTCCCTATTCTGTGACAGCACACTTCTCCACCCCGGATTTCTTGTGTCCATTCAAGCATCTCCTGCTCCTTTCTGCCTTCTCACCTCACCTCTGGACAGGAACTGCCTGTTTGGCTTCATGTATCCACTTGAACTAAGAAGCACAATTTTGTGAGTATGATTTTATATCTTATAATCTCATCTAATCTTTGTCAAAAGAGTTGGCTTCTGGAATGGTTTTAGTTTGGGGTTAATACAGAGTCCAGGGGGGTTCCTCCAGTCCCACACCATTAAGTCTAATCTTTGTACTAGAATTAGAGTTCCATACCCCACTTTTCTCCTGTGCTGTCAAGGACTCTCTGTTGTGTTCCCTGTAAAAGTGGATACTGGTGGTAGACAGACACCAGCTAGTTCTTCTGGTCTCAGACTGATAAGAGTCTCTGGTTTATGAGCCTCCTTTTATCACCTGGCCAATATTTTCCTTGTGTCTTTGGTGTTCTTCCTTCTTTTTTGCTCCAGGTGGGCTGGGGCCAGTTGATGCACCTTAGATGGCTGCTCACTAGCTTTCAAGATCCTAGACACGACTCACCAAAATGTGACACAACAGTTTTTTTATTCAACTTTGTTCTGTCAGTTGCCCTAGATGTCCCTTGAAATCTAAACCTTTTAAAGAATTAACTATATATCTCCTGTCCCCCACTGACCTTCACCCAAGAATAGCCAGACCCTTGTCTCACACCACAGTCCTTGTCCCAAGTTTCCAAGGAAGTAATTTTTTTTTTCCTAAATGGAGATTTTCCTGTCTAAAAAGACCTGGGAAAATGGCAAAAATGGTGAAGAAAGTAGTCAGGGTACCGGAAGAAAGTGAGAGACAGGATGATACTGGTGTTAGCTGTATACCTGACAATTTTGTGCTTCTGGACATTGTGAGTAGCACGTTTTCCTGGTTTTAATGCACATGGCATTGGGGTGGGTCCCCGTGGAAACCACGCAGCTCAGCGGACCGCAGCTGGGGCCTCACTGCTGCGCAGGCTGGGCATCCTACTCAGCAGGTGCTGCTTCCTGAATGTGTCATTCTGTCAACTTTTGCCTTTTTCTCCCTTTACTTCTGTGAGATAAAGCTTGCAGGCATCATTAGGGCTTTCCTGCGTGACAGTTAGGGAGCCCTGATGGGTTTGCTTTTTTTTTTCTGTGTCACATTCAGAAAACCAGAGGTTCCCACTGTGAGCCAAAGGAGAGGCACCCACAATGAATCCCCTGATTCACTCTTCCTAATATATTATCACACTACAGGTGCTACAGGTGGGTGGTACTCACCTCATTGGTGACTTGTAAAGTCAGACTATTTCTCAAAAATCTGAATTGGTCTTGGAATCAGCAGGCCATAGTTAGTAAAATAAAATGTTTTTAAATAAAAGTTTAGTAACAAAGGTTTTTTTTGAGGTAAAGAAATGGAGACCTAACATCAAAACCTAGACTGGTACTTGGGTTTTACCCTCACTAGGTGCATACTGAAGTTTTCCTTTTTGTTTTTTTTAGCACAAAGTGACAAGAATGACAATAACAGCTAAGCTGACATAAAGACAGTGATGCTGCTATAAATATGAGAAAACACCTAACTCAGCACCTGTTGCCTAACAGTGTATTTTAACTCCCTTGGATCTCCTGTTTCCTCAGTTTTCTCACTTTCCAAATGAGACTAGGACTACCTATCTTGAGGTTTTATGATGATCAATCAATGCATAAAATTATCCAGTGCATAATACAGAGTGCAGTAAATATTAATTTATTAATGTAATTATTAGTGATAATATTGTTAATAACAAAACCAGGTTTGGTAGTAGCCAAAGTGGGAGTTAAAACCATAAACTGAGAGCCACTATCTGGTCATGTATTCCTCCAAGTGCCCCATCAAAACTCAGCTGTGCTTACAGACCTGTGTTACAGCAATACCTAGTGGCCTGCAACACCATGTCATAGCCTAGGACCTCACTGGAAGGCAAGCAGGGCTTTGGAAAACCTGAGACAGATGGATGTTGATGCAGGCCTGATAAAGTAAGAAGTGGGACTAGGAAGGGTCCCAGACCCAAATTAGCGAGAGGCTAAGTACGCCTGTACTGGGATGAAGCCTTTGATCAATGAGGACCAAATAAGCCTCCTCAAAACAATGTGGTCCCAGCTTGGTCCCAGCTAGGAGCTCTTTCCCAGGAAGGCCAGCCATCTCCTGGGAAAATACGGATCATCTCCAAACTACACAAGTCCCTGTGGAGGGCGGAGAACAAGGTCCCCAAAAACCTAAGTAGAACCACAGAGACAAAAAGAAGGAAAGGAGAGCAAGGGACATCTCTCCGCATCTCAGTGAACTGGCCCCACTGTTCTCCCCTTCCTGACTGTGACCCTGTTGAACACCATCTTCCATGGCAAACCTCACACTGTTCAGAACTGAGCACTGAATTACCTCTTTCTTGCTGCTTGCGGTTCTCAATGATGCCTGGTGTATCCACAAATGTGACTCGTTCCAGGAGTTTGTGAGGGACCTCAATGCCAATCAGCTTCTCCAGAAAATTCTGACCAAACTTCTCAAGGGGTGAGAAAGACCGGGCACTGTCGGCGGCCATGACGATGCCTTCAATGGTTTTCAGCTTGGGCCCATGCATGAGGACCGTGAACTCGGAGGTGGTGGGCTCAGCACCTGCACACGAAGGGGTTAAGCACCAGTCAGGAACACAAAACTACAGCAAACAGACCCAGGGGCCCAGAGCACACGGATAAGCAAGGTGTTTCCAGGAACGTTCAGCCACAGAAAAAGGATTTTGTGTTTGCTGATGTGCTGGTTTCTTACACGTATGTTTCATTATTTTGTTGAAGACTCATAAATATTTTAGTTTTTCACAGCACTTTTACATAGGACATGTGAATTCCAACAGTCACACAAGGATACCCTTCTATTACCTGTATAGAGCTGGTAGCGAGTGTTGTCCAGCCCAAGGAGGTAGTTTATCATGGTGGACTTCCCGACACTCCACGGCCCAAGAAACAGAACCATGGGCTTGGAAGTGATTTCCCCATCTGTGGGCAACAGGAATTAGAAATGTAAGTGACCAGCAAGGCTTCTGAAGCCAGGGGTGGCGCACTGGTTCACAGCACTCTGTCAGATGCTCAGACATTGGCCTCACTGAGTTGCAACAAGGCAGTGATACCTTCTTTGCTTTGTAAGTGGATTACCCAGTGAAAAACAACAAACGACAGCCCTCTGGCCTCGGCATGCCTGCACCACGAAGAGGAGACAAATGAATTCGACAAACACTGACTCCGACCTCAGTGAGCGAGATGTCCGGGTCTGGATCTAAAGGAAACTACTTACAAGGGGAGAGGGCAGAGCTTTCACATCGAGAAAAAGGAAAATTCCTCCCTCTCCAATTGGTAACAGGTGAGGGGCGATGTGGAAGAAGCTCAGAGACCCCTGAATGACCCAGCGGGCAGGCCATGCTGTCCTCAGCCTCTGTGGCCTCCCGCCCTGCCTCCTTAGCTGTGGCCAGTGAAAGTGGTCAACATGTGAAACCCACCACCACTGGGACGTTCCCACCTCAGAGACACCCTACAGGACTCAGCAGAGCTGCTCCCACACAATTTCCAAACCTATAAATCTTTATGGAAGCAGATTACTACCATCTTTCTTCCATGGAGTGGATGCTGGGCCCAGACTGCCCTTTGAAAACTCCATGGGGCAGTTCCACTCTGTCCTATCAGGGGGGACAGCAGTGGGTGAGGGTTTCTCTTTTCTTTTTTGGTTTCTGTCACTCAAACAAACTCAGGCCTGCTGCCATCCAACTGAATCTGACTCACAGTGACCCTGCAGGACATAGCAGAACTGCCCCACGGGGTTTTCACGTCTGCAATGGTTACGGAAGCAGACCGCCACATCTCTCTCCCATCGCAGGGCCGGCAGGTTCTAACCACTGCTTTCTGGCTAGCCCCTGAGTGCTTAACCACTGCGCCACCAGTGCTCCTTTGGCCTGCCCAGTCTGTTCTCAGTAGGTGATGATTACAGAGGAGATTTGATGGAAAATAATGGCACCTGTAACAGTAAGGTCTTTCTGTGAATGGGACTTGGCTTCTTAGGTAATTCAGGAGTCACTTTGCTTCTGAATTGTACTGTCACCTGCATTTCTCCAGCGTGCTGGGACTTTGTCACTCACAGGTGCTTTGTTATTTTGTCTTTGTCCTGTTCTTGAATACATGGGATCTCAGCAACACTAGCATGCTTAAAACAGGAGACAGTTGTCATTAAGAGCTTAACAGAAACTACGACCATGTTAAAGAGCCATGAAGGCACAACAGTTAAACACCAGCTGCTGAAAGGTCAGTGATTTGAAACTTCCGGTGGCTTTGAAGGGGAAAAACCTGACAATCTGCTTCTGTGAAGATTTCAGCCCTGGAAACCCTATGGGGAGGTTCTACTCGCTCCGACAGGGTCAGTCAGTTTTCTTGGGTGGGAAGGGTGGGCAGGTTATGCTCAGTGTCCTTCCAAAGGCCATGGTGGAAGGAATATCCTGCCTGGGCTACCCTAGCTGGGTCAGTAAGAAGGACCACAGAGTTCTCCAGGGTGGGTGCGGGAGCCTTTCAACAGTGGATGCAGCCCCTTCGCTAGCTGGTTTTCAGCCTCCACTCCCACAGCCTTTCTCTGAACTGGCACTGAGGGTCCGCCCTGCAGAGCCTGGCACCTAACATTCTCCAGGCCTCCTTATTTCCTGAGCAGTACTGTTGGTAGTGGCTGTCACTGAGCTGATTCAGACTCACAGTGACCCCTGTGTGTCATGGAGAACTTTCCTACAGGGTTTCAAGGCTGTGAGCTTTCCGAGGCAGATCAAGGCTCTGGGGGGTTCAAACTGCCAACCTCTGGCCTGATAGTTGAGCACCTAACTGTGTGCACCACCCAGTAGCCTATGAGCAATGTTAGGGGACATCGTAGTGCCCACCTTGCTTGACACAGGCAGTGTACCTCGACCCATGGTTCTCCTTCTCAAAGGTGACACTTAGGGCCCTTGGCGGCACCGTGGGTACAACCCTGGATGGCTGACGGGAAGGTCAGCTCAGACCCACCAGGTGCCCCACAGGTAAAGGCTGTGCGGTCTGCTCCCATGAAGGTGACGCTCCGAAAGCCCCAGGGGCAGGTGGGCCAGCTCCCCCATGGGCACTGTGAGTCGGAATCGACTCAACGGCAATGGGGTTTGGGTATCACGCGAGACTAACTCCTACGAGGTCAAGATGTTATCTTACAAAACTTGGGCACATGTGCAGTCTGACAATTAAGTCCATGAACTTAACTGTTCTAAGTGCTACATACCTCACTGCTGAATGTCACTACAGTCACCTTCTAAGTACTCCCCTTGGTAAACTACACGCTAGCGCCTAGTCCACCCTACAGAGCCATTTTGGAACTCTTCCTGGAACGGCCATTGTGCATGGTGGCAAGGCAGCCAGTTTGCAAACTTAACTGTATAGTTGTCTGTGAGTGAGTTTTTAGCAAGTAAACAAGTAACTGCATTGGAAGATTCCCCCTACTCATCTGGTCTAGCCCCCAGTGACTTTTTTCTCTACCCAAAGACACAAGAAATACTGAAAGGAAGACATGTGGATGCCATTCAGGACATCAAGGACAGTATGATGACAGCTCTGAGTGCCACTCCAGAAACAGTTCCGAAACGGCCCTGCAGGGTGGACCGGGCACTGGCAGTGGTGCACCGCTTCCCCAGGCGAGTATCTCGACAGTGACCGTATGATGTGCAGCAATGAGGTACACGGTGCTTTGTCTAGGGTGAGTTCATGAAACGAACTGTCAGACCTCATACAATACTTGGCCTGAAAGCGACCACAGGTCTGGACCACAGGCTCTCTGGTTGTCAACGCTGTTTCAAGGACAGAAGGGAGAGGCCAGAAACCCGTGTTCATAGTCTCTTTTAAACAGGCCCAAGAGGCTGGGGGACTCCCTGGGCTCCCAGCTCTCAAGAGACATGCCACAAGGAGAGCTTTCCTGGGGTACCACTGTTTTAGCACTCCACAGTGAGGGCCACTGCTTGCCTACAGAGCAGTTCATGGATGAGACACTGGGGGACCAGGTTATGGAGGAGCTGCCCGCAGGCACTGCCACCAGGCGCCCTGAGTGACTGAGAAGAGCCCAGCAGAAACAGGCAGAGTGACAGCAGGATCCCACATGCCTCTCCCAGAGCACCAACCCCAGGCAGCCAGGACCCCCCTCGCCTCTGCCGCTGTTGAGACTACAGTGTCCACAGGCAGCCTAAGTCCACCTGGTCTTAGAACTGGGAGAGGACAGAACGGAGGACACAGGAAGACAGCTGAGAGACTCTGTAACCTCACACCAACGCCTACACATCCAGGATGAAGCAGAAGGGACACTTGCCTTTAGACTTGCCAGAAACAGATTATTAAAATAAAACCAAGTCCATTAATGTCTACTGTAACTGATTCCAACTCCTAACAAACCTACAGGACAGAGAAGGGTTTTCAAAGGCCATAAATCTTTATGGAAGCAGACTGCAACATCTCTCTCCCACAGAGAGGCTAGTGGGTTTGAACTACTGATCTTCTGATGAGCAAACGCGCACTTTACTGCTGCACCACCTGGGGCCCTTGAGACAAGGTACTCTGTCCACGAAGCAGACAGGCAGTCCTAGTCCCCCACGCCGCCTGGACAGCACCCAGCTCTCCAGGCCTCAGTCTCCTCTCTGATAAAGCAGGAGTAACACACACCGGCTGCTGCTCTGCCTGGAAGCCCCGGTGGTGCAGTGGTTAGGTGCTGTGGCTACTCACCAAAAGGCCTCCAGCTCAAAGCCGGCAGGTGCTCCTTGGAAACCCTATGCGACAGCTCTGCTCTGTCCTCTACGGTTGCCACAAGTCACAATCAATAGCAATAAGTGTTTTTTTGTTTTTAATACTCTAGCTAGGAATCCTGGTGGTGCACCGGTTAAATGCTCACTGCTCACTGAAAGGCTGGTATTTTGTACCCACCCAAAGACTCTGCAGGCCAGAGACCTGGCAGCCTGTGGCTGTACAGATCACAGCCTAGGAAATCCTACAGGACAGCTGTGCTCTGCCACGTCAGGTCACTGAGTCAGAACTGACGAGATGGCACTGACAGCACCAAGACACACACAGTTTGAATCTCCCTTTTTAAAGACAAAGAGATAGACTTGTATATGCTTATGTATGCCAAGGAAATGTCTGGCAATACTGACGAGAAACTAGTGAGTATCTTTGCGGGTAGGAGAAAAGGTCTCTGTTTTTCAATTTACACTGTTCTGTATGGTTGCATTCTTTTTTTCTTATGTATCTACTGCTGTATTACTTTGAAAACCAATTTTTAAAAGAACCCAGACCTGAAGGAATCAGAATGAGAGTAAGCACGAGGGAAGGAATTTAGGCCAATCAGGGGCAGTGTGTATGGAAACCAGAATCTCGAGTCCTGGAGCATAACTGCCAACATGGGAACTACTACCCGTGATCTGCACATTATGGAGCCCTCTCCACACTCGGGAGGAAGACCTGACAACCTACTTCTGAAAGTCGGCCAGTGAAACCCCATCTATCACAACAGTCCGATGCACAGCACATCTCGGGGTAGCATGGGAGTAGGTGACATTGTGTTCTGTGATGCATGAGGTCGTCACAAGTCAGGGCCACCTAGAACTCGGCTACAGACAGCTCCCAGGGAGAGGGACGGCTCGTGTTCCTGAACGTCTGTCCCCACGACTCCTCAGAGGAGCGCATCTCCGTGCCTTCTCACAGGCAAGTGGTGTGGAGTGTGTGAGCCGCAGTGGTGCCAGGCCACCCTTCAGAGATGGGGGTGCAGGCCCCTCTCTGCCCTGTGGGGCCGTACCTGTGATCTCGTGCTGCCGAAGCTCATTGTACTTGTAGGACTGCTCCAGGGGCTTGATGGATGAGTGGTATATCTTCCTCAGCCGCTGCAGCACCGCTGGGGACAGAGCAGGTGGGTGGCGTGAGGCGGGTAGGCTGCACTCCGTGCTGCACGGCTCTCGGTCTGGCTGCAGGGGACCTTTGGCCACCCAGCAACTGGGCCACAGACTCTCTACTCCCGCCTTATTCCCTCTTTCCTTAGGCCTAGAAGGCTGGGAGCACGACACCCAGCAGGCTGCATGTGACACCCTGTGTCCTCACCATTACTGTACCCCAGGTGCTCCCGGGAGGACTCAGGTACCACCAGGGCCCTTCTACAAATAGCACAGTTTGGGGAACAGCTGAGGCCCAGCTCTGGGACAGCCAGGGCACGGCTGGACACCTGCAGGGGTGAGGCGGCAGGACAGAGTGGAGGGAACATGGAGCTGGGAGTCAGGCCAGGCAGACCGCCCTTGCTCAGCACCTTCCAGGTATGTGTCAGGAGCCCATCGATGCCGTCCTCTGAGCATCAGGGAGCTCACCAGTGACAGGAGACAACACGTCGCACTACTGTCCAATGAGGAAGACATGAAATCCTGGACAAAAAGGGCTTTATAAGCTTTGGACATGTTGTCAGGAAGGATCAGTCCCTGGAGGACATCATGCTTGGCAGAGTGGAGGGTCAGCAAAAAAAGAGGAAGACCCTCAGTGAGACGGATTGACACAGTGACCGCAACAATGGGCTTACGCATAAAAATGACTGTGGACGTGGTGCAGGACCGGACAGTGTTTTGTTCTGTTGTGCACAGGGTTGCTATGAGTTGGAACTGACCGGACAGCACCTAACAACAATCAAAACAGTAACTACAAAAACCAAACATGATGAAACTGCTTTATAAACAGTACACCCCCCATGAACATGATGAATTATTAACAGTCCTCTCCTGTAGAGACAGAAAGGCTGCAGGGGTCTCCACGGGGACAACACATGGCCGCCTGCAAGAGTGTCCATCCCTCTGCCAGGCCAGAAGCCCCCGCTCCACTGCTCTCCTTGGGTGGCTCCCTCCCCGAGTTCAGCCCACTCTGCCCTGGCCACCTCATTACCTGTGTAGTCGTCAGCTGGCTTCTCCTCATTCAGCATCAGGGTTTCCTCAATGTGGGAGCGGTCTCGCATTGGGATTTCTTCACTCACATCCTCTGTCTCTTCTGGGGAGAGAAGCACAGAGGGAGGTCAGGCAAAAGCCAGCTGAGAGCCAGCTGAACTCTCACGCCTTGCAAACACGGGCAGGGGCTGGCCTGGAGCAGCTGCTCAGTGACAGCCTTGACAAATGCAAGTGAACTGAGTTCTGTAGTATGACATCTGAAAATCCAAGCTCCTGCTCCACTTTACTTACTGGACATAAAGTGCATGTACTGAAGACCTACCGCATGCCAAGCACTGATCTTCTTGCTGGGAATACAAGGGTGCATCAGACAGCCCCTACTCTTATCCTAACTGCAAACCACGATGTGGACTATGGAAGGAAGCTGAGGTTATGGAACAGTTTGCTCCAAGGCAGTAGAGTGGTGATCAAAAGGGGGAAAGTGTGGAGAAGAATTTCAAAGTTTCACTGGAATCGACTTTCTAGAGCCACTGAGGCTGGATGAACATCCAAAACTATTGCCTGAGACTGCCTTTAAACCTTAAACCAAAAATATCCCCTGAAGTCTTCTTTACAGCCAACAGGAGCTTTGGCTCAATTAGTAAACCCCGCCATGAGCATTATGCTCTTTTAAAAAGCTTTCTGTTGTCCAACTGACAACACAACTCGGAAGACAAGATACGAAACTTGGGGAGAAGGGGTTTCTGTTAATGGGTGAGGAACAACTTGGGAAGCAGCTGAGAATGGTCATACAACCTGAAATGTTGTCTATGTAAAAGGTACATGTAGAAATGGTTGAACTGGTATATGTTGCTCTGTGTATATTCTCAGCAACAAAAATATAAGCTTTTAAAAAAAGCTGTGAGGGCTCATGAGAAGTGTGTCTACCCAACTTGGGCACAGGAAGCCAGAGAAAGCATCTCTCAGGAAGCCAGGCAGAGCTGAAGTCTGCAGCGTAAGGGTTCCTTAGGTGAAGGGGGCAGGTTCCAGGGACAGTTGTGAAAGCCCCCAGACAGCAAGAAACAGGAAGGAGGCCCAGCGCTGGGCCAGAGTAAGGGCTGTGTGGTGGGAGCTCGAGAAGAGTGCTACGCAGCTGACATAACTAAGTTAGCACTGTGTCAGGATCCTGCTGGGTTGTGGGTCCCAGGATGGGCAGGGAGGGGTCCTGCCAGAGCCAACTGCTGCATCTGACCAGCAGGTGCCATGACAGCTGGCAGACTCCTGCAAGGGGATGCTCCTATCCCTGGGCCTCTGACGTTGCCAGTATTTCCACCTGGGCTTATTCCACAGAAAACCTGCGGTGATGGGGGTGATGGGCTTAAGTCTGCAGGCAAAGGGACGTTGATTCCACCACGGATGGGAAGCAGAAGGTTACTGTTCCTCCAAGCTCAGTGTGTCAGAGCTTGATTCTCTACCTGAACCAGACCCAGGCCACACACCCAGAACAGGGAGGACAAGAAAGGGATGGAGCTTAGGCTGCAGGGGCCCCTCTTCTGCGGAGTCTGCAAGTACCCCACAGGTGGTGATGGTTGTGTGTGCTGTGGAGTCAGTTCTCACAGTGACCCCACCCCCTCCTCTGGGGAGTGTGCAAGGGCCCAGCAGGTGGTGGTGGTGTGTCCTGTGAAGTCAATTCTCAGAGTGATCCCACGGGACAGCAAAGCTGCTCCACGGGGTTTCAAGGCTGTAACCTTCACAGAAGTGACTGCTACATCTTTCTTCTGCAGAGCCACTGGTGGGCTCAAACCACTGAACTTCTAGATAGCAGCTGAGCACTTAACCACTGTGCCACCAGGGCTCCTTCTCAACATGTAAATTCACCTCCTGTGGGAAAGCCTGGGGGGGCGGCATCTGGGAAAGTGGAAGATGGACTCTAATCCCTCTGCTGTGAAAGTCCAGCTTTCGGTCAAGTTCATGTACTTGATGGATGAGGGTGTCAGGAGCCTAGCGCTTCCTGGGGCCTGGTCCATCTCTGGAATGCTCCCAATAGCTCTGCCTCTGACCTCCCCACCCCCCGACCCTGACAGGTGGCTGCCCCTCACTAGGTGGGGCCCCCGTGGTCACAGCCAGTCCCTCCATCACATCCCTGGCCCCGAGACCCCAGTGTGCCCTCTCATCTGGAGCACACCAACTCCTTGTACCTCCTGCCACAGCCTGCCACAGGGCCTCAAACCCCACTGCCATTTCCTGTCCTTGCACTCAGAATGTATCTGGGGGCCCTCACAGTGGACCCCCGAGGGCTCATCTCAGGAACAGCCAGGTGCCATGGCCCTTCAGGGCACAGCCTCACACTCAGTCCCTCCAAAGTGGAAGAAATGGCTAAGAAGGAGCCCAAAGGGACCCCCCTGGGCCTGGTACCCTGTGCAGGGCCTCTGCCTCCACCTAACCACCCACTCTGTCCCTGGCTGGTCCTCTGCCCATAAGACTTCCTGGGAGACCGTGGGGGCTGCTTCTAGGGAACCCCTACCACTGAGGAGCAGGTGTGGGAGGCCCCTACCCTGCTGGCCCTCTTCAGGCCCCTCTGCCTTGGCCTCCTGTGCCTCGGCGCCCTCGGGCCCTGCACCCAATTCCTCTGCACCGGGCTGGGCCCCCTCCTGCTTGGGGCTTGGGCTCTCTGCTGTCTCCTGGGACCCCACAGCTTCCTCCGAGCCAGCAGACCCTGCTTCTTCGGAGCTAGCCCCACTGCCACTGTCTTCTTCTGATTCTTGTGACGGCATTCCTTCATCTCCATCGTCATCGCCACCCTCTTCTTCAGAAGAAGCCTCCTCAGGGCCCTGCAGAGGCACCTCACGCGGCAGGTCCTCCTGGGTCGGCCCTGCCTCGGGACCCTCGGCTTCCCCGGCCTCTGCGCCAGCCTCCTTGCTGGGACCAGACTCCCCTTGGTCCTCTGGCTCTTCCTGGTCCTCGGACCCTGCTCCGGCTTCTGGACCAGCCTTGGACTCTCCTCCCACCGAGGCGCCTGGCACCACGGGCTCTTCACCGGGCACCTCCGGCTGCTGCTCAGGCGCCGAGCTGCCCTTGCCCCCTGTTATGGAGGGGCGGCCGCCCGCGACCTCACCACCACGAGACGCCCCTGAGGCCTCCGGCGCCGCTGTCCCTGCTGCTTTCCGCCGAAGCCCGTCTCCTAGGGCTGACTCAGCTTCTTCAGGGGCCCCGCCGCTCGCAGCCTGGCCATCCACCTCCGCGCTGAGCCCGCTCCCCGCCTGCTCCTCCTCCGGACCTGCTCCGGGACCGAGTGTTGGCGGTTCCTCCTCCCCTTCCGGACGACGGGCACTCGCGCCTGGACCCTCTTCTCCCTCCCCAGGTCCAGCACTGTCACCAGGCGGAGCAGAGCCTGAGGCTGAGGCGTTGGCGAGGCTGGCTTCTGGGTCAGCACCGGGGCCTGCCTCGGTGGGAGAGGCCCCCGGGCCGTTCTTCTGCGGGCTCTCCGCCTCGCTGCCGTCGGGGAAACACAGGAGCGGGGTCTTCTCCGGAGGGGCCGTGTCTGCATTAAGCTCCCGCTCCTTCTCCTCTAGACTGGCATCTCCAGCAGAGAACTGATTCTCCAACAAATTGGCAACGTCTTCTGTGCCACCCGAGGCAGAGACTTGCAGTTCTGAATGATTAGAACATTATTGGTCAGTTTCACAGGGCTGGCACTTGTGTTGCTTCTCAAAAGCGTCTACATAAATCTAGCTCCTGTCTTCCGGAACTGTGGTGTGGACCTGGCGAGCAGTGTCACACCCATCTCCTGGTGCGTGACAAGCAGTGTTATCCTCCTCTCACAGGGAAACCATAAATCAGGAGAGAGAGGACTACTTGCCCACTGGCCATCCCCAAAGCAGTCAACAACTGGACTGAACCCTGCCCTCCTGCCCTTGACCTTGGGTTTTCCAGCTCGTTCCTGGTGCCTGCACTGGGTGGGAACTTGGGTGAGCCCTTCAAGCCCTGCCTCAGCGTCGCTGGCAGGCATGGCAGCCTGGCCTCCCAGGAGGTACGTACCAGTAACAGTGTGTGTGCCCTCCACCCCCATCGGCTCCTTGAGTCAGCAGCAGAGAGCTCCTTACACCGCTATCAGCAAAGAGTGAAAACAGGTGTATGCAGGCGAGATAATCTCAGGTTACACTGCCGAGTATTCAGGCGATTACTTGTGGCTCTCAACCTTATTAAGTCATACATCCAGCCCTGTCCCCTTAAGGGCTGGCATTTGCTGGACTCTCAACCTCAGACTAGGCTGGACATAGCCTGAGGAGGACAGAGATCCAAAAGGGCAGGGCCTGGGCTTCCCAGTGGCCTTAGACAACCCTTTCTGAAGGGATCCCCTTCTAAGGGCTGACAGCTTTACCGGGAGAACAGAAGGCATAGGGAGAGCACAGCAGGAGGAGAGCAGGGTTTCTGCACTGAGATCGCTGCTAGGGGCAGACTGCACTGACCTGGCAAAGGAGGCAGGGAGCAAGCACCCAGCGATAGAACCTGTTCTCTCTGCCCCATCCCATCCAGTCTGGGGTCAGCTGAAGAAGCCAGCCTGCCATGGGAGGACACTGCAGGCTTGTCAGCTGCAGGGACCAGAGAGTTGCCTCCCTGAGGTATCTCCATTGGCCCCATGCACCATGACTCACAGGACCTGCCTGGTTTCCAAGGAAGCAGCATCCCACCTCCATGCCGGATACAGGCACCCCCATCACCAATCTCTTAGGCCACAGGCTGGTTCTCCCGTCTCTGCCTCCAACAGAAAGCCACTTCTTGGTCTTTTTGTCTTGAGGTAACCACCACCTGGTCCCTGAAAGTAGGGGTAGCCTCCAGGGACCAAAAAGTATTTTCTCATGGCTCCCTACAGGGCCACCTGCTGCTGAACTCAGGGTGACAGGGAGTTTGGAGGCCCTTTCCCTACTAGTGGCCCTGATGCAGCACCATACCCAACAACAACCCAAATGTCCATCAGTGGGTAAACAGATAAACACAATGTGGTCCATACATACAATGGAATATTATTCATCCATGAAAAGGAATGGTGTTCAGATACACGCTTTAACATGGATAAACCTGGAAAACAGTATGCTGAACAGCGCAAGACACAGAAGGCTCCATGTTGCATAACTCTGTTTCTATGAAACGTCCACAACAGAGCGACGACTGAGTGCCGAGGGCTGGGGAACAGCAGGAAGTCAGGAGTGACCAGCTACGGGGTAGAGATTTTCTTTGGGGTGACAGAAATGTCTTAGAGACAGAAGAGTGATAGTTCACAATATTGTGAATATAATAAATGCCACTGCACTGGACACTTTAAAATGGTCAATGGTCAATTTCATGTTGTGTGAATTTTACCTCAATAAAGAAAGCACAGAAGGGCGGCTCCCTGTGTTGCTGGAACAGTTCCCACATGTGCCTGCAGTGGGACAGCATCTGAACCTCCATTGTGGTCACTGGCTGCCTGAGTTTAGGGGGGAGTATGCTGAGGTCTGCTATGACTTGCCTAAGATACTGCCCACTCCCCGTCCACGCTTTCCAGGTTACAGGAGGCTATGTTTGGGGGCACCCTTCCCTGCACACCCCTTCTTTCCTGGCTTGTGCTCTAAATAGTCCCTGGCTCCTGCAAGAACAGTCTTAATCCTCCACGTTTCCAGGGCCAGGGACCCAGCCTGAACCACGGGACATACTCAGAAAAGGCCCGTGGTTCGCTTTGGGGGGCTGTATCAAAAGGGGGCTCAGTGTTACTCATTAAAATTTTCTCCACGACCACCTAAACACTGCTAAGTCCTGACTCACTTACCTACACCCCTGTCCCTCCACCCTCTGAGAGAGAAATCTATGGCAGAGACTTGACTTCATTCAGGGACGGTGGGAATCACCGAAGCAGCAAGGTAAACATAACTCATGTCATGCAAGATCACACACTGTATGTGTATATACACTGTGTGTATACACACAGTGTTTAACATGTGCTAGGTGCTGTTTAAGCCTTTGCACATAAACCATTTCCTCACTTAATCTGACTTGCGTCTGTAACTCAAGTGAGACGCTCTTGTCCCTGCTGTACCGACGAGAAGACTGGGGTCAGAGACATCTAGTGATGCAGCCAACATCATGCAGCTCACCAGGGCAGGGGACCCCACAGCTGCACAGACGATACTCTGATGCCAACATTGGTTCTACACAGAGTGTAGTTCACAAAGGATGGTCCACACTCCCTGTCAGAAATGCTGAGTCCCAGGCCCTAGCCCAGGCCATCAGAATCTGCCTTTGAACAAGATGGCCCAGGTGCTCTGTGCGTACATCGGCGTGAGCAGCGCTGTCCACACCGCCTCCCTGGTTCTGAATCAGTGGTCAGGTTCTCCACTGGCTGCAGGCCAGCCCCGCACCTCCCTCCTCTGCAGGTATTGATCTAACTAGCGTGGAGCAGGCTCGGCACCAGGACTCAAAACATACTTTCTCCACAATCAGACCATGCAGCCAATGTTAAGGCCACTGCCAAGTAAACTGTCCTGGCCCTGCCCCACTCATTCATCCAGTGAGGGGCTCCAGGGTTGGAAGGGGCCTCCCGGTACCTGGCATTTACCCTCAAGGCTCCTCAGCTGTGCAGCCCAGCCCTTGGCACAAGCCCCCACTGCCTCCACTGTTAGTGATGGTGATGGCAATACTTAGCTGAGTCCCCAAACCCTAAATTTGACCTACTGTGGCATTTCTGGTATTCTCAAAAGGTGCTCTTCCCTGTGGGGTGATGGCTGCAGAGTCACAAGACGACGAGGACCCCAGGCACTTGTTGGCTAGGCTCCAAACACTGCTGGGCAGTGGGATTCCAGGGTGTGCATGCCGGCCACTGCACACACACACATTGGCATCTGCACCTTCCCTGGTTAGTGTAGGCTGACATCTGCACCTTCCCTGGCTGTGCACACATTGACATCTGTACCCTTCCTGGTTGTGTACCTGCTGATACCTGCGCCTTCCTTAGTTAACACACGCTGACATCTGCACCTTCCCTGGTTGTGCACACGCTGACATCTGCACCTTCCCTTGTTAGTACACACTGACATCTGCACCTTCCCTGGTTGTGCACACGCTGACATCTGCACCTTTCCTGGTTGTGCACAAGCTGACATCTGCACTTTCCCTGGTTAGTACACACTGACATCTGCACCTTCTCTGGTTGTGCACATGCTGACATCTGTACCTTCCCTGGCTGTGCACACTCTGACATCTGTGCCTTCCCTGGTTAGTACACACTGACACCTGTGCCTTCCCTGGTTAGTACACGCTGACATCTGCACCTTCTCTGGTTGTGCACATGCTGATATCTGTGTCTTCCCTGGCTGTGTACACTCTGACACCTATGCCTTCCCTGGTTAGTATACACTGACATCTACATCTTCCCTGGTTAGTACAAGGACTGCTGATTAAGTCTGTGAGCTCATCCTAGAAAAAGTGCTATATACCTCATTACCGAATATCACTACAGTCAGCTTCAAAGTACTCCCCTTGGGAAGCTGTGTGTCAACGCCAAGTGTGTATCCACCTGCAAAGCAATTCTGGAACTCTTTCTCTGGAATGGCCATCAGAGCTGTCATTGTATTACCCTTGATGTCCTGAATGTCATCAAAATGTCTTCCTTTCAATACTCGCTTTGTCTTTGGGTAAAGAAAAAAGTCACTGGGGGCCAGATCAGATGAGTAGTGAGGGTGTTCCAAACAGTTATTTGTTTACTGGCTAAAAACTCCCTCACAGACAGCTATACAATTAAGTTCGCGAACTTGCCACTGTGCCACTCTGCGCAACGGCTAGTCCAGGAAGAATCCCAAAATTGCTTTGAAGAGTGGATGAGGTACTTGTGTCGGCGGATAGTTTCCCAACAGGAGTACTTTGGAAATGCCCATAATGATTTTCAGCAATGAGGTATGTAGCATTTAGAATAATTAAGTTTGTGGACTTAATTGTCAGACCTCATATATGCTGACACGTAGATGTTCTCTGGTCGTGTACATGCTGGGATCTGTACCTTCCCTGGTCATGCATATGTTGACATCGGCACCTTCCCTGATTACCAGACCTGACCTTAACAATTTGGAGTGAAAAAGATCAAGGATGATGACTTCAGGCTTTGTGACCTTCCTTCCTGCATTAAAAATAACTCTGACAGAGTATCTCAACAAAACCAGCTGGCCCACTGGGCCCCCCAAGTGTGGTCCTCTGAAAGCAGCTGTGCCGTGGACCCAGCCCTTCTGGCGGCACAGTCAGAGGCTTCCTTCCCTCCATCTCACTCTCTCTTCCTTCCTCTCTAGGGTAACATGAAGCTCCTCCTCCTCCACCCTGAGTGCAGAAGGTCGGATGCGCAGAGGACCAAGGACACCCTGATGGACCAGTCCTGTCTGTCCCAGAAAACACGCGACTGTGTTACACGAGCCACTGCCCAGCCAGCCCACTGGGCCTAGCACCTCCACTGTCTGCTCCCAGCTCAGCAGGAACATGGGACGGCAGGGTACCTACTCATCCCGGACACAGCCAACAAAAACTGGTTCTTCTTTCTCTCCCAGCACCACCCTCTGCCATCGGTCTTTCTTTGGGTGACAGCCTCCCAGTGCTCCCTCCAGGCCCCTGGGCTCAGCAGAAGCCCTGGATCACCTTTCTCTCTTCGCCATGAACAAGAACACCCCAGCACTTGCCTATGGACTCCGAGTGTGCAGCTGCCAAGGGCCTTGGTGCGTGTACCTGGACAGATGGCCAGAGCTCTAAAGGACCAAGGTCACACAAAGTGGGGACCACGTGCCAAATAAGGGTCACAGAGCCCGAGCCCATGAGCCTTACTTTCCACTGTGATGACTGAGGAGTGAAGGGAAGACAGAGCAGCCAGGGTTTACAGCCCCTCAGGCTTCCTGCCAGCAGCTCTCCAGACCTGACCTCGCTGTCCTCCTGCTTAAAGGTGTGGGGGCCCATGGAAGGCGCTGCTCCCGCCTCCCCGACCTCTCCCCTTGCAGTCTCCCTCAGCCTCCCGGGAAGGTCCCCTCACGAGGCCTTTTAGTTCGGCCGATCAGGATGCGCCACCACTTGGCTCAACAGCACCCTGGGTCTGGACAAACAGCTCCAGTGGTGTTCCTGACGCTCCCTGCAGTCCTCCAAGGCAGGAAAAGCAAGGACTGTTACGCTCTCTTGAAATGAGCAAAGGTAAGCCACTTACTCTCACTCCACAAGTCAGTTGTCCCAGATACGGGCTAGAACTCCCGGCTGGGAGGCAGAGGCAGACCCCAGCCAGGCAGACATGGTATTCCCGGCCTGAAGGGCCTTTCTGGCACAGACGCCTGGGACTGGGACCAGTGCGTGCTGTATATCCCACCGCATGATTCTAATGTCACCAGCACGCGGGAACCATGGCACCTCATGGCCATCAGTACAGCACCAGGGAGTTCTGTCTTAAAACTGAAAGTGGTGATCAGAAGACACCTTTTGCTGTGTTTACCTGTCTGCAGTCCAGCTCCAGACACTGATTTTATACAGTACCATCCCGAAATGGAGTGAAGCTCGGTCCCGGCCAGGTTTCCTCAGCAGTCATCCTACACCAGGATTCGCAAAGGTTATTCCTCCCACAATCTCTCATACCTTTGAGCAGAGGCTATCAGATCCAAAGTCACACATTCATAAAAGGTTTTTCACTCTTACTCAAACACAATTACACAAAGAAGTAACCAAGTCCTGGTGAAAGAAAAGATCGCTTTCTGACTCCAGCCCTGGATATATCAGTCCAAGGTCAGGAATGCCAGGCCAGAGTCTTCAGAGGCTACAACCCAGGTGCATCCGGGAGCACCTCACCAAGTTCTCCTAGCAAGAGGGAGCAGATTTTCTCTGGACACTCCTGAGTGGGACAGGGCCGGCCAGTGACCTCCTGGCACCAGTTTCCTTGATTTTATTCTACAGAATAAATGTTCATTGCTGTGGGCACCTTGTTCACTTACTTCTTGAAGGATGCCTTCAGGCCACTTTGCTGGCAATAAAGACCACAGAAAAGAAGCTCTGGCCAGCAGCAGAGGCTGGCCGCATTCTCCGGGACACTTGAGACCCTCTCTCTCACCATTCAGCTGGCCTTCACCTCTCCCTCCCCCAACAAGGGCAACCGGGATGCTGTGGAAGAGGTCACCATGCTCGGAAGATTTCTTTGGCTACTGGCCACGCTCCTAAAATGAGGCCAATCCTACCACAACAGCTTGTCCATGGCTGAACTCTACCCCCAAAATGATGTACACCAAGGTTAGGATTTAGTGACCAAGATACTAGTCAGAGAGGAGCCTATGATTTGGGGGTCAAAAGGGGCCTTCCCTAAGCCCCACTAGCTTCATTTCACTGATGAGTCTCCTAAGTGACTTTCCCAAGACCACAGGCTAGTTACTAGTGGGCTGGGACAAGAGTTGAGTCTCTGGCTCCCCACCTCACCCACTCATGGGGGGGACTCACTCTACCTTGAAGTATAGAAACTCCTTAGTCTAGACTTCTCTTCCCTCCCTTTGAAAAGGATTGTTGATGACTTCACGACAAACCCATGAAGTCCAGATAACTGACAGAATGCTTGTGCTCCCCAGCCCTCCCCTAATGCTTCAGAATTCTTGGTCTGGGAGGGACAGAGAAGTGACTCCGAATCCCATTCCCATTGCATATACACACGCTTGTCACTCGTGTCCAAAGGGTTCCTGAACACAAATGAGCACTCACTTCTGAAAGGCAAATAGTATTGGAAGAAGCATGACATTAAGTCCTTGACCTCTCAACTGTTCAAAACGATACTCTGCTGACGGCCGTTCTTCCAGAGACAGCCGTCTAAAGTGCACAGAAGTCCTTGCAGGTGTCACTTGGCAACAGTGCCTCCATTCAGAGGACTCAGCTCTAGGAGAAAGAAGGGAAGAGGTCCAGATGGACCGAGGCAGGTGGCTGGCTTCCCCAAAACCCTGCCCCCAATCCTAAGAAAGAAAATCTCCCTGGAATCTGTGAGGAGACGCTGCTGATGGTCTAACCCTTGTGCACCGGGCAAGGGGAAAGCCAAACGAATCTGATTCCCCCAAGTCCCAGTCAAATAAATACCTTGAGTTAACTAAAGTCACAGCCATCTTAGGCTTGGCAGGTGACCCCCAACCCAAGGAAGCTGGAGAAAGTCTTGAGCTTGGAAAGCATATCTGACACCTTCCCCAGCCTGTACTGGGACAGCAGCTCTGCACTGCTGAGGGGATGTCTGGGCTGGAAGTTACCATCTTCCTAACCAGCAAGTATGGCCCTGGGTTGACCCTTGTCCCCCTTGACCCTCAGCTTGTTTACCCACAAGAGGAGATAATCATACTTGATATGCCAACCCCCTCCAGTGTTTGAAATATTAGGTGATATTTAGAAGCATTTTATCAATGCCAGGTATAATAATAATTCTTTCCCAGAGGAGCAAAGACTCCAGGCAGATCCCAAACTCTCTGCCTGGGCCAAAACAGAACCAGCTTTGGACAAGAGCCAAGCTGACTCACCCTTCAATCTGTTCCTCTGGTTCTGGCAGGTCAGCTCAGTAGTGGGCCAAGACAGCCTTTGTGCTGAGGGCTCTTCTTCCCGCCTCTCAGGCAGAAGCCACTCAGGGAGGGGCTGCCGACGCCCTGGAGCAGCCCTGGAGCAGCCCTGGCGTTGGAACGGGCCTGACCTGTCAACATTCACGTGGGCCAAGAACACATCCCTCCAAGCCCCAGGTTAACTCCTGCGGAGGCCGACTCCCAACCCAGTCCGCCCCCACCCACCCAGAATCTTCCAAGGCACCACGCAGCATCCCCTCTCCCCACCACCTCCCAGATGTCTTCCGTGCAGCTAAGTATCAAGAGCCCACGCTTCACCCAAACACAAACTCTCTGAAGGGAACCCACTGGTTCCCGAGATGCAGGAGTTGTCCAAGTTCAGAAGGCAGGGGTTACGAGAAGAGTGGGCCAGAAGGGCCTTCCAGAGTCTTGGTCACCAGAGAAAGGGAAGGAGAAAGAGAAGGAGCAAAGGGCTGCCTTCCCGAGACTGTGTCAAAGTTCCCAACCAAAAGCAGGTAACAAGTCAGGGCCCTTCAGAACACTTTGTCATGCGGCACAATCAGAGAGAAGCCATTAGTGGTGCCTACTACGGCTTGGTGTCCCTGCGAGTGAGCACAGCCACTGAAATAACAGGCCCTTCAGGAACAGCTCAGACTCTCGGAACCAGAAAGTGCACGTTTATCTGTCCCCACTTTAGTAATGCCTGGCTTATCCTGCTCAGCTGAAATCAGAGCTGCTATCTGCATGCCTCTGAGGAGTCTTGGACAATCGCCTGCACGGTGGCACACGGCCTTTCTCCTCTGTCAGTCCACCAGTCCACCCTGAGGAAGAGGCACGGAAACGTACCTGGGATGCTGGGCAGCTCAGGGCACCAAGCTGCTCCCTCCCCAAACCTACTCAGGTGTCCTTTGGAGCTCCTGGTTGCCAAGAAAACCAGAGAAGTGTCACTGGTTCCCAGGAGACTCTCCCAGGTTATGGAGAATCTAGGTTAAAGTCGGCCCAAGCACAAAGCCTGGGATTACAGAGATACACCAGTTCTCTGCCCTGCGCACCCCGGCCCCGAGGCCCTTCCACTGAAAGAAACTGCTGCTCAGACACCAAGATGTCACATTCTGCCAACCTTCTTTCCCAGGGGGCTTCACCAACTTTACAATGAACAGGCCCCACTTCTGGGTCCTTATATTCATGGTCCCAACCTTTACCTACCATCCTCCCTTATGACTATTTTTGCACTAGGGTCTTCTAGAAGTAAAGAAAATGTAGACATTAACTAGCCCAACTCTTTCATTTCACAGGTGACGAAAATGAGCTCTAGAGAGGGAAAAGACTTGCCAAAGTCACCTAGTGACGGAGAGGCAAAACCAGAACTAATGGCAAGGTTTCCTGACTCCTAGTCTCTGGTCCTTGACTCCCTGTCTCCTGCGGTCACCCTGAGTCGCTTCTAACTCGATGGCACTTGGCTTTAGCTGTCTCCTGCTCCTGCTTCTGCTCTGCCCTATCTCTGGGCCCAGTGTTCTGAGGTCATGCGTTCTCTCCACTGTTTGTTCCCAGTGAGAGCCATGGAGGGGCAGTGTAAAGGGCTTCCAGAGTGGACTCCACTTCAGGCCGATTCCCCAAGCACAGCTCTGTATGGCGATTCGGGGAAGGGCTCCTGGTGAAGTTTAAGCTCCCAGGTGTCAGTGGCACCCAGGCCCAGCCCCTACTATAGCCTTTAAGTATACCCTCCTGGTGTCATTAAAAGAGCACAGGTAGGGTCTCCCTGTTTTCTTCACCAGGTACAGGCTGCTGGTTCCCGAGATGCAGGAGTTGTCCAAGTTCAGAAGGCAGGGGTTACAAGAAGAGTCTCGGTCACCAGAGAAAGGGAAGAAGCACCTCCCTGGCCCACCCCCTAGCTGCACCATGTGCAGGACAAGCTCTCCAGGCCATCACAGGCAAAGACACCAGAGCTCGAGGCCACCCTGTGCTGGGCCATTCTGGAACTTTCCAGGCTCCCTGAGAGCAGACTTGCTACAGCTTCTGGTTTATGTCTCCCATTGGGCTAAGAGCCCAGACCTCAGATACTTGGGATCAACCTTCCTGAGAGAGCAGCAGAGCTGGTCCCCCACTCTGGCTCCCTTTGGGGACATTCCCACTCTGGGGAGAAATCACTGTAGGTGGTTCAACACAAGCACAGCCTCTTTCTCAGGGAAACCAGGTGGTGAGCTGACTGCCAGCAATGTGTTTCTCTGCATCTTGCCTCGCTCCCCTCCAAGCATCAAAACCAAACAAGGCTTTCACGCCCAGGAGTTGCTGTGTTATTACACTTTTTCTTTCCCTTTGGTACCTCCCTGTGGTCATCTAAAAGGTCAGGGTAGACCACCTGCTTCTCACTTCCCAGGAGGCTCCCGGACGGGAGGGTTAATGCCAAGGACGGGATGAGGACAAGTGCAGCAGGTGCACATTCCATACTGCTGTTGGGTGGATGCTCCACGGCCAGCACCGCAGGCTGTGCACAGCTACCTCCAGGAGACACTGGGGGCACCAGCAGGCAGACCCACACCAAGGGTCCCCAGGGCTGGACCAGGACCCCAATCCCTGCCCTGGCAACTGACGGTGGCCTTCCGAGGGCTCCCCACGCCAGCTGAGATGCCCTCTCTTCTCCTCCATGGGCCCTGTCTCACCTGGCTCCTCTAGCCCAGCCTACACATTGCTCCATGATGCTTCTGACTCCCCCGCCCCAGACTGGCTCCTCCAGCTCCACTGGCTCCCCTCACCCCAGACTGGCTCCCCTTTCCCAGACCGCATGGCTTACCACCACTTGCACTGAACCACGTGACACAGCACAGACCCTGTCTGTGCTGCTGTGACCTTTGTGGGGTGTGCAGGTCCCACTTCTGTCTTCCTTTCTAGGTTGACAGCATCACCAGGGTAACAGCTGCATCCCACAACCCTACATGTCCCCACCTGACCTGAGCATAAAAGCACCACAGCAAAGGAGCTCAGTGGGGACTTCCAACCAGCGTCCACAAGTGCCAACCCAAGGATGCCCCCTCCCAGGCTCGACCTGGCCCTGGCTAAGGCTGGCTCACACTTCACATCCCAGCTTTGAGACCTGCCTCCTGGGGAGCCTCCCCTACCTCTTCAGCACCAAGTGATGGGCACCTGCTCTGCCACCTGCAATCTTATCACCCCTGTTACGGACTGAAGCACATCCCCCTAAAATGTGTTACGATTCTAACCCCTATAACTGTGGCCAAGGAGCCCTGATGGCCCAGTGATTAAGAGCTCAGCTGCTACATTAACAGAATACAAAACAGAACTAACAAAGCCCAAACACCAGAAGAGAAACTACGTAACTGGGAGCTCCTGAAAATCAGACACTTATGCTCATCAAAAGAATAAGATGACAAACTACAAACTGGAGGGGAGGAGAGTGAGTTTTGGGCTACAATATATCTCATAAGGGTCAAATCTCTAAAATTTATTAGATACTGCAAAACTTTACAACAAAAAGACAAATACCCAAATAAAAAATACGCAAAGGATAAGAACAGGCACTTCACCAAGCAAGACATCTAGGTATCTAACAGACACACAAGGAGATGCCCACGATCTTTAGCTATCATAAAAACACAAGTCAAACCTGCAGGGTGAGACCATTGCATCCCAACAAGGCCAGCATTTTCAGAAAACGCAAAGCAGTACATGCTGGGGAAGCTGTGCAAAGACTGGGATATTTATACACTGCTGATGGACTGTAAAATAGCATGACGACTCCAGAAATTGATTTGATAGTTCCTTAAAAAGCTAGAAATAGAATTACCATACTATCCAGCAATCTCATTCCTTGGGACCTATCCTAGAGAAGAGTCCTTGCACAAATAGATAGGTGCACAACGATGTTCACTGCAGCACTGTTCACAATAGTAAAAAGATGGAAAACATCCCAGACACCCATCCACAGACAAATGGATACGTCACAGTCTATTCACACGGCTAAACACTACGCAACGAGAAAGAACTATGATGGACCAGTCAAAGAGCTCACAACCTGGACGAGTCTGGAAGGTGTTAAGCTGAGGGAGACCAGTCAGTTGCAAAGGACAATACTGTATGAGACCACTACTGTAAGAATTAGAGGTGTAAACACATTAGAAAACATTTTTTGATAGTTATCAGACTGGGGAGGGAGAGAGAAAAGAATTCACTAATTTGATAGTAGAGAAGAATTATCTTAGGTAAAAGGAAGGACAACTCACAGTACAAGAGGAGTCAGCACAACTGGACTAAACCAAAAGCTAATTAGTTTTCTGAAAGCAACTAAACACTCAAGGGACACACTAGCAGGGGCAGAAGTCTGAGAATCAAGGTTTCAGGGGACTTTCAGGTTAAACGCTATAATGAAGTTTACTAAGAAATGTTCTGCATCTTGCTCTGGTGAGTGGTGTCTGGAGTCTTAGAGCAGCCAAGACGTATCAGTTGGTCTCCACATACCTGTAGCAGAGGAGAAGGGAGAACAGCAAAGACATAAGGAAAACAATAGCCCAGGAGACCGAAAGGGCCACATAAACCAGAGACTCCACCAGCCTGAGACCAGAAAAACTTGATGAGGCCCAACTACCACCAGTGATTGCCCCAGCAGGGAACACAACACAGAGTCCCCAACAGAGCAGGAGAAAAGTGGGGTACAGAATTCCAATTCTAGTAAGAAGACCAGACTTAACAGTCTGACTGAGAATACAGAAAGCCCACACTCTGTTAACCCAAAAGACAACTCTTCAGACAAAGATCAGAATGAACCGTAAGGCATGAAGACGACTGGTGAAGTATGTGCTTCTTAGTCCGAGTACCTACATGGGCCTAAATGGGCAGCTCCTGCCGGAGACGAGAAGGCAGACGGAGGCAGCTGCTAGCTGAGTGCACACCGGAAATGTGGGGTGGAAAGGAGGAGCGCGCTGTCACACTACAGGGACAGCAATTAGGGTCACATAACAATATGTGTATCAATTTTTGTATGAGAAAAACCAGCCACAGACTTTTAACTAAAGCACTATTTAAAAAAATAAAAAAGCCCAGCTGCTACCCAAAAGGCTGCCTGTTTGAACTCAACAACTGCTCTGTGAAAGAAGGCTGCAGCGGCTGGCTTCCACAAAGACCCACAGCCTTGGAAACAGCCGTGGCAGTACTATGTCTTATAGGGTCCTTATGAGCCCATTTTACTGGATAGCAACGGGCTTTATGCCTGTGGTTATAATTCCACTTGAGAGTAGGTTTTCTCTGCTGCCTTAACGAGGCAGTCTTAGTGTAGGGGATGTCTTGAGTCAATCTCCTTTAAAATAGAAAAGTAGATTACGAAAGCAGAGACGGGGGAAGACAGAAGCTCCCCAGAGCCCAGTGGGAAAGAAACTGTTCCTTTAGGTCCAGTGCTCTGACTAAGAGTCTTCTAGCCCCCTAAGCGTGAGAAAATAAATTTGGGGTTAAAGCCACCCACTTGTGGTGCTTCTGTTACAGCAGCACTAAGAAACTAGACAGCCCTACTGAGCCCCGAGTCCCTCCACAGTGTCCTTCTGCAGTGGAGTCTACAGGATCCGGCACAGAGCCTTGCAGGTGTTTCCACACAGCACTCAGCTGGGTGACCTGAGAGCGCACGACAATAGTGAGCTTCGTCTCCCGTGTCAATGCCACATGATGGTGCAAACACTGTGCTGGACCACTGACCATGAGGTTAGCAGTTCAAACCCACCCATGGTTCCACACGAGAAATGCCGCCATTGGCTTCAGTGAAAAGGACAGCCGAGAGAACCCTATGGGGCTCAGTTCCACGCTAACATATGGGTCACCAAGAGCTGGGACTGTCTCAGTGGCGATGGGTTTGGTTTGGGTTTCGTCCCAAGTCAGCGCTTCTTGAGAAGTGGTTTAAGAGCCATGTGCAAAGGATCCCGTGAGGAGCTCCAGCACCAGAAGCAGCCCCGGGCCCCACGCCCAGGCTTTCTGAATCAGACAGCAGTGTGGAATGTGTGCTTGCTCTGCCTGCCCACACTCCTGCCCTTGGCATTAACCTTCTCCTCTCTGGAGGAGCCCTGTGGGAAGTAAGGAGTAGGTGGCCTCCACTAGCCTTCCAGGAGCCTGCTCGAGGGCCTCAGGGGTCTGCCCTCCCCCAGCTCCCAGGTGGTGCTCACAGACACTAGGATCTCAGAGCCCTGTCCTCGGGCTCTTCCTCCAGGAGCCAACACTGCACGTCTTCCTCGAGGGTGCAGAGCCGGAGTCCCTAGAGGTCACCCCATCTACAGGTTCCACCCTAGAGCCCCAACCCAGGCCAGCCCACCTCCAAGGCCACGGACAGTCAGTGGTGGCTGCTTGCCAACAGCAGTAGGGCACATCAGTGGGTCTGGGGAAAAACTGCCCTCATGGCCTTGCCTGGAGCCATGGCCAGGAGGGAGGTGCAAATAGGCAGGAGCGGCTAGCGGTGAAAGGTCGGGCATGGCCCCAGGCAGAGCTGTCGGAAGGGAGAGGGGTCAGAAGGAACAGCCCTGGGCTCATCCACTACCCGCTCCCCAGATGCAGAGGAGGGCGAGGAGAAGGGAAGAGGCCGGTGGACAGCAGAGTCAGGCACGTGGCACCCACCTACCTGGCAGTGGGACTTGGTGAAGATGGTTAATCTTTTGGTGCCTATTTCTTCAGTAATAAAATGGAAAAGAAAAATGCCTGCCCTGCCCACTCACAGGTTTGCTGAGTCTTCATGTCACTAGTATTTAGTGAGTACCTAGTGTGTGCCCAATATGAAGCTCAGATGATAGGAACACACGACAGAAATCCGAAAGCTGAAAAATACTAGGACAAGCTACTTCTAATATTAAGATAAAGTTTCATTAGGAGACACTGAGCTTCTGCCAAGGGAGATGGAAAATCTGGGAATGGGTGAGGGTGATGGCTGGTCAGCACAATAAACAGTGTCACTGAAGTGCGCACGTGACAACTGCTGGCAAGGGTGACGGCAGACAACATGATGAACATACTTAACGCACTCAAGTGTACGTGTGAAGGCTGCTGAAATGGCAAATGTTTGGTTACATGCACAATTACAAAACATATACATATATATACACATATACATATCAACTGACCACCAGTAAAAAGAAAGGAAAAAGTGTCTTTGATTCTTTTCTTTTTCCAAAGCCTTAGTTAAACCTGTTGGCTACCTTCAAAATATGTCCCCAGCATAACAACCTCTTAGCCTCCCTGCACATTGCAGGCACCCCGACACACAGGAGATGTGGTCAACAAGGAAGCAGGGTCAGACAGGGTGGGATCAGTAGCCCTGTAGGACTTTGGTGTCCCCCTGGCATGAGATAGGATGGTTTGCACTGAGACGACACCCCATCTGGTCACTCTGGCCACTGTGTGGGCACAGCCTGGGGCCGGGCAAGGGCCCCGAGATGAGCAGGGACTGGTAAAGGAGGCCTGTGCCCACTCTGTCCAGCTGCGCTGGCCTCCCTGGTCTTCCATGAGCTGGCCAGGGCCCTCGAGCTCTCATGCTCTTGTCACGGTGACCACACAGCTCGCTGTCCTCCTCCAAGTCCCTACTCAAAAGGTACCAGTGCAGGTGGCAGATCCCCCACCCCGTGCTCTCACTCAGCTCACCCTGGGATCCCGTCCTCCTTTCAGTGCGCTGTGTAAGGAGCCCTCACGGCACGAACGGTTAAGCCCTCATCTGTCAACCGGCAGGCTGGCAGTGTGAACCTACCAGTGGCTGCATGGGGGAAAGACCTGGCCATCTGCTCCTGTAAAGATAGTAGCCTACGAAACCCTTTGGGGCTGTCCTACTCTGACATACAGGGTCAAGACTCGAGGGCGCACAGCCAGTGACAATCAAAGGTAACTTATTCTGGTTATTGTCTGTAAGAGACTCTGTGTCCCCAGCACATAAAACTACCTTTGGATGGATGGGAAACGAGAGCAAAACGTCACATCTTCCCCTAGCATGGTGGCAGAGTTCCAGAATAGAGAAGAGACCCAGGATTTGGAACCCGAGAAGCACTGATGAGCTCTGTCTCCTTGGGCCAAGTCACCGTCACTTAAACTCTCACGCCTATTTCTCATTTAAGGGTCCTTACCAGCTCAGGAGTCCTTGGGTAGTGCCAGCTAGTCCTCTGTGTCCCAGTTCCCAGATCCCTGCTGTCTCCCTCACACCCACCCTCAGGATGCCCCTGCCACTCACTCTGCCTCTGAGGCACCGGCTAAGAGCAGGCTGCTGACGTCCCCACACCGGGCAGCCACCATCCTGAATATCACCACAAGGCCAAGCCCCACCTCCTGGAACTCCCTGCCCCCAGCCAGCTGTCCACTCATTCATTCAACGAGTGTGCCCTGGGTGTGTCAGCAAGCTCAGGACTGGATGCTTGGGCAGTCGTGTGGGCTGGAGGACTAGAGAGAGTACCGTGGAAACAGGCAGCACCTCTGCCCAGCTGAAGGCTATCACCAAAGGGACAGACAAGAATGGTACACTCAGAGCCGGCAAATACTGAACAAGCTGGGGTCAGAGATGAAGGAGCTGTAATGAACAGTGTCTCCCTAAAAGTCGCCTGTAACCTCAGAATGTAGATTTGGAAATAGGGTCTTTACAGACGTAATTAGTTAAGATGAGATCACAGTGGACGAGGGTGGGCCCCAGATCCAGTGACTTGTGTCTTTATAAGAAAGTGACATGCAGAGAGAAGACAACCATGTGAAGACAGAGGCAGAAACTGGAGTGACACAACTGTAGCCAGGGAACACCGGACTGCCACCAGAAACTGGAGGAGCCAAGGAAGGGGCCTCAGGACCCTCACCTGGAGCTTTCAGAGGGAATGCGGCACGGCCAATACCTTGCTTTTGGACCTCTCACCTCCTGAACTGTGAGCAAGTCCCTTTCTGTTGTGTCCAGCCACTAAGCCTGTGGCCATTTGTTCAGACAGCCCTGGGATACCAGCACAGCGTCGAACACCTGAGCCTGGCCCTGGGAAATCTCCCTGACCCCATCTCAGATTGAGGGCAGGAAGGTATAAGCAATCAATACGTTCCTGTAGCTTTTCCCAGCCTCACAGCCCAGTGGTCCCTACCCTGCCCCTCCTGAGATCCACTCTGACACCCAGAGCAAGGCCTCTCCTCCACCTGGCTGCCTTGTCTCCAGCCACCACCTCCCCCCTTTCCCCTGGCACTCTCGGGACATGTATTTTTAGCCCTGATGGCATCTGCCTTACATGGTTCTCTATTCATATTGTGAGTGCCGCCAGCCATCTCTGCTCTGGATGTGTAAGCTCTTTCAGGACAGAGAATCCCACGGATATGACAGTCCCGGCAGAGGAAGAAACGCTGGCTGGTATACAGAGTGGCCCCTGCACCACAGCCTCTGAGGAAACCAGAGGATACTGCCAGGTCACGGTAACTAACAATGATACCACGTCACTGGTGTCAGAACCCTTCTAACCTCAAAGAGGATCTAATATCAAAGATGTTTTCAGCCTCTAGGGGCCATTTCCCTTCGTTAGTGACATAACAGCCTCGTGTCATAAACTGGACTGGTATCATTCTCCCCATTTTATGGTAAGGAAATGAGCACAGAATCCTGACAGAATGACAGCAAAAACTGGCACAGAACTCAAATTCTTAAGTCCAGATCTACTGGACTCGCTGAGACTGGAGGACTCCCTGAGACCACTGCGCTGAGATACTCTTTAAACCTTCCATCAGTACTATCCCACGAGGTCGTCTTGTAGCTAAGCTACAGACTGGCTCATGAAATAAACAATATTAACCGTAAGAACTGCGCTACTTTAAAAAGTCACCTATACAAGACTCCATATTTGGCCAACTTTTACTCAAAAGCAAAGACAAGCCAGGAAGGAGCCAGGGAGACCCGAAGGCTGGGACAGAATCGCCTGTACGGAGACACAGAAGTGGACACACACTGTGAAAAGCGTGGCTACTGTCACGAACAAACTGCAGAAGTTTTTAAATGTGGATTTAATGTGCTGGTATAAACTTCCACCAAAAATACAATGAAAATATTTAATTGAGAAAATAAAAAAGGCATGGAAATATCAAGGGACTTGGGGCTAATGTAGGACAAAATTCAAGTCCTGGAGTTTAATCATGTGAATGAGTGAATTAATCCACACCCTCCCCCAACTGGCTGCTCTGCCTCCTGTACAGGCAACCTCAGGTGACAAGGGTCTTGATGGAGTGGCCACCAGCCTAACTACCAATTCAGAAAGGAAAACAGAGCAGGGAGAGAGGCGGATTCACCAGGGAACTCCTGTGACTGCCACAGTTTATCTCTGAACTCATTCTGTTGCAAGCCTGAGACCAGGACTGGCTCCGCAAGGCCAGGGGGAATGCTGGGACGTTTCACCAGCTCGTTCCAGACCCTTCCCCAGGTCCTGGCTTCTCGAACTTCTCTGGAAGAGCTAGACACTTGGCATAAAGGGTAGGAAAAAAGGCAGCATGGAAATGAAGTACTCAACAGATTGAGAAGTCGGCGGACACAGGTGTACATCCTACACAGACTGCTACATCAGATGCACATCAGAAACATGTTTTTCAAGGGAAGCCCTCTGTCAAGTCTTTACCTACTGCCATCTAGGGAAAAGTCTATGGGTGACAACTGGGCTGGCTCAGGTCCTAACAGAACAGCCACTTGGAGAAGGATCAGGGCCCAGTTTTGGCAGCAACCTGGTGGGGGAGGGAGGGGGCTCCCACACCCCAGGGCTCTCCCCCTGGCTTGGTTCTGGGCTCAGCTGCCAGCAGCAACCCACTCCCTGTGGGTCCAGAACTCCAGGCCAGGCTTTGCCTGCACCTGTTTGAGCCCAGAGTGCAGAGGCTCCAGAGGGATCCAAAAATATCTGAGCGGGTGGGAGGGAGGAGGGGAACAGACTGGCCACTAGGAGAACAGGCTGGTGTGTACTGAGGGCCTAAGGAAGAGCTATCGGCTCACCCTTCAAGGCCATCCATAACGGGCACCAACGCAATGAGGGCTTGTTTCCCCGTGGAGAGCCCCAGATCTCAGCCAGAGCTGGCCTCAGCCCTCCCCTCGCCTGTGCACGGCTCTGAGCCTCCGCGCCTCCTGGCTGAGATCAACTTATTCAAATAGTCTTCCGTCTCCTCTCGACCTACACAAATCACTTGTTCACTCATGAACACTATCAAATGCCTTCCAAGAGCCAAGCATCACACTGAGCATTGGGGATTCCATGGCAAGTAAAGCAGATAAATCAAGAGACAGCCCCTGGTCCAGCTAACAGCCTGCCTCCTCCAAAACACTAGCCTCCAGCCCTCCTCTGAAGTCTAACCTCAGCACCACACTGCCATTGCTGGGAGTGTTAGTGACATATTTTTCAGTGTGAGTCATCTCCTCAAACAGAAGACCAGCCCTGGAGCAGAGACACGGCTGACACTGCTGACACAGTGCAGCCCCATGAGGGCTCCACAGGGGCTAGTAAGGGACACAGCCTGGCTGCAAGACTGGGGAGCTGACCCACACCTGCCTCCCCTTACCCACCTGCTCCAAAGCCCTACCCTCTTGGCCAGCACTCGCAGCATCTGATTACCCAGCCCCACTCTTCCCCCATCCCTGCTCCCAACCCCACTCCTAGGTCCTGTAGCATGCACCCAGTTCTCTATGGCTCTGGTGCCTCTGGGTGGTCACCCCCTAATCATGTGTGCACCCTGCTTTCCCAACCCTAGTGTGTGCTCTCCAGGACTCCACACACAGCTCAGGATGCCCCCTGCAACACACACACACACACACACACTCACACACACTCTCTCTCTCTCTCTACCCTATGCTCTTAAATACAGAGCTGATGTGGGGTGGCGCCAAAGGCTCTCAAGGTGGTGAAACAGAAGGTCCCCAGGGGTAGGGAGAGTGGCAGGGGAGGAGGGTCTACCCGGTCAGCAGAGGAGAAAAGCTCTTCCCATCTCTTAACATCCTCTGAGTGAGCCTGGGAGCCACTCTGACTGGGCCAAATCCTACCCAAAATCTCTCTAAGTCCAATCTGGAGCTGGATGGAGTGATGTGATCTCAGAAGAGACAGGCCTCAAGGACGGTACTGGGCAGGAGCTGCCATCCCACACCCCTGGCCCCTGCTGCCCTCAGAATCAGACCTCTGGCACCCCAGCCACCAGGATAACCATGTGGCCTTCCTTCTACACCAGCCAGAGAAGGGAAGAGGAGGCTACCGTAAGGGTGTGGGGCAGGAAGGGAAAGGGGGACCTCCTTATAGCCTGTGAGAGGCCAGCACTGATGCTGACACCCTAGTTCCCACCCTGATTCTGGGCAGCCCAGGAACGGTTGCTTCAGGAATTCTGGCAACAAGGATGAGGCAGGGAGAAGCGGCAGGCATGTCCCTGGTGAAGCAGCCCCTGGGACTGTGACTCAGTAAAACCACTTCTGGGGATGGAGACAGGGACGAGGCCAAAACAGATGGGACTCAGTGTCCCTGATCGTCCTAAGAGAAAGACAAGGGCACGGGCCAACACAGGCCAGGAAACCAGTCAGTATTCAGAAACCCAGCCAAACCTCAACCACGCCATCTGACAAATGATGCCTCCTTACCCCTTATGAGGACACAAGGACTGAGGGTAAGCAGAGAGGGCCAGGACCTCCAGTATGGCAGCTGGACGCCATCACCCAAGTCATTCATTCACTGACTGTGATGGTTAGGATTTTGTATCAACTTGGCTGGGGCATGATTCTCGGTATTTATATGTGGCCCCTCCCACGATTCCATCAACTGTGAGCAGTCAGTTTAAAAGGAGCTTCCCTGGAAGCCCTGGATAAGTAACATACTACTAAAGAAGAAGAACACACCGGGAGGCCTCTCATTACCCGACCTTAGAACATACTACACTGCCACCATGGTCAAAACAGCCTGGTACTGGTACAAGAACAGACAGATCGATCAGTGGAACAGAACTGAGACCCCAGAGATGACACCATCTGCCTATGAACAGTTGATATTCAACAAAGGCCCTAAGACATTAAACCTGGGTAAAAACAGTCTCTTCAACAAATGGGGCTGTTAAAATTGGATATCCATCAGCAATAAACTGAAACAAGATCCATATCTTACACCTTATACAAAACCCAACTCCAACTGGATAAAAGACCTAAATATCAAACCTAAAATGATAAAGCTCATCCAAGAAAAGGTAGGAACAACAATGGAAGTTTTAATACACAATGTGGACAGACTCCAAAATCTGTCAAACAAACCACAATCAACAGAAGAGAAAACAGATAAATGGAAACTATTAAGAATCAAACACTTTTGCTCATCCAAAGACTTTATTAACAGAATTAAAAGGCCACCTACAGAATGGGAAAAACTATCTGACAACTCTATGTCAGACCGACGCCTGATCTCCATAATCTATAAGATACTACAAAATATCAATAAGAAGAAGATAAATCATCCAATTAAGCAATGGGCAAAGGAGATGGACAGACATTTCTCTAAAGAGAAGATCCAGGCAGCCAAAAAACACATGCGGACACGTTCACGATTTTTAGTTATTAAAGAAATTCAAATCTAGACTACAATGAGATACCACCTCACCCCAACAAGGTTGGCCAAGATCCAAAAAACACAAAACAACAAATGCTGGAGAGGCTGTGGAGAAAGTGGAACCCTCCTACACTGTTGGTGGGGTTGCAAAATGGTCCAGCCTCTTTGGAAAGCAATCTGACACTTCCTTAAAAAAATGGATATAGATATACCATTTGACCCAGTAATTCCACTACTTGAAGTATATCCTACAGAATCAAGGCCTTTCACACCAACAGACACATGCACCAGAATGTTTATCACACCACAGTCCATGATAGCAAAAAGATGAAATCAACCTAGGTGCCCAACAACAGAAGAATGGATAGGTAAACTATGGTATATATACTCAATGGAGCACTATGCAATGATAAAGAACAATGATGATTCCAGGAAACATCTCATAACCTGGTTTCAACTGGAAGACATTATGTTGAGTGAAAGCAGTCAGCGACAAAAGGACAAATATTGAATGAGACCTCTACGATAAGATCTCAAAAACAGACTTGTATATAGAAAAAAAGACTCTCTGACAGCTGCAAGGGAGGGGAGGGAGGGAGGGAGGGTGGGGGGGAGGGTTTAGATAGTTGCTAGAAATCTGGTTGGGTGAAATCGGTGACAGCACACCTTAGAAACAAGAACAATATTAAGTGAACTTCAGCATAACTTGAATATTCCTTCCATCTTAACCCAATATTGCAAGGACAGTGTAGCTGGGACAGGGGGCAGGGGACCATGCTCTTAGGTGAAATCAAGGCCAATTGGCACAACTAGCGTTTTGCTAAGAGGGCACTCTGCACCCCACATTGGTGAGTGGCGTCTGGGGTCTTAAAAGCTGCCAAGCGGCCATCTGAGGGCACAGCAAATGGTCCCAACTCAGCAGGAACGGATGCTCACCGAGGACCAAAATGACATGGGGTAAAGACAACCCAGAAGATAGACAGACCCACATGAGTGGGTGCCTACATTGACTTGGGACCAGAAGAACCGGATGGTGCTCGGCCACTACCAGTGATAGCCATGATGGAGCTAACTAAGGTGAGTCTCACTGGCAACACAAGAATAAAAAGGGGTGCATCCTGAGATCTCCACTAAAAGACCTCAGTTGATGGTCCAGCAGTTTCGGGGGTCCCCTGGGAGCATGGCCCCTGGCCCTGATGCTGCCCTTGCCCATAAATCATAACCAAGTTCCACTCTTTGGATACGAACGGATTGGACTTGGCAACGCAGAGTGACCATATACTGGGGGCACTTTATGGTTCTACGCATCTATAGGATATCATCCTGCTGACCTCTGGCTGGAGGAAGGAGAGTGGGTGGAGAGGAGGGGAAAGGAGACTGTTGGGAGGATGAGATATGCATGGAGCAGAGAGGAATAGTGTGCTGTCACCGGGCAGGGAGAGCAGTGGAAGCTGCATATAGGTGGGCATGTAAATTTATACGGGAATGTACATTTTCACTCAGTCATATTAAATAAAATAATAATAATAATAGTAATAAAAGAAGAAGAGAAAAAAAAGAGTTGGGACCTGCATCCACCTATACACAGATGTCCTGGCTTTTTACTTGCTCTGGATCCTGTGGCTGCTTCCTGTTCATCTGACTTGCGGCTCTTAGGACTGAGCTATCAGCTTATCTCCAGGTCTTGGAATTGGTCAATCTTCACATCCTGAGGGCAGGAGCTCTACCCTCTGACCTGCCCACCTTGGGTTTGCCAGCCAGAGACTACAAGAATCAAAAGAAGCGTCCATCCTGATAAACGCACTCCGGATATTCTAGCCTCTACAATCTTGTGAGCCATTTGCTTGATCTCTCTATCTATTTATATGCTTCAGTGGTTTTGTTCTCTACAGAACCCAGCCCAGGACACTCACTCATTCAGGCAAGCCAGAAACACCCTCCACCTCCACTGTGCAACTCCTATGCACTCAGAACCACTGAAGTGTTTCCTGCTTAGATGTTGTGATGGAGGGACCTGGGTAAGACCTTGCCCACCAAAGATACATGAAATTTCACATTAGAGATGTACTCCTTGAACTAAGCCCCTCTGAACTGCTTAAAACAAAAAGTGATCTGAGGAAATGAGCATCTAAGCTGCTCCATCACTGAGCCTTCCACTGGGATGAGCTTCAGAGCTGTTTCTGACTGCATGTCCTCGTAGCAGAGAGTGGAGGGCAGGGCGGGCTGCCGGCGTAAGGGTCGGAAGTTGTGCCGTCCGCAGGGGAAACGGGGCCAAACGCAGTGGAGGCTGGAGTGTGAAGACAGCCGTGTGACTCCCAAGTGTGCCAAAGGTCACTGACAAGGCAGATTGGGGTAGGGACAGGGTCTCTGGAAGGGCCACAACTCCAGACACAGACAGAGGACAGGACACAACTCCCTGTCACCTCATTCCTCTTGCGCACCCTCCCATCCTGAGGTGAGCCTGCCGATGAGCCCAGCAGGGATGGACGTCGCACATCAAGGACTGGCTTTCCATCTCCCTTCCCAAGAAAACTGAGAACCAAGGCTGCTGTCCGGATAACAAGGCCTCCAGCACTAATTTTCACTTAAAGAACTAACCCTGATGGAGTCAACACAAGACCCAATAGTATCTGACAAATAAATACCTTTCATGATGGAGCCTGGGGTCAAATTGTGCCTTCTCCCCTTTACGCCATGGTGTTTTCAATCTCCTCATATGCACGCAAAAGCTGGACAATGAATAAAGAAGTCTGAAGAAGAAACGAGGCCTCTGAATTACAGTGCTAGCAAAGGACACCGCAAGGACCGCTAGAACAACAAACAGCTCTGCCTGGAAGAAGTACAGCCAGAGCGTTCCTCGGAAGTGACAACTGCAAGACATCATCTCACATACTCTGGACACATTATCAGGAGCTATCAGGCCCTGAAAAATGGTATCATGCTTGGTAGACACTCAGCATAAAGAGGAAGGCCCTCAAATGGTCCCAACGCAGCACGAACGGATGCTCACCGAGGGCCAAAATGGCATGCGGTAAAGACAACTGAGAAGACAGAGAGACCCACAAGAGTGGGTGCCTACATCGACCTGGGACCGGAAGAACCGGATGGTGCCCGGCCACCACCAGTGATAGCCATGACGGAGCTCACAGAGAGGAGCCTCACTGGCAACGCAAGAATAAAAAGAGGTGCATCATGAGATCTCCAATAAAAGACCTCAACTGATGGTCCAGCGGTTTTGGGGTTCCTCTGAGAGCATTGCCCCCAGCCCTGATGCTGCCTGTTCCCATAAATTATAACAAAGGTCCACTCTTTGGACAGGAATAGAATGGACTTGGCAATGCAGAGTAACCATATATTGGAAGCACTTTATGGTTCTATACATCTATAGGATATCATCTTGCTGACCTCTGGCTGGAGGAAGGGGAGTGGACGGAGAGGAGGGGAAAGGAGACTGTCGGGAGGATGAGACATGTATGGAGCAGAGAGGAATAGTGTGCAGTCACCGGACAGGGAGAGCAGTGGAAGCTGCATATAGGGGGGCATGTAAATTTACATGTGAATGTACATTTTCACTCAGTTATGTTAAATAAAAAGAAAAAAAGAAAAAGAAAAAAGAAGAGGAAGGCCCTCAACAAGATGAGCAGACACAGTGGCTGCAACACAATGGGCCCAACCACAGCGACAACTGTGAGGATGGCACAGGCTTCATCCCGTTACACACCAGGTGACCAGGGCTCACGGCCAACTTGATGCCACCTAAGAACCACCTTTCCACAGCATTCTGGCTGAGGGGTCCAGAGGAAGGCTGACCCACCAGCAGTGGTCACCCTGATGCCTACTGCAGCTACAGCACCAACTCCTCAACTTACCCTCACTGCCTCATTCCTTTCAGGCTCTACCTAGCGCTGCACGCTGGGACCTGGTCCCGGTCTTGCCACTCATCACCACGCAGTTCTGGGTACTTCCCCTTCCTTTCGGCCTCTCAGAGCTCTGGGGAAGGTCACACAGCCTTCCATGTCCTCCATGACCTTCACGCACATCCTCAGTGAAGACCAAGAGCCATTGGACTCATTCCCTAGGTGATTTTCCAGACACCTGTGATTTTTCCGAACAACTGTGTCTACCTGTAACGTGTGACATCCAACTGGGGTCTCTCGAACTCTTGTCAAAGCCACAGCTTCTCCTGAGGGCCCAGCCCAGGCCTTCTCCACTGTCGTCCAGCTTTCTGGTTCTGCAGTCATTCCCCTCCCCAGGGTCACTCTACCACTCCATAAATATGCTTAAACTTCTCTTGACTCCACCCTCCCTACTATTACTACTGTCCTTTGTTTCTCCCAGAATGACAAACTTAATTTTTAGAAGTCTCTATGTCTAAATACGCTGCCTGCATGTCCTCACTAAATATCCTTAAGCCCCTCATAATCTGCTCACCCCCACCTGTCAGCACCCTCCAGGTGTCAAAATCACCCTGTCTTCCTCAGCCGCTCTGTGACATTTTTATCCTGCTGACTACCCCTTCTTCCTGAAGACCTCCTTCCCTTGTCTTCTTGGTCACCGTATCTTCTGGGATCTCTTCCCATCCTCCTGAAATGCATCATCTTTTTCTTCTTCCTCTCACCAAATCCCATCCTTTCCCAAGGATCAGCCTTCAACTCCTATTGTCCTCTCTGCAACAGCTCCTTGGCGTCCTCCTAGGCTAACCCTCACCTTTACCTAACAAACCTCATTTCTAGACCCCAGACCCTCCTAAGTTCCAATCCTACCTTTCTAACCGCTGCTGAATATCTCCAGGCAGACCTCCAATCCATACTGCTCCAAACAGAACTTTTCTCATCTCTCCCTCTCTCTCAGGTTCCTGACTTCTTTTTCCGACGAGATCATTCTTCCAGCAGCCCCAACTCAGCAGAGGAAGGCCCCCTGCCCAGCCCTCACTCAGCAGGTAAGGAATCCAGGCAGTTCTACTCCAGCCTCTGGCTGCCACCACCACTCCCACGCCTGAGCTCGCCTCCTCTGATCTGCATGTCCTCCATGGCTGTCTCCTCTGTCAGCCTTCATTCTGCTCCTTCTGACACACAGCCACACTGATTTTGCTGAAGGCCTCACTGGAGACCCACTGTCTACTGAACAAAGCCCTCCTCCTGAGCCCAGCACCAGGTCTTTCACACTTTAGCCCCAAGCCAGCCTTCCAAGTCCACTCCTCAACACCCGACTCCACTCTGCCTACCCTGACCCAAACTGGAGAACTGCACCGTTCGCTGGTTCTCATCAGAGCCCCTTCACTCCCAGCTCTTCGAGTCTGCTCACACCGCCCTTCTGTCTTTTTGTGTCTGGATCTTACTTTTCTTTTGGGGCCCAGTTTAAATGTTCTCTCGTCTGTAAGACACTTCCTGATTGACGCAGTAAAAGCCACCTCCCCATTCTCTTTGATCCCACCTCACGTTACTTGTACCTTCCTTAATATATCCGTGGCTTATCTGTGCAAGTGCGAGTACAAGGTGGAAGGTGTCACATCTCCACTCTGAACTGTAAACATGCCAAGGACAAAATGCCTATCTGAATTATCCTCTGCACACTACTTCAGCCCTTGAGAACTGGTCAAAGAGAAGAAACAGCTATCTTCCTCCTGTGTCCAGGGATTCAGCCCTCCTTCTGAGCCCACCACACCATGGTGACACGTAATGGCCCCACGTGAAGCAGCTGGGCCTTCCGAGGCAGGGGCTGGGGGCAGTGGGGAAAGCACTGCACTAGGAGAAGTCCTGAATTCCAGCTCTGTCCTTGCCGTCAGTTAGAGGGTTTATCTTCACTGTGATACAACGGGAAGCCCTGCTGGCATTGTGATTAAATGCTACATCCATTAGCCAAAAGGCTGGCAGTTCGCATCTACGAGGCACTCCTTGGAAACTCTATCGGACAGTTCTACTGTGTACTATAGAGTCACTATGAGCCAGAATCAACTCAACGGCAGTTTGTTTTCTCAAGCAAGGTAACCACCTTCTGGTGTGTTTTTTTTGGTGGGGGGAACAGCTCCATTAACATACCCCGTATCAGCACCCATAGACCTATTTTGGGAAATGACAGATGAGGCACCACTTATGGATTCACCCAGAGACACCAAGCTAGGAGTCAAGGGTTGGGACACAGCCTACAGGGTGCCGGAAAGCCTGCTGTGGTCTACGATGTCTCCACGACCCCTGACCCCTTCTCCACTGTAGACTCTAGCAGTGAGCTGCCCTGCTGATGGTACCATGCATGGCCTCTTTCCTGAAATACCCAGAGCGGGGTGGGCAGGTGATGGGGTGGCGTGGCCACACACTCTGTCTCTCGCACAGGGCAGCTCAGCCCGGCTTAGACTAAGCACCCCAGTGTGCGTCCCAGCTCTGGCTGCCAAGATGGCGGGGGGCAGGGAATATTCACATGGGTACAAACTGGGGCTCGGCTGTCACGCGGTGGATGCAGGCCGGGAATGAACGAAGGGGTACGGAACCCCTGCCTGTACCTAACCTGACCACAGACAGACAACAGAAAGCAAATACAAGCCCTGACTCAGCCTTTAGCAACAAGTGCCAACCACTTAACGTTGTCTTGGCACCTCCCACTTCCCCAGGTTGCTCAGAGCATCCGCCTCTGCCCTGTTCCACGAGACGGCTACCCACTAGGTAGCCTTTGCCAGCGCCAGTCCCTCACAGCTGTCAGGCAGGAGGCAGGTACTCCGGAGTTCTGTCAGGTCTGTCTGAGATGGAAAAGTGAGAGGGTGGGACCCTTCTGAGATGGCAAGCCTCTGTGGAAAGAGGACAGGACTCCCCCAGTGTGACTCTCACTAAATGACCTGGAAAGAAGAAAATGTTTCATGTCTCTGAGCTTCCATCCCCTACCTGAGCAATGAGGAGACTGATTATACCATCTCTAGGGTCCTTTCCCCCATTCTCCAGCAGGCCTATCCTCAAGCCAGGTCATCAAGCCAGCGGAGGACCCTGGTAGTCATAAAGGACTGGGGCAGCAGCTCTCACGGCAAGAGAGCACAAGGGGCTTGGTGACTGGGGCCTGACACTGATCACCGGTGGCCCCAAGCAGGGTGCCTGACCACTCCACAGGGAGATGAGGAGACTGTAACGTCAATCACCACAGTCCACAGAGATACAAGAGCAATGTGGGACAAAGAGAGCAAAAGCAGCTTTGCAAGGTGTCTGCTCAGGGAAGCAGGAAGACAGGCTTAAGGAGAAAGTCAGCCTGTCACCAAGGAGCTCACAAAATGGCAATGAAAAAAAAGATCCAGCAGTGGGACAGGAAGAAGCATCCAGGAGCAAAGACACTACATGAGAGTCCAGTAGCCTTCAACTGGGTGGCCCACTTCCAGGGGGAAATGAACCCACAGCAAGGCCTGTCATTGTGAGGCTGGGGAAATCGCTCTTGTGGTTAGAATTTCCCAGCGAGGGCAGGACAAAGTCACCTTTTGGGGTTTACAATCTATAATAAGGGTAGACTAATAATAAAATCCATCCTGGGTTAAGAATTCACAGCCAAGTGGTAAGCAGGAAAGAGAAAGGAGGTAACCTGTCACAAGTGGGAACACCCCTGTCTGGAAGCTGGGCCAGGCGCCGTACACCAGAGACTGCAGCAAGCAGAGAAATAAGAGGCCCTCAGGATCTCTGTGCAAAGAGCCTGCCTTCCTCCTTTCCCCAGTGCAAGCACCCACCAGATAGGGCAGTGGAAAATTCGAGATTTTCAGTTCCTAGTGGGAGGAAAGATAAAGAATGTCCCTAAAAGGCTAACAATTCCTGGGGTGCTCTCTGTGGAAAGGCAAAGGGGCAGCAGTGGGCTGGCCAGCGCAGAGGAGGGGGCTGTCAAGGGGAGCGGGTGGCAGTAGCTGGCGCTCAGGATCCAATTACGAGCCGTTTCCATACTTAGCCACCTGACAAGCGCTTGGCAAATGTCCGCTCGGGCCCCGCAGCCCCGCGAGCCCAGATTAACTCAAGGGCAGACAAGGGCGGGGCCCAGCAGCCCAGGCAGTGGTCTGAGTTCCCCACCTCACATCTCTAAGCCCCTCAGGAATGGATTCTGCTCCCGCCTTCTGCTGGGCTCCCCTTGGTGGGACCACGCCCCTACAGTCCCCTATCCTTAAGTAGACCCTCAAAGATCTGAGAGGTGGGGACTTTCAAGGCCCCACATGAAAACTCAGGGCAGGGCTGAGTGGAGACTGCCAAGTCACGAACACACGAAGTGGGGAGTCTGGGTTCCTCAGGGAGACCCTCATAATACCCTCCAAAGAATGTCCAGAGGGAACCCAGCCCTGGAGATTCAGGAACACGAGAGGATGCAAGCTGATACGGTGTCCCCTGCAGAGCCTATAAATAACCCCACATTGTAACCCAAGCCAGCTTCTGTGCTACACAAAGTGCTGAGATGTCAGAGGAAAACTGAGGATGCAAATGCCTGAGCCCCCTTCTGATGAGGCCTCCGACCCCCACCAGGGCTCCAGATCCAGATAGGAACCATTCCTCTCCGGAGCGCTGTGCCCAGTTCAGGCCTGTCCAACTCCCAGCTCCATCCCAACTCCATTCCAATCCCAGCCTGCTCCCAGAACACTCCCACTCTGCCTGCCACAGCCCTGTCCTCAATCACACAAACCCAGTGGCCACTGCCTTCCATGAGGCAGGAGGTCCAACTAAATGACCCCTTAGCTCTAAAGCTCTATCCCTCTAACAGTTATTCTGTCTCAGAGGCACCTTCAGTCTTGGCTCCTGGAGTCATCTCCTCCAGGGTCTACCAGCACCCCTCCTCTGCCGCGGACCCCTTCCCTGGCTCAGGCCCCACGCACCGCTGCATCTTTCGGCTCACTGCCGCCTCCATCAGCCTCCTAACCACTCTCCGGTTCTCTCCCAGCACCTAGATCCTTCTCTGCTGACTGGGTCCAAGGGAGAAGAGACCAGTGACAGCCTTGTGAGACCATCAAGAAATGCAAGTTTGCCATCTGCCTCCAGGAACAACAGCCTTCACCCTTCATCTACTGCCCAGCCCACACCCCCTGCAGCGAATAAAGTTCAGAGGACACTTTGGGATTGCAGTCAGTGTCCGGCCTGTCTAGAGGGCATACCTGCTTGTCCCGAGAGAAGGAGAGACGCCACAAAGCAGCAAAGCAGGACCAGCGCCTTCATGGTGACTGCCAAGAGAGCCCAGCTGCTTCTCGCCTCTATTTATACGGTGCTGCTGGAGGCAGCAGCAGACAGCATTGGGGGGAGAAGGGTCACACAGTCACTAGGGCAACTGGGCGGACGTGACAGGGAGGAACTGCAGACCCTGACAGGCTGTGCAAAGCCTTGCTGCTGCTGCTGCTGTCCCAGCTGCCAGGGCCTGGATGGCAGGGCCCAGGATTTGACTCTTTCCAGCAGGGACAGCCCTAGGCTCACATGACATGGGTCACAGTGGGCGGGGAGTGGGGTAACAGAGAAAAAGTGGGGTGTGCCTTGTGGTTAGGACTAAGGATTAGGAACTCAAAGCTTCTCAGTACTTGTACCACCCTGATTAAAAAAAAAAAAAAACTGGAAAGTCAATGACCTTGACATACCTCAGTGTGAAAGAAGAAATTGTAGGGCAAATCAAAAGATCCTCTTTGATAGTTACTGACATACATTTTAATGAGCCCTGGTTGCACAGCAGTTAAGAGATCAGCAGCAAACCCACTAGCTGCTGCATGTGCAAAAGATGTGGCAGTCTGCTTTCATCAAAATGGCAGTCTAGCAAAACCTGGGCGGTTCCATCCTGTTCTATAGGGTTGCTATGAGTCAGAATCAATGAGATGGTAATGGGTGTTGTTTTGTTTGCACGTAAGTTTTGAAGCCCTCCACAAAGGCTGAGAGTGAAGTCACATAGCTATGTCAAGAAACCTGCAACGTCTGACCTTGGAGGTCAAAGGCTAGGGCCTTAGCCTTCCCAGGCCTCTGGAAGAGTTAGAAGGCAGACCAGAAGGGGAAAAAAGCTGGCAGACACTGTTGGTGTTGTGAAGTCAGTCAGAAGCTGGGGGGCTACAGATCCATTTCCAACAGGAGTTCCAGAACATTCAGTTGTCTCTGCAAAATGCTCTTTGAGGCAATTTTCCTCAGAGCAGGTGATGATCAATGAGAGCCAGTTCTAAGAAGCCAAGGGAAAGCAGACACTGGCTTCTCTGGCTGAGGGAAGGGTGTCCCTGTCAGGGTAGGGGACAGCAGTTGGCCAAGGAGGAAGGGAGCTAAAAGTAAATCAGGCATCTGCATGTGCTAGATGCTTCATGGTTTTTAAAAGGGTTTTGAGTTACAATTGACATATAATAGATACATATTTAAAAGATACAATTTGATAAAGGCTAACATATGTATAAAACTATGAAACCCTCACCACAACCAAGACATTAAGTTCCTCATCCTCCAAAGTTTCTTGTGACCCTTTGTAACTTCTTTCTGTTACTCCCTTCCACACAACCACCAATATGCTTTTCACTACCCATTAGTTTGTATTTTCTAGGTTTTTATTTAAATGTTTCCTTCATGCAGCAAAATTATGTATCGAAATTCATTCATGTTGCAGTGTGCATCAACAGTTCACACTTTTTATCACTGAGTAATTGTACCCATGATAACGATTTTTTATCCATTTACCTGTTGATGGACATTCGGGTTGTTTCTGGGTTTGGAATATTACAAATAAGGCTGCCATTGTTTCTCAAAGGTATATTCTGGGAGTGGAACATCTGGGAGACACAACAAATATGTGTTTAATTTTTTTCTAAAATGACTGTTTCATTTCACACTCTCATCAGCAACATATGAGTTCTAGTTCCTCCCCATTCTCACCAACACTTACTATGGTCAATCTTTCTAACATTAACCATTCTAATAGGTATGCAGTGGTATCTGTCATTTTAATTTGCATTTCCCTAGTGATTAATGATGTGGAACATCCTTTCACATGTTCATTTAACACCTACGTGCTCTTCTCTGGTGAAGCATCCAACTCTTTTGCCCACTTTTTATAGATTGTTTTCTTTTACTGACTTTTAAGAGTTCTCTATATATTCTGGATACAAGTCCATTATCAGACATGATTTGCAAACACTTCATCGCGGTCTATGGCTTTTCCTTTCATTCTCTTAACAGTGCTGTTATCTTGATTTTGATGAATTCTACATTTATCAGTTTGTTTATGAATTACACTTTTAGTGCCATATCTAAGAACTTCTCATTTAACCTAAGATTACAAAGACTTTCCCCTCTTTTCAGGTTTTATATTTAGATGTGTGGTCCATTTTCAGTGAACTTTGTGTATGTTTCGAGATATGGATAAAAGTGGAATTTTTTAACACATGGATATCCACCTGTTCCGGCATCATTTATTAATAAGACTATGTTTTCTTGATCGAACTTCCTTTGTACCTTTGCTGAAAAGCAACTGATCATATATACGTGAATCTGCTCCTGGACTCTCTATTAGGTATTACTGATCAATGTGTCTGTCCTTCCGTTAATTACCACACTGTCTTCACTGCTGTGGCTTTCTAGCAAGTCTTGAAATCAGGTAGTGTAAGTCCTCCAACTCTGTTCTTTTTCAAAATTACTTTGACTACCCTAGTTCCCCTGCATGTCTATATGGATTTTAGAACTCACCTGACAATTTCTTTTTTTAAATAAAACTTCTCAGAATTTAATTAGGATTATACTGAATCTACAGATCTTTATGGGGAGAAGTGACAAGCTACCAACACTGAGTCTTCCAATCGATACACATGGCCATAAGGGAGAAAAGGAACAAACTGTAAACTGCCACGTACTAGGTGCTTTGCTGTAACGAGAGGCAGGTACGATCACCATCATTTCACAGTGAGGAAACTGAGACTCACAGAAAAGTAATACACTCGTATCATACAACCAGGAAGGGAACTGTCCAAATCTGAACCCAGATCTAATTCATAATCCGTGACTTTCCCGTAAATCCAACTGAACCTCATGAAAGAAACAGGAATTAACATGTCAGGGAAAGACGGTTGAGGGCTGTGGAGGCAATGTGGAGAGCACAGGAGAGAGATGGGCTACAGGGTCAAAGAAAGCCACAGGAACCCAACCCTAAACAGGAAGAGAGGGTGAACTCAGCACTGCTGAAAAGGTTAACTGCATTTGATTCAGAGACCTGATTTCCTAGCCTGGGAAACAAGGGAGGTGAAAAGGAAGAGAAGACTCCACTTAAGATAAACTCTCAGGTCACAAATGCTTAAACCAACCTCGCTTGGTCTCACAAAATCTACACACTGGTTTCAACCCACATCACCCACCACCCAACTATAGCCTCCCCAGCCCGAGAATCTCTCCCCGCCAGCTCAGCCTTTAAACAGAAGCTGCCCGAGTCCTCAGTCTTGGGATCCTGACTCTCCTTTTCCAAAGCCGTCAAGCCCCAGCAACATCTGCTCTTGATTGTCTCAGGCTGACATTCCTCGGGTGAACACAAGAGAAAATGTGTGCAAGAGAGAACAAGAGGTGGGTACAGGACACTAACAGACTCCGAGTGCACTCACAATGCCTGAAGCAAGGGTCATCACACTTCTTCTTAAAGGACCAGGTGGTTAGCTCTGAGGCCCCCCAGTGACGTGGTCTCTGGGGCATGCCTCCTTGACTCTACCTTTGCAATGGGACAGTTCCGCTGACCCACGCGTCTATCCGTAGTGAAGAACTACCATGGCTGTATTGCAATAAAACTTTATTTAGAAAAGCAGGCAGTACACCAAAAGGTTGAAACAATCCAAGTGTCCACCAACTGATGAATGACTAACTAAAACATGGTGTACACACACACACACAATGGAATATCATTCAACCATGAAAAGGATTTTTGATACTCACCTCACATGGATGACCCTTGAAAACAGGCTGAGTGAAACAAGACACAAAAGGACAAATAGTGACCACTTATATGAAATAACCAGAATAGATAAATCCAGAGACCCAAGTTTATTAGTTATTACCAGGGGCAGGCAGGGCATGGTTAGGGGTATCACTTAGGGGTACAGAATTTTTGATGAGGGTGATTTTTAAAAAAATCTGAAAATAAATAATGGTGGCTATTTGCACACCATGGTAAATGTAACTAATGTCACTGAACTGCACATGTAAAGATGGCTGAAATGCCATATATTCCATTATACAGTAAAACCTACAAAAGCCAGAACCTGTGTAAGGTGGAAATTTGCCAGAGAAGGTCAACTCAAATATTTCCCACTAACAGAGAGTGACCGAAAAGTGATTAAGACTGCACCTGTTAAAGGAGGAGACCCTGGTGGCCAAGTTGTGAGGTGCTACAGAAGCTAACCAAAAGGCTGGCTGTTTGAACCCACCAGGCAGTCCTTGAAACCCCGTGGGGTAGATCTCCTCTAACCCATAGGGTCACTATGAGTGAGGGTCAACTTGACTGCAGCAGGGTGGCGGTCACTGGCAGGAAACCTGCAAGACCTGGAGAAACAGGCAGTCCTGTCTCACTCCAGCTCCCCTGGATATATTTCACCACAATAAAAAATAAAAGCAAAACAGCCATGAGCTGGATTGGGGCTACAATTTACCAACTCCTGCTCAGATTCTAAGGGCCAATTATTTTGTAAAGTAGAAAACCTTTTGGTAAAGGATCACCCCAACCAGTGCATTACAGATCTGGGTTTTCCGATACCCAGCTGCTTCAAGTGCGGAGGACAAGTGTGTGAGGGTGGAAGTGTGAAGCACCGTCTTGGAGGCAAAGGGTTATCCTGGGAGAGAAGGTCAGTAGCGGTACCTCTGGGATCTGGGTCTAAGGGTCATATGCCCCAGGGACAAGACAGGAGTGAAGAAATTTCTTAGAAGGTAAAAATATATACCTACATATGAAAGTACATAGAAAAATTCTGTTCTAGAGATTGTGAAGTATCCCCAAAGGCAACATCATGTCACTGTTTATTTAGGGACGTGACAGCCAAGTTTCAATTGCTAAGGAACCACCCTGACAAAGAAGTAACGGGCTTGTTCTGCGTGTTTCCTGAGGAAAAGCCCAGCTCACAGACACACTGGTAAGCTCAATGTGAGGAAGAAGGTTCCAATTTAAGCCACCCAGTAGTGGGACAGGTGGGCTGGCAACAGTGATCTCCCACCCCAGGTGGCCAGGGTGAGACATCACGCAAATGGGTTCACGTCCTTCTTGCCCTGAGAGTCTGGGTCCTACAAGGAAGACTTGGGGCAGGTTGGGGAACCTCTTCCCCACTCAGCCTCGCATCATTTCCTCTGAACCCAGACCTTCACTGATTTCTGCGGGAAGCACCCCCCCTGGGCCTCTCACAGTCAATAACAGCCCGGCTGATGTCCTTGTCTCAGGCTCAAGTACGGTGTCCAATGTCTCGGCACATGCTGGGCCCAAAGAGCTGTGAAGGGTTTATCCAGCAAGTGGTAACCTAGTAGAGAGGGCACTTCCAACTGCGAGGACAAGCCCAGAGAGGGCAAGGACTCTGAGGAAGCTGAGGGCTGCAGAGGAAGGACTTTTGTCCCGCCCTGTCCCCAGCACTTAGCAAGAGCTTCAGGGGTGGTCTCTGGGGGGCTCTCCTTATTCTCTCTTCTTTGTTTGTTCCCCCTCCCTTTCAGACGGCTGTACTTCCTGAACTTCGGCCATCAAGGTGTCCCCACCACCTGTCTGATGGAGGAAGGGCCTGGAGCAGGGCTCAGAACCCCAAATCCCGTTACTCTGCTAAGCCCAATGGCCTCACTGAACCTCTGTCTCCTAAGTAGTCAGACAGGGCTCCTACCGGCCACCTCAGCTTCACGCTGAAAGCCAGGGATGCACATCACAAGGACCCCACGGAGAACGAAGCCCGCCTCTCACCCATCTCATGCAAACAACCTCCCCGACCCTCCATGTCTGCCTAGCCTCACTGGCATTTCTTTCTCCACAAGTGAACAGAAGATTCAGTCACCTATCTTTACAAGAGGAAATTTCGGAACATCTGTCTCATCTCCCACAGGGCAGGGGGCACTGTGCAACCTGGGAGGCTGAGCACACTCGTCGCTGACTTCAGTGCAGTGCTTCTCCTGCTCCAACCACATTACCTTTCCCTCTTTAATCCTGAGGCTGTCCACCACGACAGGCCGCTTTCAGGGGGAACCTTTGACTCAGGCCCCCTAATTCAGGAAATTCAGCAGCTGTCACTCAGCTCCTTTTTCAATGCCAGGGGTGTGGTTGGGGGAGAGCTGCTTTGGGGAGCTCATTCCTTCCTACAGCTGCTAGATTTAGGATCAGTCCTGCCCCACAGCCCCCGGTACTAACCCCTCCTCTCGGTCAGCACACGTTCTTGTCAATCAACAGAAGAAACCTGCAACTCAGCAGGGCAAGAGGAGAGAGGGGATCAAGACGGAGGCGGAAGACGCCATGGTGCTGTCCCCACCCCCTACCCCAGGACATGTAGGCAGAAAGCGGGCAGAAGAACTCCAGAGAAAGGGAAAAAGACAAGAAATGCTACAAGGCCAACAACATGGTGGATAGCCCAGAGAGGCCACTGAATAGAGAAGGGACACTAGGACGGGTTTGGGTGGGGGCTGCGTGGAGCCAGAGCCAACAAGACCCAAGGCTAAGGACAGTGTGGCTGGCCGACTCCAAGAGGCTGCCTGAGGATTTGCATGTGCTTTACATACTGGTCTGGAGCCAATCAGCCACCACCAAGGAGGCCAAGGTCACCAAGAGGCCCCCGGTTCCACTAGATGGCCCTTCAAACACCCAGCCGAGCTGGGACAAATGCTCTGCTGCTTGGCTAAGACTGCTCACTAATCTGGGCACAAGGAGCACTTACTTCTTACAGTCCAGCCTGGAGGAGAAAAGCATCCTGATAAAACACAGCAGGAAAGCAGGAACGGGAAGTAGCGGCAGAACAAAGGCAGGCACAGAAGATAGAAATGTTAAGAAGACTATTACAACAGCAGATGACAAGCATAATCCTCGTATGTGTGCAATCTGATCAGCTGCCCAACTCACAGTGGCCTGAAAATAAGAAAAAGCCAACTGCCCATGAGAAGTGAAATTATTTCTGCTACTAAGACATGATAAGAATTTCTTCAGAGTATCCTCAAAAAGAGGACGTGGTGTAACATAACGATCACTGAGAACATCCTTCACGCAGACATGAAATGTTTCACATGAGGTTTACCCCAACAGAGCTCCTTAAAATAGGGCAGGGGAGTGGAGCTGCAGCCTGACTCCCAAAGCAACAACTACCAACAGGGACTTAGAAATACGCTTAGGAGTGCTCATCCTGAAATGGACATGACCATCCCACAACTGTTGGTTGGAGAGTAAACTGATACAATCTATTTCCAACAAAAGACCCTACTCATCACTGTTGGGTGGATTCTGACTCACGGCCACCCTACAGGACAGAGTAGAATTGCCCCACAGGGCTTCCAAGGGCGAGCTGGTGGATTTGAACTGCTGGCATTTCGGTTAGCAGTCAGTGCTTAACCACTGGGCCACCAGGGCTCCATGGTCTATTTAGAGGAGAGCAAACGGTAGCCCTGGGGACAGAGAGGTGATGCATCTGGCTACCAACCAGAAGGCTTCCAACTCACCGTGTGGCTCTGCAGGAAAAAGACCTGGCTGCACGTTTCTGAAGAGGTCGCTGTCAGGTGCCATCCAGCAGATTATGACTCACAGCGACCCTGTGAGACAGAGCCAAACTGCCTCTAGGACTTCCCAGGCTGCCGTCTTGGTGAGAAGAAGACCTCCAGGTCCTTCTCCTGCAGAGCTGCTGAGCAGATCTGAACCACCGATCTTCGGGTTAGCCGTCGAGCACACAGTCATTGCGCCGCCAGGCTAGAAAGCTCCCTGAAGCTCAGTTCTACTCTTACATGGGATCACCGAGAATCCAAAATCTGCTTAAGGGCAAACACCACCTACTAAAATGGCCCCTCTGGCAGCACGAGCAGTGCGCACCCCACCTCTGACTTCAACGTTGGTGGCTCGAGCCCTCCCTGTGGCAACACGACAAAAGACCTGAGGATCTGCTTCCCCAAAACGGTGGTCAAGAAAACACGACAAGGCTCCGTTCCACTGTGTGACACACACTGCCGCCATGAGTCACAGGTGACTCAACAGTAACAGGTTTTGTTTTGGATTTTTACCCACTAAAACATCTTCACAATAACCACAAGCTGAAAATGACCCAAATGCCCATCACTAAGCGACTGGATAAACAAACTGGGGTACATTCACACAACGCAACGCTACTCAACAAGAAAAATGAACTGTTGAAACACTCAGAAACATAAGTGAATATCTAAAGACAGGCTACTGAACAAAAGAAACTAGACAACAAGAGCACACATACTGCAGGACTCACATGAAGTTCTGAAACAGACGAGACCAACGGCCGGTCACGATGAGGACAGTGGCGGCGCTGGCCAGGCTGCAGGGCGGCGGGAGTTCTCACACTCTGCCGAGAGGGACACAACACCACGGGTCAGAACACACACGAACCCACTGCTGCTGAGTCGGTTCTGACTCACACTGACCCTGCAGGACAAAGCAGAAATGCCCCGTAAGGTTTCCAACGCTGTCATCTCTCTCCTCTGGAGCTGCTGGTGGGCTCCAACGACCGACCTTTTGGTTGGCACCTGAGCATTTTAATCAATGAGCCACCAGGGCACACGTGTAAATGAGTGCATATGTGACTGATGAAATGCTACTCTGACAGCAATTAGCTGGCTTCAGCATCATGCTACAGCAATGCAAGATGTTAACAGGGGGAGGCTGGGTGAATGAGCTATATAGGACCACCCTATAAACTTCTTTGCTACTTTCCGGGAATCTAATCTATAATTATTCAAAACAGAAAGTTACAAAATAAACTACTCCAGGGGTAGTGACAAGACAGAAGGGTTGCATGAGGGGGCTTTTGCGGTTTCATGGAAAGCTGGTTACATGTTCAGTTTGTGAGAATTCGTGGAGCTAAACATTTAAGATACGTTCACCCTTGGACTTGCTGCTACCCAGAGCTGAACCTGTCCTGAAGTCAACACTTCAGACAAAGAATGGACTGGGCTTGGGGACACAGAGTTATGCATGCGGTGTGTGCACTTTACAGTTTAATATACATGAGACTGTAGTACTGGTTTCTTTTTAGAGAGACAAGAGGAGAGGGTGGAGAGGATGGGACAAGTGTTAGTTGAGTGGATACTGGAAGTAAAGAGTGAAAAAGAAGAGTGTGCTGTCACAGAGTGAGGAGAGCAGACAGGGTTACAGAGACATGGGCACTTGGGGTTTTACATGGAAAACTGACTTGGATTGTAAATTTTCAGTGTCATGTAATCAACACAATACAAAGGTTTTTTTACAATATGCATGTTACACACTGCCTCAGTAAATGCTGTTTAACCAATTTTGTTGAGTATCACCCTGATTGGGTCACTTCTACCACACCACTTCACATAAAATTAAAATTGCAACTTGCTGGCATGCCAATGAAGCTGCTTATGATCACATTCCCACATCAGTGTCTCCTCCCAGGTCAGTGTCCACACTGTCTGCTCAACACACCAGGCTCTCTCTGACCACCAGGCCTGACTCCTGTTTTCCCCAACGGCTTAGACCAGTGCTGTCCCAGGTGGGAACCACAAGCCACAAATGGCTGCGGAGCCCTAGAAAGGATGAGTCTGAACGTGGCACTGCAAGTACAAAACACAGCCAAGATTTCTAAGATTTCATGGGAGGAACAGAATACGAAACATTTCTTTAGTAACTTTTCATCAAAGCAGCTGTGGTGGCACAGTGGTGAAGCACTCGCTGCTACTTCAAAAGCTGGCGGTTAAAAGCCACCATATTTCTCCAGGAGTAAGAGGTGGCATCTGCTCCTGTGAAGATTCCCGCCTGAGCTAAACAGACTGGAAGCTGGAGGGAGGGGAGAGATTACACCAAAGAAACACCCCAAACAAACCCACTGCCATGGAGTCGATTCTGACTCATGGTGACCCTACAGGACAGAGGAGAACTGCTCCCTGGAGTTTCTAAGGAGCGCATGGGATGGTGACAACGGCTGCAGAAGAAGACAGTGGTGACAGTCACTGAATCATACATGTAGATGTTGTTGAACTGATGTTATGCTCTGGGTGTATATTTTCAACAACAAAAACTAAAATAAAGATCCAAAACAAGCCAACAAAAAAATCACTGCCCTTGAGTCAATTCTGACTCCTGGGGACCTTACAGCCTCCGGAATCCTAGGGGACATTTCTATTCTGGGATTACTGTGAAAGGGGATCAAGTCGAAGACACCTAACAAGTCAAGGCGCCCAGCGCCCAGCACTGACATCACAACAGAGCGCTCAGGACAGAGCTGGAGAAAAACATTAGCGCAAGATTTAACAAAAACAGACTCATTGGCCTGACGGAGAAATCCCAAGAGCATGGCCCCGGATACCCTTTTAACTCAGTAACTGAACCGAGGTTCACCCTTTAGCCCAAGATTAGACAGTCCATCACCTACGAAACTAAGGCGCCCAGCAGTATGGGGGAACAGACCAGAAGGCAGGAGGGGACCGGAAAGCTGGCAGCACGGCGGGTACCGAGGTCGAGAAGGGGACAGTGGTGGCAGATCAAAAGCATCTTTTTTCACGTCAAAATCGTTAATGGTTTAGATACTTTGGGCTAAAATAAAACCTATTAAAATTCATTTCACTCATTTCTTTTGACTCTTTTTCACAGTGGCCCTGCAGGACGGCACAGAACTGCTCCCAAGTGTTTCCAAGGAGCACTTAGTGGATCTGAACCACCCTCCTCTCCATCAACAGCCACAGCACTTAATAACCACTGGCGTTTCCCCACGGCTTCTAGAACATTCTAAGTCGTCCGTGTACCTCACATCGCACTTCAGTTTGACAGCCAGGCTGGCGCCGCCACCACAGCCAAGCCCACAGTTGTATCTGACCTCCGGCCAGGAGCAGGTAGCCGCCGTGCCTGCGCCCTCGGGGACTCGGGGGCCGACCGAGCCGCGGCGGACGAGCGCCTCAGCGCGGACAAGGCGGCCAGCGGCGCGCTCGCGGCACGCTCGCGGCGTCTGCGTGAGGGGCGTGGTGAGAACGCGCAGGGACGGGGGCGGGGCGGAGGAGCTTCCGCGCGGGAGCGCGCTGGGGCAGCCCGAGGGCCCACAGAGCATGCGCACTGAGGGGATGGGGAAAGAGCGGGGAGAATCCGGGAAGGGGTGAGGCCACGGCCGCACCCCTGACTTCCGCCGCCTGCTGGTGAGAACGCAGACCTAGCGCACGTTGGAGGGAGGAGGAGGGGGTTTCCCTGGCTCCGCCCCGAAGCTCCCTCCTCCGGCCCATGGAAACAGAGCAGTGCCGCGGCTCCCAAAGGAGGCGGGGCCTCCGCTCTTGCTGGGTCCACAGCGCCCTCTGTTGGCTCTCATGAGAGCTGCAGGAAGCCTTGCCGATGGTGGGGTGCCGCCTCACACGTGGAGGAAAAGGGGTCGTCGCCTGTGCGACCCCGGTGGCACAGTGGCTAAGCGCCATGTCGGCTAACAAAAGATCAGTGCAAATCCACCAGGTGCTCCTTGGAGACTCTATGGAGCAGTTCTACTCTGCCCTATAGGGTCGCTATGAGTCAGAATCAACTCGACGGTAGCGGGTTTGGTTTTTTGGGGTTTGCTGGGAGCCTTAGAAGCCCTGACGGTGTGGTGGTTAAGCCTCAACTAGTAACTGAAAGGTCTGTGGTTCAAACCCACCAGCCACTCCACAGGAGGCAGACGTGGCAGTCAGCGTCTGTAAAGACTGCAGCCTTGGAAATCCTATGGGGGTGTTCTACCGAGTTCTCAACGGTTGTTACAAGTCAGAATCAACTTGACTGCAACGGGCTTGGTTTTGGCGTTCTGCAGGCCTCGGGATGGGGCTTCCTCACCAGCTCCTGGCTAAGCTAACCCCCTAAAAAGCACATTTAACGTATATGAATTATTTAAGTGCACTCAAAAAAGAATTTTACTGAATATAATTACACTTTAATTCTTTTTAATTCTAAAAAAAAAAGAGACAAAAATACAGGCTCTTGTCTACCTTTCCACTCTATAAGCTTATATAGAGCCATAACGAGGGTGGGATGTGAACTGGCTATTCCTCTTTGGCCTCAGTCACCATGTACCCTTTGATTAAAAAATGTCACTCCCTCTAACAAATGTGCATTTTCTACACACACACACGCACACACAAGCCATTGCCATTGCATCAATTCCAACTCATGGTGACCCCGCATATTACAAAGCAGAACTCTTTATTTCATAGGGTTTTCTCAACTACAGTCTTCATGGAACATCAGCAGGCGTGTCTTCTATGACACCACAGAGTGGCTTCGAACCTCCAGTCTTAGGTTTGTGCAGCAGAACACAAACCCTTTGCAGAGCTCAGCTAGGTGAAGAAGCAAGCTTCAACACTAAAGAACAAAAACGCTGAGCTGGACACACTGTAAGGTGGTCTCTGGCCGTGGAGACTTGATTTAAAAGTGTCCACCCCATCCCCAGTAAGTCTTAATAGCCTGTCATAGATTGAATGTGTTCCCTAAAAAAAATCTGTAGCCATTTGGCTGTGCCCTAATTCCTGGTATTATGTGGTGTTCCTCCACATTGGAATTCCTGCCTCTGTGATAATAATGGTGGCTGGGCAGCAGTTGCGTTGGTAGAGCAAGATTCAATGTGTAAGTTTGTTTTGTGCTTTGAGGCAGCCTCTTGAGCTATCAAGGGAAAAATCTGGCAGAGAGATGGGGGAACCTCACACCATCAAGAAAGCAGCTCTGCGAGAAGAGTGCATCCTTCAGACCTGAGATTCTTGTGCCAAATGCCCCCCAAACAAAGACTGACACAACACAAGGACTTTCCTCCAGAGCCGACAAGGGGGAAAGCCTGTCCCTGGAGTGGACAGACATCCTGAATTTGAACTTGTAGCCTACTGGACTGTGTAAGAATAGCCTTTCCATTGTTAAAGACATCCACTGGTGTTATCTTTGTTAGAGCAGCACTAGCTGACTAAAACATACCTTATGCCATTATTCACCCCAAGTTTCAGAAAAGGAAACTGAGACTCAGAGATCAAATGTCTTGCCTGAGGTGGAACTGACCCTTGGCAGGACTGACTCCAGGCACACTACACCATGAAGGCATGCTAGCTGCTCTTTTGTAGATGAGGAGACTAAGGTTCAAGGAGGTTACACAAGTCAAACTGACAGACTAGGGATCAACCAGGACTCTGAACACCCTGTGTTCTGCCTCTGTGTGTTAAGATCCCATGCCTTGGTTCCTCCTTTTTTATTGCCTGCCACCAAATAGTAGTGACTGCCCTCACCCCAACACCATCATGCGTCTCTGCAGAACACGCAGCGATCCCAGAGAATCTGATGACCTTGATTCCTCATCCCAACATCACATATGAACCAGAGGGGTCATAAGACTCACTTACCTGCAGGCCCTTCTGCTGGACCAGGCCACACCTGGCCCAACTAACACCACTTAGTCTAGCCCATAAGGAGCCCCGATGGTGCAGCAGTTATGCACTTGGCTGCTAAGCGATAGGCTGAACCCACCACTCTCCACTTGAGAAAGATGCCCACCTCTGCAACAGTTAGAGCCTTGGGAACCCTACGGGACAGTTCTACTTTGTCCTAGAATGTCCCTATGAGTCAGAATCCACTCGACAACAATGGGTTTTTCTAGTTTAGCCCAGCAGTGCCATGGTGGGGTAAAGAGTTAGAAAAAGAATTCATCCTACTAGCTGAATGATAGGCAGTTTGAACCCAACCAGAGGCACAGCAGAAACAAGGTCTGAAATAGAAAACCCCACAGAGCACCTCTCTTCTCTGACACCCATGGGGCCGCCATGCATCTGAACTGACCCCATAGCCGCTGGATTTTTGTTTTTAACTCTAGCCCACAAAGCCCTCCCCAGCTCTTCAGGACAGCAGGCACCCAGGAGACACAACCTAAAAAACAAAGTACAAACTTTATTTTGTTTCTTTACAAAGGCACAGTGGCCTCTTCATTTTTCCCCTCGCTTTCTTAACAAAATATAATAGCTTCTCCTTGAACACAAAGACCTCAAAATTGTAAAAAATTTAAAAAAAAAAGAGAGAGAGAGAGAAAGGAAAAAACCAACAACAAATAAAACAAAAAGAAAGACAAAGACATTTTGGGGTCAAAGATGGGGAACCTGTAGGGAGAGGAGGGGGCTGGGTGGGGGTGGAGAATGGCTAATCCTAGTGCTGACGGGGGCAGGGATCGGGGAGGAGGGCAGCAGCAAACCCCAAAACCGAGAAGCAACGTCAACTCCGGGCCCCCAGAAAGCCCAGACACAGCCAGACCCCCAACCCATGTAAGTGCTTAAAGGAAGAAGAAAACCGAAGACAGGAGGGAAGGGGGGATCAAAGACCGCCGGTCACAGGGCTGGCTCTGGGGAGGGAAAAAAGAGCTTGGGGTTTTCTTTCCTTTTCCCTGTTCTTAAAAACACATTTAAGTGAAAAAATGCTTTTTGGTGGAGACAGGCCAGGCACCTCAGTGTCTGCGTCCCCAGCCTCCAGGACCGAGGCCCAGCCCCAATGTCCAGATGCTCCCCACACGCTCCAGGCCGTCCCAGCCCCTGTGACCTTGAGTTGGGTGGCTCTGTTCAAAGGTCGATTTACAGTATTGAAAAAGAGGTCATAAAAGAGACCCAAATGACATCGTAATTTTGTAAAAATTTCTCACTCATTCGTCCACGAGTCTCCCTGCTGCTGCCCCGGGCCCCTCCAACCCCCCAGAAGGGAGAGGAGGGCTGGGGGTGGTCAGGGAAGCTCCCCGTCCCCCAGCGGCTCTTCCCGGCTCTGGTCCATGGTGTCGCTTTCGGAGGCCTCTGAGTCGGAGGCTGTGTCGGAAGCGTGGGCCTCGGGGCAGCTGCGGGCAGGCTTCACAATGACTGCCCTCCGCTGCTCCTCCTCCCGGTCCTGCTTCTCCTGTGTGCCCTCGATGTGCTGGATTGCCTGGGTGGGGACAGAAGGCCAGTGAGACCAAAAAGGTCAGCCATGAAGCCTGGCCAGGCAGTCGGGGAGGGCCGAGAGGGCCCAGGGAAATGTCTCCAGAGACTCATTCCGTTGATTTGAAAACCCCTCAGGGGAAGACAGAAACCCCGGTGGCCTAGTGGTTAAGTGCTATGTCTGCTAACCAAGAAAGGTCAGCAGTTCCAATCTGCCAGCACCCCCTGGAAACTCTATGGGACAGTTCTACTCTGTCTACTCTGTCCTACAGGGTCACTGTGAGTTGGAATTGACTCAACAGCAATGGGTTTGATTTTTTTCCTTGGTTTTAGGGGAAGACAGCTGCCTCGGTGTTGCATTGAAGAGATGAGCGCTTTTAACTTATCTGTATATTTTAAAGTTGGCCTATTCACTTATTAAGAGTCTTTGTTATTAATAACATTATTCAGTTTGCTGTATTTATGTGCAACTGAAGTTTCTGAGATTGAAAGGTTTCTTTCCCCCTCAGATTTTGGCTTCTTTGGTTTATTAACGAATTTATTCCGTGTTCCTGGGTCCTTCCAGGGATCCAGCCCAAGACACACAGCACTTGGTTCAGTGACCAGATAATGCTTAATCCTGCCTTTCCTGCCTCTCCAGGAGACTTAACTTCACCCTCCAGAGTCCAGAGAGATGGAGGTGAAAGTAAGTTCTGGACCAGCTGGAGAGCTAGATACCCAAACTCTGTAAGCCAGACTCTGAGAGCCAAGGGCCCTCCCCACTGGAGCCATAGGGGTTGGAAGAACCCCGGCAACTAGAACCCTGAAATAATCTTTAAACCGGAAACCAAAAAATACCTGAAGTCTTCTTCAAACAGTTTAGCTTAACTGCCTTAAGCATTACCCTCTTTTAAGAACTATCTGTATGGTATCAAACTGACAAACAACAACTTGAAGGATGGGAAACTCAGCGGGTAGTGAGTTTACACTCATGGGGGAGGAGCTGCTCAGAACAGGAGGGTCACATGGCTGCACAACTTGAAGAACGTCATCAGCGTCACGGACTTTACACACAGAAACTTTAAAATGGTGTGTTTTGCTGTATATACTCTCAATGACAAGATAATTAAAATTTAAAACAAAATATAATAAATATATCCGCAGTAAACACAAGTCTTCTCAGCAAAACCCATGCGGGGTGAGGGAACAGGGTCTTCTAGGCCACCCCAGCTCACAGAGCCAGCAGACCCCACCTTAGCTCCCTTGATGGAGCAGCTCACAGGCACAGGGGCTGGGGCACAGGGATGAGCACCCCCCCAGGCTCCCAAGGCTCCCCCCTACTCCAGACCCGTCTGGCACCCTGGCGAGCTGCCCCCGCCCTAAGCCCGGGTACCTGCACGATGGTGTCCAGATTTTGCCGGGACGTGGAAACAGAGTTGATGACCGAGGATGGGCCCATAGTGACGACATTGATGTGGTGGGAAGGAGGGGGAGGTGGCGCCGGCACAATCACCGTGGGGTGGTGGGTGGGGGCTGGAGGGGGCAGGAGCTGCAAGACAGAGGACTTCAGTGAACCCAGGGGTTCCCTTCTGAGCTCGCACCGCTGCCTATCCGTCACAGCGGCCAAGGAATAGCCCTGTGAAACCATCTGCCTCTGCCCACTGCCCCCTGCCGCATCCACCACCACTCAGGCAGGGCGGCCCAGCTCCCAGCCCCAACGCCTCTGATTTTAAGAAGCAGTGGAGAACAGGCCTAGAGATGGGCTTCCAGTCCCCCAAGATCATGTGGCCCCTTTGCTCTGGAGCATGAGCAGGAGGTTTAACACTTACACAGTTCTGGAAGGGTGTTTATAGAGTCCAGACTTCAAGAGCCAGGATTCAAATCCCAGACCACTTGCCTTCAGCCTGTTAATTTACCTGCACCTCAGTGTTCTTATTTGTGAAACAGGAATCATAATATTCCAGCCCTCAGCAGGCTACTATGAATGTCCAGTGTACATAAAATAACTGGAAACCAGGAACTGCTCAAGAGTAGTCTGGGATGTCACAACGGAAGCCTTGTGTCGGCCGGACATTCAAAGGCACGATGTCAACCGAGCACGCCTGCGGCCGGTGGGACCCTCGTGGGGGCCGCCCTGCTCACCTGGGTGCGCAGGTGCTGCTGCTCCCGCTCCAGCTTCTCCTGGTGCAGCAGCCGCACCTGCTCCTGCTGCTGCTGCAGCTGCACCTGCTGTGCGATCACCTTGAGCTTTTCCGGGTACATGTGGGCCTCCAGCGAGCGCACCTGGGGGCAGAGCCACTGGCTCAGGGCAGGGCAGGGCAGGGCCCACACCCGGGCGCCTCCACCTCGTGCAAAGCCCTATCTGCGGGGCTCTCCTAGCTGCCGAGCAGTCCGCAGCTCTCAGGCGGGCCGCCCAAACTCTCAGCCACAAGGCAGACTGTTTCCCCTGCTAAAGCCCCTAGCATAGAGCCCAGCACCCACTGCCCACACCTCTGCCCTGTCTCCTCCTCCACCACGGCCCGTCACCCCATGCCTCCTCTCTTCCTCCTACCTCAAGGCTTTGTCTGTACTGTTCTCTCTGCCTGGCACATCTTGAACCTCCTCCCGACATCAGCTGGTCACCTCACTGGGTCCCAAAAGCAGGTAGAAGCCCCCTGAGGATACCCACTCAGGAACCATGGTCTTAATCACTGCTGCATTTTTATACCACCGGGTGACATTGTATGACAAGCATATCTGCACCCCTCTCCCTAAGGCTGAACCCTAGAGGCTGGAGACCTCTCTAGTGTTCCCCTCACTGGACACCCCACTTATAGGCCTGGCACAAATTTGTTGTTGTTGGGTGCCTCTAGTCAATTCCCACGTGACAGAGCAGAACTGCCCATGGGGTTTTCTGGACCACAGTCTTATGGGGAAAGGGCACAGGTGGCACAGTGGTTAAGTTCTGGGGTGCCAACCAGTTGCCAGCTCTAATCCACTGGGAGAAAGATGGCAGAATGCTTCTGTCCAAATTAAAACCCCAAACCCCACTGCTTTCAGGTCAATTCCAACCCACAAGCAACCCTACAGGACACAGCAGAACTACTCCACAGTGTCCAAGGAGCGCCTCGTGGATTTGAACTGTTGACCTTTTCGTTAGCTGACGTAGCACTTAACCACTACACCACCAGGCCTTCCCCAGCTTTGGAAATCCATGGGGCCATTCTACTCTGTCCTACAAGGTCACTGTGAGTCAGAATCCACTGACAGCAAGGGTTTGAGTTTCTAGGTTTTCTTTATGGGAGCACATCACCAGGTCTTTTCTCCTGCACAACTGTCAGGTGAGCTCAAACCATCCATTTTTCAATCAGCAGAGAAGCGCTTAACCCAGCGCACCACCAGTGCTCCCTGCACTGAGCAGGCGCTCCTGCGCGTAACTGCCCGCGGAAGGCAGGCGGGAGAAAGGCAGGCGGAGAAGCAAGCCCGGGCGCCGCCTCACCTGCTCCTCCAGCATCATCCGCACCGAGCGCTCCTTGTCCAGCTGCTGCCGCAGCTCGATCATCTCCCGCCGCAGGTCCTCAGCCTTCTCGTCCTCCCAGATGTCTGGTGAGCCGATGCCCTCGTCCTTATCCTCTGCCCGCCGCCGCTTGGGGGACGAGCCGCTCAGCTCCTGCACAGCCCAAGGACCAGTGAGTATTACACAGCTCCCCACCACCACCACCACCGGGGAGACGTGGGGCTCCATCGCAGCTCCCAAAGCCTCAGAACACAGGCGGACGCAGCACAAAGAGTCCCACTCTGCAAACCCAACGAACTGGCCACGTGCAGGAGAGGGAGGCCAACCGACTTGCTTTCCACAGAGCCTGCCCTGTACTGGGGCGAGACACCAGGAAACCAGCTGTCCGTGGAGTCCATGGCAACTCGTGGCGACCCCATGTCTGCGAAAGAAGGACTGTTCCATAGGGTCTGCAGTGCATGGCTTTCCAGGGCTTTCTGCCAAGGCCTCTCTGGATGTGGTCACGCTGCCAACCTCCGGGTTAAATGCCGCCGAGCACACTAACCCAGTGCACCACCCAGGGGCCCCCACTTGTTTGGATGTGTCTCTCAAAAATGCATCTCCACCCAAAACCTCAAAATGTAGTCCAATTTGGAAATCAGGGGTTTTGCAGACAAAATGAGTTAAGATGTTATACTGGAGCAGGCTGGACCCTAATCCTGTGGCTGGTATCCTCGTAAGAGAAAAGACACAGAGAAACACACAGGGAAGAAGGCCTTGTGAGGACAGGAGAAGAGGACAGAGTACTGCGCCTACAAGCCCCAGAAGGCCGGGCCACACAGAGCCCCGCGGGACGAGGACGGGCTCGCCTCTAAAGCCTCCATCTCAGACTTCTAGCCTCAGAACTCACAGAAGACTCCTGCTGGCTTAAGCCTCCCAATTTCAGAGGTTTTGCAGAGGGGGCCACCCCAGTTCCTCCCAGAGCCCACTGCCTCACACTTGGCAGATGGGTAAACTAAGTCCCACATAGGAAGGCAAGTGTCAGAAGCAGGGGAGTCAATGGTGAGAGGTAGGACCTTCAGGAATATGAGTCCCAGGCCAGGGTGTGGGCCCTGGGCCCATCGGTGCCAGGAAGAAGAAGAAAGGGCTGGGTGGGTGACATGGGACAATACCTGGATAAAACGCTTGAGCTGTGTGTTCTGCTGCAGAAGCCTGGTCTTCTCCTGCTCCAGGGAGAAGATGTACTCGGCTGTCTGCTGGAGAATGGCCGCCTGGGGATAGGAGGGGCCGCAAGTCAAGGACGGGGCTGTGGGCTTCCAGAGCAGCCACCTCCAGGAAGCCCTCCAGATCCTCCCTGCCCTGCTCACCTTGCTGAGCTTCTCTCCATCTGTGTGGGGGATGAGGGTCTTCAGGGACTGGAAGCCGGCGTTGATGCTCTGCATGCGCCGTCGCTCGTTGCTGTTAGCGATCTCCCGCCGGATCCGTCGCTCCTGGTCCCGCTGGGTCTCGGGGGTCAGTGGAATGTTAGCCAGGCTGCAGGAGAAGAGGGGCACCCTGAGGCCAGGAGTCCTCTGGGCCCTGCCCCCAAAGGGCCCCTCTCTTTTGAATTCACCCACATGGCCACAAGCATCACCTGCATCCCTTCTCACTGTAGAAGACACCAGGCCAGCCTGACGCCTACATCACCAGGCACCAGGAGGCTGGTACAGAACACAGCTCTGGGGACCCCAAGCAGAATGGACCCAGCCCATCCCTGCAGCCTTCATGAGGAGGCCACCCTCTAGAACAGGTTGCTAAGGCACCCAGGAATTTAGAAACCACAGACTCTGGGTCTCAGCCACAGCATCCAGCCAGCAGGCCTGGGTAGGGCCTAGAAACCTGCCTGGCTAACTAGAAACTGATTCTGAAGCTGTGGGTCCCAGACGGCAATCCTGACACCTGGGACACAGCTGCCATTTCTGCACATTCCCATCAAAGCACCTATAGAAGAATTTCGATCGAAGGAGGGGAATGTGGAACAGAAACTTAAATTTTCATAGAATCCAAACTTTCTGGAGCTGTTGATGTTGGATGAACCCCTAAAACTATTGCCCCGAGATAACTTTTAACTCTTAAACCAACAATGAAGTTGTCTTAAAATCAAATAATAGTTTAGCTTAACTGGTAAAGAGTGTCTGCCTTGAGCATCGTGCTGTTTTAGAGAACGATTTGTAGGGGATCAAACTGATAAGAACAGCTCCGGGATGGTACAGGAAACAGGGGAGAGTGAGTTTAATGGGAGAGAACAGTTCAGAAAAGGTGAGAATGGTCATACAACTTGGAGAACACCATCAGTGTCACCGAACTGTATGTGAAGAAACAGGTGAACTGGTGTGTTTTGCTGTGTCTAGTCTCAACTACAACAACAACACAATGAAATAAAGACACCTGGGGCATCTCTGCGCTCCCTGCCCTGCACAAGACACCTCCTCACAGAGGCTCCGGCTCTGTCCTCCTCTGTTCCCATCCCCAAGGCCTAAGCACTCCTCCAGCCCCAACCACCTGGGGCTAAGACTCCAAAGAAGACAAGAAGCCCTCCCTTCACCAAGGAGCCACTAGGGGACAGTTCCCCACCCCCAACACCACTCGCCCCAAGAGGCAGCCCCACTCAGCCTGAGATGCATGGCTCCCAGCATTGTGCGGGCAATGAAGGCCACAGAAGCCACGGCTAAAGGGTGAGAGAGAAGGCAGCCAGGGGAAGGGGTGAGGCTGCCGGCCAGCCGAGAGCCTGCAGGCCCAACGCCACTGCTCCCGAGAGGTGGGCCTGTGTGTGGCCTGGAAGAGGCATGCCCCCCTCTTCCCGGTCCTCCTGTACTCCACCCCCTCCTGGGCCTGATGGCTTCCAGATGCTGGGCTCCCAGAAGAGGCCGCCAGCCCCACCCAAAGCCACAGCCCCAGCCTCTTCCTGAGGGGCCCTCCTGGGGTGACCTGCTCCAGGCCTGGGCCAAGGCAGCCCATGTCCCAAAGCCTGGAGAAATGGAGGAAAGGACTCTGGGCAGCCCTCCAGTTCCCCTGGGAGGGTGGGGACAAGAAGGTGCCCGGTCCCACTCCCTGGCCATGCCCAGGCCGCTGTGCACAGCAGAAAGGCATTTGTACTGAACCCAGGAAAGGGACCCATGTGTAACAGCTGGACACAGCCAACGCCTTCCTGCCTAATCTGTCCCACTTCCCTGGGAGACCCTGAACTCATCCCAGCCACCTCCACCAACAGACAGGATGGTGGCTGGCTAGAGGTGGGCTTCACATTAGACAAGGCCCACACCAGTGCTGGGGATCCAGAGAAAAGTCAGTATCCTTTCCTCATCCAAGATCCAAGCTTGGAGCCCCAGCCCATCCCAAGGCCTCCCTGTCCCAGGTTGCTGATCCAGCACAGAGTCTTGAAATTTCAGAGCTGAAAAGGAGGGCCCACCACCCTCACTTTCAAGTAATGGGAAGGGATATAGTTTTAGGGTCAGATAGACAGCATCTAGCTCCCCAAGTCTGGGCCAGGGCACCTCACTTCTCCCAATTTCCCTGCCATCCTTGAGGGGTCAGGGGTATAGAGAAGGAAGAAAGTGGGTCAAAGCCTGGGGTCTTTGGAGTGAAAAGGAGACGGAAGAGACATCCACATGAAGTACCCCTGGGAGGGTGAAATCTGTGTCTGGGAGTACCCCTCCCTTCTGAGCTAAGTCCCTGGGTCCCTCCTAGAGGCCATAGCTGAACAGAGGAGGTCAAAAAGAAGCTCTACCATGTCTACCCTGAGACTGCCCTCAGGAACCTTCCAGAAGGCCCCCTTCAAGGGTCTAGAAACAGGGTGTTAAAAAATAAATACATAAAAAACTTGGGCTCTTATATGTTAGGGACTTGCTTTGCTAGACCTTTCTTGGTGAATTGTCAGAGTCTTCCTATGAGTCAAGTCACCTTGTGATTTTCATGTAAGAACTGGGACACAGAGGCTTGGCAAGAGAACAGTTGCAGCACATGGTGAAGCTGGGACTTGAACCCTGGCCCCAGAACCCCACTTTGACCCAGCTGGGTCTCAGGCCACAGGACAGAGTGGGCTCTGTACTATGCCATGCGGCTGGACACCCCAAAAGACAGAGTCAGACAGTCTGACAGCAGACAGAGCTGGACACCCCAGTAGGCAGACCTGTTGTTCTCCTGGTGGGGAAGTCTAGGGGTGAAGAGGTGCAACTTCCTGGCCATACCCATGATCCTGTGCCACCCCTCCACCCCCAGGCAGGAAGATGTTTTCAGTGAAGCCAGCAGAGGAACACAGCTGGACACAGGTAACAGTTACGCTGTGCAGGCCACGGCCAGGCTGGGCAGGTGCTATAATAAGCATGTCAGGCATGTCAGCTGTTACTCAGCAACACTTTCACCTTTTCCCCTCATCTATGTCACCTTCCCATTGCAGACAAGGAACCCAGGCTGCTGGGGGGAAATGACATGGCCAAAGCCAGACAGCAAGACTCAGTGGTACCCCCAAACTCATGGCCCTCCCCTCCCCTGCCAGCCAGTGGCCCTCCTTGTGGCCTCACTACCAGAGCCAACTCCTATGCCATCAAGGTGGCCCGACTCACGGCGACCTCACGCACAAAGGACCAAAATGCTGCCCAGTCTGCTGCCATCCCCATAGTCAGGTGTGGACTAGACCTCTGCAATCCATAGGGTTTTCACTGGCTGATTTTCTTAAGTAGGTCGCCAGGCCTTCCCTCCTCGTCCCTTTTAGTCTGGAAGTTCCATAGCATCGCAGCAACACACAGGCTCCATGGAGAGACAGGTGGTGTCTGCACACAAAGTACATTAGCCAGGAATCAAACCTGGGCCACCTGCATGAAAGATGAAATTCTGCCACAGAAACGCTACTGCCCCTGGCCAACTTTTGAAATCAAAACCAAACTCAGTTAATGCCAATCCATAGTGACCCTACAGGGCAGAGTAGGATGCCCCACAAGGTTTCTGGGGCCATAGTCCTTATGCACGCAGACTGCTTCTACATCTTTCTCCCATGAGTTGTTGGTGGGTTGGAACCGATGACCTTTGGATTAGGTGCTGAATACTTGACCGCTAGGCCACCATGGCTCCTCAGCCGAGTCTTACTCCAGAACAGACGTGAACGTTGGGCCCAGACAAGTAGAAACTGGCCCGGGAAGCAGCTGTAGTGCACCCCTCCTGTGCTGCCCAGCCCCCACTGCCGCCGAGCCTGGGGTCCACTCACTTGGCTCAAACCAGAGCACAGGGCACCTCTCCTCCCCAAGAAGCCAGCTAATTCACCCACAAAACCCAGGTGCTACAACTGACTCTTGCCCTCCGTCCTCTGTACCCAGGATGCCCATTAACTGGGGAGACCAAAGAAGACACAAGACCCCAGGTCTAAAAGCCTTGGCCCCGCAGGTCCAAGTTCCTGTATCGAGGCGGGGAGCAGGGGCCTCTGTGGGTTTTCCGTCATCGGAAGCCCCCAGATTTACTTCTCCTTGTTCCGCGATGCCCCCTTCCATCCTGTGCCCTTCCCCTCCAAACCTATCAACATAGTCTCCCGGTCCTCCAAAGAACTGGACACTGTTAACCTAAGCAACCTAAAAAAAAAGAAAACTCGAGCAAAAGGAAGAGTGTGCTGCCACAGGGTAAGGAAACCAAATGAGGATGTAGACAGTCAGGGATGCCAGACTGATTTGGATTGCATATTTTCACTTTATCATATAAAAAAAAAAAACAAACTCATTGCCATCTAACCGATTCCAACTTCTAGTAACTCTATGAGACAGAGCAGAACTGCCCCATAGTGTTTTCAAAGAAACCCCCCAGAAAAACAAAAACTAATCACTGCCACTGAGTCAACATTGACTCATAAGGACCCTATAAGATAGAGCAGAACTGCCCCATAGGGTTTCCAAGGAACACCTGGTAGACTTGAACTGCTGACCTTTCGGTGAGCACTTAACCACTACGCCACCAGGGCTCCCCAGGAAACCTAGGCAGATCTCAAATCCAAAACAAGATGAATCCCAAAATGACACTTTCTCACAGAGAACTGGGGTCATCATCAAACCAAACCCAGAGCCATCAAGTGGATTCCAACTCATAGCAACCCTACAGGGCAGAGCAGAACTGCCCCATTTTTTCCAAGGACCACTTGATGGATTCAAACTGCTGACCTCTAGTGGTCTGTGGTCAGCAGAAGTAGCACTTAACCACTAGCCCACCAGGGTTTCCGGGTTGTCACCAGGATCCTTAATTATAACTCATCTAAGTAGACTTGAAAGCACCAGCTGAGTTTAATAGATGGTGAGATACCTAGAGGTTCTGATTGGTGGAATGCAAATTAAACACGGCTGTGCTTGGTGAAGTGCTGGCTAACCAGAGGCTCCAGTTGGTGGAAGAATGCAGACCAAAGAGGGGTTCTGATTGATGGGATGCTGTCTAACCAAGAATTCTTACTGGTGGAATATTGACCAACCAGGTGCGCTACTGATGAATGCTGCCTAATTGGAATTTCAAGGTGATCCTGTGCTTATAAAGTGGATTTTCCTGCAAATAGCCTGGAAGTTTCTTTCTGAGTTTTGCAGAAAAGGCCCCAATAGCCCTTCACAGCTACGTCTGATTTTCCCAGGTGAGCAATGAAAGTGTCCTGTATCCACTAACACAGCATCTCTCCTCTCCCTTCCTGACTGGTTCTAACAGTCAGACTCCTGCAGGCTGGCCAGGGGCTGCCCCCAGAATAAAGCAAGGCACTGGGCAGCCACAGCTATGGGAACGAAGTCTGGGTACCAACCTCAGGTGTCAAGACCATAGCTACCACCCCACAACCAGAATAGCCTCCACCACACACACATACACTAGTGTCCCAATCAGAGGCACTGGGGTCCTGACCAGGAGCCCTCCCTCCTGCCCAGTCCAAAGGCAAGTATCCCCCACCCCTCACACACATCCCTGCCTGGCTTAGGCTTCAAATTGGCAACTGAGAATCAGTTCCTCCTTTCACCCTGCTAGAGGTCACCCTCATTGCCCAGAGCACTCCCATCAGCACCGGTAAGGTGGGAAAGAGTTTCTGCATGCAGACCTTCCCACCAAGGGTGTCGCACACCCTCATCCTTCTCTCTCCAAACACAGAGAAAGAGCCCAAGACCCTCGCCCTTTCTCATGCACTCCCTGCTCAGCTGCTGCTCCTCCACCTGGCCCAGGAGCACTCCCTGCCCATCAGCTGTTCCCTCTCCCCTCCCCGAGACTTCCCCAGCCACTCAGAGGGGACTTGGTACCAGGTTCAAGTTCAAATTTCAGCCCTGCCATTTACCACGTTTGGGACCCCAAGCCCAATCACTTAGTCTCCAGAAGCCAGTTTCCCAGTCTCTACCTGCTATAGGTACAGCCTCACTTCACACGGTCATGAGGAAGTTTAAAAGTCACAAGAGGCTAATAGGATGCCCTGTCATTCCAGGGTTTGTAGTTACGTCTCTGGGAGAACCCATGGATCTCTCTCAGAGGGCCGAAAACATTCTTAGCACCAGAGACTGTGAACTGCTGAGAGCAAGGGGCAAGTTCTGGTTTGCAGCTTTATCCTCAGTTCCAGCACAAAGGCGACTCTTGGTTAATATCGAGCGAGGGACAAATGCACGCTCCAAATCCCTTACCGATTTTCTAACTACGGGTGTCTCTGGGTAGTGCAAATGGTTAATGCAAGGCTGGAAGTTCTAACCAGAGATCTCCTGGAAGGCCTGGCAATCTATTTTTCAAGAATCAGCCATCAAAACCCTTTGGAATACAGTTCTATCCTAACACACTTGGGGCCACCCTGAGTCAGCACTGACTCCAAGGCAAATGGACACTTGGGACACTTGGTCTCTTTTCTCCTCAGATGGCAGAATAGCTTACAAGGAAAGAGGCCATCATCTTCTGCTTTTAGGAGACTAACCAGCAATTTCACAGTGACCAGTGTAGTGGTTAGCAGCTACTGCTGCTAACCACAAGGTGGGCAGTTTGAATCAGTCAGGCAGTCCTCAGAAACCCTATAGGGCAATTCTGTTCTGTCCCATCAGGTCCGTACTAGTTGGAATTGATTTGATGGCAATGGGTTTGGCTTCTTTTTTTTTTTTTATAGTACTCTCCATCTCCTCACCACTGGACAAGTAGGCAACATCATGATGAACGGAGAAAGGACTGAGGTTGGTAAGGATTTTATTTGGTTCCACAATCAATGCCCACAGAAGCAGCAGTCAAGAAATCAAAAGACACATAGCATTGGGAAAATCTGCTACAAAAAAAAACCTCTTTAAAGTCTAGAAAAGTAAAAATGTCAGCTTGAAGACTAAAGTGTGCCTGACCCAAGCCATGGTATTTTTAATCGCATCATATGCATGCCAAAAAGCTGGACAGTGAATCAGAAAGAAAGAAGAAAAATTGGTAACTTTGAATTGTGGTGGTGGAGAAGAACGCTGAATGTACCACGGACTGCCAAAAAACAAACAGATCTGTTCTGGAAGGAGTACAAGCAGAGTGCTCCCTGGAAGCAAGGATGGCGAGACTGCGGCTTAATACTTTTGGGCATGTTGTCAGGAGGGACCATTCCTTGAAGAATGACATCATGCTTGGTAAAATAGAGGGTCAGTGAAAAGAGGAAGCCCCTCAAGGAGACGGAATGACACAGTAGCTGCAACAGTGGGTTTAAGCATTGAAATGATTGTGGGCATGGCACAAGACCAGGCAGTGTTTCATTCTGTTGTTCATAGCATTGCTATGAGTTGGAACTGACCCAACAGCACCTAACAATAGCTCCACACTTGACCTATAACAGCCGTGGGCCAGGCTGTGAGATGTTTTGGGAGGCATCGTGGCACTGAAGCCCCACACACCTGTGTTACTCGGTCTATCCTATTAGGATTCCACATCTTTCAGAGGGAGTGTGCACAGCTTGTTCGCAGCCAAGCAGGGTCCTGGCAGTTCCTGCCTCCAGAGCCCTTCACCCACTGGCACCACCATTGCTGGCTAGCAGCTCATCATCATGGGGGCTGTTTCACAGGGGCCAAGAGCAGTGTGGCCACAGGTCCACACCACACAATATGCATCCAGCGCCCTCTGGTAGGTGAAGGAGGCGGAGGAGGGAGACCAGAGCCACACTTGTCATGGAGAGGACCAGAGACAGAGGAGCAAGTCCTTCCCTGCCCGACGGTCCTGCCCACTCCACACTCTTTTCTGGACAGGCCTTTGGGAAAATGAGCAAACCCAGAGCCTCCAGCTCCACAGCCCGTGTACCAGATGACAACAGTCTCAAAACCAGGCACCTAAAGAGGAGCAGAGACAGGGCAAGGCCAGGGTCCTGGGAGCACACAGAGACATCAGCCAGCGCCCAAGCGAAACAGCCAAAGGGTCCCACTGTCCTAACCTCGTCCACGGTCAGGATGAAGAATGTCTGCCCCAGCTCCACCCCACCTCCCCTCTATCCAGTCTTCCTCCCAGAGCCACACACACCCCCCCCCCCCATGAAGAAGCACAGCTGTGTGTCAGGACAGGGCCCCGCAGCCGGGGTTCCAGTCTCAGCTCTTCCACTTGCTGCAACAGTTCCCCTCCCAACCCTCGGTGTCCTCACCCTAACACAGGAATCATGAAGGCAACCTAACCCACAGGGAAACTGACAGTTCACTGAGAAAATTATACCAAATCAAGTCCTTAGCACATAAAAAAGGTTAAGGATTTTTTTTTTCCCCACTTATTATCCACTGGCTAAGCCTTCCAAGCGGGGGTTTCTGGAGAGTTTGGCGCTCCTGGAGCTGCCCAACCAAACAACTGGCCCGTATTTACTCTGAACTAGACAGTACATTAAGGTTGGGGTCCTGGAGGCACGAGTGAATACGCGCGCTAGCAATGCGACCCACTGACACCGGGTTCCTGCAGCCCTCGGTGTCCACCAGCCTGGGATACACGGTGCAGGGCTCCTCCGCCCCCAAGCCCCGCCCCGCCTGCTCGGAGCAGTGCAGCACGTGGCCCCGGCTCTGGGGAGCCATGTCGTTCCCAGAGCAGAGCTGCGGGAAAGGGGCCACAAATCTCAAACTTCGGCACGCTGGAAGACCCCTCCACACCCGGGTCGTGCTAAATATGCAGATGCCCAAGCCTCCTCCTCGGGATCAGAGTGCTGGGTAGCTGCATTTTAACAGGTGTCCCAGGTGGCTCGGGCAGTCCGCGAGTCCCACCACGGTTTGGGAGACAGTGGATCTGGAGCAAGCTAGGGCTCCGTTTGGAGTGTGGCTTCCGGGCAGGACCGCAGAGATACGGGCTCTGTTCACCCACCAGGCTCAGAGACTGGACGCCTCTGCCTTACGGCCGGGGCTAGGGGCATGCTATCAGAAAGTCTGCAACGGAGACACATGTGCGACAGGAGGCGCGAGACGCCCCCTGCAGCCCCTCTCCCAGAAATCTCTCCGCCCAGCCTCCCTGCCCCATGCAGCCCGCTGGAGCCGAGCTTTGTGCGGGTAAAGCGTGGCTCAGGGGCGCCTACAACTCCCACAATCCCGCACACGCGGGGCTCGGAAAACTACAGCTCCCGCGAGGACCCGCGCGCGGAGGTCCGCCTACTCCAAGAGGGCTGCAGAGTCACGTCCAGGCCTCGCTAGTAAATAGCGCCAGGACGCTGGCGAGAGAGCAAGCGGCGGCCAACGCGCCCGGGGCCACGGCGCCCCACGGCCGGCCAGCTGCGGGCCTCTGGTCCAGCCCACGCCCACCCACCTACCCCCTACGCGAGCACACCCGGCGACCCCGCTTGCAGCCCCGGTCTTGGCAAACACGCACCCTCCGCGGCTCCCCGCCCCCAACCCGCGCCCCAGAGCCTCGGCATGGCTGCATTGTAGCCGCCAGTGCTGCGGCTTCACACGCGCCCCGTATCCCCCCCAGATTCCCCCTGGCGGGATGTTCAGAGAGCGCAAGGGAAGAGCGAAAGGAAGGAAGCCGCCGCGGGAGGGGGGGAGGAGGAAGGGGGGAGGAAGCCACCAGCACCCAGCATGGCCGGGACTGCTGCAGAACCACGTGGGTCTGTTTGCAATTTACTAACGCCGCGACTCGTCCGCCTGCAGCGGACAAAAGTGACCGGGGCCGCTCGGGGCCCCCACGTTCTGAAGGAGGAGGGTCCTGGGCGGCTCCAGCCCCGCACGCGGGGCTGCAGCAGCCCCGGCCCCTAAGAAAGGCGAGCGCGGCCGGAGGCGCGGGCCATGCGTGCGCACACGCGCGCCGGCCCGGGCGGGCTGGCCGGGGGCTGCAATCGTAGAAAGGGGGTGGGGGAAGGAGTACACACCTACACAGCCCTCCTATCACTTCTTTCTCTGTTTTCCTGAAATGTTGCAAAGAGGGCACCTTCTGAGTGGGCACCATGAAATACTCCATAGCGATCTGCCCCCCTCCTCTGCACAAGCCAGGTCCCGCGGTCCGCCGGAGAGTGCAAGATGGAAATCCGTATCAAAGGGCAGCGCCGGACGGAGGTGCAGGCTCGGCCGGTCCCAGATGCTGGCGGCAGCGGCGGCAGCAGCGGCGGCGGCGGCGGCGGCGCGGGGAGGGAGGCGGACGGGAGGGGCGGGAGGGAGGTCTCTCCGGCCTGCCTCCCCGGGCGTGTGTATGTGTGTGTGTGTTTGCAGCTGATCAGATGTCTGTTTCAAGGCGGGAAACAGCTGGTGAAAACTCAGCACTCCCCCGGCCTCCTTCCGCGGAGTAAGGAATTGCATGTAAACAAAGGACTATTTGCAGCGCCCCCCGGGCCGCGTGAGGCTAGGGCGAAAGGGGAGTGAGCCCCCAGGGGCCGGCTGCCGCCGGGGTCTGCCACCTTACGCCGGGCGCTGGGAGCCGGGGCCCGCGGGCCGGCTGGGGGGGCCCAGGGTGAATGGAGCGAGCTGCGGCCGAGCTACATGCGCCACTATGGGTGATGAGGTCCATCAGCTGACAGGTTGGCAAGCATTGCAAAAAAAAAAAAAAAAAGGCCAGGCACCGGGAGGGAGCCCAGCCCGCCACGGCCGGGGGTCCGCAGGGGACCTGCCTGGCGTAGGCTCTGCGCACAGTGGCCTTGGGGGCGCGGTAGGGGGCACGGGTAGGGCGCGCCGCCGTCCCGATGTGCAGCGGCAGCGGCGGTGAAGGTGGCGCTGGGTGCGTGCTCAGAACGTTTTTTTTTTTTAATTTCACGATTGCAACTGCACGGAGCGGAGCCGCTCTGGCGCTCTCCCTCTGAGCCTAGGGCCCCCTGGAAACTTGCGTCACAGCAACCGCTTCCTACATGTAACTCAGGGCTGCTGGCCGGCCAGCCTCCTCCCTCCCTCCTTCTCTGCCTAGCTGCCCACCGCTGACCGCCGAGCCTGGGGCCCGGAGCCTGGGAATCCCCGAGTCAGGGACAGGAGGGCAAAGAGGGGCACGCCAGGCACCTCGGAGGCTACGGCTGCCCTAGGACATGGGAGGCCGGCCGAAGAGGGAAGAGTGGAGGTGGGCCAGAACTGCAACGCAGCGGAGGTCTAGTGGCTGCTGCTGTGTCCCCTCTTACCCCCTCGCCAGTCCTCCGCTGCGAGGCCCGCCCCTGTTGGCCGGGGAGGACTCAAAGCTGTAGCTTCTCATTCACTGCCAAGCCAGTGGTGGACTTGCTCCTCCACCAGGGTGCGCACCCTAGGAGGGGTGATCAAATGGGGCCCAGCGAGGGGATGCACCTTGGCAGCAAGCTTCCGTCTCCCATCCCCACTTTCCGGCCACAGGCACTCGCCAGGCTGCTGGAAACTCAGGAAGCCCATGCCTGCCCTGGAATGTCCTCCCATCTGCCCACCACCTTTCCCAAGACCATCCTTCTCCAAGGATACACCCAAATCAGCACCTCCTAAATGAAGTACTCTTATTAATAACAATGATCACTGTTATCGCTGGTAAATATTATTGTTACATTTTAAGAACCTGTAGGTGCCAGGCAGTGCATACGTGCTCTCTCATCCTGAAGGCGACCTCTCAGGTGAAGTTTCTCTTAAGTGCAATGCCTGACTACTTAGCATCCAAATTGCCGAAAGCTTCTTTACAAATTTACCATCCTTGGAAGCTACCCAGACCTGCCTAGAGAATCAGAATCTCCTGGACACTGACTCCAGAATCTTTAATACATGAAAACAAGACGACACTTGCCGAAAAGCAAAAACAAGATGGCAAGAAGGGGTAGAGACACTGGTAGAGAGGAAGTGGGGAGAGTGCCGACACACTGTAGGGAATGCCACCGGTGTCACGGAACACTATATACAAACTATCAATGGGAAACTAATTTGCTCTAAACTTTCACCTAGAGCAGAATAATAATAACAATAATTAAGGAATTTTTAAGAAATAGGCAGTGGTGATGCAACACTATCCTAGCACCATCCCATTTTGCACGTGAGGAGACAGGTCCATAGAGGTCAAGTGAGTTGCACAGAATCCCCAGGAGGTTAGTTCAGATGAAGGATTCACACAGCTGTTGATACCAGGGTCACCTTCCCCCTACCTGACACCTAGGTGATCAGGGCCCTGTTTTGTATATATTTTGTTGTTATGCTCTATAGTGTCACACTTCGCCATGTGTAGCTTTAATACTGTTTTCCCTGGACAAGATTTGTCTCCCACAGAACAGTGAATTCCCTAGTCAAGCCATGTTGTCACCCCTTTTCTCTTCATGGGGTCAGCAGAGGACTGGAGACAGGATGAGGGAAACTGAAGGGAATAGTACGAACTGACCTGATATTCAAGGTCTTGGGCCCCTCCCAGGTTGGGCAAAGTGTCCTGGAGACAGCTTCTGCAGGAAGAACTGAGACACAGAGAGACACGTGTATGGCCCTGCCTGTCCAGGGTGGCCAAGCTGCAGTAACTGGGGCCCCTGGAGCTGTGTGCCCAGGATGAGCTGAATAGACGGCAGCAGTCCCCTCTGCTGATGAGTTGAAGAAGCCTTCCCGGAAGAAGTGGGATTTGGATTCCACCTGGGTTGGCTGGGTTGTGAGAGAGCTGCTTGTTTATTTTTCTTGGAAGTCATTTCCAGGACCACACAGAGATTGCTTGCCAGAGCTAAGACCAGGGTGAGGCAAATGAGGTGCTGTCACAAACCTTAAGGGGGCACAAAACACTCAGCAATCAAAATTAATGCTGTTTTAAGTTGAAGTGAAATTTGCATACATAAAATTAACCATTTAAAAGTGAACAATTTAGTGGCCTTTACTCCACTCACCATGTTACACAAGCATCACCTCTGTCTCCTTCCCAAATGTCTTCATTCCCCCCAAAAGGAAAGCCGTGAAGCAGTCCCTGCCCGGCCCTGTCCAAACCCCAGCCCTGGTAACCACTGATGTTTCTGTCTCCGTGACTTGCCTTTTCTGGACATTCCATGTAAATGGAATCACACAGTACATGTCCTCTGTGTCTGGCGTCACGTTTTCAAGGTTCATACACACTGTAGCATGCCGCATGGACACACTACATGTTGTTGTTCTGTGCCGTCTGCCATGGAGCCTCGGCAGTGCACAGGTTAGGCACACTGGGCTGCTAACCAGAAGGGGGCAGCTGGGACTCCGCACCCGCTCAGGGGAAAGACGTGGCAGTCTGCTTCCTCAAAGAGGTACAGCCTCGGAACCCCCAGGGGGAAGTTCTGCTATCCTACCAGGTCACTACAGCATGGCAACAGCACTCACTCACCCATGGACACTGAGGTTCTTTCTACCTTGTGGCCATTGTGGACACATAATATCTTAATGTATTATTTTTTAAAAGATCGAAGTGCATGCAAAAAATCCATGATCAATAAAATATTCATATTTTAAATAAAGATGAGATCAATATAGGGGTTTTTCCTTTTCCCTCCAGCTATGATGTGTCTCCCCACAGCACTCTCTCCGGTTCTGTCTATTTATGACACTCGTTCAGACTGGCCTCACCGTTTCTGCCAAAGGCGCCTTCTCGCATTGCTACGCCCAGCCCAGCGCCCTGGGACAGCTCAGATGTACAAAGTCCAACATCCCTGGGTTCCCTCAGCCTGCACACTCCTGGCCCAAGGCCTGAAATATCATCACTACCTGCCTCCCACCCCAACTGTCTCCTATCACCTGATCCTTCCCTGCAGCCACGAAAACACAGTCTCCCAACTCCAGGCACCTGCATTCCCAGGAGGCTGTACACATCCCTCAGTCTGACCACTTCTCCCACCCCTCCCCAGCTCCTGTAACCTTTCCACTGCACCCTGGGTGGGTTCCACTGAACCCCTCAGAACCTCCTCTCTGTTTCCTTCACCCCCTTGCTTTAAATCAACAGTGGGCAAACTTCCTCTGTAGGGGACCTAACGGGAGTTATTTTAGGCTTTGTATGCCATGTGATCTCTGTTGCAACTACTCCATTCTGCTAGCATATGGCAAAAGCAGCCACAGGTGACGTGTAAATGAATGGGCATCTCTGTGTTCCAATAAAACTTTATGGACATAAATTGAATTTCATATATACTTTTCACATGTCATAAAACAGCATTTTTCTTTTTCAACTGCTTAAAAATGTAAAAATTCTTAACATTAATTTCCTGTTGCCGCTGTAAGAAATTACCACATACTTAAAGACTTAAAGCAACACAAATTTAGTATCACTTCTGGAGGTCCAAAATCTTAAATAAAAAAAATCTTAGATAAAAGGGTAGCTGCTGGTAGCGGTCTATACACCTGCAACCCTCTTGTCACTATGGGGGGAGAAAAGTTGCTGTGGAGTCTGCCATGTGTGTCAAAGCAAAATTGTGCTCCACAAGGTTTCCAGGGAATGCTTTTTTTGGAAGTATATTACCAAGCTTTTCTTCCCAGTTCCCCGTGAACTTGAACTTCCAACCTTTGGGTTAGCAGCCAATTCTGTTTGCCATTTGCCTCACGTAGGGACTCCATGGCAACTCTGACTCAGTTAAATCCAACTCTGCCTGTTCTGCCCCAGCCCCCAAGAGCTGAACGTAGCTAGGAAAGAAAACCCCACAAACTCACTCAAGGCTATACATATTTTAGTATTTTATTGTGCTTTAAAGTGAAAGTTTACAATGCAAGTCAATCTGCCATATAACAATCCCCGCATACCACAATGCAATTCTAGCTGGTGTCCCCACCCTGTGACAGCACGCTCCTACTTTCCACCCTGTACTTCCTGTATCCATTCAATGAAATCCTGTCCCCTCCTCTTCACCTTTTCATCTCACCTCTGGACAGTAGCTGCTCAGACAACCTCATCAATAGATTTAAACCAAGAAGCACACTTTTTGCCAGTATCACTCTATGTCTTATAGTCAAGGATATTATTTTTAAGTGCCAGCCAAGATTGTTGAGTGGGCCCTGTGGCTTCTGGTGATCCCCCCACACCGCCCTGCCTCATTCTGTCCCCTACTCCAAAGACCTTCTCTCTCCTCCAACCTCCAACACCTCCTCCCCTTTTTCACTCTCAGCTGATGATCTCACTTCCTATTTCTCTGGGGAAACAAGCCATTGAAGAGAACTGCCACCCCTTCCACAGGCTCCCCTCCCCATCTGCACCAGTACCTGCAACCTGCCACCGCCCTGGCTCTCTGAATGAACATCCATGCTGTGTCCATGCACAGAAAATCCTAATGCCAGTCCTTTAAAGGTCTTGCTCCAGCAACTGTCCCCTCCACTGGATCCCCACCACCAGGAAACAAGCATCCTAATTCCTATTTTAAAACAAACAACAAACCTTGACCCCATCCCCTTCCAGCCACCACTCCTCCCTGTTTCCTTTCACAGCAGTGACCTTGGAATGGTGCTTCCACTCTCTTGCCTCCACCTATTCTCTCCCTTCAGCCTGGACACTAGGGAATTATGGATGGGTTCCACGTCAGCAGCAGCCCTTCTTCCTCTACACTGCAAAATTAGACTCCCCAGCTCCCCCCTCCCTTTGTTGCTCCCCCTGCCCAGCCTCACCCCTAAATTCCAGGTAGGAGACATGAATGAGCATCCTCAAAAGGCTTTTGTGATGAAGGGCTCAAAGAGAAGTGGTCCAGCCAGGCAACAGAGTATTCTTCAGCCATGAAAAGGAATGAAGTCCTGACACTTACCACAACACAGCTGACCCTTGAAACAGGACACTGATCCCTCTTCTGTCAAATGCCCGGCTGCGATAGTCAAATCCATAGAGAAAGGAGTTGGTGGTTGACTATATAGTCAACCTGGGAGGGGACACCCTGGTGCTGTCATGGTTAGGTGCCACATCTGCTAACAAAGGTCGGCAGTTCAAATCTGCCAGGTGCTCCATGGAAACTAGGGAGCAGTTCTACTCTGACCTATAGGATCACTGAGTTGTAACTGACTTGATGGCAGCAGGTTTGGTTTTTTGTTTGTTTGGTTTGGTTTTGGTTTTAGGTCTGGGAGGATTGGGGAGAAATATTGAGTGACTGCTAATGGGCACAGGGTTTCTCTCTGGTGTCCAAAACCATTCTAAGATTTATTATGGTGATTGTTTCACAGCTCTGGAAATACATTAAAAACAAACAGTACACTGTAAATGGGTGAACCGTACATGAATTATATCCCAATAAAGCTGTTATTTTTAAAAAAAAAAAAAAAGAAGGCTTCATGAACCTAAAAATGACCTGAAGTCCAGGGGGGGCAGAAAACAAAGGATCCCGTAGAACAGCAGTGCTCCAGGACTCCCATCTTTCATCCAAAGTGGGATATTCCTCACCAGCTGGGGTGGGGGGCAGTCCTGGCCAACCCTGAGGATGCCCTTGGAGCAGTCCTTCTCAGGACAAACACTGCCCCTGTCCCAGCCTCACCTCCAACTAGAAGCTGGGAGCTGCTCATCAGAGAAATACTAAATGATGACCAGAGATTTAACCTGCTGCCCCAAACTGTCTGCGAGGTGGCTGCGAGCTTGGACTCTGGAGATGACAACACATATGTAGAGCAGACGAGACTGTTTCATCTACAAATGTCCACCTGATGTGTCTCAGGTAATGCTCTTCCATTTAGACAGGTGACATATTAGTCTCCCACTACTGTATAACCAAGGTCACAGCTGCAGACAGCACCCTTTCATGACTGCCCAGTTCAGCTGGTCAAGACATCCAGATGGGCCCAGCGTGGCTGGATTCTCCACTCAGGGTCTCACAGGGGTCTCACTGGGTCTCAGCTGGGGCTACAACCTTATCTGAGACCAAGGGTCCCCTTTCTATCCCACTGATTACTGGCAAGATCCATTTCCTTACAGTGTCAGGGCTAAGGTCCCCACTGTCCTGCCGGATGTGGGTGGGGAATGTGATCAGGCTCTCATCATCTCAGCTCCCTCAGGTGGAGTCCTCTCATGCTGTGAATCTCTGGCTTGTGTGTCTAGCCTGGGGAAACTCTCTGCTTTTAGAGGGCTTGTGTGGTCTGATCACACCCACACAGTCTTCCCGTCTTATCGTCATTGGTGCTGTGTCACAGAACCTAATCAGGGGTGTGAAATCTGACATCATATTCACAGGCAAAGGTTCATGGTTTGAACCCACGCAGTGCTCTGCTGGTGACCTCCTTCTGTAAGGCTACAGACAAGAAAACACGACAGCGCACTCCCACGCCAGGGCACACGGGTTGTCATGAATCAGAACCCACTTGACAACACAGGTTTTTGCCCATACTCGACAGAAGGGGATCACGCAAGGAGGAGGGCTATTTGGGGGTCACAGGAGAACTCTGTTACCCCAGATGGGGAAATGAGGGAGGTACAGAGAAGGTTAAGGGCCTTTCCTAAGGACATACAGATAATCGGAGATGGAACCCAAGCAGGAATCCATGTTCCCAGTGTTAATTTGAGAATTGTTTCTTCTACACAAAAATATCAGATGCAAGGGAACAGACCAGATGGTCTTTGGGGTCCCAGGGTGCTCTCATGCATATAAGAACTAGAACCTAGTTGTGAGAGGAGAGTAGGGAGAGTGGATACCAGCTATAGGAACAAGGATAAGGCCCCAGCAACAAGGCTCCACAGACGCAGAAAGGCCCTGCCTCGGAAGGAATCTAGAGAGTTCCCAAGAGGTCGTAATGGGGTCAGATGCCCCTTTTGTGGTTTGGAACACAGCCCAATAACCCCCAATGCACTAGCCTTGTTTCCTGTCCAAGTCACAGGCCAACTTCTGGGCCAACAAAGCTGGGGTTCACCCAAACACTAGGGGGCGTCCAGCACACATGATGTTTTGGAGGCAAGCTGGCTGGGAACCCACTGCAGGGCACTGGAGAAGAGGAGCTGACCACTAGCCACCCTGTGCCACCAAGGCCCCGCAGATTCCAGAGCACAGGGCTTGTGTGGAGACTCAAAAACCGTCACACCTGGCTGCCTGTCCCCTTCATTCAGCTGGGCCTGATTCACTTTGCTCAGAAGCCAGCCCTTCCAACCTCAGGTTCTCCATCTTTGAAACGGGCTGGTGGCAGGTCTGTTTGAGATGGCTGGATTCCATCCTGGGTGAGGACCCTGACCTCTCACTCTGGTCCTGGCCCTTGTGTTTCCAGATTCAACACTGGCCGCTGATGGGGGCTGACCTGCCTCCTCCATCCACTCCCTCTGTCCGGATGCTCTTCTCTTTAACACTTGGCTACTCCACCCCTACGCTCCAGGGGAAAGTTCTCAGCTCCTCCTGTTTGGGACTTTTCCCCAGAGAACGCATATCTCCTTTCAACACATCAGCAAAGAAGAGGCAGGTACATCTTCTGCTTCAGTTACATTCCCTTTGCAGAAAGATGCCATTTGTAGCTACCCTGGCTGGGCTATTTCTGCTTTGGACAGAAGTGACCATCTAACCACTTCCTCCATTGTCTGTATGACAGGCACGGCAGTTACAAACTGCTAATTCCCCCAGACTGGATGAGGGACTTGACGTCTGGTGGCGCTAAGGATGTGTCTGAAGACCCTTAAAGAATGAGCAGGAAAGACTAGACCAGAAGCAAGTCACCTGATAGCCAGCCTGGGCCCTTTCCAGCTGGGAGTGACAGGAAGAGTCTCCAGGCTCTGGTTAATTAAAAAAAAAAAAAGTGCCATCAAGTCGATTCTGACTCATAGTGACCCTTTAGGACAGAGCAGAACTGCCCCATAGAGTTTCCAAGGAGTGCCTGGTGGATTCGAACTGCTGACCTTCTGGTTAGCAGCCATAGCACTTAACCACTAGGCAACCAGGGTTTCCTCTGGTTCACAGAAAAGGTCAGTAAGTTAGCTGGGAGACCACAGGGGTTAGGGGGTAAGTCTGAGCAGGCATGGGTTAGCAGAGTTGCCAGGACACCAGGAGGGACAACGAGAATGGCAGCACAGAAGTGCAGGAAGCAGGAGGACAGTGGTGCTGCACTCCAGGAGGTCTGCAGGTCACTCTGGACAGCTGGCTCTCTGACAAGGGACAGGGATGAGGTGGAGAAGGGAGGGGGAAGGCTGGGGAACAGAAGGCCAGCTGGCAAGTCCCACATGAGCAATGGGACAGGGAAGAGCTGGGCAGTGGCCTGTGCAGGCTATCACGGGGCGAGGCAGCCAGGAAAACAGGGGCTAGGCCCGCCGAGGGAGAGGATATTAACCAAAAGGTCAGTGGTTCAAACCCACCCAGCAGCATCACGTCCATCACGTCAGAAAGACCTGCAATCTGCTTCTGGAAGAATATTGCGAAGAGGACCCAAGGGAGCTGTCCTATTCTGTAACACGTGGTGTCTCCATGAGCCAGAATCAGCTGGACGGCCCGATGCCCACCATGCATCACTGCTAGGTTCACGGCTTCAACCACACCCTCTTCTCTGACCCTGCAAAGGGTACCCAAAGTCCTACTGCAACACCCAGCTCATTTGCCCAAGTTCATCCCAGCTCCCATCAATACTCACTGCTGTCAACTAGATTCCAACTCACAGCAACCCTGTAGGACAGAGCAGAACTGCCCTACAGAGCTTCTGAGGCTGTAAATCTCTACAGAAGCAGACTGTCACATCTTTCTGCCATGAGCGGCTGGTGAACTCAAACCACTGACATTTTCGGATAGCAGCCGAGCATTTTAACAACTGCACCAGCACAGCTCCCTTCATGACTGCTAGCAGGTGCCAAAGCCTGGATTCTAACCCATCTTCAGGCTACTGTTCACCCTTTGTGCTACTGCTCTGGAGAACAGCTTCCAAACTGACCTCAGGTAAGCTTACCTGGGTGCTCTGAGCTTAACCCATGGGGGGCCCCCTGGGTCCTGCTGGCCCAGACAAGACCAGCTAAGGCCAGGAGTGTGAGCAGAGCCCTGCTGGGCGCCACGAGGCATCTGGAGGGGAAGACACAGCCATGTGTGAAATAAGGAGGACAAGCACAAGGTGACCTATACGCCACATCTGTGGTCTGGCTGTCAGTGCCCTGACATCCTGCAGGGGTTGGGGAGGGTTTCCTCCAGAGTGGCTTCCAGTTTTGGCAGACAGCGAGGGAGGAAGACAGCGAGATGAGCATTCCAGAGTGGAGAGCCAGCCAGACAGGCCAAGGGGCTGAATCCAGGATCCCTTTCCCTCCCCTCCAGATCCCACACCCGCAGTGGCCTCCAGTGGCACGGGAGGGGTTAACGTCTGTCTGGTGCAGCCGCCTTGCAGGCAGCAGCAGCCTCAGCCACTGGTGGTGCCAGTAATTCAGAAGCTGAAATGTGAGAAGCAGGACCCAGCAGCAGGCGGGCGGGGAGAGGCCGAGCGAGCAGAAGCGAAAGGGGTTCCCTGGCAGGAGCTGGCAGCCTGCTGCCAGAGAAGTTGCCTGGCTCCCACCCTTGGCACCTCCCTCCCGCCGGCTGCCCCTCCTGGTCAGGTCGTGGGCTGTGGCACTCGCCCAGGGTGCCCCACGGTCACGGCCAGCCCTCCGGCCGCGGGGCACACCCCTGCGGCAACGCAGATCCGGTGGAGGGGCGAGCGACCACCCGAAAATGCAGCAGGCACTGCCAAGCTCCACCAGAAGCTCTGGGTGGGAAGACCGGGCAGAGGCTGAGCCATGCCTGGAGAACTGCAAGGGGGCACGGGGAGGTCCCTCCCTCAGGTCACAACCTCAGAGCCTTGGCCCTGACTTTCCCCACCTGGGGCCCCCCACAGCTGAGGAGGGGGTCGGGGGTCGGGGAAGCAGAGCTTCCCCCCCTTCCTGGGCCTGGATGCTAAGCTGTCTTTGCAGAACGACCCAGGAGAAACGGTGAGCTAGCCAAAGCCAGGGGTGGCAGGCGTCGCAGCAGCTCACACCCATTTCTACACAACCCCACAGCTGCCACACAAGTGGTGTCATTATTGAGAGCCTACGCTCACAGATGAAGAAGAAACAGAGGTTCTGAGGGGTTCTGTAAGCGGTCCAAAGGCCGCAGAGCCAGAAAGCAGTACCCTTGCTGAGCAGCAGGACTCCTGCACTGACCCATTGCCCGTGAAAAGCAGAAGTAGAAAAGTCCAGAAGGGAAATAGGTCTCATCTATCAAGCGGACACAGTTCCAGGGGCCAAATCCAAGATGGCACAACACAAAAGGCAGCCCTGGAACCTGACCGAGGTGGGTCGAGACAAATAGGAGGCAGTGATACCTGGGACTTGCCACCCTACAAGGGAGTCTAGCTGACAAACAGCATCCAGAAGAGGCCGGGGAAATGGCCTGGGCCTAGATCTGTAGGTGGTCACTCTGGCAGCAGTGACCCCGCTGACCCAGCTAAGTACAGCCCCTGCGGCCACAGAGAGAAGCACCACTGGGTAGGTGGCCAGCACTCACTTTGATGGATCACTGAGTGTCCCTGGGGTTTGAGGTTTGCATAGTCCTAGTTTGAAGAGTCAGCAACATTTACCTGTTGGGGGAATATGGGCAAAGTCCTGCCAAAAATGAACACAAATCCCTTAGGAGGGCCCACAGGACGCCTGGTGGCTGGCAGTCAGAGAATCTGAGCCTTGTGGCCCTGATATCCTTTGAGCCTGTTTCCTCATCTGCAGAAAAGGGATAACACCAATACCTACCTCACAGGGTTGCTGAAGAATCAATGTAGTGTTTGTCCAAAGCATTTGGATGAAAATCTACATCCACAGACAGAACCCTAACAGTGTTCATGGCAGTTATTTTTCACATTAGGCAAAACTGGGAAACAGCTGAAATGTCCATCAAGAGACGAACAGATACACAAAATGTGGCCTATGTCCACAATGGACGACTACTCAGCCGTGAAGAGAAATTTTCTGATGCATGCCACATGGGTGAACCTGGAGGCCATTATCCTGAGCAAACAAGTCACCTGCAAGAGGACAAATACTGTGTGATCTCACTGAAAAAAATCCGTATACAGGAACAAAACTGTGTGTATAGGGTTGCTGTGAGTTAGAGTCCACTGGACAGCAGTGGGTTTCACCAGGGATGGAAAGGCAGGGAACAAGGGGTGTTTTGTTTAGGGAGCATTTGGGTTTACGTTAATGGTGGCAGAATAACTTGGAACAGGAGAGTCAGAATGATTATACACCTTGAACAAATATAATCAGTGTCATGAAATTATACATGTAGAAACTGAAGTGGCAAAAAAGAAAACCTGTATCCATCCAAAAGCATGTACATAAAACGTTCATAGCAGCATCACCCCTCATAGTCAGGAAGCAGACACACTCCACATGTCCCAGCTCAAGAATGGACAAAGTGTGGTACATCCATATAAAGACAAAACAATAAAAATCGATTTCCATCAAGTAGATTCTGACTCACAGTGGCCCCACAGGACAGGGCAGAACTGCCCATAGGGTTTCCGAGAGTATCAGAGAGTGTGTGTGTCTGTGTGTGTTTCTCATACCAAAATGTACATACACAGTTACATGACCCTTGTTGCTATCCCTGTCATGGAACAACACACTCCCCCTTTCCACCTTAAACCTGTGTCCATGCACCCAGTTCCTGTCCCTTTCTGCCTTTTCATCTTGCCTTTGGACAGGAGCTACCCACTTAGTCTCTCCTGAAGTAAGCAGCACACTCTTCATGAGTATTATTTCACGTCTTATTTGTGTCTACTTTGTGTCTGAAGAGCTGGCTTCAGAAATGGTCTTAGTTCTGGGTTAACAGTGAGTCCAGGGGGGCCATGGCTTCTGTGGGTCTTCCAGCCTAGATTACTCAGTCTGGTCTTTTTAGGTGAATTTGAATTCTATACCCGTTTTCTCTCGCTGCTTCAAGGACTCTGCTGTCCTCCTTGTCAGGGTGCTCATTGGTGGTAGCTAGACACCACCTAGTTCTTCTGGTCCTAGGTTAATGGAGTCTCTGGTTTATGTGGTCTTTTTCATCTCTTGGGCTAGTATTTTTCTTCGTTTCAGGTGAGTTAGGGCCAACTGATACACTTTAGATGACCACTTGCTAGCTTTTATGACCCCAGATGACAAGACTGTAAATCTTCACAGGAGTAGATTGCCTTCTTTTTCCTCCCACGCAACAGCTAGTGGGTTTGAACTGCCAACCTTCTGCTTAGCAGCCAAGGGCCTTAGCCACTACATCACCGGGGGCTCCTTTTCCTGTTCACACAAGGCAATACTGCTCAGCCACATAAAGCAATGAAGGACTGATACACGCTACAATGAACCTTGAAGATGCTACCTTAAAAATCAACAGGGACACTATTGTATGTCTGCCACTTACAAGAAATGTCCAGAATAGGCAAATCCATAGAAGCATAAAGCAGATGAGTGGTTGCCTAGGGGTAGGAGGAGTCCCTGGGTAGTATAAACAGTTAACCTAAAGACTGGCAGTTCAAACCAACATGAGGTACCTTGAAGCTTGGCCTTGTGATGGGCTTCAGATAGGTCGCACCCTTGAAAACCCTATGGAATGCAGTTCTGCTCTGCAACAAACGTAACTGCCATGAGTCAAAATCGACTCTATGGCATCTGGTTGGAGGTTAGGGAGAATGCGGAGTGACTGCTACAGGGCAGAAGGTTTCCTTTTAGGGTGATGAACATGTTCTGGAAAGAGACTGTGGCGAAGCTTGCACAACTCTGTGAATACACTAAAAACCACTAAATTGTACTCTTTAGATGGGTGAATTTTATAGTGTGTGAATAATATCTGTTTGGAAAAAGGCACTTTATGATAGCTCAGAAAATGTAGCTATCATTCTGATGCCCTTCACCCTCCCGAGTCTGCAGTTTAACGGAGGGAGACGACAAACACATTCAAAAATGGTGACACTCGAAGAGAGACAAGCCAGAAGGTGGAGAGGGAGCCTAGATGGGCCTGCCGCTGAGATACGGGGCTCAGGCCAGAGCGGGACAGGGACCACTGCCGGTCGTGCTGATGGGTGCCACCCGAGCTACTGGGACCAACAGTCCATCGCATGCAGGCTCTGGGCCTAAGGATGGGACCTTCAAGCAACACCGCAAGCCGAAGCGGCCAACTTGCAAAGGCCTCTGAGGAGGTGAGGTTTGAGCTGCGATTTGGACAACTGGGGAGGTTTGTGGAGGGATGGGCAGGCATCCCAGGACCCTGGGGCAGCTCAGAGGTGTGACCTTCACAATGTTCCAGTGACCCATTCACCCCCAGGTATTCCAGCACATGTTTCACTTCAGTTCCCAAACAACTGCAGAAACCTTGAAACAGGCCTGCCCAGCCTCCCAGAAGCTCCAGAATCCAACAGAGGCTTCTAAGGGGCTCTGATTCTGACATCAGATTTCTTTTTCATCTTCTGAGAAGCCCCCAGACCCTAAGACACCTGTCCCCTTTTCCCCCAAGGACCCCAGGCTCCAGGGTTCCAGGAGGTTGAGTGTGCATGATCAACCAGGCTAACTTTGGTAGTCTCCCTCCCATGTGAAATGACCAGATGTGCTCACGTGTAGCCTGAGAGACAGAGTCGCCTGGAGCCCCTCCTCCAACCCCCAGAAGGGCTCAGGGGGGTACGGAAGTGCCTCCGAGGGGCAGACCTGAGCCTGCAGGCCCAGCAGCTGAGGCCTGGGGCTGGAACAGGGGCTCCCTGTGTAGCTCTTAGTTACCTAGTGCTGCTGTGACAGAAACACAAGTCAACAAAACAAAATTGATGTTCTCCCAGTTTAGGAAGCTACAAGTCCAGATTCCGGGTGCAGGCTCTAGGGGAAGCTCTCGGTCTCTTCTGAACTTCTGTTTCTGGGCAATTTTCCCATGACCGTGTCTCTGTTCCCTATCTCCACTTCAATTTCTTCTATAGCTTCAAAAAAGACTGACTTGGGATCAGGACTTGAGCTAGTTCTTTCTGGTCCACACTCCTGCAGTGAATCTGCATTTCTAACAAGTTCCCAGGAGATGCTAACACTACTGGTTAGTGACCAGTTCTGAGAAGCATTAGGAGAGGAGTGCTTCTCAAAACGATCTGTGGCTATCAGCTGAGGATTTTGTTAAATTGTAGATTCTGATTCAGTATACTTGGAGTGGAAATGCAAATTTTCAGCAAGCGTTTGAACTGTAAGGAACCTGTTAGAAGCCCAGTTCCAGACACATCCTTACACCAATCCTGCCTCATTAACACAATAAAAACCACCCATTCCCAAATGAGATTATAACCACAGGCACAAAAGTTAGGAGTTCCAGCACATATTTGAGGGGGACACAACTCAACCCATAACATCCTCTGACCCTCTCTGAGCAGAAATTAAACAAAACTCCTAAGAGAAGGGAAAAGCAGCTGCTGGCCCCACCCCACTTGTCCTTCAAGCTCCGGTGGCAGATCCCAGAATCCAGGTATAGGGACTAGAACTCTGGTGGCATACGGTGGACTGCAACACACAAAAGGAGCTGGCATCACGGCGCCGCTTCTGAATCGTTTCCTGCAATCCTTAACAGAATTCTAGAGGGCTTCACAGAGGGAAGTCAGCTTCCAGAGCTTCAGTAACTTAGCTGAAGGCAAGGCTAGCAGGTATGCCCCTAAAAACACAGCACTTGGCACAGACACAGTGGCCAGGCCTGGAGCAGAGCAGCAGGGAGGCAGCGTCTGTGGGCTTACCCTGTCACTTGCTCCTTGGGGGACCATCACTCACCCACTCTCCCACGGCTCTAAGGTTGTCAGCCCTGTGCTGGAGCAGGCTCTTGACCCGGGCCCACCCAATTAGACCCTTCAGGGATGAGCTGGTACCCAACCCATGCCAAAGGAGGCAAGCCTGGGACTCAGGCTGGAGCCCAGGGAGAGGCATGTGGGAGGACACAGCTCTGGCATCCCTGGGACATCCCCAGGGAAGCCCGGGTGCAAAGTAAAGCAGACACAGAGGATATTCGTTCATCAGGAGATGTCAGTGTTCCTGAGGCTTTTCAGGGATGTGAGCTGTGAAGCAACTGAACCCAGCTATGACTGTGGAGCTCATGCTCAGTTCCGTGACCCGTGTGTCCCCACAGACCAAGGCTCTGGGGCTGGGGACAAGGCTGAGAAGGGCCCTCACCTTTCCCCCTCAGACACTACCGAAGTCAGGACCCTGGTACAGGAAGGGTAGGGGTTTCAGCCTCTCATTTTTCTTCAAACAACTCCATCACCCGCCTGACCCTCAGACTTGGCATCTGCTTGAAGGAGTTGCTCTCCTCTGGAATCCAGCCTTCCAGATGTCAGATCCCAGGCCGCAGTGGCGGTACCACATGGCTCTTCCCAGTGAATCAGCCACATTCCAAAGGTGCAATTGCAGACACCACTCCCTCCGAGCCTGGGGCTCAGACTTCCTCCCGGGCCGGCCCCCCACCCCCCCACCCCATCTTACCCTTCCCAGTCAGACCAGGCTTTGGGCTTCTGTTCAAGACATTCTCCTGGAACTGGAACACACAGAAAGAAAGGCCCTGGGGTGGGAGACACCCTATCCCTGCTCTCTCCTGCCCGCCTACACCAAGCACTAACCCTGGCCCAGGCTGCCACCACCATGCTGTCCCTATTGTCAGGATACTGGTCCCTTAGCTCTACAGATACTTACTGAGCAGCTACCACAAGCTCAACGAGACAAAAGCCCTGCCAAGTCAGACAAAATCAAGTCCACAGACAACTCACAGTTGTGCCAAGAGCCAGGAAGGAAAGAAACAAGGGCTGAGCTAGATGACAAAGGTGCTGGCCAAGCGGGGAGACCTCTCTCAGGGGGTTACAGGTTAAGCAGAGCCCCAAAGATGAAGGGAAACCCTCTCTTTATAGTACCTCTGGGCAGTGATCTCAAGGAAACTGCCGTGATGTCTGTAACCCAAAGTCCCCCAGAAGGTCCTGAGTCTCGCGTCTTCCCCCCTCAGGCCTCCATCAGTGTCAAAGCAGCAAAAGCCAGCCTCTTCTAAAACAGCTTTATTGAGATATTATTCACAAACCATACAATTCACCCTTTTAAAGTACACAATTCAATGGTTTCAGTATGTTCACAATGTTGCATAAACCACCAGACAATTTTGAAGATTTCTGTCCTTCCTTAAAGAAACCCTGAGCCCATGACTGCAGTCACTCCCACTGTCCTTCCCCTAGGGAACCATCACCTACCTTCTCTCTGTGGATTTATCCATGCTGGGTATCTCACACAGACAGAATCATAACACGAAGCCTTTGTGACTGGCTTCTACCACTCCACATGCCTTCAAGGTTCATCCACACAGCAACAGCACCAGGGCCTCCTATGCCTTTTCATTACCAATGGATACAGCACCTTGGGTTTATGGGGTGTATCCACCTGGTACACATTTGGATCATTTCCACTTTTTGGCTGCTATGAATAGCTCTCTGTGAACATTTACGTACAAGTTTTTGTGTGGACAGCTTTCTGTTTCTCTTCGGAATGTAAACCTAGGAGAGAACGGCTAGGACATACCCTACTGTGTGTAAGCGTTCAAGGAATGGCTGCACCAGTTCACATTCCCATCAGCAGAGTACGTGTGATCCAATTTCTCCACATCCTTGCCAATACCTGTTATTGTCTGACTTGGATATGGAGTGGAATCAAACTGTGGTTTGACTTCCAGTTCCTTGACCAAGTCATTGACTTCCCTGCAGTGACCGCCTCGGGGACACAGTCTGAGAGCAGGGGCCTTTAGGCCTACACAGCCACAGTCTGCATCCTCCTTTTTTTTTTTTTATCTCAGCCCACTGAGATGCAGCCCTCCTTTGGTGGGGATAATTGTGATGATGGAATGAACTTGGTAAACCAGGGCAGGATCAAGGGTCGTCAGACATGATCTCGGAAGATGGACCAAGATGACCCAAGGCAAAGGGACAACACACAGGGCTTCTCCAGGCAGTTTGCCTGCCCTTCTCATCATGTTGCCAGAATGACTGCCCCTCCACTGTTCCATGCCACCCCATCCTACGTGCCGGGGAGTCCAATGCCTTTAAACCCTATGTCAAGTCCCCATGTGTGACCCATTTCCTCCACACAAGGGTCTAACCCAAAGCCAGGTCAATCTAGCCCACGCTATTCATCAAGGCCTTCCACAAACAAGGAACAGGGGAGAACAGAGATGTAGGAGTCCTGAATGTACCTCCCGGGGGAACAGTGAAGAACAACGTTTTGGACAACTTCCTCCATGAGTTCCTATACATCTTTTTTATCTCCTTCTCCCTATCAAAACATAAGTTCAATAAAGATAGAGCTTCACCTGTTCCTTCATGGCTGCATCCCCAGGGAGAAGAGCTGGAAATATCTGTGGAAAGAAAGAATGGTGTAATGGATTCAATTGTGCCCCACCAAAAACACGCACTGGAATTCTAACCTCTTATACCTAGGGATGCAATCTCCTTTGGAAACTGGGTTTTCTTTGTAATGTTAATAACATTCTATTAGTGTAGGGTGTGTCCTACACCTAATCAATGCTAAGTGATACACACCAAACCTGCTGCTGTGAAGTGGATTCTGACTCCTAGAGACCCTACAGGACAGAGCATAGCTGCCCTATCGCGTTCCCAAGGCTGCCACCACCTTTACAGCAGCAGACCATCACATCTCTGTCATGCAGTGGCTGGTGGGGTTGAACCACTGACCTTCTGGTTCACTGCAAAGCAGCTGAGCACTACCTGAGTGATACACGGAGCTACACAAACCCAAGCAAGCAAGTTTATCCAGGGGGAAGACAGGCACTATCTGAAGGCAATCAAAGCAGACAAGTCCACAAGTCCAGGACCTCCATGGACTGCCAGCCATGAGAACCCAACATGGAAACTCTGGCGGAGCAGCAGTTAAGTGCCACAGCTGCTAACCAAAAGACTGCCAGTCTAAATCCGCCAGGCACTTCTTGGAAACACTATGGAGCAGTTCTACTCAGCCTACAGGGTCCCATGAGTCAGAATCGACTCGACAGCAGTGGGTTTGGGTTCGATTAGAACCTGCAGTAGACAAGAAAGGAGCTCTTCCCATAGCCAGTGCCCCAAATTCAGACTTCTAGCCCCATGAATTGTGAGAAAATAAATTTCTGGTCTTTGAAATCACCCACTTGTGGTATTTTCCATTATAGCAGCACTGAGAAACTAAGACAAATGGGCAGAAGGTGAAGTAAGAAAACCAAGAGGCAGAGGCAGGAGAGGGAAGGAGATGCTCAGAGAGGAAACTCAGCACAGCGTTATCAGAAATGAGGTCTGCAGCCAGACCGGCCTCAAACTCCTCTGGTACCACTTCACAGCTATGTGCTCTTGGGGAATCACATAACTTCTCAGAGCCTCAATCTCCTCATCTACAAAATGGACACAATAATCTATCCCATGAGTACTTTTGTGTGTGGTGTTTTAAGTCAGTTTACAATTCAAGTCAGCTTCTCACACAAAAACTTACGAACACTTTGTTATGTGCCTCTAGCGCTCTCTTCACACTGTGACAGCACATTCTTCTTCTCCACCCTGTATCTGCCATGTCCATTCAACCAGCTCCTGCTCCCTCTGCCTTCTCATCTAGTCTCCAGACAGGAGCCACTGCATTAGTCTCCTATAGCTATTTAAACCAAGAAGCACACTCTTCACCAACTGTTTGTCTTGTACACCAGTTCAATCTTTCTCTGAGGAATTGGCTTCAGGAATGGTTTCAGTTCTGGCCTAACAGAGTCCTGGGGTCATGTCTTCCAGGGACCCTGTACTCTGTCCAACCATCAAGTCTGGTCTTTTTACTCGAGTTTGAGCTCTGCACCCCACAGTTCCCCTGCTCCATCAGGTATTCTCTGTTGAATTTCCTGTCAGGGCAGTCATTGGTGGCAGTCAGGCACCATCTAGTTCTTCTGGTCTCATGCTGATGCAGCCTCTGGTTTAACCAGCTGTTTCTGTCTCTTGGGCTCATAATATCCTTATGTCTTCGATTCTCTGCTCTTCTTTGCTCCAGGTAGGTTGAGACTAACTGATGCTTCCTAGTTGGCCATCATGGGTTACTTCTGAGGACTGTACAAGACAATACAGGTCAAGCAACATTAAGTGTCAAGAGCATTCAGAAACACAAAGTCGCATAACATCGATCCTCACAACAGACTCGTGACACAGGACTGTTACCACTACACTTGCTGCTATGGACAAGGAAATCAAAACCCTAACAGCTCCAGTAGCCTGTCAGGGTTACAAGGTGGAGAGCGCAAAACTAGAATTTGAACTTAAGTCACCTGGTTCCAGGCAGGGCTTGGCCCAACACTGTGTGACTGGTAACAGAGCCAAGGTAAAGCCTGGCAAGTTTCTGAACAAGTGACAGGTGGGTCCAGAGAGGACCTGCCCCATCTGCTCATGATGGCAGGGTTTCAGGAAAATGAGATGGGACTAATGGTCTTATCTGGGAAACAACAACAAGTCAGAAGTTTACAGTCAAGAGGCTGGTTATGCAGAGAACAGAACAATAGGGTTTTCAATAGCTAATTTTTTGAAAGCAGATCACCAGACCTTTCTTCCAAGGAGCCTCTGCTTAGACTCAAAGTTCCACCAACTCAGTCAGCAGTGGAGGTCATTAACTGCTCACACCACTTAAGGATCCCACTTACTCAGATCAGCCCCTTTGAAACTAGCCTTCCTTCCTCTCTCAGGGTCTTAGTTTCCTGAAAGACCTGCAGAGAACACAACAAGCCAGACTGGCTGGGCCACCCAGGGTGACGGGCACAGCCAGGTTCCCCGCAAATCAGAATCTGCTTGGAAGAACTCCAATAGGTTATCCAATGGGAGATACCAATGTCATAGACTGAACTGTGTCCTCCCAAAAAATGTGTGTAGCCATCTGGCTGGGCCATGATTCCCAATATTTTATGACCGTCCTCCATTTTGTGATTTTCCTATGCTGTAAATCCTAATCTCTGCCTGTGGTTAACAGGATGATCACGTTAAAGGATTAGGGTGGGGCTGCAACACCCTTGCTAAGGATGTGGCCTGCACCACCCTTTATCCTTTCATCCTATTGGAGATCAGAAATAGAGAGAAGCAAGCAAAGAGTTTGGAACCTCACACTATCAAAGAAGCAGCACAGGAAGAAGAGCACGTCCTTCAGATCTGAGGTTCCTGCGCCAAGATGTTCCCCAAACAAAGACTGATGCAACACGAGGACTTTCCTCCAGAGCTGACAAGTGGGAAAGCCTTCCCCTGGAGCGGACATCCTAAATTTGGATTTGTAGCCTAATGGATTGTGTAAGAATAAATTTTTCTTTGTTAAAGCCATCCACTCTGTGGTATTTCTATTAGAGCAGCACTAGCTGACTAAAAAAAGCCATCAAACACCTAAAATGTAGGCCTGGTGTGTACAGACACAGGCCAGGCTTAAGTGCTATAGGGCCCTTCAAATACACGATGTAGGGATTCCCTTCACTTTTGCTTCTTCGACTGAGGAAAGCATAAAGAAAAGGAGAGCCAACTACAGGACTCATAGGAGATCCAGTTTTAGGGTGTGAGGGACCAGTGGAGACACTGAAGGGACTTAGGAGATAGCAGAACCACCATGGAAAGACTACTTTGGCTGTCAGGCGATGAGGTCACCCTGGGTGGGCTGCTGAAGGAAACAGCACAGAGCAATGGAAAAGGCCAGCCTGGGGTGAGTGAGTGACGTAGGGCAGTGGACACTTTCGAGAAATGTGGCAGAGGAGGGCTGGAGACAGGGCCATCACTTTAGACTCCATTTGTTTTAAACAGGGAGGAGTTCCGCTGATGACAGTATTCCAACAGAGAGTGGAATGTGTTTAACTTCAGCCACGAAAAACAATCATACACACCAGGATCCTATCCCCGGTGGCTGCTGAAGGCTCGGGAAGCAGTTCCTTGTGGCTGCCTGGCTGGGAGGTCACGGCAGTGGTTTTTAGGGTTTAGTCAGAGGACCACCTGCATCAGGTCATATCGTGAGCTTGTTGGAAATGCAGCTCCCTAGACAAGACCATAAAGCAAGACTAAACCAGCACACCAGCCCAGGGGCAAGGACTAGAAAGCAGCAGCAGACAGGAGAGCTGGTGAAGGGAAACCCAAGGTCAAGAATGATGGACTGTTCACGTGTCATGGAGTTGGCAACCAATGTCACAAAACAATGTGTACTGTTTAACAAGAAACTAGTTTGCTCTGTAAACCTTCATCTGAAGTACAGTTAAAAAAAAAAAAACAGGAAGAAAAGAAATGTAGACCCATGGATGCCACCTCCAACTTACAGACTTGGCACATACAGTGCCAGAACCCAGCAGGGCTGCAAACTCAGCATATCCCCAGAGGCAGGATTCTGGCCACACAAGGGGCCAGCTCAGCACACACCAATGCACAGACAGCAACTGGCCAGCAGAAGCCCAGGCCCACCAGGGTGACTTAGAGTGAGTCAGTTCGTCTCTTCCTCGTGCTCCATCCATACAGGAGTCTTACAACTCGGCTGTGACCTCAGAACTCTGTGTGGCCACCAACCTACATCCCTGAGAAGGGACCAACCAATTCGTCAGAGACAAAAAGACCTCAGGACAAGTCCTGGGGATGGTGTGACTGAGAAGAACACACAGCAAAAGGAGTCTTCCATTCCCTCTGGTCAGCATCTCCTCGACACTCTATGCTCCAGTATGTGTGTGTAGGGGAGGGCCCTTGAAATAAAGAACACATTTCAGCAAGTGTCTGGACAAACACATTGGGGTGAGTGGGTGCTGTGCTGAGGGACAGGGCTGGGCGCTCAACAAATGGAGCTCCATTTTGGCTCTGCACCACCAGCACCCCAGACGGGCTGGTGACATGAGGACCGTGTTCCACTCTGAACCCCCTCAGGGCCACATCTCACATCACGTACTCAAGCCCCAGCCTGGAAACTGGGCCAGGCTGAAGAAGAGGGCTGATGCCAGGAGACTCACCCCCACACCTACCGCTGTCATTAGGAACCCACAGGCTTGTGGCACCCTGGGACCAGTGCCCCAGGCAGGTCCTTACAGCATCGAAAAAATATTCCCCTGCTCCCAGCACAGGGGAGCAATTAGCACAGCAAACACTGACCACACGGGCAACCTGAGACCCTTCCCACCTCATCTGCACAGCAGTCAGACACCGAGGGCAGGGCGGGGAGAAGTGTGTGTGTATTTTCATCTCACCAGGCTCCGAGGGACGTGTTGGTGATGCTGCTTGTTCTGCAGTTGCTGGTGGGGAAGGACAGCCTGCCCAGCTGATGCGCCTTGCTTACTGCTCCTCGGAGCACTTGGCCTCACTGGGTTCCCCCACCCCATTACTACCAGTAGCAGCAGCCTCTTTCTGGCTGGCTCCACCTTTCCCAAAGTCACTAATACTTCCCTCGAGGTATGGGAGCATGACAAGTATTTCCCAGACAATGACAGAATCTCTCAGAACAGATATTCTGGAAGGCTCCAATGACAACCCAGGCTTGTGCACTGACTTTGGCTTCAGAGACCAAGATGCTGGGCATGCACTGAGGTCATGTGGTTTTTAGGCCAAAGGTCAGCAAAAAACCAGTGCCGGCCCATCCTTCACTTCAGACACAAAGGACACAGGTCACTGCCTGCCCTATACCCCTTGTAACTTGGGAGGAAACTGAGGCACAGAGTGCAAGGGTGCCTTCTGGTCAAAGTCACCAGTCCTCTCAAGGAGCTACCAGAGTCTTCTGGGTTGGCTGCAGACAGTGAGGTCAGTCTCCTTGGGTCCCAGTGCTGGTTTGGCCACTCTAAGCTGTGTGATGTTCGGCAAGTTACTTGACCTTCCTGGGCCTGATCTCCCCCACGTAACAACACTATCCATCTGCTTGGCTCTCATCAGGTTTCCAGGACACAACCCAAAAAACAAAACAAACACCACTTCTGTGGAGTCGATTCCAACTCATATAGACCCTGCAGAACAGAGTAAAACTACCCTAAGATAGCTCTTGGAGCTTTCCAAGGAGCACCCGGTGGATTCAAACTGCCAGCCTTTTGGTTAGCAGGTGTGGCACTTAACCACTATGTCACCAGTGTTTCCTTAAAGGAGACAGCACGCAGAGAGCACTCAGCACCCTGCCTGTCACCTGCTTAGAAGCTCAGAACCATGAGCCATCATGACCAGATTGCTCTTAGAGGCAGGGGTGTGGATTCCAACCCCTGGGGACCCCATGTCACAGAACTGCCTCATGCGATTTCGTTGGCCATAATCTTTACTGAAGCAGACCGCCAAGTCTTCCCCCACCCCGCCAGGAGCCACTGGGTGGGATGCACTGCCCAACTTTTGGAGCGCTTAACCGTTGCACGACCTTTCAAATCTTTTTCGTGCGCCGCACTCCAGCCCCACCAGCCTCAACTCCCTGCTGCTCCCTCAGCCTGGAATGTTCTTTCCTTAATTGCCCACAGGGCTTGTTACCTCACGCGCTGACTCAAAAGTCACCTCATCAAGGACAGTCCCGGCTCCCTTCACGGCACCCTCCTTGCTTTACGTTCCCACCAGACACCTGACAGCTGGTGGTCGCCTCTCTCCCCGCCTTGGAACGTAAGCTTGTGCGGTCATGGCTTTGGCTATGTTTTCCGCTCGCGTGCCCGGCGCCTGAGTGCAATGATTCCCGTTACGTCTCGGTGGGCGCCAGCCACGCCCGGAAGCCTGGCTGAGGGTGACTGGATGGCGGCCTCGCGGCAGCCAGGCTCACAAAGGAACTGGAAGCCCAGGAGGGCAGCGTTCGAGGAGACCGCGGGCCCGCGGCTGACGCGGGACCCCGGGGACTCGGGGAATTCCGGGAACGAAGCCCGTGACCCAGCAGGCAGCCCTACCTGAGCCGCGGCCGCGGGCGCCTCCCTCAGGGCGGCTCCGAAGCGCGGCCGCCGAGGTCACGTCCGGGGCGCGCCGGCCGGAAGAAGGCCCCGCTCGGCGCCGGGGGCGGGGCATCCGCTGCCAGGCCACACCGCCCGGCGCGGATCAGTGGCGGGGGCGGAGCCAGAGGGGGCGGGGCCAGCGGGGCTGAGCCCCCCCACCGCACTTCCGCCCCGCCCGGGCGCCCCCGCCGGCTGATTCATATTCATGAGGCGTGTGAGGGGGCAGGGCCCCGGTCTCCAGCGGCGCCCCACCCCCGGGCCCACAATACCGCCCCGGCGGAGACTCAGGCCCCAGAGGGGCGCCCCTGGCTTCCGCCTCGGGGAGGGAGTTTCCACTTGGTCACGGCTCAAAAATGTGTCTCTCCCACTTCTCCATTCCCTCTCCCCGCTGAGGGGGGTCTCTTCCCTCGGGAGGCAGGAGGGGTGACTCAGGGAAGGGACGGCTCTTCCTTCCAGGGGCAGATAGATCCGTAGGAGTGGGAGCCAGACCCCTCACCTTCATCTAAATTAGCGCTTATAATTATCATATGTGACGGCACTTGGCTTTGGCAATTATCATATTTAAAAGCATAATAATAGTAATGACTCACTGACCCCTTATTTTGTGCCAGCCCCTGTGTCCTTTATATGAACTTCCTCTTTTAGCCCTTTTAATAGTTTACCTGAGATAGGTACAATATCATCATAGCTGCTGCGTGCTGGGGAATAAATTGCGACTCCCACTGATCTTGTAGAACAGAGAACGGTCCCACAAGGTTTCGAAGGCTGTGGAAACCCTGATGGCTGCTAACCAAAAGGTATACAGCCTGCCGTGGAGTCGGGTCGGACTCATAGCAACCCTAGAGGTTAAAGTAGAACTGCCCCATACAGCTTCCAAGGAGTGCCTGGAGGATTTGAACTGCCGAAGTTTTGGTTAGCACTTACAGGGAAGTATGAATCCAGGAGGTGCTCCTCGCAAACCCCGAGCGGCAGCTCTCCTCTTCCCTACAGGGTCGCTATGAGTTGTAATCGACTAGACCGCAACAGGTTTTCTTTTAATCTTTGCAGAAGCAGACTTCCACATCTTTCTCCCCAGGATGCTGGTGGATTCCTACCTTGGATTAGCCGCTCAGCGTTTAACCACTGTGCCCCATAAGGTCACAGTGAGTTGGAACTGACTCCATGGCAAGGGGATCATCACACCCAGAAGCCTACAAATAAACCTTTCAGGGGTGTACCTAAGGCACCCTTGGCTGCCTGGGCCTATCTGAGAGGTGCATCTGAACAGCCAGTGTGCAAGGGAGAAGCTGCATACTGGGGGAAATCCAAGCATGAAGGTACGTACGACTTGCTCCATGCTTTTGCAGGTCCGGTGCAAAATGAAACTGCAAGGCCCCTTGTTCAACAACTATTAAGCCTTTCAAATACTAGAGCATTAAACCAAGTGTGGGGGCCTTGTTAACACAGGATCCTGCATTATCCTACAGGTCACATGTCCACGAAGCAGCCCTGATAAAGGAGCCCAAGGGCTCTCCATCATGGGAAGCCTGGCTTTGACATCACCCCCAGCCTGGCATCCGTGCCTGGGCCTGCAAGCCTCCAAACGCTGAGCATTTCAAGCCCTCTAGGACAAGCCTTCTGAAGGTCAGGAGGGTCCTGCAGGAAGGGTGTGTTCCAAAGCTGAACCCAGCCAGCTGGGCCCTTGGGGCTGTGCCTCCTCCTGGGCACACAGTGCTGGGCCTGTGATGGCAGGTGGTGCTGGATCGAACATGCCAGGCCCAGCACAGGCCTCAGTTCTGACTTGCAACCCCCGTTCTCCCTGGAGCAGGCTTGAGGAGCAGGAGGAGCAGCCAGGGCCGCTTCCCAGAATAAACACTCCACCCAGAGACAGCCTGGGTCCTGCAGGCACAGCAGGCCAGCGCCAACAGGGAGAGACACTCACCAGGCCGCCAGTGCAAGGTTAATAAGTCACCCTGACCTCACCGCCTCCATCATTCCTTCCTTGAGCCTGGGCTTGGCTCACAGTGGGTTGCAGGCTTCATTAATAACAGTAATCGCTACCATTTGTCTCGCTCTTCCTCTCCACTGGGCCCTGGTGGAAGTTCTTTGTGTGTGCCAACCACGGAGCTTCATGCAGCCATGCAGCCCTGGGTAAGCACTGTGAGATTTGCCATTTAACAGACAGGGAAACTGAGGCACAGAGAGGTTCGTAGCTTGGCCAAGGTGAAGTGTCAGAGTTTCAGCCAGCTACTATTCATCCATCCTGGCTCCTGTAATCTATCCTTTATCTGCAGCATAGGTCTCAAGGCTCCCCTCTTTACTGTGCTTCATGTTATTCACTCTGAGCTCCAAGAGCAGCTGAAAGGCTCTGGCAGAGACAAATCATGCCAATGCCTGAGTTTCCTGCTGGCCCTGGCATTGTGCTTTAAGAGCCATTTGCTAAGTGGAGTCTCTGCAAACAGTTAATACACGTGGCTGCTAACTAAAAGGTTGGTGGTTTGAGATCATCTAGAGATGGCTTGGAAGGAGAGCCTGGTGAGGTGTTCCTGAAAAATCAGCCACTGAAAAGCCCATGGAGCACAGTTCTACTCTCAGACACATGAGGTGCAATGAGTCATAATCCACTCTACAGCAATGCGTTTACTAAGCACCTGTGTTGTATGTGTACAGTGTGTGTGAATGGATGAGCTGTGTCCACTCAAGGTACTGATAGGTGAGGTGTCCCCAGTACACTAGACCGGTGGATCTTCTTAAGACAGGGATGGGTGGCATGTAATGCCTAGCTCACTGTACACAGTAGACCCTCCATAAATATTGTCAAATAAATGAATAAGAGCTCATTGAGCACCTGTTGACTGAACAGTAACTTAGGATATGACCACCAAGTATCTACAGATGAAGGATTAGGGGACCATGTCCCAATAACTAATCAGCAATATTTCTTACCAGGCCACTCTCTGGGGTGGGGGTGGGAGGTCACAAAAGAGAAAACTATCTCATCTTCTACTCCTTGAGGAACTTACAGCCTAATAGAAGAGACAGTCCATAATACACAGGCAGAAGCAGATAGTAAAGGACTGGGGTCCCCACTGTAAGGACCCAGTTAGAGGCAAGACACTCTGTGTGATGGCTTGGGAGGACAGCATCCCTCCTCACTTCCCCTTTATTAGGAAGGAGGCAGCCTGGCCTGTCCCAACTGGTAAGGCAGGTCCTTCCTCCTGGAAAAGAACTTTGAGACACCCCCTAAGAGCCTGGCCCCCCTGATGTTCCCCTCTCCTCCCCTGACAGTTATCTGATGCCCTAAGGAGGTAGCTGATTAGAGTACAAGCTTTGGGATCGGATAGAGGACCAAGGTGGGAATCTGGGCCATGCCTCCTGCTAACTTAGAAGGCCTTGGCCAAGTTACTTCATGTTTCTGTGCCTCAGTTTTCTCTGTGTAAAATGGGGATCATAATCAGATCCATCCCCAGGTTGTCATGAATATAATGAAAGAAAAGAATCGGATACAGAGGGAGATCTGATCTGACTGAGAATTGGGAGTCTCTGGTTTTGCCTGCCACACCACAGTTATAGGGTTCTTCACTCTTGTTAGATGTGCAGCCATCTCTGGAGCTACCTAAAAAACCCAGTGCCGTCAAGTTCATTCCAACATAGCACCCTATAGGATGGAGTAGAACCACCCCACAGAATTTGAAAGCAGTGCCTGATGGATTCAAACTGCCAACCTTTTAGGCCCCACAGCACTTAACCACCTCGCCACCAGGAGCTCTCTGATAAGGGCTAAGTTGAGAGGTTTATTGGTCACTAAGGGGGCATCATCTTTGTCCTGGAATTGACAGCTATAGGTGAGACGTAAGGAGCCCTGGTGGTACAGCTGTTCAGCACTAAGCCACTAATCACAAGATTGGCAGTTTGAACCCGCCAGCCACTTGGCAGGAGACGGATGCGGCAGTCTGCTGCCATAATGATTTTCAACCTTGGAACCCGTAGGGCAATTCTGTTGTTCCTTATAGGGTCGCTATGAGTCCAAAATGACTAATGACAACAGGTCTGGTTTGGGTGTTTTAGGTAAGGCTTGGCATATAGCAGTGATTGCTATGCATTTAATCTTCACAGCACCCTTGGAAAGGAGACACTATTATTCCCCATCCCAGAGCTGGCTTCCTAAAGTGGGAAAATTAGAGGCCAGTCTGTGCTTTCTACCATCCCTGGGTATGATGTGCTTGTCCATGAGAAGCATATGTAGCAAAACAAGCCATAGGAAAGGCTCCAAAGAGGAGTGTCTTATGGCTAAAGCCCCTCACGCCACAAGGGTTTTTTGATCTCACTGGCCACTTGATTCAGATGCAGTCCTGACATCCTTGCTTCCAAAGAGCGCTCTGGTTGGATTTCTTCCAGAACAGATCTCTTTGTTCTTTTGGCGGTCCGTGAACACGTTCAACATTCTTCTCCAACACTGCAATTCAAAGGCATCAATTCTTCCTCTGTCTTCTCTGTTCATTGTCCAGCTTTTGCATGCATGTGATGTGACTGAAAATACCATGGCTTGGGTCAGGCACACCTTAGTCTTCAAGGTGACATCTTAACTTCTCAACACTTTAAGGAGGTCTTTTGCACCAGACTTTCCCAGTGCAATGCATCTTTTGATTTCTTCACTGCTCCTTCCATGAGCATTGATTGTGGACCCCAGTAAAATGAAATCCTTGGCAACCTCAGGCTTTTCTCCATTTATAACAATGTTGCTAACTGGCCCATTTGTGAGGATTTTTGTTTTCTTGTTGTTGAGGTGCAATCCATACTGGAGGCTGTGGTCCTTGATCTTCATCAGTAAGTGTTTCAAATCTTCTTCACTTCCAGCAAGCAAGGTGGTGTCTGCATAACACAGGTTGTTAACAAGTCATCCTCCAAACCTGATGCCTTGTTCTTCTTCATATAATCCAGCTTCTTGGATTATCTGGTCAGCATGCAGACTGAAAAGGTATGGTGATAAGATGCAACCCTGATGCACACCTTTCCTGACTTTAAACCATGCAGTATCCCCTTATTCTGTTTGCACGACTGCCTCTTGATCCATATACAGATTCCTTAAGAGCACAATTAAGTGTTCTGGAATTCCCATTCTCTACAATGTTAGCCATAATTTACTGTGATCACACAGTCGAATGAATGCCTTTGCACAGTTGATGAAACACAAGTAAACATTTTTCTGGTATTGGTATTGCATGACCAATGAATGACTTATTCATTGCAAATGCCTTTTCTCAGCAACATATATGGTGACAATATATGTAGACCTTACCAGATGGAATTCACAGAAATCAAATCAACTACTAAATCTATGAAAAGACACAATGGAAAATCTCAATGCCATCAATCAGAAGGAAGCCAGGGATAAACTTTGGAACAGACTACCAACTGCTCATATGTGAGGGCAAGCTGAAGCTGAAAAACATTAAAACAAGTCCAACAGAGCCAAAGTAACAAACTTGAGTATATCCCGTCTTAATTTAAAGACTATCTTAAGAATAGATTTGATGCATTGAACACTAATGACCCAAGACCAGACATCAAAGGTATCACACATGAAGCAAAGGGTCATGAAAGGAAAGAAAGAAAAGACTAAAACAGATGTCAGAACGGACTCTGAAACTTGCCCTTGAACGTAGAGTAGCTAAAGCCAAAAGAAGAAATGGTCATGAAAAAGAGCTAAAGAAAAGATTTAAAAAGGCAGATTGTGATGGCAAAGTATTATACTAAAATGTGGAAAGACCTGGAGTTAGAAAGCCAAAAGAGGAGAACACATTCAGCATGTCTTATGCTGAAACAACTGGAGAAAAATTCAAGCCTCAAGTTGCAATATTGAAAAATTCTATGGGCAAAATATTGAATGACACAGGAAGCATCAAAAGAAGATGGGAAAAATACACAGTCATTGAATCAAAAAAAAAAAAGGTTGAGGTTCAGTCATTTCAAGAGGTAGCATATGATCAAGAACCAATGGTACTAAAGGAAGAAATCTAAGCTGTACTGAAGGCACTGGTGGAAAGTAGGGCTCCAGCAACTGACTAAACACTATTTCAGGGAATGTCTATATGGGACTGCCAGAAAATCAAGCCTGATTCAGAAGAGGATGTGGAATGAGTGATAGATAGCATTTCCGATGTCAGATGGATACAGGCTGAAAGCAGAGAATACCAGAAAGATGTTTACTTGTGTTTTCTTGACAACACAAAGGTATTCAACTGTGTGGATCACAACAAATTATGAGTAACAAGTGTGAAGAACAGGAATTCTGGAACATTTAATTGTGCTCATGCAGAACCTGTACATAGACCAAAAGGCAGTTATTCAAAAGAATACTCCATGATTTAAAATCTGAAAATGTGTGTGTCAGGGTTGTATCCTTTCACCGTACTTATGCAATCTGTATATTGGGCAAATAATCCAAGAAGCTGCATTATACAAAGAAGAATGTAGCACCACAATTAGAAGACGATTCATTAACAACCTGTGACAGATGACATAACCTTGCTTTCTGAAAGTAAAAAGGACTTCCTGATGAAAGACTAACAGCCTTCAATACAGATTACATCTCAATATAAAGAAAACAAAAATCCTTACAACTGGACCAATAAGCAACATCGTGATAAACAGAGAAAATATTAAAGTTATCAGAATTTCATTTTACTTGGATCCACAATCAACCCCCATGGAAGCTGCAGTCAAGAAATCAAACAGTATATTGCACTGGACAAATGTACTGCAAAAGATCTCTTTAAAGTGTCAAGATGCAAAGATGTCACCTGACTCAAGCCTGGTGTTTTTAGACACCTCATATGCATGTAAAAGCTGAACAATGAATAAGGAAGATCCAAGGAGAATTAATGCCTTTAAATTACGGTGAGCATACCATGGACTGCCAGAGAATGAACACATCTGTCTTGGAAGAAGCGCAACCGGAAGGCTCCTTAGAAGGGAGGATGGAGAGACCAGTCCTTGGAGAAGGACATCACGCTTGGGAAAGGAGAGGGTCAGTGAAAAATAGGAAGACCCTCAATGGAATGGTTTGACAGAGTGGCTTCAGCAATGGGCTCAAGCATAGCAACTCCTGTGAGGTGGCGCAGTGTTTCCTTCTGCTGTACCTGGGTGGGTATAGGTGGGAACCGCTCCTCACTACCTATCAACAGCTTGATGCACCCTGGAAACCCTGGTGGCATAGTGGCTAAGTGCTCCAGCTGCTAATGAAGAGGTCGAGAGTTCAAATCTGCCACGCTCTCCTTGAGAACTCTATAAGGAAGTTCGACTCTGTCCCGTAAGGCTCGTTGTGAGTTGGCATTGACTCGAGGGCAATGGGTTTGGGTGTTTTCACTTTTTTGGATTCCCCTGGTGGCGTAATGGTTAAGTGTTAGGCTGCTAACCAAAAGGTCGGCAGTTCCAATCCACCAGACGCTCCTTGGAAACTCTCCGGGGTCGCTAGGAGTCGGAATCCACTCAGAGGCAGCGGGTTTGGTTTGGAATTCCCGGGGCTGGAGTCCAGCCTCACCCGCGGTCAGACGTGGGGACGCCGTCGGCTTCAGGGCCGCGCTCCCTCAGCTATACCCGGCGCCGGAAGGGGGCGCTCTGGGGCCCAATCGCCTCCGCCTGTCCCAACACCTGACTCTTCCCAACCTACTGAGTCAGCCTTAGCGGCCCGCCTCTGGCGAGGCCCTAGATTCTACCCGCCAGCTCAAGTTTAACGGGACCACACTCAGGAAACCAGGATGGGGTTGGAGCGGGAGGGAGGCAAATCACCCCCCCAAAATCCATTTAAGGGCTTTGGCTTGGGGTAAACCGGCTTGCTAAATCCTGTTCGTGTGTCACACAATAGATTGTAAGCACCTACTACGTGTCTACTCATGCACGGTCAAGAGCACCTACTGTATTACCCCTTCCTGTCATGAGCACCTACAACTTGCTTATTCCTTCAGCGTGTCATGAGCACCTACTATGTGCCCATTCACTCAACGTGTCATGAGCACCTACTATGTACCCCATCCACTCAACCTGTGATAAGCACCTACTGTGCACCCATTCACTCAACATGTGATGAGCACCTACTACGCACCTATTCTCTCATTCGTTCAACACGTAATGAACACCTACTCTGGGTGTCCACTCACACAACAGTCATTAAGCACCTAGTAGGTACCAAGCGCTGTGCCAGGGGATCCCCTGCGATCCGGACCGACGCGCTCCAGGCTCCAATACACCGACGAGGGGGGCATCACAGCCGGAGTCAGACACCTCCTCCACCGGGGATGCTGATTCTAAAACGGCCTCGCGTTTCCTGGGCTCCTCAAGGCCGACTGCGAGGCCGCCGCGGGGTTAACCTACTGCGGCAGGGTTGTTTTTGAATCACGATATGCCACAAGACCACAGAGCAGCAGGAAGATAACTGGGCGAGGGCGAGGGACCGGCCCAAACAAAACACACTCCAGAACGTGGGTTTGTGGTTCCACATCGGGAGGTACAAAACAACTTAGTTGGACTTGGGGCTTTCTCACTCGCCTTTATCCACTCATTCCACGCTTACCAACCGCAGGGACAGCGCTGGCGCTGGCGCTAAGGGTTCGCGAAGGATCGAGACCCCCGCGGCGCTCAGCCTGGGGGGCGCAGGTTGTCCTAGCTGCTGGGACCGAGAGGAAGCCCGACTTGGTCAAGGCCAGGCCTTGTCCTTACCCCGTCATTAAAGAAACTGAGGCTGGGGGCAAGCCCTCTTGTTCCCGGAGGCAGGCTGAGACCGAGGCTGAGGCGGGCCTCGAACCTGGTTTCCGCGGCCCCGAACTAGGAGCCCGGGCCTCTGCCCGCCGAGCGCTGCCCGCACGTTCCTTGAACTGCACTGGGCGGAGAAATCACGGCTCTGCGAGAGGCATTCCTGCCGCCTTCCCTGCGGCCCGGGGCCGCGGGGTGCCCGGCCAAGGTGACCCCGCCCCCTCGGCCGCGACCTCCTCCATCTTTCTAGTCTATCGGGCTTTTCCATGGGGCCTGAGCGTCCATCCCCAACGCTGGGCTTCCCCGAGGGCGGGACACGCCCGCGCCCCCTCTAAGCCACCTCCGGGCCGTGTCCTAGCGCTGCCCTCGGGCTGGGGGCGGGGCCGAGGGGGGACGAGGATGGGGCCCAGAAGGATGCCCAGCTCCGCGCCCCCTCCCGCCGGGGCCGGCTCCCCGCGGCCGCGCTGCCCTCCCCTGCTCCCCTCCCCCGGCCCCGCGCCGGCTCCTGGCCGCCCCCTCCCTCGACGCGCACGCCCCGCCTGGCAGCTGGCGTCCCGGGCCTGGGGCCGCGGCGGCAAGAGGGGTTTGCTAGGAGGGAGGGAGTCAGCGAGGGAGGGAGACCGCCCCCCGCGCCCCTCCTCCTTCCCTCCTCCGCGGCAGCCGGTCCCTCCTCCGCCACCTCCCTCCTCCCTGCTCCCTCCCTCCTAAGACATCCCCGCACGGCCGGGCCGCCGCGGCCACCTTCCCTGCCCGAGCTGCCGATGTGGCGGAGCGGCCGGGCGCCGGGCGGCCGTGCCAGGGGAGCCCGCACCCCGTGAGCCTCGCGCCCTGGCTCCCGCCCGCCCTGGCCCCCTCCCCAGCTGTGCCCCTGCCACCCCTGACAGCCAGAACCCGGAGACACCCCCGCCGCCGAGGTAAGAAGCCCATGGGCGTCGCGCAGTGGGGACGCGGACCCGGCGGGGGGGTTCGCGGGGGCTGCAGGCCGGAGGGTCGCCTGTCCCCGCCCGCGCTGCGCCGCGCCCCGGGCCATTGTGAGCCCTCGCCGAGGCCCCGCGCCTGCTAGCAGCTCGCTCTCTGGCTGGCTCGCGCGCTCCCTCCCTCGCCGGCTCCCCGGCCCCGGCCCCGGCCCCGGCCCTCCGGCTCTCCGCCTTTCTACTCCCTTCTTCCCTCCCTCCGCCCAGAGGCCGGGCCAGAGCAGCGACCGGACCCCCGCGGGCGCAAACTTCGGCGGGGAAGTTGGGCGGCTGTAGCGGGGGTGCCCCGCTTGCCAGAGGGCACCGGAGTCTGGGCACGAAGTTGTCCAAGCCACGGCGCAGCCGCCCCTCCCCACGGCCGGGCTAGGGCTGTTTCGAGGAAAGGCTTTGAAAGGTGCCTCCTCCCTTGTCCCGGAAAGTCTCCCCGTTGCTGCCCCTGGGAAGCCCCCGCCCTTCCTTGGGCCCGGGAGAGGGGCGCCCATGGGGCCGGACCAGGGGGCCGGACCAGGGGGCACTGCTGTCAGGACTCGTGGCTAGCACTTGTTCCTGCCCTGCCCGCTGGGTTGGAGAGGGCGAGGAGTCTGTCTGGTAGAGTGAGGAGGACTGAGGTGTCCAGACCGGCCTTGAGGAGGGTCTGGACGTGGCAGGGGTGGGGGCGAGGCAGGTGCATCCCAAAGGAGGGTCATTGCCTGCTGCGCCGTGTTTCCCTGTCGGCCCCTTGGGATGGGTCTGGAATCCAGGCTGGCACCTGGAGGCCTTGGCGTCCTGCCCTGCCCAGTCGGGTCCTCAGGCCACAGCGGGGCAGCATGCTGCCTGTCCAGGAGGGCCTGCCTGGCTGGCGAGCGGGTCACCAGGCAGCGATGGTTGCAGGGAGCTGCTGGCCCTGCCCTGGGGCCTGGGAAGCGGGAAGGGATGCAGGGAGGAGCCCTGGGCCCCCAGCCACCAGGGCCAGGATCTTGGCTCTGGAAGGAGCCTGGACACCAAGGGGGCAGCCAGGCCAGCAGGACTGGCCAAGGCCTGGGCTCCTGTAGTGCTTGGCTGGGCCGGGAGCGGGCCTGAGCCGTGGTGGCTGAAAGCTAAACCCTGGGTAGTAGGGTCCCCCTTGCCTGGTCCTGGCATCCTGGAGGGAGGTGGGGCTTAGCCAGCAGCTGGGACAGACAGACCAGGAGGTGGGAGACGCTCACGCTAGGAGGGGCTTCCTTACCCCCAGGCTCAGTCTGCCCACCCCACCCACCCTTCCCAGCCCTGCCCCAGTGCCACGATGCCACAGCTGTTCCAGCCCAGCCCCCACATCCTTCCGTGGTGACCTCGGAACCTTTCCCCCTTGGGCCCTTCCCCCTTCCCTTCTCCCTCTGGGCTTAGGCTGGGCCTCCCGGCTGGCCCTGCCCTGCTTTGGGAGGAGGGGCTGCACCTGGGGGGTCCCTCTCTGGGCACCTCTACTGAGCTCTAGCCCATCTCATTTCACACAGAAATCTCAACCCTAGCTTTCCTTGGCCCTGCTTTTAGCCAGTCGAGGAGGACACAGTGCCAGGGGGCTGGGACACTGGGAGGTGTAGGAGACCTCTTGGAAACAGCCCTGTTTTCCTTAGCCCCTTCCCCTCCCCCTCCTTTCCGGAGCTGCCATTAGCGCTGACCCCCTGACCCCCCCATGCCTGCCCACCCTTCCCGTCTGTGACCTTTGACCTTCGGTGTTAAATCCCTCCAGCTGGGTTCTTCGTCCCCTGAGTGACCCTGGCTCAGGCCCCCTGGGGGACCTCTTCCTGCTCCTTGTTCACTATACAGGGACACCTGCCAGTCCCTCCCTCAGTGATGGAGAGGGGGTGCCCTGGACAGCCAATGAGTCACCCTATTTCCAGGCACATATACTTTGAGGGGCAGTGGGTCTTGGGGATTTGCTGGAGCCAGTGTGGAGATGCTTAGGCATCTGGGTGTGAATCTTGGCTGGACCACCAACTCCCATGGGTCCTTGGGCCAAAACCCTCCCCTTTCCAGGCCTCAGTTTCCTTACCAAAAAGGTCAGACATGCTGAGCTGCTTAAGGTCCAGGGTCTGGGAAGACAGGGAGGCTGGACTGGCCAGGGGGGAAGTCCAACAGAAAGCCGACGCTCAATTATCCGTGGGTGGAGCCGGTAGGAATACACGAATGCCACCGATGATCCAAAAACCTCATTTTAAACAGTCGTGAGAACTGTGTCCCCCGAAAGCTTTTGTTGCCTCTCAAAAGCCCAGCTGCAGAGGGTAGCCACAAGCGGTTCTGGTTTCAGCCTCTGCTTGGGCTCCCTCCGTGGGCGCGCAGTGCAGGGCCCTTCTCCCGCTGGAGACAAAGGTCATCAGGGCCCCTCCTCTGGGTCTGAAGGGAGGCCTGGACCCTCTCCTCCCCACCAGGCTCCCGCCCCCCTCTCGTCCCCCCTCCTCCCCGGCCTGGCCTTGGCCCGGGGCGGTGGGAGTGGCTTCTTGCCACCTAATCCTCTGAGGGTCTGAGCTGCCGATGGAAGGAAGAATGTGTTTTCCGACGATTTTTCCCATGTGCACTTCCATCCACTGCGACTTGCCAGGAATCCCAATTTCCCACTTGGGCCAGCGGGAAGAGGGTTGGTGCTGGGCAGAGTTTGGGGCAATCCCAGGGTGAGGGAGGGGAGGCAACAGCTGCGGCTGGGGGGACCAGATGTTGAGGGAGGGGGCCTGTAGTAGAGCTCTGGGAGGTAGCTGGGGTGGGGCCTGGGCGGGCCCTGGCAACCCTGCCTGGGGAGAGGGGGGAGGGTCGTGCCAAAGGGGAGACTGAGGCTGTGGCCCTCTCCTCTAGCTCCAGGGTGTCTGTGTCCCTGGGGATTCCAAGGAGGCTTCTCACCCAAGTGGGAAATTCAGATTCCAGTGCAGGTGCTCAGAACCCCTGAGCTGGGGGGAATATGAGGTTCTGCCTTTGCCAAGCGGCAAAGAAAAGTTTCCCTGGGAAACCTCTCTGCTATTCAGGGTCACTGTTCCCATTTTATCTTTCACAACAGATGACTGAGGCCAGAGGGTGACCCCTAGAAGGTGCTGCTTGGCCCTCCCTTCACCCAGATCCACACCCTTCCCAGAGGTGGGGAGTGTTCCCAGCTATCAGACCACTAGGCTGAGCAATAGAAGACCCTCTGGTGGCTGGTAACAGGCCTCTGGAGTCATCCAGAACCGTCTGCATCTCCTCTGCTTCTCCACTGCCCCCACCTGTGAAAAGGCCATGTGGCTGGCTGTCCACCTCCCTGAGAACACAGGACACAGGTCACGATCCCCATTCCTGCCTCGGCCTGCTGCCAGGCCTGGGTGGGAGACCGCAGGCCTGGCAGAGCCCTTGACAGCCATCTGCTGCAGTGGTTTCCGTGGTGGCTGTCTCAGCATCACCCTGGTGAATTCTGATCCAGGTGTGGCTGGAGGGGGAAGGCTCAGCATTTTCACCAGCATCTCTAGTCCTACCTGACTCGCGGCCATCCGGGCCACTGCTTTGCTCCTGAGGACAGGGTAGGACTTTGGGGGGACGTGTGCTAGGGCTCAGCTTGGAGTAGACTCAGCTTCCTCTCGTGTCTCCAGCTCTGAGCCCCTGCTGTCTCTGCAGCTAATGACTATGGTGGTTGGTGAGGTTGGATACGGTGGTGGTGAGCCAGAGAGCAGGACAGTGTGTGGGGTGGTCTCCTAGCCCCTTGAAAAGCATCAAGTGACACCATGTCTTCCAATGGTCCAGCGAGCTGTGAGGCATTCAGCCTCTGTCACCTGGGGTTGCCACAAGGACCTTATGAGTGACAACCATATATTCCTAGGTGACGTGTGAAGAGACTGACGCTCATGTTGGAAAAGAGCAAATAGAGATCTGGTTTGGGGCCTGCTGTGGCTGGAGGGCCTAGCGACCAGTCTCCCACTCTGCAGTGTGCACTGGACCCACTGCCCGGTCCTTTCCTGGAGCTGCCAGCCCACCCCCCATGGCCTCACCCATCGCTGGTGCAGGGAAGCCTGCAGGGGCTTGAGGCCCAGGGGGCCCTGGCCCCAGCCCTCTTCTCATTCCTCTCTGGGCCTCGGGGACCCTCCCAGACTACGGAGACTTGGCAGCAGGGTGTTCCCAGGGAGCCCTGGAGGTCTGACTGCGTGGGGTAGAGGGCCCCTTCTCCTCGCAGTCTGGCCAGCTCTCCTGCCTGGGCGCCCCAGACACGGTTGGCTGGAGGTCCTGACTCTGGGGCGTTCTGGGGTAGGGAGCTCTGGCCTTTCCCTTCCCCCACTTGGGATAGAGGGTTCTGAGTGACCAGACGAAACAGGGCTTGGGGGCCCCTGAGGTGGTGCTTGAGGCCAATTAGGGGAGGGGACATTGCTCTAGATGCCCCTGGTGGAGATAGGCCAAGGGAGCTGAGAATCTTCTCGTGCCTTGAGGGTTGGTGGTAAGTGGCCTGGGCTTTCTCCCGCTCTTTGTCTCTGCTGCCTGGGCAGCCAGGTAGGACCCACTGTAGGGAGGGGCTGTGTGTGAGTGTGTGACACATGTGTGCAAATGCACTCCTGTGGCCTTGGCAGATGGCTGCCTGGAAAGGGGACTCAGTCCTGGCCCACTCTTCCTGTCATGGCCAAGGATGGGTGGGAACTGGCAGAGGCCTCAGGAGACCGCCAGCCGACTGAGTCAGCCTACACTGCGAGCCTCCAGGAAAACATCCCGTGTCCAGTAAGGGTCTCGGCCAATTGTAAAATGTGCTCCAGGTCAGCAGCCCCACTTGGAGCCTGGGAGTAGGGAGGGCCTGAGGGGCTGGGGGTTCAGGGAAACAGGCTCAGGGTCAGGCAGAGACTGAGGGGCACTGGAGCCTACGGCTGTCCAGTCCTGCCCTCTGAGATGCCAGATGAGCCAGGGATTGTCCCCCCTCCAGCTCCATTCCTGTTCCTCATCACTGCAAGGGTATGACATGGGGGCAGATGTGTCCTGAGGAAGCCACCCTTCCTCCCTCCTCTACTCACCTGGGTCCCTCCACCACTCACCTGGCAAGCCCCAGCCTGCCAGAGGCAGGTGTTCCCCTGGGCCAGCCTCACTCCACCCAGACCCCCGCCCCTTCAGGCTGAGTGCCCTCCAGCTGTGATGTCCCACCCACGCTGTACTCCCTGTTCTGGAGTGACACCCATGGCTGCTGGCTGCCTGTCTTGCCCTTGTCCCTTTCACAGCCCTCATCCCTTTCACAGTCTTCTACCGCCCCCAGGACACCTAGTGGTTACTGGCTGGGTCCTGTGGACCCTGGGCCCTGAGGGCCTGAAACAGGCTGGGACCCACCTGGCAGGGTCCAACTCAATGGGTGTGTCCCCCTAGAAGGAAAAGAACTTACTTGGTGGGTTTGGATGCTGCCCCAGTTTCTGGTGGGGTTTGCTGCCCAGAGTGGGGAGCAGGGTGGGGTAGAGTCCATAGTTCATGCCACTGCCCCTCGCTGGGCTTGGTCTTGCCCCACTGCTCCCAGGCTCCATGCCAGGGCTGGGTGAGGACTAGCAGAAGCTCAGAACTGGGCCCTCCTGGTCACCTCTACTGACCAGGGTGTGGCAGGCTGCCCCTCCCTCCTCCAGGTCTGCTGCTGAGTCCCTTACCCTAAAGTGGGAGGAGGGGGCATCAGTGTCAGTAGACCAGCCTGGCTCTTATCTTGCCCTTGGGCAAGTCACTCCTTTCCCTGGGTCTCAAGCCCCTGCACACCTACCTGCCTCGCCTGGTGGTGGGCCTGACAGTGGACTCGTGCATTCATTCCTTCACTGAGTACAAGCTGTTTGGGAAGAGAGGTTAGGGCAGTGGTTAGGACCTTCTGCTCCATTCTATCCTAGGCCAGCCCCTCCTCTCACAGAGGGGAAACTGAGTCCCAGAGGCTTGCCTCACAGAGTCTGGATAAGCCTGGTTTTCTGTTAGCACTGCTGCCCAGCTGTCATGCTTGGCCATTTTTCTGGTGAAGGAAGTAGACTCGGTGCCAGGGGCCACTGGAAATGGGCAGCTATCTGCTCAGTGAGTCCTCTTTCTCTCCAGCTGGGCTCAGACCCTGCCTTGTGACCAGAGATACCCCTTCCTGCTATAGCTCCCTATTCCTAAGAGGCTCCAAGTGCCAGGTGCAGGGAGAAAATGTCCAGAGGCCTGAACTCAAACAGCCAGGGCAGATGCCACTCTGCGCACAGTGCCAGGCACCTGGGGTGTGCTCAAGAGCTGGCGGCTGTCAGTGGCATTAGTGATACATTAGTGAAGACTTAGACCCAGGGCAGGTGTGGCAGACAGCACGTGGCCATGCTGGGCTAGGGCCCTGCTCTCAGCAGTGTGGGACTGAGGAAGAAACGGTGTTCAGGGGGGCTCCTAGGGCTCACCTGGGGAGGATAAATCAGAAGGTGAATCAGGGAAGGCTTCCTGGAGGAGGGGGCAGGAAGGGAGCAACAGCTGGAAGAGGAGGAGAATGTGGGATTGTTGAGAAGCAGGAGCTGGTGTTTGAGAGATGAACATCAGGTCTGCAGAAGGCAAGGACCCTGAAAAGGGAGGTGCTGAAAGGGAGACCCTGGGGGTAGGAAGCTGTAGGTTGAAAAGGAAGATGGCACTCTCTTCTGTATGGAGCACTGGATAGCTCCCCAGTGCCCTGTAGGTCCAGGTCCAGCCTCTCTCTTGAGCCTCTTCTTGGGCCTCTCTCATCTGCTGAAGGACAGCCAGATTCTTTGCGGATCAGATGGGACCACACCTCCAGGCCACTGCAGACCTGGGCTGTGGGGTCTTATAAAACCAATTGCCCTCCACTGGCTGACTCCTGGCAAACTCCTGTGTCAGAGCAGAATTGTGCTCCATATGGTTTCCTGTGGCTGATTTTTCAGATGTAAATTGCCAGGCCTTTCTTGCTACATGCTTCTGGGTAGATTCAAACCTCCAGCTTTTAAATTAGCAGTGGAGCTATGTTAATGGTTTGTACCACTCAGGGTTAGAGTCTGGTAGATGAGGTCAGTATCTCAGCTGGGCCATTTACGGGCTCTGTGACCTTGGCAGCCATGTAAACTACTTTGAGCCTCAGTCTCCTAATCTGGAAAATAGGGATGACATTGCCTAACTCACACAGTTGGGAGGATGGATGTTTTGGACTGGTTGTTCTCTCTGCCCAGAAGACTTCATCCCATGTCCAGCAAAAGCAGCTCACTCCCTAATCCTGTTTCTTTGCCTGAGTTTCCCCCATGTGGTCTAAATACCTCGAGGGCTGGGGTCTGTCCTCTTTATCCATGGGCCCCCAGAGCCATGAGGAGGGCCTGGTGCTGGAATGAATAAATGAGCAATTGGGTCTGGAGGCAGGGAAGGAAAGGCCAAAGTCCAGGCAGAGCCTGCCTTCCCCCCTCCCCTGCCCCCAGCTGGCAGGTGCTGTTCACACTGGCCTTGTGCCTGGGCCCGGTCAGTGGCCTAGGCCCCTAGGACATGGGAAGCTGCATTTGGGATGTGCTGTGCTTGCTTCCCTTTGGGGAGTAGGCATCATACCCTGGGCTTCCTCCAATAAGCTGAGAGCTCCTTTGTCCTGGGCCTGGTGCTGGAACAATGGGTTACCTGCTGTATCTGTGTGCAGTGTGTCTGTGCTGAGGTGTGACATGTACACATATGCCTGTAGGTCGGGGGGGCATGAGTGTTTGCTTTGTGGGGCACAGACCGATGCCTTCGCTGGCCCCAGAGAGTGTCTCTGGCTGAGTGCCCAGGCCTGCCCACCCACCCATGGGTGGCAGTGCTGCCTGGCAAGGCTTCCCTTCCCCCGCCCCTTGCTGCCTCTGCTCAGCCTCGTTGGGTGTGTGTCCCCATCTGGCTCCCCTGGTGCCTTCCCCTCCCAGGGATTTGGGTGGCCTGGGTCGAGCCCTTCCCACCCCTCCCAGCCTGGGTGGGCGGGCACAGGGGCTGCTTGGCGGGCTCCCCTCTGGCTGAGGCCCAGGTGCAGGCAGTGCTCATGGCCCCATGCACCCCCCTCTCAAAGCTGGGCAGACGGGAAAATACCAGACATAGTTGTACAAAGGTGGCCGTGGGGCGGGCAGGCAGGCAGGCAGCAGGGGGTGGGGACCACAATGGAGCCAGAGCCACTAGGCCAAGGCAGGGCCTTGTGCCAGGCTGGGCTGCATCTGGACCAGCACACATGCATGTGCGAGTGGCACCCTGAACCTGGATTGCCCTGCTGGCCTCGGGGAAGGCAGCAGGCCAAGGCGACACTGAGACGCTGGGGCTGGTGAGAGGTCGGGAGCTGTCCTGCCTGGCCTCCAGCCTTAGCTGTGCCTTCGACTATCTGGGTGACCTTGGCAGGTGCAAGTTACTGTGGGGGGGGGCACCCCCAGCCTAGGGCTGGAGACAGATAGCAAACCTCAGGGTTACCTGCTGGCTCTTCCTTTGTGTCAGGTGGCAGGCCAAGGCTCACTCTATGGGACATCCTGAGTCCCCACACCCATCAGTGATTTGGGACCTTGATCTTAATGCCTGAGTTAGCAATGAGTGCACTCAGGCTTAGAGAAGGACACATGACTCTGCCAGCGACCCCACAGCCAGGAGCAACGCAGGGCCTGAGACCAGGCAGTCTGGCTCCGGGTACCACCCCAGACACCCTGGAGTTGGTTCCTGCCTCACCTTATCCAGAACTGCCCATGGGGCTATCCCAAGGTCAGCACAATGCATGAGGGTCAGCCCTGGGGACACCTGTACTCCCTCCAGGTGGGACCTGCCTTGCAGGGTGTCTGGTGCCCTGAGGCTGGCTCAGTGCCCGTCTAGGGATGGAGAGGGGTAGGTCTGCTGATTGAGGTTCCTGAGGAAGATGAACCCCCCTACTCTCCCAGGAAGTGCTGTAGACACACCTCTCCTCTCCCACCCACTCCTTCCTTGGCCTCTGGTGCTCTTTCTTTAGTGGAGATGGACTTGAGAAGGTGAGTTGCATCAGCTGTGTCCCTCAGCAGGACAGCAGTGTGGGCTGAGGCTCTCTGAGCTTGCCACAGGCTTGCCCAGAGTCTCACAGTGGCCAGGCACATGGGAGAAGTCCCAGTCTCTCAGTTCAGAGAAACTCTAGAGGGTCTGTCGGTCCAGAGGGGAGGAACAGCCCCTGCTCAGCTGTCCTCACTGCTCTGGACCTGGCCAGGTCTGAGGACTCAGCAGTGGTGGCACTTGATTGAAGAAGATTCCTTAAGCACCTACTGTGTGTTGGAACTGTTCAAGGTGCTGAATTTTCCATACTGCTGGGAACTGAGTCATAAGCAGATGTGCGGAATTTCCCTGATGTTCCCAGAAATCCCATGGAGGGCTCTGTTACTGTTGTCATCAACCCCATTTCAGAGGTGGTGATGCTGAGGCTGAGAGCACGAGCTGACTTGCCCAGGTCACGTGAGCAGTTAGTGGCACAGCAAGGCTTGGACCTGGAGGCCTCAGCCACTTTGGAGCCCAGCTCTGCTACCTGGTCAGAGAGCCAGGCCCTGAGAGGACGAGGCCTGCCTGAGGGCCTCCCTAGGGACCCCATAAGTCTTACCCCAGTCCCCAGTCTCCACTGCTGGGTGCCACGGAGGGTGGAGCTTTGGGGCCAAGCCTGAGCGGCAGCCCTTTCCCAGAAACAGGCTGCGAGGCAGTTTGTTTGGGCAGCATATCCGCTCTCAGCTCTTCAAGTCCCCCAGCCCAGCAGGCCCCTCCAGCACCCACCCATTGCCTGATACTGCCCCTGCTAGGCTCTGCACTAGCCCCCGAAAGTCCTTTGCCTGCCCCTCCTCATGGCTATGAGCACAGAAGTGGCTTCTGGGCTCAGAACCTGACTTTGCCACAGATAAGCCACATGACCTTGGACAAGTCCCTCAGTTCTCTTTAGCATCAGTTTTGAAGCTATAAAATGGGAAGAAATGCACTTGCCTCAAGGTATTGGGGCAGGTATTGGCACGTTGTGTGACTCCCAGTCTTGGCCCTGCCACCCACTTAGGTGCCTTGGGGTGGTCACCTGCCCTCGGACCGTCAGCGTCCTCATCAGTAAAACTAGTCACCAGGACACCCCTAGAGAGGCCTGAGCTGAGGGGTGCAGCGGAGGTGGGGGATTCCTGTCCTGTTCTATTATCAGGAAAGCTACAGGGTCTTTTCAGAGATGTGTCTTGGGCCCCTGGCCCAGATCCTGCACCAGACACAGATCACAGTTGAGCAAAGGGTCACTCACCTGAGCCAGGGTTCAGTGGAGTGGGCAGAAGTGGATCCCCCAGCCCCCAGGGGCACTGCCTTTTCCCTGCTGTCTCCAAGGAGACCCTAGTGGCTCTCAAGTGGGTGTGCCCCAGCCAGCTGCACCCCCACCTACACACAGGCATCTATCCCTCTCCCTGGTGGGAGCCAGCCCAGCTGCCCGTCCCCAAACGAGAAGGGAGGCGGGGCTTTATCCAGAAGCTAGTGGCTGAGAGTCACAACCGACTCGACAGCAGTAGGATTTTTGGTTTCTGACAGCGATTACCCGCGTGACCTCAAGCCTTAGTTTTCCCATTTGTGGGACAAGGAAAATGATAGCATCTTTCACCACAAGGGTGTTAGAAGGTGCCCTGAATTCATCCCCTAAGGTGCCTGGCAGGTGGGAGGTACTCACTGGGTGACGACCAGCCCCCTCCTTTTCCGAGCTGAGAGCCCGCCTTTCCGGCTCTCAGTTTCCAGGTGTCCGGGGCCAGCGCCCTGCAGGCCGGGTGGGCAGTGCGCTGAGCCAGGCCCCCGCCCCCCCCCGCCCTGCCCCGCCCCCGGAGGCGGGGCCCTGGCTCTACCTGGCCCGGGCTGGGGGCGGGGCGGGGCGGAGACGCGCCGCCCGGCGCTGCCGCTGGGGGCCGTCTGCAGGGGCTGCCGGGCGGGCGCGCACAATAGCAGCCATTGTCTCGGTTCGGCGGGAGTGGGGGCAGGCGCGCGGGGCGGAGGCCGGCCCCCAGGGGCCGGGCCAGCCCACCCGCCGGGTGACCCCCGCTCCTGGGTGAGGGAGGGCCGGGCGCTGCCACCCGCCCCCGCCGCCCCGGTGGTCTCCGCGGTCGCCCCCGCGCGCTTCCTCCGTCGCCGCCGCTGCCGCTTCCTCTCGCGCCCTCGGCTCTAATTAGTTCCTTTTGCAGCTAGAGAAGCCGCGCGGAGCGGGTGGTCACCTAAGCGCAGGCCCCCTGCGGTGGCACGTTTTGTTCAGCGCTTTCCAGCCATCCGGTGCCGGACGCTGCAGACAGATGAGAGGCTGTCTGTTTCTGATCTCACGGCCACCCTGACCAGTGGGGTGCTAGTCCGGCTACTGTTTAACCAGCAGGGAAACTGAGGCACGCAGCAGGGCTCAGAGGATCCCAGCTCAAGGGGGCGTGGACACTATCGGCTACGAAAGTTGTCTGAGGCCAGGAGCCTGTAGTTCGCCTCCACCAGGGCTGGGATGCCCGCTTCACCTGAGTGTCGCTCGCCTCGCCCTAAGGCTGGGTGCCGGGTGTCTACCCATTGGTCGTCGTGGGCGTTACGGGAGGTGATGTAGTGGCTGGTCTCAGGCTGGGCCCTGTCTCCTCTGTAGGCTCCGAAAGGCTGGCCAAGGCTTTTAGGAGCGAGTGGACCTGGCCCTTGCCTGCCCTCCTCCACCCAGCCCGGGAACAAAGAGCGGAGCCGGGAGCCCAGAACTGGCTGTTGCCGGCTGTAGGGTGGGGTGGGCGGAGAAGGGGACACTTTGAGGTTGGCCAAGGTTAAAACAGGAATGGGGTCACAGGAGGTCTTCCCCCCCCAGGGTGGAGCCAGCCTGGGGTGTGGGTGCTAGGAGCTCTGGGCTTTTGAGTCTGGTCCTTCCCACTTTCCCAGGAGGGAGAAGGCGGAGCCTCAGGCTTGCTTCTGACTTCCATTGGAATGAACCCCTGCCTCCCTGGGCAGGACTCTGTGGCAGGAAGTGGGGGTGGGTCCCTGGGGATGGAGAGCTGGGGGGCTGGAGTCTCCCCTGCCTGCCTTGGGCGCTGTGCCTGGGCCCCACCCTGGGAGACAGGCTCCTCCTGGGGCCCTCTCCAGCTCTGGGTTGAGGCACTGTCCCTGGCAGGTCTGCAGAACAAGGTCACTCAGGGCCCTGGACTCCTCCCCAAGGGAGGCCAGTGGGTCAGTGCCAAGAGATGGTCGCAGGCAGCCTCAGGAGCGTCATGGGGCTGTCTGAATTCCTGGTTCCCAAACCTTTCAGACATCATGGTCCCCTTGTCTGGAAGGTTGGTGCTGGGTGGGGGGTGGAGGCTGTGAGGAGGCCTGTGGCCCGGGCCAGCAGAGGGACCAGGCCACCATCCCTTCCTGGCTCCTGAATTCTTAATCAGCATAAATATTTACTTCCTTCCTCCCCTTGCAGGCTCCCAGCTCAGAGAAGCTTCAGGGAGGTGGGACAGGGCCAATGTCTAAAAATAAACAGGCGGAGGGACAGGCAGACACCCAGACAGACATAACTAGGGGAAGGGGGTGTCAGGCAGAGGGCAGCAACCTGCCCAGCCAGAAGAAGGGGGGCCAGGTCCATCTCTTACCTGCTGGCTGGGGCCCGGGGCTCCAGAAGGAGGTGGGTGGCAGCCTGCCCCCAACCCCGCCTGTATCGATGAGGGGCTGGGGGGCACAAATCCATACAGATATAGTGGACTCGGGGACTCACCAGCTCCAACCTGAGGAAGCTGACACGGCCAAGCGAAGTCATGGGCCTGGGTTCACAGCCAAGAGGGGCCACCCAGGCTATGGACAGCACAGCCCGGAAGCTGGGCTGCCCCTGTGCTTGGATCCCAATGTTAGCCATTTACTGGCGGGCTCTTAGGTGTATCACCAAAGCGGAGGGTCCCAAATGAGGCAGGACACCATCTTCCTTTGTACCACGTGGTGGGCTGGGCTCAGCTCCGGGAGGGTTTTGGCCACAGTGGAGCTTGGCTGGGGGAAAGATGAAGCAGGGCGGCGGACTGGAGCAGGGGACCAGGGCAGGTGCAGGTAGAGTTACTGTGGGAGTTTGGCCTGTAGAAGAAATGTGGGCGACAGCAGGCTGCCCTCTGTTGCCCTCCATGGGACACCTGGCAACACCAAGCTGATACCTGGGGAGATACAGGAAGCCTTATTCTAACCACCAGGGCTGGCTTACTTCCGCCCCTGCCAGCCTGGTTCAGTCACAGCCCCCAGCTGCCCCCTGGTGGCAGCCCAGAGCTCTCTGGCTCCTCTTGCCTGTGGGCACCTCGGGCAGGCCTCTCCGGGGAGGTGGGCCTACTTGCTTGGGCCCTATCAGATGCCGTGGGGCCAGATGGAGAAAGTCCTTCCCTCCCTGCCTTCGCATGGCTCCTGGGACAATCCCTTTGCTTCGTTTCTCCAGGAAGAGGCCCCTGCCTGCCAGGAATAGATGGGTGTCTGCCTTGCTTGACACACGGCAGGTGCTCACCAGTTAGGAGCTGAGGAGGGGCAGCGAAGCCTGGGCCACTTGGAGGACACTGTGCTCCTCCGCCTGACTCTGGGTCACCTGGCTTAAAACGTGGCATGATGTCACTTTCGGTCAGAAATGACTGCTGGGTTTCCCTGGCCAGTGTCAGGGAGAAGGGCTGGCCTTGAACTTGCCACAGCTTAGCTTTGTGACTGAGACAGCTTGTAACTCCTTTTCATGCCAAAGTGGACATCTTGAGCTCAGAAAAGATTGGTGAAAAGCAAAGATGGAACCACAGAGGGTGGCTGGCTCTGTCCACCCCTGCAGGCCAGGGCCTCTCTAAGGGTCTCTCTGCCTGGGGGATGGGCTCCCGTTGCCCCACCCCTCTCCTTGCCTGGCTCCAGTAGACTTTAAGGGGTGTAGCCTGAGGAGGGGCCTGGGGTCACGGTGTCACAGTGCAGGCCCGTCTTCCCTCCAGGTTTCTGCCCGAAGAGCAGTCTGGGAGCCCCGCTCGCCTGCCCCCCACCCAGCTCCCCATCACCATGCACTCCTTGGACGAGCCGCTTGACCTGAAGCTGAGCATCACCAAGCTCCGGGCGGTGAAAGAGAAGCGTGAGAGGACAATGGGTGTGGTCCGGCGCCGCACTCTGCACCGGGAGCTCAGCCTGGTGGACGGCAGCCCCATCCCGGCTTCCCCGGGCTCCCCACCCTCAGGTACCGCTCCTGGAGCAGTGCAGGGTGACACCGAGCCCTGATGGAGCCGTGGTGGTGGGGACAGCCTCCAAGGTGTATCCCCCGAGATGGAGCCACAGCCCGCACTCCTGGCCTCCCACGCTTTTTCCCACTGATCCTCTCAACAGTTTCTGATTGGAGGCGATGGTATCCTGGGAGGAGGGAGCTGACTTGCCAGGTTCAAGCGCTCTGCAGCTCACTCAGTAGAGACCCCTGGCAAGACTGGAGGGGCTGATGAGGCGTGTAAGGGGCCCTGGTGGCACAGTGGTTAAGAGCTCAGCAGTTGATGGAAAGGGTGGTGGTTTGAACCCACCAAGCTCTCTGGGAGGAAGATGAGGCAACTGCTTCTGTAAAGATGACAGAAAGTCCACGGTGCAGTCCTGCTCTGCCCCACAGGGTCACTAGGACTTGGAGTTCACTGGATGGCAGTGGGTTTCCAGTGGGCAGGGGACCCAGAGGCAGTAACAAAAGATCCCATGACCACAATGCCTGGGCTCTGAGGCTGTGTGGCTGGGAGCACTTCGGTGGGACTGCGTGGGCCTCAGGCCAAGCGTGGTGGTACCCTTCTGGTCTGTCTTCACATGGACCCTGAAAATCTGATTTACCATGTGTTGGAGCTAGACGGCCCTGGAAGCAGCTGGCCCGAGCCTGTCATTTTGCAGAAGGGAACACGGAGGCAGGAAGCGGCCTGGGAAAAGGTGAAGGGGAGCAGGAGCCCTGGGATCAGTTCTGTGCTGGCCCCTGAGCTGTGTGCCTGACCATCCTCATCTGCAGAATGGCCGCTTCCTGCTTCCTTCGCCACCCTCTGGCTGAGCTCACTCAAGAGGTATCACCCCAGTGAGTTGGACTGTGTCAAGAAATGTGACAAGAAGTGTCACGTGACCAGCGACACAGGCTGCCCTCAGACACCTGGAAGTTTGTGTCTGCATCCAGGGCCATAGCAGGCTCCTAGCTCCAGTACCTCCAGCATTGTGCGTCTCCCTTAGGCTTCCTGCTGAACCCCAAGTTCCCTGAGAAGGTTGAAGGACGCTTTTCGGCAGCCCCTCTGGTAGACCTCAGCTTGTCCCCGCCATCCGGTCTGGACTCGCCCAACGGCAGCAGCTCATTGTCTCCTGAGCGCCAGGGCAACGGGGACCTGCCTCCAGTGGCCAGTGCCTCGGTAAGGAGTGGGTGAAGGTCTGGAGAGCAAGGAAGATGGGCGATCAGTCTGCTAGACAGCGGGGCGTAAGCAGTGGGTGTGGGTCTGGAGAGCGAGGAAGATGGGTGACCAGCCTGCCAGGCAGTGAGACATGAGCAGAGGGTGTGGGTCTGGAGAGCAAGGGGGATGGGTGACCAGCCTGCCGGGCAGCGGGATGCAAGCAGCCTACCTGAATGCTCTTGCCCCAGGAATTCCAGCCACTTCGCTACCTGGACAGCGTGCCAGGCTCCTTCCAGTTCTTCTTGCCGCTGGGCTCCGGGAGCGCCCTGCACCTGCCTGCCTCCTCCTTCCTCACTGCCCCCAAGGACAAGTGCCTCTCACCTGAGCTGCCCCTACCCAAGCAGCTGGTGTGTCGCTGGGCCAAGGTGAGTGAAGCAGGACAATGGGTGTGTGCAGCTGGGTAGGTGGCACCACGCAGGGCTGAAACCCTTCCCATCACACAGTGTAACCAGCTCTTCGAGCTCCTGCAAGACCTGGTGGACCACGTCAATGACTACCATGTCAAGCCCGAGAAGGATGCTGGGTACTGCTGCCACTGGGAGGGGTGTGCTCGCCATGGCCGGGGCTTCAATGCCAGGTGAGGGAGGCTGGCGCAGGGCCCTGGGGAGGGGACAGGGCTCAGGCATCCAGCCAGCTGACACCCCTCCCTCCTGTACCCCACCTGGAGCAGGTACAAGATGCTGATCCACATCCGCACACACACCAACGAGAAGCCACATCGCTGCCCCACCTGCAACAAGAGCTTCTCCCGCCTGGAGAACCTGAAGATCCACAACCGGTCACACACAGGTGAGGGGCATTGCCAGGGCGTGGGCCGAGTTGGGGTGCTGGTGGAGGACCAGCCTTGGGTGTCACGGAGGCAGGTGTCCAAGAGGCTGGGGCACTTGGAGAGATTAGAGATACATCCGCTTGCCTGAATGCCATCTGCCATCTGCCAGCAGGGCTCCAAGCAGCAAGGGTGGTCCGTCAGGGCCAGAATGGGAGTGGCTGCCACCAGTCCTCTCAAGTGACCCTTCTGACACCTTGTTGGTGTTGGTGTCTGTTGTAGACTCACCCTCATTAGTTTGCACGATCATATGACTTACGGGTTTCTCTCAGACTGCGTGCTTCCTGGCAGCACAGACTGTTTTGATCCTTGCTGTGCCCCTAGCGCATAGTAGGGCCACCAGCGGCCAAGAGAAACATAATGCCAACCACCTCTATAATTTACAGTTTTCTGATTGCCCCATGAAAAGTAAAAAGGAACCGGTGGAAGTAATTGTAATAAGATGTTTCATTAAACCCGATGTACCCAAACCCGGTCCTCTCAGCATTGATGACAAGGAGTCCCTGGGTGGTGCAGTGGTCCATGCGTTCAGCTGCTGGCTGGACGATCGGCAGTGTGAGCTCCCCCAGAGGCCCATGGCAGAAAGACCTGGTGATCTGCTTTTTTTTTTTTTTTAATTTGTTTTTTTTATTATGACTGAGTGAAAATGTACATTCCCATATAAATTTACATGCCCACCTATATGCAGCTTCTGCTGCTCTCCCTACCCAGTGACAGCACACTATTCCTCCCTGCTCCATACATGTCTCATCCTCCCAATAGTCTCCTTTCCCCTCCTCGTCTCCCACTCCCCTTACTCCAGCCAGAGGTCAGCAGGATGATATCCTATAGATGCATAGAATATATGGTCACTCTGCATCACCAAGTCCAATCCATTCCTGTCCGAAGAGTGGACCTTTGTTATGATTTATGGGCAAGGGCAGCATCATGGCCAGGGGCCATGCTCCCAGGGGAATCCCAAAGCTGCTGGACCATCAACTGAGGTCTTTTAGTGGAGATCTCTTTTTATTCTTGTGTTGCCAGTGAGACTCCTCTCTGTGAGCTCCATCGTGGCTATCACTGGTGGTGGCCAGGCACCATCCGGTTCTTCCAGTCCCAAGTCTATGTAGGCACCCACTCTCTAACTTCTGGGTTGTCATTTTGGTCCTTGGTGAGCATCCATTGCTGCTGAGTTGGGACCATTTGCTGTGCCCTCGGATGGCAGCTTGGCAGCTTTTAAGACCCCAGACGCCACTCACCAATGTGGGGTGCAGAGAGCCCTCTTAGCAAAACACTAGTTGTGCCAATTTGCCTCGATTTTGCTTAAGAGCATGGTCCCCTGCCCCCTGTCCCAGCTACTCTGTTCTTCCAATATTGGGTTAAGATGGAAGGAGTACTCAAGTTATGTTGAAGTCCACTTAATATTGTTCTTGTTTCTAATGTGTGCTATCACTGATTTCACCCAACCAAATTTCTACCAACTGATCTTCTTCTAAAAGGTCAGTCACTGGAGACCTTCTGGTTCTTCTCTGACACCGGTGGCATTGCCAAGAGTTGGAAATGCCTTGACAACAAGGGGTTTTGAAAAACAGTCTCTGATACGCGAAACGCAGCGTGTACTTCACACGCACAGCACAGCCCTGGTTAGTCACGTCTGGAGGGGTCGATGGCTGCATGTGGCTCAGGGATCTGGTGCTGGTCATCACAGCAGCAGACACTCAGTGAGTCTGGAGCCAGTGTCCCGAGTCAGGGCCAAGTCACAGGGCAGCCAGCATCCCGGCAGTGCAGACCCTGTAATCTCCATGTTCACTGTTCCCCTGGCCAGAGGAGTGCCCTGTACCTGAGGTCTTCACAGAGCTGGGGTGGACAGAGCTGGGGTGGACAGCGATGTCTGCCCAGTGCCCATGCCTGACTGCCCCCCCTTGGGGCTGGGACTCACGGCAGGAGCTGGGGGTGCACTCTCAAACTCTCAGAGAGCACCTAGTCTTGAGGGACGTGGGGCAGGGGGCTGTGGGACAGGCAGAAACCCCTCACAGCCGTGGCTGCCCTCCAGGTGAGAAGCCCTACATCTGCCCCTACGAGGGCTGCAACAAGCGCTACTCCAACTCGAGTGACCGCTTCAAGCACACGCGCACCCACTACGTGGACAAGCCGTATTACTGCAAGATGCCGGGCTGCCACAAGCGCTACACGGACCCCAGCTCGCTGCGCAAACACATCAAGGCCCACGGCCACTTTGTGTCCCAGGAGCAGCAGGAGCTCCTGCCGCTGCGCCCACCCCCCAAGCCCCCGCTGCCCAGCCCCGACGGCAGCCCCTATGCCAGTGGGGCACAGATCATCATCCCCAGCCCTGCCGCCCTCTTCGGGGGCCCTGGCCTGCCCGGCCTGCCCCTGCCCCTGGCCCCCGGCCCCCTTGACCTCAGCACACTGGCCTGTGGCAACGGTGGGGGTGGGGGGGGTGCGGCGGGCATGGGACCTGGGCTGCCAGGCCCTGGGCTGCCACTTAACCTGGCCAAGAACCCGCTGCTGCCCTCGCCCTTCGGGGCAGGTGGACTGGGCCTGCCTGTGGTGTCCCTCCTCGCTGGCTCCGCTGGCGGCAAGGGTGAGGGGGAGAAGGGGCGCGGGTCCGGGCCAGCCAGGGCGCTGGGCCTGGAGGGCCGAAAGACGCCGCTCGAGAGGACTGACGGCAGCCGGTCCCGGTCTGGGCCTGAGGGAACGCCCCTGCTGCCTGGAGCCGTGCTGGACCTGTCCACCGGAGTCAGCTCAGCGGCCAGCGGCCCGGAGGCACTGGCTCCCGGCTGGGTGGTCATCCCACCAGGCTCCGTGCTGCTCAAGCCGGCTGTGGTGAACTGAGCTACCCAGCTCCTGGCCCCACCCCGACGAACGGAAACTCTTCTGCGAAATAGCAATAATAAGGTCCTCCTGCCTGCAGGGCCTGGCCGGCTGTGCTCCTGGGCAGACCAGCCCCAGACTCGCAGGGCTGAAGGACGGTGCTAGGTGACTGCCAGCTCCTGAGGGAGGTATCGGACCTGACATCTAGAGAGCTGGGCTCTTGGGTGCTGAGGCGGTGCTCATCTCTGGCCCTCCTGACCCCCACGGCTTCCGCAGCACCCTCCACCCCTAGGTCCTCCATCTCACCCTCAGCTCCACTATGTTCCCCACCTGAGTGCCTGCCCTCCCTGCCTGGTTCACCTTTCAGCCACAGGGAGGGCAGGGACAGGGGAGGCACCCACCCCATCCCCACACGGCTGTGACCAGGAGCCCTGGGAAGCAGAGGCCCTGCCCTCTCCTGCCTAGCTTCAGACAACCCTGCTCCCCAGGCTCCGGGAACCCCTCTTCATCCGACCCACCCTCCGGAGGGAGGGCAAAACAGACGCAGGCCCCGGCAAAGCCACAGAGTACCCACCGTGCTCCCGCTCACCCCCACGACAAGGTGCCTCCGACTTGTCCTCTGAGGAGGCCTGCTCTGCCCAGTGCTCCATGTTATGTCTCCTTCTGGACACAGTGGGCACTGCCGAGGACAGATGACAATGTTCCCCATGGGAGGGACACCTGTTCACCTTACCTAACCCCCTCACCTCTGACTCTCAGGGAGCCTGGGAGTATGGGAAGCAGGTCTGGGGAGTCTTTGCAAGGAGGGGCAGAGGTGCCAGCTGGATGGCAGTGGGCTAGGACAGGGGTCCAGGCCAGGATGGAGGTCTAAGCCCTGTGCCACCCCCTGCTTAGGGAACAGGTGGGGTTGGGTTGGGCCATCTCCCTTTTCCCTGGCCAGGCTAGGCCCAGCTTCTTGGAGCCCTGAGACCCTTGGGGCCTAGCCTGTGGAGACCCAGAGTGTCCATCCATCCCACACCAGTCACCAGGGTTACCCTGTGGCCGAGAGGCTGGCTGTGGACTGGGACACAGGGCGTGTTGTGTGCCAAGTCACAACCATCATGAAGGGAAGGTGGGAGCCATCTAGGGGCTAGAGACTGAGGCCCTGAGCTTGGAAGGATAACCACAGGAACCCAGCTGGGAAGAGGGGACTGGAGGAAGGAACTTGGACTTGGGGAAGTATCCTGAGCTTCCCTGTCCAAGATGCAGCCCCCTTTGTCCCAGCCCTGGCTCAGCTCCCAGAGTCCCTGTTGCATAGAGGGCCTAGCCTGGACTCAGCTGAGAGTGTTGGAAAAGTCCTGTGACCCCAGCCCCTGCTGGACCCAGGCAGCTGAGCCCCCACCATCCTGAGGGGACATGGTTTGGGCTTCCACCTGGGACTCGTGCTGACTCCTGGCAAGGCAGAGCAGTGCCCTGGCAGCTCTGTCTGTTCCTAAGCCACAGGGCAACAGTCCTTCTACCTCCCCACCTGAGGCATGGTGTCCTCAGCAGCCCTGTGGTGCCAGAACCCGCTGCTTCTCCTCTGAGCCGTTCTGCTGGCCTCATCCTTTCCCGGACTGCCCTTCTGTCCCAGAGGGGTCACCCTGATCAACCCACCCCTGCTGCAGGCCTTGGACCCTAGCCCCTGCCAGTGTTGGCTCGGCCCCTCCAAGGGGCTGAGTGTCCTGCAGGAGGGAGCTGGTCTCCCTTCTCCTGGCCCCTCCCCAGGCCAGAGTGCAGGCCAGGGCGGCCGGGCACTGGAGGGCAGTAGGCAGCATGTGACTGGTGACAGACCAGGCTGCACCCAGCGTCCCTGTGTTGTCAGTCTGTGGTCGCACATTCCAGGATATCAGTATTCTAACAGGTTCTAAGTGCCTTCCTATTGTAGCTTATGTTTTCCTCCTCTCGGGCTCAGTTGCTGTTAGCATAGAGTTTAAAAAAAAAAAAAAGATAAGCTAATGACCATAACAATATATTCCTCCATGTGAGAGGAAGTTTATAAAGAGACAATAAACGTGCGTGGCAGAGGTGGTGTCCGTGCTGTGGATGCGCTGCCACCCACACGCTGCAGCCCCCAGGAGCCTGTCTGGGGTTGTCTGTCAGGCCATCCTGGCTCGGCTCCGGGGAGTGGCTCGGCGCCCCCCAGTCACAGGTGACCCTGGGCCATGCTTCCCCAGCCACGCTCCAGAGATGATCTGGCACCCTGTGGCTGGCAGAAGGGACAGCCTCGCCTCTGGAATCAGGTGGGCACACACAAGACTGTGGAAATGACATTTATTGCTGAGCTATAAATTAAAGGGGTGGGGTGGGGTGGGGTGTGCAACAGTCACGTCTTGGGTGCCTGCTCTCTCTCTCTGTCCTCCTGGGCCTGGATTTTGAGTTCCTCATCGAGGCGCTCCTTTGCACGGACCACCTGGGGCAGGGGTGGGGGCGGGGGGGGGAGTTCACACATAATGAGGTGGGGTCTCACCTCCGCCTGCAGGGGATGGCCTCTTCCCAGGTTCAACTCCAGCAGTGAGCCCCACCCCAGAGCAGTGAGCAGGTCTCCTGTATGCAGCGAAGCTTGAGTGGAGTACAAATGCCGCCCTCTCACCCTAGGGCCAGCATCACCCGCAGAGGGAGAGCTGAGTGCCCGCTCCAGGACACAGCTAACAGTCCCGTTCCTTTAGGGTCCTGGCTGCTGGGAAGCCACCACCCAGAGCTACCAGGGCCTAGAAAGACACTGCCGTAGACATGGGCCATGTGAACTTAGGCTGTAGAGGGAGCAGTCCTTGGTGGAGGGGCTGGGTTCACGGCACTAGGGATGGAAGAGCCTGGCACACCCTCCCATCCACCACGCTGAGCTGTCAGCGCCCCCTGCTGGGAACAGGGACCCCAGCAAGAAGAGACATGGCAGCTGAGCCCCTGAAACCAGAGGGCACTCCACTCACCTTGGACTGCAGGTAAAAGGAGCCACCCACAGATTTGTCATTGACCTTGAAGAGGTGCTCATAGTTCTAGAGAGGAGAGGAGACCAGTTACAGAGAGGGCAGCAGAAGCCACCCGATGACAGGGAAGGAAAGCTCAAAGGGCTTGATCCTTCAGTCTGTCCCGTCATGCGGCTGCCACCATACCTAGGGCAGAAGCTGCTCCCGTCTTTGCAAGTGCCCTGGGCCAAAATTTAACAAGTGACAGAGGCTGTCCCCAGAGCCTCCCTTCATCCTTCTCCACGCCCCACTTCTGACCTGTCCGGGAACTGGCCACCTCACCTTCTGGATCTCCTCGGGGCTCAGCTTGGTGACGTTGAGGATCTGCTGGGCCTCCTGCAGGCTGAGGCCAGAGAGGTTGGAGGCAGCAGCAGAACGGTGGCCGGTGCGTCCTCGGCTATCAGCTGCTGCCCGGCTGGCTGTGCAGATGTGGGGGTTAGCGTTCAGTGCCTGGTGGCCCTGGGGCCCAGAGCTCCCCCACGGTCTTCATCGTGGGTGGCTCACCTCTGCCAGGTGTGATGGGAGGACATGCAGGGAGAAAGGTAGCCAGAAAGTGTCTCTTCGTCAGGGGACTTGGGTGGGGGGCCGCAGGGCGTAGTGACAAGAGGTCAGACACACCCTCTGGAGGATAAGGGCAGGGCCTGGCCATCAAACCTACATCTGGCTTTCAACCTAGACCAGAGGTGACCCTGTCCCTGTTGGCTCTTTTCTTAGCCTGTGGCACAACCAACTGGGCAGGCTCAGTCTGTTCTGGGGGCCAGACGGGAGGACACTAGGGGCAGAAGGCGGCGGCAGCAACTGCCAGGATGGCTGCCCTGTTACCCACACTGTCACTGTGGCAGGCTGCCTGGGGACCACTTCCTCTCAATGACCCAAGAACCAGGAGCGGGGAAACCTTTCCTCAAATGGCCAGAGAGTAAGTGTGCTCGACTCTGCAGGCCACACTGTCTCGGTCTCAGTCACCCAACTGTGACACACAAGCAGGTGGCCAACACAAACAGATGAGCAGTTCTGTGTCCCTGTCAAACTTGATTTATAAAACAGCCATGCAGACGGGCCACTCTGCCAACACCCGCCCGTGTCAATGACTGACGAGCGGGTCCCACTTGGGGCGACCCCATGTGTCGAGCACAGCTGCTCTGCAGGGTTGCCATGCCCATCTTCCATGGCACTTCCGGGGGGCTATGAACTGGCGAACCATTTGGCTGGTGGCTGAGTGATTAACGGCACCACTAAGGAACTCCTGCCCCTGCCCCGGCCTGCCCTGGACACTCATTTTGACTGGGTAAGATGAGAGGAAAAAAGCCTCTTCCTCAGCTAGGAATTTCCCAAAGCTGGCACTGTCTCCTCACAGTGGGCAAGTGCCCCCAAGCCCCAGCCACAGAGGGACCCCTCTGCACCCCTGCCGAGCCTCCAGCACCCACTGCTACAGAAACGCGGGCAGCTGGGGCCCGAGCTTACCTGCAAACTCCTGTCGCAGGGCCCGGGCAAAGGCCCGACCCACCACCTGCACACCCATCACGATGATCTGGGCCAGGTACTTAGCCTGTGGGCAAAGTGGGCCTCTGGTCAGCAGGCTGCATCTGTGGCCCCTCTTACAGGGAGGGACTTTGGACGTGGCTGCTGAATGTCCAGGTTTCTGCAGACCTAAGAGAATTATGTCCTATGGCCTTGAGTCCATTTCATTCTATACTAAGGGTTTGGTCTTCTAACTTCAAGGAGCTAAAAGCCCCTGAGGAGGGTCTTTACATGAACACACAAAGGATTGAGTGATTAGGCAACAAAAACAAAACCAACAACCAGCTGCCACTGAGTCCAACTTGTGGCAACTCCATGTGTATCAGAAACAACTGTGCTCCAAATGGCTTTTAGTGGCTGTGACCTTTCAGAAACAGATCACCAGGCCTTACTTCTGAGGTGCCTCTGAATATGACACACAGAAAACAGCTCCTGCCCTGAGTTCAGTCTACAGACCTGTTTCGCAGTGAGAGTTTTCAACCACAGTACAGTAGCACGGTTTTCTAACTCTAAAACCAAAGCAGCACACACGGAGCCTCACTAAGAAGTGACCAGAGGCTTAGGAAGTCAAGAGGGAAAAATCGGAATGAGCTAAGGTTCCAGGAAAAGATGGCGCTTCTACCGGACTGGGGTTTGAGGGGCAGGTAGAACCACACTGGACGGTGAAGGCGTTCTGGGCAGAGAGGCTGGGGGAGCCAGGCAGGGAGGGAAGGGTATAGAAGGGCTGCCGCGGGGGCAGCCAGAGCTGGACGGCTGAGCTCAGAGCTGGGCAAGCAGCAGTGAAGGAGGGGCGAGGGAAGGGAGGGCGGGGGCTGTCATTCCACAAGCAGGTGGAGCCTTCACAGGCCTCACGGGGTTACATCTGAAAGCAAAGCCCAGCTGAGGCTCCCTCTTGCCCTCCAAGGGCCGGGCTGCCTCAGGCTGGTCTGCAGGTGTAGAGAAACGGCAGATGCACCTGGCGACAGGTGCTCTCCCCTGGCTTTGCATCTACTTGCCCAGCTCTGCTCTCAGTGGAGCAGGAAGCCCGGACACAAGGCTGCCTGTTCCAGCTGGGCCACAAGAGGCTGACAGGCCAGCAGGTGACGCCAAAGGGTCCCCTCAGCTTGGAGCACACATACTCTCCCTCAGCTCTTGGGCCACACTTCCTGTCACAGACCTTCCTCCCTGTACAACCTCATCACACCGCCCTGCAGTCACTTGTCCACTCTGTGCCCAGCGGGATGACATGCCTAAGTAACAAGTGTAGAAACTGGGCTACTACTGGAGTGCTCCCCCGCACGCCTCTCTTCCCCCACTGCAGGCTTCAAACCAAAGTGGCACAGGTGACCTGCTGTTCCAGCTGTCCAGAGCTACAGGGCTGCAGGGAAGGCTGGGCTGCCCGAGCCGGCCACGGGAGCTGCTTGGACAGGAGAAACCTGCTAAGGGAGGCTGTGGGACCAGCACTGGTGTGCAAATCCCAGCTCTGTGACGTTGGTCAAGTCTTCCAACTCCCTGAGTGTAGGTTTCCTCATCTGTAAACTGCAGCCAGCCATGGGACTGTTACAGGGACTCAACGAGGTCATGCTAATAAGGTACCAGGCAGAGAGTCTAGCGATGCAGGAAGTGCGTGATACATGTTACTAGTCATGCCTCCTTTTCCACAAAACTTGACAACGGCAAGGTGCTAAAGACTTCAAGACTATCTTCCGACATACCAGCTTCTCTGACAGCGACTTCACCTCTCAGCAGTGAAGCCTATAAAAAGACGACAGCATTCCCCAGGAGCTGCACTGAAGAGCAGCCGGGGAGTCATCTAGACACAACTACGGGTCTCTGCTTGCCAGGAGGAATAGGGTAAGACAGCAATCAAAACTGCAGAGAAGAAACATGTCTCCTCAACCCATGACCTCATCTACCCTGAGGCCAGAAGAATTAGACGGTGCCCAGCTACCACTACTGACCATTCTGATTGGGGTCACAGTAGTTGCTCCCAGACAGAATGGGAGAAAAATACAGAATAGTGCTTAAATTCTTATTAAAAAATAAAAATAAAGCCAGGCAAACTGGAATAGTAGAGAAGTCTGCAAAACAGTGCTTTGGAGTATAATCCCAGCTGTGCTTTTTGCTAGCCCTGTGGCCATGAGCAAGTCACTCAACCTCTCTGAACCTCAGTTTTCTCCTAAGAGGAATGGGAGACTAACGCCCATATTACTAAGTTCAAAGAGGAAGAAGCTGAAAATATTTTTACCAACTTTTACAGTCTGAAACTAGCCATACATGCAATCGAGATGCAGTGACAACTGCCGATGACTGGAATGCAGAAGTTGGCCACAGAGTAAAAGCAATATTTGGAAAATAGAGCCCTGGTGACAGAAATGACACCAGACATTGCATGATAGAATTCTGCAAGACCAACGACTTCTTCGTAACAAAATTCTTTTCTTCAGCAACATACAAGGTGACTATACGCACAGACTCCACCAGATGGAATACACAGGAATCAAATGGCTACATTCGTGGAAAGAGACGCTGGACGAGCTCCGTATCATGGGTCAGAACACGGCCAGGGACTGACCGCGGAACAGACTGCCGACTGCTCACGCGCTAGTTCACGCTGGAGCCAAAGAAAGTCACAACACGCCCACGAGAGCCAGAGCACAAGCCCGAGTGCATCTCTCCTGAATCGAGACCATCTCCAGAACAGATGTCGCGGTGAACAGCATGGGTATTCACCAGCGACCGAACACCAGGTGAGCCGTGGAATGACACACAGGACACGATGCGTTACGGAAGGAACAGGCCATTAAAAAGACAGGAAGAAAGAGAAAAGACCACAGCATATGTCAGGAGACTCTGAAAGCTGCCCGTGAACACAGAGTACTCAAAGCAAAGGGAAGAAACAATGGAGTGGCAGAAATGAAGATTTCAAAGGGTGGCTCGTGAAGACAAAGTATCAGAACAAAATGTGCAAAGAGCTGGAGTTAGAAAACCAAAAGGGAAGAACACATTTGGCTGAAAGAATTGAGAAAACACATCAGGATTTGAGTTCCAATAGTGAAGAATCCTATGAGCAAATTACTGAACAATGCAGGAAGCATCCAAAGATGAATACACGGAATCACTGTACCAAAGGAGGCAGCCTATGGTAAAGACCCGACGGTCCTGAAGAAGCCCAGGCAGCACCGAAGGTGTTGGCAGTAAACGAGGCTTCCGGAATCTGTGTAGTACTAACTGAGACATTTCAACACACAGATGCAGCACGGGAGATGCTCACTCAGTCATGCCAAGAATTTTGGAGGACAGCTACCTGGTTGCCCTGCTGGAAGAGATCCCTATTTATGCCTATTCCAAAGAAAGGCAATCCAGCAGAATGCAGAAATTATCAAACAGTATCATTCACATGGCATGCAAGTAAAATTCTTCTGAAAATCATTCAAAGGTGGTCACAGCAGTACATCCATAAGGAACTGCCAGAAAATTACGCTGGATTTGGAAGAGGATGTGGAATGAGGGATATCACTGCTGATGTGACATGAACCCTGGCTGAAAGCAGAGAGTATCTGAAAGATGTTTACACGTGTATTGACTATGTAGAGGCATTTGATCGTGTGGATCGTAACAAATTACGGATACCATTGTGGAGAATGGGAATTCTAGAACACTTAATTGTGATCATGAGGGACTGTACAGAGACCAGGAGGTAGTCGTTCGAACAGAAAGAGAGTACTTTCAAGTCAGGAAAGGTTATGTGTCAGGGCTGTATTCCTTCATCGTATCTATTCAATCTGTACACTGAGCAAATAAACTGAGAAGCCAGACTATGAGAAGAACAAAGAACGTGGCACTAGGATTGGAAGAAGACTCATTAACAATGTGTGTTATACAGATGACATAACCGGAAGCACTTCCCAAGGAAGAGCAAAGATTTCAGCCTTCGGTGTGGACTGTATCCCAACATGAAGGCTGAGATCGTCAGGATTTCATTTTACTTGAATCCACAGTCAACACCCATGGGAGCCGCAGTCAAGAAATCCAACACCGCATTGGGCAAATCTAAGAGGCTGTAACAGACCTCCTTGAAAGTTCTAACAACCTACTGCCGATAATTTTAAGGACTAAGGTACACCTTACCCAAGCCAGAGTGTCTTTAATTGCCTTATATGCATGTGAAAGCTGGACAACGAATAATATGAGTGGATGAGTTCAAATTACGATGGTGTTGGTGAATGAAACTGAATGTACCATGGACTAGCAGGAGAATAAACAAGTCTGTCTTTGGAGAAACACAGCAGAATGCTCCTCAGAAGCAGAGACAGTGAGCCTTCCTCTCATGGATTCATGGACTCAGGATGTGTGACTGGGAGGTATCAGTCTCTGGCAAAGGACATCATGCTTGGTACAGCAGAGGGCTAGCAAGTGGCCATCTAAGAAGCATCCATCGGTCCCAACCCACTGGAGCAGAGAAGGATGACAGGCATCGAAAACATAACGAAAGTATGAGGCCACGACAGAAAGGACAAAACTGGCATGAGACCATAACTAGACGGTGCCCAGCTACCACCAATGACTGTCCTGACAGGGAGCACAACAGTGTCCCTGACATACTTGGAGAAAAATGGGGTGCAGAACTTGAACTCTATCAAAAAGAACAGACTTGATGGTCTGACAGACTGGAGGGTTCCTAGGAGGCGTAAACCCCAGAGTTTCTGTTAGACCAGAACTGAAATACTTCCTGAAGCCAACTTTCCAACAAAGACTGGACTACAAAACATAAAATGACCCTGGTGAAGGGTGTGCTTCTTGGCTTAAGTAGACAGATGAGGCTAACTGAGCATCTCCTGTCCAGAGGTGAGATGAGAGGGCAGAGGTGGACAGAAGCTTGTTGAATGAACCCGGGAAACACAGGGTAGAAAGGAGGAGTGTGCTATCACAGGGTGGGAAGAGTAGCTAGAGTTACAGACACTGCGTGTGTAAGTCTGTGTATGACAAGTTGACATGGATTGTAAACTTTCACTTAAAATATTACAAAACAAAAAACTCTCACTGTGGTCCTTACCTACTTCTAGTTTTTCTCCTGTCCCTCTCCTCACAGGACAGCCACATCATCTGCTCAGAGATCAGTTCACACTCCCAGTGTCTGTCCTTGTCACTTCCTCTACTTTCAGTGTCCTCCTTCCTGCCCTGATACTCTGCCTGTCACCCCAACGTCCTTCAGAGCTTACTCAAGTCAGCCCCTGGTGACACTTCCCAGACCCCGCCCAGCTCTCCCTTTTCCTGGCACTGCCTTTCTTTCCCTGTTAACACATTCTCCAATTTTACAGACTCTCCTCTGGAATCACATTTTACCCAGGTCCACAGGGTTCTCACAGCTAACCCAGGAAAGGCACACAAAGGGCCTAGTCCACTGAGAGTTTATCTCAGGTCCTCAGGAAACAGCAGTGACCATTACAAAGCGGTGACCATTACAAAGCAATGACTGTCACATCAAGACACAGAAAGATGCGGGCTGAAAACTGGCCTCTGACACCTGTGAGCTGTATTAACCTAGATGAGTTATTCTGACGCTCTCAGTTTCGGGTTCCTTATCTGTAAAATGGGGACAAGGACAGGACCTCATAAGAGACTGGTGTTGCAGAACCAGATGGCCCCTGGCCACCACCAAAGGCAATGGGGACACAATGTAGAGTCCCTGACACAACACGAGAAAAAGAGGTGTGCAGCTCAAGAACGCTACTAAAAAGACCACAACTGATGGTCCAACAGCCTGGAGGGTCCCCTGGGAACATGGCCCCTTGGCCTGCTATTGGCCCCGACTAGAAACCAGTACTAAGGTCAACTCCAGACAAGAATGGACTGGACCTGAGGACACAGTGTGACCATATTGTGTCGGTACTTTATGGTTTTATACATTTATAGGAGGCTGTCCTACTGGTTTCTATCTAGATGGGAGAGAAAAGGGTGGAGAGGAGACAGGTGCTCATTAAGAAATTCCAGAAATATACAGTGAAAAGGAGGATTACACTGCCACTGTGTGAGGAGAGCAGAGGAAGCTGCAGCAAGGTGGGCATGCAAAACTGATTTGGATGTCTACTTTCACTCAATCACAAAAAGACTGCCGGCACAGTTAACACACTCGGTTTTATGCCTCTGTTTACATATATGAAACATCCAGAACAGCAGCGCGATGGCTGCTAAACCAAAGACTGGAGACTAGGGTCTACCCAGAGATGCCCTGGAGGCAAGGCCTGGCAATCTGCTTCCAGAAAACCAGTCACTGAAAACACACTGACACAGTACTGTGGATTGCAGCCAATTCCACCGCAACTGATTTACTACTCCAGAAGAACTAAATGAGAGAATCTATATGGAGATGCCCAGAGCCTGGTACCACGGAGTTGTCTGTGTCAGCTATCCCCGGTGGCACAGTGGTTAAGTACTGTGGCTGCTAATCAAAAGGTCGGCAGTTCAGATCCACCAGGCACTCCTTGCAGACTCCTTGGGGCAGTTCTACTCTGCTCTGTACGGTTGCTATAAATCGGTATCAACTCCACGGCAGTGAGTCTGGTGGCTTTTTTTTTTTCCAGATTATTGTTAATTAGAAAACCCTGGTATAGCACAGTGGTTAAAGGGCTATGGCAGCTAACCAAAAAGTAGGCAGTTCCAACTCACTAGGCACTCCTCAGAAACTCTAAGGGGCTGTTCTACTCTGCCTGATAGGGTCGTTATCAATCGGAAGCAACCCAGTGGCAACAAGTTTGGTTTGGTTTTGGCTAACTGTTAATCCAGGGGTGGTCTATAATTAAATCAGCGGCTGCCCCAAATGGCTGGATAAGAATCACTCGAGTATACACAGCTATCTAGAAATACATAGCTATCTAAACTTACTGAGCCTCCAGGGTAAGGGCTCAAGAACCAGTACTTTCAAGGTTCCCCAGAGACCCTAGCGCAGCCGGTGTGGCCCAGGTCTCCGGACAGCTCAGCAGGAACGCTCAGTTGTCAGCGGCAGGGCTGGTTCTAGTCCCGGTTCTGCCACTTCCTCGGGACACCCTCTGAGCTCTCCGTCAGCTTGACGGCCGGGATCGCGACGAGCCGACGCCCCCGCCGCAGAGCCGACGGCTCCAAGAGCTGGCGGGTGGTCCCGGGCCACTTCTGCCCGCGACCTGTGGATGCCCGCGTCGCTCGCGGCGGGGCTGGAGCAGGCGGCGCGCGGAGACGACCGCGTTCCCCGAGCCTCTTCCCGCCAGCCAAGCCCGCCCTGCCGTCAAGTCGGGCACCTTCCCCCGCCGGCCCCGCGAGCGCACCGCGGCGCCGCCGGCCCGGGAACGACGGACAAGGCCGCCCGCGGTCCGGCCCCACGGCACTGCGCACGGCGCGGCATCGCCCTCAGCCCGGCCTGGGGTCCGCTGCCCCCCGCCCCGGTCCCCAAACGGCCTCCGTCCCAAGAGCAGTGCCCGACTCGGGCCTCACCATGGCGGCAGCTCTGCGTCGCGGGCCCGGATCGCCCTTCCGCAGCCCCGCGGCCCCGCGGCCCCGTGGCCCCGCAGCCCCGGCTCAAGGGCTGCCGGCAGGTCAGAGGTCGAAGGAGGCTGAGCGCACGCGCGCACCGGACCGCGCTGGGCGTGCGCGCCGCGTCGGCCCGCCGAGGGGCGGTGCGCAGGCAGTGACGCAACACGCTGGGGCGGAGCCTGTCGCAGCGCGGGCTGAGATATAAGCGGGAGCAGGTGGTAGAGGTTCCCCCGCGGTACCCCATGCTGTAGAAGCAACCTAGTGTGCGGGTCAAGAGTGGGGCGGCTTCTTCACTTGCAAAAATACTTGAGGGTAACAATATAAAATAAACATACAACTCCACCATCAACATACGAGTAGTCGTTGCCTGTCCAATCGATTCTGACCCATCGCGACCCTACGGGACAGAGTAGATTCCCCCCCATTGGGTTTCCAAGGCTGTAATCTTTATTGGGAAATCCTGAAACATAGTAGATTAAGCGCTACGGGTGCTGACCAGAAAGTTGGCAGGTCAAACCCGCCAGGTGCTTCTCAGAAACTATGGGGCAAGTCTCCTCAGCCTAGTTTCACTATGAGTTGGAATGAACTTGACGCAGTAGTTTGGTTTGGTTTAATCTTTATTGATGCAGACTGTCTCTGCTGAGAAGCCACTGGTCAGCTCAAACTGCTGACATTTTCGTTAGCAGCTAAGCATTTAACCACTGTGCTTGCAAAGCTCCTTTAAATGTCCTTTTACGTACATGTCTGTCTCTTGCTGGATATCTCTCTAGAGAACCCTGACTTGAGACAATACCTGGGTAGATTAAAAGAATGAGCCCCCTAGCAGCATGCAGACAAGAAGACCTTATGAACAAAGTGGGGCCAGGGACCAGGCCCCAGAGCCAAACAGCCTGCCCCCATCCCCTTCCCAGCCAGCACAGAGTGAGCAGCACACAAAGTGGCCAGCTTGGAAAACTTTAATTGCTAACGACATCCTGGCATGTGTAGGCCATGCCTGCGGGCCACTGGCTCTAGGGTGCCCCCTTTCCCTCACTTCAAGTCTGGGGAGCAGAGGCAGCTGGTCCTGGTTTCCCGAGGCTGGTGCTGCAACAAAAAGCCTGGTGGGGGCCAGCCCCCACGGTGCTCAACCAGAACTAGGGCAGCAGGCCAGATGGGTCGGCATACAGGAGCTGACAGCGCTGGGCGAAGCTAGCCCAGGCTGGGATCCGCCCAGGTCAGAGGGGAAGGTGGGGCAGCCCAGGGCCTGCCTAGGGACATGCTTATTGGCCCCCATGTTGCCCCTGACTCCACATGCTAGCACGAAGCCAAGGAGATGCAGCTGGTTCCACAGAGAGCAGAGGTATGGACAATCCCCCAGATGTCTGGGGGACTGAGAGGCCACGGAAGGGCCCAAGGCCCGAAAAAGCCAAGCTTCTGGGGATGAGATGCCCTTGGGGCAGAGCGGCGTCTTCCAGTCTGAGGCTGACACAGGAGGTGTGCAGGGGCTCCAGGGGGTCCAGACGAGGCAGTGCCAGGTGAGGCCCGAGATGAGTGGCAGGTAGGCTAATCCTGGGGGGGGCGGTAAACACAGATGGGGGTGGGAAATGGAGCACCCTGCAGGGGTGAGGGACAGGGTGGCGACGGTGGAGAAGAGGGGGCACCCTGCAGGGTGGGGAGCAGGACAGTGATGCTGGAGGAGCTGGGGCACCCTGCAGGGGTGAGGAGACAAAGTGGTGCTGGGGCCCATCCACCCACTCACCCACTCATCCTCGTCCACACCCTCAAAGTAATCCTGGGGGAGCGGGTCCTCGCGGTTCCCAAGCTTTGCCACCATGGCATTCAACAGCTGGGGAGTGAATAAGAGACAAGTCAGGAAGGGTACCTACCTTTCTGACCTGGGAACGTCAGCCCCCATGGTGTATACACGACCATGTTTTAAAGTGAGAACCAGGAGAGAGCTGGTGGGTTTTCACAGGACAGGATTGCCTGCAAACTCTCAAACGTGCACCAGTGTACCTGGGTTCAAACGTCTGGCTTGCTTGGTTAAGGCTGGACAAGGCGGGGCCCTCACGACCCCGCCGGCCTTGGGGCCCTCACGACCTTGGGGGCCTCGGGGCCCGTGCTGTGTGGCAGCAGTGTGTTAGCACTCAGGGCTCAGGGCTCCGGGCTGAGAACCAGCCTCCGCGCCTCCCTGTTGGCGGCCTCTGCACACACTTACCTCTTCCTTCTTTTGCTCGTCTGACTTCTCTTCCAGGTAGAGTGCTAAGGACGGGGCCTGCCGGGCAGGGGTCTCACGGGGGGCCTGGCTCACTGGACCAGGGCAAAGGCAGGCATCAGAGAGCACCCTGGGTAGGGGTTCCTTGCCCACACCTTAGGAGCCAGCCCTAGGGGATCCCAGGGCAGGGGCCCAAGAGACAGCACTGGCAGCGACTGGCCACACTGCTCAGCCGCCTACCCTGGGCGGCAGGGTGTGTGTGTGCAGTGGACGGAGCCTTGGGATGGAAACACAGACTAGGGGGCACTGCCCTCCTGGGGCTGGAACCTCACTGCCATCCCTTCCACCATCCCTGGGAGGACCACAAGTTTCTGTGTGCCAGCAGGGATGGGGCCTTCTACCTCTTCCTCCACCCCAAGCTGACTCCACTGCTCCCCCCACAGCCCAGCCCCTCACTCCACCTGGGGTCATGCCGGGGGGCTTCAGGCAAAGGAGCTGGGGCTGTTTGTTAGCCCCTCCCAGCCAGGCCTCAGCACTGAGCGCGGGCACCCAGCTCACAGCTGTGTCTGGGAAAACATCATCCTGGAAGAACTCCTTCTGCAGGGAGGGGAAGAAGGGGTCATCCTTAGGCAATCCCCGGGGACTGGGGTGCACAAGCATCCATTGGAAGGGGCATGAAGAGACCTGGGACCCTTCCTGTAGTCTAAAGGTTCCAGAACCTCAGCTGAATGAGGAAGCAGCTATCCCCAGAGAGCAATGAGTGGGGAGTCTGAGGATGGAGCCAGGCCCGCAAGCCCTGAAAGGTGCTGTGGAGGGAGGCTGAGCATGGCAATCCTTGGACCCCAATCTTACCCTGACTCGGGGCAGTCGAAAGGCCACAGGCTCCAGGGAAGTCTGGCGGAGCCTCAAGCATCGGGCAAACTCCACTTCCCGCACGTCGCACTCCGTCTTGGGCAGGAGGACGAAGCCCTGTGGGAAGCAGGGGGTCAGAGACAGAGCTGGAAATGGGTGTCTTGGCTGGGTATGCTGGGGCCCCAGAAGGCCAGTCTCCCTCCTATTCCAGGATTGCCAGGTCCATGCCGGCCCCTAGACAGTGACGGGCAGGTAACTGTGAGACCATGAGTCTCTGGAGGAAAAATGTCCTGATTTATGGCCTCTGCTTATTTCCACAGTGTAAGTATTCCCACCACAGGTGACTGAAGGCTAACACGAGCAATGGGAAGAGGTCTGCAGCAGCAGTACACCACCATGGGATGCACCTACCATGCACATACAACAGGGCCCGATAATAGTAAAACCTAGTACAGTCATCAGGAAGTGATGAATTCTTGATTATTTGCTACCTTTGCTTTTAATGTAATGTGTTTAATTTTAAGCTTCTTACAAGGAGCCTCTGTGATGCAAACATCAACACACTCAATTGCTAAGTGAATGGCTGGAGGTTGGAGTCTGCCCAGAGCACCTCAGCAAAAAGCCCTGGCGACCTACTTCCAAAAACTGAGCTGCTTAAAACTTGCGGGAACACGGTTCTACTCTGACACATATGGGTTTCCCGTGAGTCACAGTCAACTCATTTGCAAATGGTTCAGTCTGCATACTTTAATTTTTAATAATGATTGAGTTTAACAGCCAGCTTGCAAAGTTCCTGGAAATGTCACCACCCACTCGGGGCTGGCTCCAACTCAACCCCAGCCCTAAGATTAGCAGGGTCTTTCTTGTCCCAGGCAGACCCAGGTCAAGCACCCATGGGGCCCCACCAATGCCTGCACTTCCTCCACATGGCCACCAGAGGGTGAGGGAGCCCTGTGTCCCATCCATGGAGCCCACTGTGAGGATCCACACCCCAGTGGCTCAAGACCCCCAGAGCAGCAGGCTGTGTGAGAGGGCTCACCTTGTGAGGGTCCGGCGATGTGAAGCTGTTACATTCCAGGAAGAAAGGAGCCTCAGGAAGCAGCTCATAAAGGAAGACCCGCGTGTCGCCCTGGAGGGGTTGGTAAGAGTGGGCTGGCCAGCTAAACTTCACAGACTCCCACCTTCCTCCCACCTCCTCTCCCACTCGCCCACCACCCCACCTGACTCGCCCCAGCCCACCTTGCCTGTGAGGAGCACCAGGCCTGTGTCTGGGTCATAGCTGGGCAACAGCGTGGAGGGGGCCACGTCCAGGCCCAGCACAGCCAAGGGGCCCCCTGCCATGGCCTGGGGTGCGTATAGCAGCAGCTGGCGCTCACTGCGGCTGCAAGGGGGCACATGCACGTCCTCAGTGCTAGAGGTGCCCAGGCAGGGCAAAGACTCCAAGTATCCTGATACTGTCTAGCGGGAGCCTGAGGGCCACAGGACACTGGGAGAGTATCTGGTAGCCACCTCTTCGTGACCCTGGTCAGGTGACACCTCTTTCAGGAGGCCCTACCCGATCCCTTCTTAGACGAGCCAAACACCTCTCAAGTCACTCCAGTTGTCCTGGTGCTGTATTTCCTGCACCTCACCTGGCTCTCTGCCAGGAATGACTCAGTCCTCTGGGTCCCAGGTGACTCAGTCGCCCTTCCCACCTCCCTCCCATCCATCTATCATCCATCCTCCCTCCATCCTCCCCATCCTCTCCCTCCATCCTCCATGCATCCGTGCATCCATCATCCATCCATCCATCCACCCACTGTACATCCACCCATCCCCCACTCACCCATCTATCCATGCATTCACCCATCCATCCATCCATCCATCCTCCATCCACCATCCCCCCATTCCTCCACTTATCTATCCATTCATACACACATCTATCTGCTCATCCATTCATCTGCTCACCTATCCATCCAAAGACATGAAGGGTGTGTGCTTGGAGAAAGGGGACACAGCAGGCCCCCTGTGGGATAGGGATGGTGGTCCCTGACCTCTTACCTGTCAAAGCCAGATACCAGCAGACGGTGGCCATCACACACCCAAACAATGCGGGCTCCGCGGCTCCCCTCGGGCCCTGGGCCTTCCTATTGGGATATAGCATGTGAGGACCTAGGTGGGTCTGAGGGTCACCCCCAGCTCACAGCTGCTCACCTGGAGGGGCTCAGGGCCACTTCGGGGCTCATAGACCCGCACACGCCCGTCCTTACAGACAGTGGCTAACTGCTGCCCATCTGGGCTCCATGCTAGGCCAAAGATCTAGGGAGGCGAAGGTGTCATGAGAGGCAGCCTCTCGCCTGCTGGCTGGGCCCCCTGCCATGTAGCTGTCGTACCTGGTCCCGGTGGCCCTGCAGCCTCAGCCGCTCAGCTCCAGCCTGCAGGTCCCAGATGCAAATGGTGAGGTCATAGGAAGAGGAGGCCAGCACATTGGCTGCCAGCGGGTGGAAGCGCAGGGAATAGATTTTCTCTGTGTGGCCTGGGGGGAAGCAAGAAGTGACACTCAGCTCCTCAGGCGATCCTGCCAGCACCCCACCCTCCCCAGCCCCATCTGACCTGTAAGCACAGCCTCGGGGGTGGTGAGCACCTCCTTCAGGCCCTCTGCCGGCACCCGCCACAGCCGGATCCTGGCATCCTCCCCAGCTGCAGAGGAAAGGGACTCAGCCCTGCAGGGCTTGAGACGCCCAGCCACCCCCATTTAGGGCTCAGGACTCTCCCATATGCCCAGTGCCCAGTGCCCAGCCCCTTACCCACAGCCAGGCGATGGGGGTCAAAAGGGTCCCAGGCGAGGTCGGTCACTGCCGCCCCATTCTGCAGCGTCGGCAGCGCGGTGTCAGGCAGGCGGCCCGGCTTCCGCAGCTGTGGCAGGTGCCCCCACAGCCTGTCAGTGCCAGGCAGGGGCATCCAGTCCCCTGGGTCTGCAGGGGAAGCAGCATGCCCGTGCACCCTGCAGCCAGTGTCCCCACCCGAGTGATCCAAGCTCCCTGCCTCAGCCACCTTGTGCTCTGAGCCCCAGGTGCCTGCTGTGAGGCCTGGAAGTGGGGGAATAGGACATGGGGTGGCGGAAAGAGCTCAGGCTTGTGACACCGGGGGCCTGGGTCTGACTCCCAGCTCCACCACTTACACAGCTGTGTGACCTCAGGCATGTCACTAAGCCTCTCTGTGCCTCAACGCCCTCATCTGTAAAATGGGGATCAGAGTGGCACTGCTGCATGGGAAGGCTGGAAGGGCGCTTAGCAAACAGAAGCCAGACTGAATTTCAATGCCCTGGGTGACCTGGCTGCCACCTTCAGGCCCTTACCTCGAGCACAGCCACCTGCCCGCCACTGCTGAGCAGGGGCACTGCCACACGTAGCTGGTTGGCACAGAAGCCATCACTCTCACCGGGCGTGGTGAGGTTGAGCCCCTTGAGGTTGGTGATGTGGCTGTCTCGGTGCAGGACGGTGCCCTGGGCATGGCGGAACTTGGAGCTAGGACCTGGCAGGTGGCAGGGACATGGTGAACCAAGAAGATACCCACCCATCCACCTGCTCCTGTAGGACGAGTCTAGGCTGAGTCCAGCTGCCCGCACTGTGTGGTGCCTGGGTGTGTGCCCAGCCCACCCTCCGCTGACCCTGTGAACACAGCACACACGGAGTGGGACCCGCTGAGGCAGACCCCTGCCCCTTTGTGGGCCTGTGCTATCCCGGTGGAGCCTCAGGGTTCCAGAGGATATGCCTAGAAACCGCTGGGTTAGACCTGGCTTTGGGGAAAGATCTACCATCTTGACTGTCTCTGGACAGGGATGAGTCCTGACTCTACTTATGAGGCAGGGTCAGGGGACAGGGGTGAAGGAGGCAGGGGTGAGGGAGGAGGTAGAGGAGGCAAGTGTGGAGGCTGGGGTGGAGAGGGAGGGGTGGGGGAGACTGCAGTGAGGGCAGAGGTGGAGAAGGCAGGGCTGGGGCAAATAGAGGTGGGAGAGGCTGGTCTGGAAGTGCAGAGGGGCAAGGAGGACCAGTTGTTGGGGAGAGTAGTGGAGGGGCCCATGGAAGTTAGTTCCGCCCACTTACCCAACAGGCTGTGCAGCGACCTCTGGCTGGGGCTGGTGCCAATGCCGCTGGTGCTGGAGTGCGAGGGGCCCAGGCTGGAAGGTGTGGAGGGCGAGGTCAGCGAGCTGGGTGGGGAAGAAAATCCCTCCTGGGGAGCACCATAGGGTCAGTGAGCCATCCAGGCATAAGGGGTTGCCACTCTGGACCCTGCCTGGGCTGTGGGCCCCCAGCTGGGCGTGACCTGCGGTGGGGCAGGGGGCAGGGGCAGGTAGGAGGCACAAGCATAGCCCAGATGCTGACAGGGGTCAGCAGTGCCTAAACAAAGACAGAGGACTGAGTTAAGAAGGGAGGGCGCCAGGGGGCAGCTGCTGGCTCCAGCTCTGAGGGAGACCAGCCAAGATCTCCCAGTATTTTAAGCGAAACCACAAATCCAGACTTTTGTTGAAAAACTCCTGCTCTATAAATGCTTGCTAAATTAAAAAATCCTGGTAAAGTCCCCTCTTTACACCACGTGCAGTCCTTTCTGCGCAGTAGGTGACAACCACAAAGTTAAAGAACACTCAGGGAGCTTGGCTTGGGTGCCCTTCGAGGTGTCAGTGGAGGGGAGGAGCCCATGCTCCTGGAGCAGTGAGGGGGCAGGGCTGGCCTGGCACTTACACTAGGGTCTGTGTCCTCCACCAGCATCTCTGTGGCCCAGGCGGGGACAGGGGGTGGCTCCGCGGAGGACAGCAGGGGAGACGTGAAGCTGGCCTGGGGCTGGTGGGCTGGGTTCAGGCTGACCCTCCGCACCTGTGGGAAGAAGACAGCTGTCAGGCATTGTGGAGGGCGCGTGGCGGGGCATGGGCCACCCGTCTGTCAGGGAGGGGAGAGGAGAGCAGGCTGGGTCCTTCTACCTGCTGGTTGCTCCCAGCCCACCAGGCCTGGGGATCAGAGGCAGGCACACAACCCATGGTGTCGGGAAACAGGTCCTCATGGAACTCCACAGTCTGGGGACAGAAGATGGGCAGATGGCCGGTGAGGCCCTGGCCCCCCTGAGCCCCCCAGCTCCTTGCTCAGGTACCCCTTACCTTGCGGGGCACATGGTAACTAATGGGCACAATAGCTGTGTCACTCAGCTGCAGGACACGGAGCACCTCACAGTTGAGGACAGCCAGTGCTCGCCGGGGCACGAGGGCTGCTCCCCGCAGGGTACTCTCCAAAAGGCACTGGTTAACTGGAGGGGGGACACCACAGAACGGCAGTCAGGGGCAGGGGAGGAGGAGAAGAGTGGGAAGAGGAGAAAGGCGGGTGCTTACCTGGGCTCAGCGTCGGTTGCAGTGTGGCCACCTCATAGCAGAACAGCTGACTGTCACCCTGGAACGAGTTTGACCTGACTTCTACCCGTGGACCACATTTAGTGGCCTGGAATGTGCCCATATCTAGCGTGAGCTCCCCATGGTGGCTCCCAAGGGCCCCAGCCCAGGGCCATGGTGGACATCTACTGTGCCTGTGTCCAACATGAGCTCTCCACGCTGGCCCCCAAGGACCTGAGTCCAGGACCATGCTGGACATCTATGGAGCCCCCACTAGGTGTCATCCTAAGCCGAGCCTCTTACAGACTTGGCCTCATGGCTCAGGGCTATAGGTTCAGGATTTACTAAGTAGCCACCGAGCACACAGCTCTATTCTCTGCCTTCTCTGCGTGAAGCTACAGGAGTTCTGGTCATCCCGGCTGCAGGCGAGAAGATGCTGCAGACACCCCACCCCTATGCCCTGCACTCTTCTCCCCTCCTCCCCTCTCAGAGGTAGTCGGCCTCTCTGCTCCCTACTTCCTAGCTGGCAGACAAGACAGAAGGCTGGGGCTGGACTCTGGGCACCAGGGTGGGGTGAAGGGGGCCAGCTCTTCATTCACCTTTCCAGCCAGGACAAGGAGTCCAGAGTCTGAGTCCAGCAGAGGCATCAGGAATCTGGAAGAGACAAGCTGGTCAGTGGGTGGATGGAGCCGGTACCCATGGGGGAGGGGCCACAGGCGGCCCGAGAGCCTCCCACCTCAGATCTGGGCTCTGCACAGGGGCTACGCAGCCACAGATGTGAGCAGGTGCCAAGTGGCCACAGGTGAGCAGGTGCCAAGTGGCCACAGGTGAGCAGCTCTTCAGCACCCCCGGAGCCATACCCAGCCTGGTCACTCAGCACCCTCAGCTCCTCTCCTGAGCCCCAACACAACAAGCACACCCCCTTCCAGCCCCTCCCTCCTAGTCTCCTCCTGGGTCACCTGCCTGTGCTGGGCCCTGGGCCCAGGGTCTCTTCCCCTCCATGTCAGTCCTGCCCCACTCCAGGCTCCCCTCCTCCAGGAAGACCCCCCACAATGTGTCCCTAGGGCTGCCTCAGCCTACTCACCTCAGTTACAGGAGAGGTGCATGCTACAGCCAGGGCTTTCCCATCCCCAGGGCTGCCTGCCTTGGGGTGGACCCAGAACCACTCATTCACCTACCAAGGTCTGGAACATCTGCTCAGCCAGCCCCTCAGGCCTTGCTGACACCTTAAGGGCTCAGATTCACCCCTAACTTGGAGCCCTGGAACCCCATAGTCAAGTGCTCTGGGAGGGAGGGCTTCTTCAGCTCAGATGCTTCCAGCCTGACTCAGCCAGCAGAGGGCAGGAGAATCCTGGCCCTTCTCTGGCCCCAGGTGGGCAGTCTTGGCAAGAGTGGGTGTCTGCTGAGGATGGGAAGAGACAGGGCAGGCTGGAAGTTCCCAGAGCCCCTACTAGCCTCAGCCTGGGCCAACTGCCCAGCACGGCCTAAGTTCCACAAGGGCCCTCTGTGGGTTCTGCCCAGATACCTCAACAGCCCCCAGCCTACGAGCATAGGCCCCTGGTCCATGAGGGCACACCCACAGGTGCCTTTTCCTGATTCTGCTTTTGGCCCCTGGTCTAGGTTTCATGTCCCTAGGAACCCACAGGCTTGGGGTCACCAACCCTTTCTCAACCTGACACATGCCCTCAAACAGAACTCCATCCCTGCTGTGGTTCCAGCAGGTCAGGGATCATCCAGCTGTGGCAGCTGCCTCTTTCTCTCTCACCCAGGCAACAAAGGACCAGCCCTTCCCCCAGGTCCCCTCCCAGCCAGCTGCCTACAGCCTGTGTGCTGCCCCAACTCTACCAGGAGCCAGAATCTGCCTGGCAGCTGGGTGGAGACCCCATGTCTCCACAACTTCCTGGAGTGCCCTGGGCAGTACACCTGTGAGTAACACAGACCCCTAATTACTTGAGGCCAGCAGGACGAGCTGGGCTGGCACTGCCCACCCCCATCTGGTCTGACCACTGCCTACTAAGGGAGTGAGAAACAAATAAGGTGTACGACCCAGCATGGCCTCACACCAAAGCTGACTGCTTCCCTTCAGCACCCTCAACGGGCTTTCATTCATTCATTCACCCATGATCATTCATTCCCTTGACAAGCTAGTCTGGGCCAGGCCCTTGGCTTGGCCAGCAGATGTGACTAAAGGTGAAAACTAGTTACCCCTGTAGCTAGGCAGCTCACTCCTAGTATGAGCAACAGACAACAACTGCACAATCCCACAGAAACACACATGCACCACATAAAGGAAAGGAAAAAGTGTTCTTCAGGACCTATAGGAAGGGGCTCTGACCATGGCTGGGTCACAAAGGAGCGGAGCCTCCTTATGATCCAAAGGTTAGGAATCAACCACATCAAAGGGAAGAGAGTTCCAGACAGAGAATGGCATGTGCAAAGGCCCTGTGGCAGGTGGGTGCATGGCCTGCTGGAGGAATGAGGAGAAGACAGTGTGGCTGGCTGACCTGGACAATGGTCAGGCCCTACAGGGCCTCGTGCACTCGGAGAATTCTGCCTTCATAACATGAACAGTAAAAAGCTGATGATACACTTTAAGCAATGACAGACAGGACTGGATTTGCACCAAGCAGAGACCAACCTGGTTACTATGTGGAGATAAGAGTGGGGAGCTGGGGCAAGACGTAACATGGGGCTGAGAGGCAAGAAGGCTGGGAGGCTCCTGTCACCCCCCGCAGCCTTCTCATCTGTGCTCTAAAACAGCATCTGGAAGGGACTGAACTGGGTTCTCCCACCCCCACTCCCTAGCTACCCCCCCACCCCACCCCACCGGCCCACTGACTAAGGTCCTGGGTGCCAGTCCACTGACTCAAGTGCTGGGTGAATGGAGGCAGGAAGTCTTGGAGGGCAGGGCGAGCTCCTCCAACAGGTCAGGCCAGTCTTCCTGGTCCAGGTCAGAGCCTCCCGGGTAGCCCCACCAGGTGGGAGCTTCCTGCCTGCCACGGTACAGGCCAGGAAATGGGGTCAAGGCAGCCAGCCCCAAGGGCTGGCCAGCAGCTGGCACGAGCCTGACCTCCAGGCCTCCTAAAGAGAGCCGGTCAGACCTGGATCTGGAATGTGGGGAGGGAGGTGGTAGACAGCATACAAGTACCACGTAGAGCCCAGAACTCAGATATGACCCCACCTGTTGGCCCAGGTCCTAGAAGATGCAGGACAATGGAGATACCCAGTGGACCATGGATCATGGGGGGGGGGTCACTGTTGTTAGCCGTCATCAAGTCAATTCCAGCTCATGGTGACCCCATGTGTATTTACAGGGTTCCCAAGGCTGTGACCTTTCGGAAGCTGACTGCCAGGCCTTTCTTCTGCAGTGCCTCTGGGTGAGTTTGAACCGTCAATCTTTCATCAAGTAGTTGATTACTTACCCCTGGCACCACCAGGGACTCTGGGCGACAGGTTAGCACTGATAACCCACCCTATCTCCATGTTCTTGCAAACAGTGGGCCTGCTAAGAAAAGCCACTTTAGGACCCCTCCCTGGCCCCACTTCCAGCCCATGTCTCTCCCTCAGGCCCACCAACCTAGACATCCTGGCACTGCTACTGGTACAAGGTAATCCAGTAGGTCTGTCCCTGCCACCCGGGCAAATCCTGTCCCACACCCCTTTTCAAGGAGCATCCAGGTAATCAGGTTCTAACATGGGTAGTGCCTGGAAACCACATTGCAAAGGTGGGAGAAACTCAAGAGGGGGGTTTCTTGGGAGTCTGCCCTTGAATCTCTGGGGGGGTGGGAGCACTGCCTCAGAAAATTCACGACGAGGGATGAGGGCATGGGGTGGGGTCTGGGCTCCAGAAAAGGACTCTCCATCACTGATTACTGGCCATGGAGGCAGGAGGCTGCCGAGGCCAGTCAGCAATGCCTTTTCCTTGGGAAAATCAGTCTGGCAGTCTTTGGAGGTCCTCCCACCTGTGCACCCTTCTTAAGATCTCAGGACACACGGCTCAAGAAGTGCAGAGTCAAGGGACCACCTGACCAAAGGCCATAAAACACCGACTGCAAATTCAAACGCTTCAGAGTCGAGGCAAGAAAAGCAACTGAGTGAAGCGAACTGGTGTGAGACAACAGGGAGTGGTGGGGACTGGGACAACCGGGAGAGCCTGAGGCCCGGCTGCAGGAGGCAGCGATAACTCAGCCCCATTCATGTATTTCAGCTGAAGACAAGCTGGGAATTCCCATTTTAATGTGACTTTCAAATGCCAGCAACTGTTTCAGGAAACTTTAAAATTCCCATGTAGGCCAAATGAAACCCGAGGGCCAGCTCTGCTCAGGAGCAGCTGGCTTGCCAACCCTGCCTGACCCAACAGGTACTGAGACCTGAATGAGGGGCAGCCTGTGGGGCGTGGACTCCTGCCTGTCCTGGAAGGGACTCCGACGTGGAGAGAGCCCTGAGCAAGCTAAGGAGATGAGAGGGACATCTAGAAGGTGGCTGCCTAGCAGGAGACTGGGAGCCATTCCTCACCCCCTCTCCCAGCCCCTGACAGTAACTGCGCTGAGGCTTGCGGGGGAATCCAGACATGACCTGACCACCAGCTGGTGTGGTCCAGCCTCCAGGCCACCTGAGATCAGAGATGGTGCTGCCTGGGCCCCAGCTGGCTGCAGGCTGGGCCCCCAGAGGCTCTGAAGCATGACTCTGGCCACAAGCACAGAGGGGGAGGAGGACAGGACGTTTTCCTGGAATCTTCCACAGCAGGGGATTTTTCTAGACTGGTCCAGCCCCAGCATCCGTCCCTCCTGACCTGCCAGGGACCACTGTCAGCTGTACCACAAGCCCTGCCCACTGAGGGTGAGGCTCTAAGACCCCACCCCTTTCAACTCGGGCGCCCCTAACGTGTTCTGGATTTAAAGTTGCCAGTAACATGGGAAGGCACCGGGTCACTTCTCCTTTCTGAGTTTCTCAGTCTCTTCATGGGAAACACAGGGACAGGGCGCTCAAGGGGGCTCACAGCCTTAGATTCTGCCTTCGAGTCTCTCGGAAGGGCTTTGTGCGGCCTGCATGGTTTTCTTTAAAAAAATGGGAGTTAGTTACCAACAATAACACACTGAGGTTTCACCTATAAGTCTGGATTTCCAGATTGTTCGCAAAAACCCTCAGCTCAGGCAGCCCAGGAGCGTGCCCAGCCCTCCACCCCCACCCCCAGGCTCCCCACAGTGCCTGGAGTCCCCTCCTCAATGCAGCTGGGGTTGTAACTCTTGATCTTGCTCAATATTCTCTTGCAAAAAAACAGGGATCTGCCCAAGGTCACGCAGCAAACTACTGGCAAGCTGGACTGGTACTCGAGACTCCTCATGCCCTGGCGGGCGATTAAATTCTAAGGCTGGCCAGTGTCTCCCTTGCCTGCCAGCCCGACGGGTCTGGAGGTGGCAGGGGCGAGGACCCAGCCAGGCGCAGCCAAATGACCCCTTCTTCACGGAGCGAGGCGGGCCCTGTTAGCCCCGCCCCGTCCCCAGGAGCGGTCCCGCCCCCGGCTCTTAAGGCGCAGCCCGCCTCCTCGAACAGACTTGGAGCCCTAGCCCGGGGCGGGGAGACGCGGACGCGGCTTCCTCAGGACCCCGGGACCCACGACCCGTCTGGCCGGGCTGGCCGCCGGGAACAACCGAGGGGCCCAGCCCGCACCGCCCAGCTTCCTTCTCTGCTGCTTTCCGGTAAGTGGGGCGTCAGGGTGCCGATCAGGGATGTCCCTCCACCCGCGCGCGCCCGTGCACACATGGGCGGGCCACACAGTCCCCGACTGCATGACGACCTGGGCTGGCCCAGGAGTACCCCCGAGCATCCGCTCCCCATCCCGGGGTGCCGACAGCCCGGCCCTGCACTGCCTGTCGTGGCTGGGGCGCGTGCACGCGCGGGTGTGCGTGCTGGAGTGGACATGGCTCACCGGCCGGCGAGGCTGGGAGCAGACAAAATAAACACCCCCTCCCGTGCTTCCTCCGCCCACGGCTGAGCCCTCCGGCATGACCAGTTTTATGAATCAAACCCCTTCGAGGGGCTGGCCAAGCCAGAGTCTTGGGTTACTGCTCCCTTCTGGGGTTGGGCAGGCTGGTTCTGGGTTTGGGGCCCTCCATGCCCGCAGCACACTGGGGACGGGGGCCTGAGGGACCTCACGCGGAGTGTGGGCCATAGGCAGGTCTCCATGGGGGCTGCAACAGCCCTGCTAGGTGCAGACCTGGGGTGGGGGCAGTGGCTGGCAGGTATCTGAGGCTCACTCCCAGGCTGGGGACAAACCTTAGCTGGCTTGGCCCTGAGTTCTCCAGATACTAGGGTGCCTCTGCCAGGGAAACAAGGGGCTTTGCTTGGGGCTACAAAACCAGTGGACCACAGCCAGCCTAGTTCTTTGTGTCCCTGGGGTGGCAGCCCTGGGGCCTGAGGGCTGCTGAGGTCCCTGCGGTCACTGGTCACTGGCAAGCCAGCTGATTGGTGCCAACCATTCTGCGTCGCCCCTGCTCATTAACGATTACCACACCAAGTCCACACCAGGGCCGCTGACCGCCTCTCCTGCTGCGGCCCTGCAAGGTGGGACAGAGGAAAAAACCCTCTGGGTCCAGGTAGACCTCTGCTTACCTTTGCATGACAGGCAGAACCCGGAATCCTTCCTCCAGGTCTAGAACCTTCAGAGTGGAGGAACAGACTACAACTCAGCAGCCCCTTCCCACTAGGGCAGGCTGGGCTTGGGGTGACTGAGGGCATGAGAGTGCAGGCCTGGGGCTCTCTGAGTGGGTCCCTTAGAGCTGGGGGTACAGGCAGTAGGATGCAGTGTGGACTGGGCTGTTGGCCAGGCCCCAGGGAGCTGGGGTGGCCGGCAGGGGGATGGGAGCTCAGTCCCCTGGTTCACTGTCTTCTCTCTGGGGGATTGGCCCCTGGAGCTTCTGTAAACAGAGTGTCAGTGGCAGGAAGAGGGCTCTGGTAATGAGCAGCCCAGCTGGATTCCCTCCAGACCAGTATCTGCCTCTCCAGGGCCCAGAGAGGGAGGCTGAGTATGCACGTGCCCAGCCAGGGGCCTGTCCCCATCTCCCCCAGCCTGAGACCTGTGGTAGGAGGATAGGCCAACAGGGACAGGTAGGGGACTGGTGTCTTAGGACCTTTGCCCAAAGCACCGTTGTCTCCAATCTGGACATGGGAAGGGGCAGTCAGTACCTGGAGTCGCTTGGACACAGCCCAGATCCTGACTCTCCCTCCGGGGAGATGCCATGGCCGGGAGACAAGTCTCCTGACTCCCTTCACTGACACCCCACCTGTATCACCAAGGGAGTGGTGACAAGTTTTAGGTAGAGAGTTAAATCCTCTGGAGGCTTAGAAGTGGACACCACCCCACCCTTGTCCAGGCGGTCACTGGGCACAGGAAAGCAGGTCCCTGCTGCCTGAGGGGGCAGTGCCCCCTCGGTGATTAGAGATCCCGTGAGCCTCTGCCCACAGAGGCGTCCTCTCCCTCTAGAGGCCCTGGGCATAGGGGAAGTGAGGCGAGACCACCTCACTGGGTTGGTGACCCTTCCTGGAGCGCCCCCAGCTCTTCTTTGAGTCCCCTCCCCGAGCTGGGGAGCCTGAGGCTGGATGCTGCCAAGAAAACCAACTCCCCTCACTGCTCTGGAATTTGCGTGAGTTCTTGGCTAGGGAGAGGGAGGGAGGCTGTGTGTGTGTGTGTGTGTGTGTGTGCGCGCGCGCGTGCACGCGCGTGTCTGGCGTGGGTGTGTGTCTGCATGCGCGTGACTGGAGCAGGCCCGTGTTTGGGGGTGGGGGTGCTGCGGGGAGTCCGTGTGCTCTGGGAGGGGCCAGGCCACAGCCTCCTTCCTTCTATCGGCTTCCACATTCCAGAGACAGCCGGCTTGCTTTCCCTCAAGCTGGCTGGGTCGGCCGGCCGTCTGTCCGGGCCCGCAGGCCTCCCCCGCTTTTCCTCATTCCTGCCTGCCTCCCTGGGTGCGAGGAGGCTGCAGGCAGCTCCCTCAGTCCACCTCGGCTGGGGTAAGGGGGTGGTGCAGGCAGAGGGCCAGTTCTCCTCCAAGGTTGGGGCAGGCCCCCCTAGACTTCTCCGGAAATGCAATAAGCTCTGACATTCCTCGGAGGCTGCCCGAGAGATTTAATTAAGGGAGAGGAGAAAGCTGGCTCACACGGGGAAGGGGCAGGACCTGGGGCAGGGGTGGCCTTGGGGCCTCCGCTGGCCCTGGGACCCTTGGGCAGGAGAGGCGCCTAGAGGGGCAGCGGTGAGAGCCCAGGATGAAAGGCAGGGCTAGGGGCTCACTGACTAAGCCCCCTGCACTGCCTCCCTCACAGTTCAGATTGCTGAAAGGGCCACATCTGCCACAGGATGCCCAGGGACTCTCCAGGGCTGGCGAGGACTCTGAAGACGATGACAAGACCCTCTCTGGGGCCGTCTCCCTCTCTTGCCCCCATCTAGGCCTGGCCTCAGACAGCTTGGGTCCAGTTGGCTTAGGGCTGGTGGCCTCTCTTGGTGACTAACTTCTTCCTCCAGCAAGTTCAAGGTTAATTGGAGGGTTAGGGCCCTACAAGGTGGGGCAGAAGATGCTGACACCCAGCCCTGTGGCATCATCACAGCGCGTGCTGATGATGGTACCTGGATTGGCCCACTTCTAGCTGGGCCGCAGCCACCCATGGCCCCTGGGGTTAGCAGGTGTCCTCTGCAAACAGGCAGTGCCTTTCCTTACGCTGAGATGACACATCCCACTGCCTGAGGGCTCAGATGAACCTGCAATTGGCCTCAGTCACTAGTCTCCCTGCCCTGGGCTGACAGGTCTGGCGACTGCCAAGTCACCCTTGGTGCCACTGACGCACTGGCTCAGGGCCGGCCAGCCTCCTGCCACTGAGGAATGGGCGGAAGGGGTGCTGCTGGCTGGCCTACACCTGTGTCGCGAGTCAGACCACACCCTCTGCAGCCCTGTGGTCCTGAGTGCCCAGCTCTGGCTGGACAGAAAGTCCACTCGGGGCTTCCTTGGGACACAATTTTGCCTGGTCCTGACCTCCCACCAAAGAAACAAACCAGTTGTTGACTTTATCCTGACTCAGGGTGATCCTGCATGCGTCAGGGCCGAACTGTGCTCTGAGGGGTCTTCAGTGGCCAGCTTTTTGGAAGTAAACTGCCAGGCCTGTCTTCCCAGGTGCTGCTCTGGGTGACTTGAACTTGCGCCCTTTGTTTCAGTGAGGTGCTTCACCCTTTGTGCCACCCAGGAACTGGGCCTCACCCCCAGATGCTCTTCCTGCATCAGTCTGGAGTGAGACCCACAGCAGCAGTGGTATTAGAAAGCTTCCAGGTGGCTGTGATATGCAGCTGGGTTGAGAAGGCCCTAGAGTTCCAGGTGGGAGACATAAGCTTAGGGTGGGCAGTGAACTTGGATGAGGTCTCCGTGCACCGAGGCTCTGACCATAGCCTTGGCTCGGAGCATTACCTACACAAGGCCTAGGGCTGGCCTGGGTGTAGGGGTGTGGAAGGTGGAAGACGGAGAGGTTGAGACCAGAGGGACTCCACCACTGTCACTAGCCAGGGCTGTAGGACTTTCTATGCAGGGCCCAAGGGACTGAGAGCAGGGAGTGAACTCAGACGAGCGTAAGCCCAGCCTGCTCTGCTTCTTTTAGTGAGGACCCAGGACAGAGACCCCCGGCTCTCTGTTCTGGTGGGGTGCGTGGCCCCGTCCCGGGTATGGGGAAACGGGCAGACCCAGTCCGGGGCCCGTTTCCTTGGACACGTCAGCGAAACCGGAGCCAGCCGTCCTGGCTGCCGGCAGCAGTCCCGCCTGCCTGGGGGGGGCGTTGGCAGACTCCAGCTCTGGGTTCCTGCCAAGCATGGCCTGGCCAGTGGGACTGCGCCCAGGCGAGCCAGACCTGGAGCATGAGGGCCCAGAGCGATGGGTCAGACTGACAGTGCTGTCCCTGCTTCTACTGACAGTGAGCCCAGGAGCTGCAGTATGCCAGGCTCTATCCATCTGTCCTAGTCTGTATCTACCTGGTCAGGCACGTGGCTGTCCCTGGGAACTGTGTCATGCACCAGCCCTGAGGTTACCCAACCACCTAGGCCCATGCTAGGGCATGTGTGAGGGGTGCCCATGGGTGTGTTCCATACTTGGTGTGTTGGGTGGGGGCACTATGGGTTCCCTGAGAGCTAAGATGATGAATGTCCTTAGTCTTTCTTACTCCCCTCGGGCCCCTGCCGGCCCTGAAGTCATTTGCTCAAAGAGAGACTGGCCAAGGACAGCTCACTGCTAACTTCCCCACTTCCCAGGGGGACACTGTGGTGACTTTCACGCTGGGGCAGGGGCTTCCTCCATGTGCAGAAACTGGCACAGCAAGTGGGCTTGTCACTGGGCAGATGGCAGTCCCCATGGCCAATGTTACCAGGTAGAACATGCCTGAGTATAAACCAAACAGGTGCCATGATGACCCTCCCCACTTTGCAGACAAAAACTGAGGTTTGGCAACTTAAGCCCTTGGAAAGGTCATGTGGCTGGGCAGCCACATGAACACAGGGAGCTGGGCCCCAGAGGCGGCAGCACGGTCAGCCCCGGACCCCAGGCCTCTGTCACCTCCTCTTCTCACTACCCCGAGCTGGTGGGCATGGGGGAGTCTCCCAGGTCAAATACAGTGGCAGGAGGGAGCCCTGGACCCTCGCTGTCACCCTTCTTTCCTTCCTCCCTACTGTCCACCTGTTACCCCCAGGGCTGCTGTCTGGAGAACACTCCCCCTCACTCTTTATGGAGGAAAAGCTGCTCCCTCCCACCTTGGGTCAGCGGGTCTGATAGCAAAGCCCAGACAGGTCCTGCTCCAAGAGAGCTACAGTGATCCCAGGACAGCACGGCACGGCTGTGACAGGTCACCCCCCAACATACACCCCCATGTCCACGCAGACACCAGCAGAATTCTCTCCCAGAACTTGCTAGAAGCAATCTGTTAAAAACCACCAGAAAAGCAAAGGACAGAACAACTGCTCAGGACTACTCCAAACATGAAGAGGGCGGGGCAGTGTAAGCCTACTGGGTACACAGGGAAACTGAGGTAGGGAGTCAGGAAGGGAACCCCTTCCAGAGATTGCAAACACCAAGCTCAGGTCTCTCCCTGCTGCCACTTGTCTGTCCATCTGCCCTCCCATATCGGCCCAGGCCTCTCTGGGATGCCTGCAGGGGCTTTCTGATCTCCCTCTGGGTACCAGGAGCTCCACAGCCATGCCCTTTTCCAAGGCCCTGGCACTTCCTCCCTGCCAGCCTCCGCATGGGGGCACAGGTGGAGAAGGTGCCGGCAGAGAGCTCACTCCTGCATCTGATGGGGAAACAGATTGGTTGCTGACTACATGGGTCCCTCAGCACAGCCCCCTCGTGCCCCAACTCTGGTGGCACCATCCTTTGCTTGTCACCTGTGGGCCACGTGTCACCCTGTGACAGGTCCCTAGAGTCTTTCTGTCCCTCCCTCCCTCCACCTTTGATGACAGCTGATGAAGGGGACCACAGCTGCTCCCTCAGTGCAAAGTCGGGAGCGTCCCCAGCACATGCCTGCCCTCAAGGCCAGCTGCCGGTGGGGAGCGAGGTGCTCTGTTTGCCCCCGCAGTCCTGGGAGCTGTCCACTGTACAGGAAGAAGCTGAGACTCAGAGCAAAGCCACTGCCTGAGGCCTCCTGTTGTGGCCGCCTCCGGGCCAGGGCTGCACGACTCCAGCCGAACTTATAACCATGACCTTATACGAGGCCCAAGGGAGAGCTGAGGCCAGGGGGGTGGCCGGCGCTGGCCACACGCGGGTCCCCTCCCACTCCAAAGCCTGGCTGCTCCCTTGCTGACCTCGCCTGGCCCAGCCAGGAGGGCTGACTCAGGGAGGTGGCCCCACCCCCCACATGACTATGGGGTTGGGCGGGGGTCCTCACAGCCAACATCTGGAAGCCAGGCCGCTGGCCTGTCTTGAGTCAGGGAGGGTGGGAGTGATCACATGCCGGGTGGCGACGGGTGGGGGCATGGCCCACAGGGGCTGAGGTCATCAGAAGCGGGAAGCCCCCAGAGATAGGGAGGCTCGAGCCACACCAGGCCATGGTGTTCATCAGTTGTTAGATGCTACTGAGTGAATTTCAACTCACAGTGACCCCATGTGACAGAACAGAACAGAACTTTTTTGGCTGTAAGCTTTATAGAAGCAGACCGCCAGGTCTTTCTCCATCAGAGCTACTGGCGGGTTGGAACTGCCAGCCCCTCAGCCACTGAGGGCCTCATGCTGGGCCTCCAGGGCTCCTTTGCTTCAACAGAGGTCCCCACCCTCGCCAAATACGAACTGTGGGCCTCTGGGACCCAACACAGCCAAGGTGTAGGGAAGTACAGGGGAGATGGATGCTGGGAGCAGGGACCCCCATGGTCTGTGCTGAGGTGGCCTTTGTGAGCACCAGCAGGGGCTGATGCTGCCCCTTCCCCAGCAGAGGGGGATCTCTACAGCTAGGCAGGGCCCAAGTGGGCCCAGCCTGGGTAACAAGGCTGCTTCCCTTGACCTAGCACTGGCCCAGAACTGTCTCACCTGTAGAGGGACCCCCTGGCTCCTCCTCCTCCCCCTTTGAAAGCCCCTGGGTCTGGGGAAGGGCTGGCTCTATCCCTCCCCCAGTCAGTGGGGCAGAGCCCGGCTGGGTGGGGGACAGTGTTACCTGCTGTCAGACCGCCAGTGTGGGGGAGGGGACAGTCTGCATTCCAGCACAAAAGGTCCTTGTGTGAGCACAGGAGCCTGGGGGAGGGGGTGCCGGCCACTGGGCAGCAGGCCCCTGGGCCAGGCCGGCACCCACAGGATGACACCACAGCTGAGTATGGTCCTAACCCCTCTACTCCAGGGGCCTGAGTGGTGGGGGCCTCCTGCTGCAGCGCAGTCCCCCCTCGGCAGCTCAGAGCTGGGGCTGCATTACTGGGGGAGGCCAGTCTGGGCTGGGTCTGCAGATGCCTTGGCATCTGAAAGGCCGGCTGCACCTGGAAGTGGTTAGGCCAGGCTCAGGCTCAGGTTTCCTGGCCCAGGAACTGCACCTATGGTTCCTCCAGGAGCCATGTGCTCCCCAGCCACGCCAGCTATAAGAATGGCCTCTCTCCGGAGTGGCCATCAGGGGTGCCACATGGGGCGACTGGAAAACACTGGGTGCAGTGAGGTGCATGGAGGGACTGTGTCAGGGGAGGGATGCTGCTCCTATGCACTGGTGTCCAGCATGGAGTGGACCCCAAAACACTCAAGGGATGATCAGGTCCAGAGGCTTCTCCAGGCCTGGCCCTGGCCACTGGGACTGCTGTCAGCCCCGACCTGAGACTTGGTCAACCCGCGAGGGCTGGGATCCCCTACCTCTAGTTCTACTACCAGCACCTTAGAGATGAGGGGGATCTGCAGACAAGGGTTCCCTGCCTGCTCCCCCCGACTCCATCCCAGGGCAGTGAAGGTCCCAGCCATGGCTCTGAGCCTCCCCCCAGAAACGTTCTGGCCACATCCTGGCGGCTGCAGCGCCGTCCTGGGCAGGTCTGACTCCACAAGTGGAAAAACACCAATCCCATAGTTTCCATGTGAAGTCTTGGGCTGCGGTCTCCTCACTTGGCGGAGGGGGAATGCGGAACGCAGTGGCGGCAGGCCGGCCAGCTTCTCTGCTTACGCGCTCAGGCTGCCTGCCCACCCACTCACCCGCCTGCCCCTGCAGGGGGGGGCAGCCTCCTCTGGCCCCAGGATGCCCACTCCTTCCTGGTCACCTTGGCAGAGCTCTCTGGGGCTGGGGAGGCACAGATACTTGTGCTGTTGGGCCACAGCCAGGTAGGGCCAGCCAGGACAGTTAAGGGGAAAGAGGGACACTGTCTGTGGTCACTGGGTCTTAGTGGGTGCCAGGACCTGCGCTAACTACCTGTGTGGGCATCGGATGGCACTGATGGCCACAGGAAGTAGTAGCTGACACCATAAAAGGTTATACCACTGCTCTAAGTCACGTAGTGAGGCGCTGACGGGACAGGAAACAGGACATGGACCTGGGGACCCACTTGCTAGTCACTATTTGTTTCTGGATTTACAGGTGTCGGGGCACCCTTTCTGGGTCGAGCAAGAGATGGGTGCCTTTTCCAGCCCTGTAGGGCTGGCCTGGTTATCCTCTGGGCCACTGACTCACAGCTTGCCCTGTCTGTCTCCTCTCTGTTCCCAGGATCAGAAGATGTGCCCCAAGACTCCCACACCCGTGCTGCTGCTGCCCCTGCTGCTGCTCCTGGCCCCGGGGCCTGGGGCAAGGGGCTGCCCACAGGGCTGCCAGTGCAGCCAGCCCCACACTGTCTTCTGCGCTGCCCGCAAGGCCCCCACAGTGCCCAGCAACCTGCCACCTGACACGGCCGGCCTGTATGTCTTTGAAAACGGCATCACCACGCTCGATGCGGCCAGCTTTGCCAGCCTGCCCAAACTGCAGCTGCTGGACTTGTCACAGAACCAGATTGCCAGCCTGCCTGGCGGGGTCTTCCAGCCCCTTGCCAACCTAAGCAACCTGGACCTGAGTGCCAACCAGCTCCGCGAGGTCACCAACGAGACCTTCCACGGCCTGCGGCGACTCGAACGCCTCTACCTGGGCAAGAACCGCATCCGCCACATCGAACCGGGGGCCTTCGACGCACTGGACCGCCTCCTGGAGCTCAAGCTGCAGGACAACGAGCTTCGAGCACTGCCCCCGCTGCACCTGCCCCGCCTGTTGCTGCTCGACCTCAGCCACAACCACCTGCCTGAGCTGGAGCCTGGCACCCTGGACACTGCCAACCTAGAGGCACTGCGGCTGGCTGGCCTGGGGCTGCAGTGGCTGGATGAGGGACTCCTGGGCCCCCTCAGCAACCTTCACGACCTGGACGTATCTGACAACCAGCTGGAGCACATGCCGTCCGCTATCCGGAGCCTGCGAGGCCTGACGCGCCTGCGGCTGGCTGGCAATCCCCGCATTGCCCAGCTGCGGCCGGAGGACCTTGCTGGCCTGGCCGCCCTGCAGGAGCTGGACCTCAGCAACTTGAGCCTCCAGGCCCTGCCACCCGAACTTCCCAGCCTCTTCCCCCGCCTGCGGCTCCTGGCAGCTGCCCGCAACCCCTTCAACTGTGTGTGCCCCCTAAGCTGGTTCGGCCAGTGGGTGCGGGAGAGCCGGGTCACACTGGCCAGCCCCGAGGAGACACGCTGCCACTTCCCACCCAAGAATGCCGGTCAGCTCCTCCTGCAGCTTGACTACGCTGACTTTGGCTGCCCAGCCACCACCACCACCACTGCTGCGCCCACCACCAGGCCGCCGGTGGGGGAGTCAACCCCATTCCCATCCAGTGCAGCACCTACCTGGCTCAGTCCAACAGAGCTGGTCACCCAGACACCCAGTCAGTCTCCCATTCCCCTGCCCACCATGCGGCCTGCTGTCCAGCCCCAGGACTGTCCTGTGTCCATCTGCCTCAATGGTGGTACCTGCCACCTGGGGGCAAGGTCCCAGCTGTCATGCCTGTGCCCCGAGGGCTTCACGGGCCTGTACTGTGAGAGCTGGCTAAGTCTGGGGACACGGCCCAGCCCTCCACGGGCCACACCGATGCTGCCGCCACGGCCCCCACCCCTTGGCGTGGAACCTGTGAGCCCCACATCCCTGCGTGTTGGGCTCCAGCACTACGGGCACAGTGCCGTGCCACTCCGGAGCCTCCGCCTCACCTACCGCAACCTCTCAGGCCCAGACAAGCGGCCTGTGACTCTGAGGCTGCCTGCCTGGCTTGCCGAGTACACAGTTACCCAGCTGCAGCCCAATGCCACCTACTCCATCTGTGTGAGGGCCCTGGGGGCCGGGCCAGGGCCTGAGGACGAGGAGGCCTGTGGGGAGGCCCGCACGCCCCCGGCCGCCCGCTCCAACCATGCACCTGTCACCCAGGCCCAGGAGGGCAACCTGCCTCTGCTCATTGCACCCACCCTGGCTGCCATACTCCTGGCTGTGCTGGCCGCCGTGGGGGCGGCCTACTGTGTGCGGCGAGGGAGGGCAGTAGCAGCTAGGAGCAAGGGGCAGGTGGGACCAGGGGCTGGGCCCCTGGAGCTGGAGGGGGTGAAGGCGCCCCTGGAGCCAGTCTCCAAGGTGACTGAAGGCGGTGGGGAGGCCCCAGCCTGTGGGCCTGAGTATGAGGTGCCACTCATGGGCTACTCGGGGCCCAGCCTCCAGGGGCCTCTTCCCTCTAAGCCCTATATCTAAACCTGGGAGTGATGGGACCAACCAGCATCCCCCTGCTGCCAGACCACCCAGGAAGTTCTCAGTTCCACAGGACAGGACAAGGCCCAGCGCTACTCTGAACCTCAGTTTTCTCCTCTGTGAGATGGTGATGACCTCCACAGTCCTCTGAGCCTGAGCATCCTGTCCCAAGGACAGCCTGGCCTGTCCTCTCCACGTGCAATCCCCTGGGGCCAGGTTGGGCACAAGCTGGGCCCCCTGTGTGCTGGCAACACAGGTCATAGCCTGCTGGTGCTTCCCAACCCCGGAGACTCGGGGGGCCAGTGAAGGAGGCCCCCAGAGACAGCAGAAGGAGAGTGGGGTGGGGACGGGCCCTCGTAGGCCCAGCCTCAGCTCCAGGAGTGAAGGAACAAAAGAAACTGGAAAGACAAGACGCTTTAGGAACATGTTTTGCCTTTGTTGTATGTTTTTTTAAGGTGTATTTATGAGATCCTTTCCCATTTATTCTGGGAAAATGTTTTTCAAACTCAGAGACAAGGACTTTGGTTTTTCTAAGACAAATGATGATATGAAGGCCTTTTGTAAAATAAAAAATAAAATGGAATGCAAGTGTGTTTCCCAGGTGCAGCCCCACGGCACCTGAGCAGGGTGGTAGGAGGGCCGGGACCCTCTGAGGTCTGGAGAGGGTTGGAGAGGGAAGCAGGGGCCTGGGACCTGACTCCCCAGCAGGCACCAGGCCCTGGGAAGGCTGCAGCTGAAGGGTACAGCCAGCAGGATGCCCCTTAAGTCATCCTGTCCTGGCTCTGCATCTCAGAGAAGACTGGCCTGAGCAGGTACAGGGGACAGGAGCAGGGCAGCCTCAAACAGCAGGAGAGGATGGTTAGGTAAGACTTACCCTGCCCAGCTGTCCCCTACATCAGGAGCTAGGGCTGGACTGCTATGTGGGTGTCGGTGTGGGGCACTGGGGGACTTCTGGCAGATGGAGTGCTAAGGGGGTCACCCAGGGCTGAGTGTACCCTCCTCAGAGGCAAGTCTGACAAGCAGTTCATGACCACCGTCCTTCTTGGAGGAAGATGCCTCCCTCCATAGCCCCCTTGAGTGGTCCTGGGACCAGGGAGCTTCTGGAACCTTCCTGCACAGTCCCAGGCAGCACGAATGGTCTCAGCTCCTCCCTGAAGTCCTGTTGGCCCTCCCAATGGGCTCAGGCTGTAAGATCTTACTCCCTGCCTCCTATCCCTAGCTGCAGAGCGGGGTCCAGGTTGGGGGAAGGCAGAGGGGCCAAGCCTGGGCAAGCAGCTCAGGGACAGGACCAAAGGCCTTGCTGCAGATAGTGCCAGCCTGATGGCCCTGTGCTGACCCTTCACCTATACTCCCCATGATGGTGTTGTGATGGGTCCAAGGTTTCCAGAAACCCCGGAAGTGGGAGTGTTTTCCAGGAAGGCCACAGGCTGAGGTGGGGGCAGGACCAAGCCAAGGATGTACAACAGACACATAACACCTTTTCTTACTACCTCAGACTAGGGGTGGTGGTGGTAAGGAGGGGGCCCTGGGGCCTTGGAGAGGCCCGGCAAAGGCTAGTGTGGGTGTTCAGGAGGCCCCACGCCCATCCAGGGGTCATGTCCCGGCCCTCGCCTCCGCCTGGCTGGGAGTGCAGCCCGGCCCTGCCTGGGGCACAGGCTTTGTGGCTGGGGGTGCTGCCGTCAGAGAGAGCCTGCAAGGCCACGCGAGCTCTGGATTCAATTAGCTGCTTGGGGGCTCTGGCCCTAGGCCGAGGAGGTGGGTGCAGGTCACGCGGGCAGTGGGTGGTAGCAGAGGGCCTGGGTGGGACCCCTTCCTCCTGAGGCGGCAACAGCAGTCCAGGTGGATTTCCTGAGGCCTGGGTCCTATTAGGGGAGCAGCTTGGCAGGCTAACCCCGTTGGCGCCTATCAAAGGGGCCTTTGTGGACCTGCAGCTGCTGAGTACACATTTTCACCACATAGGACAGGCTGGCCTCGTGGAATGGCACAGAGTATGACAACATGACCCCACAAAAGAGGCCTAGGTGCCACACTAGCCCTTCCCAGGAAAGTATTAGTGGTGTCTCATCAGATCAGGGCTGAATGGGGGCCCTAATACCTAAGGGCTGGAGACATGGCAGACGTGGGACACAGCCACCATGGGTCCCGGGTCCTGTGGGTGCTACATACGCTCCCTGCAACTGACAGCGCCCCTTAGAGAGAGAAGAGACAATGTGGGGAGAAGACAGGAGCTCACTCAGTGGGTGAGGGCAGGATCCCACCACCTGGTCCTGGCCCCAGCCTGGGCAGGAGGGCTTAGGCCTCAGGGAGAGGGGCTGGGGGCAGCTGCAAGCAGCAATCTGCAGACCATCGCCGGGGGCAGGGAAGACAGGCCTGGGCTTGCAGGGAGCAGGGGAGGGCAGCAGGCTCCAGGAGCACCTTGGCACACAGTAGGGTCTGGCGTCTGGGCAAAAATGCTCACCCTGGGGCTAAGCAGATATTTGAACCTGGCCTCTGACTTGCCACAGGCTAGGGGGTGGGTGACCTGACAAAGACCTGCCTTCACGGGCCTCAGCTGCCTCGTCAGTGAAACAAGAGACAACATCTCCACCTGCCTGTGTCCTAGCGAGAGGAGAGGGCCACCGAGGGGCAGTGCCAGCTGGGCACTTCATCATGTCCCACGTTCCTCACACTCATGCTTCTTCTCACAGTCAGGAGAACACACACGCACACACTCACACCCCAACACTCATTCCTGTTCACCTGTTCTCACGCTTGGTCACCCATCCCACTCATGCCAACACAGTCACTCTGAACACACCACCTCACACCCCACTCATTCCCACACAAGTCATTCACAAGAACACGCACCCCGGGCACAGTCACGCAGTTCACCCTCACGTGCACGCACTCCTGTCCGTCCTCATGCTGCCACACTCACCAGCACTCACCTCACACTACACCATACCCTCTTGCACACTAACCACCTCACACTTAGACATTTTCAATACGAACACACCCTCACTACTTACATTCCCACCCTCACCCACTAACACGTCCATACTCTTGCCCACACTCACTAACACATACCCTCACACAACCCACTCATCTCACCACACTTCACTAACAAATTCACACTCACATGCTCTTGCACACTCACTCCAAATAACTGCCCAGAAGCACAGGCAGCATTGTATCCGTGACACTTGGCCCAAAGCATGAGTGGCCCACCCACTCGTCCGGTCCCTGCACCCAGCACTGGGCCTGACACACAAAGTGGGGACTGGCTGCCGGGTCCCGCTTCCCAGAGCTGGAGCCTCAGCTGGGCCTGGCCACCCAGCCTGCTTTCCACTGTAGCCCATCTGCTCATGGGAAATGAAAACAGCCAGCACAGAGAGGCCCCTCAGAGAGTGGGGGACATGGGGTCTCCCTGAGGAGGATGGGGAGAGAGCTGGGTGCATCCTGCTCTGTCCCCTTCCCTCTAGCTCTTACACGTGCACACACTGTTCTGTCCAAACCAAGATGGAAAATATATAAAAAGCAGAAGAAGTTGTGGGGGAAAGGAGAGGACACGGAGGCAGCCCTCCAACAGCTATAGCCACGCAATTCCTTTCCCTCCCACAGTCTACATGCCTTAGTTTCCCCAACACCGTGACCATGAGGGGCTCCAGCCTCAGGGATCCTAGGGGGGTGGGTAGGTGACACGGTACTGCTCAGGGAAGCCTAGATGTTGGCATGCACCCTTGGTGCCCACCAGCTCAGTGGAGGGCCAGAGGGTCCCCAGGGCCTCTGCTGGGGCCAGGCTGGCAGGGCGGGGCCAGGACCAGGGGGGTGGGAGTTAAGACACTGGCCGGGCTGTCCATCTGGGAGCAATTTGAGAAATTTCAGGCCTTGCTGGTCCTGTGGGGCTATTCTTAACTGCTGAAATTACAGGGTCAGTCTTGTCTGGTGGCACCTTGGGGTCTGCATGGCATTAACCCTTGTGGGACCACAATGGACTGGGCTGCTTTGGGTAGGGTGGAGGGACTCTGGGAGAGCCAGGGCAGAGCCCAAGGGCAGGACGTGGTAGGTGGGGGAGTGCTGATTGCAGGCTGGGTGCTTTTCTAGGCTGGCCACTCTCCCCACCTTGCCTGTACTTGGGGGAGGGGGCCCACTGTGGGGAGGGGCTGGCTGGGTCCGGGAAAGCTTGAGGCCAAGACGCAATGCAGCCTCACAGCCTCGAGACAGGATGCCTGGAGCCAGAGGCTCTGGACCGACTCCTCCAGGGCAGGCGTGGGTGCTGAGACTCCACTCTGAACAGACCCCCATGGCCACACAGGCTTGGCATGCTTGGCCTTGGCTTACTCATCTGTAAAATGAGCCTCCCCAGCGCCCCTAGGGTCATGTGAGAGAGGAAGGGAGGAAGTCACCCTGACCACTGTCTCAACTCTGCGGGGACTTTCAGCCCAGCCCCTCCTAGCAGAGTGATGATGGGCACGTGGGAAGGGTTCTTCTCGGGGGGGTGGTGGTCCCAGAAAGACCCTGCAGCTTGCTAACACTTACACATACTGTCCTTGCTGCTCCTGGAGTGTGGACAGGTTACCACGCCTGCCATGACTCAGTTTCTTTGGCGACGACATAGAAGGGGGAGGGGCTAGGCCAGCAAGCGGCCCAGTTCCTTTCCTGGCCCTAAAATTCCTGGACCGCACGTGCTCAGCCTAGGAAAGCCCCATGCAGGCCCATCCCTGAGTCACAGCAGAGGCAGACTGTCGCATCCAAGAGAACGGGGACCAAGTTCTGCTCTCACCTCATGCCCCAGGCTCAGCAAGTCCCTGAACCTCCCTCAGCCTCAGTTTCCTCAGCTGTAATGTAAGCAGCTGGGCAGGCTGTGGGACAAGCACTGGGGCTTGCCCATCTGCAAATGCTGGCTGTGGGCCTGCTCGCATCTGGGTCCTGAGACAACTGGGCCAGCTGGGGCCAGCGTGTGCTCAGGGGCCCACACAGAGAAGGATTAGTGCTCCCAGACGCAAGTGGGGATGTGCTCCTGAATCCACATGGGGATGAGCTAATGCTCCCAGGTCCACATGAGGCTAAGCCAGTGCTCCAGGTCCACAGGAGTATGTGCTCCCCAGCTTATACAGGGCTGAGGTGATGCTCCCAGACCCACAAAGACACAGGCCAATACTCTGGGTCCGTATGGAGGCATGCTCTCTGCCTACAAAAGGATAGATCAGTGCTCCAGATCCATAAGGGGACATGCTCCCTGGCCCACACAGGATAGATGAGTGCTCCAGGTTCAGATGGGAATGTGCTCCCTAGCCCACATAGGGATGGGTCAGTGCTCCCAGACCCATGTGGGGACAGATCGGTGTTCCGGGCCCAACTAGGGATGTGCTTCTTGGCCCACATGAGACGAGTCAGTACTCCAGGTCCATAAGGGGATAGACTCCCCAGCCTACACAGAACAAGTCACGGCTCCCAGGCCTACACAGGACAGGACAGTTTGGGGTCTATATAAGGACAGGCTCCCTGGCCTACACAGGGACAGATCACTGCTCTAGATCCATATGGGGACATGCTTGTTGGACCACATGGGGACGAGTCAGTGCTCCCAGGACCATATGAGAAGTCAGAGTTCCAGGTCCATGTGGGGATGCGCTCCCAGACCCACATGGGGACAGATCAGTGCTCCTAGGCCCACATGGGGACAGATCAGTGCCCTGGGTCTATATGGAGACATGTTCCCTGGTCCACAGAGGGGTGGGTCATGCTCTGGGTCCATGCGGGGACATGTTCCCAGGCCCACACGGGAACAGGTCAGTGCTCCCAGGCCCACACAGGGGTGGATGGATCAGTGCTACCAGGCCCACGTGGGGACAGATCAGGGTGTTGGGTCCACATGGAGAGAGGTCAGTGCTCCCAAGCCCATGTGGGGACAGGTTAGTGTTTTGGGTCCACATGGGGATGTGCTCCCTGGCCAATGCGGGGATGGGGCATTGCTCCCAAGCCCATGTGGGGGCAGATCAGTGTTCCAGGTCCATATGGGGATGTGCTCCCCAGCTCACATGGGGATGGGTCCGTGCTCTGGTTCTACACACACATGCTCTCCCACCCACACAGGACCAAGATGTGCTCCTAGATCCTCACCAAGCACCTTTACAAACCCTCATCCATGGATTTCCTAGGAGAAAGAGACATAGGGATGAGGTCCACTGGACCCCACCTCCCAGGCTGGTGGCTGCTACCTCACTGGGACAGAACAGGGACAGACTTGAAGCAGTGCTGTGTGGACCTCATAAACGCTGGCAGAGCCCACGGTCTTCCCCATCTGCCAGTGCTTCTCCCTTCCACACCTGCCCCACGCCCACCCTGCCATCTCAGTCTCCGCCTCTCTGGACCCACACGCCCCACCAACACTCCACGGCAGCATCCAGGGCACATGCAGGCCTCCTGCACCACATCTGCACCCCCTCCCCAAACGCCAGCACTTGTAGCCTTGGTGACTCAGCCTGGGTCCCCCCAGTGTGAAACCTACCCCCAGACCACATGGTGCCGGAGAGGGGGTGCAGTCCACTGTGGCTGGCTGGGGTCGCCTGCCCACTTGAGCTGCCTCACTGGTTAAGGCACACCCTGCCAGCTCACAGGTGCTGGCTCCTGGTTCAGGCACACCTGGTACACCCCAAGATGGAGCCCCTTGGTGACAACCTGGCTAAGACCACCAAGCCTGGACTCCCAGCCCAGCCCCAGTACACAGACGGCTCCTACCCGGGCGAGGTATCGAGGGTCAGGGAGGCCAGGGCACTAGAGAAGTGCCGGATGTCCCAGAGTTTCACTTCACGTTCCCGCATCTGCAGTGGGCAAAGAAGGGGTACAGAGAAGGGCTCAGGGAGGGACTCAGGGGGGGCGAACCCTCTCCCCGCCAGGAGCCGAGAGTCAGAGCTGTAGAACCTGACACAGACCACACCCCCTGCAGGACGGCCTGGAGGGTGTGTGTTGGGGGGCGAGTGTGCGATACCATGTTCTGTCCCTTTAAGAGGCCCTAGGTGACAAGGGATGAGGGCGGGTCCCTCCATGGACTCTGGTCCCAGTGGGGCTGCCATGGTTCCCAGGGTCAGGCTGAGCTACTGCAGATGGAATGTGCCCATTTTCAGCAGCCATTGGTCCCCTGGGGCTCTGAGACCCAGCTGCGTGGCCTGGCCCGTATATGGACAGGCCTCGAACTGGCCACCTGCCCCTGCCTCCCATGGCCCTCGCCCCACTACTGGGGTTGGATGTGCCCCCACCCCAGCCCCGCTGTGCCACTCACTTGGGGGAGCCCTACCTGGTTGGCCCCTGTGGACACGAAATGCTCCTGGGTGCCCGTCCATGCCAGCCGACTGATCCTGCAGTTCTCATGGGCCTGAGTGCTCTGTGGAAGAGAAATGGCACCGAACTACAGGGTCACTCATGGGAATGAGGGCCTGCCAGGGCAAACCCTGGGCAGGGGATGTTCTGCTGCAACCTGCCTGGGAAGTTCCTGAGGGCAGGAGCAGGTGGGTCTTCAGCTCAGAAGCCCTGGGGGTCAGGTTCAGTGAGAACATACAGACAGCAGCATGTGCCCCAGGCTTGTGCCTCGGGGAGGGCACCTGGAGGCAGACGACAGTCCTGGCTGCTGCCCTCTGGGCTGTTCCCTTCCTCCTAAGCATCCATCAGCACTGCCTGGCTCCCACAGCTCTGAGTGCTGAAGCAGCAGCACTCTCCGGCCTCTGCAGGTGCCCAGAGAGGACCCTGAGGTGAGGGGCACCATGCTGGCATCTGGCGTTGGCCCTGGCACCCAACAGCTGGGTGGCCTTGGGGAGCCCCGGTCCCTCTGAACCTCCTGATTTCAGGCTTGTACACAGGCGGGGCTTCTGCATAACAGCTGAATCCACGCGGAAGAAATAGGCCTGTTGCAAAGCACCATGCAAATCGAGGGATTCGGAGTCTTATCGCCGCCTCCTGACACTGCCTGCCTGGGCTGGTGAGGGGCCTGTGCCAAGCCCTAGGGTGCAGTCCCCTGAGAGGGCTTAGCGTGCCCCTCTGGCCTCCAGCAGTGCTGGGGCTGCCAGCAGGAAGGCTTCATGGAAAAAGGCCCCGGAGAGGGAAGGAGCGTTTGCCCTGTGGGCGAGGGCGTGTGGCCAGGTCTCCTGGGCCCAGGCCGGGGAGCTGAGGGGGGCCAGAGGAAATGCAAACAGCCCCCTCCCAGTCACCCTGGCCCCTGGAGCCTGAGATGAGGGACCCTGTTACCAAAAATAGCTCACCCCAAACTGTGGCCAGCTTCCTCCCAGCTTCCCACGGTCTCCTTGGGAATGAATGAGGGAGGGACGGGCTGTGAGGAGCTGGCCCAGGGCCCCCGCCTCTGCCACCGCAGAGGCTGACCCCAGCGTGGGAGACCATCGGAAACAGCTCTGTGTCGTTCAAGGGGCTTTTCTCACTCTTCCCACCCGGCCTCAGCCAGCACCGGAAGTCGGGGCTGGAGCCTGAGAACCAGACCCACACACCTCTCTCCATGTAAGAGGGGCTTGGGGTCAGGGCAAGGGTCAGGTCACTGGCCAGTCCCGCCCCACACCCGAGTTGCTCAGAAGCGTCATTTGGCTCCTCGCTCTCTGTCAGGATACAAATTCTCCCTCACGTAAGCAATACGCCAGAAGGGTCACCACGCGTCCACACGTCAGTCACCCACTCAACAAACCCACGAGACTCAGCGGTCAGCAGCATGAAAGAAGCTGGACATCTCTCAGACAGAGGGGTCACATGACAGCCTTTAGAACTCAGTAAAGAAAGGTACCTAGGTATCTATTGTTTCAAAATAAGAATACATGAGCCACACGCTATACTGGGGCACTGGGGACACTGAACAAAACAGGAAGGGTCCTCAAACTCACTGAAGACACAAGTCACACAGAGGTGCAGCCCCAACAGAAAGAACTCTTTATGATTACACAGGGAGGTCATGGATATGAGCACAAACTCTGCCAGGAGCGAGAGCTAACAAACACACACACACACAATGCTCAGAACTATGCCTGGCACATTTCAAAACAGTACCTTTTAATGCTAAGGACAGGGGACAGTAACAGTGTCACTGAGTGAAGCAGACCGGAGAAGTCAGCCTGGCTGAAAGGGAACGTCTACCCTAACGTGGAAGGGCTGGCAGATCCCAGGGTCAGGGCTGAGGCTGGTGCGAGCAGCGGAGGGCAACAGAGGCTGGGTGGGGACCCGAGGGGAAAGGAAGCCGTGATGGACTACGGCCCCCGGGCTTTCCATCCTGCGTTTTTTTGTGAAGAGGCACAGGTGAGGATGGAACGGGTCTTCGCCGTGTCTCCTACCTTCTTGTTTCACACATGGGTATACCAGAGACCTGGAAAGAGGAGGCCACCTGCCCAAGGTCACCCAGCAAGACAGGCGGAGGCCTGGAGTCTTAGTGGCACGGTGGTTAAGCACTCAGCTGCTAGTGAAAGGCTGTTGGTTTGAACCCCAGAAGGGAAAAAACCTGTTTGCTCCTCCTCACTGCCTAGAAAACCCCACAAGGCACTTCTCCTCAGTCACAGGGGGCTACTGAGTTGAAATCGACATTACTGCACAAAACAACAATATGTGCATGCCATGCTTCAATAACTAAAAAGAAGACAGCTGGAGGCCTCTCAAACCTCCCAGCTGTGACCATTTTCAATTTGCACAGGGAGAACCAGAAGCTGAGAGAGGTAACAACTTACACAGAGCCAGGTGGGGAGAAGGCAGCAGACACGGACAAGGAGGATCCCAAGGCGTCTCTCCCACACACTCACGCACACACACAACCCGCCTCAGGTACCTGACGATGTGCGCATATGTGCACACGCACACACACCTCCCCCACCTCAGGCACACAAACACAAGCTCACAACCCCACCTCAGGCATGCAAAGGCACAGGCCCAGCCCCCACTCAGGCACCCTCCTGTTGTCAGCAAACATTCCAGGGAGAGCTCCCACTGGGCGCCAGGGCCAGGCCAGGCCAGGAAGAGCCTAGGGGACAGGGCAGGGAGGTGTCGGCGGGCAGGACCTGGCCTGGCCTAGCTCTCGCCCACCTTTCGGAACCTTCTGGAACTGAGGGTAAGGACAGCATGCGGGTGCGGAGACACGGTAGAAGCTCTGGCTGTCGGCACCGCTTGGTTTCCTGGGGACCACAGGAAACTCTCAAGCTGGAGAGGAATGCCACTGCCCCCTCTCTCCACCTCACCAGATCCCTGGTGTTTACAGTTTCAAAACTGGAAAATTCTTCATCCCTGGCCACAGGCCCTCAGAGTCTCATTCTTAAGGCTGCCACTGGACCCAGGCATCCTGAGGCCTAGCCCTGTCACAGAGGTGGGGGGAGGATGCTGCAGGATGCTCCTGAATCCCAAAGCCTGGCCCCACTGTCCCCTGAGTCGGGGTGGGGGGGGTGGGGGGGGAGGCACCTGTGCCCCCAGCAGAGGGCGTCCTGCCTTTAGAGAAGCTCCTCAAAGGTTCTGCCAGCCCCTCAGGTCTCTCCAACACAGGGGTCTGAGAGAGTAGAAGGGACACAGCCAGCTGAGCTGCCCAGTCGCAAGGGTGGGAATAGGCGCATACCCAGCATTCCAGCGTGGCAGTCCCACTCTGTCCCCATGGCAACGTTTCCTGTGGGGAGGGTGGCTGCATGGGCTCCTTTTTGGGAACCTTCTCCAAAACGATAACACCCCCCAACTGCTACTCCTCCATCAGCCAGGCTCTGTCCTGGCCCAGATGCTCCTGTCCAGACCTGGCCTGACCTCTCTGGGGGTGGGCAGGAGGCAAAGCCGGGCAAGACCCCCACAAGCTGGGAGGGCTCATTTCAGGCCCTCCCTGTCCTCCAACGAGGGGTCCCAAGGACAGGCAGCTCCCTTCTTGTATACTCAGGACTCCTGCTGTGCCAGTTGGGACGTGGGTAGCCAAGGGGCCAGGGCTCTGGAGTCAGACTGACCGGAGCTGGACGAGGCTGGGCCGCAGTGAATGTGAATAAACGAAAGTTCACAAACAGCTGGGGGTGAACAGCAGGGACCCACCCAAATCTTCCTCTTTCAGGCTCTGGTACCCAGAGGCAGGGTCTCAAGGCATCAGGGGATGGAGGACCCCCTGAACCTCTAGCCCTGTCTCACTTCCTAGGAGAGATGTTAGACTCTGGACCCCATGGCCCTGAGGACAGGCAGAGGACACAGACCAGTACCCCCATCCCTGAGCACCCCAACTGGCATCTCTGCCAGCCATGGAGGCCCCACTAACTGGGAAGGAAGGTCTCACGAGCAGGCACTCCCACAGGGCTCCCCTGAGCTGGCCCCTCGGCTCACACCAACCCTGGCGGCCAGCAGCGGTTTTCCTAATAGAAGCCAGGTGTGGGCCAGATGCCCTGGGCGGAAGTGGGGGCAGGGTGGGTGGAGGGCGGCTTTCCAGGTTCCACAGCCCCTGCACCCCACAGCCCAGCGCAGGCACCATCCCAGCAGCTGGGAGCAGGGGCACAGAGCCACCCCCACACTTCCCAGGTCTCCTCTGCCCAGAGCGCTTCAGGGGAGCTCCTGCAGAGCCAGATCGGCCCCCGCCCAGAAGCCCCTTGGATGGCGGCCACTAGTCTCCACCTCAGCAGCATCAGTCACTGCCCCTCTCTGGAGGAGGAAGAGCAGGGCGGGAGAGAGGAGTCTCCTGGCCTGAGGAGGTGGCCCGATTCCAGTCCAGTGGGGGCTTAATCAGGGTGTCCACAGTGCCCTCAGGGGCCCTTGATGGCAGACAGCACTTGAGAAAGCTGAGTGGGACAGGGGCTCAATCTTCTCCTGCAGGTTGACTAGGACCCCCTTTCTGCACAAAGGTTTGGAGGTCAGCCAAAAGTAGTTCCTGAGCTCCACAGCTGTGAGGCATGAACAGCCACCACCCCAAAGCAACAGGGGTCCAACGGGCCTGAGCTCAGCTGAGCCTCCAGGAACTGCCCCCAGGGTGTGGTAGAAACCATGTCTGCCCAGCTCCAGCCCAGCTCCTGCCGCCTGTCAGGTGGGCCTGTCAAACAAGACCAGCTTTCCAAACCCAGCAGTTGGGATTTACTACATGAATAAGAGTGAGTGAATTTGAGTGTGAGTATGAGTGTGTGCGTGTCACTAGTTGGGATTTGCTACATGAACAGGATTCTGCTGGGGGGGTATGGGGCCTCCAGGCTGGGTTTAGGTGGCTATTAATCCACTACTCAAGTAAAGAACAAGTCTGAGAAATGAGTATGTGTGATGGGCCTGGCCCTGCCCAGGGGAGCCCTGCTTAGGAGAACCCTGTGCAGGGGAGCCCAGGACCTCAGGAAGTGGTGCTAGACGTGTGACCATCTTACAGACGGAGAAGTGGAGGCCCAGAACTAAGGTCATGTGTGTGTCCGGCCCTGTGTGAGGCCTAGCCAGGCAGGGTCCACACAACACTGTCTGCACACAGGGAGCCCTGCCCGGGGGAGCCCTGCCCAGGAAAGCCCTGCCAGGGAAGCCAACAGCGGGACCCTCAGTTTCTCCCTTCTTGGGGAAAAAGGTTCCACAACTTCTAGAAAAGATTTTTCTAAAAATGGAAATCTGCTTATTCAACTTCCTGGTTAAAAGTCTCATACATTAAAAAGGCAAATTTTATGTTATAAATATTCTACCACATTAGAAAAGAAGGAACTTTCTCAAAACAAACCGAAGGGACAGGCCCTTCATGATGTCCGGGCTTTCCTCCCATCGCATCCCTCCCTCACACACTCCAGCCACATGTCCCTGCTTTGAGCCATCTGTTCGTGCCCCTCTGTACGGTCCAGGCTCAGCTCCAAGGCCAGCTCCTCAGGGAAGCACTTGGTCACTCCATTCAGAGCCACCGTTGTCACAGGGCTGGCTCCAACTCATGGCAACTCCATGTGAGTCACAGCAGAACTACGATATGGGTTTTAGAGCCTGATTTTTCCGAACCAGTTCACCAGGCCTCTTGTCAGAGGCTCCTCTGAGTGGCCTAGAACAGCTAACTTTTCACTGAGCAGCCAAGGGCACTAACCATGTGCACTGTGCAGGGGCTCTCCCTAAGGAACAGCCCCTTAACAGTTGCTCTGGGGCACAGCCTGTGTCTGTCTCATTCACTACATAACACCCAGTGCCTGCCACTGAGCTGCTGCCGGAAACACCTTGGTCAGGTGAATGAATGATTCCCCAGAACTCAGTGTTTGAGGCATGGCACAGGCCTCCTGCCTGGGAACTCAACAGCCACACGCAAGCAAGATGTGTACACGCCCCACACGCATACACCCCATGTATGGGTATGCCAAGTACACACATCCTGACATGCCCCATGCGTATATACCCCCCCACAGGCCCCAGATGCATACACTTGACACACCCTCTTGAGACTAGCAGGCCCCACCTGCACAGTACAGAGACCCTGCATCACGGAGGCAGAGGAGGGGGCTGCTGGGGGGCAAAGGGCAGAGGGCAAAGACTCAGAGTCACGGTGCGTCCTTTGGTGCCCCATAACTGGCTTCTACCAACTATGCCGAGGAGGAGGGTTGGGGGCAAAGATTCCCAGCAAGGAAGGAAACTGGAATCTTAAATTAGCTTTCCAAAGCCACAAGACGCCTCTGCCGGTTGCCTGTGGGCAGCCTGGCCATGCCCCACCCCAGGACCAGGGCCTGGCCCCTCCTGGGCCTACAGCCCATTTCCCAGAAACAGCTTCCAGCAGCAGCAGTCTGAGGCCCAGGTGTCCTGTATCTGCCCACCTGGGCCTCACCCCAGGGGACTATGGGTCGGACAGTCTATGTCCACGAGGGAACGCATCTGCAGGTGCCCAGCCTGCCACACCTCCACCCGCTAAACCCTCGGGGTCCTCAGCCCACCCGTGCATGCCCTTGCAAACTTACCTGGGAAGCCTCAGCCTTCGCTCTGGGGTCAAAGACCCGCAGCTGCTTGTCCTGGGAAAAAACACAGGAGGGATAGGGTGGGCTTCATGTTGCCAGTGTGCCTGGGGAACCAGCCCATCCCCCAGCAGGCACCGGGGGAACCCACCCACCCTGGATCCCTCTCACAAGAGGCAAGTCCCAGGTCCTGCCCCAGTCACCTAGAAAAGCGAACTCAAGGCCAACAGCTGATGTTCCCTGAGAAGGTATTCTGTGCCATTCTAGGGGCTCACTGAGTCTGCCCAGTGACCTCAGCAGGTGGTGCTGGACGTGTGACCACCTTACAGATGGAGAAGGGGAGGCCCAGAACCAAGGTCATGTGTGTGTCCGGCCCTGTGCGAGGCCTAGCCAGGCGGGGTCCGCACAACACTGTCTGCACACAGAGACTCTGGTGTCTGACCAGGGAAGCGGAGCTCACCCACCCTACCAGTGCCCCCAACACAGTTTGGCTGACACAGATGACCTGAGGGCTGGGATAGGTACATACAGGAAAGAAAAAAAAAGATTTTTCTAAAATGCCTGCAACTTGCATAAAAAACCCAAAACCTATGGCCACCAAGTGGATTCCAACTCATCCCCCCACTTCCCAGTGTTACCGAGCAGAACTGCCCCCCAGGGGCTTCCTTGGCTGGGAACATTAAGGAAGCAGGTCACCGAGCCTTTCTCCTACAGAGCCATTAACCACAGTCTTTGGGTTTATAGTGGAGCACAAACCATTTGTGGCACTCAGGGACCTCGGACACCTTGCACAGGACCTTATTTATGTGGCATTGTGTGTGTGTGTGTCCATGTCCATGGTATCCATGTGAGGACTGTGGGAAAGGGGACATGTGACATGTGGGTACATATGGACATGCATAAAGCATAAAGAACGGGGGCAGAGACCGCCACGACCAAACGTTCTGATCAGGGTCACAACAGATGGATCCGGACAGAAAGGTGTGACCAAAACGTGGAACAGAAGTTTGAATTCTCAAAGAATCCAGTTTATCGGACCCACTGAGACCAGAGGAATCCCCGGGTGTACTGCCCTGAGATAGTCTCTTAACCTTGAACAGAAACTACCCTCAGAAATCCACTTTTAACAAAAAAGTAGATTAGCTAAAAAAAGTAAAGCTCTCTTAAAATTATCTATGAGTTTCAGGGGACGTCTAGGTCAACCGGTATAACAAAGCTTTTAAAGAAAATGTTCTGTATCCCACTTCAACAAGTGGTGTCTAGGGTTTTAAAAGAGTCCCTGACATAGTCATGAAGCTGGTGAAGAGGGAACTTCTTGGCTTAAGCAGACACAGGAGACTAACTGGGCAGCTGCTGTCCAGAGGTGAGATGAGAGGGCCGAGGGGCAGGAGCTGCGTGGATGGACCTGGGAAGTACAGGCTGGAGAGGAGGAGTGTGCTGTCACAGGGCGGGGAGAGCAGCCAGAGTTAGAAAGCAATGTGTGTGTCTATGTTTTTGTATAAAAAATTGACTTGGATTATAAACTTTTATTTTAAGCACAATAAAATATTCAAAGCCAGCCAACCAAGCCAAGTGCCGTGGAGTCAGAAAATATTCAAAAGAAGAAAAAAAAAAGGAACCATGAGACCCCTTAGGGCAAGAGTCAGCTACTCTAAAGCCTCTAGGGGAGGGCTGCAGGACGTGAGCTAACGTCCGTGGGAGAACCAGGGTGGAAACCACGGGCACGCTTATATGGAGTGAGGAGTGCGACCCACCGCCACTGAAGTACGCAGAAACTGCGGGACAGGAATCTATTTTGTTGTGTATGCTTCCACCGAAAATACAATGAAATTATTTAGAAAAAAAATCGGGGCAGAGAGAGGGCAGAACCTGCGAGTGTGGACTGTTCACAGGTCAGCCACCAAACGTTAAATGCACTCAGAGGGGGCTGCAGAGTAACATGGCATGGCGTGAGTCCACTCTGGTAAAAATAAACAAAACATGCTATTTGTGTGACCGTGTTCCTGTAGTTTCGGCAAGTCTGCTGAGCCCGGAGGAAGCCGGAGCTGGCACAGACCAGCCTGGGGCTGCTGGTTTCCAGGAGACGGCAGTAGGGGTAACTGGCTTCTCCTTCTAACATCTTAGCACAGTTCCATTTTGTTTCCATAAACACATATGCCTTCCTTAGTTTGAAAAAACAATGAACCTACAATGAACAACTGAGTTTTTAAATGAAGAATATACTGAGTACCAAAGAAACAAGACTCTTTGGTGCTGTTGTGGCTGGGTGGCAGCCACGTGACTCTGACTCGGGGCCGAGGAGAGCTGCCCCATAGGGTTTTCTTGGCCATAATCTGTACCGTGCAGGACACCAGGTCTTTTCTCCCGCAGATTCACTAGGTGGGCTTCAAGCACCATCTGGTGACTACTGTCTGTCACTTAACCTTCGGAGTCACCAAGGCTCCCTGTGCAGTCTCAGGTGTGACTCCAACAAAATATTCAGGTGATCACAGGGAACTTAGAAAACTGATGAAAGAAAATCGAAGATGATCTAAATACGCATTTTTACAGAAATAACGCGCCTTCTATGTTTGTTCATGGCGACCCTAGGGGTCAGGGTAGAACTCGGATCCAACTCGACGGCAGTTGGCTTGGCTTGGCTCTATGTTTGTTTGCCAACAGCACCCTTCCCCCATGAGGTGTCCTCGTGCGTGGTGCCACGCCAACGTCACTGTAAAAAAAACTAGCAGAGCGCACTTGCGAAATCCGTTATGAGGGGTGGGCATGATGGGAAAACAAACATAGCAGGCAACCATCATTTGAATAAAAATACCACAACTGGAGACACAGTCATGTTCATCGGAAAGGAGACTCAATATCGCTAGGAACGCAGCCCTTCCCAACTTCATCTATAGAGTCAATGTAGTTTCAGTCAAAATCCCAGCAAGCTATTTTGTGACTGCTGACAAACTTAATTCTAAAGCCTTTAGACAAGGATTATTACTGTTGTCGACTGAACTCTGACTCACAGTGACCCCATCACCGAAACACCAAGGTCCCTGCCGTTGAGTTGATTCCTACTCAACAGTAGCCCCACAGGACGGAGCAGAACTGGCCCGCAGCATTTCCAAGGAGCACCTGGCAGATCTGAACCGCCGACCTTTTGGTTAGCAGCATAGCACCTAACCACTACACCACCAGGCCTGGGCAGTAGACACGCCCCGTAGGGTTTCTTAGGGTATTGTCTGTACGGGAGCAGACTGCTGACTCTTCCCTCCAAGGAGGTTCAGCCTTTCATTTAGCAGTCAAGCTCTTAACCACTGCACTACTAGGGCTCCTTAGTCGAGGATTAACCTCACCAAAGAGAGGTTTGGCCTGTGTCCTCAGGTCCTGGGGGGTCAAATATCAGCCCCTAGGCCTGCCTCATCAGACTTTCTCTGTTTACTTGGGTGCCTTGGGCCAGGCCAGATGGCCTATGCCAACAGTGGGATTTATGGTGGGGGCCTTGATCAGTGTCAGCTTACGAGGGTCTGGAGACTAAGGTCAGTCATACAGGCAGTCGACTGTGTCTGTGTGAACAGATCCTAGTGAGCTTCCCTGGTTGGCAGTACTCTGCAGGTTGTCACACACTGTTGCTGGGAGAAATTGGTGTAATTTGCACCACTCCACTGGGAAAGGACAACTGGACGCCCATGCTTGAACTTCTTTGTACCCAACCCCATGCACCTCTTCCCTTTACAGATGTTAATCTGCATCTATCACTGAAATAAAATGCCCTCCTGAGTTCTTGGAATTGTTTGAGTGAACTAACAAACCTGAGAGGGGTCCTGTAGACCCCCAAGTCTGCAGTTGGCATCAAAGTGAGGACAGTCTGCTCTCCGGTAAAATCAAGGCCGAGTGGCACGGCTAGCATTTTGCTAATGAGGACTCTCTGCACCCCACATCGGTCAGTGGCATCTGGGGTCTTAAAACCTGCCAAGCTGCCATCTGAGGGTACAGCAAATGGTCCCAACTCAACAGGAAAAGATGATCACTGAGGACAAGAACGTCATGGGGAAAAGAAAACCCAGAAGACAGAGAGACCCATGTGAGAGGCTCTCTACATCGACTTGTGACCAGAAGAACCGGATGGTGACCAGCCACCACCAGTAATAGCCATGATGGAGCTCACAAAGTTGAGTCTCACTGGCAACAAGAGAATAAATAGGGGTACACCCTGAGATCTCCAATAAAATATCACAATTGATGGTCCAGGGGCTTCAGAGTTTCCCTGGGAGCATGGCCCCTGGCCCTGATGCTGTCCCTGTCCAAAAATCATAATGAAGGTCAACTTTTTGGACAGCAATGGATTGGACTTGGCAATGCAGAGTGACTGTATCTTGCCGGAATTTTATGGTTCTAGGCATCTATAGGATGTTATCCTGATCCTGCTGACCTCTTGCTGGAGGAAGGGGAGAGCAGATGGAGAAGAGGGGATAGGATACTGTTGAGAGGATAGGACACGTATGGAACAGAGAGGAGGGGTGTGCTGTCACCAGGCAGAGAGAGCAGTGGGAGCTGCATATAGGTGAGCATGCGAATTTATATGGGAATGTACATTTTCATTCAATAATTAAAAAAAAGAAAAAGTGAGCATGGTCTCAGGGACTCTGGGACTCTGCATAGTTTATAGGAAAGGTGAAAAATCCAGGCACCAACACAACAGTGAACAAGAAGAGAACAGAGGCTTGACAGCACATGACGTCAAGATCTGTGGCCAAACTGTAGAAACCAAGACAGGGTGGCATCAGCAAAGGGACAGACAGACAAACCAGTGGAGCAGAATGGAGAGCTCAGAACTAGACCCGAACAGAACCCCTGATCTTTCACAGGTGCAAAGGCAGTCCCAATGGACATGGGCAGTCTTGCCAACAAGTGGTGCTGGCACGACTGGACATGCATACACACACAAATGCACACAGAAGACTCCAGACACAGAGCTATGCTCTTCACAAAACTTGACTCAAAAGGGATCATTTACCTAAAAGTAAAATGCAAAACTAAAACTTCTGGAAAATAACAGGAGAAAGTCTAGTTGAACTTGGATTTTTTTCCATGAAAAAAAAAATGTGATAAGTTGGACTTTATGAAAACTAAAAACTTGTGTCCTGTAAAAGATGCTGTTAAGAGACAGAGAAAAGAAGGCACAGACTGGAGAAAAATATGTGAAAAACACATATGTGATAAAGGACTTCTATTGAAAATACACAAAAGAACTCTTAAAGCTCAACATTAAGAAAAAAAACAACCCAATTAAAAAAATAACCAAAATATCTAAACACCTCATTAAAGAAGATACACAGGCAGCAAATAAGCACATGCAGAGATGTGTAACATCTTACATCATCAACAAACTGTGAAGGAAAGCAACAGTGAGCTACCACTACACACCTACTGCTGTAGCTAGCTGCCAATACCCCCTACACAACTGGGTTAATTGTTGTTAACTGTCATCCAGCAGATTTTCAACTAACAGTGACCCCAGGTGACACAGGACAATGGCCACATAGGGTTTTCTGGGCTGTACAGAACGGCTAACTCTAAAATAACAGACGACACCCAATGGTGACGAGGCTGTGCAGAAACAGAGCTCTCGATCCACCGGGTGGGAAGGCGAGCTGGCACAGCCACCTTGGAAGACAGGCTGGCAGTCACACAACTAAACACGACCTGCCAACTGTAGTCCTAGCCACCTGAGTCGAGACCATGTCCATACAACAACCCGCACACGCCACATTCACAGCAGCTCGTCTCGTGTAACTAGCACAGCTACAAGGGAAATACCAGAAACGGAAGGCTTCAACAAGCAGGAAACTTACTTTCTCACCGTTTAGGCCTGAAATTCAAATTCGGGGTGCTGACAGTAGAGGAAAGCTTCCTCTGTCACCCCTAGAGGGAGGTCCCCATCTGCTTCAGCTCCTGCTCCTCAACAGTCTTTGTGTGGCTTGGCATGTGTCTTCCACCACCTCTGCTTCCCTTCCTTGTTTTTTTAACCTTTTATTAACTCGAGAAATTGACTTAAGACAAACCCTACACTACTTCTGTCTCATTAGCATGACGAAAACCACCCATTCCCAAAAGGGATTATAACCACAAGCACGGAAATTAGGATTTACAACACACATTTTGGGGGCATAATTCAATCCCTCACACAGCTCTATTCATAACCGCCCAAAAGTAGAAGCAACAATTTTTCAGTTGGTGGTGAGACAAACTTATTACATCCATGCAATAGAACACGACTATAATAAAAAGAACCACCACTCATCTGTCCAGTCGGCTGTACCCTGGTAAGACGGCATGCCGCTGTGACGGTGGAGGTTATGGTATTGACATCTCCAATACCAGACGGGGCACTCGTGGTGACCAGGTTTCCGTGGAGCCTCCAGACTAAGGCAGACTAGCAGGAAGGCCTTGGTGATCTACTTCCAGACAACTGGCGAACGATCACCTTAGGACAGCAGCGGGACATCATGCAGTACAGTGCCCAAAGACGAGCCCCTCAGGTTGGAAGGCGCTCAGAATACCACGGGTAAGAGCTGCCTCTGCCGAGGGAAGTCAGTGTTAACGACCTAGACGAAGTCAAGCTTTCAAGACCTTCATTTGCTGACGTGGCAAGACTCAAAATAAGAAGAAACATCTGTAAACACCCACTAATTATTGGAACATGGAATGAATGAAGTATGACTCTAGGAAAATGAGAAATCATCAAAAGTTAAATGGAATGCATAGAGATAGACATTCTAGGCATTAATGAGCTGAAATGGACTGGTATTGGCCACTCAGAATCACAGGATCTACCACGCCGGGAGTCACAAATTGAAAAGGATTGATGTTACCTTCCTTGTCAAAAAGAACACTTCAAGATCTCTACCTACAACACTGATAGTGACAGCATCTGTACATCTGCAGGAAGACGAGTTAATATTACTATTATGCAAACTTATACACCAGCTACTAATGTCAGATGAGAAATTTAGGATTTTTACCAACTTCTGTGGTCTGAAATTGATCAAACATGTAATCAAGATGTACTGATAATTACCGGTGTTTGAAATGTGTAAGTTGGGAACAAACAAGAAGGATCAGTAGTTGGGACACACGGCCTCGGTGACAGAAACAACTCCAGAGACAGCATGACAGAATTTTCCAAGATCAAGGACTTCCAAGATCAAAACCTTCTGTCAACAACATAAAAGACAACTATATATGCGGATCTCACCTGACAGATATGCAGGAATCCACTTTTATATCTGCAGAAAAAGATCGACGGAGTTCACTATCGTTAGTCAGACCAAGGTCAGAAGCCAACTACAGAACTATCAACTGCTCATACGCCAAGTTCAAGTTGAAGATGATTAAAACAAGTCCACGAAAGCCAAAATATGACCTTGAGTGTATTCCACCTGAATTTAGAGACCACCTAAAAGAAAAGGCTTGGTGCATTGGATATTAATGACCAAAGACCAGAGAAGCTATGGGGTGACAACAAGTACACGAAGACAGCAAAAGATCACTAAAAGGACAGGAAATGAAGACCAAAATGGCTATCAGAAGAAACTCCAAAACTTGTTTTTCAAAGCAGAGTAGATAAAGCAAACAGAAGAGATCATCAAAAAAAGAGTGGAACAGAGGATTTCAAAAGGCCAGCTCATGAAAACAAAATATTATAATAAATTGTGCGAAGACCTGGAGCTAGAAAAACAAAAGGGAAGAACACGCTCAGCATTACTCACGCTGACAGAACGGAACAAAAACGTCAAGGGCTGAGTTGCAATATTGAAGTATTTATGGGTAAAATATTGAATGACGTGGGAAGCATCAAAAAAAGATGGAAGAAAACAGAGTCACTACCCCAAAAATCACCCGTCAGCTTCCAGTCATCTCAAGAGGTGGCATGTGATTAACAACCGATGGTCCTGACGGAAGACATACAAACCACACTGAAGGCACCAGTGAAAAACGAGTCTTCAGAAATGGATGCGATATCAAATGCGAGTGTTCAACAAACAGACACAGCACTGGAAGCACTCACTCATCTATGTCAAGAAACACGAGGAGAGCTACTTGGCCAAGTGACTAGAAGACACCCATGTCTGTGCCCATTTCAAAGAACTGTGATCCAACAGAACGCGGAAATTATCAAACAACAGCATTAATGTCACATGCAATTAAAATCATGCTGAAGATCATTCAAAAGCCATTGCAGCACTACATCATCAGGGAACTGCTAGTAATTCATGCTGGATTCAGGAGAGGATGTGCAAACAAGGATATTCACTGCTGATGTCGGATGGAGTGGGCTAAAAGCAGGGAATACCAGAAGGACAGCTCCCTGTTTTACTGACAGCAAAGGCATCTGACTAGGTGGATCATAACAGATTACGGACAGCATTACAAAGAACGTGAATTCCAGAACACTTCATAGTGCTCGTGAGGAACCTGTACACAGACAAAGAGGCAGGCGTCTGTGAAAGAACAGGAGGATGCTGAGTGGTTTCAAATCAGAAAAGGTGTGCTTCAGGGTTGTATGAATTCATTGTACTTATTCAGTCTGCACTCTGAACAAAGAACCAGAGAAGTCACACTCCATGGAGAATTCATCATTAGGACTGGTGGAAGACTGATTTACAACAAGAAACACACAAGACACACCACCTTGCTCACTAAAGGCAGAGAGGACTTGAAGCACTTACTGATGAAGATCAAAGACTACAGCCTTCAGTATGGATTACACCTCAACATAAAGAAAACAGAAGTCTTCCTGACAACAGAACCAATAAGCAACATCACGATAAATGGAGAAAATACTGAAGTTGTCAAGGATTTCACTTCGCTTGGATCCACAATCAACACCCATGGAAGACGGGGCAAGCAGGAAATCAAGTGACTTACAGCACTGGGCAAATCTCGCCCAAAGATGTTACTTTGAGGACTCAGGTGCACCTGTTCCAAGGTATGGTATTTTCAGTCAACTCATACGCATATAAAAGCTGTACAGTGAATAAGGACCAAAGGCGGACAAATTGATGCCTTTCAATTACCGTGTTTGCACAGAATATTGAATATTATCACGGACTTCGAGGAAAAAAAATGTCTTGGAAGAAGCACAGCCAGAATGCTCCCTGGAGGTGGGACCGGCAAGACTTCATCTCATGTACTTTGGACACGTTACCAGGAGGGACCAGCCCTGCAGAAGGACACCATGCTTGAGAAAGTGGAGAGTCCGTGAAAAAGAGGGAGACCCTCAAGGCGGTGTGGACACAGTGGCTGCACCAGTGAGGACGGTGTTGTACTGGGCACTGTTTGGTTCTGTTGTACAGGGCCACTGTGAATTGGAACTGACTCACCAACACCTAACAACAACAAAAAGAGCTGTCAAAACACGAAAAGGTACACAGGGACCTTAACGCCACTGCTTTCTTCATTTGAAGAAACAGTGTGAAAAGGCTACACACTGTATGAAAACAACTATTTAACATTCTGGAAAAAGAAAAACTGCAGAGATAGATTGGTGGATGCCAGGAAGGAGGGAGGGAGGGAAAGAAATGAATCACCGAAGTTGAGGGCATTTCTAGGGCAGTGAAACCGCTCTGTAATGACAGTTTACAGGACACTGTAATAGTAGACAGATGACATTACACATTTGTCAAAACACACTGAAATGTGTAATACGGACTGAACCCTAATATAAATCATGGACTTCGGTTAATAGTAATATACCATCAGAGGAAATGGGCAAGTTCGGCTTAAGGAGCCCAGTGTATACACGAGAGGATAAAAAAAAATCTAGAAACAGCCAGGGGTGACGGTTGTACCACATGATGAACACAATTAAAGTCATTAAATTATACACAAATAACAGAAGAGCAAGTGTTCTACTATATGTACTTCTCCAAAATAAAAAACAATCAACAACTGGTTCATTAACTAACAAATGTACTCAGGAATGCAGGATGCTAACAGGAGCGGAGACAGTGCAGGGTGGCTGGTATGTGGGAATTCTGTATTGTATACGCCGTTTTTCTGTAAACCCAAAACTCTAAAACTGTTGCTGCTGCTCAGTGTGTGGACTCTAATTCGACTCACAGCATCTCCACACGATAGAGTAGAACTGCCCCTCAGGGTTTCCACAGCTGTCATCTTTTTAAAACAAATTTTAATTGTGATTAAGTTGAAGTTTACAATCCAAGTCAATCTGCCATATGAAAGCCCAAGTACCTGCCTTTCTGCAGCTCTGTCTGCTCTCCTCACCCTGTGACAGCATGCTCTTATTTTTCACTCTTCACTTCCAGTATCCACTCAACCAACACCTGTCCCCTCCAGTCCACCCTCTCCTCCCTCCTGTAAAAATAAACCAATAGGACAACGTCAGTCATCTTTAAAGAATACATCCACCAGGCGTTTCTCCCGCAGAGCTGCTGGGTGGGCTCGAACCACCAACCTTCTGGTTAGCAGCCAGGTGTTTGGCCATTTGTGTCAGTGTATGAATTAAACCACGCCAAACTACACAGGCAGAAATGCTTGGGCACCTGCTTTCTGCTAGCCCTGTCTGAGTGCTTGCTTGGGATAAGAAACACACGAACAGTTCTGCCATTTCTAAGCTTACACAGGTGGGGAGACACACGAGATTAGGGGTGATTCGGACCTGAGCTTAATCCTGAAAGGACAAGCAGAGCAGTGCAGGGAAGGGGAGGCACTCGAGGAGAAGGGCAGCAGAAGCACACTGAGGGCGAGATTTGCGGACAGTGCCATGGAGGGGACAGAGAACGATGTGAAGAGGGGGGCCCCAAGCTCACAAGTCTTTGTGCCCCACAGCCTCTCCAGCAACTGTCTCAGGAGAGCCTGCTATGTGCTGGGTGGGCACCAGGCACCAGGTTAGCTCTTAACACCACTCCACAGTCTGGGGTTCAGTGGCTTGGTGTAACACATACACTGACACAAATGGCTATTAGAGAGAGATCAGACAGACAGACTGAAAAACAGAGAACACAGAATGACAGGGAGGGATAGAGACAGAAGGACAGACAGTGAGAGAGGCAGAAGACAGCAGGAGACTGAGAGACAGACAGGAACAAAGCAGCAGGGAGACAAAGGACAGAGAAGCAGAGGGACAGAAAGAGAGAGAAGACAATGAAAGACACAGACAGCCAGGAACAGAGAGTGACCGAGGCCAGAGGGAGAGAGGCAGGCCAGTATTCACTGCGGCTGCTCTGTGAGGCAGAGAGCACAGCCCATCCCCTGAGATGAGCTAGAAGTCCAGGGCATCGGGAGGGCATCTGGGCGGGACTACGTCTCTGCTGTCAGCCAGGCAACCCCTCCCTGCCCTCTAGGCCAGGAGAAGCAAGGCTCAAGAGCAGCAGTGCAGCTGACGGCCTTCCAGCAGCATTTGGGGGACATGCCCAGCTTGCATCCAGAAGATGCCCAGAGACAGACAGTACCTGCTGCAGGACCCGGAAACCTGAGTTCAGCATCAGGACCCAGGCCTTGCAGAAGGCTTGCACGCCCTCTAGTGGCCATCTGCCACCACGCGCGTCAACCAGGCCCCTTAGTTGGGGCCTGGGCAGAGAACAGGGGTCCGGGCCATAAAGGGCAGGAGCTAGACCAGGCTGGAAGGCTTCCCTGAGACCAGAAAACCCTCTGGAAGGAATGGGGTGATGGGGAACGAAAACTCTGGTGGAAGCATCCAACTCCCTCTCCCCAACCAGGGAGCCCTGGGAACCCTTCCCCCAACGGAAGCCCAGAGCAGAGCAGGGCCAACTGGCAAAGAGAGGCTCCCAGCTCCTTGTGCTCAATGACTAGGGTCCAGCCACCAGCTGTGCCACATGCCCAGGAGACCCTCATAAAGTTGCAGGGTGCCCCTCAGCCCCTGCGAGTCTATGTGACCCCCTGGCCTGCAGTCACGAGATGCCCCCGTTCCTGCAGAGTCATCCCAGACCTGCGCATCTGACCCATCGACCTGGGTCCCAAGGAATTCCCTTTATAATAAAGGAGGTGACAGAGTGAACATGTGGCTGCAGTCTCCACTGGTCCCAGCAAACAGAGGACAGAGTGACCGAGGAAGCGGCAAGGATGGGATGCCCCCACGACACCTCATGCCAGCCCCATCCAGAGCATCACATGCTGGCATGTGCCTACAGGTGGAACTCGAGCCCAGGAGCGTATGTGTGGGGGTGTCACCACTGAAGTAGGGTCATCTGGGTTTCTCGTCCCCCCAGCTGCAGGCGGTCTGGGTCTGGAGGGGAGGTCTTCCACTGGGAAACAGGGGACCACCATGGCCTTTATGCCGTGCCACCTGCTCACTTCCAGCTCTTGGTGGCAGCAGACTGACAGGCAGGACAGACCCTACCAGTAGAAGGTGGTGGGCTATGCCCGTCAACAGCATGGGTGCCCAGCAGGACAGGTTCTCAAGGACATGGGCTCCTCATCGACCCTAATCCCTCATAGGACAGGTCCTCCTGCAGCAGGGCTCCCCGGAGGTGCTCCTTCAGTACCCCTGTGACCTCGATTGTGACTCCAAGCACCCCCCAACTCACTCACCTTACACACTGTGCCCAGGAGGGCACCATCCCGGCTCCACACAGCGCTTTGCACCAGGTCCCCATGGGCCACCAGCTCTGCAGAAGAGTAGCCAAGGTCAGGAGGGTTCAGAACCCCTGACCCTGCCCCAGGTGATGAAGGCAGCAGGGGGGAGAACAGGTGAGCCTGGCTTGGAATAACTCCCTGGGGCAAGGACAGTAGCTCCCAGTGTCCCTTCCAGCTGGGGGTTGTGAGGGCAGTGGCCATCTCTCTGCCCTCCTCCACCTCCACCGAGGGGAGGGGTCTCCTCCCCGGCCGCACCTGCCCCAGGTCAGGCTTCTGCTCACCGGCCTTCCCAGGAGGCCTGTCTCTCGGCCAGGCTCTCACTTCCCACCAGCTTATTCCCAGTGACTCCCAGGTACTCTCCCCCGGCTGAGTCACACCAGTGCACAGATGTGCCATGCTCACCCCCACCCTGGGCCTCTGCTCCTGCCCTCTCCACACTCTTCTCCTAGCATATGGTTTTAAAATACATTTACAAATTCTCTGAGACTATTCTCAAAACGTGGAGCCTAACCTCTCTCCTCTTCAGCATGACTTGGTGACTTGCTCCTAGCATAAAATTTAGCACAAGTGACAGTATGTGAATCCCAACGCTAAATGTTGTAAAAGATACTCTGCCTCCTCCTTGCTCCCCCTCTCTTGGACTGTCCCCTCCGAGTGAAGCAGCCGCCGTGTTGGTGACGGGGCTCAAGCAGCTGGTGGCAGAGCCGACACAGGAGGGACTGAGGCCCAGCCAGTGGCCGGCACCGTGCAAGGGAGCTGTCTTGGGAGCAGATTCTCAGCAGGAAGGAAAAGGAGGCTGGTACCAAGGAACCCAAAGTCACGAGGGGAGAGTGTTGATGTGCTGTGGGGTTGGCAACCACTGTCACAAAAAGGTGTGCCTATTAAATTGTGCAATGAAGAACTAGTTTATTCTGTAAACCTTCTTCTAAAGTACAATAAAAAAATTTTAACTACATCAACATGAGACCAGAAAAACCAGACGGTTCTGCCCCCCACGACAGCCTGATAGGGAACACAACAAACAGCCCCCGACACAGCATGAGATAAAGAGGTGTGCAGATCAAGGACTCTGCTAGGACCAGAACAGAAGATCCAGCAATCTGGAGGGTCCCCTGAGAATACAGCCGTAAGACTTGCTGCTGCCTCAGACCGGAAACCAGCACGTTAACGCTTCAGACTAAGAATGGCCTGGACGCAGGACACAGAGTGACCACGTGGTGTGTGTACCTTATGGTTTTATACATTTATAGAAGGCTGTTGTCATGGATTGAATTCTGTCCCCCCAAAAACAGGTGTAGCCATGTGGCTGAGCCATGATTCCCAGTATCTTGTGACTCTCCTCCATTTTGTGGTTTTCCTATGCTGTCTGTTAAAGGATTAGGGTGGGCCTGTAAATCCCTTTATAAGATCACCTCCCTGCTCCACTGTAAAGGGAGTTTCCCTGGAAGATGGCTTGCCCCACCCTTAACCCTTTCAGCCTGCAAGAGATAAAAGGAAAGAGAGACAGGCTGAGGATTGGGAACCTGGTACCAGCAAGCAAGCAGCACCCGGAGAAGAGCGAGTCCTTCCAACCCGAGGTTCCTGCGCCAAGACACCCCCTGGACAAAGACTGATGCAATACCAGAGTTTCCTCCAGAGTCGAGGAGTGGACACCCTGAATATGGACTTGCAACCTACCGGACTGTATAAGAATAAACCTTCCTTTGTTGAAGCCATCCACTCTGTGGTATTTCTGTTAGAACAGCCCTAGCTGACTAAAACAGCTGCCCTACTGGTTTCCTTCTAGAGGGAAAAGGAGAGGGTGCGGAGGAGGAGACAGGTGTTCCTTGGGCGACACTAGAAGTAAAGAGTGAAAAGGAGGAGTGAGCTGTCACAGGGTGGGGAGAGCAGGTAGAGTTGCAGAGAGGTGGGCATGCAAAATCGACTTGGATTATATACTCTCAATCTTAATAAAAAAATTTCAAAACGAAATATCTACAGAAATCAAATGGACAACAGCAACTCAAAAGATTAGAGAAGAAACAAGGCAGTGAGTTTATGTTCATAGGGAGGAACAACTCAGAAGAAGAGCGTGAGATGGCTGCGTAATTTGCAGTGTCGTCAGCGTCACTGAACCGTGTACACACAGAAACTGCCCCACTGGTGTAGGTTTTGCTGGGTATATTCTCAACAATGACAACAGCAAAATGAATGAAATTTTAAAAATAATGAAAGTTAACCGAGGTTACTCTGATTGAGGGACCCTAATCCAGCATGAGAAGTGTCCTTTAAAAGGAGAAGAGACAGAAGAAAAGCAGCTGTGCGAACACAGGGGCAGTGGCTGGAAAAGGCAAGGAGGGATCTGCCCCAGAGCAGGGCCCTGCTGACACTCTGAGCTGGACGGCCAGTCTCCAGAGTGAGACAGTAAACAGCTGCGGTTCTTAGACACCCAGTTGGCAGCACTGTGTTTGGCAGTCACAGGGAACTCATGCAGAGATACAGAGGGCAGTGGCAGAAGGGACTACAAAATTTATATTCCCTGAAACACAAACTCAATCACTGTCAGGACGGGGCTGTGGGTGTCCCGAGGGGGTGGCCAGTAGAGCCTGTACCTGTGAGGGGCTGCTGCCTGGCCGCATCCCAGACCTTTACCGCCGTGCCGGCCGCGCTCACCAGGACGCCGTCAGCGGCGGGATGGAACTGTAGCACCTCCACCTGGAGGGCCTCGGGGCCTAGCACCAGCCCGGGGGCCGTGGGCAGGGCCTGTCCCGGGGCCGGCAGCCGCCACAGCTTCACCTGCAGAGAAGACCCAGCGTGTAAGCCCTGAGCTGGGGGCCTGGCTGTCCTGGGCTGTGAGTGGGCTCTGCAGGACAGCACCCCCATGCAGGTGGGCGTGGAGCCACCGGGCCCCAAGGGAAGGAAGGAGGGCTGACCCAGGATCACAGAGGATGCAGAGGCTGGTGGACAGGTCATGGAGGACAAAGGGGCCAGGGGCTCTGCTTGGCCACCTCCAAACCCTGCTTCACGTCCCAGCTCAGCAGCTGTCAGAACCACAGCTATCTGCGAGCATACTGGAGCCAGTACGGGAGGAGGAACTCAGAATTTCCAGCTGCCCACTCCCAGCCAAAAACCAAACCTGCTGCTATCAAGTTGATTCCGACTCATGGCAACCCCAGGCATTACAGAGTAGAATCATTCCATAGTATTTTCTTGGCTGTAAACTCTCTGGAAGTGGGTTGCCAGGCCTTTCTCCCACACCACTGCTTGTTAGGTATGAAGCACCAACCTTGAGGTTACTAGTTGAGGGCAAGCCCTGTGTGGAACCCAGGGACCACTGCTGCCTCAGCTGGCCCTGCAGGCTGGCAGGTGGGCCCTGGGCACCAATGAGAAGAGGGGAGGCTGCACTAGGCCCCAGACCAGGGTGGGCAGGGCTGAGACGACAAGCAGGCTCCACTCACCGTCCTGTCTGCTGAGCCTGTGGCCAGGAGGAAGTCATCAAAGGGAGAGAAATCGAAGTCTGTCACCAGGTCTGTGAAAGAGAAGTAGCTGGCATAAGGTCAAGGAGAACCCACCAGAATGCTACACTTCCAAACCCAGCGTGACCTCTCCCCCGGGCTGGGAATCACAGCCTAGGGCTGCTGCCCACCTTTCCAGGCCAGAACACCTCTGGGAACCACACGGGCAAATGCCACAGGCCTGTTCTTGTGACACCTGTCTTCAGGAGTCCTGCAGAGCCAGAGAGGCCAAGGGGCCTAGCCTCATGAGATTGGCAGGAAAGGTACTCGCCACAGTACTCAGTTCCAGGCTCCACCAGCACCCAGGGCCCTGCATGGGCTCACAAGATGTACCTGCCGTGTTAAAGAAAACACCCTTCCCACACCCTGTCCCCAGTGGAACTCTTAACCCTTTCCAGAAGCCAAAAACTCATGATAAAGACAATTCTGAGAAAAGTTTAAACCGTTAGACAAGCCACAATTAGTCTATAGAAGGCAGACACACAAATTTAATGGACTAGTCCAAGTCGCCGCCTGCAGACTACGTGAATGACAAGCAGTCATTTTAAAGCTCCCTCTGGGAACAGTCTCCCAGTGGTTGGTACTGCACAAGCTGATCGAAATTGTAACAAAACAAGCGCACATCTGTAGAAGGAGATCCCTGTTTGCAAACAGCCTTTTCTACCCAATAAAATCTTTTAGCTCTACTTAGTCAAATGGACTTTTTTTTGCCTCCAACAGTAGAGTGAAGGAATTCAGGAATGAACTTGACCACCAGTCCCTGTGCTGGGCCTCCCTAGAGATTCATTCAGACAGGACAGGTGCCATCTGAGCACATGGAAACACACTTCTACACCAGATGCTGCCACAGCTTGCACACACAGGGCCCTATGAGAGGGTCAACCCCCAAGGTCAGGGGTCAGGGGTCAGTGGGTCTGGAAGGACTGGTACAGGTTAGGTCAGTGGAGGGGCAGAGTGGCCACACAACCTCCTTCTATGGAAATGGCCCAGCCTCTCTCCCCCAAGCTAGAGCAACTGCCCCCAGGGAAGGAACCTGCCCTGAGCCTGGCTGGCTAGGTACTCTCACTCCCTCTCTCCTGTTAAATGCACTTTCTTTTTTCAGAGCAATTTTAGGTTTACAGGGAAACTGTGCAGAAAGTACCAAGAGCTTTCACGCCCCGTTACGGATGAAATTGTGTCCCCCTGAGAAAAGATATTGTTAATGTTCTAACCCCTCCTGGAAACAGGTGCTCTGAAGCTGTTACCAGTTAAATTAACAGGAGGTTGTACTGGAGGAGAGTGTGCCCTAACAGCACCTGAGTGTGCCCGTATAAAAGAGGAGAGACAACTACAGACACAGGGAGGACTGCCATGGCTGTGAGCCAAGGGACGCCTGGGCAGCCAGAAGCTGGGACAGACGATCCTCCCCAGAGGCTTTGCCGACACCTTGAATTCAGACTGCTGGCCTCCAGAGCTGTGATACAACATGTTTCTGTCATTTTCAGCCACCCACTTTGTGGCGCTTTGTTACAGCAGCTCCAGGAAACGAACCCACTGCCTCTGTCCCTGAGTTTCCCCTAAAGGGGGAAATACCCCCCTGTGTATCAGTACTGGTGCAGCAGCTGTAACAAACATACCACACCAGCACAAGATGATATCATGGTGTGGTACGTCTATTATAACTGCTGAACTAATGCTAATACACTCTTACTAACTAAAGTCCTTACTTTTATGGCCCTTCACTCTGCGTTGTCCAGTCTTGACATGTAAATAAATGAGAAAACATACGTAATGCACTTAGCACAGTGCCTGACACATCGTAAATCTGCCCTCCTGCCATTAACTACCGCTGTCATCAGTGGGCCCCTGGATGCCTGAGGCCCACGGATCAGCTCCTGCCCCTGCCCCAGAGGCTCCCAAAAGGGCAGCCAGGCCATCAGAGCAGAGGCCCTGGGCCTGCAGCTGCTGCAGCTGGACAGGGAAAGAGGAAGCCAGTAGGGCTGGTGCTGCTTCAGCCTGAGCACAGCAAACTGTTCCACTCGCTGGCCGGCTGCCAGGTGGGCTGCCGGGCGCCCCCCGCAGCAGCTGCAGCAGACAAAAGCTTTCTGTGTGAGGAGCCCATGTTGGGCCCTGCAGCCCTGCCCAGATCAGCCCCCTCAACACGGGATCCTGAGCAGCCTGGCCAGAGAGGAGGTCTGCAGGCGAGGGCTCCCCTGCTGGGTGCTAGGAGGGGACTCCAAGCTAAAGGCCACTCAGAGCTGAGTCCACAGCAGTGACGGGAGCCTGGAGTCTGGGGCCAGAGAAGCTCCACGCCCAGAGCTCTCTGTAGCTGGCCACTCCCCGACCTTACCTGGACCAGAATTCTAAACCAGGTGTCTGACTTCTAAGCCTGAGAGTGACCCTGTCTGCCATAAAGCACAGCAAAGGTGACCAGAGGGACCTGGCAGCCATGGGCTATGGGGCCAGGTGAGTCTGATTCCCTGACCCCAGGGAATGAGGGGAGATTTCCAGGCTTCCAGGGTTCTACATCCACTCACCTGAATGGCAGCCCAGATGGGTCACGTATCTCTTGTCCTCTCCCTGGCTGTCCAGAGGCACGATGCCCAGTACACCTAGGAAACAAACACAGGGCACTGGCTTCCAATCTAACGGAGACCACCTACCTCCAGGTCCAGCAGATATCAGAGGCGAGCTATGAAGAGCCCAGGGCTCCTAGGGGAGATGAGCCTTCCCCAGACCTCCAGCCACCCAGGACCATATCCCTCTGGACACAGTGACTGGCCCCCAGTGAGGTCCTTGCCCCATGCAAGAGCATCCCATGAGCTATGATGTCTCAACAACAGGAAAAAAAATGTGACTCTTTGTTGCATCATGGATTACAAGAGGTCAGGCAATGACTTGTCCTAGAATGTGGACAGTTTACCTAAGAAGCCAACATCCACAAAGAGCAGAGTTGGGGGACAGGGAGAAAGGACAGACCCTGAGGCTATGTGTGAGCCCCTGGATCCAGCTCTGCCTGAAGCCCCTGAATATGTGTTATCCAAACTAGAAAGGTATCTATCTTTTGCTTAAGCCAACATGAGGTCTCAGGTATCCCGCACAACCAAAACAGTCCTAACGCACTGGAGCTTTTAAATCTCTGTGGTCCTGTGCACCCAGCCACCATAAGGCGTGGTCTGCTCTAGGGCCAACCTTTCAGAACTGAGGAGTTGGCAAGAGAGGAAGACAACTGGAAACAAGGTGACACAGAGCAGTGCCCTCCTCAAACATGAAGGAGTCAGTCTCCCTCCCCAGCTCACTGCCACACTCTTGCAGACCACAGCCAATGTTGTTCCAGAAATCACACAGTTATACCCTAATCAGAGTCCCCTGATCATCCTGCGTGTTGCACAGTCTGTAGGGGCTGAAGGCTCTACGTGGCTATTTAGCCCTGAGCACCCCGGGTTCCTCCAACCCCGCCCTCCACCTGCAATGAGCGTGTCTTCCTCCCACTCCAGCGAGGGTGATAACGTCCACACCTCCACACATGTACCTAAGCCCCCTACCTGGACAGTCAGAGCTAAATGCAATCAAGCTGCAGCTTGACTTGATGTGGTTCCCACATGAGGGAGCAGTTCCCACTCGGATGTCATTGATCCAGGCCTGCAATAAAGAGAAAAGTAGGGGTGATGGCCAGGGCTTCACTCACGCCTACGGTGGGGAGTCAGGAAGGAGATGGTGAGCTCTGTCTTAGAGCTGCACCACTCGAGATGCTTTCCTTTGGCACAGCCCTGACTCTACTCACCCAGTCCCCTAGGTAACAAACATTCTTGAAATGATAACCTACAGTTTTATTGTAGCTAGCAGCAGCAGAGTCAGCCCCTGATTCAAGGTGACCGCACGCATCACACAGCAGAACTGCTCCATAGGGTTTCCTTGGCTGTAATTACTATGGAAGCAGTTTGCCAGGCCCTTCTTCCATGGACCTGTTACGTGGGTTCAAACTGCCAATTTTCAGGTAAGCAGCTGATGGCAGACGGCTTGCCCAACCAGATCTCCTTACCTACACCGGTCACAGGATGAGTTTGCTTATTAGATCAGTCTGCTAATACGCAGAGTGTCAGAAGGATACTCAGCTGAGCAAAGTCAATATGCCATTTGGGCAAAGGATGTGAATACTTGTTTGTATGTATGCATATGGGGCTTGTTTCTGTCCAAAGGGAGGCAGAAGAAAGAAAGAAGTGAGGCCTGAGAAAGAAGACAGACTCAACTTCAGTCACATTGCTGAAGGATCCCTAAGTCCTAGGGTACCCTCCAAGCAGCAGGAGGAGGCGGCTCAAGCTCAGAGAAGAGACCCCAAAGCCTGGCCTCCCTGAGAAAACAGCATGTCCATGAACGTTCCCATATGTGGGGTGACAGGAGAGCACTTATTCAAAGAAGATCAACAAGGTTCACTGACTTTCTCCGTGGGTCTCAAAGGGCCACCCAATGCTCCTACCGCCTGGTGAACCAATACCCATAGTTCTCAGTCCACCCACAATGCCACCAAGACCATTACCACCAAGTGAAGAGTCTAATTCACAGTTCACAGGCACCTGCCACAGGCAGAACACTCCCACTTTGCATTATTCCCTAATTGTGTTGACTGTACAGACTCAATGACAGGAAGCACTTTGGCAAAGGAGAACGGCTTGTCTGTTACCTCCCATCTCTAGCACGCTGTGAAGCTCTGCCTGTCATCCACATGACCACACCACCTCGGCAGGCTGGACTGCGGCCACCTGGGAGCAAGCACCAGGGCCCTTCAGAGCTCCCAAGCAGTACTTGGAGCAGTGGACACTGTCCTTATGCACATCTGAGCACTCTTCTGTACCCCCCCAACCTTTCCGTGGCTCCCCATTGCACCTAGAATGAACCCAACTTCTTCCTGTGGCCCCTGGCTTCCTCTGCTCCTGAGCAGCAGCACCCTCTGCCATTTTCAGTTCCTCCACCAGGCCCCAGGGTCTTTGCACAAGCTGCTTCCATTGCCCCACAATTCACGTAGCTGACTCTTTCTCCCCCTTCCAGCCTCAGCGTCAGTGTCAGGGGGTGGCCCACTCTGACATCTCTATTGTGATGAACGCTCACCTCATCCTTCCCCACCCGATCCCCTTTTCTGTGCTCTTCAATGTACTTATCTATATTTTAATTTACTGAGGATGTACACAGAAAAACATACACCAATTCAACCGTCTCCACATGCACAGTTCACAATACTCATCGCATTCTTCCAGTTGCACAACCTTTCCCACCTTCCTTTTGTGACTTGTTTCTCCCTCATTAGCATAAACTCAATGCCCCTCAAGATTTCAGTGCACTTACTAAAACCTGCTGTGGTCTTAAATGCCTGTTTGCTTCTTGGCTGTCCACACCCCACCCTAGACTGTATATCCAAACCCACTGCCAGCAAGTCAATTCCGACTCAGTGACCCCTGAGACAGAGTAGAACTGTCTGAACAAGTTTCCCAAAAGCGCCTGGCTGATTTGAACTGCCATCCTTCTAGTTAGCAGCTATAACACTTAACCACTATGTCACCAGGGTTTTCCCCCCAGACTGTAGGACTGGCGTTTCATGGTGTGACTCCAGCAGAGGCCATCAACCTGAGTTCTGACTCAGTGACACCATGTGAGAGAGCAGGAAAGCCCCACGAGGTTTTCTAGGCTATAATCTTTATGGGGTCCGATCCGCAGGTTTTTCTTCCACACACCCACTGGGTGCATTGCAACCACCAACTTTTTGGTTAGCAGCCCAGCACTCAACCGCAGAGCCAGCAGGGCTCCCCAGACACAGAGGAAATTGTGTCAAGAGACTGAAAGTGGGGGCCCAGCCTCAGGCTCCTCAGATGCTCTTTTGGCCTGTGATGGTCACTAGACCTCAGCTATGACACTCCACTGCCTGGGGACACTCCCAAGTCCTACGAATAACCCTGGACGCTGGAGACCAGGGCTGGCCCTATCTCAGATGCAAACTCCCAGCAAGCCACCGCCTTCTTGGGGTCCGAGAAGTCCCTTGACACCTCGGTTCTGCCTTGCATCTAGGCTCCACCTGCTCAGCTGTCCCCAGGCCCCACCCAGCACCCCCACCTATCCCTGGGCAGCACAAGAACCCGCACACTCAGAGCAAGGGAAGAGCTTGCGACCATCAACAACCTCAAGGAGGAAGCGCAGCCGGAAACCCGAGGGAGGGGCGCGACTCTGATCTATGGGCTTCCAGTCTCTGATAACACGTTAACGTCTCCCAGGCCAGAGGAGAGACAGACGTCTCAGCACATCTTAGCCCTGGGCAAAGGGACTTCAGATGGCAGGATGGAGGTTCTGGCACCCAGAACCGTGGCTTCAGAAGACCGAGTGGAAGCCAGGAAGCGGGTAGCCTCGCGGGCCTTGGGCCCGGCCTGGAGCGCTGCACCTCCTCGGGGGTCCTGGGGCGAGGCGTTCACGCGGAACGAGGAGGGCTAGCCACCGGGAACAGTGAGCAGCCATCGCGTCACGGAGGAGCCGGACTCTGCCCCCGGGGGCGTAGGGCTGAACCTGCAGGGGGCGCCTGGGAGACAGGGAACCGTGGGGATCGGCAGCCAGGGGTCCCAGGGCAGGGCATGGGGAGAGACAGGGGGTTGGCCTGCAAGCAGGTCGAAATAGCGGGCCTGCAGTCCGGGCTCACCTCTCGGCGGGGCAGCCGGGCTTCCGTGTGCCGGAACTTGGACACTTTGAAGCGATGCATGGCGTCAGCAGCAGAAGCGGCGCAGCGCGGGTACCGGGGCGGCGGCTCTCAGGTGCGAGACCAGCAGCCCCGACTCCCGCCGCCTCCGACCCCGCCCGGTTTCCCCGCCGGCGCCCCGCCCCACCCCGGCCAATCACAGCCGCCGCTGCCCCGCCAGGCCACACCCCTGACCCCCGCTTCTTCCGCGGCCGCCCCCCAGCCAATCTCCGTTCAGCCGCCCAGCGAGGCCGCGCCCCGACCCAGGGGCGGGAGGGGCGGGAGGGGCGGGAGGGGCGGTCACGTGCGCCAAGCTGTCCGCCCACGTCCCGGGTAGTGCGTGGGGACTGGGTTTGACAATCGGGATTTTGTGTCACTTGTCCCCTTTAGCCCCGGAAGGCCTTCCAGGGTGCATGGCGCGCCCTTCAACAGTCTACCTCCCTCTGAAGTAGGAAAGCCAGAAATTCCTTTTCAGAGGCTGGAAACCGAGGCCCCGGGGCTTGTCAGTCACCGCTGCTAGGAGAGCCAAGGGGAACTAGAGTCCAGGTTTTTGGATACAAATACCTGTCAGTGGGGCCTATTCAAAAGCTTCCCTTCCTCCCTGCAACCCACGCCTCAGACCAGATGGGGTGGATGTGGTGGTGGGGGTGTCTTCAGCATCCCCGTATTAGGGCATTTCTTAGCTGGTCCCCGCAGGAACTCTGTCGTAATGCATAGATACGCGGAACGGGGGAAAGATCAGCGCAAACAAGAATTCCTTAAGTGCCCAAAGGGCGCTGCCTGGCCAGTTCCCCCTTGAACTGAAGAGAGAGAGTTGTTCCAATTCAGGCCATTCATTTCATAAATACTTCTCTTTGCTTTGAAATCAGACTCCGTGATTCCAGAATGTGCTTCCCTCTTGTGGACAGACAGAACACCTGCTCAGGCGTAGCCAGGAAAAGGACTTTGATCTGAGGAACGTGATGCACTAGTTAACAATAACCAGATGCTGTGAAAATTCCCTTCTCATAGCCTGATGGGAGAACAGCCTCACTGAGGTGGGCTGCCCGGATTGCGGTTCTGAAAGCAAGTTATTTCTGTAGTTCTCGCAGATTAATTACCAAACCCACTGCAGTGAGTCAATTCTGACTCACAGCAACCCTACTGGACAGAGTAGAACTGCCCTATAGTTTTCCAAAACTGTAGATCTTTAAGGAAGTAGACTGCCCATCGTTTTCCCAAGGAGCACCTGGTGAGCTGTAATTGCCCATCGACAGATTAATGACAGGGACTAAAAGACTACTGTGGCAGTGGTAATTCAATAGTAGCGTTCTTGTCTCCTTTTAGGAGACCGGGAAACCCTGGTAGCATAGTGATTCAGTGCTACCTCTGCTAACCAAGAGGTCGGCTGTTTGAACCAGCCAGGTGCTTCTAGGAAACTCTATGAGCAGTTCAACTCTGTTCTACAGGGTTGCTATGGGTCAGAATCAACTCGACAGCAGTGGGTTTGGGTTTGGTTTACAGGAGACCAGGGTTCAACTCATAACCAGCATGCCTCATGCGTAGCCACAACTTGCTGGTCAGTGAAGGCCTGTGTGTTGCTCTGATGCTGAAAAGATTTTAATAGCACTTCCAGACTAAGACCGAACTAGGAAGAAAGGATTGGTGATCTACTTTGGAAAACTGGCCTGTGGAAACACGAGGATGACAATGGAACCGCAAAACTTCGATGGATGGTGGGAAGGGTGCATGAACAGGCAGAATTTCCCTCCACTGTGGGTGGGGTGGCAGTGAGTCAGGACCAACTCAACTATAACAACTGTACATAAAGAGTCAGTATGGGAATCTTAGTACCTCAGCTATGAGCAAAGAGACTTGAGCTCCACAAACTGAAAACTGAATGGCAGTAGGATTCAGGGAGAACTGGAATCTGGAGTTCCAAGCTGTCTGGCTGTCCAGTATGCAGAGCTCCTAGCAGACTGCTAAGGGGACTCCAGAATTCCAGAAGTTTGGAGGGAAGGGCACCAGCAGTGCTGTTTTAAGTTGGTCATGGTGTTAATGACTGCAAATAATGCTTTTTAAATTGCTAATTCAATTAGCAAGAGTGTAGCACCATTATTTAATCACTGTTGGTTTTTTGGTTAATCCCACAGTGTGCAGACACCCATGTCTGCATCAATATTTGACTTACAACTTTCTAACAAGTAGCCTGTCAGACATTATGCATGTGGTTCAAATACAATCATCTGTGCTCTTATTACAAAAGTCATGCAAACATCCCCAAATTTGCTTGGTTTTGCTTCACTGTAATACTTCAGTTGTTCTGTTTTCAATCGACCCTCATGTCACAGGGACCTAAGAGGATGTGCCCAGAAAGTGAGAAGGCCACTACCCCTGAGATAACCAACGCACATGCCACAGGCGCAGTCTGGCCCACAAAAAAATAAAAAGCAAACCTGCTGCTTTTGAGTTGATTGGGACTCACGGTAATCCCATGTGGTACAGAATAGAACTACTTGGTGGAGTTTTTTTTAGCAGAAATCTTTGTGGAAGCAGACTACCAGGCCTTCTGCAGTGCCATGGGGTGGGTTCCAGCTGCCAAACTTTGGGTTAGCAGCCAATTGCAAACTGTTTGTGCCATTCAGTTAAGTATGTTTATTCAGTTAGCATCGTGTCTTCAAAACTGGCAAACTTCATAAAATGCATGGATTTGGGCTACTCTTGGGCTACAACCCTGGGTCTGTATCCCAACATGGCACGAATGGGCTGGAGCTGAGTAGCACCTTCTGCCTTTCAAGGCCCACCAGTCTGTCATCTTCTACCTGGCCTCTCTACTTACACACTTTCCCTACCTATGCCTGGCACCTGGATGTGTGATCCCTGGCACACACAGAAGTTCCTCTCCTAGGAGCTGACTATACTGGGTCATGTGACTGTGTTTTTATAAACTGGGGCCTGGTAGAGGCACAACTGCAAAATATTAATGTTTTCCCACCCCTACACTGAACAGTCAGAGCTCCACAGCAGGGAGAAGGGAAGGGGCAGAGGTTCATCAAGGCCCAGAGAGTCATTGTCCTCTACCAGAGTTCCCAGATCCACTCTGGCTGAAGAGTGAGTGAGTCTTCCTAGTAGAGACTTCAGAGCACTGGAGCTGTTGCACCTCAAGCAGAATTGATTACTCTGGGACTTGCAAAGTTGGGCCAGAGGGCCTCCAAGAGTCCTCCTGATCACCTGAACTTCAGAATTGTTTTTTTGTTAGTTTATTTTTGTTGCTATTATTGATATACACAGAGTACACCAATTCAACACTTTTTACACATTCAGTTCAGCAACTGATTACATTTTTGCTTTGTTTCTTTATCCTCCTAGTGATGCCGACAATCTCACTGTCTGACTACACTAGATGCCACCTTTCTGCTCGGAAAGGCTATCTGTCAAAAGGCGGAGCAAATCCCAGCAACCAAGGATGCCTAACATGATGATTTAAATTTCAGAAGTTCTGTTTTCAAGAGTAATTAATAATAAACAAGAACTTGGAAGCTATTGTAGTGAAGGCCTGATTCTAGAAAACTCAAGCACTTTCATTTCGACTGAAAGAAGGACCAGCAGCAGAAAGGGAAGAGGTGGTACAGAAAGGGAAAAAACAGACACACAAAACAAATAATGTACCAAAGGCTTCAAAAGTTCATGATCCATCCTAATTTTAAACTCATGCCAAAGAAGTTTCCTTAACTTTCTGTGCAGTCAGTGGCTTCAACAAAAGTTTTTTAAGAAAGGAATGGATGAGGTTGGCTTCAAGCCAACAACAAATTCTAGTCATATCTGCCCCTGAACGCATTACTTATTAATGTGCACACTGAAAACGTGTTTATATGTAAACCCTGCCTTGTTCCACTTCAGAGGCTGGTGCAGAAAGGCCCTGTAGCCATCTCAGCATAGAAAGTGAACAAGTATGCGGTAAGACACATTTCAGTCACTGGGCAAAACTCTCCTCATCCCCCCCGGTGTGACAACACACCTAGCATTTTTGTGGACTCGTTTACTTGGGACTCTGGGGCTGTATTACATTTAGCAGTTTTGTTTTGACTTTGTTTTTACAGTCACATTCAAAAATACTTTACTAGTGATAAATCTCAACTTTTAACTTTTGTGGTAATCACCCACAACTGAAGGGCACTGGTATGAATTGAATTGTGTCCCCTAAAAATGTGTGTCAACTTCGCTAGGCTATGATTGCCACTATTGTAGGACTGTCTACCATTTTGTGATCTGATGTGATTATTCTGTATGTTGTAAATCCTAACCTCCATGAAAGGAGACCCTAGAGGCCCAGTGGTTAACTGCTATGGCTGCTAGCCAAAAAGGAGGCAGTTCAAATCCAGCAGGCGCTCCCTGGGAACTCAATGGGGGCAGTTCTACTCTTGTCCAGTGTTGTTACAGTCCGATTTGACAATGGCAGTGGGTTTTGGTATGATGTTAATAGGGTAGGATTAGGGGTGGTTCATCTACAGAATTAGGTTGTATCTTCAATCAATCTCTTTTCAGATATGAAAGAGATGAAAGGGACCGCCTACCAGCAAGAAAGAAGAGCTGGGAGTAGAGCCTGTCCTTGGGATCTGGAGTCCCTGCACTGAGAAGCTCCTAGAACAGGGGTAGGTTAATGACAAGAACCTTCCCCCTGAGCTGAGCGAAAAAGCCTCCCTCTGGAGGTGGTTCCTTAAATTCGTACTTAAGATTTCTAGCCTCCTAAACCACGGAGCAGTTCCACTCTGTCCTATAGGGTTGCTATGAGTCAGAATCAACTGGACAGCACTGGGTTTGGTTTGAGGTTTAAACTGAATGATGGAAGCCCTGGAGGAGTTGAGAGTTCAGCTGTGTTTTAGTCAGCTAGTGCTTCTCTAACAGAAATACCACAGAGTGGTTACAAGTCCAAAGTCAGTGTGTCTGCTCCAGGGGAAGGCTTCCTTCTGTCAGCTCTAGAGAAAACTTCTGTGCTGCATCAGTCTCTGTCCAGGGAACATCTTGGCACAGGAACCTCTGAAGGATACACTCTTCTGGTGTTGCTTTCTTGACGGTGTAAGGATCCCAATTCTCTGCTTGCTTCTCTCTCTTTTTATCCCCCATAGGATGAAAGGATACAAGGTGGCACAAGCCACATTCCAGGGTGTGGCAGTCCCGTCCTAATCCTCTTTTAACATAATCATCCTATCTATTAACCACAGGCAGAGGTTAGGATTCATAGCATCAGAAAATCACAAAATGTAGGGCAATCACAGAATACACAGAATCCCGGCCCAGTCAAATTACTACATGTGTTTTTTGGGGGACACAATTCAATCCATGACAGGCTGTTAAACAAAAGGTTGGCAATCTGAATACATCAGGTGCTCCTTGGAAGTCCTTTGGGCCTGGGGATAGTTTTACTCTATCTTATAGGATTGCTATGAATCAGAATCAACTCACTGACAAGGGGTTTGGTTCCTTTTTTAAGAACTATGAGACAATAAACTTCTGTTTGTTGAAGCCATCCACTTGTGTTTCTGTTGTAGCAACACTAGAGGACTAAGACAGACACTTTCATAGAATAAGATGTATATTCCCAAAAGTAATGTTTTGCACCCTAGCGTCTATAGCCGCCTTCTCCACATCTATGATCTTTTTTTTAAAAAAATCCTTTTATAGAATGCCTTTCATTTTTCAAGTTTGCAAAACACTGTTTAAGGTAAAGCCTAGTTTGGGCAGAATACTTAGCTCCAAGAGAAGCCACGTATAGACTCTTGACTGGTCTTTACAAATCATCAGAATGGCAGTCCCACTGGAAAAAGCCCAGGAGACACAGGCAGAGCAGCAGCTCATCTCCCTCCACAGGGAACGACACCTACTGCAGATTAACGTCCAGGAACATCTGGATCACTCACTCCATACCCCCTTGTGATTGTCTCAAAATTTTCTGGGGAGGAGAGCAGTACTTTGAGCTAGCTTTTATCACCTCTTAACTCTTCAATCCGATTTGAGAGCTCCTAATTCCCATAACTCCCATGAAGATGGTAGGAGCCATTGGACAGCCATGGACTTGGCCAGTCCTGATGGCGACTGTCTGTGGAAATCACAGAATAGACCTTGTCTCCCTTGCTCTTCAGCAAGGCACCCTGGAAGGCCATCCTTAAACCCCTTACTGGCTCTCACGAATCATGCCAGCTCAGGAGATCTGAAAAGGGCCCAGTGAAACTGCCATACTGTTGTTAACTACAGTGGAGCTGGCCCCAACCTACAGGGGTTCCATGCAGAACAAGATGTGACTACTGGGATCCACATGGCTTTCACTGGCTGATTGTCTGGCGCAGATCTTGAGGCCGTTGCCCCTAGCTTCACAGAAACCTGTTAAGCATCACAGCAACATGTTAGAAGCTTCCACAGACACATGGGTGTCACCTTTTAACTCTTCAATCTGATTTGAGAGCTCCTAACTCCCATAACTCCCATGGAGATGGTAGGAGCCACTGGAGAGCCATGGAGCTGTACTGGCTGATAAATGAATCTGTGTTTCCTGCACAGAAGGGGAACATTCCACCACTGAACTCTAGGACTAGTCTCGTGAAAAGTGCAGAGTGGGAGGAACCTTAGGAATCTTGCATGCCTTTCGAAAGTCCCATTTGTTTCTCCTTACAGTGGTGGGCCTTAGGCTGGAGAACATGGAACACATTCTACCTGGAAGTGTGGGTCAGTGTGGCCTGTGTGCTCATCTTGGTCCCTGACAATGAGCCTGGGATGGATCCACTTGTGTCCCGTTGCAGAGGAAATCCTTGGAAGGCAGGCAAGCTGTCTGTACTTGGGGATGGGCTACGGTGGTGATACTTTCTCTGCCTCCCTTTTGTTGTGAGAAGCAAAGGAAACGAAAAATGAGAAAGTACTCAATAAACTACTATGGGCTGGATGACTGGCAGCTATTGATCACAATGGAATGACAGGCCACGTCTTAAAAGAAAGGGCTCTAGTTTTATTGACAGAAGACCTGTGTTTGGCTCTTGGCTCATCTACTGGTGAACTGTGACCTTGGAAAAAGTCTTTCCATCTTTCAAAGCTTTTTTTGGGAAAGGTATAGAAATGGTAGTAGACTTTGCCCTATCTACCTCATAAGTAAATCTGTTGCAAAGGACCTCTTCAAAGTATTCAAAAGTAACGATGTCACCTTGAAGACTAAAACATGTCTGACCCAAGCCATGGTATTTTCAATCACATCATATGCATGCAAAAGCTGGACTATGAACAAGGAAGACAGAAGAAGAATTGATGCCTTTGCGTTAGGGTGTTGGAGAAGAACGTTGAATGTACGATGGACCACCAAAAGATCAAACAGATCTGTTCTGGAAGACATGCAACCAGAATCCTTCTTGGACGCAAAGACGGCAAGACTGCGTCTTACATACTTTGGACATGTTGTCAGGAAAGATCAGTCTCTGGAGAAGGACATTATGCTTGGTAGAGTTGAGGGTCAGCGAAAAAGAGGAAGACCCTCGACGAGATGGATTGACATAGTGGCTGCAACAATGGGCTGGCTCAAGCATAAAAACAACTGTGGACATGGCGCAAGACCGGGCAGTGTTTTGCTCTGTTGTTCATATGAGTCGGAACCGACTCGACAGCACCTAACAACTGCCTCGTAAGTGTTTCAATTGTAAGAGAAAATGTGACAAAGGTCTTTGTAAACTGTGAACGGTTACTACAGGGAAGTTACAATTTCATCCTCTCCACAGGCACATGTTATGGGTTGATTTACGTTTCACAAAAAGGCACGTTCAAGTGCTGGCCCCTGGTACCTGTGAATGTGATTTTATGTGGAAATGTCATCTCTGTAGATATAATTAGCTAATGTGAGGTCACACTGGAGTAAAGTAGGCTCTAATCTAATGTGACTGGTACCCCCATAAGAAGAGGAGATAAGGACACAGGGAAAACAGCTACGTGAAGATGGAGGAAGAGATTAGAGTGATACCGCCACAGCCTTGGAACACCTGGGGTCACCAAAAGCCAGAAAAAAGAAAGCTATCCTTCTCATTATATCTTAAAATTGTGTCTATGTGGATATTAATCTGAGCAGACATCCATAGCTTTCATGAAATTCTTGAAGGGCTCAGAGATTCAAAGAAGGTTAAAGCCCCTTTTTCTGCTTAGGAAGAATATTTTGGAGGCCTGATGGGTAGTTATGAGGCTAATGTAAAATTCAGGGGGTAGAGAAGAGTGTTTGGGCCAGGGAATAGAGGGGACTGCAGTAAACGAGGGACATTTTAGAGAAGCAAGAAAGAAGATACACAGAGTAGGAGGTGAGGGAGAGTTCATTTAATACCTTCAACAAATATTTCAGTGTCTCCAGCACAGTGGTTGAGAGTCTGCCTCTGGAACCAGACCACCTGGGTATGAATCCAAGCTCTGCTACTCACCAACTGTGTGTCCTTGGGCAGCTTCCTTTAGCTCTCCCTGCCTCAGTTTCCTCTTCTATAAAATGAGGGCATAATAGGAAGTTCTTCAAAGAATTGCCTGGAGAATAGATGACACAATTCTTGTAAAGGCTTCACATAGTACGAGGCTCTGTGATAAGCACTTAGAATACCAAGACCAAGTCAGACACTACTGCAGGCCCACAAGGAGTCCAAACCCCAGGGAAGGCGAGGCAGGATGGGGGAGCTGGTTAGGAAGCACAGCTCACAGGAAGAAAAGCTGAGGACCAGATCTAATAGCAACTTTCATTTACCACCTCAGAGCAAGTCCCTCCTAGAGAGAGGGTCACCAACGTGACAATTTATTGGCTTTGTTAACTTTATCATTTGGGAGTATGTGTTTTATCCTCCAATCTATTTCCCCATAGGGATTTATCAGTAAAATCCTCCACACTGGAAGAGTGCAAACCACAGATCATCTTAAACCCATCCTGGAGCCCTCACTCCAAGAACTCAAGATTTCCTTCCTGTTGCTGGGGCTGGTGACAGGGGCGTGAAAGTCGAAATTCTTTGCGCGGTTCCCAGAGTGCCTTCTAACCAGTCCAGTCCAGGTGTATCTTTCTAGCTTAAGCAAGTAGAGTAAGAGCACTCACATCTCTAACATCACTTAAGAAGTTCTCGATACTACTCTTCCACTCCACCCCTACCCAGCACCCCCTGTACCACAGCCCAGCTGGAACATTCTCTTAGAAGCCGTTTCTAACCCCTCTAAACCCCCTCAGACAGAATGAACCCCTCACTTGTTTGCCTGTGACACTCTGTTTATAGTTACAATAGCCTTTCTCACATTGCCAGTTGCTGAGGGACTTTCTAGATTGCCATTGTCTGCTCCTCTGGAACTGGGATAATATTTTATTCACTATTGCCAATATTCTGGAACGCGCATAACACACAGTAGGTGCTCACGACGATAACTATATTCGTTTTGGGGACAAGTTGGTTTTCATTCCGTGACCAGCAAGCTTCCTACACGTCTGCAGAAACCTAACTCTCTGTGTTGAGAAATCAGTCTTGCTCATTGTGCAATCAGCCTCAGAGAAAGTGAGGTTCAACCAGGCTTTGGGAGTTAGCGGCTGGGATTTATGTAACTTGCGGGGAGTCCGGATGAGTAATACTCGCGCAAGAAAATGTCATAGACCGTCCCTGTGAAAGAAACCGCGCACTGCATGCTGGGTTCTGTCCCTGACAGTGGAGTGCATGCCGGGACTTACAGTCCGGCCCTGGGCCACGAGCCTCAAGCTACTTCTATGCGTACACTTGGCCACGTCCTTCCACAGGCAAGGTGCAGTTTTGTCATCCAGCGCAGAGCGGCAAAGTTCTCCAAGAAAAGCGTACCATCAAGGCAAACACTCTTCTGAGAGAATCTCATTTCCGAGCGAATCTCATCTGTGAGCAAGCACGTTTGGGCCCCAAGCCCGCGCAAGGCACTTCCGCTCTTGCGTGCGCGCGCCGCGGCCCGCCCCCGGAAGAGGCGTTGTCATGCGGTAGAGACATCCCTGCGAGGCCTCCTTGAGCAGGGTGGCGCAGGCGCAGTGTCCCCGAGCCAAGATGGCGGCGCGGTGCTCCTCACGCTGGCTGCTGGTGGCTGTGGGGACCCCCCGGCTGCCAGCTGCAGCGGGGAGAGGGGCTCGGCCGCCCAGGGAGGGTTTGGTGGGGGCGTCGCTGGGCCGCCAACTGAGCGTCACCGCCTTCGCGCCTCCTCTGGGAGCTCGGGGCCCAGGGGCGCTGCTGACATTGAGACCTGGTGTCAGTCTCACAGGTGAGGGCAGGCGAGAGGGAGCACCAGGGCCTCGAAAGGGGAGATTCGCCTGGTTTCGGTTACTAGGCGGCGGGGTGGAAGGGTGCCTTTCGACTTGGGCGCGGAATTGCTGGGGAGAGCGGAAAGCCGGCGCCAGCGAGGCCCGCGCGGCCACTCAGGAGCGGCAAAGGGACGTAGAGCCGCATGGAGTCCTCGCCGGCGGCGGTGAGACGCCCTGGAGGCCGTGAACTGTCGCCTCCGTCAACACACCTGGAGGTCCTTCCAGGGCCCGTCGCCGCGGCTTGGCCCTGTTCGCGCTTCCCCACGTTCTAGCCTGCAGCGGCTGGGCAGAGATAGCAAGCACCTGCTGTCGTGCTAGACTCCTGACCAACAACAACTCTCCGAGATAAAGATCGTCATCCCTATTGTACAGATTGGGAAACTAAGGCTCTCACAGAGGACGTGACTTGCCGAGGGTCATATAATTACATAAGAAGAGTTGTCCCAAACCCAGAGCTGTCATTTCATTCCGTAAGCTCTTCCTGCTGCATTGTGGTGTAAGGCAGAGGGCACACTTTACAGTCTTTTTTTGAAGTTCTTACGTTGGTAATTACAATACTGTACAGTCTGTCGTTTCTTGAGCACTTCCTGTGTATCTCGGGCATGGATTATCTACTTACATGTCCATGTGATAGGTGCAGTTGTAATTCCATTGATAAACAGGTGTAGAGATGTTAAGCAACTTTTAAAAATTCGTAAAACAGATGTGGAAGAGCTTTGATTGAAAATCCACTGCCTGACATGTGTTGGGTGACTTCATCTTAGTAATGAAGGAAGAAACCCCCCAAAACCTCCTTTGTGCCTCAGTTGTGCTAGCTGTGTACACATTGTTTGGTGTCCCCTAGAGTTTCTGTAAATGATGTTTAAGCTATTCATAAACTTAAAAAAGGGAATCTGGTGGCACAGTGGTTAAGTGCTAACAGAAAGTGACAGTTCGAACCACCTTAGTGGCTCTGTGGGAGAAGAGATCTGGTGATCTGCTCCCATAAAGATTGTTGTTGTTGCTAGGCGCCGTCGAGTCAATTTTGACTCATAACGACCCTACGCACAACAGAACAAAACACTGCCTGGTCTTGTGCCCTGTCTACAATCATTCTTATGCTTGAGCCCATTGTTGCAGTGATTGTGTCAGTCCGTTCTCTTTTTTTGCTGACCCTCCACTGTACCAAGCATGATGTCCTTCTCCCGGGACTGATTCGCCATAACATGTAACATGTCCAAAGTACGTAAGACACAGTCTTGCCATCTTTGTTTCCAAGGAGCAGTCTGGTTGTACTTCTTCTAGAACAGTTCTGTTCTTGTGGCAGTCCATGGTACACTCAACATTCTTTTCCAACACCACAATTCAGAGGCATCAGTTCTTCTGTCTTCTAAAGATTGCAGTCTGGGAAATGCATAGGGTTGCTATGAGTTGGAATTGACTCGATGGCAGCTAGCAACAGCATATCACCTTATAGAAATAAAGGGCCTTAATAACATACTTTATAAAAAAGGTTTCCTGTTAAGGAGCACTGGTGGTCTAGTGATAAGTACTCACTGCTGACTGAGAGGTCCCTGGTTCATATCCCTCTTAGGCTCCACTAGAGAAAAGACCTCTCAGTCTGTTCCCATAGAGATTAGGAGAGTCGCCAGGGCAATTCTATTCTGTCATACAAGGTTGCTATGAGTCAGGACCAACTCAGCAGCACACAACAACTTTCCTATTAAGAAAAATAATACATAGTTGTTAGTAAAAATCATGCTTGGTAGAGGGTCATTGAAAAAGAGGAAGACCGTCAATGAGATGGATCGAGTGGCTGCAGCAATGGGCGTAAGCATAAAAACCATTGTGGACATGGTACAAGATTGAGCAGTGTTTCGTTCTGTTGTGCATAGGGTTGCTATGTGTTAGAACTGACTCGATGGCACCCAGGAACAACAACAACATTATTAAAAGACCAGTGATCATGATTATGTTGTGCGGGGTAAAGAGCCTGGGCTTTGGAGGCTGAGCAGATGAGCCTCCACCAGTTGACGGAGGTGATTATTTCACCACGCTGAGTTTCTCTTTCCTTAACTAAAAAGGTATTCCTTCCTTCACTGATATTTTATTCAGGGCCATCACCTACCAGCTACTGTGGTAGGCACTGGGGTACAGCAGAGAACGAAAAGATTGGATGTGGGTTCAGTCAGTCTATTTTTTAAAAATTGTGTTCCTGCCATCTGTTTTCTTATGGATCAAACAATACTCTGTTGTTTGTCCAGGTTTCCTCAGATTGTTTGGAGAGATGTCATGCTGTACTTCTCACTAACAGCAACAGCAGTCATTTTTAGGTTTTGCTAACATTTTTTCATGTCAAGGTGAAAAGCAGGAGCGGTGGTTTTAAATAGAACTTGGGTGCATCTTTTGATTTGAATAGAAATTCCTGAGGTAGCTCGCAACTCTTTAAGGTAAACTTGTTCTTGTTATATCTGTACAACTTTGGGTTGCATTATCGATAACTGTATACGCGTGTGTTAGAGAGAGCGAGCTATGTGCTGACCTTCTGTGGGGCCATTATGAAAGATAGGTTTTTGTTTTGTTTTGAAGAATAGGTTTCTTAAGGACTGTTACCAAAAGGACAGCAGTCAGCTCTCTTTTTACCCTCAGTAAATGCCAGCCATGGTGGGCATGTTTTGTTGCAGGTGATGAACACACATGAGGGGTGGTGTCCTTCAGGGACACTCTTGTCTCTTATCATAGCTACAGCCATCCACTCACTAGTCTGTGATCTCTCAAATTTCATGATCTAATTAGAAAATAAAAACACCACATTGACTGCCATCTTGTCTTCCAGGGCAGAAAGAAGGCAGCTAGTTGACAGTGGTTTGGTCCCTTTTTAGAACTGACTTGGAGGCTGGTCCTATTCAGGTTGCTCTAAAACAGAAAGGCATTTACTGGTCTTGGGGTAAAAAGTTGTTACGTAAACACTTCCTAATTCTTGCTCATTATTGATACCTTTTTGATAATGTTAGAAGCTGTGTAAGTTGCAGTAGTTAAATGTGATTTGTTGTTGTCTCCTTGCAATTTTGCACATGCTGCCACCCATTTATTCTACCTCAAGTCCAAGGTCTTTGCTCACTCAGTCTTCCTTTGAAGGTCCTCAAGTGACACTTGTAATAATAGTATGATCTGGGATTTACTGAGTATTTACTGTGTGTCAGGCATGGATTATCTGCTGCTAGCACATGTGATAGAGTGATAGACACTGTCACTGTTCTGTCTTACAGGCAGACCAACCGGCTGCTGCCAGAACCTTTGCCCTTACCCACCTCAGCCTTCTGGAATTAAGGGGCAGGGAGGGAGGGACCGGTGTTTGAGAACTGGGAAACTAGTTCTAATGTTTCTCAAGTCCCATCAAAGAAATACGGTAGTGGTCTTCTGCTGCTTCGTAGTACTTCCACACCCCTTGTGTATTCCAAGAAGTTTAAAGTGTAGCCCCAGAAAACAAGTATTCAGGGGATACGGAGAATATAGTTGCCTCCTGTTTCTGGCTGTTCCCACTCAATCTTCTGTCTGGTTTTCTTTTGTCCTGCCCCTCTTTTGGACATGCTTCTCATCCCTGCATATCTTTTGGGACCAGATGAATTTCCAGTACTTACTCGAGAGCTCCCGACTGGATCAATTCTCTGTTTACAACTTGAAATGGATACCTGTTGCCCTCAGGACAAAACCCCAGACTGCTTGGCTCACTAGGCCTCCTTAATCGTCATCATCTCCAGCCACCCCTCTGCCGCCAACACGCCCCACGCGCACGCACACACACACACACCTGTGTACCTGCAGTCTGTAGTCACGTAGTATTTGTAATTTGTAAACACACTGAGTCATTACCGCTTACTTTTACGTGAACCACTGCCTCTGAACCTAAGGTGATCAATTCCCTTCCAGACTGGGCAGTTTTGAAAGTGGTCAAGTATGCTGTCAGTAACCACACCTGGACAATAGGTGTAATTCTAAACATACTTGGATCCCTTCTTGTTAATTTCTGCACTAATTTCTACACCTTTACAGTAAGATCCCCTAGGAAAACGTCCCCAAACCTCTTAGACTGAGTTATCTATCACTGGTTCTCACCTAAAGTGATTTTACCTACCAGGGAACATTGGGCAATCTTGGGAAACAGGTTTGGTTGTGGGATGGAGGAAGCTGCTGGCATCTAGTGGGTAGAGACCAAGAATCCTCACCATCCTGCAATGCACAGAGCAGTCCCAACACCAAGGAATTATCCAGCCCCAGATGTTAAGAGTGGTGACATCAGGGAGCTGTAAGTGAGGTGGCCCTTTTGTGTCTTCTCACCCTGAGTTTGTCCTTGCCATAGCACTTCATGGTACCACCAGACTAAGGTTCTTGCAGGCAGTGGTCTTGAGTTTTGATTCATCCTGCATTTCTGGTACCTAGGACAGCATTAAGGTCTTGGTCAACACTGCTTAAACAGTTGCTGAACAGATACAATTTCCAGGAAGACAGTGCCTTTGGCTCGTTGCTGTGGTGTCTTGACTTGGAGAATGGGGCCTGGCAAGTGGCAGACACTCCGTAAATGTTTGCCGAGTGCGTGCATGGTGACTGGAGGCAGCTGCCATGCAGGTGAGCATTCCATGTAGAAACCTGGAGCTTCCTCATGGTCTGTGCTCTCTTTTCTTGACCCCGCTCCCCCTCTGCCCTGACTTGGCTTCCTTCCACTCCCAGCCCCACTCTCCCAAACGTTCAGTTGCCGTGTCCTGGGTAGGGATTAGGACGCAGGACCTGAGGGTGTAGAGCAGCTTGCCCCCCTTCCGCTTGTGGTGGGCCCATTGGATCGGGCACCTGCCCTCCCTCCCTACATGCAGAAAGGTCAGCGGACCATGTGTGTCATCCTTCCCTTGGAGCTGCTGATGCGAGAGCCCCTGAACAAGGGCAGTGTGTTGGGCTGCCTACCCTGTGCTTTAGTTCTTTAGAAGTTGTCTATTCCAGGGCACATACACTGCACAGGGTCTTTGAATCTGGGGTCTGTCAGCCACTTAAAGTTGTGTTCAGTTTGCATGTCTGTGTTGCTTTCAGGGGAGGGGTCAGTAATTCTGGTAGAGTCTCTCAGATCTGCTGCTCTCAAAAGGCCAAGAACCATTTCTTTGGCACAGTGGTTCTCAAACTGGAACATGCTTCAGAATCATCACCTGGATGGCTTCTTAAAGCTAACGGCGTGATGGACCCCAGCTCTGCAGCTTGTGATTCAGGTCTGGGATGGAGCCTGGAAATTTTGCATTTCCGAAAAGCTGATGGTGGTGATGCTGATCCAGGGACCACACTTGGAAAACTACCACATAAGCAGATGGCCAAGGTTGCAGGGTCGAGTTATAGGTGAAGTGAGGTGACGCATCTGAGAATACCTAGTGTGAGGCGGGGGCTCAGTCAGTGTCTGAGGCAGTGCTAGGACCCTCTGTAAGGATCCCACAGGTGCGGCCACAGTTTGGTGTACACCCAAGGTCGTATAATGAAATGCTGCACCTGTGGTATGAGGTGTCTGAGTCAGCTGCAGCCCGCCCTCTGACGCGGGTGTACGTTAGTGAAGTACACTGGCCTTGGCCATTCTGCAGTACAATGTGCAGCTGTAGTAGACCGGGTCCTGAAGCTGCACTCTCTCTTCAGGCACAGATCTGTTCCACCTGGCAGCTCCACCCACCACTTCCTTTTGTTGAGCATATCCCCAGAGTGATTCTTTTTTTTTTCTTCCCCTTTCCCTTTCTAGGAGTAAAAAGGTACCCTGTTGTTTGTACTGCCTCCTTCCACAGCAGTAGCCCTTTGGCCAAAGAAGATTATTACCAGATATTAGGAGTACCCCGGAATGCCAGCCAGAAAGAGATCAAGAAAGCCTATTACCAGGTCTGTATGGAAGTCAGCTTTCAGAGATGAGATTGCAGAGTGAAGGCTGTCAGTGTAGTCTGGTTCTGACGTGTACCACGCATGTGTCTAGCCATATAAGCATCATTCAGATCCTAGCTTGAAATGATGTCGTGAAGATGGCCTTCCCCAGTAGGTAACCTGTGATGGGTAGTGCTTCAGAAAAGAAGCACAGAGTCAAAAGTTTTCTTTCCCAGAGCAGTTTTTTGAGTTAATCTTATTCTGTGCCTTCTGAAGCAGTAGGCATGCTGCTCTTGAGTTTTAAGTTCGAATCCACCAGGCGTTCCTTGGAAACTCTGTAGCAATTCTAGCCTGTCCTATAGGGTTGCTGTAGTCTGAATCAACTTGACAGCAGTGGGTTTGGATTTTTTTTTTTTTGTCATTGCATTAAGTAAAAGTTTATGGGTTTAGAATTAACCAACAAATTATAAATCTCACCGTGGTATCCCAGAATGTCTTAAAACTACTGAGCGTTGAGTTATCTGGACCAGTAGTTCCTAGACTTTTGGTTTGCTATAACCAACAAAACAAAAGTGGAGGCCATAACAAGTATAATGTAACATGATTTCATGAAGTAAAGCATTTTATCACTATCAAAATAGAAAGTCTGTAATATCACGATAAAGAAGAGATCTTAAAATTAAATAGATTTATCTTTATGAAAAACTTTTAAGATTCTTGATTTTCTTTTGCTTTTCAGTAGTGGGCAGAAACCTTGCCCTAGCTCCGTATTTGTGTCTCAAATACTGATTGAGACCAGACCAGATGTGGTGGTCTTCCTTGCATAAGGATTACAGCCTTAGAAACCCTGTAGGGCCATTCTCCATCCTGTGGGGTCAGCTGTGACTTGAAGGCCATAATGGATTTTACCTAGTTTTAATTTGCTTGCTAGTCCATTTTGTGAGAGAGAAGTGAAAATTATCTGTGTGACACCAGAGGGCAGCAGTGGAGACGATTAAGCTCTCTGAGGAGGAGCAGCAGTCTTTGGTGGGAGTGAACCTCGGGAGTGCTTTCAGGACTGGGTTAAAAGGCTGTCCGAGGGCCAGAGTCTTCAGGTTTGTTCGCTGTCTGTTAAACCAATGAATCTGGTCTTCTGTATGTGTTTGAATTTCCTTCTACATTTTTCTTCTGTTGTGTCCGGGACCCTCGAACATGACCCCTGCCAGAGCGGCTGGTAGCTGAGCACCATGTAGTTGTTCTGTATGTATCTGGTAGAGGCTGTGGGAGTTCTGGTCCATTAGTCCTTTGGACTAATCTTACCCTTGCGTCTCTCTGGTTTTCTTCATTCTCCATTGCTTCAGACTAGAGGAGACCAGTGGAACATCTTAGATGGCTTAAAAGCTTAGAAGCTTTTAAGACCCCAGATGCTACTCACCAAAGAATGAAGTAGAACGTTTTCTTTATGAACTGTGTCATGCCAGCTGAGCTAGATGGCCCCCCAGATCATGGTCCCCAGGCCTCAGCCCAGTCCCTTGTTCTACAGTGAGTTTTTATGTGTCTTGTGAAGCGTCTAGAGCTTGGCCTTGGTCACGTCGTGCTGGCGTCACCAGTACTGTGAGCTGCCTTGCCCTTCACCAGAGTTACCACTTACCTGTTAGCTGACTTCTGTCTCTCTTGTTCCATACTCTTTTCTCATAGCCATCAATAAACCTATTTTTTTAATAGATGATACATACATTCATTTTGTTCAGAGTTCGGAACATACAAAAGAGTACCCAGTAGAGTCTTCCCTTTTTCTCTTATCTGAATGCCTGTCATAGCAACAGTGTTTTTGTGTTGTGTTTCTTCCAGTATAATTTGTACAACAGATACATCAGTTTATCTGACCATTCTCTACCCTTTTTACTTTAAATGATAGCCTGTCAGACACACTGCTTTGGACTTTGCTTTTACCAAGATTCTCAAGCTCTAAAGAGTTAGTTGTTGTCTTTGGGAGAGGTTTGGGGGGGTTGAAACAATGTGCACACAGCTCAGATTAGAGGAGACTATTAAAATCTAAACTGTTGTTTTAGTAATTGCTATTATTGCTGAGACTCAGGAGAGGCATCAGCTACTGAGGAGGGGTAATCATGACCGGCTTTAGAGGCCTGTTGTGGTTATCCTGCACCCATAATCATTTCCCTTTTTTTTCCCTTAGCTTGCCAAGAAGTATCACCCAGACACGAATAAGGATGACCCCAAAGCCAAGGAGAAGTTCTCCCAGCTGGCGGAAGCCTACGAGGTAACATAACTGGGTGTGTGCAGTTACTGCTGTTCATTTGTGTGTGGGAGTCGGGTTCAGTCGACAGTGGACCGGGCAGCCTGGCATGTCACAGAGTCCACATGAAGACTGTGTCCCCTGCACCCAAAGAAAAATAATCAAAAGATCACCAGGTCTACTAACTTGGGATCACGAGGAACAGGACCTAATCATCTATATTAGCCAAACTCCTCAGGTAATTTCTCATTTGTAGCTGGTTTGGGAACTGCTGATGTAAGGAATCCAGCACTTCCCCTCTCTAGATGAACTAAATCATCACTTGTGAACCCTTGCCGTCTCTTGTGGTGTGGGGTGGACATTTTGAAAGGAGAGAACCAGGAGAATGTAAAATAGCTTGGAAGACTGTGGAATGTAACCAGAGAGACAAAGCGTGTGTCTGTGAGTCACTGCTGATCGGTTCAGGAAGTCCTTGCTAGTGGGCCTTCTTCCTAGACCTTTACTGTCTTGCAGAGGTTCAGGAAAACAGAATATTGTATGTCCACAGGAGTATGCAGCTGTATATAAGACTAACCGCAACTGAGTGAGTATTTATCAAATTGATGGGTATTTTCCTCTGCCAGATACATCTAAGGGGAGGTATGTTTGATAGTGTATTTTTAGAATATTACATTTTACTACAGTAACTCAAACTAGTTGATAATAGTAAAAGATTCCTAGAACTTGCTCTGCGGACTGTAAGATTCATTTTCCAGTGAGGGGGCGGAGATTAGAAGGAGAAAGAAATCCAAGGATGTTAAGGAGTTGGAACCAGGAAACAAAACCCCCAGGAAACCGAGGACTTCTGCCTGTTTCCCTTCTCTCATTTCTGCTGCCTCCTTCTCATTCCACCTGCCTTCTTTTGCTCTTAGTAGGGTACCCTAAAATGTGTCCTAGGTGCCCAGCCATTCTTCGGCTAGTCTGTTAAGTTTCTCCCTTTGATCCTAGGCAGAACTGCCTTTTTCCTTTCCCTTTTGGGGAGAAATGCTCTTTACTGTTTGAACCCAGCATGAGGCCTTTTTCAGCTTCTGTCTGAGTGGACTCTGTTCCCCAGTGTGGCTGGTGTCTTCCTTTCTCTGGTCCAGCCTGTTGTCTGTATGTCACTTTCACTTCCACCTTTTGACAGTGTGTCTCCAGAAACTGTCCCATCCTTGTGCTGCGTTTTCTTTTTAATGAGAGGAAAAAATATGTATCTCTCTCCTTACACAACTTCCCAAGGAAATTCCTCTGAAGAATTTTGTACAGATGCCTACATGTAAAGGAGTGTAGTCTTCTAGATGTTTGCTTGGTACCATGGTCGCTTCTACCTGCTGTTCCTTTTGTTCTGACTTCCAGGAGACAGGCAGTGCAGGGTAAAGGCTCTGAGCACACATGTGTGACAGGCAGCATCTCCTGAGGAGAGTATGGACAAGGGATTCCAGGAAGAATCCAGGGAATCACATGTGTGAACGTTTTCACATGGAGGGCAGCCCCTGGCAGCGTCTCTTAAGCATTTAAAAGCACTCCATTTTCCGTGTAGTCATCTCCATCCTTTTCTAGGTGCTAAAGACACAGTCATACTCCATCTCAAAGAACTTTGTGTCATCTTTTTTGTACGTGGTGGCCATCTAGTGATTGTAGCAGCTGGTTGACTTCGTGTTATCTCGTCTAGTCCTGTGTCTCAGGAGAAGCAGGCGTGTGACTGTCGTGCCTTTTCTCTGTAGGTGCTGAGTGATGAAGTGAAGAGAAAGCAGTATGACACGTATGGCTCAGCAGGCTTTGACCCAGGGGCCGGTGGCTCTGGACAGAGCTACTGGAGAGGAGGCCCCACCATCGACCCCGAGGAGCTGTTCAGGAAGATCTTTGGGGAGTTCTCATCATCATCGTTTGGAGATTTTCAGGGTGTATTTGATTCGCCTCAGGAGGTAAATGCCTCATTTTGAGAAGGCATTCAAATTTCAGGCTACATTTTATGAAAACAAATTTTATCAAAGCAGCTAAGATGTTATGATCAGGAGGCAGCCACTTGGGTAGAAAATAAGTCGAGTAGTTGAAAAATCTTATAAAGGATAATGGAGTACTTCCGTTTTGACCCCAGGCTTACAGTTGTGTAAGGGGTTCTGGTGGTGCAGTGGCCAAGTGCTCAGCTGTTCACCAAAAGGGCAGCAGCTGGAACCCACCAGCCGCTTGGGGGGAGAAAGATGAGCAGTCTGTTTTTGTAACGACAACAGCTGTGGAAACCCTCAGGTATTTCTAGCTGGCCCTACAGAGGCAGTTCTCATTTGTCCTATAGACTTGCTGTGAGTTGGCATTGACTCGACAGCAGTGGGTTATTTGGTCAGCATCAGGAGGTAAGTTTCTCATTTTGAAGAGTCATTCGAATTTTAGGCTAAGTGTGATAAAAACACAAATTTGATCAGTTTCTGCTTCTCGAAGGAGAAGTCAAAGCAGTTAAAGTGGAATGGTTCGGAGGCAGCCGCTCTGGTAGAAAATAATTCCAGCAGTGAAAAAATCTTCTGCGGAATAATGAGTACTTGCAAATCTTACAGTTGACTAGTCAGGGAGCACCCAGCTTTCAGAGTTCACAGTTAAGGGCAAGCATTTTAACCAGAGCCTCCTATGTGATTCTTGGAGTGCCCAGGGCAACAGGGAGACAGCTGCTGGCCCTGCCTGTTCTGTGTCTGTGTCATCATGAGACACAGTGGAACTGTGGAGGGAGGGAAGCTTGTTATGATTTGAGTCTTTGTTGATCATTCAAGGCTGTTTGTAAGTGGCCTGTGCTGATACAGGGCTGTAAATATTTGTTCAAAAGCGAAGCTGAGTCTTACAGACTCTGGGGAGCAGGCTGTCATCTATGCGGTGAACTCTACCCACTGAGCGTCACCTTGGTCACTAAAAGGAAGGTGACAGACGGCCCCTTGGTATTTTCAGTACATCATGGACTTGACATTCAATCAAGCTGCTAAGGGTGTCAACAAGGAGTTCACCCTGAACATCACCGATACGTGCGAGCGGTGTGATGGCAAGGGGAACGAGCCTGGCACCAAGGCGCAGCACTGCCACTACTGTGGCGGCTCCGGGATGGTAAGAGGGCTGGGCACCTGCCTCCTCCCACCCCCCATTCATCTTCTAGTCACCATATTCCTAAGGCTTTGTGCGTTCATAACTGTTTTATGCAGAACCTTCTGTATTCCTCAGGAGAGCTCTGTCTTACCAGGTAGACAGCGCAGATGGAGCAAGGAAACTGTATTTTCTCTGAAAATACACTTTGGGATATCTTGGCAATGTGACAGTGTGCTAAAGACTTGAATTTTGCTTTAAGTCTGTAATCTTTTTTTCTTTCAGTGTTTTAATTGTGATATAATTCAAATTTATAGAGTAGTATAAAGAAACCACTTACACCTTTTACCCACACTTACAAGTTGCTAGCCTTTTATTCTAGTTGCTTTGTTGATTCTGTTTTGTTCGTTTTCTTGGCCATCTGCTTCCTCATAATCTGCTACTGAGAACACCCAGGAGCACAGCTCTGCCCTGACGCATGAGGGTCGCCTGACACTGTTGACAGCGGCTGGTTTGCATTTTTGGTTTTATTTCTAGATACTTCAGTGTGTATTTTCTAAGAACCAGAACACTTCTGTAGCTACAGTATACTTGTGAAAATTAGGAAGTTTCATATTGCTGTACTGTTGCGCCCTCCTGGTATAGGGGTTAAGCGCTCTGCTGAGAGGTCGGTGGTCTGAGTGCACAGCTGCTGTGTGAGGCGGTCCGCTGCCATGAAGATTGCAGTGTGGGGTATGCTAGGGGCAGCTCTCTGTTGTCGTGTAGGGTCCCTACAAGTCAGAGTCAACTCGACGGCCAAAAAACAAACCAAACCTGTTGTTGTCAAGTTGATTCCGACTCAGCGGCCCTGCAGGACAGAGCAGAGCTGTCCGTGGCATTTTCGAGGCATGCCCGCTGGAGTCACACTGCTAACTCTCTCGTTAGCAGCCTTAGCCACTGACTGCTGTGCCACCGGTGCTTGCAGCTCGGTGCCAGTGAGTATAGTTTCACTTGTCTGTATTACGATGTCTGTGATTGTCCTTATAGTTCCTTCATAGTTATTTATTCCCTGGCCCAGCATCCACCCATTGCACTTAGTTGTCGTGTCTTCAGTGTGGCACAGTGGTTAAGAGCTTGAATGCAACCGAAAGGTTGAGTGTGAATCAGCCAGCTGCCCCCTCAAACCCTATGGGACCATTCTTCTGTAGGTTTGCTGTGAGTCGAAATCAACTTGATGGCAATGAGTTTGTTTGTTTGTTTTAGTTTCTTTTAATCTGTAATAGTTTCTTAGCCTGCCTTTTTCTTTTATGACCGTGATATTTTTTAAGATTACAGGCCAGGTACAGAATGTCCGTCAATTTTGCTTTATCTGACGTTGTTCCCTCACAAAATTCAGATAATGCATTTTTAGCAGAAATGCCACAGAATGATGTTCTGTATTTTCAGAGCATCATATCGTGAATCTCAAGGTGTCAGTTTGTTCCATTATTGGTGATGTTAGACTGATTATGAGCATGTGGTTAGGACAGTGCCCAGCAGCATTTCCATTAGGGAGTGGTTCATAGGGAGATACCGTGCGCTCTGTAAAGACCCATGTTCTCATCAGACTTCTACCCATTGGTTTTCACATCTGTCAGTCATTCTTGCTTAAATCAGTTCTTAACTGCAATGTATTATTGTCATGGTTGCAGAATGACGAGTCTTCTAATTCCAACATCCTTTCTACATTATTAGTTAACATTCATCTGAAAGGAAGAACTTTCCCTCTTTTCATTCATTTTTTTCATTTATTTACATCAGAATGAACTCGTAGATTCACACTTTATAATTGATATTGTTGCCCGCTTTGATTTTGTCCCCAGTTTGGCCAATGAATGTCCCTCCAGGCTGGCTCCTGTGTTTTTCTGACATTCTTTCAGCACTTCTTACTTTCTTCTAAAAAAAGATGATCTAGGCTCAGCTTGTACTTCTCCTGCCCGTGGCCCTGAAATCAGTCATTTCTTGAAGGAGCCTGTTCCTGTTGGTGTTGAGTGGTATTTAGAAACCACAGTCTGTCTTCTAAGTGAGCTTGTTGCTATGAGAGTGCTATTGCTTCTAAGCCCTTTCCCCAGAACAAGCCAGGAAATAAAGTCGGTGTGTGTCTCTGTATGTTTACATATGTGTACAAATATACATATAGATACTTACATATTTTTCCATAGCTGCCTTAATATATGTAGATATGCACATACAAACACATATATGTACATGCATGTACATAACAAACCAGTATTTCAAGCTGATACTCTGAACTCCAGTGTAATTCCGCAAGGTTCTTCCTTCTGTGTGTCTATCCATGTTTGTAACATCTTTCTGTAACAGAACAGTCCAGCTCTGATTACCCTCGTGTGTTTGCTCAGTTGTTCAATCCTAGAACACAGTGGTTTCAGGGTTGTTCATTCACACCATTGCAAAAACGAGCCTACGTTCTGACATTTCACTCTCCGTTTAGAGTTCCTTTCATGGAGGTGGCTCGTCAGAATGCTGTGTCCAACTTCCGTGGGCCGGCTCCCCCTCCGGTCTTGACTGGGGTTATATTTATTTGAAATACAGTTGGGTTTTCTTTGATTGTGTTTGTGTTCCACTTAGACGGTTTTCTTTTTTAAGGGAGTAGCCTACCTTTAAGATGATTTCATTGTACCTGGTATGCTTCTGTGTAGCAGAGGGAAGTAGTTCTTGAGTGCAGAAGAAAATAAGGAAACCTAAATCCCAGATAATGCCACCATTTAACAAGGGCTAACCTAACTTATAAAGAATTTTAGTGGTTCCTTCCAGCTATTTAGTTTTTTTTTTTTTATTTAAAGTATCAGTTTGTTGAATAGGTGATAAATGCAGACTATTGAAAATTGAATGGATTCCGAGTTGTAGACAGTATAAAATAAGCCTGTCTCCCACTGTGACTTCAGTCACAGAGTTCCAGTGCCCAGAGGCAGACTTCAGAAGTAGCCTCCTGAGTGTTCTAGATGCCAGATGTTGCCTGCAGGGTGTGTGCATCTTTCAGCACCAGAGGTGCAGTTAAGGGTGTGCAGTACCTTGGTTTCGTGTTGTTTCTACTTCTCCGTGTGTTTCGGGTATACCCTGCATGTAAAGCTGCCTCAGTCTTTTTACTGGCTGTGGCCGTCCTCCCGCGAGTGGATCATGATGCACCCAGCCAGGCCCTACTGACGGACATACAGGGTGTCTCTTCTTTTGTAGTTGTAGACAGTGAGTGCCGTCTGCGTGGTGTTTTGTTTTTGGATGTGCAGGCTTCTGTGATGTGTGAAGTTGTCACCTTTTCTAAGGTTTGAGAGCCAGTGTTTTCCTGTGAATTGAAAGCTGTTGTCCTTCTTTCTCTTGGGTCACTGGTCTTTCTCTTGGGTCACTGGTCTTTCTCTTGGGTCACTGGTCTTTCTCTCACTCATTTGTAGATAGATGCTCCTTGTAAATTAGCCCTTTGTTAATAATTGAGGTTGTATTTGTTTTTTTTTTTTTAGATTGTCATTTGTATTTGTACTTTGTTTTTGACTATTTGTATACAATTTTCAGTGTCGCTGGGAATCAGTTGTTTTCCTCAGTTTTTACTTGTAACTGGCATTTTTACACATCTTTGGATATTTGAAACATTGCTTTGAGTGACTGAGTAATAGCCCACTAATAGGTAGCATTTCTGTCTATTAGAGAAGCTGGTCAAGGCAGAGCAGAGTAGGAGTGTAGGTGACCCACACTTATTTCTTACCAGCACTCAGGGACAGGCACAGGGAGGCAGGACAGAGCACTGGCCCACACTTGTTGAATAGCACATGTGTGAGGTGTTCCCTGCAGTGTGAGTGTAACAGAAAAGGACTGGACAGCCTTAGGGGCCTCCAGGAGAGAGTTGCCTGAAAACTTGTGACTCCGTGCCTGTAACAGAAACCCAAAGTGCTTTCCTGTAAAAACCATTGAAAAGACTGATTTCCGGTGTCGTTTAAGAAAAGGATGTGGAGGCTGTGCTCCACTAGAGGGCACTCCTGGAGAGGAGCCGGATTCCTCTGGCTGCTGCAAGGTTTTAGGCTGAACTACTACTGCACTTGACAGATTTTTCTTATCTGCCTGTCTCAGTCCTTGCTTCCGAGGCCCTGAATAGCCGTGACTTTGTTTTTTTAAGCATTTCTGAGATGAACATTGAGATAAAATAGTAAGGCCAAAGTATATTTCTCCCAAAAGCATAGTTTGAGACTGGGGAAGATATTTGTAACAGCTGATTACCACGCCTAACATTGAAGCCCTTTTTAGATTAATGAGGAAAACACCAGCAGCCAGTTAAAAAAACTGGTCAAGGCTGAGCAGGAGGGGAAGTGCAAGGGAGCAGCAAGCCTTTCTCACCAGCAGCCAGGGACAGGTGCAGGGAGACACGAGGAGGCGCCCGCTCACCTCCTGCTGGGCCTCGCTGATCCACACAGTCCACACTGGCGAGCCTGAGGGAGAGGAGAGGGCACGTGCATGGACCACAGGCTAGACACTGCCCTGTCCTTTGGGAGTGGAGTCTGCAGCAGCTGGTGACCTCTTGTGTGCACGTCCTTTAGGCCTAGCGTGTCTGTCTGTGTGACTGTATCCTACGGCTCACACTTGCACAACAGTACGTGTGAAAGGAGTTCCTTAAACAACAGGAGTGTGATAGAAAAAGACTAAACAGCCTCAGGGGCCTCAGGAGGGACTTGTCTGAAACACTGTGGCCCATGCATGTAACAGAAAAATGATACACTGATAGGTTAAATACAGTAATTATTTAAATCAGCAGTTAAACTCTGGGAGTCTGTCTTACAAAAACAAAGGCATCAGAACCCAAGGATAGATGTGCAGGAGTTTTTTTTTTTTGTAGCATTGAAGTAGAGGCTCAGTATTAAGAGGAAAAAAAATTTGTGTATTGGTTTGGACAGGATGTTCACAATACTGCATTAAGTTAAAAAGAAAAGCAAATTGCAGAGCAATATGTATAATGATGTTATGAAAATTTTGTTTTTTAAGAAAGTGCTCTCTCTTGTGTTTTAACAGCGAGTTGTGGAAAGAATGCCCCAAGCTGTTACCTATAAAAGCTGGTTACAGTGAAACCTGGAAGTGGACAGGATGGCCATATGGTCCGTCTCGCGGGTTTTCCACCTCACCGCTTTTCTCACTGTCCTTTCAGAGGAAGATGCTTTCTGCTCAAACACCATTCTACCTTCCGCAGGTCCCAGCTTTTGCAGGATTTTACTGTTTCTTGAGAGTCAAGGTGAAGGAGAGATTAGTAACATTTTTTCTGTATCTCTCTGTATCCTTTGCTTTGCCATGACAAGCACGTATGTGATATTTTAAGAGAAAAAACAAAACTGTTGGCTAGAAGGGTAATCTGTTTCCAGATGCCAGTGAGAGTTGGTGGCGCAACTATACCCCAGCAGGTTTGCTGGCTCTGGGGGCCCCGGGAGCTCGGCAGCTCCAAGGGCTGGAGGAACGCAGGAGGTGGGAGGTGACTGAGGAAGCAGAGTTGCCCACAGCAGAGACATGAGAGACACTGCGTCAGCTGTGTTCTCACCTGTCAGCCTAAGTGCAGCTCCTCTTCATTCAGCCTCCCAGTCGGTCGTTATCCAGCTGTCTTGTTCACATCTGTCTTCAGCAGAGCAGCCCCCACCATAAGGCTAACTTGAGCCCCTTCCATGCCCAGCTGATGGATGCCTTTGACCACTTGCTCAGGGAGGGAGAGAATGGGAAGCATTGTTGGGGGGCAGAAGGGGGCGGGGCCTGTTTCCTTGCTTCCAGGGCACCTGTGTGGAGCAGGCATCACTGGTGAACACAGCCCGGTTCTGTTTCTTCCCATGTGGCCTTCAAGAGACACGGAGGGACTTGGACTTTGCCTCCTTGAGGCGGGTAGTCTCAGGTTCCGCAAACAGATGCAAGCCTGGGGCGGGGGTGGGCATCCTGTTGTCCTTTTCCTCTTTTGATTAGCCTGTGTTTTCCCAATTATCTCTTTTGTAATTAGAGAGGGAATAACCTTTTTAAAACCGTGTTTGCACAGCTTTTGAGGGTTCAAAGTGTGTCTCTAGAGAGGCAGTGCCTCATTTTCAGTTTCATAATCAGCTTGGTGGTTTGGCACTCAGAAGAGGTGTGCTCTAGAGCTTGTGTCCCTGGATCAGAGCTCTCTGTGTTTTAGTGTCTGTGCATATAAAAGACAAGTTGTGTGCCTGTGTGTGTGTGCGCGTGTGCTTTAAGTGAAAGTTAACAGTTCAAGTTGGTTTCTCATGAAAGTTTATACTGTTGTGTGACCCTAGTTGCTCTCCCAGTAATGTGATAGCACGCTCCTTCCACCCCAGATTTCCTGAGTCCATTCAGCCAGCACCTGACCCTTTCTGCCCTCTCATCTCACTTCTGGACAGGAGCTGTCCAGTTACACTCATGTATCTACTTGAACCGGGAAGTACAGTCTTCATGAGTATCATTTGCTGCCTTGTAGCCCAGTCTAATCTTTGTCTGAAAGTTGGCTTCAGGGATGGAATTAGTTCTGGGTTAATAGAGAGTCCGGGGACTGTGTCTGCCAGGGCCCCTCTGGTCTCAGTCAGGCCAGTAAGGGTGGTCTTTTTATTAGAAGTTGAATGCTGCCCCCGATTTTTCTCCTCGGAAAGTCAAGTCTTTCACGAAGCGTTTCTCCTGCACGTGACGGCCCTGGTACCTACCTGGATGCCCCGCGGTCCCACTGTCTTCTCCTTTTGTCAGGAAACCATAAACACGGGCCCGTTTGTGATGCGCTCCACCTGTCGGAGGTGTGGTGGCCGAGGCTCCATCATCACGTCCCCGTGCGTGGTCTGCAGAGGAACAGGACAGGCCAAGCAGAAGAAGAGAGTGGTGATCCCCGTGCCTGCCGGTGGGTCCTGGCTGCCTCCTGCACAGGGGTTTGGGTGGGAGCTGCCGCCAGGGCTTCCCTCTGACGAGACCTCTATTCAGTGCTGCAGCCAAGGCCCTGGAGGACTGGGTGGAGGAGGAGCTGGGGTCACACGCATTTTTCTGTCTGTACCATTTATCTCTATAGTCTACGCTTTACCCGTAATGTCAAGGCAAGGTGACCCACCGTGCCTGCCCTGGGCTTGCATGGTGAAGGAGCACCACCCCTCCTTCATTTTTTGTCGTCTTCACTGCCACCCCTGGTGTGCACTGCTGTCCCGGAGACTGCTGAGGTAGCCTGTACACTGTTCTCCCCACCAGTATACTGCTCTCCCCACCAGTGCTGGTCCCTGGGGTGTTTTCTCACAAGGGTCATGGCATGCGCCCTGTTCTAGAGCCCTGGGGGACTTGCTGTTGCTGTCTGATGAGGACTCAGCCCCCCTCTCCTCCGGCTCTGCTTGCCTCCCCGGTCTCCCCTCAGTGTCCCCCCCTTTTGCTTGCCCTGCGGCTGTGTTGACTTTTGTTTTAGATCCTTGAACTAGGGCTTTGCATATGCTATTCCCTGTCTGATCATCTTCTTTTCAGCAAGTCAGCTTGAACAGTTCCTCTTAAGAAATTCCAGCTCGAGTATCTCTTCTCAGGGGAGCCGCCTTGAGCCCGCCACCTCCTGTGTTCTTAGAAATGCCTTTCTGTAAGAGCATGTCTTAGTCTGTGACTACACATTTATCCTGTTGACATCTGCTTTGCACCTGCCTCCCCTACTAGATTATGAACTTACTGAAGCCAAGCAGGTGCTCAGAGAATTCAGTGAAACAAAGGTGCTCTTGTGTAGCTACCAGGGATTGTGCTGCACCTTTAGAAAGTTACACTTGCTGCTGCCTTGGGTAATTGGCTTGTTCATCTTTACCAGGAAAGAGGAGTGAGCCGACTCGGGTAGGGACTGCGTGGGAAGCCCAGCAAGAGCTGTTCTTGATTGAGGGTTGGTTTTTCCTTACAGGAGTGGAAGATGGCCAGACCGTGAGGATGCCTGTAGGCAAGAGAGAGATCTTTGTCACCTTCAGGGTAGGTCCTGCTCTCTCAGAGTGAGCCCTCTTGAGCCTTTCTGTGTGGTGAGATAGGGCACTAGAGAAGCATGGCTTGCCCCTTGGTCTTCTAGGGTTATTACATGTGTTACTTTTGAGATTGTATGCTAGGTATGATGAGAACAAAGGCTTCCTTGAGCTCTTTGTAAATTAGAAGCGTGGAACACTTAAAAATACAAAACACATCTTGTGGGTTTATTTACGTGCTGGATTGTTGACTGTGGCAGCAAGCACTAAAGGTTTGCAGTCTTACACAGTGTACACGGAGGGTGAGCAGTGGCCTTGGATTTTTAAGATAACAGCAACATTAAAGAAAGTTAAATTTCAGACACATACTGGAGAAGAGCCCACGGGAGTGCGACAGGGACAGTGACGTGCACTGCAGCCATGGTCATGAGAGCCAAGCATTGGGAACCCTTGAGAGTCCTTGACAAGTGGGTGGCTGAGCACACAGGACAGGGGTGGTGTGGGAGACCCCTGGACCCGGTGAGGAGCTGGCACTACAGGCTGCGAGAGGACTGGGGAGGATGACACTGCGGATACAAAGTTTAAAATGTGCAGGATGCTGTTAGATACTGTTTAGGGACATGCAGATACTCAGCAAATATAAGATGGTGCTGCAGGAGTGACAGATGGGAAATTCATAGTGGCCATCGCCAGATGGCAGCAACAAGGGGGTTTTGATGTATACCTTATACTGACAATGGGTACACGATCTGTTATTTTTTTTGCCTGTTGACGTATGTGAAGTCTTCCCTAGTTTAAATCAAAGACAAAAGTAACACAAAGGATGAATCTTCTCGGTAGAGGTACCAAAACGAAGGCTGAAAGCCTGCTCTGTGAGGGAGCCTGGGGTATTCAGATTCCATTCCAGTTAATAGTGAAAAAGAAAAGGGAAAAAGCCACTCTGGGCAGAGGGTGTCTCAGAGAGACAAAAAATGACCTCCAGTGCCACCAGCCTGCCTTGAAGGTGGTCTGACCACCTGGAAAATAGCTCGTTTCACCTTTGTAGATGTGTTGGTCTGTGTTTTTCTGTGCTTTATAGTAAAGTAAGTTTTTTGGTCTCAGAAGCCGGTTTTACTTTTTTATTTCCCTTTGCAACGTATCAACTTGATTTGAGGCTGAGCTTAGGCCTTCTTCCCATTGTGGTGTATAAAATGTTACCCCAGGAGCCTCAGGCGGCCTGTCCATGATGACAGTAGGTCTTTCCCTCAGCACTACACTGTCAGCTTAGAAGAAGGAGGCAAGAAGCAGGTCAGCCCCTTCACCTGGGCCTGGTGAGACACGGGGCTGGCAGGCCCATCTCAAATAGGATTTCTCTGCTTGGTGACAGTCGTCTCTCCTGCCTGGTTGTAGGTGCAGAAAAGCCCCGTGTTCAGGAGAGATGGTGCGGACATCCACTCTGACCTCTACATCTCTGTAGCTCAGGCCATTCTGGGTGGGACGGCCAGAGCCCAGGGCCTATACGAGACCATCAATGTGACGGTGAGTGCACAGCTGGACAAGTGGGACATCTGCCCCCTTCTTCGTTGTAGACTGGGGCATAGCGAGCCTGCAGTATGGGCCTGTGAATGACCAAGATGTCGGGATTCAGAGAAAAGCACAGGTTTCAGGGAGGGCAGTGGGGATTCAAGGACAATTCTTGGGCATGAACCATAAACCTGAAGGCCTTGACTGGAAGGCGTTCCTGATAGCCCATGATCCCTCTGCTTGGTTGGAGGTTCTCAGGTGTTGTAGCATGCAGGTGAAGGGATGGGAGTTTTGCCGTTGTGGGGTCTCTGCTGCTCTTGACGCGCCACGCCCACACTCTCCCACCTGTCCTTGTTCTGGTCACAGCTGCACTGACCCTGCGACTTCAGGCGGCCTCTGGCTGTGGCTTCCCCACTCCTCAAGCTTGTCCTGCTGCACAGCCCCGCTCCTCAGTGCTCTCTCCAGCTCTTGGAGCCACGAGTGTAGTGGGTGGCAGACACTGGGGTGACCACAGCCGGGGAGGCAGGAGCTGTAGGGAAGTGACAGTTCCACCATGTGATTCAGGCTTGGTCCAGAAAACTAACTGCAGGTCCTTTCCAAGGGGTCACTAAGAGCAGCTGTGTGTAGTGAAAGTGTTTCATTCAGCAGTGGAGCCCAGGGAGAGCCCCAAGTGTCCTTCTTCTGCAGATCCCCCCCGGGACCCAGACGGATCAGAAGATTCGGATGAGTGGGAAAGGCATCTCCCGTATAAACAGCTATGGCTACGGTGATCACTACATCCACGTCAAGATCAGGATTCCAAAGTAGGTTCTGCAGAGGCCCACGTGAAGCCCGCCCCGTACCTCTGCACCCCCAGCCATAAGCAGGAGCCACTGGGGCGTCTGAACTCAGGTCCCGCGCCAGCTCTGTGGCTTACTTCTCCCTCAGGTCAGGCGTTTCCTGCCTGAGTTCTGTCCTGTAAAGAGGACATCATGTAGAAAGAAGTTGGCCTCCTCAGGCTGGTGCCAGTTGCCTTTGAGTCACTCTGGCTTGTAGTGGCCCCATGTGTCCAGAGGTGATCTGTGCTCCGAGGGCTTTCCGGTGGCTGGTTTCTGGAAGTACATCACCAGACATTTCTTCCAGGGCCCTCGGGGCAGGCTCACACGTCTCCCAAGTTTCAGTTAACAGCTAAGTGTATTAACATGTGCACCACCCAGGGGAACTGTGTCAGTTGCTTGGAGGGTTAAATGAAGAATAAAGAAACACTTAGCTGTTGTTGCTGTAGCTGATGTTGTGGTAGGTGTCCGGGAGCCTACAGGGGTGGGAGAGACAGTGACGTGACCTAAACAGGTCCTGCCACGTAGCAGCCATTTGCCAAGGAATGTCTCCTGAGCATGATTACGTGCCGTGGGGTCAGACCCAGGCCAGCTCAGCTCAGCTTGGGAGGGCCGGGCTTAGAGCCCTAGTCCTTGTAATTAGATTAACCGGGTGCTCTCTTACCTACTTCACACAGTTGCATAAAAATAACTTTTTTTGCAGTACAACTAACTGGATTTAGTGTGGCCACAGTGACACGCTGAGAGGTATTTAAGACAACCGAGGGTCTGTAAATCATCTTTTCTCAGTCCTGACTCAGGAAGTGCCCTCCCTGCTCCCCAGCACAGAGTCTGTCATGGCCCTCATGTCCCACACGTGTGAGTGGGGACCAGCTGCACTGTGTCTGTAGATCACCGGGGAGCCCTCGGTGCTAACTGTGCTCGTCCCACAGGAGACTGACAAGCCGGCAGCAGAGCCTGATCCTGAGCTATGCCGAGGATGAGACAGACGTGGAGGGGACAGTGAATGGTGTCACCAACACGAGCACTGGTAAGCGTTCCTCACAGAGTGTCACCTGTATCTTAGAGATGACAGACAGAGCGGGACGTGGCAGCCATGTGAGTCCCCTGGAGGATGGAAGGATTTGGAGAAGCCTGTTGAGGGTCTTCCAGTTGGGGTCTTAACCCTCCACTAGGCTCTGTTGAAAGGGGAGCTTTGGGCTAGCAGTGTCTGTGGCCTGGGCTTCCGAGGAAAAGTGCCCTCTGTTCTTCTCTGTGTACACATGGGTGTGTCGAGGACAAGCACTTCAGCCAGATGACAGCTGGGCATCCCAGGGAGCTGGTGCTCTGAGTTCTATCTTTGGTTTTGCCACTTGCCATGTGACCTTGGGCACAGTCCACCGGGGAGTTCCTGCCAAAGCGTAGGGCAAAGATGGCTGAAAGACTCACTGCATTAGAACCCAGAGCCAACCCAGATTGCCAGATGCCTCATGAATGTCTGCAGCAGCTAGAAGCCATCCTCACGTGACTCCAGCTCTGTGTGTTTGGGAGCCAGGGGACTTTGAGTTTGTCTGGCAGTGAAGGAATGTCATTTATTTACTCTGCACTCCAGTGTCCTGCTCTGTCGGTACAGCATGGTTAAATATTAGCGGTTTAGTAGAAAACCATTGGTGGCTGAAGCTTGGGTGGTAACAATCACCACTGCAGCCCCTCTTCCAGTGGGGGAAGGTGGGGCCCTGCCGAGAAGCAGCTGTCTGTCTACTGGAACCCCGTCCAGCACAGGCTGTGCTGGTGCTGCACTTGGCCTCAGCTGAGCAACATGGTGCATCCTGGGTGCATTGTTCTGTATCCTGGATGCTGCTCTGCAGTGCTGAGAGCCACGTGACCTTCAGGTTGTGCAGGTTATTGTGAGCAGGGTGCAGGTGAGCCTCCCAGTGACAGAGGATGTGGCCATGGAGCCCCCCAGGTGGCGGGGAGGAGGGTCCCTACAGCAGCTGCCTCTGCACAGACGTGCCCGGAGTGCCTGCTGAGTGCAGGGGACCAGGAATCCCCCATGAAGAGCAGCCCACCAGATCCTGTCTGTCGGCAGGCCAGCTCCAGATGGCTGTGTGTCTGAGGAGTTTGGTAGTTTTGTCTTTTTTTCCAGCTGATAATAGTTGTGAGTAGCACCCAGACCTCCCAGGTAACTAATTGTGCTCTTCTGGCTTCTCCATTTTTTTCTCCCTGAAGCCACATATTGCCGCGTCCTGTACCACACAGGATTGCGTCTGTGGGCAGCGCCGCCATCCTGCCTCCTCCCTGCTGCTGTTGGTATTGTAGGTCAGCCGGCGCTGAGCCTGAGTGGGAGATGTGGCATTTGTCACTGTATTTGAAAGTTGGCGCTCACCTTGAGGGTTGATTACACAGTCAGTTCATGAGTGTCCTCAGAACCCCTATGACCGTATTGGCTCCTGTTGTGATGGCCCCTTCACTCACACAGCCTCCTGTGGACCATCTGCTGTGCTGGTCCTTCTGTTTGAACTAGAGTTGCTGTGCTTGAGTGTGGCTTAGCCTTAGTGTACCTGCTGGGTGCATGTCTGACGCGTTCCCAGAAAGTGACACAGGCCCACCAGGCTGTTTTCTTACCCACTATCTGTTCATCGTTGCATTCCAGTGGGAATTCCAACTCATGGTCAGAATCCATAGAGCTTATGTAAGAATCTTACAATTGGCTTCAAGAAGCACATTGTCAGTCTGTTGGCCAGGTGTGGATGGCTAAGCCTCTTTTACGCTTTGAAGAAAGTTACTTTTGAAACCCACATACAAAAACATTCAAGCGTCACTAACTGGTTTATTAGGTAGACCATGGGTTTCTTTTATTTCAAACATTCAACAAAACTTACTAACTAGAGTTGTACATAGAACTTAGTAACTAGAGTTTGCTAGTTACTTGGGTAAAGGTGTGTGTATGTGTGTCAGTTTTTAGTAGCCTTCCAAGACCACGTGACTTAGAGACATTTAGATGTTAGTGAGAGCTGTTGGCAGCTACAGGTCCATCCCTACGTGTCCCTGAAGGGTTGCTTTTGTTTTGTGAAAATGACACATGGAGGGTTGAATGTCTCTTGTTTGTTTTTGTTCCCAAATGCAGCAGCCGAAAACCTGAATAGCTGACCTTGCAAGGCTCTTTCCTAGTCTGCGGAGGTATGATCCAGAAAGACCTCAGTGTGCTTTGGGGACTCTGCATTCCCAGGTTAGGTGGCCATGTCTTCTATAAGAAGGCCCAGGAACCTGGGGGACAGCTCGAGGTCACTGCCTGGCTTTTCTCACCTTTTTTAAAATTTAATTTTATTTTGTGTTGTTGTTGAGAATGGACCCAGCAGAATGTGTGCCAGTTCAGCAGTTCCTACGTTGCAGTTCAGTGACGTGGCACTCTTGGAGCTGAGCCGCCGTTTCTCCCTCTCATCGGAATTGTCCCTCACACGGCAACATACACATACTGCCACGCTTTTAGAGTTGCCGTTGTCAGGCAGTTCATAAAAGAGCATGGTGCTTAAGGCAGACGTTCTTCACTACTTAGAAGTTACACTTGTGACTGGAAGAAGACTTGAGGGAATTTCCTTGCCATTTGGGTTAGGTAACAGTGTGGCTCATTATTTGTGTTTCTGGACCGTCATGAATTCTGCTGACAGTGTAAATCTGTAGATACTTGACTGTGAGTGTAGACACATGCGCCAGGAACTCAGAGTCTTCTGGGGATTGCACCTGCTGTCAGTCTCCTCTGCCATGGCCAGCAGAACTGATCATGTATCCCCTTCAAGCAGGGAGCAGATGTGAGGAAGATTAGGGAGAAGACACATGAGTAGAGTGGAAGGCAGTCTAGGACCCTGCTGGATTAACCTGTGTATGTGGGCACCTCCATGAGCAGAGAGGCTCTGAGTGTAGACCCCCTTTGGGAGGGACCTTGTCCTCGGAAGTTGGATGCTAGAGGTCTTTTAGCTTTGTGCCATTCAGACAGAGGCTCACCTAGTGTTTACCATGTGCTACAAGGCATGTTATAGGGTCGCAGTGCATCAGGGGCAACTCAGTGGCCATGGATTTGGTTTGGTTTGGGTTTGGAAGGCATGCACAAAGACACAGCATCCCTGCCTCCTCCTAGGGTTTCTACACGAGACATGAGATCACATGGGTGAAGCATTTGGCACCATATGTGGCACATATTAACACTCTGTCGATGGTAACTTAACATAGGCACACACACCTAGGTGTACACATACACGTACATGCACACACATGTACCAAGACTGGCTTTTCCCTTATGGAAGACATAACTAGCTTCAGTTCTCTTGCTTTCCTTTGTCCTAGGAGGCCCAGGAGGGGCTGCAAAGTTCTAGTTTGTGAGATCCTTTTGTGTGAGGAAGTCCTTTTTCGCTATTTAAGCCTTTAGGTAAGAGGTGGAGCCACAGAAGACTGAGTAGGCACCCTGCCCCTGACCTTGTGGGCCGAGAAGGAGTGTGCCCACTTCTGCTGGGCTCCTGTGCCCAGCCCTTGTCTGTAGAGTCCCAAATGCGAAGGCCAGCCCATGGAATGACAGCTCAGAGCTGGAGGTCTCCATTACGTCTCTGAGAACAGATCTGAGTGCCAAGAGCAGGCCAGGTCCAGAAGGGTAGTGTGGCCTCTGCCCTGCTTGTGCTGTCCCCAGTGAGGTCTCTCCGACAAAAGCATCTTATTTAGACTGAGATCTTGAGGGCAGTGAGCATTTTAGACTTCGGCATGCACTGCACTTGGCATGTGTCTCGTCTTTTGTTGTGCTCTGTTGAGTTGATGGTGGCTCACAGTGACTCTATAAGACTGAGTAGAATTACCTCATAGGATTTTTTGGGAAGGAGCCCTGGTGGTTCAGTGGTTGGTTACTCAGCTGTGAACCAGAAGATCAGCAGTTCAAACCCCCGAGCTACACCCTGGGAGACGGAGGTAGCCGTCTTCTCTCGTAGAAATCACTGTCTGGAAACCCCATGGGGGCAGCTGCACTCAGTCTTACAGGGTCACAGAGCCAGAATCAGCACAGCACCAGTGGCTTTAGTGTGGTTTTAGTCTTTCCAAGCACAGATCACCAGGCCATTTCTCCTGTGGAGACATTGGTGGGTTTGAACCTCCAGTCTTTTAGGTTAGCAGACAAGCTCTTTAACCACGGTGCCACCAGGCCTCCTGTGTGACGCACAGCACACGAACATGGGCCCTAGGATTTTCAGTGTTGGTCCACACTGTATTTTTTGCTTCCATGTGTACTGCCTCCTTGCTCAGCAGTTGGCAGATGTTCCCAGTGTCACATCTGTGCCACAGAGCCCTTCCAGGTGTGCTCAGGAGTGTGGGAGGCAGAGCGCTCAGCTGGCTGCAGCAGAGTTCCTCTGGGCTGTACGCAGGGGCTGCGTGTAACTGTCTGGGCTCTAGGCGGGGGCCGCGTGTAACTGTGTCCCTCTGGGATGTAGGTGAGGGCCGTGCATGCCCCTCGGCTCTAGGTGGTGGCTGCATGTGCCCCTCTGGTCCCTAGGTCACGGCCACACAATCACAAGGTTCAGGTGGCCTGCAGCCCTCACTGGTCTCCTGGAGACACAGACAGACATGCAGTGTGCACAGTGGTGATTTGGCATGAAGTGAAATGTCGTCATGGCTCATGACCCTTGCCTTCATAGAGCCAGTAGCACAGGGTTGAAGAGCGCAGCTTGGCAGTCAGACTGCTGGAGTTTGAACTCACTTCTTAACCATTGCTGTTGAGTAGATGCCAACTCAGGGTGACCCCAGGTGTGCTGTTGTGTGCCATCAAGTCGATGGTGACAGTGACCTGGTGTGATAGAGTACAACTGCCTGTAGTGGTTTCTAGGTTATAACCTTCACAGCAGCAGAACCCCGGGTCTTCCTCCCATGGAACAGCCAGTGGGTCCCAGCTGCTAACGCCTCAGTTAGCTCCCTGGCCCTGACCCACTGCACCCCAGGGCTCCTGTGTGCACCCACCTCCCCTTGTGGGCTGTGTGACTTCAGTTAGCAGCCTCACCTCTCTGGGCCTCCATTGCTGTCATCTGCAGACCTCCCCAGTAAGGCCATCCTGAGGACTGAATGCCCTAAGATGGGTAAGCTGTGTGGTCAGCGGTGAGTCCTCTGCCTTGCAGCTTGGCTTTGGGACTCTTGTAGGAGCAGAGACAGCTGGTTGTGGTCGGTGTCTAGTTCATGTTCCTCTGCGGTTGCTGCAGGGGAGAGCAGTTAGTGTAAACTAATGCTTAGAGAAGCTTCTTTGCTCAGCTGGCTGACAAGCCTCATATGAAGCTTCTGCCGACTTGAAATGATCCCCTCCTTTGTTGGGGTGGCGCTTGGTGGCGTCCTCAATGCTGTGCCTTTGGGGGCCAGGCTTCGCCCCTGAGGCCAGGCTCCACAAAGCTCAGAAGGGGCTGTGCTGTGCCCAGGGTGCCAGGCCCTGCGAGTGGAGGGGCATGTGGGCCAGGATGTGCTGCCTGGAAGCCTGTGCCCCTGACCCCAGTTCTCTTTGCTGTTTGTGCCCAGGTGGCAGCACCATGGATAGCTCTTCAGGAGGCGAGGCTAGGCACGAGGCTGGGGAGGACAAGGAGGGATTCCTTTCCAAACTTAAGAAAATGTTTACCTCCTGATAGCCCAGCTGAGGTAGGACAATGCTGGAGGGTTTTCTTTGTTTTGTTTTGCTTTGTTTCCCTTCCAATGATCCTGTCCTCTCACTGTAAGCAGTGCTGGCTCAGGACCAGGCCTCTCACCTGTTGACAAATTTGCATCTGGAGAACAGAGGCCAAGGAGCCGGTGTTTCAGGGCAGAACCAGACCCCAGCTGCATGTTTTGCAGTTTCCACTTGGTGGAGAGTCTGTGTTTTGGTAGGCAGCTCTATGGCCCCTGGCCCCAGCCCTGAAGGCCACTGACCCCACACTGTATGGAGCCAGGCTGCCCATGGTCACAGCAGAGCCGGGCCTAGAACTCAGACCACCTCAGGCTCCCACGGGTTCCCCACGCACACGGGCTGTATAGGCCTCAAGGCTGCCGTCTTGGGCAGTGTCTGCTCACTATGGCCTCTGGGGCCCACCTTCACTTCTCAGCTGTCCCTGGTGGTCAGAGCAGTTGATCATTTCTTGCACAGCTCTCTCAGGCATTAGCCAGAGCTCCCCCACAGGGCCTGCTCCTGTCACTTGTTAATGATGCCAAGTGAAACATAACCATCTGTCTCCTTTGCCCAGGAAAACGGTCCACTGGCAACTAGCCTGGAAGCCGCAGCCACCCCTCACGGCCTTGACCGCAGGAGGCTCAGCACGGAGCCCAAGCCCCAGCCTGCAGAGGCCCTGACCACTTCAGCAGCAGCAAGACAGCGACAGCACTCTCCCTGGAAGGGGCTCCATGGCGGCCCTCGGGCAATGAGATACAGAACCTGTAAGGTTTCTCGTCTCCAGCTGGTGGCTTGACTTGGCTCAGGACAAAGTAGCCCAGATGGACACTTGTGGCGGAGCGCCAACCCTGGGAGTGATGTGGTGGCGATCTCAGTGAAAGAATTAAAGGCCATGTGCACAGTTTCAAGATGAACCCCGAGCTGCAGCGACTTGTGAGTTGATTGGTTTTTGCCTCACATAGTCTGGGAAGTCCTTGAGAGGTTGACTTTCTTGATAGGTTGCCTTCCGTGGGACCTACCCTGCACACCCCCAGCCTCACATCCCCGCTCACAGGTTCTGTTAACATCACTGTCCCTTCTTGGAGTTTGTAATTCCCAAAGGTACTAAGCAGCGTGAAAGTGGGGGCTCTCATGGCCTGGGGGAGGCACACAGGAAGGCCCAGAGGGTCCTTCCCACCCACCAGGGATGGCCTCCTGTCCTGAAAGCTTTTGTTGCTTTAGGACAGGAGTGCGTGGGGGCCTGGCCCTCTGCTCAGCCGTAGCCCTCCGCCCACAGCACTGTCCTGGGTGACTGAGCCCAACAGCCTTGTTCTCACCGAGCCACCTCTGCCAGCCCGGGTCTTGTCCCACCGCTTACACTGTTGATGCTGACTTTCAGGAGTGACTTCAGATATCCAGTGCAGAGAACCACTGTCTTACTGTAAAATACTGGCTCAGAGCTGACGAGCCGTCAGGGCAGGCCAAGGCGCCCACGACGGCATTGTTGGGTGATGCGGCTGCCACGTCTCAGATCTTCCAGCAACAGTCAGACAGGTTAATGAAGAACGTTTCTCAGTAGTTTCCTGTTTCTCCCTCTATAATTTACTAAAATAAAGCATCCATTAGTGTCTGATTGAAGAATGTAAAAGGAATCTGTATCAATGTAAATAAGATTATCTACTGCGAAAAGATATTCAAAACCCAGTCTGTGGTCAGTGCTTCCTTGTAGAGTCCAGACACCTACACAAACGTGAGCCTGATGACTCACGTTCACTTTGCCACTGGGCCCCCGGCCTCTGTCTCCGGGGCTGTCTCTGCTCGCCGTCCTCCAGTGGCCAGAGTTGGCCTCCTCACTCAGCATGCCCCGCTGAGCCCACACACTGATGGTGCAGTCAGGGCCCCTGTGCACTGCTTGCTCCCTGATTGTTCCCCTCCATTACTAGCAGGATGTTGGCAGTCTTTTACACTGAAGTATCAGCTTCTTGTAGTTTGATACGAGGACTGCCAAGTATGTTTGCAAACTCACCCTAGCAAAGTGCTACATACCTCGTTGCGGAATATATCACTAGTCACCTTTAAGTCCTCCCTTTGGGAAGCTATCCTCCAATGCCAGTGCCTAGTCCACCTTTCAAAGCAGTTTCGGATTTTTTTTTTCTGGAATAGCCATCAGAGTTGTTGTCATATAACCCCCTGATGTCCTGAATGTCTTCCTTTCAATATTTCCTTTATCTTTAGGCAAAAAAGTCATTGGGGGCCAGATCAGATGAATACAGAGGGTGTTCCAGTGTAGTTATTTGTGAACTGGCTGAAAGCTCCCTCACAGACAACAACTATACAGTTAAGTTTGCAAACTTGCCACCTTGCCACTGTGTGCGATGGCCATTCCAGAAAGAGTTCCACAATTGCTTCGAAGGCTAGACTAGGTACTGGTGCCAGTGCATAGCTTCTCAAGGGGAGTACTTTAAAGGTGACATAGTGATACTCAGCAGTGAGGTATGTAGCCCTTAAAACAGTTACGTTCATGGACTTAATTGTTGGGCTTCATAGTCTGGGCTCCAGCGGAGACTGTTTCTCACAGACGCCCTGGTGCCTGGCCCAGTTAGAGTGGGCCCTGAACACACGGCTCACACCCTGCCAGGGCCCAGGGCCCAGCGGATTGGGAGGCCAGAGCATTGGCTGGGCTGGGCAGAGAAAGAGATTGGGAAAGATACGGGACAAGAGGCTCAGCAGTCATACCTGCTGTCGGGTGCTCTCGTTCCACGGGTGGTGCCACACAGTGCCGCTTGATCAGGAATGCTTGGCTTGTATTCCTGGAGAAGTCTATTCTCATTCACGTCCTGCCTTTTGAAAGCAGAAGACTTAAACACTTCAAAGGAGGTGGGTTTTCTTGCTGGTGGGACTCCAGGACTGTGGACTGAAGTGCCTTTCCACCCGTGGCCGGGAGGTGGCAGCACAGCGCCTGTGCAGCTGAGGCCGCGGCAAGGCCCGGCTGTTTTTCCCATGGCTGGCATACCTGTGAGTCCGGGCTGGAGTAGGACATGAGGTATTGAAAACAACAGAAAGTATCCCTCATCCCCGAGCCTTTGGGGACAGAGTAGAGACTGCAGTGACGGCAGACCTGACTACTGCAGGCTGGACTTGGCCCTGAGAGCGGGACGCTCTCAGCTTGGGCAAGACTCAGCAAGCATATGCATGGCACCAGACCTTGAGTTAAGGGCACAGTGTCCCACCCACAGGCTTGGGGAGTTTAGGCATAACACAGAACACAGCAGCCTGCTCTTCCTAACCCCAGTGCACTTACAAACCCAACTGGCCCAAGCTCTTCCTTCCAGTCCCCTCAGCCCTAGGTGAGTACTGCACTCCCTCAACCCCAGAAGTTCTGCTGCCACTGCCTGCCACGTCCTTCTTCACCATCCTCGGGTCACGCTGTGCTTACTGCTGATGACTCTCCCAGTAAACGAAACTGAACACTGTTAATATTTAGAGTCCAGCAGATAGTCGGTGCTTGAAATACTGGTTCCATGATCAATGCATCAGCCAGTAGAGCGAGTGAGTTTTGTACGGCTCTCGGCCCTCTCCAGGTCTGCAGTTCCCGACACTAGGGAGGGGTTGGGGAAACAGCCATGGCAGTGGGAACTCACCCAGAGAAGTCTGTCATGGTCTTGGCCAATGGTGTAGGCAGCTTGGGCTCCCAGTGGCCATCTGCAGTGACTGAGAGTTTAGTGAAACCCCTGGACATTCTACCACCTGTGACGCCCTGAACAGGAGGAGCTACTGTTTCCTGCCATGCCCCTGCCCAGGCTGCAGGCTGCACCCCTTTTTTCAGCCTAGTCCTGTTATATTGAGGTGGGGTCCCAGCTCTGTCTCATGCCTTCATTTCTTTCTTCTGACCCATCATGAAATCTACCTATGCCCTGGGCTGCACCTGGAAATCCTGGTGGCATAGCGGTTACATGCTATGTCTGCTAACCCAAAGGACAGCAGTTCAAATCCACCAGGAGCTCCGTGGAAACTCGACGGAGCAGTTCTAGTCTATCCTGTAGGATCACTGTGAGTTAGAATCAACTTGACACAGTAGGTTTGGTTTTGGGGGCCTTTGGGCTGCACCTGGGCTCCAGTCTATGGGAAGGTGAGGAGAGAAGAGTTGGGCTGAGGGTGCTCAGCTGCCCGGCTTTCTGGAGCTGTGCGTGCTGTGCTGGCTGTCACAGGTAATGTCCCGGCGGCTGGCCCAGGGCCTTGTCACTTTCCAACTTTCCAGTGTTGTGGAGACAGATCGTCTGGGCTACTCACTGTCAGCATCACCATCCCATCCAGAGCACTCAGGACACCCCTCTTCCCAGGCCACCTGCCCAGCCCCTTGACTGCCAGGAGGAGAGCTGACCAGACCTACAATTCAATCCTCTGGTAAATGCCATCGGCACCCCAGCAGCAGCCACTCCAGCCCGAGCCCAGAAACAAAGCCTTTTTCTTTTGGAAACCCATCTGCACGAACAATGGTCTTTATTTTTTAAAAAAAACAAAACACAAAAAGGAGTAATTGTGACCCTCTCTCCTTCGCTGACTCGAGAGGCAGACAGAATCACAGCAGGGCAAAGTCCCCTTTGTGCTGCTCCAGCCACTGGTCCAGCGTCCTGGCCTTGGGGTTGAGTCTCAGGGTCAATTCAATGTTGCGGTCGGGTTTCATGGCATAGAAACGGAACATGTTGGCCAGGTCCTGGGCCCCAGGGAAGCCAAGCTTCTCATATTCCTCTGGAGTCACCTGGAAGTAGGGGGAGCCTTTTCACCTCGGTCAGCATGGAGGACCCTGCTGAGGCGGCTGGGGGAGGCTGGGCGGGCCCAGAGACCCCTGAGCTGCTGCCACCAGAGCCCCACTGTTATCTTGGTCACCTGCTCATATCAACAGCTCCTTTGTAAAGTATACAGTTGGAAGTTCAGAAACCACACTTCTTAGTGAGCTGCCAACACGTTCTAGGTCACCTCATACCGTTCTTTCAAGGTTGTAAAGGGGATACTTTCTCAGTTCCGAGCAAATCAAGAATCTGCTCACCAGTGAAAGCTGCATATGGGTGGGCATGTAAATTTACACGTGAATGTATATGTGAATGTATATTTTCACTCAGTCATGTTAAATAAAAATTAAAAAAAAAAAAAAAAAGAATCTGCTCACATCACTTGATTACTCTTAAACCAAAGCTGTTACCTTTTGCCTGGTGAAGTGAAGCTTCACTCCTCACCCTTATACTCCAACCCCTCCATGGCCCAGCTTGGGCCTTTTTTATTTTAAAGAATGATACATGACCATTTATTACAGTCTGCTAGACACTGTGTGGAGAGAGTTTTCACACTATTTCATTTAGTTTTCACCAAGAGGTGGGTACTATGAACCTATCCATTTGACAGATGAGGGAACAGAGGCAGAGAGGAGTATGGGAATGTGCCCGATGTCACAGAAGGCCTGGGCCCAGTATCTGAGCCTGGGAGTCTGCCCTGCTCTAACCACTCGCTGCCACTGCCTCTGCCCCATTATAGCTCAGCTTGGGTCTGGTGGCTGGTGGAGGGACTTTACTGTCATAATGTGACCTACAAGACAGAAACAGGGAAGTCAGGGAGTTCAGAGGCAGGATGGGGCTGCACAGGAAGACAGGGTCTGCAGGGCAGAGGAGAAGGACATGGTGGCCTTCTTGCCCACTCCAGCCAGGCCAGGTCAGGGTGGGGGACAGGGATAATGACTCTTCCTCCTCCAGTCACATCCCACAGGAACCTAGCAGATCCTTCATGTTCACCTGCTTTCTCTGGCTCCTGCTACCTCTGCTTCCTGTAGAACTTTCTCCACTCCATCAAAACACTTACGCCAGAAATGTCACTCTGCAGCCCTTCAGCTCCCAAGACCAGCACAGCATAAATGTTTGCATTATGGGGAACTTGGATGGACCTCTTGAGAGACAGACTCCTCCTTACCACTCCAAAACATTCCTTTAGGAGTGAGAAACAGCTGGCTGAGGCTGCTCGAGTCCCTTGGCAGGAGCTGGGGGACCTCACCACCCTGTGGGGGTGAGGGGAGGGGGGCACCCACCTTGGCATCATGCACGGTATGGCCAGTGTGCTTGGAGAGGAGGGCGGCATACTCCTCCACGGTGAGCCTGCAGGTACTGAGCCCCAGGTTTTGGCCGACATACTCTTCTGGTGCCTTCAGCAAGCTGAGCACTATGGGACCCAGGTCCGCTACAGACATCCCGTCCATGGGGATGTCGCCCATGGGCAGGCCTGTGAAGGGAAAGGAGACGTGTTGGCATGTGCCCCACGTGACAGATGCTGGCATGTACAGTGCCCTTCTGATTTTCCTGTAGGAGCATCTTTCTGTAGTCAACTGGACACCTGCCCACACGATACTTGAGTATGGCTGAGAATGTGGGCGGATGTTGGTGACAATGAGTGGAAGAAATGGAATGAAGAGCCAGGACACTGTAATGCAGTTGTCCTTGCTCTGCCACTAACCAGCTGTGGCCATGCACACGTCCCTTATACACACTGTGACTTAGTTACTATGTCCTTAGGGTTGGCACGTGGGCCTTTGCCCACCTCTCTCAGGACTGAGCAGAGGGATAAAGGAGAGGGGGGAGGAAAAGGATTTGAAAGATTCTAGCTCATTATGGAGCTGGTACTGTGGCTCCTGTGCATCACAGGACATCACCCTCGCACACTCCATCATGGCTTGAGTCACTGAGGCTGGAAGCCTGGGGGCGTGTGCCCAAGCCCCAACTCCAACAACAGGCATGTGCGATGAGCCAGGCAGCAGGGTCTGGCCTGAGCAGGGCCTGGCAGGTGCCTGACACGGAAGGACTCTGCATTCCAAGTGTGGTTCTGTAGAAGCAGGAATATGATGAAAGAGGCCACTAGATGATAACGCCAGGGGACCTCTGGTTTCCCACTGCCTCACCAATAAAAAGGGCCACCGTGGCTTCCTGCTGGGATCAACCAGGGCACTCTGAGGAAGAAACACAACTAAGAGACTGGACTGGGATGTATCCCTGAATGCGGGTTTGAAAGCTGAACGGCAGTGCCCGTGTGCAGCCACTGGGACTGGGCTCTGCTCACCGCGCGGCACGTCTCACCCCTGGCTTGCCGGCAACCACTGACTTGGCCTCATGGGAGGGCAAGTACAGGGCCTGGCATGGCAGGACAAGCACACTCACCCCTACTTCCGGCACCATAGGGGCATCTCTCTCTAATCTGTTGAGCTGGCCAGCAAGAGACATGCTTCCTAAGGTTCGTTGCAAGCCGGGGACTGTGCACTCAGGTCCTGTTTGCAGATCTGCATCTGTGCACTGCCCAGAAAGGGCTCCTCTACCTTGTGAAATCTACACCTGAAACATGTCTGCCAAATCTCTTTTTTGACAAAGTAACAACCCACTGCCATCGAATAGATTCCAACTCATTATGACCCCACAGAACAGAGTGAAACTGCCCCATAGGATTTCCAAAGAGTGGCTGGTAGAGCCAAACTGCCGACCTTTTGATTAGCAACTGAGCTCATAACCACTGGGCCACCAGGGCTCCCTAAAGGGACAGTAACTGCCCTGATTGCTCTCAAGCTCCTCAACTGGCCGAGATGGCAGAACCGCCATCGAGCCCGATGCTCGTATCACCCCCTGTCAACCTCCCCATTATGCCCATTTCCCAGAAAAGAAAGCAGAGGCCCAGCAAGGTTAAATCACTTGCTCAGAGTAGCAGACTTAATCTGAGGGCCAGGGCTCAAATGCAGAACCTCCAGTGACAAGCACACTTTATGCCATGCCTACAGTGCCCCCCGAGAGGAACTTGTCTCACCAGGTCAGTGAGTGCACACATGTCAGGAGGGGCACTCACTCAGCAAGTAGCTCTTTCCATCTGGTGCCTTCTTAGGCAGGAAGCTGGATAAGAGGTTCTCGAAGTAGCAGGGCAGCCTCACGCTGGTCATGGGGACACCGATGTCCCGGAAGTATTCCTCTACTTCACCTTTGCCATCAAAGTGGCCAGCAGCCAGCTTCCCACCTGTCAGCTTCTTGATGTTCTCCAGGCCACTGTAGACCACGTAGCGGAGGCCTAGGCACTTAGCCAGATCAGCCAGCAGCTTCCCCTGGTGGGCAGGAAATAAGAAACCAGGCTAGAAAGGAGCTAAATACCCTAGGCATAGCTTGAGTCTCCAAACTCAGAGCTGCTCCTGCTGGTGACACCCAACACCGGACACCATTAGTGTCTCTGACAATGTCCACACACAGAGCAGCGCTGGAATACCCACAGAATCCTAGACTTCTTTCTCTAGGTCAATGTGTTGTTCTGCTCTCCACTGTGCTCAGCTCCAGCCCATCCATGTGCAACGTGTGAGGGAACATACACCTGCCCGGGCACGGAAGCTCCCCTTTCTGCATGGTCAGAGATGTCCTGTCTATAGTGCCAAGCCCTCCTCCCTGGAGAGTCCCAGAGGCCTGGACGTGCCACCACTCAGTGACTGAACACTCCAGCTTCTTGAGGGCCACTCCGGGCTATGCATTTCAAACTGTCATTGAACTACTCCGGCGTCACTGGTTAAATGGGAACACTGCCACCTGCTACCTAAGGTTGTGGTTTGAATGGTGGCCTCCGAGAAGATATATCCATGCCCTAACCTCCAGAACCTACGAATGTGACATCTGGAAAAAGGTTTTGCAGATATAATTAAGTTAAAGCTCTTGAGACAAGATCATTCTGGATTCCTCGAGGGGACCCGAATTCCTGTGACAAGTGTCCTTGTCAGTGACTGAAGACACAGAAAAGACCATGGAAGATGGAGGCAGAAGCTGGAGCTCTGGAGCCACAGAAGCTGGAAGAGGCAAGGAAGGGGTCTCCCCTAGAGCCTCTCCTGGCCGAGGGTCTCCCCTAAAGCCTGTGGATGGGGCGCAGCTGTGTCAACCTCTGGTTTCAGACTTCTTCCTTCTGCGACTGTGAGAGAACAAATCTCTTGTTTTAAGCCATCAAGGGAGTCCTGGTGGAGCAGTGGTTAACAGCGCAGCTGGTAACCAAAAGGTAAGCAGTTCGAATCTACAGAGTGCAACCTGGCAATCCTATGAGGCAGTTCTGGTTTACCCTGTAGGGTCACTACGAGTTGGAGTCGACTTGACAGCTGTGGGTTTTCAGCGACCAAGTGTCCTTTGTTACAGCAGCCAAGGAAACAAGTGTCAGTGTCAGGACCGCGAAGGGTGGTTCACTACAAACCAGAAATTCTGTCTGTCTTTGTCCACTTCTTGTGATGGGCTTCCGTTATCCTTAAAGAAAGGGTCAAAGCTCAAGAAAAGTTTGGAAAGCATGGTCCAGTCCAATCCAATGTCCCTTTAATTGAAAGGTGAAAAACAAGGACCAGAGGAAGAAACTTACATCTCTAAAACTACACAAGAAATTTCTGAAGACGCAGGACTTAATCTGAGGTTCATAACTCTCAACCTAGCACCTTCGTTCTCTAAGGTATCTTGTGAATGATATCTTTTATTTTATTTTTTTGAAAAAGGACACTGGATGGGAAAGCTACAGTTGTCAGCTCCTCCGGCCACAACGAAGCTGCCTTCCCGAGACCAGCTGGAGACTGAAGCGATCCTTCTAGGACGCCCTGCTCCTAGTCCCATCCTCCCAGCAGCCTTCTGCCTACACTTACCTGCTTGACCTCGTGCTCCTGGCTGAGGGTCTCCCAGTAGTTGGTCACAATGAAGGTGGCATACGCCCCAGTCAGGGCCAGCTCCATGCTGGCCTTGTTGTCCTGGTCCCCCTGTACTACTTCAGCACCCTGCAGCCTCAGTGCCTTCGCCGCCTGCTGCCTAGGGTGCCGGGTCACTGCTCGAACGCTGAATGTTCCATCTTCCAGGAGTGTCTGGGCCACTGAGCCCCCTTGGGCACCTGCAAAGAGTCAGAAAGGCCTCCAGGGTCAAAGCTGTCTGAGAAGCCCTCGAAAGGAAAGACTCCAAAGGAAGTATTTTATCAGAGCAAGAAACCCAGCTGTAGGGTGTCTGCCTATCTCAACCCCTCTGGACGACTCCGGGAAGAAAAAAAATCCCAGATGAGCCATTGCCGGCGCTGGGGGTCGCACTGGCTCCGAGGCCCGCCAGCCCAGAAACGAGTGGTCCCGTGCCCCTGGGGCCCTGGTTGCCGCCCCCAGGGTAGGAGTTTAGAGTCTTGCTTACCTGTGGCTCCAAAAACCACCACCAGTTTCTTGTCGGCCATGCCAGAGGCTCTGGGGTCGTGGGAGGCGCGGCGTTGGGGAGGAGGCGAGGGGTCCAGTTGCAGCGCGATCGGAGACCCGATGCACTCACCCCAGAGCTGCAGAGCAAAGCGGCGGGGCCCAGAGCAGCAGCGGCTGTCCTAAGACCTCAGGCCTAGCGATCCGCAGCCCTCTACCCCTTCTCCCCCGCGTGGACCCCGCAAGCCCGGGGTTCGACGCCCCCTCCCGCCAGGGTCCCACAGGCGGAAGTCACCTCCTCGCCTCCGCACCGGGGGAAAACACTCCGGGGAAATGGAGGACCCCTACTTTTTTGCCGCAGAATCCATTACGCAGGGGGAGGATGGAATCCCACGCAACGAGCAGACTCCCACCCGAACGTCCTACCGCTCCCCGGAGGAGCCACCCCTTCTCGGGAGCAGCGCGCTAAGGGACCCCTGCCCGCCCTACGTCCGACTTCCCCCCCGGCCCGGCGCCCGAGCGCGCGGAGCAGACCCGCTTCCCCCCGGGCTGGCGCAGATAGTTCGTGCCTGCTCCCGGGCGGGAATAAACTGAATTCAGGGGCATCCGGCTGTTGCTACAAGGAGGGAGGATGCTGCAGGTGACAGCTGGGGGAAGAAAAAAAAATTACTCTTATGTAGAGCATCTGAAGTTTCAGATACTGAGTGTCATCTAAAGGTAATTAAATCTGACTCCGGTGACGCTTCACCTCTTGAGGCTCTGCCTGCGACAGTTCTGTTAGTCTGAGCGATTCAACGTTTGAGGTCACTGCCACTTGACTGGTCTCTTAGTCATCTGCTATAACAGAAATTGATTCTTTCACAGTTTACAAGGCTAGAAGTCAGAATTCAGGGCAGTAGCTCCAGCGGAAGAGTTTCCGTGCAGGTTCAGGGGAAGGTCTTCCTCATCGGCAGTCCCTTGGTCTACGAGATTTTCAGCGCAAGAAATGTTGCGCGGCGGCCGGGGCCGCGGACTCTAGGTTCCTGGATGCACCTTGGAGAATAAAGGGACGAGATGCAGAAAATCTCTCCTCACGAACAAGTTCTCTAAGGAGAAAAGTCTGCAGACTCAGTTGAAAAGGGTTGGTTTCCTAGTCGCTGAACAAAACCTGGTTCTCACTTTAAGGGATCCGAGGCCGGGAACGGGACAGCGATCTCTGGTACCTGGAGAGGAAGTGCGCCCTTAGACAGGTGTAAGTGGTTCCCGTAGTGAAGACTTCTGGGATTTGTAGTGTGTCTTTGATTCCCCGGTCCTAATTATAGTCCTCACTTCCTGAGCAGACCCCAGAACTGGGTTTCCTGGAAAAACAACTCTGAAGAATTGTACGTTGTTATGTGATGGGTTATCTCAGTGTCCCAGGATATGATAAAAACTTTTGGTTTGTTACTATCCTTTGCAAGTTTTTGCATAAAAGGTATTCAAGAGGTCTGGTTCCAGACACTATTTTGCATTCAAAGAAATGTAAAAAGAGATGCAAAGAGACCTGTTTGGATTCCCAGCTTGCTGCAAAAGATTAGCTCCCTCCCACTTTTCCTTCTTGGTGGTGGTTTGAAGTCCCTCTGCTCTCTCTGCCTGCTTCCTTTTTTTAATCTCAAAAGACATTGGCTGGAGACACAGTCTAATTCTGTAGATTGTGTCCTGCCTCATTAACATCATAAAAAACCCTCATAGATTCCAACTCACAGTGATCTTATAAAACCCAAACAAACGGAACTCAGTGCCGTGGAGTCGATTCCGACTCATAGCGACCCTATAGGAGTGATCCTATAAGACAGAGTATAACTGGCCCGTGGTGTTCCCAAGGAGTGGCTGGTGGTCGCTTTGAACTTCCGAGCAACCAAACATCTAACCACTGAGCCACGGGCCTCCACCAGTAACTTCATACGGATCAGGCGTCACAACACTTGGGAAAATCACACTAGATTACATCATGGAGGACAGCCACACAATACTAGGAATCATGGTCTCGCCAAGCTGACACAGATTTTTGGAGGACACAAATTGAATCCATAGCAAATGGGTTTGAATTGTTTTTAAGAGAAAAGTAGAATTTCTTTGCCTTAAGCTCAAAAATGACACTGGCATCCTCTTCTGAAAACTCACTGCTGAGTGGATGCAAGCATTTTTTTTTTTTTTGCTTTTTTTTGCTTATTACAATTGAGTGGAAGTGTACAATCCAGTTTAAATTTGCATGCCCACCTATGTGCAGCTCGTACTGCTCTCCTTGCCCAGTCACAGCACACTCCTCCTTTCTGTTCTATACAAGTCATATCTTCTAAACAATCTCCTGTCCTCTCCTCTCCACCCCCTCACTCCCCTCTAGTAAAAGGCCGGTAGGATGATATCCTATAAATGCATAGAACCATGAAGTGCACACACCATATGGTCACTCTGTGTCGCCAAGTCCAATCCATTCCTGTCCGAGGGGTTGACCGCAGTGATGATTTATGAACTGGAGCAGAATCACGTGTATGGACCATGCTCTAAGGGGAGCCCCAGGCCTTCGGACCATCAGTTGCAGTCTTTTAGTGGAGGTCTCAGGGCGCACCCCTTTTCTTCTCATGTTGCCACTGCGACTCAACTTTGTGAGCCCCATCACGGTTGTTACTGGTGGTGGCTAGGCACCGTCTGGTTCTTCTGTTCACATGTTGATGTAGTCACCCATTCACGCGGGTCTTTCTGTCTTCTGGGTTCTCTTTCCCCCATGTTGTTATTGTCCTTGGTGGTCATCTGTTCCTGCTGAGTTGGGACCATTTGGTGTACCTCAGATGGCAGGCAAGCATTCTTTTCTTCTTTCATTTCTTTGTTCCAAATGTGTGTGTGTAGCCGTACACTACTCAGGTTCTTGTCCTATCTTATCCGGTCAAAATTAATGTGGACACCAATTGCAAAGGAAGCAGAAAGTGACAAGTTTATTGCCCTCTCACACAAGGAGCAACAGGAGGCCTAGGGACCCTAACGCCGTGTGCTCATCATCCTGGGGGCTTTAAGACCTTTCTGTTTCCAGTGACATCCAGGGGTTGGGTTTGGTACCAGGACTCTCCTCCCTGAGCCCTCCCATGTCCATGTTTGGAGGTCCAGATGTTGCATTTGTTGCATTGTCTTTCATTGTGACTTCTAGGATGGTCTTTTGTAGAATGGTTCACTGAGAAGTGTCTTCCTTTCTGGTGATAACTGGGTCCCGGGTCAGGTAAAGGACATGATCTCAATCTGTGCTTGCTTTAAGGTCTAATTTGGGCTGGTATGGTGGAGGGAGCCACCACCCACTGTGATTTCCTGAAAGAGATTGCGCCAGACAAGCTTGTGTTTAGCAAGATGAAGAAAGGAGGGGAAGGGAAGTTGATTGGGGGTTTCATATGGACCTGTTCAGAAATGCCAGCCTCTTGACTAATAGGCATTCTGTCCTCTGTTACTACAAAACTCTCAGGCCCTAAAATCATATCTGGTACATAGTAGGTGCTCAGTAAATATTTGCTGGTTGACTAAACAATTGCTAGGCACTGGAGTTAAAGCTTGTAGTGACCCTATAGACAGAATAGAACTGCCCATAGAGTTTCCAAGGAGCACCTGGCAGATTTGAACTGCCAACCTTTTGGTGAGCAGCCTGCTGGGGAGAGGATGGCCCAAAACAGAGGCAGAGACACACCAGTCCAAGGGTCCAGTGAAGTTCATTGGAGGAGAAAGAGAGTGGGGTCTGAGCTAAGAATGGGTCAGCCCGCCGCTCTCTAGTAGGGCAAGTGCTTTTATAGCTTTAAAGTTTGAGCGGAAGTAGTGTGGGATGAGAGGGTTTATGGTCTGATAAGGAAACAAAGATAAGAGGGGTAGCAAGAAATTCTGGTTAGAGAACTTATGGTCTCAATAAGGAAGGGGTGCTGATTAGGAGGGGAAGGGCTAAGGTTTGCTTGTGGTCAAGATTTTGATCAGGGGAGAGCTTTCAATTAAGAGGGTGGGGAAGACAGGCAGAAAGTTATTTATGGTTTTATGGGTATACCAGATAGAGCCTACCAGGCTGTTTTAGGTCATCCTTGTGGAGCATGCATACCAGGCTGTTTTCAGCTAATAACAGGTCTGATCATTGGATAAGATGACTTACCTGAATTTCAGGAACAGAGTTCCCTCAATGACCTCCCTGAATTTCAGGGACAGAGTCCTTTCAATGACCTCCCTGAATTTTGGAGACAGAGTTCCCTCAGTGACCTCCCTGAATTTCAGGGACAGAGTTCCCTCATAGGTGTAGCACTTAACCACTACACCACCAGAGTTTCAATGACAGTGGGTTTTTTGGGAGTTAAAGCAAAACCTCCACTACTGACCACTTAATCAAGGACAGAATAGATGGTAGGATGGTAGAATGGGACAAAAATGTGGAACAGAACTTCAAATTCCTAAAAAAAACAGAAGCAGACCTACTGGACTGGTTGAGACTGGCAGACTCCCTGAGCTATTTCTCTGATACCAAAAAACCCAACCCAACCCAGTGCTCTTCAGTTGATGCTGACTCACAGTGAAACCAGAGGCTGAAAAGCCCCGGTGGGTGGGGAGGGACCTAAGACCAGGGCCTGAAAGGCGTTGTTTCGGATCACCCTCAAACCTGCTGGGAAAAACGATGACCTCCACATTCCACAAGCCACAGGTGGCAATGCGAGGGCAGGACTCTCAAGCCACCACCATAGATTTGGTGAACTACAGGCTATGAATGACTCCTGTTGGTTTTTTTTTTTTTTTTTTTGGTTTTCAGCTGGTCTCTTGCCAGTGATAAAAAAATTAAGCAGGAGGCCAGGAAGGACAGACTTGTGTCTGAGCATTCTAATTTCGGATGGCTGGCCAGATGGCGTCTCGCTGCTTTGTTTTCCTTGATGGCCAGTGATGGCCTATGATGACCTCAACCCAGTCAGCCCCCCACCCACACCCTCCCTAATTACCCACATTGTTCTCTGCATCTGCATGTGGCCTCTCCATTTAAATGCCCCAGCCTTGCCTGACAACTTTGGACAGACTTTGAGGACGAAAATTCTACCTGTCCCCTGTGTTGCTAGCACCTAGAAAGTAAAACTTTTGATCATTCACCTAATCTCCTGTCTCTGAGATGGGCTTTTTAGTAGCAGGTAGAGAGAACCGTGGAGCTTTATCTGGTTACAATAATGACCCTATAGGACAGGGTAGAACTGACCCATAGAGTTTCCAAAGAGCACCCAGCAGATTTGAACTGTTGACCTCCTGAGTAGCAGCCATGGCACTAACCATTATGCAACCAGGGTTTCCAGTTGCCCTGAGATACACTTCTAACTAAGGCAGAGATCCCTAGGCGGTGACTTCCAGAAGCTTTGCATCACAATCTGATTTCCTTTCCTTGCCCCTCCCCGTGCAACAGCTTTGCATTGGAGTCCTGTTTCCTGTGCTTATGCTGATGATGTTGCTGATGATTATGCTGGTGAAGTTATTTGTAAGTTGCATCACACTTTAATAATATGATTAAGAATGCTGCTGATGTTCTGTATATGAGCTTCCTACTTGTAAATTCCTCAAAGGTAACCTTTCCACTTGCCTTTGGGGAGCAATCTTGGCCACAGCAGCTCCTGCAGACTCCCTGCTTTTCCTAAGAAAATAAAGGCCCCTTTTTGCTCTCCCACCTGGGTCTCTTGTTTGTTGGCCAATCGAAGCCACGGGTTGCAGGTTCCTGTTTAATTGAGTCACCTCCCAGAGACACAGTGCGATGAGCGCAACCCTTGTGCCTTCTGGCATTGCTGAACCTGCACCTTAGAAATCAGGGCAAGCAATAAGTGGTAGGGAATGGCATGGCTTGCTTTGGGGGCTGGCCAATGGTGCTGGTGCCCGGAGGCTGTCTGGAAGTGGGCGGGCCCCCTAACTGCCTGGGCAAAGCTCTTGTGTTTTGAGGGCTGATATGGATTGAATTGTGTTCCTCAAAATATGTGTTGTAAATCCTAACCGGTGGTTATAACTTCTTCTGGGGATCGGGTTTCTTCGTTATGTTGAGGTGAGGTTTGTGCAGGGTGGGTCTAAGTCCTTCTCTCTCTTTTTTATTTATTGTGATTGAGTGGAAGTGTACAATCCAATATAAATTTGCATGCCTGCCTATATGCAGCTCCCACTGCCCTCCGCGCCTGGTGACAGAACACTTCTATCTGTTCTATACTTGTCATATCCTCCTAACAATCTCTTGTTCCCTCCTCTTCACTCTCTCCCCGTCCTCCAGTAAGAGGCCAGCAGGACAACTTCCTATAAATGCACAGAACCATAAAGTGCACACACAACATGGTCACTCTGTGTCATCGAGTGTAATCCGCTACTGTCCAAAGAGCTGATCTCAGTAATGGTTTATGGACAGGGGCAGTATCAGGCCCAGGGGCCATGCTCCCAGGGGAACTGGGAAGCCCCTGGACCATCGGTTGTGGTCTTTTAGTGGTAATCTCAGGGCTCACCCCTTTTTATTCTTGTGTTGCCAATGAGACTCAACTTGGTGAGCCCCATCACAGCTGTCACTGGTGGTGGCCAGGCACTATCTGGTCCCTCCAGTCACATGTTGATGCAGTCACCCACTCACGTGGGTCTCTCTGTCTTCTGGGTTCTCTTTCCCCCATGTTGTTTTGGTCCTTGGTGATCGTCAGTTCCTGCTGAGTTGGGACGCTGAGTTGTTCTCTTTGGAAGTATCAAGGAGATTAAACAAGCATGTGAGGAAGTAGAGATGGAGGAAGACAGATGCCAAGCCACATGAAGAGTGTGACTGCCAGGAGTAGAAGCTGAAAAGAGACAAGGACCTTCCTCCAGAGCCATCAGAGAAGCAAAGATGTCCCTGCCCGTGGCACCCAGCCCCTTGAATTTGGGCTTTGAGCCTCCTAACTGTGAGGAAACAAATTGTCACAGCCACCGACTTGTAGTATTTCTGTTGTGGCAGCTGTAGGCGACTAAGACCAAGGCCTACACAGCCCCAACCGGAGGCCTGACGGGAGAGACGTGGTGATCCAGCACTTTCTCTGTGACTTTATAATTTATAACTGACAAAAGCTTTGAGAGTTCACCCAGCACAAGGCATACACTGACGGTGGTGACAGTGGGAGCCCTGTACTGGGCTTGTCCTCTGTGGCAGCCCCCAGCCAAGCCCAGCAGCACCTCTGCGGAAACCTCTCTGTGGCTGCTGTCTCAGTCAGTGCCATTCAGCTGGATTCAGTGTTCTGTGGTGAAGTGAGGATATGTATGTGTATGTGTAGCTATGTCTGCATATGTGTACACGTGTATATGTACCTATAATAAAATAGAATACACTGTAAAGTGGAGTCTTGTCATAAACATACGTTAAAAGTGGCCAAACTGTGAATTAGCTAAGCTGTTAAACACAAAAGGGCTGTGTTTGAGCTAAGTAAGACGGTGAGAAAATACAAGGTCACGGTAAAGAAATGAAAGTGAGAAAAACAGCTGCCAGATGGACATGGCCGCAGATGGTCAGAGAGATGATAAAGACCATAGCCAATCAGAAAGAAGTCACCAGCTGGAGGTACCACAAGATAAGACTTACGGACTGACTGATAACAACCAGAACCGAGCAAACAACTCGTATTAAAAACCCAGCACTCTGGACTTGGGATACAACAGTCCCCTCTGGGGGTCACCCACGGTCTTTTGCCCCGGTCTTTTGCCCCGGTCTGTTTGCCTCATCTTGGAAGGCCTGGGGGTGCGGTCTCCCTCTGGGAGTCTGTGCCTGCGCTCGGTTCTTGTGCCTCACCTTCAAGGATCTGGGGCCCAGCCTCCTCCTGAGAGTCTGTGTCCGCTGGTTTGCTGTGACCTGGTCCTGGGACCTCATCCACTTGCCTTCAAAGGTTGGTTCAAGTAGCTGTGACTGTTTCCCCATCGCTGCCTGACCCTTCTGTGCTGTCCCTGTTGGCGGATCTACCTCCAAGACGCCTTATCATTCTCCTGACGTCTAAATGGCCTGCTTCCAGTGACTGTGACAAGTCTTCTGTCAGTGTCTGAGCCTGGTGTGGTGTTCCTGCCTGCTTCACCTCAGAGACATCCTGTCAGCATGAAATTCTACTTCTAGTTCTTCTGATGTTGGAACCGTGAGAGCACGGCCAATGCTGAAATTCCTTAGGGTGAACCCCACTTTTAGGAAAGTGAGTGTGTGGATGTACTAGCTTATGACTTCACCACTGCAGTCCTGGTAGGACCCGGTGGAAACCATGTGGGTCTTCACTCATGTAAAGAATGTTCCCAAACAATGCGAAGGCAGATAAGAGTTCTTTTTTTTATTTATTTTTTAAGTTTAAAAAAATTTTTTTTTAAGAGTTCGTAAGTAGTGTGAGTAAGAGTGCTTTGTGTCCTGGTGCCGGCACCTCCCTCCCCCTGCTTGATGGTAAATGTGCGGTTGGATTAAATAAAGTTTATTACTAACCCCAAGCCTTGTTATTTTCCTCTTGTGACCACTGACATTTTCTGGGTGCTCACGGCGACATGTGCTACAGCAGGGAGAAGAAGGAAGTGCAGAGTATACTTCCTTTGTTTTCAAATTTATTATTTTTTTGTCTTATACTGAAATAAAGCATAATGCATTCATGCATTCTCATTAAAAACCACTTACATGGTGTGGATAAAGTAAAAGTGGCCGTTGACCTCTGTCAGTCACTAGTGTATAAACTTTCCAGGGCCTTTAGATACATTATACACCTACACATGAACATGCAGAAATACGTAATAATTTTATAGATTAAAAAAAGAGACAGAGATCCTCCTGGTTTGTTTTGCTACCGCTGCCACAGGTAGGTGGCTTTCAAGAACAGAAACGTGTTGTCTCATTGTTTTGGAGGCTAGAAGTCCCAATCAGGGCATTAACTGTAGGGGAGAGTACTTCCTTGTGGTTAAAAAACAAACAAAAAACAGAGTGCCGTCAAGTCAATTCCAACTCATAGTGACCCTACACAGAAGAAGTGCTCCACAGTTTCCCAGGAACCCCTGGGGGATTTGAACTGCCAGCCTTTATAGTTAGCAGACATACCACTTAACCTCTGTGCCAAGAGGGTCTTGGGCATCTTCTGGCTGCTTGTAGCTGTATCTGTGTTCCCCCTTCTGTGTATCTCTGCGTCTCTTCTGTTTTTGATAAAACACCACTCAAGGGATTAGGTTTAGGGCCGATTCTACTCTGGCGTGACCTCATTAACAACCAAAGAAAACCTCTGTTTCCAAGCAGGATCATGTTTACAAGTATAGTGGTTAGTGTAGAAGGCATTTCTTTTGGGGAAGACACAATTCAATCCATATCAATACTGCATGTAATTTCCAAGAACATTTGTAAGTGTAGAATACAGAAAAATTGAAAAAACTGTGTCTTGGATTGAATTGTGTCCCCCCCCCCAAAAATGTGCGTAGCAATTTCGCTAGACCTTGATTCCTGGTATTGTGGAATGTTCCTATCTGTTTAAATCCTGACTCTGATGTTAATGAGGGAGGAGGGGTGGCAGGTGGTTGTGTAGATAAGGCCAGACACCTTGCACAAGGCTGTATTGTGCCTTGAGACATTCTCTTGGGATATAAATAACAGGGAAGCAACCTGAGAGATGAAGACCTCGTACAACTAGAAAGCAGTGGCAGGAGCACAGCACATCATTTGGAAAGACCTGGGGTCCCTGCACCTTAGAAACTCCCAGTTCAGGTAAGACTGAGGACAAGCACCTTCTCCAGAGCCAACAGAGAAAGACTTCCCCTATGGCTGATGCCTTGAATTTGAACTTGTAGCCTACTGGACTGAAACAGACTAAAATTTCTCTTTGTTAAAGCCATCTACCTGTCGTATTTCTCTTACTGCAAACCTAAGCGGGGTTTGGGCCACCTGCGCGGACAGCCAGTCTTTGAGTCGGCTGAGATCAGAAGCCAGATGTCTTACTATGTACCTGTGCACAGGGAGACAGATGGGACCGATTCTTCCAAAGTCAGCATCCTTGAAACAGAGGAGATGAGAAAATACAGAGGAGATACAGAAAAAAGGAGATAACTGCCGGGAGCCGGTCCCAACACTTTGTAGGGTCCCGCACGGAGGGAGGGAAGACGTCGGCGGGAAATGAACAAAGGAGACAGGAAAGAATTTTCTGGTTTAAGGCAGCCCGACCCAGAGAGGCATATTTCTGCTGTGTGTGTCGAGAGCTGCTGTCTTTATTTTTTATAGGTGAGGTGACGTAGTTGGTCACCCTATTTTCTTTATTATACAAACTATTGGTTAACAAGAAACTGACCCATCATTATTGGCTAACAAGAAAGTGACCCCTCGTGGTCTTCTACTTCTAATTAATTGTCAAGGCCTTTTTGAATAACTGTCCAAGCCAGGTGTTCAGTGGTGATAAAATGTCAGGAACACAATTAATGGTTTTATTCGTACCTCAAAGTGGAAGGCACAGAGGAGTAAACTTCTCAAGGCCTAACCATTTGGCTGTCTCAGTTTGTTTCTCTAAGTTCTTATTTATGTGCAGATAGTAAGCGCCTGCCATTCTCTAATTAAGCCAGCTGCACTAAAAAAGATGTTTCTTTAGTGTTATCAGTTTTCTATACTAGCTATAATGAACCTAAAAGTTTATTTATTCTTCCAGCTGCAAGGAGAATGGATGCTTTGAAGTTTTGATGGCTATGTGGAGAATTGTCCTTGAGAGCTTCCTAAGGGTTAGCTTGCAAACCTGTGTATGTGAAGAGAAGGGAGGGGGGAATGCAATTAGGGGGAAGCCAGTGAAGCTGGGCAGGCCTCAGTGCTGTCAGGCATGCTGCATTGAAATCCATTTCTCTGATCTCTATTTCTCAGAAGTTCTTGGTCAGATTGTCCCAATATAGTCTCATAAACCGAGGGGTAGAAGCCCCTCTTAGGCACCTCCTTGGTCCTCATGTCAGGAGAGGATATCTTTTAAGGAGAATTTAATTAAGAAGCAAACCACCATCAGGGGTAATAGGCCTAAAAACATATTATAGGTGAGATGTCTCAGCCTGTCACCTACAGAAGCCTGTGACTTTGTCCACAATGACCTATGCAGAATGGCGGGCCTCCGCAGATAACATTTTATGAGTCCTAGGAATTTACACAATGTTAATTGTACTTTAGATTGCCATGGTGGTCCCAGATATGTTGGTATCTCAATCAGTATTTTGGGTGTTCCTGGTCACAAGGCAGATTCTTTTTTTTTTTTTTTAATGATTTTTAGATTATTACCACTTGTTTTTTGCACAGAACATAGATTAGTTTTTACCTTGAGAGAAACAAGGCCGACAGCAGACTTATGCTTGAAGACAAGATTAAGGGAAACAGTGATACAGTTTGTGCTCAAGAGGTGGTCACTTATTTTACTTTGCCTGTTCCATTTCTCTTATGGCAGCACTAGCTGACTAAGACAACCTGTATACCTACCACTTAGATTTTTCACTTCTTAACACTTGGCTGTGTTTTCTTTATCAAATGTCTATCTAACCGTCTATCCATCCACCAACCATCTGATCTTTTGATGTATTTGTAAGTTGCAGGCACTAGTACTGTTTGCACTTACAAACTTCAGCATTTGTATAATTAACTAGCGTTCAAAAATTTTTTAACGTAATCTGTGTACTGTGAAAGCTATTTTTTTACAACTTCCCTCCCCTTGACTTTCTACTTTTTGTTTGGAGAGTTTGGGGGTGTGCTTGCTACGTGGGATCTGCCTTTTTATTTAACTGAGGCACAACTTGTTCGTTGAATGGATGACCACTGGCAATCCCTCATCGTTTTTTAGTGGACATTTAGGTTCTTTCAAAGTTTAAATAAAGATGAAATCTTACTCTGTTTTGAATCCCTTTAGAATGATCTTGCTTTGTGACTCTGTTAGTACCTGCAGTATTCCTCTAGGCTGGCTGCCTAGAAGTGGGTCAAAGAGTGTGCACGTTCTGAATATCAATAGATCATGTACAAATTCTCTCTAACTCCTACAAACAGCACATGGTTTTTCCAACACTGGATACTGCCAGTCTTTTAATCTGTAGCCTGACTGATTGTTAAGGAAATGAGTGAAGTCCGCGTGGCTGGAACGGAAAGGGCAAAGCGTCAGGTAAATTTGAAGAGGTCGTGGCATAGTCTAGTTTGAGGAGGAGAGAAGCCTGGGGGAGGAGAATTGTAGACTGTGGCCAGGATTTTGACCTTTGGTCTAAGAGCGACGGAAACTATGGAAACGTTTTAGTAAGCAGAGAAGAGTAACGCCCTGATTTTGGCTTTTCAGAGATCACTCTGGTTACTGATTGGAGGATCAGGCAAGGGCGACGCTGGGAGACCAAGATACAAGGTTAGTGGGGGAGAAGATAGCGAGAATCGTGCAGGTTAGGGTAGCTGTGCCGCGGGGCCACGAGAACGGGTTCAAGGATTGAACTGTCAAGCGGCGAGGAGGGTGGTGTTAAGGTTGACCGGATTGATTGCATAAATGGATGGATCTAATAGGGTTAAATGAGATTGGGCAAGAAAAGCGCGTAGCCTGGAAGCGTCCTCATAAATATTCGCTCTTATTAATGCTGGAAACTCTTGTTGCGTAGTGGGCTAACTGCTAACAGTGCCACTGCTAACCAAAGGTCGGCAATTCAAATCCGCCAGGCGCTCCTTGGAAACTCTATGGGGCAGTTCTACTCTGACCTCTAGGGTCGCTATGAGTCGGGCCGGACTCGACTGAAGTGGATTTTATTATTATTATTATTAATGCTAGCGTACATTCTGCAGCATCCGGGCTTCCATGATCGAGTCCGGACTGCTTCTTGAGTTACGCGCCAGGAGCAAGACACCGCCCACCGGGGCGTGTCTCCCTCGGGCCCCGCCCCACGGCGCGCGGGCCCGCAGGCCCCGCCCCCGCGCTGTGCGTAGGCACGTCTGGTCGCCCCGCCCCCGTCCGCTAGGCTGCGGCGGCGGGGCCGCAGAGAGTCGCTGGCTGAGGGAGCGGCGCGCTGACGGGCTGGCAGCGCGCGCCCGTGGCTGGTGAGTGGCCCGCGTCTCCGAGGCCTTCCTCCGGGTCCCTGGGCCTCACCACCCCGTCGGCGGGCCCAGACCTCGGCCCAGGCGCCGCCCTCGGGAACGCGGCCCTCCTCGGGTCGCTCTCCGCTGTGCCCCCGGCGCGGGCCTGAGGCGAGAGCCGGTGGGCCGGGGCGCCGGCGAGAGAAGGGCAGGCTCCGGGCGTTGCGGGGTGGGCGGGCGACTGGAAGCGGAGGGAGGCTGAGTTGGGAACCGGGGTGCGGGGACGGCGTGGTCAAGGTGACGGGTAAGGGCGAGAGCCGGAGAGGCGGCTCTCAAGAGGATGTTTCAGCCGCGGGGAGCCAGGAAGGCTTCATGTGCTCATTTGGGCCCCCCTTGTCCCAATGTCACGAGGGTGCTTGGTGAGGTGACCCCCGGGGTCGCAGCTTCGGGACGGCTGTGAAATTGGTGCTGCACCTTCTGGTCATGGAGCCTGGTCCAGTCCGTCGGTCGCTGGGCTTGGGAGAACCGTAGCGCAGCGTCGGAGGTTGGTGCCTGGCACGGCGCTTTTCGCTGGGCTAGTGGCATTGGCTGGTGGTTCGGCCCCTGACTGACTCATGTCAGTAGGAAGTGCCCTTTGATTCACTGTCATGACTTCTGTGTGAGTGGCCTGTGGCACGCCTTGGTGCAGATTGCCCGATTAAGAAAGATCGACTCGAGGGGCAGCTGGGTAATCTGGACTAGGAGTTTACCTGTCACTGCAGAAGCACAGCTGTAGTGACTGCTCTGTACAAGCTGCTGGGACTGCCTGGCACATCCTTTGCACAAGGCCTGTCTGTGTCATGCCATTAAAATGGTTCTAATGTTCTGGTTGTGGCTTAGGGCTGTTTACCCTTGCTGTGTTGTCATGATGACTCGATAAACCAGACAAGGTGGAGTGTGAATAAAAACAAGGTCTAGTGCCCTGCAGTTTATGATGCTTGCTCTCAAAGCTTCTCAGTGGCTTCGTCCAGCAACCTTGTGAGTTTTTCTCCTTGTGAAATGAAGGTTATGACATGATTCAGGTTTATTGATTTAACCTGGAGCACACAACCAAGAGGATGGCCCAGATGAACCTGAACTTCGTCTTCTGCTTCCACCTTTGGTGCTCTTTTCTAAGTATAATTGTTGATCTTGAAAATGGATTGTTACTTAAGCTATCTTCTCCCTCCCACTAAACTGTAAAAGGAAACATTAGCTTACTTGTTTTGTGCATTTGGGGTTCTGCTGCACTTTAACCAGTGAGTGAGTGTGTGTGTGTGTGTGTGTGTGTGTGTGTGTGTGTGTGCGCGCGCGTGCGCGCGCATGCGCGCATGTGCACATGCGCACACACGTGCATTAATTTTAAATCCGATAGAAAAATTCACATTTCTCTTTACATGGGGTGGGGATAGAGGGAAATAGGAATATGTTAGGGAGCCCGTGGATCTGCCGATTCGATTTTTTTCAAGAAGCGTCATAAGATATGGTCGGTGCTTACCTGGAGTTCACAGTTCATAAGGACATTTAAGGTTCACCTTGTGAAATTAGAAAGAGTTTTGAAAAATAATACCTAAGCTTAAAAACTAGTGACAGTGTGGGAATTCAAGGGGCCTTGGAAACACACACACTCATTGAATGAATGAGCTCATTAACTGGGGATGTAAAGAGGGAAATCCTGTGATTCCACCATTGTCCATGGGATTTCCTTTTTTCCTTGGCTTAGCCGATGAAGTGAAATGCTGTGAGTTCCGAAAGTCGGGATTGTGAGCTACTGGGAAGTGACTGTGCCGACAAGAAGGTGAATTATAGAAAGTGAAGTGTTCATTTTTAGCTTACCCCTCAAAAGTATTGAAGAATTGCAGAATGGAACAGCTGGACTTTGGACTACCATACCATTGGTGTTTTGGGGGGGGGTGGGTTACTTTTAAAAGTTAACTTTTCATAGGACTGTTGGGCTCTGTATTAGTATTGTACTGAATACTGAAATATCACTCCTCTAGAAGTAAGATCTTTTTGAAAATCGAAATTGTCTGTTTGGGTGTAAAATTTAGAATTCAACTTGTAACTTCTTGGAGAGAAAAGAGGAAAAATTTGAACTACAGATTAAACCAAAAAAATAAAACAAAACCAAACACATCACCAGTGAGTCGATTCGGATTCATAGTGACCCTACAGGACAGAGTGGAACTACCCTCATCAAGCACCTATTGGACCAAGGACTTATTCACTATGCCACCAGGGTTGCTGCTTCTAGAGAGGTCTTTTTGTTTTCCAGAAGGCATTTCATTTTGGTGACCACTCTGGTGCTGATATTGTGTGCTGTATAGTTAGTTACTTTTCCAGTCAACTCTGTGTAGTTACCATTAGATGTTGTCTCCCATTGTGTGACACTTTTTGAAGCCAACTAATGAAGGCAGCTGAGTTTCTTAGAAGTTTTAAATTTTCTAGTAACTTAAATATGGTACCTTATTAATGGACTGGTCTAACAGTGTTGTATATCTTTATGGAATGGGAGGTGACCTTTATTGATGTATTTAGCAAGAAATCTTTTCTGAGTTATCAGTGTGTTTTAAGGGAATGCTGTTGGGGTTTATTAGAGGTAGTTAGAAGTATACAACTGTTGTAAGGTGACTTACAAACAGCCCATTAAAAGACTGTATGGGACGTGTGATCATGGTCGATTTGAAGTGAGATGGTCATACTTTTGGGGTCCTCGAGTCAGCCACCTCTGTCGTTCTGAACTGGTAACTAAGCAGTTCAAATCAGAAATTAAATTCTGTAGGCTTTTCTCAGTGGACCAGTTTCAGTGTTGTTTTGATACAATTGTAGACAGCTTTTAGCAAACATGCATTTCTTTATATGATACTTTTTAAGCAAGTATTTGAGAAGTAATCCAAGTGCTACATGCTCTGCTTATGAAGCAGGAATTGTATCAGATTTTTGAAAATCTGTTCTTGAGTATCTGACTTGAGTAAACGGATGCAGTGGCTTTTCGTGTGTACTCCAAGATGACTGAATTGTGAAGTACACAATTCAGTTAAGCTAGTCAATCAGTTTGTAACATTTTCTCCCCACTCACAAACAGCTATGCAACATTAGACATTGTTTCCTTTTATATGTACGTGTGTGTATCTAAACACACACGTATATTAGAAAGAGTAAAAAAATAATTGGGTTTGTTTCCTAAAAAAAAGGAGGTTTTGGAAGTTTCTCTTTGACCATGAGAAGAGCCTTTAAACGTTTTGAGCCTCAGTTGCGCATCTGAAATGTGAGGTTAATACTTGGTGTTGCCTGGAGTCTTTGGAGCGCTGAGTGCTACTAATTGACGCAAGACAGAGGTTTCCAAACACTTCTGTTTTAGGAAGTTTGGGTTTGGGCCTGAGAAACTATATTTGTAAAGTTTCCCAGGGATTCTTGTTTGGGTTCCCCTTGTCAAGAACACAGACAAGGGCATAGACTGGCAGGAGGGCAGAGAAGTAAGTGAATAGGGTACATGAGTAAAGGGGCAGCCGAAGAAGAAAGAAAGAGGTGATTGTTGTATGGTGACAGCTGTGCTGTCAGCTTTTATGTCACAGGCCAAGCAAGGGGATATTCCTTTGTCTCTGTCTAGAAAACAAAATTTTGTCACAGGAATAGGTTTATTTCCTTCCTAGGAGTATCACAGACCTAATTATTGGGATAGTTCTCAGTAACTTCAAAGGATCTGTTTTTGGGATGAGGGATATCATGCCCTTCACTATTCCATTCTGACTTTTTCTGATGATTCCCAGCTTCCTGCCTTTCTCTTGGTGAGATTTCTCAGTCTTGGAAAACTCAAAATTTTCTACTTCTTACTTTGGACTCAGCACCCCAGACATTCACACAAGGGCCTTTTATGGAAGGCACTGTGCCGAGGGCTGTGGAAGCTGATGGCATGAGTAAAACAATGTGCTGTCAGTGGTTTTTCTCAGTGACAGACTTGGCTTAGCTTGTGTCATCCGTAGTGGAGGTGATCATACTCTGTAAGCCAGACACTGGGACAGGTGTACCAAAGGAATTGGTAGGACAGGGTATTTGAAATCAGAACTGTCCCAGAAAATCTGGAATGCAGGGCTCTGACTCGAGCATTGTTTGTGCTGCAGTTACTGTTACAAGGATGGTGCACTTGCCTTGTGATGTTGTTTATCCTTCTGTTTCTCTACCTCTCTTGCTCTGGATTTCAAGCTACTGTTTGTGGGCACAGAGTCTGTGAACATGATGTTTGTTGACAGTGACAAATTGTATGTAATGTCACTTGGACAGGTATATCCATTCCTTTCCATAGATACTTGATCTGCTAGTTGTGTCTGGCAAGACCACTGTGCTCTGGTATGAAGGAGCTGCTGTCACCTGTAACTCTTTCCAGGGCAGTTCAGAGGAGCAAGAGGACTATGGGAAAGAGTAAGTGGGCAAAGTGAAATACGGGTGGGGAGAAAACGGACCTGTGCCCTGCGCTGGGAGACAGATGAGTAAAAGGGAGCACAGTGGGGGCCCGGGCCAGCCTCTGAGGGTGAGCAGGCGTTCAACTTCCTTCTCTGCAGGAGGGCAGGAGGGCAGGAGGAGAGTCCTGGGCCTTCTCTCTGCTAGTGACAGCAGATATCCCACTAATTAGAAAATAACTTTAATTCTGCTGCCACACACTTGGGTTTATAATCAACCTTAGCAGGATTTCCAAGTATCTGTGGTTAGTGTTGCGCTTCCTGTACTTTGTAAGATGGTTTATGTTTGCAAAAAAGACATAGTAGGGCACTCAAAGGGAGAAAAATATGGAGTGACTTGCTTTTCTGTTTTTGAGTGTGGCCCTTCAGTGTGTGTATTCACATTTTAAAGAACTCACATTCAAGTTCGGCACTGCTGTGGTGTGTCGAGTGCTAGGCCCTGGGAGAACCTGCACAGGTGATACCAAGAACCTGAAACAGCCGTAGTCCGTTGGGGGTTTGCAGCCACCTTGGGAGACAGGTGTTGTACAAATGAAGCAAAGCGGCTTTGCACGGGTTATGGTTGTCGTTCTCACACTCAGTGTTCTGGGAGGTTAGGGAAGGTGAGGTGGGCTGAGAGACGGCAGAGAACGACAGACTTGAACTAAACCCTGGGACTGGGTAAATGACAGAGTAAGAAACAGAAAGGAGGAGGTCAGAGAGAACTGAAAGGGTCGAATAGAGAAGACAAGTGAAGACCCTGTCACAGCACTCAAGGTGTCTTATTGGAAACGTATTATCCACTAAAAGAATGTTTCTCTGAAAGGGATACCTTCTGAATAGCAGTTCTTAATGTTACAGTTTTTATATGTGATGTTCCTGGAGACAGATTCATTAGATTCTCAAAGGGATTTGCAGTGGGGGGAAAAAAAAGGGCTAACTACTGTACTGGCCAGTATGTTTCTTACCCATCATCAGAGGTGCAGGTCTCTGAATTTGTATCTTCCAGTGAGGAGGTATCTGGATAGAATATTAGAGAGAGAATCTCCTAAGACATTCCTGTGTAAACAAACAGCTCTTCACTGAACACCAGCTGTCACAAGACATGCGTGCCTGCTCATCCAGAGGACAGCTCGTTCCCACACATACACAGTCGTCTAATCTGGTTCCTGGAAGACTGGGTGTGGATCGTGGCGAAAGCACCCTCAGAGGCTAGAGTAGGCGAGGTGGAGATGGATAAGGCTCCCAGTCTGCAGGCAGGGATCTTCACAGTCAAGGGCGCTGATTAGACCGAGTGCACATGTGCGTAATGCAAGGTGAGTGCTGAGTACCCAGTCGGAGGGGAGTGAGTCGAAGACACAGAAACCACATGCTTTTGGGAAGACTTAGAGCTTTTCAGGAAGTTGCTAGACTATTGGGGTTGAACTGTGAAAGAGCAGAGGCTGCCCTGACTCCGTCTGCAAAGCACTGGGCAGGTCTGGAACAGTGGCTGATCCAGGAACAGCTTTCCTCTGCTGCTGTGGATATACAGGTCTAAGAGCCCGAACTTGGAGCTGCTGGTCACTTACCCCGCCACTGGAAATGTTAGCTGCCTGTTGTGCCAGTGTCTGTCTCCCTAGCCCACAGTGTGAGTAAACAGGGCAAGGCTTAGGGCCCTTCAAGGGGCTTAGGAGCTGAGCTCCTGATTCCCCATGCTGTCCCCCTCTTCCCTTTAACTACAGAAGCCACATGTATGTGTCTTAAATATTGGCCCTCTGGATGTTCATAGATGAGATAGTCGATAGGAATTTGGTCAGATGAAGGGAGTGACAGCATGCAGTAGAGAGCAGGTCAGCATCATTGGGCTACACCACAAACTGAAAGGTTTTCTCAACTCAGCCCAGTATTTCGAAGGATAGAGTAGCAGGGACGGGGGTCTGGGGACCATGTTTTCAGGTGACATCGAGGTCAACTGGTGTAACTAGTCTTTAGCTAGGAGTCTTCTGCACCCCATATTGGGGTGTGGCTGCCATCTGAGGTACAGCAAATGGTCCCAACCCGTCTAGAACAGATGATGACTGAGAACATCAAAAGACTGAGGTAAAAGGAGCCCAGGAGACAGAAGGACCCATATGAATGGCAGACTGCATCAGCAGGAGATTAGAAGAACCAGATGGTGTCCGGCCACCACCAAAGGCAGCCATGATGGAGGATACAATGTAGAGTTCCTGGGGCACGTGAGAAAAAGAGATGTGCTGCTCAAGAACTCTACTAAAAGACCAGAATTGCTGGTCCGACAGCCTTCAGGGTCCTCTGGGAACATGGCCCCTAGACTTGCTGCTGGCCCTGACCTGAAATCAGTACTGAGGTCAACTCGTCAGACAAGAATGGACTGGACTCTGACACAGTGTGAGCATACGATGTGTGTACTTTATGGTTTTATACATTTATGGAGGGCTTTCCTACTGGTTTCTTTCTGGAGAGGAAAGAAAAGGGCATGGAGGAAGGGACAAGTGTTTTTAAGAGGGTACTAGAAGTAAAGAGTGAAAAAGAGGAGTGGGTTGTCACAGGGTGAGGCAAGCAGATGAAGCTGCAGATAGGCGAGCATACAAAATTGATTTGAATTGTGTCTTTCCCTTAATCATCATCGTAATAGAAAGTATTGGCCCTCTGTGGGCTTTTGTTTGAAAAAAAGGATTGAAGTATATCTTTCACAGCCCTAGAGTACCTGTTCCTCTGCTTTCTTGGCCTATAAACTGTCGTAAAGTTAATCATTAGTTATTGTAAAGTTAATCATTAGTTATTGTCTGACTGTGTCTTCAGAACTGACAGAGCCAGTTAAAAGCTTGACTAACAGCCAAAAGGTCAATGATTTAAACACACCCAGAGGCACCTTGGAAGACAGGCCTGGTGGTCTGATTCCGAAAGGCTACAACCTTGAAAACGCTATGGAGCTGTTCTGCTGTGCACCACCTGGATTGCAAGAGTCAATTTGACTGCAAACAGTAGCACTCAAGTCCTCAGTCAACAGACATGGTGGGCTATTTGAATTTCCTCTTGATAATAATTAATGGGGACACTGATGATTGATACCAGTTCTTAGGACCTCTTGGGAATTGCACATAGACATTTGTGTATCTTTGATTGATATAGTTTGAGGCACTACCTCGTTTGAAAAGATGGAACAAGAAGTTATTCAGTTTTGTGGTGGCAGACATCTACTTTTTCCCACTTCTTTTCAGTAAATTGTGATCACTGTAGCTGTCATATATTCAACTGTCCCCTCAAAACAGCTGTCACCTTGTCTAGTTTATAATTCCCAGTCTTGTGTGCTTACTTAGCATTTTGTCGTCTGTTGTTATTTGCCTTTGTATTGCACGTCCTACATTATCATGTAATGAGATGAGTTGTTGTTGTGAGGTGCCGTTGAGTCAGTTCTGACTAATAGTGACCCTCTGCACAACAGAAGGAAACAGTGCCCGGTGTTGCTGCATATCCACAGTGTTTTTATGCTTAAACTCTTTATTGTGGTCACTGTGTCAATCCATCTCATCAAGGGTCTTCTTTTTCGCTGACTGTCACTGCCAAGCACTGCCAAGCATGATGATGGATTAGTGTCAGCTATATTGATGAGATCTATGAGATTAGATTGTGTTTTAAGCCAGTCTCTTTTGCGATGTAAAAGACAGATGTGAGCAAGGAGACACAGGGGCCTCCTACTACCAAGAAAGCAGTACCAGGAGCAAAGCATGTCCTCTGGACCTGTAGTTCCTACAGTGAGTTGATCCCAGATGAAGAGAAGACTGATGACAAGGACCTACCTCCAGAGCCCACAGACAGAGCCTTTCTCGGGAGCCAGTGCCTTGAATTCACACTTCTAGCCTTCTGGACTGTGAGAGAATAAGCTTCTGTTCATTAAAGTCATCCACTTGTGGTATTTTTGTTATAGCAGCACTATATGACCAATACAGTAGCATTTTGCTTTTTTCCTGGTGGTAATGATAACCTGATGCCTTGTTGTATTTCCTCCAAAGTGTGCATACTGCTGGGATGTGAGCTTGATAGGCAGCTATATCCCCATGGCAATTTTTATTGTTGACTGTTTCCTTACAGGAATAAATGTGAGGAGGACCCTGCTGGTACTGTGAAACTGTAAAGAAAACGGGAGGGAATAAATTTTTTTTCCCACAGATGTCAATATGCATTATGTGGTATGTGCATACAGGGGGTGCAGGAGTGCTGCCAAGTATTTGTTTCATTGATTTCTTTAAAAAAAAAAAAGAAGAAAGAAAGTAAGGCTGTGTTCTGCTACCAGTCGGCTTTCAAGACCTTGAAACAATAAAAGATGGGCTTCCGATAGCTCTGCCTGTAGAAGGTAAGGAAGCCAGGTAAGCCAGTGCAGCACGCTTGATCCCCATAAGAGCAGCCCAGCCCCCATTCTCTAGTCAGTACAAGTTTCTGCAGTAGGAACTACTACACAAAAATAGTTACAACAAAAAACCCATTGCTGCTGGATTGACTCTGCCTGTAGAGACCCGATAGGAAAGAGGAGAACCGCCCCATAGGGTTTTTGAGGAGCAGCTGGTGGATTTGAACTGCTGACCTTTTTGGTTAGCAGCCAGAACCACTGCCTCCCGATCAGCCAGCCACTTTTCTGATTGCAGAGATGCACTTCTGTCTGTTTTTGTCATCTTTGTCATCAGCTCTTTGAGAATCCCTTGAATTCGGTAAATCATTCATTCATTCTGCAAACTCCAGGTGGGTGGGTGTGTGTCCTGTGTTAGGCAGGAGAGTACAAAGACAAATGAGCTGTAATCTGGTAAAGGAAATCCTGGTGCCATAGTGATTAAGTACTGTGGCTGCTAACCAGAATGTCAACAGTTCAGACATGCCAGGTGGTCCCTAGAAACCATGGGGCGGTTCTACTCTGTCTTTAGGGTCTCTGTGAGTCAGAATTGACTCGACAGCACTGGGTACGGTAATCTGGTAAAGATGTGTAAACAAGAGCATACTATAACAGGCTGTAAGTGCTCTCATAGATCATAAAAGGCGTGCTTAATGTAGTATCAGGCCTTTAAGATCATCAGCTACATTGTTTTGTAGACCTTATTTTTAGGAGCTATGCAACCTGCTTTTCAGAGGAAGAGGGAAGCTGCTCTGGTTGGGGAGGCCGTAGTAGCCTTTCTGCTTCCTGGTCAATGTCATCCTCACTGCAGCTCACCGAGAAATGACTCATTTTATAAATGAGCACATCTGAGTTCCAGGGAAGTCATATAGCCAGCTGCTGGGAGACCTGGCAGTAGAACTTAGTTTCCCTTGTAAGAAACATTGTCGGCACCCTGGACACTGCTCTGGTTCCTCTTGACAACTGGTGGGCCAGTATAAACCCCCGGCTAGCACCTTGCCTCAGTGGTTGAGGCAGGCCGCCTTATCCCTTATGGGGTTACCAATAGGCAGTCACTAGTGTCTTTTTCTGACAAGTGCTCAAGAAATCCAGTTCAAATCTAGTTAGCGAGAATGAGGCTTTATTAGTCGATTTTGCAGAATTGGGCGCCTGAGCCCACAGAAGAGGCTGGTCACAGAGGGAGCACCAAACAGTTCTTAACAGGCCTGTTTTATCTTCTAACTCGTGCGTCCTTCCCCCAGTTCCTCCTTGGCTGAGTACTAGGAGGGTGAACAATCTCTGCCGGACATCGCCTAAGTCTTAACATTCCATTTTCTTTTGTGGTTTTACCTCTTGTTCCCAAAGAGGTATCTCCATTCACTCCTTCTTTTAAGCTAACTAGTGACTTCTCGGCTCTTGTTCTGAAGATGGACCATTTTTTATTTTCTCACACCCTGATTCTTAGCTTCACCAGACTGGTAAATGAAAGATTTCTCCCAGTTTTATGTTCCATCCCACAAAGATATCAGTAGACACAGTTCTGTTAGGGACCTCATTTCTGCCTCACTTTATTACTGAACTTTTTGAAAGATTTAGCTAACTAGCAGTCCAGACAGAACCAGGCCTGTTCCCAGGTAGATACAGTGGCCCTTTTCATCTTCATCTGTGGGCAGTGCCCATGGAAGCAGCAGTCACGAAATCAAAACATTAATGGCAGTGGGAAAATCTGCTGCAGAAGACCTCTTTAAAGTGTTGAAAAGCAAAGATACCACCTTGAAGACTAAGGTACACCTGACTCAAGCCATGATATTTTCAGTTGCATAATATACATGCGAAAGCTGGACAGTGAATAAGGAAGACAGAAGAGTTGACAGCTTTAAGTGTGGCGTTGGAGAAGTGTGTTGAATATACCATGGACCGACAAAAGAACAAACAGATCTGTTCTGGAAAGGGTACAGCCAGAGTGTTCCTTGGAGGCAAGGATGGGAAGACATTACACATTTGGACATGTCAGGAGGGATCAGTCCCTGGAGAAGGACGTCATGCTTGGTATGGTATAGGGTCAGTGGAAGAGAGAAAGACCCTCAAGGAGATGGATTGACACAGTGGCTGGGTCAGCAATGGGTTTAAGCATAAAAACAACTGGGGGCGTGGCACAGGACTAGGCAGTGTTTCATTCTGTTGTGCACAGCGTCACTGTGAGTTAGAACTGACTTGACAGCATCTACCAACAGACATTTCTTTATATTGATGAATAGCCCTGAAGAAGGAAAGCAAAAAATGTGCCCTGTTCCCCGTCCTGATGATCAGAAGCAATGCCTTCACTTAGCTCTGAGCCTCCTGGAGAGATTTCAGGTGTGATATTGCCAGTAGTGCTAATTGTCTTCCTTCAGTTCTTCCTCAGATATTATTTTGTTAGAAATCACAAAGTTTTGGTGTTAACAGAATAAAAACTTGTTCTTCATAGCCTTCAGCGCTGTCTGTGACCCCCTGGCGTTGACTTGATGCTGCCTGTAGGGTTTTTCGTTTCTCATTTGAAAGTACATGAGTGCATTTTTAACTGCAAAGCATTCTGAAAGCACTGGCCTCTTGGTGGTCTCAAAACTATTAACAAATCACTTAAACTGTCAATTTAGCCTCACAAGTGGAGCAGGGCATGCTGGGAGCGCTGAGAGAGCTGCCGCTGTGCCCTGAGAAAGTCCAATCGCTGTTACTGCTGGCTCCCACACCCCACAGACACAACCTGTGTAGGTGGGTCCTGCAACATGGAGTTCCTGTTCTGGGTCTGGGCTTCTTTCCTTACCACTGCCCCACCCCCTCCCAGAATCTGGGCAGTCATTGTGAAAACACTTGCGAATGAAGTTCAAAACTTAACTCTGGAGGCTTATGGAAGCATGTCAAGATGCCTTAGGTCCAAAATGAGAAAGGAGCCTGTCCTTAGGTTGACCAAAGCTTTGACCTATGGAATTGCTAATATTATATGATGTTTATGTTGATATACTTCTTCATGAGGTATGTTTAGAATATATTTCAGTAGGCAGAAGGTAGGTCTGCTTAGACTTCAAACTCTCAGCATGTGGGTGGTTATGCTGTCAGATTTTGAAACCCAGATCTTCTGTTCCTGTCCAGTTACTGTGGTGATGCGTGCTATAGAGAGGTACCCTAGTGTGACCTACCTTTGGTGTGGGCATGTTTGGAGTCCCTGCTTTCATTATCCTTCAAAGCCTGGTAGGTCTAGTTGCTTCCCTCCAGGCACCAAGTGGTGGGGTGTGCCGTCTTCCCCTTCGGAATCAGCCATGCCCAACCTTGGCCTGCTCTGCTGGTCAACAAAAGCAGGGCTTCCCAAGGAACACCTGTCCTCAGGTTGCCGTGTAATCTGAGTGAGCCAAGGTGAGTGTTGTAGGGAGAGGCATTAGTAGTTTCTGAATTTTCCCGTGGGAACCTCAGCATTTATTTCTCAGAAGTCATTGAAATAGGCTCAGTCTTGATAAAGTCACACTTAGTGGTTTGGAAAATCCCAGACTGCATGCAGACTGGAAGTGTAATGAGATGCCTCATGGCTTATGGCCTCAGTATCGATGTTGCTGTGGTATATGGGGTGGTTGTACCGCACCAATCTCAGGTGCATGTGCTGGTGAAAACCAGCCGGGGACCAGGTGGAAGCACATTGCATTCAGAGTAACTTCGTTTAGTCCCGACTCAGGTGCAGTAGTTCAATGCTCAGCTACTAACCAGGAAAACCCACTGCCTGCTCCACAGGATAAAAATGTGGCAGTCTGCTTGCGTCAAGATTATGGCCTTAGAAACCCTATGGGGCAGTTTTACTCTGTATTGTAGGGTTATTGTGAGTCAGATTGCACTTGATGGCAGCAGGTGTGGTTCTTTGGGGGTTGGTCCCAATTTAACCGTTAACTGAGTGACCTTGACCATATTATGTAGTTCTCGGTGTGGTCTGTGTTGTTGGGTGCCATTGAGTCAGTTCTGATTCATAGCTACCCTGCGTCCAGCAGAACAAGTCACTGCCCGGTCCCGTACCATCCTCATGATTGTAGTCATGTGACTGGGCCAGGAATCCCAGTATTCTGTGATTGTCCTCCGTTTTGTAACTTTCCTATGCTGTATGTTAGAGGATTGGGGTGGGACTGTAAATCCCTTCATAAGATCACCTCCCTGCTCTGCTGTAAAGGGAGTTTGCCTGGAGTAGGGCTTGTACCACCCTTTGTCTTTTCATACTACAAAAGATTAAAGGAAAAGGAAGCAAGCCGAGAATTGGGAACCACACACCATCACGAAAGCAGCAGCAGGAGAAGAGCGTGTCTTTCAGACCTGAGGTTCCTGCACCAAGATGCTCCCTGAACAGAGAGAGACTGACGCAACACAAGGACTTTCTCCAGAGTCGACAACGGGAACACCTTACCCTGGAATGGACATCCTGAATTTGGACTGTGGTCTACTGGGCTGTGTAAGAATAAACTTTCCTTTGTTAAAGCCATCTGCTCTGTGATATTTCTGTTAGAGCAGTACCAGCTGACTAAAACAGTTGTTCTTGAGCCCATTGTTGCAGCCACTGTGTCAGTCCATCCCATTGAGGGTCTTCCTCTTTTTCACTGACCCTCTACCGAGCGTGATGTCCTTCTGCAAGGACTGCCCTCTCCTAGTAATGTGTCCAAAGTATGTGAGATGTAGTCTCAACATCCTTGCTTCGTAGGAGTGTTCTGGCAGTGTATCTTCCAAGACACATTGGTTGGTAGTATATGGACCTTCTTCATCACTATTCATTGTCCCGCTTCTGCATGCATAAGAGGCCACAGAAAGCAGAGGGCTTTTAGTCCTAAAAGTGACATCTTTGCTTTCCAACACTTCTTTTAAAGAAGTCTTTTGGACCTGATTGCCTCAGTGCAGTTTGTCATTTGATTTTTTTTTTTTTTGGTGACTTAATAACAGTTTTGTAGTCTGTGGTGTTGCCATATAAAACCCAGAACTTTCACTTCTATTCTAGCTGCCCTGCCCCGCCTTCCCCAATGTGACCATCATGCTTCCCCATTTGTCTAGAACTTTCTGTGACTTTGACCAAGGTCTGGCCCCCCTCACCCAACCAACTCCACTTCAGCAGAGTGTCCTGTGTACATTTTTGAAGGTTTGTTTGCCTCCAGTATCAGTCTGTGTTCTGTATGGTCCAGGTCAGTCTTTGGGGAGCAGGGCCCAGGCTCCCAGGGTGCCCTCTGTTCAGAACGACCAAGTATGGTCTTTTGGTAGAGTTCTAGCTCTGCCATCTACGCCATCACCCACTGTGTCTGGAGCTTTATTCCGCATACCCCACCTGGGCTGTCCCTGGTGGTGGCCGGGCACCATCTAGTTCTTCTGATCCAGTGCTGAAGCAGACTATGGCTCATATGGCCCCTTCCATCTGGTGGGCTCATATTTTTCTCGTGTGCTCAGTGTTATTCATGTGCCCCAGGTCCAGGTGGATTGGGACTCTTTGGTCCTATACAGATGGCAGTTTGCTGGCTTTTAAGACCATAGTTGCCACTCACCCAGGTAGTATATGGAGCGATATCTTGAGACAGGGAAACAGAAAATTCTTGGGTATGCCAGTTAATCCGGATGTCCCCTGGGAGTGTGGTACCCAGATCCCAGTCCTTGTTGCCCTGTTCTTTCAAAGAGCTGGTCCACATTAAGGGGACAGTTTGGTTTTAAAGGTGAGTAATTGTGGGTACCCAACTTCTGGTGCATGCTGACATATCCTGTAGTCATCCCTAACTATAACCACTAATTTACAAAAAATCCCTTTCCCTCCCTGCTTCCCATCCTTGTGACTGTCAAATATTGATTTCTTCTGTTCTTAAATGATTAGTTATATCCTTATAATGGTGGTCTCATACAGAATTTGTCTTTTTGTGTCTGGCTAATTTTGCTCAGCATAATTTCCTCTAGATGGTCCCACATTGACAGGTATTTCTCTAAGCCACAGTTGTTTCTTATCATTGTGGAGTATTCCATTTATCAGTGTAACAGTGTGTTTAACCATTTGTCTGTAGATGGGCATCTGTGTTGCTCCCAGCTTTTTGTTGTTGTGGAGAGAGCTGCAGTAAACATTGGTGTGCAAGCATCTGTTGGAGTGGTTGCCGGGGGCCAGCCCCGACACTTTACAGGGTCACGCACGGAGGGAGGGAGAGGCGCGGCGGGAAATGAATCAAGGAGACAGAAAAGACTTTTCTGGTTTAAGGCAGCCCGACCCAGAGAGCAAGAGAGAGAGCTGTCTGTCTTTATTGTTTTTATAGTAAGAGTGACGTGAATTTTACCTGCCCACTGACCACACAATCTATTGACTAGTTTAAAACCAAAACCTCATGGTTGGCAAATTTGAAACCAAAAACCTCGTGGTCTTGAGGTGATGTAATTTTTTACTCTGCCACATGAGCTATTAGTTAACTGAAACCTGGTGATCCTTTTAACTGTCAAAGCTTTTTAGATAATGGCCTATGGATGCCTCGAGCTCAATCAGCCCTACTTATACCTCAAGGTTAAAAGGTTCACGAGGAAGGGTCTAAAGTTTATGATCTCTATTTGTTCCTACTTTGCTCTTTATCTCCTCCTGCGGGGATAGTAAACATCTACCGTCCCCCACCCTATGTTCTTCTCAAGCTGTTCTAAAGAGGATAATTCCTTTCACATGGGTGGGGATGTGCAGTTGGGGGAAGTCAGCAGGGGTTGGGCCGGCCTCGTTGCTCTCAAAGCTGGCTGTGCTAGAGATCATTCCTCTGAGCTCTTTTTCCTCAGAAAATTCCTGTACGGTTTTCCCGATATTATTTCATAGACCAAGGGGGTAGTAAAAAGGGGGCCCCTCTCAGAAGGCATCTCCCCTGATCCTTGTGCCAGGAGAGGAGGGGGTATCTTTTTGAAGAAAATTTGATTAGGAAGCCAAATAATATCAAGGGCAGTAGGCTAAAAAACATGTCACAGGTGGGATGCTTCAGCCCGTCATTTGCAGGAGCTCGTGACTTTGTCTACAAGGCTGATGGCGGACCTCCGCAAGTGGTGTTCATAATTTCTTTGGGATATATTTCAAGGCAAGGAGTGGGATTGCTGGGTCATATGGTATTTCTACTTCTAGTTTTTTTAAGAAAGCACCAAATTGATTTCCATAGTGGTTGAACCATTTTAGAGTCTTGCCAGCAGTGTAGAAGAGTTCTAATCTCTCCACATCCTCTTCAGCATTTATTATTCTGTGTTTTTTGAATTTCCAGCTTTGTTGGGGTTGAAATGGTATCTTGTTGTGATTTTGATTTTGATTTCTCTGATGGTTAGTGATCGTGAACATTTCCCTCTGTATCTGTTGGTGACCTATATGTCTTCTTTGATGAAATGCCTGCTCATGTGATTTTCCCATTTTTAAATTACTTTTCTTGTTGAGGGTTTGCAGTATCATGTAGATTAAAGATATTGGGTGGCAGTCAGAAATGTGGAGGGCAGGGATTCGTTTCCACTCTATAGGTAGTCTTTTTATTCTTTTGATGAGGGCTTTGGAAGAGCGTGTTTAATTTTTAAGGGTTCCCAGTTATCTATTTTCGTTTCTGATGATTGAAAGTTGTTGGTGGGTTTTGGTCATTTGATTTTTTGAGTTCTGTTTCCTTGGGGGTTGATTTTCGACCTACAAATTTAAGGTGCCAGGATGCCCATTCTTCTTAATGTTATGCATAATTTGTTGTGATCCACACAGTTGAATGGCTTTGCATAGCCAACAAAACACAGGTAAACATCTTTCTGGTATTCTCACTGTTCAGCCAGGATCTGTCTAACCATCAGCAGTGATATCCATGTGGGTCTTAGTTTCTTCGTACTTCAATGGGACACTTCTCGTAAGTGACTTAGCTTAGAGAGGAAAGCATCTGTGAGCCCATAGTGCTTCTTCAAGATTTTCCAAGGTGGAAATTCAGCAGAAGCATCTTGATTACTCACCTCCTCCCAACACCCGCACAGGCATCATTTAAGGTAGATGGTGAGGCTCCTGGTGACGGTATACATGAGTGAAAGGAAATGTGACTGCCCCTGTGCAGTCCACACATGGCTTTCAAGAGTGGCCCAAAGCTGGAATAATTCTTGCCTTGTGAGTGCCCCAGGAAGGCGCATGGTTTAGTCAGCATTTCCTCTGTCACAGCCAGATCTGTGGATGTGCTTGGTGCCTAAGCTTTGTCCTCTTCAAAAAGTCCCATACTGTCCATTTAAATTCACCCCCACTGCAGGTGCTTCTTGTGGGACTGTCTTAGTCATTTAGTGCTCCTGTGACAGAAATACCACAAGTGGATAGCTTTAACATAGAGGAACTTACTTCTTTGTCGTAAAGTCGGCTAGGAGTCCAAACTCAAGGTGTCAGCCCCAGGAGAGGCTTTTCTCTCTCTTTGCCTTCACATAGTCTTCTCCTGGACCAGAAGCCTCTCCACACAGGGACTCTGGGTTGCAAGGAGGCACTTTGCCGCTGACACTGCTTTCTTACTGGAATGAGGTCCCCTGGCTTCCTGCTTGCTTTGTTTCTCTTGTATCTCAAGAGATTGCTTCAAGACACAGTCCAGTTTTGTAGATTCAGTGCTGTCTCACCAACACAGCTGCTGCCACCCTCCCTCATCGACATCTTAGAGGCATGATTTTACAACATGTAGGAAAAATCACAGTACTGGGAATCATGGCCCAGCCAAATTGACAGATACATTTGGGGGGGGGGGCGCACAGTTCATTGCATGACAGGAGCTAAAGATTCTTTGTCTTCTCAAGCCTGATTCTGTTGTTCTGGCATACGGTGAGGTGACAGTTGGAAAGGGGGGGGTGGGTCCTGCTTCGTTTGTAGTAGGACAGTAATAGGAATCCCACCCCTTCACTGAGCTCTTGTTGGGGTTTCAAGTCTTGTCCTCGGTGTGTCTGCTTGAACACTTGCTCTGGTGTATTACAAGACAGAGGTGAACCAGGGGTCCCCTGGATAGCACAAATGGTTGAGGGGTGTGGCTGCTAACTGAAAGTTGAGCAGTTTGAGCCCACTCTGCAAACACCTTGGAAACAAAAGATCTGGTAATGTACTTCAGAAAAATCAGCCGGTGAAAACGCGGTGAGCTGAGTTCTGTTCTGACGCTCCTCGGGTCTGAGTCAGTCTGAGTCTGAGTCAGCTTGACAGCAGCTGGTTTAGAGATGAGGCAGCCTCCTTTTCTCTTCCCCCCAAAAGAAAACCCACAAGAGAAGTCTTGTATTTTCTGACCTGATGTCAGTTTTCAGGTTACCAAGAGGTTAGTGCCTCCAGACTGGGGGGCAGTGGTTTTTGCTCTCTGCTTGCTTCCTGCAGAAGGTGCAGGTGTGTGCTGAGTAAGCCTCACTCGGGTGCCTTGTGCCCATGGAGTCCCCACTCTTCCAGCATCGCTTGTCTATTCACCATACTAAAATGTACAGGAGTATCTTGAACTGTTAAGCCAGTTGACCTAGATGCTCCCAAAGAAGACCATTTATGCTTTAACTTGAGAAGCTACTGACATAGATAATGTGCTTTCCCCACATTATCTGTGAAAGGCCCCTCTCATCAAGTGGGTTCAAGCTGATTTGGCCTGTCTGTGGCCACCGGTTCTGGTCATAGCCAGCCCTCAGCAGCATCTCTGGAGAGTTTTCTAGCCAGCAGTGGTCATGTGTCTTCCTTGGAAAGAATAGGTGTTCCTCTTGCTGACACTGATGGGGTCTGTGTCCAAAGCCCTCAGATGTGATATGCCCAGAATGACTTGTTGGACTTTGCTTTCTTATGTCGTGTTCTATAACCAGTCACCCAGCTACTTGTTTGAGCTGGTGCCTTTTTAAAAGAGGAGGTCACCATGGACAGCAACGTCACATTTGTGGAACACTGTCACACACTGAGCTCACTTAGTCCTTGCTGCACACTTGAGAAGGTAGAACCACACTGTTTTGTGGATAAGGCCCAGATCTCGAAACCAAAACTTTCCACCTCCTCAGTGCAAAGCCAAACTGCCTTTCTACGCCAGAATGGGAGTGGGCCTTCAGCAATAATCAGCATAAGCAGGAGCTGGGTGGGGGGCGCCCTGTAAACTGACTAGCCCACTCAGCTTGTACCTCCCGGAGGCCTGGGGCTGGGGCAGGCCAGCAAGGGGGCTGTTCACATGAGCAGACACTGGTCACACCACGTCTGTGTGTCTGTTCTCTAGACAGAATACAGACTTGACCCACGGTGTGGGGTTTATCCTTGTTACTGCTGGATTTCAGAGGAAGCTCACCTCCAAGATGGGGTCAGAGACAGCGTCTTCCCCATTGTCTCCTGGCATCCTCACAAGCCCTGCAAAGCTCTCCTGGGTAGACTGGCAAGTAAAAGCTCTGCTCATTCTTCTTGTGATATTTGTATGACTTTTCCCGTTTGTAATAAGATGGTGTTATGATCATTATCTTACTGGATCCTCCTGGCAGTCCTCCTGTGGAATGCTGGGCAGGCAGGACGAATTCCATCTTACAGGTGAAGAGTAAGCCCAGGGGACTTTAGAGGATTTGAAAAGGTGCACCTTCCCGGCCTGCCTTCCTCTCATCTGCTGTTTTATCCTCGTAGCAGTCTTAATTACCCGTGTCATCTCTAGGCTTGTAAGTAGAAGATTAGACTTGACCCTTCTTATGTAGATGATTCTGAAAAGAACTTTTATGCTGGGTACTCTACACAAAAGGCCTTCAGACAAAGGGGCCTGGGGGCCGCCTCCCCTCCAACACAGACTGAGTGAAGATGCCACACATGTGCCTGCGCTCCCAGGCAAGCTAGTGACATGGGTGTGGGGAGGCAGCAGGGCCGCTGGGCCAGACGTGGGGCAGCAGTGTGCAGGGGCTGTGTTGGGGGGCGGGTGGGCACCTGGGCTCTGGAGGAGCTGCGGCCACAGCCACGGCCGACAGCATCGTCTAGGTGAACGCCCAGCCTGTCTTGCTGGACCTTAAGGCTAGTTTCCAAGTCTGCCAACCTATTGTTGACTTAGTTCTGACTCCTGACCCTGTAGGACAGCCTAGAACTGCACCATAGGGTTTCCGAGGCTATAAATCGTAGGGAGCCAGACTGCCGCGGCTTTCTCCCAAGAGGCCTGCTTAGGGCAAGGGAAATACAAGCATGTCCTCAGCTAGACAATCCAGACTACGCACGGAAAGTAAAGGAAGAATCAAATCTGAGCAAGGAAGGATAAAACCAGATTTCATATCGGCGCATTTACAGCCCTGGTGCCTAGTTACACCTTTCACTTAGTATTTCAGAATGGAACTGGCATGTTCTGTGTGTGTGAAATGCCCTTCATTTATTTGGCCTTCACAGTAGGTGTTTGTCTGTGCTTCTGGCGTCATTACAACTCAGGCTGCAGAGCCCCTGAGATGCTTGGCTGTCATCTGGGAAATGGTGTTGGAGTTGAGGCCTGAGAGGGAAGCTGGAGATAGGGTCTGCCTTCTGGGAAGCGCCTGGCCGCACTGGGGCAGCAGGAGTGCAGCCGCGATGGAGGCCAGTTACTAAACTAGTGTAGCTGCTACACGGCCACACACCCACACCCACACCCAAATGACACGGACAGCTCCACACACACACACACACACACACATACACGAATAACACAGACAACTGTGAGTCACAAAGCTGTGTAGAAAACAGGGAGCTGGGAATCCCCAGCCTAGGCTGCAAGCAGTTCAGCTGCTGAGTCGCAGCCCTGATGTCTGTGCGCTATGGCTTTGGGAACCCTCGAGCAGGCAGTCGCCCCCCTCTGGCCACTGCGTCTCTGTGAGTTGTGAGTCACTAACCCTGGCTCAGTGCTCTGCCAGGCAAATGCGTTGTACTAGCTAGTCACCGTGGAGTGTCACAAGACCTGTGTGCAAGAGGTGGGCTGAGTCGTCCAGATTCCGTCCAGATTCCAGGAAGCCGCTAGCCATGCCATTCCTTCCTCCTTGACTCTGCCTTCCTGTCCTGAGTGCTACCTGAGCGTAGCAACCCACGTCCTTCATTGAGCTGTGGTTTTTTCCTGGGGCAAAGAAAAAAAGCGAGGAGGAAGAAAGTGTACTAGCTATGGGTAAAGTCTGGTTCCTTTTGGATCACGAGACGGGAAGTGAAGGCTGAATGGTAGTCCCAACATTATGCTGTGGCTCGAGCAAACTCGTAAGCACCTGACCTGAGGGTTGCCGGGTTGGGTTCCTTGCAGAAGCACCGAACATCTTCACACCTGGCTGGCATTTCAGGAGTTCTGCCGTCTTGCACCGGACTTTACTGGGAGCAGAGAGGTTTGAAGTGAGTGTTCTTGGTCTGCTAGACAGGTCTGAGCGGACTTGGTAGAAGTGATGGGATGAGGCTGTTCTGTCAGATCAGGCTTCCATCAGAGCAGACTTTGGGTGGAAGATCAGCAGCTGATCAAGTGAACAGCGAGCAGTATGGGAATTACAGAGTTATGGAGGTAGATTTTATAAACAGAGGTCACAGTTTTTCTGGAGGTGGACAAGAGGGAAGACAGATTGACCTCTGATTTGTAATAGCAAAGTAAAGTAGGGCCCCGGGGACTTCTGGCTGCCTGGTTCATGCAGTGCAAGCTGGTAGTGGCTTTGGTTGGCCTTGTTCTTCTTGCAGTTTGTATTTTTCCCCCTGCCCTTCCCTTTCTTTTTCAAGAGAACTGAGCAGCTTTTTATAAAAGAGCCCAAATTAGCTAAAAAAAAAACAAACAAGCCAGCACATTGCTGTGGAGTCTGTTTTTTCTCATAGTCATCCTGTAGGTCAGAATAGAACATAGGTAGTCACATAGGGTTTCCAAGGCTATATATGTTTACAGAAGCTGACTGCCACATCTCCCATGAAGTGACTGGTGGGTTTGAACTGCTGACCTTCTGGTTAACAACCAAGGGTTTAACCACTGTGTAACCTTAAAACAAGGAGACCCCCTTGAAAACCAAGTATTCATGGCCTTCTAGATTCCCTCTCTGCCCTGGGCAGTGTACTTCTGTACTTTGGCACAGGGTTGTAGACAGGGTTGGAGTCTTTTATCCTGATAGTTATCCTACACACAGGTGATTGTGTGCCCTGTTGTGTACTGTTGTCTGAGCAGGCAGACAGTAGCCTCATTAGAGTGGGTCAGGGGCTGCAGACGTACATCAGGTGACTCTGTCAAGGGGTGACACAAAAATGATTGTGAAATTTTTGTACAGTGTTTCAATGGAAGTTTATTATTTTGTATAACAGTATCCCTGTAACAACAAAAACGGTTTTCATAAGCTCAGCTTACGTATGTCAACATAGTTAACATGGCTCATTTATTTTTTGAACTTTCTAATGCAGTTCTAATACATTGGTCTTGGCCATTTTTAATTGGGCAGTCATATGGTCTACTGGCCGGGAGTGAAAACTTGAAGGGGAGTGGTGTTGTATTCATCATCAGAAAGAAAATTTTGAGATCTGTCCTGAAATACAGTACTGTCAGTGATGATATAATATCCACGTGCCTATGGGAAGGCCGGTTAATACTACTGTTCAAATTTACTCTCGAACCACTAAGACCAAAGATAAGGAGATTGAAGATTTTTACCAGCTTCTGCAGTTTGTACTTGGTCAAACATACAATCAGGATGCGTTGATAATTACTGGTGATTAGAATGCAAAAGTTGGAAACAAAAAAGAAGGATCAGTAGTTAGAAAATATGGTCTTGGTTACAAAACTAATGCTGGAGATCACGTGATAGAATTTTGTAAGACCAACCAATCCTTCGTTACAGACACCTTTATTCACCAGCATAAACAACGACTATCCACACGGACCCTGCCGGGTGGAGGACACAGGGATCAAACTGACTGCATCTGTGGGCAGAGGTGAGGGAAGAGGTCAGTGTCACCACTGAGAACAGGACTGGGTGCTGATTGCAGCACAGACCATCAACTGCTCATGTGCAAATTCAAATTGATGTTGAAAAATAATTAGGAAAAGTCCATGAGAGCCAAAGTATGACTTTGAGTATATCCCACCTGAATTTAGAGACCATCTCAAGAAATTTTGCTAAAGAGGATTCAAAAATGACTGCAGCAGTATATTGACAAGGAACTTCCAGAAATTCAAGCCAGATTCAGAAGAGGATGTGGAACCAGGGATATCATTGCTGATGTCAGATGAGTCCTGGCTGAAAGCAGAGAATACCAGAAAAATGTTGAGCTGTGTTTCTTTGGCTGTGCAGAGGCATTCAGCTGTGTAGATCATAATGAATTATGGCTAACACTGCAGAGAATGGGAAGTCCACAACACTTAGTTGTGCTCATGAGGAATCTATATGGATCAAGAGGCAGTCGTACAAATAGAACAAGGGGACACTGCATGATTTAAAGTCAGGAAAGGTGTGTGTCAGGGTTGTAGCCTTCCACCATACCTTTTCAGTCTGTATGCCAAGCATACAAGAAGCTGGACTATTTGAAGAAGAGTGAGGCATCAGGACTAGAGGAAGACTCATTAATGGTCTGTAATATGCAGATGACACAGCCTGCGTTGCTGAAAGTGAAGAGGACTTGAAACACTTACTGATGAAGATCAAAGACCACAGTTTTAAGTATGGGTTGCAGCTCTACATCAAGAAAACAAAAATCCTCACAGCTGGACCAGTAAGTGACATCATGATAAATGGAGAAAAGATTGAGGTTGTCAGGGGTTTCATTTTACTTGGTTCGACAGTCAGTGTCCGTGGAAGCAGCAGTCAAGAAATCAACAGACGCATTGCATTGGGAAACTCTGCTGCAAAAGACCTCCTTAAAGTGCTAAAAAGCAAAGATGTCACCGTGAAGACAAAGGTGCACCTCACCCAAGCCATGGTAATTTCAGTCACATCATATGCATATGAAAGCTGGACAGTGAGTGAAGAAGACAGAAGAATTGACAGTTTTGAAGTGTGGTGTTGGAGAGGAATACTGAGTGTCCTGTGGACTGCCGAAAGAGCAAACAGATCTGTTCCGGAAGAGGTACAGCATGCCCCTTGGAAGCAGAGATGGTGAGACTGTGTCTTACATACTTTCAACATATTGTCAGGAGGGATCAGTCCCTGGAGAAGGACATCATGCATGGTAGAGGGGAGGGTCAGCCAAAAAGAGGAAGACCTCAAGGAGGTGGATCGACACAGTGGCTGCAACAGTGGGCTTAAGTATCAAAACAATTGTGGGCATGGCACAGGACCTGGCAGTGTTTTGTTCTGTTGCTCATAGGGTCGCTTTGAGTCAGAAGTGACTCAAGGCACCTAACAGCACCATAATGCACTCTGGTCAGCGCTGTCGTTAGTACCGAGTTACAGAGATGGTTCAGATCATGTGGCTCTGTCAGCAGGTTCTGTAAGCACGTGTGGTTTTTACTGCTGCCGGGGTTTGTAGAGGCACTGATTTGTCAAATTTTCTGGTATTTAGCTACAGTGTTGTGCATATTATTAGTATTTATGAGCCTATATCAGTAACTTTTTTTAGAATGAAATAGCAAAGGAAAAGAAGTGATACTATGGGAATTATGATTGACAAGTTAACTACAAAAATCATGAATAAGGATTCTGTGTGGTTTGGAATGAAGGAGGTCCGTGAGCTGGTGATACCCGTGTGGGTGGGCATCTTTTGTTGTGCACAGTGACTTTTCTCATGTCACCATGTGGCTCTTGATTGTTTTGGAACAAATAACTATGAAATACTGTTTGCAGTGTATTACCCAAGGTGGGATCTTTTGGTTTCGTAGGGCAGAGGCAATTCTTGTTGATATTGAAAGCTTGATATCTAGAAAGGGTCTAGATTTATGATTTGACCCCATTATTTTAAGAATGCCCATGGTTTTTGCAGAGAAGAAACCGTTTTGAGTGTAGCGATTAGCTAGACCACACAGCTTTTCAGAGAGTGAAGAGAATGCTGCTTCTGCCACTACAAGGTAGCAGTGTCAACCCAAGGTGACTACGTGCCTACCATGAGGACAGACACAGGCCACCTTTCTCTGGTGCCCCACCGTGTATGGTTTGACTGTGGCAGTTGAACTGTCCCAGAAGTGTGCAGTTTCCACTTGGTACAGATGGTGCCTGTAGTCTGTATGGAGGACGTAGGATTCTGGCTGCTGGTGTTGGATAAGCTGTTAGCTTTAGAATAAAATCAGGAAATCAGGTTGCAAGTTAAGAGAATTGTTCAAGTATTGGACAGTGGATTACCCTCGACAGTTTTTTTTTTTAACTGCATATTCTTGGCAGCATATGAAGTGTGACTATTAAGTCCGTGACCTTAATTGTTCTAAGTGCTACATACCTCACTGCTGAGTATCACTACGATCACCTTCGAAGTCCTCCCCTTGAGAGGCTATGCACCAGCACCAGCGCCTAGTCCATCCTGCAAGGCAATTTTGAGACTCTTTCTGGAGTGACCATTGCTCATGGTGGCATGGTGGCAGGTTCACAGACTTAATTGTCTAGTTGTCTATGAGAGAGTTTTTAGCCAATAGACAAATAACTGTACTGGAACACCCTCCCCACTCAACTGATCTGGCCCCCAATGACTTGTTGCTTTACCTACCCAAAGAGAAAGGAAATGTTGAAGACATTTGGAGACACTGAGGGTAATGTGACGACAGCTCTGATGGTCCTTCCAGAACAAGGGTCCCGAAACTGCTTCGAAGGGCGGGCTGGGTGCCGGCATCAGCGCAGCTGCCCCAGGGGCGGGCTTTGGTGGTGGGCTTTGGTGGTGAGCACAGCGATCCGCAGCAGTGAGGTATGTAGCACTGTTTCTGGGATGAGTTCCTGAACTTAATTGGCAGTCCTTGTTTTTTCTTCCTACTTTTCCCACTCCTCTCCAGACTTTTTATTCAGTAAATATTTATATTTATGGAGAACTTACTATTTCCCAGACTCTGGATACACAGGAGAGAGAAGCAGCTGTAGTCCTGCCAGTGGGGGCTGAGCATGGTCTCCTGAGAGCTAGGAGGAGGAGTCAGGGGCTGGCCGACAGGACTGAGGTTGAAGAGGGTGGTGGAGCGTATGCCCGGGGGCTGGCACGGTACGGTGCCCTGAGAAAAAGAAAATGCCAAGTGGCCACCTAGCTTCCACGTCCACCCTTGTATTTTAAGAGAAGCTAAAGGCTGGTCGCTGGATCAGAACTCTGCCCTCCTCGGGGTGCAGTTAGAGACACAGTGCTCAGCTGTGACGGGATCTGATCACACATGGCAGGGCGGTGATGTGAGCAGCTGTCCCACACGTGGCAGGGCAGTCATGTGAGCCTCCGTGACTGGGAGCACTCCGTGCCGCCGAGCTGTGCCTGCCCGTGCACGCCTTGCTTGTCAGTGCCACTGAGCTGTCACAGCTTCCCCCGGTGTGCCCACCACTGTCTGTTGCTCTGGGGTCCTATCTGGCCCTTCAGGCTGCTAGGTGGCCCATGCTCCAGGCTCAGCAACCTGCTTTTCCTCTCTGAGCCTGAATGTTGAGCAGCTGGGGACTAACCCTTGGCCCTCATCAAGTGAGGTCAGCGTGGACCTGTGTAGGGTGTATCTGTGGCTGGCAGTGCCCTTCTGGGCCCTTGGTAGGAGGACACACTGTTGGATACTAGGGTGGTAGGTGGCTGTGCAGCTTCTTGCTGTCCCTTGTGTGGACCGTTCTGTTTCTGACATCACTGCTATTGTTCCCTTGATCCAGAGACCCCTCTCCTTCCCCACCCCAAATCCTGCCACTGCTGAAGACCCCATCAGACCTGCCTTGTGCAGGGAGCCTTTCTGCTGCCATCACCCCATTCCACTGCCACTACCTTTGGCTCGTCTGAGGCTCACATCATGCACTGTGAATGTCATCAGCATCACGGCGAGAAGAGCGTCTGTGATTGGAGTTGAGAGAAGGTTCCAGTTTCTGGGTACTTGGCTGTTTTCTGAGTCTTGGACACCACCAGTAAGCCTCATTCAAGAAACAAACAACTGTGTTAATACTTGTTGAGTGCTTAGTGGGCAGCCAGACACTGCTCTGCCTTGCCTTCTGTGTTCTGATTGAATTCTTCCTGTAACTAATGCCATGTACAGAGAGATGCTAACCCTTTAAGGAGTCCTGCTGGCGTGGTGGTCAAGTGCTACAGCTGCTAACCAAAGGGTCAGCAGTTCAGATCCACCAGGCACTCCTTGGAAACTCTATGGAGCAGATCAGCCCTGTCCTATAGGGTCGCTATGAGTTGGAATCGAGTCGACGGCAGGGGTTGGTGGTGCAGCAGTTATGTGGTTGGCCGTTACCTGAAATGCTCGTGGTTTGAACCCAGGCAGCAGCTACAGGGAGAGAACTGGTGATTGGCCCTTATAAGGGTGATAGCCTGTGGGCCACTTCTGTTCTGGCACAGGGTGTCACTGTGAGTAGGAAGCAACTAAGTGATCCCTCACAGCAAATCAAAGGGTAAGAGAAGGTTCAGCAGGGCCTTGCTGTGTGGATCATGGCTGTGAACTCCAGGGGGGAAAAATAACTGCCTGTCCAGGAGACTTGGCGTGTGTACCTGTGTGTTAGCAGTGGTCACGTCTGTGTGGTGGGAGAGGAGGAGGCGTTTTCTCTCCTTTTGTGTCTTTCAAGGACCATTTTTTCACACTTCTTGTCACCCTTGACACCTCTTTGTAGGTGAAGCATGCAGAAAGTTCTCAGTATGTAAGTACTGAGGTTGTGTGTGTCCTTGGCCCGAGGCTGGCCTGGTTTGGTCTCCACTCCGGCAGCTCTGCCGTCTGAGTTACTGTTAGTCTGCGGGGCAGCTGTGCTTGGAAAGCTCTCCAGATGGGCTGCACATACACTGCCAGAGGGGCAGCCTCAGGGGTGGCAGATGAGCTTGTTGCGTATACGCTGGGACATTATTTCCCCAGCTGACGAAGGCTCAGCCCTGGCAGCAGGCATTGGGAACTGATTGGCCCAGTTGTACTGCTCCCTCAGCCCAGCAGGGGCCCGAGTGGGCTGGGATCACAGCTCGCTGCCACGTGGCTCAGGGCACAGCTGATGTGGGCTCCTCGGAGTCTTGGTACATCTCTGCTCTAAAGTGAGCTGCTGGGAACTGCCGGCTTCCCTTCTGGTCAGTGCCCTGTGGCCTCTTGCCACTTCCGCACAGAGCTGCCTGGCCTTGAGCAGGTAAGGGCGAGCTCACCTCACGCTCAGCCACTGGAAGGCAGAGTCCACACGTGGCCGGCTGGACTCAGAGCTGTGCACTGCTTTTTGGTGTTAGGATATATCTGCAATGTTTTCTTTGATATTTTTTGGTTCTTTTTTTGGTAACTTTTTATCTTGATAACATTTTAAGCTTACAGAAAAGTTGTAAGAACAGTACAAAGGAGTTTTGTATGCCTTCTACCCCGATTCACTGCCCTAACTTTGCCTCATCTGCTTAATTCCCTGGAGCATGACCCCACTGCAGGTCACTGTGCACACAGTACCGGCCTTCTCACTGAGCCGTCTGATAACACGCTCAGACTAGGCGCCTCTGGGTGTCTCCTGAGAACAGGGGCACCCTCCTTACCACAGGACAGGCATCAAGGAGAAGAAAATCAGGGTTGATCCACGGCTGTTGCCTTACCACAGTCTGTGTGCATTTCTGGCCGTGTTCAGATACAGCCTCAAGAAGTCAGAGCTTGATGTTTGTAGAAGATAATCCTGGGGAGCATGGACGTTTTCCTCCTCTTGGTGAGCAGGGCAGGCAGGTGTCTGGGGAGATGGTGTCACCAGCTCCTGTGTTTCCCCTAGGACCAAGGGCGGAAGTGTCAGGACCCACACTCAGCACCATGTCAGTGGAGCTGGAGACGTCAGAGGGGCCGGACGAGTCAGGGAACAGGAGCTCCGGAGCCCCAGATGGCAAGGGTCACAGCAGGTGAGTGGTGCCAGGCCGGCTAGGTTCCGTCGGGATGAGCTTCCCACGCCTGAGGTGCGTGGGGTGTGGTCTCTGGGGGGCGGGGGGCTGGGACCACAGAGACAGCAGGTGTCTTGACAATACTGTGTGCGTCCCCAGCTGGTTTTCATGCAGCGTCTTACTCTGAAGGTGGGACAAGCCTGCTGGGTGGGCCGCGTATTAGGATTGGACAGTATTCCTCTTCCTTTTTTTCCTTAGAATCCTAACAGTGTTTCCATCTGTGTATGAGAAAGGGTGTCAGAGAACATGTATCGCAGCTGGCCTTTCTTTGGTGTTTGCCATCCCTTAAATGTGGGAGCGGCTCTTACCCTGTTGTGGGACAGGGCTTTTCTCACCGTGAGGGGTCTGCCACTACCAGTTGCCGGGTGCCCAGTCACCAGGACCTGTTCATGACTGTCTTGGTTGCTCGCTATGGCTGTGCATTGACCGAGTTCTCTTTTATAACCTGAAGTAGTCCTCATGATAAACGAACTCTCCGCCCATCGCTGAGTGACAGGAGCTAGTCTCCTGAGAAGCCAGCACAGGCTGAATGGAGAGGACGGTCTGCCAGCTGCTGGCCGGTGGGTGGGCGCACACGAGCCCCCCGTGGCTCCCCGCCGTGGCTCCCTGCCGTGGCCTGCACTGGCACTTTTGGTGCCGCCTTATCCTGCGTGGTTTCTGAAAGCAGTGCGAATACCAGATCCTGGCCCTGAGCTCTCCCGCCTCTGTCCCATTCTCAGTCTGTCAAGGCCTGAGTGGGATTTCCCACATGTTACCCTTGGAGAGGCAGGGGATGGAAGGTGGAAGGGAGGCTGCCCCAGGATGCAGGCCAGTCCTTTACCTTCAGCCCTGGAGAAGCCTGCGAGTGTGGCTGTGAGTTAGAGGGGTTTCTCCCAGTGCTGGGCGGCTGGGGAAGGCTATGCTCATTCCTCTGCCATCTAGCTCCTAGGAGCAGGCCATCACCTCTGCCTGCCCCCGTGTCCTGGCAAGGCCCTCCTGTCATGTTGGAGTGATGTTCCAAGCAGTCCTGTCTCCCGCTGTCTTAGTGATAGGGCAGGGTTGGGATTAGCACATGGCATGCAGCCACCCATCAGTCTTTCCAGGGCCTGAGAAGGGCCAGTTCCCACAGCCGCCCACGTTTCTCTACAGAATATCTGACCTCTCAGAGCTCCTGAAGGAAGGGACCAAGGAAGCACACGACCGGGCAGAAAACACCCAGTTTGTCAAAGACTTCTTGAAAGGCAACATCAAGAAGGAGCTCTTTAAGGTCTGTGCCCTCAGTCCTGCAAGGGTCATGCACCAGGCCACCAAAGGGCTGTGGTGAGGGGATTCTGAGGCCCAGAAAGTATCCCCTTCCTCTCCAGAGCTGCTCTGGGCCAAGCTAGGCCTTGTTCTGTGCTCAGCTTCTTCCCGAAATTAAGCTGTGGTTCCTGGGGATTCAGTGGAGAAATGGTGACATCAACAAACACAAGTGTCTGTATTCCAAAGAACTCACTATGTCATTCCTTAAAAACATGAATCCTTCCCTGGAGTGCTAAGTAATTCAGTGTATAATGCATGGTGACGTGATTGGGTCTTTGGGGGCTAGAGGAGTGTGGGCAGTTGCCCGATCCTTGTCTCCAGCGGCCAGGATGGGACGAGATCGGGCATTGCTGGCCAGCCCCTTCTCAAAGTCTCCCCGCTCTGTCCCCCAGCTGGCCACCACTGCACTTTACTTTACCTACTCAGCCCTTGAGGAGGAAATGGAACGCAACAAGGACCACCCTGCCTTTGCCCCCTTGTACTTCCCTGTGGAGCTGCACCGGAAGGAGGCACTGACCAAGGACATGGAATACTTCTTTGGCAAGAACTGGGAAGAGCAAGTGCAGTGCTCTGCAGCCACCCAGAAGTACGTGGATCGGATCCGTGACGTGGGGCAGCATGAGCCTGAGCTGCTGGTGGCTCACGCCTACACACGCTACATGGGGGACCTTTCAGGGGGCCAAGTGTTGAAGAAGGTGGCCCAGAGGGCTCTGAAACTCCCTAGCACGGGGGAGGGGACCCAGTTCTACTTCTTTGAGAATGTGGACAATGCCCAGCAGTTCAAGCAGTTATACCGTGCGAGGATGAATGCCCTGGACCTGGATCTGAAGACCAAAGAGAGGATTGTGGAGGAGGCCAACAAGGCCTTTGAGTGCAACATGCAGGTACTGCAGGGTGGCAGGTCTGCAGGGTGGCGGATGCCCTGGGCAGCAGGTGCCGGGAGTGGCTGGGACTGTGGGGCTCAGGCTTGTCTCTGTATCTAGCATGGGACATGGGTCAATCCAGAGCATTCTAATGGCATTAGGCACTGGGAGATCCAGGGCTTCTTGGCAGGTTCCTACAGCCTGTCCAGGACAATGGAGGAAAACTAAATTGGCCACCAGAGAGCGTGAGGCTCGGAGGTGGCACCCACCGCAGAGGCCTGTGTGTAGAGGCCCTCCGGGAGGAGGGAGCCCCCAGCATGTAGAGGGGTCTGAGGGAAAAGAAGCATCTCCGTCACTGCAGGATGGTCCCTTCCTGTTCGTCAGCAGGGATTGCTCTGAAGGGTCCTCCTTGTTAAGTTCTGGGAGACGCTGGTTACCCAGGGGGGACAGCTCCATTTACAGGTATCCTTTAGTTGGGGCTGAGCCTGGGGAACTGATTGACCCCAAAGCCCCCTATCAGTCCTGTATGTTAAGAAGACAGGGTGTGAGGGAGAGGAGTGTCACAGGGGCTGCCAGCCTCTCAGGGTGACACGGCCACCAGCACTCTTCTGCCACATCTGTGAGGAAGGAGTGGTGCTCCCAGGATTTCTCTGGGTAAGTGCCTCAGGCTGACCAGCCCCTCGGCCCTGCTTGCATCTGCGTGTGCCCTGATGGTTTCGATGGTTCTCTGCTCCTCAGATATTCAGTGAACTGGACCAGGCTGGTTCCACGCTGGCCACAGAGACCCTGGAAGATGGGCTCCCCGTGCATGATGGGAAAGGAGATGTACGCAAATGCCCCTACTACGCTGCTGAGCTGGACAAAGGTAGGCCTTGCGTCTCCCCTGCTCCCCTCCCCACGGGACGGGACAGCCACCACCCCTGTAATACCATGCCCTGTAATACCCACCACAGGGGCCCTGGCAGGCAGCAGCTGCCCCTTCCAAGCTGCCCTGGCTGTGCTGCGGATGCCTGGTCTCCAGCTCATTGTTACTGCCAGCGTGGCCCTGGTGGCCGGACTGGTGGCCTGGTACTACCTGTGAAGGACCCCACCCCACCACACTGGTGCCGCCTCCAGCAGTGACCACCAGCCTGGCCCCACCCCCACCCCACTAAATACCACCTCAGGTGACTTTTTTTGGTAAATGCTGGGTATGTGAAACTAAGCAACCAATAAAAACCAAATGCTAAAACCTGTCTGCCAGCATCCTCTCTGCAGTCTAGGTGCTGAGTCTCTGGGCTCCTGGGACAGGAGAGTAGCTCCGTGGGCCAGTCCAGGGCACCCACACCTCTGGCCTAGCTCATTCCTTTTCTTTCTGGTCTCTGTCTACCTAAGGAGTGTCTTTCCTTTGCTGGGTATGCTGAGGGAGGGTGCAGGGACTCACTGGGTACTGTTACTGTGCTTTAGATCCTCCCATGAGAGCCAGGATCCCCCCTTCTTAAGAGGCAGCCAACTCCCTTTCCTCAGCCAGAAAGGCCCGAGAGGGACTGTGCCGCCCCTGGACCCCCTTCTCTGACTTGTGTAAATACGTCAGTCCTCAGTAACACAGAGTCCTGAGGTTCCTGCCCTCTTCCCTTCACTGGCATGGGTTAGCCCTTAGTGGGTGAGTCCCTTGAGAGCAGGGGTGTGTCTGTGTGGGACTTTGTGTCACTCTTCAGGACACGTGCTGCTGAGTGCCACTGTGGTCTCAGGGCATTCATTCTGTTGTCTCAGGAAGACCCCTGAAGGTGACCTGGGCCTCTAGGATTCTCATCTCAAAATGTTATGGGAGTTTCTTGTGTTCTTCAATTTCTTATATATAAATAAGGATTTAAAGAAACCATGAAATTGTATTATGTAACAATTAACTGATTGTCTAAAATAGAAATGTGAACTTAAATAATTTTATTAGTAGAAATCTTTTTATCTATCTTATATATTAGGGATCTGTAGAAGTCTGACTCCAGAATGACACACATTGGGGTTTTTTTCAGGTGAGAAACCATAACATCAGCCTGGTGGTTCTATGTTACACACTGACAGCACCTGCCCACAGGTGGTCAGCCCGAGCTCAGCGCAGCTGCAGCGTCCGGGCCCTGCAGGGAGATGCTGTGGTGTGCACAGGTAGCACAGGGAGGCTCATCTGGGCTTAAACGACGCTGTGGTCACAGGCCTGTCTGTGCTGTGTCAGCACGTGGGATGCTGACAGGCCAGACAGCCCTTAGTGGGCCCAGCGACACTTCTGTCTGCTGTTCTGCCTGTAGCCACCCCTTCCCCCTTGCAAAGTAAGGAAGCCAGGCAAGAGAGCAGAGGCCCAGCTTGGGGTAGTGAGGGCTCATTTAATGAGAAACTACACACTGAGACTGGCCACGACTCACAGTGATGGGAGGCCATGCAGCAGCGGTGTGGAGACTGGGGGGCCGGGGGGCGGGCGGTGTGGCAGGACACAGCAGTGCACACAAGCAGTTTACAGACCACCACCATTCAGGACACAAATAGGAAACAGGCCCAGAGGCTGCTGTCCACCACGGCCCTTTCTCTGCTACCACAGCTGGGACATGCCAACCTCTGGGTTTGGAGCCTCCACACAGCAAGGAAACTCTAAGGACAGAGTGTGCGAGGTGCAGGGCATTCCTCTCACCCTAGGAAATGTGTGGTTCAGAGAGGTCTGGCCAGAAGGGGTCTGCACATGGCTTGGAGGGGGCTGGGTGGGGCCAAAGGTGAATGCCCTCTCAGCTGGCTAGGGCCTGTTCTTTCACCCTGGGGCCCACAGGAGTGCTGTCCTCGACCCTCCCCAGGCCCAGGGATTCAGGGCACTTGAGCAGGGTGTTGAGAGTTCCTGGGTTTCAGTACCTGAGAGTTCTGAGGGCCAGAGCTGGCAGCTGGTATGCTGACCTTCATGCCCTACCTGGCACCCAGCCCCAAGCACCCAGAACAAATCAAAGTCCCCTGCCTGCCCTGCTTCGTCGTGCCTGACTCCATCACCACCTGTGCTCTTGGCCCAGGAGAGTAGAATCCCACTGCAGCCACCAGACTGGGGATGATGACACAGGGGTTCTGAACCACCTACTGTTCTGGCTGCTTGGTCCCTGGGACCAAGCCTGCACCTTGCGTAGGAATGGAGGGATGAGGACCTCAGCAGAGACCATGCACAGACCCTCCCCAGCTGATCTTGCTGGCCACAAACTACACAAACCAGTGATGTGGCTCAGTGGCCCTGCTACCCACTGGCCTCGGCCTGAAACCCAACAGAATTCTGCCAGAAGAGTCAGAAGCTTGGGCAGGGCAAGGCGAGGAGGACAGGACCCTGGGGACCAGTGAAAAAGTTGTCAGCCCCGGTGGGAGAAGGAGCGGGCCACTGAGCGTGGGGAGCAAAGCAGGAGGACCAGATTGACAGGCGAGGTCAAGTCCCGATCCGTTAGCACAGGCGCTTGTACGTGTAGATGTAGGCTTTGCAGTTGGGGCACGTGTGGGTCACATCCTTGAAGTCGTTGATGAGGCAGGGGATCAAACAACAGCCCAGGTCACATCTGCATCAGAAACAGGGACATGAAGCCTAGAGATGACACCCGAGCACTGAGATCTCCTCTGGGGAGATGGTGCTGGGCCAGCCTCTGGAGGGGGGGGGGTCTGCAGGCCCAGCCCGGCCACCCCAGGAGCACCTCACACCTACCCCATGAAGCAGCAGAAGAAGCCCAGCACGAAGTTCATCAGGCCGATCTCGTAGGAGATCTTGGTGGTGATGGCCTGCTGGCAGTGGGGACACACCGTCTGCACAGGTGCCCCCTCAAAGATGTCTCCCTGCAGCACTGTCACTGTGGTGGCAGACCCTGAAGGGACCAGGACTGTGGCCGTGTGGCCCCCAGGGCCAGGGTAGGGCCCAGGGGGGTAAGGCCCCGGTGGGTAATAGCCCATGGGGTGGGGGCCTGGAGGTGGGTAGAAACCTGGAACAGGAGGAAGACAGGTCACTGATGGGCCACTGAGCCCAGCACCAGGATGTGAGGCCCTAGCTCCTCCACCATCTGCCTGACTGGGGCAAGTGTGTGCCAGCCCCACGCGAGATGTCCATGTGCTTCCACTCTTCATGGTCCCCAGCCCGCAGGGGCCAAGACAGAGAAGCTACTGGGTCCAGCCAACATGGCACAGAGCTGGGGACAGACCCAGTCCCTCTCTCAAGTCCTAAGCCCCACTCCCCTTACAGGACAAGTTCTCCATAGGGGCCCTGCTTTGGAAGATCGGGTCCTGGCCAGGCTTCCCAGACACTCCCAGGGGACGAGGCAGCTTCGGCAAGAGCCCTGGGCCCTCCTAGGGCTGCACAGTCATGAGCTGCTGCAGGGAGCAGCTGCCCGGGCCTCTCAAGGCTTCGTCCCCCAGCCCACACCCACAGGCCCTGGGGCCCATGTGGTGCTGCCACCTAGTGATGCCAACAGTACTTTTCACCCCCTCCCCCAGTGGAGTCTGTGGTACAGTCAGCCTGCAGCAACGGTGGAAGGGCAGCTGGACACCTTACCTGGAGGCACATAGGTGCCATCTGGATTCATATGAGGGGGGACAAAGCCCGGCTGGGGCATTGGGTGACTGGGTGGCTCGTAGGGTGGGGGGCCGATGTCTGCTGGGGGCAGAGGCATGCCTGGTGGGGGCTGCATCACAGCTGGGGAGGCTTGGCCTGGATAGAGAGAGGTAGGCAGCAAAGGCTCAGCTGGGGGACAGCACGCTTACACCACGTAGGGCTTGATGGAGGGCACTCGAGGGCAAGGGCTCCCGGCACCCATGGAAGCAGGTGAGACTCAAAAGCTGCAGGGCAGTGACGGATGGAGCCCGAGCCTACCTGGGGCAGGCGGGGCTCCACTCTTCTCCTCCAGGAGGGGGGCTGTCGGGCCCCCAGGATATGGAGGGGGTGGCTCATTAGACATCTTCAGGGTTTCTCCTGGACCTGGAGGGAAAACTCAGCCGTAACTCTCAGCCCCCACTTCCCCGCAAGTGCCGGCCATGGTGAGGGTCAGCCCTGTGGGGGGGCCATCCTCCAAGCGCAGCCATCTCCCTGGATTCTCCCTAGGTGCCCTCTGCCCTTGAGGTGCCCAGGCCACCACCTTTTACCAAGTTGAAGGGATGCAGGGTCACTGTTCCCTTCAGGCACTAGGGTGCCCCACCATCCCCAGCTTTCTTCCACGCCACCTCTCAAGGAGCAAACCTCATCAGACACCCCACTCCTGTGTGAGGGATGGGGGACAGAAGCCAGGAGGCAGAGCTGAGGAGCAGGTCCCTGGTCCCGCAGCACTGGGAACATCATTCTGGGCTCCACAGTGGGATGTAACTGAGCAGCTAGGGCTTCCCTCTACCAAATATCCAGGGTGCTAGGAATGAACCAGACACCAGCAGCCACGGAGGAGACAGCACTGGCCTCTGAGAAAGGGCCTGTTTGTGGTCCACTGGGAGAGAGTTCCTTTTTCCCAGGCAATTCCTAGGAGATTTTTTACCTCAAGTCCCTGGTGTGAGTCAGAGAAGACAGGTAAGGGCACTTCCGTGTCTGGCCTGGATGGGCAGCTTGTGGTCCTGGGAGCTATTTCAGGGGAAGAACAGAAAGTGCCTTCAGCAGAGAGCCCACAGGGCCAGGATCACAGCTTTCCTCATGGGCATGTGTGGCATTCTGCCCCGTCTCCCCCAACATTACCCCACATCCCTGCCCACTCTGCCTGCTCACCAGGATTTCTCCTTCCTCAGTCGGCTTCCTCTCTGCCTGTAACTGGATCATCAGCGCCTGTCCTGTCCCCACCACCCCACCACACCGTGTCTAATGCGCTCAGCAGCAGCCAGCCCCTCATTTATCAAGTAGGATACTCTTATCCTGTTTTGTTTCCCAAATTCACCAAGCACCCGTGCCGGGGCACTGGGCCCTAGGAAGCCACACCAGACCCACTGCCTGGTCCTGGGGTGCCACTCCTTGTCTCCTCGGTAAGTCCGTATCTCTCACTTGCATTTTCAGTGCTCTAAAAGGCTAAAGAAACATCTGTAAGAGCATTTTGAAGTGGGATTCAGTTTTTTTTAACCAAATGTAGTAAAATGATAGGAACTAGGCAAAAAACCAATCAAATAGTACAAAGGTGAACAAAGGAAGTCACTTTTTCTGTCCAGCTTACCCCCTGGAGCCACTGTGGTTACACAGCAGAACCAGGGGTGCAGGACTGAACAGTTACTAAGTTCTGTCACAGGTAATGAATCAGAGGTGGGGACAGAAGGGCTTGAGCCCAGGTTCCTGGTATACATCGTTAAAGTAACAGTTTAAAAAGCTGAAAGGTGGTCAAAGACCTGAGTATCAGTGCAAAACCTATAAAACCTTTAGAAGAAAACACAAACATAAATCTTTGTGACCTCTAATTAGACAATGGTTTCTTAGATTTGACACCCAAAACAAAAGTGACAAAAGAGAAAGTAAAGAAATTGAACTTTACCAATAATGAAAATCTGAGGTGCAAAAGACATGACCCACAAATGGGAGAAATTTTTTTACAAATCACATGTCTAATAAGAAGCTTGTATTTAGACGAAGATATAGAGTTCAAAAAACCAAAAGACCCAGTTAAAAGATGAGCAAAGAACTTGAAGAGACATTTCTCCCAAGATACACAAACAGCCAATAAGCACCTGAATAGAAGCCCAACATCACAGCCAGTCAGGGAAAAGCCAATCAAACCACCATAAGACACCACCACTGCACACCCACTAGAGTGGCTAGAAAAAGACACCGGTTGGTGGGAAATGCAAAACCAGAACCCAGAGCTGGCGGCTCCTCTCCAAGTTGGGGTTACTCAGTGACCCCACAGTTCTACTCTTAGGCATCTACCCAAGAGAAATAAAAATGTGTCCACATTGTATTTATAGCAACACTATTCATACTAGCAAAATGGAAACAATCTAGATATCCATCAACTGATGAATGCATGTATTATCCATAAAATAGCAATTAAAGAAGTTCTGATACATGCTACCCCTGGAGTGAACCCTGAAAATGTGGTGAGTGCAAGAAGCCAGTCCCAGAAAGGCCACATGGAATATGACTCCACTGATGTGAAATGTCAAAAACTGGTAAACCCACAGACCAGAAGCAGACTGGTGATTGGCAGGGGCGATGGGAAGGGGAAGAGTGGGGAGCCCCTGCTACTGAGTCCAGATTTCTTTCTAGGGTGGTGGAAATAATCTGTGACTGGTGATGTAACATGACTCTGAATATACCAGAAAGCCACTGAACTACACACCTGGTGGGGTGACTGTTTGGTAGGTGAACTGTCTCAATAACACTGTTCTATGGAAGTGGAAGGAACACAGAACCCCAACCCTGGCAGCCCAACCAAGCAGCTGGTTTGTCGGACTGTCCCTCAGTTTGCACAGGTTCTGTCCATCTGAATACTGCTGCTGTCAGGACACACAGCTCCAAGTCCCTTTTCCATGTTACCTGTACCCTCCATGTTGCATGATGTTTTTTGAAAGGGACCTTCCGCTGTTTATTTAACCAGCTCCTATTCTTAAGGCACTGAGGCCACCACTTGTTGCTTTCAAGGAGCCACAAGGACTACCTGCTGTAGGGGAGGCACAGAAGCAGGCCTGGGGCGGCCCCGGGACAACTCAGCTCAGACCCTACACAGCAGCACCAGGTTTCGGTGCTGCCCCAGGCTAAGCCTGGACAGGAATTACTTGTCCTCAGTATAGCACCTGGAGTGGGCCCCATCAGCATCACCATTCCAAAAAGTGACAAAGACAAAGGCCACAAGTGGCAAGCCCAGGAACGCACAGCCTTGCCATCAATTTTGAGAATCTCCGTGCATCTCTGAGCCCCACACTCCTGTGTTTACCTGCATTCAGGCCCCAGTCTTGGGGTGCTCGGAGCATCACGCAGCTCCTGCTGCCCCCATGGCTCCAACTTCAGAAGCCACTGAGTCTTGGGGAGAAGGAGCTAGAAGCCTAGGCCACAACTAACCAATCAGGAGACACGGGGCAGAGGCCTGGGTTACTAGGGGGCCGGCACCTTGTGACACGAAGGCCTCAGAGATGAAGATGCCGGATGAGCTCCGTGTCCTGTGCTGCACTTTCAGGCTGTGTGGGGGCTGGCCTGGAAGCAGTGGTCCGGGCCTTCGCCAGGACAGGAGGCAGGAGGTGCCTGCTGCCCCCCATGACCAAATACCACAGGCTATTTCCCTGAGGAAGTCAGAGACAGGGAAGAAGGACCCTCCAGAAAAGAGAGGGTGGGCCTGCAATGTCTGTCCTCTGGGCAACATTCCAGGAACTGGGACCAGGCACCTGAGGTCCAGCAGGGTCCCTATGCCCGAATGCCAGCCCAGCCTCACACTCACTGTGCTTCTACAGAGACGCCAAAACAAGATGAGGCTCAGTCTCCGGGTCTGCCTGCCTGCCTGTCCCTCGCCCCACCTTCCTAGGGGAAGCACACAGTTTTCCCAGTCCCCGTGCCAGGCTGCCCTGCCCACCCCTGCTCCCCAGGCACAGGGCCAGGCACTTTCTGAAGGCCACCCCCACACCCCACCTCTCCAGCTTCCGCCCCAGCCCCCTTGTGAGTCCTCCAGGCCATATGTTGGCTTTCCTGCATGCAGCCACCTCAGAGCTGTGGACCTGCTCCTGACTCAGCTTGGCTTTCATCCCAGAGGAGAGACTCTGCTGTGTACCCCAAGGCTGGAAGCCCAGGCCTCAGCCCTGCAGACTTCTCCCCAACCATAGTCCTTTGGTATGAATGTGCACCTGCCCTCACCCAGCCATGATGCAAAGCAAAAGGCGTGAGCCAGGACCAAGTGCAGCCTCACAGCGTAGGGGGCCCACTTTCCCCTGACCAGCTGGGAGGGGCCCACAGAGGGTCTTCTCAGGAGTGATGGAAATCACATTTTCTTGTGGGGTTTCGGGATCCTGGGGCCAGGAGCCCTGGTGGTATGGTGGCTAAATGTTCAGTTGCTAACCAGAAGGTCAGCAGTTTGAACCTATCAGCCACTCCTTGGAAACCCTATGGGGCATTTCCACTGTGTCTTATAGGTCATCGTAAGGTGGAATTGACTTGATGCTAACAGTCTCTTTTGCGAGAGGCAGGAAACCACACAAAACTGCCTCACTTCCCCAAATCCACTCCAGCCCTGCAGATCATGGCTCTGTCAGTATTAAACGTGACCTTTTATCCTCTCAGTGGGGAATCACATGACTACGGTATGGATGGGACCACACTGGGCTTCCCAGGAGCCACGCTGTTAGCTCCTGGGACAAGGGAGGAGGTGAGAGGGACAAGGAGCTGGCTGAACACCAAGAGGATCTGTGGCCTTGGAAACCACACAGCAGGACGCCTCCCGGGCACGGAGCTGTGATGACACTGGCCTGGACCACGGGAAGGCTGAGGTAAGGCACACGTCTACCGGGGTGAGGAAGATGCTCTGTAATTTGGTAATGGGACTGGCTAAACAACTTCCTGGAACCAGCATCTTACACTTCAAAAGGGTGGGTGTTATGGTATGTAAATTACATCTAAGAAACCCCACAACACAGATCTAAGGTCTCCCTCTGTATGTTGGCACGCACAGTGGACCCACCAGAAGTTATGTCACTGTGGGAGCACCCTGGCCTCTGGGACTGACACCTGGAACCAGTGCTCAAGAGAGGCAGGCTGTCACGTATTAAAAATACACTCTGAAAAGCAGGCACTTTAGGGCAGCTCTGATTCCCAGCAAGAACAGGCAGTGGCTGCTCTGGGGGGTGCCCCCTCCCGAGGCAGGAAACAAAGCCCAAGTCCTCTGGGCCCTAGGAAATACTCCTGACACTCTGCTCTGCTCCCAACAATGTGACCAAGATACATGGCCAAGGCCAGGCCAACTGGCAACAAACCTAGGCAGGCTCCCAGTGGGAGCTGGAGGGTGGGTGCCAGCTACCCCTGCCCACCCACTGCACGCCCTGTGAAGAGGCAGCAGGATACACACACGGTTTGTACCTCCAGTCTAACCAGTCCCCCACGCTGCAAGTGTCTTCCTGCCCCACTAATAGGACCTGTGGAGGAAACACACCGACAACCTCCAGGTGCCAGTGGTCTGTGAGTTCCGGGGCACACCCACCTGACAGGATGCTCCCCTGAGGGCACCTGGGTGGCCTCCCAGCCTTCACAGGTCCTCCTGCTGCAGCTCAGTGGCGGCCACGTGCCCAATGAGAAACTCCAAGACAAGGACTGGGGACGGAAGAGACTGGTGCTGGTAGTCGTCCTGAAAGGGCCGCTCAGTTATTCAGGACCACGTCCCTGCGTGCGTGCCTCCTGGGAAGGGCCCTCCGCCGGCCCCAGGCAGCAGGGGTGCCAGGGATGCAGCTGCTGCCGAGCTGGGCTGGATGCCTGCTACTCTCAAATGCTGCCTGGACTGGTAAGGCCCCAGGGTGCTTGCCCTCCTCAGTAACCATGGCACCAAGATGCCAGCTGGCCTCAGAGGGGCTCTGGTCCCCAGGAGGCTGGTTCCAGGCAGCTGGCCAAGAGCAGACAGGCTTTCTGCTTTGCTGGGGAAACTGAAAGGCAGCGTTCTGCTATGCCCACAGCTCCATCTGCCCAGAAAAGGAGGGGTACTGTGTACCCTGGTGCCAACAAGAGAATGACAGGTCAGGACCAGGCCTGAGGACAAGGCCAGGGAGGAGCTGGGTGTGGATCACAGGAAGGACCTCCCTGTTCAGGGGCAGCACCTAGCGAGGACAGGAAGGCCTCCAGGGGCCACCATAGGATGGTACGGTGAGGAGGACACACACAGTCCCCGTGAAGAGTCCAACTCTCAGTGGGACACATCCCTTTCCAGGATGCCTGGTTCACCCCAGGCCTCCTCTCCCAGGACCCATGTAACCAACACAAGTGCTTCACTTGTGTTGGTTACTTGTGGACATCTGTTTCATCACCTAACACATGCCCACCTGCCCCAGAGGACTGTGGGAAAAGTGAAAGGACAAGGACCTGAGAACTTCTTGGAAGTAGTAAGAGTATCATGCAATGTGAGCACGCCTGCCGCTGGTGGTGTGATGCGCAAGGGACCGCCCATCTGGGAAGTACCATGCAGCTGTCCTGTTCTCCCAAGTATCCCAAGGTGGGCTTACAGATACAGTCTGTGCAGTGGGCACTTAACTGCAGCCCTCCTGGGATATCGACTGCTGGTCCAGTGCAGCAGTCCAGTCACTCACTCACTGTGTGGGATGCTAGCTCAGTCCCCTCCGCCTTCCTCCTGTCTGCTGGCTGGCATGCTGTGCAAGGGACAGCAAGGCTCCGGCAGCCGTGAGCATGAAATGACCTCAGGAAGGGAAGGTCTGAGGATGCAGAGACGATGGCCAAAGAGGCCTAGGCCCTGGACCACAGTGACACCATGCCAGTACCAGACCACCTACCTCCAGTATCTTCTACTTGGGAAACTTCTCACTTGTTTTAGCCAGTTGTTTTGGGTTTTCTAGTAAGCATAGCTAAACTTAATCCTAATAATCAAAGAAACAGAATTTTTGTTTTCAGCAATTTTCAACTCTGCTGTAGCCAAACTGATCTGTGATTGAATCTACAGTTTTCATTTAATTATTAACAAGAAAGAAAAAGAAGTATCATTAGGTATATAAAGTTACCAGAAGGCCAACATATATGCTAGAGCAAGGAGGCAGTGAAAGCAGTGCACAGGACATAGGGCAACCGGGACACACAAGGTCAGCACACTATGAAAACTGTAAACTATGTCACTGAACAATCGGTGCAGACACTGTCAAATGGGAACCTAACTTGCCGTGTCAACTTTCACCAAAAAACACAATAAAATACTATTCAAAAACATGTACACGCATAGTGCTACTCAGGCCCAGTGGTATGAACGATTCCTTTACACACGATCCTCAGTGGCTCCCATGATGGGCTTCCATGATATGCTGTTGTCTCAAGACCACATGATGTGGCCCCCGTGGGTGCTGGAGGCTGCATGGCATGTGACACTTTCAAAGAGTGAGAACTCACTGACCTAAACATCTCCATCCATCAGTCTCAGTGACCTAGAACAGAGCCAAGAACCAGGACAGGAACAAAACTGGTCTCCAGCAGCCTCGAGAGATGACCCCTAGTCCTTGCTACAAATCTCATCATCCAAATGGACCCTTAGTCTCTTAAAGAGCCTGCTGACTGAGAGATGTTTCAAAAGCCCGGGGACAGGTGGGGACAAGAAAGTTGGTAGTAAGGAATGCAGGGGGGAGAAGGGAGAGTACTGACACATCGTGGGGTTGTTACCCAGTGTCATAAAATAGTATGTGCACTGTTCTATGAGAAACCACTTTGTTTTGCAAACCTTCATCTAAAGTACAATTAAAAACAAGAAGAAAAAGCCAGGTGATTTTGTTTGCCCAGCTGGCACAGATGGTAAGGGACAGGCCAGCCGGTTGGGTGACACCAGAGGAGAGCTCGTCATGGGAGGCAAAACATCACTGCAATGGACAAGACTCAGAACCGAGAGGCCCTGCAGAACGGGACCAGCCAGCACAGGGCCTCAAGAGCTCCACAACGACGCTGTGCAAGGCCCTCCTCTGCTTTCTCAGACCCACTTCTGTACAGTTAGACGAAAATTTGGCATGTGAAGCTGGTGCTGTTGTTAGGTGCCACTGAGTCAGTTCTCAGGGACCCTGTGTACCCAAGAAAAGAACCCTGTCCAGTCCAGTGCCAGCCTCACAACTGCAGTTATGCTTGAACCCAGTGTCGTAGCAACTGTGTTGGTCCATCTTGTTGGGGGGCTTCCTCTTTTCAGCTGACTGAGACACAGTCTTCTTCGCCATCCTTGCCTCTAAAGAGCATTCTGGTTATACTTCTTCCAAAACAAATTTGTTTTTCTGGTAATCCATGGTAAATTCAACATTTTTCCCCAATACCACAACTCAGAGGTGTCGATTTTTCTTTGGTCTTCCTTATTCAATTGTCAGCTTTCACATGCGTATGAGGTAACTGAAAACACTGCGACTTGGGTCAGGTGTACCTTAGTTCTCAGAGTGACATTTTTGCTTTCTAGCACTTTAAAGAGGTCCTTTGCAGCAGATTTGCCCAGTGCAATGCATCGTCTGACTTCCTGACTGCTGCCTCCTTGAGTGGCATGTAAAGCAGTAAGCTTCGTTTCCCTGGGCCTTCCCTCCACGTGACACGCTGTCCTTCTCCTCCGGAAGACCCCCGCAGTGATTACCAGCTGGGGCTGCTCCAGCAGGAAGCCTCCCAAGGTGAGCAGGTATCAGGCTTAGCACTTCCCCAGGTCAGGAGTCGCATGCCCACACCCACAGCAGGACACCTCCCGCCCAGGGCCCTGGAGTGTCTGCCAGCAGCCAGGTAAGGCAGGCTCTGGCCACAAATCGAAAGACCAAACCCACTGCCACTGAGTCAATTCCAACTCATGGCAACCCTGCAGGGCAGATTAGAACTGCTCCACAGAGTTTTCAAGGAGGGCCTGGCAGATTTGAACCGTGGATCTCAAGGCTCACAGACATAGCACTTAACCACTATGCCAACAGGACCCAGGAGGAGGCACACGGAGGTAGGGTTGATTACTCTGGGGTGGGGTACATTCTTCTGCAATCTGAAGAGCTCACACTTCAGGGGTTTGAGCTGTGGAAGAAGATGACACACTGCTAACACTTTTACAGGGGTGCCCGGCACGGCAGATAGGAGGTGCTCAGGATGAAACACAAGGCTTCCCGTGGGGCCTCCCCTGGTGGGGACGATGTTCCGGGGTCCCAAACCTTCCCCACCCAGCCCTGCACAAGCCTAGGGCCAATTCAGGCATCCCAGTTAGTGCACACCCGGCCCAGGATGGCCACGGCCAGACAGCAGCAGGCGAGAGACTGTCCCCAGCATGCTGGCATGGAGAACAGCAAAGCCTGAGCCCTCCTACTGACATGCCCCTCCTCTGGACTGCTGTCCTCAGCTGCCCAGTGCCAGCACCAGGGAGACTGACAGAAACCCCAGAGGCAGCCCACTGTCCACTGTCCTTACCGATGAAGGCAAGATAAGAGAACAACAGGACACCACTTCTCTATTTTCGCACACTTCTACACGAGTGAGTCTGATGCCTTGGGGACTCTGAACACTTCCAGGCCAACTGAGACTTTACGACACAGAAGGACCCAACCGCAGCTCCAGTTTCCCACGTGCACTCTCCTCCCACCTGAGCTACCTGTCTCCCTGAAGAGCCGTGTCTCCATGGAGCTGACACACCAGCCTGTCACCCAATGACCAATGCAGTTGCGCTCCCCCTTCCCCGTGGAGTGACAGACTCTGATGTCAGAGGCTGAGCAGCCGCAGAACCTTGCACAGGTTCCCCCCAGCCACCCCTGCTTGCACTGAACTTCCCTGAGCCTCGGTCTCATCTGTCAAACGGCAGGAACAGCCCCTGACCCGGACTTGGGATGAGGCACAAATGCGGCTGTGTAGAAAGGGCACGCAGCTAACAGCCAGTCAGCAAGCTCAATAAACAGGGGGGCTTGTTAAAATGGAATCAAATGCAAAACATGCCAAGCACACGGTAAAACGGAAAAGAAGAGAGGGAAAACACAGTGCTCTTAACCAGAATCAATGTCAGGAGGCAAAAGGCAGACAACAGTCAAAGAATGATTCTAAAACAAAAGAACGAAGACATCCAGGAAGCAGGAGGAGGGGACAGCTGCCATCAGATGGCTGATATGATGCTGAATCCAACCCCCTCAGCACAGCACGCTCTCGCTCCGGTGCCAGCCGCCCGCCGGCAGCCCTGTGGCCTGGGTCAGGACGACTTTTCTGGAGGAGAATTTTGCTACCTATGCCTTCTTTTTGACTTATTTCTTCCACTTGATCGCATTTATCTGAGAAGTCAACAAGTGAGGAGAGACTTGTGTGCAGAGCTGTCTCAAGGCCTCCAAGTCCTGATCTTCAACCACAGAGGACCCACCTGATTCATTTCTGCAGTGTCACTGTACCCCTTAAAAAAACTGTATGATCCATTTCTACTGACTCTGAAAGATGGCCTTGACAGAGTGCTGACTAAAGGGTGTAAAAGCAGGAGGGACAATGGGACTCTATTTTAGAACCAGTGTTGGTTCACATGTGTCTTTCATACCAAATGTTAATAGTGGTTCTTATAAGTAGGGAGATTTGGGGGATTTGTGTATGTATAAATATAGATACAGAAATTTATTACATGTAGCTTCTGGTTTTTCTAAGACGAACAGCTCCTATGATTGATTCCTTGCTCAAAATGCTTGGTATAACTATGTTAAGTTTCTGCATTTTCTTCCTCCATCCAGAAAGGGGGCTCTGACTATAGTATGATTTTGCCTACAGAAAAAATGCCCCAAGAGGCAAACTCAAGGTACTTCCCCCCCCATAACCTGGCATTACAGTCTCTGTATCTGTCTCCTATGAGTTTGCAAGGATGAGGGAGCTCACTCCCAGCACTCTGCTGAAACTGAGGTTCCAGACCTCCAAAGTGGGAAGACAATGACTATCCCAGGTGGTGCCAGCCTCGGAGACCCTGCCTGGGCAGCTAGCAGGAGTTCACTTACCCAAGGAGGGCAGGTAAGAAAATCCTCATTTTAGATACAGGATAAGAGAGACGATAGGCTCCAGTGCTTGCCCGAGGCCACCAGGAGAAGCAGGCAGGAGCCTTTCCTGTGGCCCTCTGAATGTTTCCAGGCACAGTGGTGCTCCGGGCTGGTTTCTGCCTGCTGGACTGCTGGCCCAGAGACGAAGGAAGACAGTAGGAAAAGGAGGAGCAGTGTGGAAACCAACAGCTGCAGCCCACAGCTAGTGACTAAACAAGCCCCTGCACCTGTCGGACAGCAAAGCTTGGTAGCCAAAAGGCTAATTTTAGCAACACAGTAAGTCTACAGAAGCATCCTAGAAGCAACGAAAACCAAGCCCTGAAACAAGGGCTTTCCTCTGCCTCCTTTAGCTGACACCAAATGGACAGCCTCTGGGTGAGTCGAACAGGTTACCCACAGGGGGAGATCCATACATAATGTTTTGCTCTAGGAAAAAGCTTGCAGCCTGAGAGTCCCCAACACCCAGCTGGGTAGGTCTTAGGATGGATGGACTCCCGGCACTTGGCACCCGAGCCCAGGGAGCCAAGCTCAGCCTCCAGCCAGACTCTGCCAAGTCCTCCCACCCGATGGGCTGTGTGTGTGGGACATGGGGTGGCCTTGCCTTCCTTTCTGGCTTCACCCGCTTCACTTGCCTTATATACTTGAATATGTACGAAAGCCCTTCCCCAAATTTTCTCTAGAAACCACAGGGGAAGGACTTCACACCATTTAAATCTCTCAGTTACTCTGAACAAAGCCATGCTGAGGAAACATCAGTCTGCAATGACTCTCAGCGCTAGTCTGGGATGCTTGAAGAGGTCACCTGCTCCCTTACAATCAGTAAAATGGAAAAAGAGAGGCAGCAGACACTGAATGGTATAGCAAGTATTCCTGGAATGTGACCTCACCACTGCGCCACGGGAAGATGCTGTGAACGGCCTTTGAAAGTGCACTTCAATGGTGTGTGGTAAGAAGAGACTTCATGACTGTGAAAAACCCTAAGAAAATGCACGTGGTGTCTGGGGCTGGTCTCCAAAAAGCCGTCCTGTGGCTTGATGCTGTGACAACCTGCACTAAGACACAGCACCCCGAAGTCGGGTGGCTCCAGTGGTGACGACATGTCAGCGAAGGGACGAGTAGACGCTCCAGGCAGATAATCCAGTCAGCGTGAAAACTGCGCTGTGTGCAGCCGTGTCTCTCCGTTGATCTAATAAACATGTATCACTACAAACAGATATCCAACTCTAAGAACTCACACATGCCAGCAGGGACTAAGAATGGTTTTGGATTGTGTCTTTGGGAAAACAAGAGGTCACATCATGTCTGGGGGTGCCTTGTATCTGGCCATGTGGCTCAGGCAGTCTCTCACCCCGCTGTGCCTGAACAGGTTCAACGAGTGGGAACCGACTCAACAGCACCTAACAACAACTATGTCTCTGTAACTCAAACACCCAGAGACCTCCTTTTAGGGCTAGAAAGGTCACTAGAGAGCCCTGAGGCCCAAGCACCCAGAACAGGAGGGCAGGCACGAGGTGCTGGAGACAGCAGGGGCAAGAGGAGCTGCTCCCCGCCTCCCAGGCTCGGATGCTGCTCCCCAGAGTGCAGTGGCTGGTCTCTGCTGCCACCGAGCACCTCACTACCCAGGATCCAGGGCCCCCTCTGTATCACTGCGCCTCAGCCTACCGGCCTCTTCTTATTTTCTCCAAAGTGCTTTCCAAACCAGCTTGAGTGGGAGCTTACACGCCCCGTCAGGTGCTTCATCCAGGGACATTCGATCACATGCATTCACGGACTTCATCACATCCACAACAAAACCGGACAGAGAGCAGACGTAGCGCAGCCAGCCCACCTCCTGTGGTGAGGTCTGCTCAGGCTGGGATGGACGTGTGAGCACGCCGGTAGTCCCCTCAGAGGGCCACAGTGCCTGCGTGGCCCTCGTCCTGCCTCACAGCCCTGAGGCACTGCAGTGACCGGCCACACAGGCCTGCTCTACCGTTGACTTCAGAACCTACCCCACTAAACATTCACCTGATGAACTCAACTCTGCATTCAAACCCATCTTCCCAACACTCCAGGGATCGGCACAGCACACACAGCCTTGCTCCTGACCATCAGTAGTTTGCCAGCTAACAGGCAGTGATGCCTAAGCAACAGACTGATTCAGTATTGAAGACTAGTGTGTCAGCCAGTTCCCTGGGGGCTAAAAACAGGGAAAACAAAGACCAGCCTCAACAGGAGATATAGTTGGAAGAAGTCACGGCCACTGAGCTGGGTCTGACTCCTGGTTTGGAGAGACCGGGAAACACATCAACAAGTACAACACACGCTGACTCTCATTATTCACGCCAGGAAGGGCCTCGTGATCCACCCTGTCACAACAGTCCCACATGCACCCCATAGTGGGGAGGGCACAGGACTGGGCAGCACCTTGCTGCATTGTGCGTGGCGGCACCGTGAGGCGGCAGCCAGCTCGCAGGTAGTTAGCAACAGCAACACACTCTACACAGGCGCCAGGTGCGCCCGGTTAGCAAGCACCCCTGGGTGAGCAGGCACCCCCGGGTGAGTGGCACCCCCTGTTAGCAAGCAGCCTCGGGTCAGCAAGCATGGCACATCTGCTCCCAGCGGGTACTGGGAGAGGCTCCTGCAAGCCTCGGGGCACATTTTCCTCAGTCGACTGACATCTAACCCTGCTTTATGGGTTTCTGTTAAAATTCATTTAATATATACTGTTGATCCACTAACACTGAACTCATAGCCAACGAGACTAAGAGACATGCCTGAACAAAACTCATCTAAATACACGTGTTTTCTCCATAGCCTTTCTGCCCTTAGGAACACCAGACACACTTCAGCACTACATTTGGGGCCATTTAAAACCATAAAATCACCAACAAAAAGCACAAAAATGTGTAAAACATGGCATACAACAGAATGTGAAAGGACATGTGTTTATCAGAGGAAACTGAGAGCATATTGTCGCTTTGTTCAGTCTTAGGTGCGAAGGTGTGCGTGACAAGTGACTCCAACTTGTCACCCACTCAGCGCTTGTCTGCAAACGACCACAAAAGTCAGTGACATTGACTCTGCAGTCACAAAGAGATTTCAGCAGTAGGTGAATGTGCACACACAGAACCAGCAAACAATGAAGCTCGACTGTGTTGTTCAGTGGTGAGAGCCACAAGAGACCCAGCAGGGGGAGGCCAGGGGGGCTGGGCAGTGTGGCCAGAAACCAGAAACCTCAGCAAGGGTCACTGCAGAGAATATCCGAAGGAAGATGAGGAGGCGAGCCAGGCGTGTATTTGTGGAGAGAAGCTACAGGCGAAGTGGGCCAAGGCCTGAAGCAGGAGCCCCCCTGGAGTGAAACTGCCAGGACCCTGATGGCTGCAGTTGGAGCAGACCAGATGACAGAGGAACAGGAGGCGCCAAGGACACACAGACTAAACAGGACAGGTCTTCTGGCCACTGAAGACAACCACTCTTATGCTGAGTGCGATGGGGGACCCCTGGAAGGGCTGGGCACTGAGGTTGTGCCATGACTCTCCGTTTCTGCTGCCATGCCTGGTACACCCCACACAGGTCCCCAGAAGCCTTGCATCAAATAGGTGGCTACTAGAGGTGGGGAGCCCTATAGTACCCAGTCACGGCCTTCACAAGCGTAGTTTCTCTGTGGTCAGTTTGACTAGGGCCCCAGAGAAGTGGGTCATGGTGTGGCCCAGATATTCCCCAGCAAAGCAGGTACGGAAGATACACAGACAAGTAACCTGAGCTTGACCACACTGGGGGACAGAAACGAAGGCCTGGGCAGACAGTATACAACGCACAGCAAGTCCAACAGCCGGGAAGACGTTGCGTGACACTCTCTCAGGGAGTAGTCATTCTTCCAGTTTGTTCAGTAGGGCCATCAGTGCCTTTGGGTGCTGGTCTTTGAATTCAGTCAATGCATCATCAGGCCTCCATGGGGACACCATTTTAGAGGTCATTCACCTCATGGGCCCTGCCCTCAGGGTGCCCCAAGTCTAGCTGGGAAGTCGGATCATACATGAGAAGAATTTACAGAACAAACTGGGCAAAATCCAGTAGATGCCAAAGAGCGACTCTGCTGGCTAGAGCCACAGTTCAGAGAGGGGAGGCCAGGGGCCAGATGGGGCTCAGCTGGGCCCTGCAGGAAAGATAGCCAGGGTCAGAAGAGTCACTCACAACTGAAGGGAGACTAGACAGATGTGAGAGGCAGGAGTAACACAACCTGGCTGGGCACAGGCCACTGCTTGGTCGTTCAGTCCTTCACCCTCTAGGCCCTATGAAGATCACCAAGCTGGCCATTTGCCAGGCAGTCTAGACTTTTCTCTTCTACTTAAACCGGGACTGGTCAGCAGACCTTACGAAATTCCACTATCTCATCACCTGGTCAAAGTCTACAGGGAGAGAAAAGTCTAGATCTGGTCCCCATGTCCCACACCTCTCTCTAGCACAACACACGCCAGTCACACCAAACTGTGCTCCACTAACGAACCCCCTCCCTTCACCTGGAATCCCCCTCCCACTGTTCTCTTTGTCTCATTCCCTCTAGAGAGCGCAGTGACTTCATACTTGCGTCATAGCTGTGCCCTGCCCAGCACCTGGTATGTGACTGCTGAGTCAATGAGTCCGTGAGGTCTAGGGTTAGCCTAACAGGACATCCATGCTACTCCTAACCCAGATGCCACTGAGCCAGAACCAGGCACAGCCATTCCAAATGCTTCCGATAGCTTCCTAAAGAAGTGCCACCCAGACAGGAAAACACACCCATTCTTGAGTTATGGTCAGCTAAACAGAAGAGGCGCACCTGAGGCCAGAGAGAGCCCATACTCCCCTCATCCACGCTCCTTTCTGCCCCAAGAGACATGGATTTGGAGCCTGCTCTGCCCTGAACTGGGAACTCTGAGAAATCACTTAGTAGCTCCAGGAGCTTCCTGGGCTGTATGAAACTGTGTGCTACCTCACCAGGCAGCTGTGAAGCCAGGAGACAGACCAGCAAGCAGACACAAAACATGGACACAAGGTTATACACCTGCAGAAGACATTCCATCCCTCATTTTCCCAACTTGTAAGGCTACTGTGTTGAATACAAAAAATGACAACTCATTTCCATTCTTCCTGAAGTAACAAAAGGTCAGAATTCCCTCCAAGCCCCAGACAACTTTTCCACCTACTTCCACCCTCACTGGCTTTTCTCTCCTTGAAGGAGAAACCCAGACGCTGGAATTAGAGCTGACTTTAGCTAAAGGAGCCCTGAGTGAGAACAGTGCGTACCAGGCACATTCTGTTTATTCACCCCCTGGACACCTCGCAGAAGGGTCTACAGTGCTGGATGACCCAGTGGGCACACTAGTGAGGCTTATAGCACTCACAAATCAGGAGCACCAAAACAGTGACAAGAGATGTTTTGTGGAAAGGAGCATGCTATCACAAAAGAGTACAACTGCTTTCATGGAAAATCTGGAATGTGATTAGACTTCTTTACAGTGTTGTGTAGCTGCATACTGGATTCACTTTGTAATATGTTGCTATGTGCCATCAGGTCTGTTCCCACTCACAGCAATCCCACAGGACAGGGCGGAACTGCCACATTGGGGTTCCCACGCCTGTAATCTTTATGGAAGCAGATGGCCAGGTCTTTTCTGCTGTGGAGCAGCTGGTGGGTTTGAACTAGCACCCTTTCAGCAAGCAGCCACGTCCCTGACAGGAGGGGAGCCTAATCTTTTCAGTATATGCAACCAATACAGTCCCTCTCTGGCCTCACTGTTGCTCTTCACCTGTCAAAAGACACAGGGAATGTGGGTCTAGGAGGACAACTGCCTTCTCATACAGCTTCTAAGTGCCAGAGATGGGCCTCGAGCTGGGTCCGCCAGCTCCAAGTCCAGTCATTACGGACCCTGCCATTACCACCTGAGAGCTGCCTCAATGACTTACAGAGGACAGACAGAAAAGAGACCGAATTCCCTGGGTCCCCCAGAGGCCCCGCAATGCTGGCCACTGCGTGGGAGGGCACGGCCACAGGCCCAGTGCGGGCACTCTCTCCCTTGCAGCACTCCACAGCACAGCAGCCACCACCACCTTCGGAGGAGACCACAGCTGCCCCGGGAGAGTCTTGACTGTGCAGAGGTGAGGAGCTGGAAGCCGGTGGTGAGGTCCCAGCCGTGGGAACATTTCTATTTTGGATGCTCTACTTCCAAGTCCCCCTTGTGGGGGCATAATACGACCTCAGCCTAACCCACCAGCATGGTTTGTCACCTCCCCCCTCCTACTAGGGGCCAAAGCTCTGCGGCGCTCACCTTGCCTGCACCAGCACCAGCACTAGGCCTTCTTCCTCCACTGAAGGACAGAGATGCCACTATAAAATACCATCCCTTGAACCACTAGCTTTCCCTGTGTCCTCTATGTGGAAAAATACATCCATACACTTTGACCAATATTCTGAAAATGAAGAGGAACTGTATGGGACCTGTCTCTTCTCTCCCCCTCAGATACTCAACAGGCCTGAGAGTTGGCGTTTGAAGCTGTGAATTAAGAACCTGGACTCAAAGACGGGACCTCTAATTCATCAGCACCCAACTCTTCAACTGTGCTACACGGCCATTTCTCTAGAAAACACCCTCTGAGGCAAGACGTTAAAAGTGGAGGCTGACTGTGAGCAGCAGATGCACAGCACGCAAGCTGACAGACTGATATCTGAAACAAGGACGCACTCCACCAGCCCCTTCTCAAAACAGGTGTGCTCCCCGACACAGCCAGTCTGCCTCACATACCCCTTCTCTCCACTCTTAGACTGACTCTAGAATCAGGGCCTGCTGCCTTCAAACTATTTTACAAGCACATGTAAAGAGCTCTGCCTGGCTCCTGAGGTCCATCCTATAGAAAAAGGTCTAAATTCCCTTAGCTCCTCAGGGCTCAGACAGACTTTCAAGTACCTCAGAGCTTCTATTAGGCAGGAAACCCTGGCTGGGTAGTGCTTATGAGTGACAGCTGCTAACCAAAAGGTCAGTTCGAATCCACCAGGTGCTCCTTGGAAACCTTATAGGGCAGTTCTACTCTGTTCTCTAGGGTCACTATGAGTCAGAACTGACTTGATGACAATAGGTTTTTTTGTCTGTTAGTTGAGACCAACAAACAGGAGGGTCCTAAGATTCTAGATAATGATAAAGCATAGTATAGTATTTGTTTAGGCAACTTGCATAAATAAAAAAAATAAGAAGGACAGTGGGTAGATACCTACGTGGTAAAGAATAAAACATTAATTCTGCATTCTAGGCGATGGGCACACGGGCATTACTGTAAAATTCTTTTTACTTTTCATTATTAAATGCTGGGGAAACAAAAAGGTCTTCTGAGATGGCGAGTGAACAACCTTTACAGATACAGGCAGAGGGCAAACAAGGCACTCTGCTCCCCACTCAGCTTGCAGGTCAGCCTCTGGGGAAAAAGCAAAGTACAAAGGTGAGTGGTTATGCTTCCTTAGGCACTGCCTTGTCCAGCAGCAGGCTCCAAGCAGACCTGGTGGCCCCAGGATATGCACAAGAGTGGTATCACCAGGGGGGTGGGGCCCACACTTGGTGACACATTCAGAGGGTGGTGACGCCCAAATGACTGTCCATAAAATGTTTGTGCAGTGTCTCAGAAATTTACTGTTTTTTATTTAAAAGTCCCTATAGTTATAGTAACAAAAACACACGGCATCAACATACTCACAACGCTAAAGCTCTATGCTAATTTACTTCTTGAGTCTCCTAATGCCCTCCAGTCAGAGCTGTCGTTATTAGCCAGCTAACATCTGCAGTTTTCGGTGCTGCTGGTACTTTTATTACAGTCACTGATTTGGTCAAACTTTTTTTTAGGAATGAAGTAGTAATTAAACAGAGAAAACTCAAAAAATGTTTCCACTCAGTCACTATTAATATTGTGACTAATAGCACTGTAATTTGTTACATAGAGATTTTACCATTTTGTTGTTAGTACTGACATAATCTAAAGAAATATAACATTTAAACAATTTACAACTATATCACATATTTAACTGAGATAGTCCCTAAGTGCTTGCTCGCTTGTATATTTGTTCCTGTTTATTTTTACAGTATTTCATTTATGAATATTTTTCCATATGAATTTGTCTACAACTTCCACATAATGTGGGTCATTTAACTATTATGTAAACCATATCCATAAATCTATCTCACATAACAGTAAAGCTTTATATTAAAAGAAACATAATTTCATGTACTTCTTAGGCATTTTTACTTCAAATTCTGTATTTTTACCAAGTTTTTACTTTAACCACATGAAACTATGTGGGTATCAATTCATTTAGGCTGTACATGTGAAATTGTAATTTAAAAATATAATTTTAGTTTCGCTAGTTGTTTATGTCACTACCGTTGTTTTTACATTCAGTGATACAAGAGAATTCTAATTTAGGAGTACCCTTAGTACAAAAAAACCGTACTAAGGATTCTGCACGGTCAGTAGGGGAGGAGGTCCCTGCCTGGGGGAAGGGGTGGTGGTGATACAAGACTGGGAGAATAAACACCAGAACGTCCTTGGTCCCAGCGCCTCCACTCGCCCCACTTAGGGACGGAGGTTCTCAACCCCAAGCGTGCCTGAGAATAACTTAACACACATTCCCCGGGCACCCCATAGCTACTGAATCAGAACCCGGGGGTGTGCCCCAGGAATGGCTCCTTTAAGAAGAACCCTAGGTGATTCTGACCCAGAGAGTGCTAAGACCACGCTTGGAGAAACTTGTGGCCAATGAGTCCATCTTACCTGTCACCTGTTGAGGGACCCCTGGGGACATTCAGAGGGGAAAGAAAAAAATCAAGAACAAGTCCTCTGCCCTAGCCTGACCCAGCATGACGCCGTCAGCTCAACTACGCCAAGGTCCTCGATGGCCCGAGGCTGGGCCCAAGGCTAGTTCTCTGCTTCTAGGCTGGACCCCCGGGGGTGGGACAACAAAGCCGGCGACAATCTTATTCCTGACTTGCAGATGCTGGCGAGCTGAAGCAGGGGAGGGCGAGCGGGGTGGGGCTCCTCGGGGGCTGCCAAGGTCACCTACGCAGCTCAGCAGGGGCATCGTTGCCACTGGGACCCTCCTCCCGACCCCCTTTCCTTGCAGACACGGCCACCCACCATTCCTTTCATTATCTTTCGCTGAAAAATGGAGAGGTGTTTTTCCACGACTGTTCCTATCAGAGACACACGGGAAACGTGATAAGCCGAACCAGGGGGAGCCGGCCACTAACTCCAGCTGATAACGCCCACAGCCTGACACCCGTGGCCCTGGCTCAGGCTGTCACTGCACCCCAGTAGAACCGCGAGCGCACGTCGCGATCCAAACGCCAGATGCTCCCCAGCCTCAGCGACCGTAACGACGTGACAGTTCCCAGGGCTGCTCTAGATTACATTAGTGTCCCAGGGAGGAGGCAACAGGCCCCGCCACCCGCACCCCGGGGTCCTTTTACCTGGAGAGGCCGCGGCACCCACAGCCAGTCGCAAGCGAAGACAGGCCCGGGTGCGGGGCTCCGGGGATAAGCCCCTCAGCCCAGCCGGGCGTAGCGCGCCCGCGGCCCTCTCAGAGGCCGCTGGGAGATGTAGTCTGTGCCTGCGCCCAGAGAGCGCCACAAGGAGCCGGGGGACTACAGTGCCCGGCATGCACCGCTCCGGGGCCACGGCCGGGGGCGGGGCGCGGGCTGCGCGGGCTGAGGGGGTTAGCCCGGGGGGCGCGACCGTTGGGCCTTGCTCCGGGGGGACCTCTCCCAGGGAGGGGTCTCCGAATGCGCTGCGGCGACCCGTGCCCGCCGCTGACGCAACGGCAGCGTGAACGGCTGCCTCAGAGGCTCGCCATCGCACTTCTGTCAGAAAGAGGCGGGTGGGCTTTGGAGGAGAGCCGAGGCCCGGGGCGTCGCGGCGAGGGGCGGGGCCTCGCACTGCACGTGACTGCTTTCGATGACGTCAGTGTTGGCGGAGGCGCCGAGGCCGTGTGTCTGTCTGTCCGGGGGCTTCCCGAGGGGCTGTTTTATCGAGTGAATGAAAAAATGCAAAACCAAACGCACTGCTGTCGAGTCGATTCTGACTGATAGTGACCCTATGGGACAGAGTAGAATTGCTCCATTGGAATTTCCAAGGATCTCCTGGCAGATTCGAACTGCTGACCTTTGGGTAGCAGATGTAGCACTTAACCCCTATGCCGCCAGTGAATGAATGCCCAGGAAGTAAGGACACAGCCCAATGAGCTCCCCCGCCCTATGAGCTCTCCCCTCTCCGAGCTCACCCTCCCTTCCTCGCCAGGGCATTGACCACCTAGGCCTAGAGCTGAGACTCCCGTTTGTTTATGTAGTAAACAGATATTTATTGAGATTTTAGGTGCAGTATATGAAGCCGTGAGCCACACAAACACTATCCCTGCAAGGAGTTTCCATTTTGACAGAATTTGAGTAAATCACAAAATGCCAAGGGCTGTGGATCAAAAGAACAGGGCGGCCTAACAGAGATGTGCTCAGGAGCCACATGAGGCTCGTTGCTCCACAGTGGGCAGCACAGGTAGTGACTTTAGACAGGTCACGGTGAGGCAAAGGCATGAGACAAAAGAGAAGCGGGCCTAGAGCCACAGAAGGGCGGTCCAGACCGAAGGGCTTTGGTGAAAACTTCAGGAGAGAAGGAACAGAAAGACCATCGTGGTCTGAGCAAACGGCAGACATTGGTAGGGTTCCAATTCTGTAAGATCCCCTAATCTGTCATAAAGAGTTTGGATCTTATTATAGGGGAACCCTAAAGTTGTTGACTGTATGATTTGTTTAATATTCCAAAGAATCATTCTGACTACTGTGTGGGGAATAGTTTGGACCAAGGGAGGCAATGAGGAAGCTGGGAGACTATTTAGACCAGCATATATTTAAAGTTGCTGGTGGCATATGAATAAGGAAGGCTGAAAAATAATTGATGCTGCTGAATTACGGTGTTAGCGAAGAATACTGAATATACCATGGACTGTCAGAAGAACAAAGAAATCTGTCATGGAAGAAATACTGCCAAAGCATTCCTTAGAAGCAAGGATGGCAAGACTGCATCTCACCTTGGACATGTTGTCGGAAGGGACCAGTCCCTGGGGAAGGACATCATCCTTGGTAAAGTAGACAGTCACCGAGAAAGCGGAAGACTCTCAGTAAGATGGATTGACACAGTGGCTGCGGTTCAGATATACCAACGATTGTGAGGATGATGCAGGACTGGACAGCGTTTCGTTCTGTTAGACGTAAGGTCACCATAAGTCGACGAACTTGATAAACCTAACTGTAGCCATGTTTAAGAAAAAGTGAAATTAATTTTAATAATCTGTTTTATTCCACTTAATATAGCAGAATATTGTCAATATTTATTTAATTAAAATGGAAAATCTGGTACTTCCCCCTTTGTTTGTCATCCTAAGTCTTTGATATCCAGTGTGTATTTTACACTTAAAAACCATCTGAGTTTGGGCCAGTCATAGTTCCCGTGCTCCATACCTAAATGTGGCTCACAGCTGCCATCTAGTCAGTGCAGACACAGAACATTAATTTATTTACTCATTTAACCAAGCAGTGTCTTGTTTTAGGCATGGAAATATACAAAATGGGGTAAAAACAATCCCTGTTCTCAAAGAGCTCACAGTCCAGCTAGGAAGATTCATATAATATCTTAGAAGGAAGACTTCAGAACAAAATGCTTTGAGAGTTCAGAAAAGAGAGTCCTCAGAGACTTCAGAGAGGAGCTGGACATTTTAGCTGGGACTTGAAGAATGTGTAGGGGTTTGTCATGGATTGAATTGTGTCCCCCAGAAAATATGTGTAGCCCCGTATCTGGGCCATGGCTCCCAGTATCTTGTGACTGTCCTCCATTTTGTGGGGTGGGACTGTAAATCTCTTTATAAGATCACCTCCTTGCTCCACTGTAAAGGGAGATTCCCTGGAGTATGGCTTGCCCCACCCTTAGTCCTTTCATCCTGCAAGAGATAAAAGGAAAGAGAAGCAGGCAGAGATTTGGGAACCTTGCACCATCAAGAAAGCTGCACCAGGAGAAAACCACGTCCTTCAGACCTGAGGTTCCTGCACCAAGATGCTCCCTGTGCCAAGATGCAACACAGGACTTTCCTCCAGAGCCAACAAGGGGGAAAACCTTCCCCTGGAGCAGACACCCTGCATATGAACTTGCAGCCTACCAGACTGTGTAAGAATAAACCTTCTTTTGTTAAAGCTATTCACTCTGTGGTATTTCTGTTTGAGCAGCCCCAGCTGACTAAAACAGGGTTCCTAGGTGAAAGGAGCAGGGAAGCGCCCTCTAATCAGTGAGAACTGCTTATGCAAAGTCCCAGAGAGATGAATTGAGAGGGTCTCTGGGAAAATCCAAGCAATTCAACAGGACTGGATCACAGAATGTGAAATGAGAGGGATGGGATGAGGAAAGACGAGGGTCTCTTAGACTGAGGGAATTTAGAGCATATCCCGCTCAGCAGCTAATACTGGGGAATGCTGTGAGCTTTAAGCAGAGTAATCTGACTAGATTTGTGTTTTAGACAAGATCATTCTGGTGGTGTAGAAAGGGTAGACACTGGAAGGAGAAAGACCCATTCAGAAGGGAAGGGGCTCTGAGATAGACCCTGGAGGGAAGACCCATGGAGACTGAGAGAGGGTCAAGAGAGGAGAAGGCAGAGGGTGCATGAAGGGGTGCTCAGAGGGCGCCATGCAGTAGGTCAGCTACAGTGGCTTATGCAAACTTGACCACCTGACGTGGGTGGAATTTTGCTGATGCTCCAGAGTTGACCAAACAGCAAGTTTGAGAGCTAATGAAAACCTGAAACTTAGACAGATGGAAGTGAGTTCAAATCTTGGGCCATACCATTGTATGACTTCAGTCAAATATTTAGTCTTGGCTACCACAGAATATCACCTTGAAGACTGTGTGCCTGACCCAAGCCATGGTATTTTCAATCACATCATATGCATGTGAAAGCGGGACAATGAATAAAGAGGACAGAAGAAGAACTGATGCCTGTGAATGGTGGTGTTGGAGAAGAATATTGAATATTAAATGTCCCGTAGACCGTCAAAAAAACAAACATCTGTTCTGGAAGAGGTCCAACAGGAGCACTCCTTGCACTCTGCAAAGATGGCAAGACCGTGTCCTACACACTTTGGACATATTGTCAGGAGAAATCCGTCCCTGGAGAAGGACATCGTGCTTGGTAGAGTGGAGGATCAAAGAAAAACAGGAAGACTCTCAATGAGATGGACTGACAGAATGGCTACACCAATGGATTTAAGCATAAAAATGATTGTGGACATGGCACAAGACCAGGCAGTGCTTCATTCTGTTGCGGATAGGGTTGCTGTAAGTCAGAACCAACTAGATGGTACCTCACAACAACAGCCACCACAAAGTGGGGATAAACGTAATAGCAACTCTACAGAGTCATGATGAAGATAGAAGATACAGTGCGTTTTATGGTGTCTGACACAGTATAAATGGTAGTGATTATTATCTGTGATCCCTTGACTGCTCTGGGCCTCAATTCCCTTTTTGTAGATGAGGTCATTTCTCATCTGCTGTTGACAGTGATCAAGGAATAAATGAGATGGTTGAATTTTATGTGCATGCAAATTGGAAAAGCAGGTGTTCTCCTAAAGGTCAAAGATAGTCACCACACCCAAAAAACCAAACTCATTGCCATTGAGTCTATCCTGACTCATAGTGACCCTACAGGACATAGTAGAACTGTCCTATAAAGTTTCCAAGGAGTGCCTGGCGTATTTCAACTGCTGACCTTTTCATTAGCAGCCATAGCACTTAACCACTATGTCACCAGAGTTTCCATAGTCACTGTATGACCCAGTAATTTCACTTTTGTGAATACACAAGAGGAACAAAAACTTGCTTCGACACAAAACTTTATCTGCTAGCGTCCATAGCAGCATTATTTATAATAGCCCCCAAAGTGGGAAAAACTCAGTGTCCATCAGAGGATGAATAGATAAAATGTGGTCTGTGCATGCAATAAAATATTATTTGGCTATAGAAAAGGAATTAAGTAGTGATACACGCTACAACGTGGATGAGCCTTGAAAACATTATGCAAAGTAAAAGAAGACAGACATGAAGGGCCACATAGTGTGTAAATCCTTGTCTGTGAGATGTGCAGAACTGGGCAATCTAATCCACAGAGACGCAGATCAGCTAAAGAACACGGGGGTGGATTAGAGGTGTCTGTTAACGGGCATGATCTTTCATTATGGACTGACGAAAATCTTCTAAAATGAACTACAGTGATGTCACACACCTCTGTGAATACAGGAAAAACTATTCAATTGTAAACTTTAAATGGGTGAATTATATGGTGTGTGGATTGTATCTCAATGTAACTGTGAGGGGAAAAAAAGGATACTCCCAAAGAAACAGGAGAAGTTCAGACACATAATGGGGAAATAATTCATAAAGCCAAGGCAAGCATCTCTGTGTGGGGACAAAACCAAACCCATTGTGCTGAGTCAGCTGTAGGACGGAGTAGAACCACCCCACAGGGCTTCCAAGGCCATAACTTACTCTTTAGAGAAGCAGATTAGTAGTAGGTTCTAACTGCATACCTTTCGGTTAGCAGCCCAGAGTTCAGCCACCATGCCACCAGGCTGCCATTTTATGGGGACAGGGCCATGTTTTTTGTGTTGTTTGCTCCAGATTCCTCATCGGGCCTATCTAGGATCAGAAGCCCACCTGTCCTAGACGAGTCGTTTCACTCCTGCACTGTAACTGCTTGCCTCCTGTTTTCATGGGAGTGATTGCTTTCTGTGGAACACCTCTACCGAATGTGCACACAGCTGACAGTAACGTTTGCAGCAAACGCAGCCTAGAAAAAGTGCTATGTCCATCACTGCTGAATATTACTACAGTCACCTTCGAAGTACACCCCTTTTGGAAATCCTGGTGATGTAGTCGTTTAAGTGCTACATCTGCTGACCATGTGGTCGGCAGTTCGAATGTGCCGGGCGATCCCTGTAAGCTCTACGGGGCAGCTCTACTCTGTTTTATAGGGTCACTATGAGTCAGATTCAACTCGAAGGCCCTGGATTTGGTTTTTGGTTGAGGTTCCCTTTACAGCTGATGCCATCTGCTGGCGAAAAAGGGCACAGAGGACTTTGGAAACCCCATTGCTTACTGTTCCTTCCCAGTTTGGAGCTTGGCTTACCTAGCACCTGGTATAATCTTGATCCCCAGGGTTAAAATTAGCTTTTGTGTTTAGCTTGCTGGGCCAGAGTTAAAATTAGGCCTGATTCTTATATTGAGATTCTGTAAAGAAAAGTGTGCATTTATCCTAAGTATTTTATTTTGTGGGGTGCGGCTGCATGGATTCCAACTCAAATCAACCTCGTATAACAGAGTAGAACTGCCTCACAGGCTTTCCTAGGTGGTAATCTTTATGGCTCAAGGAGTTGGTAGACCTTTGAATTGCTAAACTTCTGATTAGCAGCCGGATGCTTTAACCGTTGCATCACCAGGCACCGTAAATATCTAGTTTGATGAATTTTTGCAAACGGCGCGTACTAGTGCAAACGGCACCAAGGCTGAGAAATAGAACGTGACCATGCAGGCTGAGACAGATTTTAGCAACTGTTGTCTTTTTTTTTTTTATTTTATTCTCCTTAGGAAAAAATGCCTGCTGTGTTTCATACAAATTTGAATACTTTTAAATATAAATTGATTTTTTGAGAATTCCATAACATCGTTTAAAGGCTGCTAAGGGCTAAAGTGTGTCACCGTGAGATCTGTTTGGGATTCCTGGCCCTCATCCCTGTGGATGTGATCCTGTTTGGAAATGGAATTTTTCTTTTGTTATGTGATGGAGGTCACACCAGAGTCTTACGGATCCTAAACCTAATGACTTCTGAGTTATAGAAAGGCTAGGGCAGACACAGAAACACAGACGTGGGAAGCAGACACCATACAATGGTCTGCCGACAAGCCAAGGAACCAAGGAACGCTCGGAGCTACTGGCAAGGCAGGAGTCAGCACAGCGAGACCCCGACTGGGACGTGTCTCCAGACAAGTATGAAAATACATTTCTGTTCTTTAAATCCTCCCTCTGGTGGTGTATGTGTTACGGCAGCGGGAGACTAAGCCCAAGGCATGGAAGCCTCTCTGGTTTTGGAGAATCAGGCTGACAGTTACTGCACTAACAGAAATAGTTGTCACCTCTGTGGGCTGCTCTCCACACCCTGGGGTCTGAAGGACTTATGTGCCTCATTCCCCTGGGAGCCAAGGCCCTGAATGTGGAGTGTTCACCTGGCCAGCTGGTCACCTGATGTGGCATTTGCCTTGGCTCCCTTATCTAGGCTTCTGTAAACACTAGACCCTGACACTAAACCTAGCATTCCTGAAGTCCCTTCTGAGAGAGCAAAAGCTGCGTGTCCAGACAATTCCACCTTCGAATGCTCACACCTGACTGCCTTGACCATTGGCACAGCTTCCAGGAAGAGGCTTCTGGGACTGACTTCTTCCTGAGCTCAACCCCATCCAAGCCCTGGCTGTGGTCTGAGGGCCTGGGCAGAGGGCCTGGGCCAGTGTCCAGAAATCAACCGAGTCCTTCAGTCAGACTCCCCTTTACAGACCCTTTTCTTGAAAACTAGTTTCCCTAACTCCAGGAACACTGTCTTCTGTCCTGATTCTAGAACCTCCAGAGAAGCGAATGGCCTCTCTCGTGACTTTTCCACTCGTTTCTTGGAAGGGTCCATCAATATCTTGTGATCGCAGGGCTGGATTCACCTGTTGCAACCTTCATCAAATACTAAGTGAACCCTGACTCCAGGCCAGGCTCGCCCTGCAGCACCTGCCTAACTCCAGTCGAAGCACGCCCACTTGTCTACATTCCTTGGTATCCTAGCAACCTGCAGAAACTCCAATCCAACCTCCAGCCAGGACAGATGCCATTTTCTCTCTGACTGCTGTGACTCACCACTTCCCCAGACCTTTCAGGACCCATCCACACAGCTCTCCAGGACCACAGACAGCCACTCCTGGTCCTCCCCTTCTCCCAGCACCCAGCCCCGCAGCGCCCAGCCCAGCAGCCCCCGCCTGGAGAATGAGTTTCTCACTCACGTTCGCTGAGCTGGTGAACATCGCGCTCCCGCAGGCCGGGGTGGTGAACTTCCAGGCCCTGCAGCTCCTGCTCCACGGTATCCTGGAGCACATCCACATGGCGGAGCTGAAGAAGGTCCTCTCGGGGGACGAGGACTTCCTCCAGACCTCGCAGGTCGTGCTCATGCCCAGGCAGGGAGATACCCAGCCCATCCTGAACCCCATGAAGAGGCTTGGTGACGTCTTCGAGGACGTGGTGAACCGCGTCGCCAAGCTGGAGAGCCGGCTGGTGGTGCTGCAGGAGCTGCCATCCACCGCCCAGCTGCTGGAGGCCAGCCAGGGCACCAACACGCCCGTCCACGATATGTGGAACCTCCTCAAGCTCCGCAAGATGGTGCAGGGCAATGAGGAAGCCACCGAAAAGGTGAGCCACCAGCCTCTAGGACACTTTCAGTACCCTCCCCTGCGGTGACGCTGAGAACTGCCTTTGAGGGGCTTGTGGGCTATCATCTTTACAACGGCAGATCACCAGGTCTTCTGCCCGTGGCACTCTGTGGGTAGATTTGAACTGCTAACCTTTTGCTTAGCAGCTGAGTGTGTAACCAAAGCATCCTGCCTTCTACTCCCTTGAGGCCTCATTTGATGTGCCCTTCCCTTATAACAAAATGCCCTGGTGTCACAAAGGTTAAACCCTCACTTGGCTGCCAACCAAAAGTTGGCAGTTTGAATCCACCCAGTAGCTTTGCAGGACAAGGATGACCTGGCAGTCTGCTCCTGTAAAGATTACATCCTAAAAACCCTGTGGGACACTTCTTTTCTGTCGTTCAGTGTCATCAGGAGTCCGAATTGACTCAACAGCACCTAACAGTAACAGCCCTTATAACAGGGGAGAGAGCTCCGGAAACAGAGAATCAAGGCCCGCTGTATATCATTCATCAAGTATTAATCAGGAGTCCACCATGGGAGGGGTTCTGCATTGGCCGCTGGAGCTTGTGGCCTAGTGGGGGAAGAGACCAAAAGCAGGGGGATAAGAACTACCCGAGAGAGCCTCATCAGGTGAAGGAAAGGAGCATTGTCCCTAGGTTATCAGCAAGGAAACTGACACTCAGAAATGTCCCCTAGATCCTGAAGGTCCCACAGCAAGTGACAGGTGCAACTGGGAGTTGAAATGAGGACTCCTGATTCCTGGACCTCCCACTGACCACTGTGTCCACTGTCTTCCTCCCAGGCACACAGTAGGTGCTCAGTGGTAGCCCAAGAGAGAATAAGAATTGTCAACTTGATGAAACATCAGTGAGGAATTGACTTCTTTGACTTTTCACAATGAGATTTTCCTTCTTTTTAAATTCTTTTTTTTTTCCTCCTAATTCAACAAACCTATCTGAAGGCCCACTTGGTTACCACTTGCAGGTTTCGGGCTAGAATAGGAGCGAGTGGGTGGGCTGCTGCTGCCCCTTCCAAGCCCTTGTATGCTTCTAAAGAGGACTTCTGAGCATCTGTGCCCCACATGCAAAAAGCCCTGCTCTGCTTGAGAAACTCTTCCCTACTCCTCTTGTCTACCTAGAACTTAAAACCTGGCTTTGTTCGGGGCTGCCCTGGGAGGCCTGCTGGGGCTTGTTGACCACACTGCCCTGGCTGGGCTGAGCTGTCTAGTTAGGGTCAGTCACCTTACATGTCCTACAGGGAGACAAAATTGCCATGATTCAACTCAGTGAGTCGGATACAACTCATCTGGGTTATTTAAGTGAGGCCTGTTTAAAATAGGTTTGAGTCCCAAAATATAAATGTATAAATAGTCCTTTCCTTGTTTGCAGAATGGTTCTATTGGAATCACCAGAGTATATAGGACAGTGGCTTTAAAAGTACAAGTACCATATTCTTTCATCCACCTGTCCATTGTCTACCCATCCACCCATCCGTCCGTCTGTTCATCCATCCAGTCAACAGTTAACTGAAGCCTGTGCCCTAGGACCCAGAGGTGTTTGGGACAGACATGGTTCCCGTCTTCCTATAGCTCATATCTACTGAGGGACGCAGACACTAATTAGACATGACTTTACTTAATCTACTATGGGGTCACTATGCATCAGAAACAACTCAATGGCAGTGTTTATTTTTTTTTCCCGTAATTAATCTTTTTTTTCAGTCGCGGTAAGTGCTATACAAGAGAAGTTTGCAGGTCTGGGAGGTTTAACTGGGGACCTGATTGAGTCTTTCAGGTACTAGGATAGCCTCCAGGGGGAAGAAAGTGAACTTGAAGATGCATTCTGAAGGATGAGTAGGGATGACCTAGGGTAGGAGAATTTTAGACAGAGGAAATAGTTTGTGCAAAGGCCCTGAGGCAGCAGGGAGCAAAGTATGCAGGAGGAACAGAGAGGCAGCTAAGTCTGGAAACCAGACAGTCAGGATAGGGGTAGGTGAGATAAGGCGGGGTAGGCGTGGACAGCCCCTAGCAGGGAAGAAGTGAAAACCCAGTGAGTCCCCTTTCAAGCTGTGCGACCTTGGGCTGTTCTTTCGCCTCCATTTCCTTTTCCATAACGTGGAAAAATTAATAATAACACCTGCATGGGTTGTCGTGTGGGTAAAATGAGGTAAAGGATTATTGATGCCTGATGAAAGTCTAGCAAATCTTAACTGTTAGTGTTGTTTCCTGCTGCATTAGTTTCTGACCGTGTAACAACTTGTCACAAACTTAGTGGCTTAAACAACACAAATTTATTACCTTGAAGTTCTGGAGGCCAGAAGTCCCAAATGGGTCTCACGGGGCTACAGTCAAGGTGTCAACAGGCCCACGCTCCTCTCAGGAGGCACTGGGTAGGGGGGTGATCAGGAGCCCTGGTGGCACAGTGGTTAGGTGCTCAGCTGCTGACTGAAAGTTGGTGGTTCCAACCCACCAGCCGTTCCAGGGGAGAAAAGACCTGGCCATCTGCTCCTGTAAAGGTTTCAACCTGGGAAACCCTATGGGGCAGTTCTACTCTGTCCTACAGGGTCGGGGTGAGTTGAGATCAATTCGATGACACCTAGTGACTGCAGCAGGAGAGAATCTGTTTCCTTGCCTTTCCTGGAGGCCTTGGCTCTTGGCGCTTCCTCTGGTTTCAAGGGCAACTGCAGAGCACCTTCAGTCTCTCTCTGACTTCTGCTTCCCTCCTTATATCTTCTCTCTCACACTGATTCTAGTGCCTCCTTCTTGTAAGGACCCTTGTGATTGATTACATGGGGCCCACCTGGACAGTTCAGCCCAGTCTCCGCATCTCAAGATCCTTAGCTTCATCACATCTACAAAGCGCCTTTGGCTATGTCAGGTGCCAAGGATTAGAACATGGATGTCTTTGGAGGGCCATGACTCAGCTGGTTGTACCTATAGCATGCTTGCTACATGCTGGGCTCTGGGCCAAGTCCTTGGGGTGGTGGGGTATGCCTGTCCCACAGCGCTTGGTCCAGCTGAGGATAAATTTTCTCATTTCCTGGAGACATGCAGAAGAGAGGCCAAGGCTGGACCAAATGAGGATGGATGGGAATCTCCTGGGCCAGACTCCATGTTGAGGCTGACGGGTCAGAACTGGGAGGGAGTACAGCCAGGTTGGGGACTGGGTCAGGCATGTGACTGTTTCCATGGTCCCACAACTGTCTGTATCACCAAAACATCCAGAGGGGGGCCTTTGTCTACTTTTATCCTCCTACTAGCTAGCACAGAGGTCAGAGGGTAAGGGGGTCTGGCGGCTATTGCCTGTGGGCCAGCCTCCGGGCACGTAGCATGTAGAGGAGGCTGGAGGGCCAGTGTGCAGGGCCAGACAGAAAACACTCATCACTCTGGGGATCAATGCAAGGTGCCCTCCAGAGAGACTGGGGACAAGTTCTGGAAGAAGGCAGGTGGGTTGGAAGCAGCAGGAACAGCCCTGGAGTTGTGGTTAGTTGTCAACTTGGTTCCAGCTCCAGGTACCCCCAGCTGTGTCACAGGAGTTTCAAGATGTCATCTTTGAGAAGCAAATTGCCAGACCTGTCTTTTGACTGGGTTCAAACTGCCAGCCTTTACAGTCAGCATCTAGTGCTTAAACATTTGCAACCTGCAGAGACTCATTGGCTTAAAGAAGTGGACAGTGTTCCTGCAGGCAGGGAGAGCAGAAAGAGTGCCGGGAGCCAGCCCCAGCATCTTTTCAGGGTCCCGCACGGAGGGAGGGAGAGGCGCGGCGGGAAATGAATAAAGGAGACAGGAAAGACTTTTCTGGTTTAAGGCAACTTGACCAAGAGAGCAAGAGAGGGAGCTGTCTGTCTTTATTGTTTTTTATAGTCAAAGTGACATGAATTTTTACCCTGCCCACTGACCACACAATCTATTGGCTAATTTGAAACCAAAACCTCGTGGTCTTGAGGTGATGTAATTTTTACCCTGCCCCCCCCACCACATGAGCTATTAGCTAACCGAAACCTTGTGATCCTTTTAATTGTCAAGGCTTTCTAGATAATGGCCCGAGGCAGGTGTGTAATTGACAGTGAAAACCAGGTTATGCCTCGAGCTCAATCAGCCCTACTCATACCTCAAGATTAAAAGGTACAGGAGGAGGGTTCTAAAGTTTATGATCTCCATTTGTTCCTACTTTGCTCTTTATTTTATCTCCTCCTGCGGGGACAGTAAACATCTACTGTCCCCTACCCTATACCTTTCTTAAGCTGTTCTAAAAAGGATAATTCTTTTCACATAGGTGGGGATGTGCAGTTGGGGGAAGTCAGCAGGGCTGGGCGTTCCCGGTGTTTGTCCTTGTGCAGGGAGATGAGGTGGTATTTTGGGGGAGAGTTTAATTGGGGTGAAAAAATATACAGCCAGAAATATGTCAGGGGTGAGATGCATCTGCCCACCATCACAAAGGCTTGTAGCTCTGCTCACAGAGGTCTTTGTGGGTGATGGGCTTCGGCAAAAGAGGGCTTTTCTAGCAAAGGAAGCAGGGGCAGCACAGGGCATGTTTAGGGAGGAAGGGACGGTCCTGTTGGCTGTTGGCTGTTCCTCAGAGGAGAGTAGACAGAGTCCAGCCTCTCAGAGGCAGTCAGCTGGGTTAAAGAAAGTTCTAGAATGTATGGCACTTGGAGCAGGTCATGAGGAACAGGGACTTGCAGACAAGTTTGGCCCAGAAGTCCATGCAGCTGAAAAGGAGTCCCCAGCACTGAAGACCATTGCCCTGTCCTACCTGACCAAGGTTGCCGGGAGTTACCACAATGCCCATTGTCAGGGTTGCCATGGTTTTGGGGTCTCGGATGGTGCAAGCTTAGATAAGTGTCTGTACCCACCAGTCAACCAGGCTTCCCTCAGGTGGCAGTAGACCCAGTGCGTGCAGATCTGGGCTCACCTGTCGGTACTCACTCCACCCCTTCCTCTTGGCTGGCTGGCCAAGTTGTTGTCCTTAGCTGCCCTACTCGGCACCCCTCTAGGGAACCGACTTCAAGTGAGGAAGCAAAAACCCACCGGCCTCCTCATCCCTTGCCCCAGGCAGGGGAAATGGTGTCCAGAAAATAGGGCAGACACTGAAGGGGCTTCCTCCCCTTAGTGAGAAAGAGAGAAGGTCCCAGGGATCCACACTCATGATGACCCCTGAGGGCTGGTGCCCTGGATAGTGCTCCATCAGACTTGGGGGATTTGTGGGCTGCCATACAGAGTTCCTCAGCCTTGACCCTATTAACTTGTAGGGCCAGATAACTCCTAAGGGTGAGGAGGTGTCCCGAGCACTGCAGGGTATTGAGCGTCATGCCCGGCCTCTACTCACTGCATACCACTTGGAACTTCCCCATGGGGCTGTCATAGCTGTGACCTTTCTGAAGCAGGTCACCAGGCCTGTCATCCAAGGCATCTTTGGGTAGATTTGAGCTGCCAACCTTCTGGTTAGAGGTTGAGCACTTACCCATTTGCACCACCCAGGGATCCCTAAAAATGTCTCTAGGCATTGCCAAATGCCCACTGCAGAAGGGGGAGGTGGAGACAAAACTGCCCCCACTGAGAAGCCCGTGGTCAGAAAACCTGAGCTCACAGCCTGGCTCTTCACACCCTGAACCTGTAATCGCTGGAGGGTCTGGCCCAGTGCTTTCCATACCTGTCTGTACCCCAGGCCCCCCCAGGGGTTTTCCCCAAAGTTACAGTTCCCCAGGCTCAGCCCCACCCTCTGGTCCAGCATCTCGGCAGCACTCTTGAACTTGAGTGTCAGAGAGCTGCACTTGGGAGTTGCCGTCTGGTCATCAGGCCGTGGTGTTCTCACCTGTGACGACAACTCCCAGCCAGCTGCAGAGGTCAAGACGGCAGACATCAGTTGTCATTCTAATCTTGTTTTCATAAATAAAGTCATGGGTCCTGAGCTGGGAGAGATTTTAACAAACTGTCATCTTTTTTTAATTTTTATTGTGTTCCCCCAAGAATATATGTGTATCAGTTTGCCTAGGGCATGATTCCCAGTATTGTGTGACTGTCCACCAATCTGATGTGATTTTCCTATGTGTTGTCTCATCTCTGTGATGTTGATAAGATGGAATTATTGGCAGTCATTTTAATGAGGTAGAACTCAACCTACGAGATTGGATTGTGCCTTGAGCCAATCTCTTTTGAGATATAAAATAGAGAAGGGGGAGACATGGGAGACCACACAACACCAAAAAGCAAGAGCCAGGAGAATTGCACGTCCTGTGGATCCAGGGTCCCTAGGCTGAGAAGCTCCTTGACTGGGGGGGAGACTGACAGTGAAGACCTTCTTCCAGAGCTGATGAGGAGAGAAAACCTTCCCCTGGAGCTGTCGCCCTGAGCTTGGACTTGTAGTCAGATAGTGAGAGAGTAAATTGCTCTTTGTTAAAGCCACCTTGTTGCCAGGAAGGATCAGTCCCTGGAGAAGGACATCATGCTTGGTAGAGTGGATGGTCAGTGAAAAAGAGGAGGTCCCTTGACAAGATGAATTGACCCAGTAGCTGCAGCAGTGGAGAAGGAGTAAGACCAGGTGGTGTTTCATTCTGTTGTACATTGGGTCGCTATGAACTGGAACCAATTCCATGGCACCTAACAACAACAGCAATGTGCTAAGACGTCCCCCAAGAAAAAGCCTGCTGTGTATCACACAGATTGGAATCCTTTTAAATTTAAATAGATGTTCTGAGACAAAACATCATCTAAAGGGAAAAGCCCAAGCTGCACTGAAGACACGAGAAAAACAAGGCTCCAGAAACTGATAGAATACCAGTTGAGATCTTTCAACACACAGAAGTGCTCACTCGTCTATGCCAAGAAATTTAGAAGGCAGCTACTTGGCCAACTGGCTGGAAGAGATCCATATTTGTGCTCATTCCAAAGAAAGGTGGTCCAGCAAAATGAAGAAATTATTTCTCCGTTAATATCACATGAAAGTAAATTTTTACTGAAGATCATTCTAAAGTGATCACAGCAATACATTGACAGGGAACGCCCAGAAAATCAAGGCAGATTCAGAAGAGGATGTGGGACAGGGGCTGTCATTGCTGATATTGGATGGATTTGGGCTCACAGAGTGTTCCCTCTTAATAATATAAAGTCTTCTAAGAACATGGAATATCTTTACATTTATTTATCTGTGTCTTTAATTTGTTTCAATGACGCGTTGTAGTATTATAGTTCTCAGTATACAAGTCTTGTTCTTTTATTAAATTCATCGTAGGTATTCGTTTTCACATTGTAAATGTGATTGCCTTTTCATTTTAGTTTTGGATTGTACATTGCTAGTGTGTAGAAATACAATTGAATTTTTTATATTGATCCTGTATCCTCCCACATTTCAGTCACCTCCTATGCATGCAAAAGCTGGAAAATGGATGAAGAATTAATAACTTTGGATCCTGGCACTGGGAGAGAATATTGAATATATTATGGACTGTCAAAAGAACCAACAAATCTATCTTGGAATTACAACCACCAGAATGCTCTCTAGAAGCAAGGATAGCAAACCTGCATCTCATGTACTCTGGACACATTATCAGGAGGAATTTGTTTCTGGAGAAGGACATTATGCTTGGTAGAGGGTCAGCAAAAAAGAGGAAGACCCTCAGTGAGATGGACTGACCCAGTGGCTGCCACAATGGGCTTTTACGTAACAACGACTATGAGGATGGCCCATGGCCCATGGCCCATGACAGCACGGTTTTCTTTCATTGTATGTAGGGTTGCTGTGAGTCGGAAATGACTCAACAACACCTAAAGACAACATCCGCCCACGTTGCTAAACTAGTGTTTTGGGGGGACTCCTTAGGATTTTCTGGAAGCCCTGGTGGCTTAGTGGTTAAGTGCTATGTCTGTTAACCAAAAGACTGGCAGTTCAAATCCACCAGATGTCACCTTGGAAACTCCCTGGGGCAGTTCTACTCTGTCCTATAGGGTCGCTATGATTCAAAATCGACTCTACAGCAGTGGGTTTGGTTAGGATTTTCCGTATACAAAACTGTATAATCTGTAACTAGAGACAGCTTTATGTCTTCTTTCGTCTGGATGACTTTTACTTCTTTTTCTTGCCTCATCACCCTGGTTGCCTAGTGGTTAAGTGCTATAGCTGCTAACCAAAAGCTCATCAGTTCAAGTCCACCAGGTATTCCTTGGAAACTCTATGGAGCAGTTTTACTCTGTCCTCCAGGGTTGCTATGAGTCAGAATCAGCTTGATGGCAGTGGGTTGGCTTTTTGGTTTAATTACCCTTTACTAGAGGGTCCAGTGTAATAAATAGAAGTGACAAGAGTCAACATCATTGTCTTGTTCCTGATCTTAAGGAAAAAGCATTAAATATTTCTCCATTAAGTACAATGAAAGCTGTGAGTTTTTGTAGATACTTTTCTGAGGTTAAGGAGGTGACCTTTTGTTCTTAGTTGATTTGGGGTTCATTTCTTTATTGTTAATAATGAAAGGGTATTGGATTTTGTCAGATACTTTTATGTGTCTATTAAGATTATAGTGTGATTTTTGGTCCTTTGTAGGATGTATTACTTTGATTGATTTTCTGATTTGAAACCAAGGTTTCATTTTTTTGGTAACTCCGATGTGGTCACAGTGTATAACCCTTTTACACGTTGCTTAATTCATAGGACTGTTAGCAGTCAAAATCTGCTTGACAGCAATGGCTTTGGTTTGGGTTTTAGATTCACTTTGCTAGTGTTTTTTTGAGGACTTTTTTTCCCACAGAAATTCATAAGGAGTATTGGTCTATAGTTTTCTTTTCTAGTGATGTCTTTGTCTAGTTTTGTTGTGAAGATAATACTGACCTTATAGAATAAAGTGAGAAATGTTCCTTTATCTCTTACATTTTTGGAAGTTTGTGAAGTGTTTGTGTCAATTCTTCTTTAAATGTTTGGTAGAATTCTCCAGTGAAGCTATTTGAGCCCGTAGTTTCTGTGTTAGAAGTTTTGAAATTACCAACTAAATCTGCCTGCTTGTTAGAGCTCTATAACCCTCCACCTTTTGAGTCAATTTCCAGGAATTTGTTCATTTTACCTAATCATTGTCATACTGTTGTTCATGATGTAATCCTTTTTGTCTCTGTAAGTTAGTAGTGTTGAATCCTTTTCCCGATTTTAATAATTTTAATCCTTTTCTTGGTAGTCTAGCTAAAACTTTGTCAATTTTGCTCATCTTTTCAAAGAAACGACTTTCGGTTTTGTTGATTTTTCGAAAATTGTTTTTCTACTTTCTATTTTTTTATTTTCTCTATAATCTTTATTGTTTCCTTCCTTCCTTCTGCTTGGTTTGGGTTTGGTTTGCTCTTCCTGTTCTAGTTTCTTAAGGTGGAAGTTTACATTGTTAATTTGAAATCTTTCTTCTTTTTAAATGTAGGCTTTTACAGCTATAAATTTCCCTCTAAGCACTACTTTAGCTGCATCTCATCGATTTTGTAATGTTGTGTTTACATTTCCATTCTTCGCAAATTATTTTTTAATTTGCCTTATGATTTCTTTTTTGACCCATTGATTATTTAGGAGTGTGTTTAATTGTCATGTGTTTGTGAATTTCTAAAATGCTCTTCTGTTGTTGGTTTCTAATATAATTCTATTGTGATCAGAGAGCGTATTTCCTAGGATTTGCCCCCATGGAGCCAGTTTCCATGTACCACCCACTGCTGTGAGTCAATTCCAACTCATAGCAACCCTACAGACGAGTAGAACTGCCCATAGAGTTTCCAAGGAGCACCTGGCAGATTTGAACTGCTGACCTTCTGGTTAGCAGATGGAGCATTTAACCACCGCTTCACCTTTCTGTATAGTCAGAGGAGTTCTTAAAAAATACCAATCCGTTCCTGACACCTCTGCTCCCAGCTCTTCAATGGCTCCTACCAGGGATGGGTTGTGCCTCCTGCCTTAGTGGCTACCTTGATTATATACATCACATAGGAAACGACACGAGATGCCTAGTGAGGAACACTTCCTGGGTAACTAGGTAAACTCAACCACAGGTCTGTTCCTCATCAGGCGGGTCACAGGGAGCCTAGAGCATTGCTGACTTTAGTCCTTACTTATGGGTCTTCAAGTATGTTCCAGAGCCTTGGTGGCAGAGTTGTTAAAAGCTACGGCAAGCTACAGCCACTAACCAAAAGATTGGCGGTTCAAATCCACCAGCCACTCACTGAATACCCTATAGGGCAGTTCTACTCTGTCCTATGAGCAGTGACTCAATAGCAAAATTTTTTTTTGGGAGGGGGCAGTTAAACACCTTGCAACCCAGGCCTTGGAGAGCCTAGAGGACTGTGTTAGTTTTGCTTCTCTAGAGAAGCAAAACCAGTGAAGCACATGTGTATGTACACATACATGGATAGAGAGGTTTATCTCAAGGGAATGGTTCCTATGGTTGTAGGGGCTGGCAGGTCCCAATTCAGTGAAGCAGGTGTCAGGCCAGAGACGTCTCCTGACCACCACAGCTGCAGGGGCTGATGAGCTCAAGACTGACAGGTCAAACAGCAGGCTACTGGCTCACGAGCTGTGGAGAATGACAAATCCCAGCACTGGCAGGTAAGCTGCTAGCTCACATCTGAAAAATGTGAGATCAGATGATGATGTTCCGGGTGCTCGATCTAGAATCAGACCCTTGCTGGAATATCTGTTTATGTACTAGAGGCAGGCTACATCCCCAGGGAGATCCCCTTTCAACTAATTGGCTACACATAGCAGATCTCAATCAACAGAGTTGATTACATCTCTGCATAACTGCCAAACCACTAAGAATCGTGGCCCAGCCAAGTGGACACACAGCCTTAACTGTCACAAGGACCCTTTGGGCTGGGGCCGTTGTCAAAGCATTGCTCTTCTGTGCTTGCCTTCTCCCTCAGCCGTGTCTGACTTTCTGTTCTCTCCTCTTCTCCTCTCCACCTCTTCAGGCCATGCATGTCCTGCAGGAGCTGCTCAAGGACCTTCGCTCCGTCAAGGCCAATATGGAAACCCTCAGAAAGGATGTGGACAAGCTGAAGGACAGGTTGAAAAAGGTAGACTCTTCCTACACTGGCTATGCTGTTCAGACCTCCAGTGGCTGAGGACTCAGGGAAAATCTAGGAAGCCTGTTCTTAATCAGAGAAGGAAGTAATGAGGGTAAGAAAAAGGGGCTGATGTGGCCCAGGCTCTTGGCCTGTCCTGCTGAGCGTTCCTTGCCTTTGGGTCATTGCCCGTGTTTGGTACCCTCATGTTCCTTGTCCCATTGTGCTAGTCAGGACACCTACTTGTGAGTGACAGAAACTCAGTTCACCCTGGCCTGGGCAAAGTATAGGGATTTATTGTTTCATTTACTAAAAAAATCCAGGGATGGCTTCAGGTACTGCTGGATCTAGGTGCTCGTATATCACTGTCAGTCTCTCTTTCAGCAGTGCTTCCCTGTGAGTTGGCTTCCTTACCAGGCAGGTACTCCCCATATCGTGGCATCCCTAGGCTTACATTCCACCAACTTAACAGAAAGAGAGTCAATTTTCTCTTTTACAAACCTCTGTCCATTCTGAAAAGGAGAGTAAACCTAGCACAGGCATACGTACTAGCTCTTGGTGTCAATGCAGGGGTGTCAATCCAGGCACATTCTAACATCCTGCTGGATGTGGAAGGACACAGAATCCCTGAAGAGCAGTCAGCCAGTGCTGGGGTCAGAAGCCCGGTGTCTGCACCCCCAGGCTTGTTTTGTGGCTGAGGTTTGGCAGCTGACCCTGAAATTGTGTGATTTAATACATCACCCCCAATTCCCAGGTAAGTGGGTGCATTTGATAATTATGGCAGCTGTGACAACTCCAGTCTGGCACTGGGTCGTCTCATCGGAACAGAAAGGGCACTGTCAGAAACCGTATCAGGGACACCATAAGGGACCCTCTTGGACAAAGTTGTTTGAGGAACAGCCTACTTGGCCCAACTCTTGGAGATTCTTAATGTGCCTTTTCAGTTAAAGGGTCCAAGAAGTCCTGCAGTCAAGGAACCTAGTGAATTCCTTTTAGCCCCACATCTGCCCGTAAAACCCTTTCCCAGCCCTGCTTCCACTCTCTGGGAAGCTTGGCTTTGGAATCTGTTCTTCCTTGTCAGATTCTCAGCCACCTGGAGATAAATCCATGTATTCAAGGCGTGGGAAGAAGGGGGCTGAGGCCAGAGCCTGCACCCCCGGCCCACAGGCTTGGTTCATTTGACAGATGAAGCTGGAAAAACTTGAGGCCATTTTGGATGATTTCAGAAAACAGACCCACAAGATGACTGCCCTACAGCAGGAACTGGTGAGGGCCAGGGCTGCTGTCCTCTCCACACCCCCCACCTCCAGGACCCGAGCTGCGGAGGGGGTGGGCCAGGGGGGAGGGCTAACTCCAGAAAGGATGACACGTAAAAGAAGCCCATAGGTGCGGGCCGTCCGCCAGGTTATGGTCCTCATTCCCAATTCCTCATCTCCAGACAGCCATCCAGGACAGAATCAACGCCCTGCCCAAGAATGAGGATTTGGTGCTCTGGGCCGGTCTCCACGAGGCCATGTTCTCTGTGAGTGAAAGAAGAAGATGACCAGCGGGGTGTGGGGAGGCGAAGAGGGAGAAGCAGGGCCCTGGACTGGAAGGAGCAGTGTCAGCCCAGCCCATTTTCCACAGGCAATTCCCAAGAGCCAGGCGGAAAGGCCAGACCAGCCACCACAGCAGGAGAAGGGGCCGCCCCCAGAATCCACCCTGCCCCAGACTGCCCAGCACATGGAGTCCATTGGTCACCCCCAGACCAGGGAGACCATCCAGAGCCCTGAACTCCTGCAGACGGTGTGGCATTATGAGAGCCCAGTGGGCCTCCCAGAGGAGGAGTCAGCACAAGCCATTCTGCGTCCTGGGGACCAGGAGCCAGGCCAGCCGCCAGCGCGCCAAAGGCCACCACCTCAACTGGGGCCTGTGCTGCAGCCTGGACCCTCAACTGAGTCTAAGGCAGAGGCTGGGCCTGTAGCAGGGACAGAACCCACACCTGCAGTGAGGCCTGTGCAGGGGCCCAGCCTGACTCCTGGGTTTGTCCAACCACCTTGGCCTATGAGACCAGGGCCTGCCCAGGGACCCTTCCCAATGCCACCAGGAGGCTGGCCCACACCCCCTGGTGGCTGGCCCATGCCCCCGGGAGGCTGGCCCATGCCCCCAGGAGGCTGGCTGATGTCCCCTGGAGGCCAGCCTGCATCTCCTGGAGGCTGGCCTGGGGCAAGCACTTGGCCTTTCTGGACGTCAGACTTTGAGCCTGGCCCAGGCCTGTCAAGGCCCCCGCAGCCTGCCCAGCCCCAGTTCCCACCCAGCAGTGCTCCGCCTCCTGCCACAGAGGTGGGCTCAGCATGGCCCCGTCCACTCCAGCCTCACAAACCTCGCCAGGCTGAAGCTGCCAAGCTCCAGGTGGTTGCAGAAAAGGGGGAAGAGCTATATGGGTTCGAGGCAGAGGTCCCCAGGGCTAAAACCCCCATAGGAGAGCGCCTCAAGGCTCCCCCATCTGCCCTGCAACGGATGAAGACCGCAGCTGCTGCCGCCGCCGCCGCCGCCGCCAGCTACGCAGCTGCTGCCCGCACGGCAGCCCAGGCCGCCAAGGCAGCCGCCAACACGATCAAAGATGTTCCTGCCACCAAAATGGCCGTGGTAGCCTCCTCCACGGCTTCTGCTGGCCCCCTGGGAATATTTGCAGATGTCCTGGGTGCCGGGACCTCACGTGGTGCCTCCGACATCATGGCCACCTCGGATGAAACAGACACAGAAGACTACTCTTACTACTCTCCTCCGCATGCAGGTGGCAGCATCTCCCTCAAAGATACCCTACCTGCGGCTTTGCTGGCTGCCCAGAAGGCCGTGACCCCTGAAGACAAGAGGCAGGCGGTGAAGAATTCCATGAGTTACATAGCCACACTGCCTGCGAGACACGACCTGATAAAGGATGAGTTCTCTCAGCTGTGCTCCAAGCTGCAGCAGCGCCTGTCCTACCTAGGTAGGCATGGCCTGGCCCAGGAGGGCTGCAGGGGCTCAGAGCCCCCTTGCCTTTGACAAACTCCTCCTCTCCTTCATTGAGCTCCCCTAGCAAAATCTGTGTCTCACCAATGGCCATCCATTTCTTTGGGTTAAGTGTTAGCCTTTCCCTTGTTGTTAGGGGCGGTCGAGTTGACCTCTGACCCGCTGCAACCCCATGTGCAGTGGAGGAAAACACTGCCGGTCCCATACCATTCTGTGATCTGATGGTGTCTCACTCATCTAGTGCTACTACAAGAGAAGCACCCCAATCTAGGGGCTAGAAGTCTGAATTCAGGGCACCCTCTCCTGGGAAAGGCTTTCTCTCTGTCGTTTCTCGGGGAAGGTCCTTCACATCAGTTTTCGCTTGGTTTAGAAGCTTCCCAGCGCAGGGACCCCGGGTGCAAATGACTCGCTCCACTCCCACCACCTCTTTCTTGGTGGTGTGAAGTTCCTCTTGTCTCTGCTTGCTTCTCTCTTTTGTATCTGAAAAGAGATTGACTCAAAATACAACCTAATCCCATAGCTGGAGTCCTGCCTCGTTAACGTAACTACCTCTAGTCCTGCCTCCTTAACTCACAGAGGTGGGATTTACAAGACCCGAGATACTCAGGTAGCGCTTTTTCTAGGATGAGTTTGCAGACTGACTTGTCAGTCTTCCTGTATATATATTTAACTCCTCTCCCCGCTTTTTAAGTTCTCCCTCCTTTGTCTCTTACAGTGGGATAACAAGCTGTGTGTACTCCTGTAAATACGACACTAACTCTTTTGCTCAAGGTCATTTCTGGAGGACAGTAAATTCCAGAAGGATTTTTTTAGGCCTTGTGCTGTACATGAGAGTCACCAGGATCCACACGTGGCTGTTGAGCCCATGAAGTGTGGAAGTTCAAATTCATACAACTGCTAAGTGTGAAATACACACCAGACTTTGAAGACAGTAGAAAAAAAAGAATATACAGTATTCATTTTTTTTCCAATTACATATTAAAAGTAATACTTTGGAGGGATATGTTGGGTTACATATTTTATGAACATTCAGTTCACCTGCATTTTATATTATTTTTAATGCAGCTGCTAGAAAAATCTTAAAGTACATGTATGGCCTCAAGGTCACAGTATGTTTCTTTAAAAAAACTTTGTTTTAAATTAAATAAATTAATTTCTCTTGGAGAATATGCAAGGCCAAACAAATGCCACTGAAACAGTGTCTGCGTATACAGGTCAGCGGTATTGATGACATTCTTCCAATCGTGCAACTACTGTCAACTTCCTCTTGTGAGTTGTTCCTCCCCCATTAACATAAACTCACTGCCCCTGAGTTTCCTATTTAACCTTTCGAGTTGCTGTTGCCAGTTTGATCCCATAGAGAGAGATCGTGAAAGAACACAACACTCTAAGCAGACATCCTGTGCTAGTTAAGCTCGGCTGTTGTTTGGTTTTAAGAAAACTTCAGGGTCTGTTTTTTTATTTAGCTTTAAAGATGATCTCAGGGCAGTGTTTTCAGGGGTTTATCCAGCCTCTAGGGCTCCAAAAAAAATCTAGATTCATGAATATTTGAAATTCTGTTCTGAATCTTCTCTCTTTTGATCAGGATTCTTCTATGAGCTATCTTTGATCAAAATGTTCAGTGACGGTAGCATCCACTTTTTGGTCTAGCTATCCAGTTTTTGGTGGTGGTCCCAGGGCAAAGGAGGCAGTTGTTCACGGAGGAAATTAGCCACACATTCCACATCTTCCTCCTATTCGTGACGCTCCTTCTTCTCATAGTGGACTTCTACTGGACAGCACTCCCTGAAATTTCTCCTAATGAAGTAGTTGGCCTGCAGAGATTTCTGACAAGTCTTCTGTCTCTATCCCTGCCCCCCGACAGCTACCCCCTCCTTTGCTTTCAGTTAACATGAGCACCCCTTCCAAGCTTGTCAGCACTGTGGACAAGCTACAGGAGGAGATCAGCAGCCTCCAGAAGTCCAGGATGCAGGTCAGTGTTTCGGGCAAACAGCTGCTTTGGCGACTGCAGCTCACGTGAGTCGCTGGGTGACTCCTGGTGCTCGGAACGAGGTAGACAGCATCTGGTCTCCTGGACGTGGCATTATCCTGCACCAGAAAGGAGACCTGGGGGAGTTAGTGGGGCCAAGCAGGTAGCAGCCACGTAGAGGCGGCCCTGGCTGATGTGGAGTCCTAGCGGGCAGGCAGCTGCAGGACTCACCCAAACATGACCCTAGCTGGCTGTTGAGATGAGGCGGCTGGTGACACACTAGTCTGAGCATCCTCCTTGGCTGAAGCCTTCCCTTTTGGCCCTTCTGGCCTTGGTGACTCCTGGAGTAGAAGCCTGGGCTGCCTGTGTTTCCCCCTTTCAGGAGGAGGAACTGGAGCGCATCTGGGGTAGCCAGATTCAGACGATGAAGGATCACTACATCGTGTTGGACACGTCGGTGCAGACCATTCAGACTCACATGGATGAATTCAAGGTGTGAGTCTGGGGGCCTGGGGAAGGTGCAGGGGGCTGGTGAGGGGCCTTCCTCCTCGGGTGTGAGTCTGAGGGCCTAGGGAAGGCACCGGGGAGCTGGTGAGGGGACTTCCTCATGGGGTGTGAGTTTGAGGGCCTAGGGAAGGTGCCAGGGGGCTGGTGAGGGGTCTTCCTCATGGGGTGTGAGTCTGGGGGGTTGGTGAGGGGACTTCTTTATTTCTTTATCAGGTGTGAGTCTGAGGGCCTCAGGAAGGGGCAGGGGGTGCTGGTAAGGGGCCTCCCCAAAGGTTGCTCAGAAGGTGGAAATGCATCAAAAACCAGGGAATCGGGATATTTTACTGGCATTTCGCTGTGTATAAGTTAGGCTTCCCGTCATTCCTGTCACCATGCTGTACTGTGGTGGCCTGTGTGTTGTGGTGATGCCAGAAGCTGTGCCATCAGTATTTCACACACTGGTGGGATCACCCCTGGTAGACAGATTCCAGGGGAGCTTCCAGACTAAGACAGAGGAGACAGAAAGGCTGAGGATCTGCTTCAGAAAGTTAGTGAGGGAAGACTCCTCTCTGGAGAGTGCTGGAGGACGAGCCCCTGGGCCGGAGGGCGCTCACTGTCCGCAGCAGCCACACGGACTGAAGCAGGCCAGCAGCTGAGGCCGGTGCAGGTCGGGCAGGCTTTCTGTCTGCTGTTCACAAAGCCGCTGAAAGTCGGAGCTGGCTTCAAGGCTACTGACAAAACAAACTATATCTTGGTTAAAAATCAAGGAATCCTGCCCCTCCCCTCAAAAAAAACCCAATAGAAAGGCCTGGATGGTGCCTGTGGTGCAGTGGTTCAGTGCTGTGGCTGCTAACCAAGAAATCGGCAGTTCAAATCCATCCTTGGAAACTCTATGGAGCAGCTCTACTCAGTCCTATGGGGTTGCTATGAGTCAGAATCAACTCAACAGCAGTGGTCTTTTTGTTTGTTCGTATGGTGCCTGCCTTGCTTGAGGGTGCCTAGTGAGAAGGGTATGCCCACTAATATTGACTGAATGAATCGCATACCGTGCACCACTTTGTTTAGAAGAATGGAGCCCTTTCCTGAGCTCCCAGTGCCATCAGACCTTTCTAGAAAGACAGAGTCACTTAACAGTGACCCAGCAGCAGAGTTAAGCGCTCTTGACATGATCAGTGTACAGACACAGAGCAGATACCTAGGGCCTCCCTCAACCAACCGCTTCTCCAGGGGGTCTGATGAGTCCTGCCTTGCTGGGGTTGCCTGATGACTCCGAAACTGTGGGTCCCCAGGACTCTTTCAGTCCAGTCTCTAGGAGGAGAGGGGCCCAGTCGGAGGGAGCCGTTCAAGGTTGCCCTAGCCAGGAGGCTATTTGGGGATGGATTAGGATTTGGGAAGCATGAGAATGAGCACCAAGCAAGCATTTTGCTTGCTCCCTACCAGGATGAACATACAGCATAATCAGGCTTGGACAGCCAGGCAGAGCGATCTGAAGAGACAGAACTCGGTATGAGGGGCACAGCTGCAGAGCTTAGGAAGTAGGGTGGAGGGGACAGCCCCCTTTGTTTGTAGCTGCTGGACAGTATGTGGGCAGGGGATATGCAGGCCACCAGCTTAGGCCTTTATGACCTCCACTGATCAGGAATGCTGTCATCTCCTGCCAGCTCTTGATCCTGTTTTAGTCACTGCCCTCCACAGAGGCCAAGGTTGCCAAGTCCCAGGGATGTATTGATGTCTTTCCTCCATGGAGACTGTCTTAGTTTCTTACTGCTGCTGTAACAAAAGTACCACAAATGGGTGGCTTTAACAAACAGAAATGTACTTTCTCACAGTTTAAAAAAAACAAACTTGTTGCGGTTGAGCTGATTTTAACTCATAGCAGTTCTATATGAGGTCTGACAATTAGATTTGAGGACTCATCCTAGAAAAACTGCTACATACATCACTGATGAATATCACCATGGTCACCTTCCAAGTACTCCTCTTGGGAAGCTATGCACTGATGCCAGCCCCTAGCCCATCCTTCAAAACAGTTTTGGAACTCTTTTTCTGGAATGGCCATCAGAGCTGTTGATGTTCTGAATGTCATCCAAATGTCTTCCTTTCAATATTTCCTTTATCTTAAGGTAAAGAAAAAAGTCTTGGAGGTCAGATCAGGTGAGTAGGGAGGATTCCAATACAGTTATTTGTTTACTGGCTAAAAACTCCCTCACACACTGTGCCATGTGAGTTGGTGTATTGTTGTGATGCAAGAGCAATGCATTGTTTGTGAAAAGTTCAGGTCATTTTTGTCTAACCTTTTCACTCAGCCTTTTCAGCACTTCCAACTGTTTGTCCAGTTAGTACAAATTCATAATGAACAACCCCTCTGATATCAAAAAAAGGTTAGTAACATCATTGTGACTCTTGATTTGGACTGATGGAATGCTTTTGGTCGTGGAGAATGGGCTCCCTTCCATCGTGCGCTTTGATGCTTTGTTTCAGGGTCATGTTGGTACAGCCGTGTTTCATCACCAGTGATAACACGGCCCCAGACATCGTCTTGCCCCTCCAAAGTCTTCTGTTCAGCAGTGAGCTCCTTCAGGGCCATTTTTGCACACACCTTTCTCATGTCAAGATTTTCAGCTAAGATTTTTCTGTTTCCCTATTGATGTTTATTTGGCCTGCTGTGCTTCTCAGAGTCAGCTGGTGTTTTTGATGCACAGATCGATGAATTTTTGCAGTGTTTTTGTCAGTTCTGCGCATTACTGGCTGCCCTAACCTCTCTTCGTCAGTGCCATTTTCTCTCCCCTTGGAAAAACGTTTAATCCATTCATACACTGCCATTTTCTTCATGGCATTATCCCCATAAACTTGAATTAACGTGGCCCTGATTGGACTTTCACTCCTGCCAAGTTCAACAAGAAATTGAGTGTTTGTTGTTCTGGTTCAAGCTCTGACATTCTCACAGCAGCACACAAAAATGCGCAACAACAGTAAATGAATGCCACTCAACAAGACACCACCACACATCTATGCAGACACAGCTGTGAGACACCGATATGCCAAGGTTGTGAACCTTACCGGGTCGCTTGTGGAGTGCTGCCACTGTACAGTTGTCAAACCTCATAGGGCAGAGTAGAAACACCCCATAGGATTTCCAAGGCTATAATATCTGCAAAAGCAGACGGCCACTCCTGTCTCCCCCTGAGAAAGTAGCTGGTGATTTTGCACCACTGATCTGTTTGTTAGCAGCCAAATACGTCACCACTGCACCACCAGGGCTGCTTCTCACAGTTAGGGAGATTAGATGTCCGAATCCAGGGCACCGACTCTAGAGGAAGACTCTCCCTCTCTCTCTGAATGTGTGTGTGTCCAGTCTGCAGGAAGGCCCTGTGTCTTTTTAACTTCTGTTCCTGGATTCTTTGGTGATCTTCAGGTAGTCTTGTTGCTGAACCAAAGCAAGTTAATTCTGCTGGTCATGGTACCAAAAATTCAGAGATGGCGAAGGGTTCAAGGAGTGCTTTGTTAACAGAGAAGCCAGCAAACCTGGGGGACTATGAGAATAGCTTCTCCAAGAAACTGTCCCACTTGGGTTACATTTCCAGTGGTTTTTATAGCCAGAATTCAGAGGGGTTGGCATCTAAAGACTGTCACAGAATAATAACAGGGAGTCACAAGATTCTTATCGAAAAAGTGTAGATGTCCCAAAATATCATTATCTCTCTGAAGTCTTTGGAATAATTAACTTTGTATCCTGGAGACAGGGAGAGGAATGTCTCCATGTCAATCCTGTCAATGTGGTTTGTGGTTATAATCGGGGCAGGGGTGGAATGTAGTTTAATGTAGTTTAATAACCTAAGTGACCTTTATTAGATTCCTATGTTCATCAGCAGTCTCCCCCCATCTCTGCTTTAGGCTTCTGTGCCTGATTTCCTCTTTCTGTATCTCAAAAAACCAATTGGCTTAAAACACGACCCACTATCCACTGCCTCATTAGCATAACAATGAAACTTCCTTCCCGAATGGGATTATAACCACAAGTATAGGGGTTAGGATTTACAACACATACACACACCTACATATGTTTTGTCTTGTTTTAAGTGAAAGTTTACAGTCTAAGTTGTCATAGACAAACTTACACACACTTTGCTATATAACCCAGGCTGCTCTCCCCACCCTGTGACAGCACACTCCTCCTGTCCTCCCTGTGTTTCCCAGGTCCACTCAACCAGCTCTTGTCCTCCTCTGCCCTCTCATCTCACCTCTGGACAGGAACTGCCTGGTTGGTCTCACGTATATTTTGCTATGAAACACAGATCCATGCCACCTGCCCCAAAGCCAATACTGGCACAGGGGTGAGGTGGGTGATCAAGAGTTTTATTGTATATCAATATACAAAAGACAGTCCTCCAAAACCTTTCTGACTTCTTCAGTCAGGCTGAAGATTTTTACTGAGTAGCTAAGGGTACACAAAGGCAGGTCGTTATGTGTAAACATTCAGGTGTGAGATAATAATTGTGGAAGAATGTGGGTAATTAGTAGAGGTGGTCTGCAGGTGGAGGTTCGGGCCCAGAGGGTGTCTGTCTGGAGATGGACATCAGGAGCCCTGAGAGGGTCTGTCTGGAGTTCTTCCACCTGTCCTCTGACAGTGGTTGTCTGGACAGAGGTTCAGTGACTAGTGTCTCCTCCTGTTCAGTGAATCAGAAAAAACCTGAAACAAAACCAGCTGCAAAGATTTTACCGCACCTCTACCCTGGTGCATCACCATCCCTCCTCATACTCTTGGTGGATTATAAATTCTTGTGTGATCTCCCTGGGGCTAGGGAGGCAAGGAAGCTGGGGCTTTAAGAAAAACAGACGTGGAGAACAGGGAGTAAGTCCTGTTCAGTCCCTTCCACTGCCTGCTTCCTATCTGCTGAAGTCAAGAAGCGCACTGTTTACTGGTATCGTTTAGTCCAATCTTTATCTGGAGAGTTGGCTTCAGGAATGTTTCAGTTCTGCACTAGCGGAGTCCGGGGCCATATCTTTACAACATATATTTTTGAGAGACACAAGAGATTGAAGCCAGTTCAACTTAGCATGTCTGGTGTATGTCTAGCACTGTTCCAGGCCCTGCCCAAGGCAAGGAAGGTCATGGTGTCCGCCTTCAGGTAGTCACCCCTGCTGTTGTTATGTGCCTTTGAGTCAATTCCTACTCGTAGATGGACTGAATTGTGTCCCCCGAAAATATGTGTTGTAAATCCTAACCTCCACACCTGTGATTTAGCTTAGCTATTAACCAAAAGGTCCGCAATTTGAATCTATCCGCTGCTCCTTGGAAACTGTATGGGGCAGTTCTACTCTATTCTGTAGGGTTGCTGTGGAGTTGGAATTCACTCAACATTTATGAGTTTGTTTTTTTGTTTTAGGCCTGCAACATCCTTCTCTTAATATGCAACCCATGTGGCTATGCTCCCATTTGGGAAGGAATTTATGTTTTTTTATTTTAATGAGACAGGTTGTTGTAGGGTGTGTCTAGAGTGAATCTCTTTTGCAATATAAAAGTGAATAAACAAGCAAGCAAAGAACAGAGATGCCAAGCCCAGGAGAAGCTCAAAGACCCTGAGGCAACAGCAGAAGAAGGCCCTCTCTGAGAGCCGGCACCCCGAATTTAGACTTCTAGCCTCCTAAACTGTGAGGAAAGAAATTTCTGGTAAAGCCATCCATTGGTGATGTTTCTGTCATAGCAGCACTAGGTGACTAAGACAGTGACCTGTTAGCACAGAGTCAAAGTGCCCCATGGGGCTTCCAAGGCTGTAATCTTGCAGAAGCCTCATCTTTCCCCTGAGGAGCAAGCAGTGGGTTCTACTGGTTTGACTCTGTCCTGGTAGCAGTCAAGAACCTGACTGCTGTGCCACTAGGGCTCCTTTGTTGTCCATAAAACGAAAAAGCCACTGCTGTCGAGTGGATTCTGACTCATAGCAACCCTGTAGGACAGACTAGAACTGCCCCACAGAGTTCCCAAGGAGTGCCTGGTGGATTCAAACTGCCAGCCTTTTGGTTAGTGGCCGTAGCCCTCAGGCACATTGTGAGGAAGTGCAGAGGAGGAGAGTCCATCGAACAGTACTAAAACAGGCCGTGTAGATCTTTGTCCTAACTTCCTTAAATACAAACAGGGAGAGACATATCACAAGGAAATGGCTCCAGCAGCTATGGCAGGCTGGGACGTCCCCAGTCCACAGGGACTTCTCCTGATTCACAGAACTGCAGGGGCCGGTGAACCCAAGATCAGCAGGTCAGAGAGCACAGCTCTGGTTCACAGTCTTCGAAGATCAATCAGTCCCAAGGTCAGCAGGCAGGTGGCAAATAAGCTGCTAGCTCATGTCCCCATAGCTCGTGTCCCTGGGACCTGAGGTCAGACCAACAGGCACCAGCTGCAGGATCCAGAGCCAGCAGAAGCCTGTGAGCCTCACCAGAAAGTCCACGATAATTAACTGTTTATAAATGTTAGTCCTAGAAGGCTCTGGAACAGGGCTTGGTATACAGGACACATTTAGTTAATGATGTCTTAAGTGAGTACATACCACAAGAGATCCACCAACCCATCCGACACTTCCAGTAAGGTAGTGAGGGCTCCAGACACATCCACAGTAGCTCTGTAGCAATGTCTGGAAGTGTGAAGATGTCACTGTGAGGGCTGTAGCTGCACACCTGCGTGAAAATGTTACGGACCCAACAGCTGGTGCAAGAAATCCTCTTGTTCATTCATTGCCTCATTCAGCAGATGTTATTGAGTGTTCACTCTGCATCAGGCATTCTTTTACGGACTGGCAACGTAGTAATCAGGAAGACAGACACTATCCAGGCCTTTGGGTCTGTCTCTATGTCTGTCTGTCTCTGTGTATTTTTAATCAAAGTACAATTTACACAAGGAGCCCCAGTGTTTCAGCACTCAGCTGCTGACTGAAATGGTGGTGCAAACCCATCAGCTGTTCTGCAGAAAGAAGTGCTTCTGTAAGGATTACAGCCTCAGAAGCCCTAGGGTGGCAATTCGACTCTGTGCTGTACAGTGGCATCCGTCAGAATCAACTTGACAGCAGTATGTTTTGGGTTTGACAATTTATGCACAGTAAAACGCCCAAGGCTTATGTATGAAAACAAGAAAAAAAAAAAAAACCCTCATTGCTGTCAAGTCAATTTCAACCCATGATGACCCTATAGAACAAAGTGGAACTGCCCCATAGGGTTTCCAAGGCACGGGTGGTAGATTCAAACTGCTGACCTTTGTGTAGCAGCCACATGCTTAACTGCTGCACCACCAGGTCTCCTGTAAAGAAGGTGTCTGTGTAAGAGCTTGGCTAAGGTTCATCAGTGGGCGCAAGCACAGCAATAATCATGAAGATAGAGGAGGACCAGGCAACATTCCCTTATGTGATACGTCAAGTCATCACGAATCACAGCCAGCTTGAGAGAAACTAACAACAGCCTTTACCCTGTGACCACCACCCAATCAAAACTAAACCACTGCCATCACCCAGGAAGCCTCCCTTCCCCATGAAATAGCCTTCGCCCAAAGTTACCACTCTTCTACCTCCTGTCACCTAATTTAGATACTCATATAAACAGGATCACACTAACTCTGCTCATTTATGACTCCACGTCCTTCTGGAGCTTAGGGGGAAGTTGTCTTTGTGGCAGAAAGACCGTCAGAAACCATGTGGAGTAGAAAGATGAGAGCTTATGGGCAGGAGACAGGTTATAAAAAGAGTATCATCTCATAACTGGATATCCATCCATAGGAGAAACAAAATGAACCTTGACCTCCCCATCACTCCATGCTCTGCTGTTAACTAGAGACAGAGCATAGACCTAAATGTGAATGTTTTAGCTATAAGGCTTCCAGAAGAATGTTGAAATGTCAAATGTTTTGTTACTGTATATCTGCCACAACTGAAGTAGAAAAAGGAAAACCACAGGTGACTATCTTTGCAGCAGCCTTAGGCTGGGTTCTCTAGAAAAGCAAAACTACTAACGTTTATAAATCCACACAGAGAGAGATTTATAACAAGGAAATGGCTCACACAGCTGTGGAGGATGGCGTGTCCTGAGTCCCTGGGTCAGAACAGAAGCTTCTCCTAATTCATGTAACTGTAGGGACTGACAAACCCAAGATTGGCAGGTCAGAGAGCACAGCTCTTGTTCACAGGCTGCAAAGACTGATGAATCCCAAGATTAACAGGTAAAGTGGCAGGTAAGCTGCTAGCTCAAGTCCCAAGAACCAGAGATCAGATGAGCAGGAGCCAGCTGCTGGATCCAGAGCCAGCCAAAGCCCTTGAGCCTGGCCAGAAAGTCCGCTGATTTCAATGCAGGCCACACACGCAAGGAAACTCCGTCTCAATGGAGTGGCCATTCACAGAAGATCCCATCGTGGAGGTGCTAACTTCATGTTAGGTCTCATCATGGAAGTGACCACGACATCATACAATTGCCACACTACACCTTAATTGCCACACCACTGAGAATCATGGCCCAGCTGCCTTGACATACACCCTGTCCCTTCACAGTGACTTTGGGTTAGGTTAAGATTTCTTACATCACAAACATTGAATTCTATTTATTGATATGCATGCTAAATGATTAAAGATCAAGAGTACTGATGTTAGATGAACTCTAAAAAAGGCATTTTAAAAAGGGTAGAAAGATCAATTACAATGACAAAACAAAATCATTCGTTTTCTTTTTAATGTAGATTGATGGATGGAAAGATGAATAAATATGTAACCAGAGAAATGTTAGTCGTAGAAAATAGAAGTGAGTATGTGGTGGTTCTCTGTACAGCTATTTCAACTCTTCTGTATCTTTGAAAAAAAAATCATAGATGATGTGGGGAAAAGGCACCATTAAGAGAATGAAAAGGCAGTTATTTACTGAATATGATGTTCTTTTCCAGTGGGTGGTCTTTCCTGAGAATCTGTCCCAAGGAAGGTTGTCAAGTCTTGCCATTCTCTATTCTAAGGAACATTCTATCTTTAACTATTAGTTCTTTAATATTGCTGTGTAAAATGGAAATTCCAGAACACTTAATTGTACTCTTACGGAATCTGTATGTGGATCAAGAGGCAGTTGTGCGAACAGAACAAGGGGACACTACATGGTTTAAAGTTAGGAAAGATGTGTGTCAGGGTAGTATCCTTTCACCATACCTTTTCAATTTGTGTGCTGAGCAAATAATCTGAGAAGCTGGATTATACGAAGAAGAACGAGGCATCAGGGTTGGAGGACAACTCATTAACAACCTGCATTACACAGACAACATCATCTTACTTGCTGGAAGTGAAGAAAATTTGAAACACTTACTGATAAGGATCAAGGACCACAACCTTCAGTGTGGATTGCACCTCAACATCAAGAAAACAAAATCGTCCCAACAGGACCACTAAGCAACACCGCGACAGGTGCAGAAAGGATTGAGGGTGTCAAGGATTTCATTTTACTTGGACCCATGATCAACACCCATGGAAGCAGCAGTCAGGAAATCAAAAGGTGTGTCATATTGGGAAACTCTGCTGCAAAGGATCTCTAAAGTATTGAAAAGTAAAGATGTCACCTTGAAGACTAAAGTGCAGCTGACCCAAGCCGTGGTATTTTCAGTTGCATCATATACATGTGAAAGCTGGACAATGAACAAAGACAGAAGAAGAATTGGTGCCTTTGAATTGTGGTGTTAGGGAAGAATATTGAATGTACCATGGACCACCAAAAGAACAAACAAATCTGTTCTGGAAGAAGTACAACCAGAGTGCTCCTTGGAAGCAAAGATGGCAAGACTGTACCTTACATACTTTTGGACATGTTGTCAGGAAGGATCCGTCCCTAGGAAAGGACAACGTGCTTGGTAGAGTGGAGGGTCAGCGAAAAAGAGGAAGACCCTCGATGAAATGGATTGACACAGTAGCCACAACAGTGGGCTTAAGCATGAAATTGATTGTGGACATGGCGCAAGACCGGGCAGCGTGTTGTTCTGTTGTGCATAGGGGCATTATGAGTCGGAATCCCCTCGATGGCACCTAACAACAACAACATAACAACGTTGTTGCCTTAGTCCAGAACATGATATGTATTTCCATTCGCTCAAAATATTTACAGCTCTATGAATTTTGGAGTGATCAGAGAGGTATTATGTAGAAGCACTTTGTAAAATCAAGAAATTTCTAGAATGAAAATGGTAGGACAGACTCATTTGCACCCAGAGGCACATCTAAGATCCCTTGCAGACCAACCCCATTGAGAGGATCACTTGGACAGCAATGGCTTCATGGACTTTGGGGGGCAGAGTGGGTAGAATGGTGCCCCCGAAGATATGTCCATGTCCTAACCCCTGGGACCCGGGCGTGTCACTCTTATTTGGAAAAGGGTCCTTGCAGGTAGAGTTAAGCATTTTGAGATGAAGAGATCATCCTGGATTATCCTCGTGGCCCTAAATCCCATGACAACTGTCCTTATAGAATTGAGGCAGAGAGAAATGACACAGACAGAAGAGCAGATACAGAGAGAAGAGTGACACGGCCGCAAGCTCAGGAATGCTCATGGCGACCGCAGCTGAAGGGACAGGGAAGGCTCACTGCCCGTGGCCTCCTAGGAGCATGGCCCTGTGACCCCTGTGGTTTCGGGCTTCTGAGCTTCCAAACTGTGGGAGAATAAAGTTCCCTTGCTGTAAGTCACTCTGTTACAGCCACCCTAGGACAGTAACACAGGAGTGGACTATCCTCAAAGCCTGGGTTTTGGTGAGGTGGCCACTGGGGAAGACTGGAAAACATCAGCTCCTGGAGCCCTGAGACCCAATTCCCAGGGGCACAGCTGTGTCTGAGCCAAGCTGCAGGGCTCCCAGGACTGCACAGAGACAAAGCCAGGGACAGCAGCTCCAACCCCAGAGCCAATATCGTTGGGTGCTCAGGCCCTTTAAGACTCTTTGCAGGACAGATTCAATGCCAGAAGCCCCACTGTGGGTAGGACGACAGCAGAGTCTACAAGTGGCTGGGGCTAGGAGTCCCTGGAGTGCTTCTTGCCACCAGCACAGCAGGAAACTGAGCAAGGACGGAATTCTGTCTGATCAGCTCTGTGAGAAACATCTCTTGCCCTTTGTAAATAGACAAGTATCCTTTCACAGCCTGCGGCTGTGTTCCAGTATAATTCTTAGAACAAACTGTTAAATTCAGAGCTCTGGCCTGGTGCAGGAGAAGACTATAGCCAGTGATCGTGAGTGTTAATTATCTGTCAGGCTGCTACAGATATTTGTTCTAGTCCCCTCAGTATTCCTGGAAGAGGAGTGGAATGAATGTCATTTTAAAGAGGAGGAAGCCAGCCTGAGCTTACCAGGCCAGAAGGTGGACTAGAATACTGTTCAGAGCAAGGTTTGGTAACTAGATAGGCCTGGTTCGAATCCCAGTTCTGCTTCTTGTTGGGTGACCTTGGCATTGGAAATTAGAAGATGCCGATGAAATCTTTGTTTCTGGATTTTAGGGGACATACATAAAGAGTTGAGTGGGTCTCTGAGCAATAACGCTGGGCCTGGTAACTCCCGCCACTCCCTGTTAATGCTGGGCTGAAGGGAGCAGCTAGACTGGAGGTCAGAGGGAAATTCCTTCATACTGTGTTTTAGTCAGCTAGGGCTGCTCTAACAGAAATACCACATAGTGGATGGCTTTAACAAAGAAAGATTTATTCTTACACAGTCCGGTAGGTTGCAAGTCCATATTCAGGGTGTCCGCTCCAGGGAAAGACTTTCCCCTTGACGGCTCTGGAGGAAAGTCCGGTATTGCATCAGTCATTGTCCAGGGAGTGTCCTAACGCAAGAACCTCTGGTCTGAAGGACGCGCTCTGCTCCCAGTGCTGCTTGCTTGATGGTAGTGAGGTTCTCAAATTGTCCTTGGTTCTTTTTCCTTTTATTCCTTGCAAGCTAAAAGCATTAAGGGTGGGACAAGCCATACTCCAGGGAAACTTCCCCCATAGCAGGAATTCACAGCCCCACCCTAATCCTTTAACATACAGGTTAGCAAAACCACACAATGGAGGACATTTCCAAGATACTGGGAACCATATCCCAGCCACATGGCTGCACACATTTTTGGGGGGACACAATTCAAACCATGACATACTGCATCTCTTGTTCTAGATTCTGTGGCGCACCTGAGGGGCAAGATACATCACACAGCTTGGCTAACTCATTATAATGAGTTTCAACTTCAAATAACTTAAAACCTTCAAATAACTTAAAATCTTCAAATAACTGACTGAAACAAGACATATGCATTTCTCTTTCACATTCAAGAAATTTAGAAAGATGGTCAGTCTGGAGCTGGTAAGAAAGCCCCCAGTGTTGTAGACCCAAGTTCCATTTTTTTCTTGTTCTGTTCTGTGACTTCCCCTCCCAAAGTTGCCTCATGCCCCAATGCAGCTGCTGCTGCGCTGATCATTGGCTTTGCATTCAAGCCAATAGTAAAGAGGATAGAAGATGGAGAAGGGCATGTCCTGTCCTACCAGCTTCCATTTACATCCTGAGGGGTGCACCTAGCTACAAGGCGGGCTGTAGAATGTACTCTTGATCCTGTGCAGCCAGGTGCAGCTGAAAATTGGGAGTTTGATCCCTAAGAATGAGAAGAAGACTGGGTAGGAAGGGAGAAGTAGAAGCCAGTGTTTGGCTTTTGAGGCATGTTCCAGCGGGCATGAGGCTCTTACTGATTAGCTGCTGCTCCCCACAAGGAGAGGCCCTAGTAAATAGATAGAGAGCAGAACTATTGAGTAGAAACAGATACACAGCTGCTGCTGGGTCCCTCTGACTCATGGCAACCTACGTACAGCAGAATGAAATGTGTCAGTCCTGTGTCATCCTCACAACTGCCAACATGTGTGAGCCCATCCCTGGTGGCTGTTGTGCCAGTCCATCTCAGTGAGAGTTTCTAAGGCCTCATGGGTCCTCTGCTTCACCAAACCTGATGTACTTCTCCTGCACTCAGTTGCTCCTGATGGCACGTCCAAAGTGAGCGGGTCAGACAGTGTTCGTCATGGTCTGTAAGTTTTCATTGGCTGCATTTTGGAAGTGGATCGCCAGACCTTTCTTCCTGGCCTCAGTCTGCAAGCATTGCTGAAATGTGGCCGCTGTAGGTGATCCTGCTGGTACTTGAAATACTGGTGGGGCAGCTTCGAGCCTCACAGGGACATTTGAGCCATCACACGCGGCTGACAGATGAGTGGCCATTATTGCGTAGAGTTGGCAGCAGAAGCAGACTAACCAGTAAGCAAGATATGCATGGGCTTAACTGTGCTAATTTACTAATCAGCAGTGCACCATTTCACGTGGTTTCACCACATCCTTGACATGCTGAAAAATAGGTGAAATAGTGTACTTCAGATTAGTGAAAAAGAGCAAGAATAAGCCCGTGTGTGCCTTGCTTATTGGGTACTCTTTCTCTGGTTGGCAGAATTTTCAGAGAGGGATGTCCTTCATGGAGTCATGGGCATGGGAAATAAGGGTTCCCAACCACTTGGGTGCAGCACGTGTGGCATGTAAAAAGTGGTCAGTCAAGTAAAAGCCTAGGATTCCCACTGGAACCCCATCACAGAATCAGAAGTCTTCAACTTGCCATAACTATCTCAGCAGAGAAGACATCAGCCCGGCTTTGGGCTTTCCTCCTTCGTGTCTCCCTCTATGCAGAACAAAGGTCCTGTGGTGCCCCCGCCAAGAGGACAGCTTGTCCCAAGTCCCAGGGTTCTTTCCTGTGTCAGGTGCTACCTTCCCTCCTGATTTGGGCACCTGGAGCCCTCTGAGGACATCCCACTATCCACCAAGCCCCCTGTCTCTTTCCAGCACACAACAAGGATGGAGGTGGGAGGTAGACATGGCAGTCGAGGCTCCCCCAGGGGCTGACAGGCTTTTCTTTTGTTCTCAGGCTCTCCAGTCTCAAATTAGAAAACTGGAAATGAGCAAGGTGGATAAAAGCACGCTGGAGGAAGAGTTGAAAGAGGTGAGTGAGCAGTCAGTGCCTTTGTCTTTCCTGCTCCTCCACGCCAAGCCAGCTCTCGCACCCAGGAAACTAGAAGCATCCAGCAGAGACAAAAGCAGGCAAAGAAACCCGGAGAGTATGGCCCCGGACATTCTCTGAGCTCAGTAAGCAAGGTGCTTCAGAGAAATCACCCTGCAGCCAAAGATTAGACAGGCCCATGAAACAAAATGAGACTAAAGGGGCACAGCAGCCCAGGGGCAAGGACTAGAAGGCAGGAGGGGATACCAAAGTTGGTAATGGGGAACAAAAAAGGTCAAGAAGGGGAGAGTGTTGACGTGTCATGGAGTTGTTAACCAATGTCATAAAGCAATATTGTGTACTAACTCTTCAATGAGAAACTGATTTGTTCTGTAAACTTTTGTCTAAAGTACAATAATAATAATATAAAAAAATAGGCAAAGAGCCTTCTAGAATTCCTTTGACCTTTAATCTTACAGGAAGGTTGGAGATGCTTCTCAAAAGTTGTCCCATCAACTCTTATTCTCAGCAACTCAGGATTAATGACATTTGTCATGTGGCCTTAAAAATCACTCACGATTACAGTATTATCTCACCTGAAATAAGCAAATATAGAAAACTAAGATGATTAGTGTCTGCCAAGGTGGAAAGGAAGTATTGAGTTTATGTTAACAGTAGTGGAATAATTAGCAGAAAGATAGTGATAGAAATTGTACCACATGAAGAATGTAATCAGTGTCACTGAACTGTGCATATAGACATTGTTGAATTGGTGAATATTTCGTTCTATGCATTTTGACCACATACACACACATGCACAAAAGGCATGGCAACAACCTCTGTCATAGGAAGACATTGGCTTAGATCTCAAGGTTATGTTGGAGCCAGTGTAGACTCCAAGGTTGAATTTAAGCTGAGGATAGACCTCTAGAGAGCTAAATTCAAAATACCTTGACCGAAGGGGCCTGATTTTGTCCAGCCTGCCCCTTTCCCCTCCTCTGCCCCAGCAGCCCTGCTCCTGTGTTCCCTGTCCCTCCAGAAAGCCGACAGAAGTGCCCTGGCAGGTAAGGCAAACCGGGCCGACTTGGAGACGAGGGTGACGGAGCTGAATGAGATGATACACGACATACTGCTCAAGGTCTCATGCAGCGTGGACGACTGGAGGAAGTCCGTGGAGCAGCTGAACAAGGACGTGAGCACCAAAGTGAGCACCCAGTGTTAGCCCCCAAATGTAGCCACTGAAAGCAACAGACCCTCTGTTTCTGAGGGTCAAGAGTTTGGAAGTAGCTTAGCTGGGTGGTTCTGGTGTAGTGTTTCCAGTGAGAATGCGGTCAAGATTGCCACTGAGGCTACTGTCATCTGAAGGCTTAATTGGGGCTGGAGCACTGACTTCCATGATGATTCCCCCTTGGAGCTGTTGGTGGAAATGTTCCATACCTCGTCGTACAGACTCCTCAGTGCTGCTTGAATGTCCTCGCAACATGGCAGCCAGCTTCCCCTACAGCAGGTGATCCAAGAAAGACAGAAGCTGCAACATCTTTTTTTTTCTTTTTTTATTTAACATAACTGAGTGAAAATGTACATTCACATGTAAATTTACGTGCCCCCCCTATATGCAGCTTCCACTGCTCTCCCTGTCCGGTCACTGCACACTATTCCTCTCTGCTCCATATATGTCTCATCCTCCCAACAGCCTCCTTTCCCCTCCTCTCCATTCACTCCCCTTCCTCCAGCCAGAGGTCAGCAAGATGATATCCTATAGATGTATAGAACCATAAAGTGCTTCCAATATATGGTTACTCTGCATTGCCAAGTCCAATCCATTCCTGTCCAAAGAGTGGACCTTTGTTATAATTTATGGGAACGGGCAGCATCAGGGCCAGGGGCCATGCTCTCAGAGGAACCCCAAAACCGCTGGACCATCAGTTGAGGTCTTTTAGTGGAGATCTCATGATGCACCTCTTTTTATTCTTGTGTTGCCAGTGAGACTCCTCTCTGTGAGCTCTGTCATGGCTATCACTGGTGGTGGCCGGGCACCATCCGGTTCTTCCGGTCCCAGGTCGATGTAGGCACCCACTCTTGTGGATCTCTCTGTCTTCTCGGTTGTCTTTACCACATGCCATTTTGGCCCTCGGTGAGCATCCATTCCTGCTGAGTTGGGACCATTTGCTGTGTCCTCGGATGGCAGCTTGGCAGCTTTTAAGACCCCAGACGCCACTCACCAATGTGGGGGAAGCTGCAACATCTTTTATGACCTAGCTGTGGAAGTCACATGCCATCATTTCTGCAAGATCCTGTTGGTGACACAAGTCAGTCTCATTAGTGTGGGAGGGGATTCCACAGGGACATAAGCCCCAAAGGGTATGATTGGTGCTCCATTGTCCCATTGGATTTCCCTTCTAAAACATGAGTTTAAAGATAGCATCATTAGGAATTTCAAGATGGCAACAGCAGAGCATGAAACCCAGCAGGGTTCTTTTGAGTGGTGGCCCTATACAATTGCACAGGTCTCGTTGTAGGGCAAGTCCCTGCAGACAAATCTCCTTTGCTATGATTGGCTAAGGCACCCTATTACAGAACAACTCCTGACTGGCATGAGCCATTGGGATCTCTGCGAGTGAAACTCCATCATTCCTGGAGATATATGAGCAAGTCTGGCAGAGTGCTTGTTACATACAGTCCCTCCTGCATGTATATAGGTTGGATGCATGGATGTTTGGTGTACGAGAGTGGTTAAGGAGAAGAGTTTCTTGGACCTTGGTGTCTGGAATGAGCAGTAGGTTTGGTTTATCTTTTGGAGGCAGTAACCAATGGTGTTTCTTTGCCTGGGCCACTTGGAAGCTCACTGCAGCTCCCATCTAGCAATAAGACATAGCAGGTACCAGGGGTATATTCATTTCTTTCGGTTGCTGTGAAAAAGTACCACAAACTGGGCGCTTAAGTTCTGCAAGCTAGAAGTTTGAAATCGAGGTTGGTTCCTTCTGGAGGCTCTGAAAGACAACGCTGTGTGCCACTTCCTAGCCTCTGCTGATTCCTGGCAATCCTTGGCCTTCCTTGACTTGTAGGTAAAAAATCAATACAACACCCCCCCTCACCCACACACACACCAAAACAGTTGCCATTGGGTTGATTCTGACTCACAGCAACCACATGGGCATCAGAGTAGAACCTGCTCCACAGAATGTTCAGTGTCTGACCTTTTAGAATTAGATTAAGCTTTTCTTCCGAAGTCTGTCGGGGTGGATGCAGACCTTCAGCCCTGGGTAAGTAACAGCTGAGGGGGTTAGACCTCTGCACCACCACCTAAGGACTCCCAACTTGGAGATGTATCACCCCCAGCTCTATCTCTAGAGGTAGAGGGTATGCATTTCAGGGATATCTCCTTACTGTGTCCCTATCTACTGTTTATAAGAACACCAGTTAGAGAGCCTTGGGACCCACCCGGCTCTGCTGTGACCTTAGGATGACTGATAACATCTTCAGAAACTATTACTAAACAAAGTCACAGTCCTAGGGGTCAGGACTTGAACATATCTTTTAGGGGGACAGAATTCAGCCTGTAACAAGGGGTACAGGCCTCAAGCCAACCATTTGCAATTTCTCTTTCCTGAATCACCTCTGTTGTTATTTTTAAATCCTGCCTTAAGGCCAAGAAGCCCTGCTGTCGCACTGAATAAGTGCTTGGCTGCTAACTGAAAGGTTGGCAGTTCACACCCACCAGCCGCTGTGTGGGAGAAAGATGTGGCAGTCTGCTTTCATAAAGATAACAGCCTGGGAAACCCTATGGGACAGTTCTAGGCTGCCCTACAGGGTTACTGCGGGTTGGAACTCAGTCGATGGTAACGGGTTTATTGTAGGGTCTGGCATTCTGTTTCCCAGTGGTCACAGTTGTGAAACCCTGATGGGACACAATTCTATCTTGCAACATGGGGTCTCCATGAGCAACAATTTTTTGTCTTCTGTCGGGGGGGGACAATGATCTGTGTGACTTTGTAAGTGGCTGCAAACCCTCTTCTGGATGGGGGCGGGGATGACTGATGCACTGAAGTCTCCTTTCTGCCTTTCGATGGTGCCCAGCTGGTACCCCAGGATCTGGAGCCCCTGAAGAAAGAAATGGAAGAGGTCTGGAAATTAGTCAGGAAGCTGCTGGTGGAGGGTCTGCGATTAGACCCTGACAGTGCCGCGGGCTTCCGGAAGTGAGTGGACAGGCCCTCTGCAGCCTTTCCTGGGTGGGAGTCAGTTCCCGCAGGGTGGGACACCCTCTGGCTAGCAGGAAGCAAAAGGGATCCAGACCTGTGAGCCACAAGGAGGAAGACTTTTCCAACTCAGGTGTGTGGGTGGATGGGTGGATAGGGGCTGGGATGGGGCCACCCACAGGTAGCCATGGGCACCCCTAGAGGTGGGTGGCTCTGGCCTCGGCTCACAGAGGGACTGCAGGAAGGCGTCTGCTCTGAAAGCTTTTGCTGCAGGTAAGGGAACAGAGGCTCCCAAGGAGAAGGGGTTGTGGGAGCCCACACAGGAGTTTGGGCAGGTCTAGCCCCCACATACATTGTGCTCCGTGCAGAGGGATCTAACGTTCCTGGGCGGTTCCTGTCCTCAGCTCATCCCCCTACTTGCCCCCAGATATCCACCGCCAAGGGCATCTTTCCAGAAGGCCCGGTTTTAAAGACCCATCATTTGGTTCCCCCATCTCTGCTCCAGGGGGCTGGTCAGCAGGGCCTGCAGAGCTGGAATGGGTAGGGCAAGGGGCGCTCAGACAGATCTGCAGACCTCCCACCCCTCAGCGCCGCCGGGGCCGAACACCTCCTCGCAGGGGCTGACAGGGGGTGGACGCCGCAGCTGAGGGAGCCGGGGTCTCTTCCAGGAAGCTGTTTGAGCGCGTGAAATGCATCTCCTGCGACCGCCCGGTGGAGATGATGACCGGCCCGTGAGTACCTCCCAAGTCCGCCCGCCAGGAGGCGCAGGAGCGCGCCCCGCTCGGCTGGTGCACGGGCGCCCACCCAGGTCCGCCCGCCAGAGGGCGCCCGCGAGCGCTTTCGCCCTGCGTCCACGCCCGCCCGCGCCTCTGACCCTAATCTGGACCGTGCCCCTTAATTGACATAACGCCCTCACCCCTTTATCGTACCATGTGCACCATTTCACTCATTCAACTCCGAGAGATTCCCTGGGCGAGAGGCCTTGTCAGGACACGGCTTCCTTTCTTCAGCTCATTCTGGTGTCTGCTCTGGGCAGGAGCTGGACCACCTCCAGAAGAAGCAGGATGGTCTTCGTCCTCGCAGGGAGGAGCAGAGCTCTCCGGCCTTCCCTGCACTTACCGTTACGCGTTCGTGGGTTTCCAAGCCCTGGGGGCGCAGCGGTAAAGAGCTTGGCTGCTAACCAAAAGACCAGCAGCTTGAATCCACCATCCTCTCCCTGGAAACCCTGTGGGGCAGATCTACTCTGTCCTACAGTGTGGCTGTGGGTCCGAATCACCTCGACAGCAGCGGTTTGTTTTAGTTTTCCTGGGTTTCAGGACCAGGAGACCCACAGTGCTAGCTGGTCTGGCCCTGGTAGCCCGGAGAGCTCAGCACCACCTCAGCCACTTGGCACTCTTGCAGGGGCTTTGGGTTACATCACGACTGTTCCCTCAAACCACACATGTCTGGTTGCAACATTACTTATAAAAATCAAACATGGGAAACAACTAAAGTGCAGAAATAGAGAAACAGTGAATGCTGCGGTACGTTCATCTCCCGCCCTATAAGTCACGTGGTAAAGTACTGCCCAACAGAAGGTTCTGTGATGATGGTCTTATGTGGGGCCCTCGGGTGCTTCGAAACCCCGGTGGTGTGGTGATTAAGTGCTGTGTCTGCTCACCAAGAGGCCGGCAGTCTGAGTCCACCAGGCGCTCCTCGGAAGCTCTGTGGGGCAGTTCGACTCTGTCCTAGGGGTCACTATGAGTTGGCATCGACTCAACCACAGGGGTCTGGGTTTCGTGTGCGTTGCCGCTAGCCACCTGTGGTCGCTGAGCACTTGGAATGTGGCTGGTGCTGAATTTTAACTTTTGTTGGATTTTAGTTCAGTTTAAATATAGTCAGATTTAAATACTAAAATGTGGTAAGGCACTATAGTCTTGGGTTTCGGAAGAATTTTTAATGAGTCAATGGTGAAAATGTTTGTAGTAAATGAAAAAAAGGAAACTTCAAGGTAGTATACGTATTGTGTCTCTATTTTTTGGAACAAAAATAGTTCACAGATGTGCAGAAATACTGAAAGGGCAAATATCTAAATATTTGTCATATAGTTATAGTGATGTATTTATTTCCTCTTTGTGCTTTTGTATGTTTTTGAAGATGGTGAAAATGCACATTTCTTTCGAATTTTATTGTGTGCCAGCACACACACAGTCAAGCCCTATGTGTCTGTTGCATGGTTCGACAAATTTTTATGCATGTATGTTGTTAGGCGCCATGGAGGCAGTTCTGACTCATTGCGATCTCTGCACAAGAGAACCAAACCCCGCCTGGTCCTGTGCTGCGCTCACTATCGTTTTTCTGCTGAAGCCCATCGCTGCAGCCACTGGGCCAGTTCATCTCGTTGAGGGTTTTCGTCTTTTTGGTTGACCCTCCACTTTACCAAGCATGATGTCCTTCCCCAGGGACTGATCCCTACCGACAACATGTTCAAAATACGTGAGATGCAGTTTTACTGTCTGCTTCCAAGAAGTACTCTGGTTGTACTTCTTGCAGAACGGAGCTGTTTGTTCTTCTGCTGGTCTGTGGTACACTCGACATTCTTCTCCAACACCAGAATTCAAAGATGTCGTTTCTTCTGTCTGACTCACTGTCCAGCTTTCACATGCGTATGATGCGGCTGAAAATACCACGGCTTGGGTGAGGCACATCTTAGTCTTCAAGGTGACATCTTTACTTTTCAACACTTTAAAGAGATGCATTGCGGCAGATATTCCCAATACAATGCACCTTTTGATTTCTTGACTGCTGCTTCCATGGGCATTGATTGTAGACCCAAGGAAAATGAAATCCTTGATAACTTCAGTCCTTTCTCCGTTTATGACAGTATGGCTTACTGGTTCTGTTGTGAGGGTTTTTGTTTTCTTGATGTTGAGTTATAATCCATACTGAAGGCTGTGGTCTTTGATCTTCTTCAGTAAGTGTTTCAAATCTTCTTCACTTCCAGCAAGCAGGTTTGTGTCATCTGTATGATGCACGTTGTTAATGAGTCTTCCTACAATCCTGATGCCTCCTTCTTCTTCATATAGTCCAATTTCTCGGACCATTTGCTCAGCATACAGATTGAAAAGGTATGATGAAAGGATATAGCCCTGATGCACACCTCTCTGGACATTAAACCATGCAGTGTCCCCTTGTTTTCGTTGCATGACTGCCCCTTGATCCAAGTACAGATTCCTCGTAAGCACAATTAAATGTTCTGGAATTCCCATTCTCTGCAATATTACCCATAATTTGTTATGATCTGTGCAGTCAATGAAACACAGGTAAACATCCTTCTGGTATTCTCCGCTTTCAGCCAAGATTCATCTGACATCAGCAGTGATATCCCTAGTTCCACACCATCTTCTGAACCTGGCTTGAATTTCTGGCAGTTTCCTGTCTGTATACTCTTGCAGTTGCTTTTGAATTGTCTTTAGCAAAATTTTACCTGTACGTGATATTAATGATATTGTTTAATAATTTCCACATTGTGTTGGATCACTTTTCTCAGTAAGAGGCAGAACTATGGATCTTTTCTGGTCAGTTGGCCAGGTAGCTGTCCTCCAGATTTCTTGGCATAGATGTGTGAGCGCCTCCAGCACTGCATCCATTTATTGAAACATCTCAGTTGATAGTCTGTCACTTCCCAGAGCCTTGTTTGGCACCCTGACCTTCAGTGCAGCTTTGACTTTTCCCTCCATCAGTTCCTGACTGTGTGCCCCCTGCGGTTTACTTTGTATTCACTTCCTAGGGTCACGGTGACAAAGTACCACAGATTAGGTGGCTCCTAAGAACATAAATTTATCATCTCACCATTCTGAAGCCTGAGAGTTGGAAATCGAGGTGTGGGCTGTGCCAGTTCCTTCTGCCAGCTCAGAGGGAGAGAGTTTCTGGCTTCTCTCCCAGCTTCTGGCAATCCTTGACTCTCCCTGGCTTCTAGACACACTACCTTCGTCTCTGCCTCATCCTGACACAGCCGTTGTCTGTGTGTCTGTGTCTGTGTCTGTGTCTGTGTCTGTGTCTGTGTCTGTGTGTGTGTGTGTGTGTGTGTGTGTGTGTGTGTGTGTGTGTGTGTGTGTGTGTGTGTGTGTGTGTGTCTGCTCGTCTTTCTAAAGACAGCAGTCATGTTGGGTCAGAACCCACCTTGCTGCACTGTAACCTCATGCTAAGATAACAGATAGTGTCCTAAACAGTGTTTCCAAGAAGGTTACTTTCACAAGCTTCAGAGGTCAGGACTTCAACACAGGTTTTTGGGGGGCACAGTTCACCCACAACAATTCCATTGTCAGAAAAGTCTGTCTTTATGTCTTATGGGACTTACAGTGTACTCAGGGCCCCTTATAACCAGGGCTATGGACACGTCTGTAGAGAAGGCAGCATGGAGGGGTGGGCAGTTGCCCTGAGTGCACTCCTCCTCCCATCACCCAGGAAGGCTTCCTGGAGGAGGGGGTGCTGGAGTCCTCTTTTGGCCACACGTGCCTCCCTCTGAGCTGCTGCCATCTTACTACCCCCCAACAGGCACCTCATCACCATCCGCAAAGCCCACCTGCTTTCAAGGCTGCGGCCCGCCAGCGCCAACAGCTACGAGTACCTGCAGAGGCAGCACATGAGGTGAGCTGGCCGCAGGGCAGGGGCCTCGCCCGGGTCACTCGTGCCCGGAAGCCTGCACCTCCAGGGACACCCTGCAGCCCCAGGAGCCAGAGATTGTCCCAGGGTGTGGACAGCCATCTGCAAGGGCTGCAGGATGTGACATGGGCAGCAGACAGACATGCAGGTTGGCTGTGGAGGAGACGCTGATGGATGTGTTTATCGGGTACCCGTGGGTGTTTGCAAGGAGCCTGATGGTGCGGATGGAAGGTCAGCCACTGCTCGAGACAAACACGGCAGACTGCTTCTGTAGCTCTACAGCCTCGGAAACCCTACTGGGCAGGCCTGCGCTGTCTTATGGAGGCTCTGGAATCCGAGCTGCCTGGGCGGTGGTTTGGGTGTTCAGTTCACGGGTGTTTTCAGTACCTCCTAATTGGCCCCAGTGGTTAAGCACCTGGCTACTAACTGGAAGGTTGGTGATTGCAGTTCTTGCAGATGCCTCAGAAGAAAGGCCTGGTGATCTGCTTCTGAAAGATCACAGCCTGGAAGCCCTGTGAGGCGCAGTACCGCTCTGACACACGGGGGCTGCTGGGAGTCCGAGCCAGCCTGAAGGGAGCTGGCCAGCCGGTCACAAGGGCCTTCCCTCCCTGGAAGGTGCTCGTGGCTCCCCTGCCCGCCTGCGAGCTGGGATTAAACACCCACATCAGCTTGCGAGGCATGAGTAATAATAACACTGGAGCCCCGACGAGCCCACACTGCAGCCTGGCTTTGGTACAGACCCCACTGAGGAAGCTTCTGTGATCACCCTCACTTCCCATGTGAAAAAACTGAGGCTCAGAGGAATTAAGTGACCTACTGAAGGTCACAGTTAGTTAGTGGTAGAGCTGGCATCTAAACCTGCGTGATTGTGTTGCACCTAGCTGGTTCCCTGGAGGTGTAGCCTCAAATCTTGATCCAGCCCCACTCACCAAGCCCCTGGCACCCCAACACTCAGAGGTTCTGCCACCTCCAGCCCCATGGGTATGTCGGCCAGGTAGGGGAATCACAACAGAGCCACCACCATGCAGATGGGAGCCTTTGAGTTCCATGCCTGCCACGCCCACCGTCGCTGTCTGGTCCCTCACGGGGTTGAGAGCCTGCCTCGGGCAGCGGGAGCCGGGCTCCAAGGGGCACCTGGGGCCTGGGGGAACATGGGTCCTAATTTCGCTCCTCTGTCCCAAGTCTGCTCGCCTGCGTCCACGCATGGAGCCCCAGGCCTCCCCTGCCGGCCAGACCGTGGGGCACGCTGAGGTTGCCAAGGGAGGAAGGGGCTCCGGCAGCTGCTGACTGCCTGCTTTGTGCAGGGAGCAGCAGTACCTACAGCAGCTCCAGGGCCTGGGCGACCAGGAGGGCAGCGTGGACTCCCTGGGGTCCCAGCAGGAGTGGGGTGACGGCCCCCGGAACAGTGCCAGCACCATGTTGACGCTCTATCCCTACGGGGACCCTCAGCTGATTGATTACGACAGTGTGAGTCTGGCTGTGGCTTTGTCCTAGGGGGGCAACTTTGGGGGCGGAGGCTCTTGTCTTCCAACACTGTGGACTGGAACGGCACCCGGGCTGTCCGCAGGCGGAGGTGGACATTCTGGGAGTCGACGGGATCCTGTACAAAGGCCGCATGAACACTGGGGGTGCAGCGCTGCCCACTGTCTCCATGGACAGGGACCTCACAGGTGAGAGGGTGGCCCACCTGGGCACCTGCCTGGGGGCTGCCGTGCTTGGCCGGGCGTGCAGGCTGGCCAGGCCCAGAGCTGGCACTGTCCCTGCCCGGGGGGCGCCCTACTGTGCACCTGGGCCTACTCTGGAGAGCAGGAGTCTCCTACCGGGAGACTGTCGGGAGCAGGGCAGATGGGCAGTCGCCACGCCCCACCTTTCCACACAAGTCAGGGACACCCTAGGAGCAGGTAACCAGAATACGAGGGTCCCCGCTGGAGACAGAGATGGACAGCTGACCTGAAGGGAGTGCCCTGAGGGCAGGGGCCCCATGACACTGGCCCAGGGAGGGGACCAGCATGGTGCCCAAGGAAGGGAGCTGGGCTGGGCTGTGTGCATGGAAGGAGAGTTAGCTGGGTGATGGGCGGGGAGGGGGGAGACAGGTCCAGGTGGAGGCGGGAGCAGGGCCCAGGCTCTGCGGGGCGAGGAAGCCAAGTGGTGAGGGTGGCTGGGGGGTGGAGACCGGGGTGGGGAGACGAGGGGAAGACAGGGCAAGACCAGACCCTGGAGGCCTCGCAGGCCGTGGGCCATGACCTCAGCTTATGGGCAAGTGTTAGGCTGGGGGACCGACTGTTTGTTGGGTACAAAAAGGAAGCCTTCTCTGCTAGATCCTTTTAGATTTTCCCTCCCCAGGAAGACACCTTGTAAGGTTTGCTCTGCGGAGTGCTGCATGCTGCCCCTCGGGTGGTCCAGGGTGGCTGGAAGGTCAGAAATGCTCCGTGTTTTCTTCATCACCCACCGTGTGCCCCACTGACACAAGAACAGATGCGTGAAGAGGGGAGCCAGAAGGGTTTCCCTCATCAAGTGTGGTGGACACAGAAGGAACCCTGTCCAGTGGCGGCCATAACAGATGACCACACACCGGGGGGTGGCACTTGAGGCAACAAGAACCTGTCCCCTTCCCGTCTGGAGGACAGGAGGCTGAGCCCGAGCCACGCCCCTCCAGTCTCCTCCAGAAGAGCCTTCTGCCCTGTCGCTTGCACCCACTCTGACTTGTAGGTGCAGCACCCCCATCTCTGCCTCCGTCTTCACGCGGCGTCTTCTGTCAACCCTTGTCCTCTCTGATGAGGACACCACCTTCTAAGATTTAGGGCAATGCAGGATGCTCTCATCTCAAGACCCTTTCTCCACTAAGATCCCTTGTGCCAGTTCTGGGGGCCACCATGCAGCCCCATCCTGGTTCCAGGGGCTGGGACCCTGCTGTCTCTCTGGGGACTGAAATGGCTGTCAGACGCCTGCAGCGTTAGTAGCGTCTCCCGGACTTGGCCGCTCCGGCCCCCACCCTCCCCTGCCACTGTGCTCTGCTGAGGACACTCGGGCTGGGCGTCAGGGATCACCAGGCAGGACCGGAATAACAGGTGGCTAATATTTAACAACCCCCACCCCCGAGCTCATGGTGGCACTGGGGCCACCTGGTTGATCCAGGAGAGTCACCCCATCTCAGGTTCCTTAGTCACTCCTGCAAAGTCCCCCTGTCCTAACCATCAGCCCTGCAGTAACAGAAAACTCACATTCTGGAATAGAGACAACTTTACTCCCTCCCTTGTTTAGGAGGCCAGAAGCCCCGCTTTCAGGGTGCTAGCCATCAGGGCCTCATATTCATAGCAAATCCACGGCAAGGAGTCTGGATTTTTTTTTTTGGCTCTACGGAAAAGTTTTCTCCGTGGTCTCCGGGAGAAGGTCCTTTTCTCTTTTCAGCTTCTGTTCCTCTGTTGGGCATCTGTCTGCCTCTACCTCTGCTTGCTGGATTCATCTGCTGGTTAAGATCTTGAGGGAGATTGATGCTGTCTGGTTAACAGGGCAGAGAGAACTCATTCCCAGACGGGGTTGTGACCACTGTTGTTGCGAGGTGCCGTCAAGTCAGTTTGGACTCGTAGCGACCCTATGCACAACAGAACGAAACACCGCTCAGTCCTGCGCCGTGGTCCGAATCAGTTTTAGGCTCAAGCGCATTGTGCAGCCACTGTGTCCATTTACCTTGTGGAAGATCTTCCTCTTTTTCTGCTGACCTGCTGCTGTACCAAGCATGACGTTCTTCTCCAGGGACTGGTCCCTCCTGACAGCGTGTCCAAAGTACAAGGCCTGACCATTAAGTCCACAAACCTAATTGTTCTAAGTGCTGACTACCTCATTGCTGAATAGCACTAGGGTCACCTTTGAAGTACTCCCCTTGGAAAGCTACACATCGACGCCAGCACCTAGTCAACCCTTCAAAGCAGTTTTGGAACTGTTTCTGGAACTTCTTTCTTGACGGGCTATTGCACACAGTGGCATGGTGACAAGTTCGTGAACTTACTTGTATAGCTGTCCATGAGGGAGTTTTTAGCCAGTAAACAAATAACTGCGTCAGAACACCCTCCCTACTCACCTGATCTAGCCCCCAGTGACTTTTCTCTTGACCCGAAGATAAAGGAAATATTGAAAGAAAGGCATTCTGAGGACATTCAGGACAGCCAGGGTAGTGTGGTGACTGCTCTGCTGGCCATTCCAGAAAAAAGAGTTCCAAAATTGCTTTGAACTGTGGACGAGGCACTGGCATCAGTGCATAGCTTCCCAAGGGGAGTACTTTGAAGGTGGCCATAGTGCTATTCAGCAATGAGGTACGTAGCACTTTTACTAGGATGAGTTTGCGGACTGAATTGTCACACCTCCCATGTCAGGCACAGTCTCTGACCATCTTTGCTACCAAGGAGCACTCTGGTTGTACTTCTTCCAGAACAGACCTATTTGTTCTTTTGGCAGTCCATGGTACATTCAGTATTCTTCTCCAGCACCACAATTCAAAGGCGTCATTCCTTTCGTCTTCCGTGTTCGTTGTCCAGTTTTCTCATGCATACGATGTGAATGAGAATACCGTGGCTTAGTCTTCAAGTGGACGTTTTTACTTTTCAGCCCTTTAAAGAGGTCTTTCATGGCAGATTTTCTCAGCACAACGCTTCTGCTTCCATGGGTGATGATTAAATCCTTGACCACCTTAATCTTCCTCTGTGTATCAGGATGTTGCCTTACTGCTCCAGTTGTGAGGGTTTTTGTTTTGTTTATTTGAGGGGCCATCCATACTAGAAGCTGTGTGGTCTTTGATCTCAATCAGTAAGTGTTTCAAATCCTCTTCACTTTCAGCAAGCAAGGCTGTGTCATCTGTATAATGCAGGTCGTTGGTGAATCCTCCTCCAGTCCTGACGGCCTCCTCCGACTTATAGTCCAGTTTCTCAGATTACTTGCTCGGCGTACAGGCTGAATAGGTCTGATGAAAGGATATAACCCAGACACACACCTTTCCTGACTTTAAATCAAGCAATCTCTCTTTGTTCTGTTCGCGCAACTGCCTCTTGATCCCTGTACAGATTCCTCACAAGCCCAATGAAGTGTTCTAGAATTTCCGTTCTCCATGTTGTTAATAACCACTATAGGGATTAAGATTTAAAACACATGTTTTGGAGGACAAAACCCAATCCATAACACTGTGTAAGGTCATGTTTCCAGATTCCAGAGACTGGGGACATGGCCACTTTAGGGGCTGTGATTCAACTGACCACACTGCCCATGGCTCCCCATGGACCTTGGGAGCCTGGCTTCTCAGCCCACCTACAAGGCCACTGGACCTCCCACCCTGTCTGCCTCCATCCATGAGCCACAGCACCCTTGCTCATGCCTGTGCGCTGTCTGAGACCCTATCCCCACACCACCCGTGAAGAGCCATCTCATCCACCAAGGCAGGCTTAGGGCATATGCTGCATCCACATCCGACCCTCCCATCTCATCACCGTCTTTGCCATGTACCCGTGGGCTGGGCCACGTGGACCTGCCCAGAGCTCCCAGGCTTGGCCACGCATTTCAGCAACACAGTCCCTCGGCCTAAAGAGCCCTTTGCCCACCATTCAAATGAAGCTCGTGTCCTCTCATTCCTCAAACCCCAGGCCTCTGGGAAGCCTTCATCTTGGAGGCTTCCTGACCCTGGCCAGAGGGGGTCGAGAGGACAAAGAGGACCAGGGAGGTGCAGGTTCAGAGGCTGGCTCCTGGGGACATTGACATGGGAAGTTGGGAGAAGCAGTGGGGAGGCAGGACTGAGTACAGGGGACGCATAGCATCCCAGGTGCAGGGGGTGTTGGGGTGAGTACAGGGTGGACAGATGGAGCCCCTCTCTGAGACTCAGAGGAGTGCACTTACTGGATCTTGAGTTTGCAGCCAGGCCCATGTTCCTTGTCCGGGAGGGCAGAAGTGTTTCGGTTGGGGGAAACAAATAAATTCATTTTCACTGGTCAGCTGGTAGGTCCCCATCTGTGGCCCCTGAAGGGGTCTGGGTGCCACCTGGTGATCCTGGCTGGCAATAGGGAGCCCCCTTACCCACTAATGACTGGCACTCACTGCAGACATGGAGCCTGATTCAAGCCACTTGGCGCCCAGAGTGGGGGTCTGGATGGCACTCTGTGGGCTGGGCACAAGATAACAGGGAGAGGGGCCAGGACCAGGGCAGGGGCCACCTGGAAGGGGAGGCAGGGTGTGACTTAGGTGAGGACCAGGCCAGCCTCGTGGGAAGCTTTGGTGCAGGGCTGATACTGGCGGGACGTCCTGCTTGGGGTGGTGGCCAGCAGTCACTGGCCAGGGGCCCTGCCCGCCCTGCAGCTCCACAGACAGTTCTTTCTCAGAAGGGGAACCTCCTTGGCTGCCGCATGCCGCTGGTCATCCCGAGTACTCCCTGAGCCCCGCCTTGGGACAGGGCACTGTTTTGGCACTCCCCGGCAGTGCCTGGTACAGTCAAGATGCTCAGTCTGCCCCAGAGAGCTCAGTTCTTGGGGGACCGGAAGATCAGGAGCATCACCGAGCTCAGTGGGGAGGGAATTAAACCTGGGAATGGGAGTGAGTGGGGGTTTGAGGCTCGGTGGTTCTGGATGAACACTCTCAGAGGTGACATTTGAAATGGGGAGTATCAGGAAACAGCCAGGGAAAGCTCCAGACAACAGCATCATCCAGCAGAAGGAACAGCTGGGTGTCTAGTACCCAGCTGCCCCCGCCCCCCAGGCTCCTGGTGCCCATGGGGTGTCCTGTCCGTCACCTACAGTTCCTCTGGCCCTTGAGCATTCTTCTTTTTGGGGACCTCTTCCCACATGCCCACGCCTCTTCTCCAGCAGTGGGCTTTGGTCCGGGCGGTCAGTCGGGTATTCTTGGCTGGACAGGGAGAAGGGTCGGGGGAGGGGGCCTTATGGTGGTCCGGCCTGCAGCCACCATGTCTCAAGAACTGCTGATGAATGGACTATGACTGTCACCTGGCCATGTGACACTGAGACCAGGCCTGCCTCCTCCCTGGCTTCTTGTGACTCAAGACTTTCGGTGTTTTTGCTATGCCTCCAGGAGGCAGCAGGGAGAAACCTTCTCTTGTAAGGTGTGGGTGGGGACTGAGGGTATGGTTGGGACCACAGGGTGAGACCCCCCATTCCCACCCCTTTGTCTTTGCTCTTCCCTAAGCCGTGAAGTTCCCGCGGCCCCCGTCTCGAAACTTGCCTGACCGCGTGCACACCTACGACTTACACAGTGCCGTCTGCCCCTGTGAGTACTCCTCCCCCAGCTCCCCGACCCAGCCTCTGTCAGGGCCTCAGGCTCCCCCAGTCCTAGCCCCACTCACCTGAGGCACCCTCCTCCACCTATCCATCTCTCACCCACCCTGTGCACACCCGAGCAGCCTGCCTGTCCACCTGCTGGGACCAGGAAGCCCCTTGAGTGAGGTCACCCTCACCGGGCTCCAGGCCTGGAAAGGTGGGCCGTGAGAACATCCTTCCTCAGGGGTGGGAGAAGGGAGCCGCCTAGCCCCTGGGCCTCCGTGTGACTCATATTGCCGTGGTAACAAGCCTCTGTGGGCAAAGGACAGTTTACGTACAAATCCTGGATCTGCTCGTATCTTTCCTGCTCCTTATCCCAACCACCACCAGCCCCTCAAATTGGGGAGCTGAGGTGCCTAGCTGTCTCTGAGACCAATAGCTGGAGCTGGGCCAGTGCTAAAACCTGGAACCCGCCTCTTGGACCCTAATTCCTTCCCCGGTGCCCTGCTCCCCTCTACTTTCCATTTCTGGGTCATGTGTTTTGGGTGTAGGGCACCCAATGGCTAGGGGAGCTGGGTCCCAGGGCCATAAAGTTCTTTGGGTCTGGGGGCTCTTCTCTCTGACCCTGGACACCTCACAAGAGGTTAGGGTCTCCAAGGGAGTGCTCTTGACCGCATGGAGGGTTTCTCCCGCCCCTTAGCCCCGCACAGCGGCAGGAGCACCATCACGGCTACCCCAGGCCCCCACCCAACAGTGCTGTCCCAGCCACCGTCTCTGCCACCCCTGCCACTGCTGCCACGGCTGATCCCACCACCGCAGGACCCCCAGCAGGCTCCGGGGTCCACCAGGCACACGAGATCCCTGCGCTTTGAGTCCCGAGCCAGTGCCCAGTCCAAGGAGTAGACCCTCAACCTGTGAGCCTCACAACCACCCCCTACGGCTGTCGGGGGCCTCCCAGGGGCTCTGAGCCTCACCTAGGACAGGGGACCTGGATGTGGGGGGCAACCTTCACAGGCGGTGACCACCCGCACCTTGACCCATGGCTGTTCCGACTGCTCATGTGAGTGAAAGAGCCGAGTCTTCTTGAAAGGAACTCTCTTATTAAGCCAGTTTAATGCCTGACCAGTGTTCAGTACAACACAGCAGTTTTTTTTTAAAAAAAAATGACTGTCTTCTTTCATGAGTTTTTCAGTGAAACTGTTTCCTTGATCAGCTCACATCACACTGAACGAGTACCAGCTCCTAGGGGCTATTATTTCTACCCAGGTCTGGGTTCCCCATGGAAAAAAATGGCATCATTTTTTAATTTTATGTTGGCTGTTTCTACCAGGAATTCCTGTGAGGAAACAGATCTTTAACAACGTGATTGTTTGTACTTAGTTCCCAGCTTCCCTCAAGGACACTGAAGTAACTCCCCTCAAATAGGCCCAGGCCAGGGGCTCACCCTCCAGCACAGCCCCCAGTCTTTTGGCCACTGTAACTGACAAACGGCGGAGCGTGAGGCCTGAGGGCCCCATTTGGGTGGCTGAGTACCCGGGCCTGGCAGAGAAGCCCCTTCCTGGGCTTCTCCTGGATACTTTTCTCCCTTTTACTCTCCTGGCCCCGTCCCCACCTCTGCCTCACCGGCCCCCCAAGCCCTGGCGGTTCTGTCCACTTCACTGAGATGTCCAGTTTGGGGGCATGTCCCCCACCCCCCATGCTCACTGAGGTCCCTGGGGCACAGAGAGCAGTCAGGGAGTTGGGGGACAGTGAACTACCCATCAATGAATCTGGAGGGGTTTCCCCATCTGCACACTTTAAGCCTACCCTGGGGTTGGCCTGGGGGCTCTGGGCTCTGCTGGGGAGAGTGATCTGCCTGTTGCCAGTAGCCCCCACCCTCACTAGCCCCCAGCCCGACTGCTCTCTTCTCTCTCTGAGGACTGTGTCCAAATGACATCCAGGCTTCCTGACTCAGTGACATACCTGTCCAGTCTGCTTTGGAGATCAATGGCCAACAGAACCCCAGCTCTCTGCCACTGCACCCATGAGTAGTTCTGCACTGTGTTTGGGAATAAAATCTTTCACTTTGCTGTCTGTGGATGAGGGTGACTGCTCGGTGCCCTTCTGAGGGACAGGCCTGCCTTCCCAACATGGACAGATGGGGCTTGCTCATCCCTTCTCCTGCTAGGGCCCCACCTCTACCATCTTTCCACTGCAGGGAAGGGAGGCATGGCCCTGGCTCCAGTAACTGAGGTACCCCCATGCCAGGCCTGCTGCTGTGGGGGGCCTGTCTCTGCACCCCCAGTATACACCCACATCCACCAACTTGGGGCTCCTCCATTGGCCCGATGGCTGGGCTCAACTCTCCATCTGGCCCCTGCTGTACAATTCCCACGTGGCCCTTGCAAACCCAGCTGCCTGTCAGGGTGGGTGGGGCAGCCAGCCTCCCTCCAAGAGAGGTGAGAGCTGGTAGGTGCTGGAAGCTGTATGCATGTGGGGGGCGGGGGTGCAGCTTCCTCCTGGCCACTTTGACAGGTGCCTCAGGAGGGGCCTCTGCTCAGGAAGGCACTGGGGGATGAAGGAGGGGGCTGCTGGGGTGGGAATTCTGGGGAACAGAAGTTGGAAAGCCCTGGATACAGTCTCTTCCCAGTCTGGGATGCAGCAGCCAGGCCAGGCTGGGAAGAAGCAGGGTGACCCACTGTCCTGAGACTCGGGGCTTCCAGTTGTAAAACCCAGATGAGTTAGCTGGTCACCTGGTTGGGGAGGCAGCCAGGCTGGCTCTGCCCACTGAGTTGTGAGAGTTGGCCTGGCCAGGAGCAGGAGGGACCGGCCTCCCGCAAAACAGGGTACCACCTCATGAGGAGTTGGGGGGTGGAGACAGCGTGCGGGGACCACCCTGCACCCCCAGCCCAGCCCCATACTCCACCCCTCCACGTGGAAGAGTCACTGAACAGTTTCTACCTTTTGAAGACCTACTCATGAACCCCAAGGTATAAACAGCTGCTACAGCAGCCAGTGTCCTGGACAAGAGGCTGTGCCCTGGAGACAGACACCACCAGGCAGCACCCCAAGACAGGGGCCGGGGGCACAGAGGGAGGCCTACAGTGCAGGAACTCCTTGTCGTCAGGCAGGAGTCGACCGTAGCAGCCCAGTGTGATGGAGCAGAACTGCTCTGGGGAGCTTCCTGGGTTGTAATCTTTACAGGTGCAGATGGTCTTGGGGTGAGTTCGAACCACCTGACCTTTCAGTTAGCAGCCAAGTGATTAACCACTGAGCACACAGCTCCTTTCCCAAATACAAGCTGTGGTTAGAATACCCAGAGACCTTTTCAAATGCAGGAACTGGAAACAACCCCGTCTCAAAGGAGTGAAAGGCGTCCTCTGTCCTTGGTGTGGGGGATTATAGATGAAAAGCCCCTCAGAGACCTCCGGGACCGCCCCTAGACAGTGAGGGTCCCTGTGCCTGGCCTGTTCTGAGAGCCTGGCGGCCACTGAAAACCCCCCAGAAACACCCGGCAGCCCTTGGTGCGCCCTCATGTCCCCGTGGATCCAGCGCAGAAGCAGCCCCTCTCAGCTGCCTGCGGGGGACCCCCAGGGGCTACAGAAAGCACTGCGGTGTCTAACACGCCTCTCTCTGGGAGACACGCTGCTCATCAGCCTGAAGCCCCCACCCGGCCAAGTAAGGTCACCAGCGTCCTCTCTCTGTGGGGGAAACCGAGACTCCTTCAGAGTGGCTGCTGAGTCCAAGGCAGAATTTGGAAGTGCCATATCTGCAGCAGCAGCAATGTGACAGGCTGGGCAGGGACAGGATGGACCTCATCCCCAGTGGGACGCTCAGCCTTGGTTAATGGTGATTAGAAGGGAATCTGGTCAGCTATTCCAGTTTGCCAACATCAGCCTGAAGTGGGGATTTTCATGTGAACTCTCCTGATGTTAAAATGTTGGCAAATAATCACAAACGATTCCCACGTGGTGCAAGGCCACCAGCAGCCACAGGAGACTGTGTCTGCCTCCGTGAGATCCGCCAGGCCCTTCCTCAGCCTCAGACGTGGGGAGCTTGAAGCCGAGTCTTCAGAGCAAGCTCTGGAGATGTGAATGGTGCTTCCTAGAACAGACTTCTGGAAACTGCCAGCCCTCAGGAGCTCTGGCCTGGAGGGTTGGTTGAGGTAACCTTGCCACCAGGACTGGATTCTGAAGTAGTGAGGCTGGTCTCCTGGGCTACCAAGTGGCTCTCAGGAGGGTCTGGATGTGGACACACAGGGGCCCTGCAGAGGTGGGTTCTGTTGTCACAGCACCAGTGCTGTCTCCGCGGTCGCCACAGGCTCCTTCAGGCTTGCAGCGGTGAGAGGAGGCTCTGCCCACCCCCTACAGCCGCTGTGCTTTTAGAACCCTGGGTGTGCTGCCTGGGGCAGCGCTTGTCTGTGAGCTCCCAGCAGACCCCAGTTCCCACACACAGCTCTGCAAACAACGTGGGGCCCTGTGACGAGAAGATGCCGGCCTTGAGAGCCCCCCGGGCAGGCTGTCCCACATCTAAGTCTCTGCGGGTCCAGACAGCCCGCCTCCTGACGGGACTCTTCCTGTGGCTCCCACTTCACTTGGCCTTTGTCCACCATGGCTGCCAGGGGGCCCAGAGACCTGGGTGTTTAACTAGCACTCAGGGCACTATTACCCTGAGGGGCTGTATGGGCTGCCTGGGGGCTGTTTCTCCATAACAGCTTTATGGAGATGTCACATCTTAAAGCTTCCCCTTTCAAAGGTAGTGAGTGGTGGTGAGTGAATTCACTGTCACAGAAGTGTTGGAACACTTATTCTCAGTCCCTCTGCCAAGATTCTGCTGCCACTGGAGGCTCTGCTGCGGGGCTTGCTAGGGTACCCCTGACTGGAAGAGTGGAAACCAGGGCTGCAGCTCAACACTGTCTGATGCACAGGCCGCCATCACAAGGAATAATTGGGGACAAAGTGTCAACAGTTTGAGAAGCCCAGGTCTAGGGGACCGAAAGCACCTTTGGCTTTCACATGACCGCCTGAAAGTCCCCAGCCCCAGTAGTCACAGAAACAGGACTGGGCATGGTGGGACAGCTCATGGCAGGCTAGCACTCAGTCAAGTCATGTGGGATGTCTCGAACTCTAAGCCCACCTGTTCCCCCTGGGGGTCATGATGCAAGGTGGATTCTGACCCAGGAGCTCTGGGCTGGGCCCAAGATCCTGCACTTCCAGCAGGCCCTGAGATGCACTGGTCAGTGGCCACACCAAGTGTGAAGGCCCCTGCCGGCCCAAGTCGGGCTTTGGGGCCCGCTGCACCTGCTGGGACTGTGGGGCCTGCACGGTCACCTCAGTCATCTGCCCTCCAGGACAGCCAAGGCCTGGCTCTCCCCTCACAGCAGATAATCCAAAACACGTTATTTGTCCCAGGAAAGCCACTTTCCTGCTACTTGAAGGTGGTGGTTTCTAGAAGATTCTCTTCAATCCCAAAGCATGAAGCAGCAGAGTGAAGACCTGGGATGGCTGAGATGTCTTCCTTTCTGGACCTGCTCTTGGTCCCTTCCCACTCTGCCACTTCTGGGACCTACAGGATGTGAAATCACTCAGGCAGGGTACCCAGAAAGGCAGGCTCAAAGTCAGTGCAGGTCTCCACAACAGAAGTGCCAGCTTACATGGGCCAGCGGTCCAAGGTAGGCTTCACAACTGCCCAGGTCCCACCTGAGCAGAGATGAGGCAGGTGGACACTGGAGCAGGCACAGGGCCCTCGGACAAGGCTCTAGAGGGCACCTGAACAGCAGGTCCCTCAGGTGATGGACCAAGCACCAGGGGAACCCTCTAGTGAGGGACAAGCTGCAGCCCAAGCCCAGGCTCTCTCAGAAAAGGGTGCCCAACCAAGGCTACCTCAGAATCCCCCAGCAGGGCAGCCAAGAGCTGTACCGAGGCTCCTCCCCTGGCCTGGAGCGGGAACCTGCCCAGGCTCACGGGAGCAGCCTGGGACCCATGCTCTACTGCCACTGGCTACCAGTCTCCTTGTGACCTAACATCTGTGCCCTCAGCTGGCCCTGGCCTGTCCTCTGTCCTGCTGGCTAGTCCCCAGTGGCCCTCCTAGCCGGCTGTCTCCAGCCATGTCTGCAGGAGGTTGGGCTCAGAGGGTCCGGCCCACAGCACAGCCACAGGGGCCTGGAAACAAGGGAAGTCCTTATGTGAAACCTGGATGCTTACAGCTGGGGCCAGGCTCTGTCCACAGGAGGCAGGGCAGGCAGACTGAGGTTAGGATGTGGGGACAAGTGCCAGCAACTAGCTCCACGGGAAGAGCCTCAGGCACAGGACAATTCCAGAGCATACGGCAATTGCAGAGTCAGGGACAGACAGGGCAGGCAGGACCCGGAGGTGGCCCGGCTCTGCGTGGCTGCCCTCCCAAGCTCAGGGGGCCCTGGGTGGCAGAGCCGAGGAGGCGCAGCGAGACCACAGAGGCTGACGGCGGCTTGCAATTCTTTCTTCTCCTTTGTTAAAAGGGGAAAGGAAACAAACAGGGCTGGGGACCCCCTGGCTCTGGGGAGGCATGCAGGCAGCCCCAACAGGCAGGAGCCGGGGTATGGGTGGGAGAGTCCTGGAGTTTCCCACAATCCCCTTCTCTGTAGAGAACAGCAGTGCCAGCTGACAGAGGGTGGGGATGAGGCGGGGCCCTGGGGAGGGGGCAGCAGGCGCAGGGTTCACTCTAACATGCAAAGTCCAGCTGCCCTATGAATGAACCAGTTGCTTTTGGAAAAGCAATATACATATAAATACAGACAGCCACACACAAACGTGGACATGGCCCTGTGGTCCTGGGAACCTGAAGCCAGGGGCTGGCAAGTTCTCCACTGTCGTCATTCTCTGTGGTGTCCTGGGTCAGGGAGCCCTTGCACAAAGCTGTTTGGTCTCGGAGAAGTTTTGTCCACCAGGCTCCCTGATGGCTTTGCACCAGATCCAGGCGACCTCGGGCCACCCGTCGGCTCTCAAGCACCATGCATGCGGCTGTGGGAGGGGTGGGGTTGGGACGCAGCCCCCGCCTGGCCAGAGTCTCTCCCATCCAGGGCTCCAGGGAACAACGGGTGCAGGACGGGTGTAAGGGGCCCATGGAGACATCCTCTCCCCCCGCACGGGGCCCTGGCCTCCGGGAGGGGGGAGGGGCCTCCCTTATCTCTCTGCCTCCATGGCAGGGTGGGCCCTGGGTTCTGAGGCAGCCTGCTGGGGGGCCAGGGGCGGCCAGTCTGAAGTTGGGGAAGAGGATGCCGGAGTCCACAGGGGCAGCTGCTGCGGCTGGTGGTGCTGTGCGCCCCCCGGGGGCGAGGCTGCAGCCGGCCAGCTAGGTGCTGTGATGCTGCCGGCTGCAGCGGTGTGGGGGAAGTGCGGCGGTGGCGACGTGGCCCCTGTGGCCATTGGGCTGCCGCTGCCTCCACCGTGAAAGCTCTCGGAGGCCTTGAGACGGGAGAACATGGTGAGGGCGTCAGGGAAGTTGGGGGGCGTGGCGGGGGTGTTGGCGGGGGTGCACATCTGTGGAGCGGAGAAAGGAAGGAGAGGTGAGGCACCCCTTTCTGGGAGGCCACTAGGCCTCTACTCTCCAAAGGACTGAGCTTAGACCAAGGCTGGGAGGCCTTTTGGTTCCTGTCCCCAGAGTTACCCAAGCACTCCCCCTACAGACAGCCCACCCCTCCAAGGGCTCCCAGATTGGAGATACCCAGTTAGGGACGGACCCAGCCTGAGGGTATCACTAACCCAATTCACAGCCACCCACAGTGAGGCCGATGCTTGCAGGGTGGGCTGGATCTCGGTGCTTGCCTCGGCCACCAACTCTTCTCTCAGGCCTTGGAGGGGCCCACAGGGCCAGTCCCAGCACCTGCCCTCCTCCCTGGATGGGGCCCACCAGCAGCTCCCACCTTCCTCCTGCCTGTTCTGCAGTGCTGCCCCCCAAGGGCTCCGGGTCACTTACCATCTGGTGGTGGTGGCTGTAGGGGATGTTGGTCTCCTGGAAAAAGGCGCTGAGGGCTGTCTGTGGGGAAAAAAGGCCCACACTCACCTCTAAGATCCCTTCCAGGTTACCACCTGAGTACAGCTCCCCTGGGGCCTGAGGGTACCAGCTGGCTGAGGTGCTGTACCAGGGAGCCCTGCTGAACCGGAACCTCAGAACACACCTTGGAAACAACTGTGGCCACCTGTCTGCCGGTGCCTCTACCTCAGAGTCCTTCCTGTGTCACATACCTGGGGACCTCACCAGCACGGTAACTCAGGGGTAACAAGCAGCACCCCCACCTCACAGAGAAAGAAGGTTCTCTGAAGGCCTGTGACTCTCTGCCCAGGGCCCGAGGGATCCTGAAGCTGGCCAGACCCAGGCGTTCGATTCAGGAGACTCCAGCCACGCTGAGCCCTGCCCTGTCTGAGCCTCAGCTTCCGTCAGCCAGCCTGGACAGCCCCGAATCCAAGGGCACAGTCTAGTCTGCACGCTGGCTTGCTCATTCACCCAGGCTTCTGTGGCATGTGTTCTCAGGGCAGGGGAGTAGGGGGATGGCACAAGCACACAGACCTCCAGGACCGAGCCACCACGGGGTTTCCGGCAGGAGACCATCAATGACCACTAATCGCAGCCACAGTGGCCAGAGTTGGGACACTCTGCATGTCCTCCAGTACACTGTTGCCTCACAGGGAGCACCTGCCACCATCAGCACCAACCCCAGGAGGCAGGCTTGGTGTGGCCTGTTTCTGAGTCCAGGACGCTGAGGGAAAAGTGATTTGTCCAAGGACACTCACCAGCCAGTAAGTGGCAGAGGTGGGCTTGAACCCAGGACCGGAGCAGGGGGATGGCCAGCCATTCTGGGTTTCATGCTCAGATGCAGGGCCCTGGGGGCCGAAGCAGGGCCTTACTGGGGCCCCTGCAGGCAGCCGGCCCGGGTGCTGCCTCCTGCTCAGCCGCCACAGGAGAGAAATAGGGAAGCAGCTGCTCTTGCGAAAGTGCCTGGTAGGGGAGCTGGGAGTGTGTGAAGGGTCCGCCAGGCGCAGGGCCAAGTCCCAGGCTGGGAGTCAGCGCCGCCAACCCCACCACTGCGGGCTGTCACACACAGCAGGCTCACCCCATAGCTCCTCCCCGCCCAGCCCAACACACCCTGAGCCAGCCAGGCTTCCAGGCTCCCCAGGCCTGCCCTCCAGGGTGTTCTTAAAGTGAAGTCAGAACTACTCTGAGAAGTTCCTGCTGGAGAAGTCCTACCCTGAGTCCCCAAATGGGTGTGTAGCAAATCCAGCCTGGGCGCTGGTCTCTAAGGACCTTCCAGTTATTCCAAGAGCCCCAAATGCTGGTGCTCAAGGCCAGCCTGCTCTCAGAGAACACCCAACCCCACCTTCCCCAGCAACAGCCCCAAAGGCCCCAGGGTGTGGGGATTCCATTGGGAATTGTTTTCCCTCCTTGTGCCTGCCTCAAACCCCAGCCACTAAAGTGCAGTGGGTCACCACACTTCCAAGGGCTCTCCCCCTCCCATTAGCCGCTGAATCATAGAGACGACCCAGAAACACCACCTCTGCTAGGTCTGCATGCACTGCCAGGCCAGAGTGGAGGGTCTAGGGGGAGGAGGTCAGCCATGGGACCCTCCACTCACCCACAGAGCTCCTAGATTTGGGGGTTCACTGTCACTTGCACCTTACTGAGCCCCCACTGCAGTTCTCATTTTATAGACGGGAAAAAAAAGACCCTCCAGGAGTCCAGGGCACAGACTTCTCCCAAGTCCCTGGGGTCAGCAGAGCACTGCCCCTCCTCTGAGAGTTTTCCAGACAGTTCAGTTCTCAGTGCCACATTCCCCCCCCCATTCCTGGGACCGAGCAACACCCACCTGTACCACCTGGATGCCCATCTCCTGCCTGGCCATGTGGGCTGGTCTGGTCTTGACCAGCAGGCATCCTCCTCTCTGGATACCTGCCTGACTGGCCCCCTAGCAGGCAGGAAGCCACATATGCAGACACCAACTGCCACAAATGTGGTTTTGCAAGTTTCGCCACATGTAGCCCTCCCCTAGGGCTGTGCCTTTTCAGAGAGGTGGGGAGCAGGGAGCTTCCTGGAGGGTCGACTGCAGGACTAGGGGGTGGAGGTGGGGCAGTCAGGTGGCTTTTTCCACTTTAGAGGTCTCTTATATCTTCCTGGTACAGATGTGGAAACTGAGGGCAGAGAGAAGTGGCCCACCCTGAGGCCGGCTGCTCTGCATCCAGCCTGCGAGTATGAAGACACATTGGGTCAGGGGCCCCAGGAATCTGGGAGGGGTAGGGAAGGAAGGATTCATCCTGTGAAGTGGACTGACCACTGCCTTCCCAGTCTTCTCAAACCTAGGGCAAGAAATTTGATACCATTCCAGCCCCCAAGAAGCTGACCAGGGCCTCTGGCTCCTGGTGCCTCCGGCAGCTGCCTGAGGAAGCTAGTCTCTTCAGGCCAAATACTTTCCTTGGGGTGGCCCTGGCTGGGGCTGTGACCCTACATAACACCCTGTATTAGAGAAACCCAAGTGGCCTTTTGGCAGCATAAGCCGTGGGCACTAGAACCCCATGGGCCAGCAGTGGTCTGGGGGCGCCCCCTTCCTCCCCTGCTGGCCTGAAAGCTACTGATTCTCAAACACCATGCAGGTGCACCCCAGCAGATAATCAATTCCCCTGCAAGGGGAAGATACCTATAAATACCGATTCCCCAAAGCGTGCACAGCATCGAGTCCCTGGGATATGAACTCCAATACACCACGCGCACACTTGGCGCTGTGTGGATACATGCCTCACCGTACAAAGCATGGCCAGAACTGCAGAACCAACCACGACACCCGTGTACACACCGAGTACACACACATTCCGTACCACCCGGCGCACTGCGTGTTTACACACATGCCGGCGTTTCCCTTCCCCCAGACATGAGCACAGGGACGTGTGGCACGGTGCGTAAATATAAATACACACGTTCGCACGCACACTCCGGAACAAGGACCCGCGGACGACGCACCGAGGGGCACGAGGGGTCCCCCCGCAGACCCAAGGACCTGCCTTCACCAAGCCGGCAGCTCTCGGGTGGGGGACGCGGGCTCCGCTCGGCCGAGGCCTGGGGCGTCCCCCTTCCGGCCGCCCGCCCCGCCCTCCGGCCCACGACCTGGCCGTTACCCGAACAAAAAGGGTGGGGGGGGGGCCCAGATTTCGACCGCTTGGGGATCTGGGGGCAAGGACTCGGGGCACAGGTTGGGAAACGTCTCCCCTGCTGCCCACCCCCGCCACAGCGTTTTTTGGAGAAGGCGGCGGCCGCGTAGACGCGTCTCCGCGGGGTCCAGGCCTGACAGCCAACGTCGCGGATGCGCGCTGGGGTCCGGCAGCCGGGCGCGCGCGGTCTCGTCGGGAAACCGGGGCGAGCCCGCGGACGTGGCCCCGGCGGGGCGCATACACTCCGGCACGTGTTCCCACGACCCGCACTGCCGCACGGCCACGCGGGGACGGACACAGCGGGCCCGCGTCCACCCAGCCCGTCCCGCACCTCGAACTGCCAGTGGGCCGCCTGCAGGAGCTGCTTCGCCTGGTCGGCCGCGCAGCCGGCCGTCAGCACGAACTGGTTGATCATGACCTGGTGCTTGAGCTCGTCCATATTCACCGACAGGGCGCCGCGCCGCTGGCTCCTCGTCTCACGCGTCCACCATTAGCGAGCCGGCTCCGGCTAATACAAATATTTACTGTGCGGTTCTGACTCACCGAGCCTCGCCTCGCTCCCGGCCGGCGGGAGGGGCGCGGCGCATGCCGGGAGTCGTAGTCCCCGACGCTTCCGCGGGAGCGACCCGGCTTGGGGCAGTCACAGCGGGCGTCCGGGACCCCAGACCAGGCGGACCTAGCCCCTGGTGTGACCTGGGCTGGTGTTGTCGCTGGGGGCCAAGGCGAAGGGGAGGGATGGTGTGTTCAGATATTTGGCACCTTCCGTGCTCCAAGCCCAGGTTCCAGTGCCGAAACAGGACAGGAACTGATGTGGGGGTCCGAAGGCAAAGGGCCTCCCACAGGGCTGCAAACTGCGGACCACGCACAGGCGTCAACCCTGCTGGGGATGGCAGCTCTGTTACAGTGACGCAACCCTGTTGGCGAGCAGACTAGGAACACTGGTAGAAATTGGCTGTAATAGGCCGCAGTCTCCCCCAGGGCCTGACACAGTTATCATTAGGCGTGCTAGAGGTCTATTTTGACTCCGAGGGACCCACGTGTGACAGTGTAGAACGGCCTGGTAGGGTTTCCTAGGCTGTAAAATTTACAGGAGCAGATGGCCTGGTCTTTCTCCCGCAGAGTCGGTGCGTGGGTTTGAACCACCAGTTTGGACTCATCCAGTGAGTACGTGAATCAATTAGAGGGAATCTGCCCTGCAGGATTCACCACCTCCAGGAAGTCTTCCAGGTCTCCCTGGCGCTTTTAAGTGGAAAGGCGCATCACCCACTCATGGCCCTTGGCCAGACACACGGTAGGCCCACAGTTGGAAAGTTGGAACATCTAGGGACAGATGGCCCAGGAATAGGCTGGCAAGCCAGCAGCTTCAGACTCCTTGGGGTCCCATGCCCCTCCGACACAGGACTCTCACTTTCCCACACAAAATCTCGTGCCCTGTAGCGGAAATCCCGGCTGAACAGTGCGGTCTACTAGACCGCGCGAAGCCAGTTCCGGGGAGGCCGCGAACTCCTGGTCCCAGAATGCCTCGGTTTATTTGCATCTGCGGTGCCGGGTGACGTCAGCTGAGTGAGGCCCCGCCTCGGCCAATGGGAAGCCACGGGGTGTTAGGACCTGGCCATATAAGGTAAACAAAGCTAGTGGCCCAATGAGGTGGCGGTGGGGGCGGGCACGGGGCGCAGGGGGCGGGGGCGGGGCTGGGGAGAGCTGAGGTGGGGCGTTGCGGGCGGTGTTTACAACTCCGCACATGCAGCTTCCGGTTGACGCCGGGTTTCGGAAGTGGAGTCCTGGCTCCGCCGCCCTGAGCCGAGTGACCTTGGATTGGTTCTTTGTGCTCCCTGGCCCCCGGTTTTGTTTACTGAGCAGCTACTTATTGGGTCACTACGCTCTGTGGGGCCCTGAGCCTGCCTGGAGGGCAGGGGACAGCAGAGAGTAAAACCGGGCTTGGTCGTCGCCTGCGGGGTTGTTTGTGAAAAAAACAAATCTCAAGAACAAATGTACCACTTCTGGTGTGGAAAATGTCCAAAGGAAGCAGGCACAGGCTGTCCGGGTGGGTCGAAGGCCACTGAAGGGGTTTGATCGGCATAATACCTTGCGATCCCCCTGCTAAGCCTTGACCAGGAACTGAAACTGGAATTAATGAAGGAACCGGCCTGCACTGGGAGGTCCAACCTATAGTTCTCTCTAGGGAGTCCTCCTTGGGCCTCTCATCCTTACTGGGCGCTCTCCCATTACGTGGCAGGGATGATGGGGCGTTAGTCACAGGGTCTGAAAGGTCTGGGAATCTGGGCCAAGGAGAAGCGCGTTCGCCCTGGAGGTAAGTGAAGGCGATGCCTGAGAGACCAGGGTGGGGAGCAGAGGAGTCAGGCTCCTTGTGATAGCTTAGCAGCTCCCGAAGGGATTGGCTTGGCGCCTTGGAGACAGTGCGGGAGCCTCAGCCCTGCCTGTCTCTGTCTGTCCGTCTAGGAGGTAGAGTTTCGGCCTGCCTACCGACCCCTCCTCCCCACGCCCCGCACCCCAGCACTGTAGGGATCGCTGGGGCTCCACAGTTTGTTGCAAAGCATCGTACAGGCGAATCAATGTGGGCAAAACGCTCAGCACCAAGCAGGCACGATAAAAGGCAGCTCCAGAGGAGGTTGCCCAGGTCTCTGGGCCACGGGAGTCCTGGGTGTCAGTCTTAATTTCCCCGCCTGATGGATGTCGTGTTGGGCGCTGTTGCCGCTGTGAGCCCCAGTGTGCTCCTTCTGTCAAACCTGAGGTGAGAGTGCCAAGCTCTTCCAAGGACAGTGTGGGGGATTATGCTTGTAAAGTGCTCAGGATGGGGCTTAGTGCTCCCTGCACCCCATTGTCCCCATCTGGATCCCTCTGGGAAGCCTAGGATCCCATTTTACAGAAGAAAAGACCAATACTGGAGTCCAGATTTCCTTAGGCTCTCTTCGGGGTTCGAGGCCAGTGGAGAAGAGTGGTTCTCCAGGGGCCAGCAGGATGTGCGCCTGGCAAGGGAAGGTGGGTACCCCCCTGGCAAGGCCCTGGGGAGCTTTTCAGGCTTGGCCAGGCAGGAAGTGCCTGCACCCCTTCGCCACCCCCAATGAGGTGCCTGCTCAGGCTGGTTCAGCCAGAAACAACTCTCCAGGCCAGCAGGCAGGGTGGGGCAGAAGGGACTGGCAGGCCAAAGGTCACCTTGCTGGCCCCCAGGGCCCCTCCTAACTGCTGTGTTATCTGAGGGATAGCATAGAAGGAAAAAACAACCTTGTTTTTATCCAGGATCAGCCTGGCTGGAGTGGACTTTGGATTTCTGAGCAGGCTTGACTGGGGCCTGACATCTGGGGCCACTCGATGGGGGGAGAGGCCTTTCCAGCCTGGCCCTCATCTTACCTGAGGCCCAGACAGGTTGAGGGTGTTTCAGAAGTTCCCACAGCCAGTCTTTGGGGGGTTAGGGCCAGGCCTCCCCTTTTTACCCCATCTTCTTTCTTTAAAGCACTCCACGGAATGCTTTATTAAATACCCACCTGGAACTAGGCTTTGGGAGCTCCAGAATGAATACCCTGGGGTCCTCCCTCCTCAGGACCCTTGAGAAATCTAGACCTGAGTGATGAAGGCCAGAAGGACATGAGCTGTTTCCAGGACCAAACGCTGGCTGATGAGGGGGCTTCTGACCTGACCTCTGCCTCCCTCGTGATCTCTGCTCCTGTACTCTCCCCTTCACTCAATTCTAGCCACACTGGCTTTTGAGCCCTGGACCACATTCAGCTGGTTCCTGCCTCAGGGCCTTTGTACACGCTGTTCCTTCTGCTTGGAACCTGAACTGGCCTCCCCCCTACACTTGGTTACCTGTATTTCAAAGCCTATCTGAAATGTTTTCAGAGAAGCCTTATCTGACTTCCCTAATCAGTGGTAGATCTCCCTGGTGATTACACTCTATTCCTCTGCAGAACTTACCCAGGTGATTAAACACTCACTAACCTTTTTAGAGGAGCACCAGTTGCCCAATGGTTAACCAGTCAGCAGCAACCAAAAGGTGAAAGATGTGACAGTCTGCATCCATAAAGATTTACAGCCTTGGAAACTGTATGGGGCATTTCTGCTCTGTCCTGTAGAGTCACTGTGGGTTGGAGTTGAGAGCGATGTGTTTGGTTTGGTTTAGTAATCTTTTTGGTGTCTGTTTCACCACTAGCCTGCCAGCGCTGTATCTGGCTTGTTCCACCATCTGATGACAGCTTCCTGGCCCATTGCCTGTCACGTAGTAGCTACACGATAAACATTGGTTGAATAAACAACATACTCACCCAGGATGTTGATTGTGGAGCTTAGGAGTAAATCAGAGGAGGCCTGGCTCCCAGCTGGGTAATCACAGAAAAAAGAACGCTTCAGGGGTTTTGAGGACAGTTTGAGTCCAAAGGTCTCTTAAATGGAACGCTTAATTAATCAGATATCCAGCTGTGAAAATAACCGCTGTGGCCTGTGACCTGGAGGATCCAATACATGCTCTCGATGTTCCCTTTCAGGGGGTTTGTGTAGGAGCAGCGTGGTTCTCAGCACTCCCCCAGGCAGTCAAGGCAGTCAGGTGAATGTAGTGCTGGTATATGCACGTGTGTTACGGGATTCCACAGAAGGAAGCCTAGAATAAGGGGAGAAAGATCATAAGATGAGGGTCAGGAAGGTGGTCTTCAGGCCTAAGTGGAGCAAGAGGTATGAAGCTTGGAACACTGAAGCAGAGCACGGTGACAAGAGAAATGGATTGGTTCAAATTCCAGCTCTACTGCTTGGCTGCTTTGGGACCTTGAAAGGGGACACATCACCTCTTCTCTGAACTGGTAATGAAGATAGAATCTACATCAGACAACTGTTTTTGATTGCTGTCCAGGCAGTTCAGGCCCATAGTGACTCCATGTGACAGAACTGCCCGGTAGGATTTTATAAGGAGTAATTTTTACGGGAGCAGATGGTCAAGTCTTTCTCCCGCAGAATGAAACCTTTGTTTGGACCTTCAGCACTTGGGTTAGCAGCTAAGCACTTAACCATTGTACCATCAGGTCTACTTCATCAGAGAACCTAGTGGGGATGTGCGGAAAGCCCTCACCATGAAGCCTAGCACTAACAGGTGCTTGGTAAACGGAGATCTTGCTTGTGGAAAAGGGAATTGATGCATACTCCCTGGTGATCTGGTTTCTCCCTCATATTTCCACAAGCCCTGCAACACCTTATTTCTTCACTTGGCTTCCTAGGTCCCCTGCAATGCGACTTTTCTGCCTTGGATGCAGGCCCCTGGTAAGGTATATGGCTCATTTTAGTAAGGATTCTGATGACGTCACCATCTGCCCTCTCTAGCTGCTTGCTTGAAACAGCGGGCTTGAGTATCCTTAGACTGGTTCTTTGGGAGTTGACTTTCATCTCCAAACCGCAGTTCACCACCTGTAAAAACCAAAATTCACTGCCATCGAGTCGATTCTGACTCAGCGACCCTATAGGGCGGAGTAGAACTGTTCCACAGAATTTCCAAGGAGCGCCTGGCAGATTCGAACTGCCGACCTTTGAGTTAGCAGCCGTAGCACTTATCTACTAGCCACCAGGGTTTAAAAAACAGACCTCAGTGTAGCTTGAGTATAGAGATGTGTGTGAGAGACAAAGCCAGGAAAGTTCCTTGGAAACTGAGGTTTAAGTTCTGATCCTGACTCTTGCAGACTTGCCTGCAGCACCTGACGTATGGGCGTCCCCCCTTTTTGCCGCAGTTTCCCTGTCTGTAAAACGAGGAGAGGTCCACTGTTTGCTCGTAGGGCCGTGTAATTATGTCTTCAGAGTAACTGTTCGGTCCTGGGACTAGAGAGATGCACTTAGTTCTAGGGCCAAATCAGGCGAGTCGCTTCTATCAGTGCATCCTCCAGGTAAGCGTTTTCTGCGTGTTAGGTAAGGTGTGCCCTCTGCTGGCCAGCGCAGGAGGTAAGTCCTGGAAAGTAGGGAAAACCACAGTGGTTCTGGGAGATATTTCAGAGAAGTAAATGGAAGGCATAGACCCCTAGATAGGTCTGTATCTGAACATATTGAGAGTAAAGAGTTAAGTTGTCAGTGCTGCCTTTGGAATGTAGAGAGAAGGACAGTTTGCGAAGAGCTGAGGGTAACTCTCCTGTGGATTTGGGCCCATTGGTTTGTCCCGCAGTGCTTGTCAACAACTTCTCAGTCCTGTTGGGGGAGCATTCTGGGAATTGTAGTCCACAGGCGGGGGGGCCCTCGCGCCGCGGCCCCGCGCCCTCGGCGGCATCAGGACTCCATTTCCCGTGGTGCCCAGGGCCAGGGAGACGGAGGCCGCCGTGCCCGAGCCGGGGGTGGAGCTTAGAGTCCGAGGCGCGGCGGCTGCCGTGGGGGGGCGTCCGTGCGGCCTGTCTCGGCCATGTCCGTGTGAGGACTCGCCGCCGCCGTCCTCGTCGCGACCGTGGCCGCGCGCACCATGGGCTCCATTCTGAGCCGCCGTATCGCGGGCGTGGAGGACATCGACATCCAGGCGAACTCGGCCTACCGCTACCCCCCGAAGTCCGGTGAGCGCGGCGCGGAGCGCGAGGAGGAGGCGCGTTGGAACGCGGGCCTGGGGGCAGACGCGGGGCGGTCTGCGCTGGGTGTGAGAGAACTCTGCTCGGAGTCCGGGCCCCCCCTGCCGCACTCCTGCTGGGAGCGCCTTGCCCCCGCGCCTCCCCTCGGCCCGGACCCCCGGGAGTCCTTGAGGGCTTGGGCCCGGGAAGCCCCAGGCCGCGCCGTCGTGGGTCCTGGCTTGACCGGCCCGAGGTGACACCGGCGCTAGCAGTTCCTGGCCAGGTGACCTTGGGTCAGTCACTTCACCTCCCTTGTGTACTGGAGAACTCGTCCCAGACTCAGAGGGCCAGGGCGAGGGTCTGGAGCCACACGCTGCCAGGCACGTCGCGTGTACTTATAAAGTATCGTTTGTCGGAAGGGCTGACATCACACCGTCTTCGGCTTTCGCTCTCTGGTCCGGGAGGGAAGTCTGGGCCAGTGGGTCTGGACGTTGTCCATCCCCGCTGGGCAGAGGCTGAACTCGCCTGCGACCTCCCGTGGTGGGTGGTGGCGGGAAGGACAGTGGGACTGAGCCCAGGGTGGTGACTGTGATGGATGTGAGGAGGGGGCTGTGGGCCCATGCAGGGGAGGGGACCTTCAGCTAAGCCGGAGAACGGGGCCATGATTGGAGGGGGCTTTTCCGGAGTCCTCTGGTTTTTGTGTTATGGCTGGGAGGGACCTGACGCCCCTGGGGAGGTCCTCCCTTTTCCAAGGACTCAGCTGGATAGGCGGTCACCTGGGACCAGGTATCTGATCCCTAGACACCAGGTGAGCCTTGTTCTCCTGCCGCTGTCAGTGAGTGTGGCCCACCTGAATTCACAGCTGAGGTCGTACACTCTTGGTTGGTTGTGGTAGAGAGGAGAGAGGACTCTGGATGTGGTGGGGACACTCCATTTGGGTGCTTTGGGGTCTGGCTTCTGTGCGGTGTGATCTGACGTTGGGGTGCCCTGGGCCTCACAGTTGGCATCAGTGTGTGCCAGGATTCCCTTGAGTGTGACAGTACTGCCTGCACCCACCTGGTGGGGAAATTCTAAACATGCCTTTCTCAGAAGCTGCCTCAGGCCGGCTGGGCCTTGCTGTCCTTATTCCTGGTGGTCTGGTGGTCCCTGACTCGTGACAACCCTGTGTTTGTGGAATATGACTGCTGCATGGGGCTTTAGCACTCAGCTTCTGAAAGGTTGGCAGTTTGCACTCGCCAGCCACCGGGCAGACAGATGTGGCATTCGGCTTCTGGAAAGATCATTACTGGGTTATCAGGTCCTGTTCAGTTGGTTCTGACTCATAGCAGCCCTATAGTGCAGGGTAGAACTGCTGCACAGGGTTTTCCAAGGGGCAGCTGATGGATTTGAACTGCTGACCTTTTGGTAAGCAGCTGAGCTCTTAACCTCTGAGCCACCAGCACTTCATTGAAAACACTATGGGGCATGTTTATTTTAGTAGGGTCCCTATGCATTGAAACCCACTTGATGGGATTTTTTTTTTTTTTTAATCTTCGTGGAAGCAGATTGCTAGGCCTTTTCCTGTGGAGCCCCTGGTTGCTTTGGATCACCCGCCTGAGCATGAACAGCTGATCACAGGCCACTTGTGCTACCCGAGCCCCTTTGCTCAGGCCCGAGAACCTGCATCTTAAACTGTTCAGGTTTGAGAACCGCTCTGCTCAGGATTTAGGAAGGTGAATGGGTGTTGCTGGAGTTCCAAGATGTGGGGGCTAGCACAGGTGGGGGTAGTAGGACGGGGATGGAGTCAGAGCAGAAGGCACTGTTGCTTCATACACAGGTCTATGCCTGCTTGTGTGCCAGGCTCAGCGGTAGGGTGGCTGGCCTGGTGTGGGAGTATAGGCCAGGGGTGCCCCTGGAGGTCCATGTCCCTGGACCTGAGGGTGTGGTTACTGGAAACCGTGATGGGTAGTGGTTAAGTGCTACTCTGCTAACCAAAAGGTCGGCTGTTCAAAGCTACCAGGTGCTCCTTGGAAACTCTGTGAGGCAGTTCTACTCTGACCTGCAGGGTCGCTGTGAGTCAGACCTGGTTCAGTGGTGGTAGCTTTGGCTTTTTGGTGGATGGAGTAGTTACTGAAGGTCACCCACTTCTGTCTCTGATGTTGATCCAGGCTATCTTCAGCTGAGTGAACTGGGATAAGTTAGTTGACCCTGGAGTACAGTTTTCCTCATCTGTGAAATGGGTTGATAAGTTTACCAGTGTACAGAACAGTGACTGGTGTGTAATAAGTGCTTCCCAAAGTTTAACTGATGCAGTTGCTTAAAAAGGAAGGTAAGTGACCAGCTCTGACCTTTGTAGCAGTTAGAAGTGGCATGGTAGATATTCCAAAAGGGTATAAGCTTAATATGATACGTCCTGTCACCTGGGACCCGAGTGAGGTTGTTGTCGTTGGGGAACATGGACAGAACAACACATACATGGCACTTGGAGTGCTGCTTTTGGATCCAGCCGTGGCAGACATGGTTAGTCAGTCATGACACTCTTTCTCACTGTGACTGGACTCGGTTACAGAATCCAGTCAGCCACTGCGAATCGATGGGAGCTGACACCAGAGCTGAGACCCGTTGGCATGTTCGTGACGCTGCCAGCAGTAGCAGCTCTCTTTTGGGCTGTCCTCTCTGTTAACTCTTGTTTCCCTCTACTTCCTTGTCCTTCAGGCCACCTTGTAGACGTTTGTGTTTATCGTGTTTTGTCTTTCCTGATTATCCTTGCTTGGGGGCCTGGGGATCCTGGTGCTGTCCCTTGTAGTCCTATCTCCCCAGATCCCCCAGGAGAATACTGTAAAGTCATGGAGAGGCAGTGAGAGGCAGAAGGGACCAAGCTCACAGTGACCCTTCCTATAGGACAGAGTAGAATTGCTCCATCAGGTTGCCATGGCTAGAAGTCTTTCAGAGGCGGACGGCCACATCTTTCTCTCGAGAGCAGCTGGCGGTTTCACACTACTTCCCTTTCACCTGTCAGCTGAGTGCCTGAACTGCAGCACCACCAGGGTTCCTTAAAGGGACATTAGCAGGAGTGTGTAGCGTGTTTTCTCAAGGGGGGATTGGAGACCTCGGGGTGTCTGGGATGAGCTTTTGGGGGTGCCTTTGGGACATAAAGCTGCTTCTAGAAAGTTTTCACGACTCTCCCAATTTTTTAAAATTGAATAATCATGACTTAATAATCACAATGACAACTAGTTTTGTTACATGAATTACATTATGTGTTAAATCTTTTCCAGGCACCACCGAAACATTAAAATGCCTTTTTTTTTTTTTTTTTTTTTAGTTTTTCATTCAAAAATTTACACACAGATTGTTTGGCGGCGTTGTCTGTGTCAGCACTCTCCCCCTTTCCTTTCACCCAGGTTCCCTTGTGCTTTCATCCGTTTGTCTTGTTGTTTTCGCTGTGAGGCAGGTGTTGCCCATTTGGTCTGGTTTACTTTGTTGAGCTAAGACGCATGTTCCTCCCAGGTGTCCTTGTTTCGTAGGCTTGTCTGATCTTCAGCTGAAAGGTGGGCTTGGGGAGTGGCTTCAGTTCTCAGCGGGGTGTGTGGGGTCCATAGGCTCGGGGGTTCTTCCATTCTCTAACATACCAGCAAGTCTGTTTTTTTTTTTTTTGTGAACTTGAATTTTATTCTACATTTTTCTCCGCCTCTATCTGGGACCCTCTGTTGTAATCCCTGTGAGAGTGGTGGGTGGTGGTAGCTGACACCGTCTAGCTCTTCTTGTCCCAGGCTGATGGAATCTCAGGTTTATGTGGGCCTTTAGTTTCTTGAGCTTTGGAAACCCTGGTGGTGTAGTAGGTAAGTCCTATAGCCACTAACTGGAAGGTCAGCTGTTTGAACCCATCAGGCACTCCTTGGAAACTCTATGGGGCAGTTCTGCTCCATCCTGCAGGGTTGCTATGAGTGGGAGTTTACTCAGCAGCAGTAGGTTGGTTTGGTTTTCATTTAGTCTCTTGGGCTAGTATTTTCCTTCTGTCTTTGGTGTTCCTCATTGTCTTTTGTTCCAGGTGGGTAGGGACCAATGGATGCGTCTTAGACAGCTATTCCCAAGCTTTGAAGGCCCCAGATGCCATCCCCCAAAGTGGGATTTAAGGCACTTTCTTAATAAATTTCTTTCTTTTTTTTTCAATTAAGATCGAGTGAAAATGTACATTCCCATATAAATTTGCATGCCCACCTATATGCAGCTCCCACTGCTCTCCCTGTCCGGTGACAGCACACTATATTCCTCTCTGCTCCATACATGTCCCATTCTCCCAACAGTCTCCTTTCCCCTCCTCTCCACCCACTCCCCTTCTTCCAGCAAGAAGTCAGCAGGATGATATCCTATAGATGCATAGAACCATAAAGTGCCCCCAATATATGGTCACTCTGCGTCGCCAAGTCCAATCCATTCCTGTCCGAAGAGTGAACCTTCATTATGATTTATGGGCCAGGGGCCATGCTCCCAGGGGAACCCAGAAGCCGCTGGGCCATCAATTGCGGTCTTTTAGTGGAGATCTCAGGGTGGACCCCTTTCTATTCTTGTGTTGCCAGTGAGACTCAACTTTGTGAGCTCTGTTGCGGCTGTTACTGCTGGTGGCCGGGCACCATCCAGTTCTTCAGGTCCCGAGTCGATGTAGATAGACACCCACTCAGGTGGCTCTCTCTGTCTTCTGGGTTGTCTTTACTGTATGTCATTTTGGTTCTCGGTGATCATCCGTTCCTGCTGAGTTGGTACCATTTGCCGTGCCTTAAAATGGCAGCTTGGCAGTTTTTAAGACCCCAGACACCACTCACCAGTGTGGGGTACAGAGAGCCCTCTTAGCAAAATGCTAGTTGTGCCAGTTGATTTCGATTTAGCCTAAGAGCATGGTCCCCGGTCCCCGGTCCCCGGTCCCCATTGCCCTAGCTACTCTATCCTTGCAATATTGGGTTAAGATGGAAGGAGTACTCAAGTTACATTGAAGTCCACTTAATATTGTTCTTGTTTCTAATGTGTGCTGTCACCAATTTCACCCAAGCAAATTTCTATCAAGTATCCAAACCCTCCCCCTCTCAACATCCCTCCCTTCCCTCCCTTGCAGCCATCAAAGAGTCTTTTCTTCTATGCATAAGTCTGTTTTTGAGTTCTTATCGTAAGGGTCTCATACAATATTTGTCCTTTTGTTGCTGACTACTTTCACTCACCATTATGTCTTCCAGTTGAAACCAGGTTATGAGATGCTTCCTGGAATCATCATTGTTCTTTATCATTGCATAGTGCTCCATTGAGTATATATACCATAGTTTACCTATCTATTCCTCTGTTGGGCATCTGGGTTGATTCCATCTTTTTGCTATCGTGGACTGTGCTGCAGTAAACATTTGTGTGCATGTATCCATTGGTGTGAATGGCCTTGATTCTGTACGATATATTCCAAGCAGTGGAATTACTGGGTCAAATGGTATATCTATATCCATTTTTTTTATTATGGTTGAATGGAAATGTACATTCCCATATAAATTTGCATGCTGACCTACATGCAGCTTCTACTGCTCTCCCTGCATGGTGACAGCACACTCTTCCTCTCTGCTCCATACATGTCTTATTTTCCCAACAATCTCTTATCTTCTCCTCTACACCTATTCCGCTTCCTCCAGTATGAGATCAACAGAACAATTTCCTATAGATGCCTAGAACCATAAAGTGACCACACAGTATGGTCACTCTGCGTCACCAAGTCCAATCCATTGCTGTCTGAAGAGTTGACCTTCATTATGATTTATGGACAGGGACAGTATCAGGGCCAGGGGCCCTGCTCCCAGGAGAACTCTGAGGCCCTTGGACCATCAGTTGTGGTCTTTTAGTGGAGATCTCAGGGTGCACCCCTATTTATACTTGTGTTGCCAGTGAGACTCAACTTTGTGAGTTCCATCATGGCTAATCACTGGTGGTAGCTGGGCACCATCTGGTTCTTCCAGTCACAAGTCGATGTAGACATAAACTCACGTGGGTCTCTCTGTCTTCTGGATTCTCTTTCGCCCATGTAATTATGGACCTTGGTGATCATCCGTTCCTGCTGAGTTGGGACCATTTGCTGTACCCTCAGATGACAGCTTGGCAGCTTTTAAGACCCCAGATGCCACTCACCAACGTAGGGTGTGGAGAGACCTCATTAGCAAAACTCTAGTTGTGCCAGTTGGCTTTGATTTCCCCTGAGAGCACGGTTCCCGGCCCCTCGCCCCAGCTACTCTGTCCTTGCAATATTGGGTTAAGATGGGAGTAGTACACAAGTTGTGTTGAAGTCCTGTTAATATTGATCTTACTAGGATGTGCTGTCACCAGTTTCACCCAACCAAATTTCTAACAACTATCTAATCTAACCCACCCACCCTTCTGCCCTCCCCACGCTTGTTATGCATGAGTCTGCTCTTAAGTTCTTACCGTAGGGGTCTCATACAATATTTATTCTTCTTTCGCTGACTACTTTTACTCAACATAATGTCTTCCAGTTGAGACCAGGTTAAGAATCATCATTGTTCTTTATTATTGCATAGTGTTCCATTGACTATATATACCACAGTTTACCTATCCATCCTTCTGTTGTTGGGCATCTGGGTTGATTCCATCTTTTTGCTGTCATGGACTGTGCTGTGGTGAACATTCGTATGCATGTATCAGTTGGTGTGAATGGCCTTGATTCTGTAGGATGTATTCCAAGCAGTGGAATTACTGGGTCAAATGGTTTATCTGTATCCATTATTTTAAAGTAGCGCCAGATTGCTTTCCAGAGAGGTTGCACCATTTTGCAATCCCACCAACAGTGTAGGAGAGCTCCAGTCTCTCCATAGCATCTCCACCATTTAGTGTTTTGCAATTTTTGGATCATGGCCAACCTTGTTGGGGTGAGATGGTATCTCACTCTAGTTTTGATTTGAATTTCTTTAGTAACTAAAGATCATGAACATGTCCGCATGTGTTTTTTGGCTGCATGGGTCTCCTCGTTAGAGAAATGTCTGTCCATCTCCTTTGCCCATCACATAATTGAATGACTTATCTTCTTCTTATTGATTTTCTGTAGTACCTCAGATTATGGAGATCAGGTGTCGGTCTGACGTAGAGTTGCCAAATATTTTTTCCCATTCTGTAGGTGGCCTTTTAATTGTATTAGAAAAGTCTTTGGATGAGCAAAAGTGTTTGATTCTTAATAGTTACCATTTATCTGTTTTTTTCTTCTGTTGATTGTGGTTTGTGTGACAAATTTTGAAGTCTGTCTGCGTTGTGTGTTAAAACTTCCATTGTTGTTCCTACTTTTTCTTGGATGAGCTTTATAATTTTAGATTTGACATTTAGGTCTTTTATCCAGTTGGAGTTGGTTTTTGTATAAGGTGTAAGATATGGACCTTGTTTCAATTTATTGCAGATGGATATCCAATTTTGCCAGCACCATTTGTTGAAGAGATTGTTTTTACCCCAGTTTAATGTCTTAGGGCCTTTGTTGAATATCAGCTGTTCATAGGCAGATGGTGTCATCTCTGGGGTCTGAATTCTGTTCCATTGATTGATCTGTCTGTTCTTATACCAGTACCAGGCTGTTTTGACTACTGTGGCAGTGAAATAGATTCTGAAGTTGGGTAATGAGAGGCCTCCCAGTGTATTCTTCTTCTTTAGTAGTACGTTACTTATCCGGGGCTTCTTCCCTTTCCAAACAAAATTGAAATTTATTTGAAAGAAATAAATTTCTTTATACCGGTTGACCTAGATGCCCTCTAAAACTGTGGTCTCTGGACGCCAGCTACTCTGTCCCTCAGAGGGTTTGGATGTGTTCAGGAAACTTCTTAGCTTTTGTGTTGGTCCTGTTGTGCTGACTTCTCTGTGTTGTCCTTCCTTCACCAACGATGACCCTTGTTTACTAGCTAGTGAGTGAATTACCCTCCCTTTCCCTCCTCACCCTGGAGGCATCAAAAAAATGCTTTCTTCTGTGTTGAAGCCTTTTCTTGAGTTCTTACAACAGTGGCCTCATATATTATTTGTCTTTTTGTGTTTGGCTTATTCCGCTCAGTACAAAGCCCTTGTCAGTTTTTTCATTGTGTCAAGGGCAGAGTCATCAGATGCTCTGTTTTTAAAATTGTGATTTCATAGCAAATTTGTTTTTCAGTAAATCATAAATTGTTTTGTGACATTGATTACCAGCCCCATGATATGTCCACACTCCCCTTCTCCCCCTGGATTCCCTGTTTCCATTTGTCCAACTTTCTTGTCCCTTCATGCCTTCGCATTTTTGCTTTTGGGCTGGTTGTGCTCATTAGTCTTGTATATGTGATTGAACTGGGAAGCGTGTCCCGTAGGTGTGTTATTGTTGGCCGTGTGCCAACCACAGACTAAACCCATTGTCATCAAGTTGCTTCTGACTCATCACGGCCTGTAGGGCAGAGTAGAACTGCCCCAGAAGGTTTCCACAGAGCACCTGTTGGATTTGAACTGCTCACCTTTTGGTTAGCAGCCGTAGCACTTAACAGCTATACCACCAGGCCTGTCTTAATTTTGGGCTGAAGGGTGAACCTCGGGAGTGACTCAGGCTGTGATAAAAGGGAATCAGGGGCTATGCTCTTGGGTTTCTGTAGTTTTTGTCAGACCAGCAATTCTGGTCTGTCTGTCTCTTTTTTTTGTTTTAGTGACTGAATTTTGGTCCAGGTTTTCCTCCCACTCTGCCTGGGACACTCTAGAGCATTCAGTGATAGTAACTGGGCACCATCCAGTTGTGCTGGCTCAGGTGGAGGTCGTGGTAGTTGTGGCCCATTGGTCCTTTGGACTCATCTTTCCCAGTGTCTTTGGTCTTCCGTGTTCTCCTTTGGTGCGGCCAGGATGGGACCAGTACATCTATCTTAGATGGCTGCCCACAGGCTTTTGAGACCCCAAGTCCCTACTCACTGCTGTTGGGTATAGCATGTTTTCTTCATAAACTGTGTTAAGCCCATTGAGCTAGGTATCCCCGGAAGCCATGGTTCCCAGCCCTCGGCTCCGTCTCTCAGGGCATTTGGGTGTACCTGTGAAACTCCTTTGACTTTGTTCAAGTTGTGCTGACTTCCTCGCTGTTGTGTAGTCTACCCTTCACCGGAGTTAGCACTTACTTACAATCTAGTTAGTGTTTTTCCCTCCCCACCTTTCCCTTCCCCCGTAACTGTCAAAGATTGTATTTTTCTGTGTGCAGTCATTTTCATGAGTTTTTATAACAGTGGTCTCATGCAGTATGGGTACTTTTGTGATTGAACTATTTTACTCAGTGCCCTGTCCTCCAGGTTCATCTGTGTTAACGCCTCGCTGCCCACACTCTGATCTCTGTTCCCTGATGGTGTTTTCAGCATGTGCTGCAGTAGTACTGGCTCCAGTTGGAGAACATGTGCTTTGTTTTCATTGCGTTTATTTCCTGTACTCTTAGCAACTTAACTGAAGCGTCATTTACTTATTGTCGTGGATTGAGTTGTGTTCCCTGCAAAGTCTTTGTAGCAGTTTAGCAAGGCCATGCTTCGTGGTATTGCATGATGTTCCTCCAGGTTGTGAGTCTTGTCTCTGTGATGTTACTGAAGGTGGATGGGTGGCAGTTGTATTGGTGTGGCAGGACTCAGTGTAAGACTGTTTTGTGCCTTGAAACAGTCTCTTGAAATACAAAGGAAAGAAAGTAACGGAGAGATTGGGGGACCTCATACCAAGAAGCTGTGCTGGAAACTGAGTGTGTCCCTTGGAAAGAACTGCAGTCCCTGTGTTTCAGAAGCCGCCAGTCCAGGGGGGGCTTGACGACAGGGCCCTTTTTCCAGATTCAGCAGAGAAAGCTTCCCCGGAGCTGACATCCTGAATTTAGACTTTTTAACATACTGGACTGTGATGAATAGAATTTCTCTTTTTAAAGCCATCCACGTGTGATGTATTTTTGTTAAAGCATCATTAGATGACTAAGACACTTACTGTGCAGTTAATGTGTTTTTAAGCTTGGCTTGGCAAGTGAAATTTGGTGATGTTTAGTAGATTTCTGGAATTAGGCAACCATCACTACAATCAGCTAAGCAACTCAGAATGTTTCTTTGGGCCTGTTTGCAAGTTAGTCACTATCTCCACACCATTACTAATCTGCTTTCTGACTTTAAAATGTGCTTTTTTCTGGATATTTCACAGAAATGGAATCACAGGACACGTGGCCTTTTGTCATCTGGCTTCTTTCACGTAGTATAATATTTCAGTGTCCTTGCATGTTGTGGTAGGTGTCCGCCTTGTTGGATGGATACACTCCATCTTGGTTACCCATTAATTAGCTGATGGACGTTTGGGTTGTTTTCATTCTTTGGCTGTTATGTATAGTGTTGGTGTGAACATTCGTACACAGGTTTTATGAAGACATAAGTTTTCATTTTTCTTGGGTGTATGCCTATGATTGCAGTTGCTGGGTTATGTGGTAACTATATTGAACTTTTTAAGGAACTGTCAGCTATTCTCCAGAATGACTGTACGTTTACGTTCCCACAGCAGTGTGTCGAAGGTTCCAAATTCTCCATGTCCTGGCCAGCAGGTGTTACTGTTGTCTTTTTGACACATGTGGGGTTGCCGTGAGTCTCAGTGACTAGATGGCACCTGGTTAGTGGGTGTGAAGTGGTGTCTCACCATCGTTTTGATTTGCATTTTCCTCATGATTTTGAGCATCTTTCCATGTGTCTATTCCATTACAACCCATTGCTGTTGAGTCAATTCTGACTCTTGGAGACCCTATGGGACAGAGTAGAACTGCCCTGTAGGATTTCCAAGGAGTGCCTGGTGGATTGAAACTGCCAGCCTTTGATTAACAGCTGTAGCTCTCAACCACTATGCCACTAGGGTTTGCATATGTTTTATTAGCCATTTATATCTCTTTCTTTTTTGTCTGTGTGAAATAATCTGAGTCTCTTGCTTGATTTTTTTTTTTTTATCTTGCTCAATTTTTTAAAATTGGCTCGTTTTCTTATTGAATTGTAAGAATTATTTATGTATTTTGGATACAGTTATCTCATCAGTTGTGTGATTTACAGATATTTTCTCCTAGCCTCTGGTTTATCTTTTTGCTTCCTTAGTGGTGTCTTTTGAAGAGCAGTAGTTTTCAATTTCAGTGAAGTCCGGTTAATTATTTCTTTCACGGGTCTTGCTTTTGAAGCCACATCTAAGAAATCTTTGGCTTGCACAAGGTCACAAAGATGATCTTCTCTGTGTTTTTCTAGAAGTTTTACAGTTTTAGCTCTTGTTCTTTAGGTTTATGGACTGCTTTAATTTGTGCGTATATACACTGTTTGAAGTAAAGATCTAAGTTTATTCTTTTGTGTGTGGCTATCCAGTTATTCTGATATTGTTTGCTGGAAAGACTTCTCTTTTCTCACCCATTGCCTTTGCACCTCTGCCAGAAATCACAGCTGACCATAGAGGTGAGGGTTTAGTTTTGACTCTGTCCTTTGTGCCACAGATCCAAATGCCTTTCCCAGTGTTCTCAGGGTGATTTTGCAGTCCTGGGGGGCATTTAGCAGTGTCTGGAGATGTTTCTGACTGTCTAAGCTGGGGACAAGTTGTGCTGGCACCTAGTGGGCAGAGGCCACAGGATAGTGCCCCCTCAACCGCCCCAAAGACCTGTTACTAGTTGCCACAAGTAGGTGCTGGATCAGGTGGTAACCTCCCTGCCCCATGTGGGAAGCTCAGTTGCTGTCAGGTCGCTACCACTGTCGTGGTCATTGGCACGCCGGACCCTACTGTAAGTCTGTAACCTTCTAACACAGGGAGTTAGTATTCTTCTGATCCAAATGATTTTCGCTGGCTGATTTTAAGAGGTAGATTGCCAAGCCTTTGCACTAGTTTGTTTTAGTCCAGAAGCTTCACTGAAACCTGTTTACTGTAGGTGACCCTGCTGGTGTTTGGAGGACTGGTGTCAATAGTGTCCAGCATCCCAGCAACACATAAGCCACCACAGTGTGACATACTGACAGGTGGTGGCAACAAAGAATTAGCTGGCCCAGAATGTCAGCAGTGCGGAGGGTGGGAAACCTGGCCCGTTGCCAGGCCAGTACACACTGTCTGGTTTATTGTAGCTTCAGAGTCGATTTTGGAAATGGGTAGCATGAAAATCTTCAACTTAATCCCTTTTCAAAATTATTTTGGTTGCTCAACTCCTTTGCATTTTTGTATAAAATTTAGAATTAAGTTGAGCTTTTGTAGTAACTATATTGAACAAATAGGACAGTTTGGGGGTAATTGCCATCTCTGAATCTTTCAATCTGTCAACAGGCTATATCTCTCCATTTATTTATATCTGTAATTTCTCGACTGGACTAACTTTTTTTTTTTTTGGCTTTAACAAAGACAAGTTTATTCTTACACAGTCCAACAAGTTACAAGTCCACATTCAGGGTGTTCACTCCAGGGGAAGGGCTTTCCCTCTGTCAGCTCTAGAGGAAAATCCTTATGTTGCATCAGTCTTGGGTCAGGGAGCAGAACACATTACATTAGCTCTCCGATCTTTGAAAATAATCTTCCATTTTCTGAAACGTTTTACATAATAGCCCTGCCCTCCAGACTCTAGGTATCAATGACAGTCTCCAAATTCTGAGTGGAGACCCTCAGCCCTTTGCCTGCTAAGCCCACTTGGACAGTGACTCTGCCTCCTCAGCTTTAGGGTGCACTCTGAACGCAACCGAGTGGCAGTTCCACCCTTATAAACACAGGAAGCCGTGGTGCCATACTTTCAAACCACTGAGGTCATGGCCATACCTTTCAAGACGGAGACAGCTCAGCTTCTCATGCTCTTTGCCTCTTCAGCTTCTGCTGCCTACTGCCTCATGGCCTGGGCCTCAGGCTGGCATCTGCCCTGCTGGGACAAGTTTTCCAAAGCTCTGTAACTCCAATGATTCGTGTGCCTAGAGGCATCCGACTCCGCCAGGAGACCTCTGTGCACTGACACTCAGTTCTCTCGCTCAGTGGGTCGGCCCTGGCGTTGTCCCACACTGTTCTGGTTCTGGTGCTGTCGCTGCTGCCGCTGCCAGTCCACTGCTGCTCATTTCTCACCGTCTGTGTCTTCACCGTTGTTAACACTTCTCCGTGCTTCTTTCTGAGTCTTCTATCCCCGCAGTTTTTTGTTTTTTATTTTAATTTAACATGACTGAGTGAAAATGTACATTCCCATATAAATTTACATGCCCACCTATATGCAGCTGCCACTGCTCTCCCTGCCCGGTGACAGCACACTCTTCCTCTCTGCTCCATACATGTCTCATCATCCCAACAGTCTCCTTTCCCCTCCTCTCCACCCACTCTCCTTCCTCCAGCCAGAGGTCAGCAGGATGGTATCCTATAGATGTATAGAACCATAAAGTGCATCCAATATATGGTCACTCTGCATTGCCAAGTCCAATCCATTCCTGTCCAAAGAGTGGACCTTTGTTATAATTTATGGGTAAGGGCAGCATCAGGGCAGGGGGCCATGCTCTCAGAGGAACCCCCAAACCGCTGGACCATCAATTGAGGTCTTTTAGTGGAGATCTCAGGATGCACCCCTTTTTATTCTTGTGTTGCCAGTGAGACTCAACTTAGTGAGCTCCATTGTGGCTATCACTGGTGGTGGCTGGGCACCATCCGGTTCTTCCGGTCCCAAGTCGATGTAGGCACCCACTCTTGTGGGTCTCTCTGTCTTCTAGGTTGTCTTTAGTGCATGTCATTTTGGTCCTCGGTGAGCATCTGTTCCTGCTGAGTTGGGACCATTTGCTGTGTCGACTGGACTAATTTTTAATGTAACTTTGTCTCTTTAAAGCAAGTGATACTGGTTTGCCAAATCTGGTCATGATATGAAGTTTCCTTTTTATGCTTCTTTAAGTACCAGTTGATTTTTAGGAAGATAGGAAATAAATGAGGACTTCAGTAAAGTTACAGAAGTCCTGCAGTGAGTTCCTGAGGGCTGGTGTTCTTACAAGATGGCCAGTCATAAGGTGAAGACAGGCTCTGAGGCCCAGAGAGAAGAGGGACGCGGGGTCACTTAATCAGTCTGGGGGAGGACCAGATTCCAGCCCAGGCCAGGTCTCCCAGTGTGCAGTCCGCTGGCCTCCGCTGCTGGCACTCCATGGGGCCTCATGGCTGTGAGGGGCCAGCGTTAAGTCCTCGCAGCCCCTCCGTTGGTCTGTTCCTCCTCTCTAAAAGCTTTCATCTTACATACTATTTTGTACAAAGTTGTAAGGCCAAGTCTGGAGTCCTTCAAGCTTATTCAGTCGTCCTAGCTGCGGGGCTGAGCGACTAGCAGGAGTCCCCAGCCCTCCTGGGGAAGGCCCGGCACCCCCTATGATGGTGCTCTCTGCTGTGTGTTCCTTTGGGGACAGCCAGAAAGAGCCAGAGCTCTGAATGCAGGGACCTCCCGCCAGGGATGGTGTCTCCTCCTGGCTTTAATACTGCTGTGGCCAGCGGTCATTGTGACGGCAGCGGCTGTGGTTCGGAGGGCCCGTCCTGCCGTGGGCTTCCTGCGTGCCCGATTGTGACTGACCTTCTGTGAGCCTGCAGGGCTGGCCTGCTGCGCATCCGCGTGGGGGGGGCTGTGCCAGGACGAGTGCGGCCCGACTCCCTGCAGGCTGGCCCAGAGCCTAGGTTCACAGCTGGGGTTAGGGCACCACAGCCGAGCTTTTCACAGGACGGCAGCGTGGGTTGTGTTAAAGGTGCCAGGACCGGTGGGCATCCCTGCACGGGGCGTGCCTGGCCAAGGAGGCTGCTGTTACTTGTAGGACTGTTAGCTGCTATCAGACATCGAGGCTTAGCAGTGCTGGTGACTGCCCCAGCCCAGGCTGGGACCAAGTCAACCCAGAGAAGTTGTCGTGAGAGGCGCCATCAGACCTCAAGACCCCCCAAATGGGGGAAGATACACCCTAAACCTTGTGCTTTCGGGAAAACCATGGTGGCCCAGTGGTTAAGTGGCACAGCTGCTCACCAGAAGGTTGGCAGTTGGAGTCCACAAGCGCACCTTGGAAAATTGGTGGGGAGTTCTGCTGTGTCCTGTGGGGTCGCTATGAGTTGGACTCAGCTGGATGGCTGTGGGTTCGATTTTTGGTTTTTCGTGCTTCAGGGAACCCTGGTGGTGTAGCAGTTGAGTGCTGCGTCTGCTAACTGAAAGGTCAGCAGTTCTGATCCACCAGGCACTCCTTGGAAACTCGGTGGGGCACTTCACCTCTGCCCTGCAGATGCACTGTGAGTCAGAATGGACTCAACAGCAGTGGGTTTGGGTTGCTTTAGGGAGCCCTGGTGGCACACTGAGTGAAGAGCTCGGCTGCTAATCGAAAGGTCGACGGTGTGACTTCACCAGGTGCCCCTTGGAAGCCCTGATAGGGCGGTTTTGCTCTGTCCTGTAGGGTTGCTGTGAGTCAGAGTCAACTTGATGGCAATGGGGTTTTGTGCTGTTAGGGAGTCTCTGGGTGGTGCATACATTGACTCATTACAGCTACTAACTGAAAAGGTGGTGATTTCAAACTCACCCAGGGGCACCTTGGGAGGAAAGCCTGGCAGGCTCCTTCCAGAAGACTAGCCGTGAAAACCCCGCGGAGCACAGTTCTGTGCTGATGCACTTGGGTCGCCCGAGCCCAGCTCGGCTGGGCAGCGACTGGCCTGGCCTGGGCTTTCTGGGCGTGCCCACCTCCCTTATCCCGCCGGGGCCTCGCCGCGCCCGCCTCCCTTATCCCGCCGGGGCCTCGCCGCGCCCGCCTCCCTTATCCCGCCGGGGCCTCGCCGCGCCCGCCTCCCTTATCCCGCCGGGGCCTCGCCGCGCCCGCCTCCCTTATCCCGCCGGGGCCTCGCCGCGCCCGCCTCCCTTATCCCGCCGGGGCCTCGCCGCGCCGTGTCCTTGTGACAGCACCCTTCCTTCGCTTTGTGGCAGAGGCGCTGGAAATCAGGCTCAGCCCTTTGTCCTCCAGCACATGGGCTTGGCATGCACAAAAAATGAACCAAACCCCCTGTATGAAGTCGCTTCCTGCTCATAGCTCATAGGGACAGGGTAGACCTGCCCCGTAGAGTTTCCTAGGAGCGCTGGTGGATCTGAACCGTGGACCTCCTGGTTCACTTACACTGTGGCCTTCAGCCAGTAGCTTGCTCTTGGGCCTCAGCTTATCCAACTGAAACAAAAGACGGTAACCTCTGGCTTCCCAGCTCCCTAGCTCCCTTTCACATCTGAGTTAGAGTCCCTGTAAACTGACAGGGTGGGCCGGGGCCAGGCAGGACCAGCCCTGGCCCTTGTCCAGTGGCACTGTTTACTGTTCGCTGGGCTGGGCACTTTTCCGGAGAATGTCCACTACTTCCTGGCTGACTTGGCAGTGGTGATCACTCCCACCTCCTGACCTCCCAAACCAGATGCTGCCTGGGCCAGACATTGCCCGGGGTCATGTTTCCTTTGGCTTTTTCACGTGCACACATGTGGGTGTGTCTGTGGTGATTTGTAGAGTAAGGGACCTCATAGGGTTGTAGGCTGTCCGTGCAGCCCTGACTTGGGGCATCCGTAAACACTGAGTTGTTCAGTTCTGCCATCTACCCAGCTCCCAGGAGCTCAGAGGTACCCATGCCCAGCCACTCCCAGTGCCCCTGGAGGGACAGCCATCCCCCAGGCAGGTGATGGGAGGAGGATGAGGCTCTGCATAGGACAGTTTGGGAGAGGGGCCACCTGACCCATTGAACAATTTCAGTGGCTTCATCGTGGAACTGGTGAAGACAGGAGTCCCTGAGTGGTGCAGATAGTTACCGCCTCGGCTGCTGACCGGAAAGTTGGCAGTGCGAGCCCCCGTGGGCGCTTTGGGAGAAAGGCTTGGCAGTGTGCCTCTGAGAACTCACCCACTGGAAGCCCTCTCCTGTGGTTCTGCTCTGAAGCACGCAGGCTGCCATGAGTTGGCGTCAGTTCAACAGCAGGTGGTTTAGGGGTAAAGAAGTGAGTGGTTTGTAGAGTGACTCTGAACTTCAAATATTTGGCCTTGGTGGTAGCATCTGTCCACCCTGTTGCGGAAATGAGACATGAGTTGAGTTGGGAAGAACCTCTCAGCCTGTCTGCCCAGTGTGCTTTGACTTGGGCTCGGGGGCTCAGTCCTGGGTGCGGCCATCAGCGGTTCACCCAGAGCCCAGCACCCTGGCGTCGCCTGGTCTGATGAGGTAGGGTTCCCTCGACCTTGTCTCCTACCTTCCAGAACGGAGGTTGAGGTTCGTTATGCTGCTCCTGAGCCATCAGGCTCCAGAGTGCTTTGGGGGAAAGCAGAAGAAGAAACTGTGTGTGGTTCAGGTCTTTAAAACATGCACACATGTTTATATTTAAAATTGAAGTCTGACACACATTTACTGAGTCCTAGCAGGGTCGAGTGAATTGGTATCGATTTGACAGGGCTGTGGGTTTAGTAGTGAAACAGTTAAGTGTTTAACTGCTAATGCAAAGCTTGTTTGGGAGTGAAAAACCTGATCTACTCCCATAGATGACAGCCTGGGGAGCCCTGTGGGACAGTTCTTTTCTGTCCTGTAGGGTAGCTTTGCATTGGAACTGATCTACTCCCATAGAAACGACAGCCTGGGAAGCCCTGTGGAGCGGTTCTGCTCTGTCCTATAGGGCAGCTGTGCATCAGAATTGAGTTGGTGATGCCTAACATGTGGACAGTGTTCCCGTCATAAACACACAGCTTGATGAACCATCGCATAGTCAGTCCGAGAAAGAATTAGAGTACCAGCTCTGGTGGCCTCCTCCTTCCTGGGGGAGACCCTCTCTGGGCTTCTGCCAGCAGTGAGGTGTTGTTTGATTGGTGTCTGATTCTTGGGCTGCACACTGGGGACTGAGAGTTGCCGACAGGTTTGTGTAGCAGGAGTCGTTTCGCCTCACTGCCGTGGGCAGTCCCTTGTCTGCTGGTACCATGCTGTGTCTGTCCTTTCTGCCGTGGGTGGGGGTAGATGGGTGGTTTGTGGTTTGGGCTCTTAACAAGTATTGTCAGTGTGTTGCGTGGAGGTGTGATTTCCTTGGGGACATTATACATGGATGTGGGGTGTTGGGCCCTCGGCGTGTGTATGCTCAGCTTTGGTAGGTGTCGCACATGGCCTCTCAGGGTGCTACGCAGTTTGCGCTCCCACTGGCAGCAGGCGAGGTCCTGCTTTCTCCTTTCACCGACACCCCATAGTGTCAGGAGTTGCTTGTTTACTTGTTTGAACTATTCTGATGGCTGTCTCATGGTAGTTTCTGTGTTTTTTTATCAATTTCTTTATGAACGTTTTTATTGTGATTGAGTATATAAAACAAGACGCTTCACTTATTTTATGGTTTTATTTTATTAGTATTTACAGTTCAGTGACATTAGCTGCATTTCTGATGTTGCTGCACTGTGCATTTGCAGTTGCTTTTTCTGAAGACAAGCTCAGTGCCCCTGAGGCAGTGACTCTCCCGGCCCCCGCTTCCTCCACTAATGAACTTGGTCTCTAAGCATCTGCCTGGCCTAGATATCTCATGTTGGTGAGGTCACACACACGGAGTGCCCTTCAGGGTCTCAGTTCACTCAGCGTGTTGCCAAGGGTCATGTCACAGCATGTGTCAGGATTTCGTTTGTCTTTAGGGCCGAGTGATACCCGGTTGTGGGTTTAGAGTACTTTGTGGTCTTCCAGTTACCTGTTGATGGGCGCTTGGGTTGTTTACACATTTTGGCTATTGTGACTAGTGCGGCAGTGACCACTAGTGTTCGTGTGTCTGTCTGAGTCTCTGCTTTCAGTTCTTCGGGTGTTTACCGAGCAGTGGGATTGCTGGGTCCTGTGGCAACCCTGGGGACCCACCACACCACTATTTGCCGCTGTGGCTGTACAGTTTTACCATCCCCCAGCAGTGGATAGGGCTCCAGTTTGTCCACGTTCTTTCCACCACTTGCTGTTTTCCATTTTTCTGAACCTAGCCATTCTGGTGGGAAACCCTGGTGGTGTAGTCGTTAGGTGCTATGTCAGCTCACCAGAAGGTGGACGGTTCACGTTTGCCAGATGCACCTTGGAAACTCCATGGGGCAGTTCTACTTTGTCTGTAGGGTTACTGTGAGTTAGAATCAACTCAGCAGCAATGGGTTTGGGTTTTGGCTTTCAGTGGGTGTGAAGTGGCACGTCTCATCATGGCTTTGATTTGTGTTTCCCTGATACTAACATGGAAACCTTGGGGGCATAGTGGTTAAGTGCTACAGCTGCTAACCAGAAGTTCAGCAGTTCACATCTGTCAGGTGCTCCTTGGAAACTGTGGAGCATTTCTGCTCTGTTCTGTAGGGTTGCTGTGAGTCAGAATCAGCTTGACAGAAGTGAATTTTTAGTTGGAGATACTAACGTGGAGTGTGTTTTCGTGTGCTTATTGGCCACTTGTATATGCTCTGTGGAGAAGCATCAGTTCAAGTCTATTGCCTGGTTTTCGATTGTGTTGTCTGTCTTTTTTTGTTGAGTTGTTGTAGTCTTGGTAGTTTTAACTTCATTTTTCTGATGGCCAAGAGGCGGAGCACCTTTAGATAAATTTATTTCTTTTTTTTGCGTTCCTCCCTTTGTGAAGTGCTTGTTGAAGTCTTTGTATGTTTTTTAAAAAGTGTGTGAGGATTCTTTACTAAATGCCATTTTTGCATTTTAAATCCTTGGAAACTGGTTGTCTATATGGTGTTTGTAGAAACTAGCTTAGTCAAGAAATGGGATTTATTGGGAAGACCTAGGGGATATCTTGGGGAACCGAGAAGTGGAAAGGCATCAGAACCCAGTTACCCTGGCCTACTCTGACCCCAGGATCCTCTCCTGTCTCTGCAGAGCACCACATGCTACTCTGAGGGAGGATCTGGTCAAGGATTCTGTGGTCCTGTGTCCTGGTTTCATGGGAAAGAGAATTTGATTGGCTCAGGTGTCTACCTGACCAGTCAACTGTGGCCAGGGGACTGGGAGTCCCCTGCTGTGGTGGCAGCTGGGGTCTACCCCTGTGGAAAGGGGATGTTTGGGCTGGGGAGAACCCTTTTCCCCCCAGATGGTGGCTGTAACCATAGGGAACTCAGTGAACTGAAGTCTCCGCGCGGGTGAGTGCCTCCATGTTCCTGTTTCTTCCTTGCTTGAAGCAGGGAGGTTTATGTGAGATGCTAGCCCTGGTTGCGCAGTGGTTAAGTGCTCAACTGCTAGCTGGGGGGTTAGCAGTATACGCTCCAGCCGCTCTGCTGGAGCAAGATGTGGCACAGGTGGGGGTGTGGGTGGTCCTCTTCTGGTCACTCTCCTGCCTTTCACGCTGTGGGTGGTCCTCAGTGTGGTCCTTGGGGTTGCTGTCCTGAGAGACGCTCTCTTTGCCAGGGGCCGCGTGGCACTGCTGGTCGCATGGTGGTCAGACGTGGCTGCGCTAGCTCAGGTGTCACTGTGTCAGCAGGTTTGTCGTGCTGCTGAAGTGGAACACCCATGACGGAACCGGGAGGCTTTTAGGGCAGGTGGGGTCCGTGGACGTCTTCTGTGGTTACAGACACACAGGTGCAGGTCCAGGCAGGTGGGAAGGCCACACCCAGCATCCCTGGTTCAGGGCAGTGATGTTTCTTTGACTGAGAGCAAGCTGGTGCCTTCTTGTTAACCGTGTTTCTGCGTGTAGGACACCTGATGTCGCTGCCAGAGCAGCCTCTGGGATCAGCTGAACAGCAACAGAAGCACAGCAGCTGTCCAGCTGACTCTGACTCCTGGCTGCCCCGAGTGTGCGTGTCCGAGTAGAGCTCTCCTCCCCAGGGTTTCCAGTGGCTGGTGTTTCAGAAGGTGACCATCAGGCTTTTCTTCTGAGTTGCCTCTGAGTGGACTTGAACTTTCAGTCTTTTGGTCAGCAGCCAAGTGTGTAGACAGTTTGCACCATCCAGGGACTCTGGGGTCAGCCCCCTTTCACTGGCTGTGACTTGAGCAGATTTCTTGACCTCTGTGTGCCTCAGTTTCCTTGACTGTCAGTAGTGGCAGTGCCGTCCACTTTCATGTGTCCTGTGTGTATTTGTTGTCCTCTGCCGTATGTAGGCCGGGCTGGTAGCCGTGGGTGTATACGGGTCGTCTCAGGCACAGAAGCCAACAAATAAGAAAAACAGTGACATGCACGGTGAAGGCTGGGGGAGCAGGAGGGCTGTGAGAGGGTGGGGAGTCGGCCTGCAGGGCAGTCAGCGAGCCCACCAAGGCCTAGGACGGGAGTGGCCTGTGAGGCCGGAGAACATGAAGGAAGCCCGCTGGTAGATGGGCCAGAGCAGGAGTGTGAGGGGAAGCGGGCAGCGAGGGGCCGAGTCATTGCTTCGCCGGGTGGGTGGCAGTGCACGCGGTCTGAGGTTGAGGCTCAGCGTGTCAGCTGTTGGGGTGTTGTCACTGTCCTGACGCCTGCTCTCATGAAGCTGTTTCTTCAGCCCTTTGGCTGTGGTGGCTGTCCTCGTGGGGGTGTCTGTGACTTCTGTGGTGGTGGTGGCTCTGGCCTCTCTTGGTGACTGTAGCCCCTCTGGTGGTGGTGGCTGCTGTGTCCATGGGGGTGGAGTTGGTGGTGCCCCTGCTAGGTGCCCCAGGGCTGGGAGGTGCTGAGCCTGCCCTGTTGTTTCTGTTGTGGGTCTCCCCTAAATGGGTGAATGTGGGTGCAGATGCTTCTCAGGGGTCTACACATGTGAACCCTAGTGGTCTCCAACCCTTGTCTCTGATGATAAAAAAAACACACACAAAAAAACTGTGTATGTAGTTGTGAATGTAAGAGCCTCCCGTTACTGTTCCCAGCCCTCTCCCCACCTCCTCAGAGTTCCCCTGACAGTGTTCGGTGTGGAAGACCAATTAATACCACAGTTATTTATATTTAGGTGCCAGCCACAGGTGTCAAAGTTGAGGAAATTGAAGATTGTTGTCAACTTGAGCAGTCTGAAATTCGTCGAACATGGAGTCAAGATGCAGTGATAACTAAGAGTGATTAGAATCAGAAAGTTGGAAACAAGGCGGATCTGTACCTTAAAAATATGGCCCTGGTGATGGAAAGATGCTGGTGATCACGTGACTGGTTTTTGTAAGACTGACACGTTCTTCATTGCAAATACTATTTTTTGACAGTGTAAGCAATAGCTGTGTGTACAGACCTCGCCAGGCAGAGTACGCAGGAATCAGATTGGGTACATTTGTGCCTAGAGCTGACTGAGAAGCTCACTCACATCAGCCAGAAAAGTCCAGGGGCTAACGGGCTGTCCACTGCTTCCATGCCGTTGCAGGTTGAGCTGCAGAAAACTAGAACAAGTCCATAACAGCCGAGGTGTGAACTGGAGTGTCACCCACCCGAATTTAGAGACCATCTCAGGAGCAGATTGGACACAGTGAAAACTGATGACTGATGACCAGGCGAATTGTGGGATGACAACATACATGAAGAAAGCAAGAGGCCGTTAAAAAAGATAGAAAGACACAAAGTGCCCATCAGAAGAGACTCTGAAACTCGCTCGTGAACACAGAGTAGCGAAAGTGAAGGGAAGAGATGGTGAAGAGGGAACCGAACAGACAATTTGAAAAGGTGGGCTGAGGAGACAAAGGAAGGCGTCGTAATGGTGTGAACCGAGACCTGGAGATCGAAAACCGAAACGGGAGAGCATGCTTTGCGTCTCGCAAGTTAAAAAAAAACTGAAGAAAAAAAGTCAAGCCTCAAGTTACCATGTTGAAGAATTCTGTAGGGAAAATACAGTGCTTTTACAGGACGCGTCAAAAGGAAATGAAAAGGAAAACAGAGTCAGTGTACCAGGAAGAACTGGTCGTCACTCAGCTACTTCAAGGGGCAGCCTAGGCAGCCTGTGACCAAGAAATGACATCCCTGAAGGAGGAAGTCTGAGTTGCACCAGAGGGAATGGTGAAAAACAAGGCTCCAATAACGGGCAGAGTACTGATGGGGGTGTTTCAGCAAATGGATGCGGCACCGGAGACGATCACTTGTCTAGGCCCGGGAGGTTGGGGACGCTGCCTGGATGGCGGACTGGAAGGGACCCGTATTTGTGCCCATTCTAAAGAAAGGTGATCCGACAAAGTGCAGCAGTTATCGAACAGTATTAGTAATATCACACGCAGCTAAAAATTTCACCGAAGATGAAATTTTTGTACTATCTTAGAAGCATATGTAAGCATCCGTTGATAGGGAACTGCCAGAAAGTCAAGCCGGATTCAGAGGAGGACATGGAATAAGGGATCTCACTGCTGGTGTCAGATGCTTGTGACCAAAAACAGAGATACCTGAAAGATGTTTAACTGTGTTTTATTGACTGTACGAAGGCATTTGACTATGTAGATTGCAACAAATTGTAGGTAACATTGTGAAGAGTGGGAAGTCCAGAACTCTTCACTGTGTTTGGAAACCTTGGTGGTGTAGCAGTTCAGAGCTACAGCAGCTAGCCAAAAGCTCAGCAGTTCAAATCCACCTGGTGGTCCTTGGAAGCTATGGAGCAATTCTGCTCTGGCCTGTAGGGTCACTATGAGTAGGAAACAGCTTGATGGCAATGGATTTTGTGTATGTGTGTTCACGAGGAATTTTTTTTCTTTTTTTTTTTATTATGACTGAGTGAAAATGTACATTCCCATGTAAATATACATGCCCGCCTATATGCAGCTGCCACTGTTCTCCCTGCCCGGTAACAGCACACTGTTCAACGAGGAATTTTTTATATAGACCAACAGTCATTTGAGCAGAAAAAGGGGATGCTCTGTGATTTCAGGTCAAGGAAGGTGTGAGTCAAGGTTGTATCCTTTCACCATACTTAGTCTGTGTACTGAGCAAATAATCCGAGTAGCTGGACTACATGAAGATGAGTGTGGCATCACGATGAGTGGAAAATTCAGTAACAACCTGTGACGTGCAGGTGACACACCTTTGCTTGTGGAGAATAAACAAGACTTGAAGCACTTACTGATGAAGATCAGACTGCAGCTTTCAGTGTCGATTACACCTCAGCATCAGGAAAACAAAAATCTTTCCAACTGATAATAAGCAAGACGATAATAAACAACCTGGTAATAAACTAGAATAAGTTGAAGCTGTCGAGGAGTTCACTTTGCTTGGATCCGCAGTCACCACCCGCGGAGGCAGCAGTCAGGAAGTCAAAAGATGCCCTGCATTGGGCAGATCTGCTGCTGAAGACCTCTTTAAAGTGTTAAAAACTGAAGATTTTATTTTCAGGACTAAGATGTGCCTGACCCAGGCCATGGTATTTTCAGTCACCTCTTATGCATGTGAAAGCTGGACAGTGAATAAGACCGAAGATGAGTTGATGCCTTGAGTTAGGGTGTTGGTGAGGAATATTGAACATGCTGTGGATTGCCAGAAGAAGAAACGAATGTGCCCTGAACAAGGTGCAGCCAGAGTGCGCCTCAGGAGTGGGGATGGTGAGGCTTTGTGTCACGTGCTTTAGGCATGGCATCAAGAGAGCCCAGCCCCTGGGGAAGGGCATCATGCTTGGCAAAGTAGAAGGTCGGTGAAAAAGAGAAAGACCCTTGAGGAGATGGATTGACACAGTGGCTGCATTGGTGTGCTGAAGCCTAATGATGGTGAGGATGGCCCAGGATGGCACACGGTTCCGTTCTGCTGTGCGTAAGGTCACTGTGAGGTTAGCCTTTGAGACAGCTCCTAACAACAACAGTGCGCATGGCAGACACCGCACGGTGTTTTTTTTGTGTGTGTGTGAAAGTTGACACATCAGATTAGGTTTGTATTTGACAGTTTCTGCACAGATAGTTCAGTGACATCCGTTAGTTATCGGAAGGTGTCAGTGTTTTCCTTGTGTTCTGGTCGTTCCATTTCTAGCACTCTGGTTTCCATCCCGGCCCGCTTCTCTTCCTGTCTCTGCTTTTGAGTAATTGTTGACCTTTTGGTCTCACACTGATGGTTTTTAAGTAAGTTGCTGATCCTATAGATTCTTTTTGGTGCTACTCTGCTGTTTCAATAGAGTCAGGACAGGCTGGGTTCTAGGTTTAGAGAGTCTGTCGGGGCACTAGTCTCAGGGAGTCCTTTGTTCTGCACTTTGGCAGTTTGTCTGGATTTTTTTTTTTTTTTAAGAATTTGAGTTCTCCACATTTTTCTAATGTTCTGAGACTGTCTGATGTGATAATGGTCAGCAGTACCCAGGCAGCATGTCTTTCGTCTCAGGGTAGATGAAGTTGTGGCTCACGGAGACTTGTTTCTTCTTGGAGCTTTGCTTACCTTACTAATTTGCTCCTGGTGAGACCCATAGTTGTATCTTAGATGGCTGCACACAGGTTTTTAAGACCCTAGAGGCTGTTCTGTTCCCTGGGATGCAGGTTTAGATTTGTGTGAACTGTGTTAGGCCAATTCATTGAGTTGTCGTGTGAAACGATGGTCCTAAATGTTCAGACTCAGGAAAGCCGTCTTGGCGGTATCTGTATTTGAGTCTTCAGGTAGCGTGTGTGCCTGCACCCATGGCTTTGTGTTTACATGTGACAGCACAGTGAGGAAGGATTCAGCTGCTGAGCAAAAGGTCAACAGTTTGGATCCACCAGCTGCTTCTTGGAAACCCTTTGGGACTGTTCTGCCCTGTCCTACAGATTGCTGGGAGTCGAAAGCTGTTTGATGGCAGTGGGTTTGGTTTTTTCTTCCGTCTGTTGTTGCCTGCACACACAGCTGTTCCTGCCCGTGTACTGGTCTGCTTGCACCCATGCATGTGTGCACAGACGTTCCTTTTTGCTTGGGTTATCTGTGCCGACTGCATTTGCACTTGGTGCCGCCTTTCCCGTCCCTAAAAACATCACATCTCTGTGCTTTACAGGGAAACCCTGGTGGAGTAGTGGTTAAGTGCTGTGGCTGCTAACTAGAAGGTCAGCAGTTGGAATCCACTGGGTGCTCCTTGAAAATCCCATGGGGCAGTTCTTCTCCGTCCAGTAGGGTCACTGTGAGTCTGAATTGACTTGATGTCAGTGGGTTTGGTTTTTGTTTTTTGGTTTATGGGCTGCAGTGTACCTCCCTCTCCCCCTATGTTTCCCTGGTAACCGCTGGTGACCACATTATCAAGAGGGACCAGTCCATGGAGAAGGACATCATACCTGGTACTAGGAAGACCCTCAGTGAGATGGACTGACGCAACAGTGACGGGGAGCACGGTGCAGGACCAGGCAGGGGGTGCCCCCGCTGTTGGGTACGTGGCTGCGGTGAGTCAGAGCCGACTTGACAATGCCTAGCAACGTCCTTAAATGTGAAAAAACATAGTTGGCGTTGAGTTTACTGTGACTCATGGTGACACAGGGCTCTCAGTGGCCGGGCTTCTGGAGCTAGGTGGCCAGCTCTCCTGAGGTGCCTCTGAGTGGACTTAGCCTGCGGGCTTTGATTGGCAGCTCAGCCTGGCAGCCGTTTGCACAGCTCCGATCTCTTTGCTGATTTTGATGTCAGCTATCCTTCCCAGAGCGTTCTTCTCCTTTGGATTCTCAATAATTCATTGCAGTGGCCCCACAGAACTCACAGATCTTAACTTATGGTTATGGGGTTTATTAGGGAAGTGGCCACTTAAAAATTCCGGATCAGTTCTTTGGTCGGGACAGCTTCTTGTCTGTGCCCACAGGCAGGCCTCTCTCTCCCTTGGTTCTTCCGCTCCTTGGATGGCTTCTGCCTTGCTTAGGCAAATGTTAGGAAGCTCTTTACCTCCACGATGAGGGCCCACAGGCACCTGACTCTTCCAGGTGGCCTCCTGCCTGAAGCCACTCAGCTGCTGCTCCTCGGGTGGCAGACCTGCTCTAATGACCTTGCTGGGTGGGCTGGGAAGCCCACTGCACGGCTGTTTGCAGGTCTCCTGCATCTGCTGTCAGCACTTCTCTGTCTTTGCTTCTCACCGTCTCCACTGTGAAAGGCCTCTCACATTCCTGGATCTAGAAGTTTCTTAGAGCAGGGACCCCAGGTCCAAAGGATATGCTCTACTCCTGGTTCTTTCTCTCAGTGGTAGTCAGATCGCACTCTGCTTTGGGATTGGCTCTCTTTTAAGCCTGGTGGGGTGGCAGAAGTGTCCAATCTCCTTGTTAGGGTTCCATACATGGTCTTACCCCAACTGCCATTCCATGTATTTTATTTGCATTATTACGGGCTGTCCAATCCCTTGGTGGGCCACAAATACCTCATTTGCATAGCCCCAACCAGTTACCATGTGGGAGTTACAAGACTATACATGGCTAAAAGGGCCACATTCAGTAAGTCACTGTGCTGCACAAAACAGCCAAGGATCCCAGTGGTCTGATCAGCTGGCTGGCTTGCTTTGGTGGCTTCAGGGACAGAATGGCACCTTCCTGGTTCACTGGCTGTCGCTGAAACCACCTCCAGCCCGGCAAACTCTTGGCTTTGATTTTTCTCATCCATAAGAGCTGACGGACGCATACCTGTGTTTTTTTCCGACTCTTGTGTATGTGTGTAGATGCGAACAGTGCTGCCCGTGTCCTTACCTCTGCCATGCTTCACCTCACTGTTACCTGGCCCACCTGGGTGCTCAGAAATAGGGCAGTCAGAGTCCTGGGGGTGAAGAGGCAGCCAGGTGTCTGATCCCATATCTTCTTAGCTGGTCTCAGTAAATGGGGCTGAGAACAAACCGGTAATTTTTAGCCATCATGTCTGAGAACTGCTGCTCAGAGGCTTAGCAGCTGTGGGTCCTGAGCATGTCAGTGCTGTATTGCTGGCATTTCTGGGCCAAGATGGGGCCTGTGGGCTCTGTCAGGCCCTCTACGTGTGGACTTCAGCCCTTCTGACAGGGAGGGCCCAGCGTGTGGCTTTTTGTGTGAACAGACATCCTCCATGACCAGTAGTGACACCACTGACTGCTGTCGCTGTGAGAAATATATCTCAGCTACTGATTTTTGTTGACTTAGGAGTTCCTAGGTGGTGCAAACAGGTACTGCACTCAGCTGCTAACTGAAAGTTTGGAGGTTCGAGCCCACCCAAAGGCCCCTCAGAAAAAAGGCCTGGCAGTCCTCTTCCCGGAGAGCAGCCATCAAAAACCTTGTGGAGCATGGTTCCGCCCTGACGCCCGCGGGCTGCCGTGAGTTGGGGTGGACTCCATACGTCTGCTTTCGGGCTCCTGGCTGACTCAGAAGCACCTCGTTACTGCACATGCGCGGAGAAGGCCGATGCAGAGCGGGTTTGGTCTCTCGTTCCCTGGGCAGCTTTCCTAGCTGCCTTCTCCAAGTGTGCGGAGTGTGGGTCCTCCCCACAGCTCCTGTTGTGCTTGCCCCTGTGTGTGTACTACTCTGCTAAATGGTGCTCAGAAAATACAGCAGCCTGTTTTAACTCTTGTGGTAAAGTGCGTATAACCAAAAATTGACACGGAACCGTTTTTAAGTGCAGGGTCACTGACACGTTCACTGTGCTGTGTAACTGTTACTGCCGTCGTTTCCAGAAGTGTCTCATGGTCCCAAACAAGAACTCAGTTTCATCTCTTTTTTGCTAACAAATACTCTGTGACCTCTTTTTCTGTCCACTGGTCCAGGGCCGTGATTGGCTGTGACAGTGGCATTTCATAAACGCAGATGCTTCTGTGGACTCTCAGTGGTTGCCATTGAGTCTGGCCAACCCCGTGTGTGTCCGAGGGGCATGTTCCACTGGCTGACTTTTCAAAAGTCGATCTCAGGCCTTTCTCAGCAGGTGCCCGTGGGCTGGGCCCCTCGACCCCCAGGGCCCCCCTTGGGGGGCCTACCTCAGCAACTGTGCTTTCTTTTTTGCCAGGAAACTACTTTGCCTCACACTTCTTCATGGGTGGTGAGAAATTTGACACCCCCCACCCTGAAGGCTACCTCTTTGGTGAGAACATGGACCTGAACTTCCTGGGCAACCGCCCAGTCCAGGTGAGCTGGGGCCGGGCCAAGGCAGGCTGCGCATGGCGCCTTGGGGTCTTCCCCCTGAGCCCCCTGTGTGCCAGTTGCGGGGACGGCAGCTGGTACCAGGTCACACCTGTGGGAGCTTTCAGCTGTCCAGAAGAGCTGTGCAGTTGGGCTGAGTGTGTGAGTGGGGAGTGTCTTAGTGCTGCCGCCTCACAGACAGGAGAGTATGGGGACAGGTGACCGAGGGACAGAGCTACCTCTTGCACTTGCTTCCAGGCCACACAGTGCAGCGGAGGGAGCTTTGTCCAGTTTATCCAGCCTCTTGGATTCTCCTTTTTTAAAAAAACAAAACAACAAACAGACATCATGTCCCAGAAGGAAAAGGCCAAGGGCAGTGAGCATACTTTCAGGGTTTGCTGCCTATCAGCCAAAACACCAAACCTGTTGCCCAAGCTAGTTCTGACTCGTGGTGACCCGCATGTGTCAGAGCTGAGCTGTTCCCCACAGGGTCTGCAGTGGCTGTGAGCTCTCAGACACAGATCTCCAGGCTGCTCTTCTGTGGCACCACTGGGCAGATTCCGGCTGCCCACGTCTGGTTGGTAGTTCATTGCAGACCAGTCACACCACCCAGCTGTTCGTGCGGTCAGCACCACTGGGCGCCTGCTGTGTGCTTGGCTCATCCTAGGGGCTGGGGATACAGGGTGCGTCATGCCCCTGTTCCCCAGTGGGGCTGCAGACAGTGAAGAAGGGAACCCTTAGGGGACAGGCACCAAACAGCGATAGAATGGGAGCTTGAGGTGGACAGAAAGGGCCCTGGGGTCCCATGGGAAAGGCTGTGGCCAAGCAGGGGTGCAGCTAGTGGGAAGGAGCCTCCACTGCGTTAAGCTGGGGACACAGGCTGTAGTGACCTGGCTTGTGCTGCGCAGAGCCAGCCCTGCCCTCCTGAGTCTGTGAGGACGGGGGCGTGGACCTCAGTTTACCCGTCTCTGTCCTTCCACTCCATTAGGGCAGAGCCTGGCTCACACAGGTCTCTGTAAATTTTCACTTCTTCTATTTTTAACTTTTTCTTTTTGACTGTGAAATAATTGTACACGCACTTGAGTATAAGAAACAATGTAGAGAAACCCCACGACTCCTCTGCCTTCCGCAGTGGTAGCATCTCAGAGTCATGGTGCAGTGTCACAGGCAGGAGGTGGGCACTGACACAGGCCACCCACCTTGTCCAGATTTCTCTGATGGTGTGTGTGTCTCCATGGGTGTGTCCATGCATCTGTGTGCATTGTTGATACCTTCTTTATTGATGTGTGTTAGGTTAGGTTTCTAGGGCTGCCATAGCAGAGGGGGCTTTATTGTTGTTGGATTTCCTGCTGTGTGGTTCTGGAAGGCAGCAGTGTGAACTCGGGGCATCAGTGCGGCCATGCCGTCTCTGTCTCTGGGCTCTAGGGAAAGGTCCTCTTCTCTGTCATTCAGCTTCTCGTAGCCCTGAGCCTTCTGTAATGTCCCTCGGCCTCAGAGGGCCTCTCACCTGCTGCTGTCCACTCTGTCACTCTTCTGTCTGTCTCCCCTTCACGAGACACCCAGATGGGGTTAGGGCCCACCTGATTCCAGTAGGGCCTCGGTAACTGAGAGCTTCTGCAAACCCGCAGCGCACTGCAGGCAAAGCCGTGTTTCCCAAACAAGGTTGTGGTCGTGGGTTCAGGGCCTGAGACCTCTCATACCTCCTTGCAGGTGATTGCTAACTGATCATTGTTGTTTGTGGAGGGACTGCCTTTTCCTCCGGATGAGTGGACGCCCTTGCCTCACCAAGCAGGAACGTACCTTAGGAGCCCCAGCCTTACTCCCCTCCCTCTGGCCAGGCCAAGGCTGCTGAGTCCTTTCTCGAACTGGGGTTCTTGTGTGAAGGGCTCAGGGAAGGAAGGCTCTGGAATTGTTCTGATGGCTCTGGTCCTGGCCTTAACCCACATAGCCGTGTTGCCTGTGCTTTGTTATGTGGGACACGAGGGCAGTCACAGCGCAGCTTGCGTACAGTGCCTGGTGCCTAGGAGCACAGTGCGGCCAGGACCCTTGCTGTGGTCAGTCCTGTCCCTCTGTCCCCTGCCACTTCCTGGAGAGTCACCTGGGGTTCTTGATTTTTTCCCTCCTAGTTCCCGTACGTTACTCCCGCCCCCCACGAGCCAGTGAAGACGCTGAGAAGCCTGGTGAACATCCGCAAGGACTCTCTGAGGCTCGTCAGGTGACCTGGTCCCTGCCTGCTCGGTGGGGGGTCTGTCTGGCTCTGTGGGACGTCAGGTGGTGTGGCATCTGGTGTTGGTGCTTGGGAAGACAGGGGGCAGCAAGGGGGGCCGTCTAGTTTCTGTCCACATCTCTGTGACCTCAGGAGACTGCGGGCAGGGTGGGGGGGTGGTGGGGAGGGGAGGGGTGGTACAGGGCTGGGCTGTGGCGCTCACGTCCTTTAAGCCAGAGCCCTTCGTGGCGGTCATTGTTGTGTGGTGAACACTGGGCAAGTCTAGGAATGTCGCTGACTGTCACAGCTGAGACAGGGGCTTCTCCTGACAGCTTGTCGTGGCTGGAAGCCAGGGATGCAGTCCCATCACCAGGAGTGATCTGGAACAAAGCATCAACAGTACTGAGGCTGGGAAGCCCAGGTCTAAACCAAAGTGAAACCCACTGCCGTTGAGTCAGTTGCAGCTCCTAGCAGTTCTGTAGGACAGAGTAGAACTGCCTCCTGGGGTTTCCGAGGAATAACCAGCAGATTGGAACTGCCAGCCTTTTGGTTCTAACCACTGGCCTACCAGGGCCCTGGTCTGGGGCCGTAGAGTCCCTGCAGCTTTTGTGTGACCCCCTGAGACATCTCATCCCCACTGGGCCTAGAACCAGAACCAGGCATGACGGGACAGCCCCCAGCAAGCTAGCATTCAGCCATGGTGTCACATGGGGTGTTTCTCAGAATTTGTGTCTACCTGCACCCCCTGTGGGTTGTGGTACAAGGCAGGTTCTGACCCAGGAGCTCTGGGCCAGGGACTGAGATCATGCTGGACTTCTGCAGGCTCTGGAGGCATGCTAGTCAGTGGCCAAGCTGCTCTGGAGGCGAGGCCCTGCTCCCTGCTGGTCCTGGGACTGGCCCTGCTGGGACTGATTTCTGGACAGGTGCTGTCTGGGTGTCCCACATGCACAGTGCATCGGGCGGTGCCCACTTTGGGACAGGGAGGGAGCTGACCCCACATAGCAGTGCTGAGGCTGGGACACCGTGTGTGTAGTACCTGGGGCCACTTCTAATCTGAGAACTTCATGTCCCTTTCTCCTGGGTCACAGGAAAGGGCCATAAACTCTGATAGGCTCTGTTGTCCAGACAGGAAGTGGCCTCCACGTTCGCCATAGCAGTGCGTGCACTGAGGTGGTGGTTCTGCGGGTCTCCTGGCCCCAGTGCCCCTCAGCTGGGCAGGCCTGGGCTTCAGTGACCTGCGGCCATCCTCCCTTAGATACAAAGATGATGCTGACAGCCCCACCGAGGAGAAGGAGAAGCCTCGGGTCCTCTACAGCCTGGAGTTCACCTTTGATGCAGACGCCCGCGTGGCCATCACCATCTATTGCCAGGCGACCGAGGAGTTTCTCAGTGGCATGGCTGTGTGAGTCCGTCCACACACACCGCTGGGCAGCCAGGGCCCGGGTTTCCACGTGTGTGTGTGTGCGTGTGTGAGTCCATGTGTACCACTGGGCATCCAGGGACTGGGACTCCTGCGTGAGTGTGTACACATGTGTGCAGACATGTGGGCAGCCGGGTCCCGGAAGCTTTCCTACCACAGTAGCGGCTGCTGAGCTGGTTGTAACTCACAGCAGCCCCGTGTGTGTCAGGGTAGCGCTGTGCTCCTAGAGTTTCAGCGTCTGGTCTTTCACAAGGGGATCACCAGGCCTTTCTTCCAAGGCACTCAGACCTTGAGCCTTTTCGTCAGTGGCCGAGTGCATTAACTGTGTAACCACTTGGGAACCCTAACTCTTGTTCCTAGCTGTGTTGTCTGTGGAGCTGTGGGGTAAGATTTTGAGTTGGGGTCCTGCAGGCCAAGGGTTTGAAATCTGCATTTCAGTGCCTCCTCCTCCTGTCTCTGAGTCCAGGCTCCACCTGCCAGGGCCTGAAGGGGAACAGGAGTTTGCTCACCTCCTTCCTCTCTTGGGAAAATCACTAAGAAGCCAGAGTGTGATGGCACCTTGGTGTTTTTTTTTTTTTTTTAAATTGCAATTAAGTGAAAGTATGCAATTCAAATCAGTTTTGCATGCCCACCTATCTGCAGCTCCCTGTGCTCTCCCCACCCAGTGACAGAACACTCCTCCTTTTCACTCTGTATTTCTGGTATCCCCTTAACAAGCATCTGTTCCCCTCTGTCCACCCTCTTTTCTCTCATCTTGAAGACCAGTGGGACCGCCTCCTGTGAATGCATAAACCATAAAGTACACATGCCATATGGTCGCACTGTGTCCCCGAGTCCAGGCCGTTCTTGTCTGAAGAGTTGACTCATGAGCTTGGGCTCTAAAGCCAGCCCTGACGCCTCCCTGCTGGGTGTCCCAGGGCACGTGACTCCTCACGCCTTGTTTCCTCAGCTGGGAAGAGTGGCAGCTGGAACCTTTCATGTGCTGTGTATAGAACAGGATATCTCTGTGCAGTGACACTGGGGAGTGGTGCCAGGCTGTCAGTGAAGAGGCCAGGGATGGGGAGGTGGTGGGGGACGTGTCGAGCCTTGTAGAGAGAGCCACTGGCACATACTTACATGAAGGCACTCTTCTCGTCTGGAACCTGGTGCTTTGGAAGTGCGGGGAGCACTCCATGCTGCATACTTGGGTCCTTTGAACATAGAACCTTGCACATTCGGAAAAGAAACAAACCGTACAAACAGGTGGAGGGATGCAGACTATATGAAGAAAGGTCCCAGACTGCCTAGTCAGGGAAGACAACACCGAGTTCCTGGGTCGTGGGAGGATACGGGTGTGCAGATGTCAGACTATTAAAAAGACCAGACAGATGGTCTGATAGACCGGAAGGTCCACAGAAGACATGGGGGACCCAGAGCTGAAACCATTCCTGAAGCCACCTCTTCAGGACTATAAGACATACAATGATATTGGTGAAGAATGTACTTCTTGGCTTAAGTAGATACAGGAGCCTAACCGGGCAGCCCCTGTCCAGAGGGGAGATGAAAGGGCCGAGGGTACAGGAGATGGTTGAATGGACCTGGGAAATACAGGGTGGAAAGGAGATGTGTGCCATCACAGGGTGGGGAGAGCAGCCAGAGTAATACAGCAGTGTGTATGTAAGTTTTTGTATGACAAATTGACTTGGATTATAAGCTTTCACTTAAGGCACCATAAAATGTATATTTTTACAAAGGCCACAGAGTCATCAGCATTTGTCAGTTCTGGAGGGGTTAGAACTGTGTGACCCAGCTCTGCTGTTGTGACTGGCAGGGTGAGGCAGATGGCCGTGTGGAGGGGCTTTCAGTAAGAAGCATTGTGTGGCCACTGAGGCCGTCTTCCTGCTTCCTGTAGAGAGGACCATTGACTGGCAGCTGTGGGAGAGTCCTGCCTCATCCCTGGAAGGAGCATGTGTCTCTGGCCTGGGTGGGGGGTCTGTGCAGGTGGAGTCCTGGGTGGCCACTGGCAGGCAAGGCTCGTGAGGTGGGGCCGGAGGAACGCGTGTCGGCAGAACCTCACCCCTTCCTTTCTTTGCTGGCCCTCAGGTACACGCCCAAGAGTGCTGCCCTGCAGTCCGAGACTGTCCACTACAAGAGAGGGGTAGGCCAGCAGTTCTCCCTGCCCTCATTCAAGATTGACTTCTCAGAGTGGAAAGACGACGAGGTAACGCTCCCGGACGAACCCCTGCTGCTTGCTGACCCTTTTTCTGAGTTTCCTCCCATTGGGGTAGGTCAGGCGCAGTGGGGTTGAAGGGGTCAGTTCCTTGGGTGGTGGTTATGCCTGACAAGACCTATAAAGGTGGGGTGCCAGTTTCACAGTTGGAGATTCACTTTGCATGTAAGACAAGGGCATTTGTTGTAGCTTTGGGTATAGTTGCAGGGAACTGGAAACAGCCTAAACGTCCATCTCAAGGAGGTGGCTTGTTTGTCTTCTGGGTGCCACGTAGTGTATGTAGGAGCCTCTGGGTGGTGCACACGGTTAATGTGCTCGACAGCTAACTGAAGGTCAGAGGTTTCAGCTTATCCAAGGGTACCTTGAAAGAAAGACCTGGCGATCTAATTCCAGAAAGTTAAACATTGAAAACCTGTGGAGCACAGTTCTGTTGGGACATACATGGAGTTGCCAGGAGCTGGAATCGGTCAGTAGCAAATTTTTTTGTTTTGATGAGTGTGTGATGGAGTCCATAGTTCATTTTACATCGTGGGGTGCCGTGCAGCCTTAAAGCCAACGAGAGAGATCCATGTGTGCTGCTGTAACACAGACCCAGCTGTTCTAGGCACAGCACATAACCCTGGATGCCGTGCAGGTAGGTCCTAAAAGCACAGTGCTCAAGGCAGACACTTTTACTGGTTAAGTTAAACTGTTTTGCTCTAAGAAGTCTTCAGGGAGTATTTTTGTTTTACGGTTTAAAGATGATTTGTGCATAGTTTCAGGAATTCCTGCGACCTGCATGGCTGCAGAAAGTCTGCAGCCCGTGAAAATTTGAAGTGGTCCTCTGCGTTTTCCCCCCTTTAGCCGGGATTCTTCCATAGAATGTTCCATGAAAGTGTTTAGTAACGGTATCTGGGTGCTGCTTTTCAGTTCTTCTAGTCTTTGGCAAGGAGGCAGTCGTTCGTGGAGCCACACATTCTGCTTCTTGATGTGTAATTTTTGTACCATAAGACTCACCCATTTTAAATGGCAGTCCAGTGATTTTTCGTAAATTTAAGAGTTGTACAGCCATCATCACAACTGACGTCCCTCTTCTCCGTAGCATCCCTCCTGCCCATTTGCAGTGAATGCTGGTTCCTACCCCCACAAACCACTCATCTACTTCATGTCTCTGGGTTTGTGTTTCTGGATCCGTTTCGTAGAAACAGAGTCCTGCACTTGTGTGGGCTTTGGTATCTGGCTTCTTTCACTTTGCTGAATTATTTAGGTTATTTAATAGAAGATTGCTTTTGCTGTTAGGTGTTTTTGTCTGTTCTGACTCTCAGTGACCCTGGAGGACAGAGGAGAGCTACTCCATAGGGTTTCGTAGGCTGTAATCTCTGTGGATCTGAACCTGTGGAGCCGCTGGGTGGGGTCAGACTGCCAGGCTTTGGGGTAATAGCTGAACTTTTAACCATCGTGCCATCAGGGCTCCTTTAATAGAAGGTACTCATGTACTATGTTATTAAAAATTCTGTGATGTGAAAGCAATGAAGTCCAGGAACGCTGTGGTGTAGACATTGGCTAGGAGTTTGTAGAATTGCAGAGATGGTGCGGGCCATGCTGTGGTGTTTGTTCTTGGCCCTGGCTGTGCTCTGATGACAGGTGACAGAAGCCACCTGAGTGACTGAAGTGAGAGAGCAGGTCTTCTAGAAGATGGATAGGGCCGTCAGGGTCACACGGAGAGCTGCACAGCCGGCCCCTGACCCGGTGCACCTGCCCAGCCCCACCAGGTGGTTCTGTCCCTGTGCTGGGTAGGTCCCAGTTCAGACTCAGCACAGTACATCACTGACTCAGGTTTCCCGCTCATCCACTTTTGGATGGGGGTGGAGCAGGTGCTGGGAAATGGGGCAACGCAAGGGTGGGCATACAGGGGCTGGGCAGACAAGTGTTTTCCCACACCTCTGGTGAGTTAGGGGTGATTCTGGGCTGAGGCTGCACCTGCTTAGTGCTCTCCATGAGCACCCAGTCCCGTGGTGTTTTGGCCGCCCCCTGGCAGCGTGCTGAGGCAGGTCGGCAGCTGCTTCTGGACTCCCAGGGGTTCACTGGTCTTGGGGCACACGTAGCTTGTAAACTGATCCTGAGACTGGGGGGTCACTCCTTTCCCACACACTAAGTATCAGAGAGCCCTGCCCTTGACTTGTCATCATGGTGAGCAGAAGAGTGTACGGCTACTCGGCACCTGTATTAACACTTGGAGCATAGGAAAAGCGGGTCTTGATTATGTCATGGACTGCCCAAAGAAATCAGAAGACTCACCGCATTGGGAAATCTCCTGCAAAAGATCTCTTTACAGTGTTGAAAGTAGAGATATCACCTTGAAGACTAAGGTGCATCTGACTCAAGCCTTGACATTTTCAGTTGCATCATGTGCGTGTGAAAGCTGGACAATGAATAGGGAAGACAGAAGATTGACGGCTTTTGGATTGTGATGCCAGCTGGAGAAGAATACACGATGGACCGCCAGAAGAAACAAACAGATCTGTCTTGGAAGAAGTGCAAACAGAGTGCTCCTTAGAAGCAAGGATGGCGAGACTGCGTTGTACATACTTAGGGATATGTTGTCAGAAGTGATCGGTCTCTGAGAAAGACTTCATGCTTGGTTGAGCAGAGAGTCAGCAAAAAAGAGGAAGACCCTTGACGAGATGGATTGACACGTTGGCTGCAATGATAGGCTGAAGTATAACAGTGATCTTGGGCATGGTGCAGGACCAGGCAGTGTTTTATTCTGTTGTACGTCGGGTCGCTATGAGTCAGAAGCAACTTGACAGCACCTAACAACTCTGCACCTATGTGGGGTTGGGCCTTCCAGGCCCCCTTCCTTATCTCTTTGACTTCTGTGTATCCCCAGAATTCACATTTTCTTCTTTAAATCACTCAGTGTGGACTCTGCTAATCTTTACTGTAGATGGGAAACTGCTTAACTTACCATAAGTAGAAGGCCCCGTCAGCGATGCTCTGTGGAGAACAAAACAGTCTGTCCTGTGTTGCTGCTGCTGAAGGCGTTGAGGGCATATTGACAGGGCATGCAGACAGTCCCAAAGTCCAGCTCCTCTAACCCAGCATTCTCAGCCACTGTGCTAGTGACCTTTGGGGCCAGATAATCCATCCTTGGGGCATTCTGTACACTGGTGTCGGGCAGCATCCCTGGCCTCCACCCACCTGATGCCGGAAGTATCCGCCTCTCCGTCATGACACAGCTGTCTCCAGACAGTGCCGGACACTGCGGCGGGCATCACAGCAGCCGAGAAGCCGGTGTTAGGTTTGCCGTCGGGAGCGGCTTTCTCCGGCAGGGTCTGTTCTTTGGCATCAGCTGGTACCACCAAAGACTCTCACTGCGTGGTCACCAGGCTGCCGGCGCCTGGCCCTCAGAGATGACCACCCTCCTTGTCGTAGCCGTTTTTTTCCAGATTTGCCTTTTTTGTGACCACAGCAGTAACCTAGGAAATCCTGGTGGTAGGTACAGTTTTTAAGTGCCACATCTACTAACGAAAAGGTCTCCAGTTTGAATCCACCAGGTGCTCCTTGGAAACTCTGTGGGGCAGCTCTACTCTTGTCTGGTAGGGTCGCTCTGAGTCCGAATTGGCTTGACAGCAGCAGGTTTGGTTGTTGTAGAGTAATGTGTTTTCGTGATAAGATGGGGGGGTCACACAAAGGTTTTGTAAAGTGCGTTCTCCCTTTCTGAGGCTCGCTGGCTCTGCGTGTGTGCTTCGTAACCACCGTGCAGGTGTACCGGACCAGTGTCACTCTTGGCTGCTGCTGTTTTTTAAGATGCTTTATGGCGATGTAATCCGCATACCGTGCAGCACACCCTTCTAAAGTGTGTGGTGCAGGGCTTTCAGTAGATCCAGGTTGTGCCGCCATCGCTCCTACCTGGTTCCAGAGCATTTTCATCACCCCCCGAGGAAACCCAGCGCCCAGTGACAAGCTCTCCCTGCTTCCCCTTCTTCCAGCCCCTGACAACCACTGGTCCACTTCTGTCTCTGGATTTGCCGGTTGTGAACATTTGACATAAACAGAATTATACAATTGTATGGTCTTTTGTGGCTGGCTTGTTTCACACAGAAGAATGTTTTCAAGGTGCATCCATGGTGTCATGTGTTGGCACTTTATTCCTTTTTGTGACTGAGAGATAGCCCATTGTATGTTGTTGGTAGGCCTTCAACTTGGTTCTGACTCACAGCGACCCCATGTGACAGAGTAACTGCCCCATAGGGCTTCCAAAGCTGTCATCTGTACAGGGACAGATCACCAGGTCCTTCTCCTGCACAGGTGCTGGGTGGACTTGAACCTGCCAACCTGTTGACTGGCAGCCATGCATGTACCTGTTGGGCCAGCAGGGCTCCTGTGTTACCCAGGTGGACCACATTTTGTGTCTTCTTCATCCACTGCTCACCTGTCAGCCCCTTTCCCTGGGCTGGACAGCCACCTTTCCTGTGACATCTGGGTCACAGCTACCTTCTGACTGTTAAGACTTTAGCTGCTGTGAGCAAGCTTCCTGTTCCAGATTTGCGTGGATGGATGTTTTCGCTTTGTCTTAGGGGTAGCATGTTTGTGTGCGTTTTGTTACTGCGTTGTACTGGGGACGTCTTTGGGTGCCGGGACTTCCAGTCTTCTCAGAGATCCTGTAGGCTGTGAGTTAGGCAGCATCTTCGCCAGCCTGCTTTGTGGATTTACCTTCACCTCAGCCACAGCCATGCCTTCTTCCTCCTCCTCGCCTTTTGCCTTGTTTCTACTTCCAGTGTCTTTGTGACATGTCTGGTGGCTGACATGTGTTGGGGAGACCCCGAGGCTCCCAGGGTGCAAGGCAGACAGGTCTCACGATGGGCTCCCTTTGGGGCTGCGTTGGGAGGGGAAGCTGAGCCTGAGTTTCTGGGCCTGGTGCTCACCTGTCAGCCCCTTTCCCTGGGCTGGACAGCCACCTTTCCTAAGAAAGCTTTCTCATCTTTGCACTAAGAATAAAACAGACGTCTCTCGAGCCCCCCAGTGTGTGGAGGCTCCGTCCTCTCCTCCTACCCCTTAGCAGTGCCCACACCCGGCTCTGTGTATGGCTCCTGGTGATGCTGTGTGCTTGGCTCTGCGAGGATTGTGGGCGGTGCCACATGCCAGGCTCTGTGTGGCTTGTGGATGGTGCTGCCTGCACAGCTCTCTGAGTGGCTCGTGGTGGTGCTGCATACTCAGCTCTGTGTGTGGCTCGTGGGTGGTGCTGTGTGCCTGGCTCTGTGTGTGGCTCGTGGGTGGTGCTGTGTGCCTGGCTCTGTGTGTGGCTCGTGGGTGGTGCTGTGTGCCAGGTTCTTTGCGTGGCAATGTGTGCCGGGCTCTCTGTGTGGTTTGTGGATGGTGCTGTGTGCCTGACTCTGCATGGCTTGTGGTGCTGCTGTGTGCCCAGCTTTGTGGATAGCTCTGTGTACCTGGCTCTGGCAGCAGGAGCTCCTAGGAAATGAAACAGCTTCCTGGTTGCACCACCTTCCCTGGATATGGGCCTCACTAGCCATGTGATGTGGCTGGGATGAGGTGTTGTGACCTCCAGTGGCACAGCCTCCTGGCCTTGGGGTAGGTGGGGTCATAATGGGGTCTCTGTGTCTCCTGGGGGCCTACACTGGATGAACACAGAGGGGCTTCCCAAAAACCAAACCCTTTGCCATTGAGTTGATTCTGACTCATAGTAACCCTACAAGATAGAGTAGAACCATCCCATGGGGTTTCCATGGAGTGGCTGGTTGGATTTGAACTGCCAATCTTTTGATTAGCAGCTGCGCTCTTAACCTCTGAGCTACCGGGGCTCTAGAGGGGGATCCCTAGTCAGAGTTGGCTGTGAAGGAGTTCACGTGGAGTGGTCACTGCCGAGGGGACTGCCAGCAGGAGTGTCAGAGGAGTCCACTTGTGGCAGAGCCTTGAGGCAGGTGGGCTTTTTAGGACTTCTTCAGTGTAAGTGACAGACGTGCAGCTCATTCTGGCTCGAGGACAGGCCAAGACGTTTATTGGCCTAGATTCTGAAAGAACGGGACAGCTTGGGGTTTCTGCCTCCAAGGTCCAAGCAGTGGCACCAGGGCAGTGTCCCTGCTGCTTGGCACACTGTCCCTGCTGCTTGGCACACCGTCCCTGCTGCTTGGCACACCGTCCCTGCAGGCCAGTGAAGGAATGCTGCTGGCCAGCCCACCTGAGCCCTCGCTGCTCACCATGGCTGGGGTGGGGTCACTCATCGGCCTGCAGGGCCTGGAGGCCGGTCTTGCAGCTCTCTGCTGCCTGGCCGAGCCTCGGTTCCCTGTGTACAGAGTGGTGACGGGGGCAGCCCCTCCCTCTGCAGGTGCCCACCGCCACTCCAGAGGGAAGGGGAGAAGGGACCGCCGTTGCCCCCTGCTGGTGGGTTCGTGCACACACCTCTCAGACAGGTCCTTCTTAAAATCCCAGCACCACTGGTGTTGAGACAGCCTGCAGGCTAGAATGTACATGAGGGAAAATAAATCACAGAGTACCAGCTCTGAGGCTGGCGCCAGGCTCCTGTTCCTGCACCTGAGCAGGCACGGGAGTGGACACCGGCCCCACGCCCCGCACCTCCACGCTCCTGCCTGCTCTGTCATGGGAGAGAAGCCCTGGCAGGCCCTCTCCAAGGCCCAGTCAGGGGACTCGTGAGGACGGTCTCTGAGCCCACACCCAACGCTCTTGTCGTAATCACCAGTGACTGGGAAAGCCAGTGGCTGAATCACGCCTGTGTGATCACGCCCATGCACGTGACTGGTGTGGAAGGAAGGACCAGGCTTACAAAGGGGCCCTTGTGCATCTCAGTGTTGAAGAAATCCAGGAGCATGGGGTGGGGTGGGACACTCAGGGCACCCACTGTGGGCCCAGGAGAGAGGGACGGGAGGTGGTCTGTCTCACCTAGGTGTCTCAGGTGCAGCCTTCCCCTGGACCTTGTGAGCTCAAGGCCTGGCTGGGCCCTGGCCTGTGACAACCTCTATGTGGTGACCCCTTTCCAGGGTGTGGACCTTTGCACGTGGGCCCCTGTGTCTCACTGTAGCCCTGTGACTACTTCCCTTGGCCATCGGTGGCCAAGCCAGTGGTCCCAGGCCCAGAGGGGCCTGGGACATGGTATCCTCACACTCAGGAGTGTTGCCCAGCTCCCATTGCCCACAGCTTGAGGCTTCTCATTGCTGGCGTTACAGAGTGCTCTCTTGTGCTTAGAGCTTTGCTTTTGGAAGAGGAAACTGGGGCTCAGGGCTGGGTCTGGTTCGCAGTGAGCGTGCAGGAACCACGCTGCTCTCAGCTCCTCTGTTTGGTGTCTTCCAGCTGCCTCTCTCCTGGGTCAGCCCCTGGCCTGGGGACTCTGTGGCCCAGCCCGTGACCTGACCCTGCTTGGCACTCGTGTTTGCAGGGCTCTCGCGTGTTCTGCTGACAGTGCTTCCCCAGGGCCTTGGGTGCGGAAGAGCTCTTAAGAGTGGAGCCCTTGGCTTCTAGACCTAGTAAAGGAAGCTCCCGGTGCGCCCGGGGAATGGGCACCGTGGTCTGGCCGTCAGCAGAGCTCCTTGTGCCTTCCACCAAGGGCGGCCAGTGTCTGATAGGTGGGTGGGGGTGGGAACTGGGCTTGGTCTCTGCTGTGTGTGTTTGTGAGTATGTGCGTTAGTATAGCAGTGTGTGAGTATGCATGTGTACGTCTGATGACTGAGTGCCTGTGAATGTGAATGTGAGAGCGTGTCTGTATTTGTGTGTGGGGGTGCGTCTGATGGTGTGAGAGCATGTGTCTGTGAGTGTGTGTTCTGTGTGTCTGCATGTTTTGTGTCTGTGTGATTGTGAGTGTTGCATGTGAAAGTGTCTGAGGGGGTGCCCAGGGTCACGTGTTGACATGTGCCTCTGGCATGTGTGCATCTGCTTGTCCCTGTGCTCATGTTCGTCATCTGTTCAGGCTCCTCTCTTCATGTGTGTTTATGGTAGGAATTCCTGGTGTTGACAAGTCATAGAAAGAATCATCCTTTTATCCTCTGGATAACAACAGCGAAGCAGTAGTCACCCCGAGTGGCAGCCCTGTGCTAGATCAGCTGGAAGGACTTCCTGGCATCATGTCAGTCGAGTCTGTGAAGTTCATGCAGTAGTCACCCCATTTTACAGAGCAGGAGACTGAGGCTCAGAGAGGCAGAGTGGCTTGAAATGGAAGTCACCTGGACCCCTAGGTGGGGACATGCAGGAGGTGTCTGTGTCGAGAGCTTGCTTCTGCTGTCCGTTTCCAGAGGGACAGATGGAACAGAGGTGTGACCTGTGCTTCCCCTGCTTCAAGATCGTCTAGCTGATACTCGGGAAAAGCCCAAAGCTGGGCTTGCTGAGAGCGCCTTTTCAGATCTGCGTGGGTCTTGATGTTTCTAGGTGTGCTCTTTTGTAGGGGATTGCTTAGCTGTGGGCTCGGAATTCTGGTGTGTCAGTCCTGGGGTGGCACTGCTGTGGTGTTTCTGAAGGGCACATACTACAGGCGGACCTTGGGTCCTGTCCCTGTCCTCGCCTCTGTTCTAGACCCTAAGGGAGAGGCAGTGCTCTGTGCCTGATCTGCTGGGGTCACTGGGGCCCCACATCCTTTCTCTTTGGTGTTTCGGCCACCTTGTGTTTTGTTGCGACTAGGTGCCATCGAGTCAAATCCAACTCCCAGCAACCCCGCGGGGCAGAGTGTAACTGCCTTGTGGCTCTGCGTCTTCTATAGACAGTAAGTGTCGGGGCGCCCTCTCGCGGAGCTGTTGGGTGACTCGGGGACACCACCTTCAGTGAGCAGCAGGGGTTTGACTTGCTCCACAGGGTTCCCCATCTCTTTACACAGCGTTGTGGGTGTGTGGCTCACACACTGTACACCTCAGCCAGTTCAGTGCTTTCCCGTGTGTTTGTGTGGTTGTGCAGCCGTTATCCGTTCTTTCAGTAAAGTTTCACTGAGAAATCAGTTATTTTCCTTGGAAATTAAAAACACCCATGTCTGTGCGCTGTGGGTACGCAGAGCCCCCACCTCATGCGGCTCACGTCTCATGGGGAGTCGGGTGCGTTGTTTACATGGTACTTGTTGCAGTGATCGGTGATCGGACCCGCCGTCTGAGAGAACGTGGCCCGGGAGGCTGGGGAACGTGGTCCTGAGGCCTCACGTGGAGTGGCCAGCAGAGGCCACTGGGGAGCGAGAGGGCCTGGCTGGGAGAAGGTCATGTTGGGTGCTGTGGGTCGTTTCTGGCTCCCAGTGCCTGGTAGAACTGCCATGTCAACTTGGCAAGGCTGTCCTCTCTACCGAAGCCGACTGCCACGTTTCTCCACCAAGCAGCTGGTGGAGTCAAGCCGCCGACCTTCTGGCTTACAGCTGAGTGCTTAACCACTGCACCACCAGGGCTTCTCCGGGAAGGAGGGAGAGGGCATGCTTGAGGAACAGATGAGGCCGGAGGGGTAGGCTGGCTTGGATGAAGTTGGAGAACATGGTGGGGCCAGGCGGGCTGCGCAGGGCCCTGCGGGCTCTCTGGAGGAAGTGGTCTTCAGAGCATCAGGGAGCCAGGAGAGATCGAGGTCCTGCAGGGTAATGGAAGGGAGGGCTTTCTTCCGAGGTCCTGTGCACATCCCTCCAGCTTGAAGGGGTCCAGGCCAGGTGCCTCTTCTGCCTCGGCTTATCCTCGCATCCCCGCTCTGACCTTGACTCCCCGGTCCTAACCATCCTTGCTTCCTTCTTCCCTCAGCTGAACTTTGACCTGGACCGGGGCGTGTTTCCAGTGGTTGTCCAGGCCGTGGTGGACGAAGGGGATGGTGAGCATCTTCTCCGGCCTCTTCCATCTCTGGGAGTGCTTCCTCCTGAGCCCTGGACCTGTGGGAAGAGCCCTCTCAGGCCCTGCGCCTGGCCGTAGTGGGTGGGGGCTGTGAGCTCAGCCCCAGGGGCAGGTGGGGGCCCTGGGGTTACAGGCAGCAGAGGCTTCAGCTCTTCTCTGCTGGGGCTGCTGCCGGGGCGTCCAGAGCCTTCTCCCCTCCCTGGCCAGAGCCCCTTGTGCTTCTCCTCGTGACAGAACTGTGGCTGATGGACGAGCTGGTCTCTCCATCACCCGCGGTCCCACACACATCCTTGTGGGCCACCCAGCTGGGTCACTGCAGTCACAGCCTCAGAGCGCGGCCTCTGCATCCTGGGCTCACACGTGCCTGAGGAAGCTACCTACTCGTGATGAGGACGGGAGGCCGGGCTGTCCACAGCACCTCCTTGCCCATGTGTGCTTCCTGCCATAGTGTCCCCCTGTGCACATGTGGGACAGCAGGGTGCCCATGGGCCATGAAGGCAAGCCCAGGAAGACTCAAGACTTTCTTTCCAAAAAAAAAAAAAAGGCTCTCTTGCTAGGCCCCCCTGCACATGAGGCCACAGCCTGCTCAGTTGGCGGCGGTGAGGCCCTGGTGAGGCAGAAGCCAGGGCAAGGGAGGGAGAAGGTGCTGGCACCCCCAGGAGTGCGGGCAGCTGGCTCTGACGGCTCTCCCTGCCCTCTCTCCCCACAGTTGTGGAGGTCACTGGCCATGCCCACGTGCTCTTGGCTGCCTTTGAAAAGGTAAGTGCCATCTTGCCCAACTGCCCCTTGAATGAGGGGTGGTCTTCTGAGACAAGGAGTGTGAACTTGAGGGCCAGCTTGGCGAAGTGGGCCTAGTGCCAGAGGTCAGTGCATGGGGTGATTCCTTGGAGTTCTGGGCCTGGGGAGGATGTTCTAGACTAAGGCCAGTCCTTCAGGACTCTGTGTGTCTATATGTCTCTGTATACAGTGCATATATGTGGGGGGGGGTGGTGTATGTGTCTGTATGTGATGTTTGTGTCCGTTTGGTGTGTATGTTTATGTATAAGTGTGTCTGGGTGGTGGCTCAACTCCTTGGAATTGGGTGGAAATCAGCATATTTAGGGATATTCAGACCTGTGCTCCCTCGGGTCTGTCGGTCTCTTGGATAAGACTGAGTACCCTGTATGGATGGCAGCCACCGAGTCAGTCTTATCCAGGGAGATGGGCACTTGGCCCCTGGTGTCCTGCTGGCGTGCCGTCCTTGCTCTCAGTTTAGAGCCTAGGGAGAAGCTGCCTGATGGGTGGGGTGACACGCTGGAATTCTTCTGTCCCACCAAGCTCTTGAGAACCTCCCACTTGACTGGCTCAGGAGGGCTTCTGGTGTCACCTCAGATCTCAGCTCTCCTGCCTTGATTAGCCCTGTCCCCCTCCAAGCCACATGTCACCCTGGGTGCTGCCCACTGTGATTTGCTCTCCACTAACTTTGTTTTTAGAGCTTGAGTGTTCCCATGTGTGTGCTTGCTGCCCACCGAAACTGAGCCCTCGGGGCTGCCTGCCCGAGCCGAGCCCTCAGAGTGCTGCCCAAGCTTCTCTTGAGTTTTGTGCCCAGAGGCTCTTCCTTGATGTAGGGGAAGCTCTTAGATCCCCTTGGCCCTTGGCTGAATGTCCTTGAACTGCTGTGTCCTGCAGGTCCCTCCAGGCCAGGGGTCAGGAATGGGCCCCAGGAGTCTGTGTCTTTAGAATGTGCTCAGGTAGCTGTGACCCAAGTGTGGGACTCTGTCCTGAGAAACCCCAGCCTGACCCTGTGGTCTTCATATGGCCCCTCCAGTATCCAGCCGTGGACATGGATTTGGACTGAGGAAGGGCCTTTCAGCCGGCTTTGTGGCTTTAAACTATTTCCAACCAGAAGCCTCAGACCACCCTGTTTTGTGACACATTTATGTTAGGGATGAGGAAGGGTGTGCATGGCATGTGTATACGTGGCTGTGTGACTTACGTGTCTGCATGTCTGTGTGTGTGCTGTATGCATGTGTGTGTCGGTGTATCTGCTCTGTGCGTATGTCTGCTGTTCATACATGTGTCTGCTGTGTGCATACTTATGTATGTGCTGTATGTGTATGTGTTTATGTGTGCATCTCTGTCTGCTGTATGTGTATGTCTGCTGTGTATGTACGTGTATCTTTGCTATGTGCATATGTGTCTGTGTCTGCTGTATGTATATGGATGTCTACTGTATATGTACTTTGCCCATGTCTGCTGTGTGCATATGTGTCTGTGTGTGTCTCTCCTGTATGCATACATGTTCCTCTGTGTGTTGCCTGTGTGTATCTGTGTGTGCAGCTAGAAGCCCCAAGAGGTCCCAGCTCCACTGACCAACCCTGTGTTTCTTCTTCTGGCAGCACATGGATGGCAGTTTCTCTGTGAAACCTTTAAAGCAGAAGCAAATTGTAAGTTGGTCCGACTCACTCTTGTGAGCTTGTGAGCTTTTTTGCTTTGAAAGACCTGTGTGCACGAATACCTGCAGAGTCCAGCAGTCTGTGCACCTAGTTCTGCCTGGGCCACCCTGGCTGCTGCCACCAGTGACATGGTGCCTCCAGGCTGGGCTGTGAGCTGGAGTGCCTGAGATGGGGCTGCCAGGTGAGTGCGCAGTACTGTGGGCCCACCGTCTGCCGGCTCCAGCTGCGATGGGCCTCTGCCTGCTCCAGCTTTGAGCTCCGTCCTGGCGCCTGGAGCGTCATACCATCAATTCCAGCTCAGAGCAGCCCTGCAGGACAGAGAACTGTCCCGTGGGGTTTCCAGGGCTGTAATCCTTATGGAAACAGACTGCCACATCTTTCTCCGTCAGAGGAGCTGATGGGTTACAACAGCCGAGCTAAGCTGTCGTGCCACAGGGTTCCCTTCAACATGGTCTGTACCGTGTACAGTGCCACTCTCCCAGGTGCTTTCATCCTGGTCCCTCCTCCCCATACACACAGCTCCTCCAGACAGGCACAGGGGTCACCTGTCCCTTTCCCTTCCCTTCCAGGCCCAGCCCCAAGCCCATAACCAGACTTCGCTGTTGAACTGAAAACTAAAAGTAGCACAGCACCCTGCTCTGTTGCCGTGGAGTTGGTCCCAGCTTAGAGAGGCCCCGTGTGACAGTGCGCCTTGCTCCTGAGGTGGTCTCTGCTGGGACCTCGGCAGGAGCACATAGCCGGGTCTTGTCTCTCTTGGAGCAGCTGAGTGGCACAGCACGGTGCCTCTAGGGCATCTTGGAGCCCTGTAAGCCTTCAGTAAATCCTTGCTGAAGGAGCGGATGGGGAGGGGAGGGAAGGAGACAGGGCACAGAAAACCACACCCCTTTCATCCTCCCAATCGGCTGAAAAATCTTGTGTCTCTGGTAAACCTTTGGGTTGACTTCATCAAGGGCATGGCGCTGGGGTGGGCACAGGCTGGGGGTGCTGGGGTCGCCCGGCGCTGGGCTCAGGTCATCTGGTGGGCAGACTCCCTGGGGTGTGCTGTGCCTGGTGGGAGCAGAGTCCGAGGGACTGCCCCGCATGCCTCTCTGCCCTCCAGGTGGACCGGGTCAGCTACTTGCTGCAGGAGATCTATGGCATCGAGAACAAGAACAACCAGGAGACGAAGGTGCGTCCTTGAGGGTGCACCCTACTCGGCCCATTCCGCTGTCATGGAAGCCACCTGCTCCTCTGAGTGACGTGACCCGGGACCCTAGGCTGCTCCCCAGACTCCATCCCTTTTCTTCGTTTTCTTTTTTAATTACTATTTTTTTTATTTTATGGTGAAATAAGCATAGTGGAACGTACAGCACTTTGATGATTTCTGCAGGTGTCATTCAGGCACGTTGCTTATGTTTCCCTGCAGCTGTTTGCAGCTGATCTCCAGGTTATTCCTTGACCTGTGACATGAGCCCCTCATTGCCCCCCAAGCTTTCATTGAACCTTCCAGTCTTAATTTTCTTTTCAAGTGACAGACTTTTAAAAACCAGTCTGCTGGCTTGTTCTGCAAATTTCTTCCTGCTTTGGGTTGAGCCTTCTTTGAGGTCTTTGTTCACGTCCACAGTTGAGCCAGTATGGTCCCCTCCTGCCCGTCTGGGCTGATGTCCTACGCCCACACACCATGCACAGGCACGCACACTCTCCTGCACACTCTGGTGGAGTGACGCAGATTTCAGATGCCGGAGTTGCAGTGGTGGTAGACATACTAAGCTGTGATCTTGGGCAAGTCCCTCTGTGAGCCCCCGACAGCAGCCTGGGTGTTGCCCCCCAGGTGGCAGCAGCCTCCAGACTGGAGTGTGCACACTTGGAACAGACAGGGTCTGCTGGGGCAGCAGGGGCGCCCCCTGGGCTCCAGCCTCTTTGTGCCTGCCTGCCCTGGCGGCCTGGACCTTGGCCCTTAGGATGCTGACCCACAGGCCCTTGTCCCAGCAGCCCTCAGATGATGAGAACAGCGACAACAGCAGTGAGTGCGTGGTGTGCCTGTCGGACCTGCGGGACACACTGATCCTGCCCTGCCGCCACCTCTGCCTCTGCAACTCCTGCGCTGACACCCTGCGCTACCAGGCCAACAACTGCCCCATCTGCCGGCTGCGTGAGTGCCGCCGCGGGGCCCTTCAGCTCTGCTGCCTTTGGGGCAGCTGTGTAGTGGGGGTAGGAGCTCCTGGAAGGAGATGAGGTCCTGGCCACAGCGCAGCAGTCCTGGGCTGGAGGGCGGCCAGGGGGCTGCAGTTTGCTTGTTGCACGTGTTAATCACCAGCTGAAAACTGACAGGAACTCCAGTAGCATGTGATATGATTCAGATCTCAGAGTCAGTTCAGGAACCTTGGACATGTTAGAAATAACAGCCACAGGAGGATACTTTGGGGACAGATGTCATCTGAAATTCACACAAGACGAAAGGTGATCGGTGGATCACATCTTTTAAAGCTTACGTGGAATTGGGTCTATATACTTTCAGATGTATTTTGTTGTTGATGGTGTATACGGCAGAGCACACAGCAGCTCAGCAATTTCTCCATGTACAGTTCAGTGACACTGATGACATTCTTCAGGGTGTGTGTGGCCGTCCTCATGAGCTCATTAACTTGAGCTCACTGTCCCGTCTGCTGAGCTGCTCTTGTCAGCTGGATCCCTTGTAGGCAGTTCTGAAAGGAGCACAGTGCTCACGGTGGACATTCTTTACTGGCTAGGCTCAACGGCTGTTTGGTTTCAAGAAGACTTTCAGGGGATATTTTTGGCTTAAGGTTTAAATGTTATCTCAGGGCAATAGTTGTCAGGGGTTCATCCAGCCTCCATGGCTCCAGAAAGTCTAGATTCTTTGAACTTTGGATTTGAAATGCTGTTCTATAGAAATGTGTGTTTATAGAAGTTGATCATAAACATGAAAATGGAAAAATGTGCTGGTATAAAATTGAGTTGGGAATTCATTTTGGTTCATGGAACCATCTAGAAATTTTCTCAGTGAAAAAATCATCAGGTTGAGCTAAATTCTGAATACAGTAGTTGTCTTCCAATCTAAGGAGTCATAGCTTGTTGGGGTGGGCCATGCACCGGGTCGCCTGTGGCCCTGGGCCGGTTTCCTCCTGGCCCCTCCCGGTAGGTTCTGCTTCTGTCAGGGCCAGTGCTGCAGGGCTGCCCGGAAACATTCGTTTGTAGGAAACGTTCATTTGATTGCCTTGGAAACAGAAAATTGCCTTTCTGCTGTTCTCAGTCCTGGGTGTGGGTGGCAGAAATACCACAGCCTCACAAGGCTTTTGAGCCGGGCGTGGACCCGTACAGGGGTGGGTGAGTGTTTGTCAGACCCAGGCTCGCCAGCCTGCCCCGAGGCTGGCTGAGGCTCACAGAGGGACTCGTCGAAGATCCCAGGGTTGGGCAGGGTCAGGTTTTCAGCTGAGGTCAGTCCCAGAACACTTGTTTGTGACCCCAAAGACTGGAAGCAACCATGCCAACTTGTCACATTATTGTCCCTCCCCTTTCCCATGAGAGCAGGTGGACTGTGGGAAGGGTGTCTTTGTGTACGTGTGTGTGTGTCTGTACTTCGGTGTGCATGTGTATGCTCATGTGCTAGTGCTTCTGTATGTGTGCACATTCGTGTGTGCTTATGCTTGTTTGCTTGTGTACACATACATGCTCATGCTTTCATGCTTGTTTGTATATATACACATTTGCACATGTCCTTTGTTTGTGCATGTGTGCACACGTGTATGCTTGTGTGCCTAACCTTCCACATGTGTATGCATTTGCTGTGTGCCTATGCTTCTGTGTGCACACTTGTATGTTTGTGTGCCTGTGCTTGTGTACACATTCACGTGTGCTTCTGCACGCATGTGCACACATGTATGCTCATGTGCATGCACTCACGTGCTCATGTACCTATGCTTCTGTGTGCACGTGCCTATTGGTATGCTTGTGCGCCTGAGCTGCATGTGTGCACATGTGCCTAAATGTACGTGCATGTGCATGTGTGTACTTGTACTTGTTTGTGCGTGCACATATGTATGCTTGTGTAACCGTGCTTCCATGTGTTTGCATGTATGATGATGCATGTTTACACATGTATGCCGATGTGCACATGCTTCTGTGAGCATATGCATACGTGAATGCTCACGTGCCAGTGCTTCTACTTGCGTGCATGTGCACATGTTTGTGGATGTGTGCATGGGTACACACATGCACAGTGGTGATTCTTCAGGGACTGTGAGACAGGCTAAGTACATGCATGTGAAGTCTGAGGCATTGTCGACAGTGCAGGAGGTAGGCCAGCTACATCAGGACAGGTGGGGCTGGGAGGGGGGCTGCAGCTGGGAGTGTGCTGGGCCCTGGAGCTGGATGGACTTGTAGTGGAGACTGGGATAGTGTTGAGGGGCAGTTAGCTTGTCACTTAGCTCCTGTGTGTTCTGCTGTCATTGCAAAGAGGTGGTCTGGGGACTGGTGTCAGGAAGCGGAGGCTTAGAAGCTTGGGGCCAGGGTATGCATAGTGAAGGCCCTCTGTGCACGTGCACCTGGAGGGCAGGCAGTCACATCATGGTCACAGTTACTTTCTCGTGCAGTCCTCTGCCATTCTCAGGTTGTTGCTGTGTTTGAGCCCCTTGTTGCAGCCACTGTGTCAGTTTGTATCTGCTTTAACAGGCAGGTCCTCCCTCTCCAGGGACCATTCCCTCCTAACAGCTTGTCCACAGTACACTGGCTTCTAAAGGACATCTGGCTGTGGCTCTGCCCAGACAGATTTGTTCGTGTTCTGTGGTTTGGACAAGCGGGGGTCTCATGGGCCTCTTGCTGCCTGCCCCTCAGGGATACCACCCCGGGCCTAGCCCCTGGCTAGTGCAGGAGTGGCCATCCCGGGCCCTGGGCCATCTGGTTAAGATTGTATTTGCCTCTGATTTGGAAATGTGACCTGTCCCAGGGACGCTGTTGCAGCGTGGGAAGGGATGGATGAAGATGGTCGGTGTCCATCTGAACTTGGGGGGCCCCAGCAGGGCTGAAATGGCTGCCATTGACCTGACGTGAGCTCTCTCCCTTCCACTACAGCTTTCCGGGCCCTTCTGCAGATCCGGGCCGTGCGGAAGAAGCCAGGGGCTCTGTCCCCTGTCTCCTTCAGTCCTGTCCTGGCCCAGAGCGTGGACCATGACGAGCACTCTGTAAGTACCCTTCCTCTGCCTAAGGGGCTGGTAGGTGGCAGGAAGAGCTCTGGAGGGGTCCCTGGGCTGGGGTGGGGTTCGTCAAGCATGGCTAGGAAGGAGGCCAGCCCTGTCCGGCTGCTTTTCATTCTCATCTGTCCAGTGGACAGGCGTGGTGCCTAGGGGTGACTGAGGGGCCTTGGACAGGCCACCAGTGCTGGGTTCATTGAGCACACGGCACTGCCACCAGGGGCTACCGTGGCAGACAACACCTCCTTCCTCTGGCTCCCCGTCACGGGAATGAGCAGACGGGCGCCCTGTGTTGCCTACTTACCCTCCCCACCAGACATGCCAGGGCTGGGGGGTTCAGGACTGGGAAATGCTGTTCTCCCCCTGGAAAGCTTTCCTCCAGCCGGTGGCTGGGACCCACCCAATCATGTACCCCCACCCATGAGGGACTCAGGAAAGGTCCTCAGGCTCAAGCCACAGACTCCCGGACTGTAGACCCGGCCTCAGGCAGCCAGGGACTGGAGTCTGTGTGCACTAAGTCAGGGAGAGATGGGCAGAGGTGCAGAGTCAGACCCGGAGAGCCACGGGGAGACAGAGGTGTGGAGAGAGCCACTCAGATACCGAGGTACTGAGATAGAAAGGGAGAGACAGGGAGAAGGGAAGGAGGAGGCGATGGGGAGAGACAGAAGGGGGCAGGGGCAGGGGCAGCGTCAGCGGAACGTGGCGGAGGAGAGACGGCGCACACAGGTGGTGCTGCCTAGAGGGGACGTGTGGGGAGGCAGGTGGGTGGGCTGGGTGGGAGGCGAGTGAGGAGCTCTGGGAGGACAGTTCCAGACAGAGTGCCCCCGGGTCTGTCCCCTGGGAGGACAGTTCCAGACAGAGTGCCCCCGGGTCTGTCCCTGCTGGCACAGGCGTTTCCAGGGGGCCAGTCTGGCTGTCTTCCTGGTGCTCAGACCAGGTGGTCTGGACCCAGGGATTAAAGCTCTCCTATTTTACTCTGTCCTGTGGGGTTGCTGTGAGTCAGAATTGACTCAATGGCAGTGCGTTTGGTTTTTTAACTCTGGGTGAACCCCAGGACTGGGAGTGCTCTGCAGCCCCTCCTCAGAACCCTCTGCTCAGGCTCGGAGGCAGGGCCTCTGCTGTCAGCAGGTGAGGCGTGCTCACCCCTCGAGACCTTCCGGTCAGAGGACATTCGGAGTCCCAAATGTCTGCCTTTTCTGTTAAAACCCAAAGTTGTGGGCTTGCAGCAGAGCTGAGGTGTGGTGGCTCTCAGTGTGATGGCCCAGCACCACTGCCAACCCCCAGCTTCCCCAGCAGCAGTGGGTGTGCGGCCTCTCGCTCCTGTCCCTGGGGTCGGATGAGCACACGAGTGTCCTTTCCAGCAGCAGTGGGCACACCACTTGGGTGTGATTGGCCTTGACAAGGCACAGGAGTTCCCAGGAGGGGCACTGTGGATGGTGGCGTCTGCTGCCCCTCCTGGTTTTGGCTCTGGGGGCCTAGTGTCCGTTTCCTCTTGAGCTCTGGGGCTGGCAGCCACATACTTGGTCCTACGTCTCCCAGGAGTGAGGAGACCCTCCCCAGATCCTGGGACCTGGTCCTAACTTTCACGTTGTGCTGAAGGGCCATCTGGGGCGCCAGCACCTTCCAGAGGGTGATTTCCTGTAGCACGATCAAGAGCCTCATGAATCCTTACAGATGATGGTGTGGGGGCTGCCTTGGGGCAGATACTTGCCCTGTCCTGAGGACTTGGGTGTTTTGATGGGTTTATGAGGCCAAGCTGAGACTGATCATATGACATGGTTGTTGTGGCCTTGACTGGTAGCTTCAGTGTCCCTGCCCCAGGCCCAGCCAGCCTGCTCCCACTCTGAGAGCCTTTGTGGCCCTGCAGCCTACCTGCCACCTGCTCCTGGCTCAGCCCGTCAGTGGTGGGTGGTGGGCTCCCCGGGAGCCGGGCGGCAGCGTGGCCCCAGCCTCACCCGACCAGCCGAGCCTGCGGGGAGCGAGGTCCACGTGGTCCGAGTGTGCCTGTGCCCAGGGCCCCGTCCCGCCACCCTCAGGCCGGTGGTGCGGCATTAGTTGTAAAACATGTGATTTTTATCTCGACAGTGCCCCTTTAAAAAAACAAAGTCGCACCCTGCCTCACTGGCCAGCAAGAAACCCAAAAGGGAAACAGTAAGTGCGCTTGGTCCTTAGTCCCGTGCCCTCATTTTTACAAAAGACAGGGACGGGGAAGTCCCGTTCACCCTCTGCTAACGTGTTCGGTTCATTTAACCTGTTGAATCCACTCTCCCCAGTCCCGGCGCCCCCGCCCCGGAAGGGAGTTTTGTGGAACGAGTAAAACCCGCTCAAGGTCTGTAGGCCAAACGCCAGCGCTGTCCTCGGGCCTTGGCGCGCCGCCTCCCGCCAGCCTCGCTTCCACCCTGTGGTCCCCCTGAATGGCCTCGTTTCCCTTTTTTTTCTTGCTGGCAGTGGAATGAATGTCGACAGTGGAACTAACCCTGCTGCTGGTTTTGCAGACGCCTCTCACGCATGCTGTGTGCACCCCACGCTCTGCCGAGGGCTGGTTTCCCTGCATTTCAGGGGCAGGCCCAGGGGGCCTCCCAGGGGCTCTGCCACCTCCACCGCCGGCCGGGGCAGGCCTGGCTTTAGCCCACGTCCTCTGTCTACTGAGAGGGGACCTAGCCTGTATTTGTATTTTTTCCTTTTTTCAGGAGCAAGCTTGTCTAGAGTAATTGCTAACCTTTGAATTGCTGGGCTAGATGAAGGCCTGATAACACAGCAAGGCCAGCTGACTGGTGGCGGGTGTTGCCGGCTGAGGCAGGAGGTCTTCCTGGTCAGGCAGCCAGAGTGTCGTGGAGGGGACGCTGGAAGCCTGGTGCCTCTGCCCTGTCTAGTGAATGTGAGGGCGGGCACTGGGGCCTGACTCACCTCCTGGCCTGGGCCTTCCCTAAAGCAGACTCAGCCTTGTAGATACGATCCACTCCAACCAAGCAAGCGATGGAAACAGTGCTTCTTAACCAGGGGTGCCCATGGGAGCATACTGGCACGGCTCTCACCCTCGCAGTTGCCACACTGGCCCATGAAGGGACTGGGGAGCCCAGCTCTGGGGCCAGGCTCGCCCTGGTGTGGGACCCAGAGTCCCACCTGGCCCCTCCTTGGCATGGCTTGGCTCTTGAACCTGCTCCTGGTTGTCCTTGCTGTCACTAACCCTCTCTCAATGTCCCTTCCCTGTCACGGCAGGAGCGAGCCAGGGAGGACTGGCCAGGGTGAGGTGGGGGAGCCCCAGCCAGATGCCCGTCTCACCCTCCGTGCTGGGTACCGGCATGCAATGTGTGGGCGTCTGGGTGCCATCCGAGCAAGTGCCTCCTCTCGCCGTGACCTTTTTGTTCGGGAGTGGCAGGAGCCGTGCCGTGCCATCTATTTCTCCACTCAGGGAGAAGGCACGGGCTGTCTTTCTGCTCCGCCAGCTGACCTGTGTGCCCTTCACCCAAGCTCAGGGTCCACTGCTGCTGTTCAGGGGCCCTGAGCTGGGAGCCCTTCAGAGCAGCTCAGGAGCAGGGAGCGCATGTCTCCAGAAGGTGGCATGGACAGGCTTCCAGAAAAGAGTTTGGGAAACAGACTGTCCCTGAAGTTGCATGCCCGATGCGTTTGGGGCTCTGGGTCCCTGGGCAGGGAGCCTGAGCAGCCAGCCCTCCTCAGCCACCATTGTTCCCGCAGAGTCCTGACAGTGTCCCGCCAGGCTACGAGCCCATCTCCCTGCTCGAGGCGCTCAACGGCCTGCGAGCTGTCTCCCCCGCCGTCCCCTCAGCCCCCCTCTATGAGGAAATCACCTACTCGGGGGCCTCAGATGCCCTGTCCCAGGCCAGCTGTCCACTTGCCGGGATTGATCAGCTCATGGACAGCAGCCTCCAGAAGGGCAAGCCACGGACCCAGTCTCCTGACAGGTGAGGCTTCGCCACCTGGGTGAGATGTGTGGGAGATCCGGCCCTGCTTTCATTGGGCCCAGGGAGGGAGGGAACGTGGGGAGTGTGTCTGAGGTTTAAGTCAGGTTTGTGTGTGGCTTTAGATAATTTGTTTTATTTGGTGACTGACTGAAAGGACTTAGGAGATCCTCGAGCAGCTGAGGGTGGTGACAATGAGGCCGTGGTGGTCCAGGGGCAGGACTCTAGCCTTCCGTGCAGGAGACGGGGTTCGCCCCTGGTCAGCACACCTCCTGTGCAGCCAGGACCTGTCTGTCCCGGGGGCGTGTGTGCTGCTACTGACCACATGTCCACGAGGCCTCCAGTCTCAGACAGGCCAGGAAGAAAGGCCTGGAGATCTGCTTCCAAAAGCCAGCTGATGAGAGTCCTGCAGGTCACTGCGGCCTGACAGACTGGTCACAGAAGGCGCAGGACCTGACTACAGGCAATCAGTTATCCACGAGGTCACTGTGAGCCGGGGGCTGGCTTGGACATAGTTGACAAGGACAGCAAGGTTTATCACAACAGAGCGTGCAGAGGAAAAGCAGTGGCACCTGGTGAAATGCAGAGGACATCAGCGCAGGCTTCTGGTGTTCGTCATTGTCCCAGGCCACACATACCATGTCTCCCCCCAGGGAAGGCCCTCTGAGTTTCGGGATCCAAGGACTTTATGAGAAGCACATCCTGCTCTGTGACCAGCCGCGGTGACAAGTCAGGTGTCCAACAGCCTTGACGCTGGCACAGAGCCGTCTGGACAAGCAGCAGAGCACCGCCTGTTGCTCCAGACGACTGGAGCACATCCATTGCTAGTACAGAGAACCTGGGGGCCGTGTTCCCAGTGGGTGCCCTGGGGTCATAGTTGTCTCGTACTGCTAGGATAGAAACCGCACAGGTGACAGACAGCTTTCCCAAGGAGAGGGTGACTTGCTTGCAGTCCAGTAGGCTGCAAGTCTGAATCCAGGGCACGAGCTTGGAGGAGGGTCCTGGTGTGGCATCAGCCTTCCCTTGGTCTGGGGGCATCTCAGGAGAGGACCCTGAGATCCAGAGGACGCCCCTGGCTCCCAGCACTGCTCTCTTGGTGGTGTGAGGTCCCCAACTCGTGATTGCTTCCCTTTCCTTTATCTCTTGTAAAGTGAAAGGATGAAAGGTGGTGCCAGCTGCCCTCCAGGGGAACTCCTTATGTATTGGATCAGGGAGGGGACCTGGGTGAGGGTGTTTACAGTCCCACCCATATCCTCTTTAATAGACTCGTCCCATTAACCACAGACAGAGATTAGGATTTACAACATACATGAAAATTAGAATCACAAAGTAGAGGACACTCACTAAACACTGGGAACCATGGCCTGCCGAACTGCTGCGCACGTATTTTGGGAGAGACAGTTTAGTCGGTGACAGCGGCGCGCATCCCAGTCCCTCAGAGATGCGCAGGGAGAGCGTGGGTCCGCTGTGTCGGCTCCTTCCTCACGTGTGGAGAGGACACAGGTTCTGTACTAGCACTCTCAGACCCTGGTGACGTACACACGTGACCCAACAACTCCGAGGATCTCAAAGAGGCAGGGCCTTTGTTGTGACCCCTACTCTTACCCCAGGATACACCATCAGTTTCTTTTCTCCTTTAAGGTAAAAAAAAAAAAAAGCACTTGGACTTGTGCCAGCTGCATGCCATTGGAGGCTTTCTGTCAGCATGGGTCTTTGTTTTCCTGTCCCAGCTGCTGGGCATTTGGGCCAGTTGTCATTGCTGATGTAAATGCCTCTCCAGCAGAGGTCTTCTCTGCGGGTGCCGGTGGACACTGATGAGGTCGCAGCTGGTGGAGCCCTGGTAGAGGACCTGCTGGCCTGCCTGTGCCATCAGAGGGGTTGGTGCTTCTGGTCCGGTTGTCCTCACTCTCTGTGACCTCCCTCCCTAGCACCCTGAGGTCCCCGTCATCCCCCATCCGCGAAGAGGAGGAGGAGAAGCTTTCTGAGGACTCTGACCCTCCCCCGCTGAGTGGTGGGGAGCTGGCACTGCGGGAAAGCAGCTCCCCCGAGGTGAGGCTTGCCAGCTCTCAGTGTCCTTGTCCTGGTGAGCCCACCCCCTCCAACTTGCAGCCCGCCTGTTTGGAACCCTACCCGCCTACATGCAGCCGGGGGCCTCCTTCCAGTCCCAGCGTCCTGTCTGACAGGAAGGGCATGTGGGATGCCATGTGCAGGGCCCAGCGTGCACCACATGCCGGCTGCGTCCTGCAGTGTGGTGGCAGCAGCCCCTGAGTCTTCTCCCCTGGCCACCTGTGGCCTTGTTACTGGCGAACCAGCTCTAGGCCATGGCTGATGGCACCAGTCCTGGGTGCTGAAGTACCAGCCAGCCTCTCCTTTTTGTTCCATAGAGTTTCATCACAGAAGAGGTCGACGAGATGTCGTCACTAAAACAAGGTGAGCCCTCTCCCGACGGAGAAGCTTGACTCCGCTCGAGGTTTCTTAAGGTGTGGACACTGCCACACCCCACAGCAGCCTGTCCCGCCGTGCGGCCCTCAGCATCGTTGGCTTCTCCCGGTCGCCCCTCCGTACCTGTTCAGGGCCTGTGTCGGGTTTGTTAATAGCATTAATTTGACTTCGCAGTTGGTCATCTCACACATGGCCTGGTAAGGGCTCTGGATCCAGGCCTGTCCACCCACGTCAGTCACCCAGCCTTAGGCTGGGCTTGCTCACAGCCCCCACTTGCAGAGCACAGTCCTTCAGTGGGAGCGGGCTAGTGACAAGCGCTGCCTCTGCCCTCTCAGCAGTTCCACTCCAGTTAGGTAGGTCCTGCCTGCTCCCAGGTGAGCACGCAGTTACGTGTGCCTGTGAGGCAGCCCCCTATCCTGGCTTCTGACCAGGGTGGCAGGGCCGTTGGGGTGGGGCTTCAAGAGGGCTGTGCTGCTTGCTAACCTGGGAGGGCAGGAGAACAGTTAACACATCAACATTGAATCTTTTAAAAATGGGGGTGTGGAATACTTGGGCAACCCCGAACGGAAGGGCCAAGGTAGGGGCTGAGAGAGAAAAGGAAAAGGAAAAGGAGCTGTCCACCTCTGGGGCTTCTGCAAGGCTGGGTGGGAAACAGGGGTGGGTCTGGGGCTGCCCCGACCTTAGGTGGAGAGGTGGGTGGGCTCCTGGGCCTCTGGTGGTTCACGTGGCCCTCCTCCCTGCAGGGAGCCAGGCCCCATCCATTGAGAGTGTCCTGCAGGACAGCAGCCCAGAGCACCACGGCCTCGGCCCGCCTGCTGACGTCTACCTGCCAGGTACAGCCCTTACCCCATGGGCACTGAGACCTGCTGGCCAGAGCCCTGTGTTGTCTCTGTCCTCAGTGTGCACAGCAGGGGCCAGCTGCTAGGAGTCAGGCTTCCTGTCTACCTGACTCTATGCCTGGGGCCAGGACAGGTGCCATAGGCATTCCGCCTACAGCTCTGACTTTCGGACCCCAGCCTAACTGCCAGGCCCTTCCCACCCAGGAGTCTTGATCAGTGGGACAAATAGCAGGGAAGACACCCATGGGCCCAGGGGGCACCAGGCCAGCTGCTGGGAGAGCCGATCGCAGGTCTCTGTCCTCAGGGGCCACCATCTTGTTGAGCTACAGACAGAAAGCCCAAAAGCCGGCCTGCAGCTTTGTGTTAGCTAGGTGGGTCCAGGCTAGAGGCATCAGGGACTGTGACCTTGGGGCCACCCATCTGCCCCTGTAGCAAGCCTGCTCCCATGGCACTTGGGGAGCAGTGTGTCCCAGGTCAGAGCTCTAAGTGCAGGCTGTGTGCCTAGGACCTGGTGAGGCCAGGAACAGTGGGGAGTGCCTTGCTTTTCTCTGTCCCCTCCGAAAGGCTTTTTAGGCCAGGCCCCACTGGCTCAGCCCCCTTGCTGTCGGCCCTGCCGTGTTCACGTTTCTCTGCTTCAAATCTAGGGCTTCAGGGAAGGGTGGTAGGAACAGGGTTGGAGTCGGGTATGCACATCACCTGTGCTGGGCTGCTGGACACCCCAGGAGGTGCTGGAATCCAAAGACCCAACTTCCAAATCAGCTGCTAGGCAGAGCCCCGCACCCAGGCTTATCCCAAGTCCCCCCACTGCTTGGTCCTCCTGGTTGACTAGTTAGTCTGAGGTGGGGGGCATTGTGGGCTTTGGGGTGAAAGACCCCCGTACAAAGTGCTCTTAGGCCAGGAGGGCATCAGGGTCCTAAATTGGTGCAGAAGAGCCTCCCTGGATGTAAACCCACAGCCGAGAGCCGAACTTGGGACCAGCACAGAGAGAACTGGTGCCGGCGCCGGCATTTGAGGTGGCTCGGTCAGAGACACATGGCAGGGGGAGTACCTGCTTCCGGGAGCTGGGAGTGTGGCAGCCCTGCAGCGTGCTACAGGCGCCTGGAGAGCTTGCTGCTTGCCCTTGTGGGGCCCTGCAGAGTGCAGGGGTGTCTGTGGCACCAGGGCAGATAGCTGCTCAGCCTGCAGGTGAGGCCAGGATGCGAGGGTCTCAGCCTCTGACAGTTGGCTGTGAGGGCTGGTGGGTGGCAGAAGTGCACCAACAGCTGACTGGAGGCTGGTTTCCCAAGTAGGGACATCACTCGTGTCCCCACTTGTCCACTTCCTCCTCCTGACATTAGCCACCACGTGGCTTTCTCTCTTAACTTTTAACAGCCCAGAGTCCTGTCTCCAAAAGCTAAGACTTCAGCCCCTGCTGAACAGACAAATGCCAGCCTTGCTGCTGGCTTCGCCGCTCCTGGTGGCCCGGTCCTTGACGCGGGTGATCACAGAGCACCCTGAACCGGTACCGGAGCGTCTGGTGACCTGTGTCTTGGAGCTGAGAGGACACACAGTAGAGCAGCATCAGGCAGGTCTCGGGGCGCCGTAGCTACTGTTGGCTCTCTCTCCTGCAGGCGTGTTCTCACCAATCCAGGAGGCCCCACGGTCCTGGGTCCCCTAATTTGGGGGATCTTAGTGAATGCACATGACTGGGGCCTGATGGGGCCCGAGCACACAGCTGTCGGGGACCTGGCTGGAGAGAGCGCAGGGCGGTCGTCAGGGAGCCGGCCAGTGAGTGCACATGGCCGCCTCCAGCCACCTCCCCTCCGAGGCCAGTGTGGCACCCTGGTGTTCATGAGCGTTTCAGTTTGGTTGGCTGCTGTAGAAAGACAAAAAGCCACCCTGTTTTGTTCGAGCTGTCCTGGGCTCCTAGGGACGAGAGGCAGGTCAGGATTGTTTGAAGGCCAGGAGCTGGACAGGCAGAGGGGGGCGGGTGAAGACTGTTGGTCACCCTGTGATGGGCTCCAGGCTGCAGAAGCCTCTTGCCTTCCTTCAGCTGTGAGGAACAGCTGTCTGCTGGCTGAGTGATGGTCTTTGGGGGATGTGCCCGGTGGTCCTGTCTGTGCTCACCCTTGACGTCCCCATTAGACACATGCCCTGCTGATGCCCACTGCTCTGCTCCTGGCCGTGTTCATTGAACAGCCCCCTTGGCCATCTTGTCAGCGTCTTTGTGGACATACGACACGCATCCTTTGTTTCCATCAGCTGCATGGTTGTCCCTGGTGGAGGTAGCATAACTCAGTCAACGTCTGTGTTCCCTCTTGATGAGAAAAGAGGTGATTTGGGGGAAAATGTGAAAATGGGGAAAGCCCAGGTCCCTGATGTTCTGGACCCTGTGGGGCAGGGGGCCCCCCAGGCCTCAGGGCTCCACCTGTCCCTCTTTAGCAGCCCTGGCACCCAGCCCTTGACCCTAACTGTAAAGACATAGATGCAACACTGTGGCATCTGTGTGTCCCAGGCTGTGGGGTCTGCCTCAGGGCTGCCCGGCATGGCGTGGGCCAACCTCGTGTGGCACTGGGCCTGGTGCTCTAGCTTCAGCAGGTTTTGGTGGATTTCCCCTGGCTTCAGCGGAAAGTGTGGGTCACAGGCACTGAATCACCCTCCCCTGGCTTCTCCTGCAGCCCGTGTGAGCACCTTGCTAACTGAGCTCCGTCTGTCTTTCCTCCTCTTCTGACAGCCCTGGGTCCTGACTCCTGCTCTGTTGGTATAGAGGAGTAAGCTGGTACGTGACCTCTTTCCTTCACTTTCAAGGTGGCTGTCACAGGCAGCCTGGCCGGGCAGCAAGAGGAGAACCTTCAGGTTTTCCGCCTTCTTCCCCACCCATGGCATCCCCCGTGGGCCTAGATTCTGAATCCCGGCTGTCATGGGCACCTTCACCCTAAAGATGAACTCTGACTGAGGACCGGCAGATTTGCAGTTGGAGGTTTTCCCACTGGGACTAGATGGGCGAGTAGAGTCTTTCAGTCGTTCTTAGGGATTCAGCTCAGGCCTGCATGGGCTTTGTGCTGTGTCCACATAGGAAGCACACTCCCAAGTGTGACCAGACCAGCCTCAGGGTCTGTCTGTCTGTTGACTAGATGGCCAGTCTTGTGCCCCACAAACACCTTCCTCTCCCCTTGTGAATCTTGTGACCAATCCCATCTTTGGTGTTGGGGATAGTCCTACCCAGCCCTGTCCTGCAGCTGGCTGCGGCCTGCCTTCGGTGGGAGGTGCTCTTTGGGCGCTGGGATTTGTGTAGAACTTCCAGGAGTCAGAAGCTGGACAGGCCTGGCCGAGAGACTGTTGGGCCTGTGGGCTGCTGGATGACTGAGCCCCCACAAGAAATGCCTGCTCCTCGCCGAATCAGTCAGTCCCAGCCACCCAGTGGCTGTGCAGGAGCATTTCTTGGCTTGGTAGTGGAAGAAGCTGGTGGTGTCCGAGCGTCAGGGAGGCTGGCAGTGACACCACGTGGTATTCTGTAGCCCTGAGCAGTGTGGGCTGGCCTCACCTGCCTGAGCCAGGCCATCAGTGTGAGTGTGGCTGGGGGCAGACACAGTCAGGGTCAGAGTGCCATGCAGGATTCTCGGGTACATTCTGAAAGTAAGAAGGCCGCTAAGGAAGCTCCACCCAGGAAGCCTGCTGGTCTGACTGAGCAGGATCCTGGACTCGCCGGGCTGCGTGCCAGCCTGTCGTCTGCCTGAGCTCCGTCCTGAGCTGTCAGGAAGGCCTCTGCACGACAGCAGCTGGTGGGAGTCCAGGGAGCCCCACTTGAGAGAGCGGTAGGCCTCCACACACCCTGCAGACACCCCAGGACATGGGCAGCCCTGCCTTGGGCTCACTGAGGGTGGACCCCTGGGCCCAGCCATCAGAAGAGTAGGTGAGGCTGCATCAGCGGCCAAGCGTAACGCCTCCGCTTCCCACCTGCAGGGTGTTCCGCCTCCGTGGAGACGCCCCGTGGCCTCAGCACCACCGGCCCCTCCTGGCCTCCACTGGGTGGCCCGCATCCTGACCCCAGGGCTACCGAACTGACCCTCTTCTGAGAGCTGACCCAGCCGGCAGCATGGAGCCCTCAGCTCCCCGGTGTCACCAAGGGGCTGGGCCCGCTGTGACCCTGGCCTCCCATCTGCACGTGCCTGCAGCCACCAGCTCTGAGGGCTGGATCACCCCTGATCCAAGAGCACACACACTGTCCCCTCATGACCTGTTTTTCTACAGTCGGTGTATTTGTAAAGGGCACAGGTGAAAGACAGCAGCTTTCTACCCCATGTCCCTTGTGCGCTGCTTGGTGGCGGGCTGGTCCACCTGGAGTTGACATGGTGTGGCCCCCAGCTGGGAAGCTGGTGCCAGGAACTCATGTGACTGACGGAGGAGCCTTTGTGGCCATGAAGTGCCTGTTGGGCTGGGCACTCTGCTCCCCTCACTCCTGCTGGCTGGCTGGGGCCCTTGGAGCAGGCAGGGGTCTAGAGGCCAGGCTGGGCTGCAGGGGCGTGGACACAGCCTGCGTGCTGGGGTGGCAGCAGCAGCCTGCCAGCAGCCTCTTAGGGGCCCTGGTCCCCTTGCATCCCAGGCCACACTCTGGGGCCTCCTGTGTGCCGTGTCAGTGTCCCTGTGCGTTTTCTGACCGGTTGTTTGCGACTCCTGGAGCAGACCTACTGGCAGTGGGGTCCCACCCTCTGAGCAGCAGCTGGACAGGCACTGGCACTGCCCTGGTGTCTGTGGGGCACAGGCCACCCCACCGAGGCCCGTGCAGCCCCTGGGGTGGGAAGTAGCCTGTCTCTGAGGCTAAGTTGGCCAGGCCCTGGCCGTGCACATCTGGGCACTTGGGAGAATCGGTCGGTCAGCCCCCTCTGGTCCTCGACCTGACCCTGTGTGTGGCGTCCTTGCCTTTCTGCAGCTCCGCCTCCCCCAGGCCCCCCACTCCTGTGCTCAGCTCTCACGACCCCATCCTGTCCTGCCACACGCTCAGGCACCCCCTCACTGACGTGCACGCACGCACACGCACAGGCTGGTGTCGCCCCTCCTCTCGTTGGCCACATGTGTGGGAGCTGGCTCTGACAAGGGCAGTACTGGTTTGCACGCCTTGCTCATGTGTGTTATCACTTGTAATCTGATTTGCTAGTTTTTTGGTCTGTTTTTACTGTATATTTATAGTAATAAAATCATGCAGCAACATCTGGACCTCTCCTGTGTGGCCTCGTGGGGGCACACTGTTCCCACCCCCACCAGTTCTGGAGTCCGGCTGCAGGGCACTGAGTGGCCCCAGCTGGCTGCTCAGCCCTCAGTGTGTGTCCCATGTGAGGTGGCGGCAGCAGCTGGCTGCCCCAGCGGGGATGGTGGTGAAGGGGGTTGCATGTGGCCCACTGCCAGCCACTGCATGCAGCAGCTCCTGCTACTGGCTGTGACCTGCCCATCACCACTGTCAAGACTTGGGTGGAGGGAAGGGGACCCGAGAGGCAAGATGTCTAGGTGTGTGAGCGTTGGTTTGAGCCCACTTCTCCACCACACAGATGGGGCCTGTCCCGGGCACTTTGTTCCTGTCAGTGGGACATGCTGCTTTCTGAGAGGAAGGGAGCAAACGGCTGGCAGATGAAGGTCACGCAGGCCTGGGGTTGGCCAGGGTGGCCGCTCCGAGGCAGCAACTTGTAAGTCAAGACCTGGGGGATGAGGAAGAGTGCGTCCAGGCAGCAGGAACAGTCAGTGTGCAGGCCTGGACGCTGAGAGCCTAGGCGGGAGTGGACGGGAATGTCGGCAGGGCAGACAGCTCGAGTTCTATCCTAAGGACTGTGGGGAGTGGCAGTCCTTCAGGAGGATCAGGGACACACTCTCATCACAGGTGGGGCTCTGTTGGGGTCTTGTGCAGAATGACGGTCAGGGCCAAGTGCAGCTGCCAGGAGCTAGGTTCCCAGCAAGAGCCTGGCCCCTCCAGTGTAGCATCACAGTCCCCACAAGCGCCCACCCTACCGTGTGGGCCCTGACTCCTTCCTCTGACCACATGGTTCCTCTGACCCCAGCCGTGGGGGTAAGGGCAGAACTTGGGTTGGTTCTTGGTCTGGCCCGTGTTCAGCATGTGTTCAGGCTCTCGGTGTCAGATGGCCTCTTGTCTGGGCTCAGTTGGATCACCCCTCGCCCGGGGTATCTCCGTAGCCCTACAGGCACACTGAGTATTGGGCTGCACTGGGTGCGGGAAGCCTTGCACCCACAGGTCCTGGGTTCCACAGCTTGGATGGGTGGGGAGGAACCCTTGTCGCTGGACTCCCTGCCTCTGCAGCTGCCCCTCTGAGTCCTGGTCTCAGGTAGGTGACCACAGCAGGGGACAGGCGCCCTCGGAGTTGTTATTCCTCATCTCTGGCAAACCGTCATGGACGATGGAAGGGGTTCTGGTGGACCCTCTGCCTCTTCTCTCTGGTGCTGAGGAGCTTGGGCCGCCTGCGCAGCTCCCCAGGGCCGCTCCAGTGGCCCCCATCCTGCAAGTGCAGGTGATGTCCCTTCGCTCAGTAGCTCAGCATGTACAGACAGTGGGGCTCGGTGCCTCAGGATCTGAGGAGTCCTGTTGCGCCCTCCGACTGCCCCCTGCCACCTGAGCCCTGGTGCCATCCTCCCGTGCGAACACGTGATAAACAAGCAGGCCGACCCCTCAACGTTTTGAGGTGTGGAAAAAGGTACAGGAGTCTGGCTATCACCAACTACTGGGTGCTCTCGGGCACGTCCTGCCACTCTCCGAGCCCCATGCTCCTTGCCTGTAAACTGGAGACCCCACTTCCTCCCATAGTACCCCCTACAAGGTGCCTGACTTGGAGGAAACGGGCTGGCAGGCTGGGTTGGAGGCCCCAGGATTCTTTCCACTGCACCCAGCCCGGCGGGGTTAAGAGTGACGACGGTGGGGCGGCAGCAGCTTTCCCTGCTTCCTGGGGTCAGACCTGCGTGTGGGTCTTCGGACAGATACTTGGCAGACAGTCACGCCAGGAGAGGACTGCTGTTGGTAGGCTGCGGCAAGACGGCGACAGTTGTCCCCTCCGATGTCAGGTCAGAGCTGGTTACACTCTGGAGGCTTCCGGGGCGGAAGGCCCCGGTCCCCGCCGGGGCTGCAGGAGCTGAGCTGCGGTGGGACCGCTGCCCACGGCACGCTCGCCGGCGTGGAGGCTGCATGCGGGGCGCCCCCGCGGACGGGGCGGCGGAGGCGGTTCGGACGCCAAGGCCCCGGGCCCGGCTGGGACGGGCTCTGGAAAGGAGTGCGACTGCGACCGGCCGAGGCGGCCACCACCGCAGGCGAGGTGCTGGGTCCGGACTTCCTGTCCCGGCGCCCAGCGGGGAGACGCGGCTCCGGCCGCTCGGCTCGGGCACTGCATGCCGGGAGTTGCGGTTCCGCGAGCGCCGAGGCCGCGGCCGTCACTGGGGCCGCGCCGCCATTGGCCGACGGCGGCGCCTCGTGCCGCCCAGCCCCTCGCGCACCGCCCCCTCTCGGTTGGCACCGCCTCGGCGCGCGTCGGCGAGGGGCGGGCCCCGCCGAGCGCCGGGCGAGGATTGGCGGGGCGCGGCGGGGGGCGGGCCTGCACATGCGCTTAAGAGGGCTCAGGCTGCGGGCGGGGGCAGTGCCAAGATGGCGGTGGCGCTGCCCGAGCTGAAGCAGATCAGCCGGGTGGAGGCGATGCGCCTGGGGCCGGGCTGGAGCCACTCGTGCCACGCGATGCTGTACGCCGCCAACCCCGGACAGCTCTTCGGCCGCATCCCCATGCGCTTCTCGGTGCTGGTGAGGCCGGCGGCCGGCGGGCCGGGCTCGGGGGGTCTCCGCGGCCCGGCCCGCCAGTGACCGGCTCCTCTTGCAGATGCAGATGCGCTTCGACGGGCTGCTGGGCTTCCCCGGCGGCTTCGTGGACCGGCGCTTCTGGTCGCTGGAGGACGGGCTGAACCGGGTGCTGGGCCTGGGCCTGGGCTGCCTGCGCCTCACCGAGGCCGACTACCTGAGCTCGCACCTGACCGAGGGCCCGCAGCGCGTCGTGGCGCACCTGTACGCGCGGCAGCTGACGCTGGAGCAGCTGCACGCCGTGGAGATCAGCGCGGTGCACTCGCGCGACCACGGCCTGGAGGTGGGGCCGCCGCCGGGCCCCGCCCTGCCCTGCCCCGGGTTGGCTCTGGCCCCGCGGAAGGCACCGATGGGTAACACGTCCTAAGCGTCCCCTGGCCGGGCCGGGTGGGGTGTCGCTGTCTCAGCAGCGGGCTGGGGGAAGGGGCTTGGGGCCGGGATGGAGGGGCTGGGGCGCCCTCAGGGCTGTGTTACAGTGTCTGCCTTGCTGCCTGCCATTGCCAATCCTGGGAATGGGGCATGGGATGGGGGTACTCGGGGACCAGAGGGGTGTGTGTGCTCGTGGGCTGGGAGGGAAGGGGGTTGGGATGAGGGAGGTGCTTCGTGCTGGGGTCTTAGGGATTGGAAGGTCTCGGTGTGACAGGTGTTTGGGGGTTCACCTAGTTGAAGGGGAAGCATGGGGTGTGGGCTGGGAAAGGGGGATGGGTGAGGGTGGCAAGGGAGAGTGGCAGGGGCACGTGTTGGCCTCGAAGTGTCTGAGGGTGCTGTGATGCTCCGGTGGAGCCGGCTAGTTCTGCCTCTTCGACCCCGGCTCCCAGTTGTGTCCTTGGTCCAGCAGCTTGCCTAGGGGCTTCCTACCCTGTGGACCCAGCCCAAACCCACCTCCTCTCCATGCAGGTGCTGGGGCTTGTGCGTGTCCCACTGTATACCCAGAAGGACCGCATGGGGGGCTTCCCCAACTTCCTCAGCAATGCCTTCATCAGCACCGCCAAGTGCCAGCTGCTCTTCGCCCTCAAGGTGCTCAACATGATGCCCGAGGAGAAGCTGGCTGAGGCCTTGGCCGCTGCCACCGAGAAGCAGAAGAAGGCCCTGGAGAAGCTGCTGCCCACGTCCTCCTGAGGGCCGTGTCCATTGCCCTTTCCTGGCTCCCTGGGCTGAGACTGGACCCCTTGGAAGTGTGTCCCCCGCGTGTGCGCCAGCGTGTGTGTGTGTGTGCGCCAGCGTGCGTGACCCCCTGCTGACTGCTTAGGGCTAGCGGGCACCTTGTGTTGTCCTTTGTCCTCTGAGCCAGTGGGAGTTCAGGTTTGCGGGGCTAGGCTCTCAACCCATTCCCCAGCGCTCTCTGAGGCTCTGTCCTGGGGCAGGTAGAGGCCTCAGGCTGAGTTCCCAGGTGTGCTGGTGCCACTCTTGGTCCCTCCGGGGCAGTTTGTTCCTGTGGAGGACACCTTTGTCCAAGTTACTCATTCCTGCGTTGCTCCTGGGCCTGGGAGCAGGTAGGGTGGGATGTTGTACTGTAAGTTTTGGTTGTCGTTGGAGTTAACTGGGTTAGACCCTCCCATTGGCGGTATGGCACCACAGTGTGGCCCAGCAGGGTCACAGAGAGCAGGGCCCGTGGGGGGGGCTTGTTGGAGTGCAGGACAAATAAAGGCCCTCTGAAGCTACTCTCTGTGTTCTCTGTCCTGACTGGAAGCCAGGCCCAAGGGAGGGAACTAGCTTGTCCCCCCTGTCTAGGCAACGCTGCAGACAAGAGTGAGCTGTGTCCCCACACTCAGCCTGGTGTGCTGGCTTCTGTGCTGAGGCCTTCAGGGTTACGCTCCATCTCCCAGGCCGAACCACTGGTCTGGACCACCTTCTCTGCATTCCCAGCATGGGCTGCGGACTCAGAACAGGAGTGGGGTCAAGAGACCACCACAGGCTGCCTCCTTGGGGGCGGGTGGGCCATTTCGAGAGCCCTGCTGGCAAGTGTGTCAGCAGTGATCTATCACAGCCTGGGTGTCCAGTCCACCACACTGTCTGAGCGAGAGCTCAAGGGGTGGGTAAACTGAGGCCCAGTACACCCCCACCCCAGGAGACCAGCCTCTGTACTCACTCAGGCAGAGGGGCTGGCCAGGCTGTGGATCTGGGGGTTCGCTGGGGCCGGGGTCTTGGCCTGGCTTTCCATTGGTGACCCAATAGCTGTGGCTGATGCTATGTGGCCAGAACCGAGCCTGTTATCAACTGATCTTACATTTTATTTTTTCAACAAATCACATGTGCTGACCAGGCACCCCAGTCTGCACCCAAAGGTTAGACCTGAGTCTGGCGCCTATGGTATGTGGCCCACACGCTGTCCCCACACCTGGGCCAGGGCTTCCCACGCACTGTGGGCCTTATTGCCAGTTTTAAGGGAGCGGCCTGTCCTGCCTCGGTGCTGGCCCTGTGCAGCCTGTCCCACCTCTGCCACTGCCCTGTGAGGCTGGGTCCTTGGGCCCTGGGCCACTGCTGCTCTCTGCCCGCATCCTCCTTGTGGCACACAGCTTCAGGGTGGAGGAGTCACCCGACGTCAGATTCTGAAAAGAAAGAGCCCCTGAGAGGAGAGGCAAGGCGGTGGGGCCCGTGCTGCCCAGCAGAGCCCGCCATGAGCACTCACCAGCCTGCCTGGCTACGGCTCCCGCCAGTTCTCTTTCCCATTCAGCATCTGCAGCTTCTCCAGGCTCTGGGTCACTGAACACAGTGCCTGCCCTGAGGACACGACCACAGTCACTGCTCTGCTGGTGGGGGGCTAGCAATAGGTGACCTTGAACCTTTCTTGGTGGTTGCCTAGGAGATCTCAGATGACAGACAAGAAAGCACCGCCTTCCCTGGGAACCAACCCAAACCAAACCCAGATTCTGACTCACAGTGAGTCTACAGGACAGGGCCAAACAGCCCAACAGAGGCCTCCCAGGAGGGGTCAGGGGTCACAGGAGCAGGAGGCCTGCCAGGAGCACCTGGCAGGTTCAAACTACCGACATGTAGCACACATGTAGCTCTTAAGCACTATACCACCAAGGTTTCCTTCCCCGCAAAGTGGGGAGGGGGACCCTCCAAACACAGGTATTCTTAGTGTTTGCCCAGGTCTGGCCCCAGTACCCTCCCTAGCCCCTTGCAAGCCCACGAACCGTGGGCAAGGTATACGTGCCACCAGAGACTTACCCATCTCCTGGATGCAGTCCTCCAGTGCTCGTGACAGCTCGGAGAGGCTCATGGCCTGCAGGGATGCCTGCCAGCCTCTACAATCTGCAGGGCAGAGGTCCGGTGGGCCTGGGATCTGTGTCCCCCAATGGGACCCTCAGACATACTACATCAAAAGTCAGGGCTGAGCCCAGGGGAGAAAGTGTGAGGCCTGAAGGGAGGCCTTGGGCAGTGTCGACCTGCCACGGCCCACACTCGCATCTCTGCCTATCTCCAGCAACCAGAGGGTCAGAGGTCTCCCTGTCACAGGTGAGGAAAACTGGGGAGCATGCACGGGGACCTGCAGGGGGACCACTGGGACAGATGTGTGCGGAGATACCTGGATAACTCAGCCTCAGGTGTCTGCCCAGTCCTAAGCTGGAACATGACTTCCTTACCAGCAGTGGGTACAAACGGGTCCAGGGCCATCCCCCCTGGGGACTCATCGTGCCTCACACGGGTTGACAGTTCCACTTGGCAGGCTCTGTGGACATAAGACCCCAGGCTGGTGAGGGAGGGTCCCAGCATCAGGCCTTGGGAAGTGGGACACAGGCACCTATAAGCTCTGTGGGGTCCCAAGACCAGGGGTGGCCCTAGAGGCACCAACACCCAGCAGAAATGGGGACGCGGCAGTAAGCCGGTGGGCAGGGAACAGGAGGGGACTCAGAGTTGGGGCCCAGCCCCCAGGAGCTGCTCTGCAAGGGGCCATTCACCGCAGCTGATCCAGGACGAGGGTGGCAGCACGCGTGAGGGCCTGAGTCTCCTGTAGCTGGGCCTGTGCCGCCTTGCGGGCACCATCTTGCTCCAGGAGGCAGCTCTCCACCACAGCCCGCAGCTCCTGCTCCTGTGACACCTGACCCCGCATGGCCTCCACCTCCTCGCAGCGCTGTGACAGACAGAGGGTCCAACCGTGGGGGCCGGTCCTCCTCCCGCGCACCCAAGTCTGTTGCTGTGTTATAGACCCACCAACACCCTTTCTGTGGTTCTGGGAGGCGTCTTCTCACACCCACTTCCCTCCTACGGTCCCACGTGATTTCTAAGCCCACGAGCTCACCGCCCCCGAGTCTCTGCTTTGTTCCCACTCCAGCTGTCCTCCTCCTGTGCCTCCCTGTCTGCGGTGACTGAGTCTGGGCCCTCCTGTCTGCGCTGGCCCTTTCCAACAGGTGCCCCTGGCTGCCCACGCACCTTGTGCAGCTGGATGGCCAGCTCCTGCATCTCAGCCTCCAGCCGGTCGGCATAGGCCAGCTCCAGGGCATCCCCAGGGGGGCGGGCACTGCTGTGCCAGCGGGCAATGGCAGAAGTCATCTTCCTCTTGGGCCCGAACAAGCTGCAGGGTGAGGAGAGAGGGCAACAGTCAGCATCTGTGTGCAAAGACCCATTTCATCTTCCACCTGACCCGGCCCTCTGCTGTTCTGTCCACATACGATCCTACTGGCCTGCGAGGTGTGGACAGACCTGCCTCAGTCACGTCTGTGAGGTCCCCAATGTTAAGCAATGGCCTAAGTCTGAGGGCCCCTGAGTACAGTCAGCGAGGCCAGTCCCAGGACTGACCCGGAGGTTCCGGAGGAAGCAGGCTGACTTCCGGACTTCCGGTGTTGGCTAGGACAGTGGCAAGGGGCCCCCTGCACTCACGTAATACCGATCTCCTTCAGGTCACTCTCGGTCAGGGTCAGGAAGATGCGGAGGTCCACGTCCTGCTCCTCAAACACCTTCAGGTACTTCAGACAACCAATCTGCTCCAGCAGCGAGGCGAGGTCCTGCAGGGCGAGGCAGGCCAGGACAGCTGAGACACGAAGCTCCTAGTCAAGACACTGGGCCTCTCTGCTGGCCACGCCTGCCCCTCTGGGCCCTGCTGGTTCCCCACATTCAGCACTAGAAAGATTTGTTCCTGGGGCTGCAGGCAGAGTGGGATGACATTCCCAGATGGTTTCTGATGAGTCATTCTCCCGCTTCCTTTAAAATTCTCTCAGGCTTTTAGGAGTTACTGTTCCGTGAAGACAGGGACCTCAGTGCTTACCCTACATGGAATTCACCGAGGGTCCTGCGTGCAGAGGTTCATTCTTGCATCGAATCTGGGAAGTTCTTGGCTGTCACTTCTTCAGATGTCTTGCTTTCCCTCTCATCTCCCTTTGGGACTCCCATTCTGAGTTTGCCAGTAGGCCTCACGGTGCTTATGTCTCCGCATCTTTCTTCATTTGTGTTTTTTTGCTTTTTCCCTTTCTGTTCTCCAATTCTCTCCCTGTTCAAATCTGCTTTTGAGGCCCACTGGTAAGTTTTCCATGTCAGCCACTGTGCTTTTCAACTCCCAAACCTTCCTCTGTACTGATCCTTTGCATCTGGTGAGCTACCTCGCAGACCTCCCTTTAGCTCCCTGAACATCCAGTTAAGACGGCAGGTTTCAAGCCCCCATGTCACAGGTCCACTTCCTCACAGACAGTTGCTGCTGATGGTTTTTCTCTGTGGAGGAGCGACACTTTGCTCTGTGCTCATCTTGCATTTCGTTGCTGTAACTGGAAATCGGATCCCTCCACCGCACTTGGTGTACGTACTGCTTGTCTCCTTAGTGAATTGTTCCTGTAAAATCGACATTCTTGGTCGTGTGTGGCCACTGAAGTCTCTACAGTCAGCTTAACGGTCATCTAACGTATGGACGGAGATTTCCTGAATACCTAGAGCTCCTCCTGGCCGAGGGGCTCTGTGGGTTGGGACACACCTTCAAACTTCCACCAGGCTGCGGACAGCTCTGCCTCAGCTTCAGTTCCTGCTTGCTCTGGGTCTCAAGTTCACTCAGAGGCGAGAACCGTGGGCCCTGTCAGGTCTTTCCTGAGCATAAGCGCTGCTCCGCAAACCTGCAGCCTTTTACGTTTCCAGGAATGTGTCCGGGCTTTCCAGGTCCCCGTGAACATCCCACTCCTCAGCTTCCTGTTGAGATTGTTGGTTAGTCTACCACTTGCCTCAGCTGGCACCTAGCATCTTGGGCATCTGCATGGTTAAAACACTCGTCTGTAGATGGTGCCACCAAGCACTCCAACCTCCCAACAAGAAGGCTTTCTTTCTGTTTTGGGTCAGATACTGACAGCCACTGTAAGCATACAAAACAGGTCTCACAAATCACAAAAACTGCCATCGTCCTTACCTGGGGTCCTGAATAGGGGGACCTCTGGGTTTGGGGGACGGGTGGTGGGTAACAGGCTGCCCCAGAGCTTCCGATGCCAGGAGGCCACTGGCTGTCATTGCTGCTGTAACGAGTCTTGGTCTTCACATAGGTCTTCGCTTGTTTGCGAACTGAGCTTTGATGTGTGTGATCTGAATCCTGGGGTGAGAAGCATGTGTCTCAGGGAACCCTGAGGTGACCTGCAAGGGCCCAGAGCTCACACAGCTGTGCTCAGACTCTGCCCCGTGACTGGCTTCTATGCTGTCATCTGTGCCATCTCCCTCAGGAAGGGTGGGGTGGCTTTGGAAACTTTCCCCCTTTGCCACACAGGTGTCCTCAGTGACATCCACTGCAGGCCTGGAGCCCCAGCTTATGTGTGAGAAACGCTTGTTCCCACCCTTGCATAGCTCAAGCTCTTGGGCTTCCCTACAGTCCTGAGGGAGGAGACAGGACTGAAGGGGGAGACATCACCTCATTGCTCTCCAGAGAGGCCTCACTGCTGCTGCTCCGGGCGGTCCCACGGTTGGCACAGAAAGGGTGCTCTTCTGGTGACGGTGAAGACAGGACGCTGCTGCCACGGGCCTCTTGGGCTGACTGCAGAATGAGTCCTCCCAGCCCCCATCTACTTCTTAAATAGTGGGATGTTTTCATCCACGCAGTGCCCACTGCCTGTCCCAACCCGCTCTGCACACACATAGTCAGGGCTTTTTGTTCAAGCCCTGAGAAGGGTGCCTGGCACACAGTGGGCACTCAGTAAGCAGCTGGTGAGTGGTGAATACTTGTACTTAATTATCAGACATTTCCCTCCAAGCAGACAAATCCAGGGGCTAAACCTGTCTGTTGGGTTGATGTCTCCTCACCCTACAGAGAGACACTCTGTTGCATGTGTCACCTTGCCTGTCCCCGAAAGACCCAGGATCCTCAGTATTGTTCACCGTATCAGCATTTCCTAACTGGACTCATGGGCCACCCCCAACCTGGGTGAGCACACAGGTATTCCTAAACCTGGGACCCTGGCAGAGGTGGGTGCACATACCCCTGCTGCTGCTGCTGCTGCTCTCCACATCCCGGTCGTTGATAGGGGAAGTGACATCCCGGTTGCAGAGGTCTCCCGCTTCCAGGGGGTACTCATGACTGCTGCTGAAGGTGACATAACCCTGCGGAGGCACCTGCTCTGTGTCGAGAAAGGGGCGTGTAAACCACATGGACACAGAACAGAGATGCACACAGTCGTCCCAGATTCCCCAGCTTCCCCAGGCCTCTTGCTGTCAGAAGACCTGGGACTTACGCTACTCAGTGCCCAGGGTCTGCCCACCTAGCCCTTTGGACCAGCAGCCATGCCTTATCCCCAGATGGTGGCAGTCATCAAAGGAAGCCGTTACGCATGCCTGCGTCTGGTACTCAGTAAGGCCAGAGCAGGAAGGCTCCCTGCAGTTTCCCACTGGAGAACAGGCTCAGTGACCATTAAGCACAGAGGGCGCTGGGGGCCGGGATGGCTGCCCACTGCCCTCCCCACTAGGCCATGCTGGCTCTCCTTTAACCCTTGGGTGACCAACCCAGTATTTTTCTCCTTTGAATTTTTTTCTTGATGCTGTGTGTCTTCACTAATAGAAAGCATGTTGATTTAAGGACCAATTCAAAATTGTTATGAGTTGTGTACGGATTCTGATACCCATCATCTGGGATCACATATGTCCTGGCAAATGCCAGGATAGAGTAAATCCGACTGATAGGAGTCAAAGAATGTGCGCTAAGAATCCCTCAGAGGAGGAGTTCCGGCCTCCTGTAATGCCCTGCTGAGGGTCACGGTGCCTGGCCAGAAAGGGCTACCGCCCAGAAGCTAGAGAAGAAGGGGGCCAGCACTGCCTCACTGGATGGCATAAACATGGGTGGGATGCCATGTGTTCCGGAATCTGCAAAGGGTTAAGCTAAAGAGTAGGAAATGGTAAGCTACGATCTCCGATTCCTGAGCTGCAGAAAGGGACAGTCCTAGGGAAGGATGAAGACAGGTGTGTGGAAACCTCAAAGAGCCCAGACACACCTGCCTTCACCCTGCCTTGAGACTCTAAGCAGGTACTAGTGGCCTTCCTCCTCGGACGGCCATTCCCAGCCAGTGAGAGATCCAGTAACCAGGACAGTACCAGGGAGACAGCCTGAGCTGAAAGTGAACAGCAGCCACACCAGCCCCCACTTCTTCTGTGTGTCTGCCTACATGACAACGAGCAGAAAACGCAAGACACAAAACCAGACTGGAGGGAAAACATGTGCCTGTCGAGAAAAGTCCAACACAATCACTAAATGTAAGGAAAATCCGAAGTCCCTTGAAATGCCACCACTGACACACAGTGTCGGCATCCCCTTGGTGAACATTCTTGTCTGTGGGCATCACTCTATAAAAACAAGTACCCAGATAGGCCTCAGCTTGGTGTGATTTGGTCATTGGAAAGAATTCTACGTTGAAGTAGCAGCCGCTATGTGGCAGGGCAACCACATGTACACCCTGGGGGTGAGACCTGTCTTTCCTGTCCTGCCACCACATTTCAGGGTGGGGACAGGTAGTATGGCCATTCCCCAAGCTAGGAACTCAAAAGCACACAAGCCCGGATGCACAGTGGCTCCCAGCAATCCACAGGGAGCTTCCGGCTGCCCAGGGACAGTTCCCAACTGCCCACCCCTGAGGGTGCAGGAAGAACCCTCAGCACAAACAAGTGACCCTAGAGGGGAATCAGGACCAAGCCACTCACAGTCTTGACGGAAACACACGCAATCTCTGCTGGGTAGTGTCTTCCTTCCCAGGCTTCCGAGGGGCTTCTCATGAGCGGAGGCTCCCCACCTAGCCTGCCAAACCAGCAGCCGTGGCCTAGCCCAAGACAGTGGCAGCCACCAAAGGAAGAAGTCACTCATACCCAATGTCACTCAATAAGGGCAGAGCAAAAAGGCAGCACCCCTAACTCACCACAGAACAGGGACCCCCCCACCCCAGTGCTCCCTGGGAACACAACACTCGACACCCGACCTGCAATCAACTTGAGAACTGGAAACACGGGTCTGGATTCCAGCACCACCAAGTCCACCACCTGACACTCACTCCAGCTTGGGAAGAAAGCGAAAACAGGGCCATACCCTGGCCTGGATGCACATCCAGCCCAGCGCCCAGCGCCCAGCACCCAGGACCAGCCCAGTGCCAGCCGATCTGCCTGAACAATGAGGGAAATTGGAACAGAACCAGATCCCAAGTCGGTGGGGACTCCTGTGTACACATTCCGGTCATTTGCTGTGAGTGAGAGGTCAGGAGCCTCCAGGAAGAGGGAACGCTCACCCGAGTCAGGCTGCGGGGCCCTGCGCCCAAGGCCAATGGTGGTGATTCTGGCCAGAGCACGCGGCCCCTCGTGGATGCTGAGGCCCTTCTTCCGGTACGGCCTCTGCCTCTGAGGAACAGAGTGGGAGTCGTCGGATGAGCTCAGGTCTTCATGTTTTTCTGTGGGTCAGACATCAAAATTAAAGCAGCGTGTTCAGTGATGGACTAAACCACCAGTCCTTCAGTGAGCTAGGAGAAATTAAAAAGTAACTGGTTTTCTTAAATTAAGAATTAAGAGAAGCGTGCCTCAAGGACTTGAACGAACTGCTCCACAGTGGGTCAGACCACTGCTCAACAGGATGTGGGGACATCAGGAGAGGTGGCAACTTGCTAAGCGTGAGGCTCAACTGAAACAGTTAATTTTGATGGGAAAGAAGTCTACTTCCCCGTCTTCTGTTTTCCAAGTTTGTTCTAAAATGCATCCATAAGGTTTACACTCCAAGATAGACTATATTCTAAGTTTAAATGTAAAGGTCTATATCACTTAGTGAAAATAGGAGTCACAACCTCTTAAGCAATTTTTTTCAGGCTGAACAACTTCTTGAGACATGTATGTTTGCTCTCGAAAGTTTTATAAAATACTTCAAATCACTAGAGCATTCACGTTGAGAGAGCTCCACACACCTGTAGCCTTTACCGTTTTGTGGCCTCTATGATTTTCCACAGCTGCCCCTACAACCCACCAACGGGATTCTACTTTTAAGAGACAGGCATTTACGTGAGGAAATGAGAAGCCCTCATCGTAGAGGGGCTGATACCCAGGAGCGGCCCCTCACGTGGCCACCTCCTGCCCTGCGAGCTGGTGTTTGCTCCCAACACTCCTGACGTCATCAAGGGAGGGGGGGCTAAGCTCAGCCCCTTGAAACACGGCCAGCGCCCCCCTTTCCCCGTCACACACACTGCTGGGATCGACACTGACAGGAGGAGACTGTGGTCCCACCCGAGGGGGACAGAAAGGGAGCTATAAAGAAAATGAATTGACCTCAGTGGGATCCTAGGAAGACACCCGCACCAACAGACCTTCATTCTGAGCCTCCCTACAGACACAACAAGAAAGAGATGACAAAACAGTGCTTGGCCTTGAGGGCCTCTCGACCGGGACACAGAGGAAGGCCGCAGGAACTGCAGAGAGGCGAGAAGGTAGGACAACCCCTGCCCCCACCATCCCTCCCCTTCCTGTGGCCTGGCAGGCTGCCAGCTGCGATAAACTGGGAAAGTGGCCCCCGAAAAGGAGCCCCCTTCCTTAACTGCCACAGCCTCTGCCTGTACAGAGCCAGGACCCCAACCTCTAGCCCTCAAGTCCACAGGCCAACTTTCGCAGTGGTTCACTTCGAGTCAGCCAGCACCTTCCCCAAGTGAACACCGTTGGACGCAAGCCTACTGTACGTGGCGCCAGAAGGCCCACCAGAGGCCCGTGCAGGGGCGCCCGCTCTGCATCTGCACCAACAAGACAGACCTCCCAGGGGCCAGGGCAGGTCTGTCTGCTCCCCCGTCGGTGCTGAGGACTGCAGACGGTGGCTGCTGTGTGTCTGGAGGGAGGGCGCGTCCACCGCCAATCCGCTGGGCAGGGAGACTCGAGAGCAACAGGGCAGACCTCCTAGGTCCCTGTGGAGGATGACAACCCCTTCTACAACTGGTATTTGTCAGTTAGCTGCTGGCCTGATCAAAACTTCCACAGGTTGCCTACAGTGGAGTCAGGAAGTGGGTCACTCTCATGGATTTTGTCCCCAAAAATGTGTATCAACGTGGTTAGGGCATGATTCCTAGTATTGCATGGCTATATTTTCCTATATGTTCTATATTATAATCTCCGAGGCTACAGGGGACTAGGGTGGGCCCGTGACACCCGTACTAAAGTCACATCCCTGTTCTAGAGTAAAGGAAGTTTCCCTGGAGTGTGGCCTGCCCACCTTTTATGCTACAAGAAACAAAAGGAAAGGGAAGCAAGCAGAGAGGGTGGAACGTCACATCACCAAAAAAGCCGTGCCAGGAAAGACTGATGACAAGGACCTTCGTCCAGAGCCAACACAGAAAGCCTTCCCTCGGAGCTGACAGCCTGAATTTGGACTTCTAGCCTACTGGACTGTGAGAGAATGAACTTCTCTTTGTTGAAGCCATGTACTTGAGGTATTTCTGTTACAGCAGCACTAGGACAGTCACCCAAGTGGAGACTGCTCCCTCAAACACCACAGGGCCTCTGGCGGGGTGGTCTCAAACCAGCAAGACAGATCTTTAGAGGCCCTTCAAGGGAGCACTGAGTCCCTCCTCCTCTGGAAACAGTGCAAAGTCAGTTCAGGCATAAACAGCCCCACCGAGGACGAAGGAAACCCTGGGCAAAACCAGAGGGCGACGCCCAGCTGGGGCCAGTCTCCCAATTCAAAAGAAATGCGGTTGCAGAAACAGAGGGGGAGTAAGAACCAGAGTGGAGAGGGGACTCTGCCCACTGGCAGACCCACCGATGATGCGTGTGTCACCCGAGTGTGGGACCCGCCGCTGGGCAGGCTGACCGCAGCGTGTTTCCGGGTGCATTTGGGAAAGACTAACAGTTGAAAACCAAGACCTGGAACTTTCAAATCCTAATTAAAGCAGGGAGAGAGAAGGAACTGTCACAGACAGGGAGAGGAAACTGCAGGCAAAAGTGGAATTGTCTGTCTGCCTAAGAGTTTTCTGTACAAAGTAGTGAGGGCAAAAACACCAAGTATTGGGGAACACAGACAGTTAACACCCTGGAAAAGTCTAATGGTCCAACAAAGCAATCACAAGTCATGTGAAGAACAGAGACACAGCAGCCCATCCAAATGAGCCGGACCGAGGCAGTGAGAGCGCAGCTGGGGACCGTACCACAGCTTCACACATCACTGAAGAGCTTAGGGAAAACAGAAGTGCTAAAAGAATACGGAAAGCAACACGAGGACGAGATGCGCGTCTAAAACAAGACTGGGCCTCAAAGGGGCAACAATGGAAATAAAGACCACAGCAAAAGCACTCAGCGACAGATTTCAACTGGCAGCAGAGGGGGTCGGCAAACCAGAGGCCCAGGCAGCGCACACACGGGAGGGAAGAGCACGGGTGCTCGGGAACGCCAAGCGCAGCTGAATGGCGTTACGGGACAAGAAGAATACACTAATCGTGGCAATTCCAGAAAGAGGTAAGATAAAGGTACACAACAAATATCTGAAGAAATGACAGAAAATTTCCCCAATCTAATGAAGGGCATCAATTGACAAACCCAAGGAACACAAAGAACTCTAAGCAGGATGAACCCACAGAGATTGCTACTAAGAACACATTACAGTTATGCTCTCAAAAAACAAAGACAGAGAATCCTGAAACCTGGGAGAAAGAAGTCTACAGTTCCCTATGAAGGGTCCCCAGTAAGATTAAGGGCTTATTTCAGAAACACTGGAGGCCAGAAGGTGATGCAATGATGTATTTAAACTGCTGAAAGAAAAAAAAAAACTGTCAACAATATTATACCCAGAGAAGCTATTCTTCAAGAATGAGGGTGGAATTAAAACATTCCCAACAAACAGCAGCTGAGAATTCATATCCACCAGACCGGCCCTACAAAAAAATACTCCCAGGAGTTCCGTGGATGAAAGAGAAAAGACACTCGGAAGTAGCTCAAAGCAACACCTAACAATCATCATTCCTTACTGGAAGCCAAGAGTGGAAAAGAAGAGTGTGCTGTCAGGCGGTGAGGACAGCAGGAGAGCTGCAGAGAGAAGGGTGCTTGGGGTTCATACAGGAAATTCACTTCGACTGTAAACTTGCACTTAATCACAATTAAAGGAAAAAAAAGTCATCATAATCCCTATTAAAAGGAAATGCATGGCCAAGTACAAATTTTTTTAAAAAAGGAAAGAACGAAAATAAATGCATTCTGAACTCAGAAAATTAGAGAAGAAACAAGAAGGTAAAACTCTCCCGCACTCTCTAGCAGGAGACACAACTAGCGATCAATCAGGGCGAGAACCAGACACCAGGTTTAGGCACCTGGTGGATGGGAACTGCTGACCTTTCACTTAGCAGACGCAGCAATCAACCACTGCACCATCAGGGTTCCAAAAGCCCGCAGAGCCACATAAATAATAAACCCAAATCTTGTTTTTTAATTTTTATTAACTAGACAAACAACATTACGCTGTGGTTTATTTATAAATTTACCAGTGTCAATAAAAATATCAAAACTTTCCATTCCAGGAACTAGATAAGTTGACACTCGAGTTTATAGAGAAAAACAAATAGCTAGGAAAACACTGAAAAAGAAAAGCTTTGAGAGGGGACTTAGCCTCCTAGATACAAAAACAAGACTAAATAAAGCCTTGATCATTAACATGGCGTGGGTCTGGTGCACAACAAGACCAGTGGAACAGAACAGAAGGTCCAGAGAGATGCCAGCACAAATGGAAAGGCCATTAGATAAAGACAGCATCACAAATCACTAGGCCAAGGGCAGACTTTAAATAAATGACACTGGGACGGACACCTGGGGAGGCATTTGGAAGAAGAAAAATTGGATTCACACTTTATACCAAAACAAGGATGAAGTTGCAGTGGATCTAAGATCTAAATGTAAAACTTGAAACCAAGGACTAGCAGGAAACAAAGTGAATTTTTACACACAGAGTGCATGTAATAGTTTCCTGTGACTCTAAATCCAGAGGCCACTAAGGACCAACAGAGTTGACCACAAGAAGTTCCCACACTTTATATCACAGCAACACCGCATCATGGTCAGAAGACAACACAGCCACAAGGAGACTCTGGTACCTAGGTCCCCGTGCCCCGTCCTGTGGCTGCCACATGGCCTGGTACCCCTTGGGTCCTCACAGCCCAGCAGCTCCGCTGGCCCCGTCTCCCATGGGTCAGTGGGCCTCAGGCTCAGTGCTCAGTTGTATCAGCCACAGCCGTACCTGCAGGGACAGGTAGATGCCCACAATGCCCAGGGCACCCTGGCTTTCCTCAGACAGGTACCTGGGCTCCGGTAGAGGCTCACGGGCAGAGCCGGTGCATGGCTGTCTATCAGCCCCACGATCTTCATGTGTCCGTACTGCCTGGCCAGCATTCGGGCCGTGGCGCCACTGTGGTCTCGTATGTCCACTTTGACTCCCTGTGAAAGCCGTGAAAAAAGAAGAGTTGGGCACCTACCCTCTGAAGCACCCTCACCTCATGGGCTGCTGGCCTGGATGAGGAGAGAAGTGAGAGGTTTCTCAGCAGAACGCCTGGCAAGCTCTGCTCCCTAGGCCGCCAGGGGGCCAGATGAGAAAAGGGTGGAGGTTTGTCTGGTGGGACTGGGGACTGATGGGTGACCACGTAAGGAGGAGGAACCATCAGCCGTGGCAAAGTGGCAGCCGTGGACTTCAGAGCACTGCCAGGCAGTGGTTTCCTTGGGCTGAAGCCCAAAGCGGTGGACTGGACCCAGGTGGGGAAGATGAAACTGTAGGGTCTTGGCCTGGACCCCTTTCTCTCTCTGCTTGTCCTACTCTCTCCATGCAGGGAAAACCCTGATGACAGACTCAATGGTGAAATGCCCTTAAAATCATGGTGTCACCATCCTTCCAAAACAGCACTGGTAGCTTTTATCCAAAGCTCTGACGAGTACTTCCAATCTCCGGTGCAACAATTCCATGTCTGCAACTCCATCCTTCAGACTGGAAAGCTGTGAGGTACCAAGATGTCAGCATGTTCTCAAAAAGAACGAAAACCTGGAGACCAACCCGCTGACGCTGGCACACGAGGGCACACCAGCTGGGCCGCCGCCTCGCAGGGGAACCCAGCGCGGCCAGAGCTTGCCTTTCCAGGGTTGGTCTCTTTCAACAAGAGCTGATGCAACTCTGTGTGCATTACCATCACGGCCAGGTGAAAACTGAAGAGAGTATGAAAGGAAATATGCCCAAAATGTTCACTTTTCTGTCTTTCTGATCTTCACTTTCACTTTTCAAACTGGAAGAGCCCAAGTCCCTTTATATCTGAAAAGCTACACACCTGTACTCCCACACTGCCACACACTCACCCCAGGTGCACAGCTGCACTCCCACATCCGGAAGCACACACCGACACACTCACCCCTAGTGCACACCTGCACTCCTGCACCCCGTGGTGCACATCTGCACTGACACCTGGGAGCACACACCCACCCCTGGTGGCACACACCCACACGCTTACTCTGGGCGCACACCTGCACTCCGTCATACACATCCACCCTCTCACACCTGGTGGACACTCACACACTCACCCTGGGCGCACACCTGCACCCAGTGGTGCATACCCACACTGTCACACCTGGGAGCACACACCCACCCCCGGCCGTACACACCCACACACTCACCCCGGGTGCATACCTGTACTTCTGTACCCGGTCCTACACATCCGCCCTCTCACACGTGGTGGTACACCTGCACTCCGGCACCCGGCAGCACACTCTCACACTGTCACAACTGGGCAACTGGGAGCACACCCCTGGTGGCACACACACTCACACCCAGCAGTGCACACCTGCTCTCATCCATTTCCGGGAGGCTAGCGGGCACACACTCTGGAGGGTAAACCCACACAGGGGACTGCTGCTGGGTGCTGTCAGTCCTGACTCACAGCCAGCCCACAGGACGGTGCTGAGCAGCTGGCAGGATCCCCACGGCTGAGTCTTCATGGGAACAGACAGCCGTCTCTCCCTGTGGGGGCCAGGCTGAACCACCGGCCTTTCTTTCAGCTAGCAGAAGAGCACTTAACCACTGTGCACCTAGGGCCCCTTCTACAGGGAGCTCAGAACATCACATGCACACATGCGCTCTCAGTGGGCATGACTGTCCTAGAAACTTAACCTACGGACACAATCAGGGACAGGTGGCAGGGTTTAGGACTCTCCCAGAAGCATTTAGCAGAGTTGAAGTGATAACAGGCAGCAGGAGTGGCAGGAGCATCAGGCTGAGACAGCGAGCAGAGCACTCCGCCAGAAGCAGCCGTAGCATCCCTACTGTTCTGAGCCTGGGAGACCTCGGCTACCTGGAGGCCTGCACCAGCAACGCCCACCTCTTTGCTTCCGAGAACGGCTCGAAGGCCCTGGATCACCCCTTCCCATGTGGGCTGCCCCAGAGAGCCAGGTGCCCAATCCTGCTCCCCAGGGGCAGGGACCCAGAGGCCAGGTTGGTGACCCCCCCGGCTCGCTAGCCCACCAATAGCTGGAAGGGAGGTAATCAGCTCAGGAGGTACGGTGCTGACCACCCAGGCAGCAGGCAGGCCCCTGGCACTGGCCGCCATAGCTGGTCCTCACTTGTGCTGACTGCCCAATCTCACTAATTGCATGTGATCGAGAAGGAGAGTTCTTACTTTAGGAAAGACACACTCAAGTCTTCTGTCTGCAGACTACTCCCAAAAATGAAAGCTTTGCATATTTTAGAGTGTGAATGATCAAGAAAACGAAGGGAGTGCTAACATTTGGGAAGTCTGGGAGAAGGTGAGTCCATTCTCGGTGCTATTTTACAGTTTTACGTCTGGAATTATTTTAAGCTTTCCAAAAAGGATGCAGTGTAGTGCTTCCCTCACACCTGACACCCACAGCCAGTGCTCAGCTCGGCTGGGCAAGCAGCACTGGTGAGATCATCAGTCCTACCTCTCTGTCCTGTTTCTCCTTTTAAAAATTCCTAAGAGCAACCTTCGCTCAGACGCTCTGTGAGGTTTGGGGCGTCCACCTGTCTTTTCTTGACCATACAATACGTCTGAGGATGCCTGGTGTATTGATGAGTGCAGGAAGGGCAGCTCAGATGGCCAATAATAAATGAAAAGATGCTCAGCCTCCCCAGAGGTCAGGGAAAGCCAAAAACAAGAGATAGTTCCCAGCACTCGTCAAACTGGGTAGAAAAAAACAACGTTTTAAGTCCAATGATAGCATGTGTCAAGTGTCCCACTGTGAGAGACAAGAACCTTCAAACACTATCAGGAAAACCTACAAGGGATCAAACTGACAACAGCAACTTCAAAGATCAGACAGGAAGCTTCTGGGGCAGTGAAGCCCCTGTGGCGCAGTGGGTAGGTGCTGCAGAGCTGCTAACCAAAAGATCAGCAGTTCGAATCCACCAGGTGCTCCCTGGAAACCCTTTGGGGCAGTTCTACTCTGCGTTCCAGGGTGCTACGGGTCAGAATCAACTTGATGATAGCAGGTGTTTGGTTTTTTAAGAAGCAGTGAGTTCATGTTCATAGGCAACAACAACCCTGAAAAGGAGGGTAAGAACAGGTGTACAACTAGAAGAGTGTCATCACCACCGAACTGTATCTGTAGAAACGGATGAACTGGTATGTGTTCCGCTGTGTGTATGACAGCAAAAATAAATAAATGACAGTACCGTCAGGGAGAGTCTGAACTGGCCCAACACCAAGGGGCCCAAGGTGACGCCATCTGTGATCAAGACGCAGCCACACCGCAGACCTTACCGTGAAAAACACATCCTGGACTCATGCAGACTTCCTACCCATGTGCTCACCAAGGCCCGGTGACCGCATGAACCACAGCACTGTCAGCAGGAGCCAAGACGGGGCCCAGACTCCACAGCCACTAATGACAGAGGGCGTGAGTGGAGCGTGCTCGGGGAGCCCCGGCGGCACACTGGTTTGGGGCTCACTGCCAACCACAAGTCAGTAGTTCAAACCCACCAGCTGCTCCTTGGAAACCCCACAGGGTAACAGTTCTGCTCTGTCACACAGGGTCTCTGGGTCAGAATCGGCTCAGTGGCACGGGTGGCAGCAGCAGCAGGGCATTTGCACGCGCTGAATAGGAAGCTGTTAACCTGAGAGCAACACCTACATGTACCAACATTCTACTGAATGAGACACACAATCTAATACATTACCTCTACAACTGGTATCTGGTACATTTATCTTTAACATACAGAAAACAATTACTTGGGGACACATAGCATGTGAAAAAGTACAGACTGAGGCAGGGAAGGCGCCCTCCCACATGTCAGGGAAGGAAGGGGAGACAGGGCTCGGCACGGGGCTAAGGAAGACTTGGTTCTTTCTGACGGGTCCCAGAGGCAGACGAGCTGAGAGAAACCAGGCAAGATGGCAATGTCTGCCAAATACAGGCACGCGGTCACGCGGGTTAGCTGTGCTCGTCTCGCTGATGTTTGGGTATGTTAAAGTACTTCGTACCAAGTTTCATCAGTGGTTGCCAGGGGCCAGCAGGAGGAGAGAGGTACTGCCTAGGGGCGCTAAGTTTCTGTTTGGGGTGATGAAAACAACTGAAACAGGCAGTGTCGATGGTTGTCCATCATGGGGAACATACATAAGGTCACTGAAATGCACACGAAAAAAAGGTGACACGGCAAATGTTTTCTACCAGTTTACCACAATAAAGTACTTCGTAATTCAAAAATGATCCTTCTCAATGCTGCGGAGGCGTAATACAGTACAGCTTGCTCTTCGGACGGCAATTTGGCAACGATGTCTACGTCCAAGTCATACTTATTCTCACCCCAAATTCCTACCCTGAGAGTTACCCCATTCAGACGAGGGCGAGTACTCGCCGCAGCACAGAGCCCGACGGTCAGCCACCAGCAACCACTGAGCATCACCGCAAGCCACCAGCAACCCCTGAGCACGACGGCAAGCCACCAGCCACCACTGGACATGACGGCAAGCCACTGGCAATGACCTCATTCCACTCTAAATCACTGTTTGTTCTTTAGTGAACCAATTATTTTCTGCTTTGAATTTTTTATTAATACGGTATGTTTTCATTACGGCAGCATGCTGAATCACTGTGTCTGGAGTTTTGGTAGGAGGGATCCGTTTTTTTCCCTTGCCCCCTCCCAGGAGACCACCCGAGTGTTTAGCTGTTGTCAGGTGCCATCAAATCAGTTCCAAGTGGCAGCGACCCCACGCACAGCAGAATCAGACACCGCATGGCCTGTGCCATCCTCCCAGTTGTCGCTGTGTGAGGCCGCTGTGGCAGCCACAGTGTCAGTCCACCCTGAGGGTCTTCCTGCCTTTTGCTGACCCTCAGATAGCACCAAGGCCCCGGGCCTGTGGCAGCATGCACTGTCAATGGTGCAGCAGCTTCTTAATGAACCTTCAGAGGCAGAAAAAGTACTTGGTCCCCAGAGAAACCCATGAGCACAAAAGGGTTAAACTCTGGCACACTCCTATACGATACCACACAGCCGTTAAAAACAAAACAAGAAGGACAAGACAGCTACACAGACACTGATATAGAACCACCTCCACAACACAGTGTTGTCAGCCGCCATCCAACTGACTGAAGAAGGGCGACCACGTGTGTGCCCGGCGGAACAGTGCCCACCACACGTGCTGGCAGAACTGCACCAACAGGTCTTCAGAGCCATGACCCCCCAGAAACAGACCAGCAGGCCTCTAACCAGGCACCTCTACGTAGGTTCCAACACCTACCTTCTAGCCAGCAGTCAAGTGGTTAACCATTTGTGCCACCCGAGAAGCAAGGTGGGAACAACCCTGTGGGTGGGTGGACAGTGAGTTACAGGTGCTTGAACACACAGAGACCATGAGGCCACCGTGTCTGGCAGGACACGCCTGTAAGGAGGGCAGCCAGGTTAGGGCGTAAGGGGCTTGGGTTCTGTGTCATCTGCATTGTTTGACCATGTGCATGTGCTGTCCCCAGATTTTTTTTTAAAAAAAAGGATGTCATTTTAAAAATGTATTATTCAAAATGTTCCCACCAGCCAATAAGAACACACAGTCCAATAACCAGCAAATTGGGCCAGAAAAATAAAGACACAAATTGTTAAAGAAACACAACTTACAAAAAGACATAATCCACGTGGCAAGGAAACACACGGGAAAAGGCCAACCTCACTAAGGCTGAGAGACGTGTGAAGCACAACGAAGGCTACTCTCCTCCCACAGGCTGCTGAGCATCTGGGGAAGAGGGCAACATCAGCCCAGTGAAGACTCGGAACGGTCACCTGCGAGTGTCACTGGAGGAAGGATAACACAGACAACCTTTCTGGTGGGAACCAGTCAGGACCTCCTAAAATCTACCCATCCGACTTTTTAAACAGCCTTGTTGAGGTCCAGTTCACATACGACACAGCTCAACATTTAAGGGGCAAGACTGAGTTGTGCGACACCACCACTGTCAACTCTAGAGCAGTGCCCCAAAGAAGTCTCACAGCCTTCGCCATCATCCTCTCCCTCAATCTCCCCGCCCTAGGCAACGACGAATCTACTGTCTGTTTCTACAGGAATCCACGACCTGGGGGCCCCTGTGACCTAGTGTCGTGCTGTCAAGGTTCATCCATGCTGCAGCATGAACCTCAGTATTTCACTCCTCTTTATGACTGAGTATTCCACTGTGTGGACAGATCACATTTTGTGTGTCATGTATCAGTAGGTTGAACACTCAGGTTGTTTCCACATTGGCCTTCTATGAACCTTCACGTACAAGTTTCTATTTCAACATCTGTTTTCAGTTCTCTCAGGTGTCTATCGAGGAGTGAACCTGTTGGACCACATGGTAATTCTACGTTTATCTTTCACGAACCTCCCAGGCTGTGTTTTACGACAGCAGCCCTGGCCGATGTTCCCCTAGCAGTCTGTCAGGTGCCCACTTTCCCTCATCCTCACCCACACTTGTTGTCGTCTGTCTTTTTAATCCTAGCCATCCCGTGGTCACAAAGTGGTATCTCACTAGGGTTTTAGTCTGCATTTCCCGAACGGCTAACAACGCTGAGTATTTTTTCATCTGCTATATGCTACCGGCCATTTGTACACCTTCTTTGGAGAAATGCCTATTCAAACCCTTTGTCCATTTTCTAATTAAGTTATTTGACTTTCTATTAGGGCTTACTAGGTTTAAAATATGAGTACCAGCAATTCTTTATGTAGAAATACAGAACACAGAAATGACCACATGTGTGCTCAAGCCATGTGGGTAAAGATACTCTCTAGAGCACTGTTTCTAATTGTGAAATATTGGAAAGCTGAATGTCCACTAAGGAACTGATTAGCCATGTGCATATTATACATAGAACACTGTACCAGGATGTGTGCTGACCTGATGTCTAGTGGGTATAAACTGAGTTTACAAGTGGCACAACAAATACACAGCATAATCCTGTTTCTGTGCAAAACCAAAGGCACTGCTGCTAACACATCCCTAGAGTGTGTGGTGTAACTGGACACGCAGAGGAACGCCCGGGGGGCTCGGTATGAACCAGTGGGGGTCTTGGGGAAGCAGAAGAGTGGGGGGAAAAAGAGAAGGATTCTGTTTGCTTCCTATTCTATAATTTTATAAAGTGAAAAGAATTATAAATACTATTTACTTTTTAAAATCTGCTTTCCCGTATCCTTCAGACAAAAGCATTTTCAATGTCATCGAGGTGTAATGTTCATTTCTGGTCCCCACAGTACCCCTAATATTAAGCTCCAACAAGCAATCAGGAAAACGTCCACTTTCCACCCAAAGTCTGCCCAGACAGCAGTTATTTCTGCATAAGGAGACCATTCTGTTACAGCTTCTACTTCACTGGGATGATTCCTCAGTGGCTGTGGCTAATTGATAAGCTCATAAACAGCTCATTTATAAGCAAACACACACTTACATGGTTTAGAAAATACTGCACGATGATCTCATGACCAGCGGCCGCGGCTTCCATCAGAGGCGTGAACCCATACACTGGCTCCCTGCAAGACGGGGGCCCTAGTCAGAGAGGAAAGAGGAAAAGTCCTGCCCAGGAAAAGCATCCTGCTGGACACAAAGCCGAGTGAATACACACCATCCATCTCTAAAGGCAGAGGCCTGCTGTTCACACGAGCCAACAGAGTGAGAACAAGGACAGTTAGTATCAACACAGCAGCCTCATCTGCTGGGCTGGTCTGTGTCCCCACTGTGGCCTTTTATCTTAAAGACAAGACTGTCCAGTCTCCCCTCCTTCCTTAGCTGGTTCCTCAACCTCTCCTGAATCATACTCAGAACAGAACCCACTGGCCTGGTCTGTTCAGAGAAAGCTGAGTGCCCCTGATCACCCATCTGGACCTCTCCACCAAGGTCCCCATTCTCCATAAACCCGTCCCTGAGAGACCCAGGACTGACTGTTCATTGATTAGCTGCCAGATGGTCAGCTCCAGCTCCTGCTGACCCCCAGTGTCAGAGCAGAACTCTGCTCCATGGGGTTTCAGAGCTGATGTTTCAGGGGTGCGTCACCAGCTCCTGCTGACCCCCAGTGAACTCTGCTCCACAGGGTTTAGATGGCTGATGTTTCGTGGATGTATCACCAGGCCTTTCTCCTAAGATGCTTCTGAGTGGGCGAAACACCCCACTTTTCCATGGGAGCTGAGCACGGTGACTGTCTGCCTACCCGGGGACAGTGAGCTAACCCGTCCTTACTACGTTTAATCCCTAATACCCACGCTATGTCCGGGTATAGCTGACTTAGCACTGTCTTCAGACTGCCTTGTACCCTTCTTTGTTTTGTGATGAATTGCAAGGCAGGAACCACACTACACACTTCGTTTTCCTCCATTCTAAGACACATGGTTTTTACATCTAAAATCAGAATGTGTCTCACAATCCACAGGTGAGTGGAACACCATGTGGCAGCATTTTTCTGTCCCAGTGGCACAGGGAGTTACAGTGGGTCTCACAATGGCTGACAGCAGCAGCCGGAGTACCCAGAACCGCACAGGAGCGATACTGTTCAAAGAGCATTATTCTCATCATGCTTTTGACAACACCACCCCTCCCACCTTATCAACTCCCGACGTTTTCAAAATTTCACCTCATCCAATACAGACAAAGGCAAGTAGGAGAAAGGCCAGATGCTGCTTCCTGTCAGAGCCCTGGCAAATGCGGGACAGGGGTGCAGGTGCCTCAGTTTTCAGATATAGACAGGGAGGCTCAGGAGCTCACAGTGATGCACTCTGGGTCTCCCAAGTCTCCCAGGCCCTGGGTGGTACGGCTCTTCCAGCCTACGGCAGGGGCCGCCCTTCATGGTGCCCGCTGAGATGCTGCTGCTGAAGGCTGTGGACTCACCTCACGTTGGCATTGGCCCCACTGTCCAAGAGAAACTTGACCATCTGCTGGTGCCCGGCGCTGGTGCAGTGGAAGAGGGCAGTCCAGCCCTGGATGTCCTTCATCTCCAGCTCAGCACCTTGCTTCAGAAGAACACAGGGTGCTCGTTACTGCGCGCCTCCCCAGCTGGAAGGACCAGGAGGGACCACGCACACTTGCACACAGAAGCCCACGGCACGGCCCTCTCGGTCCAAGCGGCCGGGGAGCCTCTGATCTCTGGGCCCAGGCGCCTTCGCAGCTCACCTGGAGGAGGAAGTAGGCAATGCTCTCATTGCCACAGCTGGAGGCCAGCATCAGGGGGGTCTGCCCCTCTGGGGTCGGCACGTTCACGTTCACCCCCGCCTCCAGCAGCAAGTGCACGATGGTATCGTGTCCAATGTAGGAGGCATACATCAGCGGGGTCCAGCCGCCACCGTTCTTCTTGTTCAAATCTAACTCTCTCCTAAATGAACATAGGACACACTAGTCACAATCTGCCGCCTCATGTCTGGATTTCACCAGGGCCAGCGGCAAGGCCAGGCCCAAGAAAAACCACAAAGGGCGGCTGACAGGAGAGAGCGCGTATCTCTGACCCGGTGCTCCCTGGCCAAGCCTTTCTTCCCTGTTAGCTGTCCAGCTGACTTTCAGTTCATGGTGCCCACATGTCAGAGAGCACAGCGGAGCGCCACAGGGTTCTTGGGCTGCAACCTCTAGACACACCCTGGACACGCTGTCAGGATGGGTCAGTCCTCAGAGCAGGACACCACGTGTGGTAAAGACAGCCAGTGGAAAAGAGAAGACCCTCCACAAGGCGGACACGGTGGCTGTCACAGCGGGCTCTAGCGGACACAGACTGCGAGGATGGCACACGACCATGCAGCGTCTTGCTCCGTCGCACAAGGGGTCACTGGGAGCGGTGCCAACTCACGGGCACCTCTTAACCATCTCTAAAGGGCCAGCTCACCAGGTCTTTCTCCCAAAGAGCCACTGGGTGGGCTCCAATTGCCAACCTTTCGGGTAACAGCCACTGTGTCACTGGGGCCCCTGGGAAAGAGGGGCAGGGAAACGCGTCCCCCGAGCCCGCAGCACTGTTCCCATCTCTCTCCTCATTCTGTGCTCTCACCGGCCCTCCCACTGTGCTCTTCTCTACATCAGATCCTCAGACTGCTCTCGCCTGGGGGGCCTCTTCCTTCTGGTCCACACAACTGAAAGTGCATCAAGTGGGTGGGGACCAGAGATGCGGCTAAGTGTCCAGTGGTACACAGAATCGCCCCCAGGACAGTTGTCTGGGCACAAATGCCAGCAGTCCCCAGGCTAAGAGACCCCGTCTAGCCCCCTGACCGCTCGCTCCCCGGTCAGCCTGACCCCACTAGCCCAGTGAGGGGGTGGGGAGGGGAGCAAGGTGGGAGGAGGTGAAGGAGGGAGGAACTCTGACAACAGTCAAGCCCACCACAACTGATTCCTCCTTTGTCACCTCACCCCACAGAAACAGGTAAATGCTTCCAGGAGCACCTGGCTGCGCCCCCCTGTCCACAATTCTTGCCCCAGGTGGTGGTAAGGACAGAGATCAGAAACACGTGGCTGCCAGAGGTAAGCACGCAGTAGGCCATACCAGACGACTCCTCTGCAGGTGCCGAAGTCTACTGCTGACTGTGACGCTCGCAGGCCCAGCAGCCTCTTCAGGGCCCTGTCTCTGGAGCACTGTGGTAGTCACCAGCTAGGAGACCTGTACCGAGCCACCTTCTAGGATACGGCCTGCAGCAAACAGGCCATCCTTACCACAGCAACTTCATTTATGAGGTGCTCTGTTCCTCGTGGGAAGGGGGAGCCTGGCCCTCAGCAAAGTGTCTCTCTGAGCTCTCCTACCTCTTTCCTGAGCCCCAGTTCCTGCTGGGTTACTGGCCTCTACCTCTTAGCTGCTGTCAAAAGGGGGTAAATACAGAACTGAATTTCAGATTTCAGGGATTCTCAACTTTCTGGAGCCCTGAAACTACTGCGCTGAGATAACCCCTTTAAAACTTAAACCAAAAATATCCCCTAACATCTTCTTAAAAGCAATAAACAGTTTAATGTAACTCATAAGAACTGTCTCCCTTGAGCACTGCGCTCTTTTAAGAACTAACTACAGGGCACCCTAACCCTGGCGGTGCAGTGGTTAAAATCCTGGCCTGGCCAAAAGGACAAGTATCACATGAGACCTCTGCTACAAGGACTTAAAAACAGACTTATGTACAGAAGGAAAGAGTCTTTGGACGGCTACAAGGGTGGGGAAGGAGGGGGAGGGTTGGTCACAGATTAGCCAATAGGAACTGGTCAGGCAAAGGGAGTGACAGCACGTAGTGAAGAGCAGGTCAGCCTAGCTGGACTGCGCCACAAACTGAAAGGTTTTCTAAACTCAACCCAATATTTCAAAGGATAGAGCAGCAGGGGTGGGGGTCTGGGGACCATGTTTTAAGGGGACACTGAAGCCAAGTGGCACAACTAGTCTTTTGCTAAGAGTCTTCTGCAACCCATATTGGCAACTGGCAACTGGGGCCTTAAAAGCTAGGAAGCTGCCATCTGAGGTACACCAAATGGTCCCAACCCATCTGGAAGAGGTGATGACCGAGAACAAGGACATGAGGGAAAAAGAGCCCAGGAGACACAAAGACCCATAGACTATCTCAGCACGAGACCAGAAGAACCAGATGGTGCCCGGCCACCACCAAAGGCAGCCGTGATGGGGGACACAATGCAGTGACACTGAGGCAACATGAGAAAAAGACGGGTGCAGCTCAAGAACTCTACTAAAAGGCCAGAACTGATGGTCTGACAGCCTGGAGGGTCCCCTGGGAACATGGTCCTGAAAGGAAACCAATACTGACATCAACTCTTCGGACAAGAATGGACTCGATTCAGGGACACAGTATGACCATATGGTATGTGTACTTTACGGTTCTATACATTTACAGGAGGCTGTCCTACTGGTTTCTTTCCAGATAGGAGAGAAAAGCATGCAGAGGAGGGGACATGTGCTCGTTAAGAGGAGATTAGAAATAGAGCGGAAGTGAGGACCATGCTGTCACTGGACGAGGAGGGCAGAGGGAGATACAGACAGGTGGGCATGTGGGACAGGTCTGGATGGTACACTTACACTTAATCACAATAAAAGGTCAGTAACTTGAACTACCAGCTGCTCTGTGGGAGAAAGAGGTCAGCATCTGCTTCCCCATGATTTACAGCCTTGGAAACCCTACAGGGCAGTTCCGCTCAGTCCTATGGAGTTATCATAAGTTGGAATCAACTGGACAGCAATGGGATTTGGTTTACAAGGGATCAAAATGCAACGGCAACTGGAAAGATTAGACAGGAACCTTAGGAGGCAGTGAGTTTACGTTAGTGGCAGAAGAACAACCCCAAAAAGGAGGGCAGGAAAGGCTGCACAACTCAGAACACAATCAGCATCACTGAACTGTAAGCGCAGAACTAGTTGAACAGGTGTATGTTTGACGTATATGTTATAACAACAACAATCTCAATCACAACACCAGCAGACCTGCCTCACCTGAGAGCTGCTGACAAGGGCCTCAAACCACCACTCTGGACGATGCACTGTAACAGGGCACCCAAGAGACTGAAAAGCCTGAGAATCTGCAAGATCAGAGTTACAATGGGGCCTCGGAGTCCAGGGGTGGGGACCTCTGACTTCACAACCAGCCACCTACTCCGAAGGTTACCTGGGAAACGAGTTCTCCAGATTATCCTTTACCGAAAGTTAAGCAGACACAAGTGATGACACACCTGGTGACTGGGGACCTGGGGCTTTAACAAGGCTCGGGGGTGCTCACAGAGCACTGGAAAAGGTGATTCTTGGAGAAGACAGATCATTTTTCCAAGTCATTAAATGAAACACGGGAACCACAGCAAGCTTCAAGCATTGTGGAGATGAATCCTTTTCCAAAAATTACAGCAAGTATTATAGTGCACTAAGAATAAGGCATGGGATCCTGCTGTTGTATAAATCAGCCACTGTCAAGTCAGCTCTGACTCTCAGTGACACCACGCATGTCAGGGCAGAACTGTACTCCAGAGTTTTTAATGCTGATTGTTTTGTAAGCACACGGCCAGGTCTTTCTTCTGAGGCACGTACGGCCAGCTCAGACCTACAGCCTTTGAGGTGGTAGCTGAGCACTTAACTGTTTGCATCACCCAGGGATCCAAACATGTACATGGTTGTTATTCTTAGGTGTCATCAAGTTGGTTCTGACTCATAATGACCCTACAGGACAGAGGCGAACTGTCTATAGGGTCTCCCAGGCTGTCACATGTATGGGAGCTGACAGCTTTCTTCTCCTAGGAGTCAATGGATGGCATCCAACTTCCAGTCTTTCAGTTAGCAGCTAAGCACTTAACCACTGCACCACCACGACTCCTTTAATATGTGTCTGCAGGTCAGTAAAAAGCAGCTCTGAATGATCGATGCCTGATCTCCATAATCTATAAGATACTACAAAATATCAATAAGAAGAAGATAAACCATCCAATTAAGCGATGGGCAAAGGAGATGGACAGATACTTCACTAAAGAGGAGATCCAGGCAGCCAAAAAACACATGTGGACATGTTCACGATCTTTAGTTATTAAAGAAATTCAAATCAAGACAACAATGAGATACCATCTCACCCCAACAAGATTGGCCATGATCCAGAAAACACAAAACAACAAATGCTGGAGAGGCTGTGGAGAAAGTGGAACCCTCCTACACTGTTGGTGGGGTTGCAAATTGGTCCAGCCTCTTTGGAAGGCAATCTGGCGCTTCCTTAAAAAAATGGATATTGATATACCATTTGACCCAGTAATTCCACTACTTGGAATATATCCTACAGATTCAAGGCCTTTCACACTGACGGACACATGCACCAGAATGTTTATCGCGGCACAGTCCACAATAGCAAAAAGGTGGAATCAACCCAGATGCCCAACAATAGATGAATGGATAGTTAAACTGTGGTACATATACTCAATGGAGCACTATGCAATGATAAAGAATAATGATGATTCCAGGAAACATCTCCTAACCTGGTTTCAACTGGAAGACATTATGTTGAGTGAGAGTAGTCAGCGACAAAAGGACAAATACTGTATGAGACCTCTACGATAAGATCTCAAAAACAGACTCCTCGTGTATAGAAGAAAAGACTCTTTGACAGCTGCAAGGGAAGGGAGGGAGGGAGGGAGGGAGGGCGAGAGGGGGAGAGTTTAGTTTAGGTAGTTACTAGAAATCTAGTTGGGAGAAAGCAGTGACAGCACACATTAGGAACAAGAACAACGTTAAGTGGACTTCAGCATAACTTGAGTACTCCTTACATCTTAACTCAATACTGCAAGGATAGAGTAGCTGGGGCGGGGGGTGGGGGACCATGCTCTTAGGCGAGTTCCAGGCCAATTGGCACAACTAGCGTTTTGCTAAGAGAGCTCTCTGCACCCCACATTGGTGAGTGGCGTCTGGGGTCTTAAAAGCTGCCAAGCTGCCATCCAAGGACACAGCAAATGGTCCCAACTCAGCAGGAACGGATGCTCACCGAGGGCCAAAATGGCATGCGGTAAAGACAACCAAGAAGACAGAGAGACCCACAGAGTGGGTGCCTACATAGACCTGGGACTGGAAGAACCGGATGGTGCCCGGCCACCACCAGTGATAGCCATGACGGAGCTCACAGAGAGGAGCCTCACTGGCAACACAAGAATAAAAAGAGGTGCATCATGAGATCTCCACTAAAAGACCTCAATTGATGGTCCAGTGGTTTTGGGGTTCCTCTAAGAGCATGGCCTCCGGCTCTGATGCTGCCCGTTCCCATAAATTATAACAAAGGTCCACTCTTTGGACAGGAATGGAATGGACTTGGCAATGCAGAATAACCATATATTGGAAGCACTTTATGGTTCTGTACATCTGTAGGATATCATCTTGCTGACCTCTGGCTGGAGGAAGGGGAGTGGACGGAGAGGAGGGGGAAGGAGACTGTTGGGAGGATGAGAGGAATAGTGTGCAGTCACCGGACAGGGAGAGCAGTGGAAGCTGCATATAGGGGGGGCATGTAAATTTACATGTGAATGTACATTTTCACTCAGTTATGTTAAATAAAAATACAAAAAAAAAAAAAAGTAGCTCTGAACAGTAGGTTCAGGGGGCAACCCTCCAGATGGGGAGACAAAATCCAGCTCCCTCCATTCCACGGCAGAAACTAGAAGGGAGAGAAACAAACTCATCTGGGAAAAGAAGACTACACGGTCATCAGCTTCTATCATGTTTCTAGGAGTTTCTGCAAGCAATCCGTGAAACCATACACTTACCATGTTTAAATTTCAAAGTTTATACTGTTTATGAGCTGATGAAAGAGTTTATGTTCTGCTTTTCCTTCTCAGGACTAAAATCTGCCCTGCCTCAGTCATTACAACTGCCTGAGAAAACCAGGAGTCGTTCATTCCACAGGCATGATGTGCCTGTACCCAAGGCCCCCTTAGACCACAGGTATCTTCACACGGCACATAACAACGCACCGTGCTCAGATCTTAGAATGGGCATTCCCAGGCCCCCTTACCTCTGGACACACTCCTTCACCACTTCATACTGGCCGATGGAAGCAGCGGTGTGCACATCCAAGGGGACGTCCAGCTCTTCGCAGCCGACCTGCGCGCCCAGCCCATGCCACATGGACAAGCTGCGATTGAGGAGCTCCGGCTCACTGGCCTCATCGCTGAGCTCTGACATGGCTGCGGAGGAGGTACAGGGGTTACGGCTGTCCTCCGGGCTGTCCCAGGCATGGGTAGGTTCCTCCTACCCACAGCAGACCAACCATCACACCCTGTCGGTAATACAGACGCCCTGGGACTGACTCAGCGGACAGTTACCTCTCATCAAATGTTATATGGTTTGGACAGCTCCATCTTGCTCAACCTGAGGAGCTTCTTAGCACAGATTCTAAAAGGGGAATTCTCAGGAACTCAAGGACCCCGACAGCCTGCTGGCTGGGCAGTGAAGACATACTAACTGGGTCACCTGATCTAGAGGCTCTTGGGTATAGCAGGGAGAGATCCAACTCTGAACAACATGGGCATCTCAATAAATGCAGAAAAGGTGTCTGACAGCAGTTCATGCCCCTTTCATGATAAAAACACTCAGTGAGACAGAAATAGATGATAAATTCCTCCTTCTAATAAAGTGCCTTTATGAAAGCCCACAGTTTAATACTGTCATCAGTGGAAAAGAATTGAGAGCTTTCCCATTAAGATCAGGAATAAGGCTCCCTCTGCTGCTAGTCATCATCATTCTACAAGTCTGTGCCAGAGCAATTAGGATAAGAAAAAAAAAGAAACCATCTAAATCAGAAAGACGTAAAATGACCCTTTTTCATAGACACCATGATCTTATACAAGAAAACTACTGGCTCTAATCCACAAATTCAGCAAAGTGCCAGGGGATGTGTCAACATACGGCAATCAATCTATCACATTTCTATACCTCAGCAAGGAGCAAGCTGAAAAGGAAATTAAGGAAGCATTCCCATGTACAATAGCAGCCAAGAGAATAAAATATGCAGGAATAAATTTTACCAGAAAGATGAAACACTCATACACAGAGAACTACAGAACATTACCAAAAGAAATCAAAGACCTAAACAGATAGAAGGCCCATCCTGGGTTCACCAAGTGGAAGGCTTAATACAGCGAAGATGTCAATGTTACTGGTTATAGGTTGAACTGTGGCCCCTAAAGATAGCGTGTGTGGTTAAGTCCTACTATACTTATGGTTACAATCCCATTTGGGAAGGGGTTTCTTTATTCTGTTAAGAGGCAGCATCAGCACAGTGCATGTCTTAAATCAATCTTTTCTGAGACACAGGTGAGCAGCCTTAACAAGCAACCAAGAAGCAAGGAGGGATGGGGGAAGAGAGACATCGTGCCATGTGATCCTGAAGAAAAGAAGCTGAAAAGACAAGACCTTCCCCTAGTGTTGAGGGGACAGACAACCTTCCCCTGAGTTTGGACTTACTGCTTCCTGAACTGTTTGAAACTAGATTTCTGTTCATTAAAGCCATCCACTTGTGGTTATTTCTGCTAAAGCAGCACTCAATAACTAAGACACTACTTGAAGCAATCTGTAAGTTCAATATAATTCTCATAAAAATTCCAACAACCTTCTTTAGAGAAATAGAAAAGTCAATCCTCAAATTTACATGGAAGGGCAAGGGACCTACAAACAGCCGAAGTAACCTTGGAAAAGTATAAAATAAGGGGATTCATAATTCCGATTCAAAGCATACTATAAAGCCACAATAATTAAAACAGTCTGGGACTAGTACAATTACAGACATACATGGAATAAAATTGAGAATCCAAAATAAATCTATACATCTATGATCAACTGATTTTTGACAAGGATGCTAAGTCCATTCAATGGAGAGGGAAGAGTCTCTTCAATAAACATGCTGAGGAAATCAGACTTTTACATGCAGAAGAATGAAACAGGATCTATGCTTTATACCACACACAAAAAACAATTCACAACAGAACAAGGATCTAAGTATGAAAACTTAAACACAGGATTCTTAAAAGAAACCGCAGGAGCAAGGCTAGCGGAACTAGTTTTCAGCAATGCATCGTCAAGCACCACAACAAAAGCACAAGCAGCAAAGTGAAAACAGATAAATGGGACCTCATAAAAATTAGATACCTTTCATAGTATGATCCAGCAGTGCTACTCCTAGAAATACATCTCAGAGAAATAAGAGCTTCACACGAAAAGACACACACCACTGCTTACGGCAGCACTGCTCACAGTAACAAATGGAATTAACCTAGGTGCCCATCAACAGAGCACACTGGTATATTTACACAGTGGATTACTGTGCAATGATGAAGAACAAAGATGAATTTGGGAAGTGTCTCAGGACACGGAAGAATCTGGAAGGCTTTATGCTCAGTGAAACTAGTAGCAAAAGTACAATTATTACATGAGATCACTATCACAAGAACTCAAAGAAACATTTGTTATTTGATGGCCTACAGGGTTTCTTAGGCCGTAGTTTTCACGGGAGCGGACTGCAGGTCTTTTCTCCAGCGGACTGGCTGGTAGGCTCAAACCATCAACCTTCCAGTTAGCAGCCAATTGCTTAACCACTGCACATCAGGGCACCTTCATTAGCCACTAAACAAACACCATACCATCAACTGTGACTCAGCAGCCATTAAACCCACAGCTGCCGAGGCAGTTCTAACTCATCAACGCCTGACAGGACAAGACAGAACTTCTCCTGAGGGTTACCAAGGGTACATATCTCTCCCAGAAGCAGATGGCCACATCTTTCTCCCACAGAACGGCTGCTAGGCTGGCACCACCAACCTTAACGATGAGCGCTTAAGCACTGTGCCACCAAGGCTCCTCATTTGCCATTCAAAAAAAAAGAAACAAAGAAAAAAAACAACTCTTTGCCATCAAGTCGATTCCACCTCAAAGCAACCCTGCTGGCAGTGTAGAACAGCCCATATGTTTTCCAAGGAGTGGTTGGTAGATTCAAACTGCTATCTCCCGGTTAGCAGCGACAGCTCTCAACACTAAGCCAGTAGGGTTTCCTTGTTAGCCACTGGGAGACACAATTCAAAACCACCACGAGACATAGCCTTACCCTATTAGATTGGCATGATTAAAAACATGGAAAACTGCTCTCAGAGGACATCAAGGCCAACTGGCATAACTAGCGTATTGCTAAGAGGGTCTTCTGCACCTCATATTGGTGAGTGGCGTCTGGGATCTTAATAGCTAGCAAGCTGCCATCTGAGGTACGGCAAATGGTCCCAATTCAACAACAGAAGACCACCAAAGACCAAAATGACAGGAGGGAAAGAACCCGAAGACAGAGACCCACATGAGTGGGTGACTACATCGACATGTGACCGGAGGAAACAGATGGTGCCCGGCCACCATCAGGAATAGCCGCGATGGGACTCACAAAGTTGAGTCTCACTGGCAACACAAAAATAAAAAGGGGTACAACCCGCGAACTCCACTAAGAGACCACAATTGATGGTCCAGAGGCCCGGGGGTTCCCCTGGGAGTGTGGCCCCTGGTCCTGATGCTGCTCTTGTCCATAAATCAGTACTGAAGTCAACTCTTCCGACAGGAATGGATTGGACTCGGCAACACAGCATGACCATATCGTGTGTGCACTTTATAGTTCTATGCATCTACAGGATGTCGTCCTGCTGACCTCTTACTGGAGGGGGTAAAGAGGGTGGAGAGGAGGGGACAGGAGATTGCTGCGATATGACATGTATAGAATGGATAGGAGGAGTGTGCTGTGACTGGGCAAGAAGAGCAACGGGAACTGCACATGGGAGAACATGCAAATTTATACTGGACTGTACACTTTCATTCAATCACAATTAAAAAAAACATGGAAAACAAGAGATGCTGGTGAAGTTGTGGGAAAACTGGAATCCTCATCCACACCTGGTAGAAAAGCAGACTGGCACAGCCACTGTGAGCAACAGTGTGATAGCTCCTCAAAAAGTTGAACCCAGTCATTGACTTGGGACCGGAAGAACCAGATGGTGCCCGGCCACCACCAGTGATAGCCACGATGGAGCTCACTAGGTTGAGTCTCACTGGCAACACAAGAATAAAAAGAGGTGCATCCTGAGATCTCCACTAAAAGACCTCAACTGATGGTCCAGCAGTTTTGGGGTTCCCCTGAGAACATGGCCCCCGGCCCTGATGCTGCCCTTACCCATAAATTATAACAAAGGTCCACTCTTTGGACAGGAATGGAATGGACTTGGCAATGCAGAGTGACCATACATTGGATGCACTTTATGGTTCTATACATCTATATAGGATATCATCCTGCTGACCTCTGGCTGGAGGAAAGAGAGTGGGTGGAGATGAGGGGAAAGGAGGCTGTTGGGAGGATGAGACCTATATGGAGCAGAGAGGAATACTGTGCTGTCACCGGACAGGGAGAGCAGTGGAAGCTGCATATAGGTGGGCATGTAAATTTATACGAGAACGTACATTTCACTCAGTCATGTTAAATAAAAAAGAAAAAAAAAGTTGAACCCAGAACTACTGTGTGACCCAACACCCCTAATCCTAGGTACATACCCAGAAAACCTGAAGGCAGAAATGCAAAAATGTATACTGCAGCACTTTTCACAAGAGCCAAAAGGCCCACCAACAGAAGAGTAGATACGTAAAACAAGCAAAATGTAGGATGTAACACACCACAGAAGACTCCTCAACCATACAGAGAAGTGGAGTTCTGGTGCATGCCACGGTGTAGATGGACCTTGAAAACATCCTACTGAGTGCAGTCAGTCAATCATAAAGGGACAAATACAGCATGATCTCATAGGAGACACCCAAATACACAGGGACCAAAGTTTATTAAGTAGAGGTGTGGGAGAGGAGGGAAAGGCAGAATGTCCCCTTGGGGGGCACTGACTATGCGAATGGTGGTGGGACGACTGGGAAAAGCAGAGCACGACAGATGCACACGTTGAAGACTGTAATCACCGTCATCGCCCTCTACACGCAGTAATTGCTAAGATGGTGCAGGTTTTATTGTATGTGTTTTCATCACAATTGAAAAAAAAAACCAACAAGAAAACTCAGCTCTACTCCTTAGCACCTCCAAGTCCCTTGCTCCTCACTGTCCAATGAGGAGACTCCCAGCATCTCCCAGGGCTGCTCTGAGAACACACAGAAGAACGGGTGAACACTGCGGTGTGTCTATACAAAGGAATGCTACTCAGGCGTAGAAAGGAGGAGGGAACAGTTGGTACCTGCCAACAAACAACTTCAAATGCATTATGTGAAATGGGAAAAGTCAAATGCACATGGTTGCCGCTGTCTGCTTCCTTTTATGTGGCATCTGGGAAAAGGCACAGCCATGGGGCTGGAGGACAGATGAGTGGACAGGAGTGGGGCACACCACCAAGGGGCAGCAGTGGGGAGTCTGGCTTGATGGGGCTGTTCTGCTTCTTGACTGTCGTGGTAGTCAAAGAACTCTAAGCATTTGTTAAAACTCATAGATTCAAACACCAAAATCAGTGTGTGGATTTTAAAAATAAGTTTTTAAAAACTAGAAAGAAAGCTCTGACACAAACAAGAATGTGTTTGGTACTCAGCAAATGTCAGCCGACTAGGAATCCCTCTAGGCACTCCCTGGTAGCAGGCACAGCGAAGAGGATATGCCAGGTGGATAAATCTGGGAGACCCTGTCCCTGAGATGGGACAAGGCTGCTAATGGCAAAGCAGGAGGGTATCTCAGGAGTCCTAACTGAATCAAGGCCAAGTCATGAGCTCCCCAGCAAACCCTTAAGGTCAGGAGTGACATCTATCTCCTTTCCTGCCCTGGGTGGAAGAGCCATGGAAGCAACGGTAGAAGAGAGAGAGAAAAAGGAAGCAAGGAAGGCCATGCCAAGGTCAGATGGCCCACAGGCTACAGTACCAGGGCAGTTCACACGAATGCTACTGGTGTCTCAATCTTCACAAGTGACAGCCTAGAAGCCACCAAGTGAAGGAGCAAAGAATTTGTAGTTTCCTGGAGAGAGTATCTGTGGGTGAGATGGGGCAAACAGGTTACAATACAAAGTTAGGGGCAAACCCCTGCCTCCTGGAATGAAAGCGTCTTCACACCTACAGGACCTGAGATCATCGAGCCGCTCACCTGAAGGGTGTAAAAGCCTCATCCTCAACAGTCCTGGCCAACAGAGGCTGCATCAAGGTCCAGAAAAGCTGACCGTTCCAAACCATTCTCAACATACCCCTCAAACCTTCTGTAGGGTTGTCTCTTCTACTCTAAACGCCTCCTCCAGGGTGAAGCCCGTGTGATTTCACCACTGACTGGACACTCAACATATTCAGGGCCCCAGAGTGCTGAGGGCCAATCAGAACCAGACCCTGGCTCAAGAAACCTCCTGGGAGAAGATGTGGGTGCTAGGCGGCTACAAACCAGCTACCAAACCAGCTGTCCTCTACACACTTTCAACTTACGGGCACCCCACATGTCTCAGAGTAAAACTGTGCTCCATCAAGCCGGCAAAGGCTGATCGCATAAACAGGGGACCAGGTCTTTGCTCCTTGGCTCCCAAGAATGGCTAAACTTTCAGTCAGCATTTGTTGGCACCACCAAGGCGATGAAGCTGCTGTTGTTTCCTTCCCGCCCTACCACAGGACAGACAGATGCTCTACAAGTGGGGAATATATTATTAACACAACGGGATCCCATTCACACACGTCTTTGTACACAAGCAGAAAAAAATTGTATGCTGATTCCTGAATACATCTGCAGAAAGTAGAACTGGAGATACCCAACGCCGCCCAGTCGACTCTGACCATAGTGACCCCACAGGAGACGCCGACACGTGGGTTTCCCAGAAGTGGCTGCCGGATTCTAACTGCTGACGTTTTCTTTAGCAGAGCAGCCCTTAACCACTACGCCACCAGGGCTCCCAGAACTGCAGACAGGCCCTTTTCATTGCCACTCTACCCTTCGGCTCTGTCCGTTTTTTAAAACGCTAAAAACCTGTTGCTTATGAAGTACACACACACAAAGGAACGAGTTAGAAAAATGACGCTGGTGGTCCACTGTCACGCCCACAGGGCCCCGCCTCCCGCCTGAGCACGTGGCGTTAAGGCGACATCCGGAGCTGCTGCCGGGAGCCAGCTCTCAGGGTCCACAAGGCTCATTCACAGTGCGCAGCGGGTCCCCACTTCACAACACGCCTTGGCGTCTCGGGGGCATCACCGCCCGGCGCCTCCTCGCAGTAACCTTGTAACACACAAGGCATTGTGGTTCCCCCCGGAACAGCCAGAGAAAAGAAACCTCGGATCAAAAAGTCACACATCCAGCAGGTGACGGGGCTGGGCCGCCGCGCGCCGAGGCCAGGCCTCCCAGGCGGGTAGCAGGTGCCAGCACCTGGCGGCCCGGATGACGCGGAGCCTACCTAGTCTGAGACTCAGGCCGCCGCCGCCGCCACCACCAATCCCGCAGGCCGCTCGCCCCGCTCCCTCGGCCCGGCCGGCGCTCTCTGTCAGTGTCCACCCCCGGCTCCCGCTGCGCCGCCGCCGCCACCGCCACAACACCCGGCTTGTTGGCCTCACTGACCGCCCCGGAAACGGTCGCTGAAGGCCGCAGAGCACGCTGGGATGCTTTCTGCTCCCAGCGGGGCCGCTCCGGGCGCTGTGGAATTGGCTCGGCCCGCACTCGGCCCTTCCGGTCTCGTCTTCTCGTCTTGCAGAGTGACGTCCAAGAAAGCCAATAAGCAGCCAGAGCTCGCCATGCCCCCGCCCATCCCCTGGCACAGCGAGCCAATCGTGTTGCAGGAGAAGCAGGCGCGCCAGGTCCGGAAAAAGGAGTAGCGGAAACGGAGTTGGAAGCCCATCTGTGCGGGGCTGCCCTGAGGGGGCGGGTTTCGGAGGAGACCACAGCCTCATCATCGCGTCCCGGCCGGAAGGTTGACCAGGACCAGAGTGGCGCGCTGGAGACTGTTTATATCCCTGTCAGGACTGCGCAAGGAGGGGAGGCGGAGGAGGAGGCCCGACGTAAGTGGACTCGGGAGGCTGCAACCACACAATGAAGGTCGGCAGTTGGTTGAAACGGTGGGAAAACAGGCTCCGGGGAAGGGATGTGGGAAAGACAATAAGCTTTCCTGCTTCCCAGCTTTAGAATTTAAAAGCTCAGGCGAAAGGCCGTTGGCGTCTAGTTGTCATAACAACCGACCGACTCGTGGCGGGCAGGGCAGAGGCGGGGCCAACGGGCTGCAGCCAAGAAACGGAAGTGGAGTCCGGTGGATTCAGAGACATCTGCGCGCTTCCTTTTCCAGTAGCATCCGAATTAATCCTCGCTGCGTGGATGAGCCAAACTCTTCACCGTGGCATTCAGGATCCTTAACGCTATGGCTCATTTTCGTCGCACATTCCAGCCACTGACACCTTCTTCCCTCAGACATGTTAAGCATTTTTCACTCCTCTGAGCCACTGTACTTGTTCTTCCTCCAACGTATAATGTCTTTCCTTCTCCTTGCCCACCAGAACTGTCTGGCAACCCAGATAGTGACGCCGTTGCCCCGTGAAATACTGCATTCTGAATTGCCCAGCGGAGCCTCGGCTCCACAAAACACCGACTGATGTGTGTACCAGAGTCCTGGTAGCACAGTGGTTAGAGCTGCTAACCAAAAGGTCAGCAGTTCAAACCCGCCAGCCGGTCTGTGGGAGAAGGATGTGGCAGTCTGCCTCTATAAAGCCTTGGAAATCCATGGTGCCATTCTACTGTGTTCTATAGGATCCCATTAAGTTGCAACCAAATCCATAGCAGTCAGTTTCATGTACCAGACATATCCATGCTTCCTTCCCCCAATTCAGAGTGCCCCAAGCATCTGCTTGTCTCCGTGAGACCAGAAGAAGCAGGAGAAGCCCTCACTCATGCCTCCTGCAGTTTCCCTGAGAGCATATGGGAAGCTCTGGCTCACCCTTCATGATTATGGGGCCTTCAGCAAGTCATTTAGCCTTTTGTAAAATGGGGATAACAACATAACAACAGGCTGAAGTGAGAATTAAGTGAGATAATGTTCATGCACTCAGCTTCTCCATTTAACCTAGGTATCAGAATTTCACCAGTGTAGGAAATCGGCCTCTCAAACACATATTACACGCTTACTGAGTTCCAGGCCCCTGAACTGGCAGTTGGGCCTATGGAGAGGAATCAGACAGTGCCTGCCCTCAGAGGGCACATGGTCCACAGCTGTGCTATCCAGCTGAGGAGCCACCAAACACATGTGGCCACTGAGCCCCAAGATGTGCTCTCCAAAATGAGATGTGCTGAGAGTACAAAACACATATGGATTCCCAAAACTTAGCATGCACAACAGAGAAATGTGAGATAGTTCATTGATTTTACAGTGACTGCATGTTAAAAAAACAATATTTTGAATATACTGAGTTATAAAACGTACTGTTAGATTAAGTACACCTGTTCCTTTACGTGTTGTTTCACATGGCTACCAGAAATTTAAAAAACTACAGATGTGGATCAGCTGCATTTCTGTTGGACCATGCTGGACCAAAGGGAACCAGGCAATGACCGTGAGAAGAGGCCCACAGAGCAGCCAAGTCCTGCGGGTGCACAGGAGAGACCTCCTTGGGGGAAGGTGTCAGGGTGGCCTCTCATTCTCCAAACGCCAGGCCCCACTTATCTGCCGGAAAAAGAGGGCCAGCGGGAACAGCCCAGCCACTGGGCAAAGGATCCAGTAAGAGTCGGGCCACTGCAAGAAATCTCTTGGGGACTACTCTGTGAGGGGCGGTGGAGGGCAGTGAGGTGTGAAATCCCTCTCCCGTATAATCCAGTTCTGTTTTTGCCAATTACTAACCACACAAACTCTGAGCTTGTAAAACTGAGATGCTGGTGGTTTGTGTGGCTGGAGATGTGAGAATTCTAGCAGATGGCATGTATCATGTATGCTTCACTTATCACATGCGTCATTATATATTATGTAGAATATATATATCATGTACATTTTCATTACCATGTGTATACACACACAGCGTAACTGCGTACATACATATTGCCCCTAGAATTATGTACAGGCACACAAACACACATACACAAAATACACACATGGTGCATGCACACAGCCTAGGACTCAGTGACAGAATGCTACAGATCCAGAAAGGAAACTCAGGCAGGAATCTGACAGCCTGTTTCCATCTCTTGCAGAGTGGTAGTATGTGGAAACACCAGCCTCCGTCTTCTGACCCTCCAACACCTGGACCCTTCTCACCTCACCCTGTGTCCTCCTCCCCAGGGCTTCCTGGATGATGGTGCCCTGAAAGGCACCCAGTGACCCGGCCTCCATGGCATCCAGAGATGCAACATCCCCACCGGGCTTTCCCTGGAGGCCTCAGATGGGGCCCTGGGACGCCATCCTTGCGTCTGTCAAGGACCAGATCCCATCCCTGGACTCGGATTCCTCCTTGGTAAGCAGAGCTCTCCTCCTGGGCCCTGACCATCCTCCCACCTGCAACATGCGAATGCTGATTCAAACGCAGCTTCGTGCCATTCCCTGGGCTTCTCCTTCTGACCTTTCCTAACTGGCAGTGAATGGCTGGAGTTCACTTTTATTTTACACCACCCAACCTTCCTTAACCGCCTGTCTCCTGGGTTCCTGCTTCCTGCTCCATCCTTTGCTCAGAACGTCTGTCACATTCTCTGCTTTGTTCTCTGGACACACCTTGGGGTTCAGCCCCCCTGCAGGTCACTTCCATGCTCTGAAATGCTGACTGGAGGATCCCCAAAGGCTCACTGCGATGTTTGGAAACAGTCACTGCTCTGGCCACTGGTGTGCTAGCCACATCCTGGCGCAGCCGAGGACTGGCAGAGCAGACAGAGCGGGAGTTCCAGCATCCAGCCAGCCTACCCGGCTGCTGGCTGTTCATGTGACCTGGATGGGGCTACCATACCTATGCACCATATTCCTTGGTTGCAAACCATGGATAAACCCTCCTGGGTCTCGCCTGCTCACTGGGTCAAATCTGGGATTTGCATGCACAGTTGAGGTACAGAGCAGGTGCTCAGTAAATAGCATTAACAAAACTACCCTTTTCCTGGCACATTTCCAGGCCCAGCAAACGCCCTGGGGTGCTTTGTGTGAACAGCAGGTGATCAGGAGGATCCCATGAGACTTATGGAATACCGTTCCACGCTGCCCAGGTTCAAAACAGTTCTTTCTGGGTCAACCTCCTGCTAAGAATATGTATGTTTATGCTAGATATACTGAATCAGAATCTGCCTCTTAACCAAGATCTCCAGGTGATTCTCATTTACACATCTGACTCACCTGAGGGTCTTGTTAAATTGTAGGTTCTGAATTCGTATATCTGGGGCAGAAATGCAAATAATTCTCAGCAAGGGATCAGACCAGAAGGAACTGGCTCAAAGCCCTGATTCAAACCCCAGTTCTGCTGTTTACTGACTATCTGATTGTAAGCAAGTTACTTAGACTCTCTCAGGCCCTGTTTCCTAAGTTGGGGTAACTGTATCCTTGTATATACACCTTACATAATTGTCACAGGATTTAGTCAGCCACATGAGAATACCGTGGTATGTGGTCATTGCTACTACTGGTCACCTACAGTCATTCAACAAACACAAAGCCCTTTGAAACATGGCATTCCTGTCAAGACCCTCCATCACCATGGCAGTCGTTATATTTCAGTTTCTGCTGACATAGAACATTTAATGGTGAAAACAGTTCTGAATTGGGATTTTAGTGGCCATTCTGGCTTCCACACATAGTTGGGAAGTGGATGTAGGGACGTGTGTTGCCGGGAGCCAGCCCCAACAACTTTTCAGGGTCACACACGGAGGAAGGGAAGGCGTCAGCGGGAAATAAATTGAGAGAGACAGGAAAGAGTTTTCTGGTTTAAGGCAGCCCGACCCAGAGAGGAGAGTGAGCTGTCTTTATTGTTTTTATAGTCAAAGTGACATGAGTTTTACCCTGCCCACTGACCACACAATCTATTGGCTAATTTGAAACCAAAACCTCGTGATTGGCTAATTTGAAACCAAAACCTTGTGGTCTTGAGGTGATGTAATTTTTACCCTGCCCCCCTAACCACATGAGCTATTAGCTAACCGAAACCTTGTGACCCTTTTAATTGTCAAGGCTTTCTAGATAATGGCCCGAGGCAGGTGTGTTGTGGTGATAGTTGACATGCCCCCAGCTCAATCAGCCCTACTCACACCTCAAGGTTAAAAGGTACAGGAGGAGGGTTCTAAAGGTTATGATCTCTATTTGTTCCTACTTTGCTCTTTATTTTATCTCCTCCTGTGGGGACAGTAAACACCTACCATCCCCCACCCTATGCCTTTCTTAAGCTGGTCTAAAAAGGATAATTCTTTTCACGTGGGTGGGGATGTGCAGTTGGGGGAAGTCAGCAGGGCTGGACGTTCCCGGGCTCAGCATTTGTCGTTGTGCAGGCAGATGAGGGGGTATTTTGGGGGAGAGTTTAATTAGGGTGAAAGAATATACAGCCAGAAATATGTCAGGGGTGAGATGCATCCGCCCACCATCACAAAGGCTTGCAGCTCTGCTCACAGAAGTCTTTGTGAGTGATGGGCTTCGGCAGTGTGTCAGGTGCCACAGTGGCTTCTTGACAAGGCACGTCGGACAGTGCATCGGGCAGGAGCCGCTCAGCTCTGCACTGCAAGCTGGTTGCAGCTGGGGGTTCAGAGAAAGGGCAAGCGTTGCCTAAGTGAGGGGCCCAGGTGCAGGCGCTCCGTGGGTACCTGCAGAGGTGAAGGTGACAAAGTTTTCTGGGCCCCAGGGACTGTCCATTGCGGGGGTGCTAACGGGGAGCAGACGGCCAGGCCCCTGCACACTGCAGTTTTCAGAGCCAGTCCACGTCTGCATCCCCTTGATCTCGTCTTTGGGACAGCCTATGAGGAGGGCAGGGCAGGTGTCAGCACCCCACCTTTAGAAGTAGCAAACCCAGGCCCTGTGTTATTGGTGGTGGCTTAGTCACAGGGGAGGTTGTAGACTGGACTCTGCTCTTCCAGCCACCACCGCACAGCCTTGTTCATCCAACACTGTGCGTTAACTGGGCACCTGCTGTATACTGTACAAGGTCTCAGGTGCAATAGGTGCATGCAGAACCCGGAGCCCTAACTCTCAGCACCTCAAAGGGCACTGCTGGGCCCATTTCTCAGTCCGATGGAGTGAACCAGCAGGGTAAGGCTGCTGGGTTCTGAGCAGCAGGGCCTGGAGGGTGAGGGTGAAGGGCTAGAGGCGGGCAGGCCTCCCAGCCCTGCCTGCTGCCCTGCCATGTGCCCTCCCGGCTGCTGGCCCTGCCTGCTGCCCTCCCTGTTGATCGCCTGGCTGCTGTATCATCTCTCTCTGTCTCAACAGTCAGACTTCGAGGATGAGGAGCTGTTCATCTTCCAGCGAGATCAAACTGCCCTGATCCCTGACCTCTCAGAGGAGCTGGCCGAGGACCCTGCCTACAATGGCATGTCCTGGTTCCTGGAGGCTGCAGCCGACAAGTGTCCTTGTGAGGTCTGTAGAACGCAGGCCTCAGGGATCCGCTCCCCCAGGGGCCCTCCGGGTAGAATGGGGTGTGGATGAGTGTCTACACGTGTGTCTGTTTCTTTCCTTGACTCTCATTAGGGTCTAAAAGGGATCTGGATTTAAAACAATTGAAAACCCAAGTCTAGCCCCTTATCCAGAGTCACTGAGGGGCACAGACAGTTACCACCCTCAGTTGGGTTGGAAGTTCAAGTCCACTTGGATATGACTCAGAAGAAAAGTCTAGCAACTGACTTACGAAAATTCAGTCACTGAAAACGTTGTGGAGCACAGTTCTCTGGCACACACTGGGGCACCAGGAGTCCCAGTCCATGGGACAGTGGCTGGAGCACTTCTCCAAGCCCCTGTCCTTTGTCCAGATGCAAATATGAGTGGGCGGTCAGAAGCCAGACGTCTCCCCATTGTGTCAGCCCCACCTCCAGGGAGCCCTTATGGCTCAGTGGGGACTTGATTTTCTGACTCTGCCCCGGCTCTTCCTCCTGCTGCCTGCTCTGTCCTATTTTTTTCAGCAGCCACCCTGAGCTGTCTGGCAAAGCTGGGGCATCACACTTGGTTCTCATAGACACCTGTCCCTTAACCCAACTGGGGACAGAGCTGCCTGAGACCCTCACTCCCTGCTGGAGCCTTGTGTGAGAAGGGACTCCCTAGTCTCCTTGAATTCATAGCTGCTGGAGGAGGAGCCCCTAAGTGGCACAAATAGTTAAGTGTACCACTAGTAACCACAAGACTGGCAGTTTGACTCACCCAGAGGCACCCCAGAAAACAGCCCGGTGATAGGTTTCTGAAAGCTCGCAGCCACTGCCAGCCCTAGAGAGCAGTTCACTTCTGCATACATGGAGTCACTGAAAGTTGGAGCTGACAGACCAGAGCCGACAGCAGCAGAAGAAAACCTTGAACAAATGTGAAGAAACAGAACGTCAGAAACCGCCCTGGGACCCTCTAACTGAGGAGTTCCATCAGGACCGAGAATTTCGATAAAGGGAACTGCTTGGTGCTGAAAACGAACTGCTGCCTCCATAGAACCCATCACTGCTGGACAGGTCCCCGGCGGACTGGGCATGTTCAGGCTCTTGACATGGTTGTTATTAAACCTCATTTCCGATGAAAACATTTTAGAGCTCTCACCCACTTTCAAAATGAGGTGAAAGGATGTGAATGTCCCAGGACCCTGGGCCAGCCCCAGATATGATCCCCTCAGCCCAGCTCAGCCCCAAGTGACCCACCATCTTCATTAAGCAGGTGCAAGGGCCTCGAGCACAGAAAAGGACCCCTGTGCCAAGCCTGTTCACTCCCTGTTGCCCATGGCAGACATCACCCACCAGACAGCCAGGCCGAGACATTTGTTTGCGATGACCTAGACACAGGAGATATCCCTGGGTCACAATCCCGGCTTAGTTCAGCTGGAAAATGTCCACGTGACTTGATGTTTTCTTCGTTTCTACAATTACTTGAACAACTCGCCTGCATGGTTCTTTTTTTTTTTTTTCCTTTATTCTGGAACGGGAAGGTCCAGTAGTGACTGAGGCCACAGCCTTACTTTGGAGTCAAAGGGCCTGACTTTCTTCCTGGCTGCCACTTAACAGCCACGTGGCCTAGGACAACATGCCCAATGCTCTGGGCCTCAGTTTCCTTATCTGTAAGGTGGCAGCTGTAACAGGACCCACCTCTTGGGGCTGGAGGATGATTAGCTCACCCATGCTATCCAGGTCCGCAGGCAGTGATACGCGGTGGCTGCTGTTGTCCTGATCGATAATTTAAAGGTCACTCCATTGCCCCCACAGTCTGCTCCATTGTATGCTTATGCCTACAGCAGTGCCTGGTGTTTTAGGCAGCTAGGGCTGCTCCAACAGAAATGCCATGAGTGGATGGCTGTAGCAAAGGAAGGTTTATTCTGACACAGTCCAAATTTAGGATGTCTGCCCCAGGGGAAAGCTTTCCCCCTTGTCAGCTCTGGAGGAAAGTCCAGTATTGCATCAGTCCTGGTCCAGGGAGCATCTTGGCACAGGAACCCGAGGTCTGAAGGACACACTCTTCTACTGGTGCTGCTTGCTTGATGGTGTGAGGTTCCCAATTCTCTGCTTGCTTCTCTTTTATCTCTTGTAGGATGAAAGGATTAAGGGTGGAGCAAGCCATACTCCGGGGAAACTCCCTTTACAGTGGAGCAGGGAGGTGATCCTATGAAAGGATTTACAATCCCACCCTAATCCTTTAACATACAGCACAGGAAAATCACAAATTGGAGGACAATCACAAAACATTGGGAATCATGGTCCAGCCGCATGGCTACACATGTTTTTGGGGGGACACAATTCAATCCATGATATCTGGTGTGTCATTGGCTGTAACCAGGTGCATGTCTTAGATTTATATATATCATGGTGTTGTTTGCTGTCATTGACTTGGTCCCTGACACACAGGGACCGCCCCCCCCACACAAGAGAAGGAAATGCTGTCCTGTCCTGTGACACCCCCATGATCAGCCGTCAGTCAGACCACAGTGTTCCATGAGGGCTTTTCATCATCTGAGTTTTGGAAGCAGATCACCAGGCCTTTCTTCCTAGCCTGTCTGAGACTGGAGGCCCCACGGAAACATGGTCAGCATCCTGGCTGCGCCCACGCCCCCGGGATGATGGGTCCTCACTGCACAGGAGGTGCGCGGGCCAGGAACGAACCCCGTCTCCTACATGGAAGGCGAGAGTCCGGCCCCTGCACCACCACGGCCATCTGTGTCACTGTGGATTCAAGACTTGCTTGAGAGCCAGGTGTGATCCTGCCCTTGGCTGACATGAGGGTGTCGCTGGAGTAGAGCCAAAACTGTAGGTGTGACAACAAAGGCACTCTCAGCAGTTCTGCACCAGGACCACCTCCACCACACACACACACTCCCCTCAGTGACAAGTCCCTAAGGTTTAATAATAATACAGTCCCTACAGTATGTCTAGAGGATGCTAAGCATGGCCCCGTTTTTCCTGGTAGCCAGCTCTGGTGCCTGTGGAATTTGCTGTGGAGCCTGGGAGTGACCAGAAGGCCAGGACCAAGGACCGGGCCTTGCAAGAAGGAAGCAATGTCCCAGGGCCTTCCCAGAACTGTGGTGAGATGAACTGTCTTCCTAGGACCCCTGAGGAGAGCCCCAGGTGGCAGGAAGTTCTCAAGGATGTCTCCTTCAGCACCAAAGAGCCCCAGAGTCCCCCTGGGGGACTGCAGGGAGAAACGCCCACCTGCACCCATGCAAAGTGGGCACCCGTGACAGAGGCTTCAGGTATGCCATCGCCACCCCACCAAGCCCTCGCTTCTGCGGGCCTCCGGGCCGTGCGACGGGAGAGGAGAAAGATGATAGAGAGGGACGTGCTCCGTAAGGTCACCTGGGGGACCCGGGGCCCCACCTGCGAGGAGCACACACAGGCAAAGCGGACACCCCCAGAAGCTCCTGGGGGAGCTCCAAGACCACAGACGCCACCAGGGACACCTCAAGCTGGCCAGCCAGTGCTCTCCCTCCAGGTAGGTGTCTCTATTGCTGGCCCCTGCTCCTCGCTCTGGGCAGGGGGAACCAGCCCGTTCCCACCTCAGGCCCCAGTGCAGTTTCACGTGGAGCTCACCCACTGGCACGGTCCCAGCAGGCAGACCACCCTCAGGGTGAGTTTACAAGGAGACCAAGGAGGGGACCACAGCCTCCCTCAAAGAGGAAAAACAATGAATACAAATTCCAAGCACGTGTTCCTAAATACAATACCATATACAACCATCAGTAAAACCCAGAACAAGGCTTGGTCCAAGCGCATCTCTCAAAAAGTTAGGGTCCTGGTGAGTTTATGTGTGGGCGGGAACAGCTCAGAGAAGGAAAGCAAGCTTGTACAAGCTGAAGAATGAGATCACTGTCAGTGAACTGGACCCATGGAAACTGCTGGGCTGCTGTGTGCTCTGCTCTAGGCTACTGACTGGTTCCTTCTGGGGCAAACCCCTGCTGAGAATTTGCATTTCTAACAGGTTCCCAGGTGATGCCAGTGATGCTGGTTAGGGACCAAGTCTAAGAAGCATCAGGAGCACAGTGGTTCTCAAAGTTTATTATATGTAAGAATCATGCAAGGATCTTGCTAAAATGCAGATTCTGAGTCAGTATATTTCAAATAGCAAAGCAAACACTCAGCAGAGGTTTGAACTGGAACGAACTGTAATAAACATTTATGGGTTTGCCTGTTCTAAGTATTTTACAACAGTGGGGTCGTAACCTTGCAACAACTTAAACCTGCATGAACCTGAGAATTTTTAAGTGGCACTGACCTTCTTCCAGGTCAAACCACATCTTTGTACCAAAATATCAATTAAAAAAAAAATCTAGTGGCCACTGAGCCAATTCTAACTCATGAAGACCCCATGTGTGTCAGGGCAGAACTGAGCTCCATAGGGTTTTTAAAAATAATATTTTATTGTGTTTTTAGTGGAAGCTTACACAGTAGTTCAGGTTGCCATTGAAGAATTTCCACACAAGTTGCCCAGTGACACCAGTTAATGTCCTTCACAATCCCTGGGCTTTCTGTTTCCTTCTGGTTGCTCCATTCCCATTCATCTTGCATCCCTGTCCCCCGAGATTCCTATCCTCATTTTAAAGTAACTGTTGATCCGGAGGGCTTTCAGTGTCCGGCTGTTCTGGGGGGTATGAACCACCAGCCTTTTGGTTAATCACTGAGCACCTACCTGTCTGTACCACCCAGGACAGGCTCCAAGCATAAAAATCCTGCCCAAAAGGCAGTGGGAGAGGGGTGACAAGGAAGTTGGCTCCCACCTCACTGGAGGTAGTTCATCGGCCACCGACAGAGAGCAGGGGAGCCCGCATTCAGATGCTGACGTGAACTCAAACCCTGAGTCCACTGTACAGTGCCCATGGTCACCCTGACAGGCGGCAGCAGTGGCAACAGGGGCTCTGCGACACCTTGTAACCACTGCTTTGATCCTTCCAGCAACTTGACAAGTGGGATTTAGACTCCATCCTTCAAAGTCTGGGCGGACTAGAGGAAGACGGGAGAGACAGAGGACCTGGAACCACATGGCGAGCAGCTGACCACTGCCAAGGCCAAGGTCTGACCTTGAACAGGGAGCAAGAGCAAGGACCCCAGACAGCCCCTTTCATGCCTCACAGTGAAACCAGGCTGCTGGGCACAGGCAACCCGAGGGTGCATGTCCCCTGCCCCCAGCTCAGCCCCTTGTGGTCCTGCACACTCGTGCTACCAGGCCTTCAAAGACTTCATTCATTCATTCACTCATTCGTTCAGTATACATAGCTGTGGAAATACAAGAGAGACCCTTCAGACACAGTCCCTGCCCAGGACTCTCACCTTCTTCCACCTCCCCAACTCCTGGGTCTCCCTTTCTTCTCTACCTCCTCTCTCTTTCCAGGGGCAAGTGAATCCTGCCTTTCTGCTCCTCTGTCACCCCTCCACACCATCTTGTCACTGGCCCACACTCTTTTCAAGGTAATTTGTTAGAGTCTCTATGTTAAAGGTGCCCAAGCCTTAGATCAGGCCACTCCGTCTCTGAAGTCGGCCCACACACTCACCCTCATGGGTGATGACAGGTATTTACAGATGTTTGCGGCAGTGTTGGTTATAATTATGGACAACTGGAAGCAAGCTGCATTCAGCAGGAGTCTAGCTAAATCAGCTGCAGGCTGTTCCTCCTCCAGAAACTGCAAACCACAAGGCTGGTGGCTGGAACCTGCCGGTGGCCCTGCACAACAGAGTCCTACTGATCTGCCCCTGTAAGGATGACAGGCTAGGAAACTAGGGAGCAGCTTTCTCTGTCACAAGGGGTTGGTTGCTATGAGTTGGAATCAACCTCGGAACCTCGCACATGGCAAGCCGTGCTCTGTGCACTGTCTCTCCCGGGGCCCTGCTGAGCTGGTGCACAGGAGATCCTTCCGAAGGGCCGTGAGCAGAAAGACAGGGTACAGTTGGTGGGGGGGGCCTCGGTTTGGCCTCTGTTGCTGCCACAGTGGACAAGCTGGATGGACACTCACACAAGGATATCCAAGGTATCCCAAGTCTTGAGCTGCTGGGGCTCACCCAGGGTCCTGAGTCAGCCCCCTGAGTGTCTCTCTTCTGTCATTCCTCAGACCACACAGTGCCTGCTGCCCAAGACCGGCTGATGGAACGCCTTGCCTGCCTGTGTGCCACACAGTCCAGACTGCCGCCCTCTGCCCGGAAGGTGCCTGCAGAGAAACTCCACAACACCGAGGAACAGCTGGCTAGCCACAGGTGGGACTTGCAGGTGGCCACGGGCCGTCAGTCAGGCAGCATTTCCTGTGCCTGCTGTGGGTATCTTAGTGGGCACTTGATGGGTATCTTAGTGGGCACTTGATGGGTATCTTAGTGGGCACTTGATCAGCATCTTATTATTTCATCTAGGAATCCTGTTAGGGAGCTGCTACTGTTGAAACCCGTTTATAGGTGAGAAGGCTCAGTGACAATGACTGGCCCAGGCCGTAAGTCGTGGAACTGGGACTCAGGTCTCAAAGCACTTGCTTTTCTCCAAACCCCATGGCAGCCTCCCTTCACTATCCACATGGCCTCCTTGGGAGGGCCAGGGTTATCACGGCATCCTGCCCCTCTGGCCACAGCTTATGGGCCCGGCTGTGGCGTCTGACCTGAGCTAGGCCAATCAGAGGCCTTCCCTAGGAATTTTCAGTTTGTCTCTAGGAGGGTGGAAGGGTGGTCTGCAGCCATATGTCCTGCCACATGGAGAGAGGCAAGCTATGGGGAGTGGTAGAAATAGGGCGCAGGGGTCCCCCAGGCCCAGCTGTGCTCTGTCCTACCCGTACGTCTGTTGTTCCCTCCCTCCCGGGAATCAGAGAGCCCATGCGTTCATCTTCATGCCTGAGCCAGCTGTGCTGAGCTTCTGCGGTATCCATACAGTGGCCACCAGCTACATGTGGCTCCTGAGCACTGGGCTAGTGCAGCTGAGGAAGTGAATTCTTTCCTGTGTCAAGTTAGCTAGCCTATAAATTTAAACAGCTCCTGGGGCAGGTGGCTCCTGTCTTGGACATAGCAAACACTTCCATCATCATGAAACCTCTACCAGAAGAGTCAGGTCTCCATCCTGGGGTTGTTCTGAAGGGCAGGTAGATTGAAGCCTCTACCTCAGTGCCACCACACAGAAGGCACTCCCTCAGGGGCCACCATGGGCGCTGGAACAGGCGGGACATCTAGGCACCGTCACAGGACTCTCACGAAGTAGTGACGCTCTGGCTTCCTTTTCCTCACCTCAGGCTTGCTTCCACAAGGCTGCACTTCCAGGCCAAGCCAGGCCAGGGCACGAGGCTGATGGGCATGTCAGAGCCACCCACCGTCTTCATTGATCTGCGGCCAGCCAGGCCACCAGGCTGCCCGTTCCTGGACAGGTATGAGAGTAGCGGCGTGCAGCTGTGTCGGCCTCGCGAGCTGCTTGCTGCTCACCCCTACTGGAGACACCGGGAGCTGGGGAGGAAGACGGCCTGCGGGGGAGCCCAGGGGCGGTGCTCTGTTAAGAGGTGCTTTGAACAGGAACCAGGCCACTAATTTTACTTGGTTGGTCAACAGGTGCCGCTGGACAGGAGGGGAGGGACTGGGACGGAGGATGACTCCTACAGGCTGGGCCGCTAGCAAGCCTTGTCCAGTGGGCACATGCTGGCTTCCACCTGCGCTCCATGGTTCCAAGGGCAGCCTAAGGGTTCTGAGTTCCAGGGGAGAAGCCGGGCTGGCCGGGGTGGACCGAGTGAGCCCACATTTCCTCCCCCAGCTCCAGCTCCAGCTCCTCAGACAGCGAGGAGGACGCAATGACAGCGAGGGACCCGCAGGGCCTGGCCAAGGGGGAGCTTTTCTCCCCCCAGCAGTTACGGTAACCACAAAGGGTGATAGGGGGCCTCCTGCTGCCCTGGGTGCCTGCCTCTGCGCCCCTGGTCTGCACTCAACTTGGCTTGTCTAACAGTGGAGTCTTCAGCTATGGGTCCTGCACCCTAGGGACCAGCACAGGGGTGGGGACAGAAGCCCATGGGGACTCCACCCAGTGCCTGTCTCAGCCTGGCCTGCTGTCCCTGGCGATCCCTGAGGACCCCCAGATTCACTCTGGAGAAGGGATTAGCATGTCTTATTGCAAATTGATCTCACCCCTTGCTGGTGCAACTGTGGACGAGAACTTGGGGGCCCAGGGAGCAGGGGGTGAAGCAGCGGCTGTCAGCCACAAATGAAAAAGCCAGTGGATTACACAGCAAAGCATCCAACCCAGAGGAGCTCAGGTCAAGGGCTGGTGACACGTGGTGGCAGTGTCTGTCACAGCAAAGCTTGCAGAGCCACTCCTTTGAGAATGCCCCCAAATGGGGCACACAAACAGTCATCAGAGGATAAACAGGGGAAGACAGAGTTGGTAGGGAAGCCCTCCACAACTTGGCAGGCACCAGGCTCAGTGGCTCAGTATCACCTCCCATTATAATGAGCATCTTGAGAACCAAACAGCCCTCTGGGGGCACTTTGGGCTTTTCTGTTTGCTTCTGGTCTAGTGACAGGCCACCAAAGTGTCTTTATCCTCCTCTGAACACCAGCCATGGCAAGGACTTGTGTTTCCCAAGGCTGCAGAGCTGAGGTCCCTGTATCTGATATGAAGTGCTCGTCTCCTAGTCAGTCCCTTCTCCTGGAGCTGTGCCCGTCAGCCCCAGTGTCAGACCTAGCTCACACCTCTTACCACTCAGCAGCCTTAACCCAATCACATCATCTCACCAAGGTGGCTCCATCTGTAAGACCTTCATCAAAGGATTCAATTCACGAGGGCTTCTTCTAGGGTGGGGTGCAGGGACAGCGGTCACAGGGTGGCTGCTCTGGTGTACCCCGAACGTCCCCCACAGGCCGGCTGTGAACTTGGCCACCTCTGCTGGACAGCCCCTGCAGCTAGGACCTCTTTGGTCTGCATGTTCCTTCTGGAATTTTCCAGCAGGTAGTTTAACTAGGATCAGAGCCTTAAACTGGAGAGGAAACTCAGGAGACGCAGAAACAAGATGGTTCTAGTTGTCTTGCCACCTTCGTGGGGAGCCTGTGCGGGCCCTGGGGGTCATTCAGGGGAAGCAGGTGTTCTGCTCCATGTGGTAAGGACACCACACAGAAGCCACTGGTACCAGCCCTGTGAGCCCTGCTTCCCAGGTGGGACCCGGTGGTGGCGAGGTTCCCTGGATCATACCCTCACTTCCGTGCCCGTGGGATCAGTGCTGCCGCGGGAGCCGCCTCTCCCCTTTCTCCGAGGTGAAGCTGGGAAGGCTGGCCTCTGCTTGGTGCTGACTGCAGTCACTGTCACTGTCACAGAGACTGCACCGGGAAGAACCACCTGCTGCAGCAGCTCCGGGCATTCCGCAGAGGGACCGCGGTGCCTGAGCTGGGTGCTGGGGAGAGTCCCAGCAGCCAGAAGGCTCAGGCCCCCGAACATGCAGATACGGCGGGATCAGGAACGAGGAGGAAGCAGCATGTCCAAGTCCGGGCCCAGGGACAGGGCAGCCCACCCACACGCCCAGGAGGAAGTCCCAGGGCCCTGGGGGACCCTCTTGGGCCTGTGACAGCCAGGGAGGCTCTTATCTCTCAACTGGGCCAACCACAGATGCCTCAGGCAGTGGGACCTGAGGAGAGGGGGTGGGAGACCTGACTTCCCGTGGACACACTGGCTCAAAGATCCACCTTCTCCCGTATGTCCCCCCAGGAGTGTAATTTGCTGAGCAGGGGCCCCCACTCTCGTGCTCCCCCTTACGCCTCCCCCAGAGTGTCTGTTGGAATCCACCCAGAATTTTCTGCAGACACTTAGAGCAAGGGCACACAGACACGTGTACCTGCTGCTAGGTAACGGCCTGGGAAACAAGGTCACCCCCTCCTCCGAGACGGGACAGCCAGAGCCTCGTCTGTTGTGTCCCGTTTCTGTATTTTTGCACCAACATCCGTCATCACCGCCACACAAGTTCTGTGGTAGAAATAGCCAGCGGTAAGAGTAAAGCCAGCCCGGGGAACTGCAGCAGGGCTGGAAGCGTCTGGGCGGAATCGAGCCTCGTCTTCTGGGTCCCTGGATGCACACACACGGCTAAGGCCAAATGGACTTCTAGTAAAGGGGTAAAGGCTGAACCCTGTTTCTCTTCTTTCCTCGAACAAAGACACAAAAGCGCATGTCTGTTCAGGGGAAACCAAAGGTGGTGCCGGCCTTGTAAACACTGATCAGACGGGGAACGTCCTGGCAACTGGAACCCCTTTCCTCTGTGGAGCAGAGCAGAGCTGACTCTGTTGGTAACCAGCCAGAGCCGGATGTGGCTCCCCACCAAAGCCCCCCACCTCATAGGGGCATCTGGGGTCCCCAGTGCCAGGGTCCACCGTCATTCCCACGTGTACCGTACCCCCCACAGCCTGCCCTGCAGACAGCTGTGCCAACCCGTGCTCTCAGCCCCACGTCTCCCACAAGCCCAGGTCTGGTCTGTGGGACCACTGTCCTGTGCAAGGACTCCCATCTGTCTCCCAGTGTCCTAGGCCCCCTCCCTGGCCCTGCCTCATGGAAAGGGCAGAGAAACTGCCTCAGGTCCCCCTGTAACTCCAATCAAGCTGCAAACACATGGCAGCTGAGCACCAGGCATGGGACAGGCCTGGCTGGCAACCTCACAAAATGCCAGCGACAGGAAGCTGAGAGCTGGCACAGATCGCCACGCTCCATGTGACCCACCCACACAGCCTCCAAGCCCCAGTGGTGAGCAGTCTTCATTTGCACAGCTGCTGTCTTCTGCCGCCCAGCTCCCCCCCCCTGCAGAGGCCCCCCGTCACTGTGCGATGTCCTCAGCTGCAGCCGGCCTCACTGTCAGGAGCAAAGGTGGTCTTCCTGTTAGTCCGCTTTTTTCCTGTTTCTCCTCCATGTCATGCCAGTAAGTTCACTTCTGATGTCTGAGCCACAGTGACAGAAAATAAACTATATCTTAGTCATCTGTACTCCTAGAACAGAAACACCACCCCTGGGTGGCTCTAACAAAGGCAAGTTTATTCTCTCACAGTCTAGGAGGCTAGAAGTTCAAATTCAGGGCTTCAGCCCTAGAAGAGTGCTCTGTCAGCTCTGCTGAGAAGTCCCGTCATCAATCTTCCCTTGTCTGGGAGCATCTGCATGGGAAGCTCTGGTCCAAAGGATGCCCTCTGCTCCTGGCACTGCTTTCTGGATGGCATGAGGTCCCCCATGTCTCCCTGTGCCCTTTTCTCTTAAGTCTCGAAAAAGACTGGCTTAAAATATCATTCAGTCTTGTAGATCTCACCGATTTCACGGGCCTCATCAATATAACTGCTGTTAATCCATCTTGTTAATCGTAGTGATAGCATTTACAACACCTAGGACCACAGCTTTCAGGATAGATTGCAACTGAACATCAAGAAAAGAAAAATTGTAACAGCTGGACCAATAAGCAGCATCATGATCAACAGGGACAAGGTTGAGGTTGACAAAGGTTTCATTTGCTCAGATCCACAGTCAACACCCCTGGACAGAGCAGTCAAAAAATCCAAAGACTCATCGCACTGGGCAAATATGCTACAAAAGACCTCTTTAAAGGGTTGAAAAGCAAGTATGTGGCCCTTGAAGACTAAGATGCGCCTGACCCAAGGCATGGTGTTTTCAGTTGCCTCAGGTACATGTGAAAGCTGGACACTACAGAAGACAAGTAAGTGACACCTTTGAATTATGGCATTGGAGAATACTGTTACGCCACAGACTGCCAAAGAACCAGCAGATCTGCCTTGGAAGGAGTACACCAGAGTGCTCCTTAGAAGCAGGGATGGTGAGACTGTATCTCACAGACTTTGGATGTGCTGCCAGGAGGGGTCAGTCCCTGGAGACTTGGTCAAGTAGAAGGTCGCGGTGAAAAAGAGGAAGACCTTCATTGATTGCTACGAGGCTGAGGTCACACTTGCCAGTGCAGACAGCACTTACCAGTGCAGACAGCAACCGTCACTCCTGAGGCACTCTCATTCTCTGCTGGGTTTATAATTTGCTGTAATAGCCACACAGAACTCACAGACAATCCTTACGGGGTACATTTAGAGAAGCAACAGTTACAATTCGGGTTGAGGAACACTGGGATAGGTTTCCATCAGGACAACCTCTTCTCAGCACCCCTCCCTCTGGACCCTCAGCACCCCTCTCTGGCTTCTCAGCCCCTGCCCTGCGCTGGCAAGTGTTTGAAAGCATCCTGAGCTGTGCTGATGAGTGCCCAGAGGCGCCCTCCTCTGCCTGTCAGCCTCGGTGCTAATTGAATGCACGCCCGGTCCAGGGGCCTCCCTGCACCGTCTGTTGCCTGGTGTATCCTGGTTCAGCTGCCTCTGCTGCAGTTGTTTCTGGGCCTCTGCTTCTTGCCATGTCTTGCTGTCTTTACTGTCACAGCTGTGTCCTTCTCCTGGGTCTAGGGCAGGGATCCCCAGGCCCGAAGAACAAGCTCTCCTCCTGTCTCTCACTGGTGGTAGTCAGGTCCTGCCTTCCAGACTCCAGGATGGCTAATTATAAGCTTAATAAGAAGGCAGACTGACTATTCCCCTCCTTAGTGTTCCATACACCTTATTTGTATGGTTCCACCCTGGCAAAAGTACAAGGCATGTTATTTACATTATTAGCAAGCTATCCTATCCCCTTGGTGGACCACAATCACTTCATTTGCAGAGTCCCACCCAGCCATCTGGTGGGAGTTACAAAAACTATCCTCCATGCGTCTGTCGGTTTGTCACGCTGTGAGGGCTTCCGTGTTGCTGTGAATCTAGAAGCCGTGAGTGGTCAGATACCAGCAGGGTCACCCACGGTGGGCAGGTTTCGGTGTAGCTTCCAGACTAAGACAGACCAGGAAGAAGAACATGGCAGTCTACTTCTGAAAAGATTTAGCCAGTTAAAACCTTGCAAATAGTGATGGAACACTGTGTGAGATAGTGCCGGAAGATGAGCCCTTCAGGTTGGAGGGCTCCCAGAGACAACTGGAGAAGAGCTGCCTCCCCAAAATAGAGTTGACCTTAGTGATGTGGACAGAGCCAAGCTATAGGGACCTTCGTTTGCTGATGCAGCATGACTCAAAATGAGAAGAAATAGCTGCAGACATCCATTAATAATTGAAACGTGGACCGTATGAAGTATGAACCTAGGAAAGCTGGAAACTGTCAAAAATGAAATGGAATGCATAAACATCAGTATCTTAGGCATTTCTGAGCTGAAGCAGACCAGGGCTGGCTGTTTTGAGTCGGAGAATCATGTGGTTGACTATGCCAGGAGTGACAGCATGAAGAGGGATGACATTGCATTTGTTGTCAAAGAGGACATTCCAGGATGTAGCCTGAAGTACAGTGCTGTCAGTAACAGGATAATATCTGTAAACCTATAAGGAAGCCCAGTTAATATGACTGTTATTCAAATTTATACTCTAACCATTGAGACCAACGATGAAGAAATTGAAGATTTTTGTCAGCTTCTGCAGTTTGAAATTAACGGAATGTGCAATCAGGGTCCATTGATAATTACTGGTGATTGGAATGTAAAAGTTGGAAAGAAGGGGGTTGGTAGTTGGTGATAGGAATGGTGCCAGAGATTGCATGATTGAATTTTGCAATGCCCACAGCCTCCTCGTTGCAAATACCTTTTTCACCAACATAAATGGCAATGTACACATGGACTTCGCCAGAATGAATACACAGGGATCAGTTCAGAACAGACCATCAGTTGCTCATGTGCAAGTTCAAATTGAGACTGAAGAAAATTAGAACAAGTCCACAAGAACAAAAATATGACCTTGAATATGTCCTACCTGAGTTTAGAGACCGTTTCAAGAATAGATTTGACGCATTGAACACTAATGACAGAAGAACTGACGAGCTATGGAGTGATATCAAAGACATCATGGATGTCATACACGAAGAAAGACGTGATTGAAAAGACAAGATAGAAAGAAAAGACCAAAATGGATGTCAGAAGAGACTCTGCAACTTGTTCTTGAACGTTGAGTAGCTAAAGCAAAAGGAGAAATGCTGAAGTCCAAGAACGGAAGACTTTAAAGGACAGGTCAAGAAGACAAAAGAAAAGTATTATCATGATGTGCAAAGAGCTGGAGATTTCTCAAACTGAGAGAACCAAAGAAGAGGTTCAAGAGTTGGGTTGCAATAGTGAAGGATTCCATGGGGAAAATAATAATTCAGGAAATACCAAAAGAAGATGGAAGGAATACACAGAGTCATTATACAAAAAATAATGGGTCAGCAATCAACTGTTTCAAGAGGTAGCTCATAATCAGGAACAGACAGGACTGAAGAAAGAGGTAAGCTGCACTGAAGGCGTTGGAGAAAAACAAGACTCCGAGAACGGATGGACTGTCAACTGAGGTGTGTCGTGAACAGATGCAGTGCTGGAAGCGCTCACTTGTCTAGGCCAAGACATTTAGAAGACAGCTACCTGGCCAACTCACTGAAAGAGATCCGTGTTTATGCATATTCCCAAGAAAGGTGATCTGCCTGAGTGCGAAAATAATTGAACAATATCATCAACATCACATGCAAGTCAAATTTTGCTGAAGATCATTCAAAAGTGGCTGCAGGCAGCCTATTGACAGGGAACTGCCAGAAACTTAGGCCAGGTGCAGACGAGGCTGTAGAATGAGGAACATCACTGCTGATGTCAGATGGATCCTGGCTGAAAGCAGAGAATACCAGAAGGATGTTTACCTGTGTTTTTATTAGTTATGCAAAGGCGTTTGTGTGGATCATAACAAATTATGGATAACATCTCAGAGAATGGGAATTCCAGAACGCTTTATTATATGGATTGTTCAAACAGAACAGGGGAACACTACATATTCACCATACCTATTCATTCTGTATGCCAAGCAGATAATCCAAGAAGCTGAACTACATAAGCCGAAGAGGCCTCAGGATTGGAGGAAGACTCATTAACAACCTGGCGTTATGCAAACGATACAACCTCGCTTGCTGAAAGTGAAGAGAACTTGAAACACAGATGAAGGTCAAAGCCTACAGCCTTACGTATGTATTACACCTCGACATAAAACACAAGTCCTCACAACTGGACCAATAAGCAGCATTATGATAACAAGAGAAAAGGCTGAGATTGTCAAGGAATTCATTTTACTTGGGTCCACAATCAACACCCGTGGAAGCAGCAGTCAGGAAATCAAAAGCAACATTGCATTGGGAAAATATGCTGCAGGAAACCTTTTAAAGTGTTGAAAAGCAAATATGTCACCTTAAAGACCAAGACAGAAGAGGAATTAATGCCTTTGGATTGTTTGGATTGTGGTGTAGGAGAATAATACTGAATATACTACAGACCGCCAAAAGAACAAACAGATCAGTCTTGGAAGAAGTCCAACCAGAGCCCTCCTTAGAAGCAAGGATGATGAGACTGCATCTTACATACTTTGGACGTGTCGTCAGGAGGGATCAGTCCCTGGAGAAGGACATCTTGCTTGGTAGAGGGTCAGGTTAAAAGAGGAAGACCCTCACTGAGATGGATTGACACAGTTGACTGCAGCAGTGGGCTCTAGCCTGACAGTGACTGTGGGCCTGGCATAGTGCCCATGGCATAGCACCCGGCAGTGTTTCCTTCTGTTGTACATCGAGTCTCTATGAGTCAGAACCAAGCTGACAGCACTTGACATCAGCAACAACAGAGCTGTGGCTGTATTAAGTATTAAGTAATTCACTGCACCGCAATCTGGCATGTAGGTTACACAGAAATCTAAAGAAACGTACCCTAGTTACTACCTCTAAAGGTCAGGTCATTTATTATCTTAAACTTTTACCCTGTAAAACCAGGTGTTAGCCGTATTTTCTGGGCTTGATGTCTCCATTTTCTTTTTACTTTTTTTTTTTTAATTGTGATCAAGTGAAAGTTTACAATACAAATCAGTTTTGCACACCCACCTATCTGCAGCTCCATCTGCTCTCCTCACCTAGTGATAGCATACTCCTCCTTTTCACTCTATATTTCTAGTATGATCTTAACAAGCATCTGTCCTCTCCATCCTCTTCTCTCCCATCTAGAAAAAGGCCAGAAGGCCAGCCTCCTATGTCCATTTTATTTTTTGTTCCCACAGTGCCATTGTAGAGATACCTTCTGCACAGGTGTGCAACTGTCTTAGTCAGTGGCTCTTAACTAGGGGCAGCTGTGCCACCAAGGGAGCACTTGGCAATGTCTGGAGGCATTTTCGATTGTCACAATTCGGGAAGGGATGCTATTGGTGTCTAGGGTAGAGGCCAGAGATGCAGCTGAACATCCTGCAATGCAGCAGGACAGCTCTCCATGACAAAGAATTACGTGGCTCAAAATGTCTGGGGCAACAGGTGAGAGGCCCTGGTTTATCTTTGCAGTGAATTCCTAGAAATGTAACTGCTGTGCCAAAGGGCACGTGTTTTTTAAATATTCTAGAAGTTTCCATATTGCCTGGGGCTAATTGTAACTCAAGAATCTAGTGTGAAGTAGGACACTGTCTCAGCAAGCCCCCTGAGATGTTGGCTGTGGATGGTATGGATTTCTGTGGGCCCTGGGGGCTCTTCAAGCCTGGAGTCAGCCTGGGGTGGGACTGGAGGGGCCGATTTGTGAATCCCACCCATGCATAGCTATGGGGCAGGCACTGTAGATTCATTGATTCCACACTGGAAGCAGGGATGGCACACGGGACACATATCTGCCCTCACGGAGCTCCCAGCCTAAGGGGAGGGACTGCCTAGGCACCAAACTATGTGATGACAGGTACACAAGGGAGCAGTTCTTGCACTGACCTGTAGAAGTCAAGGAGGGCTTCCTGAGGGAGGTGGCTTTTAACTGGAATATGACTACTATTCACCCAGCTCATTTACTGAAGGCTCACTATGCGCTCAGGCCTGTTAACTTTGGGTGTATTCCCAGCTCCCTGTGTTTTAGGAATCATGCTTTGTCTTAGCTACAGAGTGCTGCTGTAAGAGACATACCACAAGCAGGTGGCTTTAACAAACAAATTTATTTTCTCACAGTTCAGGAGACTAGAAGTCCAAGTTCAGGGTGCTGGGTTCTAGGGGACAGTGTCTTTCTGTGGGCTGTGGAGGAAGATCCGTGTCTCTTCTGAGTTTCTGCTCCTGGGTGATCTTCATGTGGTACGGCATCTCTCTTTCCCCATCTCTGTGTCTTGCTTGTCCTGCTCATGTTTTTCTCTTGTAAGAGGCTGATTCAAGGTGCACCCTGCACTAATCTTGTCTTGTTAACATCGCAAACCGTTTCCGAATGGGATGACTTCAGACATAAAACCAAAAAAACCAAACCCACTGCATTCGAGTCGATTCTGACTCCTAGCGACCCTATAGGTCAGAGTAGAACTGCTGCGTAGAGTTTCCCCAGGAGTGCCTAGCCGATTTGAACTGCCAACCTTTGGCTTAGCATCCATAACACTTAACCCACTATGCCACCAGCGTTTCTGTACAGGATGGGATTTACAACACGTATTTTAGGGGGACACAGTTCAATCCTTAATGCCCTTCCTTTTGCTACCCAACTTTCATCATGTGGGATGACATGAAGTTCCTTTATTTCAGAGGATTCTATAGGATCCTGGGGGAGTGGTCACATTCTCCCTCCCTGACTGATGTCACACCGTTGCTTTCCACTTCCTCTGCAGGCATTTCTCTGTGCTGTGGTAAGCATGGTCCATGAATTATCTCTGCTTTCTTCACACAGATATGACACTACTGGAACCCCCGGTGGCATAGTGGTTAAGTACTATGGCTGCTAACCAGAAGGTTGGCAGTTTGAAGCCCCCAGGTGCTCCTTGGAAGCCTTCCAGGGCAGTTCTGCTCTGTCCTATAGGGTCACTGTGAGTAGAATCAAGTTAACAGCAACCAGCTTGGTTTTCTTTTTGTTCTTTATCCACACAACAGTGCTCTGAGAGTGGTACTACTGCCCCCATTTGATAGATGGGAAAACTGAGGCACAAAAAGAAGAAGTGACTCGCCCAAGGTCACACTGCTTGTCTATGGCATAGCCAGGATCTTTAAAGCCGCTTTGACAGACTCCAAAGTCGAAGCTGCCTTCTGGCCATGCTGTGCTGTTAGGGCAGGGGAAAGACGACGTGGGGGGTGGGGGCACAGGGGCTGAGTCTGATGTCCAAATAGGGAGGGACTAGCTACAGAGAGCCCTTAAGTGCAGACCCTGGGGGCCTAGCCCTGTGCTGGTTGCGAGGGGTCAAGCTATTTGAGAGTGTGGTTGGTGACTTGAGCCTGGTCTGGGGCAGAGCAGGGCTGCTTGTCCAAGGGACTCCCTCCCAGGTCTCAAAGATCCCGAGGGCTTGGGTCTCACACTGTAACTTACAAAAGAACCATACTGCTATTTGCAAATAGCTCAAAGAAGCCATATACGTGACACCTTTGGTTTTCACTGCTTTTCATAAGCCTTTAATAGAAGCTCTAGAGCACAAGTATACAGAAGTGACTGCTGGATTGGGGGCTCAGCAGGCCTGGAATCCATGGGGGCTCAGAGTTCATCCTCTGAGCCTTCCTGGACCCTCCGGGTGACCTTCAGGGACTTCGGGTTGACTGGGGAGCAGCTGGCAGGCGCCGGGGCCAGGTCCACCCAGCCCGGCCCGCGGGGCAGCACGTGGCTCTTGTTGAGTCTGCAGACTCGGTAGTTCTCGTAGTGCACGTTGTGGGTAATGTCCTTCAGGTCTTGCAGGTGGGAGCTGGGAGGCAGGAGGCAGGTCAGTTGTGGCATGGGCATGGCCCAGAGTCCCCTCTGGTCCCCCGGCCCCAGGCCACCTCACCGGATAAGCAGGTCTCTCAGCAGTGGAAACTCACAGTGCGCCATGTTCTCCACTGCAAGACACGGGTCGCTGAGCGCCTACAGTGTGCCACAGCACTGAGTGCCTACTGTGTACCGCAGCGCTGCCTGCTATCCACAGCCCTCCTCCGTGCACCTCACCTCCCGTTCACTCATTCATTCATCCACCCATTCACTCACTGTCATGTCCACAGCGCCTGGAACAGCAGCTCCTCCAAACAGTGGCTGAATCAATGAGTCCATCTGTCCCTTCTCATACTTCAATAATTACAAATTATAGGGCCCCAGAGGAGCCTTCCCTGGCTCCGTAAGGTGGTCTCCTTGCTGTGGGTTGAGTTGTGTCCTCCTTACGATGTAGTGTAATTCCTACCTATACCTGCACCCTGCTGGCGTGGCGGATAACCACTCAGCTGCTAGCAGAAAGACTGGTTGTTTGAACCTACCAGCTGCTCTTCTGGGACAGTGATGTGACAGTTTGCTCCCCGAAAAGATTATAGTCTTAGAATCCTATGGGGCAGTTGTACTCTGTCCTTTGGGGTCACTATGAGTTTGAATGGATGGGTGATGGGTTTATGTACCTGAGGTTACCATCCCGTTTAGGAGTGGGTTTATTTGTTCCATTCACATGCTAGTATTAGTGCAGGGCATGACTTGTATCAGCTTCCGAGATGTAAGATAGCAGATTGAGCCAAAAAGCCAACAGAGAAGGGGAAGACAGACGTCGTTCCATGTGAAGATGGCTAACCAGCCAGGGAATGGAAGCTGGAGAGAGACCAGGATCTGCCCCCTGCAGCCCAGAGCCAACGTTAAGAACAAGCTTCCCCTAGAGCTGACACCCAGAATTCTATCACTGAGCCTCCTAAACCTCCAGAAAATAAATTCCTGTGCCTTAAATGTCCCCACTTGTGGTGTTTTTGTTACATAATAGCACCAAGGAAACCCCAGTGGTGCAGCAGTTGGAATCCACCAGCTGCTCCTCAGAAACCCCCGGGGGCAGTTCTGCTCTGTCCTGTAGGGTTTCTGTGAGTCAGAATTGATGCCGTGGCCATGGATTTGGTTTTGGTCAGGTGACTGAGACGGCCCTTCCCCCATCGTGTCCCCGCCTCCTCACTTGGGTTGTCAGCGGTCTCCCTGCTCACACCTGAAGGAAGCGGCTGTCGGGACAGGGATGTGTTCTGGTTTGCTTTCACTACACTCCCCAAACAGCACACGCTAAGTCCACAGTAAGTTCTGTTGGGTGAACAGGACCTTCTGGGAGCTGGACATTCTGCATGGCGAGGCGGAATCTTCCATTCTCTGCACCCGACCCCCTCCCCATGACACTGACATTGTAAGGACAATTTCCTTGAGGCCAGGAAGGCTAGCAGAGTCAGGTGACTTGCCCAAGGCTCCACAGCTGGGAGGAAGGGCTTGGTCCCAGGTCCGTCTGCGCCCCAGGCCGGGGCCTGTGGGAGAGCTCACAGCCCATTCTCACCTACACCAACTCCAACCCTCTGCTGCCCCTCACTGACCTTCAATGATGCCCCACTTGGTCTTCCGGCCCAGGACACACCTCCCATTCACCAGGTGCTCTCGGTCAGCCCCAACCACAGCAAAGGGGATCCGTTCCTGTGGGGTTGGGGGCACAGGAGGGCGGGCCATGCTGGTGAGGCAGGAGTGAAGGCACTCCGCAGGAAAGTGGTAGGGGGAGCACAAAGTATCCAACACGCCAAAATACACAATTCTAACCTGTGCCTGAGTTTCCTCATCTGTCAGACAGGCACAATGACAGTACCAGTGTAGGGCTTTGTGAATATGAGGACAGCCAATTAATCCATGAACTCATCCTAGGAAAAGTGCCTAGTCCACCCTTCAAAGCCATTTTGGAACTCTTTTTCTGGAATGGCCAGCACAGCAACCCACCCGGAGACTGCAGGAGAAAGGCCTGGCATCTAGGAAAGCTGGTGGGGCAGTTCTACTCCGTCACACGGGGTCATTATGAGTTGGAACTGACTTGATATCACCCAACACTACGCCACTGCCACGGAGTCAATTCCGACTCCTAGTGTCCCTACAGGACTGAGTGGAACTCCCCTGAAGGGTCTCCAAGGAGCAGCTGGTGGATTCAAACTGCCGACCTTTTGGTTAGCAGCTGAGTGCTTAAGCACGATGCCACACAACACGGGCCTCTCGTTATCTTCTTTGGACAAATGTCTGTTCAGATCTGCCTGTTTTTAAAATTGGGTCAGTTGTCTTTTGACTGTTGAATTGTAAGAGGTTCTTTAAGGACACGAGCCCCTTCTCAGACGTAGAACTGGCACACGTCTCCTCCCATCCGCTGGGCTGTTGCTGGACCAGGAGTCTGAGGATGGCCCTACTGGAAATACGTGAACGTTCCCCTGCGTTGTAGTGCCAGATAATCTCCGGATGGAAGGGATGAGTAGGAAGAAACCCACCCAGCCTCTGTCTCTCCGGCCTCCCCTGCCTCCCCCAACAGAGCATACTCGAATCTTGCTGTTAAGGATCTTGTCATTGACATCCTCATCAAAGCACTTCTGTGGGTACACGTCGATGCAGTGGGTCCTCAGGTTCTGCTGGATCTGGGGACCACACACAAGGGACCTCGGTCCACCCTGGCCACGGTGCCCACCCCAGCCCAGCCCCAGCCTCGTGCGCCCAGCTCACCCTGCACCTGAAGGCCTCTCGCTCCTCTAAGGTCAAGCTGTCGGCTCGGGCGATCACCGGCACCACGTTCACCGCCTGGCACAGCCGCTGCAGGAATTCAATGTCCAGCGGCCTCAGGCTGTCCACAGTATGGTGGTGGCAGTGGTGACCCGTGCGTGAGTGAGCAGTTGGTGCCAGCCCCTAGCCCACACCAGGGACCACTCCCCCTCCTCTCGGCCCCATCCCACCTGGCCCTGCCACCTCACCAGTGCCCTGTGGGTGGCACGAAGTACACGCAGCAGTGCACCCGTGTGTCGGGGATGTGACGCTGGCGGGTGATGAGGATCTCCTCCTGCAGGTACCGCTCATACTGTTCATTGATGTAGCCCAGGATGGGGTCCCAGCTGGGGCAGCCAGACAGACCTGCCTTCAGAGCTGTCCGTGCCCATGCCCCAGCCTGCCCACCTGCTCTCTCAAATGTCCTAGCCTTCTACCTCGTAGGTGACCCATCCCCTCCTGGCATGTTGGGGCAGAAAGATCTCCCAGGATGCAGGACTTTAACCAGTTGCCACCAAGTCAGTGCCACCACATGTGTGTTAGAGCAGAACTGTGCCCCACGGGGTTCTCAGTGGCTGCTTTATCCTGGAAGTCAGTGGCAGGCTCTTCATTTGATTTTGCATTTTCAAAGTTCATTTTGTAAAACAAGGATGGGAAACTCTCCAGTGCATTTTCTGAAAAACCACTCCACAGATTCTCCCCTGGAAGCCCATGAATTCAGTCACCACTGACTCTCACCTGGATTGTTGCAAGAGTTCCCTGACACCTCCTCCTGCGTCCCCTGTCCCTCAGTCTATTGTTAATTAACACAGTGGCCCAAAGGACAGTTTTAAAAATGGGAGTCGGATTGTGTTCCTTTTCTGCCCAGCCTGGAATGGCTTCTAAGAAAAAGCCAAAATACCACCTAGGTCTGCAAATCCCTACACCATCCAATCCCTTTTTCTCTCCCTCATCACCCCATCTGCTCCTCCTTGTTCATGCCTTTCCAGCCTCCCCAGTATCCCTTGAGCACACCAGGCCTGTTCTACCACAGGGTCTTTGCACCTGCTGTTTCTCTGCCTGGAGCTCTCTGCGCCAAATATCCATATGTCTCAGTCATTAACTCCAAGTCTTGGCCCAGATGCCTCCATCCCAGTAGTCTTCCTAAATTTGTCTTTATTCACACTGGGTTATTTTAGCAATGCTGTGTCTATATTACTAAGGGGTAAATGCATTTTTCTTTCCTGGTAGATACTGATTTGTTTTGGAGGGTCAAAATATACACATCTAAACATACACCAACAATTTCTCCTGTACCATTCAGTGACACTGACCACATTACCCAAGATGTAAAAACCATTCTCTCTGTCCTTTCCTGAATCATTCCACCATTAGCATGAGGTCTCGTTTGAGAACCTACTGGTGGCACAGTGGCTGAGTGAGTATTCAGCTGTCAACCAAAAGCCGGGTGGTTCTAACCTACCGGTCATTTCACAGGGGAAAGATGTGGCAGTCTTCTTCCAGCAAGATTTACAGCCCTGCAAACGCTGTGGGGCAGTTCTACTCTGCTCTATAGCGTGGCTGTAAGTCCGGTCAACTCGATGGCCGTGGGCAGGGCTTTCTGCACCCTCCTCTCTGTCTTCCTCTGTTAGCTGTTTGCATCTTCTGACAGACGACGCTTGCAGGCAACCCCACTTCCAAGTTGGTCTGGGACTACCATCACCCTGCTGCTGCCCCAGTGTAATGAGTGACAATGGCTCTGTCACTCTCAAGAACAATCTCGTTTAGATGATTGATTGTGGGTTTTCTCCCTGTGTAAATGATTTATTTTGTTCATTGTTTCCCGCACCCCCATGACCATGGAGGCAAGGAGATTTGATGTTAATTGCTGTTTTTCCAGTTCCTAAACCACAGGTTGGCATATAGCAGGTGCTCAGTAAAGCACTGGGCACAAGGCCAGCTTCACAGGTGTGTGGGTTGTGCAATCAATGACGGTCCACGCCCAGAAGGACCCATGCACGTCTAGATGCTCTGCTATTACTGTCTTAATTTAAACTCTGCATCTTTTACTGAACTGGCCTATAAGACACAGAATGACCCTGGTGAGGAGTGTGCTTCTTGGTTTAAGTGTGTACAAGAGATGAACCAGACAGCTCTGGTCCAGAGGCAAGATGAGAGCACAGAGGGGACAGGAGGTGGTGGAAGGGACATAAGAAGCTGGGGACAGGAAGAAGGAATGTGCTATTACAGTGTGGGGATAGCAGCTAGGGTCACAGAACAAAGTGTAAATTTTTGTATGAGAGACTGACTCAAGTTGTAAACTTTCACTTAAAACACAGTGCAAATATAAATTTAAAAAAAAATACTTCAGCTTTTAAAAGGAGACCTGCGTTTTCCCCGTACTGGGATCCACAACGGCTCAGCAGGCACTGATTGTGTGTGTGTCTCTGTGTGTGCTCCCAGCCTCATTAGAGGCTCTCATCGACTCCCTAGTCCTGCTCTCTGAGATGGTGTCATCATCCCCAAGTTCCCCTGAAGGAAACCAAGACTCAGAGAGCTTATGTGACCTGTCTCAGCTTAAGCCCCTAGAAAGTGGCACCACCTGGGGTCCTGACTCTGAACTGTGGGATCTCAACAATCTGCTAGAGAATAACTTGACTGAGTTGCTTGTTGTGCACCAGGCAGCAAGCTAAGACCTTTATAAATTCATCTTTCTTCAGTAGTTGATGTGGAATTGAGTGCACCCATTATACAGACAGAGAAACTGAGGTTCCAAGATGCTGCAGCTAGGTAGTTTCAGAGCTGGGGTGTTTCTCAGAGGCTAGGGCAGGGGGCACATGGAGTGAGCAAAGGGTGGAGGCAGCAGGGGCTGAGCCCCCAGGGAACCCACCATTTGTCATTATTAATCTGGTCCCCGAAGCCCGGTGTGTCAGTCACTGTCAGCTTCAGCTTCAGGCCCTTCTCCTCGATGACTATGGAGAGGAACGGAAGAGGAGGGAGATTGGACACAGGCAGGGTGGCATGGGGTGGGGGCAGGGCCTCACTCACCATGGGTCATCGATTGCAGCTTCAGCGTCTGGAGTGGGGGGCCCCCCAAACCTGAGGGAGTTGACTTCCATATCTTGGACTTGAACAGAGTGTTGACCATGGTGGACTTGCCCAGCCCGCTCTGCCCTGGAAGCAAGGATGGCAGGAGCCATAGGCATTGTTTCTCAAATGCTTAGGTGCAACTTTGTAACACTTTAAGTGTTTTCAAAGGGAACCTAAATACAGAAAAGCTAACTCTACCCTGAGTGTCCACCTCTGTGCATTCTTACAAATATGCACACTTGGGTAGGCAGCAGCAGGTTGAGAGGCAGAACTCTGCAGCACCCACTAGCCCGTTCCTGCCCCCTCTCTCTGTAACTACCCATCCCACCTTCCATCAGCATCCAGCAGTTCTGCCTGCCTTTGAACTTGACACCTGGGAAACCTCACAGTATGTGCTGTCTGGAGGGATTTTGTCTTTAATGAGTCTGGGGTGTTTCCCAGATTTTCACCCACAATAGCCTGTGAGGTGCTATTATCAAGCCCACTTAACAGATGGAGAGATGGAGACTCTAAGAGGTGCACTGACGTGCCTAGGTTGGTGGGAACGTATCTGCTGGCCTGCCCAGTGAGCTCCACCCTGCACTCACCCACCACCATGATGTTGAACTCAAACCCCATCTTCATGGCCTTGATCTTCAGCTGGTCCAGCACGGCCTCGATGCCCACGTAACCAAGCATCTCACAGGGTGGGGTCCTGGGGCTGGGTGGCCGTGATGAGCAGGGGGATGGGGACCGTCTTGTGTGGTCCATGGGGCCAAGGACACGATGGTGCCTGTCATCAGAGTGGGTGAGGGAGAAGGGCCATGTTGCTGGGGCTACAGAAGGAGAACTGCCCTGCATTCCAGTTTCTGAGCCCTGACCCCCAGCCCCCTTGCTGCCCCTTTGTCTGCCCCCAAGTCCTCTGACCTGAGGGGTTTGGTGAGGGGTACCTACAGGCCACTGCTGCTTGAGGGAGCCTGAGTCCTGACCCAACCCCAGGGATCTGCCTTGCCCCCAGCTCCCCCTTATGACCCCTCCCCAGGCAGGGCAGGGTCTCTCAGGTCAGCTGGCTCTGTGCTCCTTCAGCTCCCTCAGAGAGGGCCTGCTCAGGCCTGGGGTGGCCTTGGGGCTGGGCTGGGTTCTGGAGGCTACGAGGTCCGGGGGACACGGGGAGGTAGCTCATGTTTCAGCAAGCTGTTTGGGGAGTGGACTCAGGAGGAAATGCTCCCTGTCCAGGAGCCTCCAGTCCGCCTACAGGGATGGCAGAGGGGACAGACAGGAGTGAGAGACCCCCAGCAGAGCGAAAGGGACACAGACACACAGAGAGACAGAGAGAGCCCAGGAACAGGCCCCAACAGGCAGGGGAGGTGGCCTCCCAGGGAGGCAAGGCAGAGAGCTGACTGACAGGCAGGCAGACAGACAGTGGACAGCAAGGAGCAGCAGTCTCTGAGTGCACCTGGTGGCCTGGGTCCCTTGGGAGCTATCCGGGGCTGCTCCTTCCTGTCTGGCCAGGCCCTGGTATATGTCCAGGAGTAGGGCAGAGCTGACAGTTAACTGAAGAATCTGAGCTCCATCCCCCTCCCTGTGACCCCCCACCTGGGGCTGCCTGGGCAGCAGGAGGGGAAGGAGCAGGGAAGGAGTAAGAGGACCCTCAGGCCCTTGGGACACTGCCCCTGTAGCCCCCACAATGACTCCGTCACAGCTGATGTGATGAGCCCGTTTATCAACAAGGACCTGGGGCTTCGGGGCAGCTCCCTTGCCGGAGGTCTGGAGCAGAGCTGGGCTTCTGATGTCCAAGGTCATGCTTCTTAGCACTCTGAGGGGGTGGGCAAGCAAACCCCTCACCCTTCTCCAGGAAGTGAGACAGCATGTGTTCCTTTGGCCAAGGCTGGCAGTCAGAAGGTTTCAAATGACAGTGCTGAAAAATTAGAGGGTTGATCTAGCAGATATTTACCCACTACAAGGCGTTGTTCTTGGAGCCGCCTCATGCAGAGTTCCTTAACACTCAAGGTGACCCGCTGAAGCCAGTGCTGCTAGCAGCCCCAGGTTACCGATGGGAGAGGCTGGGGGACATGCTGTGGGACACACAGTGGGGCGGTAGCAGAGCTGGGACAGAGGCCCACGCACTTCCAGTCCAGAGCCACATGCTCACCCTTCTCCTGTCTTTTATCTTGGTCATGTAAAAATCTGTTTTTTCAAAGTATCTTAAAATCAAGCCAAACCCAGTGCTGTTGGAGTGATTCCAACTCACTGCAACCCCATAGAACACAGTAGGGCTGCCCCAGAGGGTTTCCAAGGCCCTAATCTTTACAGAAGCAGATTGCCACATCTTTCTCCTGCAAGAAGGCCCATGGGCTCAAAGTGCCAAACTTTCTGCTAGCAGCTTAGGGCTTCCAACGTCACGTTATCAAGGTTCCTTCTGAACCAGGAAAAAAAACCAAACCCATGGCCCTCTAGTCGATCCCGGCTCACAGTGACCCTATAGGACGGAGCAGAGCTGCCCCACAGGCTTTCCGAGGCTGCAAATCTTTATGGAACAGACTGCCGCGTCTTTCTTCTGTGACACAGCCAGTGGGTTTGAATTGTCGAGCTTTTGGTTAGCAGGCTTTAATCACTGTGTCACAAGTTTCCTCCAAACCTGCTGCTGTTGAGTTGATTTCAATTCACAGTGATTAGAAGCACAGTGGTTAACTGCTCTGTCTGCTAACTGAAAGGTCAGCAGTTCAAACCCACCGGTGCTCCTTGGGAACTCTGTGGGGCAGTTCCACTGTTCCACAGGGTCACTGTGAGTCAGAATCACCTCGACAGCAGTGGGTCTTTCCGGCCTGGCTGGCAGCAGCATGGCCCGCTCTCACCCCTTCAGGCTCACAGGTTCTACCCGTCTGCTCACCTCCGCCGTCCTCGGCCCGAGGAGCCCCATCTGTCTCTCTCTGCTGCCCTTCCCTCCTTCCTTTCTTCTTGGCTACTGGCCCCCATCTTGTATGCATCCGACAGCGGAGACTTTAAAGGGTGAGAGGGCAGAAGGGGGGCCGGACAGGAGCCAGGACAGGAGGCTGGGGGCCGCGCCTGCCCTGGAGCGTGCTTCCAACAGTGAAATCTTAGAAGCTGCAGCCCCAGATGCTCCTCAGGAGTCAGGACGGGCGAGACCACGTATCACGCATGCTGGACCTGTTATCAGGACAAACCAGTCCCTGGAGAAGGGCATTATGCCAGCGAGAGGGTCAGCGAGTAAAAGGATGACCCTCAGTGAGGTGGACGGACTCAGTGGCTGCGACAACAGGGTCAAGTGCAGCTCTGTGAGCGTGGCGCAGGGCCGCGCAGCATTCTGTCCTGTGGTGCACAGGGTCGCTACGCGTCCGCAAGGCTGGCCTCGTAAAAGCAAATGACTTGTTACTGCAGTGGAAGAGTTCAGGGAGGCCTGGAACGGCCTTGAATCAAAGTCGATTCCACTGCCGGGAATGTCCCCGCAGGAAATAAACCTCTTCGCAGAGAAGAAGCTTTCTCTAGGAAAATCAGCCCTGGTGAGTGATGTATGAAAACTCAGTGGAGAAACAGCATCAGTGGGTGCTGATGGGACTGCACAACATGGGTGCCTGCAAAGGAGAGGCCCCTAACTGATCCTGAGACTCAGGTGTGCAGAAGGTGGGCAGCAGCTGGGCAAGGTGCTCGTGGCTGTGTTGCTGGGGAAACAGAAGGGAAGCTGACCTGAGCTGCGTGACTGCGGCAGGTCAGCCCACACGCCGACAGAACACAAGGCTGGGTAACTGCACCTTAGAGTCAGACAACGGTAATTCACACCGCTTATTACACTGAGCCGGGCGTTGTGCTGAGAAACTTCTACCTTGGTTATTTAATCCTCACAGCCCCAGGAGGCTTATATACTTCTATACTTAGTCTCCTTGCCCAGACCTGTGTGGGGCCCACCAGGGAACCTGGAGGTGTGGCTGTCAACTGGGCAGACACAACCTCTTGTTCCCATGGTACTCAGGGGTCAGCAACGATAAACACATGAGCTAATGCCACACTCAGAGTCCTGGGGGCAGGTTAAGAGCTCGACTGCTAATCAAAAGGTCAGCAGCTCCAATCCACCAGCTGCTCCTTGGAGACCCCGTGGGGCAGTTCTACTCTGTCCTTACTTAAGTATACTTATATAAGTATACTTACATACTTACTTTACAGATGAGGAAATTGAGACAGAGACGGGTGGGTGTAAATGCCCAAGGTCACACATAGGTAGGTGTGAAGGGCCAACCCACCCTAGCCACTCTGTGTCACTGCCTCTACTATTGCTCTGCTCGGGTCTGGGTCAGGGTTACGGGGTTACAGGCAAGGAGATGGACTCCCCCTCACAGCACCCAGAAGAACACAGCCCTGCTGTCCCATTTTAGACTTCTGACTCTCAGAACTGTAAAATAGTAATCTATGCTGTTTTAAGCCACTAAGTTTGTGTGGATACGTAACAGCAGCATTGGAAATGAATACGGCACTAGGTTTGTGATTTGTATGTGAGTTGCCTAACTCCTCCAGACCTCAGTTTTCACATCTATAAAGTAGGAACAGCAGTAATACCCACACTGGGATTGTCACGAGGAAGAAATTCCATACTGTATGTACAGTGGTAGGCACAGAACCTAACATTAAAACCTGCTGTCCTCGAGTCAATTCTGACTCATAGCACCCCTACAGGACACAGTAGAACTGCCTCACAGGGTCTCCAAGGAGCCGCTGGTGGGTTGGAGCTGCTGACCGCTTGGTTAGCAGCCAAGCTCTTAACCTGCCCCCAGGACTCTGAGTGTGGCATTAGCTCATGTGTTTATTATTGCTGACCCCTGAGTACCATGGCAACAAGAGACTGTGTCTGCCCAGTTGACAGCCACACCTCCAGGTCCCCTGGTGGGCCCCACACAGGTCTGGGCGACGAGAGTCAGCTACATCACGGTCAAGGTGAGTGGCCCCCGGCACTAGGGAAAGAGCTCATCTGAGAGATGTCACCACCCTCTGCGAGATTTATCATGAGGATTAAAGCACAGCAGATAAGGACAATCCTGGCTGCCTGGAACCACAAACAAAACACCACGCCTGTGGCCGTCACCGGGTCACCGGCCAGTGGAGACACACCCGACAGGGTTTGCCAGTCTGCAGTCTTTACAAAAGTAGCCTTCTACTCTTTCTCCCCGGGAGCCAGGCCCAGTGGGTCGGTCCAGCGTCTCTACTGCCCATCAGAGCTCCGTAAGGAGCCACAGTGGGACATGAACAAATTCCCCCCTTTACCCTCCTTCCTCTCTCTCTCCTTTCTCTTTATCTGTTTGTCGTAGAGTGTCCCCTGGGTTCTAGGTTGTTTGGGATACTGAGAGGAGAGGAAGAAGCTGACGGCCCTGAGGCCCTCGTCTCTGGGTCCTGCAGCAGGGCCTCTTAAGGGACAGGTGGGACACACCTGTCAAAGGGAGGCATACACCCGCTGGGGCTGGGAGGACAGTACTGCCTGCACCCCCCCCAAGCTCTGGCAGCGCTTGGCTGTCCCCAGAGAGGGGTGGGGCTGGCTGCCAAGGCCTCAGGTGGCTGAGGAACCGGAAGCAGGAAGTAGTTCAGGCTTTCGAGACCCAGGACCTGCCTGGCTAGTGGAGTGCCCAAGCTTCCTGGTGGCAAGTAGTGCCCGGGATGGGGCTGGGGAGGGGGCTGCTGCCCAGGGCCGGGTCAGGGTGGGGGCCAGGAGAGCTGTAGGTAGGCCTGAGCCAGGAGTAGGGGATAGACAGTGGGCAGGGGCTGAGGGGCTGGGCTCAGAGGGTTTGGGGCAGATGCTAGGGCATGAGTGGCACTGGACACATGCTGGACGGGGCCGGGGGCAGTTGGGGAGGTGGCTGGGGCTCGCGGTGTTGCCTGGGTTTGGGCTCGGCCCTCCTGGAGCCACCGCTGTGTGGCCAGCCTCCAAGAGAGCTCAGGGTTCTGAGGCAGTCCTGCTGGGGGCCTGGCAGGTGGCGCCTGGGACGCTGTGCTGAGATGGCTCCATCAGCGGAGGACCTGGGCCGGGAGCTGGAGGCCACGGTCCAGGACATGTTGGGGAAAATGAAGAGCCGCCAGCTGTTCCAGTCTGGCTGGGACACAGCTGCCTTTGTCGTCTTCCTCGTCTTCATAGGTGGGTGTGGCCACGGCCTCTAGCCCCCAGCAGCCTCTGCCCCAGCCCCGAAGGGCCCCAGCCCAGGTCTGGATGCCCGTTCCCTCCCAGGCACCGTGCTGCTCCTGCTGCTGCTCGTCATCATCCACTGCTGCTGCTGCTGCTGCTGCCGCGACGCCCCCAGGTCCCAGAAGGTGAGCCCCGTGAAGGTGCGTGCCCAGCACAGAGGGCCGACTAGAAGGACGAGGGCGGCTGCAGGGTAGGTGCTGCTCTCCTGCGGCAGGAGTGACACCAGGCGCCTCTGTGTCTCCTGCAGCAGAGCCCCAAGGGGGTGGACAACCTGGCCTTGGAGCCTTGACACCGCGAGTGCCCCCCAGCCTCTTTCTGTGTCCTGCACATCGGCGACAGTAACAGCACCTGGTGTCACCTGGAGCTGAGCCCATGGCACCGTGTACACAGCCCCCCAGGGACTCTTGTGTCACCAGATGACTGCCTGGTCCCTCATCACCTTCAGCCACTGATGGCTGTCACTGTGCCATGTCACCCAGGAGCCTTGCAGCTTAAAGACTTTTAGGGACTCGGTGGGGGTCACCTGGGAGGGGAAGCTGGTTTTCGGTTCAGGGCCTCAAGCCCCCGGCAGAGCTCTCCCTACCCCTCTGAGCCTTGGGTAATGCTAGCAGGCAGGGAACCCTGTCCAAGTAGGCATTGTGCCCCTCAGACACAGGGACGGAGAACCAGGCTCATGGCACTGGACACTCCTTCCAAGAAGTCCCCTGGGCCTGGCTGTGCTGGGGAAGAGAGGAGGCTCCTGACTACCGGGAATCCCCATCCAGGGCCCCAACTCGGACAGAAAACAGATAGACGCAGGGGTTCCTGGCAACGTCTGATGCTTTTTATTTCTTAGAGGAGTCCCGGGGGCTGCAGAACAAACCCAACCAGTGGCATCAACACTTGGCCAAGCCACCCGTCTCCCTCCTCCCCTCCAACTCACAGCTTATTAGGCCCCTGACCCTGTAGTAGGAGGAGACATCAGTGACCTGTGTCACCCTGCTGGTCCTGTGGGGTGGGGGGGACAGCTCAGCAGGGAAAGGAAAAGGAGGGTGGCCCAGCTCCACCCTGAGTCCAAAGGTCCCCGGTGGGGCAGGCTGGGAATGTGGGCCTCCTCTCAGCTTCCTTCTGCCCGCGCTCCCTTCAGAGCCAGTCCAAACCAGCTTCCCTCTCTCCCAGTGGCCCAGGTAACAGGCAGGGCAGGACAGAGAAGGAAATAAATAATCAGCAGTGCCCAAGCTCCTGGCTCCAGTGGCTGCACACAGGATGTGAGGCAGGACGGGATACCCTGGGCCATGTTCCAGGGGGACAGGCTCCCAGGCACTCTGCTCAGAAGGGTCTGTAGCTCCAGTAGCTGGAGAACACGGAGATCTGGAGGAGGGAGTGAAGTCACTGGTTGAGGGGGACTGCCTGGAGAGCCTGGTCCCCAAAAGGCAGCACTCCTGACTCTGGGTGGGGGAGGGGCATCAGGTCAGTCAAGGGCAGTGTCCAAGTAGAGAGGGCAGTGTTGCCTATGCCCACCTGCCCAGCGGGGCATGGGGGTACAAGGGGCCTGGAAATCTGGGGGGACCTTGGTGCTGTCACAGGACCTTGGAACCCACTCCCATCATGGACAGAGGTCCTGGGACCCTCAAGGGTCCAGGAGCCCTGCCCCCACCTTGTCCTTGAGCTGCTGGCAGAGCTGCAGGGAGACAGTGAAGAAGACCAGCGCGTCGTTGAGCCGGGGGATCACACATTCCACCTTGTGCACCTGGCTCACCTCGAGGCGCTGTGAGCCCCACTCACTGCGGGGGCACGGGCATCCGTCAGGGTGGGCTGGCTCCCCCGGGCTCCCCTGGGTACCCCGAGACCTCCCCCTGCTCCAGGAACCCTGTGTACTCACAACATGGCTCCAGGGCTGTGCAGCACGGCGCCTCCGGCCGGGCGGAAGTTCTAGACAGAGGAGCAGACAGCCCGTCAGGCCTGGCCACCGGGAGCAGGGTGCGTGGGTGGGCCCGGCAGGGGTCCCTCACCTTGGTGGAGGTGGGCTGCAGGGCATGCAGCTGGTAGATCGTCAGGCAGAGCTTGTTGAGGTTGATGTAGACGTTCACCAGCAGGTCCGAGGGCAGGGCCGGGGCAAACATTCGCTGCAGGAGGCATGGCGGGCAGGTGACGACCACAGGCCACCTTGGCGGACCCTCGCCCAGGGCCGGACAGCCTGGCCACTACACCCTGGTCCTTGAGATGCACCTCCCATGGGCTGGGGCTGGGCTAGACTGCCACATGCGCCCTGGTGCCCAGGCATCTCAACACAGCACCAGGTAGGGAGACTTCTGACTCAGAGTAGGGTTAGCCTGTCTGGGGGACACAGGAGATAAGCCACAATCTCATTCCCAGGAAACTACGCACAGATGCAGAACTCTGACCACTAATGCGGAGATTCTGGGACTGCTGTGTCCCTCCCAGGGTTAATGACTCTGTTCTATAGGATCCTGCCTCCTGGAGCAGGGGCTGGTCAAGGGCACTGACCGTGAGGCCGCTGGCCGCGATCTCAGGCAGGGTGAGGGTGGCCGGGGTGGTGAGCCGGTTGCGGGCTCTGGTCAATTGTAGCATCACGGCGTCCATCAGCTGGGGGAGAGACAGGGCGACACTGCTGCATGGGCAGCAGGCTCTGTCCCACTGTGCCCACCCTCGGGAACTTCCAGTGCGAGCTCGACAAAGTCACGGGGTTTCTGTTTTCTGCCCTGAATGAACCCTGGCTCTCAGATTCCTGACCCCCCAGAGGGGGCTTGTTAAAGATGTGAAGTTGGGCTCCAGTTTGGGCGGGGGGGGTCAAGATAGATGCACTGTCCACCGTCCGTTCAGGAGGTTCCCGTGTGAGGGGCCTGATCCTGGTCCAATGAGGGCTATGTCCCCAGGGTGTCAGTGCTTTGGGGGCTGGGGCGAGAGCAATGAAGGGGCTTTGAAGAAGGGCCCCTGTCTGGCTTGGGTGCAAAGGGTCTGGGAGGGCATCCTGGAGGGGACAGGATGCCTGAGTTGGTCCACAGCGTGGACAGCACTATTTTTGTAGATGAGGACACTGAGGCTAGAGGTCCCATGTCCAAGGCCACATGGCTAGTGAACAGGGGAGTTATCTGGAGCCCCCCCTCAGCCAAGGAGCAAAGCCCTGGCTGACCCCTTCGAGTTGGTTGCCGCCTTGGGTGCCGGGGTGATCCGGCTCTGGGGAGACACCAGAAGGGCTGGGCGGAAGGATGGGGCCTGCCTTTCCTACCCCCTCAGGGTGTCAGGGAAACCCTGACGGTGTAGTGGTTAAGTGCTAGGGCTCACAACCAAAAGGCTGGCAGTTCAAACCCCCCAAGCACTCCTGGGAAACTCTAGGGGGCAGTTCTGTAGGGTCGCTGTGAATTGGAATCGACTTGACGGCAGTAGGTTCGGTTTTTTCGTCAGGTTGTCAGTCCTGAGAGGGACCTTAGTCTACCTAGTTCCAATTTTTTATATGAGGAAGCAGAGGCCCAGAGACAGCAGGTGATCGGCCTAAGGATGCACAGCAAGTCAGCACAAAGAGCGGGCACGAGAGACCATCCGCCTTCCCCACTACTGCACCCGTTCACTCTGAATGACAGTAACGGCTGCTTGTACTGCTACTGCCAGTTACCATGGATTGTCATGTTTATCACTCTAGCCAGTACCCTTGACAGATGTGGAAACTGAGGCACAGAGTGGCTCAGTAAGTGACTTGAGGCTAGCCAGCCTGCAGGCAAGGAATGGGGACTGGGACCTTAGTCTAGGGCTGTGGCTGCCACACTGTAACTGCAGCTGAGCCTGAGGATGTGGCCCAGGCGTCCAACCTTTTGGTCTAAGAGCCCTGCAGACTGAGTCCTCCAGGGGTTCATTCAGTGGTCAAGGCTGGGGTTGGGGACCTGCCGGTGGCCCACCTTGAGAACTTCGGCTCCAGTCTTGAATTGGTAGCTCTTGTCCCGGTTGGTGAGGAGGTAGACAGCCTGGCTCACGTGGTTCCTGGCATCCTGGATCTGAAAACAGCACCCAGCCCGTGGTCCCCTGGGCTAGGCCTTCACTGGGAGGCTGTGGTGCCAGCCTCTGGTACAGCCCAAGGGGACCCTGGGGTCTCACAGCTTGGCCTGTGCACACACAGGGCTCCCCACCCTGAGGGTCCATTTTCCTTGGAAGGGTAAGGTGGATGCTGCCTGCCTGGCCTGCCTCTCACCCGGCAGCTGTGTGCTCTGTATCGTCTGAGGCTAGGCCCTGGCTTGGCGCTGGGGACACTGGGCAAAGAGGCAGGCTTGGTCCCTGCCTGTGTGCGACTTCTTTGTTTTTTTTACTGTACATTAGATGAAGGTTTACCAAACAAATCAGTTTCTCATTAAGCAATTTATACACAATGTTTTGTGACATTGGTTGCCAACCACATGACATGTCAACTCTCTCTCCTTCACCTTCGGTTCCCCATTACCTGCTTTTTTGGTCCCTCCTGCCTTCTTGCCCTTGTCCTTGGGCTGCTGTGACCAAAGTAGTCTTCTGTTTCGAGGGCCTGTCTAATCTTTGGTTAAAGGGTGGACCTCAACAGTGACATCAGCACTGAGTTAAAAGAGTGGGTGCGGGCCATACTCTCAAGGTTTCTCGGCTACATTCTAAAGCCAGTGACAAACAGGGTGAGGTGGAAGGAAGCAGGGTTGTGGTGGGGGCTCCTCTAGATTGGGAGTCAGAGGGAGCCCCAGTGGGGTGACTCTTGAGCCCAGACCACACGATAGGGAAAGCTGGGGGATGAGAACTCCAACAGAGGCAGTCCTATAGGCTAAGACAGCTAGGTGGATCCCAGGGTCAGTGAAAGTGGGCTGGGTGGGCAGGTAGGAGGGGCTGTAGCCAAAGCCCGTGGGAGCCGGTAAGGGGTGTGGATTTTGACCTACAAGCCACGGGAAGCCCCTGGGGTTCTGAGCAGAGGAGTGACTTGTTGAGGGGTGCTGTGGATGATCATTTCAGCTGCTGTTGGGTGGTTCTGGCGGGGGGCTGGGGCCCACAGACAGGCAGCCCCTGCACCTTCCAGACAGCACAGCTCTGGGCCCCAGGCACTGCACATACCGGCTTCACTGGCTAGGAAACAACTTCAGGTTTGCTATGGCCACAGCTCCCCACAGCCAGGCCCCCTCCACAAAGGCTCCAGGCTTGTCCCTGCTTGCCCCTGGGGCCTGAGCCCTGGCTGGGACAGGCTTGGTCACCTGCTGCAGCTTCCACTGTTTGTCCTCTCGGAAAGCAAAATGCAGCAGCTGGCTGTTCCGGTGCACCTTCAGATTCACGTCCTGCTGGACAGGAGTGGGGATCAGGGGGATGCGGAGGGGAACACCTTCCTGCTTGTGGCCACCCTGAGCTCTCGGGCTGGGTAAGAAAATGGGCAATCCAGGGTGGCTAAGGCTCCCTGTTGCCCGCTGAGGCGCAGGGTTTCTGAAAGCCTTGGAGATCTGGAGGGCAAACAGGAAGACCAGGAAACAGGAACTTGGGCCCCAGAGAAGGTATAAAAAAATGAAAGGGAAAGGAAGACCTAAGAAAGAGGAAGGGCAGGGGCAAAAGGGGAAGGTGGCAGACAGGGAAGGCTGGCAGGAGGTGGGCAGCTGCGGGCAAATAGGGAGCAGCTGCTAAAGGCCAGGAGCTCAGGCTGGTGAGGAGGACCCTCTGCTAGCTGTGGTTCCAGGAACGCTGGTCTGGTGCCAGCCTAATGCTGACAATACCCACGCTTTGCAGGGCCCGGATGCTGTGCCAGGCTGTGCACAGAGCTGCCTGTCTCCTGAGTCCTCACTGAACCCACGTGCTAATCCAGGAGCAGGCACAGGCATAGTTGTCATTTACAGATGAGAAAACGGAGGCCCAGAGACATCACGGTCCCTGCCCAGAGCCATGCAGCCAGGCTGAGACAAACACAAGACCCCCAAGCCCTGCCCCTTGGGAGGCAGGAAGGGGAGGGGCGGAGACTCACCGCCTGGCTCAGCGCGTCCCCCTGGAGAGTGAGCACGCCCTTCACCTGGTCGGTGCTGCAACATACGGGGGGTCAGAGGGGTCAGGGGGGTCAGAGGGGTCAGAGCGGCGCTCGCAGCCTGCCCCTCCCACTAGTGGTCCTGGCTGTCACAGGACGGGCCACGGACCACACCCGTCCCTCCCCACACCTTGTGAATATCAGAGCAGACATCAGCCTGCAGAGAAGGGCTGTGGCCGTGCTGCCAGTCCCCAGAGTCTGCTTCAAGAGTCCCCAGTCCCCGTCCCCCAGTTCCATCCAGTCCAGGCTCACCCACTGCTGCCCAGGATAAAGTTCTCCTGCTTGGCTGGCCCCTCGGCGCCTGCGCCCGACAGAGTGAAGCGGAGAGAGGCTTCCTGGGGAGGGGCAAGGGAGGAGGCCTGTGGACACCCAGAAGCTGGGGCAGCTGCCGGGTCTGCCCAAGCTGCCGAACCGGGTCTGCCCAAGCTGCCGAACCAGGTCTGCCTAGGGCAGGAAAGCCTTTGCGGTAGCTCTGGTCCCTCCCTGAGGTCTGAGTTTCAGGGCCCAGGGCCCACCTGCTCGTTCAGCACTCTGACAGCCTAAGCGTGTTCCAGACACTGGGAAGGCAGGATGGAGTGGGATCAGTTGAGGGGCTGGGAAGGAGGGGAGCAGAGGCGGAAAATAACAACAGCTTTTGTAGCTGAAACCAGCAATCCGGGGCCTTACAAGCTCTGGGCTACACATTTTTGTGCACTGACTGGCTTATTTATCTTCCCCACAGCCCCGGGACACAGGCACTTTTATCTCTTCTTTGCAGAAAGGAAACAGGCCCTGAGAAGTTCGGTAAGTTAGCCAAGGTCACAACGTTCCACAGAGGAGGCGAAGAGCCGTCAGGCTTTAAGGATTATAGTCAAAGGCAGCTGTCCCTGGCCCCCGGGGTTCCACATAGGGCTCGTGCTGGTCTCTCGCTGCCAGTTTTCCTTCGCAGGACATGGCAACCACTGCCCACCACTCCCCGCATCTGTTGTTAGGTGGCCCCCTGCGACACACAGTAGAACCGCCCCCACGGGGTTTTCTAGGCTCTCATCTTTACAAGAGCAGCTTGCCAGGTCTTTTCTTCTGCAGAACGGCTGGGTGGGTCTCAACACCGACCTTTCGGTTAGGACCCCAGCGCTCAACCTTGTGCCATCAGAGTTCCGCTTTCGCTTGTGTAATCTATTTGCTTGTGTCCCCATCACACTGCACGCCCGCTGAGCTGAGGGCCCTGTCTGAACAGCGACGCAGGAGCTCAGCGGACAGGGCGGTGGGTGGAAGAAGCGGAGTTAGAGAAGGGGCGGTTGGTGTGCCCGGCCGGGCGGCTCTGCAGCCCGGGAGGCGTTACCTTGAGGATGTCCTGGAGCTGTCTGAGCACCGAGTGCACCTCATCATGCAGCAGCCAGCGGAACTCCTCCTCCTGGCGGGAGAGGAGGCGGTCAGCGCCAGCGAAGCAGAGGCCGCAGAGGAGCCCCGGCCAGGCCCCCGGCGTCCCGGCCGTGCCTCACCAGCACCGCGCGCTCCGCCGCCGTCGCTGCCATCACAGTCGCCATCGCTGCCAGCCGCCAAAGCGGCGGTCGCCTACACACAGCCCGCAGGCCGCCGGAGCCCCAGGCCCCGCCCCCCTCCCTGCCGACGATTGGCCGAACAGACGCCAGCCCCGCCCCTAGGCCATCTCCCGGCTGGCGATTGGCCAACGCCTCCCGGCCTGACCGGCTCACGAGACTTGCGGCGCCCCGGGAGACTGGTGGCTGCGTGACCCTGCCCTCCCCCGGCGGCTGTGTGAGCCTGGCTTGCTCGGGTTAGTCTGGGGCACCGCCGGCGGCACCAGCCACGGGGCTATGGCCTGGGCATTTACGTCTGCTGGGGCTGCTGATGCTTGTCCCGCCCCTCCCGCCTCTGCTTCACTGACATCCAGTGATAAGCTGACCTGGTTTCGCTGCCCCCGGCGATTGGCCGCTGCAGCCGTCTGTTGCCGCTCGGCCACCCCATTGGCCACCTTGTCTACACGGCCCTCCGCGGGCACCCAGGGCAGGGGCCCCTGGAGCGCTGGCCCGCCAGAGCCAAGTGGGGTCTGCCCCGGGGAGACGCGCGCTCGCCGTCCTAGTCTCTGTACCAGGTCCCTGGGCGCCCGTTAGTCGTCCGCGCACTCACCCCCACCCCGCTGCCCACACCGGCAGGGGCTCCAGGAGACCCAGCGCCCCACCCCCATCCGGGCCCGCCGTGGCCCTGGCATCCCCGGGGCAGGCCAGCGCCACCAAGACAATCAATCGACTCAGGCCACACAACTGTGTTACCAAGAAATGTTTTATTTTTCTTGCAGTAGCTTGTTAATTGCACAAAATCATGTTTTTTTTTTTTTTTTGCCATTTAAACATTATCACACAATCCTATTCTGAAAGACAAATGTTCATTAAAAACAAAGCAAAAATAAAAATTCACAACCTTAATTACCTAGAAGATTTGTCATTTAAAGGAAGTTCAAAGGAAAAATAAATGGGGTAGGGTAGCTGAGGGGCTTTTCTTACAAGCTTTTTCACAAGTGTCACATTTTCTCCTTAAAAGAGGATTTCAAAATAATGGTGAAATAGCTTAAACAGAAATATTCATAAAAAGGAACTTTACAGAATTGTCAACAATATTAAGACAACATTGACTAACCAGTTTCATTACAGCCTCTTTCCCCATCCCCACCCCCAATGTGTCTGGCCAGCACTACAACAGGCTTTGTGTTCAGACAGAAAAGAGTTCAAACCCAGTGAAATTACAAATGGTGCCAAAAACCAGACAGGCATTTCCCCTGCCCTCCCACCATGGCCTCAGATCGTCTAATAATCAGTGAAAAAGGGCCAAGGTTGGGGGGGGCAGGACCCCAAACCTGTGTGGCCACAAGATTTTTACATACATATATATATTTATATATTTCCCTATAAATGCTGACCTTTTGCAAATTGTGACTTTGGAAAAACCAACCCAAGCTGAGGGAGAGAAAGCTGACATCCCGTAGGTGACTTCTCCTTAATCTTCTGCAGGCTTCCAACCCCGCTCTGGTCCCCTGTCCAAGGAGAAATGCTAAGGCCTCCAGGATGTCTGAGCTCTGCCTTCTCAGGGTCAGGTCAGGCCCAGCCCTCTTCCTCCCCGACCCCGGAACCCCGGCAGGGAAGCACCGAAGATCATGATGCTGGCTGGAGGGAAGACACTCCTCACTGTCTCAAGAGCTGAGCCTAAAAAATGGTCGGTCAGGCTGGGGGTGGGCCTGTCCCTCTGGGAAGAGAGGGGGAAGGAAGGGGAGGAAGAGGAAGTGGCATGCAGGGGACGTGTGCAAGGGAGGAGGTGAGGCCTGAGCAGAGCCAGTTGAAAAGCCTGTGGCATAACGGAAACAGGAAGGAGCCCACCCCCCACCCGCTCTCAGTCCTCACTGGTGGCCCTCAAGGCCCTTCCCCAAGGGTGGGAACGCAAATCCAAACACTAAAACAGCCTGGTGAGAGAAGCAAGCTCCCACTACAGTGACACAAGGAACTCTGATCCCAGCCCAGGGCTCCGCAGTGCTGGCGACTTCTGGGACAGGTGCTGGGAGCAGTGGAGAAGGCAGGGCCTCCCTGAAGCTCACCCTCGGGCTGGCTGCTGGCTGCCCTCCCTGGAAAGCCACAGCCCTGTCTCTGCTGGACTTCGCCACTCTCTTTTCAGCTCACAAAGGCATTTACGAAGAGGTGGTAGGACATCGATAGCTTAGACATGACAATTCCCATCGGTGGTCACCTGAGGTTGGCGGTCCCAGAGGACCCTCCCTCTGGAGTCTTGCTGGCTCATCTCGCCCCACAGGCTCTCCCTGCAGGGGCGTCCTGTGGGGACAGGGACATGAAACAGCATCTTCACTCTGGAGAAGCTGTAGGGAGCCTTCCAACTCTCACTGCTGATTCCAGTTCCTTGGCTGGAAGGGGTTTGAGATAAAACAAGCTCAGAGGAAGAATAAAAGCCTGGCAGCTGTTTCTGGGCAGCCTCCATCCTGTGGCGAGAGCCTGTGTCTGTGTGTGTGCGTGCGTGCATGCACACGCGTGTGTGTGTCTGTGTGTATGTCTGCGCAACCACTTAGTCTGGGGGCCAGTGTCCAGCTCAAGAGCTTTCCCACAAGCTGGTCGTGCCCGCAGTCCCCGTCCCTGGGACCTCCCGGGGCGGGGCTGGCTACTGTGCTGATGGCAAGTCTCAGAGTCTGTAGAAAAGGAAACGGAGACAAGTAGACTGGTCCAGAGCAGAGTGCCAGGACCCTGACCCCGCGTGAGGAGGAGGGGCCAGAGGGAGGACGGGAGGGGAGGGGAGGGGTGCCCAGGGCTTAGTGTATGTAGGCTCGGTACACGGCAGACATGTCGTTATCGGACTGGTCCAGTGCCTTGGCTCTTTTGTACACCTGCAAAACAAGAGATGGCTATCAGCCTCTGGCCATGGACCTGAGTCCGGAGGCCGTTCGAGGTGCAGCTAAGCAGGGAGCTTCTGGAGTTGGGCCAGTCTGGGTGTAAATCCCAGCACCCCTACTTACTGGCCTGACCTGGGGCAAAGCACCTAAGCATCTTGGCATCAGCCACTGCCATCCTTTCACCAGGACAGCACGAGGATGAAATGCAGCTAAGCAGCAGGAGTGCTCAGCCTGCTGGTGCCGTCAGTGGTGACAACAGGGCCTCCTGCTGCTGGGGACCTCCAAGGCCCTGACCTTTAACTCTCTGGCCTGTGCCCTCGGCCTGAACCACTTGTCCCACTGTGTAGCTGGCCTTCCCTGCCTACCCCACCTCAAGGAACAGATGCATACTGGCCATATGTATGACTTGACTGGTTTGTTGTTTTGAAATTCTATTTCTCCCTCTCCAAGAATGTTATTTCAATGTCTGTGTGCTTAATTCTGTGACTCCTGTTAAAATGGAAGCTCTTCACAGAAAGGAAGGAGCTGCACATCACTCTCTCCCCAGAGCTGGAGACAGCGTCTGGCAGTTAATGGTGACCCAGAGACCCTATGGGAACATGTGGCAGGGTGGAGAGAATTAAAGTGCCCCTGCTGCTGATGGCACACCACGGTATCTAGTCATTCTGAGGCAAGGTTTCCTGCTTGTTTGTTTTAAACACAGTCTAGTCGGGACCACACAACTGAGGGTCTGCTATACCTCAGGAGGACCCAGCGCCAGCTCTCGGTGCCCACTGCTCTTGGGCTCTCTGTGACTCCTGAGCAGGTCTGAGCGGGCAGACACAAGGCCAAGGAGACCAGCCACCCTCACCTCGGCTTCTCCGGGTCTAGAGCCCGTGGCCCTGTCTTTGGTCAGCACCTAAGGTACCAGACAAGAGCCCACGGCTGTCTGCTCCACCAGGGGGCGCAGACTGTTGCGGGAGGCCTTGACTGGGGAGGGGACGGCACCCAAGTTTCACTCCTTTCCTCCAGCATGCCGCCAGGACAGGCACCGACCTGACAGCTGGTTCTCTCAGCCCTGCGGCAGCACAGGCCGAGAGGGCCGGGAGGCTTACAATGGCCCAGTAAGCTCGCAGCAGGCCAACCGGCCTCCCAGTCATGAGTGTGAACTCCGAACTAAACTCTGACTACCCACAGGCCCCGCAGGAACAAGCAGGCAGATTCAGGAGGGGTGCCGGTGGTTGGAAAGATGCTGCAGGGATGGGATCCTGTTGTTTCCTCTTGGAGGCAGGCTGCAGCCTGTACGGGCAGGGTGGGCAAGCCTGTAGCCTGAAGAACCAGAGGGTGGAGTCTGGGGCAACCTCAGTGGCTGAAAAGCAAGGGAGGGACCCCAGGAGGGGAGTGCCCAAGTGGGGAATCCCCAAAATTTCCATGTATAACCTCTGCCTGACCCCTAAACCTTTCACAGGCTGGACAGAGCTTAACAGCCTAACCAAGGATCAAAAAGTGAACTGAGATTTGAGTTGTGGTTGAACAGTTTGCAGTCTGAACTCAAACTCCTCCTCACTATTATATCAACAACAAAAACTCAACATCTTCTGTTGGAATAAATCAGAAATTCAGAGTCTCCATGACATAATCTTTACAATGTCCGCGACATAATCCAAATCACTCAACATATGAACAAAGAGAAAAACATGACTCACTTTCATACTACCTATAACTGAAACTACAGGATCTGAAATACACAATCTGTGCAGAAAGGACATGAGAAAGGACAGCATCAGTGAAAGATGACATCATTTCCGCAGGTCCCACTGGGGCCCCGGTACACAGTGCTAACAAAAAGGGCGGCGGTCTGAACCCATCAGTCACTTCTTGGACACTTTAGGGAGCAGTTCTACCCTGTCCTGTGGGGTGTGAGTTTTTTATTTAATCTGAGGAAAAGCGAAAAAAGGGCATGAAATGTCTGAGATCTTCTCATAAGACACCAGGGAAGTCAGATGGCGACAGACCCCCCCTTGTAAGGTGATGCCAGTGAGAACAAGGCCACACAGCAACAACCCACACGACTGTTAACTCAGAACAAAGGCTCACAAGTGGCCTTCTGAGGGAAAAGAAAACGAGAATCTGCCATCACATCAGCAGATCTGTACGACAAGAGATGCTAAAGAAATTCCTCCCGCTGAAGGCCAATGCTACCTGATGGAAGCCAGGTTCTGCAGGAAGGGAAAAAGAAGGTAAATCTAGAGAAATATAAAATTATCTTCCTCTTAATTTCTTTAGCAAATATGTAACTACTCAAGAAAATCACAGGATCGCCTGAGGTTTCAAGCACAGACAAACATAATACACAGGACGTATCTCTGCGTCGGAGCAGTGGTCCTCAACTGGTGGAGACGACACCCCCAAAGGACCTGTGGCCATACCTGCAGACACTGTGCTTGTCACAACTGAGGGGGTGGCCAGGGTGCTGCTCAGCATTCCACAATGCGCACAGCAGCCTAGCATCACCAACTGTCAACAGTTTGGAGGCTGAGACACCCTGCTACAAAGGACAGGAGGTGCTAAGTGGATCCTGACAGCTGTGAGGCCCTGTTTCAGGTGAAGTGAAACCATGTTAACTCTAAACAGACTGTGAATTGTTACGGAGCTACACCGTAATTCCTAAAGCAACCACTGCAGACAATGCACAGAGGCACAGTTAACAAGCCAGTAAATAAAGTCAAATTCTAAGAAATAAATAATCTAAAAGAGAGAGAAGGAGAAAGAGATAGACACAAGACAGAAATCAAGTGATGAAAAGGCAGCTGCATACACAACCACATCACATTACCCACAAGATCCTGAACCTGGGGCTTACACTATTCGGTGGTCAGAAACTACCATGTACCACTGATAAAATAACCAAAACATCTGTTCCTAAGCCAGTCAATCCTAAACAGGCAGGGCGGATGAACCCCAGAAAGCACCCCACAGAGATGCGTCTCCGACCTGGACCACTCTCAGGACTCTTGAGAAGTAGCTGCAACTGCAGGGGGGCCCGTTCACAAAAAGGCGTACGGGACAGGAGATGGTACCTCATTGGCCGCGGCTGCCATAGGAGTTGGGTGGTTGACGGCATCGCCTAGGGCAATGGCCAGGCGCAGATCCTTCTGAATGTACTTCAGGTAGAAATCAGGTTTAAAGTTCCCCTGTAGGATATCTGAGGGAAAAAAGCACTCCTTAGAAGAAACACAAAGATCATAAATAAGAAAACACCTCCAGCTGCAACAGGGCTAGCCACCTAGTATCCCCAAGTCCTGTGACCCTCTGGGCCCCTCTGAGTCCCGAGCCTGTACCCCCAGCCCCATCCATGGTATCTCTGGAGGTCCTCCAACTGAGGGCACAGACTGACTGCACCGGGTCCTTCTTTGACCCTCAGTGACGCCTTGAAGATGAAACCATCCTGTGGCATGGAGTAGCTGCCTGACCCAGCTCCCCGGGATCATGAACTAGTGAGAGCAGGAAGACAGGCCAAAGACAGCTTTACTTTGGCACTTCTGGTCCAGAAAGATGCTGGCCAACTGTCCCTGATTGAGGATGTCCAAGAGCGTCTGCTGGGACTGGCCTGTCACTTGGGCCAGGGTCAGGCCCTCGGCGATGGTGGCCATGAAGCTCCCCTGGACCATGTTCACAATGAGCATCATCTTGGCCGCGTTGCCAACCTCACCTGCAAAGAGTCATGGTCACTTCCCACGAACTCTGCAGGCAGGGACTTTCTGCCCCACCCTCATCCCTGCTCAAACCCACCCCTACACCCAGGAGGGCCTCGTGCACCTGTCCCCAGTAGACCGGGCTCCTTGTCCTGGCCACAGGGCCCAACAGAGCTGTGTGGGCAGGTACAGGGGCCAGTGCCGCACGTTACCTAGGAAGAAGGAGGTCTTCCCCATGGCCTGGAAGCAGCTGCTGCAGTCCTCATACAGGCCTCTGTCTCCGGCCGCTAAGATCACCAGCATCCCATCGTTGGACAGCTGCTGGTTCCCTGAGACGGGGGCTTCCAGAAAGCGGCCCCCCCTGGACACAATCACCTGGGAGGAAAGCCACAGCTTCTGGAAGCCTTGCCTCTCCTCTCCCATGGGGCCAGATGGGGAACACCCGGGGTAGGAAGCACAGAGGGCTGAGAGGCACCTGCCTCTCAGGGATACGTCTTCTCACCACCACCCTCAACCATGCCCAGGGGTGAGTGCTGCAGGCCATCTGCTGAGGCCCCAGCACTGTGGAAGGGCTCAATGTCCTCCGATGGACAAACCAACCCCACGACCATACACAGAGAAGCTGGGGCCTCCTTGCAAGCTCCCACTCCCCCTGCATGTTCCTGCAGAGACCAAAGGCTACCACCAACGCTGACTGCTCCAACAGCAGGCTGAACACACCATCCCTGAGGACACTGCCCTCCCTGCCTTTATTGCCCAACAGGACACACACGGGATCCAGAAGCCACCGCTCCCTCATATGTGCCCTGAAACTCAGGAAGGAGCAATCCTCTTCCACCGTGTCCACTGGCAATAGCTGTTCAAGCCAAAAAGGCCATGCTGGCAGCCTGGAGCACTTCTTACTGTGAACGGGCAGCGCAAGGGCCCAATGCCCAGCCCAGTAGGACAGCAACCTCCCATGGCTGTGCCGACCTGCCGCAGCTTGGAAGTAGAGTGTGAAGGCACAATATTCCCCAGGCTACTGGTCTCTGAGAGTCACCAAGTTGCCAGCACTTGGGTCTGGCCACTCACTATGGGTCTCTGGCTTCGAGGGAAAGGCCAGCCCAAACTAGGCTGCTACCTGGGCCAGCTCAGTGACTGTGTCTGCGTCCACGGTTGACATGTCCACGTAGCACTTCCCAGGGCGGATCCCTTGCAGCACACCACTGGGGCCCAGCACCAGCTGTGGGAACACAAGTGAGAAGCAACAGCCCAGACTTCTAGCCAGCTGCCCAGCGAGCCCCTCCGACCCCAGGTCAGAATCCTACTGCCCTGTGCACACTTCCTGGTCGGGAGCTCATTACCAAGACTGCAAAGGGCAATGTAATTAAAGAAAGCGAGGGAAAGAAGTGTCTTCTGCACGTCCCCGTTAATCTTTACACAGCACATTCCGATTAGAAAACAAAACGGAGGGGTTCATGCTGTGGGCCTTCTCTGGATTCACTGAGATTAGCTTAGCTTCCAGCCTGACATGCCAACCCCTCCCATCTGGGCTTCAGGACGTGCAGACACGGTGGCAGTGAGTCACAGGCACTTGGCACACAGTCCAAAGGCACCCTCAGTGCCAGAGCTCCCAGCTCTACAAGAGCACGTGCAACCCTCTGAGCCCAGCCATTGTTCTGAATGAGAGGAAGCCTGTCCTCAGTCACTGCCAATAGCCTTCCCACGGGGAGACAGCCCCGGACGGGGGTCCACCCCACGTGCAGACACACACGCTGTGTGCAGGGGGAAGGCGAGTGGGCCGGCCAGCTTCCCTGGCTACAACCCTGAGAGGGAGGGAGGGATCCTTACGTCCTTGGCCGCCTTTGGATCCGACACGCAGGCGAAGGTGATGTCACAGGTGGACACGACTTCAGCGGGGGTCCTTCCTAGGCGGGCCCCCTCCTGAATGAACAGATCACACTGCAAAAGTCACAGATGCCAACGTGAGCCACAGGCAGCACGTAACAACTATGCCAGCCAGGTCAGAGATGCTGTGTATCAGCCTTCCTGGTCACCTCTTGAGGCAGAGGGAGGCCAAGGTAGGAACCAGGACCCCAGAGCTGGTGGCTCGACTTCCTGAGGGAGGGGAGTGGGACTCGTATGGACTCTTGTGTCTTTGCGTACCTGGTACCTAGAACGATGCTCTACTTCACAGTAAGCACAAAACAAGTGTCTGTTGTTGGGTTCCTGTTTGAAGAACAGGATGTTGAACAGTACCTGTCCCCGTCCCTTCTGTGGCTGAATCCACACCAGGGCCCTGAGCTACCACCACAGGCACTGGGGAATTGGGCCTGTGCTCAGAGGCGTCCCTCATGGCTGGCGCCCCTTCCTCAGATCTGAACCCCCGTAATGTCTGCCACGCCACCCCCACAGCTGATGTCCCCCTGACGGCTGATGTTCCTCCATAAACTTTTCTTGGCCAGGCTGAGACTTCTGGGGGTCTGAAAGTGTTAACTTTCCTGAGATAGTTCAAGTCATCAAGAACAACCTAGACAAAACCCATCTTCAGTACTTTTTTCCACAGACATTTAACAAAGTAACAAGAGTAATTTTGTGCCCACCACTTGACATCCAGTTTTTTGACTCTGTAAAACTCAAACTTATCCACAGTGCTGTGGTCTTTGTGAGAATGACTGTTTCTAACAGATGCTGCCGAACATTTCACAAGAGTCACCTCAAGTGACCAAGCGGCTCCCCAACAGCCTGATGTCTGGCCTGACGGTCCTTTTTAACTAGGAACACCAACAAAACTTCCCTTCTTCATTTCAAATTCAGAGCTTCACAAATGGAATAAAACCGGTTCCAAACTGTTTCAAACTCTTAAGATACTAAGTAAGACAAGTGGTTCTCTCACAGGGCTGTGCCAACTTAGAATGATCACCAGGAGGGTCTCAGATGACCATTACTGAGTCTTATTAAAAAAACCCAACAAAATAGGGTTGCACAAACACATTTTAAACTTTTCCTACTTCAGAATTCAGCCGACCAAACCCCAGCAACTTCTTGTTTGGCACATGGTGATTATGCCTGATTAATGAGTCATTTTGTACCTTTATTTCTTGTGTTCCTTCTTTTGTGAAGTATGTTTACCCTAGAATTACTAAGCAATATCTTTAATAAAATCAACGGACTACCCCGTTTCTATCAGAATGTGATAATTTTTCTTGGATGACTCTGATTGCTTCTGGGCTTAGGGACCAAAACCAAACCAAACCTGCTGCCACTGAGCCTATTCTGGTTCACAGCAACTGTACAGGATAGAGGACAATCGCCTCAGAGGGTTTCCAAGAAGCGGCTGGTGGATTAGAACTGGTGACCCTTTGGTCAGTGGCCAAGTTGTTAATCACTGCGTCACAAGCGCTCCAGGCCCAGAGAGACCCACAGAGCTTTGTCTTCTGATGCTTTCTCTTGAAAACACTCAGTAACTTCTCTGGCATATGTTTTAGTAAACGGTAGGATGCAAGATTAACATTTCCCTAAATTTCTAACCAAACACAATTTACTGACCAATCTTCATACCATTTCAGTGAAGTGCAAGGATGCCGATTTTCTCTGGGGAAGTTCTAGGCTGTCTATTAGGCTGAGGTTTATTCCTGTAAGTTCAAGGTCATGGCTTTTCAGTGTTGCAGCTTTCATGTGACATTTTACGCTGGGCTTGGGAGAGTCTTTTAAAATGCTTCCTATCTAGTTTTCCAGAAGAAACTGAGTCAGTTTTGTTAGGATCCTTTAAAAGAAATGACCGAGGATTGTAACAGAATTAGATTAAAGCAGCCTTTGAAAGCTAACAGACGGGATCCGTGCAAGTAGGGTGCTGGCTACTTTTCATCGTCACCTCATCAACTCTCCACACCCTACAAAGGAGATGCTTCCGTTGGCACCCTCCTTCTATTTATGTTGAAAGGCATCTTGCTCTGGAAGGCCGGCAGGGCTGCCAGGTCCTTAACTGCCCCCAGCTCTACTGCCTTCCATACATTGAATCAAAGGACCATCCTGGCTCTCCACCCTGCACCCCAAACACCACCCTCGATTCTTCCAGGGTTCTCTCAGCCACCTCTGCCCAGTGTCCTGCTTTCGGCCATAGGAGGGACTCAGCAGAGTGTTTGTGTCACAAGGGAACCAGTTAGCAGGGCCTTTGTCACCTCACTGATGGCTCAGGCAGCTGCAGTGCCTGATATCCCAACCCTGTGCTGGGTCCTCAGTGCCTGTTTTCCCCAGGTCCCCTTTCAACTCTCCAATCATCTCCTTGTCACTTGGGAAAAGGACTTTTTTCCCTAGCAAACTGAGTTTTTTCCACTGCTGGAACGTGTTTGTTACTGGACACTGCACACCTCCCTCAGCCCTCCCCGCGGCCGCCACGATGCCGCCCTGCACGCACACGGGCACTGACCTGCTCCCAGAGCCACCTACAGCCACACTGTGCGCTTTAGCAAACTGGTACACGTTTGCTCTCTTTTCCTTGCTCCTGCCAATAGGTGCAGTGCTTTACTTTCCTGGGACGTACACTGTGGCTCTTTACCTTTTCTTGGACGAAGTCATAGGCCACTTCAGTCTGAGAAACTCCTAAACCTGAGCCATCTGTTACTGCCGACCCCAGCCACACGAGGCTATTTACACAAAACTGAACACTTGGTTTTTCAATCACGAGTGTCCACTAGCCACTCAGGGACAGTGCAGACAGGGACCATTTCCAGCACCAAGGAATGCTCTAGTATGTAGCGCCGTTCCACCCAGACCAAACAAGAGAACACATGGCGGCTGCTGAAAAGAACACAGCAGATCTCCCACCGCATCCTCCATGCGGGCGAGCTCCTGACACGGGGCTGCACACAGAGGCACGCACGTGTGGAAACGACACAAACAGCTAACATCTGCCGTCTTAGCTAACAGCAGGGAAGCAGGGTTTCCCTCTCATCTTACACCCTTGGGGTTTTTCAGTGTTTGGTCTTTGTAACAGCACCCTAGGCTCATATATTTATATCCCTACCTTCCTGAACAAATAAGCGCTCAGCTTCTCCTACTCTGCGGCATACAGAGACCATGCAGCTAAGAGCAGAGATGCCTCATGCCATAAAGTCACCCCTTGGCCCACGCAGCATGCCATGAAAACTCACCTTCTCTGCAGTCCGGTTCCAGACCGTCACTGTATGACCCATTTTTAGCAAGTTGGAGACGATGCCACTTCCCATAAGGCCGAGGCCCAAAAATCCTATCCTGAAAGAGAGATGGATGAACGCAGGTGGAGCAGGCAGGTCCTGGTGCACATGTCTGAGGGTGGCTCCAGGCTGACAGTCAAGTCCTCCGGCCACCAGAGGCACCGCTCTGCATGCTGAAGCTATGTCTGCCGACTATGCCTCTTCTTACTGTGCCCTTTTTTATAAGAATCCCTAAATTTAAAGGGGATCTTTAAACTTTCAATTGCCATTGAAAGAAAGAAAGAGGTCTTGTGTGGTTTAGGAGAAGTCTCCCGGATCTGGTATCCGTGCTGCTTTCACTGAGGATCTGAGCCTGTGACTCTGTTACCCTGAGAGGGCACACAGTTCTCGTCAGCCCCTGCAATAGCCTCCCAATCAGCACCTCAAGCGCTGAGCTTCAGACCCACCCCAAGTAACGGCAGCCGTGCTCCAGAGCTGGGGGACGCCCTCACTGGGCAGCCAGAATCTGTTCGCATCCCCTTTCTTGACTTAGATTTCTGCCCTCTCTGCACCCCTACACGACCTTTCCCTTTTTCCTGTTGTCAGCAGAAATAGGTCTTGTCCACTGTCTCCAGTGCTAAGTTTGTCACCTGAGCTCTGGAGCCAACCCTTCTCGGGTGACGAACCTTTCCTCCCACTCCTCCTTCTCTTGATCCTCTCCCAGTGACCATGCCCCGCACGGCCCCAGCCACAGGTCTCTTTCAACCCTTCAGTGACTGAACGCTCAAATGCCCTGCTCGCCTCGCTTCCTGCCACCCCCAGGACCCGGGGGCGCAGCTGCGGCTCCACTACCGCTCACTGCTCCCATGTTTGTGTGGATGAGTTGACCTCGTTCTGACGTCACTCAGAGGTTCTTTTCCCGGCTCTGAGTGCACAGGACATGGCAGGGCGATGCCTCTTTCTTTCATCCTCCCTACATCACGCCTGTGTTCAGATCTAGGCAGCCCGCGGCAGCTGTCCTGCTCCGACCCCGCACCATCTTCTCAGTATTTCCAGCTTCTGGGGTCACCTTTTTAAACTGCCCCAGTCCTCAGGGGTCATTGGCACCCCTAGTGGAAACCCAACTTCTCACACTCTCTCAGTCCCTACCGGGATCAAAGGCTGCAGACGGCCCCTGCCTCACCGGCCCACCCAGGCTTAGGCACAAGGGATTGCCTGCCGTCTCTCATAGTCCTCTGAATCTGCACTTTCCTCCTATGACTCTCAGTCATGAAAGGCTAACTCTCCTTCCTTGTCCTTGTGTCCTAGCAAGCCTAGTAGATCTGGGAGTGGAGCTCCTGGGTTTTACATGGCGCCAGACAGTCCATCGCACTGTGTTGCTAGGCCAAGATGGAGAAAGGTGGCTCTACAGGGTGAGGTGCCACAATACCGGCCCGCCTTGCAGCTGGCTTCATGTCTGTTTCACAAAGGAGTTGTGACTAGTAGGGCACTAAAGGGCACTGCAAGCATCCAAACTGTCCTCAGTGCCATCTGGGCTTTCTTTAAAATCCCCCCCTCACACAAACCCACCAAACCTGTGGTCTGTCCAGTTGATTCCAACTCAGAGGGACCCGACAAGACACAGCAGAACTGCCCACAGGCTTTCTAAGGCTGCAGATCTGCCTGGAAGGAGACCGCCGCACTCTCTTTCATGGAGCAGCGGGGGCCCCGACAGCCACTCTTCCGCATGCAGCGAAGTCCCAGGCCACTGCGCACGGCTCCTTCACGATCCCCCCTCGGTTCCTGGACGACACCCACCTTCCCTTTACCAAGCACAAAACATGCCCTATCTCCTCTAGAGGGAATTCCACTACAGAGAGCCCACACAGTAAGGAATTTCAGGAGTCCAAGAAACTGCACGATGCCCTCTCTCCAGCTGGACAGACAGATCAGTGTGGAGACAGGAAGTGCAAGCTCAGCCCTGGGGAAGCTGCTCAGGAGAGAGCTCCTTGTCCATGAAGAAGGCCTCCTAGTCAAAAGGGCTCTGCCCACACAACTGGCCACACAGGGAAGCCAAGGACCGCTGCAGGGAGCCTGTGTCGAGGTCTGCAGTCCCAATCTCAGTCCTCCCACCTGCCTGGGTGAAGGCAGGTGTCTCCGGGTTAGGGGAAGGAGGTGACAGAAGTCAGGGCCAGGGAAGGCAGGGACATGGTGTTTCCTCTACACACCTTTGCCTCCCTGTCCCCCACCCACCCCACCATGGCTTATTTCAGGGCTGTCATCATGTGTCTCTGGGCCAGGGCTCCTTAAACTGTGGCCCCCTAACCAGGAGCCACATCTGTGCATCTGGAAACTTGCTTCACTGATGGAGAAACCCAGGGGCGGGCTTGGCAACCCCAACTCTGTGAGATGCCTTCCAAGTGAGCGTGTGGAAGTGTAAGAACCCACGCACCACGAGCTCCGCGCTGGGAAGTCACGGCGAGTTATGAAGCCAAGCCCTCCGTGTGGGCTCAAGGGAGCACCATTGTAGAGTCAAACGGTGCCCTGGAACGCCACTGTCAGCAGTCGTCACCTCCGCCCTCTCCCCCAGAAGCCCCCTGGTCTACCCGCCCCCACCAGCGCAGGGCGTACTTCTTGTCTGTGGGCGTGATGCTGCCGTTCACCGCTGTGCTGTCTGCAGCCTGGATGGAGGTGGAGCCGGTCTCCTGGGGAGAGATCACAAACCTTCACGCTGGCTGCCCACAGAAAGGCCCCAGGTGAGACACAAAAATGGGGAGATGCCTATCCCACGTACCTCTTCACAGATTTTCAGCTTCTTTGTGATTGCCTGGTAACAGACAGCTGGCTGATAAAGAGGGAGGAAAAGACCACTTGGTTTAACACAGCTCTTAACGGAGCTTTGTTATAATTCCCCCCAAAATCATTTCTTGAGGGAAAATATAATTTCCTAAAAGGTTATGTCTAAAGTGGGAAGACAACACTGAACACTAATTTTGTGTCCAATTTTACTGAACTCCAAATGACACTAGAACCCTAACACACAGCACTTCAACTACCTGTCCACGCCACCTGGTGTGGTTCTCTTGTGATGGATGACACTGAGATTCAGAGCCCTAGAGTCCTGTGCCCGCGATTACACAGCTATTCAGTGGGGACTGGGCTTAGAACCCAGGTCTGTCCAACCAAAGCCACAAACGGCACCACTGGCCCTTAGCAAGACTCGGCGCTGCCACACCCTTGCTGTCACTCAGAGAACTACGTTCTCTCCATCCCAGGGCTCACAGAAGCTGCCTGAGCCAACAGTCTCAAGACATAGCCACTGAGCAGCGCCAGCTACTTCGCTGCTGGCTGACAGCTGGATGTTTGCTTTCTGCCCTAGACACTAAAGGCAACCACAAATTCTCAGCCAAGGTGGACTGCATTTTAAAAGCTTTTTCAGGTTCATTTTTAAATCTCAACGACACCTGACTCACCTGCGGGCCCATACATGACTTGGTAACCAGTTGCCCTGGGCAATGTACAGGCTGAGCCCAGCTCCTGAGTCCTAGAGGGTGAGATCCTGAGGGAGCAGGACTGTCCCTCAGGCTAGCCCCAACCAACCGTCAACATCCTCCCAGGACAGCTCACCTTCTCGGTTTGGCTGAGCAGGAAGTGATGGAAATGCGGGTCTGCATCTTTAACAGGCTGAAACCAGAAAACCATGACATTCAACAAGTCATCTTTCACAAAAGGTCCTTCTGCCCAGTAACCAGACTGGCCTCTGGCAGAAGGACTTCTGGGATCTGGCCTCTTTTTCACAGCTGCCTGGAGACTGTCCCCACTGTTGGTTAGAGCCTTTTACACGAAAGCTAGCTTATGAGCAGAAAAGATATTCCTGCCAGCTTGGTACAGAAATTATTCCAACCATCATTCATGACAGAAATATTTAAACACATGCTAGAAGTTTTTAAATTCACCATACACTGGGCACTTCAGAGAACCCAGCAGATGAAGCTAAATCAATTCTCAAGACTTTTCCAGTTTTAGGGTCTGCATGTGTGTGGTACCAAACCCGACTGGCTCATCCTAGTGAGGACTGGCAGCAATGAGAGGGCTCTTCCCAATTACACCCAGCTAGAGGAGCATGCAGCGGCCACGTGAGGAGAGCACACAGTGGCCACGTGATGGGAGCGACACATTGCAGCCACGCTGAGGACAAAGTACCTTATACATATGAAAAAAGAGAAGAGGCTTCAAAAATACGAAGTGGGAAACAAGACTTTGCAGAGCAATCCCACTTTTGTGAAGAAATGACCCAATCCCCACAAACAAGCTATGCGTGGGTAGGTCATTCTGTAAGTGCTGAATGGGTGTAGCAAAAGGTCCAGACTAAGCTACGTTCAACTTAACAGTGAGCATCCTGGAGGGCAAGATGCTCACATTATACCTCACACACTCTGGTAACATTTAGGGGGAAAAAAGCCTCACACACCAGAGAAGAGAGAAAAAGAAACAGCACCCCACGGCTACTCCAGGAACCTGCTCGGGAGCCGCAGCCCACCGCGGCCCCACGAGAGCGTATTACCTCACTCACGGTTGGCTGCCACTTAAACGTGGCCATCGGTCCAGCCATCATTCCCTTCACGGTGCTGGACTCGGGGACAGTAAGGTCCTACAGAGAGGAAAGGCAGAGCGTCAAGACCCTGTGGCCACTTTGGAGGCAGATGTCCCCCATTACCCAAGTCAAGGTGAACCTGTTCAGCAGCTTGCTTGCTTCCAGTCACACTTCACTCTGAACTAAGACAACAAGCCCCCTGGTCAGGTGGCATTTCAGACCCAAGTCCCTAGGCAGGTTCTGCCCAGCATCTGCTGGGAGAAAGAGGCCCATACTTCCCATGAACAGAGGGCAGGCCTTCTCCACAGCCAAAACAACAAAAGTGTGCTCTTCTGCCTAAGTTTCACAAGGACAGAGATAACTGGGAAGCCCCACTGGGCTCTGCAGTGGCAGAGACAGTCTCGAAGGCAGATGACGAACATTAAGAAACAGTGCTGGCTGCAGAAGGAATCACTCTCCTCAAAAAACAAAATGAAACAAAAACTAACTAAAAAACCCTCCAAAACTAATGGAGTCACACACGCTAAGAAATGGGCCCCTATTTTATATTTACAGAGTGACGAGGCCCAAACGAGAACCCAGGCCTAAACCCCAAAGCACTGCTCTCTCCCTAACCCCAGCAGCCTGTCTCCCAAGACGGATGCAAGGAGATGCAGCTGACAGCTCAGCGACAGCCTGGCCCGTGCCCTGCCCGGGAGAGGGGACCAGTGTCGGCCGTGACATGCCTCTGCCCTGGATCCCCGCACCACCGAGTGGCTTTTCCAAGGTCTCCACGTGGACAGGCAGGGGGCATCTCCACATGTCCCCACTGCCCCTTTGGTGGCGTCAGTCCAAACTCCAGCTCCTGCCTTCCCAGTCTGAGTAAATGGCAGCCCCATCCTGCCAGGCCAAGCCCCCTGGAGTGACCCTTTACTCCCCTTTACTCTCCCCCGGCCGTGACTGGAGCAGCACAACTGGAAATGTTCACAGCACCCTGCTCGCCGTCCCACCGCCACCACCCAGGACACGCGCACCTCCCGTGGACTGCTGCAAAGGTCAGTCTCCCCAAGCCCGCTCTTGCCCCCAGCAGCCTAGTCTCCAAAAGGGCCAGGTTTTTTGATGCCCCCATGCTGGCAAGCTCTGCAACCCGCACCCTGTGCTAGCCTCCCCCTAACCTCTCTGCCCTGGTCCTCTGCTCCCCAAACACACCAAGAGTGTGCCCACCTCAGTGACTCTCCACTTTCCTTCTCTCTGTTGGGGACGCTCTTCCCACAAGTCTCGACTTGGTGACACGCTCATCTCAGCGCACTATTTACACATCGCCTTACGAGAGTGGCTTCAGCTGAACTCTCTGCACTGACGAGGACGCTGACAACAGCAGCCACAGCTCTGGGCAGGCCCACTCCGTGCAGACGTTACTACGAGCACTTTGAAGGCATGTTCTCTTTTAATCTTCACAACCTCATGAGAAAGGACAACTGTCACATCCACTTTACAGAAAAGGAAACCGAGGCACCAAAGCTTAAGTAGCCCTGGCCAAGGCTGTAGAGGCAGATGAGGTGGAAACCCAAGGATGCTGGCCCCAGGATCTGTGGCCTCCTAAGGAAGCTCTGTGAAGCAAGAGCTTTACTAACTTTGTTCACTGCAGAGCAGGGGCAGCCAAGTGGGACCAGCACACAGTAGGTGGTCAACATTCATGGATAGGAGAGATCTTGTCTACCTCTTCTCCTGCTTTACCTCCAGACATCTGCCCGGAGCCCAGGCAGCACAATGGGTAACAGCTCAGCTCCTAACCAAAAGGTCAGCATTTGGAATCCAGCAGCCACTTCTCAGAAAGCCCACGGGCACTCTGGAGACAGGAGAACACGGCCAGGTCCTGCAGGGACTCATCCCTCGCCCCTCAGTCCTCCACTCTCTGCACCAACGTAGTGTTTCAGGCAAGCAGAGGACAGACGCGGCTCCTCTGCCAGGAGTGCTTGTGCCCAGAGGTGCACCTCTCAGCTCAGGGTCAGGAGACAAGAACCTGAGAAGCGGAGAGCTGCTCTGCCTGGCCCTCCACCCAGCGTCTGCTGACCTCCACCTAACTGACACTGCCGCCTCTGAGACCAGTCTGTCTCTGTGTTCACCATCCTGCTCCCCAGCAGGTTCTGCCCCAGGAGGTGACCATTCAGAGCTCTCCACCAGCCCGTACGACTCCTGTCTACAGGAGGGAGGGAGGTGCTCTCCAGCCAAGTGACTGCTCGAGCCACACACTGGTCTGAGCTCCCAGGGTGCATCAGATTGCAGGACACACCTGAGGAGCCCCTGCCTCGCTGGAGCTGCTTAAGCCCACCTGTGTGAGCCGGCGCCCACCACCAGCCACCTCCCGCTGACAGACTCGTTCACAACAGGTCAGCTCAGGTGTGAAGACCACGTAGAAAGGACCCCTCAGACAGTCAACAGCAGGCAGAGCTCTTGGGTTGGGATCTGGCTCAGAGGAACAGAAGTGACACGTTACTGCTGCCCGAGTTAGTCCTTCAGACCCACAGGCAAACTGTCTTAGACTGGGAGCTTCTAGGGTGTCCAAAGCAGTCAGCCTGGGCAGTGGCTGTGGGGCGGCAGCCCACACCTGCTACCACCCTGGACATAACCAACCATTGAGCTGGCCAGATGCTCCATGGGCCACAGGCACTGTGATGGCCGGGAACCCCGCAGGCTCGTGCAACCACGGCTCCCAGTGAGCAGGTGAGAACAGCAAGGCCAGGGCGGCTGCCAGGACCCCACTGCAGCGCATTCTAGTCACAGTGCAAACGCAGGGCCCTCAGGCCTGGTCCTGGCCTCTCCTCTGACCTTCCTCTGTCTGGGAAGATGCTCTTCCTCTCCAGAGCACACATGGAGGGAGCCAGTGAGATCCGGGGCTTTCAGTATCAGGCAACAGCAAGCTGGACGAGAGCGGAACTCGATACCCTGGGCTCACAGAAGTGAATTCAGAGTCACCTCCCTGGGAAATTCTTTACGCAGCACAGCTGGCTGTTTTCCCGCACCTTGTCCACCTTCGAGCTGGTAGCTCCCTGTACGCGCGGCCATCGGGGCTGTCACCCGATGGCTGTCACCCACATTCTGCCCAGCGCACCGCGCATCCAGCGCACCGCCAACTCGCTGAGAAGGCTGTTCTCCCACCTCGAGGTCTCACGGTGGCGGCTCATGGCAGGATCTAGCCGAAAGAGATTTGTTTTTTGACCCACAGAGTGTTTTTAAAATTTGAGTTGGCCTCTAACATTTCAAGCTGGAACATCTCACACAGTCTGTATTTCCAGTTCCTCCTGAGAAAAACCAGACAATCTGTCAACGGTCGGCTGGAACCCCCCAGGCAGAGCACCCTAGCCTCCCCAGATTGCCAGCGCGGAGGCAGAGGGCCAGGGCTGAGGGGACCTCACCCCAAGCTGTCTCCTCTGAGACTCAGCTGCTCTGTCGGCTCCTGTTACCTGCCCGGCCTCGGTGGCACCTGAGTTTGCCAGCCCCCAGCTGATGTCTAGCGTTTCTTCCACGGCCTCGTCACCTGACTGGTCTGCCAGCCACCTGGTTTCTCTTCCCCTTCTACCGCTATGACAGTCCTCCCCTGAGCTCCTCATACCAACTACCCCCTTCCTCTCCAAGTGCTCCTCCTCGGCATCTGAGACTTCTGACCCACAGCTCTTTGGAGAGAAGGTGAGATACAGCATTTCCACGCAGTTTGGCTGGCTCTTCTGACTTGTTCCATCTTCTCCCTCAAGTCTCTTCGGCCCCTGGGTCTTCTCCTCATTTTCCCTGCGACAACGGCCTCCAGTCTCCTGCATTCATCTCTTTCCTAACGCTCAGCTCCCAAAGCACCAGCTTCAGCACTGACATCACCCTCCAGCCTCCCTAGCTGTCTAGACAGTACCTCAAATTCATCCCGCTCAGGCCACCCGGTCCTTCTCCCCCGGAAGCCAGCTCCAGTTTCAGTTCTGACTCCTTGGCTTTTCCGAAGCATCACTCTCTGCCTGGGTCTGGAGCCTGAGGCCATCTTCACCTCCCCTCTCCTCCTCACTCCCGTACAACCAGTGCCATGCGCCATGTCTCATGAACTCTTTCTTCCTCTGGAAGCTCCTCACGTCTCCCTTTCAGTCTCTGCGATCACCCTGGCAACAGCTCCTTGAGACTGCATTCCTGGACTTGGCCTTGGCCTTCTACCTGGCTTGGAGCCTTTCTGCTCTGCCCGTAGTGACTGTCGGGAGCTTTACAGCTGTTACCCTCATAGCAACCCTAAGACACAGGTCCTGCTGCCATCCCGGCTTGCTTCTGGGGAAGCAACTCAAGAAAAACCAAATCTGACCAACACAGAGCTCAGACCACACTGCTGCCCGGACAGCCGCCCTGCACCGCCAAGGCCCCGAGCCCGCTGATGCCCACTCTGCCAGCAGGCTCCCCACGACTCTCCACAACCCAGCCACAGGCTACTTGTGCCCCTGCACTCTCCTTACTGTCATCTCACGTGTGCCACAGAATCAACACCAGCTGACAGGGACCCTACAGGACAGAGCAGCGCGCCCAACAGAGCACGCCCAACAGGGCTTCCTCTACTGCAGTCTTCAGGGAGCGGACTGCCAGGTTTTTTCCCATGGAGCTGCTCACTGGGTTGGAAACTCTGACGTTTCAGTTAGTGGCCAGGTGCCCAAACACTGCACTACCAGAGCCCTTCTACTGATTGAGGACAGGCACACCGACTTCAGCCACCAGCAGGCCGCATCCTCCCCTCTGGACCAGCCCACTTCTTCCTCACTGAGCGCCTAGGTCTGGCCTCTGCTCTCCAGCTCAGGCCAATCACTCTCTTGCCTTGACCCTCTGGCTAGAAGCCCCGATAGATTACTGACAGGTCCTCTTGGTTCAGGCAGGCAGCACTTGGCCTGGGACTCTCCATCCACTCAGCGAGTGAAGGCCAGCACAGCACTCAGCTCTGCCTTCCACAAAGGGACGCCAGTGATCCCAGTGCTGAGGAAATCTACAAACCTTCTCATCCTTTGGGGGCCGGCCCCGTTTCCGGGGACTCTGTTCTTGGGCTCTTTTCAGAGGGGATTTGGAGCCTCTCTCTGAAGAGCCTGAAGACACCCTCTTCTTTCCTTCTCCCATGTTCTTCTTCACCTTCCCTTCAGACAGAGTAAGTTTGCGCTTCTCATCACCTGAGTTTGGCCTACTTCTCTCCTCACTGGAATTACGCCGATTCTTGTCATCAGCGGAGTTGTGGGATGACGCCTGAAAGTGCAATGATAATGATGACCACAGTAGGGCTACTGCCCTCACCCCCCCCCCCCCCACCGACGTGTGGCAGACCCTGTTAGGACAGCGTTACAGGCACCATCCTCACCAACGCCCTAGGAGACAGGTGCCACTATCTCCCCACCTAGTTTGGGGGATGCACACAGAGAAAAATCAAGTCACCCACCTAAAGTCCCACAGCTAGGCAGTAGGACTTGAAGCCAGGCTGCCTATCCCAGAGGCTGTGACCCTCACTGCTGAGCTGTGAGAGTGAGACACAGCCTGTGCCCTGTGCTGTACTGCAAAGCCAGGCTACGTCCCCGGGGTCCAAGCACCTTTCCTGAGAGCACCTACCACCCTACCCCAGAAAGGTCAGCTGCACGCAGGGCACCGGCAGGTGATCAGCCCAACGCTAACTCCTTAGAACTGAAGCAGCTCTCCCTCCGCTGCCACTTTAGAAAAAGAACATCTCAGGACTGCGTGACACCTCATCCCTTAGTCACTAGACACAATTAACTGGTCTGGAGCTGGTGTACACGCACAGTGCAAGCCTCTCACCTGGTCCTTCCCCTTGGCTCTCCTCAGGAACTCCTCCACGGCATCCACAGCCTGCTGGAACCGCTTGCCCTTGTTGATCTTGATCATTTCCTCTTTATGGGCGTGGTAGGGTTTGAGCTGTTCAACTTTGATCCAGGCACTAGCAGAGAGAAAGCAAACAAGAGAGGACCTGACCTCCACGGCACGCCTGCCGGTGCCCATGGCCGCACGGGAACAGAAGGCGCGCATCCACCTGCTTGAACACCCCAGAGGCCCACCACGTTTTCAAAACAGGCCATCAGCCATCCCAAACTTGTGGGACAAACAGACACTCTCTTGAAACAAGTAAAGCAAAACAACAGACACAGACCAGAGCACGCCTCAGGTGAAACCACTGTGCAGAAGGGCCGTGCTGCTTTCCCCCACAGCCCTAGCGCCGGACGGCCTGCGTGTCGCCACGTGCTCAGGGCAGAGCAGGAGGCACGGCCACACGCACCCCCGGCCCCTGGGAAGCACCGTGAAGCTGGCAGCCTGACTGTGCCATCCAAGACCTGCTGTCTGTGGGCAAGCTGAGGGCACTAACCAAGAATCTGGGTGGTTACCAGGGCTCGAGAAACACAGCATCTTCTAAAATTTGCTGCTCTTACAGATACTACCGCCACTGGGCCTGTATTTGTTCGTAAATGACTGTATCCATGGCTACTGAAACCACACAAGGCACATGATGTGCAGCTTGGAAAGAGGGCAGCAGCTACAAAGAGGGCCTTAGAAACAAGATTCCTCTCCACGTTGCAGGTAGGAGAATGTACTCTTTCAATATTTCACTGTGAATTCCACCACCAGTGTAAGACATACGAAAGTGAAACCCTATCAGTGGTCTGTTCTGGGCGACCTGGCCGACCCTGCTAACCAGAGACCCAGAGAGCGCAGCCCGGCACCCCAGGCTTTCTGGGGCTCCGCATCAGCTAATTTACATACACTTACCCCCCAGGCTCAGAGGCTTGACTGCACAGCCGGCAGGCAAGTGGGCAGGTTAGGGACCTGAGCTGGGCTCTAACTGGCTCTTCCCTTTAGAGATACAATGCTACCAACCTACCAAGAGTGACCCGCTATTTGAATTCCGTGCTATCAGTCACGATGGTGGCTCTGTGAGCACACAACAGCCTGGGACTGTCAGGCTGCAAGTGCAAGACAGCAAACCAGGACAAGGCAGGTTATCCATGCCTATCCAAGACGACAAAAGAGGACACGGATGCTGGCCGCACTGTCACTGAGCTCTAACTAGGTGAGTTAAGCAGATAACCTTTTTAGTGAACAGCCCATTTTCATGTTCGAAACCTGGCACAATAAGCAGCCACAGGCCCAATCCTACAGAGTGGAAAGATGGACTTCAATTCTGACCCCAAATCTTAGGGCCAAGGTATGGCTAAGCTGAGGCACATGCCATTCCTGGCACATAGTGTTTCTAAGGACAGGTGAGGGCCATCAAGGGCCAGCACACCCCACAGAGCAGGTGAAGCTGTGTGCCAACTGGGGTCTCTGAGATGATACAACCAAGACCTGCAGTGATGCTTAAAGGGCCCAAGATCTACACAAGTCCCCGTTACAAGACCAAGATGGGACAGGAATCACTAACCCGCGCCCTCTGTCCTGCTTCCACCAGCCCTGCCTCCCCGCTTGGTAACCTGTGATCTGGAATGAACGGGAAGGGGTGGACATCAAGAGGAGGCCTTGATAAAGAGGCCTGCTGTTCAGTTTGCAGCCCTGGTGACGCAGTGGTTAAGCGCTACAGCTGCCAATCTAAAGGGCAGCAGTTTGAAGCCACAAGCTGCTCCTCGGAAACCCCGTGGGGTGGTTCTACTCTGTCCTATAGAGTTGCTATGTGTCAGAACTGACTCAACAACAATGGATTATTGTTCTGCTTAAGTATTTTAAGTGGCTTACAACAATGGATTATTGTTCTGCTTAAGCATTTTAAGTGGCTTAATTTTTGCCTCTGTTAGAAGAACCAAACAACCAAGACCAAACCCACAGCCCTTGAGTTGCGTCCGATTCATCGCAACCCAAGATGTCAGCAGAACTGTCCTACAGAGTTTTCAAGGAGTGCCCAGCAGATCTGAACTGCTGACCTTGTGGTCAGCAGACAGCATGTGCCCCACTATGCCACCGGGACTTCTGTTAGAAAGAACAGTACACTCAAATTCGCTCTCACCCTGAAGACTGGAATTGGAGATATTCAAATGAAATTTCCCTCTGTGCTACGCCATGGACTGAACTGAGTCCTCCCAAAAACGTGTGTAACCATTTAGCTGGGCCATCATTCTCAGTGTTTTGTGATTTTCCTATGCTGTACACCCTAATCTCCGCCTCTGGCTAACAGATACGATGATTATGTTGAAAGAGGAATAAGGTGGGACTGCCACTCCCTTGCTAAGGGAGTCTCCCTGGAGTGTGGTCTGTACCACCTTTTATCCTCTCATACTACAGGACATAAAAAGAAGGGGAAGCAAGCACAGAGGTGGGAACCTCAGACAATCAAGGAAGCAGCACCAGGACAAGAGTTGTCCTTCAGACGACGTTCCTGACTTTCCTGCGCCAAGATGGTCCCTGACCACAGACTGGTGCAACACAAAGACCTTCCTCCAGAGCTGACAGAGGGAAAACCTTCCCCTGCAGCAGATACTCTGAATTTGGACTTGTAGCCTGTTGGACTGTGTAAGAATAAACCTTTTCTTTTTAAAGCCATCCACTTGTATTAGAGCAGTACCAGATGGTTAAGACAGCAGCTATCTTTGAAAATCTGACATGACCGCTAAGTTAACCAATGTTACAAATACGATTTCAAGGGAGGATAACTCCAAGAAATGTTTACCTGCTTAACACTGGAAAAGCAACCCAGAGAAGCTGCCACACTGCAAAACCAGTGACAAGATGTCAGCCCTTCGGAGCTCTTGCAGGAGGACTTCCTGAAAGCAAGTCAAGCTTCAGACGTAGAAACGTCAGTAGAAACGCCTGTCTTTCTGACCAAGGGCCCGCCTTGCAGTCTCCACAGCGCAGTGCTCTCCTCTGGTCCATGAGACAGGCAGCCTGGCCGGGCCTGGGCCTGGTGTTCAGCAAGAAGTTCCCGAGCAGAGGCTGCCGCCGGGGACACACAGGGGCTGGGTGGCTAGCCTCGGCCGTAACTGGCCCCCAAAAAACTCTGCTTTGTATGGTTCTAACAGTTTTTTTTGACTGTTCTTTTAAAGGACTGCTCCATTTCTTCCCTTGTCACAAGCCATCACTTATGATTTTCCTCCCGACTTCCTCACTGGGCCTGGCTGGAGTGGTACCTTTTCCTGCCCAATTTGCTGTGGAGTGGGAACTCAGAACAGTCGAGCTTAGCCAAGCTGTGCCTGCAGTAGGCAGCTTTGCTTTTTGGTGCAAGGAAGTTGATGACACCTGGTTTGCAGCAGTAAACGCCCGACAAGCCGACAGGCGATCAGTGGAGGACTAACTCAGTAGGCAATGGAAGGTCACTGCAGGTATCTAGCTGACGAGAACAAGACGCAGAGCAGCGTGCACGGTACGCTACCACACATGCAGTGGTGAGGGGAGAGGAACAGACATCTCTGGCCGTGGCACCCTACCTCCCTTGAAAGACACACCAGAAACAAGTCTAATTGGATGCCTGTGAGCGGGAAGGTGCTGAAAGGAACCACTTCACCATTTACAGTTACATTTTTTTCTTTTTCACCACAAACATGTAAAAACCCATTGCCACTGAGCAGATTCCAACTTGCAGCCACCCTAGGGGAAAGGACACGACTGCCCTCTGAGGTCACCAGGCCATGAACTGTGACAGGAGCAAAGCGGACTGCCACACCTTCCTCTCTCCAGCAGCTGCAGGGTTTGAACCAAGGCCCAGTGGGTGACCAGATACTTTAACCCTTGCACCACCAGGGCCTCTTCCCTAAGTATGTGTTACTTTTAACAAACAAATCCCTCATAAAGGCCTCTGCTCTTGACTACAGGCTACCAGGACTGACAATTCCATTCACAAACTTAATTGTTCTCAGTATTACATACTTTACATGCTGATCACTATGGTCACCTTCGAAGCACTCTCCTTGGGAGGCCATGCAGTGATGCCAGTGCCCGGACCACTTTTGAAAGCAATTCTGCAACACCTACCCTGCTCACCAGATCGGGCCCCCAATGACTTTTTTTTTCTTTACCTGAAGATAAAGGAAATATTAAAATAAAGACATTTTGATGACATTCAGGACATCAAGGGTAATAAAATAACACCTCTGATGGCCATTCCAGAAACAGTGCCAAAACTGGTTTGAAGGGGGGACTGGGTGCTGGTGTGGGAGCAGAGCTTCCCAAGGGGAGCACTTCGAAGGTGACCGTAGGGATCTTCAGCAATGAGGGATGCAGCACCTTTTCTAGGACGAGTTCACGAAGTGAAGTGTCAGACCTCGTGCTCTGACTGCCAGAGGGTCCTCCTGCCCCCGCCTCCCCCAACAATGATTTATTTCCTGGTTTGTAGTTTTGCTCCAGGTTAACGAGCTCCTGCCTGACTGCTGGTGTAACTGTCCCTGTCACACTGCCCAAAGCAGCCAGCTTACCCTGGTATGTCAACCCACCTACAGATGTTTTCCATATGCCAAATATAGATCTTCCCCTCAGCCACCCTTGGGCTACTCACTCCATGCAAAATGAACCCCCAAACCCACAACCCAAACCCTTCTGTATTTCTGGTCCATTTCTCTTTTCATTCAGATCACACCACGTAGACATCACGTGAAAGACGCCCATGAACAACCTCCAACACCCTCCCGTTCAAGTCTTGGGCTCTGTGAAGGAGGATGGCAGCTCTCTCCTCAGAAAGAAACTCCTCCCGGGAAAGGAAAAGAGAAAAGACCCTGGTGGACATGGGAGAGGACCTGGGCTTATATCCCTGTCTCGCTTTGGTGAGTATCCTTGGCAAACAACTTCTATGCCTGTTTTTTAAAAAGGCGGCTGAGGATTATCGAGGTGTTCCAGGGCCAAGCCTAAGCTACCCAGAATAAAAGCGACCGGAAAAACAAGAACTCCTCAGTCACCTTCCAGTAACTACAACCACACTGACACCAACTGAGACACACAGGTGACAACAGAGTTAAAGGATTCTGCTTCCCAAACTTGCGTGCTCTTCAGCGACACACATTCCCAAATGCTGGAAGAGGCTCAAGGCTGCTGCCACACTGATGTGGCCAGCAACTTTTTGAGCCCATTTCTAAAATTCCATGACCCCTGGGACTAGAGGTAACAGGTCAACCCAGAAGGGAATCTGCAGCAGGACAGAGGTGCTGCTGCTGGAGGACGGACAGCTGCTGTCTGACCCCGGCACTGAGAAACGACTGCCCAGTCGGCCGTCAGTATTCACTGGGTCCACTCTTAACTATTACAGAGTGTCAGATAGCTCAGTTCGGTGCTGGGTCTTAAGAAGTGGCACAGGCAAGAAACACAAGTGGACTCTGAGGGATAAGAAAGGTGGAAGGAAAAGGGAGGCTGACACGGTCTCAACCTGCTAGGTTCTAGTTACCCGCCATCAATTTTGCTGGCATTTACTATACACTCCACAGTGACTCAGATCTTTCCCACCTTACATCTGGAAACTGGCCTGGTATAAAAAGTACCCCAGCCAGGAGCCTGGACATCTTAGCATTTAAATCCTCCAATCCCTGGCCTCTCAGTTTCCTGTCTGTGAAAAAACAAGAACCGGAGCAGCTACCTTGTCCATTTCCTGAAAGGGCTATTGGGAGGATCAGATGTGAAGATCGCTATGGAAACTCCTGGGGTGTCTGAACTGGTTGGCTCCTGGCACCTTCCTGCGCCTGCAGACTGAAAGAGCACTCCCTGCCATGTGCAGGACTGACGAAACCTTTAAGCCTTGAGGCTCAGCTTCAACTGCGATGGCAACCACCTGTGCTCAGACCGCTGCAAGACGCCCCTCAGACACCTGAGCCTTGGTCTCTGGAAGGCGTCGCCCGGTAAAGCTGGCCAGGTTAGGCTGCAGTTGTTTCCCTCTGTACTTCCATGAGAAGAGCTCTTAAAATGACTGTGGGCAATTTCTGTCTTGGCTGTCAGAACTCTGAGAGGAGAATTCAGCTATCTTATTACATCCTGCCCCCTCCAGGGAGGCTTGTTTCTCTCTTCCTAACAGTGGGGTGGTGACTCCAGCACAACTCACGAGGTGGTGTGGCACAAGGAGGGAAGAGAGAAAAATCAGGTTTCTAGGAGACCGAAGTAATCTACGTTATCTTAGGAGCTACCTTCTTTCCTTAGTAGTGTCTATGGCTTTTTAACTTAATTAGTAGTAGGTCAGTTTTGAAATCAAACATTTCTCACCAAATCCTCCATTTCTTAGGAATACAGCAAGCACCACACTTTGAAACCATATCCATCTAGTCCATGAGCCAGTAACAGCTTAAGTCACACCCTGGGATGTGGGACATGCTGGGACTGACGTCAGCTGGTCAAGGTTAGGTCCAGTCTAGGTTCTTCTACAGTTACCCAAAACAAACCCTAAATCCACTCGCACTTCCTGTCTACCCAAAGCACAACAAACCAAGACCGCCACCATCGAGCTCACGGTGACTCACAGTGACCCTGTAGGACAGTGGAGAACTGCCCCAGACAGCTTCTAAGGCTGTAGCTCTTCGCGCAAGCAGACTGCCACATTTTCCCCACAGAGGAGCTATTGGGTTTGAACTCCCTACCTTGAGGTCGACTGGTGAGCCCTTTACCCAGAATGCCACTAGGGCTCTCGTCGGCACCACCTCTCAAATCTCCCCTTTACATGTCGCCTGAAACACAGTCACACACCACCCCCCTACGGGGGGGCCCCCCATCAGAATGCATGCAGGCTGACAGCCGAGGCAGTGTTCAACTCCTTCGGCACACTTGTCACTTCACGGAACCCCAATCGTGCTCTTGTTTCTGCCGTGACTTCTTCACAGCCGAGTCCTACTCTTCTCCAGACCCTTCTGGAAGCAGGAAATGAGCTCCAGGTAGGTCTCCTAGTGAGGCACATCACATGTTTACACACAGGTGGACAGTGTTTGGTGTTCGAAGCCTTTATGGTTAAAAGAGCACAGCTGGCTGACCAGCTCTCGGGTCCCTTCCCTCCTCAGAGGCACCTGTTGGTGTTCAAGTTCACCAACTGCTCACCCCATCTCACCCCCAAGACTGAGGTGAGCCCTGGCCTCAAAGCTGTTGAATGGCTCTGGCATGCCGAACCTCCTTCTCCATGACAGATCTTACTTCTCCTTCTGCGGGATGAGGTGGCGGTGTCATCCCCATGTGGCTGAGGACATAGAGGTCTGGAAAGGTGAAAGGGCTGGCCCAAATCAGAGTTGCTGGAACTGGAGTCCAAAGACACACCAGGCTCTTGCCCCACAGTAACGTGACGCCATCTGTCGCTGCAGATTTTATCTTCAGATCACAGTCAGAAAACCAAAAAACCCAAATCCACTGCCATCGAGTGGATTCCGACTCACACCGATCCTGGAGACAGAGCACGATTGCCTCTGAGTTTCCAAGGAGTGCCTGGTGGATCTCAACTGCTGACTTCCTGGTTCCCAGCTGTAGCACTTAACCACTATGCCCACAGGGCTTCCAATCACACACAGAGATGAACCAAAATCCCCCTCAACACCAATCCTGGCCAAACTCTTCTCCCTCAGAGATACTTTCTTTCCCTAAATTAGATGTCTACCCACAGAAAGACAGCATGTTGGTGCTGGGGTGACTTAACATTCCAGTACAGCTTTTGAAAGGCTTTCAGGTACCCTGTCCATTCAGTCTGCTCATCATGAACCCCACAAAGAGCTTGGTCGTGTGCTAGAAGTCTCCCCATTGCCCCCAACACTACTAGGCTCTTCTTGTGTCTGGTTGAGACCGTAGCCTTTACCCCTGGCCTCACCTGTCTGCCTGGTTAAGCACAGAAATTTACACAACTTTAATTTTCTGTATCCTGTGTCCACTATGGGGAAACTGGTGGCAGAGTGGTTCACAGCTACTAACAAAAAGGCTGGCAGTTTGAATCCACCAGGCACTCTTTGGAAACTCTGTGGGGCCATTCTATTGTCTTACAGGGTTGCTACGAGTTGGACCTGACTCAACAGCAGTGCGTTTGGCTTTTTGGGGGTTTATGTCGACTATTTCTTTTACACAAGGGTCACAGTGTACTCTTTTGTCTTCTACCATTTTTTTCGTAATTATCCTAACAATGGCTTTTAGCCCTTTGTAATCTGATTCAGGAAGCCGTGTGGCACAGCAGGTAAGTGCCATGTCTGTTAACCAAAAGGTCAGCAGTTCAAATCCACCAGGCACTCCTTGGAAACTCCACGGGGCAGTTCTACTCTGACCTACAGGTTCGCTATGAGTCAGAATCAACTTGATGGCAACGGCTTTTTTTGGCTTCAACCTCATTCAGTTCTACTTCCTATGCAATCCCATTTTTGTTTCAGACTAGGGTAATTTTTCATTTAGCCAACCAAGTCTGCGCCAACCATACTATTCTTCACTCTGGCAGGGAGATGCTCTCCTTTCCAGAAACAGCCTGCTCACTGGCCAGCTGCTGCTAATGGTATCACCACTGCCTGGAACTCCCTTATCATTCCTGCCAAACCATATTCCATCTGTTCTCTAGAACCTGATTCAAATCCCAGCCCTCCTTGGCCTTGCTGCTCTCCACCGATCCCAGTCTCATCTAGGAGCCCTTAACAGCTGCCTAACACAACCAAGAAGGAAAGTCAGCAGGATGGGGAGGAGATGAGACGTGCGACTGCTTCCAGGAGCAGCTGCCCCCTTTGCCAGGAGACTACAACTAGACAGTGCCCGGCTGCCCTCATTCAAAAGGGGAAATTCACAATAGGATTTCAGTTCCTCATGGAACCCAGCTTTTCTGGAGCCACAGAGGCTGGATGAATGTCCAAAACTAGCGCCCTGACTTTAATCTAAAAATATTCCTTGATGTCTTCCTAAAACCCAACAGCAGTTTGGCTTGACTTGTAAACAATGTCTGCCTTGAGCAGTGAGCTCTTTTAAGGTCTACATGGGCTCAAACTGAAAAGCACATCTTAAAAGATTAGACAGGAAACTTGAGGGGTAGTGAGATGATGTTAATGAGGGAGACAAATGGTGAGAACAGCTGCACAACTTGAAGAATGTAGTCAGTGTCACTAACTGTACAATTGTGTCAAGCTGGTGTGTGTTCTGTGGATGCATTTTCAACAACCACCACCACAAATTACCCATACTGCTCATTCCACACATACTCTTCTCTGAAACACTTGCATCTTGTCTATTAAACTGAGCACCTGCAAGAAGCTTCAGTGAGAAGACATGCAGACTGCAGATGAATAAGCCAGACGTATTTTTATGTCTTGGGACAATCTTTCTTATGGAACTCAAGTCACTGAAGAACAGTCTCTCTTACAGAGTGTCTCGGGCTCTCACAGCTGCAGGCAGTGACTCCCCCACAGTACGGCCACCATGGCCCTGCTAAGTTGGCATGCAATAAAGAATTGGAAGCTGGCTGTACTGGTACATCTGTGTTGTTAAGGCAGACACGCTATGAAACCCTAAACCAAAAAGAGGAGTCTGATACATAAATTCCAGAAGGAGTGAAAAACCCAACTGACACAGCATTTTCCGCTACTACTGTGCATTGCTTCTAAGGCTGCGTGTGAACGACGCAGCATGACACGCGAGAGCTCTGGTAGCACAGTGGTCACACACTCAGCTCATAACAGAAGGCTCAGTAACTCAAACCCACTAGTTGTGGGAGAAAAGCATGGCAGCTGGCTTCCATAAAGATTATCACCTTGGAAGCCCTGTGGGGGCAGCTCTACCCTGTCCTATGGAGTTGCTGAGAGTCAGAATTCCAAACCCAAAGCTACATTTCCCTGTAAGAATCACAAACAGAAATACAACAACTTAGTGAGACCGGCCCATCCAGCTAGGCTCAGGTCACAGAACTCGATGCCGGGATGAGAAAGCGAAGCAGAATCCCAGGAAACTCAAGTCATGCACTACCCTTCCTCTCCCTGTGACGTCTTAGAGCCCTGGAGACGCAGGCCAAAGAACCTCAACTCAATGGTTCTGGTTTCCTCACGCCAGACTAAAAACATTTACTGCCACAACATTAGGGCAAATCACCTAGTTTTACAGAAGAAAACAGAATTAAACAACTACTTGTACTAACATACATCCAACTTGAGTTTTATTGTATATCTCGTGCACAAACCACAATGGTGCCCAGCCATGAAGAGAGAATGAAACACAGCTCTTGGAATAGGAACTGCCTAGTGAGATAGGTAAAGGGAGGTACGAGATACTCTCTGAACACAGCACATTCAGAAAGTAATGAACTCCTGTCCTTACCTGCCTGAAACTGTCACTGGCCCCAAGCTGCCCAGAGCAACTTCTGTAATCAGAAGAGCGCCTTTCATTTAGGTACAGAGCCAGCAGCACGTACGCTATCCTTAGAGATGCTGCCGAGACTAGGATCCCTAGAATCTCCAAGCAGCTGAGACCCAGGGCAACTACTACACAAAGGCAAAGCAGAGCTCTTGGTGAGAACTACTCACTGATCTTCTGTTCCAAAGAACTTCACAAAGAAGCATTTTTTTCCACGTGGCTTCTTCAAGTCTTTGGGTGGATTAACAATCTGGGGGTAACAAGGAAAAAAGGCTTGATGTTAACACAGCAGGCCACTGCAGGACAGTATTTTCATAGTTGTAAGTTGGTAAGAAAAACAAAGCAAAACACAAGGAATGTATATTGTACAAGACAACCCAGGGCCTAACCCATGTCCAAACCCAGCACTTTTCTACCGAGACGTGTGACAATGTTAAAATATTTCCGAAGTTCCTTATAGCTAACACGTGACACAGCACTCAACACGATATCCCTTTTACTGTAATGGCTTTTGTTAAATGCAGCTCAAGCTAGGATCAGCATCTTCTGTCCCCCAGTGTGACCTTGTCTCACATCCATTTTTGAAGAAATGTTGGGGACACTCATAACAAATACTTCTTGTGCAGGAAGAGTTAATGAGACAGGTAGCAACAAAGAAGAGAAACAAAACAGGCACTGAAGACGCCACATTCCAAACAGTCAATCTAAAGACATTCACTGGGCTTCCAAGCAAGAATATAAAAACAGAACACTTGGAAAGCTGTGACCGACTGCCTTGTGAAGAATTCAGAATGCCAACTTTTGCAAAGAAGCTTTGGAGCAGCACATATGGCAAAATGGAGAGAATATTTAAACTTAGTTGGGACAAAAATACTCTTTTTACTAACCTACATTTAGATTTCTCTCTTCCTGGATAATTATCCACCCTTTTTGGTTACATCTGAACATAAAGCTAAATTCAAGTGAGAATTGATTTTCCAGGTCAGAATTAAAAAAAAAAAAAAAAAGACTTCACAAATCATCTCTGACTCAAGAAATAAACGTTTGCTGCAGGTTATATCATCTGGTTTGTACTGCCTGTGTGAACCAGCTGAGAAAAAAATTGAATGAGAGTTGTTTAAACCGGCTCTAACTTTACTCGATGTTAGGGACAGTCATTCATTCATTTCCCACTTCCCCAAGACCAGTTTGGGATGTCCTCCTTTAGTGGCAAGACACACTCACCTTTCCTGGCCAAGGAGGATACCGGCCGAGCTTCCCCCTAGAGAAAACACAGAGTCAGCAGTTGCTCTGGGAAAGCCTGTCCGTCTCCTTCAACCCACTCAACCTGCCATGTTTTCCTAAATCTCAGCTTGCACCTTCAAGTGCCGGAACAAAACCGGGCCAACAGACGTTCTTAATCTGGATTCCAAGGTCGGGCCGAGAAGGCCCCAGACCCTAGGGAACGGAATGGAAAATCGTACAGGGCTGTATACATAGGTACCAGCCTTCTTCGGTTGACAAAAGAATACAGAATACCACCACCCTCGAGAGTCACTTGTCTAGAGCCTCCCAGTGACTCGGGTGGGGGACAGTTTCCTCTGCAAACACAGACTTCCCTTTACAAAGTCTGCTTTAATTCACCACGAGACCAGTCTGGCTTTGACCAATGCTAACAGCAGCCTTCCTCTGGGTCGAGAAACAAGCTACGTAGCTCGAGGGAGGCGGCGACCGTCAGTCTTGGCTTGGGCGCTTGTCTGGGACACAGAAGCCGACCATGAGGCACCCCAGAAGGCACTGGTCACTGCCGGGACTCCGGTTGCAAATGAGAAGTTCCCCCTCCGTGTCTTCTTCACGCGGCAGCGCCGGCAGTCCGGTTTCGACGGCCCCGGCCAAGCCACCGGTACCGGTCAGTTCCATCGCAACGCGGGTTTGGACGGGCCTGCCCCGGCGAGCTGGCCCGGCGCGCTCCCCGGCTCTCGGGGGCACCCCAGCAAGACCCCCGAGGGGGGCCTGGCGGCCGCGGGAGCCACCAAGCACGGGAGGCTCCCGTCCCGGTGGCCGTCGGCGTCCAGGCCGGAGTGCACCCCGCCTCCAGGCGGCCTCGGGGCTCCGAGCCGGGCCCCCCGCCGCGGCTACCCTCGGCCTCGGTCCCCCGGGGCCAGGCTGCCCCTTCCGGCCGGCGTCGCTCCCAGCACGGGCACCTCGTCCTGCCCGCTCTCTGGGGCCTGGAGTGCAGAGAGAGGCAGCTCCGCGGCCGGCCGGGAGCCCAGCGCCCAGAGGAGCCGCTCCGGGGCGCGTCTCCCCGGTCCCCCGCCGCCGCCCGGACTCACCACACCAAGTCGCCGAGCCGCAGACTCACAGCCGCCATCTTACCAGCCAACCACCGCCGGCGCACTGGCCGTCGGGAACATCAGGTGGCCGCGGCACCGCCCATTGGAGTGGGCCTGCCCACGTGACGGGGGCCGGCTGTCAGCGCCCACGCCGCTGCTCTGACGTCACGGCGCCCGCCGGGCCCGATTGGCCGGCCGGGCGGCACGTGGGTCGGGCGCCGCGCTCTCGGCGCGCCGGAGCTCGGAGCGCCCCGGCTACTTCCCCCTCCCTCCCTCCGGCTCGTGACAAGGAAGCGCCCGGGGTCCGAAGCTGCGGCGGCTGGGACTACGGTGCGGCCGGCCGCGCGCCCGAGGGAGCTGGCCTGGCGGCCCTCCCTGCCTCCTGGGCTCAGGGGGGACTCGAGTCCCCCTCCCCTTGGACGCTTCCGTTACGGCCGTTAGCCCCGCGCGGGCCCCGGGGGCCATTCTCGCGCCCGGGGCGCCGACCGACCCCGTCGCTGCGCCCGGGAGCTTCTCCTGACGGACCTCGGCGCGGCCTGGAAACCGGCCGCCGCCCGAGCCCGCGGTCCCGCTCCAGAAGGGCTCGCTGCTCGGCCGCGAGGCCCGGTCCCCCCTCGTCGCCGCGCTCCGCGGAGCTCCGGACGCCGCGCTCTGCGGGCGGGCGACAGGTCTGCTCTCCCGCCGCCTGGCTTCGCTGGCGCACTCCTCGGCGCGGCCGGCGTTTGGGCAGCGCCTCTCGGAGGTCTGGTTCCGGCGCGGCAAGTTCTCCCGGGGCGCCCCCTGGCAGCCGGCCCCTCTGTCCCCAGAGTTGCTCCGGGACCTCCAGGGGGGGCTTTTCTCCGCCGGCCCGCGCGCGGCACGGCTGACGAGACTCCTCCGGCGCGCGGGGTCCGGCCATGGGCCGCCCCTTGGGTGGGCCGCCCGCTGGAAGGCATGCCCGGGGAGCCGGCCGCTAGCGGCACCGCAGCCCGGGGTCCCGGGCCGGCATGAGGACAGCCGCCAAAGGGACGTCTGCGGCCCTCGGGGCTGTAGCCTGCGTCGGCGCTGGGGACAAAGGTGCGTGTCTTTGTAAGGATCTGGCTCTGCAAGCCCTGTTACATGTTGACACTTTTGAGAGAAGTTGCGATCAGGCTCTTCCGGCAACAGGGCGACAAACTGCCAAGCGTAGTTTCAGTACGTTAAAATGAAACCGTTTAGTGGAAACCATTGAGAGCAGGTCAGCACCAGTGGCTCCCCAAACTTCCGTATACGAGGTGGGAAGGACGATGTTAAGAAAAATCGCAGGCACACCGACTCCGGGGAGTTATTCCAAAACTCAGGTTAGAACCGGAGTTTTCTTACGAGTCACCAGCTGCTGGAAAAGGTAACGTCTGCACGCATTTCCCGTAGGCGTTTCGTTGTACAGAGACTTTGATTCTAAATAAGTTTTAAGGTACCAGTTATTCACGGCTTGGTGTTTCTTTGGAGTCTGCTTTCTCTGAAGTTCTGTTAATGAGTCTTCGGAACTGTCATTTACTTTTTTTTTGTATGAGACAAATTGTTAATTCAACACATATTACTAATCTTAAAGTTATTAATTTTTAGAGCCAAATGATATTTTAATAAACGTACAAGGATTGTCGTTGTTAGGTGCTGTTGGATTCATTCCAACTCATAGTGACCCCAAATGACAGGATAGGACTGTCCCATGGGAGTTTCAGCTCTTCCCCAGAGCCAATCTGCCAGGTCTTTATCCTCCAGAACCGCTGGGTGTGTTCCAACCGCCAGCCTTTGGGTTAGCAGCCAAGTGCTTAAACACTGAGCCATTGGACTCGTAGGTAAACAATAAAAAAACCATTTGCCTTCAGCTGGATTTTGACTGCTAGTGACTCTGGCAGACGGGGTAGAACTACCCCCACAGAGTTTCCAAGGCTGTAATCTTTACAGGAGCAGACCACCGTATATTTCTCCTGCAGGTCCTCTGGTAGGCTGGAGCTAAAGACCTTTCTACTAGCAGCAGAGCGCGTGTAATTATAGCTCCATAGGAGTGTTTGGTCAACATTGTACTGGACCTAAAGGAGTCAAGGAACATGCCAAAGAATATATTGTCCACCAATGTGTATATAAATAATGTGCCTGCTGTTAACCTGAAAATTCTAGACAGCGTAATAAGACATGAAACAAAAATGAGTACAATTTTAACCAAAAGGTGGCAGTTCAAATGCACCAGGCCCTCCTTGGAAATTCCATCAGGAAGTTCTACTCTGTCTGTAGGGTTGCTGTGAGTCAGAATTGATTCAGCGGCAATGGGTTTGGTTTGGTTTGGTTTGGTTTTCAGGAAGAGAAAGAAAATTACCATTTAGGTGGATAATAGGATTGCCTAGCTGAAAGGGGGGGGGAATGAAGGGGAGACCCATTAATAAGAATTCGTTAAAAAGGAGTAACTGAGAAGTCAGTGTATAAAATTTATTAATTTTTTCTGTTTTGTGATAAATTGGCTTTAAGATGTAGTGATTTAAAGATCATATTCGCAATAACCAAAACATACAATTGCTGGGAAACTGGCTTTAAAATATAATGGTTAAAAGGCCCTATTCACAAATAATCAAAACATGGAATTCCTGGGAATAGCCTGAGATACAAAAGGAAGCTTGAATACATGAGGGTAGCATTTCTTGGATAACATCAGTGGGGGCTTTCTAAGAGGAATGCTTTTGTGAATAGAACGCTGTATGTAAGAATACTGTTCAGTTCACTAAAGTGGTGTTATTGAAAAGCTCACTTTTTCTTAAGCATGTGTTTTTCTCACAAATCCTTTTTTATTTATAAATCTAAGAATTTTCATATAAAAAAAAATACTGGCTCTTTGACAAGAGGTTCCATTAAGATATCAGTTTAACAGATGAAATACCCCTAGACAATCACTCTTTTTACAAATGGTTAATGTAATTCTCTTAAACATTTCAAACTGCATTTAAAATTTTACACGACTGATTCTCTCAAATATTTGATCAGCACTTAATTGATCTGGGGAAGGAAACCAAGTTAGAGCCTCACCTGGTCATGCCTTATAATAAGTTCTACTTGCGTCAGAGTTAAATGTCAAGAATGTACCTATAAAAGACTAGGTAAATTCTCAAAGATTTGGTTGGGGAAGGACATTTTAGACGTAAGTGGAAAACATAAAGAAAAAGGTCCAGTTATGACTGCATTAAAAAGTTAAACTTTATTTCACCGTGACTCACCCTAAGCAACAAACCAGGAAAAAGTATATGTAGGCAGCATGGCAAGCAAAGGGAATTGCCTTGGTGTTGTATCAAGAGCCCTTACAGATCAGTGAAAGCATAGTTCATTCAGCTGTCCCCTTATTGTGCTGCTTCCATCATATTTTGTACGCTAACCAGGCTGTGATGAGTATCTTTATTGATGTGGCAGAAGGTTTGCAGTAGAATGCACATTTAAAGAAAGAATGAGGCATAATTATACACCTAGTGCGTGCGTGCACTTACACAGCCTAAGTATATGGTGTGTATTTACATATATTCTGCCAACTGTCGGGATTCTGGGGTTTCAGAATCTGTTGTGACCATTCCCAGGCAACTTGGAAGGTCTTTGGCATGTGATCCCTTGCTGCCTTGCTTATGCTGTTGTCTGCATGGTAGGGGTAGGTGCGCGGGAGGAGCGAGCCTGGCCACATCCACCTAAGACATTGTTCTTTACTTATCCTGGTGTTCTAGACAGCAACTTTTGTGAGGGAATGAAATCCTTTTTGTGAAGACTGGCCCCAAGTGAAGGTGAGCTGTGCTGGTGATTAAATGAAAACGAGATTAAGAAAGTGGTTAGCCTCTGCCAGAGTAAAAGAAAACGTTGGACTAGATTCAGTGAAAATAATATTTTGAAGCAGTATTTGGGGTTTTGAGGATCTATCACTATGAATTCTGACATTAAGAATCTACTGTATACACACAGAGAACAGACTAGAAGCTGTGTTGAACAGTGCTGAGCTCTAGAAGATAGGATTTGAGGGTGACTTTTATGTGCTCAGGGGGTTGGGTTTTTTTAACATATATGTCTATGAAAATGTATTCAAAATGGGTATTAAGCAGCAAAAGTCAGTTAATCATAATTAAGTTCAACAGTGGGTTCTTCTTGATAATGAAATTCTTTTAAAATTACATCTGTGTAGTTCAGTGGGCAAATCATTATATTGTCATCTTGGTTTGACCTGGCCCTCTTTTCAGAGTTAACAGAAGCCATGCAGTGACATCCATTAAGACTTGTTGGTAGCCATGTCGGAGCCCCACCGGGTCCAGTTCACCTCTCTCCCAGGTCCTCTGAATCCTGCGTTTTTGAAGAAATCCCGGAAGGAGGAGGTTGGGGGAGCAGAACAGCATCAGGACTCGGAGCCGGCGGCTGCAGCTGTCCGCATCACACTCACCCTCTTTGAACCTGATCACAAGCGCTGCCCAGAGTTTTTCTACCCGGAGCTGGTGAAGAATATACGAGGGAGAGTGAAAGGCCTTCAGCCTGGAGACAAGGTACACCTGGGGGTCACTGCAGATGAAACGAGCGGACTGTCAGTCTGTGCCGAGGTGGCTTCCGTGGGGTGGAAGCAGGACTAGAAAGGCTTTGCCTCCCGCAGAATTGTGTCACCCACCCCAAAGCAGGAGCAAGGCTTGCTGGTTTTGCTTCTTGGTACGAAAGGCTAGAATTCTTTCTGGAGCCATCCTTTTTATACTAGAAAAAAAATGAATTAGGACTTACTGGCATAAAGAAAAGGACTAGTCAGTGTTTTCATGCCAAGCCTCGATGCTCTCTGTCAGTAAGACCAGCCCCTCGCTATTCTGATGCAGGAATTCTGTGCGGAGCATTTTTGTTTTCCATAACACTCGTGTTCTCCACCTGGTAAAAGGGTGGGAAACGCACACCACAAACTGCCCATCTCTTCTGAAAGCGGGGTGGTAGGGATAGTTTCTTGACCTGTCTGAGTAGAAACGTGTGTTTGCCCTCCTGCGTGGGTGTGTATGTCAGGACTAAGTTATCAGCTTCAGGGCTCTAAAAGTTCCTTTGATTTCCAAGCTGTTTTAAAAGTGATCTGTTGAGCCTTCCTGGCAGATTTGGTTTACTTTTTTGTGTGGAGCATTTCACCTGTATTTGGGGTTGAAAGAATAGTGCAAGAAGCTCCCACTTGGAGACCATCAGCTAGTTTGACCAGTGTTTCGACAATGTGTTAATTTTTTTTTTTAATTTTAAAAACCATTTTAAGTTGAATTATATAGAGAAGTGCGTGCGTTAAATGCACAGTTTTGGTGGGCTTTCATAAATTCAGCACACCTGTATAACCTGCACCTGGATCAGAACAGAAATGTCTACAGGCATACCTCCGTGTGCCTTTCAAAGACTGCCCTACCCTTACGGGTAACCGCTGCCTTGATTCTAGCAGCTCTGATGAGCTTTGTGTGTTTATCTGTTTTCTGTAAATAGGCTCATGCAGTATGAGCAGAAGTTATGAGTGAGAAGCATTCTTAAGCACCTAGAGTTTACCGTGTGCTGGGCTCTGAGGCCAAGCTAAGTGAGGGCCAGCCCACCTCTGTGGTACCTAGGCCTTCTGTGCGGGTTTTAGTCAGGACTGAGTTAAAAATAATACCTGCTCATAAGGTGTTTGAGGGTAAAATGGGACTGTGTCGGTGAAGTTTCTTGCAGAACGCCTCAGTGGCAAGTGCTTACCCTAATTCGGTGTCCTGTTTGGGGTGAGCATGTTTGGTTAGAAGGATAAAAATGTGTTTCCTCGATTGATATCTGACTGCCTGAATGGAAGCCAGCGAGTTTGTATCAGAGCACAGTCTCTTGTATGAGGACCAACTGGCAGGATGAGAAGAAATAACCCCAAACCCATTCATAGTCCCTTTTCCAAAGGAGAAATGGTATTCTCTTCTTTGAGAGGAAGTGAGACAGCAGTTGAGACTAGTTACTATATCTATTTATAGGCTGAAATCCAGTCGCTGGGTCAGTCAGCTTAGAGCTCCAGCACTGGTTTCACTTTGGGGGTTTGCAGTGCCCTGCCCCAAATTGAAAATCACGGGGCACATCCACAGACAACCTTGGATTAGGTCTCAGCAGAGTTGTTCCTGAGTGCAGGTGGAGAACTCCAGAATCTTTGTGTGTCTACTTAGTCTTTTTAAATGTGCAGTATAATCTGAAATACTCATTTCCTAGATACTCAGGTTTCTTAGAATGGGAAGGTGCTGTGGGAGAACTGAGGAGGAGTGGGAGGGAGGGAGCCTGTCCGGGCTGAAGGAACTTGTAATTTTGTAGCTGTTTCAGGAGAGTTATAACAACAAGAGTAACAGAAGTTACAATGTGACAGCTGTGTTAAGGGTACTACAAGTTCAGGCCCTTGAGGGGGTGAACAAGGAGAAATCACATTCCTGTTGCTGGGCTGGGACAAACCTGAGCCTTCCTGCGCCCAGGAAACCCTTACTGAAAGACTGCTGTTTGTGACATGGTGGAAGTATACATTGACTGCAACCAACACTGCCCCAGATGGGCAGGATTTCGTGAAATCGTGTGAATCCTTTAAGCTGTATGTGACCACGTACAAGAATTAGAAGGTACAGACAAGCAGATGGTTTAAAGACCATTTGTAGTCTGCATGTTTACATGTATGTTCTGTAGTTTCCTAGTACACATAGATAGCCTGGGACGTTTAACTAACCCTTTATGCGTGGTTGGGAAATCAGCAGGCAGAGGTGAGGTATAGGAGCTTCGTTTGCAAACAGTCATCCTATTCTTAGTGATTTTTGTTGACCTTCAGACATACTTGATACTGGAGTCTCTTACTGAAACAAAGACTTCTTGCCAAAGGAGCTTAAGATGTAGCTCTGGAAAACTTAGTTCATAGAAAAGAGTAAGTTTATGAGTTAGAAATTAAACTTAGGCAGGCTACATGAAAATATTTGAAGTGAAGATTGCGATTGGACAGACCAAGAGGAGATGGACGACTGATCAGTAAAGGAGGCTTCCCAGTATAGGGACTGGGGGTGGGCACAGGGACCGGAGGTGAGCCTAGAGACTGTGGAGTGGGGGAGCTGTGTTCCCAAACAGCACTCGTGAACTGGTGCTGCCTTCAGGGATTCTGAACCTTTTTTTGAGCCATTGGCCACTTTGAAAGTCTGGTGAAGTGTGTGGACCCCTTCAAGGAATACTGTTTGTAAATACAAGAAAATGACTCTCAGGGCTACAAAGGCAGTGGTCACTGTTGGGACCCAGTTCTCACCGGGCTGAGCATCCCTGGCTGCAGGCCTTTTGCAGGCCCAGGAGCCTCCAGCACCTGGTACCATGGGGCTGGATTTGGGGCTTTGTCAAGTTTTGTTGAGTTGCACAAATGGACCTTGATTTTCTTAAACAGCCAAGGTAGACACTGATGAGACAGTACCATGTATTCTACCTTGTTGGTTTGTTACGCAGTGTGTACATTGGGAGTAGTCAGTGAAACTTCTCCAAGTGGGCCTACAGGAACTTTTGTACTGATTTTTTTTTTTTTTGGTGTGTGTGTGTATGTGTGTGCGTGTAAACAATCTCTCTACAGAAGAAAGATCTCTCAGATCCTTTCAATGATGAAGAAAAGGAAAGGCATAAAGTGGAGGCCCTTGCCCGGAAATTTGAAGAAAAATATGTAAGTTATTTCTCTTGGCTAACAATGGCCTCGTTGGGGTAGGAGAGGCTTCCAGACGTTTTCATCTCCTTTAGCAAATTGTAATCTAAATCCTCCCTGATGTGGAAGCTAGTGTAGAAACCAGAATACAGTTATTCAACAAACGTGTGCCTCTACAGAAGAAGTTTCTATAGAAAATAACTATGTGGAATTACGTGGACAAATGTTTATTCTTCTCTCTTAAGCCATTTTTTGCAGAAAAAGTCAGTTTCAAAAGGCCTTCAGGGAAAGAGGTTTTGGTGTGTGTGCATGTGTGCACATGACCGGTTTCAGTGGTTTATGGCCTTTAGTCTCTAGCTGTTGACTTTAAAGGCAGACCTCAGTTCTATGCAGATATTTATCAGAAAGCATGTGCCCTGTTGTTTTTAAATTACAGGGTGGGAAGAAACGAAGAAAAGACCGAATACAGGACTTGATTGACATGGGGTACGGTTATGATGAATCTGATTCCTTCATCGATAACTCTGAGGCGGTGAGTATCTGGTGCGGGTGGAGCAGCAGAACCGCAGTGTTGATTTCTCAGTGGTGATGGCCGGGAAGCTGGGGTGCAGTCCGCATGGGCGTGCCCTCTTCTCACAAGGGGAAGGAGGCACAGCCGAGAGAGGAGGCAGTGCACCTCTCTCAGGACCTTGGTCCCCTGGTCTGGGAAATGATGGCCAGTCCTGTCCAGAAAGCCTTTGAGCTCTGGCAGCACATGGTGGGCCAGCAGGGCATCTCAGCGGGCTCCAAAACAGGGCAGAGACAGACAGCGCCTGCTCTCTGACTGCCAGCTTGGTGCCTTTGGGGTGTGATTCCAGAACTTGGAGCTAATGGCTTGTGTTCCCTCTTCAGTACGATGAGCTAGTTCCTGCTTCCTTGACTACCAAGTATGGAGGATTTTACATTAACTCGGGGACCCTGCAGTTCAGACAAGCATCGGAATCTGAGGATGACTTCATTAAAGAGAAGAAGAAAAAATCCCCAAAGGTTAGAACATTGTTTGCTTTTGGTTCTTGGAAACGCCTCTTTATGTCACGGTGTAAGATCAGGAAACATGATGGTTTAGGACGGCGCAGACGGCTGTGGGAGGAGTGGGTTGCGCACCTCCTGCAGAGGGTGGCTGCTCGCCTCTCACATCTGGCTGGGATGAGGCGATGGGAGCTTGGATGGTCTGCTTAGCTCCTGGGCGTCGTGTCCTCATCCCGCTGACATCTGTGCCGGGCCAGCGGGGATTGGTTCCTGGAGGTGGTCTCAGGGTGGGGACACAGGTCTGTGAATGGTGTGGAGCAGGAAAGCGCTCACCTCCTGTGCTGTGTCTCTGCCATGAACGACCAGAGGACTTCACTTTCCAGGGCTGTGGACCCAGTGAGGACAGACCTGCCTTCATGTCCCTTTATTTAAAAACATGTCTTCACTGCCTGTGGACCCACAGACTCTTGTGGAAGCTCACTTCAGTCTGGACAGGTGCTGTCTCTGGCTGCAGGGTGGCCCACTAGACCTCAGGCTGCACTGGCCACGGGCAGGCTGTGCTGAAGTACAGCGCCGTGTGGTGTGACCGCGCCAGGCCCAGGGAGTGGCGCAAGGCTTGTGTTCACGGAGAGGAGGCCCGGTGCCTGAGCATGGCCGGTGCGGGGCAAGGCCGGTGCTGTGGCGTGTGTGCATGTGCTCCTTGAGCCAGGGTCCACATAGCTGTGCCTTGTCTTTAATTCTCAGAAGCGGAAGTTGAAGGAAGGTGGTGAGAAGATAAAGAAGAAGAAAAAAGATGACACTTACGACAAGGAGAAGAAATCGAAAAAGTCAAAGTTTTCCAAAGCTGGGTAAGAGGCAATAGCTTCCTTGCTAGGATGCAATCTGAGCGGCTAGTCATGACCCCTTGGGAAGCTGACTAGCCTTCCTCCTCACAGCTTGAGGCGAGACGGTGGGGTTGTCCCTGCCAGCCTCCCCAGCACCCCCAAGGCTGTGTGTCAGGTAGCCAGCGCCTCCGCTGTGCACTTGTCACTGTTGGCAGATTTTTCTGTCGCTATGTGGGGCTGGTGTTCCTGGCCCTCCTGGGTCCCCGGGCTCTCTGGGTCCCCGGGCTCTCTGGGTCCTCAGTGCTCTCTGGGTCCCCGGGCTCTCTGGGTCCCCGGGCTCCCTGGGTCCCCGGGCTCTCTGGGTCCCCGTGCGCTTGCTGCTTTTTCCTCACTCAGTCTCACCCCAGCTGCTCTGCAAGTTGCTGCTGCTCTCTGCCACTCCTGCTTTCTCCCTTTAAAGATTTTTCTTGCCTCGTTTTCTTTTTATTTCTCCCACCCACCGCACTTTTTTTTTTTTGGCTGGGGAGTGGTGCAGCCTTTTATTTCAGCCTGGCAGTGATTTTTAAAAACCCATCAGATAATGTGGCATTATGTGAATAAATCTCAAGCTTTGGTCTCAGCAAAAACAAGCTCCTAGTGCCCAAAGGAGGGGACATTAATGACAGGGAAGCCTTGTGGCTGTTGCAGTCCTCCCAGAGGCCATGGGTCCAGGAGCGGGGGAAGTCCATCTGAATTTTCCTGTGGAGGTGCGCTGCCGCCTTTTAACCAGGTCCCCTCTTGCTTGCAGCTTTACAGCCCTCAATGCCAGTAAGGAGAAGAAGAAGAAGAAATATTCTGGGGCTCTGAGCGTGAAGGAGATGCTGAAGAAGTTTCAGAAGGAGAAAGAGGCTCAGAAGAAGAGGGACGAGGAACATAAGCCTGTGGCCGTCTCGTCCGCAGAAGCCCAGAGCCTGCGGGAACTGGAGAGCGCCACCGACCCCTTGCTGTCGCTCTTCGGCTCCACGTCTGACAATGACCTACTGCAGGCAGCCACCGCCATGGACTCACTGAGTGATCTGGACTTGGAGCAGCTGCTCAGTGAGTCTCCAGAAGGAAGCCCCTTCCGTGATATGGATGATGAAAGCGATTCCCTTGGGGTGGGACTGGACCCGGAATTCAGGCAGCCCTCCTCCCTCCCCGAAGGCCTGCCCACGCCCCTGGAGAAGCGCGTTAAGGAGCTGGCTCAGGTATGGTGACACCGTGTGGCTGGGCTCTCCTGGAAGCGTTCGCTGGGGCGGATTGACGTTGGTCCCTCGCCGCAGGAAGCACTATGCCCCGAGAAACCCCTCCTTAGCAGGCTGGCAGTTAAGGAGTAAGCTCTTTGCAAGCCCCCATCTGGTTCCAGAGGGGGAGGACTGTAAGCTTTGCCCGTTGGGCCTCATCTGCAGGTTCCTTGGTTCCTTCACTCCTGGAAAATTTCCTTTCTTCTAGGGAGATCCTCTCTTCTGTTCTCTGCCGTTCAGTTCCTTTCCCACAGAGTAGCTTTCCTTTGTGCCGGGACTGACGGAGTGGGCAGTGGGCAGCTGAGGCTGAGACTCAGCTCTGTGGGCTTCGCATTTCTCTTGATGGGTTTGCAAATTCACTCAAAGCTTTGCACACATCTAAAATACACGTAACTGCTGTGCTTCGTGGCCACCAGGTTTCAGTTGCTCCCTTGCATTGTGTGTCATCCGTGTAGGGGTGTGCGGGTGTGACAGACAGAAAGAAGCTGCACCTTAAATGCTGTCTGCACCCGAGGAAAACAGCAGCCCAGGCTGTAGGCTAGAGCAGCCAGGGCCGCTCTTTGCCCCTGAGACTGGGGGGTGACCCCTGGGCGCCGAAAATGGTCAGTCCTGTAATGTGTTACTAACTCTAAACCAGCGTGGGTTGCTAGTCACGATGCCATTTACCTTTTAGTTGAGAGAACCTCTTACCTCAGGCATCCTGACCCGTGAGGCATCTCCAGTGGTGTTTATACTTGATGGTGCTAAGTTTTGAACTGGTGATTCTCCCCAGCGTTAGGTATAATGTCCCTGGGGTTGTGGGGCAGGGTAAAACGTGAAGAACTGCTGCCACAAGGATTGTCTCCCTTCCCCAAAGTATTTGAACCTGAGTTACAAAATGTATAAAACACATTACTGTGACCTGCGCTCACCTTTGTTAGCCTGTGTGCAGTGTCAGAGTGAAGCCTTCTGTTAGAGTGTAACAGTCTGAGTGAACGTCCTGTGTCGGGGACTCAGTGTAAAGATGGAAGAAGGTAAATCAGAGCTTGGCACTTGGAGCAGACGGTCCTGTGGGTGCTCTCAGAGCTCATGTTAAACACAAGTGACTCCATGTTCTCTTCAGTCCAGATGGTTTACGATCAAGTTATTGAGTAGCTTCTGATTGTCTCATTAAATAAGCTGGCTCTGCTGCAGTAGCCAGTCATTTTTTAGAGAAGAGTCAATTCAGAATTCTTGGCTAGGTCTGCTTGCCCTCCAACCGCAGGCTGGGTTCCAGCTGGACAACTCAAATTTGTTATTTCGCTTTCTGGGGCAAGATGTGGGCAAATTCAGTGGGAATGAAGGGGCACAGTGGGAAGCAGCACTGGGCTGTGATGCAAGAAAGCACCATTTTCTGGAATCCGTTTAACGGACAAGCCATTGGTAAACTGTCCTCCTTCAGCTCTTGCTCAGTTTGCTTGTCTGCTTGGGCACGCTGGAGCTAGGGTGTGGAGTCCCATGGCCCAGGAGGGCTCACAGTGGACTAACTCAAGGAAGGAGGACGTTGGTACCTTAGTCGTTACCTGGCCCTTCGCCTGTAACAGCGCCAAGAAACTTTGGAAAAGGGGATGAAAAGTGCCAAGTGTGCGTGTCGTCCCGCTGACCTAAACGCGACTCTCAGTCTCCGTCTTCCTTTCTGGCCGCTGTGTACGGGTTTTTTGCGGTTGTAATTATAGTTGTGAATAATTGTTTCTTGCTCTTTTCACTTAATAAATATTATTATAAAGCCCTCATTTTTGATGGTTGCATTAAAAAGAAGGCTCATTTTAGAGAGTTATTTAGACCCAGTGGGTCTCTAGGCCCTCCTGTCTGAGCAGGACTCTGCACTTGGGGGACTTCAAGCCTCCCATGCAGTGTTCTTCCCACACATCGTGAGTGCTGCCAGCCCAGGCCCTTCTGGGAACCTGCTGGGCAGGAGTCTTCCCAGGGAAAGAGTGCACATGGACACGGAAATTGTGTGTAATTACAAAAGCCATCCATGGGTATTTGGGTCCTTAAGGAGCCTGGTCCTAGATCTTGAAATGGACGTTACATTTTTTTAAAAGTTTAAATTAAACTCAGTAACTGTAAGATTAGCAGTGTTATGTGTTTCTCACTTTATTTTTTCATTCCTCTTTGTTTTCCTCCTCTGCTTCCCTTGTTGTACAATAACGTTAGTCAGATTGTAAATCTTGGCCCCAGGCAATACACGTTATCATTTGCTGATACATTTCTATTGCTGTCTAGAAAACCACGGCCAAACTCAGGATCTTAAAACAGCGGTTAACTTCTGCTTCTGTGGGCTGGCTGGGCGGTTTCCTTCTGGTCTCACCTGGGCTTGGTCATGCGGCCACATTCAGCTGGCAGGTTGGCTGGCTGCTGGGACGGCTGGGCCAGTGGGGCTTCTCTGTCCCCCTGACTCTCATCCTGGGCTGCTTTACTCTTCAAGGCCAGGTGGTCTCAGGGCATGATTTTAAGAGAGGGCAAGGCCCTTCAGGCCTAGCCCGGTAGCTGTGTGTGTGCTGTGGTTTCCACCAGGCTTTGCTGGGCAGAGGGAGTCAGAAGAGCAGCCCAGCGCCAAGGGTTAGGGGACTGGGGGCACTTCCCTGTGGGGTTGTGCACGCGCTGGGCAGGGGGCGCGGGGGGCTGTGGTTTGTGGTCTGCCCCAGCACGTGCAGTTCATCTAGTCAGATGTGTGTCCATCCTTTTGACTAATGAGATGCTGAAGGCTTTAATAAACCGTATTGAAAAACTTCAGTACGCTCAGCAGTCTCTCCAAGAAGGGTGCCTTGGTGGACGCCTGTAGACATCGCTTCTGTGTGTCTCACATCAGGCCAGTTTCATTTTTTAGCCCCTTGTGTCATCCATTTCTATGGGTCCCAGGTATCCAGTGGCTTGATTTTACGGTCTTTGTCTCCTCATGCTGTGGATCGCTGGGGTCTTCAGTCTTGGTTGTTGGAACGCACAGGTACTGAGAAAGGGCCCTCTCAGTGTAATTGGCTGCCACTCAGCAGTCCCACATGGGTGACCCAGGCCTGTTCTGGCCCTCTCTAGTCAAGCACCAGGCCCTGGAGGCACCGTGGTTAGACGCTACAGCTGCTCACCAAAAGGTTGGCAGCTCGAGTCCCCCAGCTGCTCCTCAGAGACCCTAAATGGTGATTCTGCCCAGTCCCGCAGGGTCACTGGGAGTCAGCATTGACGGTGACAGCTCTGGGTTTCTTTAGTCAAGCATAAAGTGGCAACAGCGCTACCACTGGAAAAGGAGAGACCCCGGGCCGGCCACCTTTCTCCTCCTCCTCCTCACCTGTAGGTCGAGGACCTCTGTACCGCAGAGACAGCTAGGAGAGGAGATGGGGCAGAAAAGAACAAGGTGGGGAAAAATCTCACCTGTGTGATCTTTCTTTAAAAGAGAAGCTTGCCAGATTTGATGCTGTGCCACAAAACCAGGTACAGTATGTCAGGTTTTCAGCTAGGTGCTGAAAGGCTGCAGGCGGGCGTTGCTTAATGATAAATAAAACAGCTCTTGCTAAAAGGCTGTGGGAACTCTTGTAAATCTACATGATTGGAGTGTTGAGTTGAACCTCATTTCCTGCTTGATTTAGGATTGATCAATTTATGCAACTCCTGGAGTGTGGTATCTCTTAGGATGGAGGGACTTCACTTCCGGAAGGCTATTGGATAAGTATATGCGTAATGATTTAGATTTTTTAACTGACTAGCTGTCGGTTTAATTGATTATCTTGTATATGAAAAGAGATTTCAGATTCTACATGATTTAAAAGGCGTTAGGAGAAAACAATCCTTTTAAAGATCATCATCGGGGCGAGCAGTTTTAGGGGTGTCAAAGAAATGGCAGATGCCTGAGAATGAAATTTGATTCAGAGCAGGCCGTGGTGGCTCTGACACGGGGCTAGGGGCGGGCGCGGGGAGGCAGTCAAGATACACATTCAAGTGATGTGGTTGAATTGACGGGCAGGTTCTTCTGGCCTAGGGGAAAGGACACCAGAGTGACCCCAGCTTATTTTTCCTCCAGCTAAAGTCAGAATTCCAGTACATGATAATTACCAGGGTGAAATTTTGTTACTTCTGAAGGTATAAGACACTAGCAGATGGAAGGAGTTGGGAAGTGCGCTCTTACCCTTCTGACATCCATCCACTCCTTCCGTCTGTCTTTGCGCCCTCTGTGAGCCAAGGGACCATCCACAGTTTCCCTTGCACCTGTCTGCGTCCTCTGTGAGCCAAGGGACCATCCACTGTTGGCCTCTTCCGCATCTTCTCCCATTTCTTTTTAGTTCTGTGTATTCATGGGCTCAGCTGGCACTAAGTTTCCATTATGTCATAAGCGGCTGCAGCAGGATAGTGAGGACTAAGGTTTATTTCCTATCTTTAAGGAGCATTTTTGTCTGTGAGTGGATGGAAAGACATGTAGAGACAGCTGCCTGAGGGCAGAGCAGAGAGAAACCACCTCTGCATTATTTGGATGGCTAGGCAGATGGTCAAATAGCCAGTGGACAGCCTGCCTTAGGAGGTAAGAGAAGTTGTAGGGGAGCATGCAGCCTGCAGGCAGTGGGGCAGCGAGCCTCATGGTGAGCCGGGACCCAGAGCCGTGGCGGAGTGAGCTGTCGGATGGCAGGAACTCCTGGAGTGTGGGAGGCAGGCGCTGGAGTCGGTGGCTGACTCCAGGTCCCACAGGGCCCTGAGTGCTGAGTGAAGGAGTTTGGGTTCTGAAGCTGGGTGTGAAAGGATTTTGTGGGGGTAGGAGCACTGTCACAGGCAGTGGGGAACCCAGGAGGAACAGCAGAGGTGGGGAAAAGCTCGTGGCTGTGGTTTTGGGCAAGCCAAGTCTGCAGAGCCGAGGGTCACACTTCACAGAAGCCCGTGAGAAGTCTGGGAAGTCTGGTCCAGAGCTAAATAGAGATGGGGCCATCAGGGAGGTGCAGGGTGACCCCGGAGGAAAGCCAGGGCAGAGAGGAGCGGGGAGGGGTTGTCAGTGTCTGGTCAGCGGATTGAAGAGGGTCTTTGCCTTCGCTCACCACTGTCGCCTTATGGCCTTTGTTTGCTATCGTAGTGGCATGTGGAGACTGATTTCAGAAATTAGATTTTGCCTAAAGCCATCAGCATGGTGAGTCTGGAGTTGAGGTCTGCTGTTCTTAGTCTCTCTGCACATCAGAGTCACCAGGGTCCCTTAGGAAGACTGTTGCTGGTTGGGCCTCATCCCCACAGATGCTCAGGGCCCAGGGGGTCCACCAAGTTGGGGATCCAGGCATGTAGGCTTATGCAGGGCTTGCCTTCGTATCTTCAGTCCCAGTGCAGTGCTGTGGCGGCCACTGGATTGGCTTCAGCGTTCTTCAGGTTTGCTCTCCAGGGTGCTGACCATGTTCCTGTGGAAAAGAAAACGTAGGCTGCTGGAGCAGGTGTAATGGGGATCCGTCAGGTGGTCTCGGTGATCAGGTGGTCTGGGTGGTTGTTTGGGATACAGCATAAATAGATGACACATTTGCAAAGAATTACAGTGTCTTTAAATGGTACATACCATCCTTCCTACCCCTTTGGAGAAAGACCTCTGAATCTTCTAAGTTTGTTCAAACTCATCGTTTTTGTGCTTAGAATTGATGGAGATTGCAGCTCATAGCTTAGTTGATGGGATAGTGGCCAAACTGGCCTCTGTACTGGGTACCTCTTGATGCTTTGACCTGGTTTGATTTTCTGTTCTGTGATGAATTTCAAGTCCTGGGAAGAACCTAGCTTATACATGCTTCTGCGGCCTTTGGAAAGAGCTGGGGGACACTGATCACAGGCGAGCTGAGTTGGGGATCAGGGCGGAGTAGGGAAGGCGGTGGTAGTGGCGGTGGGACTTCACTGGCAGTTCTTGAAGGACCAGTGGCTCTTGTGCCTGGGGGTGAGTGGGGGGCGAGTCTAAGGGCACTAACAGATGGCTCCTGTCTGATGCCCCAGGCTGCCCGAGCTGCGGAGGGAGAGAGCAAGCAGAAGTTCTTCACCCAGGACATCAATGGCATCCTGCTAGAGTGAGTGTCCCTTGCTTGCTTGTTTCCATCTGCTGTCACCATGCCCAGCGAGGATGGGACTAGGGACAAAGGCCAGGGGGAGACTACCAACTGGGGGAGGTAAACGGATTACTGTTCTATTAAAGGAAAAAAAGGCAGCCTTGGTGGCCCAGTGGGTAAGCCCTTGGCTGCTAGTTCAAGGCCGGCCGTTGGACCCCACCAGCTGCTCTGCAGGGGAAGGTGTGGCAGTCTGCTGCCATGGTGATTGACAGGTTGGGAAACCCTATGGGACAGGCTTTCTCTGTCCTGTAGGGTTGCTGTGAGTCAGACCTGAAGGCAATAGGTTTTACAGACTTTCTTTAAAAAAAGTAAGAGGGAAGGCGGGACATTGAGTATTTGTTTCCAGGAAATGATAGGCCCTTCTTAGGCCGCAGGCAGTGGCCACTGGTGAAGCACTGTGTCTAATAGTCATGGCCACTGGAAGGTGAGTTCTTGGCAAGCAGGAGATAGAAGAGAGAAACTGTGTCGTTTGTCCTCTCTTGCGAATCCAGAGAAAGAGAGAACTCGGTGCAGCCTTAGGGTCAGCTCCATGGGGTACCCTGTCTCCTGGTCCTTCTCGCTGCTGCTGCTGCTGCTGCTGCTGCTGCTGCCGCCAGCCCTTCTGAACCTTGGAGGCAGTACACTGCTCAGACTGGGCTAGAGAGCAAAAACCAAAGGTGCAGAGACCAAGGCCTGTTTTTTGGGTCTGGCTTTCCTCTATGAACGGGCTGTGGCCTTGCAGCTGTTCCCCGAGTTGCATTATGCAGCCAAGGAAGCAGATTGCTCAACACCTGAGGATTTGGCTCGTTGAAGAACGGTTGTGAAGACTTGGGAATATTCTAGCAAACAAAAGCCCTTGCCTGGCAACAACCTTCCCTGGCCCCTGGCTCTGGAAGGAAGCACAGTCTGTGGAGGGCACCCAATGGTTGGCACAGATGAGAGCTGTATGTTAACAGGGACCCTGCCCACTACGGAAGGTGTGTCCTCGGTAGGTGGCAAAGGGGAAGGATGAGTGTTCCCCTGAGTTTGTAGTCACCACTGAAGCTGGGAGCTAGACAAAAGGAGACACTGCTGGAAGGTGTTCCCTTTCACCCCTCAACAGCTAACTACTCTCCCTTTGGAAAGCTTTCATGGTTTTTTTGTTTAAAAATGCATTTTAGTGGCCACTGTGCCTTGGCCTTTGCTTTCCTTTGACGTGGTCTTGTCTGTGACACGAGAGCTCTGACCCCCCTTGCTTGGCCAAGACTGTGACCCAAGGTTGGGACTTCTTTGGGTTGGTTGGCTGCTGAAGGTCGTCTGTGCTGGTCACACAGTTAGCTCTGTGGCCACAAAGAGAGGTCTCCCCCAGCTGTGACTCCTGCCCCTCCCTGTGGCAGGAGGACCCGATAGTGGGAGAAGCTGCGTGGGGCGTGCGTGGGCGCCTGCTGACTCTGCTGTGTCCTCCAGCATAGAGGTGCAGACGCGGGAGCTGAGCAGCCAGGTCCGCTCGGCGGTGTACGCCTACTTGGCTTCGGTGGTGCCCTGCAGCAAGGACACGCTACTGAAACGTGCGCGGAAGCTGCATCTGTGCGAGCAGGTGGGCGACTGGGGATGGGGGGGTCCTCCCGAGGGGCGGGCATGGCCATGTCCTCCAAAATGCCCCTCTGCAAGCCATGGCCTCCCTTGCCTGGCTGGTGTAGCGCATCCAGAGAGCGAGCGTAGTGTGTGAACCTGATCTGTGGTCTGTGATGCTCCCCACAGGGTGGGCGTCTGAAGGAACCTCTCCAGAAGCTTAAGGAGGCCATTGGCAGGGCGATGCCAGAGCAGGTGTCCAAGTACCAGGACGAGTGCCAGGCACACACACAGGCAAAGGTGGCAAAGTAAGTATGCCGGCACACCTCCACGCATCAGGACTTCCTGGTGTCCGTGGGGGGGCGCTCGGCTCTCTTCTGCAGCAGCTCACCCCTTTATCTTAGAAGGTCCAGTTGTGGCTGAGGAGAGCAGCCGTCATGTGGCGGCTCTGGAACCCTGTTTGATTCCCCGCTCTCTGCAGGATGCTGGAAGAAGAGAAGGACAAGGAGCAGAGAGAGCGGGTTTGCTCGGATGAGGAAGAAGACGAAGAAAAGGGGGGCCGACGGGTGATGGGGCCGCGGAAGAAATTCCAGTGGGATGACGAAATCAGGTGTGCCCACAGTGGGACCTGGGTTCTGAGTAGCTTCGCTTATTTCTGATGAAGGGTAGAGTCATTTACTTTTAGAAGGGCTGCTGGAAGCGAGTGGCGGAAACCTGGAGGAAGCCTCGGGGGCGGCTGGCAGCCTCTGATGTCTGCCCCTCCTCAGGGAGCTGCTCTGCCAGGTGGTGAAGATGAAGCTGGAGAGTTACGACCCTGAGAGGAACCACAAAGCCCAGTCCTGGGAGGATTATGTGAAGGCTTTCCTGGATGCCGAGGTCAAACCTCTCTGGCCCAAAGGCTGGATGCAGGCCAGGTGAGGGCCACTGGCAGCCGTACCGGGTCAGGGTGGGGGTGACACAAAGAGGAGCCTTCACGGACTCATCCAAGTGCTGCTCTTGTGTTGGGCCAGCAGGGTCCCTGCCAGGGTGCCTTTGTTTGGCGAGTCCAGGCCCTCCCCTTGGGGACTCCTCGACTGACTAGCTTCGATGTCACCTGTGCATGACAACTGTGTGGGAGTCCTGCTTCTCCAGAAGAAGGGAAAAGATCTGTGGGGCTTGGTGTCTGTCGGTCTTTGTCAGGCTGACTGAATGCTCTTGCCATCTCAGCCCGCGGTGGCCCTTGTAGAGATACGGGCTCTTACTGGAAGTGGGGAGGGACGTGTCCTGGGAACGTGTCACTTCCTGTGAACGGAACATGTCTGCAGTAAGAGGACAGAGACAGTCGGAACTAATTGTCCGGGGGGGTCGGATTCATCCCCAGTTTGGGCAAATCAGGGAACCGTTCCTGGTCTCAGTGCCCCTTCTTAAGATGGCGCTGCTCGTCCCTCCCACAGGTGGGAAGGGACGAGTGCCAGACACACACAGTGTAGGTCAGTTCACCCTTTTCTCTTCAAAGGGATGAGAATAGACAAGAAAAAAAAGCGACTGTTTCTGCTACCCCCTGCTGAACTCATTGCCGTCCAGTCGCTTCCAGCTCAGTAGTGACCTCAGAGGGCAGAACAGGACTGTCCCCTAGGGTTTCCAAGGCTGTAATCTTCATGGAAGCCGGCAGCCTCATCTTTCTCTCACAGAGCACCTGGTGGATAAAACCGGTGGCCTTCTGGTTAGCAGCTAAACCCTCGAGCTGACTGTGTCGCAAGGGCCCCTTCTGTCACCTTTGCGAGGAGAGGCGCGGTGGCCAGCTCAGGGCAAAGCGTGACTTTTCTCAGTAGAGACTAGACTCTTGGCTCTCAGGTGGCCCACCAGCTTCTAGAGCCCTGCTTAGCAGTAGGTGGCTGGTTGGTCAGTGTGGAGTGAGTCAGCATCCACTGACCGCTGGTGGTGCTGCCGGTGGACGAGTGCTAGAAGCAGAGGACCTGCTTCCAGGGGCCACGTGGGAACTGCCTGTCTTCTCTCTGTTCCTTCCAGGACCCTGTTTAAGGAGAGCCGGCGTGGCCACGGGCACCTGACGTCCATCCTGTGAGTGTCTGGGAGTTTTACTTCTCAAGACTGCTTTCATTTTATCTCCTTGCACAAACGTCTTCTAAACCTCCTCTGTGTCCTTCCTTTGGCAGGGCCAAGAAGAAAGTCATGGCCCCTTCTAAAGTCAAGGTGAAGGTGAGTCAGCCTGCCTGGCCCTGTGCTGCTTGTTCTCAGCTCGCTCCTGCCGTGCCATTGAAACCTCTCGTGTGTCTGAGGACAGCTTTTCAGAATGGCACAGCTGTCCCCTGAGAGTCTGGGGCTGGCAGCACAGAGACCTGAGCCTCGGTCCTACCGCTTAGTCCTCCCACCCCAGCTCCTGGGAGGGTCTCATGGGGAATAACTGAGGTCTCCGTGACAGCCCCCTGAGAAGGGTACCCCCTGGAGATGTGAAGGCACTATAAAACCAAAAAAACAAACCCACTGCTGTCGAGTCAGTTTCAACTCAGCAACTCTGTAGAACTGCTCCATAGAGCTCCTGGCAGAGTCAAACTGCAGAACTTTGGGTTAGCAGCCACAGCACTTAAACCACTATGCCACCAGGGTTTCCAGAGGCAGTGTGTGGGGTTTATTGATGGCAGAAAACCTGGAGCTGCACGGGAAGGAAGACGGCTTTGGGAGGGAGGCACAGTGTTAGGTGAAGAGAGCCTGAGAAAACCATCTTAGTGCTGACGAGCCTCTCGGGAGAACGGCTGTGGTCGTACTGGAGCTTTCCCCAGATCTCCAGCCTCAGTCGTGTCCTCGGTCACGCCTGGAGCATGCGTGAGTCTGTAGTGTCTTTCAAGCCTCTGCAATGCCTCAGATGCTGCTTGGGGACACGGCATTGAGCACGGGGCACACCAGAGCCCCCGGACACCTAGTTCTTCCTCCCTGAGAAGGACTCTGCTTTAGGATGCAGGCTGAGGTGGCAGGTATGGGGAGAAATGGAGGAGAAAAAGAAAGCTGGTGTCAGGCTGTGCGTCACTTTCCGACGGTGGCTGGCAGCTCGCCGAGGTAACATGAATGCCATCGGACAAAGTGTCTTTGCTCCAGTCTTGCCATGTACTTAGCCTTGAGGCCTGCTTCGGTGACCTGGCCCCTGCCAGTGACCACATAGCAGAGGGTGCTTAGGGGCAGCATTTTACAGTTGCAGCAGGTGTGGTGCCTGCCCTCCTCCTGTGGGAAGGCCTGCTTCTCTGGACCCCACCGCAGAGCCATTGTTGGCCCCTGTGGACATATTTCTAAATGCCGTTGTTTCTGTTTCCTTCTAGGAATCATCTGCTAAGCCAGATAAGAAGGTCTCTGTCCCATCAGGCCAGATGGGTGGCCCTGTCATGTTGCCTTCTGAACATCAGGGAGGAAGCCTGAGCATGGGGCCTGCAGACAGGGAGCTTTCCTGCCAGGCGTCCGGCGGCCTGGTGACCCCCACGACCATCAACCTGGAGGACTCCCTGGATGAAGACTTGCTCCGTAACTCAGCCTCCTCGCTGGACGCTGTAGCCAAGGAGCTGGCCGCCTCTAACGGCAGGGGCGGTGGGAGCTCTGAGTTCACACTGCCTGCACCCTCGAAAGCACCTGCAGAAAAGGTCACGGGCGTTTTAGCCACAGAGGAGAAAAGGAACTTTGCGAAACCTAGCCCTCCCGGCCCGTCACCCTCCAGCGCGCTGCAGTCACCCCTCAACTTTCTGGCAGAACAGGCTCTGGCGCTGGGACAGTCCACTCAGGAGAAAAAAACAGAGAGTCCTTGCTACAAGGAGCTTCCCTGCCAGGCTCCTCTCAGCAAGAGCCTGCAAGAAGCACACCAGCCCAAGGCGAAGCACCACAGCTTGCCACGGACGTCCCATGGCCCCCCGGTGGCAACACCTGTGCCTAGCCCCCAGGTGAAAGTCTTTCACGCAGGCACACAACAGCAGAAGAGCTTCACACCCCCAACGCCCTTTGTCAGCAAGCTGCAAGGCCCAAAGGTGTCCTCCCCACAGTGTCACCGCTCCCTCCTACAGCTGGTGAAGACGGCGACCAAGGGCCAGAGCTTCCACTCGGCGCCAGCCGCCCCCTCCCCAGCCACTCCGGCCTCCAGCAGCAGCAGCAGTAGCTCCCACAAGCCCCCAGCCTCATCCTCCGCCTCCCTGGGCCACGCGGCCAAACAGCACACGGCCAGCTCTGCAGGGCCGTCGGCGTTCAAGAACAGCCCCTTCCCCAGCCCTGTTTCCAAACATGCAGCTTCCGCCGGGAGCTGTGCCTCGGGGGCAGTACCAGGCCAGAGCTCCTCTGGGAACCTGATGCCGGGGGGACAGCCTCCCACCATGGGACAGTCCGCCAGCCGACTGGCCCCCAGCTCAGTGTCCAAGAAGCCTCCAGTTTCCCAGAAGCTGACCCTGGTGGCTCCGCCAGGTGGCCTAGATGGAGACTCAGGTGGGGGGACCCAGGGAGTGGCCAAGTTGCTGACCTCCTCCCTGAAGCCCACTGTGGTCAGTAGCGTGACATCGTCTACCTCCTTGCCAGTGAGTAGCCCTTGGGGCAGCGCCCATCCTGTGTCCTGGGGACAGGGCTGTGCCTTGCCCCGACAGGAGACTAGGGCCTCAAAATAAAGGCCAGGTGGGGTCACAGAGCTCAGGAATGTGTTCAGAGGGCCTTCCTCTCCTGGCGGCAGGAGTCCTGTCCCGGAGAGCCTGAGGTTTCTGAGGGTGAAGGCCAAGTGAAAGGAGCAGCCAGCACCCCATACCTCTAGGGAGAATGGGTGCCTGCCAGGCACAGGGGCTGTCTGAGCTCTTCCCCTCCATAACCTCGTCTGTCTGTCTCTCCAAACCAGAGAGAAACACGCCGGCCCGTATCTGGGAGACGTTCACCTGTGGCCCAGGAATACCACCCTTCGGAGGGTGGTTCACCTGATGGGCCTTGGAAGGGACGTCCTGCCACTCGGCAGAATTTTACCCAAAGTTTGACACAGGGTGGGGCAATGGGAGAGGCTGTTGTTTCCTCCTTCCTTCTTTCTGTGTGTAAAACAGCCACGTGAGGGACGGATGGAATCAGAGAAAGGGGTGTGCAGAGTGCCCCTCGTGAGGTGACTGTTGAAGTGAGGTGACTGTTGAAATTCATTTGTTTCCCAGTCAGTCTGTTTATTGCATTGGCTGCTTTTTCCTGTTTCTCTTTAAACACAAAGGTTAATAAGTCCGTACAAGTCTCTGTATGTGCGTGTATGTAAGCGTATACACGTGTGTGCGTAAATGGACATGTGTACACCTGTGGCGGTCTCTAAGGAGCCTGGCTGCACAGTGGTTAAGCACTCATCTGCTGACTGGAAGGTCACAAATTTGAACCCAGCATCCGTTCCACAGGAGAACCCTGTGGCAGTCCACTTTTCCAAGCTCACGGCTTGGAAACCCCGTGGGACAGTTAGTCCTACATCCAATGGGGTAGCTGTGGGTCAGAATCTACTTGGCGACAGTGGGGTTTTTTTTGGACAGGGGCATATAGTATTTCCTTTTGTACCCAAGGAGGCGTATTTAATGCCTTGATTTCTAAAATGCAAGCCATCTTCCGGAGGCCCTTCCTACACTTCTGCAGCTGCAGGGCAGGGGGCCCACTGCGCGAGGCCCTGGACCCCTGTGTGGACTGACGGTGCTGAGCCTCTGCTGTGCTTCCTCCCCAGAAAGGAACCAGTGGGGCCGTGCTGCTGACCAGTGCCTCTCCCCTAAACCTGCTGTCTCCGTCCTACAAGTCCAGCAGCCCAAAGCTGCCCGGGGCCATCAGCTCCAACTCCCTGGGCATCATCAGCCCCGTCCCGTTTCCTGTCCACGTGCTCTCCTTCCCTGCGGACTCCGCTGCAAAAGCAGGAGTCTCCAAGGATGCCATCGTCACAGGTCCCGCCCCTGGGACCTTTCACCACGGCCTCAGTCACAGTAAGTGGCCCGCTCTTTCCTTTCGCTTCGGTGAGCTGGGACCCTCTGCCAGTTCGCCTCCACTGTGTGCTGCTGTGGTTCGTGTCTGTGTCCGGTGTGGCCACAGGGATGTGCGCTGGGTGTCGGGCGGAACCCTGGCCCGCCCTGGGCTCCGTCTTCAGTGTGTGTGTTTGTTCTCCCCTGTCTCCTCACAGGTCTCCTGGCTGGCTTGCACTCCAGCCCCCACCCTGCAGCGCCCCTCCCACATGCTGCCTTGTCCACCCATGTCCCACAGAGCCTGCCAGGTAATGGTCGATGGCCCCTGTCCTGGGCACTTTGTGTCACCTTGTCCCCCTCACCCTGCTTGTCTGTGCCAGATGTTGCGGTGTCTTTATCATCGTCATTGTGTTGTCCCCTTGGGTTGTCCTTGGAGGCTCTGGCTCGGTGGGTGTACGCGCACAGAGAAGGACAGCAGGGCTCGGCCACTTTGGCTTTCCCCCTGGTCCCCACCCCAGAACCACCACTGGGGCCAGCCTTGTTTCTTACACTGTCACCCTGTGTGACCGACCATAGGCTGTTGTCACAGAGCGAGTCACAGTGACAGGTAGGAGGCCGAGGAGCTACCAGCCCTGAGCTCAGATTCTCGACTTGATTTCAATTAAAAACAGAAGGGCTGTGGTGTGTCTCTCACAAGAGCACCCTGAGTTTTGACATTGAACACGTCTGGGAAGAGCAGGTTCCAGTTCAGTTCAGTGTAAAACCGCTGCGTGCCCGAGACCAGGACACAGCGGGGATGTGGCTAGTGTTCCCCATGCCCCCACCCTTCCTCCCAGTGGCGCAGTGGCCATGAGAAGTCAGGGGCCTCCCCCAGCCCTGGGCACTCAGACATGGAAGGGGCCGAGCCACCACAGCTGGCTCCTCCCTGAGGCGATCGCCAGCCCGGCCACGGGCCCTGGTTGTCACACACACAGTGCGCAGGATTGGTGCCCAGCCTCTCGGTATTCGTTATGACTTCCTGCTCTTCTTACCACCCTAGGCCTGCCTCGGAAATGACAGGGGGGCTGCTCTGGTCGGGGCAAGGCCACTCTTGGGGCGGTGGATCCCAGGTGGTGCTGGCGGGCTCATGCCAGGGGACGAGATGCAAAACCCCAGCTGCGAGCATGTGGCAGCAGCTGCGCACGTCAGCCCTGACCCAGGTTCCTCTGTGCATTTCCTGTAGCTCGGGATCCTCAGCACCCACATTGGGATGGGTGTCCTGCCAGTGTCTGGCCTGCTGCTGGGTGGGAGTCTCCCAGGGGCAGGTTCTGCATCTTCCGAGAAGCACCACGTGGTGGACTGACTCCACACCCTTGGAGTCACCCCCTAGAGCTCAGAATAACTGGGGATTACAGAGCCACTCAGGTGGGCACCTGGGTTGCTTTAAAGATGGAGAAGCATCTGCTTGCTTCGGGGAACATTTCTGATTTTCCAAGGAGAAACACAAAGTCATTGAAGGGCCACTGAAGGCATGGTTGTTGGCCTGTGGTATTTTTAGTTAACAAGAAACAAGAGATCATTCCTTCTCGTACTCTTTCTTCCTGCTTTTCTCTGGGGAGAAAAAGGCCATCAGTCAGAAAAGCAGAGATGCTGAAGCAGGTCCCCTGAGCAAACCTCGCTGTGGGGCTGTGCTTGGGGGTGAGCTTCAGCCGAGTAGTGCCTCGTGGAAAGCTGTGCTTCCTCTCTTGCCTCTGTGCACGCTCAGTGCTGGTGTCCTGACAGTCTGCACGTGCCTCTGGGGGCCTCAGGTGATGAGGGGACAGCAGGTACCGCTTTGCGTTCCTGAGATGGTCAGGCCTCACGTGAGCGCCAGCCTGCTGTGGGGGCGTGGTTGGAACTGGAGGAGTGGCCCAGAGTCACTCCTGCGGTCGTGGTCCTCAGCAGCCTTCTGCCTTCATGTTGCTCAGTGTCCTGTGCCCACTGAAGCCTGCTGCAGGTCTCAGCACACACAGAAAACTGCAGACACCTCGTGGGCTCATCTGAGCCGTAGAACACTCAGCTCGCACGAGCTTCCGCTGCATGAGAAGTGGTGGCCTTGGCTCACCTCAGGGGAGCCCTTCATAGGTGGCAAGATCCTGAAAGTCATGTGTCCTGTTTCTGCTTCCTGCCTAGATGCGTCTCAGCTTCATGGGAAAGGGCCCAGTGTACCACGGAAATTGTGACGACCTCGGCGGAGAGGCCCAGCAGGCTGAGGTCTGGATGAAAGGTGCACGCGCAGATCTCCGAGACTGGACACTCGCCGCTCTTCCTGCCGACTGGCCGTCTTCTGCAGAAGGTGTGAGTCCTGAGGGGAGTGTTTCTGGGCACGTGTGACGTGCCTCCACTTACGCAGCGGCCCCGTGCTCCACAAGAAGCACTTACTTCCCTGGTGCTCCTTGCTTCACGGCTGTGTCCCTGGACTGTCGTCACGGGGCGTGCTGGGCCCTGTGGGAGCCGTGGTGACTAGCTGCAGTGGTACGAGACATGAGTCTGCACACCTGCGTGTCCAGTCTGCCCAGCCCTTGGCCTTGGGTCAAAGTCCCTCACGGCACCCTACCAGACAGGGCTCCCTCTGGCCACAGCGGGATCCCTGGCTTGGCCATGGTGTCCGTCCCGTTTTCTGGCCATGTGCTCCACAGGACAGAAACCTGGGCTAAAGCCACAGCTGGGAGGCAACCTTGTCCCTTTGAGGGATGCTAAGAACGTGTGTGTGTGCTCACAGTGGGGGCCGGTTTCTCCACCAAGCATGACAGAGAAGCTCTTTGAGAGAAAAGACCTTTGTAGATTCAACCATTGTGATAGGATTTTTAAAGACACTTATTTTTGGCTCAGTTTTCATTGTCCCCATGAGATGTGTTGGATGGAGTGGGACCGTGGCTCGCGTGTCGTGTTGGAAAGACATAATCCCAGTGCCTTTACGGTGGAGCAGAATCAGACCGCAAGCATCCATCTCAGCCCGGAGTGCGGCTCAGATGGAGACGTGTCTAGTCGAGACAGCCCGTTTAGAGTTTTTCAGGGCTGTGCATCCTCATCTGTGCTGGGCTGACTGGAAGGTCATGTGGGCCTCCAAAAGCCCAGAGCCCCAACTGTTTTTCCAGAGTTTATGTAGGTGGCCTCCAGAGCCCCAAAGCCCTGTCTCAGTGGGCAGAGGGGATGAAGGGTTCCAGGTCACGCTAGACATTCCACTTAGTTTTCTTCTTAGAAATCACTCTTAGAGCTATGGCCCCAGGCCTTGACATCCTGGGGCTCTCCACGGGGCAGAGCACTGTGTCATCTGAAGAGTGACATGCAGATGAGCTTGGAGAATAAATAGGTCAGAGACAGATGAGGACCGAGGACCATTGCCCCAGGCACCAGGTCACCAGGGGTTCATGCCCAGCCAGTGCTGTTTCCCAGAAGTCTCAGGGCAGGGGCCATAGGCCTGCGGGGCTGAAAGTGCAGCTAGTTGGCATGCATGCTAAGAGTGAGCAGTGTCCTCAGAATGCACAGGTCTGAGAACACAGAAGCTGCCCGCGCTCTCTGACCCCTGGGATCCCCACTCCCCACCATGCAGAGGCCTCCCTTGCTGGGGAGCCAGGCCTGTGTCAGCACCTGGCCAGGTCCCTGCTCTGTTGTTTTTTAAAAAAAAACACAGGATAATCAATATATGTTTCACGTTGGGCTAAGTGGATTCCTTATCCCTTTAGGATATTTTTTGCAACGTGGATTCCAGTTTGTTTACAGAATAGTCTTAGGTAGTAAGCAAAAGAGCCAAAGAAGAGATTTGTGTTGCTGAGCTCCGAGTCGCCGGGGACCGCTGAGCAGTGGGGGTTCTCCAGGCTCGAGTGCCTCCCCTTCCTCCCCTGGACTGTCAGGGGTACAGCTGGAGCTGGAGTGGAAGACCCTCATTTTTAGGAATCTAGTGATGCCTCTTGCCTCAGGGAAATGTTTCATTGATGGGGAGTTTATGAGATTTTTTTTGTTTATGCTTTATTTGTGGTATCAGGAGAGTGAGTGACTGAAACGTTAGCCACGGCAAGGCAGAATGGCAGGCCACGGCCACCACGGAAGACAGGTGGCTCTGGGTCTGCTCAGCTCTGCCAGAGCACTGTCTGAGTGGGAAAGGGCTGTGGCTTCTGGGCAGCGATTCCGTTGGTGTTAGGGGGTGGTGTGGAAATTGTTAATCTTGTATAAAGTAACTCAATAAATTGTTTCAAGGTTTCCAAAACGTGTTCCCTCTTTTGTTTGTTTGCTTTTTACCACATTTGCAGGCTAGTCTTCCTCTCAGGAGCTGATATACCTGTAATATTCATTTGTGGGGAAAACCAGGAGGGCATGTGGGGGAGTACGATTCCTGTGCAGATGAGGAAAAACCACACTGACAATGACTTGAGAGTCAAGCCACCAGGTTTTTATTTGTGCACTATAAATAGAATTCCCGTTACTTCCCATTTTGGTACAGAGCACATGCACTACAGAATCATACTCATTTGGTGACAGATCACCTGTTTTGCATACCTAAATACCAAGATAATACCAGTGAGATAAGCAAGACTTGTAAGGCACCAAGACTCAGGCCAATAGCAACACAAATCCCCGATTAAAATCTGTCAATTTCAGAACCATAGGACAATCTTGGGTGCATTTTCTGGGGACAGCTGGCTGACAAGTCACCTTCACCAGAGCACCCTGCAAAGGCCAGGCAGACGGCCTAGCTGTGCTTCGCCAGCAGGGTGACACCAGAGGAGACTGTCTGGGTGGAAAGCTAGTTTGGGGGCCAGAAGTCTGGAGGAGTATGAGTGCCAGTGTCCCTAGGGGCCAGGACAGGTGTGTGAGAAGAGAGTCCCTAGGCCACCTGGTACACCAGGCCGGAGGCCCAGCAGATGGCTCGTCTGCCTCTGTGGGCTTGTGCTGCGGTAAATTTTTGATGACTGTCCAGTTGTCACACAAGGAGTCTATCCAAGGGAGTGTGCAGCCGACAGGAAAAGGGCATTGCCGTTGTCAATCATTGTAGGGTGCAGTGGGTCACCTCCTGGATCAGGTGACAGGAGGGTGTGTCTGTCCACAAGTCTCACACTCTGAACAGCCTGGCAGTGGGGCATGGGTAGAGTACTAAGCCCCACACAGGGAAGGCCATGTGAGGGGCCAGGGAGAAGGCACCCAGGTGGTCCTGGGTAGGAGAGGGTCGGCCACCAAGAAGAGACTGGTGGCAGTGCCAGGCCTACTTCTGCCCAGACACCAGGACGGCCAGCTCCTGGATGGACATGTCCTTGTTGATGTAGCGGTCATACTGGGCAGGGCTCAGCCGGCCACTCTTGAGGGCCTCCTCGATGGAGAACTTCTTGCCAGACTTCCGGTCGTGGATGACCGAGGACTCCCCGCTGGGGCCCTTCACTGAGATCTCCTCCCAGTCGCACTCCTGGTTTCGGAGCTTCACAAACATGCTCCAGTCGATCAGGCCTGCGCGGCGGGCCTCCTCCGGGGACAGCTCGCGGCCCGTGTCAGGGTCGATGACCACGATAGAGCGCCGCAGGTGGTTCTCCCGCTGCTCCCGCTTGACGGCCACGCTGCCCAGGCGCTTCTGTAGCTCATCAATCTCCGTGTCCTTGTCCTTGGAGAGCCTCTTGAGTTCCTCCAGCTCTTGCTCTAGGGACCACAGTCTGGAGTCCACACTCGGCCCGGTGTCTGCAGACGACAGGCTTCGCAGGTCCCGCGTTTCCGTCGCTGCCATTTCTATCTCTGACTGGAGTCGCCGCGTCTCCAGCTGCAGGTTCTGCCGCTCCAGCTGCAGCCTGTGGTTCTCCTCCCTCAGGAAGTCCAGCTCCTTGGACGACTTGGAGTTGTGGAACTCCAGCTCGGAAAGCTTGGCCTCCAGCCGGCTCACCTCCGCGTCCAGCTCTCTCTTGCTCCGACTCTCCTCCTCCAGGCTGCTCCTGAGCTTCTGGATCTCTTGCTCCGTGTCACCCTTCTCCACCTGGACGCTCTCGGAGAAGACCACCTTCTCCTTGACCTCCATCTGCTCCAGGTGACGCAGCTTCTTGCGCAGGGTCTCCAGCTCGCTCTCCAGGACCTGCCGCCGGTGCCGCTCCTCCTCGAGCTGCAGCGTGAGCAGGGCGTGCTCCCGGGCCTGCTGCGGGTCCTGCTGCAGGACCACCTTCTGCTTCAGCGTCACCTTCCCGCGGGCCTCGCCCTCCTCCTCCTCCAGGCCGGCCAGCCGCTCCCTCAGGCGCTGCACCTCCCGCTCGGCCTCCCTGCGAGCCCTCCGCTCCCGCTCCAGCTCCTCCAGCTGCCGCTCCAGCTCGCCGCGCCGCCGCTGCAGCCGCCGCAGCTCGCCGCGCAGGTTGTCGATCTGCCGCAGCTCGACGTCGATGCTCTCGGTGAAGGAGTTCACCTCGGCCCGCAGGCCCGGGTCCTCCTCGTACTGCACCACCTCCTGCCTCACCACCTTCTCCCTGCCCCGGGACAGCTCCTCCTCCTTCTCTCGGATCCGCGCCTCCTGCGCCGCCGTCTCCCTCTCGAGGTCCACCTGCTTCTTGTGCTCTGCCGACAGCTTTGCCCTCAGAGACTCCACTTCCTCCTTGGTCTGGGGGTCTTCCTGGAACTGCAGGATCTCCTGGACCACCTCCTTGGTCTGCACCTGGGGCTTGGTGTCCTTCAGGGACTGGATCTCCTGTTTCAACTGGTAGATCTCCAGGTCGCACCTCTCAATCAGCCTGGTCTTGCCGACGATCTCCTCCCGCAGCCTCTGGAGCTCCTGCTCCATCTCAGGGTCCGTCTTGTACTTGATGACTTCTTTGGTCACTTCTTTGACCTCCACCTGGGGGCCTCGCTTCCGGAGCGCCTCCAGCTCGCTCTGGTAGCTCTGCAGCTGCTCCTCAGCCCCCCGGTACTTCCTCTCCTGCTCGACCAGCTCCAGGCGGAGGTTGGCCACCTCGCTCTCGGCCTTGGGGTCGGGCCGGACAATCTCCCGCACCTTCTCCTGCACCACCACCTTGGCGTTCTCCTCCTCCAGGGCCCATATCTTCCGGAGGAGCTCTGTCTTTTCCCTCTGGTTGGCACGGGCCCTGGCAGCCTCGTCCTCATACTGGCGTTTGAGATCACTGACCTCCCTCTCGGCAGCCAGGTCCTTCTCCACCTTGAGCACCTCCTTGACAGTGATCTTGCCCTCGGCCATGGCCCGCTCCTTCTCCAGCCTCCTCAGCTTCTCCTGCAGGAAGCTCAGCTCCTCCTCCTGTTTCTCTCTCAGCTGGCCCTCCCGCTGCTGGTTCTCCTGCAGCTGCCGGAACTCCGCCTCCAACTGGGGGTCATTCTGCAGCTTCACCACCTCCTTCTCTGTCACCTTCTCCTGAGGCCGGCCCTTCTCCTCGGCCAGGGCTGCGATGCGCTGCCGCAACAGGGCCACCTCCGCTTCCCGCGTGCCCTTCTGCCTGCGCAGCCCCTCCAGCTCCTCGCGGAGCCGCAGCACCTCGTCCTCCTGTGCCCGGTCGGGCTCGATGCGCAGCACCTCCTTGACCACGTACTCCTGCCCTGCACCGTCGCCTGTCTCATGCTCCAGCACCCGGAGCCGCGCCCGCATCGCCTCCAGCTCCTCCTGCAGCAGCTGGTTCTTGCGCTGCTCCTCAGCCAGGGTGTGCTGCATCTGTCGGAAGCTCTCCTCCAGCGCCGGGTCGGGCACCTTCTTCAGCACCTCCTTCCTCACCACCGACTCCTGAGGCTCCCGTCTTTGCAGGGCCAGGATTTCCTCCCGGGCGCCGCTGACCTCGTTCTCCAGCTGCTGCCGCCGCTGCATCTCCTCATCCAGCTCCTTCCTGATCTTCCACGTCTCCTCCGCCCTGGACCCCGACTTGTTTCCCTGCAGGCTCTCATGGGTCACCTCTACTTCGGGCTGCTGGGATGGGAAAGACAGCACACAGTTAAAGCCAGGTTCTCCAGCAGTCCGTACCCCAAGTGAGAGCTGATCTGGGCCATCTAGGAACAGGTCAGACTGGCTGTCCTGAGATCCCAAAGGACACTAGCCCAGCATGGGCTCACATCAGTTCATTTCTAGGGTTACTTTTAGAAAAGGTGACACAGCTAGCTTGGGTTTCTGAAATGCACCTGAAACAAGCTAGAGCTACAGACCTTAGGGTGCAGCCTCCTGCCTTGGGCCCCACCTGAGACGTTTTATGTGCAGACGCAGCACATTGCTGTCCACGTGTGCCCTGTGTCTGCCTCTCCCTGACAAACAGTGGTCTCCTGGGCTGCACCCAGCCTGCTGTCCTGAGTATGTGGAGATAACGTCCCAGCATGCTATTTGGCTGTTTTGCAGCTCCACAGCCCTCTGCTGGAAGCATGGGTCACAGTTAACTGGCCCATCGCTCACATATGCTGAGGGGTTTCCACTTTCTTGTTGCTGTTACAAATAATGTCGTGAACACTGTGGACTTTAAAATATAAGTTCATATTGACCAAGCACTTGGCAGATAATTACTAACTAAGCCAAGTGCCGTGGAGTTGGATCCGACTCACGGCGACCCTAGGGCCAAATTACTGACTAGGGGACATAAATACCCTCCCCATGTTCACAGGAGCAGTGGCTTAGCCCAGTGTCTTCCCTGCACGCTACCCAGAAACACCAGCAAGCAGTGGTTCCCAGAATTCACTGGCTGTGTCTGAGGCAGAACGAGTCCTCTCTTTCTTGGCTGGCTCGCGAGAATAGTTTCAGTGGCATCTCTGGCTGAGAGCCGTTACCTGTCTCAGGAGATGGAGCGCGAACTCCAGATTCTGCAGCCTCTGTTTATTGACGGCATGGACCTCTGTGAACTTGGCGGCGAGAGCAGCTTCCTGTAGGGAAGGTGTTGGGCAGCACAGTCAGCAAACAGGAGTCTACAGGGTAATGGGAAGAGACAGGAAGCCTGGACAGCGTGTTTCACTTCGGCTGTTTGGAGCCTACAGGGACAGCTCCTGCTGCTGCTTTTGTTAAGATTTCGATGAGGGGGATAGGAGTTGGTTGAACGGCTATGGGACGTACAGGGTGGAAAGGAGGAGTGTGCAGTCACAGGGTGGAAACAGCAGAATTGTATAGTGGTGTGGGGGGTCATTATATGGCAAATTGACTTGGATTGTAAACTTTCACTTAAAGCACAATGTAGTATTTTTTAAAAAGGTTTCAACATAGTTTTTTCCAATAGTTATACTTTTGTCCCAAAATTGTGTAGTGAATGATATATGTTTACCTCCTTCACTTTTTTAGAAGTCTGTTGTTGACAGCTCAAACTGAATCACTCATTTCTACACATACAACCCAGTGAGGCCCATTCTGCTCGAGTCACACAGCCATCCTCACCCTCCTCTGGAGCTGTTCCTTGCCCGACAGCATAAGCTCCCTGCCCTCTAAGGTCTCCGTCTTTCAAGTTGCTGTTGTCACTTTGATTCCATTACAGACAGTTCTTAAAACTGCACAATGCACAAGAACATCAAAGATGTAAGGAAAAATGAGTCCAGGAGACAGGGGCCCCTAGGAGTGGGAGACCCACATCAATGAGACCAGAAGAAACAGATGGTGCCCAGCCATCACCAAAGGCAGATGTGATAGGGGACACAACGTAGAGTCCCTGAAGTAACACGAGAAAAACAGGTGTGCAGCTCATGAACTCTACTAAAAGACCAGAACTGATGGTCTGACAGCCTGGAGGGTTCCCTGGGAACATGGCCCCTAGATCTGCTGCTGGCCCTGACTGGAAACCAGTACTGAGGTCAACTCTTCAGACAAGAATGGGCTGGACTCGGGGACACAGTGTGAGCATATGATGGGTATACTTTATGGTTTTATGTATTTACAGGAGGCTGTCCTGGTTTCTTTCTAGATGGGAGAGAAGAGGGTGGAGAGGAGGGGACAGGTGCTTGTTAAGAGGACACTAGAAATATAGAGTGAAAGGGAGGAGTGTGCTCTTACAGGGTAAGGAGGGCAGATGGAGCTGCAGATAGTGGGCATGTGGAACTGATTGGGATTGTATACTGTCACTTAATTATAATAAAAAAATTAAAACCTTAAAAAAAAAAGGCATAGTGCTCAAGACAGACCTACCTCATTCATTTTTAATGCCACCTGTATCATAACAAAAATTCCCCAGGTTGGAACTTATTTGCTCACCTTCTAAGCTGCAACACTGTTTTAATTCTGTCCCTCTGGCCCAGTGACACAGATCACAGGAGCACAGCTCTGTGACATGTCTTAATGAAATCTGATAGTTGCTATGGCCGAGGGGAAGTGTCCCGACCACTAACACCTGGAATTCTACTGTGATCTCTTCAGTGGGGAGAAAACTGATACACAGCCAGAAGCCCCAGCTTTGAGTCTTGGCGCCTGTGACCCCAAGCCACTGTCTCTATCTCTCCTGCACAAGTGTAGGAAGGACTAATCCTGCCCGCCCTTCTTCTGTGTTCTTAATGAGGGGCACCAAAGCTGGAGGTGCCCAAAGCCATCCCTGGGGCCCATACACCTCCCTGCACCAGGCTGTCATTGTGGCCTATTGATATCAGTGTCCTAGAATGAGCTCTTCTCTTACCAAACCTGTTTGCACCCTGGGAGGGCACTCAGCCCAGTCTCCCTATTGCGTGCATTTCTCAGAGGCCCACCGGCCATGCCCTGGGGAGTCAGGCAGCCTGCCCTGCACCTTGCCATCCAGATACCAGCACAGCTCACCTCTTCCTTCACTCGGGCGGCCGGAGACTGAAGCCTGGCTCTCTTGCTCATGTGGCTGTTCCTTCCGCTCTCCATGTCCAGTAGGGACCTTAGTTTCTCTGCTTCTAGCTCATAGTCCTGGGTGAGAGACCGAGGCATTTCAGGGGACAGAGGAGAGACTAGAATGTTCTCATGTTCTTTCCAGTGGACGTGAGCCCTGGCCTTTCTCATGGGGGGCAGTCTCTGTCTTTAAACGCTGCTGGTCTGATAGGTGAAGCCCTGATTGTGCCATCTTAAGAGCTAACCAAAAGGCTGGCAGATGGAATCCACCAGCTGGTCCCTGAAAACCCATGGGACATGTTTAACTGTCCTGCAGGGTCACTAGGAGTCAGACTTCTCTCAAACACACGAAGTTTGGTTTTTTGCTTTTGGTCTGATAATCCATACAGGTCTCTCCCCCGGCAGCACCCTTTGCTGACTGCAAATTCTCCCAGCATATACAGGTGGACACAGCCCCACCACTGAGCAGTATGCAAGGAAAAAAACACCAATTCACAACCCCCACCCCCATGGGCCCCACATGCCTGGAAAGTCTGACACCTGTGTCCTCAGTTCCCAATAAAACATACGCCTTTTCTCATGTTGCCACCCGCTCATCTCCACGTTCACTCACTTGATAATCCATCCAGTGGATGCAGGATAATTTACCCGCTTCACTGCTCTCAGGCACTTAGATATTTCTAGCTTGTTATTCTATGTTTGTTTCCAGTTTGCAATTATAAATCATGCTGTTATGACAGTTTTTTTTATCCTGCATTGTTATACTTTTTCCTTTAGGCTAAATCTGCCTAACAAGTGTCCTAGTGCCAAGCACATAAAACCTTTTTATGGCTTTTGGTGCCCAGGCTCATACTGTTTTCCAAAACGGCTGTGGTGTTGACAGAGCCACTAGCAGGGTGTGAGGCTGGCCAGTTACTCATCAACCTGCCGGGGGCCCTGCACCACTCTGCCGGGTCCCCCGGGGGAGCGAGGTACCCTGCGGTGCTGGTTGGGGCGCCTCACCTTGACAGCTTGCTGGTACTGCTGGGAGCTGGTGCAGACTTCCTGCAGTTCCTGTTCCCTGCCAGTGATCTCATCCAGAAGGTTCTGTAAAACAACCGATTTTAAAATTCAAAATGAAAAACAAAACAAAAACCCTCTTGACAGATGTTAAGGATTAAACTGTGTTCCCTAAAAATGTTTGTTGCAAAGCCTAACCTCTGTGCCCAGGGTTATAATCCCATTTGGGAATGGGCTGTGTTCTCTGTCATGTTCATGAGGCAGGATTAGTGCAGGCTGTATCTTGAGTCAGTCTCTTAGGAGGTACAAAAGAGATTCAATGTAAGCAAGAGAAGAGAGGCCAGGAAGACAGATGCTACACTCAAGGACAGTGGCCAGGAGCAGGAGCTCTGAAGACCCATGGACTGTCCCCGAGGCCAAAAGAGAGAAAAGCCTTCCCCTTAGAGCCAGAGCCTTGAATTCAGACTTCCAGCCTCCTAAACCCTGAGAAGCTAAATTTCTGTTTGTTAAAACCATCCACGTGCGGCATTTCTAACACCACTAGATAATTAAGACAACAGATTACGGGATTTCTCAGAATCTGAAATTATTCTCTTGTATAACGTATGGTGCCCCGGTGACATGGTGGGAAAGCCATGAGCTGCTCACCGAAAGGCTGGTGGTCTGAAACCCACCAGCTGCTCTGCCAGAGCAAGATCTGACTGTCTACTCCCACAGAGACCACAGCCTAGAAACTCGATGCAGCAGTTCTACTCTGTCCTATGGGTCATCACAGGTTAAAATTGATTCGATGGCTTCCTCATATTCCTTTGCTCCTAACGAAAATCAGTCCTGTTCCACTGGGAATAAACTCAAGTTCTAACTTTTCTAAGTTCTTCCTTATCTAATTCAATCTTCAAAAAATCCCATGAGGAAGCATCATCTGTATCTCCAGCTCATGAGTGGGGAAACTGAGGTGCAGTGAGGGTAAGTAATGTGCCTACAGGACACGGCTAATGAGTGACGGAGCCAGGCTTTGAACCTAGGCTACCTGATTTCCAGTGCGCAACCCCAAGGCGCTGCTGCCTTCGGAGAAGGCCAGACCCCCACTCCCCAAAAAAGGGATGCTTTCTCGCAAGAGCTACTCTTGTGTTTCTGTACCACTGGCTTACTCAGCCCGTGTTCACCAGCTGTCCACTGTGGGCCAGGCCTGTGCTGGACATGGAGGAGGAAGGAGTGGATCTCAGAGAATGAGGTGCTGGGAGCCAAGAGGGCCAAGGTCCAGCAGGACAGTGGGGTTAGGTGTTGCCACGCTTCCACCAAGGATGTCAGCCAGCACTGCCCGCTCTGCTTCCTGAGGACACAGCTCCCCTCCATGGGGAAGGGCTCATTGGCCTGTAACCCTCCTTTTGCCCCCGTATGCCTGCAAAGGCAGACGAAGCCACCTCACCTTCTGATTCTTTAGCTTGGTCTCCATCTGGGTAAGGCTGTCGGTCTCCTGGGGCTCAAAACTGGGGATGCCAGACAGGAACTGCAGCACGCGGTCGTGGCCATTTCGATAGTCATCGTAAGCAGCCTTGGCATTCTGCAGGCTCTGGGACCTACAGAAGGAAAAGTCACTCTGGGCCTCTGCCACAAGGAGCAGGTGTCTCACTGGAAGGTACCTCAGATCCCTTCTAAAGAAGGCTGTCTGTTCTTGTTTCTTTGAAAGGAAAGAAAAGGTAATTTAACTGGAAATAACCTAAACATTTACCAGAAAGCAATCCATTCACAGATTATGGAATGTTAAGTTGGAGCATTCTATAGCCTTCCTAAAGAACATGATAGGTCTCATCTCTATGTAGGGACTTACAAAAATTTCCGGACACTCACCGAGGACCACGGATGCTCACTGATGCCACAAGGACCAAAATGACATGGGGTAAAGACAACCCAGAAGATAGAGAGACCCACATGAGTGGATGCCTACATAGACTTGGGACTGGAAGAACTGGATGGTGCCCGGCCACCACCAATGATAGCCGTGATGGAGCTCACTAAGTTGAGTCTCACTGGCAACACAAGAATAAAAAGGAATGCATCCTGAGATCTCCACTAAAAGACCGCAATTGATGGCCCAGCGGCTTTGGGGTTCCCCTGGGAGCAAGGCCCCTGGCCCTGATGCCGCCCTTGCCCATAAATCATAACGAAGATCCACTCTTTGGACACGAATGGATTGGACTTGGTGAGTGACCATATACTGGATGCACTTTATGGTTCTATGTATCTGTAGGATATCATCCTGCTGACCTCTGGCTGGAGGAAGGGGAGTGGTTGGAGAGGAGGGGAAAGGAGGCTGCTGGGAGGATGAGACATGTATGGAGCAGAGAGGAACAGTGTGCTGTCACCGGGCAGGGAGAGCAGTGGAAGCTGTATATAGGTGGGCCTGTAAATTTATATGGGGATGTACATTTTCACTCAGTCACAATAAAAAAAAAAATTTCCACAACATAGTCTAGGGGCTAAATAACTCATGATCAAAGGAGAAATCACAAGGAAAAGTTAGAAAATCTTTTGAACTCACTGAAGATAAAAAGCTTCTGAATTTATGGAGTGCAGCTAACATAGCACTTAGAGGGAAAACCATAGCACTAAAAATGTTTGTTAGAAAAGAAAAAGAAATTCAACAATCTAAGCTTCCACCTTAAAGAAAAAGAGCAAGTAATGAAGAGCAGAAATCAACAAAGTAGAAAATGGAGAAAAATGATTCAAACCTAAAACTAATTCTTTGAAATGATCTTCATAAAACTGATAAGCCTCAGACAGACTGATCAGAGGACAAAAGTCACAAATACAACAACAACAAAAAGGAGAGTGAAAGAGAGGCGCTGACACCTCGGATCTTAGACGTTAAAAGGACAAGACCTTATGCCCCAAAATTCGACAACTCAGATAAATGGACAAATTCCTTAAAAGGCATAAACTACCAAAGTGAATGCTAGAAGAATTACATTACCCAAGTGGTCCTGTATCTATTAGAGACTGAATTTGTAGTTAAAAATGTTCTCATATACAGAGTGGCGTCTGGGGTCTTAAAAAAAAGCTAGCGAGTTGTCATCTGAGGTATAACAAATGGTCCCAACTCACCTGGAACAGACAATCACCAAAAACAACAAAGACACAAGGGAAGAGAGCCCAGGAGACAGAAGGATCCATGTGAATGGGTGACTGTATCAACATGTGACCAGAAGAAACAGACAGTGCCTGGCCACCACCAAGACAGCGGCAACGGAAAACACAATGCCGAGTCCCTGCAGCAACAGGAGAAAAAGGGGGTTGCACCCCAAGAACCACACTAAAAGACTGAAACTGATGGTCCAGCATCCTAGGGGTTCCCCTGGGAGCATGGCCCCTAGACCAGCTTCTGCTCCTGCCCAGAGAAAACATTACTCAGGTCAACTCCAGTATGACCATACGGTGTGTGCACTTTATGGTTCTATGCATCTATAGGATGCTGTCCTACTGGTCCCTTACTAGAAGGGAGAGGAGAGGCTGGAGAGGAGGGGACAGGAGATTGTTAAGAGGATATGACATGTATAGAACAAAAGGGAGGAGTGTGCTGTGACCAGGCAAGGAGAGCAGAGGGAGCTCAAGAGAGGCAGGCACGCCAACTTGATTTGGATTGTATACTTTCACTGAATCACAATTAAAAAAAAAAAGAAAGAATTAAAAACAATTAAAAAACCCTCCTCACATACATAAAAGAAATGCAGGCCCAGAGGGCTTCGTTGCTGAATTGTACCAATCACTTAAGGAAGAATGACTGTTGATTATGACTGCTGATTCTGCACCAACTCCTTCAGGCAAAGAAGGGAAGTGACTGAGGCCAGACCAATGTGTGAGAAGTAACAACTTGCGTTATACAGGAAATGTTACTGGTGTAACTACATTGCTACATCGTTACTCTGTTCATCCATCGCCTCATCCATCTGTCTGTCCATTCTCGCTTATAATGCTTGTATGGAATATTTTTAGGAGGATACCCAAGAATCTGGTAACCTGCTTACCCTGGAGAAGGAGACAGACCAGTGTAACAGTATAACCACTGTTTCAATTTTTCAGTCTGTGGATCTCTTTCTTTCAAAAAGGAAGCTACTTAGAGAACAAAGCCAGAAGCTTTCTCTGGCTCCTGGAGGATTCCTTCCCTCAGGGCTTGGGCAGAGCGGCCAGCCTGAGGCTGCTTCCTGAGCCCGCCTCCCACGCCCCGGCCGCCTCATTCACCTGCAGTGGACCTGCTGGCACAGGTTGTGGAAGCGCTGGTTCAGCTTGTGGACCTCGGCCTCCTGGCGCTCCAGGTCCGGGCAGTGCTCCTGGAAGCGGCTGGCCAGCGCGCCCGAGCACTGCTTGGCCGTCTGCAGGTGCTGTGCAGCCTCGTCCAGGGCCGGCTTCCTGGCCTGCAGCTCGGAGGCCACGGCCTGCCCGGGAGGGGAAGGAGGAGGGGTGGGCACTTTTGCCTGAAGCACTGGGACCCCTACTCGGGATAGTGTGCAACACTGATGGCTGGAAGGGCCCACAAAAGCTTCTGGGCCTCCCCCTAAACCTGGCGGTCATTCCTGCTGGGTTCTGAGAAAGGAGCCACCACAGGGCCCATAGACTCCAGTGTCTGTAGGCAGGCCAGCACGGGCGGAGCCCAGCGGGCGCGCAGGGGAGGCAGCCTCCCCTCCACTCAGCTGACTTGTCCTGGGGGCACACAGGCCAGACCCCCTGCTCAGGAAGATCCCGGAAACCCAGCATTCCCTCGGATGTCTGATTTCAAAATACAGCGAAATTCTCAGGCCTGAAATTTCACAGGCCACCCAGACCAACAGGCAGCTGGGAGGTGCCGTGTGGGCCTCCACTTTGCAGCTTCCTCATCTGACACCCTGCAGTAATATTCCCAAAGGAGCCCCGGTGGGACAGTGGTTAAACACTCAGCTGCTAACAGGGCAGCAGTTCAAACCAAGTTCAGGAGAAAAGACCTCCCATAGACATGATAGGCGAGGATACCCACAGGGCAGGTGTCACACATGGTCACTGTGTCAGAACTGTCACCACAGCAGTGGATCTGGTTTCAGTTTCAGGCATTCCCCGAATGGAGAGGCTCCCCACTGTGCTAACTCAGGGCCTCGATTTCCCCTCTGCCGCGGAGATGGTGGGACGGGGTATGCCCCGACGCTGCTCCCACCTCAAAGGAAGGCTCCCCAGGGCCCCTGACTCACAGCCAGCTCCTGCCGCTTGTCATCCAGGGCCTGGCCGCTCTCAGGCAGCGCGTCGTCCTGCGTCAGCCGGCTCTCGTACGCGGCCAGCAGCTCCCGGCCCTGCTGCAGGCTCTTTTCCAGGCGGTTGGCAACACTGACCCTAAAAACAACATTGGGGAGTCGGGGAGTGCCCCCGGCCCTGTGCCTGCTCTGCTCTCCCCATCCCCTGCCAGCCCCCTGCCACCCACTTCTCCTGAGCGGAGTCCAGCAGCTGGGCCAGGCGCTCATATTTGCTGTTGGTGTCGTCCAGCCGGGTCCTGAGCAGGGGCGTGCTGCCGCTGCCCGGCAGGGCCTGGATGAAGGCCTCGCACTCGGCGGTGCTCCGCGCCTTCTCAGGCTCGATGCGCAGTAGCTCATTGGTGATGTTCTGTGAGGACCAGAGCCCCCGGGTCAGGATGACCAGCCAAGCCGGCAGGCACCCCACCCTGCACCTCCCAGTGGGCACAAAGAGGGGACTGGTATTTGCCATGCCTTAGGGCAGCGGGCCCCTGCAAAGACAGCAGGCACAGTGCTGCAGCTCTGTGGAGAACCACAGGCCTGGGCCCATGTCCTGGAGGCTGATGGGTCTGGGGGTGCTGGCCCAGGAGCCTGCGTTTTTAATGGGCACCCAGGACACCCACACAGGCGTACTGTGACCAGCAATAATGATTGGTTGACAGGTGATGCTTGCTGAGCACCTAGCACTCTGACTGCTTCATGTGACCTCATCTGATCTGTGGGCAACCCTACAAGGTAAGGTACTCCCAATCTCCTTTTCACCCCAGTCCTGAGAGTCCACCACGGTGGAAGGAACACCTCCACCAATGTCACAATGCAGAACTGCTGGTTAGGTGTGGCAGGCAGCTCCCATCAAGCACCTGCCACAAATGTCCCCAGGCCCCCATGTGGCTAAGATGGGGTCAGCAGAGCTCCTCTGGGTTCAGCCTGTGCCCCTTCTTGGAGGTACCTTAAGGTCTTTGGCCCGCTCAGCACTGTCCTGCACAGCCCGGCCCTGCTCCAGCGGCGGCCGGAGGATGCCCGTGATGGCCTTCTCCTGCCGGTCTAGGTCTCGGGCCACCTTATCTAAGCCAGCCAGCAACTGCCGCCCCTGCAGGTCAGAGGCATCTGCCAGAGGAAGACAGAGTCAGGGCTGGCCACAGGAAGTCACGAGGCCAGGGAGGGGCTGCACCCCACTGGCCCCTTGTCCCCTGGCACAGCCCCTGGTCCAGCCCATCCCTCCAGACTCCCAGAGCAATGGGCCAGCCGCCAGCACCCACCTCCAGGGTTCTCCGCCTTCAGCACCTCATAGCGCTGCTGGAGGGCACTCTTGCTCCCAGCTGCCTTCTGCCGCACACTCCGGTACTGGCCACCCAGGCTGGGGGAGCAGAGGAGCCAGCTGGGGCCGTGGCACTCACCCACCCCTCCCTCAGAGAGGCGGGTTTCCTAGGCTGCTGAGTGGGGCCCAGGAAGCCCACGGTGCAGCCAGCCCACAGCAGCTCCCTCCTGGGCCCCATACCTGTCGGCCAGAGCCAGGGCCTCAGGGTCAGTTGGGGGGATCATGAAGCAGACGGCTGGGGCAGTCAGCTTGTTTCCAGCGCTGTCCGTGAGCTCCCAGTTCTCCCCATTGTTCTTCTGCAGGGTGTAGCTGTATCCCCGAGAGATCATGCCCTGGGGAACAGGGGGGCCGCACCATCAGAAGACCCGGGAGGCTTGACTGGGCTCATGCCAACTCCCTACCTGACCCCTCACCCTCAGACCTGGGGAGTCTCAGCCTCTCAGACCCACCCCAGGATGTCGTGAAAGCCCTGAGCAGGGTCTGCTGGCCCAATGTCCCACCCCGATTTCCTTCAAGGAACTACCTGTCCCCAATCCCAGTCCATGACAACTCCAAGTGGAGACGTAATTCAGGCCTGGCCCATGAGAGAGATGCATCCCAGACAGTGATTGGTTTAGGTGGACCCGTGACTCAGGCTGGGCCAGTGAGTGCCTTTCCCAGGACTGTGGTGAAATGGGTGGGGCTGCCATGCTGGGACTGTCTAAGACTAGCGCAGCCGGGGTGGAGGGATGGATGTCTCCCACAAGAGGCGCCAGTGGCGGGCAAGGACACAGGGTTCTGAAGGGATTGCCAGAGACCCGGAATGCAGCCATACTGCTGCCAAGACTTCCCAAACCAAAGCGCACTGCCACTCACTGAGTCCGTTCCAGCTCACAGCAACCCTACAGGGCAGAGCAGAACTGCCCCATGGGGTTTCCTAGGAGGAGCTGGTGGGTCTGAAAAGCTGACCTTTAGCTTAGCTGCTGTAGCTCTTAACCACTGCACCACCAGGCCTTCCCCGGTGACGTGAAATGGCAGATCTGGGCCCACAGGGCAGTGGCTCACCTGGTCACCCTCGAAGTCGCAGAGTGCCTCCACGGGGATGGGCTTGAGTGGCGTCTCCCGTCGGTACCTGAGGGGTACCACCTGCTGTGCTCGCTGCTGCAGGCCCCGAACCACGTCCTCGTACTGGTCCAGCGCCTTCTCCTGGTCCTAATGGTGCAGGGGACTCCAGGTGAGACACACAGCCCCCCGGATGGAGTGGGGCAGAGTGAGAACAAGGAGTAGGGGCTGGGGCGGGACGGGGACCCCATCACATACGTCCAGTTCCCGCAGTAGCATCTCGATCTGGTAGCGGTCCTTGAAGTCAGGGCTATATTTCTGGTTCAGGTCCGAGTCCACTTTCCGCAGCAGCTCCTGCGTGTCCTTCATGTCTCTGTGGAACTGGGGGGTCCAGGTAGCCTTGTCACAGGCAGGAGACCACTAGACGCTCCTGGGCCTTCTCCCAGCTGTGGCTTTAAGCTCAGTGCCAGGCAGGGCTGTGCTTCCCAGTCGCCTGGCCTGCAGGGCCCAGCCCCTCACCCACTGCCCAATGCCACCTTTCTTTCCCACACACTGAGTCCCCTTGATGCCAGTAAGCGCTGGCTCTCTTCTCTCCCGTTTCTCTCTCGGCACTGAGCTGCACTGCCTCAAAATGATCCTCTCAGTGCGATTCTCAGAAAGAAGACGACCCTCCCACTCTGTTCTCCAGGGCCATCTAGCCTGCCCTTTCATGAGATTCCTAAGGTGGTGCAAACCCACCGAGAGGCTGGAGGTCGAGTCCAGCCAGAGGCACTGCAGAAGAGAGGCCTGGCAATCTACTTCCAAAAATCCACGCACTGAAAAGTACGGAGCACAGCTTTACCCTGACACAGACGGGGTCACCGTCACCCCAGCACAACTGGCACTCTTCCATCAGGGCCGTCGACCCTGAATCACCTGAGCTAAGCACAGCCCCTGTGGAGCTCACAGCCCAGCAGGGCTCAGATACCCGAATCCAAGTTCCCCCAAAGTGCCCTACCCTAACAGCCACCACAGTGCTTGTTAAAAACATTCCCTGCACCACCCCCAACTGGCTGAACCTGACGCTGAGGCTCTGGCCTCCTGGAGAGAGTACACGGGGTCCCCTAGAACGCTTGGGGGCTCGCCACTGAAAGTGTGGAGAGCAGGAGTCCTGCGAGGCTGGCAGAGCCGAGGCCAGAGGGGGCGGCAGGTCCCGGGTGCCTCCTCCCAGGCGGGCAGGTACCTGGTGGTGGTCCTCCATGTACTTGAGGTGGCTCTCCTCACAGATGAGCAGGTTCAAGTACTCCCTCCAGTCCGCGTGCACGGCCTCCATGTGTGCCTATGCGCGGGGAGGGGGCCGGCACAGATGGTCAGGGCCTAGGGAGGCCCTGGTGGGACCCCGGACCCACACGATCGTGGGCCATAGAGGGACATCTGATGTCTGCCCAGATGTGGCCCACACGGAGGGTGCCGGCTCCTGCCCAGAGGCTGGGGAATGGGTAGGGCTCAGAGGTCACCCTGCACTGGGCACCCAGGAGGAGCGCGGGGGCCTGTCTTAGAAATGAGCAGGGCTGCCACTACCATTGCTCAGGTTGCGACGTGCACAAGGGACAGGCAGGAGCTGTAGGTGCCCAGACAAAGGCGCTCTAAGGGCTTCAGAAATCCCGGGGATGGGGGCAGGATGTGGCAAGGATTCCAGAAGCTCAGAGATGGGAGGTATCCAACAGCAAGAGAGCCCGCAAACAGGGAGGTAGAGGGAGACAGACAGACAGACAGAGGCGGATGTGGCATGCAGGACGGGGACCTCCGAGGACTGCCGGGCACCGGAGGGGCCAGACGGAGGGCTGTGCCCCCGGCAGCGCACCCACCTCGATGGAGTTCCTCCCTGGATGCTCGGCCGCCAGCAGCTGGTCCCCCTCGCTGTGCAGCTTGTTGATCCTCTCCTCTTTGGCCTCCAGGTTCCGGTTGATGAAATTCTACAGTGCGAGGCCACAGAGGGTCTCAGCGCCCCACCAGGGCCCCCGCCCGGCCAGGGTCAGCCCCTGAGCCCCACGCTCACCTCGTACTGGCGCCGGCGGCTGGGGTAGTCGAGGTTGCGGTCACTCCAGTCATAGTGCATGCGGCCCCTGGCCTGCTGGTCCAGCCAGTAGAGCTCGTTGGTGCAGCGCTGCATATAGTCCTGCAGGGAGCTCAGGTGCTGCTGCCGTGCCTGAGACAGGGCCTGTGCGGGGCGGGGGTGAGCTGAGGACAGGCTGGGCCCTAGGACGAGTCACCCGACCCCGGGGAGCCCCATCATCGATTCAGCCAACGTCTCGTGAGCCTCTACGCAGTGCCAGGCATCACTCCAGACATCGGGATACAGCCGGAAACAAAACACACAAAACCCTCACGGCACTGACATTTCAGCAAGGTCTCAGTCTGTCTTGTCTTGTAACGGGTATAACGGTGCCTTCCTTCCAGGACACGGGAACAACAGATAGTAAGTGCTCAGTAAGTGTTATTAGCTGTGGCTTCCACTTCCACCTTTATCACAGTCCTTTACAGAGAGCCAGGAAGGGTGGCAAACTGCTACCTGTTTATGTTGGGGTGGGGGGCAGGAACAAAGAGGGAGGTGGAAAGATGGGTGTGCTTTCTTCTGTATCATAACAGCCCTAGCATGTGCGCAGTCCCTGCCTGGTGCAACAGTTAACATGAGGATTCCTGTTCCTACTGTTGCTATAGTTTCACCTTTTCCAGAATGTTCTATGGTTGAGAATCACACCATAGGCAGCTTTTTCAGACCAGCTTCTTTCACTTAGCAATATGCTTTGAAGGTTCCTCCAGGACTCTTTATGACTTAAAAGCTCATTTCAGCACATACACAGCTGCTGACCAAACCGCTGAAGACTTGGGTCCAGCCAGAGATGCCTGGGAAGAAAGCCCTGGCACTCCACCTCAGGACAATCAGCCACTGAAGCCCTATAGAGTGCAGTTCTACTGGGATACAGGGGGTCTCCCTGAGTCAGAACACACAGCAATGATTCACTGCAGATTTTGGACTCACCAACCCTGAAACCCCTGTGAGCCAGCAGGGGCTTTCAGTGGGTCACCCGACCTGCAGACTCTGAGTTCATCAGCACCTGTAACCAACCACGAGGGCCAGCAGAGGTTGTCAGCCTGCTGCCTGACCTATGGACTTGGGTTCTGTCAGTCCCTACAACTGGGTGAGCCATTTCCTTAAAGGCAATTTCTCTCTGTGTGTGCGCTCAGAGGGTGGGAGCAGCAATGGAGATGGCACATGGGGTATGTTTAGAGCAGTGAAACCATTCTGCATGATATCGTCACGGTAGACACAGGGTATCAAGCATTTGTCAAAACCCACATGACTGCACAGCACAGAGCAAATCCTAAATGTAAGCTACGGACTCGAGCTAATAAAAATGTATCACTCCTAGCTTATCAGTTCTGACAGTGGCACCACACGAATGCAAGGTGTCGGTAACAGGGAAAACTGCACAGGGACGGGGCATGCAGGAATGCTCGCTCCTCTCTGCCCCATTTGTCTTAAAGCAAAAAACTGCTTTAAGAAGTATCTCAATTTTGAAAAATGAATGCATTTTTAAAATGTCATACAAAGCAAAAAAAGGGAATTTTTATATACACAGCATGTGCCACTGTACTTGGCACACAGTAGGTGCTTCATAAAGAAACAAGCATTTTGTAGGTCAGGCCAGATCCCTCAGGGTCTAGGAGAGTCTTCATGAGCACAGGGCGGGGATGGCATGGGCCCTGCCCCTGCTCCCTTGAGGCCCTCCAGTTACGTGAAATGTTTACTGCAGGGCTGCATTGCTCCGACAAGGTGGCGGTGGTGGTTCTGTGCGGAAGTCTCGCCTTGCCCGAGGCAGACCCAGGTTTGACCCCCAGCCCGTGCCCTTTGAGGGGCAGCCACTGCTTCTCCATCCGTGGAGGTGTGTGCACTGCGATGATGCGAGACAGGTTTTAGTGGCGCTTCCCAGCCACACTGACACTAGGAAGAAAGGCCTAGCAATCGACCTCAAACACCAGCCCAATGAAAACCCCATAGATCACAACGGTCTGATCTGCAACTGATCACGAGCCTGGCTGAGAATGAAGCAGCGTCTCGTTTCACTGTGTACCGGGATCCCAGAAGTCAGGGCAGACTTAATGGCAGCTAGCCACATCTAACAGACCATTCCCAACAGAGGAAGTTCATGAAATACTAAGATTCCTCTCGTCCCCAGGACTCTGGGCTCCTGGCCACCTCCCACAGCCACACCCCTTCACAGGGGACACCTCTCCCCGAGCACTTCTCACCAGCAGTTTCTGGTACTTCTCTCGCAGCTCGCTGTTCTGCTCCTAGGACAGAGCCAGGGGCACAAGTGAGGTCGGGCCCCGGGCCTGAGGCCCCTCCTTCCCCAGGCCCCCACCTCCGCCCTGCACCCTACCTTGTCCCTGTCCTTGGCGAGGTGGGGTCCGATGGCCTTGACCTCGTTGTGGAAGATGTTGTGCTCCTCCACCTGGTGAGCCACCAGTGGCAGCTCTGTCCCAAAGCCCTGGCTGCTCAGCTTGTCCTGGGTGGAGGGACGACATGGGAGGAGGGGCTAGGTAGTCGTCCTCAGTCTTAGCCCTACACCCAGGGACAGCACTCTGCTCTTCACTGAGTGTCAACGCAGTGGCCCCGTGAGAGGCCGGGAGAGATACTGTTGGGGTAGAACTCTGTCCCGAAAAGAAGAAGCTGAAATCCTTACCCTGGCGCTGCTGAATGCAACCGTGTTCGGAACTAGAGTCTACAGGCGTTACTCACTAACAAGAGGTCACACTGGTCGCAACCCTATGTGACTGTGGGCCTATAGGAGATGCAGACTGGAGAGACAGAGGAAGGACACCCCATGAAGACACATTTCCAAGCCAAGGATCTCCCAGAGCCACCAGAAGCTGGGCAAGCAGAATGCAACAGACCCACCCTCAAGCCTCAGAAGGAATCAACACGGCCAACACCCTGACCTCGAATTCACAGCCTCCAGAGCCGTGGGACAATAGAGTCCTGTTCTAAAGCCTCCTTGTTCACGTATTTTGTTACAGCAGCTGGAGGACTCTGAAACAGAGGCTGTCGGTGTCAGATACAACTACTGGTCTCTGCTGGTCTGCAGCAACAGAGGCAGAGGGAAATCAAAGATGCCAAGGAGAAACTGTCTACAGAACTGACAGTCTACACAAACCATGACCGCATCCACCCTGAGACCAGAAGAACTGGATGGTGCCCGGCTACCACTACCGACCATCCTAACCAAGGCCACCAGAGCTGGCCCCTGATAGAACAGGAGAAAAATGTAGGATGGAACCTTAAATTCCTGAAAACACAAAAAACAGAGCTACTGGACTGGTTGAGGCTAAGGACTCCCTAACTCTACTATTCCTGAGCTGCTCTTCAGGCTTTGAACCATAACTAACCCCTGAGGTCACCTTGTAGCTAAATAACATGAGCTCACAAAGCAACACACATCACCCATAAGGACCGTGCTCACTATTTTATTATTAAAACAAAAAACAGAGGCCGTCAGCTTTACCACTGCCCTTCCACCGTCAAAGGGTTCACCCTGGTAGGTGTCCTCTCCTTTAATCTTACAACCGCCTAAGAGATCCAGTTATTGCCCCATTTCACAGATGGGGAAGCACAGGCTCAGAAGTGGAGGCAGTCGTCCAGAGTCACACTGCTAACAGTGGGAGTCAGGACTCTGACGGAGGAAGTCCCACTCGAGTAGACACCCTCTTCTCCATGAGGGCAGAGGAGGGACAGACCTCCCTCAGAAGCCAGGCCGCTGCCCTCTCTGACTAACCAGCATGGAGCATGAAGGTGAGGAAGCGGCACTGTCTGCTAATGGGATGCAGGGGTGAATGTCCACTCCTGTGTGACTTTGGCCCAAGGGTCCTCTGGGCCTCCCCAGCAGGACCCTCTGAAGAGCACCCCCAGCAGGACCCACTCAGCCTCCAGGGCAGGACCCTCTCAGCTCAGACCTCATGCCCACGAAGCAACAAGCCTCCCCCAGCACACACAGGCCCCCTCCCCTGCTGTACCAGCTTCTCGTCCACCAGCACCACCCAGTTGACGGGTGGGTCCACCTCCTTCACCATCAGGCTGTAGATCTGCTTGTGCTTCCCACGCAGGTTGGTCACGCGTTCTCTCAGCTGCCGGATGCTGGGGAGGGGCCAAGACCACCCCGGTTAGTCGGCCCCATGCAGGAGCCTCCCCACCCCCAAACCCCAGCCTTGGGCTTTCTGCTCAATCAACTCTCTTGCTTCCATCCTTTCCATGGCCCCACCCATCCCATCCACATTTCTGAGACCCCACTGTGAGCCCAGAACCACAGAAGGTTCTGGAAGACCCAGGCAAGTCCTCTGCCATCTAGAGCTCACTGTGCCTGGGGGAGGCAACAGCACCCATCTGTGCCGTGACAGGGACAAGTACAGGAAGTCATAGAGTCCTGCAACCTGACCCTGCCTAGGGGTGGTGTGTGCAACTGTGGGGTGTCCGTGTTGGTTTAACCCATCTAGGCAGCAGGTGAGCAACATACACAGTCAGCTTGTTGCTGGGAAGACAGGCAGGACCTTGAGTGTAGGAAGAACTGGAGCTCAGCGGCAGTGGGTAGGCTCAGAGAACCAAAGCCACACCATGACCAGAGCACACTGTGACCAGCCACCTCAGTCTCAGTCTCTTCAACTACCAAACAAGTTAAGAAAGCATTTGGCCCAGGCCTGGTATCTCTGAGTCGAGATCGACTCTGTGGCAACAGGTCTGGCTTCTGGTTTGGTATTTGATTGACCAGCTGCCACCACGTCCACTCTGACTCCGGGCAGCCCCATATGTGCGAGTGACGGGCTGGGCTGTGTATGCTTCTCAGTGGCTGATTTTTCAGATGCAGACTGCCAAGCCTTTCTTCTGAGGTGCCCGAGGGTGGACTTTGTGGTTAATGGTTGAGGCATTAACTGTTTATATCACCCAGGGACCTTGTGCATATGTGGTTAGTCCTCAGTCAACGTCCCCGACTCAGTGCTTGCTCCCGAGTCCTGAGCACCCTTGGCCACCACCCTGCAGCCCTCTTGCCCTGGCTTAGAGCCCAGAGGCACCCTGCAGATCCAAAGCAGCGGGGACCTACTCCTCAGCGATCATGTCCCCCTGGGGGTGCCTCATGTGCCTGGCGATGGCCGCGTCCGCCTCCAGCACATACAGCAGCTTCTCCGAGTCCGACACCTTCTGCAGGGCCACATCCTGGTGCTCTGGCTGCTGGCCCTCCTGCAGCCGGGCCAGGTCCTATGAGGTCACGAGAGGACAGTGGGCTTAGCTCAGTACAGCACTTCAGTACGGGGGTGGCAGAGCCACGGGGACAGGAGGAGGTGGCCAACAAGGGGCTCCGGTGGCTAGGGTTTGGAGCAGTTTTTCTTAACCAGCTACTCAGCACACAGTCCCCAAGCACTTGCTAAGTGCCTGGTTCTGGGACACACTTGTGAACAGGAAAGACCTCTTCCCCTCCCCTGCCTGGAACTCAGAGTCCAGCGGGGAAGCAGATAAACCACAACGACCATGAACGCAAGTCTAAGTTGGCAGTTATGAAGGAAACAAACCCTGCCAGGAACCTGAGGGAGCTATGTTAGGGCTAGTGACCCGGCTAGGAACAAAGGATTCGAAGGGTCCAGCCGGAGGAGCGCCTCTGTGGCTGGAAGGCAGGGTCCTGGACTCTTCTGGTTCCAGTGTCCCACTTCCAAAACGAGGATAAGAAAAAACCTACTTCAGCAGAGGCAGACAGGCTCATGAACACAACTCAGCAAGAACAAGGAACAGACCACTGGCTCATGCCCCGTCACGGTGAACCTAGAAACCGTCACACAGAGTCCAAGAAGCCAGACACAGAGACCACACGCTGCAAGACGGCAGACAGAGAGATGGGGACGCAGATGACTGGCAGCCAAGGACGCGAATGGGGAGTGCTGCAAATGGACCAGCGGGTGCTACTGGGGGACAGAAGTGACCGGAAAGTGCTCTGTGGTGATGGCTGCCACCACTGCACAATGCTACGCCATCCCCCAAGAGGCCACCTGAAATGACAGCGTGCAGGGGGAAAGTAAGGATGGGGGTGACGGTAGAAGGGAGGAAGGTAGAGGGAAAGGAAGGGAAGGGAAAGGAAGACAGCGAGAGAAGAGGCAGAGTGGATGAGGACAGAACCATGAAAGAACTGGAAGGAGGAGAGGTGGTGCCTGGTACCGAGAAAAGGCCGAACAGAAGGGGCTCCCAGAGGAGAACAAGGGGTCCAGGCCATCTCTCCCAGCCTGCTCATGACAGCCAAGGAGTGAGCGGGGTCCTGGATGCCCCACGGGGCTCAAGGTGCGGCCCACGTGCCAAAGGTCCGTGGTGCTGGCTCATGCCCCACGGTCCCGAGGAGACCCAGCCGGCTGATTCCATCCAGACGGCGCAGTCCTGGGCTGGGGTGGAATTGATCCGCCCCACCGTCACCAGCTGGTGCAAAGCTGGACTGGGTCCTTGGAGGGTTGAAGGTCAGTTCTGAGATGGGGAGGGGATAATTAATCATTACCTAACTCACCTGGGAGTTGTCTTGGAACGCAAGCCATCTCATGAGATGCCTAGCCATGGAAGGGTTCCAAAATTTAAAGCCGGGAAAAACTAATAATCATGAGAGGGCAGAAGGATGGTCCCTGTATGGGACACTGATTGGCAAGGGCCACAAGGGGCCTCTGTGATTTTCCGGCTGCAACGCATGACCTCACTCTCATCATAAGAAACCACCAGGCAAGCCCAGATCGAGGAAAATTCTCCCCCAAAACTGACCAGGATGCTTCAAAAAGTGTCACAAAAGACACTGAAGAACAGATTGGAGGAATATAAGGAGACGACATACGCACCATGTACCCACTGCCATCAAGTTCACTCTAACTCACAGCGACCCTATAGACAGTAGAACTGCCCTGTTGAATTTCCAAAGAGCACCTGGTAGATCTAAACTACTGATCTTTGGGTTCGCAGACCCAGCCCTCGACCACCGTGCCACCAGGGTTTCCACACGCAATGCAGAAAACCAAAAACATTCCCTGAGCACATCCTAAAACCCAACATGAGTTTAGCCAAACTGGGAACGAACCCCAGCCTGGAGAACCGTGCTCTTTAAGAACTACCTACAGGGAATCAAACTGACTACAGACACTCCGAAACCGAGACAAGCGGCTCACAGGGCAGTGGGGTCCCCAGGGGAGGAACTGCTCGGAGGCGGAAACTGAGAATGGGGGCACAGCTCAAAGAACGGCCTCAATGCCAGTGAACGGCAATTGCAGAAACTGTTGAGCTCGTGTATCTCCCCCTGTGTCTGTTCTCAGCAACAACAAGAATAAATCAGATATTAAATAAATGAATGCAATGGGATCCTGGACAAGGAAAAGGATTTTGTGGAAAAACTGCACTTTCGCTCGTGACGCAGTGCTAGTGTTAATGTCCTAGTTTTGATCTCACTGAACTGTTGCTGTTGTTGGGTGCCACTGAGTCAGTGCCGTGTCATGACCACCACATGTGTGCCAAACACAACGGCTCCACGGGGCAGTCCCAGAACCAGGTTACTGCTAGGCCGTTCTTCCCCGGCACCTCTGGGTGGGTCCGTTTGGGGCCAGCAGTCGCACCGTCCGTGCCAGCCAGAGATTCCTGGTCCTCACACTACAGTGACAGATTGGCAAAGCCAGCTAAGGGCATGTAAGAATTCTTGGTACCATTTCTGCCACTTTCATGTAAGTCTAAAAATTGTCTAAGTAAAAAGTTAAAAAGCAAAAAAAAAAAAAAAATTAAAGTTAAAAAGCAATGCTGCTGTTTCAGTCTTGATCCACGTGGCCACAGTGCATTATCACGTAAAATGACAGGTTACTTCAGGGCATGCAGAGTAGGGTCCCATTCTGGGGAGGGGGAAATGTGTGTGTGCACACACACCCCAACACGTGAATGGGCAGAGAAGACATACACCATACTGTAAATAGTGGAAACTTCTGATGGTGGAACCATCCGTGATCTTAATTTGCTTCAACATCAACAGACTTGTTTATTCGTCCTGAACTGTTTGTAATGAACACATATTACTTTTATTATCAGAAAAAAGAAACACACCCAGAAAAGCTGTTTTCATTTAGGAAAGAAAAGAACATCCCACAGGTGCCAAAAGACGGGGGAAGCTGGAAAATTCACGAAGGGAGCTGGAGACAAGGGGGGCCGCCAGGAGGAAAGTGATGCTGAGGCAGGAGGCAGGCGGTGGAGGCTTAGTGTGAGCCAGGGAGGGGGGCGCGCAGGAACAGGGAGTGAGGAGGGTTCCCGTGATCCCGTGGGGACCAGCTTGTGGCAGAGAACAGAGTTCTCTCAGGACATCCCGCTGGGATTCTCCCCACAACCCCATCTTTCATGGTTCTGTACCCCTACCCTGAGCACGCAGATTCTAGCACTGGCCCCACACCCTCTGAGGTCTCCGGACTGCCTGGTGACGGGCCCTTGGTAGGTGGACACCTAGGCTGTCAGAGCTGCAGTGGCAGGGGATGGCCCAGAGAAGACCGGACCTGTCATTGCAGCTGGCCCGGGGAAGAACAGGGGGCTGGGCAGAGCCTGACCTCCTTGACTCTCCACCGCCAGTCCCCCACCTCTCTGGAACTGTCTGTTAGTCACCCACTAGGTAAGGACATCAGATGAAATACAGCATGTCCAGTTAAATTCAAATTTCAGACAACCAAGTATTTTCAAGTATAAGCAGATTACAACTAGCATATGGGGTATATGTTGATTACAAAAATGTGTGTTCTGAAATTTAGTAAGACTGGACAGCCTGTATTTTTATTGGCTAAATCAGGTCGCCTCATCCCTGGGCTGCTTCTTGGGCCAGCTCTCTCAGAACCTCAGCTTTTCTAGCTACAAAATGGGTATGAATCTAACTGCACCAGGCTCGGGGAAGGTTCCAACCAAAGGGAGTCATCTGAGCAGCTTGTAGGGGTCACCGTGCCTGACACGGTACAGAGCCATCATGCTGGCCAAGCTCAGGAGAACGTACGTGTCTGGGTAGGTGTGAGCCCCATGTTACAGAAGAGAAAACAGGCACAGGGAGCAAAAGGGTTTGCCCAGTTATTTTCTCTCTCTTGTGTAAAACGAGGAGGGCCACAGGGTCCCAGACGCTGGCAGCAGGAGGAGAAACAGTGATAATGACTGATCCCCACCTGCAGAATCTCATCCCATCTTCACGACAGCCCAGCGAGGTGGGGACAGTCAGTGTTACCCTGGTAGAGACAGAATCACGGGCACTGCAGGTTAGGCAAGCTCCCAAGAGGAAGACTGGAAGTATGGGGTCCTGGTACTAAGAGCAACAATGTTCCCTGTCCCATCGGCAGACACTATGTGTAGAACCAGGCTACCAGACCTCAGCACTGCTGACCTCTGGGCGGGCTCGCTCTTGTTTGGGGGCTGTCTTGTACACTGTAGGGTGTTGAACAGCATCCCTGGCCTCCACCTGCCAGATGCCAATTGTTGACAACCAAACCTGTCTCCGGACATGGCCATGCAGCCCCTGGTCAGGGAAGTCACCTGAGAACTGCTTACTTCATTAAGAAGGGAGATTCTTCAGAGCTGGTGGCCCAGCGGGGGGCGGGGAGGGGTGGGGCACGGGGCACAGGGGCACGGGGCCGGCCAGGAGGGGCGCACTCACGCTCTGCATCTTGGCCTCCGTGTCCACGATGTTCTTCTCCACCTGGTCAGCATTCTTCTGCAGCTGCTCGATCAGCCCCGACAGCTCCTTGTTGGAGATGCTGCAGAAGGGGTGAAGCAGGAAAGGGGAGACGGCGCTCGGCGGAGGGCCTGCGGCAGGGTGGCCTCCACTCCAGCATCCAGTCCTCCCAGGCTGCCCCCAACACCAGGCTTGGAGCAGAAGCTGCCCACCCACACCTTCAAAGAAGCTTGGCTGTCCCCCTAGGTGACTTCGCTAGAGCCACAAAGCAACGGCAGCTGGATGGGGTGGGGGTCACTCCCACTTGAGTTTCACACTCTGATGTTGCTATTTTGCCATGTTGGCTAAGCACCCCTTTTTTAAAGTTGCCTCACTGTGGTATCTCTTAGGTGTACAATTCAGGGATAGTGGCCACATTCGTCACATTGGGGAAACATCACCACTGTCCATTTCCAGATTATTCTGCCACTGCGAACACTCCGTACTCCCTAAGCAATGGCTCCCCACTCCTGCCCACCCCCCCAGAAACCACTGATAAGCTATCTAATTTCACGTAAGTGGGGTCAGATCGTAAGTGTCCTTTTGCAACTGACTCATTTCACTTAGGGGGATGTTTTCAGGATTTATCTCTGTGGTAGCCTGGTGCCCTTTCCCCCTTGTTTTACTGAGACATAATTTACAGACTGCAGTATTCACCCTTTGGTAGTGCCCACATCAGTGGTTTTCAGTATATCCACAGAACGGTGCAGCTATTTTCACTATCTGATTGTAGGACATTCTCACTGCCCCAAAGGAAAGCCTGTACCCATTACACAGCCATTCTCTATTCCCCTGGCAACCCCCAATCAGCTTTCTGATGCCACGGATTTGTCTATCCTGGACACGTCATATAAATGGAATTGTGTTACATAGGGCCTTTTATGTCTGTCTTCTTCCCCTTGTCAAAATGTCTTTAAGACTTATCACCCATGTGGTACCATGTATTACAACTTCATTCCTTTTTCTGGCTGCGTAACCTGAATTACAGTGTTGGCAAAGAATACTGAATATACCACGGACTGCCAGAAGAATGACCAAGTCTGTCTTGGAAGAAAAACAGACAGAATGCTCCTTAAAAGAGAGGATGCCAAGACTTCAGCTCACATACTGTGGACATGTTATGGGGACAGACCAGTCCCTGGAGAAGGAGCTCGTCCTCGGTCAAGTAGAGGGTCAGCAAAAAAGTGGAAGACCGCAGATGAGACCGATGGACACGGGCTGCAACACCGGGCCCACGCACAGCAGCCTCTGTGAGGATGGCATGGGAGCAGGCCGTGTTTGGTTCTGTCGCACACAGGGTCACCAGGAGCTGGAAGTAGCCTGACAGGACTGAACAACAGTGTCGCACTGTGTGGACAGTGCCCATTAAGTTTGTCTGTTCGTCCACTGAGGGGCACTCAGTTATTGCCACCGTTTGGCTGTTGTGAGTAACACTGCTGTGAATGTACTCATGAATAAGTTTTTGTGCGTTTTTGTACCTTATTCTTTATCACTTAAGGTTTTTCTTGTAGTCTGCTCATTCTTTATATTTTTTAAATGCATTTATAGAAAAGGTGACTTGCTCCTGTCGGCATACACAAAGAACCAGAAGCCCTGGACATAAACAGAGGTAGATCTCAAAACGAGTTCTGTGGAAATAAAACCACAGCCCCACCCGCCCGCTGGACACGCTGCGCCCGCACCTGCCAGGTCTGCGCGCTGCCCCGTCTCGCCCCGAGCGGAGCGTGGTGCTGCCAGTAGTGCTTTAGATCGTGTGAGCGCCAAGCACAGACTTTCTCCTGGAGATTCTCAGAGAGGCTGAGACAAGCGTGGGAACAGACTGGCGTTCTCACTCTGCGTGTCAATGTGTGGTCACATCCATCTACCCCCAAATCAAGTCACAGACCAAGTCTGTAAAAGACCCCCAAGGTTAAACAAGATCCTTAGCTCCACAGTTAAACACAGGTTCAAATCCTAGCTCCAGCTGGCCACTGTATCAGCTGTGTGACCTTGGGCAAACGGCTTTCCCTCTCTGTGTTCCCCAGTTTCCTTCTGTCCTATAGGATGACAGTAGCTGTTACCAGTGTACTTATCAACGGGGAGTGAAGGACAGAAACTACAGCCTTGCACCCACAGGGACTTGAAGGCTGGCAGATCCTGAAGAACCAGACTGAGGCTCCCTCTTCTGTGAAATCAATCTAGGAGGTAGCTTTGCCTAAAGTGGGGCCCCAGGAACCCCAGTCCTGTTAGTCCAGACACAAAGGTTTGGGCAGTCAAGGGCAGCTGAGAAAACCCAACCCCTCCGTGGTCACCGAAGTCACTGAGTCAGCAAAGGCTCTGACAAGTCCTGCACTGGAGAAGACTGGTGTTTGGCACAGTGACCAGCGAGGCTGGAATGGAGAAATCTGGGGGCAGCGTTTGGGCAGGGGCGCTGAGGGTGGGGTCCCAGAGCGAGCGTTGGGTCAGGGGCCCACCCCCTGGCTGGGCAGGCCCCGTGCGGAGGGTCTGTTCTGAGTACTTGCAGGCCCCCCAGCCCTACGGGCATCAGTGGACTCGCCTATCACCCACCCTCAGCCTGGCCTGCTGCATCCAGAGCAGTGAGTCCTGACCTAGATATTTAACCCATGACGGTGACTATGGAGCCACCCTTAGAAGCCGAGTTTCTCTCAGCCCACCCAGCCCCGCCTCAGGGCCTCAGGCCAGCTCCCAAACCTGGACCATCCCTTGTTGGAGACTAGAAGCCACCACCTAGGCCCCACCCGCCAGGCCCTTTCTTCCAGGCCAGGCTCAGCGTGGAGGGGCCAGTGCAGGCGGAGGGATATCTCAGGCACCTAGTAGGAACCAAGAAGGGCTCAGCCAGACTCTGGGGCCAGAAAGGGACAGGCCCCAAGCCCAGGGCAGCCGGCTGTCCCCTGCTTGCAGACCTCAGGCAAGGGCCTCCCTCGCAGGTGTCACAGCAGTCTGACACTGGCCACACGGTTTATTACACCACATGTGTTCACCCCAAGCCCTGGGGGTTTGCCTGCCATTGACAGGTGAGGAAACTGAGGCACTGGCTGTCGGGGTGCATGCCCTGGATGGCAGCTGGTACACAGGGAGCTGGGTCCTCCCCTTGGGCAGTCTCACTCCAGAAGACACGTGATTAACGTCAGGCTGACAGCTACTTCAGAGGTGCTGGGAACCACATGTGCCAGCCTATGGCAACACCCACCGTCACCATGACAGCACGAGCTAATGTTTACTTTCTGCGTGCCACCGTCCCCCTTTACCTCTCGACCCTCACTATAAGCTGGGTGAAGTAGATGTTGGCATGGTGGGTAATCTTGCTTTTATTCCCACTTTACAGATATGGAAACTGAGGACCAGAAAGGCAAAGCTAATTTCTGGTCGTATGACAGAACCAGGATTCTAACCTGAGCAGGTGTCAGGCTCCAAGCCGTCCACAATTCCAGGAGACAACAGGGCTCCTGGGAGTAGACACTTAGCAGGATAACCTAAAACTGCCAAGTGCCCTGAGTCCCCCTGAGATACCACTAGGCTGGCTAGAATGAAAAAGACAGACAACAAGTGTTGGCAAGGAGGCAGAAGCACTGGCATCCTCACGCACTTCTGCTGCAAATGCCAGGAAGAGGTCGGGGGTTCCTTGTAAAAGTCCGACACAGCAGCAGCATAATTCACAACACCCCAAAACTGGAACTGATCAAACTTCCATCAACAGACGAACGTGGAATATTTTTCAACCACAAAAAGGAAGAAGTCCATACACATGCAACCAGGCAGGTGAACCTTGAAAACGTGATGCCGAGCAAAAGAAGCTGGATGCCAAGGCCACAGGTTGCGTGATTCTATTCACCCAAGACAACCAAAACAGGCCGGTCGCAGAGACAGAAACTGGATTAGTGGTTGCTGGGGTCTGCGAGGATGGGGACTGAGGGTGACTGCTGAAGGGGGATGAAAATGTTCTAAAATTGACCGTGGTGGTGGCTGCACAAATCTGGGAATGCGCTAAAAAAAAAAAAACTAAATTGTAGACTGTCTTGTTCGTCCAGTGGCGCTGTAACAGAAACACCACAGTGGATGGCTTTAACTGACGGAAGTCTATTCTCTCCCAGAAGGCTGCAGGTCTGAAATCAGGGTGCCAGCTCCAGGGGAGACTTCCTCTCTCTGTCAGCTCTGGGAACGGGATGTGTCAGCCTTCCCTCGGTGCAGCAGCATCTCAGTGCGGGGACCTCAGGTCCAAAGGATGCACTCTGCTCCTGACGCTGTTTTCTTGGTGGCGGCAGGTTCTCACTCTCTGCTTGCTTCCCCTTCATCTCTCAGAAGACAAAAGGTGGTAGTGGCCACATGCCAGGGACACTCCCTTTATACTAGATCAGCAAGGTGCCCTTAGTAAGGGTGCTACGGCCCTGCCCTAATCTTATTTAACATAATCCAATCTTGTCCCATTAACCACAGGGAGAGACCAGGATTTACAACATACAGCAAAATTGTAGTCACAAAATTGAGGACAACCACACAAGCCTGGGAATCATGGCTCAGCCAAATTCGTACACACATTTTGAGAGACACATATTTCAAACCATGACATACACTTTAAGACAAAATATTACCTCAAAAACAGCAAATGCCACGTATAAGTTGGAGGGGTTTGTGTCTTCTTCCCTACCACCCTCCAGTCGGTCCTACCTTTTACCCCCTGTTGTCCTGGGAGGCTGGGCCAGCTCCAGGTAACACCCTGCTTCCTGGGGGAAGGAGCTGGCACTCAGAGGTCTCAGGGCTAAGCAAGCCCCATGTACATTATTCCTACCACCTCAGAATTAGGTAGCACTGTTCTCTCCATTGTATAGAAGGGCAAACTGAGGCATAGTCCCACATCAAAGAGCAGGGCACAGCTGGAACTTGAACCCAGACCTCAGGCAGCAAAGTCTCGGCATTTAAGCACAATAACAGGTCCAGGCTTTTGCTCTTTAGATGTGGGGTCTGTCCATCCCACCACCTGCCACAAGCATCCTTCTGGGTGGCCCCATGCCAGGAGGTACAGGAATGTGGGCGAGCAGGGAGCCTGCAGGGAGGAGGCGCAGGTCCCAGAAGTGCCAGGAACTGGCCAGGCCAGTCCAGCTTTTCATCTCATTAATGAGCCGCACTGGGTCAGCCAGAAGAGGCACCTGTGGGCAGTCAGCCCACTGATGGAGGCCGAGATATGGCCCTTCCTCACTAGCCTCGTCCCAGTTCTGTCCACTCATGTAGATGGCAGTCGCCCAGCTGAGGCAAGCCGAGGGACCCGCACCCAGCCCAGGGAAGAGAAGGAGTGGTGGACCCGCTGTCAGGCCTTCCAGCTCCCACGGCGAGCACACTGGGAGGTGGACGCACACAGCCCTCCGTCTCCTTACTCAGAGGTTCAGCATGGGCACAGGTCTCAAGGCCAGTGAGCATCCGTGTCAGAAGCTGCCCCGAAGTCATCAAGCCCCACCTGCTCATTACACAGATGAGCAAACTGAGGCCCCTGGAAGCAGAGATACCCACCCAAAGTCATGCCAGGGGCAGGTGGAGCCAGACGGACTGGGTTCAAATCCTAACTGTCCCCTAACCAGCAGCCTGACTAGAGGAGCTACTTTACACTCTGAGCCTTAGTTTCATCATCTGTAAAATGGGAGTAACAAATCCTACCCTGTTAAGTGGGATGGGAAGGTCACAATCATTTCTGAAAACACCTGAATTGAGTTCCAGAGACAACTGAGAGGTATGAGGACTGAGCAGGATGCTCAGGGTAGCATCTAGGGTCCCAAATGCAGATGACAGATACTCTGAACTCACAGACATAGGAATGTTTAGGGTGTCACTGCTGTCTCCCAGCTTCTAACAAGTGTTCGACAGCAGGTGTTTGACAGTCAGGTATCAGCTTCAACTCACGGTGACATCAGGTGTGCCCAAGTACGGGTTTTCGATGGCTTATTTTTTTTTTCTTTTTTATTTAACATAACTGAGTGAAAATGTACATTCCCGCATAAGTTTACATGCCCACCTATATGCAGCTTCCACGGCTCTCCCTGTCTGGTGACAGCACACTATTCCTCTCTGCTCCATCCATGTTTCATCCTCCCAACAGCCTCCTTTCTGCTCCTCTCCACCCACTCTCCTTCCTCCAGCCAGAGGTCAGCAGGATGATATCCTATAGATGTATAGAACCATAAAGTGCAACCAATATATGGTCACTCTGCATTGCCAAGTCCAGTCCATTCCTGTCCAAAGAGTGGACCTTCGTTATAATTTATGGGTAAGGGCAGCATCAGGGCCGGGGGCCATGCTCTCAGGGGAACCCCGAAACCACTGGACCATCAACTGAGGTCTTTTAGTGGAGATATCAGGATGCACCCCTTTTTATTCTTATGTTGCCAGTGAGACTCAAGCGAGTGAGCTCCATCGCGGCTATCACTGGTGGTGGCCGGGCACCATCTGGTTCTTCTGGTCCCAAGTCGATGTAGGCACCCACTCTTGCGGGTCTCTCTGTCTTCTAGGTTGTCTTTACCGCATGTCATTTTGGTCCTTGGTGATTGATGGCTCATTTTTGAGAAGTAAATCGCCGGACCTTTCGTCCAAGGTGGGGTGCCTCTGGGTGACTCAGACCCTCAATTCTTGGGGTAGCAGTCAAACTCACTGAGCGTCTGCATCACCCAAGGACTCCATTGCTCAACAAGTGTTTGCTACGTGCAGAAATGTGAAGGACCCCAGCATACAACACACCAACCAACCCACCCGCCGCCATCGAGTCAATTCCAACTCATAGCGACCCTACAGGACAGAGCAGAACTGCCCCACAGAGTTTCCAAAGAGCACCTGGTGGGTATGAGCTGCCGACCTTTTGGTTAGCAGCCGTAGCACTTAACCACTAGGCCACCAGGGTTTCTAGCACACATAGCAGGGGCTCCATAACAAGATCATTCATCCATGGGTGACTGTATCAATACATGACCAGAAGAACCAGATGATGCCTGGCCACCACCAACAGCCGTGATGGGTCTCACAAGGTTGAGACCCAGTGGCAACACACACAAAAAAGGGGTCACCCTAAGACCTTCACTCAAAGACTGCAATCAATGGTCTGAAGGCCTGAGGGTTCCTCTGGGAGCACGGCCCCTAGACCTGGTGCTGCCCCTGATCATAAATCATTACTGGGGTCAATTCTTCAGACTGGAATGGACTGGACTCAGGGACCCAGAGTGACCATATCGTGTGTGCACTTTACGGTCCTAGACATCTATAGGATGTTGTCCTACTGGCCTCTTACTAGAGGGCAGTGGAGAGGGTGGAGAGGAGGGGACAGGAGATTGTTAAGAGGATATGACATGTATAGAACAGAAAGGAACGTGCTGTCACCAGGCAAGGAGAGCAGAGGGAGCTGCAGACAGGTGGGCATGCAAATTTAAACTGGACTGTACATTTTCACTCAATCACAACAACAAAAAAAATCATTCACCTAGACAATAGTCCCTGAGCTTTTCAGTCCCTGCTGGGGCTGCCATGAACAGTGACACTGACCCTTTACACCGCTCCTTAAATTGGACACGGGGTTCTGCCTGTGGGCCCCCCTTCTCTCCTAGAAGTTCTTCGGTTATTCACACCTGTAAAACAGGTTCTTTCTACAACTACAAGAAGCCCTGGTGGTGCAGTGGTTAAGCACTAGGCTGCTAACTGAACGATCAGTGACCCAAATCTACCAGCCACTCAGCAGAAGAAAAAATGTGGCAGTCGGCTTCCATAGAGGTTCCAGCCTTGGAAACCCCAGGGAGGAGTTCTACTCTGTCCGGGGTCGGGGGTTACTGTGTGTTGAAATTGACTCAATGGCACCAGGTTTGGTTTGGTTCTAAGAACTAGAACTTCTAGAGAACTAGAACAGTAGAGAAATCAATAGTTCAAGATTCATATCACCAGCAATGAGATCAGTCCACGTCGTTTAACTCCTAACAAGGTGTGCTGAGGACACTCATCATGTCTGTGGAGTCCTTCCCAAGGAGGTACACCTCCAGCTCATCCCTGGAGCCCAGGAGACAAATCCAAATCAAGGCACATTCTCCAGAAGACCTAAGCACCGCTCTTCAAAAGTGTCAGTGCCAAGACAGAAAGGACCATATAAATCCAGAGACCACATCAGCATGAGACCAGAAGAACTAGATGGTGCCCAGCCACCACCAATGACTGCCCTGACTGGGAACCCAACAAAGAGTCCCTGACCTAGTGGGATAAAAAGGAGGTGAACTAAAACTCAAATGCTGTTTAAAAGACCAGGCTTGATGGTCCAACAGAGTGGAGGGTCCCGGAAAGCCATGGCCCCTGGACTCTCAGTTAGCCGGAACTGAAACCATTCCCAAAGCCAACTCTTCAGATCAAGATTGGACTGGACTATAACACATAGAATGATACTGGCCAAGAGTGTGCTTCTTGGGTTAAGTAGGCACATGAGACTAACTGGGCAGCTCCTGTCTGGATGCCAAGGTGAGAGGGCAGAGGGGGACAGGGGCTGGCTGAATAGACACGGGACATACAGAGTGGACAGCAGGAGTGTGCTGTCACAGGGTGTGGAGAGCAGCTCGAGTTATACAGCAGTGTGTGTGCCAGTTTATGTATGACAAATTGACTTGGATTGTCAACTTTCACTTAAAGCACAATAAAACATTTTTAAAAACTGTGCCATCCTGGAAGAGTGAAAAAGATGAGTGTGCTGACACAGAGTTGCAGAGATGCAGGTATACCAGGTTTTACATGGAAAATAGACTTGGACTGTAAACTTTCACTTCATCAGAATAAAAAACAAATAAATAAACTACTAAGTTCAAAAAAAAAATGTGCTAATGCCATGAAGACCAGAAAGGCAGAGGAATGGTCACAGAACAGAGGGGACAAAGGAGACATGACAAGTAAATGTAACGTGGGAGCCTGGAGGGGACTCTGGGAAAGTAAATGGACATGGGGGAAAACTGGTGAAACAGGAAAAAAGTCTCCTTCCAGGTTTGTAGGCAAACCTTGCAGGGAATAACGCACAGTGATACGAATGGTGTCTGGGACGCCCACCTGTGGACAGGTAGGGAGGAAATGGGGTGCTGAGGCCCGAGATTCCAACCCAGTAAAATGGGACCTGATGGGGACCTAGGACTTGGCTGTCCCTAGTAGCAGCCCCCTCAGCCCAATCTAGACTCAGGTCAGGGCTGGTGGGTGAGCTTTACAAGCCCGGTGACGGTCATGTGGGTAGACTGCGGCCATTTCTCCCAGGAATCCACCTTGTTTTCTACTCCTAGGCTGGGGAAGCCAGTGTCAGGTACAAGTCCAGGAGACCTACCTCCCACCCAGAGGTGCAGCCAGGTGTCCCATGAACCGGGCCTGGTCCACAGAGGAGACTCCTGGCATAATGAAAGAAAAATGGGGCCCAGGCCAGCCAGGGGGCAGGTGTGAGGACAATCATGGGTAGACCAAGCTTCTCAGGGCCAACTCACCAGCACAAACCCAGAACAGACTTCTCTTTGTGTCCCCAGACATATTCACAACTGCAAAGAGAGGGCCTGGGAGCCCCAGATGGCATCAGGTGTACACATTCTATCACCAAGCACCACAGCCTCGGTAACCGCGGCCCAGCGACTGTGCACTGGCCAGGCCGCGGCATGCGGGATCTGTCTGCTGCGCTCACAGGTGAGGACACAGGGGTGCAGACGGGTCAGCTGCAGAGTGGGGAGCTGTGATGCAAACCCGGAGCCCTGTGTGGGACGCCAAAGCTCGCAGTCTACTCACAGGGCCAGCAGGAAGGCTCTCGGTGAGGCTGGGGAGAGACGGCACCCTGGCCACCCGGCTGCCTACAATAGCCCACACAGGCCCAGGACAAAAGTAAAGGCATCCCAGAGGGCTCTTTCCCCACCTTCTAATTCCTTTTTTTGCTTTCATTCTGAGCAAGTACCACTTGCTCTTTCCCACAGCAGAAGACAGTGCAGCCTAAAGGTTAAGCACCCAGGCTGGGTCTGGAATCTGGCTCTGTCCTTGGTGTTAGCCACCACCGCCTTGGCCTCCAAATGATGGTGACCCCACGCACAGCAGCACTGGACAGTTGTGACCCACCGGGCTTTCAGTGCCTCATTTTCGGAGGTAGATGGCATGTCTCTCTCAATCTGTAAGCTTTGCTGAAACCCATTCCGTCTCACAACAACATGCAAACCTCTGTTGGCTCTGTCCCAGGAAGCTTGTACATGACTGAGGCTTGCTGAGTCCCAGTTGTTCCATCTGTAAAATAGACATCGCTGTCGTACATACCTCAAAGTGCTGGAGTGATGGTTCACCAAGACAGGAAGTGCTACCTCAGAACAGGCTGCAGGTTCTTTGCCTCAACCTGTGTGTGCTGCATAGGGGAGAAATTTGGGCTCCTTTTAAGGCGGTGGCAGAAGCCAGTAGCCCAGGCCCAATGCCAGAACCTGCTGGCACTGAGGAACTAAAAAAAAGACCCCGGGCCACCAACGCCATCCACACTGACCCCCGAGCAAGCTGCAGCTTGCTCGGGTTGTGCCCTGCTCTGCCTCAGGGAGTCCACAGAGAACCTCAGTATCTGGTTTCCGGCAGCATCTGCAGCTGCTCTCAGAACAGGGGCGGCTGGAACTGACCCACAGGCAGTGGGCCGCTGTGAGCATGCTGGCCCTCAGGACCCGGACTTCCCCCGGGCAGCTTGTCGTTTCGGGTCTGGGCTGAGGATCTGGGTTGGTGGGTTTGGGGGTCAGAGATGGCGGAGGTGTTTCTGCCGCTGGGTGTGCTCTGCTCTGAGAAATTTCCCCAGAAGGGACTCACAGGAGGGAGGGGACACAGGACTGGTCTACCCGGTTGTTCAGGCCAAACCTTGAGAACCTGCCAGAGCCCTATCCCTGGTTCCACCCATGAATGGACGTCCTATCCATCCTCCCCTCTGTCTGTCCATCTGGTCTGCTGCTAATGGCCTCTACCTTATCACTTGGACCATGCAAGGGCCACCCGCGGCCATCTCCTGTCCTAACCTGCTCTGCCTCTGGCCAGCCTCCTCCCCTGTGTCTGTCAGTGAGATCCTTCTAGGTACGGTCAGGTAGCTACCGCTTAGCTAGGCCAAGACTCCCAGGACTGTGTGACTGCCCTCTGTTTCAGGATCTCCGTTTCAGGTGATTTTCGCCTGTGCTGTAAATCCTAGCCTGTATGATGTTAACGAGGCAGGACTCAGTCCTACAGGACTAGGCTGGATCCCTGAGTCTGTCTCTTTTGAGATATAAGAGAGAAGGGAGCAGAGGAGGGACCCCATCACCACCAAGAATGAAGTGTGGGAGGGGAGCATGTCTTTTGGACTCAGGGTCCAGCCCTGAGACGCTCCTAGGCCGGGGGCACGATCGATGACAAGGACCGTCCCCCCAGAGCTGACAGCAGAAGCCTTCTCCTGGAGCCAGCACCCTGAATTTCCAGTTGCAGCTTCCTAGACTGTTAGAGAATCATTCCCTGTTTGTTAAGCCCTCTGCTCGTGGTATTTGCAGCACCAGGTGACTCAGACGCCCACCCACCTGTGCTGCCCACTGCTCACAGGAGAGATCGGACTCCACCCCTCTGCCCCTACCTCAGCCTTGACCCTCTCACTCACCCCCTCCCACAGCTGTACTTCCTCCAGTACAGACTTTCCCATCCCAGAGCTTCTGTGAGGGCTGCACCCAGGCAAGCCCCACAGAGATGCAGGTGGATGGATGGCACCTTACGGCCACCTTACAAAGACCCCTGCCCCAGCTCTCTACCCTGTACCCGGCTTAGGAGTCCCCAGAAGGAGCTACTTTCCAGCCTTCAGCCTCCCAGGAGACACCAAGCCCTCCAAGGGGCACAAAGAAGGGCCACCGCCAATGGCAGCAAGCTGGGATTAGGGGGCTCGCTTGGTGGGGGTGGCAGTGAGACCCACCCTTGACACCTTCTGCACCAGCTGACTTGCGGTCTTCTCCACCCTGCCTGCTGGGAGAGAACCCGAGGCTGCCTGACACGAGAACACAGACCATGCCGTCGTGCCAACCTGAATTCCTCAACCTTCCTCCGCCTCAGTTTCTTCCCTTGTGAAATGGGGTACAAGCAGTTCCCTCTGCAGGACACTGGGAAGCTTCATGGAGACATTCCTTGGAAAACACTTTGGATATGGCCCGTCTACCCTGAGGACTCATGGTGGCTGGGAAGGACCTGTGTCTGTTTTGTTCCCTGTGGTGTCCACGGCATCCAGCATTGAGTTGGGTCAATCAACGGTCAGATGAATGACTACTGGCTATCAGGGATGATGACATACATCACTTCACCTATCTCAAGTCTTAATTTCGGGTCATCATGCCTGCTGGAACCAGAGCCAAACGAAAGATACCCTCGATAAGCATGAAATGTCCCTTAAGGGGGGTCTGCGGCAGTTGCTGCTGCCGGCTCCAGGCCAGTACTGTCCAATGGACATAGGATGTGAGCCATGCAGGGAATTTAAAACTTTCTAGTGGCCACATAAAAAGAAACTGATGAACTTAATTTTTATAATACAGTTGGTAGTCAACCTGTTGTTGTTAGGTGCCACAGAACTGGCCTCCCAACTTGTAGTAGCCCCCTGTACAACACAGCAAAACGGGGCTCAGTCCTGGGCCATCCCTGTGATCAGCAGCAGACTGGACCATTGCACCGTACAAGGTTTTCACCAGTTGGGGTCCAGAAATAGATAGCCAGGCCTTTCTTCCTAGTCTACCTTAGTCTGGAAGCTCTGCTGGAATCTGTTCAGCATCCTAGCACCGGGCGAGCCTCCACTGACAGGCAGGTGCTGGCTGCACGTGAGGTGCCCTGCTGGGAATCAGTCCCGAGCCTCCTGCACGGAAGGTGAGAATTCTACCACTGACCCAGCAGTGCCACCTTGTGTGACTAATGTACCCCAAACACGATCGCTATGACAGATGATCAATCTAAAAACATTCTTAAGGAGATACTTGACATTCTTCTTCTCACACTTGCTAGGTGTCACAGAGCGGAGTTGGTTTCTGACTCACAGCAGTCGCATGTGATGAAGGAGAGCTGCCCCGAGGTTTCCCAGGCTGCCATCTTTACGGGGTACATCGCCAGGTCTTTTCTCCTGCAGTGGTGCTGGGTGGGTCAGAAGTGCCAACCCGGTAACTGAGGGCTGAACCCTCTGCCACTGGGGCTCCTCTCTTCCCTATGAGATCTTTAAAATCCGGTGCACGCTGAGCCGCTTGCTGGGACACTTGCTGGGTCTAAGTATATCTCATGTGGCCTGTGGGTGTCGTACAGGACGGCCCAGTTCCGGGGTCTGCCCTGAGCCCTCTGTGACTGAAGCCCACCAGGTTTGTTGCAAGGAAGCTGGGGTACACTCAGAAACACACGTTTGCCCTGCTCAGTGCCTGGAACCTTCGGGCACTTGACACGTGATCACTCCCCTCTCCCCCCGCTGCCCAACCACCAGACCCACATGAGTTGGCCAGATACCTGCCCCTAGGGTCCATGGCTGCCCAACTGCAAAACCATCCAGCTCCCAGCTGTGCCTGTGGTTGCCGAATGTGGCACGCCCAGGTACAGAGACCACAGCCTAGACCCCTCCCCAAGCCCTGAGGTGTGTAGCATACTCGCCCACGAGCCACTGGGCAGAGCTAGGCACTTGGCTTGCTCCCCAGTATCCCTCCCGCCAGGCTGCAAGCAGAGGCCTCTTCCCTGACTGGCCACTCTGGGAGCATAGCACACACCAGCAACCAGGAGAGGCCCTGTCCCTGCCATCAGCTCCGAATCAGGTGTCCCGCCTGCCCAGATCTGCCTCTGTCCCTGCCCAGTCCCAGCCCAATCTGTTCCTTTTCACGTGTAGGGATGGCAGGGCATGGGATCTGGCATGCTGGTGGGAATGGCACTTCCTGCTGGACAGGCCACCACACAGTCTAGGGCTAAGTCAGCCCTTGTGTTTCAGCCTCCCTTCGGGGGGGTTAGTCCCGTCTCAGTGGGTGCCCAGGGGAGAGGAGCGGGAGCCCTGGAATGTCTGGAATGTCAGGAGCACACACCTCTTGCTGGAACCAGCCTCACCCATCCCAGAGCCCATCCCAGAGTCCTGAGAAGGGGCCCCTGCTGGCCATGGTCATCCTCTCCCCAGGGCCCACCCACTCCTGGGCTGCCTGGAGCCTGAGTGGCATCCTGAGGACCTCTGGGCCTGGTGACTGGCTGTCCTGAGGTGGTGTGTCATTCTCTCACCACTACCTTCTCTAAACACTGGCAGGGGACTCAAAGGAGCCCTGGTGGTGCAGCGGTTAAGCACTCAACCACTAAACAAAATGCGGGCAGTTCAAACTCTGTACCCACTCCTGGGGAGAAAGATGTGCTGGTCTGCGTCCATAAAGACGACAGCCTCGGAAACCCTATGGCAGTTATAAGGTCACTAGGAGTTGGAATCGACTTGATGACAACAGGTTTGGTTTTGGTGGCTCCCCTGGCACCTGTCTTGTCCCTGATACAAAGGAGCACAAAGCAGGCAATTAAGAAAGTCACTGGGTAGTGACCATAACTAGAAGGAGCCAGGCAGTACAATGGTTACCCACCTGCCTGCTAACCAAAAGGTCAACAGTGTGAATCACCAGCAGCTCTGTGGGAGAAAAGATTTGGCAATCTGCTCCCATAAAGATCAAAGCCAGGGAAATGCTACGGGAAAGTTCTACCCTGTCCTAGAGGGTTGCTATAAGTCGGAATCAACTCTACAGCACACAACAGTAACAACCGGGCAGTCAGAGCACCTACAGCACATCTGTTACTCCACATGATCCCTGCCCTTCACCATCCATTGGAATCCCACAGCCCTACAAGGTAGGAACCATCAGCATTATTGGGGTGCCCTTCTGCAACCCTTAATCCCAAGCCTTGCATAGGCCCAGAGCTCAGTAAACAAATACTGAGCAGAGCAGACATTTCATAGCATGTCAACAACTTCTATCTCCCTATTGTCTAGATGAACTGAGAGGGACAAGGTTAAAGAAAACCTGCACGACGACACACAGCGGGGAACTGGTGGCAACAGGACTCGAACATAAGCAGCCACCTTCTCAATAAGAGCAGAAGTTGTTACCACAGCCACCCCACCATGGACCAAGTACAGGGAGTCGTCGAGGAAATGAGGTGACGTTCAGGGACAGTCACTGCCCAGAGTAGCAGAGTGACTTATGTCCTTTTGGCATTTTTGTCAGTACAATTAATCCTCGAGGTTGGGTAACACTCAGGTGGTAAACTGAGGTTGAGTCACTCCCCTAAGATGTCACCATGAGGGACTCCCAGCCTGTCTCTCTGAACAGACCTTTCAGGTGGAAAGGACGTTCAGGCGGAAAGGTATGCAGCGACACCACTTTGCAGGGCCATGCCCAGTTCCAGCGCCTGGTGTTTCACTCTTTAATCCCAAAAACCTGTCACGGTAGGTTCTATTATTGCCCATACGGAAGATGGGGAAACTGAGTCTCAAGGAGGCGAAAAAACTTGCCTGGTCACAGGGTTAGAAAGTGTCTATATTGATGAGTGTTGCAGTTTCCCCACTCCACCCTACCTCTCCTTGTCCTCTCTTCACCCCTCTTCACAGACCTTTCGGATAGGGCCGTCTCCATTATGAAAATCCTGAAGATGTGAGTTGTTGACACGGTATACAACGTCTGCTCTATTTAACACCCATTTATTGAGCCCCAACCCTAAGCAAGGCCTGGAATTAAGGCCCCCCCAAAAGATGAGTAAATCTTTATTGCCCCAAAGTTATAGCCTAATAGACAGGGTTAAGGAAAACACCCCAATGACTATAATTACAAAGAATCCAAATTGCCTGGGTCACAGTCTTTTCCTCCATTCTTTCCCACTCAGATCTTATATCCTAACTTTAATTTTGAACATATAGTTCAATCCAATAAAAAGCAGGAAAAGAGCAAACAGGAAGCAAAGAGAATGCATGATAAGTAGGAAATAGAAAATAATGTGGTGGGAAAAGGTCCAAACACATCAGTCATTACAATAAGTATAAATGGGTTAAACTTGCCTGTGAAAAGACAAGGTTTTCAGATGGTAATACAAAAACAAAACACAACCCACCAATACATCATTTTACAAAACACACATCTGAGATCAAACACCACAGAAGGCTGAGGATAAAGGACTGTAGTACAACACAGCAGACAAGTGCCACTGACAAGAGAAAGCATGGTCCACATAACCAAGACAAGACAGAGTAAGGCAGCTGGTATAAAACGTGGGTCCCACGTTTGGTCCCACGTTTGGATGCACGTCCAAAGATTGATGTCTGGGCCCCACCCCAGAGACCCCAAATTAACTGGTCTGGGAAATGGCCCCAGGTACCATTTGTAAAGATTCTCAGGTGGTTCTGATGTGGAATCAGAGTTAAGAACAAGGACATGACCCACAGTCATGAACTAAGAGGTGTAAAGGGAAGTCGATGAGGAAGAATCCCTAGGTATCAACAGGAAGGATGTCTGTGAGAGAGCAGTACCCAACAGGCACCCCATAAATACCAGAATGACTGGTCAATGGACTGATACTCTCCCCAATGGAAACTTGCATGATAATTAGACAGTAGATTCCCCCACACCCAGTTATTAATCCTCAGGAAACATAGCCTAAGCTGGGAGGGTTGTTGGGGTAGTAACCATGGCTCTGTTTCACCACCTAATCTGCTGTACCCAGGGAAGGCCACCCCACCTCTGGCCTTTCAGTGGGGCCTGGGCTTCCTGTGTTAGGTGTGGGCTCTTGTTCTCTTGTCACAGACACACAGAGAAGAAGTTCAGGCCTCTGCAGGTAATACCAGGTTGCGTCTTGCAGATTTCTGTAAGATTAAAGTGGGCCTCAAGCCAATCTCAGCACATGATTCCAGGTTCAAGACCAGTGGGCAAGGAGTACCAGCCTTAGTTTTTGGAGCACCTACTACGTGCCTGGTACTTTATACATCATCCACAATCCTACAGGCCTCCAATTTGCAGATTCAAACACATCTGCAACCACCAGTGAGCACTTTTGTGTGGGTACAGAAGTGGCCACAAGCACGGTGACCCCCACCCTCATACACTTACATTCTAGGGTGAGGGACAGGAACATGACCAGTACCACAGATGACAACCAGCAGACGAGGCTCTTCCTTCCCCACCCACCACACCTCCAATCCCTGTCCATGGGCCTTGGTTTCCTCATCAGTAACATGAATGGGAAGAGCCAAAAGTTCCTTATCTTGGGGCAGCATAGGGGCACAGCCCCCGTTTTCTGTGCCACAAACCCACAATCCTTCTTAAACCTTTGGCTGGATGGTTTCAGTTCTTTTCAGTGGCAGTTCCCACATCCCAGACGGAGAAGATAAAATCCCTAAAAATATGATGAACCTAAAACTCCAGCCTAGGCAGCTGGGGCAGCAAGGAATTCTGTAAACAAGTGTTCTACAGCCCCCATGGCCTTTCTCAGTCAGCTGGCAGCAGGATGGAGCTGTCACAAGCCACCAGCTCTAAGGCAGTGTGCTTCTCACAAGGCTTGACCCAACCCTCTGCCCGGAGAAGGAGGGGCCAGGGTGGCCAGCTCGGAATCTGCTCCTGACAGCTGAAGGTCCTTTGTCATGCCATTGAAACTATGAGCTTCAAGTCTCTCATCTGGAAAAGAGGAGTAAGAGCAGTCCTTATCCGAGAAAGACTGGCACTATAACAAATGCCCAGTTAACAATGTAATTGTAATTTAGGGTTATTATTCTGAGCTGGGACCCATTCTTGGGGCCGCTCCTGAGCTCCCAGCCCCCTCCCACTTCTTTGTGTCTAACACCTTCTATATAAGTCTCTCCAGCCAGGACCTGCCGACATTCCCTCTGTTCCTGCTCTCACGCCAGCTCCCTTTTCCTTGCTGTGGCTACTTCCTTTCCCTCCCCTGAGACCCTTCCTCTCCCTACACACGAGCCTGAGATGCAGGATTCTGGCCTTCCCCTCCCCCCAGGCTCTTGCATGCGCTCTTTCCTCTGACAACATGACTTTAAGTTCAAAAACTAACAAGCCCTGACCTACTTCTAATACAGACAGAAGTTCTGAAAAGAACCAGTCAGCCAAGTTCCCACTGCACAGTGTTAACTGGCATTCTCAGCAGGCCATCTCGGCTTCAGATTTTTTTTTTTAAAAGAATGAAATAAAATGGGAAGTTATTAAGCTCAGAAAAAACTAAATATGTCAACAACAACACTGTGTTCAGGTAAAAGACCAAAGAAAAGAAGTAACATTCAGCTAGCTCACGCCACTATCCTTTCAGCCCTCTCTGATTGGGTGGCGGTTGAAATCCACCCTGACAGACCTCAGAAGAGAGGCCTGGTGATGTACTTCCAAAAGATCTTAGTCGCTGGAAACCCAAAGGCACTCAGCTCTACTTTGAGACTCGTGGGGCTCCCATGAGCCAGCATCGACTCAGTGGCAACCAGTTTGGTTTGGGGCTGTAACGGCATCCTGAAGTTGCGGTGTCATCCAAAGTCTGTTTTCTACTTTCAATACATATAGACGTTCACACCCAGAAACATCATACAGGATTGGTTTGTGCGTATGCTTCTAAAACTGCATCAACCTACCACAGTCTTTGCGCCCTGTGTCAGCTCGCCCTGTTCACTCAGCACGATGCTCGGTGAGATTTAGGTATGCACACCCCCAGCTCCCTCTTCCTCTGCCCACCCTCCTGCTGGTCCTCACATCCTGCTTAGATCCGGAAGTCAGCCCGGCTAGGTTTGGGCCCTGTTCTGCTCTCCTGCTGACCTCCACCTCCTCTACCTCAGGTCTTATCAGCCTGCACTGTTGCTGGCTATTAGCCCAGCCCACTCACCTCCACCATCCTGCACACCGAAGGCTGCCAGTATATGACCGGACGGGGGGTGGGGGTCAGTGGTCACCTCTGCATTCCTTTCCCCTAGACAGAACCCCCCCCTTCTTGATACTACAGATCCACTGAGAGGCTGTACAAGCACCAGCATGGATAAGCACGAGACGTTTGAAAAAGGGTGAGAATCTTAGTAGTCCCCCCTACCCTGGCCAAGCCTTGGGCCTTCATTCACTTATTCAATCAGCACACACATGGCATCAGCCAGTCTCTGGGGCAGACGGGCACTCATCACCCATCTGACCTCCACATGGGGTCAGATGGCCTCTGGGATACGAGCCACAAAAGACACCAGGAGACAACAGGCTGGGTGGATGGGCCAAGCACAGAGGTTGGTGGGGACGGCTGCCTTGAGGAGAAGGGTCACCCTTGCAGGAGGAATATGAATGCACAGAGAGCAGCGGCAAAAGCACTGCAGGCAAGACAAACAGCGTGGGCAAAGGCCCTGAGGCCAACGCAGAGCGATGGCTAAAATGTGGTGGGCTATGTGCGCGCTGCTCAGGGCAGTGGTCTCCAGGGGAACTGAGAGCAAGTGGGTGAAGCAGCAGGTGACAGAAACAGACCTGCATCTTGTGATGAGCTCCCTGACCACCACGGGGAGAAAGGACTGAGGTGCCTAGGAGGGTGTGGGACCACTGATGAGGCCACTGTAGTGTCCCGGTGAGAGGAGCTGCTGGCCCAGCCTGGGCGGCTAACACTGCAGGCACACAGAAGCGGGGACCACTGGTGTGGGGACCACTGGTGTGCGGATGGGCAGAACTGGACCTGAAGTCTCAGTGGGTCAGACTAAGAGCACCCAGCAGCCTCCCCCCCGGGTTCATGAAGCTAACACAGAGGCCCATGGAAAGCAAAGAGAACAAAGAGGGAGGCCATTGCCTCGCGCCACTCCCCAGACAGGCTGGGGCAGGCCAGCGGCAGGGCGGCAGGCGGGGCCAGAGCCTCCCGCACAGGCTGCCCGGAGCAGAGAGGAGCTGCCTGCTGGGAACCTGGGTCCTCCACCCTCGACAACAAGCCTGGCAGACCTCTGCCAGCCGCTCCTCTGCCAGCCCCTGCCCTTTCAGATGTTCTCTCCCACCCCCTCCCACCTCAGGTGCTGCTCAAGTGGTGTGACCTCAACTGTCCCTCTCTCCCAGGACTCTTATCCCCCAAAGTACTGCCCCTGTGGGGTCTAATTTCCTCTTTCAGGAAAGGCACTGCCTGAGAAAGGAGCAGCAGAAGTGCCACTGGGGGCAAGTTGGGGAACTCAGACTCCGCCACCTGGCCCAGGGAGTCCCCAGTACTCCTGCTGCCAGTCCATGTCCAGTGGGAAAACCGAGTGTCCCTGCACTGGGGTCCCTGGATCCCCAGGTCAGCCACCTGTAAGCCCAAGGTAACTGCCTTTGCTCTCAGCCTCAGTGCTGTCCTCTGCAAAACGGGCCACCACCGCCCGCCTCTGGGTATGTGGTCACAGTGAGGTCAGATAACGTCCACGGCCAGGCTGGGCACGCGGCAGACGCTCAGTTCTCGGCTGCGTCACTCCAGTCCAGGGCCCAGAGCCGGACTGCGCTGACAGGGCCCTCCCCACATCATTCAGACCCCCCAGCTATCCCATCGATACGTGCACGTGCCTCAAGGGGCACCCATGTAAGTGCTGGGGAAATGGGTCACCTACCGGTTCAGCGGTCCTCCTGCCACGCCAGAGCCAGAACGAGACAAACCGTCCCCGTCAGCTCTGGGCCTAGCACTACTGTTACTCTCAGGAGCACTGCCGTGACTACCAATGCCGGCTGCTCTCACTGACAGAGCACTTACTCTGAGTCCTGGTGGCACAGTAGTTAAAGCAGTTGACTGCTACCTGAAAGGTCAGGAGTTCTAAACCACCAGCTGCTCCATGGGAGAAGGTCATACAGTGTACTCCTTTAGAGATTTACAGCTTTGGAAACTCTATTCCTTCCAGAATCGACTCAGCAGCAGTGACTTTTTTTTTTTTTGTTATGCTGAGCTGGGTATGGGGTGGGTCCATCATATACATTTTCTGGCTTAATCCAGCCACTGACCTTACTACCTCACCCATTTCACAGATGACGAAACTGAGGCTCAGAGACATTAAGTGGCTTGCCCAAAGTCACGTAGCTCAGGAGAGGCATAAATGAGACTTCAACACATACTTGACTGATACCAAACTCTGCTCTTAACCACCAACAGGCTTGGAGTGCCCGCGGCAGCTTCCAGGAGGGCACCCTCTCATTACACCACCTTCCTGGGCCAGTGTCCCAGGAATCTGCCTCCTGAAACTGTCCTGCCTAGGCCAAGGTCAAGAGGTGAACTCAGGCCCTTGGGTGCTTACTGTGACCCAGACCTGGTAGGAAAAACAAGATTAGTCTCATTTTACAGATGTGGAAGCTGAAGCTGAATGAGGTCAAATTTCTTTTGCAATCTCAAATGGATGCAGAATTCAGTCTGACTGCAGAGCTGGATCCTAAGTATCCGACTTACTCTTCCACTGAGAGATCCGACAGTTCCCCCAGGCAGACCTTCCCGACCAGCTCCAGGATTTGCACTCTGATCCTGACAGCTCTCACTTTAGGACCTGTCACACGGCACCAGCGCTGTCAGCTGGAGACCTCATCTGTCTGGTGCCCTGTGGCACTGCTCCCTGACCTTCTCCATCACCCCATAACATAACCATGTTACCTAAATATATTGAAATAAGACTCCACTCATCTCCCTGACATGATGGCCAGCTACGCAAGTACAGGGAGGGAGGTCCTACATGTCTCCTGCATACCCACCTGCCCCCGGGGATGCATAACAGCCCTACAGGTGTGCAGGCAAAGCCTGTCTGCTGTGGCATCTGGCTCCATCCTGGGCACAAAGCAGGTACCTTATCAGCATCTGTTCAATAACTGTAACTATTCTCATTATCATAGTGGCTGGACAGTGAGATCTTTGCTCTCAATCCTGTCCCCACATTACTGCATGGACTCATAATACCAGCTGTGCTTATCCCCATTTTACAGGTAAGAAAACAGAGGCTTAGAGAAGCCTTGCAGTTCTCCCAAAGCTGTGCAGTTAGGGAGCAGCAGCTAGTGAGCCACAGCTCTGTGCTGTTCCCAAGGAGGGTGGGAGCAGGTCCCCCAGGCCCTCCCCTCTAGGCTGGATGCTGGCTTCTGGTGACCAGCACTGCCAGCCTGACCCTGTCATCAGCTCCCACACCTGTTACTAGAAACCAGGACGACGGCACGGCAGGGGTTCGTGCCCTTGGCCCAGCCCTCCCCAGTTTCAGCTGCTAAAAGGCTGACATGACACACTCGGAGAGGCAGTTTCCTCACCAGGCTCCCCAACCTGCCGGCCCTCTGTTCACTAACGCAGCAGCTCTGCGGTGCCTTTGACTGCCAGTGTGTGACAACCACACCCCCTGGGTCCTCTTGGCTCAGGACAGTGGTGACTTCCTATATGCTGGAGGCATCTCTCCATCATCACATGAGCCCCTCCCAGCAACCCTGTAACAAGACACCTGTCACCAACTAGATGTGCCTTGCAGATGAGGAAACTGGGCTCACAGAGGTCCCATGAGATATAGCAGAGCTGGGGTCACAGGCATTCTGCTCCAGGGGCCAGAGCACCAACTCACTAGGCCCTGCTGAATCTCAGCAGCAGCCCTATCCTCACCCAGACCATGAAGGAGACCCGAAGAGAAGTCAGGGTGACCGGATAACCTGGAGGCTCGGACATCTGTACGCCAGTGTTCACGGCAGCATCGCTCACTACAGCCGAAGGTGGAAACAGCACACGCGACCATCAGATGATACGAAGACACAAAATACGGTCTATCTAAACAATGTGATGCTATTCAGCCACCTAAAAGGATGGCGTCCTGATGCGTTCTGCAACATGGATGAACCTTCAACACATCACACTAACTCAAGTAAGCTAGATGCAAAAGGACAAACATTATACGACTGCACTTATAAGGAATGTCCAGAACAGAAAAATTCAGGCAGAAAACAGATGAGTGGTTGCCAGGGGCTAGTGGGGAATTATTTTCACTGGGGTACCCTGTTTCTTTTTAGGGTAAGGAAGTGACAAAAAAGTCCTAGAACTAGGTAGTGGTCCTGGCTCCACAACACTGTGGCTGTACTTAAAGGCCACCAAATGGTATACTTTAAAAATGGCTACAATGGTAAATTTTAGATTTTGTATATTTTGCCACAATAAAAATATTTTTTAAGCTATTTAAAAAGAAAAAAAATGGGGGGGTCAGCTCTCTACCACCAGGGATAACATCTTAGAGCCACAAGCCCCTCGTATGGCACCTGGTGCAGAATCTCTCAGGTAGTACATACCTGGCACAGGGCCAGGCACCAAGCATGACTGCGTGCAAGATTCTTGTTGGGATAAGGGGACACGGCGCTGTCCCACCACTTGTTCTGCTCTGAGTACCCTCCTCTTACCGAGGAGAAGGGGCAGCTGGCTGCCCAGGGCTGGTGAGATCACACATTGTGGGGCCACGCACCTACTTGGGACTAGGGCTGCTCTCATTCTCAATGCTGGGATGGGGTTACAGAGAGTCCAGGGGTGCCCACAGGAAGGGTCTCAGTCTGGCCTAGACAGAGTAATCAGGGCAGTTTTCTCTGGGATCTGGGGACCCACAGACATCAGCCAAAGGAAGGAGAGGCTGCCTCGAGCCAGCAGTAAAAGAGGGGAGAGGCAGGGGCAGGACCCCATGTCCTCTCAGCTATAAAGAACAGGAAGCCCTCCTTCCTACCCTGTGCCGGGAAAGCTGGAGGCCCTCCCAGCTTCTCTGGGTCGGTTATAACTTTTTGTTGTTTCCAAGTTCAGGCATCCAAACTCAGGCCTTTAGGGATGAACAAAAAGCTGGGAGGGGGAAGGCAGAGGCAGGCTGCCTGGCCCAGCTCCCCCGCCAGCTGCGGGCAAGTGTGGGTGTGTGTATGTGTGGAAGACTGGAGGGGACTGAGTCTTGCGGGGGAGGGGCGGGGGGGCAGAACAGCCCTTGGTGGCTGGCACAGGGTGTTCAATTGCGCAATGCCCAAGAGCAGCACGGGGACTGGATCAGACCCAGCACCAACACTGACAGCCAGCTGGACCTGACTGCAAAGTAACAGCGGGAAGGACCCCACCCAGTCTCTGGGGTTGTGACAGATCGGGCAAGGGGTGGCTGTGGAGAGGAACCTCACAGGGGTGGGGAAGAACAGCCTGTGAGCTTGAAGTCGCCCACAGAGGTGGCGTACTGGGAAGGCCGGGGCAGTGGGCTTGTGAACGGGCTGGGAATTTAGGGGATCAAAGTGCCTGGGCCCACCTGCACCTGTCAGATAGGTCACCCGGGCTGGACCATGGCAGCAAGTGGCAGTCAGGGACCAGAGCTCTGTTGCCACCTTCAGCAAGGGGTTAGGGAGGGGGTGAGGAGGAGCTCAGGAGTACAGTGGGGGACACACAGTGAGGACACCGTGGAGTGGAACTCCCAGCCAGGCAGGCTGTGCTCCCGAGTCCCCTACCTGCATTTCCCCGAGTCCAGAGAAGCTGACAAAGTGGTCCCTCCCAGTCTGCAGCCCCCAGATCATTTTCCCTAGGTGAAGGAAAGCAAGGTGCGGCCGGAGTCCCGCCCCCTCCCTCAATCTCAGCATCTCCAGGAGGCTCCCCCAAACCGGTTATTAAGTGACTATATTAACGCTTATCAAAACGGATGTGGGCCGCTGTCTCAACGCAAACACATCAAGACATGTCATTCGTTTCCCAGCTGCCTGGGAACCCGCAGTTCAGAGACACCGCCAGTTTCGGGGTTGGCTGGAGGGGCTCTAGTGGGGGCAGGAAGGACACACCCCCTGAGAAACAGTGAGGTGAGGTGGAGGCTCTGGTGCCCCCTGCAGCAGCACAGACCCCCGACTCTGGGGCGCCGGAGATGTCTCTCAGCCTGTGCCCCCTACCTGACCTGCACCCACTCGGTTCCTCTGGGCGCGGCTCCGAGTGCAGGGTGGCAGGTGTGCGCCGCCCCAGTCTCGCCTCTCCGACGCCAGCAGCACCTGTGCGCTCTCCAAGAAGCGCTGGGCGCCCCTCCACCTCTGCTCAGTCTCCCTGTCCCCGTGCGTCCCCTGGGCAGTTCTTCTGGGCCTCCCGCAGCGCCTCGGCCTCGGTGAAGCGTCCTCGGACCCCTACCCCTATGCCAGTGGTGCTTCCGGGCCCAGGGCGACCCTGGGCAGAAGGCTCTGCCTGTCGCCAGCTCAGTGCCGCGCCCTCAAGACCCCATGGCCGGGCTGCGAGGCTTCTGGAGCTCCCCAGGGCCAGCTATCGGGCCCCCTCGGGCGCCCCAGCCCACCCCCATCCTCAGCTCGGCGGCGCCGCGGCTCCCAGGCGCCCCCGGGGCGCGTCCCCTCTCGTCCTGCGGCGTGCGCCCCGCGTCCCCGCAGCCCCCAGGGCGCCGCCATTGCCCCTCGCCCGGGCGGGGCTGCCGGCCAGCGCGCCCCTCGCTCGGCGCCGCGGCTCCGGGTCCCCGGGTCCCCGGGCCCCCGGGGCGCGGGCCGCCCCCTCACCTCCTGGTGTGCACGGTGGGGCTGTATTTGCCTTTGTTCCTCTTCCTGAAGAGCGAGTTCATGGTGGCGGGCTGAGGCGCGGGCGGCCCGGCGCGCACCGAGACTGCGGGCGCAGGTGAGCGGGCTGCGGGGCGGGCGCGGCGGCGCCGGCTCTACTCGCGGGGGCGGGGCGCCCGCCGGCCACTCGCGCCCCGGCCGCTCCCCGCGAAGGTGGCGCTTACCTTCCCGGGGGAGGGGCCGCGGGGCTCCACCCGGCCGGGGCGCGAGGGGCCGACGGAGCGGGGCGCGAGGGGCCGGCGGAGGGGGGCGCGAGGGGCCTGCGAGGGGGGCGCGAGGGGCCGGCGGAGGGGGGCGCGAGGGGCCGGCGGAGGGGGGCGCGAGGGGCCGGCGGAGGGGGGCGCTCGGTCTCGGCCTGCGCCCCTACCCCGGTCCAGGGCGCCGCAAGGTGGCTTTGCGAGCACCCCCAGGCCCGGCGCGGGCTCTGGCTGAAAGCCCTCGCTCGGCTCTGACCCGCTCCCGCCTGGCTCCCTGCTCTGACACCCGGGGGCTCCCCGACAGGTGGCCAGAGACCAAAGGGGTCTCTGTGTTCCTGTACCTACAAAGCAGCACTGCAGTGGGAGCGGTGGAGTGGCTCCTGAGAAGGAGGGATTGTGAGGGCAGCCTACCACAGCAAACCCCACAGCCACAGCTGGCCGCAAGGGCCGCCTCTAGACTATCCGACCGACCGTGCCTGCCTCAGTTTCCTTATTTGGCAAACGATGATAACAGCTGCCCCCTTCCCAATGAGTTGTGAGGGCATTACTGCAGATAATCCCTAACACAGTGCCTGGCCTGAATCCATGTGCAGGAAGCTTTGCTGTGCTGCTCATTATGCCATCTAGGGCAGACAAAAAGTTCTTTGAAACTTTAATAACTCCACGGCCTGGCATGACAGAAATACTTCAAGACTAGTCTCAAAAACTGCCTGATTCTGGTTCAGAATGGGCACATGATACAATTCTGCCACTGTGAGCCCAGGCTGGACCCTAGGCCAGTGGAGAAGGCTGCAGTTGGTCAGAGTAAATGGAGCCTGGCAGGCAACTCCAATGGGGCCCTGACAGCTGGGGCTCCTGACCACTCTGGGGGACTCTGGGGGTTCAAGTGTAGGAGTCTTCAGGGGAGTCCAGAACTCAGCAGGATAAGTTCTGGCCAAGGCACTGTGCTATTGGGGGTCAGCTGGGGAGTAGAGAGGCCTACCTGAGGGGGTGGACAGTACGTCCTCAGTTCTTCCACTGGTGTTTGTATTTGTAAATTAAAGAAGCTCATGGGGAATTTGATTCCCACGGTGCCTCCCTGCCCAAGATTTCCGAGTATCTAAAGACAATGGGTGCTTCTCTTTCTTCTCCCTGCACAGAGGGACATCTGTGGGTGGACTGGAGGGTTCTCTATCTTCCCAAAGTGACTCGTGTTGTGTGTATATGCATGTGTGCGTTTTGGGGGGGAGTGTCTGTCACTTTGGAAACCCTGGTGGCACAGTGAGTTAAGTGCTACATCTGCTAACCAAAAGGTCGGCACTTCAAATCTGCCAGGCGCTCCTTGGAAGCTCTACGGGGCAGTTCTGCTCTGACCTCTAGGGTCGCTATGAGTCGGACCCAACTTGACAACAGTGGGTTTTGTTTGGTTTTGGTCTGTTGCTTTGGTGGGTTAATTCCTTTTCTCTGAAACGGAGTCACACCCTCCCGCCCCTGTGTCCATGGCTCGCTAATGAGAAAAGGAACCTACCCCTCAAAAACCACCAAACTCATGCCATCAAGTCAGTCCCAACTCATAGTGACCATAGATGACAGAGTAGAACTGCCGCATAGAGTTTCCAAGGAGCGCCTGGTGGATTCGAACTGCCAGCTTCTTGGTAAGCAGCCCTAGCACTTAAGCACTACACCACCAGGATTTCCCCAAAGAAAGCCACAAAATAGAACAGGGATGTTTCTTTTAAAGGGTTTTCCATTTTGAGGGGAACTCATGGTAATATAAAGTTGCTCAGATAACTAAATTTTCAGAAACCTGGGCGCGTACCAAGGCACAGAGACTGTCCCCTGCAACCTCCAGGCAGTGGTCCTGAGCTGTTTGTGCATCACCATCCCAAGGGAGTTTGTCAAATGCAGATTCCAGGCCCTGGCTCCCTCGGGTCCTGGTTGGGGAAGTCTGGGGAGGAGCCCAGGAATCTGAACTTGTTTTTGCACGTACAGTTCGGTAACATCAATTACTTTCATTGTATTTTGCTGTATTTCCAAATTTTTCCATTAACCCAGCAGAAAGTCATTGCTCCCCAAGGCATCTGAACTTCTGACGCATTCCCCTGCTGCTACACAGCCTGGCTCTGAGGAGCCAAGAGTGAGGGTCTCTGGTTGTAATCCCCTTGCCACGCAGGCGGGGACACTGATCAGAGCTTCCCACCAAACCTATCTCCAGTCACTCACCTTTGAAGAATACTGAATGTCCTACGGACAGTCACAAGAACAGACAGACCTGTCCTGGAAGAGGTACAACCAGAGTGGTCCTTGGAAGCGTCTTACGCAGCACGTGTCTTCCATACTTTGGACATGTTGTTAGGAAGGATCAGTCCCTGGAGAAGGACATCATGCTTGGCCGAGTGGAGGGTCGGTGAAAAAGAGGAAGACCCTCAACGAGATGGACTGACGCAGTGGCTGCAACAGTGGGCTTGAGCGCAAAAACAATTGTGGACTTGTCCCTGCATCGGGCAGTGTTTCCTTCTGTTGTGCCTGTGTCACTATGAGTCACAACTCACTCGATGGCACCACCAACAATACTTTTTTATGGTGTTTAGGTTTATTTATAATTGTGTATATATTGCTTTTTTCAGTATTGGGTGTGGGGGTGTGTGTGGTAAGTAGATAACAAAACATTTGCCGTTTCAGCACACTTCATACCCAACTCAGTAACTCTGTGTCCATTTTGCACAATCATCATTATTTGTTTCTGAATTTTTCCATAATTCTTAACAGAAACTCAGTGTCCCCTGAGTCCTCCTCTCCCTCTCTTTCCCACCTGTCACAGTCACCGCTAACAAATTTAGGTCTGCATGCACTTGCCTGTTGTAGGTAGTCCATGCCCCACACTTTTGTGACTGACTTCTTTTACTCACTGTTGTGGATTGAATTGTGTCCCTTAAAAATGTGTGTAGCAGTCTGGCTGGGTCGTGATTCTCACTATTGTGTGATTGCCCTTCGTTTTGTGATTTCCCTGTGCTGTAAATCCTAATCTCTGCTTGTGGTTAATAGACGGGATTAAGTTAAAAGAAAATTAGGGTGGGCCTGTAATACCCTTACTAAGGTAGTGTCCCTGGAATATGGCTTGCACCATATTTTATCCTACAAAAGATAAATGGAAAGGGAAGCAAGCAGAGAGCTGGGGACCTGACACCATCCAGGAAACAGCACTGAGAGCAGAGCACAACCTTCAGACCTGAGGTTCCTGTGCCAGGAGGCTCTCAGGCCCAAAGAAGACTGATGCAACACAAGGACCTTCCTCTAGAGCCTGCAGAGAGACAGTGTGGTCCCCTGGTGCTGGCACCCTGAGTTTGGGTGACTGTATCAGAATAAACTTTACTTGGCTAAAGCCATCTGCTCGTGGCATTTCTGTTAGAGCGGTACCAGATGACCAAGACACTGTGATATCAGGACTTCGTTTCTCTTTTTGGCTGAATGATGTTCCATTGTTATCAATAGGTGACACTTTGTTTCTCCCTTCTTTTGTTGATGGTTGTTTCTATCTATTGGCTGTTGTGAGCGGTGCTGCAATGACAATTATTGGTAAAAATAGAAGTGTTTCACTATGACCCAAGCCTGGCATTACCTCTGCCAGAGCCTTCTTTGCTGCCCCCCAGCACCTCCCACACTCTTCACACACCTCATCAGTCCTAATTTGTGGTCACAGTCTCCTTTCATGTCTGGCTGGGAGATCCTGTGTGATAAGGATCAACAGAGATCTGGGGTTGGAGGGAATGGGCATCCCAGCTGTGAAAGGACATCTCCCTGCTCTCAAATTGCTGATAATCCGAGAGCAGAGACAAAGATAGAACTGCATAGAAAATTGACAAGCAAAGGAGTCAGGAAAGAAGGGAACCTTACAAAGTTAAAACACCTGGGTAGTCCTGGGCTTGAATCACTGCTCAGACCACTTCAGCTGTGTGAAGGTAAGCAAGGCATTTTGCCTTTTCTACTCTCAGTTTTCCCCATCTGTAGAATGGGCATAATCCTAGCCTTGACTTCATAGAGCTCTATTCTGTGTGTTACACACTCATGGTGGCAACCAATAGGAGGGTGTTATATCTGTAGCTGCAGGAAGGTGAAGGTCAGTTCTGGGGAGGGACTTGGACCACAGACCTCTAGGTTAGAAGGCTTGTAGCTGAGTTGCTGAATAACGACAGCAAAGACACTGATAATTGTCATGCCATTTTATGGAGGAGTGACTCCGGCCAAGCAACATGGCCTGTGCCATCCTGCCCAGGGATACACATTCTCCGAGGGCCCCACATGGGGTGAAGCAGGCCAGCTGCCTGTCTGGGAGGTGGTGACTATCTCGTCTCCTCTCCCTGAGAAGGCAACCTAGGCTTTACGGGGTGCAGTGTTCAGCCCTCTCTAGGGCTCCAGCCTTCGGGACCCCCACGCCTCCACCTTCCACCTCTCAGGCTCTGGGCAGCCGGGAGGTGAGGAGAACTAGTATTTCAGGGGGATTGCAAGTTGTTCTACCACCTTTGCCCCTCTGTGCTCTGAAAGCTGGGCTTGGAGGTAGTGCAGGCTGAGTGTGCACGTGTGCACACGTGTGCAGACACACGTCTCTGGGCGGGCCAGATGCGGGAGGTCTGCTCCCCCGTGCATGCTCCTCAGGCAGATGGGGTTTGTTGGGTTCCATGGAGCCCTTGTGTGCCAAGTGACTCATCCCTCTCCTGCCAAGGGGGTGGGAGCCGGGCCTGCTCCAGGGCCAGGGAGGGTGTTTGCTTCCTCTAGGAATGCTCAGTGGTTAATCCCACAGAGATGGTACTTGCAGGATCTCTGGTTCCTTGGCCACCAGGCCCCCCTTAGCCCCAGAACTTGTCCCCTCCAGCAGGAGGCTGAAGGGGTTGACCAGACCCTCCCTGTTTCCTGGGGACTGGAGTGGTACTCAGAGCTTTGGTTACATGAATCAGTTAAAAACAGGGAGGGCAGCGTTCTCCCCACCCTGGGGGAGAGGGGCACGCAGAATGGGGTGCCCTGTTCCTTACAGGATGGAATCTGGAACCATTTCCTCTCAGGGCATAGGCCAGGTCCATCCTCATGTAGACAGCAGTTCTCCCACTGCCAACTGGGGTGTGCTTCAAAATGCAGATTCCAGGGCCCTCTCCTCTATTGGTGATGGTTTGGTCCGTCTTGGTGGGGTCCAGGAGTCTGCCTTTTTCTTTTTCTTTTCTTTTTTTTACTGTCGTTGAGTGAAAGTTTTCAGTGCAATTGAAATTTGCACGCCCGCCTATCTGCAGCTCCCTCTGCTCTCCCTGTCCGTCGACAGCACATTCTTCCTTTCCGTTCCATACATCATATCCTCTTAACAATCTCCTGTCCCCTCCTCTTCACCCTCTCCACTCCCTTCTGGTAAGAGGCCTGTAGGATGACATCCTGTAGATGCATACAAGAATCCACCTTTTAACAAACCCCTACCCAGGGATGTGGTGTAGTGGTTAAGTCAGAAGTTGAGATCTGCCAGGTAGATTCTACTCTGTCATATAGGGTTGCTATGAGTCAGAATCGACTCGACAGCACTGGGCTTGTTTTTTTTTCTTTTTGGTTTGCCCATGGATTGGAAACCCTGGCGGTAGTTAAGTACTGTGGCTGCTAATCAAAAGATTGCCGGTTTGAGTCCACCAGGTGCTCTGGGAAACTCTGTGGGCGCGGTTCTACTCAGTCCCTCTGTCCTATGTGGTTACTATGAGTCGGAATCCGAGGGATCACAGTGAGGTTTTTGAGGTTTTATGACCCATGGTGTGCTGGACCATCCTGATGAAAGACAGATGAGGGGCAAACCTGGTCTGGACACAGCCACGAAGAGCCCCCAAGTTCTAGTTTACTGCCAGCCTGGGCTGGTATCCTGGCTGTGTGACCTTGAACAGGTGACTTGACCTCTGAACCTCAGTCTCCCCATCTGTAAAACAGGGACAAGCCAGTAAGTGGGGACACATGCAAAGTGCCTGACATGGAGGCTTCTTTCCCCACCGTCCTCCAAGTGACAGGAGGGGCTGGCCTAGCTTCACCCCGTGTTGTGCAATATTTATTTACTTTTCTCAAAGGACAATGTGAGGGATGGAAAATCCTGCTGGCCCTCCAGCCCAGATGGTCTGACTCACAATCGCCTGGGCTGGGGCCCCCCTGAGGCCGGAGGGAAGGCTGGGCCCGGCGGCAGAGGCAGGAAGGGGTCCTCCGTGAGTCACTGGCCCTGCTTGCCCCTGAGTCATCCCCCAAGAATGTGTCCAGGGTCCCCACCCACCCAGGCCCTGTTCCTGGATACCTGCCTGGCAGCCCTGCCCCAGGGAGCCCCTGCCTCCCGCCCCACTGCCTCCCTGTTCCCCAGCTGCAGGCGCGTCTGTCAGTTGTGTCTGCTGACAAAATATTGAGACATCTCTCCATAGCAGTGGTTGAAGAATGGCTGTTCTGAGGGCCCTGTGCCCTCCGTCCCCCGGCTTTTCCCAGGACCTAGCCAAATAAGGTTGACCCTGCAGAGCAGGGGGTCACAGCAGCTGCCAGTGTCTCCTTGGACCAGCCATGTCATTGTAAGCAGGCTCAGTTGGCAGTTCCAGGCTTCTGGGGTTTCAGCCACCTCACCCTGAACCCTGAGCAGCTTTCTGATACAACTTGCTACACATGGGTGGACAGCTCATTTTGAGCCTGACCTGGGACCAGGTCCAGCCATCGGCCGGGGCAGAGCTCGGGGCTGGGAGAGGCCAGACAGGCTCTGCCAGGCCTGGGATCCCTGCACAGGACAGGCTGCCCAGCCTCACCCAAAACGCAAGTCCTCCCTCTGTGCCCGCCGTACTTCCTCGAGCCCGCTTCCCGGGCACTACCAGGGCTCCTGCCACCCAGACCTGTGCAGCTGCATTTCTGGGGCTAGTACCCAGGGTGCGACTGACCCTGGGGAAGGTCCCGGTCAAGAGGTGGGGACCCTAGTCCCTCCGGAGCCTGGAGTCCGTGTGCGGCGGAAGAGAACCAAAGTCAAACCTATATTCTTTGTTTCTAGCTGTGTGACTCTGGGCAATTGTCCGCACTCCTCTGAGCTCTGTCTCCTCTGTAGAATGGGAAGCTCTGCCACTTGCCTCAGAGGTTTTTGGGTTTATTTTTTTGGTGGTGAAAATATATACAACAGAACAGCTATCGATTCAACAATTGGTCCATGAATAAGTGACACTGACTACATTTTCCAAGTTGTACCACCATTCTCACCATTGCTTTCCGCATCATTCCACCACCTTCACATAAACTCGATGTCCCCTAAGCAAGGACTCCCCCTTTCCCCCTCCCCCCCTCCCTGCTAACCACTAATAAGCTTTGGTTTCCCTGCAGTTGCTCATTGCCCGTAAGTGAGACCATGTAGCGTTCGTCCTGTTGGAACAGACAAGTTTTGCTCAGTGTCATGTTTTCAAAGTCCAGGCGTGTGGCATCCAGCAGGATTTCATTTCTCTTCATGGCTGTGTAGTAGTCCACGGTGTGTACAGAGAGTGGCGGCCCATGGTCTGTAGGGAGGCTGGCGGTCTGTGGTGTGTATAGCCAATCCTTTGTCTGTCCAGTCATCTGTTGATGGACACCGTGGTTGTTTCTACCTCTGGGCTCTTGGAGAACTGCCACGTGAACGTTAGTGTACATGTCTGCTCGGATCATGGCTCAGGCCTGTTGGGTCTGTTCCTAAGAATGGAAGAGCTGGGTCGCAAGGTGGATCTCTCAGTAAGTTAGAGGGTCAGCAAAGAAGAAGGAGACTCCCAACGGGATGGACTGGCGCCGTGGCCACGGCCGTGGACTGAAGGATGGCAGTCGTTAGGGCGGTGCTAGGCAGGGCAGCGTTTCACCCTGTTGTACACAGGGTCGCTGTGAGTCAGAACCGACTTCTTGGCACCTAACGAGAACAACAATGCGATAGTCGTGTGAGCACTGACAGTAATGTTTGCAAACTCATCCTAGAAAAAGTGCTACATACCTCATTGCTGAACGTCACTACGGTCACCTTCACAGCACTCCCCTTGGGAAGCTACGCACCCCATGCCTAGTCCATCCTTCAAGGCAATTTTAGAACTCTTTCTCTGGAATGGCCGTCAGAGCTGTCATCGTATTACCCTTAATGTCCTGAATATCATCAAAATGTCTTCTTTCATTATTTCCTTTATCTTTGGGTAAAGATAAAAGTCATTGGGGGCCAGATCAGCTGAGTAGGGAGGGGGTTCCCATACGGTTCTTTGTTGACTGGCTAAAAACTCCCTCATAGACAACTATACAATTAAGTTCGTGAACTTGCCACCTTGCCACTGTGGGCAATGGCCATTCCACACAGTTCCAAAATTGCTTTGAAGGTGGACTCGGTGCTGGTGTTGGTGCATAGTTTCCCAAGGGAAGGACTTGCAAGGGGATGGCAGTGATGTTCAGCAAGGAGATCCGTGGGTAGCGCTGAGAACAATTAAGCTCATGGACTTATCTGTGAGACCTTGTAGGTCCAGCTTTTGGAGGGGCCACCAAACTGGTTCCCACTGTGGTTGCACCCTTTTGTGTTCCCACCAGGTATGGGTGAGGATTCCTGTTTCTCCCCTATAGGGTTCTGAACAGACACCACAAAGTAAGATATGTGACAAGGACAAATGGCCGCAGTGTTTATTGAGCACTCATTAGGTGCCAAGTACTACGCTTGGCTTTGTGAGTCAGCACTGTTTTCTTCCAGCTTTGACGAGGTGTGATGGACACACCAGAAAGTGTCCATATTACAGTGTGCAGGTGGGTAAGTTCTAAGCGTCCGACCGTGAAACTGTCATCGCAATCAAGATGATGAATGGGTGCTCTTCATCTGCTCGTTTTTCAGATGTGGACAGCAGAATCTCCGCAACATTAAACGCCCACTGCAGGTGGCTGGAGGGTGACTCAGGATTTGAACACGGGAACTCTGAATGAGAGGACCAGAGAGTAACAGGACCATTGCCCACAGAAGTTGCCTCAGAGATGGCACACAGAGGAGGACCCACCAAGGATTACTAGGGCTAAGCCACGGCTATGGGGAGACTGTGTTTCTGTCACTAGAAGGAAGCTCAAGACGAAGACAGTGAAACAGGGGGGCCCCACCGTTTTTGTGGCCAGGGGCAGTCAGGTCAGCTGCTGGCCCTCTCAGCCCTGTGTACAACAGAACAGAACCCTGACGGGTCCCGCGCCGCATTCGCAGCCGTTCCTGTCGCAGCCGCTGTGTCGGTCCGTCTCCGCGAGTATCTTCCTCTTTCTCACTGTCCCTCGCTTTCCCAAGCGTGACGTCCTTCTCCAGGGAATGGTCCTTCCTGAAGACACGTCCAGAGGAAATCCTGAGGATCATTCTGGCTGTACTTCTTCTAGGACAGATTTGTTCTCCTGACAATCCTCAGTACAGTCGACATTCTCCACCAGCACCATCACTGAAAGGCGTTCATTCTTCCTTGGTCTTCTGCTGCTGTTGGGTTTGTCTTTGGGCCTTTTAGACTTCAAATAGAGCTGTCCTATCTCCGTGAGCCCCTCCTGCCTGTCTTGGTCATGGTCTGCCCGGGCCCTTTGTCCACGCACTCTGCTTAGCTCAAACATTCCTGCGCCGTCAGCTGCCCTTCCAGGGCATTCTCTGGTCACAGGTTCAGGCTTAATCCCCTGCCCAGCCTGGCTGCAGGGACTCATGAGTCAACAGCAGTCAGATCTGGACAGCCCACTCTTCCTCCCAGCCCTGGCTTCCCGCCCCACCCCTGCCCCGGACCAGTCCATCCCGTTCCCTGAAAGGGCCCAGCCCTGCTTCTCCTGGCCTCAGCAGATGGGGAGTAGAAAGAGAAGGTTTACTAATCATATTTTTAGTGTTCAATACTATCTTACTCTTTGTTTGGAAATGCAAGTGACTCACAGCACTTGACAAGTTTTATGTATTTATTACACAAATCATGTTTTCATAGAAATTAAAAAATAAAACATAATTGCAGAACCTTGAAATAAAATTTAACCATTTGAATGTGTTCAAGTCAGTGGTGCTGAGTGCTCTCCCAGAGTTTGAAAACCCTTGCCTCTGTCCAGTTCCAAATCACGCTCATCATTCACAGCGGGCAGTGCTTCCAGGATTACATGTGCTAATGTCTGCGCAGCCCTCCCATTGGGGCCCGGGACAGCAAGTGCCAAAGAGCATGCCAAATGGCGGGGATAATTAGGCAGACAGCGGTGGGGTGCTCATTGTAGGTCACACCTGGCAGGTGGTGATGTCTCTTGTTAATGGGCGTCCCCAAGGCTGGGGGGCTTGGCAACATTGGGGGTGGAGGCGATCGGTTCTCCCCCAGCCTCCCTCTTCAGCTGACACAGGGCTTTCCTTCTCCCTCCTTTGTCTTCCCCAAGGATGGGGGACAGGGGAAGTGCTGATGTAGCAAGGAACCAGGCCCTCCAGTCTCAAGGCTTCTCTCTACTTGCTCCCTAATCTCCCATACCCCCTCCTGCTCCCCTAAGCATGACAAGGAGACATGGGTGGGGCAGCCAGGAAGATTCCGCTTGAGTGGGAGACAGTGGCCGCAGTTCAGGAGCAGCCACACCCTCCCTGTTCCTGAGGTGCTGAGACTTACGAGCAGGCCCCCCACCCAGGCATCCTGGGGTCCTCAGGACTTGGAAGGAAACCCCCACCCTCCCAGCTGTCAGCCAGTGTTGTCCAGATTTGGAGAGCTTGCTAAAAAGGCAGATTCCCAGGCTCTTCTGAGCAGGGCTTGGAATCTGCATTTTAACATGCACTGTCAGGGAGTCTTTACTCGACCCACTGCTGACAAGTCTATTCTGGCTCACAGGGCCCTACAGGACCGAATAGAGCTGCCCTGTACAGGAGCAGACTGCCCTGTCTCTCTCCCGCTGAGTGGCTGTCAGGTTCTAACCGCCACCATTCCAGTTAGCAGCCAAGTGCTTTAACCATGGTGACACCAGGGCTTCTCTGGGGAGCCCTAAGAGCTGGAAAGTTGGGGACAGACTGCCTGGCCCCATCCTTCCAGGTGTGAATGTTAACCTTGTGACCTCTGTGCTAGTGATAGCAGCAAGCGACGTTAATGCTACTACCTGCTAGTCACTGATGCCCTGGTGGAGAGTGGGGAGTGTGCTGGTTGAGCAGGTCCAGGATCCCCTCTTGACCCGTTATACTCTTTGGGGGACGCCTAGGAACCACTGACTGTCCTTTGCTGCCACCTTGTGGCAGGAGGGAACTGTACACTCCGTTTTCATTCTCAATGATTTTAAATCAAGAAAATGTCCCCGGTGCTGTGCACCAGCTGCCATCAGTAGCCGGTGGATAGGTGGCTAAGACAGACACGCTCCCTGCTCTCATGGACCATAGGGTGTCTTGTAAGAGACACTTAGTAAACTCAAGCAAATGAATAACTACAATAATTACACACCAAACCACCCAACCCAGCTATTGCTGTTGAGTCAATGCCAATTCACAGCAACCCTATAGGACAGAGTAGAACTGCCTCATAGGGTGGACAAGACTGTACACCTTTGTAAAGGAAGCTGATGGACACATTCTTTTCTAGCTCGGTGCCTGGCGAGCTTTAACCACTAACCCTGCGCTGAGCAGCATGGTGTTTAACCACTGCGTGCCCACGGCCCCTTCCATCACGCCGTAAAGTGGTCGTCACAGGGTGCAGCGATATATTTATAAACAAACCCTGTCTCTCTTTCTGCCCACCTCTCCACCCCAGGTCCCCTCTGTCTGATTCACCTGTACAACCCTTCACAGTGAGTTGTATGAGTAAAATACACAGATAGAGCTATCCACAGTAGGTCCCTTGCATCTCTTGGGCCCCCAAACATGGGAAGTTGAAAGGATATGTTTACCATTAGGGAGGCTGGGCCTTCTGGGGCTTTGGGAGGATGGTAGGGACACCCCAAATCACCCTGTTCTGAATTGCACCCACCCTGCTCCCTTTCTTTTCCTCTTCCCTTTTTATTTTTCCCCTTGACATTTTTGGAGGAACCTGGTGGTGCAGTGATTAAGACTCTCAGGCGCTAACCTAACAGTAGTTCTAACCCAGCAGCTGCTCCTTGGGAGAAGGATGAAGCAGTCTGTTTCTGGGAAGATTTACAGCCTTGGAAATCCTGAGGGGGCAGCTCTGCTTTGTCCTGTAGGGTCCCAAGAGTGACAACCGACTTGTTGGCCATGGATTTGGTTTGGGTTTTTTGACATTTTCAGCAGGTTACATCCTGTGTGTTTGCCCGATTTATTTAACACTCGTTTGCCCAAGCAGAATGTAAACTCCATAATGGCAAAGTTTCCTGTTTGTTTCGATAAATTTTCAGCGCCTGGAGCGGTGCCTGCCACTCGGTAAAATCAAAGCCAAGGCCCATTGCGGTTGAGTTGATTCCCGCTCACAGAGAAGAACTGCCCTATGGGATTTCCAAGAATGCCCGGTGAATGCAAACTGCTGATCTTTTGGTTGACAACCTTAGCGCTTAACTGCTGTGCCACCAAGACTCAGATGTCCTGTAATGACGTATCTGTAGCCCCGCAGGGTAGGAGCCGTGGTTGTCCAGTGGTTAAAGGGATGGACTGTTAACCGAAGTATCGGCAGTTGGAGACCACCAGGTGCTCTGAGGGAGAGAAGTGTGACAATATGCTTTCGAAGAAATTTACAATCTTGGAAATCCTATGGGGTCCCTATGAGCTGGAATCAGCTGAATGGCAGTGGGTTTTGGTTTTTGGACCTGCAGGGCGAATGAATGAATGAATACGTGGGCGGGGAGCTGACGGGCTCTGGGCGTGGCCGAGTGCAGGACTGGGGCTCGGAGCCCAGCGTGAAGTGACTCGGCGCTGAGACGAATCCGAGTAACGGAAAGCGGCCAAGTGTCAACTGTACTAGGAGAGGCGGGGAGGGTCCTGGCGCTGGTCCCGCCCGGTGGGGAGAGATAGACTAGGGGTGGAGCCTGGATTAGGGTCTTCCCGGGGCCTAGGCTGGGCGCTTTAGGGAATAGACCACTAGGAGGCGCAGGTCCAGGCGTAAGGATCGAAAGGGAGGTGGGATCGATATAATTTGGGGGGCTAGGCCTTCTTAAAGCGTGGCCAATCAGGAGGAAGGGCTGGGCTGAGGGTGGGGTCAAATACAGAAGGAATGGCCAAATTAAGGGCGGGGCTATGCTAGAGCTGGACCACTCAGAGTACAGGGGCATGGGCGGGGCCAGGATAGGGGCGGGGCCATGCCGGCAGCCCTGCTCTCCCGGGTCTTAGAGCGCTCCGCGCCTCCAGATCGCACTAGCTGCTCGCATTCTGGTCCCCCGCCGGTCCGGCTGCGAGGTGTGCAGCGCCGGACGCCCCAGGCCGCGCGGCCGCACAGGGGTCCCGCCCCAGGCACCGCACTCCGAGCCGGACTGCTGCAGGGACCCGGGCAGGCTCAGCTCCAGGCCGAGCGGGAGCCAAGGCATTGCCCGGGGGCTGCGTCCCTGAGGCTCCAAGGGCAAGGTGAGTGAGACTGACGGACCTTGCTTGTGTCTGTGCGTTTGCATGCTTGTGTCTGTGTGTGCATGTGCGCACCTGGAAATTGTGTGTGTGCTGGATTTGGGGCCCTGGTGGAGCAGCGGTTGGGAACTTGGCTGCTAACCGAAACCTCCGAGGTTTGACTCCACCAGGCGCTCTCGGAAACCCTCTGGGGCAGTTGTTCACTGCCTTATGGGGTGGCTTTGAGTAGGAATCGACTTGACGGCAACCGGTGTTGTTTTTGGTTTTTGGAATTGGGCAGATGTGTGTGCAGGGAGGTTGAGTGTGTGTACGAAGTTGCGTGTTTGTGCAAAGGCAGGTCTGCGTGGAAGTGGAGCCGTGCGTGTGTGACAGAGAGAGTGCATGTGAAATTTGGTGAGCTCTATGCGTGTATGTTGGGGTGCCTTGGAGGGAAATGGAAAGAATACTGGGTGAGCTGCAGAGTCAGGATGTCTGTAGGATGAATGTGGGCAGCAAACTGTGGGAGGTAGTGTGTTTTCACGTGGGTGGCAGTGCGGGGTGCGCGTGGGGGCCGTCAGTGTGGAGAAACGAAGAAGGGATTTTTGGGGGTGCTGACTGTGCTGATCTAGGGAGTGCAGACTAGGACCTGTGTTTGGGGCTGTGGCTGGAGTAATTTCAGGGTCACTTCCGGCTCCCTCGCTTTGAGGGCTGGGAGATGTTGGGGCAGCGGCAGAGCCGGGGCGATCCCTCTCCCCTCTCCCCCTCCCAGGTTCTACGTGCTCACCCTGCCTGGACAGCCTGCCCCGGAGCGCCTAGTGACCATGGTCCAGAAGTACCAGTCCCCAGTCCGTGTCTACAAGTACCCATTCGAACTCGTCATGGCGGTGCGTGACCCCTTGGGTGACAGTAGAGGGAGAGGGAGTCCCAGACAGTCCAGAAGGAACTATTGAACCGAGCTGGACTGCCCCACTCAGCTGACCTGGTGGGTCGGACTTCTAGGCAGTGACCCCTCTGCACAATCATTCCCCACTCCCCACCTTTCACCAGAACTTCTGGAATCCTTGTCCAGTGTGGGAAACAGGTCCTTTCTTCCTTCCCCTGGTTAAAGCTTACCTGAGCTCTCACCTGAGCCATCGCGACAGAAAACCAGTGTATCAGAGTACGTGCAGGAGTCCTGGTAGAGCAAGGATTAAGCCCTTGGCTGATAACAAAGAAGTTGGCAGTTTGAACCAACCAATGGTTCCACAGAAGAAAAGACCTGGCAATCTGCTTCTATAAAGATTACAGCCTAGAGCATTGTATGGGGCTGTTCTACTCTGTCGTATAGGGTGGCTATGAGTTGGAATCCACTCAGTGGCAACAGGGTAAACTGAGGCTTAGATAAGGTGACGTCGCAGCCCCTGGCTTCCTGTAGAGGAAAGGCAGAGAGCCCAGCTCAATGCCACACTGAGGGGGAGGATGGAGGGAGGGGCGGGTGTAGGCAGTGCTCCAGACCTTGGATTTTAGCCATGACCTCCACGAGGGTCCTCCTGCTTCCAGGCCCCTTCCCCTCCCCTTCAGGACAGTAGAGAAGGGGTGAGTGGGCAGAGAGGTTGTGGGTGCTGCCACTCAGGTGCACCTCTGCCTCTGGGCAGACGGAGAGGAGCGGCGAGGAGAGGAGTGCTACAGTCCTCGTTGCTGGCTCCGAGGTCCACGTGCTGCAAGTCCTGTTTCCTGGGACCCAGGCAGCTTCTGAGACAAGAGGGAGGAGGTGGGGGCGGAGGTGGTGAACAAACTGGGTGCCTCCAGCAGTGGGTTGGGAACAGGTAATACTGTGAGTCGCTTTCTGGGTGCACTCCGTGGCCCTGTGATCTGCTTAGCAGTGCACAGAACTGCACGGCAGGGCAGCCTGAGGACAAGGCCGGCTCTCACTGCTCTCAGCCCCTGGGTCAGCCATCTCTGCATCCCGGGCAGGCTGATGAGGGTTTCTCTCTCAGCTTCACCCTCCCCCTATCAGAGCCTCCCCCACTTCTGGGGGAAACCAGGGCAGTGCTGAGGGGTTGTGCTGAGGATTAACCCAGGCATTTCGACATGGCGTGATGCCTCTGACTGTGCTCCTGGCACACAGTAGGTGTTCGCCAAATGCTGTTGTCACTGGTGTGACACGCTGGTACAGGTTTCAGTGGAGGTGACCCGGTGTGCCTCAGAGCGCTCCGCAGAGTTTGCAATGCTGATTTTCTGAAAAGCGGTCCCAGGCCTTTCTTCCCAGGGCCTCTGGGTGGACCAGAACCTACAACACTCTGGTTAATGGCAGCTGAGTGCTGATAACTCTTTTCATCGTCCTTGGATTCCTGTCCCACCACACTGCCTTACAAGTGACTGTGCGCGGTGTTAGAAAATCCCTTCCCAGGCTGCTCAGCCCTGGCCCTCCATCCCAACTTGGGTGTCAGTTGCGGGTTGTATGTATGTGTGTTTGTGTGTCCTGACCAATCACCTGTAGATCATTCCGGGAAGAGAGGCAGCGAGTGATGGCTACCAGGGCAGGTGCTGGAGCCGTTCCTCCTGGGGTCATAGCTCAGCTCCAGAACAGACTTGCTGGGTGATTCTGGGTAAGTTCTTTGACCTCCCTGAGCCTCTACTTTCTCCTCCATAAAACAGGCATCCCAATGGCTTCCCGATCTGGAGTCATGCTACGGATTCAGTGAGTCAGTGTGGGTAGCACTCCCGGCACAGGGTTCTGCACAGATCCAGTGGTGAATGAGTATGGGCTGTTATTGTTGATGTTGTTAGCCGTGGTTGTTCTGAGTTTTCCTCATTTGTAAAGACAGTGGAGACACGGGAGGCGAGGAAGAGATGGGGGAGGCGTAGTCAGAAGCTTTGCGTCCCAGCTGTGTCTCTGCCATGCTCTGGCCATGTCTTTGGGAAGTCACTGTGTTTCTCTGAGCCTCAGTTTCTTCATTTGTGAAATGGTGATGATTACATGAACTGCACAGGGTTGTCATGAGGAATAAGGATTGTGTGTGTGTGTGTGTGTAGCACCCAAGGTATAATCTACTATAAAGAGACAATAAATGGTGGTCCCTGTTGTTACCCTCAAGTCAGCTCCACCTCAAGACAGAACCAAACACTACCTGGTCCTGTGACACCTTTGTGATCACAGGTATGCTCAAATCTATTGTGGCCACTGTGTAATTTGAGTGCCTTCCAACCTAGGGAGCTCATGTTCCCGGAGTAGATCCTACAGTATTCTGTTGCGACCTGTAGGATTTTCACTGGTGAATTCTCAGAAGTAGATCGCTGGGCTTTTCTCCCTGTCTGTCTTAGTCTGGATGCTCTGCTGAAGCTTGTGTGCCACAGGTGACCCTGCTGGCTTTAAAAGACCAGTGGCATAGCTTCCAGCATCAGAGCAAAGCACAAGCCACCGTGGTCAGTAGCTAGACTCAAATAATCCTCCTCTTTAAAGTTCTTGGCAACTCACACATTCTAAGACCCCAGGATTCATTCATTCAACTGAAGAGAAACATGTCCCCACCCTCCAGAAACAGACAACCCAGGAATTCGTGGTTCTCTGTCCAGAAGCAGAGAAACAAGTCCAGGTGACCACAGAATGGAAAACTAACTACTACTGCAGGGGCTTGATAAATGTAAACTGAATGTAATATGTTTAAAACCAAAAATCCACTGCTGTTAGTTCCAACGCATAGCGAACCTATAGGACAGAGTCGAAGTGCCCCTAGCGTTTCCAAGGAGCACCTGGCAGAGTCGAACTGCCAGCCTTTTGGTTAGCAGTTGTAGCTCTTAGCCACAATGCCACCAGGGTTTCCTTAATATGTTTAAGGTTCTTAAAAATACTGATAATCTTTGTACTCTGAAATAAAATCTACCCGCTAATGGAGCTCTGGAGGCTGCATTAGCAAGACCACTGATGTCCTGTCTTTTCTTGATTGGAATACGTTAAACATGTTTTTTGTAAGCTTCGATGTCCATAGCTGAAGGAAGGGCTCAGTCTCCTCACCTGGCTGTTTACAGTCTCTGGGTGCTGATGTACACATGGTCTTGAACTTGACTTACGATGAACTGTACTTATGACCATCTGGTTTTTTGGGCTTTTTTAACATCTTGTCATTAGTAATATGTGTTGTATAAAACCAAACCAAGCCCAGTGCCACTGAGCTGACTCTGACCCACAGCGACCCCGTAGTGCAGAGTAGAACTGCCCCATAGAGTTTCCAAGGAGCGCCTGGTAGATTTGAACTGCAGACCTTTTGTTTGGCAGCTGTAACTCAACCACTACGCCACCAGAGTTTCCGTGTATTACATACAATATTAAAATGTATTTGTAAGTTTATATGTAATGTTTCCAACTCCCAAAGACAAAGATTGAATTTATAAAAATATGAAAGCAAGAGTCAATCATAATAAAAACTAAAAAAACAAAGTGTCCAGCTTAAGTCAGGATACGTTGGAGTTATCGGAATGGAACCTGGTCGTAAGTCGGGGACTATCTGGAGGGAAGCTTGTGATGTCAGTGAAGAAACGAGGTTTTCAAATCCGTATTATCTGCAGCCGCGCTAATGTATTTGTCTTCTTCAAAGGAACGGCTGCCGTGGAGTTGCCTCATCTTCCATACAGTTCTTACCACTGAAATGACCCCAAACCACTGCAGCACAGGCTGCCGACAAAGCCGCTTTGGCCGGCTGTTTACAAATCATCATTGTCCCCCCAATAGCTGCATAACTGAATGCAAGTTGTGCACTGTCAAAGCACAAAGGGGTTTTCTACTACATGTAACGTCGCCCTTTGTTTCTCTGCTGAACGCTTGTCTTCAGCGTGGGGCAGATGCTGGGGAAGTTTCAGATGAACTGAGTTATTTCTCTGCATCCCTGTGGCCTGAGGAGTTCACTTCTTGGTTTTTCTGCTTTGATAAAAGTATCCTAAGAATCAAAGTGGCCCCACCTCTTCAAAACTCCGTGAACAATGACAAACAGCTGAAACTGGACTCATGCAATTAGTGGTCAAATAGCCCTTTGAGGCAGCTTCTCAGGACCCTGGTTAAAATTCTTTTTAAATACATTGTTTCTGTTTTACGTAAAAACTCTCTCTCATCTCATGAATGGGTGTTTCTGTCCTTGGGTCCAATCCTGGGGCATGAATTCTACCTCCAGTGAGGGTGTCTGGGAGATCTTCGCTTTCTCTTTCTTGAAAGCAGGCTATATGTTTTTGGATTCGAAGCAATGAGCTGGTGTTGTCCTTATAAACAGAAAAACAGCGGAGCGCCTGCAGTACCCAAGGTTGGAGCAGGTTCTTGGTTCCTTTGCTTGTCGTGGACCCCGGGAGGCGGTAGTTGACTGTGTGGAGGTCCATGTGTATGGAACACACAGGACACACATGGGACTGTGGGATCAGATACATTTGGTTCCGAAGGCCACTCTCTGGTTAACCCCTTGTTGCTCTGTTCTAGATGCTATGAAAGTGAGGCACTTGTGGCTCAGTGGTAGAGTTCTCGCCTTTCATTAGCTCAGGGGAATTAAGGAATCAGCCAAGAGCAGAGGCCATCCTTGTGGATTTGGCTGTTACCCACCACCCACTGGGGAAGTTGGCGGCCTGTCTAGTCAGCTCCTGACTTACGGCAGCCCCATGCACGAGAGAACTACATGCTGCCTGGTCTTGTGCCATCCCCATAAACCATTGTGGGCTGCACTGTTGAGATCCACAGGGTTTTCACTGGCTGATTTTTTGGAAATAGATTGCCAGGCCTTTCTTCCTAGTCTCTTAGCCTGGAAGATCTTATGAAATGTGTTCAGCATCATAGCAACACGAAAGCCTCTGTGAACAGAGGGTGGTGGTTGCATGTGACATGCACTGGCTAAGAATCGAACCCAGATCATACATACATGACTGGCTTCTTCCACTTAGGATTAATGGTTCAAGGTTCATCCATACTGCAGCACGCATCAGGACGGCATTCCTTTTTATGGGTGAAAAATATTCCGTGGCCTGGCTCTACCACATTGTCTTTATCTGTTCATTATCGGATAAACAGATATTTGAATTTGTTCCACCTTCTGGCTGTTATAAATTGTGCTGCTATGAATATTCGTGTACAAGTTTTCATGTGGACACATGCTTTTGTTTATCTTGGGCATACCATGAAGAGTGGATACCTAGGTTTCTCATTTTTAAATCTGAAAGGTCGTGCTCATTGCCCGTTCTAACCCTCTCCCTGCGTCTAACCTCCATCACTACTAGCTGTGTGATAAACTTCTCTAGCGTTTAACCAAGTATTCCTGCCAAAGAAACCCCTGCTCTGAGTGCTGGTGATGATTTACAGGAGTAAGCAGATTATATTGTAAATTTGCTTATTTAACAACTGTGTACAAGAGGTCCAAGCACTGTTCTGAACCCATTCCAATATTAACTCACAGGTTCTGTATAAGTACTTAAGGAGATACTATGTTCTGTGAGTGCCCCCATTCTACAGATGAGGAGACTGAGGCACAGGCAGAAAGAGTGGATTACCTACCCAAGACTACAAAGCAAACATGCAGCAGGCTGGGACTCCCAACCGAGGCAGTTGCCATTTCTCAGAGGGTTTGAAGTTCCTGAGGAGGTGTGAGGATGGAGTGAGGGGTCCCACAAGGACAGTCACCAGTCAGTGTTTCCAGATCTCCACACCCTTCCAGGCACAGGAGACCGAGCACAGGACAAGCCCCCAGACTCTGGCCTGCTGGTGTTCGCTGAACACTGTCTGTTGTTAACTGTTGTTGGGTGGGCCTGACTCATGGGGACCCCCTCAACAATGGAAAGAAACAGCATCTGGTTCTGTGCCATCCCTGTGGTCGCTTACCAGTTAGATCTTTGTGATCCAGAGGGTTTTCACTGACTGACTTTCAGAAGTGGATTGCCAGGCCTTTCTTCCTAGTCTCTTAACCTGAAGCTCTGCTGAAATCTGTTGAGCATCACAGCTACCGGTGAGCCTGCCCAGACAGTGGGGTGCCTTGCCTCAGCTGCACCCTGGGACTCATCTCAGCACTGGGAACACTGCAGCAGCCTTGTCTCTAGCAGATGAGGGACTGAGGTGGCCCAGGGAGGCTCAGGAATGTGTACCAGATCACAGGCAACAGCAGGGCCAGGCTTTGAACTCAGGGCCTCTGACTCCCCAGTCCAAGCTCACGACTGTGACACTCTGCATTCTGGCTCTGATGTCCAGGCTTCTGGAATGGCCGGGCAACCTCTTGTCCAGCCACCTCCCAGTGATCCTGCCTTCCACCCCACCTCTGGCTCTGCAGCCCCAAAGAAGGAAGTGGGCCTGGAGCAGAGTTTCTTTTCCTGCTGACAAAGGGTGAGGAGGTGAGGGCGGTCATTAGCAGTTAAGTGTTGAAATATTTAAAGGCCCTGCTTTGTTGTATTAACAAACAGCTAGCTGGTCATTTAGCAAATGGATGGGTAATCAGGAGCGACCAAGGCCAAGGTATTGCTGTTGAAACTGTTGTTATGGACTAGCTTTAGGACAGCCGCAGGAGCCTTATTTAAATAAGTTTAAATTAATTCCCTGAGGCCTGTCACCTGATGCTGTTGCCAACAGATTAAAGGAAGCAAAGTTTCCACTGGATCAGATAGCTTACAGGGCCCTGGATTTGATCTGATTCAAGCTGGGGCCAAGGGCAGACAATCTGCTTGCCCAGGGCCGAGCCCTTCAGATTTCAGAAGGCACTGACATACATCTAAGGACGCCATTCATTCGTTTGTGGGTTCATTCATTCATGGACGCATTTCTCAGATACCTGTTCTCACTGTGTTAGCAGGTCTAGAATTAGGTACAACTCCTTGCTATGGCATTGGTTTCAATTCGTGGTGACCCTTCAGGACAGAGTAAAAGTGGCCCCAGAGAGCTTCCAAGGCTGCAAATCTTTATGGAAGCAGATTGCCACATCCTTGTCTCGTGGAGTGGCTGGTGAGTTTGAACTGCCGATCTTTTGGTTAGCGGCCTTAACCACTGTACCTCCAGAGCTCCTGTGCCAGGTACACGGGCTACAGAATATTTGTGTCGTAGCTCTTTTTGAAATGCGTCGTCATTCTGTTGATTTGGTTGCTTACTCGTTTATGTGAGCCTCTCTTCCATCCAAGTTAGCTTCATGAAGCAAGGGATCAGGTCTGTCTTGTTCACCTGGTTCTTCTACGTGGTATCTGCCTGCTGCCCACGTACAGCTGTCAGTCTTGTGTGTGTGTGTTTTGTGTGTGTCTGTGAGAGAGACAGAGAGAGGAGGGGAGGAGGAGGAAGAAGAGGCTAGAGAGACAGACAAGCAGCTAGACAAATAACATGCTGCTATGGGTTGATTTGTGTCCCCCCCAAAAGAGACACTGAAGTCCTAACTGCCGTACCTGTAAAGGTGACTTTGTTTGGAAATAGGGTCTTTGCATGCGTAAGTGGCTAAGTTCATCTGAGGTCATACTGGAGTATGTTCCCCTAATCCAACACCATGACAGTCTGCTTGAGAAGAGACAGACAGACATCAGGAAAGACCCCACGTGAAACAGGCAGAGACTGGATGATGCCTCTCCAATCCCAGGAATGCCTTGGGCCGTGGGAGGCTGCCGAGAGGGGGAAGGATCCTCCCTGGAGCCTCTGATGGCGGTGAAGCCCTGCCTGACACCCCGAATTCAGACTCCAGCCTCCAGAACTCGGAGAGCATGTGTTTCCGTTGGTCTAAGCTGGCCAGTTTGCAGCGCTTTGTCACTGTGTCCTAGGATACACACACATACGTGCGTGCGCACACACACATATGCACAGAGGCACACATGCATACAGGTACACAGACACACGTAGAACCATGCTGGTCACCACCAGGGAAGACCAGAGTACCACAGGAACACACAGGTGGACACACCGAGAGTCATTGGAGGCAGCCAGGCTGAGAGCTGCTGAGGGAGAGGGGGAAAGGTGCCTGCAAAGGCCCATGGACAAAACTTGCCCCTCCGTGAAATGAACATGGCTCAGTTAGAAAGTGGCTGGCGAGGTCAAGGACTTTGGAGGGTTTTAAGCAGGAAGTGATACGATGGAATTTGGAGTATGGGAGGATCCCCCGGCTGCCTGTGAATTGAGGGAGGCTAGAAGAGTCTGGAAGCTTCTGTAGTCACCCAGGGTAAGAGATGCTGGGGGTGGGCACTGCAGACATTCCTGAGACACTTGGAGAATCTAGAATAGTGCTTCCCCTCTGACCGGGAGCCTGACATACCACCTAAATGTCAAGATGTCTGGGGTGGCCTTGCTGCCTCAGCACCGCCCCCCAACCATCAGGAGCACCCGCTGATAACTGGCAATGCTTGGCATGGAGCATTTTCACTTTCAACTCACAGAGACCCAACAGAGGGGGAGCTACCGGACTTTATTCCATCTGCCCACAGATACCTTCCGGAACCTCGCACTGGCCGGAAATTGAACACGGAGGTCCCTCATCCAGAAATGAGGCCAAGACTGTTGCTGTTGAGTCGATTCTGACTCGTAAGAACCCTAAAAGTGTTTCCAAGGAGTAGCTGATAGATTCGAACTGCTGCCCTCTTGGTTAGCAGCCGAGCTACTTAACCATGTGCCAGCAGGGCTCCCGTGTCCCTCATGGAAGGTGAGAATTCTACCACTGCATCAGCGGCAATGTTCTTGGGTTAAAGTGGCAGCAGGCTTTAACCAGGGCCACCAGGGCTCAGCTGTGTATACAGAGTCGATGCATCGATCATCTCCAGGAGCATCTGGGATAATGGCACCCTCGTTCTAATGCCACCTCCCGTTTGTCATCTGGGATGACACAGTGTCATCAGGTATGAGACCGGTCAGTCAGCAAAAAAATTCTGGTTGACCTACTACTAATGAGGGCCCCCATAGATGGACCCTGACAGAATCTGAGTCTCAAATTCCTTCTTCCCTACAAAGAAAGAAGACTAGCTGGACTAGTCAGCCCTAATTTTGCAGTGGTTACAGTGCTCGGCTATTAACTGGAAGGTCTGCGGTTCGAATTCACCAGCCGACCCAAGGGACAAAAAATGTAACAGCTGGCTTCCACAAAGGATTTAGAGCCTCGGCAGCCCTACGGGGGCAGTTCTACTCAGTCCTAGGGAGTCACTGTGAGTTGGAATTGATTTGGTGGCAGTGGCATTGGTTTTTGGTTTGGAAATGGATTGGTTGAGTGTGGAGGACTCCTGACACTACTGCCTCGACATTCTTCAGACCTGGGACTGAAACTAGCCCCTGGGGTCACCTTGTACCTAACAACAGATTAGCTCAAAAATAATGACAATGACTTATAAGAACAGTAGTCCTTGAAAAAAATCACCTACATGAGAGCAAAGGTCAACAATTAATTTAAAACAAAACTGAGAATGTAAGAAACCAAACCCAATGCCGTCGAGTTGATGCCAGCTCAGCGACCCTATAGGACAGAGTAGAAACTGCTCCATTGAGTTTCCAAGGAGCACCTGTTGAATTCGAACTGCTGACCTTTTGGTGAGCAGGCATAGCAGATAACCACGGAGCCACCAGATTTCCAAGAATGAAAGGGTGTAGAGAAACCAGATTAATGGAAACAGAACAACCAGAATGGAAATAATGCGTTCACGCATTGTGAAGAATGTAACCAGTGTCACCGAATAACTTACCAGGAATTGTTGAATGGGAACCCAAACTCCTGTGTATACCTTCCCTTCCAGTCAACTTTATTGGGGAAAAAAAAATCTCTGGGCAACCCCACCCCCGTCGGGAGGTGGGGGCTCCATACTCTACCACTGGTCACTCATGAAAAGGAATGAAGTTCAGATTCATGCCAGGCATAGAGGAACCTCAGAACCTGACGCTAAGTGAAGGAAATGGGTACAAAAAGACATCTACTGTGTGACCCTACTTCAGTGAGATGTCCAGAAGAGGCAAATCCACAGAGAGAGGAAGTAGGTGAGCCTTCCTAGTGTGAGGATGGGGCGGAGGGAGCAGGGAGTAACTGCCAAAGGCTACAAGTTTCCTTTCTGGCTTAAAGACAGTGTTGTGCAATTAATAGTGGCGATGGTTGCACAGCCTCCTGAATATACTGAAAACTACTGAATTCAGTATTTTACAAAGATAAATTCCTGGTATGTGAATTACGTCTCAATTAAAAACAAAGAATTGGGGAGGGGAGATGGCTGATACCCTTGCCTATTCCAGGGTCAGCCAGGCTTGCAGGGGTGAATCAGTGAGACTCCTGAGGAGTGTGGTGAGGAGAAGCATCCTTGATGCCCTGGTCACCCGGTGACAGTGCCCTGAATTCCACCTGCAGAACGGATGGCAGAGGAAAGGCGACCTTCTGTGCTAGATTGTTCTGGTACAGTCTGGATATTCTTTCCCTGCTTGTGAGGGAAGGTTTGGGGCCATCAGTGTTCCGGCTCCCTTTGAATGTGGGTGCAGGAGAACAGGAAGGAAGAGGGGGGAAGGGAGACAGCAGCTGTCAAGTGAATTGATTAGCAGAAATAGCTTTTCTGTACTGTATAGAGTCTGGTTCTTTTTGAAAATTTAAATTTATTTAACAAATGTTTACATGAAGCTAACTCACCATGTGCCAGGCCCTGTTGTAAGCACTTTACAAAAATGAACTCTTATTCGCCCCTGGCAACTCAGTAATGCAGACGTCATTATTATTCTCCTTTGCACCCGAGTGAACTGAGGATCGGAGGGAGGGGTTAATGACGGGTTCAGGGTCGCACAGCTGGCATGCTCCAGAGCAGGGATTTGAACCCAGTCTTCCACATCTGTGTTCTTAACCGCTGTGCAGTGCTGTCATACATCCATTCATCACAGAAGTATCCACTGAGTGTCGATTGTGTGCTAGGTATTTGCAAAGCTCTGCGAGTTCAGTGACGAACTGCCAGGGAGCTGATGGCTTCTGACTTCAGCAGAAGCCCCGCAGGAAGGACAGAAACAAGCACCACAGAGTGCTAACTGGGAGGTTCTGGGGTGACTCCACTGTGCAGATGACAAAGCTGAGGCTGAGAGACAGGAAGTGACATGCTCCAGGTCACCCCAGCTGGACAGGGACCCAGGGCTGTCTAACACCAGCCTCACCCCTTGAAAGAAGCAGTCGGTAGAACCGTGCACCAGTCGGCCTGCCCCGGCTGCGGCACTGCAGGGGTGGGGGCTGCAGGCTGGACCAGCCCCCTTTCTGAGCAGGCACGTGTGGGTGTCTGTCTCCCGCCATGTGTCGGCGGCTGTAACCGAATCCTCTGCTGACTCGTGTCCCGGAGCGCCCTGACCCCGTGTGTGTTCAGTGGGGAGGTGCTCAGGCCTCATTCGCAGTGGTAGTCCTGGGAAGGGCAGCTGTGGGGGACAGGAGCCAGCCAGACAGCTGAGACTTTACTTAGGCAGGGGCAAATCGACCATTGACGGACTGGTTTTGACACAGGGGAGTCCTGGACGCTGTTTGACCCTGCAAGCCCGCTGCACAGTGGAAGCAAAGGGGCTTGCGTCCACTTAGATTCAGAATTTCCACCGATGTCTTATGCCAGGCAGGGTACCTGACTCCCAGACACCTCAAGGGCAAAGCAATGTTTGAACGGGAATGAAAATAAATGCAATAATTACAGACCACAAACAGAAGCCTGCAGAAATGAAATGAATCACTGCGGAATTCACTGTCTACCAAATGCCCACTCGTGTCAGATTTGTCCCCTGGACCTCCACTCTGATGGGCTGGGGTCCTGCGAGGCCCTCCCTGAGCCTCTGCTCCTCTACTCCTCAGATGGTCCCCCATGTGACACTGATGTGTCTGTCTTCCCAGAGACTTTGAGCTCCTCTGAGGGCCCCGCTTACACACTGGTGTCCCCTGCCTGTGCCTGGCTCAGAGCAAGCATTGAATAAACACTTGTATAAAATACAAATGCCTGCCCTGTGAACGGGGGCTGTTAGGGTTGAGCTGTGTTTCCCTAAAAGATACGCAGTTAGACCTCAGTACACATCTGCTTAGAACAGTATCCGATGCTGGCCCTGACAACTCCCATGGGTCCCCCCGGCTGGAGAGCAGGTGTAGGGATGCTGAATTCCATATCAAGCCCCTGCCTTCCCCAATCAGATGGAATGCCTGAGGCTGAGCACTGTGGGACAAGTACCATGGGTTTACACGGCAAAGGCAGTGTCTTTCTTTCTCTCTTTTCCTTTCTCTTTCTTTTTAATTGTGGTACAATATATGTATATACTGCAGCAGTTTATCGACAGAACTGCCAGCAATCAAGGCTGGATTCAGATGAGGACACTGAATGGGGATATCATTGGTGATGTCAGATGGATCCTGGCTGAAAGCAGAGAATACAGACACATGGTTACCCGTGTTTTATTAACTGTGCAAAGGCATTCAGCTGTCTGAATCACAACAAATTAGGGACAACATTTCAAAGAATGAGAATTCCTGAACACCGGTGGCCATGAGGAACTTGTACGTTACATCAAGGGGCAGTTGTAGGAATAGAACAGGGTGGCGCTGTATGGTTTAAAGTTAGGGAAGGTAAGCATCAAGGTTGCATCCTTTCCCCATACCTATTCAATCTGTATGCTGAGCAAGTAAGCTGATAAGCTGGACTGTAAAAACAAGAACAGGCATCAGGATTGGAGGAAGACTCATTAACAACCTGCCTTATGCAGATGATGCCATCTTGCTTGCGGAAAATGAAGAGGCCTGGAAACACTTATTGACAGTGACCACCACCAGGGTTTCCGTGGTGAATACAGGTGTAACGGAAGCAGTTGCCTGTAAACAAAGAGATCTGAGTGGGGTGAGAGAGCAGCTGCGGGACAGGAGCATTTCAGAGGGAATGGTCAGTGCAAAGGCCCTGTGGCAGGAGTGAGCTAGATGTGTTCTAGAAACAGCGTGGAGGCTGGTGGGGCTGGAGCAGGGTGAGGGTGCAGGAGTGAGTGGTGGGCTGCAGGGGCCGATCTCCCAGACCTGATGCACCCCAGTAAGGGGCCTGCGATTGATTCTGGGCATCAGGGTCTGTTCGGAGGATTCCTTTCTATAAATCCTTCTATCAGGGGGACAGGAGAGACTGCAGAACAGTGAGGAGGAAGAAGAGAAGCTCAGAGGCGACTGGTGGGGGCTGGCAAAGTTCAAGGACTGAGGGTACAGAGAGGAGGGGATGTGACCAGCATGGCTCAGGAGGACAATGCCCGGCTGTTTCAGGGCCGCCCACAAGAACATGCCAGGCTATTGAGCAATGCATTCCTGGAGGGAGTGGGGCCTGGACGTGGGTCTGGCTGGTGGGATGCAAAGTGACTCCAGCTTTCCCATTCTGACCTGTGTGATCTTGGGTAAGTTACCAACCCTCTCTGGGCTCCAGTTTCCTCAACTGTCAAATGAGGTTGCCATTCAGAGGATTCAGGGTAAGAAACTGCAAAACTTGCTACACACTGCCAGCAGCACAGTAGTACCCAAGGCTTGCTGTGTGCTAACTGCTCTGGGACATGGCCTGCTACCTCCTCTGCACTGATGCCAGGCAGGTGCTGCACTGGCTGCTGTCAAGAAGCTTCCAGTCCATGGTGATCCCGTGTATATCAGAGAATTGTGCTTCATAAGGTTTTCAGTGGCTGATTTTTTCCATCTAGATTGCCATGCCTTTCTTCTGAGGAACTTCTGAGTGGACTCAAACCTCCAATCTTTTCATTATCAGCCAAGCCTGTCAGCTGTTTGTACCACCCAGGGACTCCTGCATGAACTGTACCACCCCATTTTACAGATGAAGAAGCAGAGGCTCAAAGAGGTCATATGACTTAAACCTAAGTCACAGAGTGAGAAAGTAACATATCCGAGACTTGAACTGAGCTCACCTATTTCTAACTATACATACTTTACCCACATGCCTTCAGAAACATCAGTACCCATCTGACCAAAAGGGGGAACATACAAAATAGAATTTCAGATTTTCATGGAATCCAGACTTTCTGGAGTCATGGAGGCAGGAAGAACCTTTGAAACTGTCACCCTAAGAAAAATCTGTAAGCCTTAAACCAGAAATATCCCCTGAAGTCTTCTTAAAACCAAACAATGGTGTAACTAATAAAGACTACTGGCCTTCGAGAGTTATGCTCTTTTAAGATCTGTATGGGGATCAAACTGACAACAGCAACTGGAAAGATGAGATAGGAAACTTAAGGAGTAAGGAATTTGTGTTGATGGGGGAGAGACAATTCAGAAAAGGAGGGTGAGGTGGTTGCATAACCTGAAGATTATAATCTGTCTGAATTCTACAAGTAGCAACTGTTGGTCTACATTCTGCTATATGAGCTCTGACAATTAAGTCAACGAGCGTTAATTGTTCTAAGTGCTACATACCTCACTGATGAACAGCGCTATGATCGTTTTCGAAGTACTCCCCTAGGGAAGCTGTGCACTGATGCCAGTGCCTAGTCCACCCTTCAAAGTAATTTTGGAACTCTCTAGAATGGCCACTATGCACGGTGCCAAGGTGGCAAGTTTGAGAACTCAGTTGTATAGTGGGAGGGAGTTTTTAGCCAATAAACAAAGAACTGTATTGGAACACCCTCCCTAGTCACTAGTCTGGCCCCCAGTGACTTTTTTCTTTACCCAAAGACGAAGTAATGAAAGGAAGACATTTAATGACATTCAGGACATTAAAGGTAATAAGATGACACCTCTGATGGCCATTCCGGCAAAACAGTTCCAAAATTTCTTTGAGAGGTGAACTAGGCACTGGAGTTGGCACCTAGCTTCCCAAGGGGAGTATTTAGAAGGTGACTAGTGATGTTCAACAACAGGTGCGCAGCCCTTTTTCTAGGACGGGTTCGTGAACCTGGCAGTCCTTGTTTTTGCACCTATTCCAGAGAAAGATGATCGAACAGAATTCAGAAATTAACAAACAACATCACATGCAAGTAAAATCTTGCTGAAAATCATTCAAAAGCAATTGCAGCAGTACGTTGTCAGGGAACTGCCAGAAATCAAAGCCACATTCAGAAAGGGATGTGGAATAAGGGATCTCACTGCTGATGTCAGATGGATCCTGGCTGAAAGCAGGGAATACCAGAAAGATGCTTACATATGTTTTGTTGACTATGCAAAGGGATGCAGTTTTGTGGGTCATAACAAGTTATGGATAATATTGCACAGAATGGGAATCCCAAATGTGCTCGTGAGGAACCTGTATGTAGATCAAGACGTAGTCGTTTGAATAGAACAAGGGGACACTGCATGGTTTAAAGTCAGGAAACATACATGTCAGGGTTGTGTCTTTTCACGATACTTAGTCTGTATGCTGAGCAAATAATGCAAAAGCTGGACTATATGAAGAAGAACAGGGAATTAGGACTGAAGGAAGACTCCTCAATACCCTGCCATACACAGCTGCGCTTGCAGAAACTGAAGAGGACTTAAACACTTACCGACGAAGATCAAGGACCGCAGCCTTCAGTATGGATGCACGTCAACAGCAAGAAAACAAAAATCCTCATAACTGGACCAATTAGCAACATTATGATAAATGGAGGAAAGATTGAAATCAAGAATTTCATTTTACTTGGATCCACAATCAACACCCATGGAAGCAGCAGTCAAGAAATCAAACGGTACATTGCATTGGGAAAATCTGATGTAAAAGATCTCTTCCAATGTTAAAAAGCAAAGACGTCACTTTAAGAGCTAAATAAAGTGTGCCTCACTCAAACCACAGTTTTGAATTGTTTTATATGCATGTGAAAGCTGGACAATGAATAAGGAAGAGTGAAGAAGAATTAATGCCTTTGAATTACAGTGCTGGTGAAGGCTGCTGAATATACCATGGAACTGCCAGAAGAAAGCCTGATGGGGCAGGGATAAGTGCTGTCTGTTAAGGAAAAGGTTGGCAGTTCAAATCTTCCAGGTGCTCCTTGGAAACTCTACGGAGCAGTTCTACTCCGACCTAAAGAGTTGCCATGAGTCCAAATCGACTTGATGGCAGTGGGTTTGTTTTATTTTTTTTTCTGACCAGAAGAACAAACCAACCTGCCTTGGAAGGACAGCCAGAATGCTGACTAGAGCAAGAACGGCGAGATTTCATCTCAGTTGCTTTGGACATGTTATCAGGAGGGACCAGTCTGTGGAGAAGGACATCATTTGGATCAAGTAGAAACCAAACTCATCTGTTGCTGCTGAGTTGATTCTGACTTATGGAGACCCTACAGGACAGAGTAGAAGTACCACAGAGGGTTTCCAAGCAGCTGCTGGTGGATTAGAACCGCCAACTTTGAGGTTAGCAAAAAAGTAGAGGGTCAGCAAAAAAGAGGAAGACCTTCAAGAGGACGATGACACTGGCTGCCACAGTGACCTCAGGCAGAGCAGCAACTGTGAGGGTGGCGAAGGGTCAGGCATGGTGCCCTTCCGCTGTGAGTCGGGTCACTGTGAGTTGGGACAAACTCGACCGTGTCTCACAACAATACGTAAAAAAGTCAGTGCCTACTGACTTTGATAGGTACAGAGGCTCCAGAGGGCCACAAGGGAGCCTCTCTGTTTTTGCCAGCCTTACTGGGCCACCATGTGGGTCCTGCTGCCTGGGGGTTCCACCAAAGAATGTAAAAATTCTTCACACTTACTGTGCATAAAACACTCAACCTAGTGTCGTCCTATGGGAGACAAGCTGGGTTTGTTTTATGCCCATTTTCCTAGTGATGAATCAGGCTTAGAGTAAGGGGCTTGCCTCAGAGCTGGGCTTCAAACCAGCAGCTGACCCACCTATGCTCTTAATTGGACTCCTCTGAATGAGCATCTAGAGAGATCTGGGATGTGCAGAGGGAATATTCTTCTCGGAGACCCCCTTTGCCAGCCCTCCAAGCCTGGACCCCTAGGGACCCCACGGTGCACTCAGCCCTGGATGATGAGGTCTCCTGGATCCAATGCTACTGTTTAGTCAAAGCACCCAGCTTCCAAGCATGGCAGAGGGCAGCTCTTCCCCTTCTGACTGCGGGCAGGAGAGCACGAGCCTGGCCTATCGGGGACTGGGGTGAGACCAAGGACACCTGGGCACGGTCCTACTCCTCTTTTGGCTCCCCTGCTCCGGGATAGGTGACACTTCCCTGAGGAGTCTGGTGGACGGGGGAGGAGGTGTCTGTCCTTAGATGCCAGTGCTATTTTGGGGCTTGCATTGATCCCAATTTGGGGCCACGTGGGCTGTGGTAGGAACTTGGGAGCAGACCTCACTTGGGTACCGTTAACCACAGATGCCAGGCACAGCTCCCCACCACCGTGACCCTGGCACTTCTGGACCTAGGCACGGACTCACACTCTTCCTGTGTTCTTCCTCCCCGGGAGGATCTCATGCTCTGCAGGGCGGAGCCAGCCCCAAGCCTGTGGCTGGCCCGGGTTGGCTCCGAGGACAGCAAAGCTCAGTGCCACGGCGCCCGACCTGACAGCCACTTGTGCTCAGTGCCAAGCCCTGGGAAATGATGCAGCTGTCCCAGCACCGGCTTCAGGTCCTTGTCCTTATGGTGACCCTGAGCAGCAGGACTGTATTACTCACTGACACGCATGGAAACTGAGGCACTGAGACTTCAAGTAACCTGCTCGAAGTCATGCAGCTTGTAAGCAGTGGAGCTGGGGTTTGTGCCCAGCCAGGGGGATCCGGGATCTGTGCTGCAGACTCTAGACGAGGCCCTCTGCAGCTCGCAGAGTGTAGATCCACATGTGTACCTGCCCACTGCCATCAAGTCCATTTCAGCTCACTGCGACCTCATACAACAAAGTGGAACCATCCCACAGGGCTGTCAGGGCTGTGATCTTTAGCAAAGCAGCCAGCCAGGTCTGTCTCCCCAAGAGCCACTGGGTGGGTTCAAACTGCCCACCTTTCAGTTTCCACCAGAGTGCTTAACTGTTGTAACACCACAGCTTCTTTAAACCTAAAACCCATGATAGTTGATCCCAATTCATAGCAACCCTATAGGACAGAGCAGAAGTGCCCCTACAGGATTTCCAAAGCCGGGATCTTTACGGAAGCCAGCGGCCACATCTTTCTGCCTAGGAGTGGCTGGTGGGTTTGACCCAGTGACCTTCCGGTCAGCAGCCAAGAGCCTAACCGCGGTGCCATGAGGGCTCCTATGTGTATGCATGCATTCTTGGTACACCCAGCATGTCCACCTGAGCCCCGAGTGCCTCAGGGCTCAGCTGCTGACCAAACGGTGGGCAATTGCAACCTGCCAGCTGCTCCCTGGAAACCCTACAGGGCAGTTCAACTCTGTCCAATAGGGTTGCTATGAGTTGGAATCGACTCGATGGCAATAGGTTTGTTTTGTATTTTTATTTAATTTGTGTGCCTTAAAAATTTTATGTTTGTGTGTCTTTCTGTCTGTCTATTGGTTCTGACTCACTGCAACCCCATGTGTTACAGAGACTCCTCCATAACGTTTTCTGGATTGCAATCTACAGGGCAGGCAGATAGCCAGTCTTTGTCTTCCCTGGTGGCTTTGAACTAACAACCTTTAGGTTAGCAGTCAAGCCCAAGCTATTGGCACCTGTGTGTGTATAGACATGATTTTATACGTAAAGTAATCCCAGACTAAACCTACTGCTATCCAGTCCATTCCAACTCATAGCAACCCGTAGGATGGAGTAGAACTGCCCCACCGAGTTTCCCAGGAGGGCCTGGTGGATTCAGACTGCCCATGACCTCTTGGTGAGCAGCTGTAGCACTTAACTGCTGCGTCACCAGGATTTCACACACACACACAATCGAGATGATCTACCTTTATGTCGTTAGCGGCCCTCAGGTCAGCCCTAACTCCTGGAGACCCGACTTAGGGCCCCACACACAGCAGAACCAGACGCCGCCCAGTCCTGCGCCAGCCCATCATCAGCTGCCACTCAGACCCCCGTGATCCATAGGGTGATCCATAGGCTGATTTTCAGTAGATTGGTGGTCCGGTCTTCGGAGGTGCCTCTGGGAGGACTCGAACTCTCGACCTTTAGGCTAACAGTTGAGCGCTCAACTGCTTGCACCACCCAGGGCCTCCTTTTATCTCAAGGGGATATTGAATTTCATACTTTTTTTTTTTTTTCCCCTGAAAGACACTTTTAAAATGCAACAGGCTAGCCTACTCCCTCTTGGGAGCAAATGGTCAGATGCAGAGCTGAAGTTATTTGACAAGTCGCAGCAGGGTCCGGGCAGGGAGTCTGGGGGATGAGGGGAGTGGGGAAAGTTGTGAGAGTGGGGCTCCTCCTGGATGCCAGCTGTGAAGAGTGTTAAAATGATGCTTTCCTTACAGAACAGCCGAGACCCTACCACCACCCCACACCCCGCAGCCCCCCAGCCCCGCTCCTTCCTCAGACTATCACGGCAGCCCATAAACCGGAGCCCAGCCCTGCAGGGCAGGTGGAGGGCTGAGCTCCGCAGGACCCCTCTGGCCGCCCCCGCCGCGCCCCGCGCTCACGCCCGCCCCCTCCCTCAGGCCTACGAGAAGCGCTTCCCCACCTGCCCGCAGATCCCCGTCTTCCTGGGCAGCGAGGTCCTGCGCGAGGCCCGCAGCGCCGACGGCGCGGTGCACGTGGTGGAGAGGAGCTGCCGGCTGCGCGTGGACGCCCCGCGGCTGCTGCGGAAGGTGGGCGGGGGCCCGGCGGGGGCCGCGGGTGCGGACCGGGAGGCGGGCTGAGTGGGTGGGCGGGAACCTGGGTTCTCAGCGGGGGCTGCACTGGGGTTCGGAGGCTAGGGTAGGGGGAGAGGGAAGAGGAGGGATGGGGCCCCGGAAGGCCAGGTACAGGGAGAGCTGTGGGGTCCAGGGGCTGGGAAGGGGTCTAGGAGGCGGGGATAGGGGAACCTGCAGAGCGGGCAGCGGGATGGGGCAAGAGTGCTGGCAGGCGGGTGGGGTCGGGTCTGGGTCTGGGGGTCCTGCGCTGGCTGGGGGATGGCTGAGAGGAGCGACCAGGGCGGGGTTGGGGTGGGAGGGGTGGGGAGGATGAAGAGGGGGCCTGAGGGGGTGGAAGGTGGGAGGTGGGGCTGGGGACTTGAGCCCGGGACCCAGGGATGTGGGTGGGGGCTCGGCTGGGCCCTGGTCTGGGGTTTGGGGTCGCACGCACTGGGTGTGCCGCGTCCAGCCGCCCTTCTCTCGCAGATCGCGGGTGTGGAGCACGTTGTCTTCGTGCAGAGGAACGTGTTGAACTGGAAGGAGAGGACGCTGCTCATCGACGCCCACAACGAGACCTTCGCCAGCCGCGTGGTGGTCAGCGAGAACTGCAGCTACACGGTGAGCCCGGGCCCTGCGTGCCGGTGCCTACTCGGCCCCCCAGCCCCGACCCTGCCTCCTAGAGTCCCGGGTAAGATGCAGCAGCCCCGTTATCCTAGCAGGTCAGATTAACAATAGGTGCTTTTGTGGTATGCACTTCCCCCGGCTGATTTTTCTGTGGGTAGCAGATCACCAGGTCTTTCTCCCTAGTCTTAGTCAGGAAGCCCAGCCGAGGGTGGCCCTGCTGGCATCTGAAATAGTGGTTGCCTAGCCTGCAGCATGACATCATCGTGGAACCACAACAGTCCACAGACTGGCAGACAAATGGTGATTTCAGTACGTCTCAAATATTGCTTTGGACATACTTACACCAAAATGTTATTTGTATTTACTGGAAATTCAAATAGAACTGACTGTTGTGTATCTTATTTGCTAGGTCTGGCACCCCTGTTCCCTCCTTCCCTCTTTTCCTTCCTACTTTATACAGTTGCTACGAGTCAGAATCCCAGCAACAGCAATGGGTTTTCCTTCCGTCATCCAACTGTGCCTCGGTTTCCTCATCTGCAAAATGGGATTTTGTTTTGTTAATGTTATCGTGCTTTAGGAGAAAGTTTACACTGTAAATTAGTTTGTCATTCAAAAGGTGATGCACAAATTGTTTTGTGATGTTGGTTCCAATCCCCACAATCTCTCTGCAGTCTTCCCATTTCTGCCTTGGGTTCCCTTTGTCTAGTTGTCCAGTATCCCTGTCCTGTCCTGACTTCTCATCTTTGTCTTTGAGTGGGCAGAGATTGCCCATTTGCTCTCTTGTGCTTGATTGAACCAGGAAGCGCATTCCTCGTGGGTGTCACTGTTCTATCGGCCTGTCTAATCTTTGAGCCCAAGTGTGACCCCAGTTGTGAGGACAGCACCAGACCGGGCCAGCAACTCAATCCCTCAGGTGTTTGGCTATGTCTAGGAAGCTTCTACGGCTTTGCCTGGGTCCCTTTGTGCTGACTTCCTCTGTACTGGGTGCTGTCTTTCCCTTCACTGAAGTTGACACTTATCTCTTGTCTACTTAGTGATTCCCCCTTCCCAACCCTCCCCTCCTTTGTAACCATAAAAGTGTGCTTTTTTTTCTCTATATACACCTTTTCTTGAATTTTTATAATGGTGGTCTCATGCAGTATTTGACTTTTTGTGATTGACTTAGTTTACTCAGCATGGTGACCTCTGGATTCCTCCGTGTCACGAGAGGTTTTACAGATTGGTCATCGCTCTTTATCACTGAGCTGTTGCCTTCTGTGTACGTACCGTCATCAGTTTAACCCTTCATCTGCTGATCGGCACTGAGGCGGTTTCTGCCTTTTTGCTGTTGTGTGCAGTGCAGCAGCGAACATGGGCGCAGACGAGTCTATCCGTGTTGTGGCTATGTTCCTAGGAGGGCAATTGCCAGGCTGTATGTTATTGCTGTTCCTAGCCTTTTAATAAGTCTTTACACACACACAGCCATCAGTTTGCCCTGTTGTCAGAGCTTAAACACTTAGAACTGAAGACCAGACGAGTTGAGTGAGTTGTGGAATGCCATCACAGGCTTCACACATGAAGGTATCAAGAAGTCTTTAAAAAGACAGGGAGGAAACAAAAAGCGAAAATGAACATCAGAAGAGACTCGAAACTTGCTTTTGGATGCTGAGGCGCTCACTGTTGTCGAGTCGATTCCAACTCATAGTGACCCCTAGAGGACAGAGTAAAACAGCCCCGTAGAGCTTTCAAGGAGCACTCGGTGGATGTGAACTGCCAACCTTCTCATTTGCAGCCGTAGCAGTTAACTACTGCATTCCCAGTTTTTGCTGAACACTGAGCAGTTAGGCAAAAGAAAGAAATGATGAAGTAAAAAAGCTGAGCAGATTTCAAAGGGCAGCTGGAGAAGACAGAGGAAAGGACGATGATGACATGTGCAAAGACTAGGAGACAAAACAACAAAAGGGAAGAACACACTCGGCATTTCTCAAGGTGAAAGAACGGAGGAAAAAAGTCAAGCCTCAAATTGCAGTATTGAAGGATTCTACAGGGAAAGTATTAAGGGGTGCAGGAAGCATCAAAAGGAAGGAACACACAAGAGTCACAGTACCAAAAAGAACTGGTCAACATTGAACTATTTCAGGAGGCAGCGTATGATTAGGAGCTCGTGGTGCTTGACGTCCAAGCTGCACTGAAGACACTGGTGGGAAAGGAGGCTCAGGGATTGACCGAACAGCTATTGAGATGTTTCAACAAACGGACACAGCGCTGGAAATTTGGAAGACAGCTGCCTGGCCAGCTGACTGGAAGAGATCCATACTTATGCCCATGCCCAAGAAAGGTGATCCAATTTAATGCCAAAATTATCAGACAATATCATTAATATCACACACAAGTAAAGTTTTGCTGAAGATCATTTAAAAGTGACTGCAGCAGTATGTAGACAAGGAACTGTCAGAAATCCAAGCCAACTTCAGAAGAACATGTGAAACCAAGGATATCATTGATGTCAGATAGACCCTGGCTACAAATAGAGAATACCAGAACGATGCTTACCTGTATTTTACTGACTGTGAACAGACATTCAGCTCTGTGGATCTTAACAAATTATGGATAACACTGCAAAGAACGGGAATTCCAGAGCACTGAATTGTGCTCATGAGGAACCTGTACGTGGGTCAGGAGGCAGCCACTGGAACAGGACAAGGGGACACTGCATGGTTTAATGTTAGGAAAGGTCTGCGTCTAAGTTGCATCCTTTTGCCATACACGTTCAGTCTGTATGCTGAGCAGATAATCTGAGAAATGACTACATGAAGAAGAATGGGACATCAGGATTAAAGGAAGACTCATGAACAGCCTGTGTTATGCAGATGACACAACCTTGCTAGCTGAATGTGAAGAAGACTGAAAGTACTTACCATAAAGGTCAAAGTATGGATTACCCTTCAATATATAGAAAACAGAAGTCCTCACAACTGAACAAATAAGTAACATCATGATAAGTGGAGAAAAGACTGAAATTTTCAAGGATTTCATTTTCCTTGGATCCAAAGTCAGCATCCACGGAAGCAGTAGGCAATAAATCAAAAGATGCACCGAACTGGGAAAATCTGTGACCAAAGACTTCTTTCAAGTGTTGAAAAGTAAAGATGTCACCTTAAAGACTAAGATGCACCTGACCCAAGCCATGGTTATCCATGTGAAAGCTGGATGATGGATAAGGAAGACAGAAGAAGAACTGATACCTTTGACTTTTGATGTTGGTGAAGAGTGCTGGATATTCCATGGACTGACCAAAGAACAAGCACATGCATCCTGGAGGAAGTAACCACAATGCTCCTGAGAAGCCAGGGTGCTGAGTCTATGTCTCATGTACTTTGAACATGTTGCCAGGAAGAATCAGTCGCTGGAGAAGGACATCACGCTTGGTAAGGTAGAGGGTCAGCAAAAAAGAAGAAAGACCTTCAGTGAGATAGAGTGACACAGTGGCTGCAATAATATGTTCAAGATAGCAATGGTTATGTGGGTGGCACAGGACCTGGCAGGGTTTCATTCTGCTGTACACAGAATGGACTTGACCTGTTGTACAGAGGGTCATTGCGAGTGGGAAGGGACTTGACCGCACCTAACAACAACAACAATGGCTAGTGGTCATGAGCATATCCTCATGTGTCTGTTAACTACCCAAATGTTTTTGTTGAAGTGCCTGTTAATGTCTGTTGCCCATTTTTGATTGAATTTGCAAGATGGGGTTATCACTGAATGCATCCCATAGCTTGTGGTGAGCACTAAATGAACAGCCAACCCCCTGAGACCGAGGCCTGGCACATACTGTGTCTTGTATAAGTATTACCTCTTTTTAAAAAATACAGGTTTTTTTTTTTTGTTGTTGTTGAGAATATACATAGCAAACATACACCAGCTCAAGTTTCTGCATGTACCGTTTAGTGACACCGATTACACTCTTGAAGTTGTGCAGCCATTCTCACTCTCCTTTTCTGAGTTGTTCCTCCTGTGTTAATATAAACTCACTGCTATCTGAACTTGCAAGTTGCTGTTATCAGTTGGATCCCATATAGGTGGTTCTTAAGAGCGTAATGGTCAACACAGACTTTATTAGTTAAGACTTCATAAGTTAAGGAAGTGGTTACTTCCTCCATTGTGGTTACTGTTGTTTGGGTTTATGATGGGTCTAAGGCTTCAAGATTATCTCAAGACAATATTTCCATGGCTCCAAGAAGTCTGGATTCCATGAGGTTTTGGAATTCTGTTCTGTCTTTTCCTCCTCTTGATCAAGATTCTTCTGTAGTCTTTGATCAAAATATTTAGTTGTGGTATCTGGTCACCATTTAGTTCTTCTGGTCTCATGGCAAAGGAGGAAGTTGTTCAGTGTTGCCTCCTAATAGAATTGTTACTATGCTCTGGCACATTCCAATTGAGTACCTACTATATGCTAGGCATCTTGCCATGGCTGGGAGCCCAGCACTGGGTTGTCTGCCCAGCCCCTGACCTCGCTTTCCGTGCCTACAGCTCTTCTGCAGGCTCCTAGAATCTAGTCCTAGGATGCTCCCTTTCAGTGTTATGTTTCTAGAGGGAATTCTGCCATCAGGTGAATCATTGTCACCCATGCTGCTTGCTGTGAAATACAGATTCTCTGGCTCCACTGTGGCTCTGCTCATTCCCAAGTTCCTAGGGCTGGGCCCAGGAATCTGCATGTATAGCAGACTCCCAGATGGTAATCAGCCACAGAACTTTGAGGAACACTGAATTGGGTCTTCAGAGTAGCTCTGACAGCCAAGAAGTAGTCCTACAGGACAGAGTAGAACTGCCCCAGATGGTTCCCTAGCCTGTGATCTTGATCAGAGCAGAGCACCAGGTCATCTCTCCCGTGGAGCCCCGGGGAACTGGAACTGCTGACCTTTCAGTAAACAGTCAAGCACTTAACCATCATGCTATCAAGACTCCTACATAATGTGGACACAAAAGTCCAAAAAACCCTGTTGCTGTCAAGTTGATTCTAGTTCATAGCCACTGTATAAGACAGAGTAGAACTGCCCCATTGAGTTTTCAAGAAGCAGCTGGTGGATTTGAACTGCTAACCTTTTGGCTTGCAGCTGAGCTGTTCACCACTGAGGTACCAGAGCTCTGCATACCATGTAGGTGACATTATATACCTTATTTTATACATACAACAGTTTATATATAATGTTACATATATAACACACAGGCACGTTATAGTTGTTAGGTGCCATTGGGTCAGTTGTGACTCGTAGTGACCCAGTAGGACAGGACAGAGCTATAGTCCAAGGAGCAGCTGATGGATTTGAACTATTCAGCTTTCAAGCTCTTAAGCACCATGCCACCAGGGCTCCAGATATGCACAGTATATACGCAATATATGGATGCTATTATACAAGGACTGCCAGTTAAGCTGGTGAGCTCATCCTAGAAAAATTGCCGCCTACCTCGTTGCTCAAACTCACTATGGTCACCTTCAAAGTACTCCCCTTGGGAAGCTATGCACCGATGCCACTGCCTAGTCCATCTTTCAACACAGTTTTGGAACACTTTTTCTAGATTTTCCATCAGAGAGCTGTTGTCATATTATGCTTGGTGTCCTGAATGTCATCCAGATGTCTTCCTTTCAATATTTCCTTTATCTTCAGATAAAGAAAAAAAAATCACTGGAGCCAGATCAGATGAGTAGGGAGGGTGTTCCAATACAGTTATTTGTAGATTGGCTAAAAGCTCCCTCACAGACAGCTCTGTAACTAAGTTCACAAACTTGCCATGCACAATGACCATTCCAGAAAGAGTTCCAAAATCACTCTGAAGGGTGGACTAAGCACTGGCATCAGCGCATAGCTTCCCAAGGGGCGTACGTCGAAGGTGACCGTAATATTCAGCAGTGAGGTATGCAGCCCTGTGAGCAATTAAGTTTGCGGACGTGAATGTCAGACCTTGTATATACTTACACATACGTGCATACACATACACACACACACACATACACACATATCTGTCTACATGGTACAAATGGTCAATATGCTTGGCTGCTAACCAGTGGGTTGGTGTTTCTGGTCCACCCAGAAAGGCCTGGCAACCTACAGTTGAAAAACCTAAGGAACATGGTTCTACTCAGACACCCATGAGAGTGTAGTCAATCAGAATCAACTCAACTGCAGATGGTTTCTCTCTTTCTCTGTCTCTCTCTCTCACACACACACTCACACAAGGCTCAGGGCAACTGTGGTTTTCCCACCCTGGCTTTCCCACGACCCCTCATGACCTGTGTCTTTTCCCTGATAGTGTAGACTCTGGGCAAGGCCACTTGGTACTTTTGTCCTCTCCCACTCAAAGTTGTCCACAGTGTGTCCTGGCTATGCCCAGGTCACCGAGTGAGCGTTGGGGAGGCTTCAGTGTCCTCTCACTGAGGCCCTGTCCCAACACCTCCTCCTGGCTTTCAGGTCCACCCCGAGAATGAAAACTGGACCTGCTTCGAGCAGTCCGCCTCCCTTGATGTCCGGTCCTTCTTTGGCTTCGAAAACATGCTGGAGAAGATCGCCATGAAGCAGTACACAGCAAGCATCAGGAGGGTGAGAGGTGGGCTCGGTCCACACCCAGGCCTTGGACCACCGGTCCTGTGTTCAGATCCCACTCTGCTGCCTTCCCGAGCTCAGTCCTCTCATCTGTGAAATGGATGTTTGAGTAATGAATATGCCCCTTGAGATAGTGGGCAAACAATATGGCCCGTAGTGGGTGCACCCTCATCACTATCCTGAAGCTGTCTGACGCTGGGCTTGTGGAATGAACGCCCTGGATGGAGGGGGGACATTCTGCAGTGCCTTTTCCTGATTAAAATGATCACTGCTTGGTTTCAAGATTTCAAACCCATCACTGAGTAGAGGCCTTTTAGTGTCATGGGGCAGGTGGAATAAATTTTAATGCTATGTGAGATCTGACCACTAAGGTCATGAACTGACTTGTCCTAAGTGCTCCATAGCTCCTTGCTGAATGTCACTGCAGTCACCTTCAAAGTCCTCCCCTTGGACGCTGCACACCGACGCTCGCGCGTAGTCCGCACTTCAGAACAGTTTTGGAACTCTTTCTGGAGTGGCCACTGTGCACGGTGGCGCATATTAAGTTCACAAACTTGATTGTATAGCGGTCTGTGAGGGAGTTTGGGGCCAGTAAACAAATAACTGCATTGGAACACCCTCCCTACTCACCTGATCTGGCCCCCAGTGACTTTTTTCTTTACCCAAAGATAAAGAAAATATTGAAAGGAAGACATTTTAATGACATTCAGGACATCAAGGGTATTATGATGACAGCTCTGATGGCCCTCCTGGAAAATGAGTTCCAAAACTGCTTTGAAAGGTGGGCTGGGCGCTGGCATCGGTGCATAGCTTCCCAAGGGGAGCCCTTCGAAGGTCACCGTAGTGGTATTCCACAATGAGGTAAGCAGCACCTTTCCTGGGACGTGCTGGCAAACTTAGTTGGCGGTCCTCATATTTGCATCTGGCTACTAGTCAGTATGAAATTAGATGAGATATTTTACATTCTCTTTTTCATCCTGTATCAACCTCCCGTGGCCCCTGTAACAAAGTAACTGGGTGACTTGAAACCACAAAAATTCATTCTCTCACAGATCTGGAGGCTAGAAGTCTGAAATCAAGGTATCATTGGGGCCACGCTCCCTCTGAAGGCTTTAGGGGGCAATCTTTCCTTGTCTTTTCAGCCTCTGGTGGCCCCAGACATCCCTTGACTTGTGACAGTGTCATTCCAATCTCTGCCTCTGATTTCACGTGGCTTCTCCCCCAGTGTCCTTTTTCTTATGAGGACATCAGTCATACTGGACTAGGGCACACCTTAATGGCTCATCTTAACTTGATTATGTCTACACAGACCAATAAAGTTACGTTTTCGGGCACTGGGGGTTAGGACTTGAACTTAACTCCTTGGTAGACACAATTTAAACTACATATATTGAACAGTAAGCTAAGTCTTGCAGTGTGGTGTGTGTTACAGGGTGGCACACCTCCCCGGCTAGCAGTACACCGTCAGCCGCTCACGAGCTGTGGAGCTGGGTGTCGGGGCCAGGCCAAAGTAGGGCGGCCCTGAGCCTGGAGCCCCAGCTCCCGGCTCCTGCTCATGTGTCTCGGGTCTCTGGCTTCCAGGGGAAGGAGGTGATCGAACATTACCTGAACGAGCTCATCTCCCAGGGTGTCTCTCATGTTCCCCGGTGGATGCCTGGCCCCGTCCGTGAGGAGGACACGCGCACCCAGGCGGGGCCGAGGGACGCTGAACCGCCAGAGGCTGGCAGGCCCAGCAGCGCCCCCAGCCCTGCTCCCGAGACAGCTGCTGCAGACGGTAGGTCCCTGTAGCTGAGGCTGCTGTCCAGTGGCCAGCTTTGCCCTGACGTCTTCCTGCAGTCCCAGGACTCCTGCAGCTCTGCAGTGGGCGAATCACCTCGGGTCCCCTTGGGTCAGGCCTGGGCCCCAGAGGACTGCAGCCCCCTCCCTCTCCTGGCTGCTCTTTCCATCCTGGCCCTGGAGCCAAAGCCGGTTCATTTCTAGATCAGGGCTTAACCTCGGGTGACTCAGTGTTGCTTTTGCTTCTGGTAACTTAAAAAAAAAAAATTATTGTGATTAAGTGAAAGTTTACAATCCGAGTCAATTTTCCATGTAAAACCCTGAGCACCCACCTCTCTGCAACTCTATCTGCCCACCCCCGCCTGTGACAGCACGCACTTCTTTACCGCTCTTACCATCTAGTACCTGCTCAGCCAACACTTGTCCCTTCCTCTCCACCCTCTTCCCTGCCCTTTAGAAAGAAACCAGTTGGACAGTCTCATGGATATATGGAACTATAAAGTTCACACACCACCAGTATCACTCTGTGTCCCCAAGTCCAGTCCATTCTTTGTCTGAAGAGTGGGCTTCGGTACTGCTCTCAGCTTCAGGCCGGCAGCAAGTCCAGGAGCCGTGTTCCCAGAGGACCCTCGAGGGTGTCAGACCATCAGGTCTGGTCTTGTCACGGCTTTATGACTCATTTTACTTATGGGAGTACTGGGTGATCACGGCAGCAAACACTCAGACGGCTCCGTAGACGGACAGTGAGAAGGGAACGCCTGTCTTCTCCCTGGAGTCCGACTCCTGGGGACCCCATGTGTGTACAGGAGACCTGCCCCAGAGGGTTTTCAGGGCTCTGACCTTTGAATCTTCACCAGGCCTTTTCTCCAGGGCATCTGGGGTGAGTTGGGACTGCTAACCTTTTGTTAGTAGACAAGAACTTAATTGTTTGGGCTATCAGGGCCACCGTACCTGAAGGCACATATTTGCATATATAAGGAGCTGTGGTTGCACGGCCCTTAAGTGCTCGGCTGCCAACCAAAAGGTCGGGGGTTCAAACCCACCAGCTGCTCTGCAGGAGAAAAATGTGGCTGTCTGCTTCAGTAACGATTTACAGCCTAAGAAATCCTGCGGGGTGGTTCACCTCTGTCCAGTAGGATCGCTATGACGTGCAGTCAGCTCGACGGCCATGGGTTTGGTTTCAGTTTTAATGTTTCTTGAACAACTTTCTGTTTCAAAACATGTGTCTTGTTTTATCACATCCCATTATTTCATGATGTGGCTGAACCATTATTTACCTAATTCCCTTTCGATGGGCATTTAGGTTGTTTCAGGTTCTTTTTTTATTTAATATAAACAATAGTTCATTTTTGTACTTCAGGTAGCTTTTTTTAAATAAGTGTGTCGTTAAGTGCTGTTGAGTTGGCTCCGACTCATCGTGACCTTCTGCACAACAGCACGAAACACTGCCAGGTCCTGCGCTGTGTGGACAATCCTATTCACGCTGAAGCCCATTGTTGCAGCCACTGTGGCAGTCCATCTCCTCGAGGGGCTCCTCTTCTGCGCCCACCCTCCACTCTACCTAACTGAAGTCCTTCTCCAGGGGCTTGTCCCTCCTGGCAATTTGTCCAGAGTATGTAAGACGCAGTCTCTCCAGCTTTTCTTCAAAGGAGCAGTCTGGTTGTACTTCTTCCAGAACAAGACAAAAGTAAATTTATATAAAATTTGGAAAGCAGATTGGTAGATCAAAGGTGATGTCCAGTTAAAGTTTTAGTAGGTATTCTGCCCTCCAAAAAGGTTATACTAATCAATAGTCCCACCAAAAGTGTGTCCCTGTCTATTCCTGATTCTATCCCTACTCCACACAACACTAATATTAAATGCTTTAAATTCGTGGAAGGTAAAGAACAGTCACTCTCTTCTTTAATTATAGGTGAGGTCAAGTATTTTTTCACATCTTTGTTTTCCTCTCTTAAGAATTCCTGTTTTTGTCCTCTTCGCATTGTCCTATTGGCCTGTCTATGTCTTAGGGATATACAGGAGCTCTTTATATAGTGAGGCAGGTAGCCTTTTATTGTACTTCAAAGAATTTTTAATGACACAGAAAATATTCATAATACAATGTTAAATACTAGAATATAAAACTGTACATATTGTACGTGCCTAGTTTCTTAAAAATGTGCATGTGTGTCTCCACTGGTTTGGTTTTTTCTCTCAGAGTCCCTGAGGTGTAGAAGTTTGCCTGATTCTGGGATACTCTGATGATAGCTCGGTGTAACTAATATGCCCAGGGGTGTGTTTAAAAAAAGGCAACTCCAGTTGCCCTGGAGTCATCCCCAACTCTCAGTGACCCCATGTGTACTGGAGCACAACACATCGTGTTTCCACTTCATTACACAAGGATTTGTTATTCTGCACAGGCTAGCTGCTAGTACACATGCACGTTTTTTCTTAGCGTGACCTGTGCCACTCCCATCCAATACACACACTTGGTAGTGTCAGCGCCTTTGTGTCCCCACTTGTGCCCCAGCCTGCTGTCCCCTCTCTGTCTGTGCCCTTCCATTGCCCGAGCAGGGCTGGCATTCAGGGCAGCTGACAGAAGCCATGGTCACACCCTGTACTGACTCATGGTGACTTCGTACTTAGAAGGAGACAGGGCTGTGTTACATTTGCCCGGAGGTGGAAGGAGGCTGGAGCATCAGTGGCCTTTAGTTTGCTCCCTGCCTGTCTCCTCCCTGTCTCTGGCATCTCTACCCATGACCACTGTGCAGTGTGGGGCAGGGTCGGGATGGTCCCCCTGCCCCACCTCAAGAGTCTCTCCTGGCTCTGTTTACACAGACACCTGGTACAGTGGGGGTAACCCTGGCCCTGGGCTTCTCTGTTTAGAGGGATCCTTGGGTCCTGCTGGGAGGCCTGGTGGTGTAGTGTTAAGAGCTCAGCTGCTAAAAAACTGGTGCTTCGAATCCACCAGCCGCCTCTTGGCTACAGGGTTGCTATGACTTGGAATCAATTTGACGGCAGAGGGTTTGGTTTTGTTTTTTTGGGTCCTGCTGCTGGAAGTGTGGATGTTTCTTTTCCTATTGTGCCATCTGCACACAAAGGACCGTTATGCCTACCACAGGCTGCTGCTTTGTGTAAAGTCTCCGCCCACTGCTGAGACGCCGAGATGCTGTGGTGTGCTGCCATCTGCCACCCAGTTAAGAGAGGGGCAGTGGGCATTCCTGGTGGGAAAGTAGAGTGGTACAACCACTGTGGAAAAGAGCTTGGTGGTTCTTCAGAAAAGTTCAGCATAGAATCACCTTGTGACCAAGCAGTTCCCCTCCTAGGTATATTACGGACACAGACACATACAGACCCATGTTCACAGCAGCACAATGGACAGCAGCCAAAAGGTAGAAACAACCCAGGGGTCCATCAACAGGTAAATGGATGAAGAAAACCTAGTGTGTTCCTGCAGTGCAGCAGTACCCAGCCACGGAGAGGGAAATTCCGGTGCACGCTACCACGTGGATGACCCTGAGAGCCTGATGCTGGGTGACCTAGTCCAGAGACAAAAGGACCAGCATTGTGTGACCCCACCCGTGTGAGATGGCTAGACTAGGCAAATGCACAGAGACCAAGGTTTATTCGTGGTCTAGGAGCTGGGGAGAAGGAGAACGGGGAGTTCATCCTTAACGGATGTTGAGTTTCTGTTTAGGGAGCATGAAGAAGTTTTGTAAATAGATAGCAGTGATAGTCGTACAACTTGGTGAATAAAATTAACTATGGATTATGGTTAAAACGGTACATTTTATATTATATAAATTTTACCGCAATAGAATTTAAGGGGGTAAAAAACAGGCCATTGGGACTCAGGTTGGGGAATGGTCTTTAAATGCTGACCCCCTTTGACCCTAAACACCTCAGTCGAGTGAGACGGGTAACATCATGGGATGGTCTGTGCGATACCCAGATCCCCAACCAGATGCAGGATGGAATTTCAGAATCAGGGTCTTGCTGCCGGAAGTCTCACGACCGACTGCTCCTTCCAGCTGGGCACACGCTGTGGCCATTCATTTTCTCTTTTGGCCTCACCTCTCAGGGTCAGCTCTCCTGTCTCTAAAGTGGGGACCATAGAGAAAGCTGCTTCCTCTCCTCACTGTAGGGCGGATCCCCTCAGCCCACGCGGGCCCTCCTCACCCAGTAATGGGAGCTCATGTTGTTCAGAGCCCTCAAGACAGCTGTAGAGGCTGGGAATTTGTGTCTTTATTTCAGAGGGTCCAAGAGGAGAATTCACGGGTGGCGGGGAAATGTGATCAGGCTCCTCGGACAAAGACACTGCCTTGGAAACTGGTTGGGGCGCAGGTGGCTATTGTTTGGTGGAGGGGCCAGAGTCTGGCTGGGCCCCACGTGTTGGAGCCTGGCCGGCCAGCCAGCCAAGTGAGGGCTACGGACAGAGGCATCTCCTTCGGCTCCTGAGCTCCCTTCTCTTTCAAGGGGCCAAGCTGGACGCGGACTACATCGAGCGGTGCCTGGGCCAACTCACACCCATGCAGGAGAGCTGCCTGATCCAGCTACGGCACTGGCTGCAGGAGACCCACAAAGGCAAGGTGGGTGCAGGGCTGGACCCCCGAAGCAGTGTCTGTGCGATACCTGGTTGCAGGTACCCAGGCCCAAGCCCTGGGGACAGGGAGAGAGATGAGGAAGGAAGGTCATTGTATCCATAGAATTAGTACTACTAGAAACTTCTGCTTCACCTTGTTATTATATGCCATCTCCTGTGGTGTCAGTGGTTAAGCACTGGGCTACTAACCAGAAGGTTAGCAGTTCAGATCCACCCAGAGGAACCTCAGAAGAAAGGCCTGGCAGTCTGCTTCTGAAAGGTCACAGCCATGAACACTCTGGGCAGCGCAGTTCCACTCTGCAGACAGAGGGTCGCTGTGAGTTGGATTCTACTCCACGTATCTATAAAGGGTTCCTGGTGGCACGGTGGTTAAGTGCTCGGCTGTTAACCAGAAAGTCAGCAGTTCAAACCTACCATGTGCTCTGCAGGAGGAAGATGTAGTGGTCTGCTCCTGTAAAGATTTATTGCCTTGGAAACTCTACGGGGAGTTCGACTCTGTCCTACAGGGGTTATATCAGTCAGAGCTGATTGGATGGCAGTGGGGGTGTAGCCATATGGCGGGCTTTGCGATTTTGCCTTCTCAGCGTTGGCACTGTGGACCCTGTGAGCTGGGTTGTTCTTTGTGATGGGAGCTGGGGGTCCATCCTGTCATACATTCTACATCCATCCCTGGAGGCCCCTCTGCCTGTGCCTGGGTGGAAATCAGATTCTGTTTCAGACAAACGTTTTTGCAGCTGAGATAGGAGACTCACCTTCTGTTGCGCTGCCTACCAGATGGGGATAAGGTCCCGTGGGTTTCCTCTGTGTCTTCTCTCAGATCCCCAGAGACGAGCACATCCTGCGTTTCCTCCGGGCTCAAGACTTCCGCCTGGACAAGGCGCGGGACATGCTGCGCCAGTCCCTGAGCTGGCGGCGGCAGCACCAGGTGGACGCTCTGCTGCAGACCTGGCGGCCCCCCGCTGTGCTGGAGGAGTTCTACGCGGGGGGCTGGCACTACCAGGACATAGGTGCGTACCCCTTTACCCACGTGATACACGCAGCACTGCAGGGGTACTGCCAGAGGCAGCAGATGTTTGTGCCACCTGGGGACCCCAGAGTAGCTTCAGCCATTGCTGTTGAGGTGCTTCTGGTCAAAGCTGGGGGGGCAAGGTCAGCTCCTCAGAGAATGAGGTACCCAGTCTACAGCTCAACAAGCTGGAACCGCTGATTCATTCACTAATGTCACTGTTGTTGTGTGCCGTGGAGTTGATTCCATCTCACATTGACCTTACAGGACAGAGTAGAACCACCCCAGGTCTGCAGCCTTGCAGGATGGAGGAGGATGGCTCCAGAGGGTTTCTGAAGAATGCCTGGTAGATTCAAACTGCTGACCTCTTGCTTAGCAGCCGAGTTCTTAATCACGGTGCCACTAGGGCCCCACAATAGCTTTAGGGTGACAGAAAAGTTGCCAAGATAGCAGAGAGTTCCCACATGTACCTCACCTGGTTTCCCTACAGAGTGTTAACTGTATTTTTATTTACGTACTTTTGTGGTGTCTGTCTTTCATAGGAAGTGTTCTGAGCCCCTCTTAGAAACAGGCAGGTATTCATGAGTGAAGGAACTCCAGTGGTGCAACGACTAAGAGCTTGGTTGCTAACTGAAAGGTCAGCGGTTTGAACCCAGCAGCCCCTCTGCAAGAGACAGATCTGTCTGACGATCTGCTTCTGTGGACATTACAGCCTGGAAATCCCATGGGGTGGTTCTGCTCTGTCCTGTAAGGTCACTGTGAGTTGGACTAAACCCCACAGCACACAGCAGTGACATTGGTGAATGAATCTGTGGCTCCAGCTTGGTGAGCTGTAGGCTGGGCACCTCGTTCTCTGAGGAGCTGACCTTGCTCTCTCCAGCTCTGACCTGACCCCCTCATCCGTACCAAGAAAATCAAACCCATCACCATGGTGGCAGCTGCAGCTCACCGCAACCTCATGTGGGTCAGAGTAGAACTGTGCTCCATCAAGTCTTCACTGGCTGACGGTTCAGATGTAGATTGCCAGGTCTTTCTTCCAAGGCACCTCTGGGTGGACTCAGCCTTCTACTCTCTCAGTTGGCAAAGAGCACAGTCAGAGTTTGCTGCAAGCAGGAGCTCCTGTGTGTGCCCAGGAGGCAGATAATAGACCCTGAGGCCGTCTCCCCACCTCAAACCCAGGAGGAAAACTGAAATGGGGCTGCCATGAGGGTGGAAAGCTGGAGTCCAGGATGGGCCAGCACTTCTTCTGTGACATGAAGGATTGCCTGGGCTCCCTGGGTCTGTAACCTGGGAGGTTATCTGGAGTCCTTACGGAGGAAGCATGCTGCATCCTGCAAGACACAGTCGCCACGTAAACCAGGTGCCGTCAAGTTCACTTCCACTCATGGCAGTCCTGTGTGTGTCAGAGTAGAACCGTGCTGCAAAAGGTTTTCTTTATTTTAATGTAATGTATTTTTGTTGAAAATATGCCCAGCAAAACATACACCCATTCAGCAGTTTCTGCATGTACAGTACATTGACACTGATGGTGTTCTTCAGGTTAGGCAACTGCTGTCACCCTGTGTCTTAGTCACCTGGTGCTGCTCTAACAGAAATACTGCAGGTAGATGGCTTTAGCAGAGAACACTTGATTCTGACACAGTCCAATAGGCTGGAAGTCCAAATTCGGAGCGCTGGCTGCAGGGGAATGCTCTCTCTGTCAGCTCTAGAGGAAGGTCCTTGTGTTGCATCAGTCTGTCTTTGGTCTGAGAGCATCTTGTGCAGAAATGTCAGGTCCGAAGGATGCTTTCTGCTGTCAGTGCTGCTTTCTTGACAGTGTGAGGTCCTCAACTCTCTGCTTGCTTCCCTTTCCTTTCAGCTCTTGTAGGATAAAAAGTGGCTCAAGCCACACTCCAGGGAAATTGTCTTTACACTGGAGCAGGGCGGTGACCTTAGGAAGGGTGTTACAGCCCCACCCTAATCCTCTTTAACGTAATCCAGTCTATTAACCATGGGCAGAGATGAGCATTTACAGCATCGGAAAACCAGGGAATGGAGGGCAGTCACAGAATACTGGGAATCATGGCCCAGCTATGTCACCTACATTTTTGGGGGGAATACATATCAATCCCTGGCACCCTGCTTTGCCCCAAATTGTCCCTTTTCCGCTAACACACACTCATTGCCTCTTAAGTTTCCTATTGAATCTTTTGAGCTACTGTTGGCCGTCAGATCCCATAGAGACAGATCTTGAAGAGCACAGTGCGCAAGGCAGATTGTCTTTACTAATAAAACTATTTGTTTGGTTTAAAGATTTCAGAGGATGTTTTTAGCTTAAAGTTTAAAAATCATCTCAGGCAATAGTTTTGGTGTCTGTAGGGTTTTCAGCGGTGGATTTTTGGGAATTAGGTTGCCAAGCCTTTCTTCTGAGGCACCTCTGGGTGGACTTAAGCCTCCAACCTTTTGGTCAGCTGCTGAGTGTTAACTGTTTACACTGCCCCGGGACTCCCAGCCCCCCTCATCAGTATCCCCTGGAAATTAACCAACTAGACCTCATCGACATATACAGAACTTTCTATCCAACAGCAGACAACTATACCTTCTTCTCCAGTGCACATGGAACATTCTCCAGAATAGACCATGTATTAGGACATAAGCAATTCTCAACAAAATCCATACCACTGAGTTAATGCAAAGCATCTTCTCAGATCATAAAGCCATAAAAGTCAAAATCAACAGCAGAAAAAACATAGATAGAAAGTGGAACTCATGGAAACTGAACAACACCTTGCTCAAAAATCCATGGGCTATAGAAGAAATCAAGGATGAAATAAAGAAATTTATGGATTCCAACGAGACCGAAAACACTTCCTACCAGAACTTATGAGATACAGCCAAAGCAGTGCTCAGTATCTCCATAAATGCATACATCTGGAAGGAAGAAATCAAAGAACTGACCCTACAGCTTGAACAAGTAGAGAACAACAGAGGAACCCCTCCAGCACCAGAGAAAAACAGATCATAAAGATTAGAGCAGAGCTAAATGAATTAGAGAATAGAAGAACAATTGAAAAAATTGAAAAGACCAAAAGCTGGTTTTTCGAGAAGATCAACAAAATTGACGACAAACCATTGGCTAAACTTACTGAAGGAAAACAGGAAAGGAAACAAATAACCCAAATAAGAAATGAGAGGGGAGTTGTCACAACAGATCCAACAGAAATCAAAAATATCATAGCTGAATACTATGAAAGACTGTCCTCTAACAAACTGGAAAACCTAGAGGAAATGGACAAATTCCTTGATTCTTATCACTGACCCAAATTATGACAAGGTGAAGCAGAACAACTTAATAAATCTATCACAAAGGAAGAGATTGAAAAAGTTATCAAAACACTGCCAACTAAAAAAAGCCCGGGCCCAGATGGCTTCACCACAGAATTCTACCAAGCTTTTAGAGAAGAGTTATCTCCAATTCTACTGAGACTATTTCACAGTATAGAAAGGGATGGAGTACTCCCAAACTCATTCTATGAAGCCAGCATAACCCTGGCACTAAAGCCTGGGAAAGACCCAACCAAAAAGGAAAACTACAGACTGATATCACTCATGAATCTAGATGCAAAAACTTCAACAAAATTCTTGCCAATAGAATACAACAACATATCCAAAAAATAGTCCATCATGACCAAGCTGGATTCATACGATGGATGCAAGGCTGGTTGAACACCAGAAAAACAATGTGATAAACCACATAAATAACACAAAAGACAAGAATCACCTGATTTTGTCTATTGATGCAGAAAAGGCATTTGATAAAGTCCAACAGCGATTCATGCTAAAACTCTCAGCAAAATAGGCAGACGGCAAATTCCTCAATGCAATAAGGGCCATTTATACAAAGCCAGCTGCCTACGTCATCCTGAATGGAGACTGAAGCAGTTTCCCTTGAGAACAGGAACTAGACACGGATGCCCACTTTCACCTCTCCTATTCAACATTGTTCTAGAAGTTCTAGTCAGAGCCATTAGACAAGACCAAGGAATAAAGGGCATCTGCATCGGCAAAGAACTAAAAATCTCCCTATTTGCAGATGATAAGATTGTATATGCAGAGAATCCCAAAGAATCCATAAGGAAACTACTCAAACTGATAGGAGAGTGTGGCAAAGTCTCAGGATATGAGATAAACGTAAGTAAATCAGTGTCCCCTGGATAACCAGTGCCTCCCTCTCTCTGCTTGTCCCCATCCTCCCAGATGGCCGTCCCCTGTATGTCCTGCGCCTTGGCCAGATGGACACCAAAGGCCTGATGAAAGCTGTAGGGGAGGAGGCGCTGCTGCAGCACGTGAGTAGGCCTGCTTCTGGAGCCACATGGTTGGGGGACTGGGCCCACAGGTGGGACCACCATGCAAACCCCTCTCAGCACTGCCTCTACCTTCCAGGTACTTTTTGTCAACGAGGAAGGCCAGAAGAGGTGCCAAGGCAACAGTAAACAGTTTGGACGTCCCATCAGGCAAGATGCTGGGCTTGGAGCAGATTCCCTTAAGGGTAGACACAGCTAATATAATTTCCCACTTGGTTCTTACAATGATCCAGCGAGGCAGGGAGTGCTCTCATCTGTTTTCACGGACTGGGAGACAGAAGCTCAGAGGGGTAGGCGTCACCTGGGTCTCTGAACTGGTAAATGGCAGAGCTGGAATTTGAACTTAGCCAGGACTATTTTCATGGATTGGAAGACTGAGATTGAGAAGGGTATCATCTAGGTCACTGAGCTGGTAAGTGATGGAGCTGGGATTTGAACCCAGCCATCTTCCAAGCTCTCTATATTTAGAAGTCAGCATCTTTCCAGTAATGAATAATAGCAACTAGCTTTTAAAGTGGTGCGTGCTGTGTGCCAGGCTGGTGAGGGGCATTTCCTACACCCTCTCATTAGATCCTAATAATGCCTTGAGGCAGGAATTGGGACCGTTGGGGGCAGGGGGTGATGGGGTGGGGTGTGTGTGGACTCTCATGGGGGCTGTGACTCTCATGGCCACTCTCTGGGTGAGGAAGGACAAGCTCATCAAAGTCACATAGCTGTTTGAGTGGAAGTGACACTAGCATCCAAGCGCCCAACTTGGCGCCCACACTCCCAACGCCTTTACCACGTGCCCACGCCATGGGGTGGGATCCTGTGGCCCCGCCCCCTCCCCTGCCAGCCCCGCCCCTCCCCTCCCCTGCCAGCCCCTCCCCTCCCCTGCCAGCCCCGCCCCTCCCCTGCCAGCCCCGCCCCTCCCCTGCCAGCCCCGCCCCTCCCTGCCAGCCCCGCCCCTCCCCTGCCAGCCCCGCCCCTCCCTTGCCAGCCCCGCCCCTCCCTGAACCGCGACCCTGGGAGGTGTTGAGCCGTGGCAGGTGGCAGAGCGAGGTGTCGTGAGGGCGCTGTCTCTGCCGCAGCTCCTGGACCTGCCTGGTGGACCTGGAGGGGCTCAACATGCGGCACCTATGGCGGCCGGGGGTGAAGGCACTGCTGCGCATGATCGAGGTGGTGGAGGACAATTACCCTGAGACCCTGGGCCGGCTGCTCATCGTGCGGGCCCCCCGCGTCTTCCCTGTGCTCTGGACGCTGGTGAGACTGGGAGTCGGGGAGCTGACGGTGGCCGGGGGTCCCTCTGTGAGTTGCCCCGTGGGAGCTGTGGTAGGCAATGATCCCTCTGTGAGCTGCCCTGTGGGAGCTGATGGTGGCCGGGGGTCCCTCTGTGAGCTGCCTCATGGAAGCTGACAGTGGCCAGGGGTCCCTCTCCAGATCAGCCCCTTCATCAACGAGAACACCAGGCACAAGTTCCTCATCTGCAGCGGCAACAACTACCAGGGCCCCGGGGGCCTCGTGGACTACCTGGACAAGGATGTGATTCCTGACTTCCTGGGCGGCGAGTGCGTGGTGAGTGCAATGGGTGGGGCTCCTGGGCTCAGCTGGTGGGTGGGAGGGTTAGCTCTGTAGTCCTGTCATCTCCTCGGGGACTCTGGTGTCAGGATTCCTGGACCCTGGGGCTGCAGGATGTGGTCCTCAGAGCCCTGGAGAAGGGGGAGAAGATCAGCTCTTAGCTGGGGAGGGCCACCCTGGCTCTTGGGAGGACACGGCTTGTATTCGATGCTTCCCCAAACAGTGGGACGGCTGAGTGGTGACTGGATATCATTTCTTGTGGGGCTGCTTTCTGAGTGGTGACCGTAGGTTGGTTCTTGTGGGACACTGCTTTCTGAGTGGTGACCGTACCTTGGTTCTTTCAAACACAATGAGAGAGCCGGAAGTTTCGGGAAACCCAGTCACTGGGTCAGAGGTTCACGAGCTGTCACTGAATGTCACCAATGTCACTGAATGATCCCATATGTGTCAGTGTAGAACTGTGCTCCATGGGGTTTTCAGTGGCCAGGTTTTTGGGGAGTAGACTGCCAGGCCTTTCCTCCGAGGTGCCTCTGGATGGACTCGAACTTCAATCCTTTCTGTTGGCAGCCGAGCGCATCCATCATTGCCACCAGCAACTCCTGCAAAGGCCTACCCGTCCTGTTCCCTCTCCAAGGTGTTGCTAAGCAACAGAGTTTATGTGCTGGCTCTGCCCTCTGCGGCAGGAGCAGTAACTTAAAGGTCCCAGCAGCCCTGGATCCCAGGTTTGGCGTACCCCAAGGGATTTGTCCCGGTGCACATCCTCCCACCACCTTGGGAGCACAGGCAGCTGCTTGGGGGTGGGGCACACCCCTTTTATTGTCTCCCCTGGAGCTGAAATGGTGGTGGGATGGGCAGTCCCTCTGTTCATCTTTAACAGAAGGACTGAACAGCAAGCATGCATAATTTCTGGATAAAAAAAGACTTTTCATAGGAACAGGGCCAGCCCCGCCTGCTCTTTCACTTGTTGCAATCATATATACGGTTCATGTTTAGCAGGTGGCTCTGCAGGTCTCAGTGACTGATCTGGGGGTGGTGGGCAGCAGCCTTCCCGTGTTAATATACTAGTGTTTTCCCAAGAGAAATGGGGAGGGGTCCCTCTAGCAACAGCAAAGTGTGTCCTGAGGGCCTGGGGATCCAGAATACCTTCGGTTTTGGGAAGACTATGTATTCCAACAGCCCGCAGTTGTTCCATCCCAGCCAGGGAGTGTGAGACACAGCCCCCAGTGTGTGCGGTGTGGGAGAGGGCCCGGCTGACGCGTTAGCCCAGCAGAGGGGTAAAGACCCCGAGCCTAGGGTTCCAAAGAACCTTCTGCTGTGTGATCTTGGGGAAGGTGCCTGACCACTCTGAACCTCTGTCTCCTCCTCTGTGAGATGGGAAGTACAGTTTTTACCCCAGAGGTCGTTCTGGGGTTAACGTGGTGCCCCGGAAGCCTGGATCCCAGTTCAGTACAGGGTAGCTGAGGTGAGTGTTGTTCCCGTGGTTACAGAGTGCCTTCTTGGGTCAGGACAGGGCTGGAGGGCGCCTGAGCAGATCACCTTTGTCTTTTCTTTTAATTTAAAAAAAATTACAGTAATTTAGGAAACGTTGGTGGCATAGTGATTAAGTGCTGCGTCTGCTCAGTTCGAATCTACCAGGCTGTCCTTGGAAACCCAGTGGGGCAGTTCTGCTCTGTCCTACAGGGTCAATATGAGAAGGGGCTGGATGGCAGGGGGTTGGGTTAGTGGGCTATAGTGAGGTAACTGAAACACCACAGCATTTTTGAGTGTACAATTCAGCGGCATCAGGTGTAACCGTCACCACTGTTTCCAGGACCTTTCCATCACCCTAATAGACAGAAGCCCCGGAGCCCCTTAGCAGTAACTCCCGCCAACCTCCCCCAGCCCTTTCTAACCGCTGTTGGACTTCCTGTCTCTCTGCATTTGCCTTTTCTAGACATTCCACGTTAGTGGGGCCCTTTGGTTCTTGTTGACACCCTTTGTCTCTGTCCTTCAGTGTAACGTCCCTGAGGGAGGGCTAGTCCCCAAGTCACTCTATCTGACGGAGGAGGAGCAGGAACATGCTGACCAGCTGCGGCAGTGGACTGAGACCTACCATTCGGCCAGCGTGCTCCGGGGCGCCCCCCACGAGGTGCTGGGCTTGGCCTGGGAGGGCCTGCGGGGCTGCAGGTGGCCCTGTTTCCCCAGAGGCAGAGCCTGAGACAAGGTTTTCTGTGCAAGTGGCTGGCTGATGGACAGGTCTCAGGAGGAGCCTGCGGGGAGCAGGGAGAGGGTGGGCGCAGGGAAGAATCTAAGCCAAGAGGCGTTTCAGGCTCCGCCCGGCTTGAGCACACAGGGAGCCTTGGAGCATGGGCAGCGTCACACAGTGGTGTGGGCTCTGTACCACTGTCTGAGTCGGTCACTGGCTGTAGCCCGCCCCCAGGGCAGGGTAGGGCAGGAGGAGCTTCCAGGGCCCTCAGAGATGCTCAGGGAGTAATTCTCTTGGCCTGGGAGCAATTCTCTGGGCCTGGGAGCAGCTGTGAGCCTTGACTGCCCCAGGGAGTGAGCACGTGTCCAGGGAAGGAAGCCTGGGCCGGCACCCCCGCACCTGCTGAGGCTGTCTTCCCCATCCCGGCTCTCCTCCTCCTGGGGAGATTCTGGAGGGGGGGGCAAGACGAGGCCTTCCTCCTGACTGGCCCGGACCCTCTGCCTTGCTGTCTCTGCTGCAGGTCGCAGTGGAGATTCTGGAAGGAGACTCGGTCATCACCTGGGACTTCGACATCGTGCGGGGCGACGTGGTGTTTAGCCTGTACCATGCCAAGCAGGCACCCACATCGGGTCCCCAGGAGCCTGGGGCCAGGGCTGGCGGGCAGCTGTTGGACAAAGGCTGGGTCCTGGGCGCCGACTATAGTCGCGTGGAGGCTCCCCTCGTCTGCCGGGAAGGAGAGAGCATTCAGGTGGGCGTCCCTCTGTTCATGTAGTCCCTCGTCACACACTGCTGAGCCCCACCGGGGTGCCAGGCTCTGGGGACGCAGCGGTGGACAAAGCAGACGAGGTCCCGGCCTCAGGGACACTGTGGAGCAGTCAGAGAGAGAGACATCATGTAAGTGAATGGTGCTGTGTCGATGTGCAAGGCCTCCACTGAGATGGGCCACAGGATGGCGTGGAGAGCACCAGGCACTGGAGCTTTGGTCTTCCTATCTGAGAAATGGGAATGCTAGCAGTACATGAGTGTACAGGTTCCCTAGGGCTGCCATGGGAGTCCCTCAGTGGCGCAAAGGGATAAGTGCTTAACTACTAACCAGAAGGTTGGTGATTGGAACCCCCCCTAGAGGTGCCTCAGAAGACGGGCCTGGTGATCTGTTCCCCAAAGGTCAGAGCCCTGAAACCCTTCTGGCATGCTGTGCTGCTCTGCAAACTTGGGGTCCAAATCGACGCCATGGCAAGCGGGTTCTTTTAATGGGGCAACTGTCGTAACAGAATGTCTGGGTGACTTAATCAACAGGAATTTATCAGTTCTTTGGGCAGGAGGTCTGAGGTCAGGGTGCTGGCAGGACTGTGCTCCCCCTGAAGCCTCTAGGGGAGGGTCTGTCCCTGCCTGTCTCCCAGTTTCGGGTGGCTGCTGGCCATTCCTGCCGTTCCTTGGCTTGTCAACGCCTCGTTCCAGTCTGACTCCCTCCGAGTGGCCTTCTCCTTGTGTCTCTCTCATGGGTCTCAAATCTTCTTCTCCTTTTTGCTAGACACCACCCTGAGCCTTAATTAGATCTGGTAAAACCCTCTTTCCAAGTAGGGTTATGTTCTAAGGTTGAGGGCAGGCATCACCTTTTATCATGGTTGTTAGGCACTGTCGAGTCGGTTCCGCTCATGGCGACCCTGTCACAACAGGACAGAACCCTGCCTGGTGCTGGGGAGCCTCCCAGTCACTGTTAGATCGAGCCCCATGTTGCAGCCACTGTGTCAGTCCGTCTCCACGTCTTCCTCTCTTTCGCTGACCCTGCAGTTTACCAAGCAGGATACCCATCTCCGGGGGCTGATCCTGCCTGGTAACTTGTCTGAAGTCTGGGAGACAAAGTCTTGCCATCTTCACTTTTAAGGAGCATTCTGGCTGTCTTTCCTTCCAGACAGATTTGTTTGCTCTTCTGGCAGCCTGTGGTGTATTCAGCATTCTTTGCCAACACTGTAATTCAAACTCGTCGGTTTTTCTTCTGTCTTCCTTATTCATTGTCCAGCTGTTACATGCATGTGAGGCGATTGAAAATACCATGGCTTGGGTCAGGTGCAGAAACCCAGGTGGGGTCATGGGTTAGGGGCTACATCACCAAAAGGTCAGTGGTTCAAATCTGCCAGGTGCTCCTTGGAAACTATGGGGGAGTTCTCTGACCTCTAGGATCGCTGAGTTGGATCCAATTTGACAGCAGTGGGTATGGTTTTTGGTTTGGGGTCAGGTGCACCTTAGTCCCCGTAGCGACTTCTTTGCTTTATAACTCTTTAACGATGCCTTTTGCAGCAGATTTGCCGAATGCCATTCATCATCTGATTTCCTGACTGTGGTGTTTGTGGATCTGATAAAATGAAATTCTTGACAACTTGAATCTTGTCTCTGTTTATCATGATGTTGCTGATTGGGCCAGTTGTGAGGACTGTCTGTTGGTTTGTTTCTGTTGAAGTGCAGTCCATAGTGAAGACTGCAGCCCATCCTGAGGGGACTCTGCTGAGCCCTGCTGCGCTACCCCACACACAAGGCGGGAGGGTTAGGGCACCCAGATGGGCCGGGGCTCAGTGGCTTGTGGGGACACTCTGGAGGTGTCTGACAGCCGTTATCAATGATGGCGTCTCCTGGGAGCCTGACTTGGGTATGTGTGTGGCTGGGGGAGGGACAGGGAAGGCTATCCCGAGGAAAGGACCGTTGTCCTGAGAGCAGGAGCAGGAGCTTTCAAGGACCTTCTTCTGAGAGCAGAGAGCACTGTAGCCCATGAGATCTTGGGGTCACTCAAGTGGGGGGAGCAGAGAGCTCCTTGGGCCACAGCAATGTTGAACAATTAAGGAGTCAGGCCTTCATTACTGTCTGGGGTCACCTCTCTGCCAGGCACACGCAGGTCTCAGGTGTCTCCCACCGTACCTGAGAGAGGCTCGCGGCCGGCCGTGGGAGCTACCCGGGAGGGCTGGGACGCCAAGCTTCCGGGAGCCAGGGCCAGCAAGTGTGACAGGGCTGGGCCCTCAGAGTGTTACGTGAGCCGAGTCCTGTCAGATAAAGAAAAGAAACCCAGACCCTGGCAGGGAGAAGCTTTACTCAGAAACAAAGGGGGAAGGGACTGTTGGAACACGGAGAACACGCTGACCCTCAGATCTGCAAGCAGCCCTAGAAGTCAGGGACAGACGTCCGGATGAGCTGGAGCTCCTGTGCGGGTAGTAGAGCAGGGAAGGCTTCCCGCTGAGGCCGGCTGTTCTCCCCGATGGTGCCTAAGGGCTGGGGGCAGAGGGCGGGGCTCCAGGGAAGGAGGGGAGCTTAACCCAGGTTTGCTGAGCGAATCTTTGTTCTGATTCATGAGTGGGGACTAGCCTTTGGGCTGCTCCTTTACGAGGCCAGGAGCAAGAGTTGGGAGGCCCAGGGTCTGGTCTCGTGACAGGTAACCCGGGGGCATCTGTGAGTCCGGCAGTAAGCCATTCTCTGAAACGCCAAGCACGGGGGGTCTTCCTCAACCACTGCTGTTTCTACGGGGTTCTGGTAAAACCGAGCATCACCAGACCAGAGGGTGAAGGGGCCTACCTGGTGGGAAGGGGTCACCCTGCACTCCAGAGGAAGGCCAGGAGAGGGGGCTGTGGGCCGGGTACGGGTGGGGCCAGTGAGGGCCTGGGTAGAGAGAGATGCCAAGGGTGCAAAATTTAAGCTGTTGCTGGTTGTTGGGGTCGAGGGGCTCCACCTTCAATTTCAGGCCTCATCTGCTCACCCTTGTCTGGTGGGCAGTGGGCCTGCCCAGGACCAGACCTCAGGTGGCCTCGGGGGAAGGTCGGGAGGGTGACTCACCTTGTCTTTCAAAGCTCTCCTGGTCACTTCGTGGTGATCCCTTGCTCGTCAGAGTAGAACTGTGCCCCGTACGGTTTTCAATGGCTCATTTTCCAGGAGTGGATCACCAGGCCTCTCTTTCCAGGGGCCTCTGGGTAAACTAAAACAGCCAGACTTCCAGTTATCAGTGAGCACTTGCCTCGCTTGCAACACCTAGGGGCTCGGCACAGGAAGCAGGGCCCACTTGTCCACATGCAGCCCAGGAGCCTGGGCTCAGGGGGACCAGCCTCAGGCGGCGTCTGTGTTCCAGGGTTCCCACGTGACCCGCTGGCCCGGCGTCTACCTGCTGCAGTGGCAGATGCACGAGGCACCCGGCAGCGTGGCCTGCAGCCTCCCCGGCGTGGACGATGTCCTGACCGCCCTGCACAGCCCTGGCCCCAAGTGCCGACTACTCTACTACTACGAGGTGCTGGCGTCTAAGGACTTCAGGTAGGAGAGACAGGGACGGGGATGCCCTCCTGGCCAGGCCGACACACTCCTGAGCACCCCTCTGGGCTGGGGGTGTGGGATGCACCGCCCTTTGACTGGATATCCAGATACTGAGGCCCTTCATACATCCCCCTGGCACGGCTGTGGGCTCCGGAGGCTTCTGGAAAGACGTTCTGCAAGAAGGGACACTGGAGTGCTTGGTTGCCACCGAGTTGATTCCAACTCTCGGCAAGCCCACATCTGCGGAGTAGAAATGCCTCACAGGATTTCCAAGGCTGTGACCTTTCCGAAACAAGAGTGCCAGGCTTGTCTACCCAGGTGTCTCTGAAGGGGTTCGAATCCCTGTCCGATTAGTTGGTAATTGAGTGCTTAGAGTCAGCAGGTTGGTGTGGAGCCGAGATGCTACGTTCCCAGCCAGCTCTGGGTGAGGCTGCTGCTGCTGTTCCCGGGGCAGCACTTTATTTATTGTTGTTGGTGGTGGTGGTGGTTGCCATCGAGTCATTTCTGACTTGTGGTAATGCCAGGGGTGCCAAGTAGAACTTCCCTACAGAGTTTTCAAGGCCGTGACCTTTTGAAAGCAGATTGCCAGGCCCTTTGTCTTTCAAGGTGCCCTTGGGTGGGCTTGGACCACCCATCTTCTGGCTAGTGGTTGAGTGCTTCACTGTTTGTACCACGGAGGGGCTCCCACACTGTTTAGCAAGTCCCTAAAGCTTGTTGTCCCATTGGAGCTGCCGACCCACGTGCAGCAATTAAAACTAGCAATCAGAACGAAATAAAACTGAGGCCCCAGTTCCTCAGTTGTTTGTGCTACGTTTCTAATGCTTGGTTGTGCCACGTGGCTCGTGGCTACACATTGGACAGAGCAGACATGGGCTTTGTCTGTCATGACTGGGTTCTACCAGCCAGTGCTGCTTTGAAGGGGGCAAAAGGAAGAAGGTGCTTCCATAGCTGGAGCAGCACATGCAAAGGTCCTGAGGCTGGCAGGCAGCCAGGCTTCAAAGACACTGCCAGAGGCCAGCATGACTTGCTGGCAGAGAGCAAGAGGGGCTACGTGGTGAGGCTAGAGGTGGGACCAGGATCTCTTCCGGGCTGTGCCCAGGTCAGTGGGAAGCCCGGAATAGCTAGAGCTCTCTGTTGGGGATGGCACGGAGGAAGGGCTCCAGCTTCATTCCTCATCCTTCTTGCTTCTCCATCTGCGTGTTACCGGCCCTGGTGTGAGCCCTGGGACCTCATTTGCAGTGTCAACGGCTTTCCCTCTGCTGTGGCTGGGCCCTTGGGCTGTGTCACCAGCAGCAGGTAATGCTGTGCCTTGCTCTGCCTCCCCAGGGGCTCCATGTCCAGCCTGGAATCCTGCACCAGCGGCTTCTCCCAGCTCAGTGCCGCCACCTCCTCCTCCTCCTCCGGCCAGTCCCACAGCGTCTCCCTCATCTCCAGATAGCCCTCCTGCCCCCACATGGAAGCCTCTGGAACCAGAATCTAGCTGGCTCCCGGGCCTGGGGCCGCACGGGCTGGCACCCCTGAGTCTAGACGCTGCCAGAGTCACCACGTCCAGAGCCTGTGTGGCATGTGAAACTCTAGGTGTGGGTGCTGGAGGTTGCAAGAATTTCTGTCAGGAAGATCGAGTTGCCTGATCACACAGTCAGGCCCACCTGGGTCTCAGGGCCCACGGGATGATGTCATCAGGGCTCCCCCTGCTCTCTTCACCTCCTGTTCCACTGTCTCCTGGGTCCTCTAGTTCTCAGGCTGGCCTTCCTCACACAGGGCACCCGTCCCCAAGAGCGTCCCCTCCCCATCAGCTCAGCTGCAAGAGACATCTCTGTCCTAAGAGTTCCAGGAAACGTTCTGTCCTGGAATTGAGTCTCAGTAAGCCGGAGAGGATCCCCTCCCCGACCCCCAACATTCCTGAGCCAGTCGTGGTTGCACTGATTGGCCAGCAGCAGGATCATGTGATCAAGGCGTGTCTACAGTGATTGGCTAGCCTGGGTCACATGCACACTCCAGGAGCCAGCCAGGAGGACTCAATGGGCAAATGGGTACCCGAAAGACTGTTGGGTCCCCGTTAAGAAGAAAAGGGCTGGGCGGGTGAAATGATGGGGGTTCACCATGGCATCTGATCCTGTAGGTGATGTCCAGTGTCCCAGGACACGCACGGCTGAGCAGTTCCATGAGTCTTGAAGTCGGCTCTCCTAAGGGGAACTCCCCTGGAAGGAACCGTGGTTTTCTAGAGCTCCGTGGGCAGGCCTGGCTCTGAGCACCCTGGATCTGAAGAGCATGGAGGAGGCCCAGGGTTTCTCCTAAGTTCCAGGCACCAATGAGGTGGCTCAGGCTGTCCCCAGCCTCCTCTACAGCCTCCTTAGTCTTCTAGTGAGCAGTTTAATGATGACGTTTTTGGTTGTACGTTGCAGATAGCCATTTCCCAGTCAAACAGCAACAACAAAAAGGTAACCATTTATTGGTGCATGTAACTGCTCTGTGTAAGGTGCCTTCAGGTATGGCTGGATCCAGGCCCCAGTGGGCCTCAGAACTTTCCTGCAAGAGGGAGCCTCTAACTTTGTTGGCTCTGCCTGGAGGCAGATCTGGAACCCACAGAGCCAGCTCCAACATGGACCCTAAGTTTCCCCGTGTTCTTAGATGGGGTGCTCTTGGGTCTCCTGGAGACCTGAGGGCCTTTCTCTATGTCCTGGACCCTAGAAGGGTCACAGATCACAGCTCCCAGCAGAAAGCCTTCAGAGCTCCCCAGCAGACAACCCTCAGCCTTATCTGCCTTCCCTTAGTTTGTTTTCCTGCCTATAGAGTGAGAAACACTGAGGAACTTGACTTCAAATTCAGAGTTTTCAGCTGTTCTTAGACATTTGACAGTGTTGGTGAGGGGGACCATTGTTTCTGCCTGAAAGGAACCAGCGGTGGCCTCAGCACCTCTCTGTCTGGGTGGACTGCCTCTGTCACCACCGCTCTCTATTGCCTTATGCCCGGCCTATGTCACTCATTCATACCTGCCTGCAAGGGAAATACAGCTCCACTGAAGCCTAGGCTCCCGTCGGGGGGCTGAGGGCTCAGTGTTACTGTCGCCTCTGTGAGCTGGGAGTGGGGGGCTATCTGTAGCTGATACCCAGTCCCTGGCCTTGCACAGCAGGTGTCTTTACAGCCACAGGGCCGGTTATCGTGACCTTATCACAGGACCAGCTTTAGGGGACATGGAGAGCAGGGCTTCCTTACCAAACAAACTCAGCCCCAACCCCAGGGCAGAGTCCATTCACTCTAAAGACACCTCCTTCCCTGGAGGGAGAAAGCCTCATCCAGCATCCTGTTGGCAGTCAGTGTCATAGGCCATTACTGCACCTGCATCAAGGTGTGTATGCCTGTGCGTGCATTGCACACTTTCCAGAGGGAGACTGGAGGGAGGCATTCTCAGGACTCACGGTGCCCACATCACGGGGTGTTTTGGGATGAGAGCAATTTGTGTTTTACGTTCGGCTGGCATCATGGATTGTTAGCTTGCTGCTAACAGCTAGGGGCCATCCTAGAGGAGTCTTGGGATCAGCTGCCCTGGTGCTCTCTGCTGTCTCTGGGGTTCCGAGGATGCCCAGGAGGTCGCCCCCTCCACATCCCACAGAGGCTGCAGACGTCGGGGCTGGGCTTCAAGCCCCCTTGTAAGAGCTGCCTGCGGTAATGACAGCGGGGTCTCTGAAGACACCCGTGACCAGAGAGTCAAGGCAGAGGCCCACCCGGTCTCAGTGCACTTATTGTCCAGGTCCAGGGCTCTGAGAAGCAGATGGAAGCTTTTCCTTGACTTGGATTTTAATCAGCTTTTGGGAACGGAAGAATCTGGATATGTTGATTCCAGAGTTGGCAGTTCTGCTGGCATCAACCTAGTGTTAGTGACAGGGATGAGGAGCCTGAGGCTCTCTTGTCACTCCTCTTGAGACTTTTCTCTCCCCTAGGGAACAACCCTTGCACGCTGGCTTAAAGCAAGCAGGGAAATCACTGGTCCCTGACACTGAGAGGGCTGGATGTGCTTCAGGCATGGCTGGATCCAGGAGTCCAAGGTCATCAGGGCTCAGTCTCTCCTCTCTGCATGGCTGCACACTGGCCTCTTTCTCTCCTTCACCTGGTGGTTCCCAGCAGCTCCAGGCCTACAGCCACATGGCTCAGGACCTCGAAGGCAGAGCAGTGCTCTCTCCCCATCTCAGATCTCATGGAAAGGCTCTGATTGGCCCTGCTTCAGTCACATGTTTATTCCTATGGTCCATGCCAGCCAGGGGACTGGTCCTGTGATTGACATCCCCACCCTCAGAAGTGACAGTGGGATGAAGCAGAGTCAGTCCCCCAGTGGACAAGGGGACCTTGGCCACACCACCAGCAGATGGCCATAGTGCTGTCTGCCCTGGTTCTGCTTTTATGCTGGGGGTCTTGGTGGCCCATGGAAGCATCAACAGCCTCTTCCTTTTGCCTTTGGGAAGTTTGGAAATAAAATTCCAAAGGCGAGGCTACCAAACTTTTGGCTTTTTGATACCCCATGTCCCAAGGGCGAAAGCTCCTTTGGCTGACACCTTCTCCATGTTGCCCATTGATCCGTCATGGCCAGAACAGCAGGAGCGCCAGCAAATGCCAGCTACAACCCCCTGGCCAGGTGCCAAGATGCTGAGGAGCCTGAACTTGGATTTAAATGAGATGGCTTTAAACTTCAGCATTACTTTCACTAGCTGTGTGACTTGGAGCAAGTGATTTAACCTCTTTGTGCCTCAGTTTCCTCATCTGTAAAATGAGGATAGCAGTGCCTACCTCATCGGGTTGTAGTGGGACTACGCAAGATAGCAGTTGTAAAGTCCCCAGTATACAAGAAGCACTCAATAAATACCGGCTCTTCCAAAGATTCTACGGTTCTTCTCAAGGATACTTGTCACTGTTTTCAAGGGACAGGAGGGCTCAGAGTGCTGCACAGTTCCAGGGAAAATTTAGGTAGCAGGCTATTATTTCCCTCTTAGTTGAGTAAGCAGTCAGATCTTCCCTGCTGGGAGCAGCTTCTGTTTTCTAGGCAAATCACTGAGCCAGGAGGGCACCAGTCTGAGTAGTTTCTTCCCCCACTGGTTAGAGTGTTTTCTCCCCAGTTTGGAAGAAGGAGAGGTTAAGATTGTGCTCCAACTTTTTGCTGTCTGCCCTTTTTCCCCTCTCTGAAATTAATTATTCCATGAGAGTAGTGTACTTCTGCACAAACCCAGTTTCAGCTAGTGAAACACAGTGTTTCTTGTTCACCTGATAATTTGCTCCAAACAGAACCATTAAACATTCTGCATTTGGATATATGTCTCTCGCCTACTTCCTAAAGCCATGGTGTTTTCCTTGGGTGTGTTCCAGAATGGCTTAGCTGCTTTGGAGAAGGCACTGTCAAGAGAGCTGTGGTGGTTCAGTGGTTAGGAGCTCAGCTGCTAACCAAACGGTCGGCAGCCTGTATCCACCAGCCACTCCTTGGAAACGCTCTGTGGCATGTCTGTGCTGTCCTATAGGGTTGCTATGGGTCTGAATTAATGGCAGTGGGTTTGGTTTTGGTAAGGGTGTTGTCAGAGGGATCAAAAATGGGTTCCTAGTGGTGGGGAAGAATCTTACCCTTGATATGTGGAGAGCACACATACGTGGACATAACAGATCTACAGACAGAGCATCAATGATGTTCAAGTTTAATGGTGGGACAGTGAGATGACATTCCACCCAGTGTTACTGGCATGAATCTAAAAAGCAGAAAATAACAAGTGTTGGCAAGGCTGTGGGAAAATTGGAACTTTTATGCACTGCTGGTGGGAATACAAAATGGTACAACCATTTTGGAAAATGATAGGATATTTCCTTAGAAAGCTGGAAAAAGAAATACCATATGACCCAGCGATCTCACTCCTAGGAAGAGATTCCAGAGAGCTAAGCGTCGTCCCACAAATAGATATATGCACCCACCCACGGTCACCGCAACATTGTTGGCAACAGAAAAACGATGAAATAGCCTACAAGCCCTTCCACAGGCGAGAGGATAAATTACAGTACACCCCCACAGTGGAGGGCCACACAGTGATCAACAGTGATGAATCCGTAATGCATCTTCTCACAACATGGATGAATCTGGGGGGTGTTATATGCTGATCCATCAATCACAAAAGGACAAAGACTGTATGAGGCTGCTACCAAAAAACTCATGAACAGCTTTACACACCAAAGGAATCTTTGATGGTTATGATGGAGGGGAGGGGTGGGGGTGGGGAAACACTAAACAGACAATAGGTCAGAGGTAACTTGGGCAGTGGGTAGAATACTACACAATTCTGGGGACACCAACACAACTTGTCCAAGGTAAGCCCACAAAAGCTCCACAGACACGTCCAAACTCCCACCACCAACTCCTCTCACAAGGACCACAACAGAGGGACTCAAACATAGCTGGAGAGAAACGGAGAGCAAAATTCTAACTCCAAAAATAAGTCAGAGAGACCGGAGAAACCACAGAGTCACTGCAGAGAGTCATCTTTCAGTCAAAGGTGAGACAGGCCGATAACACAAGCCTAAAGTGGCACACCAGAGCAGGACAAGGACGAGAAGGCAGGAGGGGACAGGAAGGCGGCTAACAGGGAACCCAAGGTCAGGAAAGGGAGAGTGTTGATATCATGGGGTTGGTAACCAGAGTCACAAAACAATATGTGCACTCACTTTAATGAGAAGCTAATTTATTCTATAAACCTTCATTGAAAGCACAATGAAAAAACATTAGTGATGGAAGGTACGATTAAGAAAAAGTCGAGAGGGCCTCTGAGAGCAGGAACTTAAGTGGTCATGACTGACGTGTGCCGTGTGTGTCACAGCACGACTGTGCCCCTCAGTGTTTTCAGCGGCTCATTTTTCAGAAGTAGGTGGCCAGGCCTTTCTTCCTAGGGGCTTCTGGGTAGACCTGACCCTTCGACACAGGTTGTGGGAGGGGGATGGGTTTTTAAAACAAGGTCGAGAAGACTTGCTCTAGCATAAGTCACCCATTGAGTCAACTCCTCAAATAACCGCCCAGCCATCTGCTGCTGTCAGCACTGTGACTTTCCCTGGCCACACAGAGGTCACCCGAGCAGCCTCCTTCCGTAAGTGGTGCCAGATTGCCTGCAGATTCCTGAGGCCCACTCAGCGTTGCTGACTGGGAATCCCAGGAGGGAGCTTCTAGAACCCTCTTTCCAGGTCGCTATCTTTTCTGTGCTGAGACCCTCCTGTTTGACGTCCCTGTTCTGTGGGGCTTTGTGGAAGTCTGGCTGCAGCCCCAGGACAGCACGGTGCAGAGGACCTGTCCAGGGTACTGTCTGCACTTCCCGTGAACACTTGGGGCTGGGGGCAGAAAGTGCTGACTGGGACATAGATCACATAACCCTTGGAGCTGTGGGCCAAACACTGTCACTTGGGTAAGGAGAGGTGGTGTGGTTCCTTTACGTGGCGCTGTAAGACTACCTGTCTACCACTGCTGACACCTGTCTGCACTGGTTTCTCTTCCCCAGTCTTGCCCAATACATCCAATTCAGTGAGAGGTACCAACCCTCACCTGCAGTCATTTCCCGGGAACTTCCACCATCTCTCTTCCAGCTGTCCCTCCTTAACTGGCTCAAAGGAACAAGTGACGTGTGGGTGTGACCATTAAGCAAGCCACCTGGGGCAGGTGAGCCCGGGAATGGGTCACTGCTGACGCAGGTCTCAGGGAGGAGCACCTCCTGGGGTCTGGGCCCAGGGGGCACAAGTTTTCACAGAGGCTGCCCCTGTGAGAGGTTCTCCCTCAGGGTGGGTGTGATGCAGACCTCGGGTGCACTGGGAGGCGGGTGGGGCAATGGCGGCTCTTGTAGGAGATGACACGGTGCCTGGGAGCAGAGAGCTGGGTAGCTGTCAGGGATCCCAGAGGCCTGAGCTTCCAGCTTCTCCCAGCCCACCCCCTGCTCCTCCTCCACCTTCTCCACCCCACCCTAGGGCATCTCTAGGATCCTGGGTCTCCACTGAAACATTTGATTTGACCAAGTTTAACACTTGGTTTAACCAAGTAGAGTGACGTGGGGCAGCTTTACTCACTAAAAGAAAACAAAACACACGATGTCATTTTCTGGGGACGTTATAGCACCACGTCCCCAGAGTAACACCTGACACAAGGTGCTCACATCTTTGCGAGGAAGAATTACAACCAGATGAATCAACCAAATGTGGTCTGTCCATACGATGGAATACTGTTCAGTGACAAATGAATTCTGATTTATGCTATGGCTGTGGATGACCTCTGAAAACACCAGGCTGAGTGCAGTAAGTTAGACACAAAAATACATGTATTGTATGAGCCCCTGATGTGAAACGTGTCCCAGCGTACCAGGGCTGCTGGAACTGTTGCTTTAGAAGAAATCCAAACTGGAGTTCTTGGTCAATCTAAGGATTTTTAAACCCTGGTAACCAATGTACCGTGTGGTTAAACCTGAAACCACCAATATCCCCTGGAGTCTGATACAGGCTGTGGACAAACATGCACACAGCAATGTGTTTGGTTTAGTCTTCGAACATAGTTCAGCTCACCTTGTAAAGAGCGTCTGCCTTGAGCACTGTGCTCTTTTAAGATATAAGATCAAACTTATGACAGCATTTTGAAAGATTAAAACCTTCACGGTGGGGAGTTTAAGTTAATGAGAGCGAGCAACTCAGGAGGCTGAGAAGGGCTGCACAGCTCACAGGATGCACTGAGTTATCACTGAACTGTCGTGTGGAAATGCTGGACAGGTGTGTGTTTGGCTGTGTGTGCTCTCGTTGCAACAACAAAACAAAAGAATACCGTGTGGACTAAATCCCTGGAGCCCTGCTGGCATGGTGGTGAAGAGCTCAGCTGCTAACCAAGAGCTTGGCAGTAGGAATCTACCAGGTGCTCCTTGGAAACTCCATGGCGCAGGACTACTGTCCTGTGGGGCCCTATCAGTTGGAACTGACTTGATGGCAAGGAGTTTGGCTTTTGGTTTGGGACTAAATCCTTACTGCACACGGTGTGATTCATGGACCCGCAGCAGGAGTCCCACACGAGAGCGTCCCAGGAATGCCACCATCCCAGACACCGCGTGTTAACGCAAGCCCCTAGTGATCCCCATGCCTGTTCCGGCATCAGTGACAAAAGTCGGAGAAGCACTGCATTGAAAAGAACACAGCACGGGGGCCGGACCGGGCGCTGGGCTGCCCGTGGCTGCCCTTGGCTGCAGAAGTGTTGAGATTGCCATCAAGAAACCCTACCTGTTGAGACGTTCAAAAACCCAAACCAAATCTGTTCCCACTGAGTAGACTGACTCACAGTGACCACGTGAATCACCGAGTACAACTGCCCCGTAAGCCTGTCCTGTCACCTGTGCAGCGGCAGAGCGCCAGCCTTTCCTCTGCAGTGCTGCAGGGTGGGTTCAAACCACCCACCTGTTAGCAGCTGAGTGCAAACTCTCCGGAGCACTTGCAGAACCTGCTCAGACCTCGGAGGCCCTGATGTCTGTAACTCAGAATCCTCACGCCACCTGGTGGCTTCCTTTATTATAACAATTTATTCAAGTAATAGAAAACCTTCTTGGTGCTGGACAACACAGCAAGTCTGTAAACATGGTTGGTTCTCCCATCTCTTCTTCTAAGGAGCTTGCAGAGACAGGAAGTACATTCTAAGTTGGCAGATTCGCTGATGAGCTCAGGAAGCCCGAGACTCATCAAGGGGGATGGCCGCTATTTGCCACTTGGCCAGGATTTGGTCACGGGGAGGCTGGCTGCCAGTGGCCCCTTCTCCAGCAGGCTGGAGACTCTTTGGCTCGGAGCCAGGCCCTGGGGGACGGGTCTCGTGGACAGCAGACACAGACAGGTGGGAAGGAAGCAGTCCCTCTGTGCAGCATGTTATTGCTGAGGGTGCACACCCCCAGGAGGACAGGCGTGGGACTGAGGCACAGGTGCCACCAGGATGTGGCCATGTCAGTGGCCACGGAATGTTCCCTGCAGCCACCAGAGCACGTGGACATGCGTCTTCAGGACAGACCGTCACAGGCAGTCCTAGGCTTCAGTCCTTGAAAGAGCTGTGAGCACCTCCCAGCTGTCCCTCCTCTGTGACTGCAGCTCCCTGTTCATCTCCAGCAGCGGATGGTAGACGTAACCGCCGTCCAGCTGCCGGTTCTGCTCTGTCCTTGAGCCTCGGAGCAAAGTCACATTCACAGCCAGGCTCATCAGCAGCAGGAAGGCCAGGGTCAGCGTGAGGACCAGCCAGGTGGTCCTGTGAGGGCGGGGGAGAAACGCTCAGCAGGGAGGGGCTGATCAGGCCGGGCTGGGAGCTGCCCAAGCAGCTATTCCCACCCAGAGGGGGGACCACACAGGTGGCATCGGTGAGCAAACGGGTCCGCTGGGGACTGCAGCTCACTGCAGACATTCAGTCTCGGGGACAGTCACTTCAGATGCTGGCCTGCCGCTGTGACACCTGCTGCTACGTGAGGAGGTGGCTGTTGAGCTGCTGCTGAGTGAGCCCAACTCATGGGGTCTGCACCTCTGGGCTCATGCTTGGGGACTTTCACACCTAACCTGGTTCTACCTCCAGGGACCAGGCCACCTGAGCAAGAACCTTGAGACCAGAGGTTCTCAGAGTAGGTCCCCGACCAGCAGCATCAGCATCACCAGGCACCGTCCCAAATCCAGATTCTGGGGTGCCACCCGGGACCCACTGACATGGAAGAGCCTCAAGATGGACAGCCACCTCCCCACCCCAGGGCTGGCCGTAGGGGTGTCTCCTGGGCAACCTGAACGGTGAAGGTCTTATGTGTTCCTGCAGCAAGGACAGACACCTGTGGCTGGGAAGGGAAGCCGCGGCCTCCCCTCTCAGCCCCAGGGACTGGGGGGCTGGGACTGCTGGGCGGCTGCAAGCCTCAGTGGTGACCGTCCCCACTGGAGAACCAACCCGTGGGCACCAGATGCTGCCTTCCCACCCGCCTAGCTTCGTCCCCCTGTGGGTGAGGCCACATGGGCACAGCACTGACCAGTCTCCTGGGAGCCAACCTACCCGCTGAAAGATGAGAGTTCTCTTGTCCTCAGGGTGGTCTCGGGTGATGGAAAACAGTGCTTTACTGGAAAACAAAGAGAGGCCAAGGGGCTGAGAGAGGGGGCTACCCTTGCTTCTCTAGATCCTCGGCAGGCCGCTGCCTGCAGCACCCCAGGTCTGGCAGGAGGGCTGTATGGGAGTGGGTGCCTACCTTGGGAGAGGAGGCTGGCCACAGCAGGGGTCCAGCTGAGGCTGCAGTTGCCAGTGCGGGGGTTGCAGGGACACTTGCGCTCACACTTGCAGGGGCTCTGGCAGCCAGGCCCGTGCCAGCCAAGGGGACACTCTGTAAGAGGACGTGGACGTCAACACTGAGGGACGCCCCCCGCATACTGCAGACGAGCTAAGTGTGCCCCTAAGCACTGAGGAACAGCTGTGCGCAGGGCAGGTAGGGGCGGCCGATGCCTCCAGGGCAGCTGGATGAGCCCCTCTGGCCCCTCTGCCTTTCCGATAGGGTTTCCCTGGGATTCTCCACCCAGGCTTACCCAGCGCACAGATGTCCCCAGTGAAGCCAGGGAGGCAGGTGCAGGTCCCACGAACTGGGTCACAGGCAGCTCCATTCTGACACTGGCACTTCTGGGCACAGTTCTCCCCAAAGGAACCACTGGTACAAGCTGCAACGAGGAAAGGGGTCTCTGCAACATCCGCCGAGCCATCTCCTAGGCCGGGGCCCACGGACTTTGGGACAGGATTGCTGCCACCCAGAGTGGTTTGCAGGGTGGTGTGTTCACCTGACAGAGATATTGAGAATCTTCCAGATACCAGCCCTGACGACACTATGGGGAGAGGACACAGGCCCTGCTCCCACGGAGCCTACAGCAAGCTGCCAACACAGTGCAAAAAGGGACAGTCATTTCAGGGACATGGAGAGAGTGTGCCAGCAGCTGGGGACACTCAGTTTGACGGGTGGAGGCTTCCCTGTGCAGGTGACATTGACCTGCGCCTTGGGGAAAATGGGCCATTTAGGGAACTAGGGGAACAGCAGCAGCAGAACCCAAAGCCGAAGGTACAATGAGAATCGCTTGGCCTCTTTGAAGACTGCACGACTGGGAGGCCTGCTGGGCCCAGGAGCTGGGGTGCGTGGGCAGAGCCATGCTGGCGAAGCAGGGTCTGGGGACAGCCAGAGCCCCCAGGGCCTGGCAAGTCACGCCAAGGAGACTGAAAACTCCATTCAGTGCCACAGACAGCCGCTGTGGGTAGCTGCAGTGGGTTGGACTTCATCTCCCCAGAAGACACACCCATTCCTAGCTCCAGGTGCAGGTGCCCGTCAAGGTCATTGCGACTCACGGTGACCCCACGTGTGACACACAGAACTCCTCCCCAGAGCTCTCTTGGCTGTGACCTCTGTGACAGCTGATCCCCAGGTCTTTTCTGCCAGAGCCACTGGGTGGGTAATGGAACTGTCACCTTTCCAGTGAGCAGCCCAGCGACGAACATCAGGGCTCTTTCCACTGCAGGAAACTGTATTTGCAAATATGGTCTCTGCAGCTGTAACTGAGTTAAGGATTTGGAGATCGGGGGAGAATCCAGGATTGAGGGTGGGCTCTCAGCCACTGACTAGTGTCCTGCTAAAGGACAGTGGAGACGTGACACACAGAGAAGACCGTGTAAAGGCAGAGGCTGGAGTGATGGTGCCCAAGCCAAGGAACACTGGTGTCACCCGAGGCTGGAAGAGGCATGGATGGACTCCTCCTAGAGCCTTCAGGGGAGGGTGGTCCTGCCAATTTTTCTTAAAAAAATATTCTATGGTGTTTTAAGTTTACTATCAAAGTCAGTTTGTCATACAAAGACTTGTACACACACTGCTCTGTAGCTCTTGCTGCTCTCCCCGGGCTGTGACAGTGGACTCCTCCTCTCCACCCTGTATTTCCAAGTCCACTCACTGAGCTCCTGACCCCCTGCCCTCTCATCGCACCTCTGGGCAGCACCTGCCCACTTAGCCTCATGCTATCTACATAAGCCAAGAAGGTCAGTCTTCGCCAGTGTCGTGTTAAGTCTTCTGGTCCAGTCCAGTCTTTGTCTGCAGAGTTGGCTTCAGTTCTGGGCTAACACAGAGTCCAGGGGCCATGCCTTCCAGGGACTCTCCAGCCCGCTGGACCATCACATCTGGTCTTTTGAATTAGCTCTGCCAGTTTGGACTTCTGGCTTCCAGAACCCTGAGTGACTACGTTTCTACTGTTTTAAGCCACCTCAAACTGAAACTGAACACACTGCCAGCAGGTGAATCCCACTCACAGTAACCGACAGGACAGAGCAGAACTGCTCCACATGGATTTGAACGGCTAACCTTCTGGTTAGCAGCCAAGCTGTATCACCTGTGCCGCCAGACCGCCGTAAGCCACCTTGTTATTAGGTGCCATTGAGTCAGCTCTGACTCATAGTGACCTTATGTACGACAGAAGAAAACACTGCCTGGTCCCATGACAGCCTCACAACTATTGTTACGGTTGGGTCCACTGCTGCAGCCACTGTGCCAATTCATCTCCTTGAGGGTCTCGCTGCTCTCTTGTGCTGACCCTCGACTTTATCAAGCATGAGGACTTTTTCCTGATGACACATTCAAAGTACGTGAGACACACTCCAGCCGTCCTTGCTTCTAAGGAGCACTCGGGTTGTACTTCTCCCGAGACCCCTGTTCCTCTGGCCTTCCATGGTACAGGCAATGTTCTCTGACCACGTCACAGTCTGAAGGCATCAATTCTTCTCTAGTTTTCCTTACTGATCATGTAGCTTTTGCGGGCATTATCAGGTGACTGAGGAAACCCTGGTGGCATAGTGGTGAAGTGCCACATCTGCTATCCAAAAGGCTGGCCGTTCAAACCCACCAGGTCCTCCTGGGAAACTCTATGGAGCAGTTCTACTCGGCCCCATGGTAACGCTGAGTCAGAATCGACCTGACGGCAGTGGGTTTGGGATTGGAGGGGACTGAAAACACCACAGCTTGGGTCAGGCACACCTTAGTCTTCACGGTGACATGTCTGCTTTTCAACATTTTCAAGAGGCCTTTCTGAACAGATTTGCCCAACACAATGTGTCTTTTGATTTCCTGACTGCTGCTTCCATGGGCATTGGTCATGAATCCAAGTAAAATGAAATCCTTGACAACCACAATCTGTTCTCTGTTTATTGTGATGTTGTTCACTGGTCCAGTTGTCAGGATTTGTTTTATGTTCAGGTATAATCCATACTGCAGGCTGTGGTCCTTAATCTGCATCAGTACCACCTTTCTTGACTTTAAACCACACAGTGTCCATTTTTTCTGTTTGAATGACTGTCTCTTGACCCATGTATAGGCTTCACGAGCACAATAAAGTGTTTTAGCATTCCCATTCTCCGCAATGCTACCCATAATTTGTTATGATCCACACAGTCAAATGACTTTGCATAGTCAATAAAACACAGCTAAGCATGTTTCTGTTTTTCCCTGCTTTCAGCCAAGATCCACCTGACATTAGCAATGATACCCCTGGCTCCACATCCTCTTCTGATCTCGGCGTGCATTTCTGGCAGTTCCACATCAACACACTGTTGCAGCTGCTTTTGAATGATTTTCACTAAAATGTTAGTTGTATGTGATACTAATGATACCGTTTGATAATTTCTGCCTTCACCTGGATTGCCTAGTTGGTAACAATGCGCTGAGGCAATCCCAGGATGCTGTGACCATGGATGACATGGAGACGAAGAGCAAGTGCTCACCGACTTCCAAGGCCAAAGGCAGCAGTGCCGCCACAGCCTCTCTGATACCCACGGGGAGTAAAGGCCCCTGAGGAGCTGGACGCTGGCCCATCACCCGCCCGCAGGCACCTGGGTCAGCCCCTCACCTTCACTGCAGTTGGACCCGGTCCATCCGGCCTCACAGCGGCAGCCAGCTGCCAAGACAAGACCGAGAAGGCAGGTGAGGGTCTGCGCAGGGCTGAGGAAGTAAGAGCCAGGGCAGGGCTGGGGCAGTGAGGGTCGGGACAGGGCTGGGCAGTGAGGGTCGGGACAGGGCTGGGCAGTGAGGGCCAGGGCAGGGCTCGGCAGTGAGGGTCAGGGCAGGGACAGGGCTGGGCAGTGAGGGCCAGGGCTGGGCAGTGAGGGCCAGGGCAGGGACAGGACTGGGCAGTGAGGGCCAGGGCAGGGCCAGGGCTGGGCAGAGAGGGCCAGGGACAGGGCTGGGCAGTGAGGGCCAGGGACAGGGCTGGGCAGTGAGGGCCAGGGACAGGGCTGGGCAGTGAGGGCCAGGGACAGGGCTGGGCAGTGAGGGCCTCGGCAGGGCGGGAGCAGGGCCGGGGCAAGCTGGGCAGTGAGGGTTGCCGCAGGGCGGGGGCAGTGAGGGGCCGCCTCCCGAGCCCCTGCTCACTCTCGGTGCAGAGCCCGTGGCTGCTGCAGTTGGAGGGGCCGCAGTCGAGCTCGCTGCAGGCTGCGCCCCGCCAGAAGCGCCCCGTGCACTGGCAGCTCCCCTGTACGCAGATCCCGTGGCCGCTGCAGTCGGGTGGCTCGCAGCGTGGCTCGTGCACACACACCACGGTGGACACGTGCCGAGGACAGCGCCACATGTTCTCCTTGCTGCGGGGACAGGGGTCTGCGTGACAGGAGGCCACGATGCTGGCCACCCCTCCTACAGCCCACGGGTGCTGGTCCCTTCTGCGTCCCCCTCATGCTCACGTCTTTGATGGGTTCCCAAGTCCCTGGTGGTGCAAATGGCTAATGCCCTTGGCTGCTAACTGAAAGGCCAGGGGTTCAAATCCACTCAGAGGGGCCTCAGAAGAAAGGCCTGGTCATCAAGTTTCAAAAAATCAGCTAATGGAAACTCTATGGAGGAACCTGAAGAATGTCAACATCACTGAACTGTACATGTAGAAATTCAGTTGCTGTAGGCAACGATATGCTTATTCTCAGCAACAACAAAAGAAAGCCTTCTAGAGCACAGGTCTACTGCCATGGATTGAACTGTGTCCCCCAAAACATATGTGGACTTGGCTAGGCCATGATTCCCAGCATTGTGAGGGTGTCCTCTATTTCTGTGCTATGATGTAATTATCTTCCATCTTGCAGTGTTTCCTGAATCCTCACCTCTGTGAGTTAATAAGGAGGATCAGGGTGGAGTTTATCGCGACTCACAGCGTCACAACAGGTTGTGACCCAAGTCACATCCTGACTTGATTCCTGTCTCTACCCTCAGAAGAGATTAATGAAGTGAGCAGAGAGAAGAGGGAACTCCTCCACCAAGAAAGAAGAGCTGGGAGGGGACCATGTCCCTTGGACCTGGGGGGCCTGCCCTGAGAGCCTCCTAGACCTAGGGGAAGACTGATGCCAAGACGGAAGGAACACTGGGCCACACATGTTAGAAGCAGACAAGGACCTTCCCCCAGAGCTGACAGAGACAGAAAGTGTTGCTCCGGAGCCAGTGTCCTGCATTAGGACTTGCAGCCTCCTAAACAGCAAGAGAGTAAATTTCTGTTTGTTAAAACCATCCACCTGTGTATTTATTACAGCAGTGCTAATGACTGGGACAGAATTTGGGTGCCAGAGTGGGGCACTACTCTAAACAGATACCTACAGTGTGGAAGCAGATAATGGGGAGGGGCTCAGAGAGTTTTAAGGTACCTAAAAGGAAAAACCTAGACTGCCCTAAAGAGAGGGTTGGTGGAACTAGGGCCATGAAAGGCACGTCTAGGGGAGACCCAGAAGAACCCGCAATGTACTTCTTCCCTGAGAGAAAACCTGTGGCTAGAAACGAGGACATTACAAGTGTTTCTGGTGAGGCTTTAAGAGAAAATGATGAACATGTGACTGGACAGTGGAGGAAGGGTGATGCTTTTTATGCAGTGCCATGGAACTTAGTTGAATTCTGTTCAAATATTTGGTGGCAGGTAGAGCTTGCCAGTGATGACCGTGCATATCTCACCATGGGATTACAGACCCAGATGTAGCAGCTCCTCCTTAGCACTTACAGCAAAATGCAAGAGGGAAGAGAGGGACTTAAAAATGAGCTGTGTAGAATGAAAACAGAACTTAAAGATTTGGAAAATTCTGTTCTACAAACTGAGGACATGTGTCCTAGGATAGCCACCTAGGTTGTAGCTACAGAATCTTTTGTTGAAGAGAGTAGCCATGTGATTGGTGGAGCCAGCCAGCACACAGCAGCACACCCAGACTGAAAGGGAGACAGAAAGCACTGTGAGAGAACAAATTTCTGTTTGCTCAAGCCATCTACTTGTGGTATTTCTCTTACAGCAGCACTTGATGACTAAGACATATTCTGGCACACATGAGATCAAAATGAGCTGGATAAAATGAGATAGCAACCAGTTTTGTGGCTTATACTTGTCACAATTCCTCCTACCACAGGGCCTTTGCACATACTATCTCTCTTGGCTGGAAAGCTATCCTCACCCCTGCCTCGCCACCTCCACATCCTTCATCCTTCTCCCAGAGGTCTTTCCTGACCCATCAACTCCCCTTCACACCCTTGGGGCGTCAGCTTTGTTAGCTGCCATCTGACTGACAGCAACTCTACCAGTTGGCTCAGATGCACAGCCACCCTAATGCTCCATGGACTGAGGCACCACTTGGTCCTGTGTCGTCCCCATGATGGGCTGTGGACCAGCATGTGGTGACATGCAGGGCTTTCACTGGCTGATTTTCACAGAGCAGATCACCAGGACTTTCTTCCTAGTCTACTTTCCTCTCAGAAACCACTACAACCTATTTCGCACCATAGCAACATGCAGGGTGCCACTGACAGCATGGGTGGCTGCACGTGAGGTGTAGTGGCTGCCCATGAAACCCAGGCCTTCTGCACGGAAGGCAAGAATTCCACCACTGAACCACCAACACCCTTGTGGTGTTTGGGTACAGCACAACACGTGGAATCCCGCATGCTTGCTGCCAGCAGTGAGATAGTGATCGCAGCTTGTCCTGCTCACTGCTGAATCCCAGAGCCCAGAGGACAGCAGGTCATCATATCTGATGGGTGAGACAGTTGGGGCAGGAAATGACCACCAGGGCCTGCGAAGCCTGAGGCGCCAGAAGAACAGGCCTAGGCTGGACCCTCATGAAAGGGGGCTCGGGTGGGCTTACCAGTGATCAGATGGGTAACTGGCCAAAGTCCCGTTGAGCACAAACGTGGCAGAGCCGCCTCCGTCCAGGTTGATGGCATTGACGACACCCTGCTGCAGCAAGAAGTCCGCCATCTCCCAGAGGTTCACACTGCGCACAACAGAGCAGCGCTGACCGCGGCGCTCGCCATGGGGCCCACCTTAAGGGCCTGTCACACCCACTGTGGGAGGCAGACGTCTAACATGACCCCAAAGATGTCCCACTCTGATCCCCAGAGCCCGTGGATGTGACGAAATCACCTATGCGACTGTGTCTCGCCACGTGGCACTGCTGACCCGAGGGACAAGATTGTCCTGGAGCACCTAAGGGGAGCGAGTGGAATCTGTTTTATCTAGAACCTGCTCCTGAACAGTGAGCACTTTCCATGGCTGGCATGAGACAAGTGACAGAAATTTGAAGCACAAAGCAAGGAACCAGAGACCTCAGTCCTATAGCTGGAGGAACTGACATCTGCCAACAACCTGAAGGAGCTTGGAAAACGATTCCTTTCCAGAGCTTTCAGGTAAGAGTTGGCCTGCTCAACATTTGGATTTTGCACACAGAAGCTTCTTGACCCTGGCTGGATGTCTGACCCAGAGTGATGGGATTTCCTAAAGGGATGTTGGTTTCATTCGCATTTGTCACCCTGCAACAGCCAACAGACATGCTGACTTCAAACGCTCATTCTACAGAGGAAGATGCTATAGCTTCTCCACGGCGACAGAGCTAGCAGACGGCCAAGCTGGGACTGGTACCAAGGTCTCCTCCTTCTAAGGGTGTCATCTGTCCCCCCTCACCCCAAACAGCGTACAGGAAGGATGAGGCCGTGAGTTTCGGAGACTGAGGGGAAGTGCGTGGATGATGGTGAGTCCCTGGATGACCTAGGGACCCTCTTTCCTGGGAAGCTGAGGGACCAGAGGGTTGACAGGGTCACAGAGATGTCATAGTGGAGCTCAGAAATAAACAACCTAACTCACCCCCGCTGCTCCGTCTGCCCGTCCACATGGAAGAGGACCACCTGCCCCTCCCGGTCGTGGCCCACGGCCGTCCTGGCTGACAGCACATTCACAAACTTGCTGAAGGAACCTGAAGGAGAGGCAGCCCGCTGTTGCCTGCCAATCCACCCGCTACTCTCCACCTCCCGGTCCATGCCACCGTCACCTGTTGCTGGATACTGCAACAGCCTTCCCACTGCCCTCCTGCTCCCTCTCCCCAGTCCCATCCAGGCTGCGCGGTGTGGCCAGACTTTCCTGGTGAGCACCCTCTGATGGCTCCCCCTGCTCTCAGAAGGCATCCATGGCCCACACAGCCTACCTCCCCTACCAGTACCTTTTTCTGCCTCAGGGCTTTTGCATAAGGGGGCTGGCTGAGCTCCACTTACCCAGGCTCTGTGCAAAGCTTCCTTCTTACCTCAGACACCTCCTCCGGGAGGCTGCCCGGATTGCCCTGTCTAATCCAGCTAGTTCTCTACCCTAGAATTTCTCATCCCGGGGCTTCTCAAAATTAAGCAGCCATCAGAGTCACTCAGGGCTGTCAAGATGCAGACTCTGCAGTCTCACCCTGGAAGGTTCTGATTCAAGAAGTTTGAGGTAGGGCCTGAGACTGCATTTCTGACAAGCTCCTGAGTGATGCCGGTTTAGGAGCAGCTAGCAGCATCTCTTCGATCCTTGGAAACCCTGGTGGTGCAGTGGTTAAGTGCTGCAGCTGCTAACCAAAAGGCGGGCAGCTTAAATCCAGCAGGTGCTCCCTGGCAACTCTATGGGACAGTTCAACCCTGTCTATAGTGTCGTTATGAGTCAGAATCGACTGGACAGAATGGGTTTGTTCAGTTCTTCATTCCCTTATCCTGGGCTCCCTACCATTTTCTCCCCTTCCTCCACTTAGCAGAAATGGACACTTTACTTTTCTGTATTAACAATTCCATTCCCTTCTGGTTTATTATAGGGGGAAAAAACCCTATTTATATACCTTTGATTATAATTCACAGTGACTTCACAGGACAGAGTAGAACTGCCCCACAGGGTTTCCAAGGAACAGCGGAGGGCTAGCAGCTGGAGTTCTTCCTGCATAAACTGACCCTCTGTTCACCCCTTGCTGTCATTCGCAGAGCAGGGCCCTCCCCTGCCTCACCTCCAGCTCCTGGAATGCGCTGCACCCAAAGAAGCTGCTCTAGAATGACACGCTGGGACACTTAAGAGTCACTTCTCCTACCACCCGACTGTCCCTGGTTCCCCAGCTGTCCGCTGTATCCCTTGCCCCTGATACACACCTGTCTCCTGTGTCTCATCGCACTCGGTGGCCACGCTCTCGTTGATATAGACGCTTCCATTGCGAATCAGCCACACCACCCCGCTCAGCAGCTGCACAAACGGATTCTCCGTGTCCAGCACTTCCTCCTCGGACAGGTACCTGGACACGGGAAAGGTGTGAGGCTCACTCACCACAGGTGCAGCTGCAGGTTGGGTGGGGCTCCCTTCCCCAGCCCCCAGCCTGGCTCTTGATTCCTCCCGGTGCTTCAGGGAACTGCATGGTCAGAGCGAAGCCAACAGAGCTTAAGTCTTGCACAACGGCCTACTGATTATGGCCACCCCCCCTCACCTCTGCAAACACTCAAGGACTTCCCAGCCTCCACTTTATCTAATGCAACCAACCATCCTCAATACATATCAAATCCATGCACTGTCCTCAATGTCCCTGGCTGCCACCCTAGCCAAGCTACCACCTGACCTATGTAATAGATTCTTAACTGGTCTCCTTGCTTCTCCAGGCTCCACCCACCTTTTTTCACCCAGGGACACAGTAAGCTTTTAAGAAACAAAGCTGGTGGTCCTGTCACCTGGCATTGCCCTTCTTTAGGTTCCTCAAGCATATCAAGGCTCCCTGCACCCCTGGGCCTTTGCACTTGCTGTTCCTTCAGACGGGTAAGAGCACACCAGTCGGGGTCCCTCCGGCCCACGCCACCATTTTCCGACCCCTGCTGAATGGCCAGTAATTTTCAGGTCTCCACTCAAAGATCTTCTCAGGGAGGCTTTTCCTGCTCACCATCCCTCAAATCAACACCTGCCTAGCTGCTCTTAAACAATTGGCCCTTGTCGATTTTTCCCAGTAAAGAAAAGACCTAGTGCTGGTCACTGCCAAGAAGACATTACTACATCTATTCGCAAACTAAGAAACACAGGCTCAGCTAGGTGACGCGAACGTGCTGTCATGGCAACAACCCAAATCTATGGTCCTCTGCCCCGACCGCCCTGGGGCTGCCCGCCTCCTCACCCGGTGACCAGGGTCCCGTCGCGGCGGATTCCGAACTGCGCGTTCTGCAGCCCCTTGGCGCTGCTCACCCGCCGCCCGTCGCTCACCACGTTGCCCAGGCACTCGCCCGTGTCCATGCGGAAGAAGCCGCCGTTCTGGGCAACACGGCAGGCCGCCGCCCGCGCCGTTTCCTCCACGGTGGCGCGGCGCCTCGACGCGCAGCCGCCGGGCCCGCCGGGCTCCAACACGGAGAAGGTGCGCAGCGGGGTGGCGACCCGCGTCAGGTGGCCGCCCAGGGGGCGCCCCGCGAAGTGCGAGAAGAAGGGGTGCACGGCCGGGCCGGCGCTGCCGGGGGACGCGGGGCCGGGCGGCCAGCTCTGGTGCTCGCGGCGGCCGCTGAGCACCGGCGTGCAGTCCCGGCGGGCGCGCACTCGCGGGCGGGTGTACGGCAGCAGCAAGTCGTCGTCGCGGGAGACCCTGCGGGGACCGGGCGTCGCGGGGGGGCTGTGAGCTGGGAGGGACGCACCCCGGGCAGGGACGGGGCCCCGAGTCAGGCTCACCCCCGGGAGCTGCACTCACCCGGAGCCGAGGCCCCCGGACGCTTCCGGGAAGAAGGCCAGCGTGGTGAGGAGGAGAAGGCAGCGGCCCAAGGCGGCAGCCATGTTGGACGCGGGCCTGCGGTCACGTGGGCCGAGTCACGTGACCCGCGACCGTCCGGCGCCGGCTCCGGGCTCGGGCGCCATTGCCGGCGCGGCTGCCGACTTGTGCCGAGTGTCCTCGACTTCCCGGGAGGGTTTTTAGGGAGAGGAAGGGAGGGAACAGGATGGGAGAGGGTAGTTTTTTGGCACCGAGCAACAGCCAAATTTTGCATCAGGATTCTTTTTCTAATGAGAGGGGAGAAGACTTTTAAGAAGATTCCGCTTTAAGATTCACGGAAGCCCCTAAACTCCTCCCGCTGGACCAGCTGGAGGACACTAACCCCCCTGCGGCGATTCTTGCGATAAAGCCCTGCTTCTAAGGGAAGGGAATTTCTTCCTTCTGACTTGACGCTGACTGCTTATCTTTGCCTCTGTAAGTTTGTTGGTGCCAATATAAAAGTAGTCTGAAGATCTGTAAACCTGCTAATGCCAGTTAGAAAGCTGTATGAAAACTTCGCTGTCTGCTTTCTTGAGAAAACGTATAAAAGGGATGTTTTGATAACAGGACGGGGTTCGTGGCCGTTTTCGACCTGAGTCCATCTGCTAGCAGTGAAGCTCCTTCCTGTTTAAACAAAGTGGTGTTTGAGGTGTTTTCTGCCTTGCTGGCTGAACTTGTCTTTTTCCTGCAACACTAAAAAGTGATTTAGTAGCTCAGGTTCGCCTGTGGTCCTTCCCACCTTGGTTTCGCAGTTTAATGGTGTAAAAATGAGCTGGTGACAGGCTCCAGCGACTGATCCACCCTGCAGTCGGGGGAGAGGCACAACTTGCCTTTTGTGCGGTCTCTGTGAGCTTCTGTTTGCGAAGTAACGTGAAGGAAACCTTCGAAGCACGTGGAATGTGAATCGGGTATTAAATTCTGGCCCCCGGCTCCTTCGGAAAATAAAAACAAAACCCATCAGCGAGATCCAGGAACATTGCTCTGGGCCTGACAACTTAAGAGGGGTTGTGGGAAAACACTGAAGGAAGAGCAACAAAGAGGGTCTGATAAAAGGAGGGAGGAAATGTGCAGAAGAACCCTCTTCTGAGTTAACTCAGCTTGGGCGCAGGAGGGAGGTCCCGAATTCTCATGCTCATCTCGTGATGGCTGACTGGTCACCCAAGAATCCTAACCATGGATTTGCCAACCTCAGGCAACGTTGGTGGCATTTAAATTATGAAGCAAAGAAAGGTAATCTGTCGGTAAAGTTTGTTCATGTTTGAACTGCTGTCTAAGGCCTGGGTGGAAACATGCTTGTAGGGCACAGAACTCATCCCATGAATCACTAGGCTGCACTGCCACTTGTAAAATGTTATGATTGTGACATGACGTGATACAGTTTCCAAGAGTTCTCCACACAGGGTCTTAAAATCAGTATGTGCTGGCGTCTGTGGTGATGTCTAGTGCTAGCTCATGACTTGAACCATTATTTTCAGACCTTTGGTCGTTTCACTCAGCAAGGTGCCGTGGTTGACACCAGAACAGGCAGCCTTTATGACTCCAGTTTGAGTCTGTTGGAGCTCCCGGGGGTATTAGTGGTTAACATGTTTGGCTGCTAATTGAAAGGTTAAAGGTTCAAATCTATCCAGAAAGCACCTCAGAAGAAAGGCTTGGTGATCCAGGTGTGAAAAAGCAGCCAGTGAAAACCACGTGGCGCACAGCTCCACTCTGACACACACACGTGGTCACTGTGAGAATGCACTTGATGGCAGCTGGTTAACGGGTAGAATTTGTATCAAATAAGATTGTAGGTTCAAATTAGAGACCTAGAGATTTTCCAGGGTTGCCCTAAAGACTGAGAAAGAAGACCCAACTCAGAGCTCACCCGGAGGCTGAATGTATTCACCTAGAAGACCAGGGCTTCCAAAGGTTCAAACTTCTGGTTCAAACTCCTGCTGAGATTTTGCCCTTCTAACAGGTTCCCAAGTGATGCCACTAATGCTGCTGGTTGGGAACCAGTTGTAAGGACAACCAGGACACAAGTGGTTCCCAAAATTTGTTATACATAAGAATCACCTAGGGATGTTGTTAAAACGTTGATTCGAATTCAGTCTGTCTAGGGTGGAAATGCAAATTCTCAGCAAGGGGTTAAGCTAGAATGAAATGGTTTGAAGCCCGGATCTAAAGAAGAATAAGACCAATGGCTTCAAGGAGGCAGGTGTAACCCTAATACCTTGTAACATGTTTTATCCTTTTCAAAATGGGTAATGGAAAGCTTCACATAACTAATTCCATAAGGATACTCTAAATAAGCTGTGTTTTTTACTGTACCAGCTACTGTGGCCTCTGCCCTGGTCTCTTTTCAAAGGAGCGCAGAGCCCCCTTAGCTCCTGTGACCCTGGTCTCCCTCCTCTTCTTTGCTCTCCTGAGAAATGCCCTTCGGCCTGGAAAGCAGCAGCGAGAAGGGCTGCCTGGCACTTCGTGCACCCCAACTTTCTTGCTTGCTCTTTGTCTCAGTCAGAGTGGACCTGGCAGGCTAGTTTCACTAGCTGAGGAATTTTTGTCAAAGTTTTGTCTTTGTTACAAACATGCAGATTAGAGTCCAGGTGTCTGACACATATACTTGTAGTTTAGTAAAGAGTTTCTTGTGACTATTTTGTGTTGTATACAGTTAGGTATGAGCTACGTGCTTTAAAACATGAAGTATTGTTTGCTGAAATGATATATAAACTCTGATGTAACAGCTGTCTTTTGAGACTCCGTGGAGAACAGCCTGGGTTGCTACTGAGTCTCTGGCATATCAGACCTCCGAATAAACCTTCCTCTCTCTAACTTGGAGTCTGTGTCATTGGCTCGACTGTTCCACGGCACGGACCCAAATCCAGTAATACAGGGACGGAAGAGGACACGGCTGCTGGAATGCACTGGCTTTCTCCAAAGGATCACAACTCAGAAATGGCAAGAACACTTGGAACATCGAATGTTTACACGCCAAACAAGACACCACAGACCCACTGATGAACAGTGTGAATGATTAGTTGTAATTAGAAATGATTCATCTCATGACATCAGCTATTGGCTGAAGGGAACAGAGGAGGGGTGACTTGGAGGGATGCCCTGGTCTCCAGGTATTTTGGTCACTTTTCTCCAAAAAGACAGATTGTCCAGGCTGGCCCCTGCGCTTCTGAGAGCCACAGGTAGACCAGCAGGCCCAGAATTCCTGGAACTGGGCGAGTAGGAAGACCTGCTGGGGAAGAGGGTGCCACAGGCAACAGAACGAGGGGCGGGTACTGTTCCTGCTCACCCGGGTTCCCAAACAGCCCGATATGATGAACCTGGCCTGCTTCTTTCTCAGGATGGGGCCCCAAGACCAGAAAAAGGAAGAACTGAGTGGGTGTGTCATCTACCGGCGGCAAGCATGGACCTGTCCATCTCAGGACGTGCTTGGTGGTGACGATGTGGATTGGAGAGGCTTCCCATGAGCTGGGGGGTGGTCTGCCAGCACATAGAGGAAGCCGCCCAGAGCGCCAACGGCCACGGCAGTGTTGTGGGCAGAGCAGCCATCTGGGGAGAGAGTGTCTCCCAGTGAGCTCTGGGGGCAGCAACCTTGGCCCCTTGTTGAATACCATTCCGCCTTGTAAGTACTTCTGGACTGTGACCGCAGCCAGGTGGAACCCACCTCTTACCGGCCAGCAGTGTTGGCTGCTAAGGGCTCTGTGCTCCGGAGAAGGGCCACCCCACTGCTGCCTTCTCTTGGGGAGGTTCTGCCCCTCTGCCAGTGACTCTGCCCACCCATCCGTCAGTTTGTTGTACCACGGTGGCTTGTGTGTGGCTGTGATGCTGGAAGCTGTGCCACCACTATTTCAAGTACCAGCAGAGTCACCCATGGCAGACAGGTTTCAATGGAATTTCCAGACTAAGATGCAGAAGAAAGACCTGGTGATCTACTTCCAAAAATCAGCCAGTGAAAACCCCTATGGAGCAGAGTGGTCTACTTTGTAACCGACCATGGAGCTGACACAGGACCAGGCAGCATTTACTGCCTAGGGTGTGGGGTCCCTGTGAGTCGGGCTGACTCAACACCAGCTGGCAACAGCTTCCCTTCTCCCACCTTCTCCCACCTCCACGAACCATGCCCCGGTGTGATGCTGGGGTCTGTCTTCTGGTGAGGGTTGTCATGGATTGAACGGTGTTCTCCTAAAAATATGTCAACTTGGTTTAGTCATGATTCCCAGTATTGTACACTTGTGTACCATTTTGTCATCTGACATGATTTCCCATGTGTTGTGAGTTCTATCACTATGATTTAATAAGATGGATCAGTGACAGTTACATTGATGAGATCTGCAAGATTAGACAGTGTCTTAAGCCAGTCTTTTCTGAGACATGAAAGAGAGAAGTGAGCAGAGACAGGGACCTCAAACCACCAAGAAAGCAGTCCTGGGAGCCGGGTGCAGCCCTTGGAGCTGAGGTTTCTGTGCTGAGACGCTCCGAGACCAAGGGGAGACTGATGACAAGGACCTCCCTCCAGAGCAAAGAGAGCCTTCCCTTGGAGCCTGTGCCCTGAATTTAGACTCGCAGCCTACAGGATTGTGAGAGAATCAGCTTCTCGTTGTAAAGCCATCTGCTTGTGGCATTTCTGTTATCACAGCACTGGGTGACCAAGACTAGGCCTGTCTTCTGTTTTATACTGTATGTGGAAGAAAATGAGCAGAGGCCTCCACCTGGCCCGGACATCTCCATCCCTGCCACGAGAAGCCCTTGGGTGTTTTCATTACCTGTAAATTGCTTTTCTCGCCTCTTCACTCTTCTCAGAAAATGCTGTTGGTATTGGGTGGCTTTAGAGACTCTGTCATCTTCAGGAGCTGATGATGGGAACAGGGACAGGAACCCAAGGTCAGCTTCTCGAGAGGCACTTTCAAACCCCCTGACCCTCCTGCCCCTTGAAGCACCGTGAGCAACCCAGGTCTTCTTCTGTAACTGGAGCGTTTTCTGGAAGCTTCCTCCCCAAATCCTGTCTGTGGGTTCTACCCCTGTTCTAAATCTGTGGTCGCCTGATGTTTTTGCTATAGGGTCGCTATGAGTGGGAATCCACTTCAGGGCAGTAGGTTTGTTGGGGATGTTATTCCAAAGCTCTGATTCTCTGAGCACCCTGAGCTTCTCATCGGCCTCACTGGGTGCTTCCCTGCCCTTGAGTCCCTCAGTAGGGCAGAAGGTTAATGTGCTCGGCTGATGATTGAAAAGTGGAAGGTTGGAGTCCACTCAGAGGTGCCTCAGGAGAAAGCCCTGCCCATCTCTGTCTGAGAAATCAGGCACCCAAAACTCTGTGGAGCGCAGTTCTGCTCTAACACACACAGGAGCGCTGGGAGTCGGCCGTAGCTGGTCATCAGGCTGGGTGGCTTCGCGTGCATAGTGTCTGCTCTTTCTCACAGCTCAGGAAAGTGACTATTCTGATGTTCATTTATTTGCAAAAAATCAAGGCTCAGAGACATGAAGGGGTTTACCTGCAGACACCCAGCTGCCACCTGTCACACAGCTAGAAAGGGGCCGCAGCCTCAGTCCCCCTTCCTGTCTGCGTATGTCCGCCCCCTCTGGCGTCTCCCCTGACCAGCCTGCCTGAGGAACTTCCCCAACTTCTTCTCTCCCTACGTCGTCTCCCTCATAGCCCTTATCCGTGCAGTGCTTTCATCTGCCAGCCTGTTGAGGTCATCTGTTCCCGTCTTTCTCAGGGTCCTGTTTTCCCTCTGTTGGTCTCATTCCCATTCTATCACTGGAACCTGGAACAGTACCTGGCACATAGTAGGTGCAGTCATTACTCAGTGGGTGAATGAATGTGCTGATGCAGGTCCAGGGGATCAGACGTCATCCAGTTAGATGGTTTCCCATCCTGCACAGCTAGGGCTTCCAGTGCTTACAGCCTATTCTGACCTGTGTGTGTTTGTGTTTTTGTGTGTGTGCACATGTGTTACAAAGCTCTCTCCATGTCCCTAACACACTGCATCCTTTCCCCACCTGACTTGGGCTCTGCAGCCCAGCCCCCGAGCCACCTCCTGCCCCCAGCTGAGATGGAGGCACAACTCACCAGGCTTCCCAAAGCATCCTTCTCTTGGCTTCTGCCAGCTGAGGATGGCCTCCAGCCACCGGAGCTTGTAGAAGTCAACAAATCCACCAATTCCACAGAGCATGACTGGGAGCCGAGACAGAGGGAGCCTCTGTAGGCCTGCTCCCCAGGCATACCTCCTTCCTCTCCCCAAGGTCACCACAGGGCCACCCAGCTCCTCCCCCAGTGGCCCAGCAGCCCAGGAGGTGGCACCCAAGCCTCTGCCCAAGCCACAAGGGGCTCCAGGATTTGTGCTCTGCTTCCTGCTTAGAGCCTCAGTCAGAGCTGTCAAGAGTCGGGATCGGTAAATGGACCCTCAAACAAGTATGTAAGTGTAACCTAAATAGTGCAGCAGGCATAAAACCAAACCACAGCAACTCCAGAAGACAAAGTAGAACTACTGTGTAGAGTTTCCATGGAGTGCCTGCTGGATTTAAACTGATGACCTTTGACCTGGCTTGAGGTTAGCAGTCATAGCACCTAACCACTACACCATCAGGGCTTTTGCACAGGGCATACATATGAGGTCAGGTCCAACAATTAAGTCTGCAGACTTCCTTGTTCTAAGTGCTACAAACCTCTCTGCTGAGTGTCACTGCAGTCACCTTCAAAGTACTCCCCTTGGGAAGCCATGCACGGACCCTGGTGCCCAACTGGCCCCTCAGAGCAATTTTGGACCTCTTTCTGGAATGGCCATTATGCATGGTGGCGATGTGGCAAGTTCTCAAACCTAACTGTATAGTTGTCTGGATGGGAGTTTTTAGCCAGTAAACAACTAACTGTATTGAAACATCCTCCCGACACTCTTGATCTGGCCCCTGATGACATTTTTCTTTACCTCAGGATAAAGGAAACCCTGAAGAAAGTCCCACTTCCACCACTATGTAACCTTCCAATGGGGACGCCAGAGAGCTACTACCAGTACTGGAGAATCGAACCAAAGGACAAACAGCTGTCATCCAAAAGGGAAATACTCCAGCTCCCCATCCCTACTTTGTCCCCAGCTCATAGCCTGGACATAGAAGGGCTATTCCAGAATAAGAGTTCCCACACTGCTGTGAAGAGTGGACTAGGCACTGGCCTCAATGAATAGCTCCCCAAGGGGAGTACTTCAAAGGTGACTGTAGTTGTATTCAGCCACGAGGCACGTAGCACTTTTTCTAGGATGAGCTCCTGAACTTAATTGGCAGACATCGTATACTGAAAACTTTCTCTGTTAATTAGAAACTACGACTGAACTAGGTGTTCACCCAGGGCTTCCCTGTTAGCCTCTTCTCTTTCAGCGTCTGTTTGTCAGCGGGCAGTCAGTCTGTCCAGTGCTGTGTCACTGGGTCAGCCTTTTGCAGGCAGGTGGCAGTCACGTGGTGGTGGTGAAGGCGGCCTCTGTGCTTGGGCTGCTGCCTGATCAAACACCGGAAAGTCCGTTACACTGGAGTTTCAGGTAGAGAGTAGATCATTTTTCGCTACAGTAAAACTTGCAAAAGCTGGTACCTGCGTAAGGCAGGAACCTGTCAGAGAAGGACAAGTCAAGTATTTTCCACTGAAACAAGCAATAGAAAAGTAGTAAGACTGCACCCAGTTAAAGGCAGAAAACTTGCGAGACCTGGAAAAACAAAGCAGTCTTGTCCAGTTCTGGATGTAAGTATATCCTACACAGTATTCGCGATATACCTAAACTAAAAAAGATTCTTGTTTTATTTGGAATTGAAATTCAGCTGCAAGCCTGGTATTTTTATTTTCTGTTTCTGTAAATACTACTGTGTGTGTGTGCTTGTGTGCACACACATACATGTATATGTTTGTGTGTGCACGTGTGTACACGTACGTTTGTGTGTGGGCATGCCAAGAACACAGAAGGCCCTGCTGCTTTGTCTGAGGGAGGAATGTGGGACTCACTGTTTTCCATGAAGATGTCCCGGATGGGGTAGGTGTATTTGATGGCCTCAGCTCTCCGGTTCAGATCCATCATGTTGGCACAGAAGAGGTCCATGTAGTGTTGACTCTGCAGAAACAGCCCTTTCGTGCACCCTTTCTAGAGGACAGGCACCGAGAGACCAGGAAGTCAGTAGCAATGACACAGACCGTGACTGCTGCAGGGAAGGGTTTGCAGTTGCGTGGTGGCCTTGCAAGTGGCTGCCTTTGGAGCAGGCCTTCCCCTTTTTCTTGGGAATTCTTCCCCACCACCATACCCAGTGTATTTGGGCTCCATCAATGGAGAACTGCTCTGGGCCAGAGGGAGCTGAGCTCAAGTCCTGCCTCTGCCACTCACTAATGGTATGGCCTTTGCCATCCGAGTTGACCATTCTGTGCTCCTAGGGGAGGGGGATGTCACCAGGAGCTGAACTAGAGGATGTCTCCATTGAGTGGATGAAGAGATGCCCAGCACGATGCTCAGCACCAGGACACACTCTGACACTGTCAGCTGCTGCCATGCCTTCTGATCTGGGACTAACCCTGCCGTGCTACTCCAGGTGTGTCCATGGGCTGGGGCTGCTCTCTGGCCTGTGACTCAAGAAGGACAAGAGCTGAGAGGAGACTTGCACCACTGCTGTAGCCACCTGTCAGAGTCACTGTCTATTGGTTGAATCTATCAGATTTCTTTATAATAAAGTTTTACGGTATTTTACAACAGTATTGGTCTCTGGCAGCTTGTGAATAAATAATGACTCAAACAAAAACAACAAGCTGCTTTTCCGCTAAGATTTTCTAGACACTGGAGAACAATCTGGAAGAGAGGTAATGAACTCTGCCTCCCTCATACATAAATGGAGAAATACATGTTTTAAAAATTATTATTAGCTGTCACCAGGCAAGGAGAGCAGAAGGAGCTGCAGATAGACAGGCGTGCAAATTTAAATTGGATTGCACACTTTCACTCAATCCCAATTAAAAAAATTTGTTGTTATTACTATTTAGCACAGTGGAGCTCTTGACAGCCCCACCGTGGCCTCCGTTCTCAGGACCGTGGTGCACAGACCCCCTGCCCTAGACGTGATGCACAGCACGTCTCTGCCTGGTTCAAGGCCTCCTGGGCCATGGGAGGGCAGTGCGCTCCGGTCCCCTGAGACCAAAGGGACGCCGGGTGTGGGCTGCCTGGAAACAGCCCCTGTCTGAGGACTCGCCTCTTTTCTTTTCCTTGAACAATTTCCAACTTGTTTTCAAAACTGGAGGTAAACAAAGTACACTAATTTTAACACATTGTTGCCTTCTGCCATTGTGCCATCAAAATTACTCGTAAATCCCAAGGGGCAAGAGTGTCACCCAAAAAGTAAGGCAAGGTTGACGTTTCGGACTTGGCCCCCTCCTGCTCACAAGTGGCTGATCCAGAGGTGAGCCCACTGCCCCTCACTGCTGACTAGGTTCGTCTACTGGAAGCAGCTACCAGAGATGCCACCCTGAGTCCTGGATTTGTTGTTGTTCCCTGAGTCCTCTCTTTGTAAGAAGTCCTGCTGGCTGAGTGGCTGAGGGCGTGGCTGCAAACCGAGAGGCTGGTGGTTTGAACCTGCCAGCTGGTCCGTGGAGAAAGACGTGGCAGTCAGCGTTGGTAGAGATGACAGCCTTGGAACCCCCCTGTGTCAGGCCCACTCTGCCCTGTGGGATTGTCAGGCCGGACATGATGGGTGTTGGGGAGAGGGTGGACCGAAACAGAGGCAGAGACTCGCCAGTCCAAGGTGACGTGGAAGGTGAGATTAAGTTTGTTCTAGACATGAAAAGCCAACTTCTCTACCTTAAATGGGCCCTCTCTCCAAGTGAGACTGTATAATCACTGGCTTGGACTAAAAACCCAAGACAAAAAGTTTGCTTTTCTGTCTGATGGGGTTGCAATTAGTAAGATATTCCTTTCTATATATCCCTTAATGCCCTGTTACATTGCTGGGACAAATATATTTAAAAGCTCGACTAAATATTGTTGGGGAGAGGGTAGCCTTAAACAGAGGCTGAGACACACCAGTCCAAGGGTCCAGGGAAGGTGACTGGAAGAGAAAGAGAGTGGGGTCCGAGCCGAGTGGCTCAGCCTGCCCCTCCGGAGTAGGGTTGCTTTTTTATAGTTTTAAAGTCTCAGTGAGGTAGTGGAGGGAAGGGGGTTTATGGTTTGATAAGGAAAGACGGGTGACAAGAAATTCTGGTTAGGGGGTTTATGGTCTGAATAAGGAAGAAGTGTTAATTAGGAGGGAAAGGCTAAGGTTTGTCTATGGCTAAGTTTTTGAAGAGCTTTCAATCGTGGCGGGAAGAGAGGCTTCAAGTTATTTATGGTTATACCAGTGGGGCCTACCAGGCTGTTTTCAGTTGATGGGAGGGTCTGATCCTTAGATAAGATGATCCTCTCAATGACCTCCCTGAATTTCAGGGACAGAGTTCCCTCAAAAATAAGAAATGAGGACTAAGAATTACCTATATTGTTGGTTAATATGTTAAAAACTAAAGAACCAGAAGGACACACATGAAAAGAAATTCTCAGTCAGGTTATAGAAAAAGTTTGAGAGTTGAGACAGGCAAAACAGTCTGTGGGGAAACACAATAGAAAGCTTATGAGAAATGTAGGCCCTCTTCTGAGTTAACAGTCAGGAGTAAGACAGGGAGCCTGAGGGCCTCGGCGGTGTGACCAAAACTGGTGACAAACAATATTAACTGTGTTCTGGGACTCTGAGATAAGTCCCCCAACAGCTGTATAAACTTCCGCCTAGTTGTCTTTCAGATGCAAGTACGCTGTGCAGAAAGTCCCACTTCCCTGACTATGTGTCTTTCCAGTGGGGACACCAGAGAGCTCCTACCAGTACTGCAGAATCGAACCAAGGGACAAACAGCTGTCACCCAAAAGGGAAATAGTCCAACTCCACATCCCTACTTTGTCCCCAGCTCATAGCCTGGACATAGAAGGGCTGTAAAAACCCAACTGGCTAATGTCACTATTATTGCCACTGGTAGTTCCCTTATTAATCTTTTTGGTGAACCTTACCTTTGGGTCTCTAACTTTTAATTTGCTTATGTCTTTCAGACGAGTTCCAAGTGAAACTCATGGGCCTATAAGAATACCAGCCTATACTCCCTAATGAGGGAATCAAATTCTGCCCCTCCAAGAGACTCAGCAAGATCCATGCCAGAGTCTCCCTAAAAACAACCAGTGGACCTCCCTCTTTACAGAATGCCAGGGGGCCAGAGGACCCCCCAACTTCCCAGATACCCTAGGGCAAGTCAATGACCCTGATCAGCAGGAAGTAACTAAGAGATAATGATGCCCCAAAGTGGGGAGTCGAGGGAACTCTGTCCCTCAATTCAGGGAGGTCACTGAGAGGACTCTTACCCTGACACTCAGGGAGGTCATCTTATCCAATGGTCAGACCCTGTCATCAGTTGAAAACAGCCTGGTAGGCCCCACCTGGTGTAACCATAAATACCTTGAAGCCTGTCTTCCCCACCCAACTGAAAGCTCTTCAAAAGCTTGACTGTAAACAAACCTTAGCCCCTTCCCTTCTAATCAACACTTCATCCTTATTCAGACCATAAACCCCCTAACCAGAATTTCTTGCCACCCCTCTTTCCTTATCAAACCATAAACCACCCCCCTCCCTCCAACCTCACTGAAACCTTGAAACTATAAAATAGCTGCCCTACTCGGAAGGGGCGGGCTCAGCCACTCTGCTCAGATCCAGCTCTCTTTTTCTTCCAGTCACCTTCCCTGGACCTTTGAACTGCGTGTCTCTGCCTCTGTTTGGGGCCACCCTCTCCCCAGCAACGGCAATGACTTTTGTTTTGTTTATGCCTTTTCAGCCCCGGCACCCTGTGACCCAGTCCAGCATGCCAAGTTACCTATCTGGTTTGCGAGCCCACAGAGCCACACAAATCCTTCCCTGTCTGTGTAGCGGATCTGTGACGCAATATTCCCTGTCCTCCCTGCTGATGTCTTAAACACAAATCCCAAAAGGCTCTTGCTTCTCTGCGGTGTGGCACACACAAAACTGCACTGCACTTAACCAGCTGCTGTCGCGTCCCTTTAGTGGTGATCCCACGGGTGTCAGAGCCGAGCCTCGCTCCTCCGGGTTTTTGGTGGTGGTTTTCAGGTCTGCAGGCCTTTCTCCTGAGGCACCGCTAGTTGGACACACACTTCACCTTTTTGGTCAGCAGTCAAACATCGGAACCACTTGCACCACTCAGGATCGCTCCAGCTCCTTGCCGCTGAGTCAGTTCCAGCTCACGGTGACTCTTCCCCAACATGTCACAGAGGTAGAGTTGCCCCAAAGCATTTCTTAGGTTATAATCTTTATGGAAGCCGATTGCCAGGTCTCTCTTCGGTTGAGCAGCTGGTGGATTGGAACCGCTGACCTTCGGTTAGTAACTGAGGGCTGAACCGTGCCCCCAGGGCTCCGCAAACCCTTCTCCCTTCTCCCCACATGCCGTGGCCACCCTGCACTCACCATCCTGGCTGAGAGGAAGTAGAGCAGCTGGTGGGACAGGCAGTAGCCCGAACAGCCGGCCCTGGTCATGAGGGTCCGGCAGAACTCCGAGAACCTGCAGGGCTGGCTGCTGTTTGTCCTGGGGAAGAGGTTCCAAGCTGTCATGAGAGGATCCTAGAGGAGTCCGTGGCATGGGGCTGCCCCTCTGACCCCCGTACTTTCCCTGGGCACAATCCCACTCCAGTCTTGAGGTCTTGAAGAGCTTGTAGGCACCCAGCTGGCCACCAGTAGGGATGCCAGACAACATAGAGGTGTGATGTGTGTGTGCGTGTGGGGGTGTGTGTGTGTACAACGGCTCAGATGAGGGTCTGAAGTGGGCTGGAGCCTAAGAACTTGAAAGGGGGTCCTAGGATGGGGCTGGGGGTCAGGCTGGGCCCACAAGGGGCCCAGGAGTTTGGGCTTTGTCCTGAGAGCAAGGGTGTGGTTTTGGAAAGAGCCCTCTGGTTCAAGTGTGACATCCTGGACAGGGATGGATGTGGAGACTGGTCAGGAGGCCGGGATGGAATCCAGGAGATGGTGTGGAGGGGCCAGTCTGGACACAGTGGTGGGGGTGGAGGGTTGCAGCCGTGGACCGGCTGGGAAGGCCACAGTAGAAGGCGGGAGAGGGGGTGTCAGTGACTCCTGGAGGTACTTGCAGAGACAATGGGACCAGAGAAGAGCACCCTGGGGCTTGTAGGAAGTGGGCCGTGTCAGCTGTACCCACCCTGTTCCCAGCAGCTGCACCAGGCACATGTCACTGTGGTCTTCCGAGAAGGAATCTTCTGACTCGAATGCAGGGTAGACCAGGGAGGCATTGGTGCGTGTCCAGGCATGAGGAAGCTTCCAGAACCCCGCCTGGATGGTTGGCTGGAACTCTGGATGGGAGTGGGGGCAAGGAAGGTGCAGCAAGGCAGTCACTCAGTGGCCGAGATGTAGAATACGCACCACGCCACGAGGCTACCTAGGCCCTAGAGGCCCATGAGGGAGGGGTTCACAGGCAGGAAGGGTTGGGGTGTGCTCAACTGCAGCCCTGTTGTTTCAGATCCACGTGTGGACCAGCCCATAAACTGCCTTTCCTCCAGGCCCAGGGCCAAGGAACTGGATGCCTGGCTTGGAGCTGTTTCCTGACCTCCTGCAGGGGCTGCTGGGAGCAGGAGCCTCCCCGGATGGAGGTCCCACCCCAACCCCCAACCCCCCTACCCATCCCACTGGGTAGGAATGCTAGGGAAGCACCTTTACAGTGTTTCTTAAAATCATCAGGAACCACAGCCAGCCAGGCTTTGACTCGTGTTTTGCGTGTCAAATAGATTCCAACTCATAGGGACTCCACGTGACACAGTAGAACTGTCCCCTAGGGCTTCCAAAGCTGTCATCCTTATGGAAGCAGACTGTCAGGTCTTTCTCTCACAGAGCAACAAGTGCATTTGAACTCTCAACCCTTTGATTAATAATCAAGTGCTCAACCACAGTGTCACCAGGGCTTTTAGGGCTTTTAGCTTTACCTATGTTTACGGTGTGTCACGGAGCCTTGAGATTTAGAAAGGGTTAATCAACTCCTTAGGTTTGGGCAGAAACCCTGGTGTCACAGTGGTTAAGTGCTATGGCTGCTAATGGAAAGGTTGGCAGTTGGAATCTGCCAGGCGCTCCTTGGAAACCTGATGGGGCGGTTTTGCTCTGTCCTGTAGGATCACTAAGAGTTGGAGTTGACTTGACGGCAATGGGTTTGGCTTTGTTGGTTGGGGGGTTTGGGAATCCCTGGTGGTATAAGCAATTATAGCAGTCAATGACGACCTGAAAGATTGGAATGTCAAGGCCACCCAGAGGTGCCTTGGAAAAAAGACTTGGCAGTCTACTTCCAAAAAATCAGCTGCTGAACATCTCATGGAGCACAGTTCCACCGGGACATATATGGGGGCCAATTTGTAGGAACAATCTAGACCAGGGTTATAGTATGGGGCCCCTTGTAGGGTAACTGCAGGTGGCAAGGAGAGAAAAATGCTGAGCATTGCAGGGCCCAGGAGATACGCTAATGAGATGCTGGTCTTTGCAGGGCAGAGTTCCTCTACCTTCTATGTACTCTACCCCCAAGGACAGACCCTTACTCTAGGACGTGGCCCCCAACCCTAGAGGTGAGCTGAGCGCATGAGGCACATCCTTCCTGTTCTCTGGCCCCTCTGAGGGGGCAGGAGGGGCCATCTCACCTGGAGTCACAAGTGACTGGACCTTCCCCAAGGTTAGCCTGTGGTTCTAGGTGGTTGGTCCCTTCCCAAGTACCTGAAGAGCCTGTGTGGGGATGTGCATGTTTGGAAAGAATGTAAAATTCTGCTTACCCTAACCTGGTCTGTGCTAAGACAGGGACTTGTCTTGAGGATAGCAAAAACCTGGCAAAAGCCCTCAAGACGAGTTTGTCTCAGTGTACTGAAAAACAGCCCCTGCTGAAAACAGCTCTCACTGAGAATAGTTCCAGGGCTTCCTCATCCCCCTTCCTGGGAATGCTGCTGCTTCTTTTGAAGTGAGGAACACTGATAAGATGACTTTTCTCACTTTCCCAGAAGAAAACTTGTTCACTTTGCTCAATAAAAACTGGTGGGTTAAACAAACTGGTGTCAGTCTCTACTCGCAGGAGACTGTCCCTTCTCTGCCCACAGCAAACAAAGTTTGTTGTCAGTGTGATTTTTTTCAACCTCGGCCTCTCACACACACATCACATGAGTAATTGGTGTCCTGTTTCACACCAGTCCGTGGTGTCCCATTTCATACCAGTAAGTGGCATCCTGTCTCACACCTGTAAGTGGTGTCCTGTTTCACACCTGTAAGCGGCATCCTGTCTCACACCTGTAAGTGGTGTCCTGTTTCACACCTGTAAGTGGTGTCCCATCTCACACCTGTTAAGTGCTGTCCGTGTTAATCACACCAGCGGCCGCTGTCCCATGTGAATCTCGCCAACAAGCCTGCACTAGGTTATTTCTGTAAGTACCCCCAGACCCTACACTTCTGAAGACGTGGGGATCCATGTGTGTGGTTACCTCGTAGGTAGTCAGGGTCACTCAGCTTCAGGTAGGAGATGGATCTGTGGAGGAGGGCCACCAGCTTCTCAGCCAGCCTTCGCACACGCGTGCTGAGTGGCTGCAGCAGAGGGTCCGCAGCCCGCTCCTCCTGAAAGCCTCTCAGCTGCGCTGGAAGGGAGCACAGTTGGTACCTTCCCCGGTTTGCAGGAAAAAGGGTACTAGGCGAAGACACTTCCTGTAAGGTGATGAGCTGTGCTTTCCAAGGAAGATATGTCTGAATCCTAACCTGCTATACCTGGGAATGTGGCTGTTGTGGATTAAAATGTGTCCCCCTAGAATGTGTTGTATATACTAACCCTGTGGTGGTTATGATTCCATAATCCCGTTAGGGAATGAATTTTCTTTGTTATGTCAGTGAGACAGTATGACTGTCGGTGTGTCTTAAGTCAGTCTCTTTTGAGATCTAAACAATTAAACAGGCAGGTGAACAAGCAGAGATGGGGCAGAGAGACCCCAAGCCTCAGGAGGGTCACCCAGGAACCTAGGCACAAGACCTCCCCCTAGACTGACACCAAGTGGAAGCCTCCTCCTAGAGGCGGCACCCTGAATTCAGACTTCTACCCTTCTAATGGGTAGAAAATAAATTTGTCTGTTAAAGTCGCTCGCTTGTGGCATTTCTGATAAGCAGAAACTAAGGTACCTTGCTTGGAAGTAGGACCTTTGCGGATGTAATCATGATGTAAGTTAAGATGAGGTCATATTCCTGGTGGTGCAGTGGTTAAGCACTTGACTGCTAATCAACAAGTTAGTAATTTGAACCCACCAGCGCTCTGAGGGACAAGGTGACAGTCTGCGTCCATATTCACGGCCTTAGAAATGCCAGGGGACAGTTCTACTCTGTCCCATGGGGTTGCTATGAATCAGAATTGACTCCAGGGCAGCGTGTTTGGCCATCTCTCTCTCGCCTCACCCTGGCCCCTGCTGGGGGGTGGGGGTGGAGGGCAGAAGCAGATCTCGGGGCTCTCCAGGATGCAGCCTTGGAGATCAAGGGTACAGAGGGGACCTTGGGGAAGGCCTTGTGGCCATGAATTCGTGGTGCAGCCCCAAAGACAGACGCAGACCTGTCCCGGAGCCCGGCCTCTGGCTGAATCTTCAGTTCCCAGGTGGATGGAAACTGTACTGTCAACGCAGATGGATCTGGAACGCCCACTGCCCGGAGCCGGGCTGGAGACACTGACACCAACCTGGGGCAGCTGCAGAGAGGGAGGCCCTTCCAGGTCGGGGGGCAGGCTCTCTGTTTGCCTTGGCCCATCTCCAGTGCACTCCTTGGGGATCTTAAATCTTTCAAGGCCAAACAAACACTTGACTGTTTTCTCAGAACTTCCAGGTGGTTTTGGCTGGGAGTGGAGGAAGTTAGGCTTGGGACCCAGTCTTGAGGGTATCCGGTTTGGCCCCTGGACTACCTTCCTGCTAGAGGAGCAGCCACCCCGTACATATACTCCCACTGGAAGGACATATTTCCACCACCCACCCACTCAGCAGCATGTCAGGAGGGGCAGCCCAGTGGATCAGTCCCCGAGGAAAATAATTTCCAACGCTTTTCTCATGTTGCCTTGAAATCCTTCCTACTTCTAAAACTTTGCTCCCAGCCAGCCCTAGACACCCAGGAGTAGCAAGCCACCCTTCTGTCCTTTCCTTAGAGCCCAAAGCAGGCTACTTGGGGCCAGACCCCAAAGATGCTGAGTGGGGCAAGGAAGAGCTGGACCCAGTGTTCCTGGGGCCAGTCTGCGACCCAGGAGTTCACCCACCTTGCAGCACCCGGAAGCCCACAATGGCATCAAGGTTGAGCTCAGGCAGCCTCTCCTCCAGGAAGACGGTGGCTCGCTCCAACGAGGAGAGAATCAGACCTGCGATGGTGGCCTTGACCTCCAGGGTGTCTGGTCGTGACAGTGAGGAGAACCACAGTGGTGTAGGGGCCAGCAGAAGGAGCAAGAGCGGCAGCCCCAGGCTGGACATGGTTCACTTCTGCTCCCAGCTGGTCCAGTGAGCGCTTCTGCTCCAGCGGCTCTGGCCCTTCGCTTCTCCTGCCTCCGCCCACCTCCTCCTCCTCCCTTTCTCCCACAGACCGCAAAGTGGCCAGGCAGGGCTGCCCAGCAGGCGGGGGGAGCTGGGTCAGACCGGGGCAGCAGGAGAGGGCTTCAGGAAGGATAGCTGCAGATGGGCTAAGCAGCTGCTTCCAGGCTGTTCTCTCTGCCATGGAGTTCATTCTGACTTCCAGAGACCCCATGTGTTACAAAGTAAAACTGCCACAGAGGATTTTTAAGGCTGTAATCTTCCATGGCAGTGTTTTTGTTTTCCTTCGTCTTTACAGACAGAAGACAGAAGAATTGATGCCTTCGAATTATGGTGTTGGAGAGAAATGTTGAAGGTACCATGGACTGCCAAAAGAGTCAACATTTCTGTAAAAGTCCAACCAGAGTACTCCTTGGAAGCAAAATTGGAGAGACAGTGTCTTACATACTTTGGACTGGTTGTCAGGGGGGGATCAGTCCCTGGAGGAGGACATCATGCTTGGTAAAGTAGAGGGTCAGTGCAAAAGAGGAAGACCCTCAACAGGACGGATTGACACAACGGCTGCAACAACGGGCTCAAGCGTGAAAATGATTGTGGGCGTGGTGCAGGGTTGGACGGTGCGTTGTTCTGTTGTACATCGGGTTGCTATGCGTTGGAACCGACTTGGTGGAACCTAACAACACAATCATCTTTATAGAAAGGATCCCTGGTGGTGCAGTGGTTGGGAGCTCAGCTGCTAACGGAAAAGGCAGTGGTTAGAACCCACCATCTGTTCCAAGGGAGAAAGATGTAGCAGTTTGCTTCTATAAAGATTATGGCTTTGCAAAGCCTGTGGGGCACTTATATGTGTCTTATAGGGTCACTATGAGTTGGATTCCATTCAGTGGCAATGGCTTTTTTTTTAAATTAATCTTTATAAATGGGAACCCTGTTGGAGTAGTGGTGAAGCGCTCCAGCTACTAACCAAGAGGTTGGCAGTTCAAATCCACAGCCTCCTTGGAAAGTTGATGGGTCACTTCAACTCTGAGCTATAGGGTCACTGTGAGTTGGAACTGACTTGACAGCACCTGACAACAACATAGAAGTAAATTGCCAAGGCCTTTTCCTTCTGCAGTGCTGGGTGGGTTTGTACTGCAATCCCTATTCTTAGGAGGGCTGGATCTTGCATGTGATACGTGTTGGCCCTGGCTGGTGACTCCCTTTGCTCCTCTTCTGCCAGGGAAATGACCGAAGCCCTGGTTGCACAGCTGTTAAGTGCTACAGCTGCTATCCAGAAGATGGGCAGTTCAAATCTACCAGGTGCCCCTTGGGACCTCCGTGAAGCAGTTCTACTCTGTTCTCTAAGGTCATTATAAGCTGAAATCGACTAGATGGCAGTGGGTTTGATTTCTTAATAGTTGTGTCATCCCAGAAAGCTGAACATTTACTCTTAGCTTGTCAGAGCCATGGGACTTGTCCTTATCCTCTGGATCTTCAGAGATGGAGTGGCTCTCTAAGACCGTGAAGCCCCCTCCCTTAATTTGCAGGTGAGGAAAGTTAAGTGATGGGGGTGACCTGCCAGAGCCTTGTGGGGCTGTCGCCAGATCTCAGCCCCTGTGTCATGGCTGTGGCCGTGGCCGGCTCCTAACCCCCACCCAGAAGAGGTGACCTAAAGGAAGGTTGTCCTCTGCCTGCCTGCTGTACATAGTAGATTACCCTTCCAGCTCAGGTCACAGGGTCTGAGTGCGTCTGGGCTCAGCCACATACCCACGGACAGTGTGGCAGAACTGTTGTGAGAATTCAGTCATCAACGTGCCAAGTCCTGAGTCAGCTCTGGGGACCCTGGGGGATGCCACCAGCTCAGTGCTGCCCTGCCAGGCTCTTGTCAAGAGGCAAGCACTGAGCCTGTTTGTTGTCTGAGGTGGGTGGGCAGAGACTGTGGGATGGGTGCCCTGCAGGTTCTGAATAGCCCCCAGGGTGAGGCAGCGGGGTAGCTTCACCAACGTGCTCTCTGTTTCTCGGCAAAGGGACCCTTTTTAAGGTCAAAAGACTGTCACAAGGACACTCTGAAGTCTGCATTATGGTCCCTCGCAAAGCGACTCTCGGAGCTTCTAGCGCAGACACTCGGGAATTGACCTGGACGGGATCGTGCAGCACTTAGCTCTCCTAATTAGCACTGTGGTTATGAAATTCGTCCAAACTGCTGTCTCGGTCTGTTTTTAAACTGTCTCAGACCATGGATAAAAAATGTTTCTAGATCCCCACTTCACTGGGAGAAACACACAAGAATTTAAGACCGTGTGCGTGTGTGAGACAGGACGTGTGGCAATGTAGAGGCGTGTGTGTGAGTATGCGCGTGCGCGCGCCCATGTCTGAGTTGGCCGCACGCTATGCTCTAGCGGTTCTTCGGACCGCTTTGGGAACCGCGCCTCTGCGCCTGCGCACAGAGGCCCCGCCCGCGGGCGGGGTCACGTGACTCCGCCCCCTGCCAACATGGCGGCGGCCTGTGTGGTCGCGCCGCTGGTGGCGGTCCTGCTGGCGCTGCTGCTGCTGCTGGGCGTGTGGAAGCGCTGGCGGCGGTGGCGCACCGCGGCCCGGCACGTGGCTGTCGTGGTGCTGGGCGACTTGGGCCGCAGCCCCCGCATGCAGTACCACGCGCTGTCGCTGGCCGAGTGCGGCTTCTCTGTGACCTTCGTGGGCTTCTACGGTGAGTGCCCCGGGACGCGGCTCCGTTAGGGACGCCGCTCGCTGCGCCGTTTGACCGCTGGCTGTGACAGCCCCAGGGAGGGGGCCGGGGCCGGGGCGTCCCTGCGCTCCCGCGGACAGCCCTCCTAGATTGGACGAGCCCGGCTCTGGCCTGGATGGCTGGTTCCCGGTTTCGCTCCTCTGTGCTTGAGTGGGTCTCTAGGAACAGCTCACCTATTCCGGGACAGTGTCGCCTTTAGTGAATTCATTGTGTGATCTTGCTTAATTCTCCTAGTAAGAGGACGGACTGGAACTGGGACCCGGGCATGTAGCTTTGGGGCAAGTGCTTGTAATGACACCTCCGCACGCCCCTCCTGTGTCGTGCTGGGCCTCAGTGCCCTCAGTGCCGGGAACGTCTGTCTGTCCATTATCTTCCTTCCTCACTTCTCAGCCTCAAGCTTCACAAGCAGGAAGTGTTTGGTTTGTGCTGCGTGCCCAGCTTTAGACCCCCCAGCTGTCTGCTGCTCCGTTTTTGTACGCATTGACCTCTGTGGAGGGAAGACAGTATACAGCATGCCTTTGCTTCCTCGGTTGTTGTTGGGTGTCCGGGAGTCAATTATGACTCATAGCGACCCCATGTGACAAAGTGAAGCTGCCCCATAGGGTTTCCTAGGTGGTACTCTTCTTTTTTTTCAATGTTGTTAAGGGAAAATTTACAATCGAAGTCAATTTGTCATACACTAGCTTGCACACACATACTAGTATGTAACTCCAGCTGCTCTCCCCAGCCTGTGAGAGCACACTTCTCTCCATCCTGTATTTCCCGTGTCTGTTCAACCAGCTAATTTCTCTCTCCACCTGCTCATCTCATCTCTGGGTAGGACCTGCCCAGTTAGCCTCGTCTCTCTACTTAAACCAAGAAGCACACTCTTTGCCAGTATAATTTTCTGTCTTAGAGTCCAGTACAGTCTTCGTGTGAAGAGTTGGCTTTGGGAATGTCTTCAGCTCTGGGCTAACAGAGAATCTAGGGGCCGTGCCTTCTGGGAAACCCCTAGGCTGTAATCTTTATGAGAGCGCATCACCAGCTCTTTCTCCCCCAGCACTGCTGGGTGGATTCCAATGGTCAACTGTTTGGTTAAGAGCCCAGCGCTTCACTGTTGAGCCATCAGGAATCCTTGGTTTCTGTTTAAAGTCTCCTGTCTCTAGGTGAGGGAGTAGATTGGAACTTCCTAGGCATCTCACGGTGAAGGGATCACTCTGCCATCCTGGGAATTCAGATCAGTTTAACTGAGTACCAGCCATATTGGCCAGCTAAACATTATAGAGTGTCAGTTCTCTCCCAGTGGACAGCCTCGTGGGATCTGGATGCAGACTAGCCTCCTCATTTGTTCTGGCTGCTGAGGAACAGATATGTTTTTCAGAGTCTTATTTTCTAGAATACTGCTTCTTCGACTCTTCAGCCTGGGCTGGGAGAATACCTATCTTTAAGTTACATCACCCTGCCCCAGGACTGATGGAGACATCCTGGTGGGACATTAAAGGGGACATCTTCATTTCAGACTCTAAGCCGCGTGATGAGCTCCTGCAGAATGACAGAATTGGGATCATGGGGCTGACCGAACGTCAGATGCTTGCAGGTAGGATGCGTGTCGATGCTGACTTCCTCCCCTGAGTTGGCCGGGGAGCCTGCCGACGGCCAAGCGCTTGTTGGGTATGACAGCCTCTTTCTGACTTGCAGGTGGGCCCCGTGTTCTCCAGTACGGAGTCAAAGTTGTCGTGCAGGCGCTGCAGCTCCTCTGGGCTTTTGTGCAGATGGAGCCCCTGCTCTACATCTTCCTCCAGGTGTGTGTCACCTCCTGCCTCTAGAGCCACCATGAAATTTTCTTTAACTTTCAAGCCTTTTAAAAATCCACAGATTGATAAATAAATTACATACGTATATGCATAGATAATGTTTTAAAACCCGTGGGTAGGTACCTGTGGCGTCTGTCTTCCAAGGTACTGCTGGGTGGTACCACAAACATTTAGGTTAGCGGTTGATTGTAAATTGTTGGTGTCACCTAGGGAATCTCTTTTGTATAAATGGAACTGTATAATATGTGGCCTTTTGTGACTGGCGTATTTCATTCAGCATAATGTTTTGGGGGTCCATTGGATACCGTTTGTTAATTCACCTGTGGGTGGGTTGTTTCAGCCTTCAGTCACTTGTGAACAGTGCCATTGTGACTACTGGTGTACTGATATTTGTGGAACACGCACTGTCAATTTGTTGGGGTGTGTTGCTGCTGTTTTAACACACGGAGGCCCCGTGTTCTTTTAATTGAGTCTTGCGTCAGTATGTGCTGTGCTCTGATACTCGTCCGTGTCTTAACAGGCACTCCGGTTCTTCCTGGTTTTTTCACTTTTATGGATAATACTGCTGAGAGCACCTGGGAACATACATCTTGTCCTGGGTCCAGTGTCTCCCTTAGGTTCCAGGCAGTGGGATCCCTTAGCCAAAGCTTGTGAACTTTTAAGAGGTTGTAGTTTGTTACCTGCTAGCCCTTGAGGAAGTTGGGACAGTCTATCCCCCCAGCAAATAGGGGTGCCTCTCCCCCTACACGGTCACCGTGGTAGATACTGCCAGGCTTCTTTGAGTCTTTGTACTCCAAGTAGTTGAAAAATGCAGCCTGCATGTTCCATACCTCTGTGACTTTCAGTGATCTTAGGGTCTTGGGTTTGGCCAATTCTGTTCCCTTTATTACATTTTACAGCTTTTTTTGCAGGGGAGATCTTTTCATGCCTATTGATTATCAGAAGCTGTGACCATAACTGGCTCTTCCCCATGTATATTTGAACTGCTCTCACCCTTTTTGGGGGTGACAGTGGTCTGAGTTTCCTCCTAATTCCCGTCCGCCCCCTTGCAGAACCCCCCGGGCCTGCCCGCCATGGCTGTCTGCTGGTTTGCGTCTTGTCTCTTTGGTGGCAGGCTCGTCGTCGACTGGCATAACTACGGCTACTCCGTCATGGCGCTGGCGCACGGCCCCGTGCACCCCCTCGTTCTGCTGGCCAAGTGGTGAGTGTCTGGCAGGAGGACAGGCCACCTCAGGAGGTGGGTACAGGAGGGTGGGAAGGAGGGCGGTCCCTTGAACCTTGAGGTGGGAGGCGCCGGGCTGGTGAATCGGGCCGGATACTGGGTACAGGCGATAGAAGCAGCCCTTTCCTTGGTCACCCGGTGCTGCCGTAACACAGACACCACGGGTAGGTGGCTTCCAAGAAGAAAAGTCCGTTGTCTCACTCTTCTGGGGCTGGATATCCAAAGGTGGTCTCAGCTGTGTCGTTTCCATTGTGGTCATGGGCCTTGGGTGTTCCTGGTTCCTGGGCTTGTAGGCAGTCTACACGTGGCATGTGTCTGGCCTTCTGTGCGTGTGTGTGTCTCTCTGTCTGATCACTCCAAGTGTTTAGATCAAGAACCCACCCTACTCAGGCATGGCCTCATTATTTCCAGACAGGAACACATCCACAGGGACTGGGTTTAGGGTTCCAGCACAGTATTTTGGGGAATACAATTCAGTCCACAGCACTAATTATGGACCAGGTACGCTGACAGAGGGCTCAGCCCCTGCCCCAGTCACCTTGGAGCACTGGGGTGGGCGTGCAACGTCACCCGTCACGTGCTCTCCTACGTTCACTACACCCCCTTTGTCACACTGCGGCACGCCTTGTCCCATAGCCTCTGTGAGCAGTAGCCCAGTTTAGCTAAGGCTTAAGAATAAGGCCGTCATTATCTTTCTTTCCTTTTTTTTTAATGGTGGGGAGATTGGGTGTTTGCCTTGGTAGTGACAGACAGTTTCCTCTTGAAGCCTGTGTGCAAGCTGGAAAGCCACGTAATTTTCAGAAAGCTGTGATGGCTGTCAGCACGGGCCCAGCTCTGGTGGTGCAGGCCCTGGGAATGAATTTGGGGGCCCCCCTGCTGCAGCCTCGTCTGTCTTGGGGTGTTGAGTCACACAGTGACTGCATGGTGGGCTGGCCTGGGGCCCCAGGCTGACTGGTGACCCCTCTTTTCAGGTATGAGAAGCTCTGTGGACGCCTGTCACACCTGAACCTGTGTGTCACCTGTGCAATGAGGGAAGACTTGGCCCAGAACTGGAGCATCAGGTAGGAGGGAGATGGGATGGCCTTCAGGCCTGGCGGGGCAAGGTGGTGGTCAGGCCTGGGGATGCCAGGTGGGAGACTGTGGGGTGGGGAGCTGCTGTGTCAGCTGCCCGGGGACTTTGAAACACCTGGGAAGTGGGAGGAGGCGGCTGGGGCTTCTTTCCCAGTCGGCCAGGTGTCCCAGGCCCCAGTGGTCTTAGAACACCTGCCTGCCTTTCCAGGTGACTCTGGAGGGCCTTACTCTCATTGTCTGAGACTTGACTCCCCTACCCCTCTCCTCCTTTGGATCCCCTGGGTCCTTTCTCCTCAGGCTTTTCTGTACCCTGCCAGTGCCCACTGATCTTCTTGCAGGGCTGTGACGGTCTATGACAGGCCGGCATCCTTCTTCAGAGAGACCCCCCTGGACCAGCAGCACCAGCTCTTTGTGAAACTGGCCTGCATCCACCCTGCGTTCAGGGACCGGTACGTCTCCCGTCCCTGCATCCACAGCTCAGACTGCCTTCTCTGAGCTCGCTGCTGGGCTGGTCTCTCCCCATCTCGTCACTGCAGACCCAGCCATTTCTACATGTGTAGTGCAGTGACACAGGTCATACTCTTCAAACTGGGTGGCCTTTCTCACCTTCCTTTTCTGAGGTGTTCTTCCCCTGGTGACATGAACTCACGTCCCCCTACTGCCCGTGTCTGACCATCGGAGTTACTGTGTCAGTTTGACCCTGTATGGACAGATCTTTGGGTTTTTATTATTGTTTAATAATACTTTGTTGTGCCTTTGGTGAAAGTTTACACAGCAGTGTACGGTGCTGTTGAACAGTTTCTTCCTGAGCTGTTTGCGGACACTGACTGCGTCGGTCGCGATATGTGGACGTTCTCGCTATTCCCCGTCTGGTGCTTCTGTTTCCGTCCTCTGGTTTCCCTGCCCCTGAGATGCTTAGCTCTGTGTTAAAGTCGTGGTTGAGTGTTTGGTCTCACAGAGGCGATTTTTTTAAAGTACCATAGTACTTACAAGTGCTATATGTATTTTTAATTTACTTTTTTATTGAGTTTTAAGTGAAGGTTTACAATTTGATTCAGTTTCTCAAGACAAAAACTTACATGTATGTTGCTATGTGACTCTAGCTGCCCTGCCCCACACAGTGAGAACACACTCCTCTCCACATGTATTTCCCATGTCTGTTCACCAGCTCCGGTCCCCCTCGGCCCTCTCATCTCACCTCTGGACAGGAGCTGCCCAGTTAGCCTCCTGTGTCTAGTTAAGCCAAGAAGCATGTACTTCACCAGTGGTATTCATTACTTTTTGAGCTGTGCACCTTTGCTTTTTCCCCATTAGGTTTGTTTCCTAAATTTTATTTTTTGTTGTTGAGAATATACACAGCAAAACATACACAAATTCAGCAGTTCCAACCTGTCCCATTTAGTGACACTGATGACATTCTTCAAGTTGTGCACCCATTGCCATGCTCCTTTTCTGAGTTCTTCCTTTATTAACATAAACTCAACTGTTCACTAAATCTTCTGAGCTGATCTTGTCACTTTAATCCCATTTACATAGTTCTTAAAAGAACATAATGCTAAAGTCAGACATTTTTTTACTGTTTAAGTTAAACTGTCGTTTGGTGTTAAGGAGATTTCAGGCGTTGGTTTTGGTTTAAGGTTTCAAGAGTATTTCAGGACTTGCATTCAGCCTCAATGGATCCAAAAAAGTCTGGATGCCATAAGTAGGAATTCTGTTCTGTATTCTTCCCCTTTTGATTCAGCACCTATCTTTGTAAATCACTTGTGATTGGAACATGGCCCAAGCCTATTCATGTGATGCCTGTGCTGCTTTTCTGTCACAAGGCGGGGTTGACAGTTACGAGAGAGTCAGTGGCCCACCAAGCCACTGACATTCCAGTCTTGAAGAAAACATGGGCTAGCCCCAGCACTAGACTAGCATCCTTTCCTGCCTCCAACAGGTTCCTGACCCTGGGTGGGGACTGTGACCTGTATGTCCTCTGGGGGATCCCCCAAGGCTGAGGAGTGGGCTTTTGGGTAGCTCTCCACACATACCCTCCCTTTGCTTCTGTCAGGAACCCAGCATGGCTGTTGGAGTGGGTATTGCCACTTTGTCCTAGAGTAGAGGGAACTATAGCAACAGAAGCCTGATGAAGGCGAGGACAGTCCTGTTGGGTGTTAGTAATCTCAGGCCCTGGCAACACATCAGTACTGTGAAAGGACCTGTCCATGCCCCAGCCTTGGGGTGCTCCAGCCTTGCTGTATGGTGAGTGATGCCATCCTGGGTCCTGCTGGTCTGCTCGTTGCTGTCTCATGGGCTTTGTCTGTGTTCTTCAGCTCAGAGCCTTCAGACCCAGCGACAGAACGGTCAGCCTTCACAGAGCGGGATACCAGGAGCGGGCTGGTGACGCGCCCACCAAGGCGGCCAGCCCTGTTGGTCAGCAGCACAAGCTGGACAGGTCTCCAGGACCCTCCCCTGGGTCTTGTTAGGGTTGGCGTGGATGCTTGGTCCCTTGCGAGGAAGGGGAGGATGTACTGGGTTTGGGGGGGTGTACATCAGAAATGGGCCTGTGACACCCAGTCCTCTCTCCCTGCAGAAGATGAAGACTTCTCCGTCCTGCTGGAAGCATTAGAAAGTAGGTGTGTGGCTGAGTGTGCCGTGGGTGTCATGCTGCTGGCCTGGTCTTGCGTGGTTTCCTCCCCTTAAGACCCTGGGTATAATGGCCTGAGGTCAGCGTGGGTGGTGGGTGAGCAGCTCCGAGTCCCCATCTGGGTGACTGAGTGACTAAGCCCATGGCTACGTGCTGCCCTGGGAGTGTGGTCTCCATTGGCTGGCCGCGGGCTCCTCCGCCTCCTCCATACCCCCAGGGAGGTGACCCTGGTTGTCCTTTACGGATCTTGTTTTATTTTAAACACAGAGTTTGAACAACTGGCTGTGGATGGAGAAAGTCTTCCTTCTCTTGTCTGTGTGATAACAGGTACCTCCTGGGACCCTCGGTGTGGACCCTTGGTGTGGACCCTTGGTGTGCCGCTGTTCAGGCGGGAGTGGGAGAATGGGTGGAAGGCAGGTGACCTTTTCTATCAGTGTCTCCTGCATGCTGGGCGCTGCGTGTCTGTGGTCACCATCCCACGAAGGCTCTTGGAGGCTCTCTACACTCTGACCTGGACACAGCCCTGACTGGTGCTGAGAGGCCTGTGGGGCCCCATGTGGCTCAGAGGTGTCACAGCAGCTCCGGGAATGTTGAGTCTTACGGTGCAAGGGGTTCTGGGAGCGTGGATACTTGTAGCCTGGAGAGTTCCCCAAGCCTGAGTCTACGGCCCGGGCTGGGCATGGTCAGCACGGTGTCCTCTGCTCTGTGTCCAGGCAGAGGGCCGCTGAAGGAGCACTACAGCCGCCTCGTTGGCCAGAAGCGCTTCCAGCACGTCCACGTCTGCACCCCGTGGCTGGAGGCCGAGGACTACCCCCTGCTGCTGGGTGAGTGTGTAGCTGGGTGGGACGGCGCTGAGGGTGAAAAGGTGTCCCAGCCACCTAGTGCTGCTCCAGTGGAGGAACCACAGGTGGCGGCTTCAGTAAACAAATTCATTCTCTCATGCTGTTGGAGGCTGATGTCAGACTCCCAGGTATGAGCTCCGAGGGAAGGCTGGCTGGCTGCTGCTGGGGGAGTGTTCTGGTCTCAGCTACAGCCGTCTCAGCTCAGGGCCATGTATGCGAGGGGGCTGTAGGCTCATCTGGCTGTGCCAGGCCCTGCTGGGGCCCCTCGGGAGGAGGGCAGTGCGGCCGGCAGGGAGCTAGATGCCAGGAGAGGGGGCTGTGTCCTGGTGCAGTCCCTCCCTGCCTGGTGGCCTGGAGCTGTCTGCCCTGGGGTGACAGATGGCCATGTAGTGGGGGCCTCTGCTTGCAGGCGACCCTGTGTCCCCAGCCTGCAGTTGGGTAGGGCTGGGCCTGGGCTGCGGTTAGTGTCCAGTTAGTGTTTTTCCCTGCCCGCCCTTCCCTCCCTCCTTACTGTCAGGTTCTTTCTTTCACAGTGGTGGTCTCCTGCAGTGTTTGTCCTGTGACTGACTTAGGTACGCTGCATAACGCCCTCCTGGTTCACCCGTTGTGAGACGTTTTGAAGGGTCATCACTGTTGTTTATTGTTACATAGTGTTTCACGGGGTATAAGTCCCATCTTTTTTGTGAGTTCCATTTCGGGCTATGCACTTTTTCTCTCCTCTGGCCAGGACCCTCTGTTGTGATCCCTGTCGTGGCTGTCGTTAGTGGTCTAGGCTGTGACCTTTGTGGGAGCTGACGGCCAGGCCTTTCTCTTGAGGAGCTGCTGGGTGCATTTGAACTGCTAACCTTTAGTTGGCAGCGGAGTACTTAACTGTCGTGCCAGCAGGGCTCTTGTAGTTGGCTTTCTTTTCACAGTGATTGTTGGTTTTCTGTTGGGTCTGCTTCTGTTTTTTTTTTTTTTTTACATAAATGGTGGTATATTAGAAAAAGAGAGTCAATTTAAATAAAAATAGCAAGTAACTAAGAGACACGAAGTCTCAGGAAACAAATGGTTGGCAGTGGCGGCTGGGGATGCTGCCGAGGTCCTTCACCAGGCTGCTTGTATTTGGGTCTAGGGAGTTCCTGGGTGGGGCTCACCTGCTGACTGAAGGGTTGCAGATGGGAAGTGCACGCCCAGGTGCCTCAGAGGAAGGGCCTGGTGATCAACTTCTGAAAAGTCAGCAGTGACACCTCTGTGGAGTGCAGTTTGGCTCTGACACATGTGGGGTCACCATGAACTGGGTTCGGCTGGACAGCTACTGGATTGCAGGATTTGGGCCTGGTGTGGCAGGTGGCTCGCCCTGGTGGCCGCAGTCCACAGTCGGTGCTGTCTGATTTCCGGGTGACACTCTCAGTCCTCGTGGTATTTGTAGTTGTTCTGACGTCCCCCTTGCCCTTGCTCACAGGGTCCGCGGACCTGGGTGTTTGTCTGCACAAGTCTTCCAGTGGCCTGGACCTGCCCATGAAGGTCGTGGATATGTTTGGGTGCTGTCTGCCTGTGTGTGCTGTCAACTTTGGGTGGTAGGTGCTGAAACTCTGTCTTCCCCGGGGCCGAGGGGGAGCCCAGGCACAGTTAGACCACGAGGGAGGCACCCCCCAGGAGGCGCCCCATGTGCCTCCCACAGTGGGAGCCCCTAGCAGAGGGTGGGGTGGGTCGGGGCGGCAGCCGGGGTTCCGGACTCTGCTCCAGGCGGTGGTTCTCAGTCCTCCCTGGCTTCTCTGCAGTCTGCATGAGCTTGTGAGACACGAGGAGAACGGCCTGGTCTTCGAGGACTCGGAGGGGCTGGCGGCCCAGCTGAAGGTAGCCGTGTGCGCTGACCAGACCCCATGGCTGGCAGCCCAGGGGACAGCGGGGTCTGGATGGGGAGCAGATGGTTGGCAGACGAGGAGCGGTCTGTGTCTCGTGGGCTCCGGCGGGTGGACCCGGGGTGCACCCTCTGGACTTGAGGAGCTTACAGACCTGAGAGTGGTTGAGAGAGGTGTCCCCAGGGAGCCGTCAGGGTCAGGAAGGAGACCGAAGGGTGGAGGGCACTTCTTGGCCAGCTGTGAAAGGCAGGAGGATTCTTAAAACAATGCTTGTTTCTTCATTTTAAATTGGTATGGAGATGCGGACAGCAGCACACACCAGCGCGGCAACTTCCCGCGCACAGCTCTGTGACCCTGGTTGTATTCTTCAGGTCGCATGGCTCTCCTCACTCCCTTTCCAAGTCACTCACTGCCATCAGCTCCAGGTGCTCCAGGCAAGCACCGCCGTCCCTGTCCTTCCCCCAGTGATGACGGTTAACCTGTGGTTTCTATATATCTGCTCATTCCTGTCAGAGATCAGATTTGTCCTTTTGTAGCTGACATTCCACTCACTGTGACGTCTTCAACGTTCATTCGTGCAGTGGATACTCACTTCTTATTATGAAAAGCAATACATCACTCTTAATTTAGCCTGGGGGTCAGCAAGCTGTTTCTGCCAAGGGCCAGATAGGAGACGTTTTAGGTTTCGCTGTTCAGTCTCTGTGGCAGCTGCCCCCTCCGCCCTTGTGACAGGAAGGCAGCCCTAGACAATCTAGACAAAGGGGTGTGGCTGTGTGCCAGTACATCTGTATTTACGAAGAGGGTGGCTGGATTTGTCTGGTGAGTGTGCTGACCCTTGATTTAGATAGTATTTAGCAAAGCCAAGAAGAAGATGGATGTCACCCTGTTCCCAGCAGATGAGCCAGACGGAGCCAGGCAGGAGCTGAGGGGCGGGCACTGTCGGGGGAGGAGAGCCCAGCAGAGGCCAGGACGTGGTGCTGGGGAGATAGTACTACAAGTCGTGGGGTCGGGGTGCAGAGGAGGCTCTAGGCGGTGCGTGGTTCCGCAGCAGGTGGCACAAGGAGGCGAGTTCGCTGCTGAGTGTGAAGGTCTGGACTGCTGGTGAGGGGTGCGGACTCAGGAGGGTGGCTTTACGGTGTGAACATTGGGGTCTGTGCTGAGCTGTGCTGCAAGGGCCAGAGAGGGGGTCCAGCTGAGGGACTCCAATGAAAGGGTGACAGGGAGCTAGTGTCTCCGGAGGGCAGAGCCTGGGGTGGGGGGCAGCCATGTGCACTGGGGCCCAGGGCTCCTGATGAGTTAAGTCCTGGCCCTTGCTCTTCTCGTAGATGCTTTTCTCAGAGTTTCCTGATCCTGCCAGCAAGCTGAACCGGTTCCGTGAGAACCTGCGGGCATCCAGGCAGCTCCGCTGGCATGAGGGCTGGAGGCAGACGGTGCTCCCTTTGCTGGTGGACACGTGAGCCCTGGGGCCAAAGATGAACCCCTTGAGGTGCCCAGCCCCCTGAAGGACCTCACGCTGATGCCCCTCCCTGCCCTCTCTCATCCTGGGCCCCCTCCTTTCGCCAGCGTGGGCCCACTGCCCTCCTCCTCGCCTCCTTTACTGCTGTGGGTCCAGTGCAGTCCCAAATCCTGACAAACGTGACTGCGCAGTGCCTCCCGGTGGCGGGAAGCCAAAAGCCACCTTTTGAAGTCACGCCTTCACCACCCAGGAGCCGTCAGTTGTCCGGTGTCTCCCACAGAGGCTACAGAGGCCTCCTTTTCCCCCTCCTGCTTGGCTGTCCCCCCCCAGGTCATTCCTTGTCAGTTATTTGTATGTGACCTCCTCAGGGTGGGTGTACCACACGTGAGCATGCCAGCTTCCGGGCAACTGTGCATGCTGAGGCTGGGGCCAGCCTCACTTGATGTTATTTGTACAAATGAAATGCTTGTCTTTGAGCTGAATTTCTCATTGCTTGTGTACGGTGGTGTTTTAGTCACTGGGTACGTTCTAACAGAAAATACCATGAGCGGACGGCTCTATCAAGAGAAATTTTATTGACACCATCAGGTAACCCACAAATCCATGTATGAGTTACTGAGTCCATTCACTGAGAGAGTTTATAACGGTACGGTAGGCTTAGTCCAAATTCAAGGACGTGATTTTGGCACGGGAGCCTCAGGTCCAGAGGACGTGCTCTGCTCTCAGTGCTGCTGCGTGGGGGCACGAGGCTCCCGACTCTCTGGGCTCAGTTCTCTCGCTCGTGTCCCACAGCTGGTGACCTGAGTCCCGCCTCTCCAGCATGACTGCTGCCCACTCTCCCTCATCAGTGTCACAGAGGCAGGACTCACAACACATGGGACGAGTGGCACCATCCTGGGGCGCACAGCCAAGTCAAACGCATACACACACTTCTGGGGGGACAGTACAATCCTTGACAGGTGGTTTGTGAAGAATCAGAAGATTTCTCCTTTCTGGTGTATGGTTTGTGACAAATCTCAGCTGCCAGCAGGACAGCCTGTATGTCACAGCAGCAGCTTATGGCTCCTAATATGGAAATGCACCCTCTTGAAACCTTCGCATCCAGGGCACGGTTGATCAGCTTTTCTGCAGTCGTGATTTACCTTCACGTCACCCTTCAGAACTGCTGGGGGACCTAGAGGGTGAGTTTCAGCATTGCCAGCTCTGAGTGCTCTTCGTAAGGAAACAGCTTCTGCTTGTGACGAGGTACTGCTTCCCATGGGATTCCAGCCTGGCCTGGGACACACAGCACACCCTGAGCACTGTGTCCTCGGGACAGGACACAGCCTGTGAGGGTGCGGGCATGAGGATGTCTCTTGGGTGTGCATGCACGTATACAGAGGGGTGTCGGATGATGTCCAGGAGTCTGTGTAGGGATGTCTAAGTGTGTGTGTAGGGGTGTGCACGTACAGAGGTTTGTGTGTACCTGTGTGTATACATGTAAGTGTACATATGTGTAGGTGTGTGCACGTAGAGGTTTGTGTGTACCTGTGTGTATACGTGTAAGTGTACATATGTATAGGTGTGTGCACGTAGAGGTTTGTGTGTACCTGTGTGTATACATGTAAGTGTACATGTGTAGGTGTGTGCACATACAGAGGTTTGCATGTACCTGTGTGTATACATGTAAGTGTACATATGTGTAGGTGTGTGTGTAGGCCGGCCGGGTCTGCTGGGCTGTATAAAGGGCCAGTGCCTCCCCCTGTCCTACAGCGACCCTGGTTCTCTCGCTTCCTCAGCACTCACTGCTCCGAGGCACTGCTTCAGGCACGATGCAGCTTCACTGTGTTCACCTCTGACGTGGGTGTTTCCCATTTACAGAGAAGACCTTGTGCCCAGGGGGACTCTGCAGTGTGGCTGGAGGGGCCAGCCTCAAGGCCTGTGCTTGCTCCCACTCAACCTCCCTGGCCTGACACTGCCAGGTCCACTGTCACTTGCATCCCACACCTGAGGAAGTGCAGGCTGAAGGCTAATGGATACTGCTGTTATACAGCAGATTGCTGGCCACAGGCCTCCTGTCCCTGTGCTACCCCCGACCTGCCCTAAGCCTTTGGGCAGGCTTCCCCGAGCCCACTGACTCACAGCCTCCCTCCTGCCCTAAGCACTTACCAGCCCTGCCTGTGCCACTGAGGATGGGGCTCCACCAGCCCTGTTGGTTCTGGGTGTTGTTTCCGGGGCTGGTGGTGTGTGTTGGGGCTTTCTAAGTTCCTTGTGTTTTCCTAATTTCTGCCTAGCTGGAGTCCTCTGTGGGGACAGGACAGGCTTGGTGGTCCTCTCCTGCCTGGCTGGAGGACCCAGGACCCCTCAGCTTACCCAGCTTGGCTGTAAACAGCTGGCAGGTCTCCGGGTTTCGTACAGTGAAGGCAACATAGGCATCCAGAGCCGGGTGGTCCTTCTGGCATGCCGAGAGTGTCTGCAGCGCCCTGACTAGAGAGAGGATGGTTTCCGGGCAGTACAGCACATCTATGGGGCAAGGCCAGAGGTTACTGCAGGCACACCCTTTAGGGCTGAGGGCTTCAAGAGGGAGAGTGTGGCTTGCTGATTTTGTGCCAAGAGAGCAGCAAAACCCAAAAACCCAACCCAGTGCAGTCAAGTTGATTCTGACTCATAGCAACCCTACAGGACACAGCAGAAATGCTCCATAGAGTTTCCAAGGAGCATCTGGCAGATTCAAACCGCAGACCTTTTGGTCAGCAGCCACAGCACTTAACCACACCACCAGGGTTTCCGGAGAGTAACAGCTGCATCGGATCTGTGTTGTTAAACTGAAAGAAAATCACATGGACAAGGAAGGAGAACCAGAGAGAAAACTGCTGCTAGAAGACACTGCAGTGAACAGAAACCCCAGGACTGGGTGGTGGTCCTCTAAAAGGAGCTGCTTCTTTGCCCGCTGGCCTGTGAGAAGATGCCGGTGGGCTCTGTCTCCAGGGATCTCTCCGTCAGCTGCAGCAGGGGTGTGCTCATGCCTGCTCGTCAGGTGCTGGGGTAGGGCTGTGCCCCTAGGCCCTGTGGACCGGGGGTGTCAGGGCAGTGGCCCTGGACAGCTGAGTAAAATGCAGGAGGTGGGGCCTGGGAGTGGCCACACCAGGTACTACCTAATCTTAGGGACATGGTTCCCACACCAGAAGTGGGTGGCTCCCTCCTGAGAGACAGAGTCATAACATGAACCACAACACAAAGATGTGTGGTGACAATGGAGACCTTGGAGCAGATGGGAGGTGAGGCCATACAGCACCCTCTCCCCTGCCCAGCCCACCTCTGCAGCCTAGGGCTGGTGCGGGCCTTGTGGACTGATGGGTCACATTCCTGGGAGAAGCACACTGGGCCCCGGGGAACTGAGGGAGGAGGCTGCCACGGCCATCTCTGCCTTGCACCTGGAGGCACTGAGATGCCAGTGTCTGTAAGGGGAGTGGCAGGGGAAGCAGGACGTGGGAGGCCCATGGCTCCCCCGAGATATGGCTGCTCTGGCCATTTCCTGTAGCTCTGGAGGGTGACAGAGATGTTTCCTTTAGGTGCTGGAGGGGGAAATCATGTCTGTCCATGCAGCTGCAGCTTGGTTGGTGGGTCAGCCTGGGCCTGCCCATGTCGTTGGGTCTGTTAGGCTAAAGGCTTGCTGGGAAGACCTAGGGTGCATGTCTGCTGGGGCCACCATGTGGAGCTGGTGTGGCTGCTGTCTCAGACAAGAGCCAGCTCCTGCCGCGGACCTCACCCTGTAGACAAGCCCCTCAGAGGCTCTCCGCACCCTGTACCCTCCTGCCCTGGGGTGTCTGTGGCTCCCTCTCCCTAAGCTGTGAGCCAGGTGACTGCTAGGAGGCCCAGGCTGGCAGTACCTGCTGCGATGACAACGTCTGGCTGGAAGGCAGACAGCTGCGAGGCTGTCACGAGGTCCCAGTCCAGACGGATCACCGTCACAGTGGGCTTCTCTGAGTCCTGCCCGCTGCAACCTGGGTGCTGCTGAGGGGGTGTGCCATCTGGCTCTGTGGACAGGCCATTTAGAAGGACATTCCATTGCAGCTGCTCGAGGACCCGGCTGTGACAGTCACTGAAGATGTATGCTTTGGGATGGCATGTCTTGCAGATGGCCAGGCCTGTGAGGCCGGCGCCGCTGCCGAGCTCCAGGACAGTCCTGGTAGAGACAGAGGGACTCAGGACTGGCAATGGCACTGGGCAGACCTGTCTGGGTGCCCATGACTGGTGCTCCCAACTGTCACCTGTCAGTGAAGACTGAAGGATTCTCCATGGCCCACTCTGCGAGGTAGAGGGCAGCGTCCCACGTGACCAGGCCTGTGGTGCCGTGTGACACGATGGCTGTGCTCTCAGAGAGGGTTACCGCATCTCCAGAAGGCTGGACCGAGAGATGGGGAGAGACGGCTTATCCAGCAGCCAGAATAAAATTAACTGCTTCACACGTAGCTAAGCCACAATCAGTAAGGAACTAAACCAGCTGTGGTCCACCTCTGCCGTGAATACTGTTCAGCAGTGAACTTTTTAAAAACTTCAGTGACCACACTGGTGGGTAGTGTTAGCACTGCTCTTCTGCCATGGCTGTGTGAGTAATTTATGGACTGTTCTAATTTTCTTGGTCCTGGCACAAACTATTTGACTGCTAACCCCACGGTTGCTGGGTGAAACCCACTCAACAGCTCTGCTGGAGGAAGACCGTTAAGATTACAGCCAAGAAAACGTTAAGGACTAGTTCTGCTGTGTCCCATGGAGTCACCAGGAGTCGTTATCAATGGTCTTCAACACCTGCAGAATCTTCCCTGTGTTGCTGAGAACCAGGCTCTCAGTGTCAAAGGGGACAGAGAAGTAATACAGGAGAGGCTGAGCTGGTTGTCTTAGAAACATCAGTATGAATCTATGAGGTCTTTTATCTTAAAAAAAAAAACGCTAGCCCAATAAAAATTAAAAAAAAAACGCTAGCCCCCATCTCCATCCACATCCCCTCTTCATCGGCTGGGAAGGACTACACAGTAGCAGTGAACAACTCGGGTGCTTGGATTGTGGCTTCTAAATACCATTTCCCACTAAAAGAAACCAGAGCTTCGTAGCCAAACAGCTGAGTCTAGGTCTGGGACAGGAAAGGTACAAGAGGCGTCTGCCACAGGAGAAAGCCAGAAAACAAAGCAGGTAACATCAAAAGGATTTGAGAGCCTGCGTGAAGCAGCCCAAAAGAGGCCATTTTGAACCTAATAAGGCTAAGATTTGCAACAGACTGAGCGACTTTAGAGAAGGGGACTCCAATTCACTATCTCAAAAGCTGGTAAAGAAAACGGAAGACTCAAGCCTTTACTTGCCTTTCCCATATGTCTGTACCCCTCGGTGAGCAAAGGGTGCAAAAGGGGAAGCACTGCCTTATAAAAGTATAGCCGCTAATAAACGAAGACAAAACAACGAATCAGAATATTACATTTTGGCATCCCCCAGTGAATGAACAGATCTCAGCACTGTGCCTCCCTAACTGCTAACTGAGCAAAAGTAAGACACTGAGGTGGGCCTTCCATGAGAGTTCTGGGCCAGTGTACCCCGTGTGCAGGTACCACCCATCTGTCAGTGGGGCTGTGTGTTGTGCGCTTGGCTGTTTACCTAAAGGTCGGCGATCTGAACCCACCCAGCAGCTCTGCAGAAGAAAGATCTGGCCATCTCCTTCTGTAGAGATCATAGCCTAGAAGTTTTACTCTGTAACACATGGGTCACCCACCACATGTTGGGATCGATTCTCTGCCACCCAAGAACAACAGGATGAAGAACAGGTTTCAGTGGAACTTCCAGACTGAGAGGGACTAGGAATAAATGCCTGGTGATCTACTCCTGAAAGTCAGCCCGTGAAAAACCCCAGGATCACAATGATCCAACCTGCAACTGATGGTGGGGATGGTGTGGGGCCGGGCACACAGCATCGTCTGCTGGGACCCAAGTCAATGGAGCTAACAACAACACTGCTTATTAGAACCTCATGACATGTTCTTCCCAAAGCAACTGAGCAGACAGAGCCTAACTCTGCAATGATGGTGGCAGAGGACACGGCAGGGACAGAGCTGTCCAGCATATTTATCCAACAGGTCCTTTGCTAAGCAATTAACAGACATTATCCAATTTAACCCTATATGATTAAACCAAACACAACTCGTTGGAATCAACTTGACCCTATAAGATAAGAGTGGAACTATCCCACAGGATCTCCACGGCTGTCCTCTTTGTGGACGCGGACTGCCGTATCTTTCTCCCATGCAGTGGCTGGTGGCTTTGAACCACGTGTCTTTCAGTTAGCAAGGCAATGCTTCGCCACCGTACCAGCAGGGGTGCGAACAGAGGTGGTGCCAGCAAAACAAAACAAAACACAGAAAACAAACAAAAACTAAACCCACTGCTGTTGAGCAGAGTCTGACGAGTAGAACTGCCCCACGGGGCTTCCACAGCTGGAGATGTTCATGGAGGCAGACAGTGGCATCTTTCTCCTCTGGAGCAGCTGGCGGGTTCAGGTGACTGACCCTTCTGTTAGCGGCAGAGCGAGTGCTTAACACTGAGTGCCTAAACGGGGATCCTTCCCCACTAAAGCAGGCACTGTTACTGACTGGGAAACCCCGGAGGTGAATGGGTTAGGAGTTTGGCTGCTAACCAAAAGGTCAGCAGTTTGTACCCACCAGGTGCTCCTTGGAAACTCCCGAGGGTAGTCTTACTCTGTCCTCCAGGAGCTGGAGTTCACTCCAGAGGAACTCTGGGAAACCCTGGTACTGTAGCAATTGAGTGTTATGGCTGTGAACTAAAAAGCTGGCAGTTTGAACCCAGCAGGTGCTGCTTGGAAACACTGTGAGGCAGCTGTACTCCGTTCTGTAGGGTTGTTAGGAGTTGGAATCGACTCAACAGCAATGACTTGTTTTTGTCACCACTTATTGAAACACTCTGTTGGCAGATGAGGAAACTGAGGCTGCAGAGGCTAACTGACCACAGAAGCTGATGAGTCAGGATTGGACCCCACGTGGCCTCACTGGAGCCTGAATTTTCAGCTCTGTCTGTGAAGGACCGTGTCTGGCATGTGATGAGGAGAAGCATGTGCGACTCGTACCAGCAAATAGCTGCGGTGGCACTGGGTAGACTCCTCGGCGGTCAGGACCTCTGCCAACGCCTCATACAGCTCGTCCACGGGCTCTGCGTGGACAGCCTCGTGCTGGGGGCAGATAACAGGACAGGGGCTTCGGGTGAAGGTTACGCCAGCCTTTGTGACGTGCTGGCTCTTCCAGCTGCCTTGTAACTAGCTCCCCTGCCACGTTCTCCCGAGTTGCCTGCTGTGCGCGCTCTTTCTGGCTGATACAGGAGCCTAACCTTGCTGGGGTCCTGTTGGGCTGGACGCCACAGAGGCCAGCCCTGGGTAGACCACCCCACAGCAGACCACCAGGTGCGGTCGGCCACTGAATGCCTTGTCTGGACTTAGCAGAGGGAGCAATCCTGGCCTCCTTGGTCCTCACCCTGTCTATTTAGTCCCCAAGAGACCACCTAGGAGGAGCAGGACCCTCATCAGATGAATGCCCCTGCTGCTCCCCAGCAAGCCAACAGGGGGCTGCCTACATGAGAAGCAATTCAGTGAAAACCATGCCCTGAATTTGGGGTGCCTTCTTTGGGAAGTCTGCCTGGCACTCAGCTGTCACGGATCCTTAGTTTTCACGGCCCTGGAGGGTGACTGCTCTTCTCTTTGAGGTGGCCCCCAGGCTGCCCACCACATGAATGCCTTATATGTCAGGTAGCCATTGTTAAGTCAAACCAAAAACTAAACCTGTCGTATGTAGCCCATTCTGACCCCTGGTGACCCCGTGTGCTACAGAATACAGAAACGTTCCGTGACGGTCTCGCAGCTGCAATCTTCACAGAGGCAGGCCCCCAGCCCTCTCTTCCATGGCACTGCTGGCTGAGCTCACATCACCCACCTTCTGAGGTTGGTACCCGAGTGTAGAAGAACCCTTGTGGCACACTGGTTCAGTGCTCGGCTGCGAGCCAAAAGCTCGGCAGCTCACTCCACGGGACAAAGCTGTGGTTTTGGTCAAGAGATGACTGTCTTGGAACCTGTGTGGCAGTTCTACTCTGTCCTACAGAGTCATTAGGGTTGGGACCAACTTGATGGCATTGGCTAAGTGCAAACCATTTGTGCCACCTGGGACCTTTATTACATGTCAGCCCATCCCAGATCTACCCTCCAAACTGCGTGAAAATCACCCAGGCCTTTTTACAGGTCAGGGCCCAGGTGAGCAAGTAGGCACAGCCTTTCATGAAGGTGTAACGGGACCTTAGCAAGGCTAGGCTTCTCCTTAAAAGCCACGGCATGTCACCCAGAAGAGTGCATGATGAGCAGCTTGGGAGAGAATCTGTTGGGGGGCCAGTTACAAGGCAACTGGAGGAGCCGAACATTTCCAAAGGGGGCAGCGAGGCAGATTGGAGATCCGCCAGGGCAGGAACCACTGAGCCCCCAGGTCTCAGGGAACAGGAGGGGTGGGCAGAAACCACTCAAACCCCAGGCTGTGGGAACAGGAAGGGTACACAGACACAGGCTGCCTGGTGGCAACGTGCCCACAGGCAGGGAGCTGGACCCACACAGGAGACACAGCTGCTGGGAGCCTGGTGGAGAGGAAGAAGTGGCCTGGCGTCTCCCTTCCTCGTGCCCTCCCTCGCCTCCCCAGTCGAGCCAGACAGCAGCCGGTTTCACGCGTCGTACAAGGACTTGCAGAGCACGGAACACAGGGCTCCAACAGGCAAAGGCCTGCCGAGTCCCCTGCGTCATCAGTCGCCCTTACTGACCTTCTTGATGAGCTCCGAAAGAAAGCTGCGTGCAAACTTCGCCGACGGGGGGTGCTTCACACACAGGGGGTGCTTCACAGTCTACAGCAGAGGACGGGATGCTGAGTGCAGGGAAGACCCCTCCTGCAGTCTCCTATGTCCTTCAGTCTCCAACTGAACTTAGTGATAAACTCCAAAGCTCCCTAATCCCCCCCCACCTGCGGCAAAGACGGGATCAGGCCACAGGGGTTTCTGTCAACAGGGGTCTCTAACCCATCTGTCTTAGCCACCTAGAGCTGCTGTAACACAAATCCCCCAAGTGTTTTAATGAACAGAAACTAATTTCCTTATAGTTCTACAGGCTAAAAGTTCTTATCAGAGTCTGGGCCGTGCCTGCTCCTTTCTGTTGATGGTTCTGGGTGTTCCATACTCACGTGAGATCTGTCTCCCCTCAGTGTGTGTCTCTGGTTTTAACCTGGGGCTTTAAACTGATTCATTCAGGTTCAAACCACTGCTGAGAATTTGCATTTCTAACAAGTTCCTGGGAAGTTACACATAACAATCACCTTGGGATCTTGCTGAAATGTAGATTCAGATCTAGAGTGGAAATACACCCAGTTTGGATGAACCTGATCTTTTTATAACTCAGAGGTGATTAGGTTAGAACCCATCCTAGTCAGGTATGATTTAATTAGTGTGGCAAAGAGAATCTGTTTCCAGACAGGACAACATCCGCAGTTACAGGGGTCAGGACTGCAACACATTTTTGGAAGGACACAGTTCAATCCATAACAGCATCTTAAACTTTCCTAAAACACACTTCTTTTCCTCTATAGCCACACAAACTTGAAGGTGTTTCTAAGGCCTGTTTTGGGGAGGAACCCAGGGCCTGTGGACTCAAGCTAAGGCTCCCCTGCAGGGGGTCAGTGTGAGCTGGACTTTGTGGTGAGGGACATTTGTCATCTGTGTCAGGCTTGGTGGAGAGGCCAGAGCCCAGCCAGTGAGAACCAGGCAGGGAAGTCCCATGTGATGAGACAATGGAGAACAATCGCACAGTACTGGGAATCATGCCCCAGCCCAAGTGACACACCTTTTTGGGGGGATACAATTAAATCCACGGTATCCATTAACATAAACTCATTGCTCCCTAAATTTCCTACTAATCTGTCCAGTTGTTGTCAATCTGATCCCTTGCAGAAAGACTTTAAAAGAACACAGTGCCCAAGGGAGGCATTCTTCAGTAGTGAACCCAAACTGCTGCTGGATTGTATGAAAACTTCAGGTGATATTTTTGGTTTAAGGTTTAAAGATAATTTCAGGGCAATAGTTGTGAGGGTTCAGTGAGCCTCAGTGGCTCTACAGTGTCTGGATTCCATAAGTATTTAAAATTCTGTTTTGCATTTCTCCCCTTTTAATTACATTTCTTCTAAAGAATCTTTAATCAAAATGCTCAGTAATGGTAGCTGCATACTACCCAATTCTGGTCTCATGGCAGAGGCCCGGCAGGGTTTTCTACACTGATTTTTCCAGAAGTAGATCACCAGGCCTTTCTTCCAAGGTGTCTCTGAGTGGACTCAAACCACCAACCTTCTGGTCAGCAGCTGAGTGTCTTAACCATGTGCACCAGCCTGGGACTCCCTGCACCTCTTACCTTCTGCAGAATATCCAGCAGGAGCTGAGAATCCGATGAATCCCTTAATTTCTCTTCTAGGCTCTATTCAGAAGAGAGTTTAAAGGAGAGAGACTGATGTCAAGGTCACTTCATACAAATATTAAGTGTGCAATAGCACATGTTGGCAAGGTGTTAAGTGGTACCCTCCCCAGGGACCCGGAACCAATCGGAAGTGGAACTCCAGCAGATGACAGCCTGACCTTGTGACATCATGGATGCACCTGGATATGTCAATGGAGGCTTGCCAGAAGGCAGACTCCCGGCTCATGCTAGCTCTCACTGTTTAGCTGCTACCTGGGTCACACACCAGCCACACAGCTGAACTGTTTGACCAAGAAGCATCCCATGGACTTGAATTCAGAGCTCAAACAGAACTATACAACATGCTAGGCCTGCTTATTCTGTTCCCTTATAGGGGACTGTAGCCCAGCAGCTTACTCTTGTCCCCAGGTAAGGCTGTCTCAGCTGGCACATGACACCAGGTAAGTTACTTCATTTCCTCAGAACTCCTTGTTGTTGGCACTGTGTGTTGTTGACTCTCACTGGGGAGACACTGGGTGGTGCAGTGGTTAAGAACTCAGGCTGCTGATCAAAAGGTAGCAGTTGAAATCCACTAGCCACTCCTTGGAAGCCTTATAGGGCAGCTTTACTTTTTTCTAGAGGGTTGCTGAGTTGTAACTGACTCTGTGCCAACACGCTACACATTTACCAGACTGGGTGTTTTAGGCAAACTGAAGTCGTGGTGCCTGGGACATAGAAAACATTCATTTCACGGGAACAATCACAGTTGATCCTAAGCAGGGAACCCATGGATGCTACCATGAAAGTTCTAATTTGGGGTTAAAAAAAGGCACACTTTCCTTCCTGATGTGAAGTGATGTCCCAGACGGCTCAACATTTATGCTGATGAGATGACAGGAATAACTAGCCACCATCCTACAGGATGGGGTCCATGGGGGAGGAATGTGTCATTCCAGGAAGATTGCTCTGACACATGAATTATAAAGGGGGCCTCTGTCTGCAGTCCCCTGCCTGTGTCAAGGTTGCTGGCTGGAACTCGCCAGCTGCACTCCTGGACAAAGATGTGCCTGTTAGCATCCCTTAAGATTTCCAGCCTTGGAAATCCTATCGGACAGCTCTCTTTACTCTGTCCTGTAGGGTCGCTGTAAGTAGGTGTTAATTTGTCAGCAAGGGGCACCACAGCCCTTCCACCTGAGGCGAAGCTATGAGCCTCGCGCCAGATTAGAACGCCGAGGCTGGGGTATGGGACCTGGCCAAGGTTACCAGCAGTTTCCCTTCCCAAGGATCAGGAGGATAAATGGCTTCAAATAAAACTCATGACAATAATCGTGAACTGCCCCTAAGCCCTGGAAACCAGACCAAAAGTAATGTGTCGCCGCAGAAAGGGCCCTGGGAGGAATTCCTCATTCCATCAATCCGTGGGGGTCCGAAGGTGAGACAAAGTGGGGGTCAGCAAGGGGCCGGCTCCGGGAGACTCGCACACCCCCTGGGAAGGGGCCCAGGGCAAAGGCAGCGGCTTTGTGCTGGTTTGCGGCGGACGCTACAAGCTCGCGGTGCCCAGCCGTTCTGGGCCCCAGGACGCCGCGTGCCCTCTCTGAGCAAACCCAGGGAACAAGGACCGGGACGCACGTTTCTGACCCTGGAGAAGGCGAGGCCTGTCCAAGCTCACGTGGCAGGAGAGCCCAGTGTAACTGATCCTGGCTACGGAGTCCGCACCCCTACCCAGGCCTGTCCCCCACGCCCCGTCCCCCGTCCCCTGCTGCCCACCTGCCAGGAGAAAGAGCGCAGCGCGCGCGCGGCCAGGAAGCGGCGCTCAAAGCTCTGCAGAAGACTCGCCGCTTCCGCGCGCTCGTAGGCCGCCATGGCGGGGCGGGGCCGACCAGTGTTGCCTGGGAGACAAGCGGGAGCGGGGCCGGCCTGGAGGCGGGGCTTGCGGTCTGAGAGGCGGGGCTTAGACTAGGAAGGCGGGGATTGGGCGGGGCCTACAATAAGGTCAAGACCTGGGAGGAGGTGCTTGGCGGCCCGAATTCAGAGCCCAAGGCCAGCCCTCTAGGGGCGTGGCTTGAGGCCTGGAGGCGGGACTTGGGACCAGAAGGCGGGACTTGGGGCCGGAAGAGAGTGAGGTCAGGGCGCCTGCACGGCACCAGGGTCTTGGCAGAGGGCCCTGCTAAAGGCCAGACCGTCCGTGCTTGGGTCTGGAGGCTTAGTTCAACCCTACACCCGCCTCGGTGTCACCACTCTGAGGCCCGGCGAGAGGGAGCGTAGCCACCCTCACTGCCCAGCGCCACTAGGAGGGCTGAGTGTGGTCTCAGGCCATCACTGTCCCCTCTGGCCTTGCTAAGGGCATCAAGGTAGGAGACCCCCGCCCCAGCCTTTGTGGTGGTCCCTACGTTCACCAAGCACTTACTGATCACCGGCAGGCACTGGGCATGCAGGAGTAAGAACAACCGTGCATGGTTCAGGCCCTCCCGGAGTCCAGGGTCTCGCACGGCAAGCAGACATTGAACAAATTGGTGGTGTTAGTAGCCATTTGGTGGACTTGGACTCAGGGCCACCCCGTGTGGGTAGGGTAGGACTGCCCATAGGGTTTTCAAGGCTGTGACCTGTTGGAAACAATCACCAGGCCTGTCTTCTGAGGTGCCTCTGGGCAGGTTGGAAGTGTCTCCAGAGTAGTAGTTGAACTCTTATAACTATTTGTGCTACCCAGAGGCTCTGTCGTGCTAATTATCATCCAAATAAACAGAAGCACAAAGGCACTATCAGCCGTGAAGCCAGCACGGGGAACCTGAGGGCTCACAGGATGTGTTTGGGCCTTGTGGGAAAGAACTCTTAAGACGGAGTAGGTGTTGGTGGTTCCTGTGTGTGCACAGAGAGGAGACGGGGAGAGTGGGGAAGACAAAAGTAATGATTTTCAGTCCCACATTTTTGTGTCTCAAGTTGGAAGGCAGTGCAGTTAGCCACCCACTGCTTCTGCCTCTGGAATATGAACTGTGTTCAAAGCTGGAAACAGTTACTTTAGCAAATCATTCACAAAACTCTGTTTGGAAGAGCCCCGAGAGGTAATTTGTTAAATATACTTGTAGAAGGCAGATGAGGGGCCAGATTAAACCTTATTAATACCTTCAGATGAGAACCCCTTAAGCCCTACTCAGTTATGAGAACAAGAGAGGGGAATTAGTTCTAATGGAATGCAATTATTCCTGTATCATTGTTCCTCCACCAGTACCAAGTGAGCCCAGGATTTGACCCCCTGCCCCCAAATGTCCTGAACGCTACTGATTTAAAGTCCTCATTAAATAAACTGTTAAACATTTTAGTTAGATTGAAACACTAGGAAATACTAAGTTATTTAAGTCAATGGTCAGCACTGCTGCGTTTTTGCTTGGTGACAGTGGTTGCTGAGTTTGAGATGTTGCTGCTGAGCAGATTCAGACTCATAAGAACCCTACAGGATGTGGTAGAACTACCCCATAGAGTTTCTAATTTTGTTATCTTTGTGCAAGTAGACTGCCACATCTTTCTCCTGTGTCTTGGCTCTTGGGTTCGGACTGCCAACATTTTGGCTAGCAGCTGAATGTTTTAACCACTGTACCCACAAGGCTCCTGTGAGATGTTGCGTAAATCCTCTTAATCACAGCATTCTAGGAAAGAGTCCCTGTGGTTGGATGAGGAGTCGTGATTGTCACAGAAGGCTGGTTTCAGAGCTGGGTCAGGGCTGCTGGTTTGCTTTTGCTGTTTTCATCAGCTCTGCCTGCGGTAGGCAGTGGGAACGAGTTGGTTAAATCCATGAATACAGGACTTATTCCACAAATACACGTAATGATGATGACTACAGCTGTAATGGAGTTGGACTCGTGATGACCTTGTGAACGACAGAATGACACCTTGTCTGGTCCCGCGTTGTCCTCATGATTGCTGACATGTTTGGGTTCACTGTTCCGGAGGCTGTGCCTGTCCCTGTCCCTGAGGGTCTCCCTTGCCCTTGCTGACTCTGCATCACTAAACATGGGCCCGTTGCGGGAAGCCCTGCTGATGCTTAAAATGCTGGTGGTGTGCCTTTGAGCATCGTAGGGACACGCAAGTCACCACAGTAGGGCAAACTGACAGATGGGTAGTGGAGTAATACATACAACCTGAAAACACAGTTGTTGTTGAGTCAATTCCAATACGTAGTGACCTTATGGGGCAGAGTAGACTAGCCCATAGAGTTTCCAAGGAAACTGACATCTTTAAGGAAGCAGATTGCAATATCTGTCTCCCGAGGAGAAGCTGGTGGATTTGAACCTCTGACCTTTTGGTTAACAGCTAAATAACCATGGTGCTACCAGGGATTCTTAGTATAGTCAAAATGAACCAAACCCCAAACCAAACCCCTTGCCACTGAATCGATTCTGACTCACAGCAACCCTATAGGACAGGGTAGAACTGCCCCATAGTGTTTCCAAGGAGCAGGTAGTGAACTCGAACTGCTGAATTTTGGACAGCAGCTGAGCTCTTAACCACTGTGCCACCAGAGCTCCTAGTGACACACAGAATTACATTTCTGAAGAGCAAAGAGACTTGTACAGTCAACAGCAGAGTAAGTAACATATATATGGTGTTAGGCTACGATATGAATAAATTGAGGCTGCTCTGACCTTCCCTGATGCCAGAGGCGGGATCTGGATCGAGGAAGGATCTGTGTAGGCCACAGAGCTACACTGCAGACACAGGAGAAAACCTTGGCCTTGGTATATGGGGTCTTTTCTTAAAAAAATTTTTTTTATTATGATTGAATGAAAATGTACAATCCCGTGTAAATTTGCATGTCCGCCTATGTGCAGCTCCCACTGCTCTCCCTGCCCAGTGACAGCACACTCCTCCTCTCTGTTCTGTACATGTCACATTCTCCTAATAATTTCCTATCCCCTCCTTTGCCCCCTCTCCCCCTCCTCTGGTAAGAGATCAGCAGGATGACATCCTATAGATGCATGAAACCATAAAGTGCACACGTGATATGGTCACTCTGTGTTGTCAAGTCCACTCCATTCCTGTCTGAAGATTTGACCTCCATTATGCTTTATGGGCTCGGGCAGCATCAGGGCGAGGGGCCATATTCTTAGGGGAACCCCGAGGCCCCTGGACTGTCAATTGCGATCTTTGAGTGGAGATCCTCAACTTTGTGAGCCCTATCATGGCTATTACTGGTGGTGGCCGGGCACCATCTGGTTCTTCCGGTCACGTGTCAATGTAGTCACCCAGTCACGTGGGTCTCTCTGTCCTCTGGGTTCTCTTTCCCCTATGTCATTTTGGTCCTTGGTGATCATCTGTTCCTGCTGAGGTGGTATACCTCAGATGGCAGCTTGGCAGCTTGACAGCTTTTAAGACCTCTATGGGGTCTTAAACCAAGCCAAACTCATGGCCATTGAGTTGGTTCTGACTCAGAGTGACCCCCTAGGGCAGAGTAGAACTGCCCCATAGAGTTTCCAAGGAGCGCCTGGTGGATTTGAATTGCCATACATTTGGTTAGTAGAGTAGCATATTAGCCACCCTGCCACTAGGGATTCCTGTGGGGTCTTAGGTGGGCCAAAATGGTACATATCTCAGACCTGAATCTGGAAAGGGCCTAGGAAGGAACTGAAGATGTTTTAACGCCCATGGATCTCACAGGTGTGATGTGTTCAGGCAGAAATGAAAACTAGACCAACTGCTTAAAAAAAATAACTGTTCTTGTTGGCATTGATAGAGAAAGCAGTGTTATGATATTCCCCAAGTGGAACTGAAGAGCCAGAGATGTGTGTGTGTGCATGTGTGTGCGTGTGTGTGTGTGTGTGCCTGTGCTGCATTAAAGACTTCATTTCCAGAGCTGAGACTTTCTTTCATAATAATAATGAACACCTAATATCTTAGCTGTGTGGAATGGTTACCTTCTAAAAATTATGCTGTAGGACTGGTAGTTGAATCCTGTAAATTGAAATTGTTTCTTTATCTCTCCTATGGCTAATGGCTTCTGTGACAAAGGACCAATTGATTTCTTTTCTAAAATGTTGCTTCAGGGTGTAGCGAATGTTATATAGGTCATGTTTCAGCTTATAGAAAAACTTTTATAGTACAAATATAAATTACATTAAATGTGGATTTTGCACTGGAGTTTAAGGTTAAGCAAAGTCCCACGTTTCTTGAGGCCATTGATCGGGCAGGAGGCCCCGTACCATTGTGACAGCAGCTAGGTCAAAGGGAGAGAGTGGTCAGGATGGGCAGAGGGAGGAATATGAGGCCCTGCCTAATACTCTACCTACTGAGGTGTACAGAGAGGTGCCCCAGTGACAAATGGTACTTAGCTTGATGGTAGGAACCCTACATAATTTGCAGGGCCCAGTGCTAAATGAAACATGAGGCCCCTTTTTTTTTTTTTTAATTTAACATGACTGAGTGAAAATGTACATTCCCGTATAAATTTACATGCCCACCTATATGCAGCTTCCACTGCTCTCCCTGTCCGGTGACAGCACACTATTCCTCTCTGCTCCATACATGTCTCATCCTCCCAACAGCCTCCTTTCCCCTCCTCTCCGTCCACTCCCCTTCCTCCAGCCAGAGGTCAGCAAGATGATATCCTATAGATGCATAGAACCGTAAAGTGCATCCAATATATGGTCACTCTGCATTGCCAAGTCCAATCCATTCTTGTCCAAAGAGTGGACCTTTGTTATAATTTATGGGAACGGGCAGCATCAGGGCCGGGGGCCATGCTCTCAGAGGAACCCCAAAACCGCTGGACCATCAGTTGAGGTCTTTTAGTGGAGATCTCATGATGCACCCCTTTTTATTCTTGTGTTGCCAGTGAGACTCCTCTCTTTGAGCTCCATCGTGGCTATCACTGGTGGTGGCTGGGCACCATCCGGTTCTTCCGGTCCCAAGTTGATGTAGGCACCCAGTCTTGTGGGTCTCTCTGTCTTCTCGGTTGTCTTTACTGCATGTCATTTTGGTCCTCGGTGAGCATCCGTTCCTGCTGAGTTGGGACCATTTGCTGTGTCATGAGGCCCTTTGTTAAAAAATTATTAAGAATTTTGAGATAATGACAGCAGATTATTAATCCAAGTGGGGGGCGGGGGTGCATCTCAGTGTGGGCCCTTGGGTGACTGAAGGGTCCAGCCCTGGCTGCTGGTTTCTCCAAGGGCTGGACTCTACCCGAGGGCAAGAAGTGGTTGAGAGGGATTATTACCAACTGCTGACCGGCCACCAAAACCAAACCTGTTGCTGTGGAGTCAGTTCAAACTCATGGAGACCACGTGTGTTACAGAGAACCATGCCATGGGGTTTTCTTGGCTGTACTCTCTACAGAGACGGATCTCTAGGACTCTTTTGTAGAGCGGCTGGGTGGGTTTGAACTGTCAACCTTTAGGCTAGTAGTTGAGTGCAAACCCTTTGAACAGCCACAGAAAACCTAAAGACCACTTCATTTTTTTGACAGATGGCTGTGAGCATCACACTAGAGACAAAACCAGAATTATGCGAACCTCTGTAAGGATTCTGGGACTGGTCTCTGTGTTTTGGAGAGTGGATACCCTCTGCAGTGCCTCTCCTGTTTAAAAAAAAAAGAAGTTTTAAATTGCCAGATTATTAAGAGGCTGTTCTGGCAGCTCGTGGGTCCCTGGAAAGTTTCCAGTTCAGGCACCAGTGAATATTAATTATGGAAATGAAATGTACATTTAACCCAAGGAAATGCTCACTGTAGAGAAGTCTTGTAGGGCAAGCCATTGAAAGCCGATTTACTAAATGACCTATTCGCCAAATGACCCATTTGCCTAATGGCCAATTTGCCAAATGACCAATTTGCAGAAAGCCAGTTCTCCGAAATCCATTTGTGAAATGTTCTGCTTCTCAGTAACTGACAGCCAGACATCTCACACCAGGCTCCCAGGGGGACGTGGGGTGAGGACAGGGCCAAAGCAGTTGTAGCAAAACTCTGAAACTTAAAAAAAAAAAACCTCGATAATTTGGTGCCTTGGTCATCCAGTTGATTTCTGTAGAATGGGCTGCTTCCTATAAGTTCCCAAGAAGACTGTGAGCTGTGGTGAGCTGCTGTTGGGCTGGCTCTCCAACTCATCATGACGCCGTGCCCGGCAGCAAAAGACTGTTGTGTTCTATATGGTTCTCTATGACTGAGTTTTGGAAACAGGTTGCCAGGCCTTTCATCCTAGTCTTCTGTCTTAGTCTGGAACACCTCGGTGGATGGGGTGGTAGCTGAACTTGAGGTGCACTGGCTGGAAATCAAGCCTGGATTTCCCTCAAGGAATGTGATACTTCTGCACTGAGCTGCCAGTGCACTTGGAAGTGGCTTAGAAGAGGTAAAAAGGTGCAGGACACTGTCCTTTCCTCACCTTGTTGAGTGTAATTACTTTTGAGGCACTCCGTCCATCATTGGGCAGAGTCTTTATGTTGTCTCTCCTAGCAGAAGCAAAGATGACCAGTGTCTTTAAGATAGGTAGGTAGAGAGATGACAGATAGATGGATAGGTAATTAATAGATGGATAGACCAACAGATAGGTAAGTAGGTAGGTAGATAAGATGACTCTAATTCATAGTGACCTTTGTCATCCTCCCGATCACCAGCATGTTTGAGTTCATCATTGTGGCTATTGCGCCAGACTGTCTCACCGAGGGTCTCCCACACCCTTACTGGCTCTCTTCTTCACCAAACACAATGTCCTTTTCCAGAAGTTGATCCCTCCAGATGTGTCCAAAGAAAGCAAACTGCAGTGTTCTGTTGTGATCTCTAGGGTTTTCTCTGGCTAATTTATGGAAACAGGTCACCAGACCCTTCTTCCTAGTCTTTCTCAGTCTGGAATCACCACTGAAACCTGTCCACCATGGGTGACCCTGCTGGCATCTGAAGCACCAGGAGCATGGCTTCCAGCACCACAGTGACACACAATCTACCATGTGTGACAGACTCATAAACCAGTAGCCTACTGGAGAAAGCTCACCCAGAATTCCAGAAAGAAACCCATTCTTCCTTAGTACGGCTCATAGAAACCTGCCCAGTTTTAGAATTTGGAAATCTTAAGAATTAACAGCTTCTTTTCCAGACGCCCCTTTCATGTCTTTTTTCAGCAGCAGGTGAAGTTAACTGTATGACTTGGCTTCTCACCTGAGAGTTTCTTTTCGTGAGGTGTCGGTACCCGGTGAGTTGCCGGGGGAGGGCTGATTTTGTGTGTCTGCGCTGTACTCAGTGAGTGCTGCTGTAACAAATACCTTAAGTGGGTGGCTTTAACAAAGAAATTTATTCTCTCACAGTCTAGTGGCCTACAAGTCTCAGTTCACTGTGTTGGTTCTAAGAGAAGACTTTGTCTCTCCGTCTGGAGGAAGGTCGTTCTTGTCAACCTTCCAATAGTCACAGAGCTTCTCAGGTGCGGGGATCCTGGGTCCAGAGGGCCCTGTCTGCTCCTAGCGCTTCTTTCCTTGCGGTATGAAGTCCCCCTTCCCTGCCTACTCCCCTTTCCTTTATGACACTTGAGAGATGAAAGCTGCTACAGGCACCTTTCCCTGGGGAAACTCTGTTTACATGGAATCAGGGGTGTGACCTGGGTAAAGGCGGTACAGTCTCACCTTAACCCTCTTTAACAGGACATTACAGTCACAAAGTGGAGACCAGCCACACAGCACTGAGAATCCCGGTGAGCTGAGCTGATAGGTTTTCTCGGGGGCACCTAATCCAATCCATGACAATCCAGAAGAGCACGTTGGGGCAGGCCCTGCTCATGACTTGCTGAGGATCAGGAGGCTAAGCGCCTGTTTTCCCCCATGGAACACTTCCTTTTGTCCAGAAGGTGCCATGTGAAGTACCACCTGTGTGTCGGGCATCGCTGCTTCCTCAGCTGGTGCCGGAAGCTGTCGGGGCCTTGATCTAAGCCTCTGAAGCTGCCTGGATTTTAAACCCTGTCCAGACATCTCCTTTTCAATCTTTTTTATCTTAGGAAAGATAGCCCTTGCTGACAATTTTTTCTGGCAGCAGCTTTTGTGTGTCTCCTGGCTTCAGGTCCTGAGGGTCTAGGAGCATTTTCTGGGTGACCTGCAAGAGCCTCCACATCTGGGGCTTGATGTGGATGCCATCAAAAGGCCCAGCCTGGTGATTCTTCTCAAAATTAGGCCCCAAAGCTCTGAAGCTGGGTTTCATGTCTATGAGGGCATTATCAAAGCCATGAGCCCCTTTGTTGGAATACCAGTCACTGAAAAAGAATAATAATAACAAGCTGTTTCAGATGCCTGTCCCCTGAAAGAAAAGTGTCTCTTAGTTACTGTCGTGCTGTCTGAGCTGGGGAATCTTGAAAATGTGAACCGTGAAGAAAGTGCCCTTCACAGTGGCACAAAACAAAACAAAACAAAAATCCTGGTGCTGTTGAGTCAGTTCCAACTATGGTGACCCTGTAGGGCAGAGTTGGACTGCCCCATACGGCTTCTAAAGAGCAGCTATTGGATTTGAACTGCCAGCCTTTAGGTTAACAGCCTTAGCTCTCCTCCACCAGGGCTCCAGCAGAAGGAATGGGAAGGAACTAATGACCTGTAAGAAAGCGAGTGAAGAGAGCATACCCGTTAGAAACAGCAAGTGAATAACAGTGATGACGATGGTGGTCATCGTGAGCCCAAATACACGCTGCTTATCCTGTACCAGGACTTGTCACAAAGGCTTTATAAATATGTGTTAACGCCACTGCTCCTCACTGGAGCGCTGGTGGTACGATGGTTAAGAACTCGGCTGCTAACCGAAAAGTTGGCAGTTGAAATCCACCAGGAAACTGTAGGGGGCAGTTCTGCTCTGTCCCACAGGGTTGCTGTCAGTCAGAATCAACTCCGCGGCAATGTTTTGTTTTGTTCCTTCTGGACTCCTCCTCGCTGCAGCTCTGTGAGGGTGCTGTTACCGTCATCTCCGTGTTACAGACGAGGAAACGGAGGCTCAGGGCTTAAGGGGCCTACCCTGAGACACGCAGCCGCGAGTGACGGCGCAAGCATCTGAACCCTGGCAGTCTGATTCTAGAGCGAGGTGTGTGTCTTATGGCACACGAGTACCTGTGTTTGTGTCTGTGTCTCCTGTGTTGTTGTTAGTGGCTGTCAAGCCAGGTCTGTGACTATGTGGGAAACACTGAATTGTATACTTTAAATGGGTCCGTTGATGGCATATGAATGACATTTCAGTAAAACTATTATTAAACGGTTAGTTGCTGTCAAGTTGATTTTGTTCCACGGTGACCCTGTGCACAATAGAAGGAAACACTGCCTGGCCCAGCGCCCTCCCCACAACCGACTGTGGATTAGAGTGTTGTGCTCCGTAAGGTTTTCGCTGGCTGATGTTTGGGAGTGGGTCTCCAGGCCTTTCTTCCTGGTCTGTCTTAGTCTGGGAGTTCAGCTGATACCTGTCCACTGTGGGTGACCCTGCTGGTCTCTGAATACTGGTGGCATAGCTTCCAGTGTCCCAGCAGCACGTGAGTCACCACAGTAGAACACACTGACAGACAGGTGGTGGTGAAGGCAGGAAGGTGGGTGGGAATCTGAGAAATGTATTCAGGGAGAGGCATCGAGACCCAAGGGATTCTCTGCCAAGTGGTCACTTACCAGAAGGTGACACTGACCTGTTCCCTCTGACTGTTCATTTGGTCGGGCTGGAATGGCCCTTGTTCCATTAAACCCCTTTTGGTCTTCTCTCCCTTGTGACTGTCACTCTCAGCCTGTTCAGTGTCACATCTGAACCAGGCTTACAGAGAACTTGTTGAGGCCTTAGCTTTTGGCATGTGGTTTCAATTGTCTAGGCCATCTGAGGATTAAAAAAATACCTTAGATGATAAGTGTATTTCATTGTGAGCATTTTCACCAACATGAAACAACAACCCTAGTTTTCTTCTACTTGTCACAGTCTGGAGTTGCAACAAGCCCAACGTATACAGGTTACAAACATAATTACAACATGTGGGTCCGGTTTGCCGCATTGGACAGGGGTTCTTGAAGCTATCCCTGGGACAGGCGTCAGTGATGGGACGGCTGTGCTCTTGTTAGGTGCTGTCAGGCTGGCTTCGACTCAGCAACCCTGTGCACAGCGGTCGAAACACCGCCCAGCTCTGTGCCGTCCTCACAGCCCTCGCTGTGCTGAGCCCATGGTTCCAGCTCTGCGACAGTCCAGCTCACTGGGGGTTGCCCTCTTTTTTGCTGACCCACTACTTGACCAAACATGAGGTCCTTCTCTAAGGATTGATCCCTCCTGATGACATGTGTGAAATATGTGAGACAATGATGGTTTTCATATCACCCAAACTGTATTTCTGTTATGAACTATTGGGTGATGGTTAACAAAAAACAGACTGTCATTTATGACTCATGACGGACATTGATTTTGCACATTTTTTCTTGTTTCAGTCCAATTTCTTTTTTTTTTTCTTTATTGTGATTGAGGCCAAGTGTCCAATCAGGTTTAGATTTGCACGCCCGCCTGTGTGCAGCTCCTACTGCTCTCCTTGCCTGGTGACCACACACTCTTCCTTTCTGTTCTTTACAAGTCATATCCTCTAACGATCTCCTGCCCCCTCTTCTCCACCTTCCCCATGCCCCTCTAGTAAGAGGTCAGTAGGATGATGTCTTATAGATGCATGGAATCATAAAATGCACAAGGTCTGTTTGTTTTTAATAACATGTACAAACCAACCTATTGTCATCCAGTTGATTCCAAGTCATAGTGACCCTATAGAACAGAGTAAAACTGTCTTGTAGGGTTTCCAAGGCTGTATGGAAACAGACTGCCACATCCTTCTCCTATGGAGCAGTTGGTGGGTTTGAATTGCCAGTGTTTGGGTTAGCGGGTGAGCACTTTAACTACTGAGCTACCATTGTATCTATTGAGATATGATTTATATACCACGTAATTGAAATCATGACAGATGGAGAAAAGGTGGACATCGTCAGGATTTTTTTTTCTACCTCGATCCTCAGTCTCTACCCAGGGAAGCAGCAGTCAGGAAATCAAACCATGTATTGCACTGGGCAAATGTATCGCAAAATACCATTTTAAAGTGTTAAAAAGCAAAGATGTCACTTTGAGAACTAAGGTATCTCAGATCCAAGCCATGATATTTTCAGTCACCTCATATGCATGCCAAAGCTGGGCGGTGACTAAGGAAGACTAAAGAGAAATTGATGCCTTTGATTAATGACATTGGTGGAGCATACTGAATATAGCATAGATTGCGAGAAGAACGAACAAGTCTGTCTTGGGGGAAATATAGCCAGAGTGCTCCTCGCAAGCTTAGTGGCGAGACTGTCTGACATCCTTTGGATGTGTTATCAGGAGGCAGAAGATCCTGGAGAAGGACTTGATGCTTGGCAAAGTGGAGGGTCGACAAAAAAGAGGAAGACCCTCAGTGGGATGAACTGACACAGTGGCTTCAACGACGGGCTCAACCTAGCAACGCTGGTGAGGATGGTGAGGACGGGGCCGGAGCGGGCAGGGTGGGGGTTCTGTTGTCCACCGAGGGCCGCATGGCTCAGAACCAGCTCGGTGGTACCTACCAACAACAACACCGTTCAGTGTTACTAGTCTAGTGCAGACTTGTGCAGCCGTCACCAACAGCCAGTTAGAAGGCCTCTCCAGCGCCACGGAGAGAAACCCTGTGTTTCCCAGCAGTCACTCCCTGTGGATCCTCAGCTCCTTGGCTCTGTGGTTGTCCTCGTTAGATGCCACCGAGTTGATTCTGACTCATGGTGACTTCATGCGACAGAGCAGAACTGCCCTGTAGGGACCCCTAGGCCGAACTCTTCATGGGGCGGATTTCCAAGTCTTTCTTCCGGGGAGCTGCTGGGTGGGTTCCCACTGCCAACCTCTTTGTTAGCAGCCCAGTCCTGAGCCAGCACCAGGGCCACTTCCCGTATCTCTAAGCAATTGCTAATTTGCTTTCTGTCTCAACGGGCTTACCCTCTGTGGGCATTTTGCATAAATGGGATCCTACCGTATGGGACCTGTTGTGCCTGCCTCCTTTCATGAAACGTGTTTTCAAGATTCAGCCCTGCCGTTGCAGGAATCAGTACTCCAGTCCTTGTTATTGCCAAAAAGTGTCCCGTTGCATGGGTATACTACGTTTTGTCCATCCATTCACCCATCCGTGGACATTTGGATCGTTTCCATTTTTTGGCTATTATGAATAATGCTGCTAGGAGAACTCATTAATGAGTTTTTGCATGGACAAATTTGTTTATTTTTTAGTGTGGGAAAATGGGAACCAACAGGGTGATTTTTGGGTGAACTGATTGCAGAGTGAGTGGTATATTGATCTGTGCATGGTGACTAAACTTCAGCTTCTCACTTCTCATCCCAAGTTACTTCTCTCTAGGACTTAGTTTATGTATCATTAAAATAGGGTAATTAATAGCAGGAGTCCCTAGGTGGCACAAATGGTTAATATACTTGGTGGCTAATGGAAAGATTGAGGTTCTAGTCCACCCAGTGTCACCTCCATAGAAAGACTGGCACATCATTCCTGAAAAACCAGCTATTGCAAGCCCTGTGGAGCACAGTTCTGCTGGCACACGTGGGTCGCCATGACTTGGAGCTGATTTCAAGGCTTATATCTACGTATGTATTTTTTATCTTGTAGGGTTGTTGGGCAGACAAACGTGAAGTAGCACATGTTCTGTTTTCAGGGCAGAGCTGGACACAGAGGTCAGGGTTGTCTGTTATTACTGCCTGAGGGTCACATGGAGCAAGCTAGTTGGGTAGGATTAAAAGTGAGTTGGGATCCGTTAGGAAATAGTGGGTTACAGCTCCTGGTGTACATACTACGTCATAATTTGTTCCAGCTTGTTCCCCTCTAGTTGGCATCTCCCAAATCTGAGGTGACTGTGTTCATTTTAACGTCAACTTGCCCCGCTGATATTGTAATGAGAGTTGGCACACATCATGATTGGCAGGACCCACTCATGTCTGGCCAAACAGAAGTGTTTCAGAAAGTCCTCCCCCTTGTAGTCATTGAGGTGAGGGTGTGTACTTTCAACACTTGGTCAATGGCTTCCTCTTGCCTGGGTTTGGGGAAGAACATCCAGAGCTGCCATAGTCCACGCTATCGGACTTGGAGTTGCCATGGTCCACAATGTCAGACTTGGAGCCACCATGGTCTGCAATATCAGACTAGACCTGGTATGAAACTTGACCAAGCCCCTGAGCTTGATGTAGTTCAAGAGGATCTTGGTGACACTGGGCTTCTTCTTTATGGTGGTTGTGGTGTGATCTGATGGGACAGTGACCTTGAGGTGCTCCCTTGAGGTGTGTCTCTTAGTGACTTCCATCAGGCACCCGATAGTTCTGTCGATCTGCCAAATCATCACCCTCCTGACCTCTGTCTCAGGTCCCACACAGTGCCCCCCATCATCTGTCTGTCCATACTGGAGGGTCACACAGTCAGAGTTTTCCTTGGTGAACCAGTTCATGACAGTGTGGATGTCCTTCCTCCGCTCTGGGTGGAGATAGCTGGGTTGTCTGACCACCCCCAGGATTGTAGAATGATGCCATTTTTCTCCCCTGTAAATAAAGAAGAACATTCTATCAGGGCCATTCCTCATGTCATTTTCACAGGGAACAAAGTCCACTTGTTGGTATCTCTGCCCCATCGCAGAGGAATAGAAAACATACAGATTTTAGAGTCAGAAGGTGAGATTTCACTCCTGGCTTCCCCAGCATCTGATGAGATACAAAACAATGTTAATGGTAAGATGTGCCCTTACTTTGTGTGTTACTCAAAAAACAATCCACCGCTCGTCCATCGGATTGTTGTGCTGTGGTGGCTTGTGTGTTGCTGTGATGCCGGTAACGACGCCACTTGCATTTGCAATACCAGCAGGCTCCCCCGTGGTAGACAGGTTTCAGTGGAACTTCCAGATGGACTAGGAAGAAAGGCCTGGGGCTCTACTTCAAAAATTAGCCAATAAACACTCTCTGGAACCCGCACACTCACACACACACACACACACACACACTAGCTGCAACAGTGGACTCAAACACGCCAGCCATCATGTAGATGGAGCAGGACCAGGTGGTGTTTTGTTGTGTGATACATGGAGTGGATTACCACGACTCAGAGCTGACTTGATGGTGACTAACGGTAAAAACCAAAGAAGAGCACTGCCAGTTGAACTGTGACACTCTAGTGACTGTCAGATCCATTTTTACAAACGGTATGTTTTTATTCTTTGTTGAGAATATACACAGCACAGTGTACGCCAGTCTGAAAGCTTCTGCGTGTAAAACTCACTGACACTGATTCTCTTCGTCCCCTTGTGCACCGTCCTTGCCCTCCTTGTCCACACACTGTCCCCTTCCCATGAACACACACCCACTGTCCCTATGCTTCCTGTCTCAGCTTTCCATTTTCTGTCGCCAGTTGGATCCCATATAGATGGCTCTCAAAGAGAGCCCAGTGCTCAAGCCTGACGTTCTTTACCAATTCAGCTCAACTGTTGCTGGATTTTAGGAAGACTTCGGGAATGTTTTGGTTTAAGGCTTCAGGTTTCAAGATTGATTGTCGATGCATTTTTCATTTCAGAGATGGCAACATGAAAAAAAAGTGCCTTAGAATGGAGGGATAAAGGGTCCTTTCTATGTTGTTGGTGGTGAGGGATTTCTTTCATCTCTTAGTGCCTCAGTTTCTCTACCTATAGAATTCATGCCAAAACATTGACCTAGAAGGAGTGGGCCTGTTGGTGAAACGCATGTTGAATGAACACTCGAGTCGCGTCTCCTTTTGTGGACGAGGAATTAATCTAGCTCTCACTTCTGGTTAGCTCATGGAAATCAGTACAGAATTCTTTCATCTCTGGGCTTCAGCGTCTTATTGGCAGCCCCTACAGGTAGCACATTTTCCTTTCTGGTAATGGAATTGCTATGGTTGCTTTAACTTGCAAATGCTCTAATATTTGTTTATTGCCTGCCTGATTGACATTAAACATAATTCTCAGTTTTTCAGCGACAGCGCTTTGTTGAACTTACATATAAATTGACTTTGCTCTGAAGTATGGAATGGATTAGAAGGCTGAAACCCCTAACACTTTGCAGAACGTGGTTTGATTGTCTAGGTTATTATGTAGAGTAAGCCGATGTCAACATTATGAGGGAATCAGGCAGCCTTTGAATATTCATTTGAGTTCCTGATGTTTGCACAGTACATGTCAAATGTTCCCAACCTGAAATGATGATGATGATTATTTTTAATGATGTATCTTCAACAGAAAACCTTCTTTAAAGCTATCCCAAGCTGTGGTCTTAGGATGATGTGATTTTCCTCCCTTGGTCTCATAGGAATTTGAGAAGTGATGGTGCTCTGCAGGGCTGAGCTCCAGAGAGGGATATGTGCGCGTGCGTGCGCACACACACACACACGCACACACACACACACACACACACACACCCGCTCATAAACACTTAACTCTGTTTATTTGGGACCCTGGATAATCAAAAGTGCTATTTTCAACAAATACTTCTGAGAAATAATCCGAGCACTTAATTGGATGCAGAAGAGTGGATATTTACCATTCTACCCTTTAATTAGCATAATCAGTGTTTTCAGCCGCAATAGCAATTGGAAAATCGCTAGCTTTATTACCTTCATTATTCTCCCTTAGTGTAGTTTTGCGTCACTGTGGCTATTACTCTTTAAGTCGATCCTTGCAACAAGGGTTGGGACTTCTTGTAGGCAGATTCTGACTCTTGGGTTTTGGTCAGAGTCTGCCCAACTCAGACGACAATATTGTGTTGGATACATGTGCTGCAAAAACCTTTTCCAAGTGTTAAAGAACAACGATGTCAGTTTGAGGACGAAGGTGCGCTTGACCGAAGCCGTGGTGATTTCCGTTGCATCACATGCATGTGAAAGCTGGACATTGAAAAAGGAAGGACAAAGAATTGATGCCTTTTAATTAGGGCGTTGGCAGAGAGTATTGAATATCCCATGGACTGCTGGAAGAACAAACAGATCTGTCTTGGAAAGTGTGCAGCCAGAATGCTCCTTAGAAGCAACGATGGTGAGATCTTCTCTCAGGTACTTTGGACATGTGATCAGGAAGGATCAGTGCCTGGAAAAGGAGGGCATCGTGCTTGGTAAGGTAGGGTCAGCAGAAAAGAGGAAGCCCTAGACCAGGAGGGTGATCACTCACTTGCAACAGTGGACTCAGCCCTGGTGACTGTGAGGCCTGTGCAGGACCAGGCAGTGTGTGGTCCAGTTGTGTGTCAGGTCCCAGTGAGTTGGAGCTGACTCGATGGCACCTAACAACAACAACAGTCTTGACAGAAGCCATGTGTTTCTCCTGTGGTGCAGCTGGTAGACGCAACCACTCACCTTCCGACCCACAGCCGAGTGCTGAAGCAGCAAGCATAGGGCGTCCGCCTGGAGCACTGCGCTGTGTTCGAGAACCGCCGGCGTGGGATCAAACTGACAGGAGCTACTGGGCAGGTTAGACAGGTAATTCAGGGGACAGTGAATTTACATAAATGTGAGAGCAACAGCTTTGAAAAGGAGGGTGAAAATGGCTGCACGACTTGAAGAGAGTCATCAGTGTCCCTGTGTTGTACCCACAGGAACTGTTTTACTGGGATTTGTCCTGCTATGTATATTTTCAACAGCAGCGATAAAGTAAAGTGAATTATTAAAAAATAAAAATCAGAACTGGACCCCTCTCGTGTCCCCATAAGCCAGAAGGTCCAGAGTGACTAGAGACTGGGCAAGAGGGCCTGGCAGAAGCCGCAGAGCCGCCTTGTTCCTGCGCTGCAGGTACGCCCCCTCCTCCCCCAGGCCCCGCTCAGATGCTGCAGGTACGCTGCCCCTCTCCTGCGCTGCAGGCGTGCTCCCCCGACCCCCAGGCCCCGCTCAGATGCTGCAGGTTCGCTGCCCCCTCTCCTGCGCTGCAGGCCTGCTCCCCCCACCCCCAGGCCCCGCTCAGATGCTGCAGGTACACTGCCCCCTCTCCTGCGCTGCAGGCCTGCTCCCCCCACCCCCAGGCCCCGCTCACCTGTGCTCCCCCCAGGGCCTGCTCCTGCGCTGTAGAGGTGCTCCGCCCTCCTGCTCCCCCCCGACTAGAGGCACGCCCCCTCCAGGGCCCGCTCCATACTGTAGGTACGTGACCCCCCATTAAGTGTTTGATGATACTGTTGGTTCAGTGGACTAGCTTTGGAACCAATCACAGAATCCATTCCTCTCCCCAGCTCCCAAAGAAATGGTATCTGAGTTTCAAACAACCCCTCAAATTAGCTTGGGATCATGACCCTTCCAGACGGCAGGCACTGCTGGGCCCAGTAATCACACAGAGGGGACAATCTTCTGATGTTTGGGTTGTTTACACCCTGACATCTGAAAAAAGAGAATGTAAACTCTTGCCTTCAAGTCATTTCTGACCCGTACCAACCAGGTAGGATGGAGTAGAACTGCCTCAGATTTTCCAAGGAGCATCTGGTGGATTCAAACTGCTGACCTTTTGGTTATATCGGCCATAGTGTTTAGCCGTCACACTGCCTGGGTTTCCTGACACCTAGAGTGGCGCTTCAAATCCCCCCAGTGCCTGGTGGTCACCCACGAGCCCACAGGGGCTTCCACTGCCCTCTGTCCCTCTCTTTCCTTGGACTAACAGATGGCTTGTTTTTTTCATTGCTGCTTAACACTTAAAGGGGCTCTGGTGGTGCAGCGGTTAAGCAGTCAGCTGCTAACGGAAAGATCAGTGATCTGAACCAGTTAGCTGTACCGAGGCAGAAAGACGTGACCATCAGCTTATGGAAAGATCGTTGGTGTTAGGTGCTGTGGAGTTGGTTCTGTCTCACGGTGACCTGAAGTGCCACAGAACAAAACCCTGCCCATTCCGCACCACCCTCGTGATAAAGATGTGTTGAAACTCTTGTAAAATTGTGCCCTGCAGATTGAGTAAGTCAACACCAGCAAGTGCGTACATTCCTTGCTTAGCGGTCAGCCTGCCCCTGCCAAGGGCAGCCGGTGACGTCTACTCCAGGCACCACCAGGGACTGGGCTCGTGTGACTGAGGCACCCTTGGCTGTACCTGGAGTTCCAAGGACTGCAGAGGAGTGACTGTGCTCTTCCAGTGATGCTTTCCTCACTGCAGGGATCCTGGGGACATGGAATTGGGACATCTGGGGCTAGTCTGGGCTCTCGTAAGCCCTTGCTCTCTCTCCTGGCCTCAGTTTCCCCCTCCTTAGACTGAGAGGGGTTCATGATTTCTACCTTTCCGAGAGTCTGTGATCCACCTCACTTCACTACCTGGTGACGTATGTAATTCTGCAAGTTAAAGAGGAAGCAGGAGGAGCCCTCTGAGCACAGGCCGTTCTTCCCGCTTGCTGATCATGTGTTAGCCAGGGTACAGTGTGGACTTCCGCGCCACATCCCTCACGGAGGCCTTTGGGGACTGGGGACTCAGCTAGAGCAGCTGCCCTTCTGCTGGCTCTTAGGCACTAGCCTTCGCATCTTCCTCAGGCACTTGAAGAGTGAACTTAGATGATGATGGAGACTGGAGTTCGATGCAGCTCTCGGATTTGGGGTCCATGCCCCTCCCTTTCTTCAACTGTCTGAGCCGTGTACTAGTTTGTCTAGATCATTGTAATGCAGTGGCCAGGGGAGAGTTAAAAAGCGGGAACCGCCTGCAGATGCCTGCCATGTTCACACTCACCTCTCCTGGTAGGTGTCGTGGGTTGACTTATGTCCTCCCAAGAGATATGTTGAAGTGCCAGTGCCCAGTGCCTGTGAATGGGACCTTGTTTGGAAATAGGGTCTTTGCACTTGTTATTAGTTAAGATGAGGTCAACAAAACCCCCGAACCAAACCCACTCCTAGCGATCCTATAGAGTAGAGTAGAACTGGCCCCATAGAGTTTCCAAGGAGCACCTGGTGGATTCCAACTGCTGACTCTTTGGTGAGCAGATGTAACACTTAACCACTACCCCACCAGGGTTTTCTGTGGTCGTCAGGTGGCCCCTAATCCAATATGACAGGTGTCCTTCTGAAGAGACGACAGAGGCAGACAAGTAGAGGGAAGATGGTCACCTGACAACGGGTGGCAGAGGTTGGAATGCTGCACCTATAAGCCAGGGAGTGCCTGGGGCCACCAGGAGCCGTAAGAGACAAAACCAGATCTTTGTGAGAGTCCTTCAAGAGAGCGAACATGGCCTTGCTGATGGGCTGCACTTAAACATCTAGCCTCAGTAACTTTGAGAGAGTGGATTTCTGGAATTCTTTTGAGGCCGCGCACTGTGCAGTGCTTCGCACAGCAGCCCCAGGAGCTAGATCTGGTAGGTGTGCAGCGAACATTGGTTGGATTTAGCCGAACAAGCTCCCCACCCCTGCCTCCATTTGCAGAGGCCCAGGTCCAGCCTGAGCGGGCAGGAAGCAGAGCTTGATTTAGGGTTTGGAACACAACAAACTCAATTTGGGGGGAAGAGAAAAGCTTCAGTGGGATTCAGATAAACGATGCTTCATCATCCAGGCACCAGAGTGCTGCCCACACTCAGTTCCTGTTTGCTGATTTTCCGATACAGAGCCCTGGTGGCACAGTGGTTAAGCCCCTGGATGCTAACTGCAGGGCTGGCGGTTCAATGCCTTTCAGTGGCTGTGTGGCAGAAAGACCCGGCAGTTTGCTCCCCTGAAGATTATAACCTAGAAACCCTTGTGGGCCGGTTCTGCTCTGTTTCATGAGGTCACTGTAGGTCTAAGTCAACTCAGTGGCAGCCAGCAACAAGGACAGTTTTCAGATGGAACCGTGGAACTCATTTGCAAGTATATACTGTGACATCTGTGCGAGCCTCGACTCAGTGGGACTGCCTTGTGTCTCTGAGTCTCACAAGTTCGCTCCCTTTGTCAGGGTGTGACCTTACCTCCTCTCTCTCTCTCCTTTTGGTGAAAATATTTGCATTTTCCTTTTCTGACAGGTTTCAGCCTTGCACAGATTCCTGCTTTGGCAAGTTTTACTGAATTTTGATGCGCTTAACAGTAATTTGAGGACCCACTACGATACCACACATTGAAAACACCATAGCTTGGGTCAGGCGCGTTGCCTTGGGCATCTCTGCGGCAAATGACCACTAAAGTGTTGAAAAGCAAAGATGTCACTGTAAGGACTAAGGCGTTTTCATTCACTTCACATCCATATGAAATCTGAACAATGAATAAGGAAGACTGAGGAATTGATTGAGTCTTTCAGTCACGGTGTGGGTGAAGAGTGTTGAATACACTGTGGACTGCCGGAAGGACAAACAAATCTGTTTTGGAAGAAATACAACTAGAATACTCTTCAGAAGCATTTGTGTCCCTTTGGACATGCTGTCAGGAAGAACCAGTCCCTGGAGAAGGACATCATGCTTGGTAAAGTTGAAGGTCAGCCAAAAAGAGGAAGACCCTCAATGAGATGGACCGGCACAGTGACTGTAATAGTGGGCTCAAGCCTGGCAGTGATGGTGAGGATGGCACAGGACTGTTCTGTTCCGCTGCCCACAGGGTTGCTGAGGGTCAGAACTCGCTCAGTGGCACCCAGCAACGGCAACAGCCGTGAGACATCCACTGATTCCTTGGAATTAACCCGCCAGGTAAGCGATAAGCACATCTTCCCTTTCCTTGCAGCGCTCCGGGGCTTCCTCAAGTTCACTTCAAACTAGTTCATTTCCAAAACGAAAGAAGAAAATGTCCTATTTGTCTGCTGGCGTGAAAGCAGTGGAACCCTGGTGGTGACAAGTCAGCAGTGTGACTCCACCAGGCACCCCTTGGGGACCTCGGGGGCACTTCTCCTCACCCTCTAGGGTTACTCTGAGTCAGAATCAACTTCATGGTAACTGATTTGTTTTGGTTTTTATGAAAGCAGCAAGTAAGAACAGCTGCTAAAGCAAGCCAACGAACCACCTTGAATCAACGCAATATGCCATGCTTTAGCAGACAAGCTCGCTCAGGATTGTAGCTGAGACATTGATGGGAAAGAGAGTCCCCCCCAAACTTATACCCGAGAGGGTCACCCAGGCTGCACTAAATCTGTCACAAAACTTAGCAACTCAGAGTCCCAATCAAAACCTAAAGCTTTATTACTGTTGGGTGTCGTTGCATCGAGTCTGACTCACAGGGACCCTGGGTGACAGAATAGAAGTGCCCCACATGGCTCTCCAGGATGTCATCTTTATGGAAGGCCAGCAGGTCTTCCTCCCGCAGAGCTGCTGGGCTGATTTAAACTGTCAATGTTTGGGTTAGCAGCCAAGCCCCTAACTGCTATGCTACCCACAAAACATTCACTGTCAGCAAGTGAGTTATTCAGTCCTGTCGTGGAAATTAAGTGTGTCCCTATACTGGCACCTGGTGACAGCTACACTTTTCTGGATGGAGCAAATAAAACCCTAAAGCTTCCACATTACCAAACCACTCTTGCTCAAGAGAGCACAAGTGAAAAATGCTGACACTGCACCTTTTTGACATTGCGTTTTGATTATGGCCATCAATAAATCATTGTCTCCTTGAACAAGACTGGAGAATGGCCCGAAGGCAGAGACACAATTCCTTAGGAACCAGGCCAAGAGAGAGTGGTCTTTCTCTCTTCCCTCCTCTCCTCTTGATCTGCTGTCAGAAGTGGAAATGTTCTCTCTTCAAGTGGCTGGAAGCTGGCGCCTGCACTGAGCTCCTTCTGGGGGCCCTGCTACCCCGGTGTCACTGTTGGCTGCCTTTCTGACCACAGAAGCTGGGTCTGTCTTCTGTGGGCTGAATGTTGTTGTTAAGTGCTGTTCAGTCGATTCTGACTCACAGCGACACTATAGGACAGAGCAGAACTGCCCTCATATAGGGTTTCCAAGGAGCAGCTGGTGGGTTTGAACTGCTGACCTTTTGGTTACAGCTGAGCTCTTCACCACTGCGCCACCAGGACTCTAGTGGGCTGAATAGTGATGCCCTAAAAGATACGTCTGGGTCCTTATGCCCAGAAATTGTGAATATAAGCTTACGTGGAAAAAGGGTCTTTGCAGACGTGATCACGTTAAGGACTTTGAGATGGGGAGGTCTTCCAGGATTATCTGGTTACACCTTAAATCTAAAAACAGATGACTTTGTAAGCAGCAGAAGAGAAGGAGGCCATGTGAAGACCAAGGCAGAAGTGTGAGTGCTATAGCCACAAGCCAAAGAATGTCGGCAGTCATCGGAAGCTGGAAGACACAGGAAAGATTCTCCCCTAAATCTCTGGGGAGATAGTGGCCCTGCAGATGCCTTGACTTCAGAGTGCTGACCTCTAGAGCTATGAGAATAAATTTCTGTTATTTCAAGCCACCCGATTTGTGATCATTTGTTACAGTGACTACAGGACTCACAGTCATCTGTGCTGGCCGGTGGCTGTTACTAACTCTGGCTCACTTATTTCTCAGCAGCACTACGAGGCCTGGGGCTGTTGTGCAAAGTGCCTTGTCTGTCAGTGGCATCCCAGCTTCCGGGGTCACTGGAGGCCTTGGGATGGGGAGCAGTGATGGTTTTTTGCTGATGACCCTGATGTAAGCTTTTCTGTACACGTTGGTATCACCTCCCGCTGGCCCTGGGGCTGCTGTGCTGTTTCACCTGAACGCTGTCTCTCGTGAGGTCTGGGAGCCAGCAGCAGCAGCAGCCGCTTGTTAGGAATGCAGACTCTCAGGCTGGCCCACGATGGCTCAGTCTTTGCATTTTCAGGAGGCTCCTCGGTTGATGAACAGACAGGAGCAGGCTGGAGAAGCCGTGAGCAAGCGTGAGAACACTGCTGGGCTGGCGGTGTTGCCGGCAGCAGGACTGAAGTCGCCTTCTTCTTGCCTCTTTTGGCATCTGTCTCTGTCACTGGATAGTGTGTTCTGTGTGTGACGTTTTGTTGTTGGCACTTGTCACAGAGTTGGCCCTGGCCCTGGGAGACCCAACTTGAAGTACCAGGAGAAATGGGTGTCTGTCTCTGGGTAGTGCGGTTGGTTAAGCCCTTGAAGACTAAAGGAAATGTTGGTGATTTGAACTCACCCAGAGATTCCTTGGAAGAAAGGCCTGGTGACCTGTTTCTGCAAACTCAGCTGTTGCACGCCGTATGGAGCACCGTTCTGTGATTCCTATGAGGCCGTTATGAGTGAGAATGGATGCCACAGACGCTGGTTTTGTTTTTACGTTAATAGGAGATACTTTATCACAGCAACCAGATCTTAATCCCGGTTTCTTTTGGTTAAATTTATCAAATATGACAAAACAAAATCTTTAAGTTAGAAAGGCACAGTAATGTACTTACGCCTGGAATTGACACGATGTCCAAAATCTGCTTTAAAAGAGAACAGGGGCACTGGGTGGGCAAAAGAGCGACAAAGTGTGGCCAGTTCTTTCCCCTAGGTGATAGTCACAGTGGGTTTTGTTAGGCCATTCTCGTTATTTTGGAAATTTCCACAATGAAAAGCTGAGGAGAACCCTGGCTTCTCCCCAGCCTTGTTTTCATGACTCCACGTCTCTTTGTTTTTTAAACACCTCACAAAAATGATTGATGAGGGAGGAAAGTCGTCCTTGTCTCCGGCTGCAGTTTTCTTCTCTTGGTGCGCTCGTGTTTGCGGATTGTTGGTGGCCGGAGCTTGTTCAGCAGAGAGGTGTTTCTGGAGAAGCAGATTGGGAGCTGATTAAGCTTTACAGAGTCTCTTTTAACTGGGTTTCTGACCACGTCTGCCGGGCTCGTGTTGTTAACGGCAGCTGGACTCTCCGCTTCTTCCTCTTGCCCTCCTTTCATATCCGTCCCTGGGTGACATGTCCTGGGTGAGACCTTTGGTGGTTGCTGTTAGTTGTCACCGAGTGGGTGCTGACACACGGTCACCCCAGGCACAGCAGAGTGTGGCTTTGCCTTGTCCGACAGCATCGTCACTGGCACTGGTGAGCTTGTGTCCCTTGTGACACCTGCTGTTGATGTCAGTGACTTCCAACCTAGGGGACTGACCTTCCAGCACTGTGTGGGACAGTGTCCTGGTGTGGTCCACGAGATGTTCCCGAGCTAATGTTTAGAAGTAGGTCACCAGGCCTTTCTTCCTGCTGCCTTCATCTGGAAGCTCTACTGAAACCTGTCCACCATAGGTGACCCTGCTGGTGTTTGAAATACTGGTGGCATAGTTCCCAGCTTCAGATGTGTGAGCACCAAAATAGGACACACTGACAGATGAGTAGTGGGGGTGACCTTCAGGCTTTCTGATTTATTTGCGTAGTCTATACCTAGCCTGACGGTTTGGGGACTATTTGACAGGGCCAGGAGGTATTTTTGACTGTCATAGCAGGAAGGCAGACCTGTGCGCTGCAGTCATTTAGTGGGTGGAGGCCAGCAATGGTGCTGATCTCCCCGCAGTACAGATAGTCCCCATGACAAAGGGCGATCGGGCTTAAAATCTCAGTAATGCTGACACTGGGGAGTCCTGCTCTAGTCTGAACCATCCTAACACACTTGGCCACACCTTCTTGGCTGCTGTCTTGTGTAGACAGCGGGGTGGACTCGTGATTCCCTACACCTCTACGGGAAGTTTTAACCTCTTTTATGGACTGATTGTGGAAGGCCCGCAGGAGACTATGCAAATTTTACACGGCTCACCTCCAGGGGGCGCTGTCCACATGGACTTTATGAAAATGATGCCCACCCTCCCCCTCACCAGTACAAAGTCTGTTTGATTCTATGCGGTTGCTCTGGCTTTGGGGTTGTCCTGTGGGGTTCTGGAACCTGGAGAGTCATTTCTGGTCACCAGAGGTGCTGCCTTGCTATACATTCTTCCAAGAAAGGAGAAAATGTTGACCTTAGCAGCCCTTGTTTTTTTATTCTTGACCGTCTTCTCGTTACGGGGTTCCCTTTTACAATCCTGGGCTATGTGCATTTGCCTCGATCTAAAATTGTCAAATTATAATATCACGGCTGACGCTTTTGATATCTTCTGTCCAAAACATGGCAGTAATAGCTTCTTACTTTCTTTTGGTTCATCAGGGAAAAATGTATGTGCTGTCACCCTGAGACTGCTTGCCCAGTGTTTGCCTGACGGGGTTTTCTTAGTTTCGGTGGTATAACTTACCCTTCTTGGTCCTCTCTCACTGTGCAGTGAAAGCTGGGATTGCGGGAGTGTTCATTGCTGTCACCTGCGATGGGGCAGCGACTACAGGCTTCACGGGAGAGAGGGGGACGGGGTGATGTACATGAGGAAAGGAGGCTCCTCGCCCTCACAGAGCTGATGCCGTTTCAGTGAGGCCTGAGGGGAATGTTGACAGAGTTCAGGGGGACTAAAGGGACAGTAAGGAGCCCTGGTGGTGCAACAGTTAAGCACTCGGCACTAACTGAAAGGCTGGCAGTTTGCATCCACCCCGCAGCTCTGTGGGGGGAAAGAAGCGGCTGTCTGTGTCCCTAAGCCTGGGAGATCCTCTGGGCCACTCTCATCTGCCACACGGGCTCCCGAATTGACTTGACAACACCCAGCAGCAGGGAGGGGATGCTGCCATGAGGTGGCTGTCTTCAGATGCGGTCTTGGAAGCAGGTGGAGCTGAAGGACCGCGGGCAGCGGCCTGGAGGAAGGCCTGACTTCACAGGACTGAGTGCCACATCGCCCATGGTAACCCCTTCCCTCGTCATCCTTCTTCCCTTCCTCTCCGCCTGAGAATAGTCCCCTGATTTTCATGGGGAGAGGCCATGAAGCTCCCACTCTCAGCTCCCGTGGTGTGGAGGGGGAGGCTTTCCACTGTGACCTGGGCTGGGTGGGTGGTCCCAGCGCAGCTGATCAATGTCACTCTGTCACTCTGGCTCAGGGATGGCTTCTGGAAGAAGCCCATTGCCCAATGAGAGTCAGTCCTGGACATTTTTGGGTCACTCTTAGGAAAGAAGGAGACCCTGAGTGGTTGGTGGCTTGAATCTACCTGCAGATGCCTTGGAAGAAAGGCCTGATGGTTTGCTTCCAAAATAGCATGGCCATTGAGCCCGCTGCGGAGCTCTGCTTTGACACACAGAGGCTCACCATGAGTTGGAATTGGCCTGACGACAGCTTTTTCCACCTTAAAAGAAAGATGGAGAGACCGAGAGAGTCCTCAGGACAGAACAGGGTGCCCTGGGGACAGTCATGCCCGTGGCTGTCACTTATATGAACTAACTCACTGCTTGTCATCAACTCCGACTTGTAGCGCTGCGGCAGGGCACAGTCGTACCGCCCGTAGGGTTTCTAAGGCTGCAGTCGTTACAGACGCAGACGGCCACATCTTTCTCCCTTGAAGGGGCAGGGGATTTGAGCCGCTAACTCTGCTGTTAGCAGCTGAGCACTTAGCCCCTGCTCCATCAGGGCTCCTGATCAATCATAGGGTACAGGACTTTTTAGTTGTCCCTTCTTCCTCCCCCTTTTTGTTATTCTTCTCCTTCCTCTTCTCCTTCCTCCTCCTCCTCCACCACCTCCTCGTCCTCTTTTCCTTGTCTCCCTGCTTTCTGAAAAGCATCTTCATGATTGTTGTCATCAGTTTGGCCTGAGCAGCAGAAACAGTCTAAATGCAGAGGTGGCGACAGGCCATGGAGGGAGGAGCCCAGCCACCACGGCACCCCCTGCCCCCGGGACTTAGGGATTCCATCATCATTCTGGGGGTTTTCTGATGAAGGGGCTGGGTCATCATCCCTGTTACCTGTTACCGCTAAACAAAGGCTGACACTCATTAACTGGTGACTCTAGGATGGCAGCCGAGATCCCTGCCTCTGGAATACAGCCCTGCACAATCTCCTGCCCCACGTATGGGGGAACTGTGGCTTGCTTCCAACCCATAAAAGCCACTGCTGTTGAGTCCTGACTCACAGCGACTCTCTAGGACAGAGCACGCTGCACAGGGCTTCCAAGGCTGTAAATCCTTACAGGAACAGATTGCCACATCCTTCTCCACAGAGAGGCTGGTGGATTTGAACTGTCACCGTTTCAGTTAGTAACCAAGCACTCAGCCACTGCACCACCAGGACCCCACTTTCTAACCCACAGCGTATGATAAAGGTTGGAGGCATTCTGCAGATGTGATTAAGGTTCCTACTTAGTTCACTCTGAGTGAATCAGAAGGGAGAGTGCCCTGAGTGGGCCTGACCTCATCAGATGAGCCCTTGAATGAGGCCTGGAGTTGAGAGATGCTTTCCTTCTGGCCTCAGATATGCAAGCCCCTGAGAGTGCAGCAACTGCAAGGACATGATTCTGCCCACAGCGACGTGAGCAGGGCGAGGGCCCCGAGCCTCAGAGGGGACCCCACTGCAGCCAACCCCATGACTGCAGCAGCCTTGGTAGACCACCCGGGTTCCAGACTCATGGGAACTGGAAGATAGTAAATAGGTGGTGTTTTAAGCTGCCCCGTTTGGAGTAGTTGGTATGCAGCATAAAAAACCAACACACTGTTCCGTTGTAAGGATCCTCCCGAGGGGTCCTGGGCTGGGGGATGGCCTCTCCTGGCCTCGCTGCCTGCCCTGGACCGCCTGGCTCCCGGGACTACCTGGATTGCAGACCCTTGGACTCTGTCTCAGAAGCTCGGAGGGGGGATGTGAAAGGGTGACTTAGTGCCTCGCCACTCCTTCTGTTTTAAATTATCCTTAACAGAATGAGTTAATTCATTATGGAGCCAGGAGAGACCATTGGACATCCCCATCTGTGCCAGCCTGCCCTCCAGACTCTCAGCAGTCTCAGAGAGCCAACGGTACCAATTTGTATCCATTATTTTTTCTATTGGAGACACTTCTTTTCTGTACTGGAGTCAGACAGAGGTCAGTGGGAATCCTGCTCAGGAAGGCATCTACCAAAGGCCCTAGGTCCAAGGTGGCCTCTGTTTCCGTGACTGGAGTGCATCGGGGAGGCGCACCTCTTGCCTGGAAGCTCTGGGGATGGGCAACCTTCAGAGGGGTGTGGAACAGTGACTAACTTAGGACCAAAGACAGCCAGGGGCTGCTGGCCTGCCAGGGGCAAGGATTAAGAACCCAGTTTCTGGGACCATCCCGAATTGCGTTTGAATCCTGCTTTTGCCCCTCAGCAGCTATCTGACCTAAGGAAAGAGGGATACCCTCCAAGAACCTTGGATTTCTCACCTGCAGAGAGGGGTAGTTTTCTGGCTTTGTATTACCAGTAAGGGAACTAATGGGTATGGTAATCATGGTTTTTTTTTTTTTTTTTTTTTGGTAGAGGTGCCATCAGGTTGATTTCAACTCGTAGCCAACTCGTGCAACCGAGCAGAACTGCCCCCTGGAGTTCTAGGCTGCCGTCTCTGTGGGAGCAGATCACCAGGTCATCAGGCCTTTCTCCCGCAGAGCCGTGGGTGGCTTAGAACTGCTGACCCTTTGGTTAGAAGCCCAGCCCTTCATGACTGCATCACCAGCACTCCTTGATATCTTGGTAGTTCCTTGTTATTGATTATTTTTCGGAGCTGGGTATTGGGTGTGACACTGTACGTGGGTTTTCTCAAGGCAGTTCTCAACTGAGGGTAGTTTTGTTTCCTAGGACATCTGGCAGTGTCGGGAGGCATCTTTGGTGTCTCATCCTGGTGAGGGGGTGCTCCTGGTATCCGGTGGGTGGAGGCCAGGGATTCTACTCAGCATTGTACAGTGCACTGGACAGCCCCCGTGACGAGGATTATCTGTGTCCAAATTGTTGGCCTCCTTTGTTGTGCTCATCCTGAGAATTGCTGTTTTAAAGATGAAACGGGTTCAAGTTCACCAGCTCAAAAAATGGTGATAAACAGGGTACAAAGAGGTGAGACAAAAAGTTGCCCAGAAAACCAAACATGTTGAGTTGATTCTGACTCACAGTGACCCCCTGTGGGTCAGAGTAGAACTGCAGGCCATGGGTTTTTCAGTGGCCGCGATCCTACACAAATAGACCATCAGACCCGTCTTCTGGGGCCTGATGGGGGAGGCCAGCAGCTGAGCTCATTAACCATTTGCTCCACTCAGGGATTCCTGGAGGAACCAGTGTTATGAAGTTCCTATTTATCCACCAGCCCTCTATGCTTCTGTAAGCAATTTTGGGCTGTAAGTGTGCATATATATTATAGACATATATGCATTATATAGATGTATACTGCATACATACACACTCTTGAGGTTTTTGAGTCACACAGGTGGTTTGTGCTCGGCTACTAACAGAAACGTTGGTGGTTTGAACCCATCCAGAGGCACGCAGAAGCAAGGACTGATGATCTGCTTTTGTAAAGATTGCAGCCAAGAAAACCCCATGGATGAGTTAGCAAATTTCTTTTAAATTTTCTTTTTTTACATTTTTTTATTATGATTAAGTGAAAGTACACAATCCAGGTCCACTTTGCATTTCTGCCTCTCTGCAACTCTCTCTAGTCTTCACCCTGTGACAGCTCTTTTTTTTTTCTTTTTAACACATCATCTTGGCACCTTGCTTTTGTCACTTCGTGCATCTTGGAGACAGACTGTCACTTATCAACACAGTTTTGCTCATTCTTTTTAAGACGGATGTATAACTGACCATTCTCTTGCTGGGTATGTAGTTATTTCTGTCTTTTTGGGCTGCTGCAAATACTGATGCCGTGAAGAACTTGCTACTCACGTCGTGTTCCACCAGGCAAATCCATCTGCAGGACAAAGTCCTACGAGTGAAATTGTCGTTAGGTGCCATCCAATCAGTTCTGACTCTCAGGGCTAATGGCACTTCCCAGCAGCCTTTGCTGCGGCCACTTAAGAGAGCTCCCATGGGCAGATGCTGAGTCCCATGTATAACCAAACAAAATGCTGCCCATCCTCAGAATCGTGGCTTTGTTTATTGCTGCAGCCACAGTGTCAGCCCATCTTGTTAAGGGCCTTCCCCTTTTTTTGATGACCCACGACTTTAGCCAGCAGGATATCCTTCTCCAGGGACTGATTCCTTCTGATGATGTGTCCGAAGTCTGTGAGACAAAATCTCACCATCCGCCCTCCGAAGCAGCGTTCTTGCTGTGCTTCTTCCAAGACTGATCTGTCTGTTCTTGTGGTAATTCATGGAATACTCAATATTCTTCAGGTGCAGTTGCCAAGTAAGACAGTTTGTGCATTCACAACTTTATCGGACATTGGACAGTTACCCTTTGTTGAAGTTACACCCCTTTCTGCCCGGCTGGCAGTGAACGTAGGGGAGTAGTTGGGGTGATTTTGTAATTTGACAAATTTGCCTTCATTGTGTATGTCTTCAGAAACCTTCTGGGAATGCATACGAGGTGGACACACCATGCACTATTTTGTGCCCGTCACATTCGCAGTGCTTAGGGACTCAGAATCTGCCTGTGGGGGTTCCTTAAGTGGCTGCAGCGAAGGCTGCTGGGAAGTGCCGTTCGCACTCTCCAGAAAAGGGCCATTTAGCTCCTGCTTTCTGCCGCTAATTGTTCCCGAATGGCTTGCTTCTCCGTGAGTTTACATGTAGGAAAATCCACCTCAGCAAATCTCTCTCTGAGTGGTTTCACTGGTTAAGTTTTGATTCAAGGATCCTTTGGAGAGTCTGATGGGAGCCATAAAACCCCTCTTTCTAGAAAAATAAAATAAAGTTGCCATTGAGTCTGTTTAGACTCATGATGACAGCATATGTGTCAGAACAGAGTCGTGCGGGGCTTTCAATGGCTGTGATCTTTGGAAGCTGACTGCCAGGCCTTTCTTCCATCCTCTGAAGGGATTTGAACCACCAACCTTTTAGTTAGTAGCCCAGTGCGTGATTAACTGTTTGCCACATTCAGGGACACCTTCTTGGCGCAGAAAAAGGCCCCTGCAATTTGCAGTCCTCCTGAAGCTGCCCTTGGACCCTGAGGGGAGTATTTCTGGGGGCAAGTGAGACTCGTGGTGTTCATGGGGCCAGACAGCCCTCCCTGCCATGCTTTTGTCTGTGGGAGGGGGCTGCAGACCACAGGCTCAGAACCTGGGTGGAACCAGTTGTATGTGTCCACTTGCTGGCTGAGTGCCTGATCACTTCTGAGCCTTAGTGTTCTCGTCTGTAGGATGGGCACATTACCTGCTTTGCAGTATTATTACGTTAGAGGAGTTGTTGCTGTATGCTGTCAAGTTGCTTATGACTGTTAGTGACTCCACGGGACAGAGTCGAATGGTCCTGTAGGGTTTCCAAGGCTGTAATCTTTACAGAAGCGTCTTGTCACATCTTTCTTTGAAGGAGCAGCTGGTGGGTTCAAACTGCCCACTGTTTGTTGAGCAGCTAATTGGTTACAAGTGACAGAAACCCAAATATTGCTGGTCTAGGTAAAAAAGGGAAAAAAAGGGGGCCATGATTTAGCCCAGTTTTCCCCACAGGCAAACCCTGAAACAACAGTGGGAACACAGGTGGTTTCTTTGAGCTGTGGTCCTAGGAGCACCAAAAGGGGGATGGGGAAGGGAGTCAGCCCTGTGTAGGGACTCCTGGCATCAAGGACATACCCAGAAGTGCTCATTCCAACTGAACGTACGCAGGTTTTGTGGACTAAGCTCCTGTTTTGCTGAGACAAATCTCACCACATCATATTCTGTCTTTTAAAACCAAACCCGTTGCAGTCAGGCCGATTCCAGTTCGGACTCACGGCAGAGTGGAACTGCTCCGGGGGGTTTTCTGGGCTGTATTCTTCACTGAACAGATCACCAGGCCTTTCTACTGCAGCACTGCTGATGGGTTTGAACTGCCAACCTTTAGGTTAGTAGCTGAGAGCAAACCATTTGTGTCCCCAAAGTCCCCTACCTTCCTCTAAATCCCCGTACCTACAACCCCAGAAGCGGTAATAGCAGATCATCTTTCTTAAAGATGTCAGGAGGACCTGGAAGGAGAGATCACGGCAGACACAACACAGCGAAGCTTCCAGGTTTCAGGAAGTGCCTTCCCCTGCGGCCACGCCACCCGTCTCCTGCCCCCCTGGTTTTCTGCTCTCGTCACTGTCTAGACACAGCCCTTTCTCCATCCTTGCCCTCCCGTCAGCCCGCCTTGTGCTTGAGTGTTTCCTTTAGCAGAATCTGGAGCCAACCCTGCAGGCCTCTGAGGCCCTCGGGTCACTTGTCAGGTGTGGGTATCGCCACAGTGTCGTCCTCACTGCCCCGAGACAGCCCTGCGGGAGTGGGTTCAGTGCCAGAATTCAGGTAGTTCACTCTCACGTTCAGCCCAGCTCTTGTCCTGTGACTTCCATCCCATACTGCCCATCTGATCTCTCAGGCCCTGCTGGGCACGTCTAATTCTTTCTTACAGTAGATGTTTGAATAAAGACATGTTTCTCTTTTTGTCTGTTTGTCCTTCCATCTTTCCTTGGTCCCTTCATCTCTCATTTTCTCTCTCTGTGTCTTCTTCCTTTCCTGGGAACAAGGGTCAGCAAGATATAAAAGGCCAGATAACAAATATTTTAGACCTTGTGGGCCATACGGTCTCTGCTGCAGCTACACAACCGTGCCCTTGTACCAAGACAGGAGTCAGAGACAATACATAGATGAGTGGGCATGGTTGGCTTCCTATAAAACTTTATTAACAAATGGGCTGCGGGGTGCATTTCTCACGGGATCCCTAGTGCGCTGACCCCTGCTCCAGACTCGTTCCTCCAACTTGAGTATCTCTAATGTTGTTGCTCATTTAGGGTGGTTCTGAGCTTCTTTCCTGTTGTGATAACTGCTTTCTGAATGCTCAGAGTTTGCCCATCCCTCTTAAAATGTAACCTATACGTTGGCCGTTTGAATCTACCCAGCCACCGTGGGAGAGAAGCCTGGTGATCCACCTCCATGGAGAACATTGTTGTTGCTCTTAGGTGCTGCTGAGTTGGTTCCGACTCACAGTGCCCTGATGTATAACACAATGAAATTCTGCCCCGTCCTGGGCCCCTTTCACACTTATTACTGTGTTTGAGCCTGTTTTTGTGGCTGCTGTGTCAGTCCGTCTTGTTAGAGGTCTTCCTCTTTTTTGTTGAGTCTCTACTTTAAGTCTTGTCATCCCGGCTTCTAGTGAGGAATCTGGCTATGCTTCCTCTAAGACAGCTGTGTGTGGTCTTCTGGCACTCCATGCGGTGTTCACTCTTCCTCTCCAACACCACTGTTCAAAGGCAGCAGTTCTTCAGTCTCCCTTATATTCAGTGCCCAGCTTTTGTATACATATGGTGCAATTAAAAATACCATGGCTTGGGTCAGGTGCACCTTAGACCTCAAATGGCATCTTGGCTTTCCAGCACTTAAAAGAGATCTCTGGCAGCAGATTTGCCCAGTGTGGTATGTCATTTGATTTCTGCTGCTTCCATGGGCCTTGAGTGTGAATCCAGGCGAAGTGGAATCCTTGACAGCTCCCATGGGCAATATAACCAAGATAGCCCCATGGGGTAGTTCTTCTGTGTCACACACGGGGGCGCTGTGAGTCAGAATCAACTTGACAGCAACGGGAAAGGAACAGAGGCATCATTCTGCAAATGCAGTCCAGGAAGACGCTCTCAAGCCTGGCTTTCAGGTGGAGAAAGTGAGCAGAATCCGTCAGTGCCGTGGGGACTCCGGCCTCATGAGAACTGGATGAGGTTCCCTTGGGAAGTGTTCACCAGTCACTCAGCAGGCCAGAGGGCAGGACCTGGAAGTCCAGCTGCCCAGATGGAGTTGAACCTTTGATGCCAGGCAGCCTCTGACTTCTCGAATGGGGACTAGAGGGGAAGACACGTTATCCCAAACTACGTCTGTCCGCAGGTGAGCAGAACTGAGTACCGAGACTGGGGAGCATAGGAAGTTCGGGGGGTGAAAAGGTCAGTAATTAAGGGTCAGGCTGCTCTGGGAGAGGCGAAAGAAGAAAATTAAACTGCTGTCTGTGAATAATGCGAAATCTTTGATTGAATTAGCAGTGCAGAACAGATACTACATGCTTTCTTATTTCCTCCTTGTCAAAAGTGTTTTTTTTTGGGCTTAGACTGGTTGGGGAGCAAAAGTAAGTATGTGGAGGATCCCATTTCACTAAGTATGTGACAGGAATTTCAGATGAGGCCTCAGAAAAAGACACGTACTGGGGCTCACTGGACGTCTCCGCAGGCTGAGCCCCTCTGCACAGCGCAGGCTGTCTTCCTTTCCCAGTGCCACAAATCGGGCAGCTCAGAAGACCTGATCCTCGATGGCCTCACAGTTCTGGGGGCTGGTCGCCTGAATTCAGGGTCTGGTAGGGCTGTATTTACTCCCAGTGCTCCAGGGAAAGTCCCTTTCTTGCTTTGCCTGGCTTCTGGTAGCCCCCGGCATTCCTGGGCTTGTGGCGTGTCTCCCGTGGGGGTCCGTCTTCTACTTGGCTGTCCTCTGCCATCTCTTGTGTCGCTCCTGTGTTGATAAGGACGCTTCCCAGCTGGGATGAGGGCCTCCTGCCTACTCTGCTATGACTTAGTGTTAACATCTTCACAGACCCCATTGCCCTACAAGGTCACGTTTCTTGGTCAAAGAGGGGAGGGTGCTAGGACTTGCAGACAACTTTTTGGAGGTCACTGTTCCATCCATAACGGGGGATTGGGAGGCAGGGGAACGGCCTGAGAGCAGGTCTTCTCTTGTTGAGCACAATCACCGCGTTCGCTGTGGCTCACAGCCTGCTCCTTCTCTCTCCAGACTTGCGTGCCAGGTGACAGGGTGCATTCTACAACTCCCAAGGCCGTCCTGCTGCTGGTGGCTCTCAGATGCCTGACTTCAGCTCAGACTTCTTTGAAAACTGGATTTGGAACCTAAGTTTCTTCTTGGGTTTTCCACTTGCAAACTCATGGCCATCTCAAAGGTCATGTTCCCAAAGCCAGACTCCCTGTCAGCTGTCTGCCCTACCTGTGCTCCACTTGTTTCGTAAATGGCGCCTCCGTCGACCCAGCCGTCCAGGAGGAACCCCGCTTTTGCCTCTTGGTCATCCCTTGCTTGGCGAGTCCTGTGATCTAAGCTTTTCCCCAGCTCACCCACCCACTCCATCTCTATCACTGTTACCTTGGTCTGGGGCACGACGGCACCTCAGCTCCTCACTGGCCTTCCTGCCCCTGCTCTCAGCCCTTAGCAACCCATCTCCCACCTGGCTTCTAAGGTGACCGTATAGCATAAACTGGTTTCCTTCCTGCGTGGGCTTCCCTTTGCGTGTAGAATAAAATCTGCACCGAGTCCCCTATCAGCTGCTCCCCATCCCTCCAGACTCCTGTGTCTCTCTGTCCCTTTTGCCTTCTCTGTGTCAGTGACCCTTCATTCCTTTTGGATCCTTGAAACTACTAGGCTTTTGCAGCCTGAGGTCCTGTGTGCCTGCTGCTTGCCTGACGCGGGATGATCTTCTGGAAAGGTAGAGAGCTGCTGCTGAGGCGACCCTGACTCACGGCGACCTTGTGTATGAGAGTGAAGCGTTGCCTGGTCCTGTGCCGTCCTTACAATCACCAGCATGTCTGAGTCCGTCATTGTGGCTCTTGTGCCACTTTATCTGCCTGAGGGCCTCCTTTGCCCTTGCTGGCCCTCTGTGTCGTCAAGCATGACGTCCCCCAGTGATTGATCCTCCTGATGGCATGTCCACAGTGAGTGAGTTGGACCATGTTCTGTTGTGACCCTCAACGCTTTCCTTGGGTAATATTGAGAAGCAGATTGCTAGGCCTTTCTTTCTAGTCTGTCTTAGTCTGGAAGCCGTGGGCAACCCTGTTGCTATTCTAAATACTGGTGACATAGCTTCCAGCATCGTAGCAGCCCGCAGGCCACTACAGTACGACAAATTGACAGATGAGTGGTGGGATTTTCCTTTGCTCCTCCCCTGAGCAGCCTTTGATCATTGTTCAGGTCTCAGCTTAAACGCTGCCTCCATGAAGAAGTCTTTCCCAACCCCTTTGCTTCTTCTTTTTTGTCTGGATTACATGCTATTTTATTTTATTTTTATTGTGATTAAGTGAAAGTATACAATCCAGATTCAATTTGCATGCCTGCTTGTCTGCAGCTCCTTCTGCTCTCCTTGCCTGGTGACAGCACACGCCTCCTTTTTGTTCTGTATATGTCATATCCTCTTAACTACTTCCTGGCCCCTCCTCTCTGCCTTCTCCTCTCCCTTCTAGTAAGAGGCCACTGGGACAGCTTCCTAGAGATAGAACCATAAAGTGCCCACACCGTATGGGCACATTGTGACCCAGAGTCCAGTCCATTCCTGTCTGAAGAGTTGACCTCAGCAATGTTTTCTGGTCAGGGCCAGTAGCAGGTCTAGGGGCCGTGCTCCCAGGGGAGCACCCAGGCCTTCAGACCATCTGTTGTGGTCTTTTAGTTGAGGTGCACCCCTCTTTTCCTCATGTGGCCACTGGAACTTGACATTGTGTGCCCCGTCACAGCTGTCTTTGGTGGCGTCTGGGCACCATCTGGTTCTCCTGGTTGCATGCAAATACACATCCAAACCCTTTTCTAAAGTGAGCCCTTGCTGTTACCCTCTGCCTCAGCCTGGTGTCGTCCCGTTCGCAGATTTTCTGTATTTTTGCTTGTCTCCCGCCGACAGCCCCTAAGCTCCTCGAGGGCAGAGCTTGCTGCCTCGTGCATCGTCGCGTCACCAGCACCCAGCGTGGGTCCAGTCACGTAAATAGTTGCTCGGTGTATAAATCCAGAATGAACGCGTAAATGAATGACAAGTCACTTCTCTCAACTGCAGTACTGTTTATTGCATAAGTGTTTTGTGTTTTTCTTAGTCAGACATTATGCACAATTAGCCGTACAATAAATGATCTTGATGACAACATCTGTGTCTTGCCTGATGTTCATCGCCAGTCACTACATTACTCTGTCGCTCCTGTTCTGACAGTTCTCTTTTCACTCTAACATTTGTTTCTTTTAGCTTATGGCTGTTGGCTTTATTTGGATTTGTTAGCTTGACAAAGCGGCAGATTCCATTAGTATTAGCTTTTTATTTACAGTTTCATTAGCTTTAAAAATGCCTTTGTTTTCAATAACAAGCCCTAGTTAGAGCAGTGTCTTAGTTAGGATTGTCTGCATTGTGCTGCAGTAACAACAATCCCCAAATCTCAGTGGCTGCACATAACGTGGCCAGTGTGTGTTGGGAGTGGGGCTGGTGGTCCGGTCATGGTGGTAGCTCAGGGATCTAGTCTGATGACAACTCCATCTCTACAAGTTTCTTTGATCAACAGTGTCATAAGATAAAGAATGTAGTGATTGACATATAGTCTCTTAACACTTCCCCCTGGAAGTGATAGCCATGTCACTTCTGCTCATGCTGAGCACTTAACCACAGAGACACGAGCACTCCTTCCTGATGACTCTGTAGACCAAAGAGAGAAAAACAAGTCTCCAGTGAAACAAAATGAAGAGAGAAAATAGTTTGTCAATGTTGATACTTTTTGCAGAACCTGCAGATGTTGAGCTCTTGGAAGAAGATGGACACACTGTCTGTTCTGCAGAAGGAGCCCAGAGAAGCTGGTGATGATGCACTGAGAAGCAGGTGACTGAACAGTGGTATAGGCACATGGCCTTTTCTTGCTCATGGGTCATGGTGTATGCTTGATAACAAGCCAGAGAAGTCCAGGTCAGTTGGAAACAGAAAGCCACTAACCTGGAGGTACCTGGGCTCTGCTACGCAAAACTGTAAGCATGGTGAGATTACTCTATGGGCTCCTTGCACAGGGCCCATGACAGATGCCTACTGTCCCCCTAGTAGGACTGCAGTGGGGGAAATTACCTGTGAGGGCCTGAGCTGACCCAGAGTCCCCTCTGTGCATACTGCCCCACACTTTTCAAACTGTTCTGGATCCCTGTCAACTCTGTCCTTGAGAATGGAGGAGAGTCACCTGCTTCTACAGGGCTGTAGGCAGGGAGGTAAAGGCACCTTCCCTGTCACCAAGACAGGTGTCACAAGCAAGGTTTTCAGTAATCCAAAAAACACAAAACAACAAATGTTGGAGAGGCTGTGGAGAGATCGGAACTCTCCTGCACTTCTGGTGGGAATGTAAGATGGTGCAACCTCTTTGGAAAGCAATTTGGTGCTTTCTTAAAAAGCCAGAAATAGAGACCATATGATTCAGCAGTCTCACTGCTTGGAATCTATCCTGCAGAAATAAGGGCTGTTGCGTGAACCGATACACACACACGATGTTTATTGCAGCACTGTCCACAGTACCAAAAAGATGGAATCAACCTAGGTGCCCATCAACAGATGAATAATCAAACTAGGGTACATATGCACAGTGCAATTTTATGTGATGATAAAGAACAATAATGATTTTAGGAAGCATCTCATAACATTATGCTGAGTAAAATCAGCTGCAAAAGGACAAATATTGTATGAGATCACTATTACAAGGACTTAAGAAAGAACTTAGGCACAGAAGAAAATACTCTGATGGCTTCAAGGGTGGCAGGGAGGGAGACAGTTATTCATAGATGAGTTAGTTGACAGCAGTTCATCTGGATGAAGGGAGTGGCAGTGCTCAGAAGAAGGCAGGTCAGGGTAACTGGACTACGCCATCAGCTGTAAGGTTTTCTAAATTCAACCCAACATTTCAAAGGATAGAGTCACAGGGACAGGAGCCTGGAAATCATGTTTTCAGGGGACATCGACGTCAATTGGCATAACTAGTCTTTCTAAGGGAGTCTTCTGCACCCCATGTTGGTTAGTGGTGTTTGGGGTCTTAAAAGCCAGCAGACTGTCAACTTAGGAACATCAGTTGGTCCCGATCCACCTACGCCATATGATGTCTGAGGACATCAGATGACGCAAGCAAAAATGAGCCCAGGGGACAGAAGGACCCATATGATTGGAAGACTACATCAGCATGAAACCAGAAGAATTAGATGGTGCCAGCCACTACCAAAGACAGACTTGACAGGGGGCACAACGTAGAGTCCCCGACGTAGCACAAGAAAAAGGGGTGTGCAGATCAAGAACTCAATTTAAAGACAAGAACGGATGGTCCCCCAACCAGGAGGGTCCCCTGAGAATGTGGTCCCTGGACCTGCTGGTGGCCCAGAGCTGAGACCAGTATTGGAGCCAACAGTTCAGACAAAGAATGGACTGGACTTGGGGACACAGAGTGACGCATGTGGTGTGTGTATTTTATGGTTTAATGTATGTATACATGAGACTGTGTATGTATACATGAGACTGTGTATGTATACATGAGACTGTCCTACTGGCTGTAGAGGGGAGTGGAGAGGGTGAAGAGGAGCGGACAAGTATTGGCTGAACAGATACTGGAAGTAAAGAGCGAAAACAGAGTGAGCCGTCCTGGGGCGAGGAGAGTAGGCGGAGCTGCAGGGCAGGTGCTTGGGTTTTATATGGAAAACTGGCTTGTAAACTTTCACTTAATCACAATAAAAAAGGAAAGGTGGCACAGTAGTGTAAGATGGACTGACACTTCAGACTAATCTATGAATAGCTATCTCCCTCCCACCCTTGTAGCCGTCAAAGAGTATTTTCTTCTGTGCATCAGTTCTTTCTTAAGTGCTTGTAATAGTGGTCTCATACAATATTTGATGGATTCTTAGGTGTTCTGTAATTCCAAATTGGGGGGTGGGGCCCCCGGCGGGCCGATTAGCCTGGCGCCGCTCAGTGGGATGCAGATGAGAAGGACCCCATCATCCTTGCCCGGATGCTGAACGGGCTCCTCGCCAGGTGGACCAGAATCCAGAGTCAGGGGCGCTGGCCATAAATGCTGATGAGGCCGGAGCAAGCGCTGAGCTGCAGCTGAGTAAGAGAGGGAAGGAAAGGTGGGGGCCCTTCATGACAGTCCACACAGCACTGCGTGTTGTGGGAAGCGTCTCTTGTCACAGCATGTTGTAGTTGGGTGCTGTTGCGTCGATTCCCACTCACAACGATCTCATGTGACAGGGTAGAGCAGCCCAGGGAGCTCTCTAGGCTGTGATCATTATGCAGGCAGCTCCGTCTTTCAACTGCGGAGCTACCAGTGGGTTTGAACCACCGACCTTTTGTTAGCAGCTGAGCACTCAAAGGATGTGCCACCAAGGCTCCTTTGCCACAGTGGGCGTCCTTAGAAAGCTGGGCATGCGGGGTGCCGCTTTCTCCCCCTCGGCTTTTCCCCTCTCCCCCTTCTCCTCCTTCCTTCCCATCCCTCTCCATTCTTTTGTGCACTCACTCAACAAACATTTGAGCGCCTGCTGTGTACAAGGACTGCATCTAACAACAGCGCTGGACAACTGCGTCAGACGGGGAAGTGTAGACAGGCAGGGTCGTTTCCCCGTGGGGTTTGCACACAGTGGCAGAAGAGCTCTCTTACAGGAAGTGGCAGCATGTATGCTACAAACACATCAGCAACACAAGGACAGATCTTGTATGGTCCCCTGTCGCAAATTGAATTATGCCCCCTCCCCACCAAAATGTGTGTATCAGTTTGACTGGGCCACGGTTTCCAGTATTGTATGTTGTCCGCCACTTTGTCATTTCATGGAATTTTCCTGTGTGTTATAAATTCTATTGTTATGATTTAATAAAGTGGATCAGCCGCAGTTATACTGACAAGGTCTACAAGATTGTGTAGTGTCTTAAGCCAATCTCTTTTGAGATATGAGAGAGACATGAGCAGAGAGACATGGGGACTTCATGCCACGAAGAAAGCAGTGGCGGCGGCAGGGCGGGCCTTAGCACCTGACGTTCTGGGGCTGAGAGGCTCCCCGAACGAAGGACGACTGACGCAGCACGAGAGCTGACAGGGAGAAAGCCTGTCCCTGGAGCTGACGCCCTGAACTTGGACTTGTAGCCTACTGGACTATGAAGAAATAAATTTCTCTTTGTTAAAGCTGTCCCCTTGTGGCATTTCTGCTGTAGCAGCTCTAGATGACTAAGACGTGCCTCTTATGTGAAGTACGCTGGAAGAGACAAATGCGTGGAGGCAGAAGTAAAGGAGTGGTTATTGGAGGCTGGGGGAAGGGGCAGTGGGGTGTCACTGCTGACAGGGAGCTGAGTTCCTGCCTGGGCTGATGAAAAGCTTCTTGGAAATTGATAGTGGTGATGGTTGCCTTGGCATTCGTACCCACGGAAGTAGTCAAAGTGGCAAACTTTTTGTTATATGTATTTGACCACAATAAACTTAAAAAGAAAAAAAGACAAGGAACCCTAACAGGGGCTGGAGCACAGGCAGCAGTGGCTGGGCTGGGACCTGGGAAATGAAGAGGATGAGGTTGGCCCAGGCCTTCGGGGAAAGGATGTCCCCGGGGGAGAGCAAAGCCACACCCCTGCAAAGGTTAGCGGGACAGGGGTGGTGTTTGGGGGGTGGGGAGGGGAGGCTCAGGGAAGGGGGTGAGAGAGTGGCTGCAGACCAGCCTGGTTGGGGTAGGAGACAAGGGAAGGAGGCGCCCACTCTCTCTCGGGTTCCCAGGGGAGACACCAGAAACATGCCATCAGAGTCAGCAACTCAGCTGCCCCTGGGGCAGGACGGGGTGGGGCAGACAGAGGCCACTTCCAGAGGGACAGCTTCAGAGGTCAGAAGTGAGATTCATTTTGTTTTTCATCATGGTACGATACACATAACACAGAATTGATTAGTTTAACCATTTTTAAGTGTCCAGTTCAGTGGCAGAAGTACATCTGCACAGCTGTGAACCCTCACCTGTCTGTCAAACTTTCTCATCACCAAATTGAAGCCCTGTGCCCCTTCAGCAGGGTCTCCCCATTTCCTCCCTTCCTCCAGCCCGACGGATAGCCCGCAGTCTGCATCCAGTCTCTAGGGATAGCCCTGTTTGAGGTGCCTCACATGAGTGAAGTCTTACGGTGCTTGTCCTTTCGTGCCTGACTGATTTCACTTAGCGTGTTTGCACGGGGTTTTCATAATTGTCCCTGAGATGGACAGCTTGGTAGCCCTGGGTTGTGTGATGGTTGTCCTTGCGTGCCTGACTGATTTCACTTAGCGTGTTTGCACGGGGTTTTCATAATTGTCCCTGAGATGGACAGCTTGGTAGCCCTGGGTTGTGTGACGGTTGTCCTTGCGTGCCTGACTGATTTCACTTAGCGTGTTTGCATGGGGCTTTTGTAGCTGTCCGTGAGACGGACGGTGTGGTAACCCTGATGATAGGTGCCGGCGTGGCGGTCATCGCGAAGGTAGGGCGGGACCAGGCAGCGCTTTGCTCAGCTATCCACGAGGTCACCAGGGCTCAGAGCCAATCAGATGGCAGCTGACAGCAACAATGACAGCAACAACATTTTCTTGGAAATTTGATTTTAGGACAATTTAGAATTATTTTAGGACATTTTAAAATTATTTGCAACTAATTATGACAAGACGGATCGACACAGTGGCGGCCACAGTGGGCTGACGCACAACCCTCGTGAGAACAGTGCAGAACCGGGCAGGGTGTCCTTGTTTTGTTCTAGGGTTGCTGTGAGTCAGAGCCGACTTGACGGCGGGCAGCATCAGCTGCAACAGAACAGGAGCCCAGGTGGTGCAGTGGTTAAGCACCTGATTACGAGCTGCATCCAGCTGGTGGCTCTAAGTGACAAAGACCTGGTGGTCTGCTCCCATAAAGATCACAGCCAGGAAGACCCTATGGGGCATTTCTGCTCTGTCACGTGGGGTCACAGTGAGTTAGAATCAATGTAATGGCAGCCAGCAAGCAAGCAGTTTGCAAAATTATAAACATGTTGTACAGACAAACCCTGATACGTCTGCAGCCAGCTTTGGGCTGTGGCCCAGTGGTCTGAGACCTCATGAGAACACTTTAAAAGTCGGTGACATCATCTGGGTAAATAGCCAAACACTCTTCTTTCTGTGTGGGGACAATATAAAAATGACCAATTTCCCATCAGGATAAAAAAAAACTGCTAAAGAAAAGCTCTGAGCATTGGCTCCTGGGGAGATCTGGGGTGTAACTGCTTCAGCCCCCACATTTTCTAAGACAGGTGTCTCTGCACGTGGAGAGGAAAACGGGGACCTCAGGCTTTAATGTGTGCCTACAAGTCACTAGGAGTCCCCATGTCTCACAGTCAAGCAGTCAGTAAGCTGACAGAAAGGTCGGTAGCTGGAATTCAGCCTGAGGCGCCTCGGAAGAAAGGCCTGGTGATCTTCCCCCCAAAGATCACTGCCATTGAGTGCCCTGTGGGGCCATTCTACTCTGACATGCACGGGGGTCTCCTTGACTCAAAACCGACTTAGTAGCAACTGGCTCGTTTTGGTTTTACAGGTCACCAAGGGATGCTATGAAAATGCAGACTCCGACTGAGTGGGTTCGGGTCTGGGGAGAGACCTCAGGTTCTGCATTCCTGGCAAACCTTCAAGTGGTGCTTATGCTGCCAGTCCAGGGACACTTTTTTGACACAGAGGCGCACATCAGAAGAGGGACTCCCCAGATCTGACCTCCTCCAACCTAACAGACTTGTCCACCCTCTGGAGATGGGTGGTGGGCGTCTCAGCCATGTCCACCTTCAGAAGCTGAGGGTTGGGAGCATCTCTCAGAGTGGCCAAAGGCCTGGGAGAGGCTTGCCTTGCTCAGAGATGCAAGGGGGAAGGGGGTAAGTGCGACGGAGGGGAGACAGAGGCCTTTGAAGAGCTGCCCTCCTCCATCAGAACACTAAGTTCAGACTCATAGAACCCGACCGCTGCTCCTTTTCACCCAGGCGTGCAGCATCTGGCCTCTCTTCTCCTGCAAACATTTTTCTTTGCACTCCTGGAAAAATTGGACCCATAAATTGAATGTGCCTCCAGGCAGTTTAACTTGCGTGGCCAGCACTTAGTCAGCAGATAACCACCAGCCCCATTAACCTTGGCTCATTTCACAGGAGGTTTTATTGGGGCGGGGGGTGTGTGTGTGCAGGGGAGGGGGGTTGAGGTGGTGGTAGAGCCTATGAATTATTCTTTGATAATTTCTTGAGCATATTGAGAGAAGAGTCATTTATTTTGTTGAGCAAACACAGTTGGTTTTCCAAGCTCTGTTGGTATGGTCGGTGCGTGGGTGTACGCATGTTATGTGCACATTTACATACACCCACGTGTTTTAAATGCTGAATACTTCCATGACCCCTCCTTGAAGGTCTCCTGTGCATCTGGTATTGCTGGGAGATTTCCATAACCAAATCCTTGGCGTTTGTTTAAAAGTGTGTTTCTGGAAGTTACTGTCCTGAGCCCAACTGCATCAAAGTCACCTGAAGACTTGGTTAAAATGCAGATTCCTGGGCCCCCCTAAGGCTGCATTGGAATCTCTGGTGCTGGAGCCCAGGAGTCCGCCTTTTTCTCCACCCTCAGTGGAGACCCCGATGCAGCCTGACCCTGGAGAATAGCTGCTTTGGAAGAGGCTCAGCGGGTTCTCTCTGCACGGTGGCTGGGCCGCTTCACACAGGTTGTTGTTTTTAGGTGCCGTCGAGTCAGCTCTGACTCACAGCACAACAAGATGAGACGCTGCGCGGTCTGGGGCCGTCCTCACAGCTGTGTGTGTGTTTGGGCCACTGTGTCAGTTCATCTGGTTAGGTGGCTTCCTTTTCTCCCTTGGCCTGATGTCCCTCTCCGGGGACTGATCCCTTCTGATAACGTGTTCATGGAACTTGAGACAAAGTCTTGCCATCCTGGCTTCTAAGGAGCATTCTGGCTGGATTTCTTCCAAGACAGATTTGTTTGTTCTTCTGACAGTCCGTGGTATATTAAATACTCTTCACCAACATAATTCCAAGGTGTCAGTTCATCTTCAGCCTTCTTTATTCATTGCTCAGCTTTCACTTGCATATGAGGCAGTGCAAAATACCATGGCTTGGGTCGGGTGCACATTAGTCCTCAAAGTGACATCTTTACTTTTTAACATATTAAAGCATATTTAACATATTGCAGCGTATTTACCTAATGCAATTTATTGTTTGATTTCGTGACTGCTGCTTCCATGGGTGCTGATTGCAGATCCAAGTAAAATGAAATTCCTGACAGTGTCAGTATTTTCTCCGTTTATCATGATGTTGATTATTGGGACAGGAGTATGGAGCTCTCGCTTATAAAACCCACTTAAAGTTTACATTGCAAAGTGCTTGCGTTTCTCAGGGACAACTGGTGTCAGGCCCTTGGGTGTTTGCTCTCATTCTCTTCTGTTGTGACAACTCCGGGTTTTTGTTTGGGGTCCCTTGCCTCTCCATTCACCCCAGGTCCCATGGCCAAGAGGTGGAGGAGGCGGGATTCAGCCCCAGGCGGGCTGGTTTTTAAAGCCTGCTCTCTCTCAATTTTTAGAAAAAAGAAAAAAAGTCTTTACTATTATAAGAAATTACTGTCAATATTAGGCTCTGCATCCTCCCAATTTTTTCCCTATGACTTTTTATATATGATATATATGTTCTTTGAATTTTTTTTTATTGTGTTTTAAATGAAAGTTCACAGTGCAGATTAGTTTCTCGTTAAAAAATTTACACACAAATTGTTTGTTGGTGTTGGTTGCAGTCCCCAAAATTTGTCAGCACTCTCCATTTTTCGCTCTGCACTCTGAATTCCTCATGCCTGTGTTGCCAGTTTCCCTGTCCCTTCCTGCCTTCTCGTCTGTTTCCCACACTTGACTGGGCAGAGAAGCTTGCTCCTCACGTGCTACTTGCTGGTCGTTTTATGCCCTGCTGCACGCTGCCCTTGAGTGGATTCAGAGTTGTGGTGACTCTGGAGGGCAGAGTAGGACTGGCCCACGGGGTCAGGGCTTCCCAGGAGCTCCTGGGGAGTTTGGGCTGCCTACCTTTTGGTTAGCAGCCGTAGCTCTTAACGTCTCTGCCAGTAGGGTTCATTTGTTTTATAGGATTGTCCAATCATTGGCCGAAAAGTGGACTTTGGGAATGACTCCTGTTTTGAATTAACAGGGTGTCCAGGGCCATACTCTCAGGGATTCCTCTCATCTCGGCTAGACCACTGAATCTGGCCTTTCTTTGTGATTTTGAATTTTGTTCTCTGTTTTTCTCTCTCTGTCCGGTACCCTCTGTTGTGATCCCTGTCACTGTGGTCTGTGGTGGTACCTGGGCACCGTCTGCTTCTCCTGGGCTCAGGCTGGTGGAGGCTGTGCCTCAAGTGGACGAGTATTTTCCTTGTGTCCTTGGTTTTCTTTGCTCTCCTTTGTTCTAAATGGAGCGGACAGATGGATGCATCTTAGATGACTGCTCACAAGTTTTTAAGACCCCAGATGCTACTCCCTGAAGCAGGATGTAGAACTTTTTCTTTATGAGCTATGTTATATCAACTGACTTAGATGTCCCTCGAGACCATGGTCCCCAGTCCTCAGTCTCAGTAATTTACTCCCTCAAGGGGTTTGGACATGCCTAGGAAGCTGCTGTGACTTTGTCTTGGTCAAGTTGTGCTGACTTCTCCCGTATTGCATAGTCTTTCCCTTCCCCAAAGTCCACACTTTGACTGTCTAGTTGGTGACTTCCCCTTCCTGTCCCTTCAACGTTTGTAGCCGTCAAAGATTTTTTTTTTCTGTGTGTGAACCTATTTTGGGATATTTTATAACAGTGGTCTCCTATGGTAGTTATCCTTTTGTGACTGACTTGTTCCACTCCGTGTGTTGCCCGCTAGATTCATCCATGTTTCTCATAGTCATCGTTGTTCTCTATTGTTGCCTAGTACTCCATCGTGTGTACATAGCGTACGTTATCCATTCGTCTGTTGATGGGCACTTAGGGTGTTTCCATCTTTCTGTGATTGTGGGTGGTGCACCAATGAACATGGGTGTGTATACAAGGCCTGACAATGAAGTCTGCAAACTTAGTTATTCTAAGGCATACCGCATTGCTGAATATCACTATGGTTACCTTTGGAGTACGCCCCTTGGGCAGCTCTGCACTGATGCCATTGCCTAGTCCACCCCACAAAGCAATTTTGGAACTCTTTCTGGAATGGCCATTGTCCATGGTAGCACAGTGGCAGGTTCATGAACTTAATTGTATAGTTGTCTGTGAAAGAGTTTTTAACCAGTAAACAACTATATGGGGAGTACCCTCCCCACTCACCTGATCTGGCTCCCAGTGACTTTTTTCTTGACCAGAACATAAAGGAAATAGTGAAAGGAAGACATTTTGTTGCTATTCAGGACATGAAGGGTAATGTGACCACAGCTCTGATGGCCATTCCAGAAAAGGAGTTCCAAAATTGCTTTAACGGGTGGACTAGGCACTGGCATCAGTGCATAGCTTCCCAGGGGAAGTACTTGGAAGGTGACTGTATTGGTAGTCAGCAGTGAGATACACAGCACCTTTTCTAGGAAGAGTTCATGGACTAAATTGTGTAAATCTGTTTCTTTAGGCTATATTCTTAGGAATGAGATTACTAGATCTCATGGTATTTCTGTTTCTAGATTTTTAAGGTAGCAGCATATTGTTTTTCCATAGTGCTTTACCATTTTACATTGCCACCAGCAGTGCATGAAAGTTCTAATCTCCCCTTGACCTCTCCAACATTTGTTATTTTCTGTTTTTTTTTTTTTTTTTTTTTTTTTTTTTTAATTTGTGCCGGTAATGTTGGGGTGAGAGGGTATCTCACTGTAATTTTAGTTGGCATTTCCCTAATGACTAATGTTGAAAGTATTGGAAAGCAAAGATGTCACCTTGAAGACTAAGGTGCGACTGACCTACGCGATTTTCAGTTGCATCATAGGAATGAGAAAGCTGGACAGTGAATAAGGAAGACAGAAGAACTGATGCTTTTGCATTATGGTGTTGGAGAATATTGAGTATACCATGGCCAAAAGGAGGAACAGATCTGTCTTAGAAGAAGTACAACCAGAGTGTTCCTTAGGAGCGAGGATGTTGAGACTGCATCTTACATACTTTGGTTGTGCTGTTGGGGGCTGGAGGGCATTTATCCCTGGAGAAGGACATCGTGTCGGGTAGAGTAGAGGGTCAGCAAAAAAGAGAAGACCCTCAGCAGGACGGACTGACACAGTGGCCATGTCAGTGGGCTCCGACGTGACAGCAGTGGTGGGCTGGGCTCAGGACCCAACAGTGTCGTGTTCTGTTGTGCACAGGGTGGCTGCGTGTTGGAACTGACTTGATGGCACCTGACAACAGCAGTGATGAATGATTGTGAACTTTTGCTCACGTGTCTTTGGTGAAATGTCTGTTCAGATCCTTTTTAAAGATTTATTATTTGTCTTTTTGTTTCTGAGGTGTTTAAGTATTGTACAGTTTTTAGACAGTAACCCTTTATGGGAGACTGCTGTCTTACCCATCATGGCATGAGGCTGTGGGTGCCTCACCCTCAATGCTGATGTTCCTGTAACCACTGAGGCTCCCACCTACACCTGTGCTGACCTGTCTGCTCAGCCAGTACACGAGGCAGGGCAGACGTGCCAGGAAGCTCACACCCCTGGGAGCCGTCCTCAGTCAATGACAGGCAGGAGCTGGTGGGTGGGAACCCATCTTCCTGGGTGCTGGGAGGGACAGTTTTGCTCATGCTATGTGTAGTTTCCCAGAGGCCTCTGGTGGGAGCGAGCCCTGGTTGTTCCCAGTGGCGACTTGGTCGTAACGTCTCTGATAGGGGCTTCTTCCCGTTACTGTCTTGCTCCGTCAGTGCTCCTTACCATTTCCTCCCAAAGAACCTAATCTCACCCAGACGTTTGTCTCAGAGGTTGGACTTACATCTGGACATCACATGCTTATTTTTATAATTTATTTTATTTTTGTTGTTAAGAGTATACATGGCAGAAATACGCCAGTTCAACAGTTTCTGCAAGCACAGTTCATTGATTACATTCTTCAAGTTGTGCAGCCATTCTCACCCTCATTTTCTCAGTTGTTCCTCCGCCTTCACGTAAACTCAGTGCCTCCTAAGTTTTCCGTCTGATCTTTCAAGTTGCTGTTGTCAGTTTAATCCTGTATAGATAACTCTTGAAAGAGTGTGATGCTCAAGGCAGACATTCTTTATTAGTTAAGCTAAACTAGTGTTTGGTTTTGAGAGGACTTGAGGGTTATTTTTGGTTTAAGTTTTAACAGTTGTCTCAGAGCAATAGTTTTAGGGATTTATCCAGCTTCCATGAATCTGGAAAGTCTGGATTCCGTGAGAATTTGAGGGGACATCATGTGTTTAAATTGTTTTAAGCCCATCATCTCATTTAATTGGCTGATCAGCCTCACTTTGTATTTATTGAGCCCAAGGGTTGGAGAATTGACACCATTTTGGTCAGGCTTTGTAGCAGACCAGGACCTGAATCCAGGCCACTTGGGACCAGTGCGCAAGCTGTTATACACTCAGACTGTGGAGTTTCTAGGTCAGTGTTGAGTGACGTCTGGTGTGTACTGAGGTCAGGCTAGCTTCTGATATCTCTTGCCACTTCTCCAAGATGAGAGGAGCATTCATGGTACACCTTTTTTATGATTTACAGTATGCTGGCTTATGTATAAGTCTTTGGCACCAACTCAGCAGAACCTGCCAGAGCAAACCCCAGCCAAGACGGGTTCTTCCTGCTAGAACTCTCTGCTGCCTAGCTCACACTCACCCACTCCCTAGGAGCTGACCTCCAGGGCTCTGTGAAATGCTTCTTTCCGGTTGGGAAGGCCTTCCAGGGTTTTGCACTGATTGATTTCAAGTCTGTGATCTTGTTTGCCGCTGCCCCAGTTGTCCCCAGGGTCTGCCTTCATGTTCTAAGTCTGTGATTATGCCCTCAGGCTGCCCTGCCTAGAGTAGAATTCCTGTTTGAAAAGACTAACTAATAAACTGCTCTGGAATGGCCGTACCTTGCATAGCCTCACTCATGTCCGCTCTCTCCACTTATGTGTTTGGTAAATTCAGAGAGTCGCCCCCAGGGGGAGGAACTGAAGTCAGACGCCCACCTGGCAAAGGTTTATGGAGTTATTTATACACCAAGGTGTGTGAATGTGTGGTCACAGACACGAGAAGGGGCTTTATGGGAAAATAATGGTGCTATAAGAGAGAAGAGCTAGCCAACTTTTATAAGCATTATTTGGTTTGTTGCATAATCTTCCTGATTTTGTGTCATACATCTCCATAATTACATTCATATAGAACACACACACACACATGGGATTATACTGTATGTATTACTCTTCAACTTGCTATTGTTTTTGCTTTAGAATATATCATGGATGCTGCCCCTGCCCATAAATCATAATGAAGGTCCACTCTTTGGACAGGAATGGATTGGACTTGGTGACGCAGAGTGATCATATCTTGGGTACACTTTATGGTTCTATGCATCTATAGGATATCATCCTGCTAACCTCTTTCTGGAGGAAGGGGAGTGGGTGGAGAGGAGAGGAAAGGAGGCTGTTGGGAGGATGGGACAGGTATGGAGCAGAGAGGAATGTAGTGTGCAGTCACTGGGCAGGGAGAGCAGTGGGAGCTGCATATAGGTGGGCATGCAAATTTATACGGGAATGTACATTTTCATTCAATCATAACAATAAAAAAAAGAATATATCATGGATCTCTTTCCAAGACAGTACAGAGTAGAACTGCACTTTGGGGTTTTCTGGGGTGTAGTGTTTGTGGAGGAGGCCTGGTGGTATAGTAGTTAGAGTTCGGCCACTAACCAAAAAGTCAGCAGTTCCGATTCCCCCAGCCTGTCCTGTAGGGTCACTGTGAGTCACAGTCAACTCCACGGCAAAACGTTTGTTTGTTTTTGTTTTAATCCTTACGCAAGCAGATCTCGGAGTGTTTTTCCTGCAGACCCACCAATGGGTTCAAACCGGCGAGCTTTCCACACAGTGGCTGAGTAACTGTCGTGCTGTCCTGTGATTTACTTATCCTGTCTCCTGCGAAGAGGGATTGCAGCTGTGTTTAGCCTAGATTAGGATGTACCTTCTAGTTGCAGACATGGAGCTAAAGGGCCTGTTTTTGCCCTCTGGGGGACAGACCCCTCGTCCTCCACTCTGAGCCAGCGCGTTGACTGTTGCCAGCTGCAGAGGCGTCAATGCCGACTCCAAGAGACCCGGGTTCAACATTGAAACGCTGCCCGGTCCACGCTGTCTGCATGACTGTTGGTCCGCTGTGGTCCATTGTTGTGGGCGTTGCTGGGCGCCTTCCCGCCGAGGGCCCTCAGTTTCCAGGACTGTGTCGGACAGTGTCGCATTGGATTTTCGGGTTTTCAGAAAGTGGGCTGGCAGGTCTTCCTTTGTAGTCAGTGTTAGACGTGTTAGTCTGGAAGCTCCGCTCAGACCTGTTCGCCACGGGTGACCCTGCTGGCCTTTGCAATCATTTCGAGGGTCATAGCAATACAGAAGCCGCCATGGTACGCCACGCTGACAGGTGTCGGAAGCCAGCCCCAGCCCGCGTTTCTGGGGAGAAAGGGGCAGGACTTGGCCGTTCCCTTGTGCTCCCCGCGTCCCCTCTCCCCACCGGCTGAGCCTTGCCTGTTCAGGCAGGGGGGCTCCTGGATGACTTGGGGCTGCTCTGGGCGTTACTCCTGTGCCTTTTTATGTCACCTACTGGGACGCCAGCTGGGCACAGCCAGTACTACAAACATGGCACCAATGGAAAAGAACGTGTAATCAGTCTTTAAAAATTCCTTCTTGCCTGCTGAGTGCTGCATGCGAGAGCAGAAAGGGATCAGCGGGCTGGTCCTACAGAGCAGCAGTGGCTTCACCACCAGCTTCAGGAGCCCTGGTGGCGCGGCGGTTAAAGAACTTGACTGCTAACTCAAAGGCTGCAGGTTCGAACTCACAGTTGCTCCGTGGGAGAAAGATGGGACTGTCTGCTGCCATAAAGATTGATAGCCTTGGAAACCCTTTGGGACAATTCTCCTCTGTCCCATATGGGCACCAAGAATCGGAAGTGACCTCATGACAGTGGATTTGGTTTAGGTTTTCACTACCAGCATCTCCCTGTCTCTTGGGAGAGTGGGTCCCAGGAGCTTGGCAGATGGTATGGGGATGAGCAGACATCTGATGAGATGAGAGAAGGTTTGTTTATGAGCATTGTATTTTCTCCATATATAGGGCTTATTACTTCTGCTGCTGTATCGACGTTCAGGAGCCCTCGTGGCTACGTTAGGTGCTTGGCTGCTGATCAGAAGTTTGGTGGTTCAGTTCCACCCAGCCATGCCGTGGGAGAGAGACGTGGTGACCTGTTCCCGTAAGGTCATAGCCTAGACAGCCCTACGGGGCAGTTCTCCCGCATCGCATGGGGTCGCTGTGGGTTGGAATTGGCTTGATGGCGCCCAGCACCCATAATAGCATATCTAAGATGCTGCCAGAGAGGTGGGAGTTACTGGATAGTCCTTGTCTTCTTTTCCTTCCCCCTGTTTTGTTCATTGCAAGTGAACCATTTGATGATTTGTTTAATGTCTGTATACGTGGGGTCACCATGAGTCACAGTCAACTTGACGGTCTCCATTTTTACTTCTTAATTGCAAAAAAAGGAAAAGCACACATTTCCCAGCGTGCCGTTTTTCCTCGGGCGTTTCAGACACCAGTGGCATTAATTGTGCTGTGCAGCCGTCACTGGGATCTCTTGTCAGTTTGACTGTCACCGGGAACAGGACGCTACTGCTCTGTAAATAGCCACTCTCCTCCCCACCCCTTGCCCCGGGCAGCCCTGTTAGACTGTGGTCTCTCTTTCTTTGCCCGTTCCAGGTGTTTCACCCGTGGGATCCTGTGGTGACTGTCCTTTTGCGTCTCTCTGACTGACCCAGCATCTGGTGCTCAGGGTTCGTCCGTGTTCTGGCATACATCCATTCGCTTCTCTCGCTCGCTGGATGATACTGCTCACTGGGTTTTAGACATCTGTGTCACCTCCACAAGATGAAGACAGAGAATCTTTACAGAATCTAGAACACTTCTGTGTGCCCTTTCAGGGACTGTAACCACCTTCCCCATGTGAGACCACCATCTGTCCTGACTTCTCTCGTCGATAGCGTTTGCCTGGTTTTGAACTCAGCACCACGGGAGTCGTCCAGCAGGAGCGCTGTGGTGCCCAGGTTCTTCCATGCAGCATTGCACATGAGACATCCACTCACTGTGCTGAAAGTACTCGATTGTTGTTGTGGGCTGCCGCCACATTGGCCCCTGACTTGTGGTGACCCCCTGCATCAGGGAATGGAAGGCTGCCTGGTCCTGCAGTCTCCCCATGGTAAGATTTGGATGAGATCCCCTTGTGATCCACAGGGTTTTCATCTGCTGATTTTCAGAAGTGGACTGCCAGGCCTTTCTTCCTAGTCCGTCCCAGTGTGGAAGCTCTGCGGAACATGGTCAGCATCCTGGCAGCACTGATGGAGGGCTGGTGGCTGCATGTGAGGCGCATTGACCAAGGGCCCCACTTAGGGGACCTGGATCACCCTGGGGGACTCAGGATAGCTGTGATAAAAGACGTGATAACAGTTCTGGATAGGATGTAGAGACACTGGAATCTTTATGTATTGCTGGTAAGGATGTAAAATGGTACAGAAGCTGTGGAAAACATTCTGGCAGTTTCTCTGATAGTCAAGCATGGATTTATCACAAGACCCAGCAATTCCATTCTCAGGTATGTGCACAATAGGAATAAAAAGGTATATCCACGCAACACTGCACACAAGTCTTCATGATACCGTCACTTGTAATACCCCCAAAGCAGAAACAACCCAATCGTTCCTCCACTGATGAATGGATAAATAAAATGTAGTATATCCGTACAATGGAATATTATGCAGCAATAAAAGGAATAAATTATTGATACATGCTATGACTTACAGACATTGCATCAGGCAAATCTGTGAAAAACCTCTATCAAGTCTTGAAAAACAAAGGTGTCATTTTGGGGACTAAGGTATGTCTGACTCAAGCCATGATATTTTCAGTTGCCTCATACATGTGTGAAAGCTGGACCGTGACTAAGGAAGACTGAAGAAGAACTCAGGTGTTTGAATTACGGTGTTGGCAAACAATGTTAACTACACCGTGGAGATACCAGAGGGATGGGCAAATCCGTTTTGGAAGAAGTACAGCCAGAATGCTCCTTAGAAGAGTGGAGGATGAGATTTTTGTCTCACATACTTGGGACATGTTATCAGAAGGGTGTCAATCCCTGGTCCTTGGAGAAGGACATCACACTTGGTAAAGTGGAGGGTCAGTGCAGAAGAGAAAGGCCTTCAAGGAGATGAGCTGACACAGTCGCTGCGATAACGGGCTGAGACCTTGCGACGGCTGTGAGGCCGCTGGAGGAACGAGCAGGATCTGTTCTGTGGCTCACGGGTCTCTGTGAGTCGGTGCTGGAACCCAGTCGCACCTGGCCACAGTGACGGGGTGTGGGTGGACATCTCAGTGTCGTCATGTTGAGAACATGGTGCTAAGTGAAAGACGCCTGCTGCAAAAAACCACAACATGTTGTTTGACTTTGTTTATGTGAAAAGTCTGGAAGAGACAAACCATAGAGACAGGAAGTCGTTGATTGAGTTGTTACCAGGGACCAGGAGGAGGGAGGAATGCAGAATGACTGATACGAGGACAGGGTGTGTTTTGGGGTGGAGAGAACGTACTGGACTCAGAGACGGTGGTGATGGCTTGTGAATACACTGGAAGCCATTGACTTACACATTTTGAAAGGGTGACTCTTACGGTGTGTGGCTCACATCTTGGTGGTAAAAAACCGAGCCATGGTGTGGAGAGCTAAGCACTCTGCTCCTAAGCAAGAGGTCGGCAGTTGTGAGCCACATAGTAGCCTCTCTAAAGCAGGACCTGGTGGTCTACTCCCAGATTACAGCCCCTGAAGACACCCTGTGGGGCAGGATGCCACTCTGAAACACATGGGGTCGCTGGGAGCTGGCATCACCTTGATGGCAGCTGGTTGGTTGGGCTTGCTGTCTGTGACGGCGGGAGGAGCGCTGTCAGGGCCATGACCTGAATCCAGGCCAACCACCTCCAGGACCCAGGCTCTGAATCGTGCTCCAGACCGAACTCTTGTCCATCTGAGCGGACATGTCCGTGTCACAGCTAAGAAAGCCCAGATGGCCAGTTTTATAATCTTTTGGGGGAAATATGTTGGTGGGGGAGGCAGTGTGGTGGGGTGGTTGAATCTCAGGCTGAATCCCTGCTCAGGCACTCACTAGCTGTGCCTCAGTTTCTCAGTTTGGCACAGGCAGTTGGAATAACAGAACCAGTCTCCTAGGGTTGCTGTGAGGATGCAGTGAGTCAGTGCCTACACTTGGAAGCCTAGATGGCTAGCTGCAGGTGCTCAGTAAAAGCTGGTCTCTCTTCTCGTTTGCTGTTGTGTGCTATCAGGTTGATTCCTCCTCACAGTGACCCCATGGCAGAGCAGAACTGCCCCGCAGGAGCTCACGCTATATCGGTGTCTTCTCCGGTCTCCCCCGGAGCTAGGCTGAAATCTTCACACGCGCACATCTCCCGCAGAGAGGCCGGTGGGTTTGAACCCCAGACCTTTTGTCAGGGATCTGTCTGGACCCTGGCTCACCATTGCGCTTCGGGTGTGTCATCTGCCTTTTCTGTGAAATTACTGAGAAGAGCAAGCTGGTCCCGTGGTCTAGATGCAAAGACAAGGGAGGACCCCCTCCCGTGCCCCCCAGCCCTACCCGGTGGACTGATGACCCTGGGACCAGCCTTTACTCCTGTGCCGTGGCTCATTTGAATTGCTCTGACCACAACATTAGTAAGCAAAACCTAAAGATCTGCCAGCACAGGGACCCGGAGTAATCAGAGGGAGTTTTATGATTCAAATAGAATTTGAGTGAACTGGGATAATCAAAAAGTTGTGAATTCTGCTGCCCCTGCTCTGCTAGCTGTCCTCAAGGCTGAAAGGCTTTGAAATGGCCAGAGATTTGCATAATGGTTTCTGTAAAGCTAATCACTGTCGGTCTGGAAGCATTTTTGCCTGGGGCTGCTGTAGTCCTCGCTTCTTCCCTGTCGGATACAGAACATCTTGGTAAAGGAGGATTTCTGACCTGGGTGGGAGGGTGAATAGTCTAGTCATGGTCGGTCCGCTTGGAGCATCAGACAGGCTGGGTTCCCGAACAGGATGGCGTTGGGACTTGTTCCTGCCATTTTGGGATGTGATGGGAGACAAGAGGGGCCCGGGGGTAGACTGGAGCAGATATGTATGTAGTGTGAGGTCCTACTTTATGTGGGAGAAGTTTCCTGTCCGAGTCAGTCTTGAATGAGGGCATGGACTGATGCTCCTGCAGGGGATGGAGGCCAGAACCTAAAAAAACGAAACGCACCGCCGTGGAGTCTGTTCTGACTCATGGTGACCCTATAGGGCAGAGCAGGACTGCCCCGTAGAGTTTCCAAGGAGTCCTGGCGGCTTAGTCCTGCTGACCTTTTGGTTAGCAGCCTTAGCACTCAACCGCTATGCACAGAGCCGGAGAAATCTGGTAAGATTTGGCCCACCCTGCGGTGGTAGTGGTCTTGGGAGTGGTAGTTGTTTACCTGGGTCTTGAGTTTATGCCTTTAAAAAAATATGTACCTGGACACTGTGCTTGTCAGCGTAACTGAGGGAGGTATTCTAAAGTGCAGTTGTTACTGTTCTCAGTAGATAAAACATGCCACTGGTTCAGCCTGCAAGGGCACAAAGGGGTACGCTTGGTCAAAAACCCAGTTCTTCCTGGCCCACCAGTTCTCCTCTCTGCTGACAGCCAGACTTGCCAGTGTCTGGGTTTCCTTCTATGGAGTCGTCCTTCTCATGTGCACGTGTGCACACACACACATGCGGTCTTGCACATACATGCACATGTGTGCACACACAGGAACACACACGTATACATGCGTGCACACACACATGCTCACGTGCACACGCAGACAGGGACACACAGGCACACCGCATGCACACGCATACAAATAGTGTGTGCAGTGTGATCAGTGGCAGCTCACACTACATCCTCTCTGGAACCTTGGTTTTTCCACTTCATCGTGGTACTAGTTTCCTTTTGGGGCTGTAACCAGTAACCACAAACTGCGTGGCTTCAAACAACACCCATTTCTTTTCCTACAGTTCTGGAGGTCTGAAGTCCAAAGTGGGCCTCCCTGGCCTACAGTTACCAGGTGACAGCAGGGCTGTGTTCCTCTGGCAGTCTGTTTCCTGCCTTTTCCAGGCTCCCGAGGCCTTCCAGGGAGCCCTGGTGGCACAGCGGTTAAGCGCTTGGCTGCTAACTGAAGGGTCGCTGGTTTGAACCCACCAGCTGCTCTGTGGGAGAATGATGCGACAGTCTGCTTCCATGAAGATTATAGCCTTGGAAATCCTAGGGGCAGTTTGACTGTGTTGTGTAGGGTCTCTGTGAGCAGGAGCAGATCACCCAGCAAGCAAGACACCCACAGGTTTATGTTAAGCGAAGTATATAGTGTACAATTGTAAGGAAACACAGTGGGCTGTGCACACCTGTGTGGAGAAACCCATATGGAACTGCCCTACAGATTAGTAAGTAAATGCAAGTAGGCCTGCGCACACTTATGTGGTGGAACTGCTCTGAGGCTGTGCACTGCAGATGAGGAAATGGACACACGTGAGCCGTGCACACCGCGTGGAGAGACCTGCCTGAGACCACACACTCAGACGAGTGAGTCGGCATGCGCAGGCCTGTGCGCACCTTGCTGGGCAGCCTGTCCCTGGCCACGAGCTGGAGGCCACTCCTTGGTGGCAAGTTTGCTTTCGGTGTCTGCAGAGGCGTTCCGCTTCCCTGGTCCCGAGGCCCCCTCTGTCCTCAGAGCCTGCAGCGGCCGGTCCAGTCTTTCTCACGTCATGTCCCTCTGACATAGACTCTCATAGTCGCCTCTCGCACTCCTACGGGCCCTTGTGATTGCTTGGGGTCCAGTCTGACAATCCAGCATTATCTCCCATCTGAAGATGCTTAACCACATCTGCAAAGTCACTTTTGTCATGTAAAGTGCTGTATTTACAGATTCCGGGGGACCAGGCCATGGACCTCTTTGGGGAGACGTTATTCTGCCCCCTACAATTTACCCCTGAGATGTTCCATGTCACTCTATAATAAGTGTTTTTAATCCTTTTTTCCAGCTGCAAACTTGGTACCCCCTGCTATTTGGATGTACTGTAGTTCCCGTAACCGGTCTCCTGGTGGACGTTCAGCTGGTTTCCAGTCTTCTGTTCTTACGTCAGTGCTGCGGTGAGGAATACGTCATTTGGCAGCAGCCGTCTCCGGAGGTGGAACTGCTCAGTGAAAAAGAACATACGCTTGCAGTCTTATTGGATATGGTCAGATTGCACTAATGGTTAAATGTTTGTGTTATAGAAAATTTCCAGTATATAGAAGTAAAGGGTATAATGAATGCCAGATATTTATCGTTCAGCTTCAGCAATAAACAATAACCAACTCACAGCCAATCCCGTTTCACCTGCACCCCTGTGGATACCCCTAGAGCTTGCCTTATTTAGAAGGGAAACACAGACATTGTATGTTCCAAGGAAAAGGTGTAAAAACTCTGAACACCGGTGCTGTGATGTTCTGTGATGTTTGTGTCAGGACTGAGTGGAGAGTGGATCCTTCCAAGGATGTGGCCTTCCAAAAGCTGGTGCTCCTGGGACAGTGACCCTTCACCTGGGAGACCTGGGCTCCTGCCTGACTGTCGTCCTGAGTCTTGCTGGCCTGCAAAGCAATGGGAGTTCAGAAACAGGCCCAGAGAGTCACCAGGGAGGAATGCAGTGCTACCCAGTGAGACGCCCCAAAGACTTCTGCCATCTGGAACCATGAGATCATAGCTTTGTATTGTCTGAGCCACCGTGTTGGTGCAGTAACTTGTTACAGCTGTTGTAGGAATCCCATACATTCCATCTCGGTAAGGCTATGTCCAGCCACCCACTGAATCATTCCAGATGCCTCCACATGGTCTCATTTTCCATAATATTTCATATTTTTGTCTTTTCTTGCTGATTTGTTTGCCTTCCACCTCTGTCTTTTTGACTGCTGAGTCTCTAAGAGCCCGGAACTGAGTGCAGCACATAGTGGGTGCTTCATGACTGCTGAGCAGAAGTCTGAAAGTGCCTCCCACGTTGCTGTCAGGGCTCCTGTTGGCTGAAGTCGATGGAGACCTGAGTGGTCGCTGGACCTGACTTGGCCCATCCGCTTGTGTCCCCTGGAAATTTAGCATCAAGAGATTCTCAGGCAACCCTGCTGGGTTGTGTGTGGGATAGCCAACACGGGGGGCCTCCGTTTTGTACCATGTTGGAGAGGAGTGTGAAAAGGCTGCGGACAGGGACAGGGTATGGAGATTGCAAAGGGGAGCGGGGAGGAGAAACCTCAGTAGAGTTCTGTAGGGTCCTGCCCCCTGCGGGGCACCCTTGTGTTTTTCACCTCATAGATTCCTTTTCTGTGATTGGCAGTGACAATCACCGAGACGGAGACCTCCTCATCTCTACCTGGTTTTGACCTGATCCAACTCCTGGAGCTCCTGACTGCCCCTGACTGCCTCTGGGCCTGTGGGACAGGTGACAGCTGTCACAGGTTCTCTCAGAGCCCGAGCCAGAGCTGTCCTGGGGAGGGGGCTGAGGAGCAGGTCTCTGCTGATGGCACCTCTGGGTCCCAGACACCAGGGCTGCTCCACTGCTCCCCTGCCTCCCAAGGGGAAACACTGGCCACCTGAAGGAGCACCTGGCACGTGGCAGGAGCGCAGGGTGTGGATTTCGCTGCTGTTGTCCTTACTGCTCCTGCTGTCCCCTAACTCGACCTGTAGAAGGACAACTGCAGTGAGACAACCAGCAGGTTGGGCGTGGGCTGTGCTTAATTCTTCTGCTCAGGTCACACTCTGATGGAAAGGCTCGATGACCCACTTCTGAAAACTCAGCCACTGATGTCCAGTTCTACTTTGACACGTGTGGGGTCACCAGGAGTGAGGCCCGCTCAGTAACACCTGATTGCTACCCTGGCACGCGCAAATGTGTGTCTGTGTGTACACGCACATAGGCACACGTAGAGAATGTTTTAGTCTTTCAGTTATAAACAGTAGTTTCGATTGTGGTTTCTCCTTTAACTCATGGATTATGATTTAGAAACATGTTTTTCATTTTTCCAGAAGTCTGCTGTGTTGAGCGATCTTTTGCTGTCCATTTCTAACTTCGTTGCATTTGGATCAGAAAATGCGGTTTGCAAATGTCAGTTACATAATGGATTTTGTTGAGACTTCCCGTATGGCCCAACTTGTGGTCATTTCTTCGCAAATGTGCCAGGCGTGCTTAAAAGGAAGGTGGATTTTTGGGGGGTTGAGGAAGGAGGGAATTTTTATTTTCCAAAACACAATAAAGTTTGTTAGCAGTGTAATTGAAATTTAGCTTCTTGTTTCTTTTTTGTCTCCTAGATCTCTTGGCACATTAGAATGTTGGTCAGGGTAAGGCTTGAGCATGCTGCGGGCACACACAAACCCAGAAATCCCAGTGGCCTAATACAGCAGCGCTTTCCTCCTCCCCCATGCAGATCTCAGTCCAGGGTCGACCAAGGCTCTCTGTGGTGTCTCTTCTCCAACAGTGTGTCAGAGATTGTAGATATTTCCATCTGGTAGTTCTGCCATTTCAGAGTTCTTTTTTTTTTTTAACTGTGCTTTATGTAAAAGTTTATACTGAAGTTAGTTTCCCACACAAAAATGCATGCACACAGTGTTGTGTCACCCTGGCTGTTTCTCTGTAGTGTGATAGCTTACTCACTCCACCCTCCACCCTGAATTTTCTGTGTCCAGTCGGTGAACTCCTGTCCCTTTTGGCTTTCTCGTCTCACCTCCAGGCAGGAGCTGCCCGTTTAGTCTCCTGTATCTACTTGAACTAAGAAGCCCACTCTTCATGGGTATCATTTTATTTCTTACAGTCCGCTCTAATCCTTGTCTGAAGAGTTAGCTTTGGGAATCGTTTTAGTTCTGCGCCAACAGTCACTCTGATCATTAAGTCTGATCTTTTTACTAGAATTTGAGTTCTGTACCCTAATTTTCTCCTGCTCCATCAGGGACTCTGTATTGTGTTCCCTGTCAGGGAGGTCACTGGGGGTGGGCAGGTATCATCCAGTTCTTCTGTTCTCAGGCTGATGGAGTCTCTGGTTTATGTGGCCCTTTCTGTCTCTGGGGCTTGTACAGTCTTGTCGTTGGTGTTCTCATTCTTCTTTGCTCCAGGTTGGGACTGATTGATGAATGTCAGATGGCTGCTAGCTAGCTTTTAAGATCCCAGACACCACTCACTAAAGTAGCATGCAGACTAGTTTCTTAAACTTTGTTATGCCAGATAACTTAGATGTCCCCTGAAGCCATTGTCCCCAGACTCCCACTCGTGGTACTCTGTCCCTTGAAGTGTTGGGTTCTATTCAAGAAACATCTTAGTTTTTGGCTTATTCCATTTGTGCTGACTTCTCCTGCCTTCTGTGTTGTGCTTGCCTTCACCTAAGATAATTCTTGGCTACCATCCAGTTAGTGAAGATCCTTTTCCCTCCTCCCAACCTCGAAACCATCCAAGAATGCTTTATTCCATGTTTAAACCTTCTCTTGAGTTCTTTTAATAGTAGTCTCATATGATATTGGTTCTTTTCTGACTAATTTCACTGAGCATAATGCCTTCTGGATTCATCCGTGATGTGTCAAGGAGTCACCATTCTTTCTTGTTTTTTAGTATTCCATTGTGTGAATATGCCATAATTTGTTTACCATGGCTGGGCACCTAGGTTTCTTCCATCTTTTTGCTATTGTGAACAGTGCTACAGTGAACATGAGTGTGCAAATACGTTTCAGAGCTCTTCACTTGTGGCCTCATGGATTGGAAACAGGAAGCATGGTGAACTCACACTTCCTTTTAATTACCTCAGCCAAGAAATGACCTGTCATTTCTTACAGTCCTGTTGGTGGAAATGCAGTCACATGGTCCCAACCTAACCACAAGGGAGGCTGAGAAATGTAGTCTTCCTGTGCGTCCAGGTAGAGCATGGATTCGGTCAACATAGAATTGTCTGCCACACTCAGCGTGTGCTAAACAGTTCTTACTCTTATTGAGGATTTTTCTGCCTTTCCATCTAACCTTTTTACTTTTGCTTGTGTAGTTCCAGGCTATGTTCAGTGTATCTTGGTGATTATTGTATCTTCTTGGTAGAGTAGTCCAGACTTCCATCAGGATGAATGAAAAGTGTTCTATAGTTGAATGGGAGTCTTAGAACATCAGTACTTTTAGGAGACCTTCAAGAACCCCCTCTACTTCTCCATTTTACAGACAAGAATGACTGAGTCCTAGAGGATGGAAGTCATCTGTGTCCCTAATTAGTGGCAGAACTGAGACCAACGTGACAATAGCTTTGCCTTTCTCATGTTCTTCTTCCTTACACTCTGCTGATTCCTTCCGTTTCTTTCCACAAACTGCCCAGTGCTAAGGATGTAAGGGAAATGGTTAGTCCCTTTTCCAGGAAACCCCTTCCTGGCTGGCTCTGGGAACAAGGAGTCTCAGAGGAGAAAGAAAAAACATCAAGTGTTAGCATTTCTGTGAATGGCCCCCAGATTAGCTCCTTTACTTGTTTTCATGAAACACGGTTGCAAGAAACACACTTAACCTGAGGTGAAACCATATTAAGAACGGTTCTTTCCACCAGCACCGTCTGTCTCTCTAATGAGCGCCTGGGAGGGGAGAGGGGACAAAGTCTCTGGCTATTATTACCTCCACTCTAGAGTTGACATACACAAGCTCATTACTGCGTTATGTTTTATTCAACAAAATAACTTTAATGTAGTAGCTTAAATTGAATTCACTAAAACATCTTCATCTCCAGCATAATGTGCCTCGAGTGTCTGCTTGGGGCCTGCGTTTCCTCCGGAATGATAGTGCTGAAGCTATGGAAATAGTGGAATGATATGCAATCTGCAAAACAATGTGGCTATAACGTGGTAATTGGCCTTCTACATAATTAAAGGAACATTCCCTCGTCAGAGCTGTTCCATCAGAGACCCGAAGGCTATGGTTGTACAAATCATCCACTTAGTAAAACCTAATTCCCAGAAGCCTATAAAAATCTGGTTATGCAAACAAATTTGCTTATTCAGTATCATTAATGGCCCCCACCCTTAAAAAACAATCCAGGTGATTGACCTATAATCTGCTTCCCCCACCACTGAGTGTCCTTTTTATTTTGATTTGGTGGAAATTACTTACAGCTGGTCTCCAGACCCAGGGACAGGAACAACAGACCCAAACCTTGTGTATTCCCAGCCCATTAGTACGTAGAAAACCACTCCAGCCTCCTAGGATGCTGGACCTGGTGAAGGACACTGGAACTGGATTCTCACACTCAGTAGGACACTCTCTTGAGTATGGCTCTGGGATGTGTGACATAGCTGATTTTTTTTTTTTTTTTTTTTTTGGTTTAAGACAACACAGATTTCCTCTCTGGTGTTGTGGTCCCAAATCCTCAATGGCTCTGGAGGGCTGCACCCTTTCAGGAGGCTCTGGAGGAGAATCCGTTTTCTTTACCTCGTCCGTGTTCTAGAGGCTGCCTGCATTGCTACCTGCCTGCCCCCTCTCCCCTTGTTTATTGCGCTGTAGTAAAAGTGGAAACCCTGGCAGCTTACTGGTTAAGGGGTGTGGCTGCTAACCAACGGGCTGGCTGTCCAAGGTCACCCAGCAGGTGCTCCTGGGAAACGCCGTGGGGCAGTTCTGCCCTGTCCTACAGGGTGGCCGTGAGCTGGACTTGATGGCGTTGGGTTTTGTTTTACGTCAAAGTTTACAGAGCAGGTTAGTTTCTCATTCAAAGATTTACACACGGATTGTTTGGTGACGCTGGTTGCAATCCGTGCAGTGGGTCAGTCAACACGCTTCCCCGCTCCATTTCTGGTTCCTGTGTCCACCTGGCCAGCCTTGCTCCTCCTCCCTGGCTACCTGTCTTTGCTTTTGAGGAGGTGTTGCCTGTTCGGTCTTGTATGCTCGTCCGAACTAAGGAGCGCCTTCCTCATGAGTATTGCTGTTCGTTTTACGCGCCTGTCGAATCATTGGCCGGAAAGCCTGGTGGTGTAGTGTGTTAAGTGCTACATCTGCTAACCAAAAGGTCTGCAGTTCTAATCCTCCTGGTGCTTCTTGGAAACACTATGGGGCAGCCTACTCTGACCTCTAGGGTCGCCAGGTTGACCTGACTTGACGGCAGTGTTTTGTTTTTTAAATCATTGGCTGAAAGATGGACTTTGGGTGCGGCTTCTCTCTGAGTTAGCAGGACATCCAGGGGACACACTCTGGGGGTGTGAGTAGGGGGCAGGAGTCAACGGGGTCGAAGGGTTGCTCCTCTAGTCTCTGTCAGATGAGTGTGTTCTTTTTTTTTTGTTAACGAATTTAAATTTTATTCTACAGTTTTCTTCCCCTCTGTCCAGGACTCTGCACTGTGATCCTGTCAGAAGGGTGCCATACCTGAACTTGTGTGTGTGTGTTATGAGGCGCCGCTGGGTTGGTCGCGACTTCACGGTGACCTTACGCGCAGCGGAGCAAACTGCCGCGCCCTCCTGGGCCGTGCCCACTGCTGTTGTCAGGCCTGAGCCCCTGGTTGCAGCCACCGTGTCAGTCCGTCTTCAGGGCCTTCTTCTTTTTCACTGACCGTCTGCTTTACCAACCTGATTCCTTCTTCTCTACTGGTCACTCCTGAAAATATGATCCAAAGTATGTGTGAGACACAGTCTTGCCATCCTTGCTTGGAAGCATTCTGGTTATACTTCTTCCAAGACAGACTTGTTCGTTCTTCTGGCAGTCCATGGGATATTGAATATTCTCTGCCATTAGGTGTTTCCACTGAGAGCTCTCCAGCAGTTAACTTGAATATAATCTTTGGATATAGTTCAGGATAACTTATCCCGAGGAAACCTCCAGTCAGTGTTTTATTGGAAGAGGTCTGATGATCGGTAGTCTCACCTGTCTGTCTGTCTGCTTGCTCTGTTCTTCTTCCTCCACAGCTTTGTCAAGGCGGTCACACTTGCTCCCAAAGTCTTTAAATCTTTCTTTCCATTCTAGAACACTCTGTATATGTATCAAAGTACACACTAGTAATCTCCAGTTGAGTGTCACTTGTGCTGGTCTCATGTCACCCGTCGTCCCTAACTTCCTCATCTGCCTGGATTCGTTGGGTCAGAATCCCAGCACTAGCCAGTAGGCTTCCAGGAAACCCAGGCATCATCCCACACTCCGTCCTCTTCCTCAGTCTGTCAGGTCACCCTCTCCAGAGCATGGTCCAGCCTGCCGTCTTGCCTCCCTCTGGGCAGACTGCACTTCTAGCACAGAGTGGCTGTCAGCCTCCTGTTCACAGGTGTCTGTGCGCTGCTCTTTGGCCATAAGATAAACACGGCTGACAAGCACCTTTAGGATTTAGCTGCACTTTGCCCCTCCGTTCTTTACCTCCTCCTGTCACCCTTTCAGGAATGTCTTCCAACTTGGGCAGTCTCTCGTCTCTCGGTCTCTTCCCTCTCACGGGACTTGAACTGCCCACCTGTCAGCTGTGAGTCATCTACCCCTTAACCGTTTGCACCACAGAGGGACTGCTGGTTCACAGTGAGCGTCACCAGTGTACACACTTGAGGAGCCGACGTCCAGGACCTGGCACTTTCAGAAGTTGCCTCTTTGGGATTCTGCTGCAAATGGGCTGAGCACCTGGCCTCCTCCAGGGGAGCTCTCAGACCTTCTCCAGCCACCCCTCGTGTGTGTGCGCGCGCACGTGTGGGTGCATGTGTGTGTCTGCCTCACGGCTGCCTTGGGGACAGGACAGCGTCGTCAGTCTTCTTGGGACCCCCTTTGCTTGCCCACCCGCAGAGTTGGTGATGGTGGTTGTTGGAGGAGTCGTGCTGCCTCCGTGGGCCGGGCCGTGGCAGCCACCGCAGCTCGTGTCCCTTCCCGGGGCTGGTTTTCCGATTTCTCACCGGCTTTCTCTCTCTACTGCACCTGCCTGCGTTTCCTCTTTTGTCCTGAAGGTGGCGGTGGCCTCGCTCTACGTCCCATTGGTAGAGTCATTTGAAGCATAACCTTTCAGGCAAGAAAGACACAATTTTGTGTCCCAGCCCCGTTACTCACCAGCCGTGTGACTTTGGGTCAGTTACTTGACCTCTCTGGGATCTGTTTCCACTTGTGCGACGTGGGAGCCTCACAGGACTCCTGTTAAACTCGCTGCTGTTGAGTTAATTCTGACTTACAGTGATCCTATGGGACGGAGCAGAACAACCTATTGGGTTTCTAAGGAGTGGCTGGTGGATTTGAATGGCTGACCTTTAGGTTAGCAGCCAAACTCTTAACCACCAGGTCACCAGGATTCCCTAGGGCGCCCAGGAGGCAGAAATGGGGTGGTGCTCGGCACGGATTCTGATACTAGGTAGCGTCAGCTGTAAACGTTATCACTCCGAGTCCATGGCACTGCTCGTGATTTCGGGGACTGCCAGTTACCCAAAGTCGTCAACCACGAGAGAACAAACAAGGGCCTAGACCACAGCTGGGGAAAAGATTTCTCCAAGAGACTCAGCTGAAATCACCCCTGGAAACCTCGGGCAGGGCCAGGGACCACGCCTGGCGGCAGGCCCTTCCTGCAAACTCTCCCGCTGCGCAGCCGGCCAGCAGGCTTCGCTTTCGCAGCCAGGGTGGGCCCCACTGCGCACTGGGTGTCTCCACACTGCAGCAAATGCATGCTCCCATTACACTGATTCAGAGTGCTTTCAGAAGGGGCTTGAGGGGCGCGGTGACGGTGTGAGTTACGGCTCCGACAGCGGCTGGGGGCTGTGGGGGTGTGAGTGCTCTGTGTGGGGAAGGTGGGGTCTTGGAAGGTGGCTCTGCCCACCGGGAGAGACTGGGCTTGAATGCTGCTGCTGTGACATCTTGCAGTGGGGCCCTGAGCACAGGCCACTTATTTAGACTTACGGGGAAGCTCACCTGGCTACCTTCTCAGCTGAGGCTCCTCCCACCTGCACTCAGCTCCCTGGAACGGTCCCCAACATCTCCTCCCACCCCCTGGCTGTCAGCCGGATAGGAAGAAATCCTCGATGAACGCAGTTTACCGGACTGTATGAGGGACTCTGGCTAGCCCTGAGGTGTTTGCATTTTTTAATTGCTTACTAGTTATCTCAGATGAGTTTCTGATTAGTGGAGCTTCAGGCATTGTAAGGAAAGGGTATGAAATATGTGAACATGGGAAGAGACTCCCCTCCTCCCCTCCTGGGTGGGCTTCATTTCCCCTCGCTTCTTTTGTTTGACCCAGTGGTTTTCTCAAGTTTCCCTGGGGTCCCTAGGGATGGCTTATGAGGTGTGGATCTTATTTTTTTTATTGTTGTTTATAAGGTGCACAGCAGAACATACAACGCTCCAGCTGTGTCTACAGAGCGTTCAGTGAACTGATTACAGCCTTTGATTCGTGCAACCACTCTCACTGTCCCCTTCTGAGTCGTTCTTCTCTGTCAGAATAAAGGTACTGGCCCTAAGCCTCCTAGCTAAACTTTTGAGCTGCTTTTAACAATTTGATCCCTCATAGTAAATTCTCTGAAAGAAAACAATGCTCTTGGCAGATACTCTGTGCTAGTTAAGCTAGGCTGTTGTTTGGTTTAGAGAAGGCATCAGGAGATAGTTTTGGTTTATGGTTTCAGGGTTAAAGATGACCTCAGGCTAATAGTTCTGTGGGTTTCTTCTGTCTCCATGTCTCCAGAAAATCTGGATTCTATGAGCACTTGAAATTCTCTTCTGCCTTATCCCTCTTTTGATGAGGATTCTTCCACAGAATCTTGAATCCTGATGTTCAGTAGTGGTAGCCGGGCACTGCTAAGTTCCCTGGTCTCGTGGCAAAGGAGGCAGTTGGCCACATGTCCCATCTCCTTCCCTGTTCCTGACTCTCCTTCTTTCTCTGCTGCTGCAGGGGAATGGAGCATTTACTGCTGAGTCTTGACTGGCCCCTGGCAGGGGGCTATGGCTGTTGTTAGGGTGGGTGTTTGCGACTAAGAACAGCCTGGTGAAGTGAGGCAGGGTATTGTTTGCTCTTGGCAGGTCATATCCCGAAAGATAGCCACGACAATCTTACTCCTCTGGGTTCTTCTAGAACCTGTCACACCCCTGTTGAGAGGTGGGGGTCTCAGCCTCTTGCCCTGGAACCTTCCAGAAGTAGGATGCATGTCCTGGTGTGACTTCTGGCAATGGGTTTGTGTTTTTATGTCATTGGGGCTCACAGACCTTAAGCAGAAAAACAGCTGTCAAGCTCATGGTGACATACTGTGGTAGCTTGGGAAGAAGTGACATTTAGACTTAGTCTGGGACGAGGAGTTGGTGTGAGCAGCTGTTTGAGTCGATTCTGATGCGCGGCGGTCCCTCACATGTCAGAGTAGAACTGTGGTCTACGGTAGTTTTGAGGCTGGGACTTTTGGAAGCAGGTCTCTGGGCCTGTCTTGCAAGGTGCCTCTAGCTGGGTTTGAATCAAGCAACTTTGTGACCAGTAGTCTAGCACTTAACTGTTCATGCCACCCAGGGATGTGGAGCAGGAGTCAGACAGATGGGAAGGCTGAGGGGAGGTGGGGGAAGGGAAGCATGTGCAAAGGCCCTGAGGTGGGAAGGACAGAACGTGATTCATATTGAGGCCTCACTCCACACATCCTACTCTGCATCTTTCCTCAAGCATCTATAAGTCGGTGTATGTGGTCTCTGCTTCTAGTTTATAGGATTGTACCCACTCACACTGTTTGAGGTGCCTTCCGGCTGCTGGCTCTGAAAATGAGACACAAGGAAGCTGCCTTCAGCTTGTGTAGCAATCAGGAACCCGGGCTGCACATGACAGCAGGTCTCCCTGTCCATGAAGAGAGGAAGGAGTTCTGGGGGCTTGTGGGAGCCACAGGCAGTGACAGGACCAGGCTGAGACAGGAGTAGGAATTGGCAGTGTTGGAACCAGCTGGCTGGAGCTGGCCTGTGGGACAAAACTGCCCCCCTTCTTTGAACCTGCTCAAGAGTCAAAGCCCTGGGACCAAGTGTCTGGTTGGCGGATCCCGGATCTTGCGGGCCCCTTGGTAGCAATGGGGGTTTGGGAAGGAGGCTGGCAGTGAGAAACAGCCTTTGGGGTTTGCTTCCTGACAAGGCTGCAGATAGTGGGGACTTTCCCCAAGAGAGAGCAAGATGCTTGCCGGGAGGATGGTTGTAGTGGAGCCTTGTTGTGAGTTGCCGTGGAGTTGATTTTGAGTCATGGCCACACCGTGCATTGCAAACTAGAGCTGCTCCACAGGGTTTTCAATATGGTGGCCTTTCAGAAGCAGATTGCCAGGCCCATCTACTGAGGCCCTTTTGGGTATGGTCCAACCACAGAGCTTTCAGCTAGTAGTTGACCGCTTAACCGCTGATAACACATGTGTCCAGTCTCATGTCCCTCGAGGGAAACATTTCATGGACGGTGAGAGGGTGGCTGTGACTGCAGAACTCACGTCCCCTTTGTCTTCTCGATTCTCCCTGTGGGAGGGCCCTTGGGGCCTGAGGTCTCTGGCTGGCCCAGAGGTGATTACCAGCCTCATTCCATCAAGATGTTCTGACATGACATCACTGCTTTGGACTCTGTCCTAATTCACTTGTGGCTTTTACAGCCTTGGCTTCCTGACATAAGTGTATGGTATTTGTCATTGAAGGGGCTCAGTGCGGTCTTGGGGCCCTCCTTCCTTGTCCTCCTCTGCTTGCCACATTCATTTTATTGGAGAGAAGCTGACAGGTCATCCCCGTGTACCCAGCACGCAACCTTGGCCCTGACCTTGAGATGGAGAGCTGGGCCCCCTTTGTCAGTACCTGAATAGAACTGACCATTACGCGGCCAAGCCTCCCCAGGGTGGGCTGTGAGAAGGAGGGGAGACTGGGCAGGAGTGGCTGTGGGATGGTACCCTGCAAGATGGGGTGATGGTGAACCCAGCATTCCCACCTATGTGTGCACAGGGTCTTGGAGAAGGTGGGCTGACTTCTGGGCAGTGATGACATCCCCGGTGGTCTGGTCACGGGGTAGAGCCCAGCAATCACAGTTTTGAAACCATGCCAAGCTTTGACCCAACTTTGGAGGTCTGAGAACTGAAGAAGAGGTGCCCAGGGGTGTCTGAAGGTGTAGATGTCATGGGAAGTAGAACCCAGGCTTGTGAGGGGAACCAGGGATATCCGGGCAGAGGAGCACCCCGGGGTGGTGGATTCAGAGTCGGAAAGAACTCATGTGGAACCCTGGCTGTGCCACCAGCTTTGTGAAGGTGACTTCATTTTCAGAATCTTAGGCTTCTGATCTGTAAAATGGGCATAAAAAAACCAAAATCCCATACTTCCTAGGGTTATTGCAAGCATTGAAGGATAAGATGCTTGTTAAGCTCCTAGCACAGCTCCTCGCACAGAGCACGTGCCACCAACATGCTGGCTATTTTTGGTAAAGACTGAGGTGGCTGAGGCTTGATGGACCTGGCGTGGGTCCCTGGGGCTTATCCTAGGATCCCTACCAGTATTTTTACAGCAGCAAGATGGCTCCAGGAGCCCCAGTGGTGCGATGGGTTAAAGCGTTTGTCTGCTAAACAAAAGATCAGCAGTTCAAACTCATCACCTCCTTGGTGAGAGAAAGGTGTAGCAGGCTGCTTCTGTAGAGATTTACAGCCTTGGAAACCCAGTGGGGCAGTTCTGCACTGTCCTGCAAGTCACCATGAGTCGTAATCAACTTGAAAGCAGTAAGTTTGGGGGTAAGGTGACCCCCAGGTACCGGTGGCAGGTGCAGTGAGCGTGCTTGTGCAAACTGGGCTGCTGTCTTCCACGGCTCTGCCCGGGGTTGCCAGCTCCCTGGAAACTGGGTCGAGCCATATGTCACCTCCTCAGGAAGTCACTCCTGATTGTCCTGCTTCTCCTTTGAAACTCCCCCTCTGATACCCTCAGGGAGCCCGTGGATGGTGCACACAGTTAATGTGCTCGGCTGCTAACGGAAACTTTAGTTCTTCTAGTCCATCCAGAGGTGCCTCAGAAGAAAGGCCTGGCGTTTTACTTCTGAAAGATTAGCCACTGAAAACCCTGTGGAGCAGGGTTCTTTTTGACAGACATAGGCTTACCATGGGGATTCAACTGGTTTACCCATGTCCTGTGTGAAAACTTCTGGGGAAGGGCGTGATTGGCCTTCTGGAATCACATGTCCACCCTCAGGACAGAGGATGTACCCAGGGGTTTGAGTTATTATGTTAGGCCCAGTGTGAGTCCTGCAGTAGTCACGGGTAGGGTTGGGTGCACCTGTCATCAGGCGAAGGGGTTTGCACAGCCAGAGCCACCAGGGAGAAGTCACTGTGAGCGGAGTCTGCCAGTGTGGGCCCCGCTGAAAAAGCCATCTTAATGCGCTGTGTTCTTAGTGGCGTAACTCTTCTCTGGAATGAGGCAGGGTAACGCTACATTTATCAATAAAATGTATGGTTTCATTGTGGCAGACATGAGTGTGGAGTTAAGAAATAGAAACCCTCCAAGAGCCACCAGTCACCAGGAAATGGCAGATCTATCAGCTCGGCCCTGTCCTCGATTGTTTGTGGCTTTGAAGGCACAGGGGAATCTGAGATCAGGGTGAGGGGGTTGATAGGCCCTTAGGCTAAGGGAAATTTAAAAATGAAAACCCAGCACTTCAAATCACTGTGGGAGCATCGCCACAAACCTCGAGTGTGCAGAAGATATGGGTGTCGTTATGGCCATACAACCCCAGGAAACTCTGCAGACCAAAGAAGGCAGCATCTCTGGGGCGTTCCAGGTTACAGGCACAGCCAAAATATTGCACTGGCGCTCCCTGAGTAGAAATAATTTGAAAATATGTTTATTTTCATTTCTGAGGCAATTCTACATTGCCCTAGAGGGCAGCCTGCATGGCTTTTAGCTTGATGATATACAAGGTGGGCAGTGTTTGCCCAGGGATGAGGTAACTTAACTACATAGGCACTGCCACATTTTTAATTAACTATTGATTTGTAGGATTTGTGTATTGAGGTTAATCAGGTACAACAAGAACAGATAACTTTGCTTGGCTTCCTTTAAACTCAAGTATATAAATCTCATGTGGAGTGTCTGTATATTAGAAATGGAACTTTTTTTTCCACCTAGAAGTAATCAATGCAGCCTCGAAGCTGAGAATAAGCACAATTCAACCTTCTCTTATTTGTGAGAAACTGTGTTTTATTTTCATCTTGGGTTATGCATCAAAAGGGATGTATTTCTCTTCCTCTGGTTTGGAGAAAGCTTCCACTATATATGGCGAGTGGCGGCCTTTACTATGAAAGAGACAAATACAGTCTTTTCCCAACAAGGACTCAACCTTGTATCTCTAGAATACCTGGTACACGGTACAGGATTGGTCAGGGAAGAAACATCGCTGAGGTTTCCACTAACTCAGGAGGATTTGGGGGCTAAGTTGGAGGTCTGGTGACAGGGCTAAGAAAAGTATACCAGGTGGGATTTCAGACTTGCTGAAAGATGACCATTTATTGACACCAGATTTATAAAGCCATGATCACATCCATCATGAGTGTGGGATCTGAGAATAAATTTGAACCACGTGGTTCTTTATCTGGCAGCCCCCCCCAAGGGATCCTGAGTTCACATCTCTCTAATAAATCATAAAAGCAAGCAAACACACTGCCTACCTAGCTGGTGTTTTAGAACTAGGGAATGGCTGTAGTTCTTCAGGCAAAGGCACCATGCAGAGCAGAGCTAAGCAGAGCACCCAGGATGGAGAAGTCTTCTTTCCTTTGGTCATCTTTGAGGGGATGACTTTCTTAGACCTCTTTGGGACTCCCTGGATTCCATTGGCTGACCACTGGTAAGAGTGGACAAGTTAGCATCCTTCCCTTTGATGGTCCACTCTATCCCCCTTTCAGACTGATTTGTTGAGTCATGTGCTTTGCAGTGGTCGTACCTCTGGCTTATCCAGTCAGAGGACTTGATTCTCTGACCACACTGATGGGTCTAGGTATGGCCATATTGTGAGAATAAGGGTGATTATAGTCTCCCCTAAGTCATTTCTCAAGGGTTTAGGGAAAATACTTTTTCTTAGTCAGCTATATGTAGGGCATAGGTTTGGGGCTGTGACCTGTCACCTTGAGTTTGTCTGGATAAAGCTTCTCCAGTAATAAAGTGAATTAGAGCTTAAAGATAGAAAGAAACACATAGAGTCCTGATTACATGATTTGAACTGGGATTCAGCTGAGCCTGAAGCAAAGGCCATTCCCTCTAATTTTCAGGGTATGTAAGTCAATAACCTTTTAGTATAAACTAGTTTCAAGGAAGGATTGAGGTTGTCAAGGATTTCATTTTACTTGGTTCCACAATTGATTCCCATGGAAGTAGCAGTCAAGAAATCAAAAGATGCATTGTACTGGGAAAGTCTGTTGCAAAGGATCTTTTTAAAGTATTGAAAAGTAAAGATGTCACTTTGAAGACAAAGATATGCCTGACCCAAGCCACAGTATTTTCAGTTGCATCATATATATGCAAAAGCTGGACAGTGAACAAGGAAGACAGGAGAATTGATGCCTTTGAATTGTGTTGTTGCAGAAGAACGTTAAGTGCACAATGGACTGTCAAAAGAACAAACAGATCCATTCTGGAAGAAGTACAGCCAGAGTGCTCCTTGGAAGCAAAGATGGTAAGACTGTATCTTACATACTTTGGACATGTCATCAGGAGGGATGAATTCCTAGAGAAGGACCTCATGCTTCGCAGAGTAGACAGTCAGCAAAATAAGAAGAAGACCCTCAACAAGATGGATTGACATAGTGGCTGCAACGATGGGCTTAAGCATAAAAATGATTGTAAACGTGGCACAAGACTGGGCAGTATTTTGTTCTGTTGTGCATAGGGTCATCGTGAGTTGGAGCCAACTGGATGACACCTAACAAAAACAAGTTTGCACTGGATTTCTGCTACTTGCAGCTCAGACTCTTGGTGAATGTATTGGTTGATTCTGGAAAGTTGCAAATGTGTTATTGAGTCCAGGGAATAAAGGTGCTCTCAACAGACAGGGCAGAAACATGATGCTGAATTGATTTTATTAAAACAAGAATATCTAATAGCACTAGTGAGAACATTTGTCACCAAATCCAGCAGGTGGTTAAAGGGAGAGGATGAAAGTATTCCAAAGGTCTTGTCTGATTGGGAAAAAGGAGACAGCAGAGGAGGAATGGAGGCATTTTGGTGAGAGCAAGAGCTGGCATCTTGAATGTTAGAGAAAGTATTTATAAACATTTGGAAAGGGCAAGCCAACACTTAAAGGAAAGAAAAAGAGCAAATAAAAATTGAATAAAATCAGGAAGAAATGAAAACAGGAAGCAAAGAAAAATAAGTTAAAAGTAATACCAAAAAATAAAATCAGGTTTACCACTTGTTACACTAAATATAAATGGATTGCACTTTTTCAATGAAAGACAGTGACTGCCAATGGGATTAAAACAACAAAATCCATTGATACACTTTTGCGTCAGTTAGCTAATAATGTGTAACAAAAACAACCAAAAAAAGCCATACCTGCTGCCATCAAGTTGATTCCAACTCATGGGGCAACTCCACGTATCCCAGAGTGGAACTACTCCATGGGGCTTTCTTGGCCACAGTCTGTCTTTGTTTTCTTTTTTTATTGTAGTGGAAATATGCATACCTAAACCTTCATCAATGCAATAATTTCCACATGTACAATTCAATAACATGAATTATGTTCTTCAGGTACTACATGTCTTAGTCATCCAGTGCTGCTGTAACAGAAATACCACAAGTGGATGGCTTTAACAAAGAGAAGTCTATTCTATCACAGTCTGTAGGCTACAAGTCTGAATTCAAGCTCCAGAGGAAGATGATTTCTCTCTTTTGGCTCTAGAGGAAGGTCCTTGTGTTGCATCCTTCTTCCTTTGATCTGGGAGCAGCTCAGTGCAGGAACCTCACGTCTGAAGGATGCACTCTGCTGCAGGTGCTGTTTTCTCAATGCTGTGAGGTTCCCAACTCTCTCCTTGCTTCCCTTTCCTTCTATCTCTTGTAAGGTAAAAAGGGTACAGACCACACTCCAGAGAAACTCCTTTTACATTGGATCGGGGGTGTGAGCTTAGTCAGGGTGTTATAATCCCACCCTAATTCTCTTTAACATAAAATTATAATCATAAGATGGAGGACCACCACTCAATACTGGGAAAAATGGCTTGGCTGGCACAATCTATGGAAACCATGGTGATGTAGTGGGTAAGTGCTACGTTGTTAACCAAAAGATTGAAAGTTCGAATCCACCAGGCGCCCCTTGGAAACTCTATGGGGCAGTTCTTCTCTGTCCTATAGGGACACTGAGTCAGAATTGACTTGACGGCAGTGGGTTTTTGGTAATTCAGTCGATGACATTACCCTTTTCCAAATTTTTCCACTACCATCAACGTAAACTCACTTTGGCTGGAATCTTTGAGGAAGGAAATCACAGGTCTTTCCTCTGCCATGCTGCTGGGTAGGTTCAAACCCAACCTGAGGTTAGCAGTCAAGTGCCAATGGTTTGTGCCATCCAGGCACCTCATACTGTCTAACAAACCACCCTGAAACTCAGTGGATTTAAACAATAAACACTTCTTATTGTTTCCAAGTCTGGGGTCTGGCTGACTGGCTGTCATGTTGGCTGGCTCACTCATGCATCAATTGTGGGTGAGTTGGGTCAATTGTGGGTTGGGTAGGCAGCTCTGCCCCTCTTTGCTGAACTTGATCATAGTTTTGGAGGTTGGCTAGTTGTAGTTTGGTCCAGGGTGGTCTTGGCTGGGTCACCTGAACTTTGGTCCTTATGCTCTTCAGTTTTCCAGCAGGCTAGTGGGTTTTCTTCTCATGGCAAAGGCAGAGGCTCTATGAGTACTGCGGGTTAAGTTCGTGAACTCATCCTAGAAAAGGTGCTATGTACCTCATTGCTGAATATCACTATGGTAACCTTGGAAGTACTCCTCTTGAGAAGTTACACACTGATACCAGTGCCTAGTCCAGCCTTCAGAGCAGTTTTGGAACTGTTTTTCTGGAATGGCTATCAGAGATATTGTTGTATAACCTTTGACATCCTGAATGCCATCAATGTCTTCCTTTCAATATTTCCTTTTTCTTTGGGTAAAGAAAAAAGTCATTGGGGGCCCAATCAAGGTGAATAGGGATGGTGTTCCAATACAGCTATTTATTTACTGGCTAAAACCTTCCTTACAGGCAGCTATACAAGTAAGTTCACTTGAGCAGTGGCCGTTCCAGAAAGAGTTCCAAAATTTCTTTGAAGGGTGGACTAGGCACTGGCATCAATGCAATCCCAATGAGAGTACTTCAGAGGTGACTGTAGTGATATTCAGCAGTGAGGTAGGTAGCACTTAGCACAATTAATTTCACAGACTTAATTGTCAGACCTTGTGAAACAAAGAACAAATTTGTGTAAAGCCTCTTGAGGCCCATGCCTCTGTTACTAGTGCTCTGTGACTTTAGTCCTATTGGTCAAAGCAAGTAAGAAGGCCAGTCCAGACTCAAGGGGTGGGAAATAGATGTTGTGGGAGGAGGTGCCAACTCACATCGCATGGAGTGTGAGTGCAGACGGGGTGCCGAATTGGGCCATGTTGTCATCTGTCTGCTAGGGTTGTTTACAAAAATGGCATTTAAAATAAAACAATGAGGAAAAGTGGAAAAAGAAAAGGACAAGCAAAAGAAATTTCAAGGAATGCCCTCTGGCAGATTATATTGTTCAAAGATGACCATAAATGTATCTTCAATCCTGATGCACTTCTTACAATAAGATGATACCAGTCCTCCACTAAGAGGTGGTGGTGGTGGGGTGTCTGTGTTTCCTCTCCTTGAATGCGGACTTGTGTCTGTGGTGGGAGTGACACTTTCTGACTTCTGAAGCCAGGATGTAAAGGGTGATACAGCTTCTTCCTGGTGCTATGGAGACTCGACTGCCATGTCCTGAGGAAGCCCAAGCAGCCCAGGGAGAGGCTGGCATGGGGAGGAACTGAGTCTGTGGCCCATAGCTTTGCTGAGCTTCCAACCAACAGCTGGCATGATTTGCCAGTCATGTGGATGATCCATCTGCAAAGTAAGATTTCTGCATACTCTTAAGACCACTCCAAACCAAGACCTGATGCCAGCAAGGAAGTTCCTATATGGAGGATGTGCTTGAATTGGGAGAATGTGAACTGGGGGTCTTCTGGCATGAGTGTTGCCGTGAGACCTTTCCTTGGTCTCTGGAGTAAATCTGAAAGTTGTTTACAGTTGGCCCATTCATTTAGGAGGAAACTGTGTTTTCAAGGAAAATCAAAACAGAAGAGATTCTATCAAGTGATTTAGGCCGAAGTAGAGGCAAATGATGCCCTGGGTGGTATATGTGGTTTGCGACTGGCCACTTAACCTCAAGACTGGCAGTTTGACTCCCCTCATTGGCACTGAGGACGAAAGCCCTGGGAACCTGCTTCTGCCCAGATTACGGCCGACAGCACCCTGTGTAGCAGTTCTGCCCTGGAGCACATGGGGTCGCCATGAGATGGAATTGACTCGACCACAACAGGTTTGGTCCTGGTTTAAGAGTGTAAAGGATAAGGGAAAGAGCAGGGGACCCTTGGGCGAGGGGGCAATCTCATCAGCACTGGCCCACAGTGCTCACCTTTTGTCTCTAACCACTCATCCAAACCCTCTCTCTTGGCTTTTCCCCCGTGGATTTCCATGGGGCTCAGGACAATGGGCCCTGTTTAGAACATGTTGTTCCAGGCTTTCAGTTTAGAAAGACAGAGCCCAGCGGGATGTCAGAACTACCCAGCAAAAAGAGCCAGTCCCACTTCCAGGCCCTGCTCAGTGCCAGGGTTTCGCGCTTCATTACTCTTACTTGTTAGCGGAATTGCTCCTTGGAACTGTTCTCTGATCTCCACTGTCCCTTTGTTCCAGGACTGCTATGAGGGTGGGTAAGGATGTACATCTAATACGTCGTAGGTCACCACTCTTAGAGTATGACCTTGGACTTTAGAGCCTCAGTTTCTTTGTGTGCAGAATGTGGGTAGTGACTGCAGCGTGTGTGTGTGTGTGTGTTTGTGTGTGTTTAGAAGCACAAACAAGGCCATACTCCATGTAGCGTTCTTCCACTTTTCATGAACAGTAGTATGTCTTGGCTGTCTTTCCATGTCACTGCATAAAACTTTGCCCTGTTTTCTAGTTGGCTGCACATATTCTGCTTATGGCTACCCCATAAATTCATGGAGCCAATCTCCCGAGCATGGAAATGTAGACCATTTCCAGCTGTTTTCTTTCCCAGACATGCTGCAGTGAATTCCTTGTTCACCATCGTTGCTCACACACACGTGGATTCCCAGGATCAGTCCTGAGAAGGGGTGTTTCTGGGGCACGGGGTGTGAGCATTCAACATTTGGGGAGATATTACCAAATTAGGTTAATTTGCAAGTGTGTCTTATGACAAGAATATTGGTTAGACTAAGCCCAGCCTCTAAATATTGTATTTGAGCAGCTCATTTATTAAGCTGATTCGTGTTCTGACTCATCCCAAAAGGGCTCCAGGAAGCTTATAGCAAAAGGCAAATCAAATAAGCCTGAAAATAAGAAGCACATAGACAAAAAGCCAGTGTAATAGTAACAGCTAATACTTATTTTTATTTCATTTATTTTTATTGTGCTTTCAGTGAAAGTTTACAGTTCAAATCATTTTCTCATACAAAAGCTTAACACCCGCTGTTATGTGACTCTAGTTGGTTTCCCTGTGATGTGCCAGCACTCTCCTCCTCTCCACCCTGTGTCTTCTGTGTCCATTCCACTATCTGCCGTCCGCCTGTCCTCTCGTCTCACCTCCAGACAGGAGGTTCCTAGCCAGTCTTTTGTATCTACTTAAGCCACGAAGCGCACTTTTCACCAATATCAGCTCATGACTTTATGTTGTTGTTAGGTGCTGCTGAGTCAGTTCTGACTCGTAGTGACTCTGTGCACAGCAGAACAAAACACTGCCTGGTCTTGCACTGTGTCCACAGTCGTTTTTATGCTTTAGCCCGTTGTTGCAGTTACTGTGTCAACCCATCTCGTCGAGAGTCTTCCTCTTTTTCGCTGACCCTCGACTCCACCAAGCATGATGTTTTTCTCCAGGGACTGATCCCTCCTGACAACATGTCCTAAGTATGTATGACATGGTCTTGCATTCTTTGCTTCCAAGGAGCACTCTGGTTGTACTTCTTCTTCCAGAACAGATCTGTTTGTTCTTTTGGCAGTCCATGGTCCATTCAACATTCTTCTCCAACACCACAATTCAAAGGCATCAATTCTTCTTCTGTCTTCTCTGTTCATTGTCCAGCTTTCACATGTATATGATATGATTGAGAATAACATGGCTTGGGTCAGGTGCATTTTAGCTTTCAAGGTGACATCTTTACTTTTCAATACTTTAAAGAGATCCTTTGCAGCAGATATTCCTAATGCAATGCATCTTTTGATTTCTTGATCGCTGCTTCCAGGGGCGTTGATTGTGGACCCAAGTAAAATGAAATCCTTGACAACCTCACTCCTTTCTCCATTTATGATGATGTTGCATACTGGTCCAGTTGTGAAGATTTTTGTTTTTCTTGATGTTGAGGTACAATCCACACTGAAGGCTGTGGTCCTTGATCTTTATCAGTAAGTGTTTCAAATTGTCTTCACTTCCAGCAAGTAAGGTGGTATCTGCATAATGCAGGCTGTTAATAAGTCTTGCTCCAATCCTGATGCCTCAGTTCTTCTTTGCATAATCCAGTTTCTCGGATTACTTGGTCGGCATACAAATTGAAGAGGTTTGGTGGAAGAATACAAACCTGATGCACAGGAAAGCTGACTTTAAACCACACAGTGTCCCCGTGATCTGTTCGCACAGCTGCCTCTTGATCCAGATACTGATTGTTTAAGAGCACAATTAAGTGTTCTGGAATTCCATTTTACACAATGTTAGCCATAATTTGTTATGATCCACACAGCTGAATGCCTTTGCACAGTCAGTGAAACACAGGCAAACATCTTTCGGGTATTCTCTGCTTTTAGCCAAGATCCATCTGATATCAGCAATGATACCCCTGGTTCCATGTCCTCTTCTTAATCTGGCTTGAATTTCCAGTAGTTCCTTGCCAATATACTGTAGCAGTCATTTTTTAATGATCTTGAGCAAAATTTTACTTGCACGTGATATTAACTGTATTGTTTGGTAATTTCTGCATTCAGCTGGATCACCTTTCTTTGGAATGGACATAAACATGGATCTCTTCCAGTTGGTTGGCCAGGTAGCCATCCTTCAAATTTCTTTGCATAGATGAGTGAGCACTTCCAGCACTGCACCTGTTTGTTGAAATATCTCAATTGATATTCTATCGATTCCTAGAGGCTCGTTTTTTGCCAGTGCCTTCAGTGCGGCTTCCCCTTCTTCCTTCAGTACTGTCGGTTCCTTACTGTAGGCTACCTCTTCAGATGGCTGAGCGTGGACCGGTTCTTCCTGGTATAACGACTCCGTGTATTCTTTTCATCCTCTTTGGATGAAAATGTTTTCCCTGTAGAATCCTTCACGACTGCAACTCGAGGCTTGAATTTTTTTCTCCAGTTCTTTCAGCTTGAGAAATGCAGGACGTGCTCTTCCCTTCTGGTTTTCCATTGCCAGCTCTTTGCACACGTCGTTACAGTGCTTTGATCTATCTTCTGAAGCTGCTCTTTGAAATCTTCTGTTTAAGTCTTTTACTTCGACACTCCTTCCTTTTGCTTTAGCTGCTCAGTGTTTGAGAACAAGTTTCAGAGTCTCTTCTGACATCCAGTTTGGTCTTTTCTTTCTTTTCTGTCTTTTTAATCACCGCTTGCTCTCTTCGTGACTAATGTCTTTGATATCATTCTACAATTTGTCTGGTCTTTGGTCATTAGTGTTCAACACATCAAATTTGTTCTTGAGATGGCCTTTAAACTCAGGAAGGATGTACTCAAGGTCATACTTTGGCTGTTGTGGACTTATTCTAATTTTCTTCAGTTTCAACTTAAATTTGTTTATGAGCAATTGATCTGTGCCTCAGTAAGCACCTGGTCTTGTTCTGACTGCTGATATGAAGCTTTTCCATTGTCTTTTTCCACGGATGTAGTCGATTTGGTTCCTGTGTATCCTGTTTGATGAGATCTGTGTTGCCGTTTGTGTTGGTTAAAAAAGTTATTTGCAGTGAAGAAGTCATTAGTTTTGCAAAATTCTATCATACAGTCTCTGGCGTTATTTCCGTCACCGAGGCCGTATTTTCCAACTACTGATTCTTCTTTGTTTCCAACTTTTGCATTCCAGTCCCCAGTAGTTATCAGTGCATCCTGATAGCATGTTTGGTCAATTTCAGACTGCAAGAGCTGGTCAAAATCTTCAATCTCTTCATCTTTGGTGCATAAATTTGAATAATGGTCATATTAACTGGCCTTCCTTGTGGATGTATGGATATTGCCCTGTCACTGACAGCATTGTACTTCAGGACAGGTCTGGAAATGTTCTTTTTGATGAAGAATGCAGCACTCTAATCTTTGTCTGAAGAGTTGGCTTCAAGAATGGTTTTAGTTCAGGGTTAACAGAGAATACGGGGGCCATGTCACCAGGGTCCTTCTAGTCTCAGCCTGGTCTTTTTACTGGAATTTGAGTTCTGTACCACACTTGTTTCCCACCCCATCAGTGACTCTGTGTGTGCCCCGTCAGGGTGCTCACTGATGGTAGCTGGGCACCATCTAGTTCATGCAGTCTCACAGGGATGTGGTTTCTGGTTGATATGGCCCTTTCCGTCACCGAGGCTCGTACCTTACGTATTTGGTGTTCTTCGTTCTCCTTTGATCCAGGTGGGTTGGAACCAGTGACACATGTCAGGTGGCTGCTTGCTAGCTTTTAAGACCCGAGACTCCACTCACGAAAGTAGGGTGTAGAACGTTTTCTTAATAAACTTCTTTGTGCTAATTGACCTAAATGTCCCCTGAAACCATGGTCCCCAGGCCCCTGCTCCTGCTACTCTGTCCCTTGAAATGTTTGGTTATATTCAGGAAATTTCTTAACTTTTGGTTTAATCCAGTTGTACTGACTTCGCCTGTATTGTGTGTTGTCTTTCCTTTCATCTAAAATAATTCTTGTCTGCTATCTAGTAAGTGAATGCCCCCTCCTTCTCTCTCCACATTATAACCATTGAAGAATGTTTTCTTTTGTATTTAAAACTTTTCTTGAGTTCTTGCAATAGTACTCTTATACAGTGTTTCTCCTTTTGCAATTAACTAATTTTACTCAGTCTAATACCTTCCAGATTCATCCATGTTATGAGACATTTCACAGATTCATCATTGTTGTTTATGGTTGTGTAGTATTCCATTATGTAAATATATCGTAATTTGTTCATGTATTCATGGTGGGCACCCAGGTTGTTTCCGCTCTTGTGAAGAGTGCTGCAGTGAACCATGGATATGCGTATGTCTATTTGTGTAATGGCTCCTATTTCTCTAGGATATGTTCCAAGGAATGGCGTTGCTGAATCATGCGGTGCTTGTATTTCTAGCTTTTTAAGGGCATGCCAAATCAATTTCCAAAGTGGTTGTACCATTTTACATTCCCACCAGCAGTGTAGAAGACTTCCGGTTTCTCTCCAACCTCGCCAACGTTTCTTATTTTGTGTCTTTTGGATTAATGCCACCTTGTTGGGGTGAGATGGCATCTCACTGTAGTTTTGAAATGGATTTCCCTAATGGCTAATGATCATGAACATTGCCTCATGTATATCTTAGCTGCCTGAATGTCTTCTTTGGTGAAGTACCTGTTCATATCCTTTGCTCATTTTTTGATTGGGTTATTTGTCTTTTTGTTGTAGAGGTTTTGCAGCTAAGACTAATTGTGAACACTTACACTGTGCTAGACATTGTTCCAAGTCCTTTAAGCATGTAAACTCATCTAAACCTCACAACCTCATTAAACCAAAAACCCACTGCCCTGAAGTTGATTCTGACTCATAGCAACAATATAGGACAGAGTAGAACCGCCCCGTAGAATTTCCAAGGAGTGGCTAGGTATAGCTTTGAACTGTTGCAGTTCTTAATCACTATGCCACCAAGGCCCCCACATTCTCATTAGGAAGGTATTATTAACACTCCCATTTTAAAGATTGAGAAACTGAGGCACAGCTGGTAAGAGGAGGAGCAGGAATTCACCTTGAGGGCTCTGGCTCCTGAGCCTGCATACCTAACCAAGACACCACATGGCTTCTCTGTTATATGTTATCAAGTAGTGTGACAAGCCAAAGTATAGTGGTTCAAATTCATCTTCGTCGGAGAGGGACCTGGCAATCTTCTTTCATAAAGATTGTAGTGCAGAAAACCTTAGGGTGCAGTTCTGTCACGTGGAGCCTTTGTGAGTCAGAACAGACTCAGCAACACTGACAGCCAATGAGAGAATAGTAGCAAGAGCCTCTTTTACTTTGGGGTGTTTGAGGAAGACCCTTCAGAGAAAGTGGCTTTTGGGAAGAGGTTGGAAGAAGAGAAGGAGCCAGCTGTGCAGGGCTGAGTGCGTGTGTGGAAGCTGGAAGGAGGTAGAAGGAACAGCTTTTGCAAAAGCCCTCCAGTAAGTGAGGCTTTGGGGCATTTGCAGAAGGGAAAGAAAGCCCCTGTGGCTGGGATCTTGTTGAATGGAGGTGCCTTTGAGTCCTGGTACAGTGCCTGGTGCCGCATCAGAAGTTGAGAGGTTAGCTCTTGCTCTCTGTTTCTAAGAGCTGATTGGAAGAACCAGGAAATCAGGAAATCAGAGGGACCAGGCTCACCTTCCTGAACTTCCAGGCAGGCATGGTGGGCTTCCTCCCACCCCTCAGCGCTAGGAGCAGAGAGAGCCCACTTGGTTTTCCTGCCGGAGCAGAGGTCGCCTGGGGCCTCCTCCCGAGGCCTGGGCCCTGCAGGTGCTTACTGTGAAATCCTCGGGGACTTCAGGCCCCTTCCTTTGTCACACTCACTGCCTGTGTTTCCTTTTGTCACTGTGATTCCTGGAATGGGAAGAAGGCAGCTCCCGCCGCTTTCCACGCTGAGCAAATAAAGCTCTCTTAACAACTGGTTCCATTGTAGAGAGAGCATTAGACTGATTTATTCAAATCAATTCTGGATAAAAGCCATCAGAGAGAGTTTAAGAAGGAGCTTTGGAACCCAACTGATAGATTAGCCCCTGAAGGGGGGTGGGCAGCTTGTACCCCGGGCAGGCTCAGCAACCGTTTTCCCGGGGGACTGAGTTCAAACACGGCCCCCACCTGTCTCTGTGGAACCTCCCGGTGAGAAGGAAGAGCAGAGGAGCTGTGGCGGTGGACTCAGGATGCCTGTGATCCCGAGGAGGACGCAGGAGTGGCAGCGTTGCCTTCCGTGTGCCTGGGGTCGTAGTGGACCTGATGGTAGCTAACAGGGAAAGCAAATAATATCTGTCTCATAGGGCTGAAGTAAAGATGAAACGTCCGTGTGTGCATGTCAAGTATTTACAGCAGCGCCAAACACAGGAAGCTCTTAAAATCATCAGCAATTCTTATTGTATTTGTATTGCCAGTGTGGTTCTTACCAGCTGGATGGCATTGACAAGTAACTTGTAATATCTGTCCTCAGTCTCCTGATCTGAAAAATGGGGCTGACTTTTTCCCTGAAAAAGTATGAGAGTGAAATGAGAGCTCACATGCAGTACCTTCCCCAGATGTGCATCCAAAAAATGACATTTCCCTTTGTCCAATCCAAGGTCAAGGTGTATTAACACCCAACTGCTGTTGAGGCAGGTCCGACTCATGGTGACTCTCAAGGTTCAGAGTAGAACAGCCACATAGAGTTTCCAAGGAGCACCTGGCTGATTTGAACTGCCGACCTTTTGGTTAGCAGACACAGCACTGAACCACTATGCCACCAAGATTTCCCAAGGTGTATTAGGTATTGGAAATACTAGGATGTATGCACAGTCTAGTGACTCTTACCTTTTGCAGGGTTCACAGACCCCTTTGCAGATCTGTTTCCAGAACTGTTCCATCTTCTCAGAAAATGGAAATATGTGTGTATCATTCCAGAGGATTCAGGGTTTCGTGAGAGTCCCGGGGGGTGCAGACTCTTAGTGTGTTCCACTGCTCACCTGTAGGTTTGAGGTTCAGGTGTGCCCAGAGGTGTGTTGGGAGAAAGGCCTGGTGCTCTGCTCCTGGAAAATCAGGCCTCGAAGACCCTGTGGAACTACAGCTCTGCTCTGACACGTAGGGGCTTGCCCAGAATCGGCGTCAGCCTGTCAGCAAAGGATATTTCTCAGGGTTGCCTGCTGCACAGATCGTGGACCTTTAGAAGGAGTCCCCAGGTGGCACAGACACTCAACTACTATCTGAAAGGTTGGTGGGTTGAACACCCCCAGAGGCACCGCAGAAGACAGGCCTGGTCATCAGCTTTCAGAAGGCCACAGCCTTGAAAACCCCTTGGAGGCGTTCTGCCCTGCACATGTGGCATCACTGTGAGTTGGAGTCATAACAGTAATACCAGAAACATCCCATCATCCACAAAAAAGCTTCTTCATCTCCGCTTCAGAAGCTAAGTGATGTATTCTAGGGAAAAAAAAAATATGAGCCCTTAAACACCAGGCTCTGGTGGTGATGAGTTGCAGGAGTCTGAGGGCCCAGAGGGTTTGTCTGTCCAGAAGCCAGTCTTGGGCCTGTTCTGGACTCAGTCTCCCTCCTGCCTTCACGGCCCCATGGGCCTGCCTGGAGCTCCTGGCTAAAGCTGGGGAGGTGGGTGACGTGGGGCGGGGGCTTCCCCTTCCTGCCATGCTGTCTGTCGTGTGTGCGCACACCGCGTGGGCGCTGCGTTGGCTGCTTGCCTCTCTCACCTCTGCAGCTGACAGCACAGACAAGCCAGGGAGAAGGCAGGGATCAGTCTTTGTTGTAGAGGCGGTGCGCGTGTTAAAAAGTGCTTGCGGCGATTAACACCCCGTGGTAGAAAACAGTAGGATACAGTGCATCCCCGTTTTGTCTGAGCGAGAGGAGAGGAGATTTCAGGCATCTGAGGCTTGCACCCTTTACCCTGGAGGACATCTGTGTTTACCAGCTGCTTGGCCTAGAGATGATGAGGGAAGAAACTGGGTGCCAGGGACAGAGAGACCCTCAGAAATCGGATGCATTGAACCGCATAAGCAGATGAGAAGCTGGGTTGCGTGATCCTTGGGGGAAGAAGAAGAAAAACACAAGATTCTCATCACAGCCCAGAATTAAAGGTGAAATGGGTGAAATTGACATTTTCGCACCTGGAACCTGGTGATTCTTCGAAATGTCATCGGCATCTTGATCACATAACAAGCAAATGTAAAACTAAGAATGAACCTGCAGCGGGATTCTGCCCTGTGGTTGGGCTGTGATGGATAGCTAGCTGACGACTTGAGTGGGAGCTATGAGCCCTTCTGTAATTTACAGGTGTTAGGGATGTGAACACACAGACACAGACACACACAGAGACACACACACAGACACCACCACCACCACCACTGCCAAGGCACTAGGCGCCAAGAGGCTGTGGACAAGGTGACATGAACATCTGGGTTACAGTTTGGGTGGAGGAAACCTCCCTGTCCTCAGTGATGACTGAGCAGAGATGGAAAGTCAGACGGGTCTGCTGAGCTTCCCCGCTGCAGTGCTTGGGGCTGGTTTCTGTCCAGTCAGCCCCCACCTCATGGCACCGGTGTGTTACAGGGCAGAACTGCCCCATGGGGTATTCTTGGTGTGATCTTTATGGAAGCAGTTCAAAAGGGCTTCAAACATTCCTCTATGGGGCATTTCTGCTCTGTCTGTAGGGTCGCTATGTGTCTGAAGTGACTTGACGGCTATGGGTTTGGTTTTTTTTTTAAATTCCTTCAGCGGAGCTGCTGGGTGGGTTCCACATCCAGATCCGTGGGTTAGCGGAGCCTGGGTGGCTAGTGGTTGAGAGCTGTGGCTGCTAATCAGAAGCTCAGCACTTCGAATCCGTCAGCTGCTCCTTTGGGACGGTCTCAGGCAGTTCTCCTCTGTCCTGTAGAGACCTGTGATTTGTAATTGATTGGAGGGCAACAGGACTTCTTTTGGGGCGGGGAGTGGTTTGGGTCAGCAGCTGAACTGCAAACCGTGTGTGCCTCCTGGGTCCTTGGTGCAGAGCTGCCCAAGTGTGAACCTCAGCACAGTTCCTCGGGGGTCACAGCTGAAGGCCAGTGTCACCTTGTAGGTGGTGCACAGGGGGCGTCAGGAGTTACCTGGCTTGTGGGGCAGCCGCTTGAGGATGTGAGGGGGCTAGGAGAGGATCCCCCAGGGTCTACCCTCATGGGGGTACCTGGAGAGCCTGGGTGGCTGGGAGTTGGGGAGAGACTTTGATGTCGCCATGAGGCCATGGGGACCCAGCTAACAACTTCAGGTGCTTGTTGTGGGAAGTTGCTGCTGTTAGCTGCCCCGGAGTTGGCCAGGACTCATGACAGCCTCATGCACGGTGGAGTGGAATGCTGCCAGGTCTTGCACTGTCCCCGGTGATCAGTTGCAGATGTGCCTGTTGTGACCCGCAGGGTTTTCACAGGCTGATTTTCACAAATAGATCACCAGGACTTTATTCTTAGTCCACCAGCAGCCTGGAGTCTCCCCTGAAATCCGTTCAGCATCCTAGCAACATACAAGCCCCCACTGACAGACAGGTCAGTGGGTGTGGTCCTCCCCCGTCTCCCCAGTGGCTGGGGGTCGGCAGCAGGGCTTGCAGCAGGGAGGGCTCCGCTTGTGTTGCTGAGGCGGTAATTTGTTAGCAGCTTCAACCGTCAGACGCGGAGCATCTGGTGGCCGGCCTGGCTCCGGAGCAATTCCTTCCTGGCTGCCTGCCCCCCTCCTTCCCACACACCTGGCCCATCATAGTGTTTCCCAGAATCCTCTCCAAAATAAACTCCTTACACTTGAATCCTTGTCTCAGGCCGGCTTTTGGTGGGTGGGGGTGACCCAGGCTCCCCCTGGCGTCGGTGGCATGTCCTCCCTGTGGGTATGTGGGGTGGGAGGGCAGCCCAGAGGCCCCGGCAGTGCAGGAGGTGTGTCTCCCTCCAGACCGTCCCCTGAGCCCTTCCCATCACCTTAACTTCTTGCTTGATTGTTTAGTTCCACACCTGAGTGGTGAGAATTCTCTTCTTATGTTGATGGAAACAGAACCCCATGTTCCGTCCCTGGACACGCCCGTGTCGGCCCAGACTGTCCCCATTTATGGGCTCCCAAGGCACATCATAAGGAACAGTGGTGGTCTAGGGGGAGAATTCTCACCATTCGTGTGGTCCCCTGCCAGTGTGCACTTCTTCCTCAGGCACCACCCGTCTGTTGGCGGAGGCTCGTGTGTTGCTAGGGTGCTGAATAGCAGAGCTTCCAGACTAAGAGCAGGCAGGAAGGCCTGGCAGTCTGCTTCCAAAAATCAGCTGGTGAAAACCCTACACTTCACAATGGTCCTATCTGCAACTGGTCATGGAGGCACTGCAGGGCTGGGTAGCTTTTTGTTCCATTAAAAGTTGGGCACTGATTCAACAGCAAACTACAATAACAAAGTGAGTGTGTGCATTCCCCAGGTGAAAGCAAAGGGCCTCCTTCGTTCTGATGGTTTGACGACCTTGACTGTCTGATGGAGCCATGCTGCCTGGCACTTGGGGAGTGGTCCCTGGGGGATCCGGGCCTATGGGCTTGGCAAGCTCACGGCTCTTTCTTTTAATGTCAGGTGACTTCAAGCCTCGTGGCCATGTCCCTTTACTTCTCAGGATGGCAACCCTTGGCAACCCTTGTTGTAACATCTGTTCGTTGACTGGCTGCAGTGCTGAGCCCTGGCTGCTGGCTTGGCTTCATGGAAAGCAATGGGGAATCAAAAGTGAATCTGCCCCCAGCAGCCTTTGCCCTCCGGAAGAGGAGACAGATTGATCAGCAACTCATTTCAGTGGTGGGGTGCATGTTGGCATAAAGCCTGGCCAGATTAAAGCTGAGAACACATGCTAGTGACCCTACGACCTTTGGAGGCCCAAGATTCCTTTGGTCTTCTTGCTTAGTTTCCTGTGCTGCAAGGAGTGAGCTTTAACCATGACCTTGCAGTTGAGTTGGGCCAGACGCGTGAGGACTGCAGCCCTGACTTAGACTTTCTTTCCCGAGATCTCAGGATGTTTTGTGGAGCTTGAGCTTGAATGCCAGCTCTGCCACTTAGGAATGTGTGCCTCAGGCATGTCACTTACCCGGCTGTGCCTTTGTCTCCTCCTCTGCACCATCAGGTCCTCACAGTACCCACCCCTCAGGGCTATAGTGAGGTTTAGATAAGCTCATGTGTGGAAATTAATAGAAGAGTGCCTCAAAGCACGCACGTGGCCACTGGAATTATTTGTACTGGGGAGAGGGAAGAGGTGGAGGAGAGAGGCGGATGTGGGGTGTGGGGAACCCAGGATCAGAGCAGAGCATTTCCTTGTCACTAGATGTCTCTCAAACACCTACTATGTGCCACCCCTGTGCCAGCTGTTGGGGATAATGCAGGAGAGAAGGCAGAGGCAGTTACTGGCCACGGGGGCTTGATGAGGGAAGCAGATCGTCAAGTGACTGCACTGTGGTCTCAGCACTGAGCCGGGAAATTCAAGGAGCCCAGGAGTCTAGGGCAGGTGTCGGAAGGATACAGTCTGCTCCTGCCTCCCCCTCTGTCTGTGGAGTGCCAGGAGACTACTGGGGCTCCCTCAGCCTGCCTTGGGCCCTGGGTACAGCCCTGAAGTGCTCAGAAAGCACCTCCCGGTTCCGCTCCTCATATGGCCCGGGGAGGAGCACCATGGTGATGCCAGGGTGTATCTGGGATCCGTTCTGTGTCCTGATGGGTGAGCAGACCTTCGGGAAGGCTTTGTGTTCCGGAGACCGTGCCCGGGCCAGCTTCTTTATGTGATGTGAGTGCTCTCCGTTTTCCAAAACAATCAAAGCTGTTTAGAAGTACAAGCCAGAATACGCCTTAGAAACAAGGAAGACTTGTCTACTTTGGGCAAGTGGACAAGAGGCCAATTCCTAGAGAAGACCATCATGCTTGGTGGAGGGTCAGTGAAAAAGAGGGAGGCCCTCGGGGAGGAGGACTGACTGGCTGCAGCCGTGGGCTCAAGCCTGGCGGTGACGGTCAGGACGGCCAGGGCCGGGCAGTGTTTCTCTGTCATACACGGGGTCACTAGGGCTCTCAGCTAACCTGATGACCTCATCTAACAACCAATAACAGTTCTCCAGGTAATTCAAGATGCAGAATAGCACCAGAGACCAGGGGGAAGGTGGCTGAAGGCCATCCTCCCGGGGTACTGGGCCCTTGCCTGTCCGTTGTGAGCTGGTCTTCCCTCGCTCCTTTCTGAGCAGGGAGACCAGAGGAGTGGGAGCTGGGGTGGGGACTTGGTCCCCGCGGGCCTGGCTCTCTGGCAGGTGAGACGCGCGCAGGCCTCCTGCAGGCGTGCCCGCGATGCGCGCCCGCGGCCAGCAGAGGGCGGCAGAGAACAGGAGTGGCCCGGGCGGCGTGCGGGCGCCCGAGCCCAGCCGAGCCGGACCCCGAGCCCGCGCGCAGACGCCTCGAGACGCTGCTGGGCGCGCGAGGCCGACGGTCCCTCCTGCGCCCCAAGTGAAGTCGGAGCCCAGGAGCCATGGCCAGTGCCTCCAGCAGCCCCGAGGACGCGGGCCAGCCCCGAGGCCGGGACAGCCGGCCGCGGCGGGAGGAGGAGGATTCCCCTCCGGAGGAGAAGAGGCTGAGGCTGGGGCCGGAGACGGTGGCAGGCGGGGACGCGCCACGTCTGGGCACGGAGGACACCGGCACCCAGACGAGCGGCGACGGCTCAGGTGTAAGTGGGCTCTCAGGCTGGGGAGGGGGCTGCGGGCGGGGTGGCAGGGGCGCCTCCGCCGTGGGTCAGGTGGAAGTTGGTAATTGGGTCCCAACTCCTGCCCGCGCGAAGGTGACAGCTGTGAGGGGACCTCACCAACAACTAGGTGTCATGTGTTCGTGGCAGATGCCTTCTTGTTTATGGAGCGCTGACTTCCTGCTTCTCCCACACCCGTGGCTGACTGGAGACCGCCGACCCCCTTGGCTCAGAGGGTGGCCGTTTGGGGAGGGGGGCCCTGTGTCCTGGGCAAACGGGGTGGGGAGTGAACAGCCCTCACCGTGCAACCCTGTCCTGGGCAGAGCTGCTTCGCCAGCTCCTCTGAGACCTGAGTGGTTGTGTTGTGTGTGTGTGTGTGTGTGTGTGTGCGCGCGCGCGCGCGTGCGTGCGTGTGTGGGTGCTTCTCACCTGGTCAGGTAAGGGAGTTGGGTGGGGATGCCCTGGGGTACTTGGCTTTGCCGAACCCTGCTCTGCTTGTCTGTGCGGGCTGGCGGCAGCTTAACAAGCCCCTTGCCTTCTTCCCTTTTTCTCTTCTTGTTGCCTTTCCTTGTGGGGCAATGAGAGTTGAGAGGGGAGGCAGGTGGCACTCCTGTCCCCCTTCCTTCACAGAGGGACAGAAGGCAAAGCTCTTATCACCCCCTCCAGAACTGTCTTGCTCTGGTCCCTGCTGGCAAGGGTGCATGTGAGGGTGTGCTATGGACATGCATGCCTGTGTGAGTCATGACATGCGTGTGTGCCTGTGTTCCGTGGCCACTGGTCTCTGGCTGCCACTTTCTGCTTCTCCTCTAACTCCTTCAGCTGTGACCTTTCTGACCTTACATTTGCAGGGCACTTGGAGGCCAAACGAGGGCTGGCTGGACAGCTATCCCCTGTAGTGAGGGCTGCCACCTTGGTGGTTTTTAATGGCTAATGGGGGGTGACCTCTGTGCTCCTCCCAAAGGTTTCTATTCTTGACTTTTTGCTTGGCTGAGCTTGTCTTAAAAATTAGATATGTCACTAATGAGCCCCACGCGGGAGAGCTCCCCTGGTGTTGGAACCCAAATCTGTTTAGGCAGCAGCAGGGCACCCCCTCCCCCTTCCACTGCATCAAAACCAACTGGCCCAGCACGGGGTTGGCACCAGAAGCTGCTCCAGAACCTTCTCTGTAGTAATGTCTGCACCTCCCTCGTGACGGCGTTTATGTTTTGGGCCTGGGCCACCTCAGCACCTGAGCCTGATGGATCTGTGTCTGAGATGCCACAGGAAGGGCAGCAGTGTTTATGAAAGGTTTACGGACGGACACATCACTGGAGGGGCAAAGGGAGTGGTCCTGTGGTCCAGGTGAGGGGGGGAGGGGGCTGGGCACAACTGTGGGGCCGTACACTGCCGGGAAGCACGCTGGTGGTCCTGTCCTGCTGCCTTTTCTCTCTTTGATGTGGAGCTCTGCCAATGGCTGGGACACCAGGATAGAGTGACTCGACCGGGTGCATTCTGGTAATTGGGAGTGTGGGATCGGAGCCAGCCTGTCCAGGTTGGGAACCTGGCTTTGCTGGGTGACCTAGGACAAGTGGCCTAACCTTTCTGAGCCTTGGTCTCCTTCTCTGTGAAATGGGTACATCCAGAGGGCCTTTTTTCCTGGGGTTATTATTTCTGAGATTATGTAAGGTGTGTCCATAGAGAGGGAGTCCTTGGGTGGTGCAAACAGTTAAGACACTCGCCGGCTAACTGGAAGGTTGTGGTGTTGTGTCAAGCCAGAAGTAGACCGGCCATCTGCTTCTGAAATGTCAGCTGCTGAAAGCCCTAAAGGAGCACGGGGTCTCTGTGAGCTGGGGGCAATTCGCCGGCAGCTGTTGTTTGTTTTTAACCCATAGAAATCACTTAGCATTGTGCCTGGCACATAGTGGGTGCTTAGTATGGAAGTTACCTCCACGGAGCTTGCTTGGTGCTGTGTTTGGTTCTGGGATGCCAAACAAGGGACATGTGTCTTAGGCCTGAATCTCCATGGTAAATGCTTTCTGGAGGTTCAAAGAATTCTATGTAGATAATGAAATTCTTTTAAGGCAGAAACCCCATTGAACATTTTGATCCATAAGAGGAAATGGAATCTCAGTTACGTGAAATATCTAGATTAGGCAAGTTACGTACAGAGGCCAGATTGTGTCAGCGGTTATCAGGTGCAAGAGGGAGGGGGACTCACTGCTTAGGGGGCACCAAGCTTCTGTGAAGGGTGATGGAAAAATCTGGAAAAGGACAGCGGTGATGGTTGCGCCGCATGGTGAGTGTGATTAATGTCACTGAGTTGTACATGTGAAGAATGTTGAAGTAGCAAATGCTTTGTTACATATATATTTACTGCAATAATAAAAAAGAAATGGAAATCTCATCTTTTGGAAGCTTACGTAGTAACTGGGCAGACACTGTCCTGCTTTCCTGGCTCTGGATATGGTCCTCACCTTCAGGGGCACCTGGATCTTCTGGGGGTGGTGGCCCCTTGCACAGCTAGTATCTTAGTTTTCAAGTTGAAATGTTGGCTAAAGCCCAGTGCAACCCAGAAGGCCCTTAAGACAGGCTTTTCCTCCTTTTTTGTGTCTCTGGGAACATTTTCTTTAAAGAACCGAAGAAGCAGTTTCAGGCTGGAGTCCTGAGCAGCAGCTGTTTCCTGGAGAAGAGGAGCCTGTTTCTTTGCTTGCGGCCATGTCCGAGGGGATCTGGAAGAGCGGAGTGCTATCTCAGGAGAATCTGTCTGCAGAGACCATTAGCTTGGCAGAAATGCCAAAACAGCCCTCTTCTCCAGCAGCTGATTATTTTGGGCTCAGATCACTCTGGATGTTTCTCTGCAGAAGCTGCAGGGGCAGTGCCTGGCTGTCCAGGTTGCATCCGGGTGTCTGTACGGGTAGAGTGCCCTTTCTTGCCCCTGGGTGGGTGCTCTGCAGTCTGAGATTCAATGAGACCCCTCTCCCGCCAGAGGCTGCCCATGTTTCAGAGGTGGCCGCTAGAGGATGCTTTGGGGAGGTGAACTGGAGCCTCAGAAGCCCACTCAGGGCTGAAATCCTGCCTGTCGGTGTGTTGGGAGGCCAGGTGACCAATGGGTGCTGGCCAGTGCCTAGCTTTGACTTCTTTTGCTTACTCTGGGCTCATTGTTGTTGAGACTGTAGAGAAAAAAAGTCCCCCTGCCCCAGAGTCTTTATTGACACCTTTTTGGTGGTTTCCTTGGTGGTGCAAACAGTAATGCACTCAGCTACTAACCCAGAGGCTGGCAGTTCAGGTCTACCCATCGGATGAAGGGTCTGGCAATTTCCTTCTAAGAAAAATCAGCCCCTGAAAGTGCTGTGGAGCACAGTTGTACCTGGACACACATGGGGTCACCATGAATTAGAGTCAACTTGGCAGCAACTTTTTTTTTTTTTTTGCCCAAACAGTGATCCTACGGTGAGCCTGGCCCCCCAGCTCTTTCTGGAGGAAGAAGGCTGTCTCTACCCAGAAACTGCGTATGCATTTCACCACTTGCTCATTTTTCCTAACAGGCAGCTTCATGTTGATCTCTGGGTGAGTGCTGGGCAGAATCAGCATTCAAGGGTAATAAGTCATCAAGATCCCTGAAACCTCTGTCTGGGATCCCCGGTTAAGGGTATCTGGGCTTGGGACTGGAGTGGGAAGATGGTCGTCAGCATGGTGCTCTGCTGTAGAGATACAGTCCAGATGCAGGTGATGGGCTACAAGAGGGTTTCCCATCCTGGGTGTTTCGAGCTGGACTGTTTTTGGTTGCGGAGGCTGCTCTGTGTGTTGGAGGATGCTAGCAGCAGCTCTGGGCTCGACCCATGAGGTGCCAGTAGCATCCCACCCCCAGCTGTGACAACTAGACGAGTGTGCTGTGAGGCACAGTTGCCTTGGTTGGCAACCATTGTCTTACACTCACAGAAATGTTTTCAGAAGTGTGACTGCTGGTTTTGAGTCCCTACTCTATCACTGATGGGCCACATCAAAAACACACTAGCTGATGCTGAGTTGATTCCAGCTCCTGTTGACCTCCTGTGTGCAGAGTTAATCTGTGTCCCATGGGGCTCTCAAAGCTGTGACCTTTTAGAAACTGATCACCAAGACTTTCTTCCAAAGTACCTCCGGGTGGGTTTGAACTGGTGGCCTTTTTTGCTTGGTAGTCAAGTGCTTAACCATTCATGCTGCCCGGGACTCTGTGGCAAAGTGACATCCCCTTCATCAGCCTCAATGTCTTCATCTCTAAAATGGGGATGGGAAGATGACGTAGTGACTGCATGAGATAAGAAGATTAAAATGGGAAGTGCTTGCAGCAGCCTTTAGACACAGAAAAAGCACAAAACTAGCAGTCAGTACTGTTTTCAGTTATTTGGATGAATCAGACTTTGGTCTCTATCCTGTCACCCAATGATGATGTGCCAAGGGAGAGACATCAACCTAAACTTCAGATGATGTCCCAAGGTGAGGCGACCAGCTAACGTGCCTGGTCGCTCCTCAAGAGATCAGCTGTGCAGTGACACACAGAAGTGCCTCGGCAAAAGGGCCTGGTGATCTGTTTCTGAGAGACTGGCCGTTGAAACCCCCGTGGAGCACAGCTCTCCTGTGTCACACACAGCGTCACTATGGATCAGTCAACCTGATGATAGCTGGTAAACCTCAGGTTGGCCTCAGGGGGCAACTGGGCTTTCTGCAGGCTTCCCCCAGCATCTGCCTGTTTGTCTTGGCCCAGGCACCCAGGAGGCAGGCACATGGGCAGGCAGAGCAGGTGGCATTCAGAGTTCACCCCCAACCCTGATGCAGGAGATGCCAAAGCCTGGCTTGCTGAGGCATTTGGACCGACATCTGGGTTTCTAGATTCCCATTTCAGCACAGCTGGACTCTGCAGGGCTGGAGTGCTCTCTGCAGAGATTGAGAGATTTCCCTGGCAACCATCCTTCCAGCCGACACGAAGAGATAGCTGCCCACTAGGACGCTGTGCGTCTCCCTCGCTGTAACGTCTTGCTTGACGCCAGCCTCTCAGGTGTGCGGCGCGCAGGTGGGAGACAGTGTGGAACTGCCTCACTCTGCGAGGGCCCAGAGAGAAGGCAACTGAGGGGGCGCCCCAGGAAGGAGCAGCACAGAGGCGCAGGGCACACGCTGCACCGGTCAGAGCTGCCCGGGCTGGCGGGCAGGCGAGTGGTGTGTGCCTTCAGTGCTTTCCTGGAGTGGCTTTGGAGGGCGAGCTGGTGTCACCCTTGGCTTTCTTTATGGTAGAACCGTGTAGCCACGGTGCTGGTGAACCAGAGCTGGATTTGTGCTTTTCAACTGGGAAGCCTAGACCACAGCAGAGGTCCTAACTTTTCATTTCAGTGACATGGTGGTTGTCCCTCTCTCTGTCCTCAGGACCATGACTTGGAGGGAGCTGAGCACCAGAGGGGGAGGGAGACCACTTGGAGGCTGTCAGAGTGACCCTCCCCTCCAGGGGACCCTGGTGGCATGGACTGCGGTGGTGATAGTTGTGACGGTTGTAGGGGTCGCTGTAGGGATGGGAGTGATGGTGATGGTGGAGGTGTTGGCAGTGGCAGTCTGTGTCTGGACTGGGGGACGTTTATGAGATGGATACGACCGGACTTACGGGTGGAGCTGATATATTAGGGATGAGAAAGAGGACAAGGTTAAAGTGGACCCCCAGAATGGCAGGGAGAAACTTGGATTTGACCTTGGGCGGATTCACTGATGTTCTGAGACCCAGGTGGCAACATCTACCTTGATGGACAGATCTGGAGTTGGGAAAACAAGTTTAAACCAGACATCAGACTGGAAATTCATAACCCACAGATGGTACTGAGATCACAGGGTCACTGAGAGTGGGGTGGGAAGACTAAGAGCTTTAGTAGCAGTCTGGGGAGACCTGAACGATGTGGGGCAGAATCCATGAGTGAGTTGGGGGTGGGGTGTGATCTCACAGACAGGAGAGTGAGAGGACAGAGGATCAGCTCTGTTGAAGCATTTCCTTGAGTTGAGAATTCCAGGCATATTGGCTGTTGCTGGAATTTTCATGGAGGTCAGTTGAGGGGTACAAAGATACCCTTAAGTTTGCATACTCTAACACCCAACCAAGGGGTGTGCAATGAAGCACGGGAAGTTCATGGTCTTGGCTGTCTAGTAAAAACAGAGTTTGAATGTGTGGTCACAGAGCCCTTATTCTCCTGCCCACACTCGCTGCCTTCTGGCCTTGGTGGAGAGCCCACCTCTGGCTGCATTTCTTGGAAGATGGTGCCAGGGGAGATCGCCACCTCTGTACCCTGGGGGCCACTTGCTTTCCTGTTCTTTTCCCAGATATTTGAGCAACTCCTGTGGGCCAGGCACTGGTCTGGGTGCTGGTCTACAGCAGTGAGCACAGTCGGTCAGTCCCTGAGATGGCAGTTGAGTCTGGGAGCCAGACTACAGCCTGGGGGCGGAAGTTGGCCCACTGCCTGTTTTTTGTAAATAAAGTTTTATTGTAACACAGTCATGCCCAGGCATCGTCTGTGGTTGCTCTCCTGAAACAATGCAGGTGTTGAGTAGTTACAGCAGGCACTGTCTAGGCTGTAAAGCTGAGCCTCATTACTGTCTGGCCCCTTGCAGGAAATGTTTGTGGACCCCTGCACCTGAGAGTCTCAGGGGTGAAGACAGCTCCTGTGCTCTCTGCTGTGGTTTACGGGCAGGACAAGATGTGCTGAGTGGACTTTCCGTGTCCCTGTGGCTGGGTGCAGACTGGCAAGGTCTGGTTTTGGTCTGAGGGATAGACAGGAGGGTTAGGGACGACTACTTGTTGCTCCCTGAGATGGGTCCCCAGAAGACTCGGGTCCCACTTTGCATAACACCCAAATCCAGTGAGGTCAACCATCTCTGTACCACAGCTCTGGGACACAGGCCTCCAAATCAGAAGGGAGACAGAGAAAAACAAAATGACTTTTGCAAACCAAAGAACTATTGGAATTAACATTTCTCCTGAAGTTTTATGCTCTCTGGGCATGCATATTTAAGCGTCTGTCTCAGAAGCTCTTGCTAATAACCAGATGGTGCATTTAATTTCCTTTTTTTTGTTCTCTGAGCGACACATGGCTTGCTGCAGAGCCCTCCCTGCAGGCGGCCACACATGGAAGTGATAAGTCCTTCTGACCATCAGTCCAGATGCCCGGGCGCCACCCAGAGCCGTGTCTGTGGGGCTGTCCCACCAAGCAGGCGCCTTCTCTCCCTCCTGCGCAGCTCCAGCAGGAAGCTGTCAGGGCACTCACGGTCCACGACAGGCTTCTGCCTTTGCCTCTCCTGAGTCCAGCTCCATCTGACCCCTGGACATCCCCAGCTAGGGTGTGGGGTCTGGAGTCTGAGAGCGCAGCCCTGGAGAAAGGCAACTCGTGGAGGACAGAGTCAGACAGGAAATGAGCAGCAGCAGGAAGAAGGGAGCCAGGTGGGTGGAGGCGGAGGCACGGAGGGAAGAGAACTCCTCCGTGAAGCCGGGAGAGAAGGGTGGACACTGCCACCAGCCCAGGTGTGGCTGGGCATGATGAATTCTTCCTGTTTTCCGTCTGCCCTGTGCCCTGCAGCTGTGTGTTCTGGTGACTTGGGGGAGGTGCAGGGACTGCTTAGGGTTCTGTCCCTGTCCCCTTCCCGCCTGCTCCCCACCAGGCCCACTGTGTGTGGATCCTTCCTCGCCTTTCAGACCTCCCAGACTGGCTTTGTGACTTGGCTGTTTGTGCGTTGTGGGACTTGTGTGGTTTGGACACTTGGTGACTTAAGTGGTGCCTGCAAGGTGCAGCCACTACTCTGGTGGCAGGTCAATGAAGAGCTTGGCTCCTAAGCCGCAGACTGGCAGTTCAGGCCCACCCCGCCGCTCTGTGGGAGAAGGACCTGGTCACCTGCTTCCACGGAGACAACAAGGGGGCAGCTCTACTCTGTCACATGGGGTCCACGGTCATTTGGAAATGACTTAACATCACCTAGAAACAGTGCTTCTTTTTTAACTTTACATTTTTGTATTTTACTGTGATAAATATGTATGTAACAAAAGATTTGGAGTTTAATGTGTTTGACACATACAGTTCAGTGCCGTTAACTACGTCCGGCATGCCATTTAACCGACACTGCTATCTGTTTCCAGGCTCCCCGCCACCCCCTACAGAAGCCCTGTGCCCCCTAAGCACTGACCCTTGTTCCCTGTCTCCCTCTCGCCCCTGCTAACTACTGATCGAGTTTGGTCTCTATACACCTGGCTGTTCTGGAGAGTTCATACAAGTGGCTGAGTGAGGTCGGTCAGTGACAGAGGACAAACCCCAGAGTAAGCTTTTTTTTATCATGGTAAAAAATAAAGTTGACCACTTTCACCATCGTAAAGTACATGGTTCAGTGGCATTCAGTGCCTTTACAATGTTGTACAACCACCACCTCCAGTTCCAGAACGTTTCCATCACCCCAGAAGCAGTTACTCCCCCTGGCTGCGCCCTCCCCAGTCCTGCCAGCACGAATCCACTTTCCACCTCTGTGGATTCGCCTCTTCGGAACGTTCCGTAGAAATCGAATCATGCAACCTGTGAGCCTCTGTGCCTGGCTTCCTTCAGTCAGTGTAATGTTTAGGGTTTTACCACAGTGTGACGTGCTGCGTGGGGACTTCATTCCTTTTATGGCTCGGTAATGTCCTGTTGCATGGAGAGACCACACTTTGTGTGTGTGTCTGTCAGCTGAGGGACTTCGGGTTGTTTCTGCCTTTGGTGGTTGTGAACAGTGCTGGCATGTACATGCCTTCAAACGTGTCTACGAACATGTGTGTGTTTGCATTCTCGTTGCGGTCTATATCCGGAAGTAGGCTTGCTGGGTCATGTAACAACACTATTTAACTTTTTGAGGAAGCTTCAGCTGTTTTCCGCAGTAGCAATGGATAGGGCTCCCATTTCTTTATATCCCCACCAGCGTGTGTCATTTTCAGTTTTCTTTTTTAAAAGAATTATGACAGCCATCCTAGTGGGTGTGAAGTGGCATCTCCTTGTGGTTTTGATTAGCATTTCCCTAATGACTAACGAGGAAAATCTTGGTGGCACATGGTCAAGTGCTGTGTCTGCTCACCAAAGAGGTTCACAGTTCCAATCCACCAGCCCCTCCTTGGAAGCTCTGCGGGGCAGTTCTGCTCTGTCCTGTAGGGTTGCTGTGAGTCAGAATTGACTCGATGGCAGTGGGCTTGCGTTTTTGGTTTTTTAACGGCTATGAAAGGAGCCCACGCAGCAGAATGGCTAAGAGCTTGGCTGTCGCATGAATCATTTCTTTTTGAGGATCAGCACAAAGCTGGTTCCCATGAAGCCGAGAGTATGGATGTCCCACGTGTCCAGCTTTCTCAGGGTACTGTCCCACCCTGTCAAGTCTGACATTAACAGTTCCCTCTCCCCTGAGGACGCTCCCTCATGACTCTGGGTTCCCTGTTCACTGCAACGTCTCACAGAACTCTCGATCCATACAAGGGTGGTGACTCACACAGTTGTGGAGGCTGGTGAGTCCCAAATTCGGGGTGAAGTGTAGACTTCTCCCTGGCCTTCAGTTACCGCTCAGTGTTCTTGATCTGTGGGCCACGGATCCCACCAGGCCGTCTAATGTCGGTCTCTGCTTTGGTGGTAGTGGGCTCCTCCCCTGTGCTCTGGAATTGGCTCTCTTTTTAAGGCAAGACTGACCAGTCCCTTTGCTGGGCCACGATTGCCATCTCACACAGTCACCTGGGTGGGAGTTAAAAGACCATGGCTAGAAAGGCCACATGGAAAGGTAGTTGATCACACCACAGCTGCTGGCCTAAAGGCTGGCAGTTCAGATGTGCCAGGTGCTTCTTGGAAACCCAATGGGGAGCAGTTCTGCTCTGTCCCATAAGGTCCTTATCTGTCACAATCAAGTTGATGGCAATGCGTTTGGTTTTTATTTAACCGAGCATCTTTTCATGTGCTTATTGGCCATTGTGTATCTTCCTTGGAGAAATGTCTATCCAAATCCTCTTCTTTGCCCCTTAAATTTTTTTTTTTATTGTGCTTTGAGAATTTACAATTCAAGTCCATTTGCCGTAGAGAAACTTACACACACGTTGTTATGTGACCTTAGTTGCTCTTCCTGTAATGTGGCAGCACACTTCTTTTCTCCTTGCATTTTCCAGGTTCATTCAATCAACTCCTGTCCCCCTTCACCTTCTCATCTTACCTGTGGACAGGAGCTGCCCAGTTAGTCTCATGTACCTACTTAAGCAAAGAAGCATCATTCTTCACCACTATCATTTTGTGTCTTATACTCCAGTCCAGTCTTGGGAAAGTTGACTTCTTTGTTTTTTTTAAATTGGATTTTTGTTGTTGTTGTTGAATTCTAAGAACTCTTTATATATTCTGGATACCAGACCATTATGAAACTATTTTTAATTTTTTAAATTCTGTGGTCTGTTTTGTCCTGGTAGAGTTGTAAGCTGCTGCCTTCTTTCTTTTCTTCCTTGGCCTCTAGGAATTGGGCTGAATGAAAGCAACCATGTTGTCTGTGTAGAACTCCTTGTTTTTTGTTCTGCTTATTAAAAATACAAATTGCTATTTTCTCACTGTAAGTAAATTTAAACAATAGATCTATATATAGAACCAGAACCCGAAACTCCTCCTTTATCTGCTCCTCTTCAGCCATTCTTCCAGGAGTAACACCGTGAATGGTTTAGCGTCTATCCTTCTGCACCTTTTTCCGTGTCTGTGCAAGCAGATAATTACCTTTTGCTGTCATGTCATAGTGACCCCATGTGACAGAGTAAAACTGCCCCCAAGGATCTCCAAGGCTGTCATCTTTAGAGTAGCAGACTGCCGCATCTTTCTCCCAACCCCTGCACTGGTGGGTTTGAACCACTGGTGTTTTATTAGCAGCTGAGTGCTTACCCACTGTGTTGCAAGGTCTCTTTGCAAGTATCTATACTGCACAAAAGTAGTTTCACTTGAAAATACTTTTAAAGATTACAGTCAAATCGCAATTGATGGTCCCAAGGCATGGGAGTTCCCCTGGGAGTGTGGCCCCTAGACCTGATGCTGCCCTTGATCATAGATCATTAGTGAAGTCAACTCTTCAGATAGGAATGAATTGGACTCAGGGACAGAGTGGCCGTATCGTGTGTGCTCTTTATGGTTGTGTGCATCTATGGGATGTCATCCTACTGGCCTCTTGTTAGAGTGGTGTGGAGACGGTGGAGAGGAGGGGACAGGAGATTGTTAAGAGAATATGACATGTATGGAATGGAAAGGAGGAGTGTGCTGTCACCGGGCAAGGAGAGCAGAGGGACCTGCAGATAGGCAGGCATATAAAGTTAAACTGGATTGTACACTTTCAATCACAATTAAAAAAAATTATGGTCAATATATATAGCAAAAAGTTTACTGTTTCAACCATTTTTTTATTTGTATGTCTCAGGTTACTTTTGTTTGCCATGAAAATCATTCAGTGTTCCTGAAGACTAGAATAATGACACATTTATTGTTTGGAAAAGCCACTTTTTCATTTAACGATGTATCTTGAACTTCTCCCATGCTGATGTCTGGGCCCCGCCTGCCTCTGGAGCAGTTGGTCTGTTCTCTGGGTGGGATGTGTGCTGTAGAGATGCGTGTCCCTCTTGTGACTGGGGCCTTTGTGTGGCATTTCTCTAAGATGTCCTTGTTGCTGTCCTCGGCTGCAGCTACAACACCGTAGTCTTAGTGCCACGCCCAGGCTGGGCCCTTTGTAGCCATTCAGCAGATGTGTGTGCAGGGTGATAAAGGGCAGGAGTGGTGACTGCACAGATGGGAGGGAACGGGGTCCCAGTGGTGGGCAACAGCATGAGCCTTCAGCCTCAGGGCCCCCACCCCTAAGTCCAGAGCACTCTGCTGGGACTTCCAGGCCAGAGGCAAGACGCCAGATCTGGGAAGCCTTGGTCAGTATCCTGCTTTATCTGGGCCTCTCAGTTCCCAACTTGGACCTGGACCCCCGAAGGTAGGACAGAGAAGTGTGGAGGGGTGGGGACCTCATCGTGGCCCTCTTCCTTCCCGACCTGGAAGTCTGAGAGGCTGGTGTTTGTGTACATGTGTTAGTATAAGTAGGTCCCATGCAGTATCTGGTGCATACAAATAAGAAATAAGCTCAAACCTGTTTCTGTCGAGTGGATTCTGACTCCTAGCGACCCTATAAGATGCAGTGGAACTACCCCACAGAGTTTCTACAGAGTGCCTGGTGGATTCGAACTGTCAACCTTTGGTTAACAGCGGTAGCTCTTAACCGCTGCACCACCTCAGTTTCCATTTATTAATGTTGACGATAGGAAATCCAGATAACCACTGAGCACCCTGTACTTTTATTTGCTAAATATAGCAACCCGACACAGAGATGACCAGTGTGTATTTGTATCTGCCCACGTGCCTGAATGCCAGGGGACGTGAAGACCCTCCTGGGCTGCTTTAATGGTCCCGGGCAGGGCTGGGGTGTTGGATGCTACCGCCAGGGCCTGGGCGGTGTTATCAGGCCCTGCCTCTCCTGCCTCCTTCTGGAGCTGACTCCCGCCATGTGTCTGCAAACACAGGGGCAAGAGCGGCCCTGGCCCCGAGCACAGCCAGGCAAGAGTGCAAACAGCACACAGATGGCTGCAGTGCTCCCTCTGCGAGGGTCTGGGCGTGGAACAAGCCTGTGCCCCCCTCAGTTCCCCCTTGCCAGAAAACCTGGCCCAGCAGCCACGATGGCTGCCACTTTGGGCTCTCCCCTCCCAGCAGTGGGATCACCCAGGTTTTGCCAGACAGACAAAGCCCTTCCTTTCCAGCCGTGAGCTCGTTCACAGGCACACTCCAGTGATTGTTTCGGAGCTGCCCAGCTTTTCTTGTCCCAGAGCCTCTCCTCTGGGGGCTTGCTGAGAGCTCGCTTGATTTCCATCTGAAAGGCTCTCTGCAGAAAGCAGCCCCAGTTTTGCAGGAAAGCTGTTTCTTCCCTGTTTGCCAGGTCCTATGGTTCTTGGTACTTGAGCCTTAGTTAAATCATGCGTGCTGTCGTGGGTGTCCCAGAGTCTGAGGGGTCATGGTGTCAGCTGGTGGAGCGGCACTCAGGAAGGACACTGGACTTGCCCTCTGAGGCCGTAGCCCAGTGTTGTTTCAAGATGTTTGCTATTTAGCCAGAGAACCCTGGTGGCACTAACAGAAAGGTGACAGTTCAAACCCACCCAGAGGCTTTGTGGGAGAAAGACCTGGTTATCTGCTTCCACAAAGATTACAGCTTAAGAAACCCTACAGGACCGTTCTGTTGTGTCACAGAGTGTCACTAAAAGTTGAAAACCGACCTGAAGTCACCTAACAACAGCAACACTATGTTTTAGCCGTTTACGAGATGTCACAGATGGGGTCTCACGGTCCTCCCAAGAACTGGATGAGGTGGGTGCTGTGATTATCCGTCTGTTCACTTACTCTGTGGCCCTCACCCTGACTCTTCCAGACATCTGTATTTGCTATGCTACCCCTGCCCCAGGGCCTTTGCACGTCCGGCGTCCTCTGCCCAGAAGGACTTTTCCTGATTATTCCGCTAGGTAACTGGCTCCTCTGCCAGGGAAGCCTGGCCTTGCTTGACTTGCTCGGAGCAGCCCCTGCTGCCTGTTTCTTTGTCTGTGGTTCTTGGATGAATCTTTGCCCTTTCTAGACTGTGATCACCGTAAGGGAAGGGTCCAGCTTTGTTTCTCGTCCCCGTTGTATCTCTTGTTTCTAGCTTGTGCTCAACAAGAGGTTGATGAGGGAATGAAGACACCCATTTTAAGGGTGCAAAAACCGATTTTCAGGAAAAATTATAGTATACAGTGTGATGCCGTGAATCAGAGGTGTTATACAGTAACTCAGTGTCCTACGGTGAATCAGAGGTCTTGCAGGTCCCTGAGGACAGGGTCCTAACCACTTTACTCTGATTGTTCTCCAGCAACAGGGGCGAAAGAGAACGTGTGGAACCTATGTAACCAGCATCCCAAGGGCCCCCAGAAAGTGGGGTCAGGATGATGCCTGCTATGGGCGTCTCACTGTATTGCATCAAATGTCCACTCCTCCTGACTTGCCTTTTAGCAACGCTCTTAACAGTATTTGAAGTGCATTTGTCAGTGTGGGAAGATGGATGTTTATGATAATAATAAATTTAAAAAGGTTGTAACATATTTAGCTTGTGGTCTTCTGTGGCCCCCTGATCTTTTTTGGCTTCATTTATGGAGAACCCACACTGCCTATTTTGATAACCACTCAGTTTCTTTTCTGTTTACCAGTTTTCTGAGACCTTTATTCTGTAACTGGGGCCTACTCCACACCCCTGTTCCCTCACCCAGGCTAACTTAGATTTTGTTGGCAACTGCCCTAGCCTTTGTTGAGGGCTTGACTGAAGACAAAGCTTGAAGAAGACGATGTATGAAGATTGATAAAGATACCAGAGAAATGGGTAGGTCCAGAATCAATCCAGAGATTGGAAGAAGGAACTGATCTGGAGGACCTGAGAAGTTTCTGAGTGGAGGGTCAGGCCCAGGAAGAGCAGAGTGGCTGGCGCCTACCCAAGGTGAGATGGAAGTGTCTGACAAGCCCCTCCTTCTCCTCATGGTCCGTGATGTCTGAGAACACGTGTCTTATGGAGGCATGGAATGACACTTAGTGGAGTGGTGCCTGGCAGGGCAATGGCATAAGGCCACCAGGTTATTGATTATTGACTGCTTAGCTATCATTGGCTTGACAATCCTCAGTTTAACTGTAATTTGAGCCTTTTGTCAATGCAAGTTAAGACTTTCCCAGTCGATAAAGAGCATGGAGAAGGTTAGCCAAAAAGAGGAAGGATCTCAATGAGAGAGCTTGACACAGTGGCTGCAACAGTGGGCAGGAGCTTAACAGTGCCTGTGGGTATCATGCAGGACCAGGCAGGGCCTTGTTCTGTTGTCAGCAGCGTTGCTGTGAGTCAGAACTGACTTCACGGCACCTAACAAGAACAACAACTTGGGGTGTGCTGGAGAGCAGTGACTGAGACTGGGTACTACCCAGAATGTAATGTGACATGGATAAGTCCCTTTGCTCCACAGTCCGGTGGAGAGGCACCCTGAAGAACATGGGTCTTCAGAAGACTTAGAATAAATGATCTGTCTATTCATCCCATCCCGTCCCATCCCATCCCTTCCTGTCCTGTCCCATCCCATTGTGTCCCATCACGTCCCATCCCATCCTATCCCATCCCATCCCATCCCATCCCTTCCCGTCCTGTCCCATTCCATTGTGTCCCATCACGTCCCATCCCATCCCGTCCCATCGCATCCCATCCCATCTCCTACCTATCCCATCCATCCATCTGTCCGTCCATCCAGCCATGCATCTGTGCACCCATGCATCCATGTACCCATCCATCCATCCATTCATGCATGCATCTATCTGCGTGTGCCTCTCTCTAATCAACAAAGATCCCGTAACTACCTACTGGAAGGTTCTGGGGAGGCATCTACAGCAGTACTTGAGACTGTAGGCTCTGGAGTCTGACTCTCTGCACTCCAAACCAAGGTTCACCCCCTCCTAGCTGGGTCCTTCAGGAAGGTCCTTCACCTCTCTGTGCCTCCATCTTCTCATCTGGAAACTGGTTCTCAATAGTTCCTACTGTATCAGGTATAAGAAACCAAGCCCGCTGCTGTTAAGTCAATTCTGACTCATAATGACCCTCAAGGACAGGGTAGAGCTGCCCCATAGGGTTTCCCAAGAGCACCTGGTGGATTTGAACTGTCAACCTTTTAGATAGCAGCCATAGCACTTAATCATTTTGCCAGCAGGGTGTCCATTATAGCCAACGCTAAATGAACTAGGTTTTATCGTTAATAGTCTTTGTAAGTGCTTCAGATAACATGGTAAGCTTAGAGAGGTGTATTTAACCAGCAGTGACATAAAAGGGACAGCTTCTGTAGTAGGAGGTGGCCAGAGTCCTCTGGGAGGGCTGGCTGAGTCTTGGAGACTGAGAGAAGGGTCCCTCAAGAAACTGATAGTTCAGCTTGGACCTGGGAGGTCGGCAGGAGTTAGGGTCTCATCTGGAGGTCCTAGGCAGGGTGTGGCCAAGTTAGTGTGGCAAGGTTGGGTCCTGGTGTCCACTGGCACAGCTGAGTGACCCAGCCCTTGTATCCCCTTTGGCTGGGTGTCCTCAACCTCTCTAGCCTAGGCTAGGTGTCGGGGGGGCCCTGGCGAGGACACAGCGTCCACGCGCCATCATGTTCCTGGTGTGGTCCAGGTCAACCTGTGCCTGGGTCTCCTGCCTGTGGAGTGGGGATGGAAAGCCCGCGCCTGCTTCCCCTGCAGGGCTGCGGTGAGGATGAGATCTGATGGCAGGTGAGGGCTCTTAGGAAATGAAAACCGTCTATTTGAATGCAGAGTGTGGCTTTGTGACAGCCGTGTATCCTAACCTGTGAGATCACTCTTGACCCTGAGGCGGTCTGCTCAACAGGATAATGCAGTTAACCTTTCTGCCCATCTCCTCTGGGGAGGGAAACGTCAGATTGTTGTTGCTGTTTTATTTCATACCCGGGGAAAGCTGCTGAGGGGTGAGGAAATCGGCCGGGATCTGGGACTCCCAACTGCTGCACGCGGAGGGTCTCATATGCAGGGCCCCCCTGGGTTCTTTCCACTGATGTCTGTGAGAAACAGCATTGATCTAAATTCTATGCCTCCCTTCCGCCCCCGTTTCTGAAAACCAGAGAAGCGCTTGGGTGAGTTCAGCCACCTCATCAGCTGAGATGGCTCCAGGCTTCTCGTGAGTGACACTGTTTTTGGAGCCAGACAGACTTGACTTGGAGCCTGAAAATGACCCGCTGCAAGCTGTGTGAGCTTGAGCAGATTGCTTGGCTTCTCTGGTCATTTAACTGTAATGGCTGTCTGTGCAATGGCCCTGAAGGTGTTCCTGCTCACGGGAGGCTCCCGGTTTCTTCTCCCTGCCTTGGACTCGTGCTTTTTCTTGTCCTCTTCCCCATGCTCCCACCCCAGGAGATAAACACATACGATTACAAAGGGGTTGAGTCCTTGGGCATTTTAAGAGGCCCATTTGCTAGTGGGTAGACTCTCTGGACGATCCACTTAAAGGGCTCAGTTGATAAGCAAAAGGTTAAAGGTTCAAGTCTACCCAAAAGTGCCGTGAAGGAAAGGCCTGAGGACCCACTTCTGAAAACTCCACTGTGGAAAGTCCTTTGGGACACTGTTCTACTGTGACGCACATGGGGTCACGCATGATGAGTCAGACACGTCTCAGCGGTGGCTGGTTGGTCGGCAGGGTGGCTGTGTGTTACACATGTGATCCCTGTACCGTGTTCTTTCCTCCGTGAAGCAAGATGGGTCACCTGAGCGAGGACAGGGCCCCAGGGTCTGCCTCTTCCTCCCTCCCTCCTTCCCTGTTCTTCACACGCTGGACTTTGCCTTGAGTTCCTGCACTGGGCGTCCAGCCTGCAGGTCATGGGATCTCATGTCATGACAGAGAGGCCGTTCAGCCCAGAGGTGGAAGCCCCGGGCCTCGCTGTGGCTTTTCTGGAAAGTCTGCCACTGTGGTGCAGTAAGAGAGGGGCTGGCTGGCTTTTGTTCCTCTGTGTGATCTCCTGTGGGGGTGAGGAGGTGACCGGCTGGGAATGTCTCCGGTGTGCCCAGGGACCTGGCTCTGATGCCAGTTTAGCCCACGGTCATTGCCAGCACCACTTACCTTGCAGGGTTATTGTGAGGTTTTTGTCATGCATGAATGTCACCAGCACCTGTCTCAGTGGTCACTGTACTCGGCTTAGTTTCCGTGGTTTCTCTGGTGTCTTCCCTGGCTCTGTAGTTCCGGAACCTGTAGGAGCCTCAGCATCTCCTGGGTGGGGGGTGCTTCCCACATACACCAATTCTTGGGGCTCCTCTGGAGAGCCTGATGCTTTGGGTCAGGACTTGGGGGGGGTCTGTGTTTACCAAAGCTCCTGGGTGGTCCTCGTGTCGCCAGGCTGGCTCTGGCGGGGGGACTGGGTTTGGGAAGTAGTCATCTGTACTACTCTCCTTAGGCTTTAAGCTTGACTCTCCCAGTCTGTCTTGTGTGATTATCATTTGTGCCCAAGTCTGTTGTGTTTTTCTGCTTGATGTCAGGGTCCCCTCTTCCCTTCAGTGGGTGCTCAGTGGAAAGGCATTGTTTGTGGAGTCCGGCTTATGTAGGCGTGTGTTTAAGAGATGTGGGTTTTTTGGTGCGAAGAATCTGTCTGTGCTTTATTCACCTTCCCTGGGAGTCAGTGTGACTTGTTCTAAGGGCAGCGGGGCCCTGAGGTTATGGATGGGCAACGCTGCCGAGAGCTTTCCCAGGAAGTGTGTCAGCGTGACTGCGGGCTCATTGAACTCCAGTTCGCACGTCCTGTAACACCACGGTGGTGGTCATTTTTATGGCTCCTGCTGCGTGGGCATTTTTCATCAACAGGGATTTTGCTCTTCTGCCCAGCCCAAGACACCTGGATGGCGTGGGGGCTGGGCATTCGGTTGCCAACTGAAGGGGGACAGTTTGAATCCACCTAGAGGCACCTTGGACGCAAGGCCTGGGGATCTACTTCCAAAATATTAGCCGCTAAAAACCGTGGGAGCACAGGGTCTTTGAAAGGTGCGTCAGAGCTGACTTGATGACAGCTGGTGACTGGTACTGAGACAAATCGTGACATGCTACAGCTGGCAGAACAGACGTTGTCCGTCACCACGAACTAGACAACGTAGGGACTTGGTACTCACGAGAAGTTTCCTTCAGGTCCTCAACCTTGATGAAACCGTTTCTGAATCCTTCCTCATATGCCCACAATCAGTGCCAGGATCTTTAACCCCTAAACAGGACCAGCTACTGTCAGGTCAGTTCCACCTCATGGTGACCCCACGTGTGTCTGAGTAGCGCTGTGCTCCGTAGGGTTTGCAGTGGTTGCTTTTTTGAAATTGGTTCCCCGGCCTTTCTTCTGAGGTTCCCCTGAGTGGATTTGGAACAGCAACCTTTAGTGGCCCTGTAGAGAGGAGAGCTGCTCCGGCGGGTTTCCTGGGCTGTCATCTTTGTAGGAGCCTAGTGGCGAGTCTTCATCCCCTGAGCCTCTGTTGGATTCAAACTGCTGGCCTTTCAGTTAGCCGTGGAGTGCCTCATCAGTGCGCCACCAGGATTCCTTCCAGAAGTACAAAATCCAAACCAAACCCAATGCCATTGAGTTGATTCCAACTCAGAGTGACGCTATAGGGCAGAGTAGAAGTGCCCCGTGTGGTTTCCAAGATTTGAATCGCCAGCCTTCGGGTCAGCAGCTGTAGCATGTAACCGCTGCACCACCAGGGTTTCTGGTCCAGAGGTATAGGGGTTAGGATTTACAACCTATGTTTTTAGGCGACACAGTTCCATCAGTACCTAACACTTGGTCATCACAGGAAGCGTGGTCTGGGGTTTGTCTCAGAGGCTGAGCCCGCCGCACACAGAGGCGAGGCCTGCACCAGAGCCGGGGGATGACACTGTTCGGTGAGACACTGCGGTCAGTGCTGTGATGCTCTTCAGCACTGCTCAGCAGCCCCCGAGCAACTGCAGGTCAGGTCACTGATGGGGTTAGGCCGGGTGTGGCGACTGTCGGGTAGGCCTGGTGGAAGGAAGGAGAAGGCCGGTCTCAGGGGCCTGGTGGAAGGAAGGCGGTGACTGTGGGGTCCAGGCTGACCAGGAAGGTGAAACAAGAAGGGGACATGCGGTTTGAGGAACACATTGAGAAGTAGAGAGGGGACGGAAGAGGTGAAGAATGTGGGAGAATGCGAATGGAACGGGACTTTTCAGACCTTGGGACCAGACACCTTACAGTGATGCTGAAGATCAAAGAGGGGGCACTAGGACCCAGCGGTAGCACTCACTGGTCGGTCCTGGCATGAGGGCACGCTGCAGGCAGACCTCTGCTCGTGGATGGTGGGAACTCCAGCATCCTGGCCCTGCCAGAACTTTCCTATGGAGACCCTGTGCTCTGTTCTTGGGTGCTTAGAGCCGTAGCTGTGGCTGACTCATGGAGACCCCTCGTGTAGGAGTGCAGGACTGCTTCTCGTAGAGGCCCCACCCTCACGAGTGCAGAGCTGGGCTCACTGTGGTTTCTGATGGCAGTGACCTTTTGGAAGCAGGTTGCCAGGCTTTCTTCCGAGCCATCTCTGGGTGGATTGAGACTGCCAGCCTTTCAGCGAGGAGTCAAGTGCTTAATCGTCTGTACAGCCTGGAACGGCTAGCTTGGAGTTGTCGTTGGGTGCTGTCCTGTTGGTTCTGACTTGTAACAACCCAGCGTGGCCACGTGGAACTGCCCCAGAGGGTTTGTGAGGCTGTCGTCTCTGTGGGAGCGGATTGCTGGGTCTTTTCTTCCGTGGAGCCCCTAAGTGGGTTTCAACTGCCAGCATGTTGGTCAGCAACGAAGTGCCTAACTGTTGAGCCACCAAAACCCAGCAAAAACCTGTTGCTCTTGAGTCATTTCCGACTATAGGAACCCTGTAGGACAGAGTAAACTGCCCCCCTAGTGCCTCTGTACTAATCTTGACAGAAGCACGTTTTGAGGTCTTTTCCTGTGGAGCGACTGGTACCTTTGAACTGCTGACCACTTAGTAACTGAGTGCTTAATGATGAGTGCTTAACTGCTGTGCCACCAGAGCACCCTGGGCCCTCAAATGGTGTTCCTTCCACTGTGTCAGTCCTCCATAAAAATGTCCATGGGTCAAGATGAGATGAAAACATTGGGAAAAGGTCATGGAAATGTGTGTGTTGGTGAAAGATTGCCCGCTGGCTTTCGGCGGGGGGATTGGCCTTTGTTTTGAAATGACATCCTCTTTGTTCTGTCTGTCATGGATTAAATTGTATCCTCCAAAAAATGTGTGTAGCAGTTTAGCTAGGCTGTGATTCCTGGTATTGTGTGATGTTCCTCTATGTTGTAAATCCTACCCCGTATGATATGAATGAGGATGGGTGGTGTGTGCATGGGTGAGTGGCAGGACTCAGTCTATAACGTTTATATTGTGCCTTGAGGCAGTCTCTTGGGTTATAGAGGAAACAGAAGCAAACAGTGAATTGGGGACCTCATACTCCCAAGAAGCAGAGCACCTCCTTTGGAAAGGACCTGGGTTCCCTGAGCCTAAGAAGGTGCCGGTCCAGGGGAAGATTGACAACAAAGGCCCCCCTCCAGAGCCAGCAGACAAAGCCTGCCCCTGGAGCCGATGCCCTGAATCTGAGTTTATAACCTACTGGACTGATACAGAATAAATTTTCTCTTTGTTAAAGCTGTCTGCTTGTGGTATTTCTTTCATGGCAGCACTAGATGACTAAGACACTAGCCTAACCATTTTTTTGTTGTTGTTGTTGGTATTTTCAGCTTTTTGTTTTCTTTTGAGAAATGGCCATTTCTAACTCACTCATGCCTGTTTCCTGTCTCCTGGACACATGGAACAGTGATATAGTCTCTGTCCATCTCAGAAGGATGAGGCCGTGTGACTACTGCCAGTCTGTGGGCTGGGGCAGGACTGCTCTGTGTGGCTTCCAGGCTGCAGCGGGAGATTCCTGGCTCTCCGGCCCCTCCTCCCTCTCCATTGCTGAGCCGGGAGGTCCCAGCTGATGGAGCCCTAATACCAGAGAGAGTTCACGGTGGACACAGACCCTCCCTTCTCCTGGACGTGTCCCCGGGGGGGACAAACCAGCTTGTTATTCTGAGTGTTAGGGCTTGAATTGTGTCTTCCCCAAAATAACCCAACAAACCAATCCACTTTTGAGTTGATGCCCACTCATAGCGACCTTATAGGACTAAGCAGAACTGCCCCATAGAGTTTCCAAGGAACGCCTGGTGGATTTGAACTGTGGACCTTTTGGTTAGCAGACGTAGCACTTAATCACTCTGCTGCCATGGTTTCCCCTCTGCACACAGTCTGTGTAAATCCTCACCTGTCTATCTGTGGTGGGAGCCCTGGTGGTGCCTTGGTTAAATAGCTTGGCTGCTATTCAAAAGGTCAGCAGATTGAATCCAGCAGCTGCTCGTTGGAAACTCTATGGGGCAGTACTGCTTTGCCCCATAGGTCACTGTGGACAGCACACTGGACAGCGGCAGGTTTCTGTCCATGGTTAGTGAGCCCTGGTTGCTCAGTGGTTAGGTGCCTGCTAACTGAAAGGTCTGCAGTTCAAACCCATCAGTTGTCCCGTGAGAGAAAGATGTGGCAGTCTATTTCTCTAAAGATTTACAGTACTGGAAACCCTATGGGACAGCGTCTGCCCATACCATTTTCCTTGAGTTAGAATGGAGTTGGTGGCAACTGGCTGTCACAGCTACAACTGAGAGTGTCCTAGTCCCCGTTGCACAAACTTTGGAAGAGAAGTAGATGAGACACTGCAGTAGAAGCAGTCTAGCCACGAAGCACTTCAACTGTGTTCTCAGAGGCAGAATCCCTTCCCGTTTCAGACTGAGCCTCGTGCGACTGTGTTCTTTCAGCCTTTAGATGGATTCTGTACTAATCACACCGAAACACGGCCCACGGTTTTGCTTCATTGTCGCCCAAATTAAACACCTTAATCACCCAAACACACAGAATTGGGTTTAGTGTGACTGATTTCCAGCTGTCACCAAGGACGTAATTAGATTATATTTTTCTCCAGTTCAACTAAAAGAAAATTGACAATAAAACTCTGATCAATATGTGCAGCTCGAGAGATAGAGCCCACTTTGAGATGCAGAAGTGTGTTTGTTTTTTTTAATCTATATTTTTGCGTAATGAAAAAAAAAATCTATTCTCTGCCCTCGAGGAGGAAGACTCACGGAGCTGGGCTTAGCAACAGCTTGCCTGTTGGAGTCTGCATTACGGATGGGGACCTTCCTGCCATTTGTGGCACATTTCTGCTTTGCAGGGGACCAGGCTCTGATGGTGGAGTGTTGTTTCTTTCGGTGGCCCTGCGTGTGTCTCTGGTTATGTGTGTCTGTGGGTGGATGTCTGCATTTAAGTGGTGATGTGTGCTTGTGTGGGTGTGTGCAGAATTCCCATGTCACGTCAGCTCTATGGAGCTCGCAGGGCCTTGAGCCCAGCGGATGCCATTTTAAGAAAAATCATTTAGAAAGGAGACAGAACTGAAACTAAATCCTCCCTCTGAGGGCGTCAGACTGGTTGGAAACTGGATTTTCTTGGTTTTGGATTCGTGGTGTCACCTGCCATTGAGCTGGCTGTAACCCGTGATGGCACCGTGTGTAATAGTGTGAAGTGCTGCCCGGTCCCACGTCCTCCTTGCAGTCACCGGCCTGTTCAGATCCGTCACTGTGGCTGTTGTGACAATCCGTCTCACCAGGGGTCTCCCTTTGCCCTCACTGGTCCTCTGTTCCCTAAACATGATGTTCTCCTCCTGATGATGAGTCCAAAACAAGGGAGTCGGACAGTATTCTGTTGTGACCCGTAAGGTTTTCATTGCCTCGTTTGTAGAAGTCAGTTGCCAGGTCTTTCCTCCTCCTCTCTCTCAGTCTGGAAACTGCAGAAATCTATCTACCATCGCTGACCCTGCTGGTATTTGAAAAATGAGTGGCATAGCTTCCAGCACCTCAGCAACACGCAAGCCACCACGGTATCACCAACTGACAGATGGCTTGGAATTCTGCCTGCCTCCAAGTGACACCTTATGCTGCCTACTAAATGGTTGTCATCAAAAAGTGAGAGTGGACCACAGACGTAGAAGAGTAGATACTGTATGATTTGCCTTACATGGGCACTTTCAACCACGATGTTTGACATTTGGGGCTGGAAAATTCCATGTTGCGGGGCACTGCCCTAGGCTCTGAGGGATATTTAGCAGCATCTCTGGTCTCTGCCTACTGGATGCCAGTAGTAACCCTTCCCATGGCTTCAGATATTGTCGGATGTTGTGTGGGGGGTTCCACCACCCTGGTGGCGAGGCGGTGTTTAATAAAATGCACAGAACCGGTGAGACCAGCTGAGGCTGTGGGCAGCCAGGGTGAGTGGTGACTGGAAGGGACCTTGGGGGACATTCAGGGAGGTGGTGGTAATGCTGTCTGTCTCAATCTGGGTGCTGGCTATGCAGGAGTTTGTTCAGCTTGTGAAAAATCTGTCTAGCTGACTGCTCGTGTGTGCCCGTGCCTGTTTGTATCTTATGATTCAATAAAGCGTTTCAAAAAGTTGGTTATAAGGGGAGTGGTTTCCAGAATGAGCCTCCTGCCCTTTGAGAGGGGAGGCCACAGGGATGACGGGCGTGCTGGTGACGAGCATGGCAAGCCCGCCACGGGCTTGGTTGGTGACGAGGCTCCTTGTTCTCACTGTCCTCTTGCTCTCACACAGTGCCCCATGGGACAGGAACCGTGGTCCGCTCTGCTTTAAAGAGGAGCTGGGGCCTGAGGGGAGTTTCAGTGACTTACCCACAGCCCCCTGTGGGAGCAGCAGGGACCTCCTGGGGAGCCAGCACCCTCAAGCCCATAGATTCCACACTCGGTGGACCCCTGATGCCTGACCCAAGCTCTTTGTGAGATGGATGGGGACTCAGTAACCGAGTCCACCCACTTAGTGGACATCCAGGTCTGCGTCTGTGGCTACTGCCCCCCGCCTCGCTGACTGGCTGTGAAACCCAGCTTCTGCTCTGGTGCCACGAGCACAAACCACTGGTGCCGAGAAAAGGTGGTTTCCGTTGACTCGGCTAGAGACTGGAGCCGTGGCGAGGGTCCCATCGCTGACGCTGGGTCTCAGCCATCTCACTGACTCCTGTCACTCTCCTTTATCCCCCCCGTTCTCCACTGAGGGACGCAGACACTTAAGGGCTGTACTACTAGCCAAAAGGTTGGTGGTTCAAACTCACCTAGATGCTCCTCGGAAGACAAGTCTGGCCGTCTGTTTCCAAAAGGCCCACAAACCAAACTGAAGCCCAGTGCCATCGAGTCGATTCTGACTCATAGTGACCCTGTAGGGCAGAGTAGAACTGTTCCGTAGTTTCCAAGGAGCGCCTGGAGGAGATGAAGTGCCGATCTTTTGGTCAGAAGTTGTAGTAGCCCTTAACCACTGCACCACCTCTGAAAGGTTTCCTCTGAAAGGTCAGAGCCTTGAAAACCCTGTGGAACAGTTCTACTTGGCACACACGGGGTTGCTGTGAGCCAGAATCGAGCTAATGGCAGCTGACAGCATCCTCCCGTCTGGATGCTCTGGGAACTCTGGGTTCTTGTTCCTTTATTTTGTAGGGCACCATCTTTCTTCCTTGTTTCTAATCCCCAGATAGGTAGTTCGGTTCAGTACAAGGTGCTCAGTGTGCAAAAGGAGCTACCGTCAGGATCCACCACCGGAAGTAGTGGCAGTTACAGATCTATGAGGCTGTTATTTTGTTTTTCCTTATAAAACATGCTATTTAGATACACAGCCCTTGGCATCCGGCCGCAGCACCTCTCCTGGGGGCGGTGGGACGGATACAGCTCCTTTGCAAGCTGGGGAGAAATACTGCACATTTGGAGAAGGAGAAACTGGCTCTCTCGAAGAGGCAGAGGGAAGCTTCTGGAATGGATGCCAGTTTGTTTGGAGGCAGAATGGTTGTTGTGTTAAAACTGTCCAACTTGGGCTGGCGCCCTGTGTGTTGAGAGCTCAAAGCCATGATTGCTTGGTTTTTTCTTTTTCCCTTTTTGGTGGTGGTTTTTCATCTTGTTGTTTGGCAGGTTTTGCTAAGAGCTTCCACGTCAAGTTCAGTTTGGCAGATCCTTGTGGTACCTACAACATGCCAGGCTCTCTGAACGTCATCAACCCGAAGGCCTGGAGCTGGTGGCCCCACGCGTGTCCGAGTGCGGCTGTGCCCCGAAGGGTTTTCAGTGCCTCAGCTCTCAGTAGCCTGTTGTGTGGCCGTTCTTGCTTCGGGGTAGACGCAGTCCTCTGGTGTTTTGGTTAGCAGCTGAGTGTATTAACCGTTCCCACCACCGAGGGACTCTGGGGATACAATGGAGGACATGCTGGTGACAGATATGGACACAGTGTTTGAATGAGGGAGTCTAGTTCCCCCTCTTAGCCAGCATCCCCTCTAGTTTTGGGCTTCTGAAGGTCTCAGATGCGCTTGCGTCATCTCCCAGAGGGGGAGGTTGAGGTGTTTTTGCCTGAGGCCCATGGGGAGAGATTAGCTAGGGGCATTCTCAAGGTTCGGGGTGAGGGGGGAGATGGCATGTGGGTCAGAGGTGAGAAAATGGGAACAGTTGGTTAAGATTAAGAGAAGTGTCTCCAGAAGTGTTCTACAAACCAAACACACCATAGCTGAACTGATGAAAAATGCCTAGTGTTATTTTTAGTCAGCTAACGCTGCTTTAACAGAGATACCCCAAGTGGATGGCTTAAAAAAGAGAAGTTTTCTTTCGTCACAGTCCAGTGGGCTGAAAGTCCCAGTTCAGGGTGTCAGCTCCAGGGGAAGGCTTTCTCTGCTGGTACTGGAGGAAGGTCTTGGTGGTCCGTCTTTCCCTGGATGGGGAGCTTCTAAGGCCCAGGGACCCTGATCCTTTCTAAAGGACACACTCGGCTTTTAGCACAGCTTCTTGGTGGTGTGATGTCCCCTAATCTCTCCACTAGCTTCTTTACTTTAAGTCTCAAGAGACTGTTCAAGGTACAAAACAGTCTCACACACTGAGTGTGCCCGTCCACCCAACACAGCTGCCGCCCACCACCCTCGTCCACGTCAAGAGGTAGGGTTTACACCTGTGGAGGATTCATACAATACCAGGAATCACGGCCTAGCTAAACTGCTACAGATTTTGGGGTGAGCACAGTTCAGTCTATGACACCTGGCTTAAGTGTTATGCTCTTTTAAGAGCTCAGTGACTGGGAAGAGTAGACAGGAACCTTTGGGGACAGTGAGCTTATGTTATTGGACAGGGAACAACTCAGAAGAGGGAGGCAGAGAAGAGTGTAAGGAATGTAACCGCATTGTCCAGCTAGAAACTTTGAATGAGTCTGTTCTGCTGTGCGTATTCTCAATAACAACAGCAAGAAATTAATAAAAGAGATTCAGGGAACGTCACTGGGAGCAGTTATGTGCAGTGGAAGCCTGCCAGACAGGGGTCCCTGTGGCTGGGCCAGTGGTCAGTAGACTGGACCCTGTGCGTGTCTTGGTGGCAGAGTACTGTGAACGCTGGGCCATCAGGAGCTGTGCCATAACGGTGACCTCAGTGGGCCATGGACTCAGGTCCTGCTGGCTTTCCAGCCATGAGTAAGCTCAGAAAATTGTGTGAGCCCAGGGAGAAGGGAATGAGGCCCCAGTAGTGGCGAGATGCAGCTCCCCACCTGCCAGGCATATGGCGGCTCGTAGCCGATCTATCTTGAGTTACAGAAATAGGAATGTGACATTTCTTACCCCTGAGTGCGGTGGAGCAAAATTTATTCCCTCCAGTTGAGCAGGAGGGAGGGAGTGAGCAGACGTAACTGCAAGCTGACGTTCTTAAACCTGGCACCTAGAGCTGCAGTTTCTCCTGGGATGGTGAGCAAAGCACCCACCGTGGGCCTGAGCAGATGCCGAAGGGGCTTCCCTGTAGAACACATGTGCCATGAGGACCGCGGCCATGGCTGCATTTCTTGTCTGGTAGCCTCAAGTCAGCCCCGACACGTGGTGTCCCCATGTGTGTTGGAGTGGAACTGTGCTCCGTGGACTTTTCAGTGGCTGATATTTCAGATGCAGATTGCCAGGCCTTCTGAGATGTCTGAGGGTGGACTCAAACCTCTAACCTTTCTATTGGCAGCTCCACTGTTTCCCCTCTCTGGCCCGTGGAGGAAGGATATTCCAGTATCAATCACTTCTGTTGGTGATGAGCTGGGGTGGGAGCGTCCCTATTTCTTCACACTCTTTCTTACTCTCCTTCGTTGATGACAAAAGCCCTGATCTGATTGGCGAGACAGCGGAGACACTGAATGCGTTGGGTGTGCCCCGTATCAGCGGAGGGGTACTTTGCTTAGACTGGCAGCAGAGTCCACCGTCTCAGCCCCCCGGATGGCCTGCGGGCTTTCTGGAGTCAGCCAGGTCTCTTTGCTGGTGTTTCACCTTCTCTGCCCATGGCCGAATGCCTCTGTTAAGGTCTTTATAAGCCATGAATTGGATCTGACTTGATGGCACTAGGTTTTAAGCCCCTAGTAGGAGGCAGCCTCATTTTGGCTGCTGTTAAGAGACCTTCCACAGCCAGCAATGGACTGTCCAACAGCAGAGGGTGTATCACGTCACATGAGGAACCAGAGGTCGCTAAATCTGAAGTCTGCTGGATTAGTAGTGGAGGCGTCTTGTCGGCCTTTTTTGCAATGCTTTTGATCTTGACCTTTCCCCTGAGTCATGAGCATGCTGCATCCCAAACACAGAGTCCTCACTTGACAATGTGTGATCCACTTTAGTGAGGATTCTCACCTTCTGTATGGTAAGAAACCCTGGTGGTGTAGTGGTTAAGTGCTACAGCTGCTAAGCAGAAGATCAGCAGTTCAAGTCCTCCAGGCGCTCCTTGGAAACTCTATGGAGCGGTTCAACTAAGACGGACTAGGAAGAAAGGCTTGGTCATCTATGCCAAAAGTCGGCCAGTAAAGACACTGTGTATCACACTGGTCTGGTCTGCGCGCAGTCCTGGGGACAGTGCAGGACCAGGCAGTGATTTGCTCCATTGTCGCGGTGAACTGGGGTCCACCTCGTGGCCGCTAATGACCACTTTGATGGGAGGAAGTACCAGTCCTGTGGTGGAGGATCCAGATACAGGGAGAGGTGACAAATTGGGTCCAATAATGTGCATTAATCTGCCACAACCCACCTGACCATCAATACAATGAAATAAATGCATGTTTAATGTCCCTGCACCTAGCCACTGCTGGCTGCAGCCCGGGCAGCGGGACCCTTCTGGGGAGGAATTGTACCAGGGCCTCTCTGTCCTGTGGGTCAGGGTGGAATTGTGTGTGACCACCTCCACACAGTCCCTAGCTGACTTGCCTTGTCCTCAGTCCCCAGGGAACACCACTTGGCCTAATTTTGTTCCTGGGTAATTTTGACAAAGCTGGTTTCAGGAGCCCAGGAAGCAAATCAATTATAGATTTGAATTTTGCAGGGAGTGGAAATGGTTGAATTTACAGAAGCTTTTACATGCTGGTAATTATATCCTCACCACAAAGAAGGCCGGCTCTCAGAAAACTGCTGTTAGATTCATTTGCCCGTGAACTTGTGAGCTGTGTGTGTGTGATTGTAGGGGAGTTACCCACTGGTTAGAGTGATTTCCTGTAATAATAAGGACATCAGTCAACATTGTAAATAAAGGGAAGAAATTAAATAGGCTTCCCCAGACAACTGTTCTTCCCTTTCAAAGTGGATCACACATCGTAAAATGAAAGTCCCTTTAAAAAAAGAACAAAATGAGTATGGCCTCAGCAAAGATGCTGTTCGTCTCAAGAGTAGGGGGTCCCTGTAACCCATGATATTGCATGCAGTGGTTGCCCGTCTTCATAACCTTTTTTTTTTTAAACCAATTTATGTTACTGAGCAAGATTATGGAGCATGCGAAAGCTGGACAGTGAATAAGGAAGACCGAAGTGTTGACGCCTTTGAGTTATGGTCCTGGAGAAGAGTACGGTGCTAGAAGGAAGAACAGATCTGTCTGGGAGGAATCTCAGCCAGAGTGCTCCTGGGAAGCAGCCATGGCTGGACTATGTCTCTCATTCTTTGGACGTGGTATCAGGAGGGACCACTCTCTGGAGAAGGACATCATGCTCAGTGAAACAGAGGGTCAGCGAGAGGGAGGTAGCCCTCAGCAAGGTGAGAGTGACACCGCGGCTGCCGCATGGGCTCAAGCCTAACCAGGACTGTGAAGGTGCTGCAGGACCTGGCTGTGTTTCATTCTGTCGCACGCAGGGTCGCTAGGAGTCCAAATTGACTTGAGAACGTGTAACAACAATGCCATGCAAACGTTGAATTCTAAAAACCACTTTTGGAGGAGTAGACGTTCAAGAGGAGGCCCTGGGTGGTGTGTTCACCTAATGGTTAATACGGTGGAGTGGTTAGTGACGGTGTGAACTGAGTGAGAGGAGCAGGAAATGGGTTTGAGAGCGACTTTGCAGGTCAAATTCTGCAGACCTTGCTGACTGACTGGGTGGGTTGGATGGAGGTCTTGGGGCGGAAGGGTGGGAACAATGAGCTGCCTAGGCGCCCCCTTTCTGCGCAGGAGCATTTGTGTTGACAAGGAAGAGTCTAGACTTCGAAATGCCATCTGCAGTTAATTTCTTGTCTAGCCAATGACTCCTCGCTGTCCTGTATCCTGAACTTACTCATTTTGTGTCTCCATTCATCACAGAGGGGTGTTGATTTTCTTTCGTGAGAAAGATGGAATGTCACCAAGAAATCACAGGAATCTGGATTGCGGCGGGAAAGTGCTGTCTGTTTAGATTTGCACTGGTGGTGTTATTTCACTTGAAACCTGCTTCTGGCTTGAGGTTGCAGGGTAGGGGCTGTCAGCTAGCTTTTCTTCAGAAGACCCCAGCAATGACAACATTGGGTGCTGCCAACCACACCCCATTCCTGGAGGCCTCGGAGAAGGCCATGTTAAGAAGCACCCCTTTTTTGTCCCCCAGATAGGTTGGCAGAAACATTGCTGGGAGCTTGAGGGTTGATTTTCTGAAGATGGCCACGGAAAGCCGCTGCCAGCACCCAGCTCTGTTCTAAGCCAGTGTGGACCAGGATCTTTTTCTTCTGTGGGTGACACCACCACGGTTTCATGAGAACTCAGTGCAAAGTGACTCTGTGATTGGGAAAGGAAATCAGTGGAGATGACCATAACAGGTGGTCACACCCAACTTGTTGTCAGAGGCTTACTCCCCTCCTGTGAGCTCTGGAAGGTGCAGCTCTGACTTGGGGGGGCACAGCTCCAACTTGGGGGTGCACAGATCCTACTTGAGGGTGCACAGCTCTGACTTGGGAGTGCATAGCTCCGACTTGGGGGTGTGCAGCTCTGACTTGGGGGCAGATTTTTGAGCTTTCTGGAAACAGCAAGTCACAACTTGGCTAGTTAAACTGGGTCCCCACCGCCTGTATATAGGTCACTTTGCATACTCTGGTGGCTTGCATGTTGCTGTGATGCTGGAAGCCACGCCATTGGTGTTCAACTGCCAGCAGGATCGTCCACAGCAGGTGAGTTTCAGCAGAGCTTCCAGACTAAGACAGACTAGGAAGAAGAGCCTGGTGCTCAGCTTCCAAAAATCAGCCAGTGCAAACGCTGTGGACCACAGCAGAGTGTTGTCTGACTGGACTTGAGCATGCCAGTTGTGAAGATGGTGAGGGGCTGGGCAGTGCTTTCGTCTGTTGTACGTGGGTGACTGTGAGCAGAAGCTGACTTGATGGCTGTTAGCAGGAGAAGCAACAGCAGGCTGAGTCCACAGCTGGCAGTGAGGCTTGTCTCTGTACACCTCAAGGGAACTAGACTTGGTTTTCTTTTTAAATGAACCCCTCACTGGGCTTCCTTGGCCAGCTGTGTCCTGGAGCTGGAAGAACCCATGAAGCATGCCAGCTGGCTGCAAGTCAAGAGGCACTAAAAGGCGTCACTGTGTGCTGAGATTGGGGCTGCTTTTGGCACACCCCATTCCTATCCCTGTAGCTGAGAAACCAAAACCAAACCCACTGCCGTCAAGTCAATTCCAACCCACAGCAACCCTATAGTACAGAGTAGAACTGCCCCCTGGAGTTTCCAAGGAGTGCCTGGTGGATTTGAATTGCCGACCTCACAGTTAGTAGATGTAGCACTTAAACCACCATGCCACCGGGGTTTCCATGGGTACCTATAAATGGCCCTCTGTAATAAAACATCTCTCCTTCCCCCATGACCTTATTTTATCCAGGCTGAACTGTGTTCACTCTTTAGACCAGTGAATGGCCTTCAACGTTGGCCCACCTGAGAGTTTCCTGGGGAGATTTTAAAAAATACTGATCCCTCCTTTCACTCAGTGTATTGTTTTCTAGGTTCATCCATGTTGTAGCGTGTATCAGTACTTCTTTCCTTTTTTTGTGGCTGAATAATATTCCATTGTAAGTATAGACCACAGACATATGGATTGTATGTATGTACCAAGTACTGATGGGTGTATAGGTTGCTTCCATGTTTTCATTTTTGTGCATGTTGTATGATTCCATTTACATGAAGTATCCAGAATAGATGGGTCACCATGAGTCGGACCCGACTAGATGACACTTGGCTTGGCTGGCCAGAATAGATCAGTCCATAGAGACAGGAGGTAGATTAGTGGTTGCTGGTGAGAGTGGTGTTTTAGAATATTGAATCTTCCAATCCATGAACATGTCGTATCTGTCCATTTACTCAGGTGGTCTTTGAGTAAGTGTCAGCGTAGGCAGCTTGCACCTCTTTGGTTAGATTTGCCGTTGTTAGATGCTGTTGTGTTAGCCCTGCGTCATGGTGACCCCGTGTCGACAGAGTGAAACGCTGACCGTCCTCTCAGATGTTGCGTGTTTGAGCTCTGTGTTGCAGCTACTGGGTCAGTCTGTCTCATTGAAGGCCTTTTGCTTTCTCACTCACCCTCTACTTTACCAAGCGTGATGTCCTTCTCCAGGGACCAGTCTCTCTTGGAACATGTCCAAAATATGGGAGATGAAGTCTCACCACCCTCCCTTCTAAAGAGCATCTTGGTGTCCTTCCGAGACTGATTTGCTGGATCTGCTCACCGTCCGTGGTATGTTCACTATTCTCCACCAGTGCCGTTGATCAAAGGCATCAGTTCTTCTTGGGTCTTCCTCATTCGTTGGCCAGCTTGCACATGCATATAAGATGATGGAAAATACTGTGGCTTGAGTCAGGTGTGCCTGAGTCCTCAAAGTGATGTCTTTGCTTTTTGACACTTGAACGAGGTCTTTTGCAGCAGATTTGCCCAGTGTGCTGTGTCATTTGATTTGCTGACTGCTTCTTCTGTGGGAGCTGATTATGGGTCCAAGTAAAGTGAAATCCTTGACAACTTCAATCTTTTCTCCATTTATCATGATGTTGCTTACTGGTCCAGTTGTGAGGATTTTTATTTTCTTTATGTTGAGTTGTAATCCATACTGAAGGATGTAATCTGTGATCTTCATCAGTAAGTGCTTCGAGTCCTCTTTGCTTTCATTTGTTAGATATAGTCCTCGTTATTGGGTGTCTTTGACTCCATTTTAAATGATAATGTGTTTAAAATCTTATTTTCCAATTGTTGTTTGGAAAATTGCTGGTAAATAGAGATTGAATCAACTTCTATGTATTGACCTTGCTAAACTCACTTATCAAGTCTTGTGGACTTTTTGGTAGATTATATTGGTTTTCTCAATCGTGCTATTTGCAAATAACAGTAGTTTTACTCTATCCCTTGTGATTTTTGCACTTTAAAGTGTTCTTCTTGCCTTAATGTACTAACTAGGACTGCCAGGAAAATGTTACATAGAAATGGTGAGAATGGACATCCTTACCTTATTTGTGACCTTGAGAAAAAAGGGCTTATTGTTTCACCATCAAGTATGGTGTTGGTTGTGGGTATGGTAACAGACACTGTTTGTCAGGCTGAGGAGTTTCTTTCTCTTTCTAGTTTAAGTGCAAATGAGTGCTGAATTTTTATATCATAAATGAGTATTGAAATTTATAAATGCCTTTTTTTGTATTTACTGAGAAAATAATATGATTTTCTCATTTTTTTCTCGGTGTGATGTATTACTAACTGATTAGTGAGTGTTTAACCAACTTTGCGTTTCTGAGATAAATCTCATTTAATCTTATTGTGCTATCATTTTTATGTATTACTGGATTTAGTTTGCCACTTTTTTATAAAGAATTTTTGTGTCAGTGTTTGTTAATGATGTTGGTCTGTTATTGTTTTGTTTGTGTGTATTCTGGGCTCATAAAATAAGTTTGAAGTATTCCCTCCTCCTATCTTATTTTTTGAAAGAGTTTGGATAATGTTTGTATTATTTCCTTTGTAAGTGTTTGGTAAAATTTATGAGTGAAACCATCTGGGCCTGGCCTTTTCTTTATGGGAAAATATTAAATTATGAATTCAATTTCTTTGATAGATGTATAGCTATTCATATTTTATACTTCTTATTTCAGCTTTGGTACTTTGTATCTTTTAAGAAATTGTTCATTTCTTCTGTTGTTGTGTGCTGTTGAGTTGATTCTGACTCTTAGCAACCCCATATGGCAGATTAGAACTGCCCCTTTAAAAAAAAAAGAAAAAAAGAACTGCCCCTTTAGGGTGTCCAAGGCTGTAATCTTTGTGGAAGCTGATTGCCTTCATTTCTCCCACAGAGTGGCTGGTGGGTTTGAACCACTGGCCTTTTGGTTAGCAGAGATGTGCTTAACCACTGCGCCACCAGGACTACTTTTCATTTCATCTAGGCTGCTAACTAAAAAGCTTGTGGTCTGAACCCATCCACCACCCCAGAAGGGAAAGATGTGGCAGTCTGCTTCTGTAAAGATGCATAGCCTTTGAAACTCTGTAGCGCATTTCTACCATGTCCTGGAGGGTTATCATGAGTCAAAATTGACTTGATGGCAATGACTTTTTTTGGTCAAATTTATTGGTAAAGTTTCATTTTACCTCCTTGTTGTCCTTTGAATAGGATATGTAGCTCTTTTTTAATTTTTGATACTGCCAACTTGTGTTTTTTCCACTTTCTCTCTCTTTTTTGTCTTTATTATTTTTTCTAGGCACTTGTGGTAGGCAGCCTCTAAAACGGTTGCCAACAATATGCATTGTAAAGAAAGTCTATTCAACAATTTTGGGATCTATTATCAAGAAGGCCAATTTGGTTGATAGTGTTGTTCAAATCTTTTATATCTTTACTGATTTTTTTGTTTTGGATCTGGTTGGTCTTTCAGTTACTTAGTGTGTCAAAGCTATAATTGGTAAATTTGTTTTTTCCTTCAGTTCTTTCAATTTTTGTAATATATTTTGAAGGTCTGTTTTTAGGTGCACTTTTAGGACTGTTTCATTTATACATTAACTTTTATTGTGAAATGATCATTTATATCTTTGGTAATACTCCTTATCTTGAGGTCTATTTTGTCTGATATTGTTAATACCATGCTAGCTTTCTTATGCTTGGTGTTTACATTGTATATCTTTTCCCACTGTTTGTAGCTCTACCTGTCTGTGTCTTTATATTTAAATTGTGTTTTTTATAAACAACATATAGTTAATATGGCTCTTTTGTTGTTGGTCTGTTAATCTCTGCCTTTTACATGGAATACTTAGTCCATTTACATTTAATGTAATTGCCGATACAGCTGGGCTTAGTCTTATACCTTGGTGCTTATTTTTTATTTGTTTTTCGTGTTCTTTTTTCTTCTGCTTCTCCTTTTGCACCTTCTTTGGGTTAAATGCATATTTTTTAGTATTCCGTGTGTGCTCTTTTGGTTGGTGTAGAAAGCTTCAAGCTGTAAAATGGCCTCTGTTAGTTCTAATTCAAGGAAAAACTGCCTTGAACTTACAGTCATAGAGGCTGCTGGTCTAGACCAGAAAGGATGCTTTGTTACTTTAATTAATATGATCATTATGGTGTTGATGGATCCCTACAGCACAGGGCACCTTGGGTACCATTCCTGTTCTCCCTGGAATTTGCTGTCAGCCTGTCACACATGAGCTGAATTGGCAAAAAATGATATGCAGACAGGCCACACAAGGCTCAGTCTGTTGTAAATGCCAGTCTTTCAGAGTCTGCATTTCATTTCCACTGTTAAGCTGAGCCTCTCTCAGGGGCCTCCAGACTTCTGCTTGCTGTCACTCCCTCTCTCACTGCTGCTTCTCTCAGTCTGATAGACAGCAAGAGCATTCCGAAACGCTGGAGAAAAGCTATTTGTGGAAGTCACAGACATCAGTAATTCTGATAAACTGTAGACATGTCTGACTTTGAGGGTCTTGATTGCAAAAGTGCTTTGGCCCCCTCTTCTTCCCCTAACTGTGGTGCAGGTTTTAGGAAGAAGGAGTCATGCCTTAAGGGTTGAATTATCATTCACTCCATTCCTCTCCATTTTTGCTTTGTTTATGACTTAGATTAATTCTGAACCTCTTGTACCTGAACTCCTATGAAAATTCCAATAAAGAAAAAATGATTAAAATTGGTTTGCCTGTAGAAGCTGAGATGCTGTTTTTCCTCTGGAGCTAGGTTCAGCATCAAAATAAGGAGGAGGCTCAAGCCCCTCATATCAGCCTTTTAAACAAGGCATAGTGGAAATACTTTAGTTTGGACCCATAAACACCAAACAGGAAATCTTAAATGGGACTTCTCTCTCTCTCTCTCTTTTTTAATCCAATATGAGATTATAGCTTTGATCATAACTTAATTTTTCATTTCCATTTGAACTTTAATTTTACTTAAATTTTCCTCTGACAAATCTCCAAGGGAATATTTAAGTGGCATGATATAATACTGGCAGATTATTCATATATCAGCCTTTAGGCCAGCAAGGAAGGCTTCATCATCACAGAGTGAGTTTTATTGGAATCCATAGCTCACAAAATACTGCTTTCTGACAGCTCCTGTGCAGCAGAATTTAAAGGCTTAAGTTTCAGGAGAATTTACACATTGGTAGCATTCTCTGGCCCATGGAAGCGCAGCAGTCAAGATGTTAAACGATGCGTGGCGTTGGGCAAATGTGCTGCAAAAGACTTCTTTCCGGTGTTACAAGGCAAAGGTGTCCCTTTGAGGACTAAAGTGTGTCTGACCCAAGCCGTGGTATTTTTGATCACCTTGTATGCATGTGGAAACTGGACAATGAATAAGGAAGACTGAAGAAGAATTGATGCCTTTGAATTATGGTGTCAGTGAAGAACATTGAGTATACCATGGACTGCCAGAATAATGACCAGAAGTATGGGCAGAATGTTCCTTAGAAGCAAGGAAGGTGAGACTGTGTCTCACATATTTTGGACATGTTATCAGGAGGGACCAGTCCCTGGAGAAGGGTGTCACGCTTGGTAAGTTAGAGGGTCAGCAGAAAAGAGGAAGACTCTCAGTGAGATGGATTGACACACGGTGGCTGGAACAATGAGCTTGAGAATAGTGCAGGACTTGTCAGTGTTCGTTTCTGTTGTACGTAGGGTAGCTGAGAGTTGGAACCGACTGGATGGTGCCTAACGATGACAGCAGCAAAGCATCCCATGCTGTTTCTTTTAGGAACGTTCAGTCAGGAGGCTCCCAGGCAGTACTCCTGTGGAAGGTGGCTATGCAGTCCTCTGCATTCATTTCCAATAGGTGCACAGGGCTTCTATCATTCTTGAATCTCATTGAGGCAGTGTGAGTGGAAGACATTCACTGGACCCTTCAGACCACTGTGCTTTCCACAGGGAGGTTGGTTTCTCTTGGTGACCTGAGTGTGTGTGCAAAACTCCATTCCGGGGGCTGTTGCAAAGAACTAAGTGTTGTTTATTCATCGTTCACTTATTCATTCTTTGAGCAAAGACATGTTGTTGTTCCCACTGAGTCAGCTCTGACCGTGGCGACCTTGGGTGTCATAGAGGGAACGGTTACCCAGTCTTAGGCTGCTGTCATGGGTGTTGGTATGTTTCAGTCCACTGTTGGGTCAATCCATCTCACGGAGAATGTCTCGTTTTCAGTGGCTTTCTGCTTTACCAAATGTGACGTCCTTTTCTAGCAGTTGGGTTTCAGATGACGTGTCCTAAGTAAGCAGGTTGAAATCTCACCATCCTCACTTCTAAGGCATATTCTGGTTGTATTTCCTCTCAGACGTTAGTTTGTTCTTTTGGCGGCTCATGGTTTATTCAGGATTCTTTGCCAGCAACACAGTTTAAGTGCATCAAGTCTTCTGTCTTCTGTCCTTCTGTCTTTGTGATCCATAAGTATCTCAGAAAACTCCACGCATCAGAAGGATTTATGAGGCACCAATTATTGGCACTCCTCTCCATCCTGGGATAGAGAGGTGCATAAATCAGACATTGTCTTCCTTTCACAAAGGTCATGGGCTAGCAGGGAAGATGGAAATTAAACTCATAAACACACAAATAAATCTATCTCGACGCCTGGTGATGAGAGCTGTAAAGGAAATAACACCTCTGTGGATGAGGAATTTCAGCTGAGCCCCAGAGCGTGGATAGACGTTAGCCAGATGAAAGGATTTTCTCCAACAATATAAAAAAGCGTTTTTTGTTGCAGTTTGCTGATTCCCAGGGATGTTGAACCTCTTCACGGAATCCCTGGCAGTTTGAATCTTGGTTTGTGAAATTGACCCCTCATGTCCTTTACCTCTTTTTCAATGATTTGCATTTGTTTACTGATTTGGAGAGTTTTTCTTTCCACACATAGGTTTCTGCTCACCTACGGCATGTGGTGTGTGAGGGGGGCTTGGTGATTGGGTGGGGACCGAGCGGTGGCCGCTCCGGGTGGAGAAGCCTGAAGTGGTACCGGTACTGGTCACTGTGGGATAATGGGCTTTGACTTGTGGTGGCCCCTCGTGTGTCAGAGTAGGGCTCTGCTCCAGAGGGTTTGTGTTGGCTGGTTTTTCAACAGTGAGTCACCAGGCCTTTCTTCCTGGCTGCCTCTAGGTGGACTTTTCAGTGAGTAGTCAGGTGCCTGGCCAACTGTACCACCCAAGGCTTTGCAGAATGCAGGTTTGGTCGCATGGGTCTGGGACCACGTGGTGCAGGATGTGTTTTGCAGACTGCGTTGGGCCTCTTTTACCTGTCGTGCTTAGTTCCAGAAGCTGGGATTCACCAAAACCAAAAAAACCCCCGTCGTTGAGTCGATTTCAGCTCACTAGCAGCCTTACAGGAAGAGTAGATCTGCTCTATAGAGTTTCCAGGGAGTGCCGGCAAATTCGATAGAGACAGCAGTTACCCGCTACACCACCAGGGTCTCCAGCAGAAGCTGGGGGTCTCAGTGAAGAGAAAGAAACCAGGCTTTCTTGCTCTTCTGAGTCCCACCCACTTGGGCTCCCCGTGGTTCTTCTCGGTAGGGACACCCCCCGCCCTGCTCGGAAACACCTGCTTTCCGTCTTCCTCCAGAGGGGGTGCTGCCTTCCGTGGACGGTGACCGATGGGAGGACCTCAGTGGGGTGTTGTTTACCAGCAGTGGGGTGTTGTTTTTCTTCTCCATCCGGTGTCTCTAGCTGTTTGCCTTGCTTTACAGGTTGGGTTTTACCTCCCTGATTAGCAAAACAAAAAATGGCTTTCAAAAGCCTGGTGTTGGGGTCTGTGAGGTTATACTGAATGCTTCTCCATGTTTTTTGCCCTTTGGGTCTTGTGGCCGGATTCCTTTTGTTGTAAAAATAAAGGCTATAGAGCAAGAACTCTAAGGGGCTTTGGTGGCTCCATGGTGAAGCACTCGGCTGCTTACTGACAGATTGGTGATGAGACCCCACCAAAGACTTCATAGGAGAAGGACCTGGCCATCTGTTCCCACAAAGATTATAGTTGAGGAAACCCTATGGACAGTTATCCTGTGTCACGTGGCGTCACCTTGAGTCAGAATTGACTCGGTGGCCCATAAAAATAGGAAATGGGCAGCCCTACAGATACAGCAGAAAAGAGACATGCAAGTGAGCACTTCACACCTGTCAGGGAAAGCAGATGCCTGTCGTACTGACCACTCTCCGTGTGCACTGTGCAGACATCACTAGCTGATCCTGGCTCTTGTTCTCCTCAATCTTTAGGTCCTTAACATGGAAGTCGTTGCCCGTGAGGCAGAGCTGCTCTCTAACTGGAAAGTGTCTTTGCCATTCCTGGCAATAACATTTTCCTACTCTAGCTGAGAATTCCTGTGTGTCTTTAGCTTAGAATTTTGCGAAAAACTGTAATTTGACACAATGATCTGGGAAATTCAGTACTGAAGTAAAATGAACTTGGGAAAGGCAGCACACTCAGAGTCATAAAGGATCTGGGTATTCCTGTAGTACGGAAATGTGCATAATTTAGTTTCTTTATTTTAAATAGCACCTGTTAACAAGATGGCGCAAACCATTTGTATCGCCTCGTAGCCCAAAGGGTGGCGGTTTGAACCCACCAGCAGCCCCATGAAAGATGCAGTTGGCAAGTCTGCTTCCATAAAGATTGCGGCCATGGAAATACACTAGGGCAGTTCTACTCTGGAACATCTGTGGTCACTATGAGTTGGAATTGACTCGACAGCAGTCGGGGGGTGGTACTTACATCTTACAAAAGGTGGACTGCACCGTGGGAAATCATGTTCTGGTGATTCATCAGTTGAGGAAATATATATTGAGCATCTCCTGAGGGCCTGGTGCTATTGCAGGTGATAGTGGCTCTAGGGAAAAAAACCACATAGGTGAATAGCGGATACCAGGGTTGGGGGGTTTCAAGTCCAGTAGGGTGGCTGGGGATCAAAGAATGATATCTAAGCAGAACTTTGAACGAGATGGGGGAGTGAGGCATGTGAACAAGAAAGAGCATTCCATGTAGAGGGAGCAGCAGGTGCAAAGGCCCTGGGGTAGGAGCATGCTGGCTGAGCTCAAGAAGGGCAGTGGGGTGAAGGTGGCTACCGTGGAGAGAATAGAGGGAGGGGATCTAGGAAGTGAGGAGAGTCAGTCCCTGCAGAGGGACTTCTGCTTCACTGAAAGGACTTGGGCTTTACTTTGGAGTGAGCTGGAGTATTTCAACAGGTGAGAGACACACTTTGACTTGCACTTTGGGGTTGAGAATAGACTGCCAGGCAGCAGGGCTGTAAATGTGAAAGTCAGTAGGCTGTTAGCAGTCATCCAAGAGAGAGATGATGCCATCTTGGACCAGGCGGACCAAGGTAGCAGCAGGTGAGTTGGTCGGTGAGCGGTGGTAGCATTCTAAATATATTTTGAAGGTGGATTTTGAGTGAGGGATTTTGTGATGGATTGGCTGTGGATCTGGGATGGAGAAGAGGGATTAAGGATGCCTCCAAGATTTGAGGCTGTCGTCTTGTCCTGCTATAATAGAAATACTACAGGTGGATGGCTTTAGCAAGCAAGTTTATTTCCTAATGGTTTGCTAGGCTCGAGGTCCAGGTTCAAGGTGTCAGCTCTAGGAGAAGGTCTTCTCTTGCTGTCCACCCTGGAGGAAGGTTCTTATCCATTTTCCCCTGGTCTGGGAGCTTTTCAGGGTGGGGATTGTGGGTCCAAAGGACACGCTCTTCGCCTGCACTGCTTTCTTGGTGGTATGAGGCCCCCTCTCTCTGCTCACCTCTGTTTTTGTATCTTGAAAGAGAATGACTTAAAACACATCTTGTAGATGGAGTCCTGCCTCATTACTACAACGGCCACCTGTCCCAACTCGTCACCATCACAGAGACAGGATTTACAACACAGGAAGCTCCCTTCAGATGACAGAATGGTGGGCAGTACTGGAAGGTGAGAATCGTAGCCTAGCCCAGGTGACACATTTGTGAGGGAGACAGTTTAACCCATGACAGCAACTAAGAGTGGAGTTGTCATTGCCTGAGATAAGGAAGATTTGGGGAGGAATCTGGTTTTTCCCTTTTTAGGGGAGAGGTAGGGTGGTTGAGAAGGAGAAGCTACCATGAGTTCCCTTTTTGGGCACGTGAAGTTTGTGATGCCCATTAAACAGGCAAGTGGAGGTATTCCAAGGTGGCATCAAACTGCATGGGCTCCAGTCTTGATTCTACTGCTTTCTAGCTGTATGACCTTGAGCAACTTACTTGACCTCATCTATAAAATGGGAATAATAATAGTCTCTACCTCGTTGTTGTGGGACATGACTGAGTCAGGGGATGTAGAAAAAATACCTAGAGCAGTGCCTAGTGTGTGGTCAGAGTGAAATAATGTCATAGTGTTTGCCATTGTTCGTTGTTGTGAGTGGACATACACTTCCGGTTCACACTTTGTGTTCCCCATGATGGGAGCCATTGTCAGTCTTTAAACATCGCGATCACGTTTAAATTTCGGAAGGTTTAGGGCCTTGCCGTTGGTGCCACTTCCACAGGATTCCAGATACTCTCTTGTCAGGGGGAGGGGTCCTTAGAATTCTGGTGATGGGCGATTTATCCCGGACCATGGAGTCAGATGCACAGCGGCAGCATTCAGCGGAGGCGGGCAGGGGTCCCTCTGTGGCATGGCCCTGCTCCCTGCCTGATGTCTCCCAGACCCTTTATGCCCGGAATCCGCAGCAGCCCCATCCCTCCTGCTCTCTGCTTGGCCACGAGGCAGGGTATCGGATCACCACTGGCTCAGAACAGGCTGTGGTCCCCTCAGGTGCTGTGCTCTCATCACCCTTGGCAAGAATATTTTGGTGTGAAGTGAGAAGACTCCTTTCTAGAAGCAGCGGCCTTTGGGAAGATGGGGAGATCATCTCCCCTCCCCCATGGCTGGCATCTCAGCGAAACTTTGGCAATCTCGGTTGGCTAGTTGGAACAGAAATATGAAATTAGTATTTTCACTTCCACTAAAGCTTCTCTGTGGGGGAAAAGGAAACAACCCAGCTGTTCCTGGGGCTTGGCAATGATGTTAGTTGCTCTCCTATTAAATTTCCATGGGGGGGTCCCCAAGCTGGTCACGGGTGTTGCTTTGCCTACCTACCCTGCAGGCCTGGTGGGAACTTGTTTGACAAGCCTCGTTTCTGTGCTCAGGCTGGATTTTCTGGGTGCTCGGGGGCACAGCCTTCTTCTTCCTTCTCCTGAACCTGCTTCATGCTCACCGGTTTCTGTGACCTCCCGACTCTCTCCTCACCGGCTTTCCCCAGCCACCATCTAGACACATCACAAAAGTGACAGCTGTCTGTGTAAAACAGGAGAGACATGGGCAGAAGAAAAATGAATTCCCCCTTCTTTCTCTCTTGGTCAGTAGTTCAAATCTTCCCGGCGTTCCTTGGAAAACTCTATGGGGCAGTTCTGCTTTGACCTCTAGGGTCGCTGTGAGTTATACCTGACTCAACAGCAGTGGGGTAGGAGTCTTTCTCTCTTTATCTCCCACTGTTTTCTGAGGGTGCCTCCCCATGAATAGTGTGGGATGTTTTATTCTGCGTTAACCAACTGTGATGATTAAGGTTGTGTGTCAGCTTGGCTGGGACCTGACTCTATGGGGCAGTTCTACTCTGTTCTATAGGATCTCTATGAGTCAGAATCTACTGGGTGGCACTGTTTTTTTTTTAATTGGTATGGTGAGATTTGATACAGTGTGAGCACCTCCGTGATGGAATCTGCTCTGAGTAGCTAGTTAGTTCAAACAGAGTTTTCTTGGGAGTGTGGCCTGCATCTGTGGACTTTCTGCCAAGGTCACAGGCTTTTACTTACTCTGGATCCTGACGCTGGCTCTTGTTCATCTGACCTCCAGTTCTTGGGACTTGAGCTCACAGCTTACGCATCGATCTTGACTCACCAGCCCCTGGAACTATAAAAATCGGGAGAAGCTTCTAGCCTGACGCACAGCCCAGGCTCTAGAACTGTGTGAGTCATTTCCTGGATGTCACTCTCTATCATATTTGAATGCTTAACTGCTTTTGTTTCTCTAGAAAACCCAGCTTGCTCAGATACCAGCATGCACAGTCTTACACACAGTGAGTCGTCTACACACACGTACACACATACGTGCCAAAGGGTTTGAAACACCCATACTTTAAAATGCTCATAAGCCAAGGCAAGCCAAAAATGCTCATACTTGTGGTTAAAAAATAAAGACTTAGCATGGAAAACGACCACTTTCTGCCTTGGCTGACTCATTGTATGACAGACTTGAATTCTTTTAGCTTCAAGCCCCCGGAGGGTGACCACCATGGCTCAGAGAAATGCATCTGTCACTGGTTCTTGATCTGTCAGCTTCTGTTTTTATCACTACAGATTTCTGGCTGTACCACCACCACCACCAACAACAGAAGTCACAACCCCCTCCAGGTGGTTCTGACTCCTAGTGACCCTATAGGACAGAGTAGAACTGTCCTGTAGGGTTTTCCTAGGCTGTCATTTTTGCAGGGCCAGATTGCCAGGTCTTTTCTTCCTCTGCAGCTTGGTTGGTGGCTTTGCACTGTTGACCCTTCTGTGAGTAGCTCAGTGCTCAGTCACTATGCCATCAGGATTCCTTCCTGGCTGTAATAGATGAGGTTTGATCTCGTTTCCAGTCCACGTCCCCTGTTTGCCCCAACCCTAATGCGCTGTTGTTTTTGCCGTGTTTATTGCGTTGTTTTCATTCTGTGTTGTCTTTGCCTTTGTTGTGTCTTAACTTTTTTTTTAATACATTAAGCATATGGACAAAGTCTCCCGTCTTTTGTTTTTACTGGATGCACCGCCCCCAGGTCCCAGCTGTTCCCGTCTACACAGCTGTAGTCCTGGGGTCTCCCATCTGGGTGCGGGGACTGTCAGCCCATTACCTCTCTCCCACTCCCCCCCAGACTTGCTCTTGCCACTTTTTCAGGCTCTCTGGGGCTCTGGAAGGGGGACTGGCCTCTTCCTGGGCTGATACCAGCTTCTTGCATGTCTGATCTAGGTCTTCTTCCAGCAGGCTTCCTGTTACCCCTCCAGTGACTGCACTCCACGCTCCAGGGACCACTGGTCTGTCTTAGACGGCGGGTCCCCTCTCCTTGCCTGAGCTCTTCCCCGTCACCTGGAGGTGTTCCGTCGGTGTTCAGGGCTTATGTGAGTGAAACTCACATATTCATGGATCAAGTCGTGTCCCCTAAACTGTTAGGTTCCAGCTCTGACCCTTGTACCTGTTAGTACAACGGTGTTTGATAACAGGTTTTCTTCTGTTATGCAAATGAGGCCACCTGGCAGGGGGGGCCAGCACCTTACCCCTTCTGAGCATGAGGAATAGAAAGAGCAGAATAGACACGGCCACACATGGGAGGTGACTCTGTAAGCCGAGGAGGGCCTCGGCCACCGGCCAGGAGGGACCCACCCCTTAGAGCCGAGGCCCTGCTTTGACTTCTGGCCTCGGAAACGGTGAGACAGTAAGTGTCTCTTCTTTAACGCCACTCACCGTGGTAGTTGTGCTGTAGCAGCCCTAGGGAACTGAGGCACCGTTTGAATTATGCAGAAGGTTGGTTGGTTTTTCCAGGACATTAAAATAGCAGAAAGACTGACCAATGTGGAAAGTATACTTAGAATACTCTGATTAAAATGTAGGTCATTTGTTGTGAGTGACATTTACTTGAAGTGGTAGGAGAAGGCGCATCTCAAAACAGAGGCGGTTGCCTTCTAGAGTGGGCTTCTTCAAAATGGGAGGGCCCAGATTTGCATTATAGGTGATATAGAATATACATTCGGTTCACCTGGGAGGCTGGGGACACCTTGACGTGAGACGCCTCACCCTTTACTGCACCTGACACTGGGTGTCCGTGAGGGTCCCAGGCAGATTGGCAAATGAGACTCAAACTTGAGTTTAAGACCCTTGGACGGAGAAAATGGAAGAACTGTTCAGAGATAAGCCTGGAACCTGCGGCCTGAGGGCAGACGCTGCCCATGGCCTGGCTGCTTGGGCCCTGCTGCTTCTCACATGGCCGCAAACTCAGGTGTGAGTTGCAGCAGGGACTTATTTAATGATGTTTAGTGACTCTTTCAGAGCACGCCAGGGACCACAGCTGGCCCATTGGTGAGACGTGCTTCTATTTTGCACCAGGCACTGTGGTAATCACTTTCTGTAGCTGTTTGATTCGGTTGACTGAATACCATGATTCCCATTTTAGAGATGGGAAACCAAGGCCTACAGCAGAGATGCTAATCACACAAAGCCACACAGAGGCATGACTGTTTGGACTTGGGCCTGTAGCTGTAATCCATGCAGTGCACGGCCCTCCTGATGGTGGGTTCTTAGGTACCCTTCCTTGAAATGGAATTTGGAGGTAGGCTCTTAGGACAAGACTGGATTTTTACAAAAACAGTGCACACCCACTGTATTTGTTTGCTGTTTGTCCCCTGGCCCCCTAGACACCCTCACAATTGAGTACTAATCCTCTTCCAAATGTGGTCATTAAAAAAATAGCATAGAGGTTGCAGAAATACTTGGGGTGGGAGGAGGGTGCAGCCAGCAAGCAGATTCTGTGTGTTATTTTTATAAACGATGCGGTGGTCCCCTGGAGCTGGCCGCTGGTGTCAGAGGCTAGTTTATCTGCCTTGGAAACACGTCTTGCTTCCTGAGCCCTCACGAATCATGATGGAACCATTCGGAAAATGTATCCAGTGACATGTGCAGGCCTGTCAGGCTGGGGGCTCATGGGACAATGACCCTGATGGAGCATGGAGCTGCTGTGTTTGAACGTCCAGTGCGTCCATCTGCTCCAGGATAGGGGAAGGCCGTCCGTCTGTCCGGCTGGCATATCTGAAGTCGGAATGAGTGTTTCCACGTGTAATCCTGCCGTTTCTGCTCTGCAGGCCCCCACAGCTGTCGGGGACTCAGTGGAGGCAGGGGTGTGCTGGGATCCCTCTCGTGTAGGACCTAAGTGAGCAGCTGAGAGGGGACCGCGGGGACTCCCCTCAGCGCCCAGGTTTCTTGGGGCGGTTCCCGGGGACCAGTGTTGGGTGGGCTGCACCCTGAGATGCCTCTGCGGGTATTCTGTGCTGGGATGACTTCCTTGGCTTCAGGGGCCAGGTGGCGGCAGGGGACAAGAGCACCAGTTACGCCTCACGTTTGTTGAGCAGGGGCGCTGTTTGTTAAGGGCAGTCAGTGCATCTGCAGGCAGTTAATTTAAGGCCTCTTTAATTTGCCTCGCAGGTGAGTTCTGCCAGGGCCTTGATGGTGGGAGACTCTGCCCTGTCTTTTTCTGTCAATTTGGGCCAAGGGGTGGGTTACACAGGGTGGTCACACTTGGGTGTTGGACACTCTAGACTGGCTCTCTTGGGAACCTTCTGAACCACCTGGAAGCCATAAGACAAAGACGATCTATTGCTCCTGACCTCGTAGACTTCAGTTTGGAGATTGATGTGGTGGTGGACAAGGCAGAATTTTGAGACAGCTGTTGCCTGGCCCCTGTGGCAGTTAGATTCCTCTTCTTCTAGCTATCAGAGATCTCATCTGCATCTCGCAGCCCCTTGCTGTCTGTGTGCCAGATATCCTGGCACCTTCTACCTCTTATTCTGAACTATGCTCCACCCTGCCACCACAGGGCCTTAGCACATGCTTCCCTGTACCTAGCCTGCTCTTACTTTTACTTCTGTACCCAGTTAACTCTTGTTCATTCGCTACCTCTCAGATTAGCTGTGACTTCCTCCAGGAAGCTTTTTCTGACTCAGCAGGCTAGGGTGAGATCTACGTCTTCTCGGAGAAGCTCACTTTGTTTCCTCAGGTAAACGCTCAGTTTAGTATCATCCATTGTGGAGTGATGACCTGTTTGTAAGCCAGCCGCATTCATAAGAGCAGGGCCCAGGTCTCTAGTCCCCTCTATCTTCATACTCTTGTAGCTTGCTCTGGATTGGTCTCTGGTGCACCGCTTCTCCTGGTTTTAGAAGGTGTAGGAGTCTCTGTAGAACTCCCCTCGTCTCACTGACACCAGGCCTGCTGTCCTTTCTGCTGCAGAGACTATGAGAGTCTTGAGGGGGAGGCCTCCAGCGTGCCTCAGTTGCTGTGGTTGTCTGCCGTCCGCTCAGCCCCTAACTCGTGGTGACCCTGTGCACAGTTGGGCTTCATAGCATTTCCTTGGCTGATACTTGGGAATAGATTGCCAGGCATTTCTTTCTAGTTTATCTGAGTTTGGAAACTCCACTGAAACACATTCCACTGTGTGTTGCATCTTAGCACACACAAGTTTCCAACCAACAGTGGGGTGGTGGCTGCCCATGAGGTGCACTGACCATTAACTGGGGCTGGGTCTCCCAGGTGGAAGAGAGGGTGTCCCAGAGAACTACCAAGGCCTCCTTGTGTGACTGAATACCAGAAAGTGGACTGGAGCCTGTGGCAGGGTCTCCTGGCCTCTCCCCGTTGTCAAACCACAGCCTGAGGCCCCAAGCTTTGGGTAGAGGAGGCTGGGGGCTGCAGGGGTCACCAAGAAGCCCCGTGTGTGATGTGGCTTGGGGACGTGTGCCCCGCTGAGCCACTGTGCTGTGATTACCCTTGTCCAGCCTCTGGCTTTCTCCGCCGTGGCTGCCCGCTCCCTGGCAGGGTGTCAGCATGGCTCCAGGGCCGTTCCATCTGTGGGCAGCTGTTTGGGATTTTCAGATGTTGCTGCTGCAGCTGACCCTGTGTCTTTCCAGGGTCTCAGGGAAGCTGTACTTCAGTTGTTTGCATCCAGATGTTGGAGAATGGAGCTGTTATGGCTGGACGCAGGTCACCAGCCTGGGCGCTTGCCCCGGCCCGCGGGACAAATCAACGAAGGAACGAGGGAGAGCCTGTGAAAGTGAGCGAGAAAGGCGGAAAAATGGAAGGCAAGACAAGAATCTGATCAAGCCCCAATTTTATTATCAAAATGAGGTATATTTATAGTGGTAGGAATAAAGGGAGGGATCAAGTGACGTAGGGATGGAGTGACATTTGGAGTGAGGTAGTTGTCGGCTGGGGATTGGATATACATATGACTAAGGCAGTGACATCAGGCAGGAAGTTTTTCGCGCGCGCGGGCCTTTTGAATTTCGCGGGCGCGGGCTTTTTCAAACTTGGCGCGCGCGGGCTTTTTCAGCCCTACAAGCTTCCTGTATGTCGGGGCCTGGGGGCTCACCCACGGCTCCCGACAGGTGCTGTGGGCATTTAACCCAAACCAGTGTGCTCACTGTTACACCAAACCAGTTGCCGTCGAGTCGGCTCTGCTTCCTGGCCACCCACGTGGCTCAGAGTGGAACTGGGCTCCATACAGTTTCCAGTGGCTGCTGTTTTCCTGGAAGTGGATCACCCAGCCTTTCTTCCAAGGTGCCTCTGGGTGGACTCCGACCTCCGACCTTCTGGTCAGCAGCCGAGTGCATTAACCGTTTGTGTGACCCAGGATCTCCAGCTGACGTTGGGGCCTGATGGTTCTCTGTTGCAGGAGGCTTCCCCGTGCACTACAGGTGCTCACCTGTGTCGCTGGCCTCACCCCCCCAGTGCTCTGTAGCAAACCTCCTGCCGTAGTGACTGAAGTGTCTCTAGACACTGGCAAGTGTCCCTGGGGGTAGGGTGGGGAAGGCAAGATCGTCCTTGGCTGCAAATCACCGGACTGCAATCACGAGAAAGCGTAGATGTTACTGCTAAGCCACTAGCAGAAGAGCCAAGGTGCACGTGACTCAAGCCGTGCTGTTTTCAGTCAAATGCGTGGAAAGCTGGACAGTGAATAAGGCAGACCGACGAAGAATTGACGCCTTTGAATTGTGGTGTTGGTGAAGCTTGCTGAGTATACTGTGGATGGCTGAAAGAATGAGCCCATTTCTCTGGTGACCAGCCATTGGAGAAGGACATCATGCTTGGTAAAGCACAGAGTCAGTAAAAAAGAGGAAGACCCTCAATGAGATGGGTGGACTCAGTGGCTGCAACCGTGGGCTCAAGCACGACAGTTGTCCTGAGGGCGGTGCAGGGCTGGGCAGTGCTCTGCTCTGTTGTCCACTGGGCCCCGACAGCGCTTCCTGACAACAGACAGAAGCAGTGGGCACTGCGATTCACCGTCTGCCTCCTCCTCCCCGCAGGACTGCTCCTAGCGCTGGGGGTCAGTGGGAACCTGGGTAACTGGAGTGGGAGAGAACCGTCATCTGTGATGCTGCTTGCTGACCAGAGTCAGGGGACAGGACCCGGGGCCTGTCTTGATGTGGGGTGTCCCCTGTGGAAAGGAGCGGGCTGGGGGCCTCTCCCATGGAGGGACTTTCCTGCAGTGACGTGCCCCTCAACCTGCCCATGGAGCCCGCCTTGTATCTAGCCACCCCAGGAGCCCTTACAGACTTTCTCTCATCTCCCCTTCATGTCCTTTAGGCTATCCCCACTTTACTGATGAAGAAACTGAGGTGCAGAGAGTGTAAGCACCTTGCCCAAAGCTACAGAGACAGTTAATCAGGGGGCACAAATAAGACCTGAAGTCTGGCGTGTCTGATCTCAAAGCCCAAGCTCTTTGCGGTATTGTCTGGACCTGGTTTTGCTCTTTGAGCGCATTTTGGGTTCTTTCCAGCTCTGTGTGCTTCTGAAAAGAAACATAATAAAAAACAAAACCAGCAACAGGAGAAGCAGCAGAAGGGCAAGTCATTGAAGGAGTGTCCAGACTGCCCGTTGGATACATCTTTATCTGAACAAGGACACTTGTGGGGCTGGGGGCCTGCTGACACATGGTAGGCTGTGCGTGTGCATGTGTTGGGTGGGTGGGCACAGCAGGGGTGGCTGGTGTGTGTGCGCACACTTGGCCGTGAGGGGGAAAGCAGGAATATGGTAGCTTGTACACGCCTACTTGGGGCTGGTGGTGGGCACTAGGAATGGGGAGAGGGTCTGTTTCAGTGGCTGGGGGTGAGTGTCTGGGTGCTGGGAGTGGGGAGAAGGTCTCTTCCAGCGCCAGTCACTGTGAGTGTCCCCTGGCAGTGTTCTCCTCTGGTCCTGGGAGGGATCTTTGAAGCCCAAGTGAGGCTCTAAGGCAGCTTGATTTGGTCTGTAGCTCCTGAGCAAAGAAGCTCTGAGAACGTCGGAAACATTCTCATTCCAGCCTGGTGATCCTCCTCCCACATGTTCTCAGCGAGCTTCTGTGCAGTGGGACACTCAACCTCCCAATCCTCCCCGGCCTGCAGGGAATGCTAAATCTTGCAGAATCCACAGCAGCTGCTTTATTTACGTCTCAGCTGTGTGAAATTGGATGAGCCATTTCCCTTCTCTGATCCTCAGTTTCCTTACCTGGAATATGGGTATAACAATAGTATCGTGTTGTTGTTGTTAGCTGCCACTAAGTCAGCCCCTAGTTGTAGGCAGCCCCGTGCACCGTGGCAGGAAGTGCTGTCTAGCCCCAGGGTCAGTTGCCGATTGGACCACTGCACTCCACAGGGTTTTCATGGCCTGATTTTCAGAAGTAGAGGGCCAGGCCTTTCTTCCTAGTCTGTCTTAGTCAAGAAGCTCCCCTGCAACCCGTTCAGCTTCATTTCAGCACACATGTCCCTACTGACAGACGGTGGTGGCTATGCGTGAGGTGCCTTGGCCGGAGAGCAAACCTGGGTCTCTGGCGTCGGAGGCGAGAATTCCTCAGCTGGACCCCCAGGGGCTCCCCAGTAGCAGCAACGGTCTTGTAGTTACTGTAAAGGTTAAGTCTGGGAGTACGTGTAAAGCTCTGAGAACACTGAGTGCACACCACGGCCAGGCCCTCGGTAGCTGTCTCTGTCCCAGCGGGCCCTGTGTGCTCTCCTGAACATCTTTTCTCACCCGAGTCCCAGGTCCTTGGCACCTGCAGCTGTGTTTGAATGTGGGTTTGAAGTCAGACAAACTGAATTTCTCTACCCACTTGTGATGTCCTCCGGCAAGTCATCAGCTTCTTTATGTGTCAAGTTCCTCAGCCATCAGATACAGTGGGAATAACTACCTTCTACAGTTGCCATGACGATCAAATAGGTGACTGTCCATCAAGTGCTTAGAGAAATGTTGGCATACAACAGAGTGTTATATGTGTGTGTGTTATAGGTAGACAGGTAGGTAGGTAGGTAGTAAGGAGGTAGGTTGGTAGGTTGATAATGTAGGTTGGTAGGTAGGTAGGTAGCTAAGTTAGTAGATTGGCAAGTTGGTAAGTAGGTAGGAAGGTAGGTTGGTGGGTAGGGAGCTAGGTTGATAGCTAGATAGCTAGGTTGGTAAGTTGGTAGGCTTGTAGGCAGGTAGGTAGACAGGTTGGTAGGAAGGTTGATTAGGTAGGTTGGTAAGTAGGTAGCTAGATTGGTAGGTTGGTAAGTAGTAAGTAGCTAGGTTGGTAGGTAGGTAGGTAGGTTGGTTGGTGGGTAGGTAGGTAGGCAGCTACTGTCAAGTCACCTCCAACTCAAGGCAACCTGCGACATCAGAATGAAACATTGCCCGTTCACTGATCGTCCCCCGGTGGTCAGCACGTTTGAGTCCATTGTCATGGCTGTTGTGCCCATCTGTCTCAGGGAGGCTTCTTCACCCCTGCTGGCCCACTGCTTCACCAAGTGTGGTGTCCTCCTCCAGTGACTGATCGCTCCTGATGATGTCCAAAGCAAGTGAGTCAGACAACGCTGTGTTACGATTCAGAAGGTTTTCACTGGCCGGTTTTGGGGTGTAAATTGACAGGACTTTGTTCCTAGTCTGCCTTAGTCTGGAAGCTCTGCTGAAACCTGTCCAGCGTGGATAACTGTCATGGATTGAATTATGTCCCCCCTAAAATGTCTGTATCACTTTGGCTGGGTCATGATTCCCAGTATTGCATCACTGTCTACCGTTTTGTCATTGAATGTGATTTTCCTATGTGTTGTAAATTCTTTCAGGTGTACTGATGAAATCTGTAAGATTAGGTGGTTCTTAAGCCAGTCTTTTGAAATATAAGAGAGAAGTGTGCAGGGAGACAGGGGGACTTCACAGCACCAAGAGAGCAGTGCCAGGAGCAGAGGGCATCCTTTGGACCTGAGGGTCCCGCCCGGAGAGGCTCCTGGAACAAGGGAAGACTGATGCATCACAAGGGCCTTTCTTCTGAGTTGACAGAGGGCGGAAGACTTCCCTTGGAGCTGGCGCCCTGAACTTGGACCTGGTGCCCTGCACTTGGACCTGCAGCCTCCTGGACTGTGAGAGAGTGGATGTCTCTGTGAAAGCCGTCTACTTGTGGTATTTCTGTTACAGCAGCTCTAGGTGACTAAGACAGTGATGGTGTTTGGTATGTCAGTGGCACAGGTGGCAGTATCGCGGGAGATACATTTGGTGTGGTGGCCAGGTGCATGCATACGTGTGGAAGTGTGCGTATGTTGGCACTTGCAGCCAATACATACCTTTGCCATGTACGTTGCGTGCCCTTCTCTTCCCTCTCCTATCGCTCCATTTGGTAAAAAGGCTAGAGGCCGTGACCCCTTCACCGAGCTCCTGATCCTGGCCTGTGGTGTCTGAAAAAAGACGCCTGGGGTAGCCCTGCTCGCGCTAATTGTTGGCGTTCCCCCTACCCCCCAGCGCCCCAACACCTGGCCCTGCATCAGCAGCCTGGCCTCTTTCGGCAGCCCCACTGGGCTTGGCAGCTGCTTTGTTCTCAGCGCCTTTCCGAGCATCAGATTAATTAGACATTTCAGAGGAGACGGACTTTTAAAGCAATAGCTTCATTAGCATGGATGTGCTGGAAGCGCTGAGAAGTAAAACTCAGTTATTTGTATGTTAATCAGCCAACCTGATTCCGGGCCACAGCTGAGCACCAGCCTCCTACAGCCTGTCTGCGGGGAAACCTGGCTTCTCCAAACTGTCCACGCTCGGCCTTGCTGACGGGTCTGTGAAAATTTGCCTGTCACAAGATGCGTTGGCCAAATGGTGTTGCTGTTTTTAGGTGCTGTCGAGTTGGCTGCTAGAGACTCTAAGTGACGGAGTAGAATGCCTGTAATCTTTAGGGAGCAGATTGCTGGGTTTTTTATCCCCAGAGCCACTGAGGGGGCCTGAACCACCAACCTCTTGGTTAGCAGCTGAGCTTTTAACCATTGCACCATCTGGGCTCCTTTGGTCAAGTGGTGCCTGGGGATGAATGGACAGGGGCGCCTTCCCTTGTTGGTATGATGGGATCCATGCCTTCCAGGGGGTAGTCTGAACTTAGATATTGTTACCTGCTGTCAGGTTGACCCCTGACTCGTGCTGATGCCATGCACAATGAAACAGAACACTGCTCAGACCTGTGCTGGCCCCGTGATAGTTGTTTAGACCGTTGTTATCCACAGGGTTTTCACTGGCTGGTTTCGGGAGATCACCAGGTCTCTCTTCCTAGTCTCCTTAATCTGGAAGCGTCACTGGGAACCTGCTGAGCATCACAGCAACACAGTGATGGGTGATAGCTGCTCATGAGGCCCCTTGTCTGGGAATTGAACCTGGGTCTCCTGCTTGGAAGGTGAAAATTCTACTGCTGAACTTTTTATTTTTTATTTTTTACTATTATTTTTTTAAATTGTACTTTAGATAAAAGTTTAAAGAACAGACTAATTTCTCATTAAGCAGTGCATGTAACAACACTGGTTAACAACCCCATGACGTGTCAGCACCCCCACTTCTTGGTCTTGGGTTCCCTATTACCAGCTTTCCTGTCCCCTCCTGCCTTCTTGTCCTTGCCCCTGAGTTGCTGTGCCCCTTGAGTCTCAATTTGTGTCAAGGGCCTATCTAATCTTTTGATAAAGAGCAAACCTCAGAAGAGACTTCATACAGAGCTAAAAGAGTGTCCGGGGGCCACACTGTCAGGCCATAAGTCTGGTCTTTTTTTGGGACTTAGAATTTTGTTCTGTGTTTTTCTCCAGCTCTCCCTGGGGCCCTCTGTTGTGATCCCTGTCACAGCAGTCAGTGGTGGTAGCTGGACACCACATAATCATACTGGACTCAGTCTGATGGAGGCTGCGGTGTTTGTGGTCCTTGAGTCCTTTGGGCTGGTGTGTCCTTGGCATCTTTAGTGTTTGGCATTCTCCCTTGCTCCTAGAGGGGTGAGACCAGTGGAGTATCTTAGATGGCTGCTCGTAGTTTTTTTATTTTTTGATTACGCAAGAAAATCTCATGCCCACCTCTCTGCAACTCTATCTGCTCTCCTCACCCTGTGACAGCACTTTCTTTTCACTTTTTACTTCCAGTGTCCACTTAATGAGCACCTGTCCCCTCCTCTCCACCTTCTTCTTTCCCCTATAGAAAGAAACCAGTAGGACAACCTCCTGTATATGTATAAAACCACGAACATACCACATGCTCACTCTTTGTACCTGAATCCAGTCTGTTCTTTGTCTGAAGACTTGGCCTCAGCACTAGTTTCAGGTCTGGGGCAGCAAGCCTAGGGGCCATATTCTGAGGGGATCCTCCAGGTTGTTGGACCATCAGTGCTGGTCCTTAAATAGAGTTCTTGGTACACACATGCCTTTTTTTGTGCTGCATTAGGGACTCTACATCATGTTGCCTGTTGAGGTCTTTGATGGAGGCCAGGCACCAGCTGGTTCTTCTGGTCCCATGCTGATGTAGTCTCCCAATCATATGGGTCCTTCTGTTTCGTGGGCTCATTTTTCCTTTCCCTCACAGGTTTTTAAGACCCCAGATACTACTCACCAAAGTAGAATGTAGAATATTTTCTTTATAAACTGTGTTAGGCCAGCTGAGCTAGCTGTTACCTGAGAGCAGCCCTCAGCCCACCAGTTCAGTCCCTTAGGGAGTCTGAAGGTGTCTGTGGGGCTTCCACGACCTTGCCTTGTACGAGTGACCACTTACTTTTTGTCTATCTAGTGTTTCTCTGTCCCTACCTCTCTGCTCCCTTGTAACTATTGTTTCTTTCTGTGTGTAAACCTTTTCATGAGTTGTGTAGTGATGATCTCAAACAATATTTGTCCTTTTGTGATTGACTTATTTCGCTCAGCCCTCCACGTTCATCTATGGGTGTGCACTTTCTGTGTGGTGGCTCAGATCTCTCTAGGGTATCTTCCGGGGAATGGGATTGCTGGATCACATCGTATTTCTATTTCTAGCTTTCTGAGGAAGTGCCGTATTGTTTTCCACAATGACTGTATCACTTTGCATTTCCGCCAGCACTGGGTCAGAATCTCAATCTCCCAGCAGCCTTTCCAACATTTGTTATTTCGTGTTTTTCTGATCTGTGCCAGTAATGCCAGGGCAGGATGGCATCTCATTGTGGTTTTGATTTGCATCTTTGATGGCTGGTGATGACGAGCACTTTCTCGTGTGTCTGTTAGCCACCTGAATGTCTTCTTTGGTGAAGTATCTGTTCATTTCCTTTGCCCGTTTTTTAGTTGGATTATTTATCTTTCTGTTTCAGAGGTGTTGGATTTTTCTATACGTTTTAGAGATTTGACCTTTGTCAGACTTGTAATAGCCCAGGTTGTTTCTTGGTCTGTAGGTTCTCTTTTCACTCTTCTGGTGAATTCTTTTGATGGGCGCAAGTGTTTTATTTTGAGATATTCCGTTTTTCTAGCTTACCTTCTGGAATTTGTGTGTTGTGTGTTATGGGTTATATCCTGTTAATGCCGTGTATTAGGCACTCTAGCACTGATCTTTTTTTCCTTCTATGACCTTTATAGGTTTTGGCTTTCTATTTAGGTCTTTGACCCATTCTGATAGCTTTTTGTATAGTGTAAGGTATGTGTACGGATCCTGTTTAGTTTTTTTTGCAGATGGTTATTTGGTTTTGTGAGCACTATTTGTTGAAGATTGTCTTTTCCTCATGTGGTGGACTTTGGGCCCTTGTCTAAGATCAAGTAACCGCAGGTGAATGGGTTGATACCTGGGTCCTCAATTCTATTCTGTTGGTCACTGTGTCTGTCACTTCGTCAGTGCCCACTAAACCATTTTAACTGAAGTCACCGTGTGTCTCCGTCATCTAGTGCAGCTGTAACAGAAATACCCAAAGTGGATGGCTTCCACAAACGGAGATGTATTTTCTCATAGTCTGGTAGGCTCCAAGTCCAAATTCAGAGCATCAGCTCCAGGGGAAGGCTTTCTCTCTCTGTTGGCTCTGGAGGAGGATCCTTGCCATCAGTCTTCCCCGGAACTAGGAGCTTCTCTGTGAAGGAACCCCACGTCCAAATGACGTACGCTGCTCCGAGCATTGTTCTCTTGATGGTGTGACATCCTCAAGTCTCTGCTTCGCTTCCTGTTCATCTCTTGTAAGATGGGAAGTGGTGCAGGCCACCCCCACCCAGCCGGGGAAACTCCTTCTAGGTTGGATCAGGGGTGTGACCTCAGTAAGAGTGTAAGGGTGTAAGGGTGTTAGAATCCCACCCTAATCCTCTTTAACATAAAATTGCAATCACAGAATGCAGGATAATCACAGAGTACTGGAACTCACAACCTAACCAAGTTGACACACACTTAACCTAGGGGGTTACACAGTTCAATCCATGACACCGTGTGACCTTCGTACAGTACCTAGCCGCTTCCTGAGTGCTCCCCCTAGACACTGACTCACTCACAGGCCCAGAGGCGGGTCCACACACTGTGGGCCCCCTTGTCACTGTGCGTGTCCTGCCCCTGGCTTCTCAGGGAGTGCTCCCTGGCCCAGCAGTGCCATCATCACCTGGGAGAATCCTGGTCCCGCCCCAGACCCCCTGATCAGAGCCTGTGTCTTTATACACAGCTGCTTTATGTGATGTTAAAGCTTGAGAAAAGAGAGCCGGTGGGCCTTCTGGGACACCTCGTCTTTTTCTCCCCCCTCTCCCCCTCCATCTCTACTTCCCTTTCCGTCCACCTGCTCCATCTCCCTACCCCCCACCCCCCACCCCAGCTCCTTGGGAGAGGCGGGCGTCAGCAGGGGCGGCTCTGACAGGCGGCAGCGGAAACGCACGGTCGCCTTGCTACCTGTGCTCACCTTCATCTGACGAGCTTCTCTTCCTGCACTGCCGTCGTGTGAAAAGTAAATTTAGTTCAATCCAGGAAGCTTTCCAGTGCTTCCTTTTTAATTTCTCCTTTTTCATACAGCAAAATGAACTCTTTTTCGGGGTGTGTGATCTGCCAGTTTTAACGCATGTGGCTTCATCGGCGTGTGCGTCACTGCAGTCAGGATACAGGACAGCTCTGTCGCCTCATGCTCCACCCCTGCAGCCGCATCCTCCCCCCGTCTCTGGTCCCTTGCAGGCACTGCTGTGTCTTCTGTCCCTCTGTTTGGCTTTCCAAGAATATCATATAAATGAAACGATACAGTACATAACCTTTTCAGAGTAGCTGCTTTGGCTTAGGATAAAGTCTTTGAGAATCGTGGAAGGCGGGCACATCAGTAGTCCTCTCTTTTATCACTGACACATACTCTTTTGTAAGGATGCGATGCACTTTGCATAATTATGTGTCTGTTGAAGGACACTTGGGTTTGTTTCTGTTGTCCTTAGGTGCTGTCGAGTCAGTTCTGACTCGTAGTGACCCTGTGGACACCAGAATGAAACACTGCTTGGTCCTGCGCCCTGCACCCTGTGGTTTTTCTGCTTAAGCCTGTGGTTGCCTTCTAACCCGGGGGGATCACCCTCTGTCATGGTCTCTGATGATGTTCTGCTGCTATACAGAAGGTTTGCATTGGCTGGTTCCTTTCAGAAGTAGACCACCAGGTCCTTCTTCCTAGTCTGTGTTAGTCCAGAAGGTCAGCTGACAGCTGTCCACAGTGGGTGACCCTGCTGGTATCTGAATCCTGGTGGCATTGCTTCCAGCATCACGGTGGCACACAAGCCCCCCCAGTACCACAAACTGACAGGTAAGTGGGGTGGGGGGAGTTTGTTTCTAGTTTTTGGTGATTATGAATAGATGCATTATAAACACCCATGTTGGGGTTTTTGTGTAAACATGAACTTTAATTTCTCTAGAAATCAGCAGTGTGATTTCTAGGTCATGCTGTAAGTTTATATTAATTTATAGTTGTAGAAATTGCCAGACTGTCTTTCAGAGTGGCTGTATCATTCCACATTCCCACTCACAATGTACAAGAGTCACAGTTGCTCCTTGCCAACACTCGATATTGTCAGTGTTTCTTATTTCAGTTATTCTACTAGGTGTGTATGGCATTTTGTAACCCCTTTAACCTTCTCTGTTTCCCAGCACTTGCCCGTTTCCAGTTGCTGGGACCCAGAGTCTCTTTTTTTTGTGTGTGTGTGTCTTTCTTTTTTTTAAATTTTTTTGTTATGATTGAGTGAAAGCGTACATTCCCGTATAGATTGCATGCCCACCTCTGTTCAGCTCCCACTACTCTCCCTGTCCGGTGACAGCACACCCTTCCTCTCTGCTCCATACATGTCCTATCCTCCCAACAGTCTCCTATCCCCTCCTCTCCACCCACTCCCCTTCCTCCAGTAGGAAGTCAGTAGGACAACATCCAATAGATGTGTAGAACAACAAAGTGCACACATGATGTGGTCACTCTGTGTCACCAAGTCCAATCCACTCCTGTCCGAGGGTTGACCTCCTTTATGATTTATGGACAGGGGCAGCATCAGGGCCAGGGGCCATGATCCCAGGGGGAACCCCAAGGCCTGTGGACCATCAATTGCAGTCTTTTAATGGAGCTCTCAGAGTGCACTCCTTTTTATTCTTGTGTTGTCAGTGAGACGCAACTTTGTGAGGTCCATCACGGCTATCACTGGTGGTGGCCGGGCGCCATCTGGTTCTTCCAGTCACAAGTCAATGTAGTCATTCACTTACGTGTGTCTCTCTGTCTTCTGAGTTGTCTTTCCCCCATGTCATTTTGGTCCTTGGTGAGCATCCGTTCCTGCTAAGTTGGGACGATTTGCTGTAACCTCGGATGGCAGCTTGGCACCTTTTAAGACCCCAGACGCCACTCACCAATGTGGGGCACAGAGGGCTCTCTTAGCAAAACACTAGTTATGCCAGTAGGCCTAGGTTTCTGCTGAGAGCATAGTCCCCGGCCCCAGAGTCTTAAAGTAAACTAAATTCAAAGAGAAAGAAAAGTGGCTGGTGCAGTCTCCAGCTTTATCAGCCCTGGCAAGTACACAGAGTCAGGCAGTTCTGTCTATCAAACAGGCTCAGAGAGAGACTTACACAAAGGTCTTCTTAGCGCCCGGAGTACCAAAACATTCCCTTGTCCACGACTTTGAGCCCGGTCTGCCTCATGTACTTGGGATGCAGAGAAATGCTAGGAATTGAGGAGGACAGAGGTTCTCTTGCATCCATCTGCCCAGTAAGGACTTTGTTGTCTTCTGGCATTCCACTTTGGTTATGAGCAGAGACTATGATGCCATGGTCACCATCCCATTCCAAGTATAACATATGAAGTCCGACAATGAAGTCTGCAAACTTAATTGTTCTAGGTGCAACGTATTTCATTGCTGAATGTCACTATGGTCACCTTTGAAGTACTCCACTTGAGAAGCTGTACACTGATGCCAGTGCCTAGTCTACCCTTGAAAGCAATGTTGGAACTCTTTCTGGAATGGCCATTGTGCACAGTGTCACAGCGATCAGTTCACAAACTTAATTGTATAGTTGTTTGTGAGGGAGTTTTTAACTGGTAAACAAATAGTTGTATTGGAACACCCCCCTCACTCACCTGCTGTGGCCCCTAGTGACTTTTTTCTTTACCCAAAGATAAAGGAAGTACTGAAAGGAAGGCATTTTGATGACATTCAGGATATCAAGGGTAAGATGACAAAAGCTCTCATGGCCATTCCGGAAAAAGAGTTCCAGAATTGCTCTGAAGGGTGGATAGACTAGGTCAAGCATCAGTGCATAGCTTTCCAAGGGGAGTACTTTGAAGGTGACTGCAGTGATATTCAGCAGTGAGGTATGTGGCATTTCTTCTACGATGAGTTTGTGAATTTAATTGTCAGACTTCGTGTAACAAGAGAAAGCAGCCAGTTTCCACTTTCCCCAGCTGGATTTCAGAGGGCTGAGACTTGTCTAAGGTCTACAGGCTAGCTTGTTGAGCAGTGGCAATCTATCTCAGTTAAAAACAGAGGTGTTTTCTACATGCAGTGGACTGGTACTCAGCCATGCAGAGGAATGTGGTCCTGGCCCATGCTGCCACATGGAGGAACCTGTGAAGCGTCCTGCTGAGCGCCAGAAGCCAGATACAAAGAACGTAACCTATGACCTAGTGTCCTGACGCTGTATGAGCTGACTGCTGTGGCGTCTCTGTTAGCTGTCTCCGAGTTGGCCCCAGCTCTTGGTGACTTCGCGTACAACAGCAGGAGGCATTGCCCGGTCCCATGCCCTCCCCGTGACCACTGGTTGGCTCGAGTCCATTGCCACAGCCGCTGTGTATCGGGAGTCCTTTCCAGCCTCAGGGGCTCGTCTCCCACCGCTGTGCCAGGCAGTGTCCTGCCGTCATCCGTAGGGCTGTCGTTGGCTCACTGGAGACACTAGCTCGCCAGGCCTTTCTGACCAGTCTAGATGCTGCCCTGAAGCCTGTGCACCGTGGGTGACCCTGCTGGTGCTCGAAACACCAGGGGCACAGATCCCAGCACCGCAGGAACACCCGTGCCACCGCAGCAGGACACACTGACAGATAGGTGCAGGTGAAGTGTCTGGACCAGGCCGATCGGTTGAGACGAAAGTTTCTTAGGCGTTATCAGGGGCTGGAGGGATGGGAGAAGGGGGGCTAGTTATTACTTAACGGGTGTAACATTTCTCTTTGGGGTGATGGAAAGGTTTTGGGAATTGAAAGTGGTCATGGCTGCGAGATATTGTAAATGTGATTTGTGCCATTGAAACATGCACTTAAAAGTGGTTAAAATGGTCAGTTTTATGTTAGATATATGTTGCCGAAGAGAGACCAAGAGAGAGAAGCAGCAAAGCCTGGCTGCCTCAGTGGTGCTTTTGAGCAGCGAAGGGGGGAGGGAACATTAGGCGTCACCCACTAACTCTGTTTCATCACCAGACATCCCACTGACTGACATCATGCCTTGGCAGAATGCACTCAGGATGCTCATTCATTCAGCTTTTATGGAGGAAGCCCTGTGGACCAGGCAGTGTGCTAGGATCCGGAGTAGACAGGGGCAGGGGGTAGTGGGTGTCAGAGGATGGCAGAGAGTGATTAAGTGCTACAGGCAAAACAGGTTAGGGACAAACCAGCCACCATCCAGTCTGTCCAGACTCACAGCCTGTACATCAGAGTAGATGCGTGCCTGCAGGTTTTTTATTTTTTCTTTTAGAAACATAATGACATTTATTTATCTTGCGTAAGGAGAGGTCTAGAGATTGACAGTTCAAGGGCTCTGCACCTCTCTGTAGTTTTCTGTGTCCTGGAAAGGCAGCGTGGTGTAGCAACGAGGAGGGTAACCCCTGCCGTTGATTTTCACGGGGTTTTTAACAGCTGATGCTTTGGAATTAGGTTTCCAGGCCTCTCTTCTGAGGCACCTCAGGGTGGACTCGAATTGTCAGCCTTTCAGTTAGCAGCAGGGCACTTGACAGTTTGCATGCCGGGGACATCAGAGTAAGGAATGGGATCAGAAGGGCTGGAGGTCTGGGGCTGACCGCAGAGGGAACGTCTACCCTGAAACAACCCAAAGCAACTGATGAAGCCACTGGCCTAGCAGTTTCAGAGTGCTTGCTGGTTACCTTTTCATCCAGAGGACCTCAGATTCTGGTTAGGACTTGTGCCTCCGAACGTCCTGGGGCTCGTGACACAGGCAGGACCCTGCCCTAGGTCCCTGGGAAATCTACCTATCACACAGATATCCCCAGTAATTCTGATGTGCTCCTCAAATTTGAGGACCACCCTTGGAGAAGCCAGATTTGAAACAGGAAGTGTGTTTTCAGTCCCAGGAAATGATCAGGACTCTCTGAAGCTGGGTACGGTTAAAAGAGGCTTCACTGATTTCATTCCAGTCTTGATGCTGCCTGGCTTTGAGACATGGACGCATCAACTTTGCAGCTGCTGCTGCTTTGTTTTTGGCCTCAGGAAGCGATGCCCCAGCCGTCTACCAAGCACCCTGGGACCCCAATTGGCAACCTCCCTCCCCCATTTGCTGGGGGCGGGAGGGTCCTGGCTTTGATAGTGGAGCAGTATCCCTCCCTGAGTCCCTGGCCACAGTGGCGAGCTGCTGTGCAAAACCAGAGTCTCTTACCTCATTAAACCAAAATGAAAATGAAATCCAGAAAAGCTCATTTTCCTCATAGCATCTCTGGTAAAGCCACTGGCAGCCGCATCACAGATAAAACTTCTCACAAGCTGCCTGGTGTGTGGCCTGGGAGTGGTCAGAAGTAAAGCTTAGCCGTGGTTTATCCTACCCTGAGTTTACACCTCCTTTGACGGAGGTTGCTTTTAAGACTATGGAGATTCCTAAGGGAGAGGGAGGGCTACTTCAGAAGAACTGAAAAGTCCTAAACCCAGATCAGCTCCATGTGGCTTCAGAGCCTGGTACCAGAGGACAAGAACCACCCAGCCAGTTTGCCTTGAGGTCACATAATTTCTTGGGTGAAACCAGAGACTTCAAGGAAAACTTGGTCCCAGTGGCAAAGAATTTCCAGTGCATGGACATAGACCTCAGAGTGTCTTCTTGGCCGTGGAGTTAGACACACTTTCTCTTTGGAGGTCCTCCAACCCCCGGTTGCTGTGTGTGACATACCTCATGTGGATCAGGTCCCTAGGTGGTGCAAACAGTTGCCAATCTTGGCAGCTATAAAAAGTTGGAGATTCAAGTCTACCCAGAGGTGCCTCAGAAGAGAGGGCTGGCATCCTGCCGCTGAGAAATCTGCTGTTGGAAATCTTATGGAGCGCAATTCTCCTCTGGCATCATGCTGCAATGAATCAGAACTGACTCGTGGCGATAGAGTCATCCTGTTCAAGTGAGTATCAAATCAGTCACCATTTATTTCTGTAGGAACCTACTAGGTCTCAGGTGCTATGCCTGGTTTTCTAAACCAAGTTTGATTGGAACACAGCCACCCTCATTCATTTACTGCTGTGAAAGGCAGTATTGAGTTGTTGAGACAGAGACCATCTGGTCTGCAAAGCCTAAAATATTTGCTATCTGGCCCTTGATAGGAAATGTTTGCTGACTCCCTGATTAAACAAAAACCATTTGTCATCAAGTTGATTCAACTCACGGTGACCCCAGGTGTGTCTGAGGGGGTCTGTGCTCCATAGCATTGCCAGTGACTTCATCTTTTGGAAGTAGATCATCAGACTGCCTTCTCAGGTGCTTCTGGGTGGATTTGAACCATTGACCTTTCAGTTGGCAGCTCAGCGCATTAACCATTTTTACCATCCAGGGACTTTGGTGGCTTGTTAACAAAGCAGAGCAAGTGAACTTCCCCCAGGGCATGGTGTCTGTGGTCATTATTATGGTAACCTAGAATAGAGAAAACCAAACCCAACCCAGCAGCTGTCCAGTAGACCCAGACTTGTAGTGACCCCATGTGTCTGAGAGACCTGTGTTCCGTAAGTTTTCTTTTTTTAAAATAAACATAAGGATATTTATTAATCTTGTGTAGCCAGAAGTCTAGAGATAGGTGTTCTAGGGCTGCACAGCTTGTCAGTGATTTTTCTGGTTGTAGAAAGGCAGTGTGTTGCACCAGCAAGCAGGGCTGTCCCTGCCATCTGTGTCCACGGGGTTTTTAATGGTGGATTTTTTATAAGTAGGCGGCCAGGCTTCTGAGGCACCTGTGGGGAGACTATAGAGTGTATAACAGCTCAAATATTTCCTGAGCATCCACTCTAGATACTGTCCTGGGAGCTGGGGGTACAACTAGACTGGCCAAAATATTAGGGGCTTGAAAGAGCTGTCTCCCTGTCCTTTAACAGAGCCTGAGCCAGCCTCGCCTTCTACTCCACTCTCGGGCACACCTTACGTGGTGCCCGTGGCTTTTTATTCTTTTTTTTTTTTTTAAGTGAACATTGGTTGTGTTTTCAGCCAAGGTTTACATAGTAACATAGGTTCCTGTTGAACAATTTTTATACAAGCTTTTCAGTGACACTGGGCACATTCTTGACCGGAACTTGAACCTGAACTTTGTTTCATTTTGGTGGTTCTGTTTCCATTCATCTGGTTTCCCTGGTCTCTTACATTCTCATCTTTGTTTTAAAGTCATTATTGACCATTTGGTGTCATAAAGGTGATTTTTTAAAGAAGCATAGTACTTCTGGGTGATACTCCTAATTTTTCAAAGTCAATTTGTTGTTTAGCTGCAAGGTGACCTCAGGGATTAGTTTGCATTCAATGTTTGGAGAGTGTCTCAGGGCGGTAGTCTTGGGGAGTCCTCTGCTCTCAACCAGTCCAGAAGAGGTCTTTTATTTTTTTTAAGGAATTTGAGATTGTGTCTAACATTTTTCTCCCATTTCTGTCAGGGTCCGTCTGTATGGTCGATAGTGGTGGCTGGGCACCATCTGGCTCTTCTGGTCTCAGAGTAGATGGGGTCCTGGTTCATGTAGACTTGTTTTGTCTTTGAGTGTTAAGTTTCTATCAATTTCTTTTTTCTAGATGAGTAGAAACCACACGGTTGTAAATACACATGGTTTTTTAAATAGACTTCTTCACTCGGCGCAACGCCCTCCAGATTCATCCGTGTTGTGAGACAGTTTGCAGATTCCTCGTTGTTCTTGATTGTTGCATTGTGCTCTGTGGTGTGAATGTGCTGTGGGTTGTCTGTCATTCATCTGTTGATAGGCACTTAGGTCACTCAGTGTACAGGGGTGTGCATTTGTCTATTTGCGGGTCAGCTCTAGTTTCTCTAGGAGATATTGCTAGGAGTGGGATTGCTGGATCACACGGTGCTTCTATTTCTAGCTTTTTAAGGAAACACCGTGATCATTTTCCAGAATGAGTCTACTATTGTACATTCCCATCAGCAGTGATGAGAGTCACAGTCTCCCAACATTTGTTATTTTCTGTTTTTTTTGGTTTGTTTGTTCAAGTAATCTCAAAGCCCTTCTGATGTCTTAATGTATATTTAGACAAGATGATTTGGTAAGCATTTGAGTTAATTTATAGGCCCTTGATTTGTATACTTTTAAATTTATAGGCCATTCATTTCTTTGCATAGATGAATGGAGACACGAAAAATCACCCCTTATCAGACCGTGTCACCGTACATTTCTGCCACTTTAGTTGCATCCCCAACTCTAGGACAGTTTCTGGAGTGGGTGCTTAGGAAATACTTGGCTAATAAACATTGTCTGGCTGGAAACTATGGTTCCCTCAGATCTGGGCTGTATAAATCAGTGAAATGAATTGATCATGTAGATTTGGCAGAGACTGATCTTTCCTGAGGTTCGGGAACTTGGTGCCTGACCAAATGATTGAAAACGAAAGAAATAGACCCTCCAAGAAGGCAGGGAGGGCACTGGATTCTGGGAAAGTGAACAGGCGATAGTTGTTTTCTCAGGACAGAGGGTGATCCAAGTCAGAGAGACTTCTGGGATGATGGTGTGGACTGTGGCTGATCCCTCCCTGGTCTCTGCTGAGGCCACGGCTCCGCTTCCCTGCGTGTCTGCAGAGTGGACCTGCTCTGCTGGGGTTTCAAGGCTGCTCCCCTTAGACAGGGAGCCCTGGTGACACAGGGGTTCAGCAACAGACGGCTAACTGGAAGTCGGCGCTTGGATCCCACTGGCCGCCGTGTGGGGGAAAAGATGTGGCCGTCTTTGTCTGGAAAGGTGACAGCCTTGCAAACCCTGTGGAGCCGTACTGCCTGGCCCTGTAGGGTCACCGTGAGTTGGAATTGGCACGACAGCAGTGGATTTAGTCTTCAGGGAAGTAGGTTACTGTTGTTGCTGATTCCTCTCAGATCAGTTCCAACTCATGTTCTGTAGGATTTCCAGGGCTGTCGTCTTCAGGGAAACAGATCGCCGGGCCTGTGTCCTGTGGCCCCGCTGGGTGAGTTTGAACCCACAACCTTTTGGTTACTGCTGTTGTTGTCGTTTGCTGTTGAGTCAGTTCTGACTCCTGGAGACCCCACTGTGCACCTGTGCCCCGAGGCTGTGACCTTTGGCCGGGCCTGTCTCCCATGGCGCCCCTGGGTGGGTCAAAGCACTTAACCGTTTGCGTCACCTGGGCACTTGGGAAGGCAGATGGGGAGAGAGTAGTCATGCACCTAGTGGTGCTCCGCGAGCGTGTTGGATGGCTGTGTGCTCCCTGGGTGTCCGTTATGACTGAGTTCTTCTTTTCTGGGGAGAGAGCCAGCTGGTGAACACTCCTATACGCGATACCGTTTTGGAAACCTCACTGCTTCTGAGTGGTGTGGGGGACCTCTGCAGACTCTGGATTCGGCAGGGACCCCGGACATGGAGCTAGGCTGGAGCTCTGCTGGCCCACACCCCGTGCTCTGTACAGAGGCTGTGGGGAGCAGCCCCCGTCGCGCAGAGCCTCCCCCGGCCTGGAGCCCCAGCGCGCCGCCCGCCAGCAGCTCCCACCCACCCTGCGCCGGTTCCCACCGTCAGGCATTTTTCACTTCTCTATAATTACCCAGGCTAATTAGATAAATTGATCTGCTGATGCACACTCCACAGTCATTTCTGCCGTGTAATTTGGCTTTAATAGAACCACTGCGTTAGGGAAAGGAAATGAAAGCCCCGGGTGGAAGTGGGATCTTTTAGCTTTGAAGAAAAATAATTTTTTTTCTGGGCATTTGGGCTCCCTGCGTGCACATAATGTATGTGCTGGCTGTCAGAATTTACAGGGCAACAGCAGCTGTCGGTGAAGAAGGAGAAGTCGGGAGCCCTTTGCCGTGAGAAACACAGATCGACTCGAGTGTTAACATGAAGCTCGTAACTTTGGAGGCAAATGGGGCATGAAGCACGTTGTCAGCTGCTTGGTGGCTGGATCAGGGATTCTTCCCTCCCTGGGGGTCTTCTGGGAAAGGGCTGCTGGCTCTAGATGAGGTAGGGGGTGTGTCAGGATGCCAGGACAGGACGTCCACGAGCTGGTTGAGGGTTTTTTTCTGCTCCAGCACCACCCAGGTCACACCTACCTTTGCCATTTATTAGATGGGGTGTCTTTTTCTGCAAATTCCTCCGTCTCCCAGGACCTCCATTCCCTGTCTGTGCAACGCACCTTTCAGGATGACTGGGAGGAGCTGCCGAGCCTGGCAGACACCGGGCATGTGGTGGTGAGTGTTTTACACCAACGTGGTTGTTGTTCACTGCCGTTGAATCCGCCCCGACTCATGACAGCCCCAGACACAACGGAACAAAGTGTTGTCTGGTCCCGTACCAGCTCCATGATCCCTTGTGGATGCAGCTCTTGTGGTTCATAGAGTTTTCCTGGTCTGACTTTCAGAAATAGATGGCCAGGCCTTTCTTCATAGTCTGTCTGAGTCTGAAAGTTCTGCTGAAACCTGTTTGGTGTTGCAGTATCACACAGCCTTCTCTGATAGATGGACGGTAGGAATCGAACCCAGGACGCCTGTGTGGAAGGCCAGAATTCTGCCACTGAACCATCAAGGCCTCACACTGGCATAGACAAATGGTTATTGGGTCTTTATGATCAGCAGGAACTGGAAGGTGTGTTTGTGTTTGTGTAGGTGCATGAGAGAGACAGTAACAGAAATTGATCAACCAGTCAAATCAGTTGATTCAATATCTGGATCATCTGAGCTCAGAGAAGGTGTGCTCTTATTGACTCTGACATTTTAGAGGGGACTCAACTTTGGAAGCGGGAATGGACCTTCCACGATCTTTTCTAGACCTCAGTCACTCCCTGGATCTCTTAGGGCCCGGGAGGAAACAGATGGCATGCTGCCATCAGGATTATTCAGGACAGGTTTAATAAAGAGACACAGGTCTGGGCGGGCCATGGGGAGGGGGTCTGAAGAGGTGAGGGGAGGAGATAGGTTTGTGCAGAGAGTCACCTGGTGGGGAGTGGTGACCTTGTCTAGTGACACAGCAAGTTGGAGGCCACTCGCGTCTTCCTCTCCATCTTTCTGCAGTGTGAGGACATAGAGCAAGGGGATCATCTCCAGGGCAGGGAACAGAGTAGGGGAAGTGAAGCTGGATCAGAAGGGGTAAGCAGAAAGTATCCAGCACCCTGGCACACAGCTTTTGCCCCCCCTCTTTTTTTTTTTTTTTGCATGCAACTTCACTACTTATTATCTCCTTGTTATTTTCTTTAAGTCAATGCACCTTACAATTTATTTATTTATTTTTTTTTTAAAAAAATCAATGCTCTTTTTGAATTTAATTAAATCTATTCAAAAAAGAAGCTGGGAAATAATCACACTCAGCTTCACTAACCATAAATGGAAGGTAGCTATAAAAACAAATACAATGATATCAAAGCCATGTGTACTTCTAGCTGGAGCTCAAGGCTCAGAGCCCAAGCTCTGCAGAAGCTGAGTTTAAAAATGAAGACCAGCAAGCTGGAAAATGCTGTTCAGGACATTCTGTTCCCAGAGAGAGATGTCATCAGGGAGACTCAAGGAGAACTAGAAGGTGATGAATTCTCATTGCGATTCAACATTATTTAGGGCTGACCTGTGTCTCCTTAAACCTGATCTTGGACCAGTGGTTGGATTGTCCTTTGTGCTTTGGGAAAAGAATGGACTGGGTTGGGTAGGAATTTTGTTGTTGTAGAAAATGTACACAGCAAAACATGTACCACTTCAACAATTTCTGCATGTACAGTTCAATGACACTGATTAGATTCTTTAAGTTGTGCCACCCTTCTCACTGTTCTTTTCTCAGTTGTTCCTTCCCCGTTAACACAAATTCCTGTCCACCAAGCTTCCTCTCTAACCTTTTGAATAGCTGTTGTCAGTTTGATCTGATATACATAGTTCTTTAAAAGAGCATAGTGCTCAAAACAGACATTCTTTCCAAAGTTAAACTACTGTTTGGTTTAAAGAAAATCTTCAGGAAATATTTTTGGTTTAAGGTTTAAAGATTATATCAGGACAATAGTTCTGGGCATTGATCCAGCCTCAGTGTCTTCCAAAAGTCTGAGTTCCTTGGGAATTTGAAATTCTGCTCTGTATTTTCCCCCTTTTGATCAGTAATGGCAGCTGGCTAGGGCTTTTTGTCTTTGTTGTGACTCCAGCTCCTGGCATGGGGACAGGCACAGAGTAGCCCTGTAAAACATACTTCAATGAGTGAATCTCCACCAGAAGGAAATGAGTGAAGTCAAAGCTGCAGTGGAAAATGGCAAACTTAATGAATATTATGGAGTGAATTAAAAAACTGCGGTCTGGGTTTCTTTAGAAATCACGAGACTTGTTGAGAAGGAAATTGATTTGTTTGTTTACATTGATGTCCAGATAACATCATCATTGTCATAAATGTCATCATAATCATTGATAGGAATAAGAATTGCATATATATATATATGTATACACACACACACACATATATATGTCCTCTGCCTTGTGGAGGAGGAAACAGAGGAACCCATCTATAGGAAGAGAGAAGGATGAAGCATATGCTCAGATATGACAGAGACTGAGGACTTCCTGGGTTCCTGCCACAGTGTATCCTTTCCAGCCAAATAACATGAAAATCACCTCCTAAAATGGAGGGTGCTGAGACTGAAGAAAGAAGGGGTTATTAGGGAGACTTAACAGATGAGGCAGTCCTGGATGGCTGCTGGACCAAAGCTGCTCTCTGCCCACACAGTGGGAGGGCAGAGATTTTATAGTGGAAATGGACAGTAGTGGCTACATGCCAGAGACTTATATGAGAATGACTTAAGAAACTGTAGGATGCCAGCAGATCACACGAGGGCATTCATGTTTGGCCTCCTAAAGCCTGTTTCCCCTTCAGCCTTCAGTTTTAAAGTGCATATCCATCATGTGGAGTCTTGTGAAATGCAGATTCTGATTCAGTAGGTCCATGAGTCTGTGAGTCTAATAATCTCCTGGATCAAGGTGATGCCACTGTTCGGTGTGGACCACTCATGAAGTGGCGAGACTCTAAACACCCTGTCCTTAGGTCTGGGGTAGTCTGGTCCTTGGATTTTGTCAGACACCTGTATCTTTAGCACAGATCTCTCTTTTCCCATAAGCTGCCACCAACTGAGGGTCCCAACTGTGACATCCTTTGAAGGACCTCTGTGCTGGGGACCAAGGATTCACCAACCTTGTGACACAGTTTCACGATTATTTGCGTGTCTGTCTCCCTCATGAGATTCTAACGGCCGTGCCAAGAACTTCTGGCGGACATTCTAGGTCTTGTTCGTCACTGTATCCCCAGCGTGTGACAGAGAGATGTCACTCAAGAGAAGTTTGTGGAGGGAATGGAGAAGGAACAGCGTGCTGGGATGGTGCAAATCTTGGTTCCAGCAGTGGATTTCTGGTTGTATCTCTTAGTTTTTAACAAAATTGTTGTTCCGTCAGCTGTTGGGATGCTGTCGAGGCTGTTACCTATTACATTTCTCTCTCTGTTGTTTATTTTTCAGCCCTCAGAAAGATTTCTTTGATCATGTTTATCTTTTTGCTTTGTTTGATGTGGTTGATAGGAAGCTTAGAAAGCAATTTATAGTTCAACCGGTAGTTAGGTAGGATTTCATGAGTCCAGTTTCACCACTGGAGTCCCCAGGAGGTGCGAAGGGTTAGAGGTTTATTTTCGTCCAAAGGCACCTTGTAAGAAAGGCTTGGTGATAGCCTTCTGAAAAAACACCCATTGGAAACCCTGTGGAATACAGTTCAACTCATGTTTTCCTGGTGGTTATTTCTTATTCATATATATCTGTTTTTCATCTGTTCCTTAAATCCAAATCCCCTGTCAAGTGAGATAGAATGTAAACTAAATAAAAATGATGATAATAAATAGTAATTATAATTAGTTACAAGTGTATTAATTATTGTTAGGTAGTTTGGGGCAAGCAATGTCCTTCTGGGTCTCAGTTTTCTCACCTGTAAAATGGGAACGATCTCTAAGGAACATTCCAACTCTCACATTTGATGTTTCTTGATGATCCTTTTCCTCTCTTCCCCACTAAAGGTTTTGTGAGAAGGAAAGTCATCTACAAAACAATTGATGTTGTTAATTGTCGTTAAGTGCTGCTGAGTTTTTTCTGACCCCTTATGAACCCACTTGACAGAGTAGAACTGCCCCAGAGAATTCTCTTGATTGTAATCTTTATGGAAAAAGCAGATTGCTAGGCTTTTCTGCCTCAGCTGCTGGGTGGATTTGAACTGCCAGCCTTTGGTTACTGACCAAGTGCTTAACCATTACCCCATCTGGGCTCCTTTCAAATGGCATCCAGGTTAGTGTAGTGATCACTCACATGTGTTTGGGTGTTCAAAGGCCTCAGAGGGGGCGAGTCATCATGGTGCTGCAGATTCAGTCCCTCATTTGGGGACAGAGCTGCTGTGGACACTGCCTTGTCTCTGGTTATCTCATCCTGACAGTTGTCCACTCCACCTGCAGATGCAACAGGCCTGGGGAGGCTGTACTCGGCAGTTTTTGAGTGCTGGAGGGCAGAGCATAATTAGAGGACAGGCCCTCCTGAGATCTGTGCTTCAGGCAGGCTCCGAGTGCGGAAGGCAGGACATACTTAGAGGACAGGCTGTCATGGGATCCGTGCTGCCGGCTCAGGGCGCTGGGCTGCCCTGCCTGTGCTGTGTGTCCTGCAGCTGGAGGCTGCATGTGGCAGTGTTTTCTGTGCAGGGAGGGATGCTGGGCTGGCTGGACTTCCCCAGGGCTCAGTGCACACAGGTCTTCTGTCTGCACAGGTACAGGAGAAAGTGCACTCCCCTTTCCTCAGGGGTCAGCTTCGTCCTGCCCTGAGCTGGATCTGGGGCTTGCAGTGAGTTCAGCAGCTGGAGCAGTCTGCTCACACCCTGTCACGGATGTGGCTAGGTCAGAGTCTCTGGTGGCAAGCAGCCGCAGCTTCTCTGACTAATATAAGCAAAAAAAAAAAACCCAAAAAACGAAAAACAAAACCACTTGCTTCTCTGGAGTATTTCAGAGTAGAACCATGCTCTACAGAGCTTTCAATGGCTATAACCTTTAGGAAGAAAATTGCCAGGTCTTTCTTCTGAGGCACTTGTGGGTGGATTTGAAACACCAACTTTTCACCTAGTAGCCAAGTATTTAACGAAGCATTTTTGACACCCAAGACAGGGCCTTATTAAAAGGAGGTCGGCAGAGCTCTGGAGATGGAAAGGGGGCTGGGACACTAAACAGCTCCAGAGGTCCAGTGATCTTGTGTGGATCAATGATGGAATCAATGACAGCATGCCAGAATTTTATTCCTGCTCATTTTTGAGGTGAGTGTGATTGAATTTTTTGTCATGAGCCTGGCCCCCAGCAAAGCAAGTGGAAGGGTCTTCAGGACCCCTGTGGCTTCGAAAGATTTGCTCTGATTGATAACCAAACCCAGATGCAGTGGAAGACAGTGACTGTCGAAATGGTAATAGCGGACGCTTCCAGAGCATGTCTGCCTGCAGAACCCGCGACATTCATGGCCTTGTCCAATCTCCAGCAACGATGCTGGGGTTCTGTTGTCCTTCCAGGTGCAGCGACGGGGGAATGAATGGAGGCTCAGACAGAGGATGACAGTCTCATCCGAGGTCACCTAGCCGGTAAAAGACGGAGCTGGGATTTGAACCCACGTCTTTCTGGGTTGAAGCAGCTCTGGTGGCGCACCAGTTAAACTGGACCGCTAACAGGAAGTCTGGTGCTTGGAATCCATCCAGAGGTCCCATGGGAGAAAGGCCTGGTAATCGGCTTCTGTCAAGATTACAGGTGAGGGAGCTGCATGGGGCAGTTCTGCGTATCTGTCACCAGGGGTGGCTGTGAGTCAGAATCAACTTGATGGCATCCAGTGATGGTGACGACCTGGACTCAGAGCCATTGCCCTTGAAGTTTCTGTTGGTTTGCCCAAATGGTAAAAGGAAGAGTTGTGACCGTGGGTCTCACTTTCCTCCAGTGACCCTGGCAGTCCTTGGCCCTAGAAATAGATTAAGGAGCGGGCCAGCTGGGCAGCCACCAGGGCAGTTATAAAGGCACCAGAACAGCCCGAGGTATTATAGGAGGGAAGGGGCTTTGCTCTTGCAGCTGTGATTCCTCTTGTCACAGGGACCCTCAGAGACGGGAAGGGATATACTTTGATAACCTGCTCAGGCTGGGTCAGGGCCAGCTGTGGGGCTGCAGAGCCTAGTGCAAAATGACGGCCCGGGGCCCTGTGTTAAAATGTTCCTGACCAAGGTTTTCAGGGTGGCGGCAGCAGAGCCCTAAACCGAGTGTGGGACCCTTCTGAGCCTCCGGAAGCCAGCCCAGGGTGGGGGTGGGGGTGGTGCCGGTGGGAGGTGGCTGCCACACCCTGGGCTCTGAGGGCCAGCCCGGTCACCTGCAGGTCACCTGCAGGCTTCCTCCACTTTCTGCTGCATTGTTTCCTTGCTCTGGTTACCCACCTCTCTCAGGGGAGCCACAAGGTCTCAGAGCAGGGGGGGTGACAGAGGGCTGGAGGTGGGCCACCCTGTACCATGATGGTCAGGAGGCCCAGCAAAAGTCATCTGAGCATCCTGAGAGTGTGCTTATGTATTTCATCTTGGTGAAAATATATATAACAAAACACCGTCCATTCAACAATTTCTGTGTGTACAGCTTAGGGACACTGATGACATTCTTCACGTTGTGCAGCCATTATTGCTCTCCTTTTCAGGTTTATTCCACCAGCCTTTACATAAACGGAGTAACATCTGTTCCACCTCTGTCTCCCATCCCTGTAGCTGCTAACGAGCTCTGGTTTCTGTATATTTGCCTGTTCAGTTGAAGTGCGATCAGTCATGTTGCGACTAACTTACTTCACTCAGCATGATGTTTTCAAGGTCCCTCCGTGCTGTACTGCGTGCTAGGACCTCATTTCTGTCTGTGGTGGGATAATGATGCTTTCTGCGGGTCTCGTGTCTGTGGGCCTCGTGTTGGTTGGCTGCTCGTCTGTCGGTAGACACCGAGGTGCTTCTTCCTTGGGGCTGTTATGGAAAGTGCTGCAGCAAACACTGGCGCATGGGTTTCTGTTTACACTCCTGCTTTCAGTTCTTTCAGGTATATACTGAGGATGTTTTTAACAGAAGATGGATAATGCCAGAATAGCATTTCATTAGCGGAGCTACTAAGACACACATACACACACACGCCCACAGAGTATCAGCTGAGAGCATACTGTCTCTTAGGTGCTTTGCACAAGTCGTCTTATTTAATTCCCCCTTTCTCTCTAGCTTCAGTTACGGGGGAAAGTGCATGGATTTCAGACCTTCCAAGCAACCCCTTCTCTTCTTCCAGAATGTTCCTCACTTCGCTCCCTTGCCTGGAGAAAACTGTACCCTTCAGGTCTCAGCTGCTCTGATCAGTCCCGTTCTCCAACGCCAGGTAGCCCGTGAGTTTCTGAACTGCACCCTTCGTGGTAGCAGTGAAAAAGTACTTGGCTAGTTATTTGCTAGTGTGTCTCCCCCATGTCTGTGTCCACGGGGCTGGGACCATGTCTCTTTACCCACTGCCATTTCACCAAGTCCGGCAGAGCCAGGGGTGTCTCCCTTGGGCTCCTGGGGCACCCCATTCCCAGTGACCTGGCTGTTGCCACCTGCACTCGTTCTCTGTCGTGGCATTTGCCCGGCGGAGTCTCAGTGGGTCTGTGCTATCACAGATGAGCGCCTTTGCTGGTGACTCTGACATTGGTTTCCAGGCAGAGGAAGACCTGTCAGAGCTGGTAGCTCTTGCCTGCCTCCCACAGAAGTTCCCTGGCTTGGGGTACCGGAAGCCGAAACCGGCAGCCAAGTCCCTTTCATTAGGAAAGCGGCAGAGGATGTTTTGAAAAATATCAGTGCTCAGGTTGCCTGAAACATCATTAATTTTTAAGTTCCCTTCACGTTTATGAAGGAATGTTTCCTCCTCGACTTGGCAGCTTAGCTCGAATCTTTAACTAGACTTCTTGTTTGCTCTGAGAGGCAAGGGCACCCACCGTCCCTTCCGTCGCTTCGGGGTGAAGAGAGGGAGCAGGGTCAGGGAGTTGGGACTTTTTCTTCTCTCGCTGGACGACTTCAGTGTTGCTGTGAGGTGTCATTCTTTTCCTGGAAACAGACTCCAGCCTCGGGTGGACTTGGCAGCCTGTGAGAAATCTTCCCTCCGGCTGTGGGCTGCCAGTGGCAAGGATGGTTCCAGTGAAGGAACAAACCTCTTTGGGCCCTGGTGCAGAGTCTGGCAAGGGGACCAGCCTTCTGTGCTCCTAGAGAGGGTTTCTTTCTCTGCGCTCATGGCTACTCTGTGCTCTGTCTAAAAACCTGTCTCCAATCAATCCTTGACATTCTGCTCGTTGGGACTCATGCTGTTGTGTCAGACAGTTATGTTCTTTAGGCATTTCTGAAACTTTATGGGACATATTTCTCTTTAGGAGGTTCTAGCTGGCTAATGAGAAGCTGCCAAGATTAAGCCACAGTCCTCACAAAAAGACTTCAAGGGGGTATGGCTTTTCGGATGGGGTGTCAGAGGCCCAGAGAGGAGAAGATAGCAAGGCGGAGGAAATCTCCTTTGAATTGTCTTGGTTTGGGGTGTACCTTCCAGGTACAGAGACTGCGACAAAGATGTGGAAGCCAGTGGTCTATCTGTGGGGTGGTCCCAGGAAGCAGGAAGGAGTGGGGAAGAGAGACAGGAAGGAGGGGTACCACTTACCATGGTGGGCACCTGGTCTCATCCGTGCTGAGGCGCTTGAGGGCTGAAGTCAGGCTCTTCTCACTGCTGTCCCACCTGAAGGCCACCCATCACTGTTCCTTGCTGGTTGAGGGCCACCACGGGGGTTGTACTCTCTGGGACTCTTGGCATTCTGTCTTGGCTAGAGAATGTTCTTAGGGAGACCTGCAGTGGTCCCACCTGAATCTGGTGTGTGGCTAGAACCTTGGCTCATTTAACATTTTAAAGTCTTTGGGGTCCTCAGTTCTTCAGGGCAGTTGAGAATAATGTAAAGAGGTTGGACCTGTGTCACAGAAGGAAATAGCGGCACACCCTGCGTGAGGCCCCTTCTCTTCCTGACTCTTCTCCACTCTCATGCTTCCTGGGATCACCCCACATAAACCACTTGCACCTAAACCTTGACACCCCAAACCAAGACAGTCCAAAGGTTGGTCTCTGTTGGCCTAAGAGACATGGGTGTCATCTGTGTCTGCTTCCCTGGAGAGAGTAGCAAAGAAGGAACTCAAAGTGAGGGCACAGTGTCTTTGGGGTGCTAGAGTCTGACAAAGCCCAGCTGGCGGGTGCTCCTGCTTCATTGTGAATCCTCCTTGTCATAGCAGTAATGCTCCTTGTTGACACTTTAGACTTCTTAGGGGCAAATGATAAATGTGCTCAGCTGCTAAAGTCTGGTGGTTCAAATCCACCCAGAGGCACCTTGGAAGGAAGGTTTGGTGACTTGCTTCCAACAAAGATCTCAACCATTGAAAACCGTAAGGAGTACAGTTCTGTTCTGACACACGTTGGGTTGCTATGAGTTGTCACTGACCCAATGGCACGTGGTGCTAGTGGTAGCTAGCATGCACTAAGTGCCTGCTGTGTGCCAAATGTGCTGCTAAATTCATCACAGACATGATTTCTTTTAATTCTAGCCACCACCGTAAGAGTCTGGGACCATTGCTGGCCTCAGGTTGCAAGTGAATGAGCTGGGCTCAGGGTGGGGAGCTGCCTTGCCCAGGGTCCCACACCCAGAGATGTGGCTGGGTCTCACACCCAGTCTCTCTGTTGCCGCAGTTGCAATCCCCGACCTCCAGTCTGTCCTTGCTAGCTGCTGTTGAGCTTGCTGTCACTCACAGCCACCCCACGCACAACAGAATGAAATACTACCCCGTCCTGTGTCAACCCCATGGTTGGTTGGCTGTTGAACTGTGGTGATCTGTAGGGTTTTCACTGGTTGATTTTCAGAAGTATATTGTCCGGCATTTACCCCTAGTCTGTCTGAATCTGGAAGCTCCACCCAAGCCTGTTCAGTATCCTAGCAACATGCAGACCTCTACTGATGGACAGGAAGTGGCTGCTCATGACAGGTATTGCCTGGGAATTAAACTCAGGTCTTCCACACAGAAGGCGAGAATTCTCCCACTCACCAACCAGTGCCTCATCCAGCATCTAGTCTAGTGAAACTTAACCCAGTCTTTGAAACAAGGACAGGTTTGTACTTGTCCTTTGAATGAGAGAGACCCCTGGACAGAAAGAAGATGCACACCCACCCACTTGACCTTGGGTTATAAGAAGTCCTCCATTTCTTATTCCAGTGAGGTGTTCTCCATGCCATCCTTCTTAAGCAAGGAAGAGGGTGGCTGTGGTGAGACAGACCCGCACAGGTTCTAACTGGTGACAGATGAGTTCAGGCTGTCAGCTTTGTCACCAACTTACGATAACTGACGGTTCTCTGATCTCGAATCCAGCCTCTGGGAACAGTGGGTTTGAATGATGTCACTGAGCAGTGTTCGAAGCTGCTAATGTGATCAACTTGTATCACTGGAGAAACACGAGGCTTGAGCAGGCTTCCCAGTAACTGTCTTTATGCTTCTGACTGCATTTCCGTCTCTCCATCCTGTTCCTGGCCGTGAAAACCTCCCAGATTCCTTCCCCTGGTTACTGCAACATTAATGCTGAGACAAACTGCTCTGCAGTGTCAGGGTGCCTGAAAGACGTGCGTCTGCCGCCTCTCCCCTTCCTTGTTTTTCCCGAGTAAAGAATAATAAGGAAAATAGCCTACCTTTATAGCAAAGGAAAATAACATCTATTTAGAGGAACCTGAGCTGAAAGTATGTCTCCTTCATGCTGGATGATCTAATTCCCCAGCTCTGGCTTAGCTTTTATTTCCAGTGATGTAACAAGCTGTGGGCACATTGGTTCTTCAAACACTCGCCACCACCACCACCATTTCTGAGCTCTGGGTAAGAGACTGGCCCTCGCAGGTGGCAGGGAGAGGTTGACCCTCTGTGCCATGATTCCATGGTGATCTCTTAAGCCAGGCATGTTATACAACCCACAAGCCCTACTGTTCATGTCCCTTTAACCAATGATCTTCTAGGGTCTTCTTGTCGACGCCAAGCCCTCCAAGCACAGCTGTCACTTTTCCAGAAGGCCCCTTCTGTGACAACCTGTTTCCGTCTTTGCACGATCAGAGCCGGGAAGATTTCCTTGTCTCCTCTCTTTGATGTTTCCTGCATAACTTTGGTCTAGTTTCTTTGCCTTGTCCCCAAGAGCACTGACGAAGTGAAGACTCCAGGGGCTTTAAAATTTTAAACGAGCGCGTTTCTATCTCTACACCAGCCGTCACTTTCCTCTTGAGGTCTGTGAAGATAATGAGGGGCCTCTGGGTTACAGACAGACGGGCTGCTCCCTGTGACTAGCATGTACAGGGGACCACTTTGTGCAAGCCAGTGAGCCGAAGCATTTTCACGCCTCATCTCATTGTTTAAAAACATTTATTTTTTTTCTTGTTGTTGGGTTTAGGTACATAGCAGAAGATACACCAATCCAGCCATTTCTTCACGTACAGTTCAGTGGGCTGATGACATTCTTGAGCTGTGCAGTCGTTGTTACTTTCCTTTTCTGAGCTGCCCCTCCCCTATGAACATAAACTCGCCATACCCTGAGGCACTTATCTAACCTTTCAAGTTGCTGTTGTCAGTTTTATCCCACATAGATAGTTCTCTTTTTAAATTTGAAGGTCCTGTCAATGGCTTATTGTTATTATTGCTGTAACTGATTTTACTTTTCACGTATCTCATTTAACATTGTAGAGGATCTCTGTGGTATGTACTGCAGTCAGAAAAGATAGTATGCTGAAGTTCTTATGTTTAGCAAATGCTGACACGGAGACTCCATGCTCGGTAAGTATCAGGCGGATTGCCTGCCCCCACATCCTGTGTGCTGAGCAAACCTTCATCTGGACCCTTTCAAAGAGCTAAAAATATTTTCAAAGCAAGCATACTTGAAAAGGTAGCTCTCTGTCAGAATACTGGGCTGGGTTGGAGTCACCCTTCTCCGTCAGTTAAATCGTAACCTCTCTTCTAATTAGGAGAGGGGACCTTGTTCACAGAGGCTGCCATTGTCAATCATGAAATACGACTCCTGGGAATGTCAGGGATAACGGTGTCGGGTGGGGGGCTTGTGGGTGCCTTTGAGTGGTGTCCTTTCTGAGCTGCCCAGATGGGGGCTCGTTTTCCTTCTCTGGGCTCCCTCTTATGCATTTACCCCATTTATTAAGCACCTACTATGTGCTAGGGCTTGTTCCTTGACTGGTATAGACAGTTAACCCACTCAGCTGCTGAGTAAAAGCTGGAGATTTGAGGCCACTCGGAGGTACCACAGAAGGAAGGCCTTGCCATCTAGTTCTGAAAAATCAGCTATCGCGCAAATCATGTGGTTCTGTTCTAACACACATGGGGTCGTCATGAGTCAGGGTCGACAGCAGTTGGTTTAAGCACTTACTGCATGCCAGGTGCTGTTGTAAACACTTGGGAGGTGGCAGGGAACAAAAATGACAAAAATATCTGCCTCTGTAGAATCTGAGTCTCTTCTTAGAGCTGCACTGTTCCTTCTGCCCAGCCTGTCTCTTGTGCAGAATCCAACTGTGTTCTCTTCCCGCCATGGAGAGCCAGGCCGTGCCTCAAGCACAGATCTGGACAGCCTTTCTATGAGTTTTTGTTTCCTTTTCCTGTCTTTGGTTGTTCAGACATTTGAGTACCTCCTAGGCGTCAGATGCTATGAAATGCCTAGGACTGCAGAGAGGACTGCCTAGGACAAAGACTGCTGCTCATCCCCCAAATGTGTTCTCCCCCTTCTAATCAATCAATCAAAACTGATGTATGTGAAGCCACCTCCAGCTTGTGGTGACCCTCTGTATGGCAGAGTAGAGCTGTGCTCTGTAAAACTTTCAGATGCAGATCTCCAGGCCTTTCTTTTGAGGTGCCTGTGGGTGAACTTAAGCTTTGAGCCTTTCAGTTAACAGTTGACAGTGTTAACTGTTTGTACCACCCAGGGACTACTTCTTACCACTAGACCTGCTAGTTGTTAGTAACGGGGCACACGGCTCCCGGGATCAAGACTGCATTTTCCTGCCTCCCTTGCAGCTAGGTGTGGTTACGCAGCTAAGTTCTGGTCAAACAGCATGTGAGCAGAGTATGTGTACACTTTCTGAATGGTATCCATGATGAGGTTCTGCCTTTCCTGCATGGAATGTAGGCTTGGTGATGGATTGTAGGCTTGGTTATTGGCCATCTTGGCCATGTCGTGAGGTAGCTGGGAACTCTGAGGAAGGAGCCTGATTGTTGAGGCTCTCACATGGAAGAGAAAGAGAAAGGTCTATGGTGTTTATTCCACTTCTGTCTGAGTCTGTGTTATTTCATTCAGTGTAGGCTGGAGCCCCCTGAATGTTGGTGGAATGAGAGAGTCTTGTTGGGAAGCTCTCTGCTTCCTACTTGGAACACGGTAATAGGGCTCTTAACACGGCACACTTATTAAGAACTAAACACCAGGTGACACTGTGCTCAGAAGGAGAAAAACCCATGCAGACACTCGCAACACTGTGAAGCAGAAGGGGTGAGACGTCTGTGACCGACTTCAGGTATTTCCTTGTAAGACCAGTTGGATTGAGCTTGTCCTGAGATGAAAGGTCTTTGAAGACATCCTAATTGACTGTGGAGTGAAGTTGGTTCCACAGTTAGGTCTGAGGGACACCCTGGAGGCAGCTCAAGCTGGCTGCGATAACACCCTGTGTCAGAAGAATTCCGTGGGCTAACTGTAGTAGACTGCAGAATCTTACTGCAATTTTCTCTGAGTCCACCTGTATGATTTAACCAGCCAAGTGCCATCAAAACCAAATGAGACAAAAAATCCAGACCAAACTCGTTGCTGTTGAGTCTGTTATGACTCCTGGCAACCCCACATGTTAGAGTGGGACTGCTCTGTAGGGTTGGTTTTGGCAGTCATCTTCATGGAAGCAGATCACCAGGGTTTTCTTCCTGATGCCAGTGGGTGGGTTCGAATCACAGAGTCCAGGGGCACACTGTTTGAGCCACCCAGGGACTTCAACCAAATGCAGGCCTCTTTAATACCAGCACCCTCGGAAAAAAAGATGGTGGTGGTAGTGGGGAGTAAGGTCTGTTCATTGTGTATGTGGATGAAAGAAAGAAGATAGAAATGGTCTGGTCGCTCACACTGTCTCCTGCACCTTCAGCCCATGGGTCGTCCGTGCTTCTCTTGGGATGGATGTTGTCTTAGGCATCTAGTGCTGCTATAACAGAAGTGGATGAATTTAACCAGCATACATTTATTGTCTCGCAGTCTGGGAGCTAGAGGTCCAAATTTGGAGTGCCAGCTCCGAGGGGAGGCTGTCTCTCTCCATCAGCTCTGGGGGTTGGCCTTTGTCCTCAGTCTTCTTCTGGTCTACGAACTTCTTAGCAAAGAGACTCTGGGTCCAAAGGACACACTCTGCTCCTGGTGCTACTTCCCTGGTGTCAGGAGGTCCTCTGTCTCTGCTTGCTTCTCTCTTTTGTATCTCAAAAGAGGTTGACTTCAGACACCATCTAAATCTTGTAGGCTGAGTCCTTCCTCATTTACATCATGGAGGTGGGATTTGCAACATACAGGAAAATCACATCAGATGACGAAGTGGTGGAGTGTCACACAGTACTGGGAATTGTTGCCCAGCCAAGTTGACACATTTTTTTGGGGAACACAGTTCCGTCCCTAACTGATGTGTTTTAGTGAAGGTGAGGCCAACAGTTCCTGCAGCCTTCATCCCCCCTGTTTTGGAGGGAGGTAGGGTGCCGGGCTCAGAGTTTTCTCCTCTGATCTTGTGAAGCTGTTTTCCTTAAGGCTGTTGCAGACATTTCTGGTCAGTTGGCCCTGAGGCACAACTCCATGCCCCTTGGCTGACCCGCTGTACCCTATGTGAGGAGGCGAGATCAGCCAGTGGGGCCGTTCTTCCGGCTGGGGCCTGTGGACTGCCACATCACTTCCTGGTGCATTTTGCATCCTGATATACCAAACCTGCAGTCATACCCACTGTTGCTGCAGACTCCTAGTGACCCTAAGGATGGAGTAGGACTGCCCTGTAGGGTTGCCAAGGCAGCATTTGTTATGGAAGCAGACTGCCATTGTCTTTCTCCCATGGGGCAGCTGGTGGGTTCAAACCACCAACCTTTGGGCTCCAGTAGGGCTTCAACCACTGCACCACCGGGGCTCCTGCATGAAAATGCACTACTTAAAAACCCAGTTGCCATCTAGTCGACTCCAATTTGTGGCAGCCCCGTGGTTGGCAGGGTGGGGCTGTGCACCATAGGTATTCAGTGGCTGAGTTTTTGGAAGCTGGTTGCCAGGCTTTTCTGCAGAGGTGCCTCCCGGGTGACTCAAGCCTCCAACCTTTTGATTAGCATCCAAGGAAGTGGTCACCATCCAGGGACCCCAACTCGTCTCCTTTTAAGCCCCACGTATTCACATGATCTTGGCTCTGTTCCCTCTGTGAAGCGAGCAGGAGATGCCCCAGCCCAGGTGATGTCCAGACCCAGGATAACCTCTTCCTCTAGTTTATCACTCTAACTCCCACGGCTTTTCTGAGTTTAGGACCTTCCATATCTTGATACCAGCCTTTTCCACTTCTGAAATGAGGGTCGGGGTGCTCCCTGGGGCAGTCGGGGAAGGCAGGGAGTGGAAGGAGGCTGTGGACTGGTGTTTCTCAGCAGATCTGCTAGTGCTGAGACATTTGGTATTGTGGGTGCCTGTTTGTACTCAGGGTGTCACATTAGGCAGTTCAGTGGATTAAAACCTGCTGCTGTCGAGTTGCTTCTGAGAGGGACATAGATCCATAATTTTAGTTGTCAAAGTTTTACTTTGCTTGCTGGTGAGAACATACACAGCAAAACATAGCCTGGTTCAGTCATTTCAGTGGGTACAGTACAGTGGCACTGATGGCTTGGTGGAGTTGTGCAACCATGCTCAGCCTGCTTTTCTGAGTCATTCGTCACTCATTAACGTAAACCCGCTGTCCCCAAAGTGTCCTGTCTTTTTAGTTGTTCCTGTTACTCTGATCCCATGTAGTTCTTAAAAGGGCACAATGCTCAAGGCAGACCTGGTTTTACTTGGTGCTATGTTTTTTAAGTGCTGTCGAGTTGGTTCCAACTCATAGTGACACTGGAGGCAACAGAGCAAAGCCCTGCACTCTGGGTGCAGAGCTTGAGCCCATGGTGGCAGGCCCCGTGTCAGTCCGTTGTGTTGTGGGGCTCCGTCTTGATCACCAACCCTCTGTTTTAACCAGCACGACATCCAGGAACTGCTCCCTCCTGACGACGTGTCCCAAGCCTGTGAGATGAAGGCTCAGCACCCTCGCTTGTAAGGAGCGTTCTGGTTGTACTTTCTTCCAAGACACAGCTGTGCTTTTCTGATGAGTTGAGCTAAACTAAGTGTTTTGTTTTAAGATGCCTTCAGAGGGTATTTTTGGTTGAATGTTTAAAAATGTTCTCAGGGCAATAGTTTCAAGGGTTCATCCAGCCTCTATGGCTCCAGAAAGTGTAGAATGCATGAGAACTTGAAATTTTATTCGTGTTTTCCTACTTTTTGATCAGGATTCCTGCAGAAAATTCTTGATCCGGATGTTCAGTAATGGTAGCTGGGCACCATCCAGTTCTTCTCGTCTCATGGAGAAGGAGGCAGTTGTTCATGGATGCAATTAGCTACACGTTCCATGTCTTCCTCCCATTCTTGACTCTCTTCTGTTGCTCCAGATGAACATAGACCAACTGTTGCAAGCTTTGAAGATCCGCGCCACTAGGCAACATACAGAATAGAATATATTCACCACCAGTGCTATATGTGGTGCAGAGATAAAGGAAGTTCAGAGGGAAAATGTATCGGCTCCACCTGAGGAGACCCAGGAAGGCTTCATGAAGGAGGTGGCCTTTGAGTTAGTCCTTGAAGGACAGGTAGAGTTTAGATGTGCGGAGACTATGGGGAGAAATTCCAGGATGAAGGAGCCCTGTGAGAAAAGACACAGTGGCTGGGGAAGGATGGGGCTGGATATGTGTGGGGCTTAGCCCTCGTTAGAGGGCAAGACAGGCCCTCTGTCCCCTATGAATCAACAAGTGCTTCTAACTCTGGCTCTTAGCAGGGGAAGGAAATGCAAAACAGCCTTTCTGAAACCTTCCGAGAACATTTTAAACACAAGTTTTAAACACAATAACAGGGTCAACATGTGTTCTCCATAGAATGGCTTTCCATTTGGAACCTTTTTTTGGCTTTCCAATAAAAGAACCCATTCAGGCAATTTTCTTTCTTTTTTTAAGACTCATTTTAAAGCACAATGACCTTTACATTTTTTTCTTTCACAGCAAGAGCAAGACAAACAGCACACAGTACAGCACTGGCTGCCGATGTGAGGGGGGTAGGGTCCCCCAAAAACTAAAAGGAAAAAAAAAAAAGAAAGAAAAAGAAGTAGAGATGTAGAGCCTCCCCGAGCTGAGTTTATGTGCCCTTTCTAGAATAGTCTGGAAATTATGCAGTGGCTTGTAATAGGGATGTAGCATGACCCATCTTCCTGGTGTGCCTGGGACTGAAGGGGTCGCTGGGGCTGTCAGTGTTAAAACAGGAAGAGTCCCGAACAACGTGGGGCTAGTTGGTCACACTTGCTAAAGCAAAGGCTGGTCTCAGGGAGCTGCTGTCTGTCCAGCTACACTTGCAGAATTTAGTTTTATCCTCCCTACTCCGCACCACCCCAGAAGCAAGAGTCAGCACCTTTTTAACTCCTTGGGAGAATCTCTAGTTAACCTGCTACTTTGCTAAAGACAGCCCGCCGCAGAGGGCTTAGGCATCCGTGTTTAGTATTCCTGTTCTCTGAGGTGCCCATGCGGACTCTCCGCTCAGTAACCTGTGGTCCGTCCTGCTGGGCGCTCTGCGGATTCCCTGGGTGTTCTGCTTTCGGTGCTAGAACCAGGAGAGACCGTGCCGTGTACCATACAGCTTGCTGCTGAGTTGACTCATGATGACCTCACATGTGTCTGAGTAGAACTGTGCTTCACGGGGCTGTCGGGGACTGGCTTTGGGGAAGTAGATGGCTAGACCTTACTTCTGAGGTGTCTTTGATGAACTTGAACCTCCAACCTTTTGGTTAGCACCCCTCGAGGAACTAAAACCAGGACAGTCCTGGGAAAGCAGGGATGGCTGGTCACCCTGTAGGGAAGGAAGAGTTTCTGGATTCTGTTCCCATCACTGATGAACTGGGTAACTTATACTTCCCACCCTCCGTTGTGCCATCTGTCAAATGGAAAGAATAGCAGCACCTGATTCATGGTTGTAAGTGCCTGGCGTGGTGCTGGGTGCAGGATGAGTGCTTGGTAATGTTTGCTGTTATTACTGTGGATCCAGTAAAACAAGATTTACATGTGGGTGAGGTTTTAGGGCCTTGGGGTGGCCTCTGGCCATTGAAAATCTCTCCCTTATCCTGCTGCCTGTAATTTTTCCATTAGAAAGTCTTTCCTTGGCCTCAGGACTTCTCAGACTTTTCCACCAAAGCACTCTTTGTGACAGAGGAGGGTAGCTTCCTGTCGTCAGGGCTGGGGTGGGTGGGTGCGGGGGGCTGCAGTCTAAAAGCACTGATGACAGGGGCCAAACATGTTTGAAGTTTCACGCTTGATCCTAAGAGCTCTGGGGAATTTCACATTCTGTTTCCGTTTTCTATCCATTTTTAGTATAAAAGCTGTAGTTGTACTTTTTTCCTAGTTGTGATCGAATTTTTCCACCCCCAAATTTCTCAATGAAACCCCTGATCTGGGAAGATCTCATCGGTTTGTCCTGTTGGTTATGGTGCCCTCAGGCACACTGCTGCTAGGGCCGTACCTGCCAGGTTGGAGAAGTCCAGCCCTGATGAAAAGTGTCCCTGAAGAAAGAATGGTCTAAACAAGCAGTGGCCTAGGAGTCAGGAGACTAGGCCCCTCCTCTGGACTCTGCTACAGAGACACTCTCTGTGTCTCCTTGGAAATGTAAATTCCTCTTCATTAGTTCCAGCTACCAGATCTGAAAAATAAATGCATCAGACCTGATCAATGGTGTTAAAACTGCATAGTCATTCGCATCTTAGTCTAAACAAGCAATGGCCTGTAAATCAAGAGACCAGACCCCTCCTCTGGACTTAGCTACTTAGTATTTATCCACTGACAAGTAACTTCCCTTCTATGAATTCCAGCAGTCAGGTCTGAAAGGTAAATGCACTGGACCTGGTCAGTGGTTTTTAAAGTGAGGGACCCCGAAAGTCCTCAGGGGAGAAGGTGAGGCAGAGTCCTGAGAGCTCCACTTCCCCCTCTGACTTTCCAGCTCAGGTCAGCCAGGACCATCTCTTTATTTGCTTTATAAATAGAGGTTTGGGTAAGAGTTCAGGGTTCTGCTAATGAACTCATAAATGCCACCCTGGGCCATCTGTCAGGTCCCCATTGACCATTTTTGCCATCTGACCTTTCTTGTTACCCTGTCCCTGGACATTGAGCTCCGGGGCATGGGTCTGGAGGAGGCTGGGATCTTGAGGTGGCAGTGAGGCACTCCTTAGCCTGGCTCCCCCATGACTCTGGCCTGGGTGCGGCCCCACAGTGGGCAGCTGGAGGGCCCTGGCGGAAATGCGAGGGCACCACGACGGGCTGTGACAAGAAGCCCCTGAGTAATGAGCCACTTCCCAATTTTGAGAGGGCAAGGACGATCCTTTATTGTGAGCGCACCCAGATTGTTGTCATCCCGGCTGTCCTTGGCAAAGGCCCCGATGGCAGCCTCCTGCACCTGGCTCTGCATCCTGGCTGCACAGCTTCTCAAGTCTGACAGGCTCGGAGCTGGGCTGTCGTGGCTCCTACTGTTCACTTCCAAGTGGGGGCAAAAAAGAGGAAACAACCTAAATGCCCACCAGTAGGGGGGTGGTGCAGCCCAGCCCAGTCACCACGTGAAGGATGGAGCTGTCGGAAGGGTCGCGGGATGCGTGTGTGTGACTGGCATTAACATGTCCCCCAGACTGGGTTAAGCTGCACAGCACGTTCTCAGAAGCCCACAATGATCGTCTGTGTCCTGCAGTGCTCTGGTATTTGTAGCCTACGCACAGAGAAAGGCGGGAGACCTGCTGGCACAGTGGCGAAGCCACCGCAGACCAGTGCCTGGTAGTCAGAACCCAGCAGCTCTTCCTTGGGAGAAGGATGTGGCCGCTTGCATCTGTACAGATGCCCAGTCTTGGAGACCCTAAGGGCAGTTGTACTCTGTTTTATAGGGTCACTGTGAGCTGGAATTGACTCGACAGCCGTCGATGGGGTGTTTTGGATTTCTTACAGGTAAACAAGGCGTCCTAGTGATGCACTGGTTAAGTGCTCAGGTGCTAACTGTAAGATCGGTAGTTCAAACCCACCTGGTAGTTCTACCGGAGAAAGACACAGTGATCCGCTCCCTTAAAGATTACAGCCCTGGAAGCCCAGTAGGGCAGCTCTTCTCTGCCCTATAAGGTGGCTATGAGTCAAAATGAACTGAATATGACACCTAACAACAAAATGTAGGCAAAAATATAGCAGCGTGTCTGGAAGTTGTCACACCCAGCTGTCATTGGGCTCACCTCTGGGGGCAAGGAGACCTGGTGGTGCAGTGGTTAAGAGCTTGGCTTCTCGCCAGAAGTTTGGCAGTTCGAATCTGCCAGATGCTCCCTGGTGACCTGATGGGGCAGCTCCGCTCTGTCTTACAGGATTGCTGTGAGGGAAACCTGGTGGTGCAGTGGTTAAGTGCTGTGGCTGCTAACGAGGAGGTCAGCAGTTCCTGTCCGCCAGGCGCTCCTTGGAAACGCTATGGGACAGCTCTGCTCTGCCCAGTAGGGTCTCTATGAGTCGGAATTGACTTGACTGCAATGGGGTTTTTATGAGTTGGAATTGACTTGACAGAAGGTTTTTTATGTTTTTATCTCTGTGGGGAAGGAGGGTCATGGGAGGGACAGGAAGAGCTAATACCACCCTCAAGCAGTATCACGTTTAATCCTTGAACTAATCTTTGAGACACAGATGAGGATACTTAATCACAGAGAGGTCAAGTAAGTTTTCCAAGGACACATAACCTGTAAAGGATGGAGGTGGGAGTCAGACCCAGGTACTCTGGGCCCAGAGGCTATGCTCTGAACCCTATGTGGCCTCTTGGATGAGCGGGACTTTTGTGTGGTACCCTATACACTTAACATATTATTGGAGTATCTTTATGCCAAGGAGGTAGTCATGCATTGCTTACATAATTTTAAAAAAGTAGGATAATTTATAGAGTCGAGGGTACTTTGGAATGCCACCATCCTTTGCCTCCAGAGTAGCTAACTTACTTGGGGCTTGCCAGCAGAGATCTGGGTCCTTTCCATCAGAGATAGGAAGCCAGGCTTGAGTTTGGCTCATGTCCCCAGGAGAGGCAGCACAGGCCACGAGTCATTGACACTGTAGTGTGAAATGGATAAGCTGGGGAGGGAGGAGGGGGATGCTGAGGAGACTGGCTGAGGACTCAGCACTGTGGATGGGGCCTTGGTCTTTATCTACTCCCTCAAAGGTGGAGCAGACCTGTTCCCATGGGGTGTTGGGTGCGGACAGAGGTCCTGTGCCTGGAGGTCGTTGTCATTGACAGGCGTTAAGAGTCAGAGACTGGATTTTATTTTAGCAAATCTCTGCAGGCTGCAGATGAAGGATGGCAGTGAAAAGACTGATATTTGTGGAACGTTTGCTTGGGAGACAGGCGCGACCTCAACCCCTCGCTGCTCACGCCCTCATGTGCAAATGGGTCACTTGGGGGCACTGCCTGCAATGCAGATTTGGACTCAGTAGTTTTGGGGGAGCCTGAGATGCCACAGTTCCAGCACGATCCCAGGTGATGCTGATGCTGCCGGCCCACGGAGCACTCCGAGTAGTGAGGATAAAGAGGTACAGGTGGGCTGCTAGGGCTCGAAGCTTGGCTCCTGCCAACGTCTCTGAAAACTTAGCCATGTTAGTACCTTAGGCTTTTGATTTCCTCATCTGTCAAGTGTGGCTAATAGTGTTACTTACTTCGTGGAGTTTTCATAAATATTAAATAAATAATGCTGTGTGCCTGTGGGTGGTAGTGCAAGCTGTCGGAGTGATAGTCACGTCTCACCAGAGTCTCTCACCAGCCCCAGGAGAGAGGTACTAGGATGTCCCCTGATTGGGCACACGAAGTCACTGAGACTCAAACAGGTTAGGTGCACCCCCAGGGAGCTAAAACATGGTCTGGCTAACTCTAGAGCTGGTTTCTCAGCCATGGCACTCTCCATGCGAGGTTAGACAGTGAAGTCCGTGAACTTCATTGTTCCGAGTGCTACATACCTCACTGCAGAATATCACCACCGTCACCTTCGGAGGACTCCCTTGGAGTCCTTGCACCGACCCCAGTGTCTAGTCCACACTTGAAAGCAATTTTGGAACTCCTTTTCTGGATGGCTATTGCGCATGGTGGCATGGTGGCAAGCTTGCAAACTTGATTGAATAGTTGTCTGTGAGGGAGTTTTTAGCCAGTAAACAGGTAACTCTGTTGGAACACCCTCCCTACTCACTTGATCTGGCCCCCAAAGACTTTTCTTTACCCGAAGATAAAGGAAATGTGGAAAGGATGACATTTTGGTAACATTCAGGACATTCAGGGTAATAAGACCACAACTCTGCTGGCATTTCCAGAAAAACAGTTCCAAAATTGCTTTGAAGAGTGGACTAGGTGCTGGCTTCATTGCACAGCTTCCCACAGGGAGGACTTCGAAGGTGACCATAGTGATATTCAGCAACGAGGTATGTAGAACTTTTTCTAGGATGGGTTCGTGAGCGTAACTGGCAGACCTTGTATTGGGGGCTGAGTGGTTCTCCGCAGTGGGGGGCTGTCCTGTGCTTTGTAAGCTGCTGAGTGGCCTCCCCGGCCTCCACCCACTAGATAGTCATAGTACTACCTCAGCTGTGACCACCAAAAATGCCTTCAGCAAGACTTTGCCAAGTACCCCTGGTGGGGGGAGGGTAAAATCACCCCCAGGTGAGAACCCCTGGTCCAGAGATGAATAGGGTCCCTCCAATGGTGAAGGCTGGGTCTCAGGGCGTCACTGAGGTGTGATCGTGTCACTCATGCCATGAAAGGGTTAAAGGAGACTCTGTGGTTTGTGATTTCCAAGAATCTGCTCTAATGCAGTGATCCCGGGCGTCACAGCTTTATTTTATTATTATTTTTTAATGCCTGAACAGGTTCCAGCTCAGCTGTTACTCAACTGGTATTCAGCTTTTTGAAACATTTTGGGTCTCGTATTCTGTATTCCTGCTGGTTTGAGTTCAGTGCTGTGAAATCATGCCATTTTCATCTTTTCTCTCTTAAAGAGATGCTGCCAACACCATCTTTAAGTCTGCTTTTATTTGCCTTCTGGTATCTACATCTAACAGAGCTTCTGGAAAGCAGAATTTATGATTTGCAATCTGTGGCCATTTCTATAGCATTCTGATTTGCAAACAGGATTCATTTCCGTGTCTGTATTTTTCTTGAGTGTTTTCCTTCTGTTTGGCTAATTTAAGGTCCTATTAAGATGCATTTGTGAAAAGTTACCCAATTCATCACAGAAGCTGCTGGAGCCGCTTCGGTAGCATTGTGATGGCCTCATTTAATTATTTGTAAAACCTGTGTTCTGATTCGTTTGGCAAGGCTTTGGGTGTCTTTATGTGTTCAAAGAAATTAAATAGCAAACACTCAGTAGCTTATTGGGTGCTGGGCAATGTGCCAATGTAGTTTATTCCTACAGAGATTTCTTGGAGGTATTTTATGCCCATTTTATGGATGGGAAAAGTTGAAGTATAAGTCTTCACTGAAGACCACAGGGAGACTGAACAGCAGAGGTGGGGTCTGGGCCCAGGTCTGGCTGCGGCATCTGCAGCCCACACCGGTACCCACCTTGCTGGGCTGTACTGAGCCGTGGAGAGTGGGCCAGATTGGTGCTTCTTTTGCCGACACACTGTAAAGCCGCCATCTGGGACTGTCTGCTGAATGCCACAGCCCTGAGTGCTGCGACGTCCACTGCCCAGATGTGCTGTCTGCCTGATGGCGCTCTCCAGCTGCTGATGAGTGGCTGTTTGGTGTGGTGAAGACACAGTCAAGTTTTCCTTCATCTTCGGGGAAATGAGGATGGCGAGGGCACCTGGAGGCCCTGGAGGGACTGGAAATTCAGGGACGTTTAGGGACACCAGTCTGTGGGGCAGCGAGCTGTCTTCATCACCTTGGGCCATGGCCACAAAACACCACACGGTGGGCAGCTTCGAAGAACAGAAAAGGGTTGTCCCTCAGTCCTGGAGGCTGGCAGTCCCAGTAAGGTTCGACACGTGGGTTCCTTCTGAGGGTTCTGAGGGAGAAGGAGCTGTCTCACGTCTCTCCCTTCTTCTGGTGGCTGCCAGCAGTCCTTGGTGTTTCTTAGTGCTTGTAGGTGTATCTTCATAGGGTGTCTTCCCTGCGTGTGACTCCACTTCTCCACCTTTTCACCTCTTTGAGAAGACACCAGTCAGAAGGGACCAGGATAAGTTACACGTCCATTCAATATGACAAGTCACCCTAGCCTGGTAGGCTGAGTCCAGATTCAAGGAGAGCGTCTCGGCACAGGAACCTCAGGTCTGGAGGACGTGCTCTGTTCTCAGTGCTGCTTTCCCGGTGGTGTGAGGTTGCCAACGTCCTCTGCTCACTTCTCTCCCTCCTGTCCCACAAGCTTGTAGCTCGAGTCCTGCCTCGCTAACACAACTGCGGTCCATTCTCCATCATCAGTATCACAGAGGCAGGATTCACAGCACATGGGAGGAAGGGCACCCTGCTGGGACTCCTAGCCGAGTCAAATCAACACATACATTTTGGGGGAGACACAGTTCAATCCATGACGCCTGGAATGACCTTGTTAACTAGTGACCAAAGAAAAACCCCATTTCTAAATAAGGTTCCATTATCTGTCTGTGGTGGCCTGCCTGTGGCTGTGATGCTGGCAGCTGTGTCCCTGGTGTTTCAGATGCCAGCGGGGTCCCCCATATGGACAGGTTTTTGCGGAACTTCTAGACTGAGACAGACCAGGAAGAAAGGCCTGACAGTCGACTTGCAAACATCAGCCGATGCAGAAACGATGGAGTGCTAGACCTGTTACCAGGAGGGACAAGTCCCTGGAGAAGGCCATCACACTTGGCGGGGAGTCAGGCCCTGGCAGGATGATGGACACGGTGGTTGTGGCGATGGGTGGAAGTGTAGCCACAGTTGTGGGGATGGTGCAGGACCAGGCAGTGTTGGGTTGTACACAGGGTCGCTGTGAGTCGGGACTGACTCAAAGGCAGCTAACAAAGCGTTGAAAGATGAGCCCCAAGGTTGGAGGGCACTCAAGATACATAGTGGCTGCACCTGTGGCCTCTGGATACCGATGACAGCAAGGTGGCCCAGGCCCAGGCAGGATTTTGTTCTCTTGTGCAGGGAAGTGAGAAGCCTAAGAGCAGAAGACACTCTAGAGCCTTCGCTGCAGCTTGTCCCCCTCCGTCCCCTGCTCCAGGCTGCACTTTCCTCCCTGCTGGCTTCACTCCCCAAGCAGGGCTGCTCCCCCACGGGGTCCTGGTGACATCCAGCTTTCAGTCTCCCAACTCTGTCCCACAAGGTGCAAGCCCATTGAGAGACTTGGGGTTCAGTGTCACTGACTAGGTCCTATGCCTGTTCCCTAAACAGTCCCTGTGGCGAGGTGATTAGCCACCCCTGGGTCACAGGCTTATTCCTGGGGTTGAGGTAGAGCTAGCATACCCCCTCCATGGACTGCAAGTTAGGAGGGAAAGCCAGGGCTTTACCAGAAGAAGGAGCTCTGTCTGCTGCAGCAGCTGCAACGATTCTAGCAAATGCTGACTGATAAAAGTTCTTCAAAGCTGGATGGAGTATGAAGTTTGGGGTGGTCACTCTGTCCTGGAAGGAGGTGATTACAGAGGGCTTCCTGGAAAGGTGATATTACAGTTGGGTTTTGAAGGATGCATACGAGTTTACTGGGAAGAGAAAGGAGAGGTCAGGTAAAGAAATCAAATGAATTTGAACTTCATCCTAGAGGTGATGGGGAGGCATTCTAGGTTCTGAACAGAAGAGGGGCTTGAAAAGAATGAGGTTTGGGGATAATTTTGAGAGAAGGGCAAAAGAGTCACAGAAAAATAGTTTCAGGAGATTCCCAGGGATTGGATTTTTGGCCTCCACGTACAAGACATGGATCAGAGACTTCTGGGCCAGCCATTCACCAGCTGTGTGACCTGGAGCAAGATGTCCAGGCTCTTGGTGCCCTCATTTTCTCAACTATAAAGTCTTATATTCATGGAACCCATACCTTGGAGTCCGTGGATAGTTCAAACAGCTAACATGCTTGTCTGCTAATAGAAGGGTTGACAGTTTTGAGTTCACCCGAGGTGCCTAGGAAGAAAGCCCTGGTGATTGGCTTTTGAAAAGTCAGTCATCGAGTACCCTAGGGAGCACAGCTCTCCACTGACACACGTGGGGTTGCCGTGAGTCAGTGCTGGCTGTTGTTCCCCTACCTCATGGGACTGTTGTGAGAACCAAATGGGTTACTGTGTATAAAGAACCTAGAACCCTGCCTGGCTTGTAATACAGCCTATATAGCTTTGTTAAATGAAAACAAACCATTTGTTCTGAGGAAGAACAGTTGTTTGATAGGATTTCATGCGTATCAACAGGAAGTCAGATGTGTTTTAATAGGTGCTGGGTTAATGCTAATAATTATTGTTACACCACATCTGTGCTAAGTGCTTACCACGTGTCTGGCTGGCACTCTCCTGGCCGTGTTTTCCCCTCATTTAATGCTTACCACCCCCCTCCAGGGTGACACACTTGGAAGCAGCAAGACCAGAATGAAAAAGCCAGCCCCGCTCCACTCCAGAAACCAGCCCATCGCTCCCTACACCACAGTGGCTGCTCTTCTGCAGGACTTCTCAGAGCCTTTACCATTTGTGTGTGCAGCAGAAACGTCCAGCTGCTACATGGACAGAGTACAGGATGTTTCCTATTGGTTCTGTGGACATATTGGACATGTTGGTTCTAAACTTCCTTCTACTGCAGTGCTCCTGGTGCTGTTAGATGCTGTTGAATCGATTTCTGACTCATGGCTATCCCCTGGGTCAGAGGAGAACTGCCCCTAGGGTGTCATAGCTATACCATTTATGGGAGTAGATATCCGGGTCTTTGTCCTGTGAAGCTGCTGGGTAGGTTCAAACCAACAGCCTGTTGGTTGCCAGCCGAGCAGTGAACTGTTGTGCCGCCAGGGGTCTTGAGTGCATCTTAGAACCCAGTGCCGTTGAGTCGGGGTCCGACTCATAGCGACCCTAGAGGTCGGAGTAGAACTGCCCCATAGAGTTTCCAAGGCGTGTCTGACTGATGTGAACTGCAGACCTTTTGGTTAGCAGCCACAGCACTTAACCACTGTGTCACAAAGGCTCCTGAGTGTCTTATAATCCACTGCTGTCGAGTCGGGTCCAACTCATAGTGACCCTAGAGGTCAGAGTAGAACTGCCGCCTAGAGTTTCCAAGGAGTGCCTGGAGGATCTGAACCACTGACCTTTTGGTTAGCATCCTGAGTGCATCTTACAGGATGTGAAAACCACAGTTGAAGCAAACAGACATTCAGCAGCAACAATTAATAACCAGATGACCTTCGCTGGTGTAGTGATAGGGACACGGGATCATTCAGAAATATCCCCCTCAAAAAGCCACCCACATTTCATCCTGTTACGTCACCTAACGGGTTGCCGGGGACCCTGATGTGCCAATGACAGACGTCCATCCCATGGTCAGCGTGGTCTCTGCTTCGGTCTGTGCCTCAGGTCCTCAGCACAGGGAAGAGAGGTGCCCGTGGTCCCGGGTGATGGGCTGTTGCTTAGGACCGTCTTCACCCTGCACTTCGGCGGCGGCCTGGTCTGTTTTCCGTGAATCTTTCCGTCTGCACCGCTACTGAAATCACTGAGAGGCAAACCTGAACGACAGAACGTGTGATTGATTGGCCTCGTCTCCCGCTGGGGAGGGGCAGAGGGCAGGTGCCAGCAGGGGCTGTGGGAGAGGGGACTTGCAACGATGCGCTCTGCGCGTCTAAACCACATGTGCCCAGAGAGGAGGAAGTGGATGTCTCTTTTAAGCACCTGCCAGCCTTCACATTGCCGACAGAAGAGGCTGTGTTTGCCAAGAAGGAATAATTTATAGATCCCATTTCCAGGGGGTTTGGGAACTTAGAAAGTTGAGTTCAACCTCTGTGACTTTTTGGGGGTGGGGCGGGATGGGGGCTGTTTAGTGTAGGATTATTAATGGTCACCAACTGAGAGGCCAAGGCTAACAGGACGATAATCAAATAGAAACTGAAATTAGCAGTGGTAGAGCTGAAGGAGGAGAGGCAAGAGGTTTGTGATTTAATTAAATATTGTTTGTTGGAGGGAAGCTTGGAGAGTGATGGTGTGGTGTGCACTTTAGACAAGCCAGCAAGCCGCCCTTGGGTCCACTCTGAGTCACGGTGACTCATGTGTGTCTGGAGTGAAACTGTGCCCCCAGCGTTATCAGTAGCTGATTTGTCCCAAGATAGATTATCAGGGCTTTCTTCCGAGATGCCTCTGGGTGTGCTCAAACCCCCAACTTTTTGGCTATCAGCTGAGGACATGAAACATCTCCATCACCCAGGAGCATCCCTTCTTAGGACCACATGTCTAATTCATCTCTTGCTTGGACTGACATTGACATCCTACCTGGCCCCCTTGGGTCCAGCTGGAGTTACTACTTTGGGACGTGATCTCCTCCTGATCCTCCTGTGGCCCTCTGGCTGACATCCTCCTTTGGCTTTCCTACAACTCCAGATCCCAGATCCCAAGCCAGATGTTCAAGGCCCTTTGGAATCTGTTTCAAGTCTTCCAGGCTGTGTTGTGACAGGCTTCTCCCTTGTCTTTAATTTTCCGCTGCGTGAGACTCTGCTGTTCTGGGATGACACCAACGTCTCCTGCCATGTTGCTGGTGCACTTGCCACCTCTCCACTGGGCCTTCTTTCACGCCTCTTCTCTGTCCAGTGAACTTGTGGTTTGAGGCCAAAGGTAAAGGGTCAGCAGGCTGAGGGGACCTCTCTCTGTTACAGTCTCTCTGTCTGTTCTTCTGTTAGATTCCTGTCTAGATTCCTGGTGTGATTTGTTTTTGCTCTGATGCAGGTGAGGGGGAGTATGACTGCTTGAGGACAGTGAGGGTTTCTCTGAAGGATGCGCTCACAGATGAGATCATGGGCTTTGGAGCTGGTCAGACTTGGCTCCTGGTCATGGGTCCTGCCCTTGGCTGTGTGACCATGGAGAAGCTTCTTCTGTTCTCTGAGTCTTAGTTTTTTGTTTGTACAGGGAGTGTGGTATACAAACTTGAAGGCGGTCCTAATGATTCTTGCGTCTTGGTGTGTGCTCCCCTCCTCTTGAGTTTGGGATGACTCGTGACTTTATTTAGCCAGTAGGATTTGACAGAGGTGTTGGGACATCATTGCTGTGATTAGACAGATATGTAGATAGAAAGATGGATGGATGGATGGATGGATGGGTGGGTGGGTGGATGGTAGATGGATGGTGGATGGGTGGGTGGATGGGTAGTGGATAGGTAGATGGATAGGCACAGGGTGGCCATTGAATTGACTCCCAATCATGATAACCGTATGTATGAGGTTTGACAGTGAAGTACGTGAACTGAATTGTTCTAAGTGGTACCCACCTTGTTGCCGAATATCATGATGGTCACCTTTGAAGTCCTTCCCTTGGGAAGCTATGCATCGATGCCAGGCCATCCCTTCAAAGCAATGTGGAAACTCTTTCTGGAATGGCCGTTGCTCACAGTGGCGCAGTAGCAAGTTCATGAACTTAATTGTCTAGTTGAAGGAATTTTTAGCCAGTAAACAAAGAACTGTATAGGAACACCCTCCTGACTCACCTGATCTGGGCCCCAATCACTTTTTTCTTTACATGAAGATAAAGGAAATATTGAAAGGAAGACATTTTGATGGCATTCAGGACATCAGGTAATACAATGACAGCTCTGCTGGCCGTTCCAGAAACAGTGTTCCAAAATTGCTTTGAAGGGTGGACTAGACGCTGGCTTTGGGGCATAGCTTCCAAAGAGTGGGAGTACTTCGAAGGCAACTGGGGTGATATTCAGCAATGAGGTACGTAGCACTTTTTCTAGGATGAGTTTGGGAACTTAATTGGCAGTCCTCGCCAAACAGAATAGCACATTGCCCGGCCCTGTGTCGTCCTTCCTGTCACAAGTGTGTCATCTGTACCATCACCAATATGCTCAAGTCCACCATTGTGACTATTTTGCGAGTCCATCTCCCCAACCCTTGTTGGTCCTCCACTTGACCAAATGCGGCATTCTCCTCCAGTGATGGATCCCTCTTGACGATGTGTCCAGAGCAAGTGAGCTGGACAGTGTGCTCTTGTGACCCCTAAGGTTTTTGTTGGCTCATTTTTGGAAGTGCTGCTGAAGTCTGCCCACGACGGGGGCTGCTGCAGGTATTTAAAACACCAGTGACATGGCTTCCGGCTTCTCAGCAACACATAAGCCACTGCAGCATGGCAAACTGACAGAAGGGTGGTGGTTTGTTATATAAAACTGTTGTTAGCGGACTGTCTGCGCTGCTGGCTTTCAAGAAGCAAGCGTCCATGAAGTCAAAATGTTCATGTTGGAGGAGCCTATGTGACCCAGGAGCTGTAGGTGCCCTCTAGGACATAAAGGGAGCCTCCAGCCAGAAGCTGGAACCGTCAGTCCTGAGCTGCAGGAGGGGAATTCTGCCAACAACCTGAAAGAGCTTGGAGGCAAGGTTCGCCCAGTTGAGCCTCTGATTAGATCACAGCCTCTGACAAGGCCCAGGTTGCAAATCTGGTGAGACCCCCAAGAAGAGAACCCGGCTAAGCAGTACCCAGACCTTGACCCACAGAAACTGCGACCTAAAACGTGTGTGGTGGTTTAAGGCACAGGGTCTGTGATAGAAAACTAACACAGCAGGCATACCAGCACCCACCACTCCCTCCCATGAGTCAGCCTCACTGGGACAGTGACACAAAACGTGTGGAAGAGGGATGCTAATGCTGTCACTGTTATTCCTACACTGCCTGAGACTTGAACCTGTCCTAGGAAATCAGGGTGGGCTGGTGAGTGTCAGAATGGATGACCAAATGGATGAATATCCTCCATCTAGTGTGAGATCCAAGACCCATGCCCCCCTAGTAAGGAGTCCCGGAGGAGCAATGGTCAGGCACACAGCTTTTCACTGAAAGGGCTGCGCTTTGGAACCACTCAGCTGTTTGGCGGGAGAAAGACTTGGTGGCCTGTATCCATTCAGTGGCAATAGGGTTGGCTTTAGTTTCCGTCTTTGTAGTCAGGAACGCATCAGAGTTTTGGCGTACCCCCACCCAAAAAAACCCAAAGATAAATGTGATTCCTATTTAGTCGGAACATTTTATTATCTCCTTGAAGCCCGGAGACTCCTGCACGGAGAGTGGATTGATTTTGTTTGAACTTACTTGCCTCAAAGAGGTAAACATTTGGCATGATTTATAGAGATTCTCTGCTGGAGGGAGTGTTTGGAGAGTCAGCTTTTCCAGAGCCCTGTCAACGTTTCTTGAGGCCTGGTGGCTCAGTGGTTAAGAGCTATAGCTGATAACCAAAAGGTTAGCAGTTCGAATTCATCAGCCCCCTCTTGGAAACCCTGTGGGACAATTCCGCTCTGCCCTATCGAGGCACTGTGAATGGAAATCATTGACTCAACAGCAGTAAGTTTGGATTTTTTTGTTTTGGTATCAGCATCTCTGGATGCCTCCCTAGCTCCTGGCCTTTTTAAAGACGTTGCACTTGTTGTCCTTGAGGATTCCAAGCTGTCTGAGCTTTACAAGGCAGGGGTTGTTCTGTGAGGTTTCACAAGCAGAGTACCGGCCCTTTCTCCCTACTCTGTGTCAGTCTGGAAGCTCCACTGGAATCGGGTTCCCGCAGGTGACACTCTTAGTATCTAGTGCTGCTGTAACAGAGATACTGCAAGTAGATGCCTTTAACAAGCATAGATTTATTCTCTCTCAGTCTAGGAAGCCGGAAGTCCGAATTTAGGGTGCCACGAAATGGGGACAACCGCACAACACTGAGAATCATGGCCTGGACAAGTTGACCTATATTTGGGAGACATTATTCAATCCATGACAGCGGCCCTGCTAGTATTTGAAAAAGTGCCTGCGTTGTTTCCGGCATCACAACAACATGCAAACGATGGTGACAGGACACACTGACAGATGAACAGTGGTCTGCAGAGAAGGCAACACTTAAAACATGTTTGGGGGGCCTGAACTCATTGACAATATGTTGGGTATTTGATTTCATTAAGGAATCGCTGCTAATTATATTGGCACAGTAATGATATTAAGGTTGGGTTTTGAAAAACCTGTATTTGTGAGGCATGCAGACTAGAATATTCATGGGTACAGGATATGATGTTGCTGTTTGCTTTAAAGGCTCTAGGAAAACGAAAGGAACAAGCAGCTGAAGAGCAGGCGGGGTGGGCGGATACAACAAGTGAGGCAGAAAACTGGTGGCCCCTGAAGCCAGTGACGGTGCCATCGAGCTCCCGTACTGTCTGCTCTACTCTGTGGGCGCTGGAAATGCGTGCTATCTGTTGGGGATGAGAATACTCAGTTCTGGTGACTGCTAATTCATAAAAGGATCAATGACTATCTTTGAAATGGGTACAATAACCCCCCCCACATTTATTCAGTACCTTCTGTGTCCCAGGCACTGTGCTAGGTGCTTGTGAATGAGACGGATGGTCTGAGCCTCCGTGGAGCCCATGGGCTGGCGGGAGAGACAGATGCTCAGTAAATATTTGCACAGAGAAGAATTAATTGAAATTGTGGTCAGTGCTGTGCTGGAAAACTGCCTGAGTCTCTGAGAGCTTCTAGCAGGGAGGCTGGAAAGGCTTTTCTGAGAAAAGCTGTGTCAGGAGGGTGTTTGGCTGGACAAGTGCGTGTGTGCATGTGTGAGTGTGTGTGCGTATTCAGGCATGAGTATGTGAATGTATACTTGTGTGTATACATGTACATGCGTGTTCGCACGATGCCCATGTGTTTTAAAATGTGCATATGTGTTCCCACATGTGCCTGAGTGAATGTTTCTGTGTACATGTGTGTGCATGGTGCGTGTTCATGTGTGTGCATGAATGCACATGTGCATGTATGCATGTGCCCCTGTGCACACACAGGTGCACAGTGTGTGCATGTATATGCATGTACATATTTCATGTGTATTTGCATGTGTGTACGTGTGTTGTGTGTGCACTTGGGTACATGTGCATGGACATGTGTTCCATGGGCATGTGTGCACGAATGCACATGTTTGTGTGTGTGAGTGTGTATATGTCTGTGTTACACGTGTGTGTGTGCACATTTGTGGACTGTACTGTAGGCACGTACATGTTCATGTGTGTGTGCACACTGGTGTGCTGCATGTGTATGTATGCATGCATGTATGTGCATGTGCACATGTGGGCACTGCATTGCAGGCATGTAATGTTCATGCATGTGTGAGTATGTACATGCATGTTCTGTATGGCAAGTGTACATGTGCACCCATGTGCTGCATGTCTGCATGTACATATTCACATGTACGTGTATTTGAGTGCACATGTGAGTGCACAGGTGGATGCATGCGTGTTGGGGAAGATGGGGATAGGGTAACAGGTTGTGCAGAAGCACGAGCTACCCTCAGAGTTGGGGGTCCAGCAGGAAAGGGTGAGGGGGGTGCTGTGGGAGGAAGGGGCTGAGGTGCCCCAGGCCTCTCTCAGGAGTCTGCAGTGTCTGGTGATGCCGGGGTTGAGCACCAGGCTCTTTTCTGAGAAACTGAATCAGTCTGGTTTGAGGTCAGTGTCTCAGGTGTGACTCACCGAGTCCAGGGGCCCTGTGTTACACGCTTCATTTCGGTGGCTGAGGCTCTGAACCAGAAAGAGACTCCCCTCACCCCCACTGTCTCCTTCTCAGCCCACATCCAGGGTCTTCAGCCGCAGCCATCTGGAGGGTTAGACGCCTTGATTGAAGCTGCTTCTTGGCTCTGTGTTTCCATTAGACCCACTGCCGTCAAGTTCATTCTTACTCACAGTGACCCATAGGGCAGAGTAGAACTGCCCAGTCGGGTTTCCAAGGAGCAACTGGTGAATTCAGATTGCTCACCTTTTGGTTAGTATCCAGATGCTTCACCACTGCGCCCCCAATGTTGCTGTCCCATGCTTAGTGCGGTAAACTCCTTTTAGCCTTCTTCATTTTCAGAGGATGGGTGGTTCTGTGTGCTGGGAGCTGGAGAGGTTTGTGGAGTTGTGGATTCAAATCCCATCTCTGACATTTACTTACTCTGGGATGTTGGGCAAGTTACTTGACCTCCTAAAGCCTCAGTTTCCTCATCTGTGAAATGGGGATGTTCATAGTCCCTACCTTATGAGGTGGTGGAAGGAGTTGGTAAGCTAAACAGTAGTACGCAGTTAATTTCCAGCAGTCATGAGCTGCTACTGCCTTTGCTGTTTTATTAGTAGTGATAGCTACAGATCCCCAGGATTTAGGCCTCTGCCGTGGTGGTGGTGGTGGGAGGGTTAAGGCCTTGGACTTTGATATGTGTCTTCTTGAGCCAAGAGTGGATATTACGGTGAGATTGGGAACCAAGGAAACTGAAACTTATTTTAAAGTATATAAAAATAGTCAGTGTTCCCTGAAGAAAGTTTGGGAAGCAGAATAAAGGAGAAAATAATAAATTACCTGTAGCCGTGCCACCGGGAGATGAGCACGGTTGGCATTTTAATGAATTGCTTACCGGTTCCTTATCATTTTACAGTTAGATTAGTCACGATCCTTTTCTGGTTGTTGTTGGGTGCCATCCAGTCCATTCTGACTCATAATGACCCCGCGGGCCAGAGTAGAACTGCCCTGTGGGCTGTAATCTTTACAGATAGGAACCCTGGTGGCGCAGTGGTGAAGCACTCAGTTTCAAAGGTCGGCGGTTGGATCCTGGCCGCAGCTGTGCAGGAGCAGGACCCGCTGGCTGCTGCCCTGACGATGAGTGCCGCCTGGGAAACGCCGCAGGGCACTTCTGCTCTGTCAGCCGAGGTCCGAACCACCTCAGCAGTGCACGGTGATGACACCTTGGACTGCACAGCCGGGTGGGCACGTGCCACCAGACCTTCCGATCAGCAGCCAGTGCCGCCTTGTGCTGAGTCATCTTGGCACTAGTTCAGTCATGGTCAGTTTTGTCTGTCTGTCTGTCTATTCCTTCAGGTGATCCGTGAACAGTTTCCGTTTTGAAGGCTAAAAGGACTTAAGAATCAGCAATTGCGTGTGGTTCTTTCATCTTTGTTTTATTTTTGATAGGGTCATAAGAACTCATGAACCCATCACGGCAAACCAAAGCTGTGTCCTTGACAGTGACCTCTATCTAATCATATGGTCACCCCTCCCGTTCACCTTCCCACCTCTCCCTCTGCCCTAACCCCAGAGACCCATCATCTGGAAGCCAGCAGTCAATGTTTCCTTGCTTCCTTCTTTTTATTTTTGGATCTATATGTATTTTGCCCAAGTATGCTGCCTTCATTTCTGAGAGCTGCTGTAACAGAAATACCATAGGTGGATGGCTTTAACATGTGGAAATGTATTCTCACCGTGTTGGAGGGCTGGGAGCCCTAATTCAGGATGCTGGCTCTAAGGGAGGGCTTTCTCTTACTGTTGGCGCTGGGAAAGGTGCTTGTCTCGTTAGCTGCTGTCCCTCTGTCCCTTGGCCGTCTGTCTGTGGGGATGTGTCTTCCTCTCTGGTTGTGCTTCCTTCTCTGTGGCTAGGAAAACCTGGTTGCCTAGTGGTTAAGGGCTATGGCTGCTAACCAGAAGGTCAGCTGTTCAAATGCACTAGGTGCTCCTTGGAAACCCTATGGGGCAGTTTTACCCTGTCGTGTGGGGTCGCTATGAGTCAGAATCAGCTTGACCTCAGTGTGTTCATTTTTTTGTGTTTTCGTGTTCTCTGTGCCTAATCTGCTCTTTTTCGATTTCAAAGCGATCAGACACAGCCTACACAGACATGGTCTCGTTAGCATAATAAAGGAAGTCCTATCCCCAAGGGGGATCGCATCAAGAGGACTCATTCACAGGTACTGGGGTTTGGATTTATGGCACACGTTTTTGGGGAACACAATTCAGTCCATAACATTTTTCTATTTTTTTTTTTTCTACACATACATAGAGTTCTCTTTCGAAACAAAATTGAAATCATGCTATGTTGTGGTCAGGTGCCATCAAGTCAGTTCTGACTCATAGCGAACCTTTGTCCAACAGAAGGAGACGCTGTGTGGTCCCAGGCCACCTTCATGACCTGTAGTGTTCCAGCCCACTGTTGCAGCTTCTGTGTTAGTCCATCTCCCTCGAGAATCTTCCTTTTCTCCGGACCCTCACCCAGTACATAGTTTTTCTTTTGTCCTGATTAAAAAAAAATATTGGTATCTCTTGGACATATCTCCTCATTGAAAACTCTCTGGAAGAGGAAAACTTAATGCTTGGCTAATATTTCGTAGTCTTGTTGTACTAGGATTTATTTATGATTTTCCTTTCCACTTGGACATTATCTGTTTTTTTTTTTTCCCTTACAAATAATGCAGTGTAGACTGTTGATGGGATTTTTGGTATATTTTGCTAAAGCACTTGCCAGAAAGGTGGTAAAAAATGTAACTCCCTGTCCCTTTGTGTCCCCTACTCCAAATTTAAAATTGTTACCTATTTGATAGAAGAAAGTGCATTAGGCACATTTTCATGTGTTTATTGTCATTTAGTGTGTATTTCTTTTGTGAATTCTCCATTTGTATCCTTAGCTCATTTTTCTTATTGCTTTGGAAGAGTTCTTTATATGTTAAAGAAAATATTCTTTATTGGTCGCGGGTAGCTCTTTGGTTTGTCATTTGCTTTTCTGTTTTGTTTAGGATGGTTTTGAAATGCAGATGTTTTTATATTTAGGTGATCAGTTTATCAGTGTTTGTAAATTTTTTTCCCCAGTTTACTGACTTCCTGATTAGAAAATCCTTCCCTGTCATAACATCAGTTCCGTGTTTCTCTCTATAGTCTTCAAGTTTTTATGGTCAGTTTCTGCCTTTTAAGTCCTGATTACATTTGAAATTCATTTTGATATATGGTTGAGATGGGGATCTAATTTGGCTTTATTCCCATAAATACTCAGTATTCCAGGAACTGTTTGGTAAATAGTTTTTCCTTCTCCCGTTGGCTTTATGCCTCCTGTGGCATAGGATAAAACCCCAAACCAAGCACATCCAAGTCGTCCCCAAGTGCTGGTGACCTCACGTAGCCCATAGGGCAGCTGTGCGCCATAGAGTTTTCTCGGCCAGAAGCAGATCACCAGGTGTTTTCTTCTGTGGTGCTGCTGGCTGGGTTTGAACTGCCAGCCATCAGGTTCATAGTCAAGTGCGGACTGTCAGTGCCGCTGGGGGACCTTCACGTAGGATGTATGTTTCTGTTTCTGCTATGATGTGGTCGGGAGTGTCCCTGTGCTGGCTCTGTCTGCCACAGGTCTCACCCACCCAGCGGCTTCGAGTGGTGGTGGCTGCAGGTGGGGGAGCATCTCCGCCCTTTGTCTTCTTTTGTGCCATGCCCCTTGAACATTCTTGGCTATTTCTTAATCCAGAGATCTTTTCGGAATAATTTTGTCACTGCCACCTGAAAACAACTGAGATTTAAATCGGGTGGGTGCAGGCTCACCAATTAATTTAGAAAGAGTTGACATTTTTGCGTATAGATATTTAAGGTGACTGGGATCATATAATATTTGTCCTTCTGTGACTGGCTCACTATGATGTTTGTCGTACAGGGAAGCTCAGAAATGTGTATATGTTTATATAGATCTCAGCCGTTTCTTGCTTGTATTTACTGTGTGTGTCTGTGCGTGCGTGCGTGCATGTGTGTGTGATCCTTTTAGTGCTGTTGGGAAGGGATTTCCCCCACCTGTTACAGGTTGATGTCTTGGCAGACATACTTTAATCGGGCCATTGAAAGAGCATTTATAGTGAACTATTTATCGAGGTTTGGAGATTGTGTAGGAAAATCATACAGGACTGTAGAACACACCTGGGAGCATCACAGACGTAGTTACCACCCCCAGGGTGAAGAGGTCAGGAGAAGCAGCAGTTACCGGCACCTCTCCAGGCTCTTCTTTTTCTTTTTAATTTCCTGATGGTGCATCCGTTGGCCAAACCCAGCTGGGAGCTAGAGAGTCAGGGGCTTTTTGGTGTAGCCAGCAAAGGGGCGTATCTGAGGCATAGCAAGTATGGCATGCACCTCGGGCGCCAGTTGAATGGGAAGGTACCACTGAGCTGTCTCTGTTAACCTTTGCAGTTTCCATCGTCAGCTGGGAGAGATCACTCCGCGCGTTAAAGTGAATACTTTTGTGTCTGAGAGCCTCCACAGATCAGGGCAGTCAGTGAACTTCCTCTGCTGAGTGCAGAAAGAGAAGAAACTGGGAAAAAAAGTACCGAGCACACCACAGACCACTTGTCATCAGTGAAGACGAAGAAGGTGCCTTTTCATGTGCTGTCGTAATGTGTTAAGTAAAAGATTAATGAGCTTGACTTGTGTTTGGGGGCTGATGTGGCTGTCGTTGGAGCCCTGCTTGCACAGTGGGGGAGCACTCAGCTGCTAACTAAAAGGTCGGCTGTGCAAATCCACCAGGCACTCCTTGGAAACCCCATAGGGAAGCTCCTCTCTGTCTTACAGGATCTCTATGAGTCAAAATCAACTTCATGGCACTTTTTTTTTCCTTTGGTTTGTTTACAGTTGTTGTAGGTGTTGATGAGTCAGTTCCAATTCATAGTGGTCCTTATAGAACACAGTTAGACAGTGCCCAGTCCTGTGTCATCCTCACGGTTGTCACTATGTTTGACTGCGTTGTTGGGGCCACTGTGTCAACCCATCTCATTGAGGGTCCTTCTCTTTTCTGCTGATCCTCTGCTTTACCAGGCATAATGTCCTTTCTCCAAGGACTGGTCCGTGATGACACCATGTCCAAAGGACATGAGAGGACATCTCACCATCCTTGCTTCTAAAGAGCATCCCAGCCATGCTTCTTCCAAGACTGGCTTGTTTATTCTTCTGGATTCCGTGGTATTATATAGTCTGTGTTCTTTTCCAACTCTGTTATCCAGAGGTATCCGTTCTCTAGTCTTCTCTGTTCATCGCTCAGCTTTTGCACGTCTGTGTATGAGGTGATTGGAAACGCGTCGGTCAGGTGCCCTTTAGTCCTCAAAGTGACATCTTTGCTTTTTAACCTTGAAAGAGGTCTTTTGCAGCACATTTGCCAATGTCATTTGATTTCTTGACTGCTGCTTCCATGGGCATTGATTGTGGATCCAAATAAAATGAAGCACCTGAGAACTTTGATAGTTTCAACATTTGTCATGGTATCATGATGTTGCTTATTGATCCAGTTGTGTGAATTTTTGTTTTCTTTACGTTGGAGTGCAATCCATACTGAAGTCTGCAGCCTTTGGTCTTCATCAGTAAGTGCTTCAAGTCCATTTCACTTTGAGCAAACAAGGTTGTGTCATGTGCATGTCACAGGTTGTTAGTGAGTCTTCCTCAAATTCTTGATACGATGTTCTTCACATAGTTCAGCTTCTCAGATTATTTGTTCAACATGCAGACTGAGTAAGTATGGTGAAAGGATATACTCCTGATGCATAGCTTTCTTGATTTAAAACCATGCAGTATCTCCTTGTTCTGTTCAAATGACTGTCTCTTGGTCTGTATACGGGTTTCTCATGACTACAATTAATGATTCTGGAATCCCCATTCTTTGCAATACTATCCATAATTTATTATGATCTACTCAGTTGAATGCCTCTGCATGGTTGATAAAACACAAGTAAACATCTTTCTGGTATTCTCTGTGTTCAGCAAAGATCCATCTGATGTCAGCAATGATATTCCTTGTTCTGCATTCTCTTCTGAATCAAGTTTGAATTTCTGGAGTTGTCATAGATTGGATTGTGTCCCTCCAAAAATGTGTGTATCTGTTTGGCTGGGGTATGGTTCCAAGTATTGTGTGATTTTCCTATATGTTGTAAATCCTGCTTCTATGATGCTAATGAAGGAGGATGGGTGGCAGTTGTGCTGGTGAGGCAGGACTCAATCTACAAGATTATATTAAGTTTTGAGGCAACCTTATGGAATATGAAAGGAAAAAGCAATCAGAGACGGGGGACCTCGTAGCACCAAGAAAGCAATGTGGGGACCGGAGCACCTCCTTTGGACACAGGGTCTCTCTTCTTGAGAAGCTTCTCAACCAAGGGAAGACTGAGGACAAGGACCTTCCCAGAGATGATGGAGAGAGAAAGCCTTCCCCTGGACCTGATGCCCTGAATTTGGACTGGTAGCCTACTTGACTTTGTGGAAATAGGTTTCTCTTTGTTACAGCCATCCACTTGGGGTATTTTCTGTTACCAGCACTGGATGACTAAGACCTCTCGATATGCTGCTGCAACCACTTTTGAATGATCTTCATGAAAATTTTACTTGTGTGTCATATTAATGATGCTGTTCAATAATTTTTGCATCCCGTTGAGTCCCTTTTTATAGAATAGGGACAGATGTTTATCTCTTCCTGTTGTTTGGCCAGGTAGCTGTCTTCCAAACTTCTTGGCAGAGACGACTGACCATCTCCAGCACCACACCTGTTGGCTGAAACATCTCAGTTGGTATTCTGGCAGTTCCTGGGGCCTCGTTTTGCAGCAGTGTCTTCAGTGCAGCCTGGACTGCTTCCTTCAGTGTCGTTGCTTCTCCATCATGTGCTGCCTCCTGAAACCGTTCAACATTGACCACTTCTGTTTGGTACAGGGACTCTGTATTCCTTTCATCTTCTTTTGATGCTTCCTGTGTCCTTCAGTAATTTGGCCCATAGAAAGCTTCAGAATTGCAACTTGACTCTTCAGTTTTTCTACACTTGTTTCAGTTTGAGAAATGCCGGGCCTGTTCTTCCATATTGATTTTCTAACTGTAGCCCAAGCCAAGGCAAGCCCATTGCCATAGAGTTGGTTCTGACTCATAGCAACACTGTAGGACAGAATAGAACTGTTCCATAGAGTTTCTAAGGAGCACCTGGTGGCTTTGAGCTGCTGACCTTTTGGTTAGCAGACATAGTGCATAACCATTATGCTACCTGGGTTTCCTCTAACTCTAGAGCTTTGCATATTTCATTGTAGTACTTTGTCCTTCTCAGCTGTACTTTGAAATCTTCTGTTCAGCTCTTTTACTTCATCATTTCTTCTATTATTTTTTTTAGCTACTCTGTGTCCAAGAGCAGGTTTCAGAGTCTCTTCTGACACCCATTTTAGTCTTTGCTTTCTTTTCTGTCTTTGTAATGACCCTATGCTTTCTCCATGTGCCATATTCTTGATATGATCTGTGGTAATTAGTATTCAGTGCATCTAATCTCTTCTTGAGGTGGTCTCCAAATTCATGTGGAATGTACTCAAGGTAGTATTTTGGCTCATGTAGACATGTTTTAATTTTCTTCAGCTTCAGCTTGAACTTGCATAAAAGGAACTGATTGTCCGTTTTGCAGTCAGCACTTGGCTTTGTTCTGACTGATGATACTGAGCTTTTCCATCTTCTTTTTCTGCAGATATAGTTGATTTGATTCCTGCATTTTTCATCAGATAAAGTCTACATGTATGTTATTGTTGTTAGGTGCTGTCAAGTTGGTTCTGACTGATAGTGACCCTATGAACAACAGAACGAAACACTGCCTGGTCTTGTGCTGTGTCCACAATAATTTTAATGCTTAAGCCCACTGTTGCATCCACTATGTCAATCCATCTCAGGGAGGGTCTTACTTTTTTCACTGACCCTCCACTTGGCCGAGCATGATGTCTTTCTTCAGGGGCTGATCCTTCCTGACAATGTCCTTACGTTGTTGAAAAAAGGTTATTTGCAAAGAATAAGTTATTGGTCTTGGCAAATTGTGTCACATGATTTCTGGTGTCATTTCTACCCTCAGGGCCATACTGTCCAACTACTGATCCTGCTTTGTTTCCAAATTGTACATTCTAGTTACCAGTAGTCATCAATGCATCTACATTGCACGTGTGATCAATTTCAAGCTATAGAAGCTGGTAAAAATCTTCAGTTTTCTCATCTTTTGCATTAGCGGTTGGCATGTAAATTTGAATAATAATTGAACTCGCATTAACTGGTCTTCTTTATAGATTGTGGATATTATCATATTACTGACAGTGTTACATTTTGGGATACATTTTGAAATGTTCTTTTTTTATTATTACTTAATCAAGTGCAAGTATACAATCCACATGAATTTTGCGTGCCCACCTCTCTGCAACTCCATTTGCCGTCTTTACCCTGTGACAGAACACTCCTCCTTTTCACTCTTTACTTCCAGTATCCTCTTAACAAGCACCTGTCCCCTCCTTTCCACCCTTTCCTTTGCACTCTAGAGGGAAACTAGTAGGACAGACTCCTATAAAAGTATAAAACCATAGAGTACACACAGCACATGCTCATTCTGTGTCCCCAAGTTCAGAAATGTTCTTTTTTGATGATGATGAGTGTAAATGTGACCCTGTTCCACTTTGGTTTGTCATTCCCAGAGTGACAGACCATATGATTCAAAATGACCACTATCCGTCCATTTCAGCTCACTGTTCCCAAGGATATGGATATTTACATGTTTTGCTCACGTTTGATGTCCAGTTTTCCTAGATTTTTACTTTGTGCATTCCGCATTATCATTATTTATGGATGCTTGGATCTCTTTCTTCTGATTTTGAGTCATGCCATATCAGCAAATGAAGGTCCCAACAGCTTGACTCCATTCAAGTCATTGAAGTTGACTCAACTTTGAGAAGGCTTCTCTTTCCCACTTGTAGTCTGACCACCTTCCAACCTGAGGGGCTCATCTTCTGGCACTGTACGGGACAGTGTTCCACTGCTATTCGTAAGGTTTTCACTTACTGCTAGTTTTTTTGGCAGTATGTCACCAGGTCCTTCTTCCCAGTCTATCTTAGTCTGGAAACTCCGCTGAATGTCCACCGCGGATGACCCTGCTGGTGTTTGACATACTGGTGGCATAGCTTCTGGTCTCCCAGCAACATACAGGCCACCACAGTATGACAATCTGACAGGCATGTCATGAGATATTATGGTCAAGTTATGTAAAAGATGAGTGTCAGGTGTTTGGATGGGAGTGCTACTTTGGTGCTTGCTATGCCAAGTGCCGTCGAGTCGGATCCAACTCATGGTGACCCTTACAGGCATTATTATTATTATTATTTTGTAGGTACAGGGCTGCACGTGAATCAGCCTTATGGATATCCAGAAAAGAGAATGGGAGGGGCAAATGGAAGATGCCAGTCCAGCAACCTTTCCACATTAGATCTTCTAAGTGGTATTGGCCAGCCCGTCCAGAACAACTGGTGCTCATACCTTCAATTCTGTCTTTCAAACATTTCTGAGTACTTGCTTTCAGGCTCAGTCTAGGAGTTGTTCACTGGGTTTCATTTTTTTTTTTTAAGTGTGTAGTTACATCATCCGCAACTAATAATGGTCCCTTTCCATTTCCAGGGGATGGGCCTCTCCTGTCAGTCCCTTTGTTTGACAAGAACTTCACTTTCCTGAAGACTTCATGTGATTTTAAAAGCCTTCATTTCAGCTCCTTGGGAATCACGAGAAATGGCTGGGTTACCCTTCTTCATTTCCTGTCTTCTCTGTCTCTCTTTCTTACCCTCCTATCCTCCAACCATCCATCCAATATAGATTTATTAAGTGCCAGCCACACAGATGCACCAGAAATTTCATTGTAAACAAGATAACCTACATTTGGAGTATGTGGGTGGGAGAGAGACAATAAGCAGACAGATCTGTAGACAATGAAAGTATCAGGGCAGCATTGCTGAGACTGATTTCATCCTGCAGTAAGAAATTCCTATTTAGTTCCAACACACACACACGTAACTGCATTGAAACAAAAATTCACAAAGCCCTTACTGCATGTAATGTATGCTGATGTTTTCTATTTTAACTCACTTTATTTAAAAAGAAAGAAAGAAGAACACCTCCTGGTCACCATTCGCCAAAATGATTTCATGTGATCTACTGGGTCCTGGAGGAGCCTTGGTGCTGTGTGATGGGTTAGTGTGCAGCTGCTAACTCAGAGATCAATGGTTCAAACCCCCCAGCTGTTCCCTGGGAGAGAAGGCCTGGCCATGTGCAGCCATAAAGATCACAGCCTAGGAAACCCCGTGGGCTGTTCTCTGTCCCATGGGGTTACTATGAGTCAGAATAGACTGGACAAAACCTAACAGCAACAGCAGTAACAGTGGGTTCTGACTTAAGGTTCCAGAACACCGAGACACTGAAAAGTGCTGTGTGAACAGGGCCAAGAGCGGGGGTTGTTCGGGGCAGCAGTGATTCGGTGGTGGATCTGTTGCCTTCCAGATCAGAGACCCAGGAGGGATTCCTGGCCAGTGCCTGTCATGCACAGCCACCATCCACCTGGCGGTGGAGGCTTGTGTGTTGCCAGGATGCTGAGGCTTGTGTGTTGCCGGGATGCTGAATCTTGTGTGTTGCAAACATTTGTTGATTTATTGCTGAGCAGAGCTTCCGGACTAGAATGGGCTAACAAAGAAAGACTGAGCTCTACTTTTGAAAATTAGCCAGTGGCAGCAGCCCTGTGGGCCATGGTGGAGGACCCAGTAGCGTTTGGTCCTGTTGGTGTGGGCTGCCATGAGTTGGGGGCAGACTGCACAGCAGCTACCAAAAATTATGTTCAGAAGATGTGGGGAGATAAGCTCTCCGAAGGCTATGGAATGACACACTGCTGGCTGCATAGGGCGGGGTACGGAGGGGGTTTCATGCATGCAGAAGGAAGAGCCAGGGACCGCCATCTTGGCTTGTCTGAGTGATGGAGGAGGACAGAGGACAGGGTGACGTGAGTGAGGTGGAGAGGGGCAGGCTTCTGTAAGCAAGGGGAAGGAGTTTGTGTGACCTATTGCCATTGAGTCAATTCCAACTAATTGTGATCCCGTGTGACACAGTACAGCTACGCCAGAGAGCTTCCTAGACTGTGATCTCGGGGGGCCGACGGCCTCATCTTTCTCCTGCGGAGTGGGCTGGTGGGTTTGACCACCGACCTTTCACTTATCAACTGAGTGCTTAAACAGCGTGCCTCCAGGGCTTCTTAAGGAGTTTGTATGACTGTAGGCATATATTGCTAAAACAAAAACAACCCCTCTGCCGTATTACAACTGAGGATGTATTTTAGCAGCTTAAGACAGTGTTCAGTTTTGATTGTTCGGTTTCTCTGTGTCGGAGGTCTGGGTGTGGGTTGGTGGGGTCCCAGCTCAGGTCCTCCACTGCAGCCTCAGGTCACCGGGCTACAGTCAAGGTGGTGGTGGGCTGTGATTCTCACTTGAGTTTGGGGTCCCATTCTAAGCTGACTCAGGTTGTTGGCAGAATTGACTTCTTTGCAGCTGTGTGGTGAGGTCCCTGTGTTGCTGCCAGCTGCTGCTGCTGCTGGAGATGACTGTCAGCTCCTAGAGGCCAGCCACAGTTCCCTGCCACATGGTCCCCACAGGCACTTCACGTCACAGCAGGGGGAGCCTCTGTGACTCCTTTCTGCTAAAGGGCTCACCTGCTTATATCAGGCCCACCCAGGGTAATCCTCCTTTTGATGAACCCGGAGTCTAGAGATTAGAAACAGAATCACAGGAGTGAGATCCCTGCCTGTGATTTTCGTGGGAAGGAGGGTGGTACACGTGGGAGGGGGCCTGGCGTTAAAAAGTTCCTGCTAGTTAACCAAGACAGTGGCCACCGCAAAGGTGGAGGATGGGAGAAGCGAGGAGAGGGGTGCGGTAGCAGCGTGGAGAGGTGTAGCACAGGGGGATGAGAAGGCGAGATCCTAGGAGCATGCTGAGAAGGGGTGGGGGTGGTCGGATGCAGTGTTTAACATGAAACCCTTACTTGTACCAGGCACTCGCTCAGTGCTTTGCAAGCATTTGTTGACCAGTCGATTGCTCACAACAACCATCCAAGCAGTGGACATTAACATCCGTGTCTGATAGGGGACCAATCAGGGCCCCAGGTGGCTAAGCGACCTGCCTGTGGTCTGCCTCCCGCATACGACCCACCGAGCTTTGACAGCTCAAGCCCTCTGTGTTCTTGGTAGAACCCAGGTGTTCCAAGTAGCTTCACTGTGAGTGCCTTCTGGGAGCAGCATCCCCTGTCCCCCGGCTTCAAGAGCATGTGCCAGCTAGAAATACATGCTTGCTCGCAGAAGAAGGAAGAAGGAGGAGGGGACCCATGGTGTCTTGCTGGATGCAGCTCTGGATGAAGACACTCGGGCGGGTTTTGCAACGAGGTTACCGTACAGGGTGTGAAGAAAAGAGGCTGGACAATTGATGCCTCCCATCGCGACGCTTGTGGTTCCTCATTCCTGCTCCCTGAGCCTTGGGAAGTCCTCAGTGCCGCCGCCAAGTTGCTTCGTGCTCTGGAAAGTGGGGTGCCTCTTAACTAAGGAAAGCCCTGGCATTTCCTCCCATCAGCCCCAGCTGTTACAACTTCTTGTAATACTTACACGGCATCCCCAGGAGAGCATCTCACTCCTGTTTCTGTCTTGACTTTCCCAGAAAGGGCTTTGTTTTCTCTGCTTGTCTGATACTTGAAGAGGCCCCCGTCTTCTTTGCCTTTTGCATTGGTCCAGCCTGCATTGTCCAGCACAGTCTCCAGGTAAGGACTGAATTTCAAAGAATGAAAATAAGAATCCAGCTGTCTTCTGGCAGCAGCCACATTTCACATAGCTCACGGCCACTGTGTTGGGCAGCACAGAAGGAATATTTGTGTTGTTGCATGAGGTTCTGTCACACAGCCCTGGTCTAAAGCAGTCACTCCCTCATTCAGCTGTTACTTACCAAGTGCCAATTGTGTGCTAGAAACTGGTGGTGCAGTGGTTCAGTACCATGTCTGCTGACCAAAAGGTCAGCAGTTCAAATCTACCAGGTGCTCCTTGGAAACTGTTGAGGGCAGTTCTACTCTGACCTGTAGGGTCGGTGTGAGTTGGAATCAACTTGGGTCGGTTTTGCTATGTGCAACGAGGGCCTTGGCTGTTCAGTGGTCGATTTCTCCCCTTCTAGGTGGGAGGGCTGGCTTTGATTCCCAGGCAGTGCCTCTTGTGTGGAGCCCACCTGTCTGTCAGTGGAGGCATGCGTGTGGCCATGATGCTGAACAGGTGTGGAGGAGCTTCCTGACTCAGGTGGACGAGGAAGAAAGGCCTGGCAACCTTCCAGCCGAAGCCCTGTGGATCTTGGCCGTCTGACTGTCACCAGATCCCGAGGAGTGGCGCGGCACCCGGCAGCCTTTCCTTCTGTTCGTACGGCGTCGCGATGCGTCGGGGGCCGGGGTGGCACTAATGGTTAATGTGGTTGGCTGCTGTGAAAGCTTGGGGGTTCACCCTGAGAAGAAAGACCTGGCTATCTGCTCCTGAAAAACCAGCCACTGGAAACCCCATGGAACACAATTCCGTGCTGACACACAGGGCTGCCTGAGTCTGGAGGGACGCGCTGGCACCCACGCCCAGCAGGCCACTCACTCACTGCCAGAGCTGGACCACTCTTCTCCTTTCTAGGATGGAGCCAGCATGCGGCTGGGCCCAGCGTGGCAAGAGGTTTGGGACTAGCTCTCACAGTCACAACCCCTGCTGGCCTTTGAGGGATGACGGAGCCAGCGGGGCTGGGATCTCAGGTTTCCCGCAACAGATAAGGGTCTGGCTAGCAGTCCCTGCCTGTTCTCTGTCCTGGAGCCCCTGGGTGGTGCAGATGATTAATACACTGGCTGCCAACAGCAAGGCTGGAAGTTCAAGTCCACCCAGAGGTGCTTCAGAAGAAAGTCCTGGCAGTTGACTTCTGAAAAGTGAGAAAACCTCATGGAGCCCAGTTCTGCTCTGACACATGTGGGGTCCTCTTTAGAAGGAACTGACTTTGTTCCCTATCAGGGTCCATGTCCTGGAGCAGTTGAGACAATGAAACAGACTCCAAGTCAGAAAGAGGAGAAGGGTTCATTAGGAGGTCTGATACCACTGGAGCCGCCACAGCAATGCAGGCTGTTCTCCATGGGGTCTCCAAAGACGGTTTTGCCTCGGAGTTTATTTATCATTTTGACAAGAATTATTCATGTTTCTAAGCACGTAGCCCACCGATAATTGTGCACATTACAGAATAACCACAGGAAACTCTTAAACTACAGATATATATGTCAGATACCTGGACTCTAATCTGTTTGTTTGTAACAGGCAGAGACAAAAAAACTTAAATAAAAATTCCTTGGCTGGAGAAACTAGCCTGCCAAGTCCACTCTGACTGAGGTAAAGGGTTGAGAAACAAAGCTGTAGACACGACGCACGCCACCCAGCCTTGCAGCTGCCCTCTTCCAGGCCGAAGGCCATTTCTGCAGAGAGCAAGGACGAGGAGGGCACCCAAGGCCATGGTAGCAGAGGGGGCTTGGCGTCTCTTTGGAAAGAGGCCAGGGTGGCTGGTGAAGAAAACAAACGACGACAACTAAAAACTTATGTATTATTTAGAGTAGCATGATGGCATTAGTCACGTCAAGCCCTCGATTACCCATTTTGAAAAGGAACAACCTTATTGCAGGTACTAGGGTCACAGCCAGATGGCAGCTGATGGCTGTTCCGTTTGACTCTTTGTCCTTGGTGGAGACTTTCCTCCTCCCTGTCCTGTAACTTTTGTTTGGTGTGTGTTTGCTGTATGCCAGCTTATACGTCTCAGTCCTCGTAACAGCCCTGGGAATGAATTCAGCTTGTTGTGTTGTCTCCACTGTACAAATGAGAAGCCTGAGAGCAGACACTTGACATTATGCCTGGTCACACAGCTGCTGAGCCACAGAGCCGAGACGGGGACCCAGGAATCCAACTCCAGGAGCAGCTCTTGTGACTAGGGTGCTGTGTCTCCGACAGCGAATGCTCAGGACTGAGCCCTTGGCTCGGAGGAGCAGCAGACAAGCACGCAGCCAGAACGTAGTGTCTCTGCTTGGTTTTCACCGCGTTTATTTTTACTTGAAATCATATCAGTTTTCTATTTACAGCAGTGATAACTTTTCTCTAAAATTAAATGTATTTATGTTAAAATAAAAGCAATTCTATTTAAAGGGACAGATGACATAAATAGTTGTCGATGTGACGTGGATGTGGCAGAAACAGTGACGTTGGCTAAAGAATGTCCTTAAGGCTGAGCACCAGCATTTGCTGGTTACAAAGGGCTGTGGACTAGGGCAGAGGGCAGCACGGATGAGGTTTCTGGGCATTCAGAAGGCCAAGTGCTGAATGCTTTGTCATGGGTGTGGGTGTGGGGGTGGGGTGGAGGTGTGGGTGTGGGTGTGGGTGGGGATGGGGGTGTATACAACCTTGGGGGCCACTGCAGCAGAGCTGAGAGCTACAATGCCCTCACTGACTGTGACAAATAGAAAATTTCTCTGGAACATCTTGGAAAGGGAAGACTTCATTGGGGCTGAGCAGGGCAGGGCAGAATTTCAGCAGTCCTTGCTGGGACACACCTGTATGTCACCTTTAGTGGTGAGCCAAAACCCAGTTGCCAACATGGCGATTCCAACTCATGGTGACTCAGTAGTGTGTCAGGGTAGAACTGTACGCCCGGGGTTTGCACTAACTGAAGTAAGATTGCCAGGCCTTTCTTCTGAGGCACCTTGAGGTGGATAGAACCTCCTGCCTTTGCAGTAGCAGCTGAACACGTTGACTGTTTGCATAATGACACGTGACCTGAGGCCCTCACTCTGAGACCAGAAGCACCGCGTGGGGGTCGCGTCTGGACTCCTCCAACTGCACAGGACACTGCAGACCGCAGCCCGAGACTGTGTGAGGCAGAGTCAGACGTGCCTCACTTCTCTTCAGTCTTTACCAACTCGGACATCAACAGACCGCCCCCCCATGGCACCCTCTACTTCCTGTTGGGGGGGGTTTGACAGTACAGTTCAGGCTCAGGAGCACCCAGGTGACAGTTCTGCCATCCATGCAGCCTCTTCTCAGCCATGCACGCGGGCACGCCTTTCTCTGGCCTTAGGTCTCCTGTCTGCCCAGGCAAGTGTTACACGGCCTTTTAGCCCGTGCTAGCCAGAGCCCAGAGACGCCTGAGGCGATCAGCTTTCTCACCCCATGGACCAGGAAGCCCACTGCGTCGTCTCCTGCCAGTCTGTGCTGCCACCACTTCTTGTCATCTTCAGGGTGACAGCTCTCTCTCTTCTAGTTCCTGGCACATCTCAACGCAGGGATCCCAGATACAGAGGACACATTGTCTGCTCCCAGATGTTCTTCCTTGGGGGTGGTGGGATCCCTTCTCCCTGGTGGAATTGGCTCTCTTTTAAGGCAAAGCTGACCAGTCCCCTTGGTGGGCCATGAGTGCCCTGTTTGCAGAGCACTCTCAGTCACTGGGGGGGTTGGGGGATAGTTAGAAGACCATGGCTTCTAGCCACTCATAAGCAATCCCTCACACTTCATAGACAGTTTAGTCACTCATGTAATCCCCCCAAATACTACCACCCACTGCCTAGTTTTGACCCCATTTTACAGGTGAGGGCCCTGAGGAAAATGTGAGTTATCTGTCTGAGGTCAAGTTGCTATGAAAGACAGACCAGAATTTGTATGCGGAACGTCTGGCTCAAGAGACACTGATCTTGTGGGTGGAGAGGAGGGGATAGGAGACTGTTGGGAGGATAGGACATGTATGGAGCAGAGAGGAAGAGTGTGCTTTCACTAGACAGGGAGAGCAGTGGGAGCTGCATAGAGGGGGGCATGCAAATTTATATGGGAATGTACAGTTTCATTCAATCATAATAATAATAATAAAAAAACAGAGAGGGAGACACTGATCTGGACTCTACATTATAGTTAATCCTAAGAGCTGCGTATACTCCCTTTTTCCTCTTTGGGGGCCATGCTGGGTTGAACTTCCCTTTGTCCGTTGACTGTAGGTAGGACCAAGTTACTTGCTGTGGCCAATGGAATGTGAGTGGGAGGTTCAAGAGACATTGCACTGTTTGTCGTGTTGTCCTCTGCATGGCCATGGAGAGTGGTGACCACACTGCAGATGGTGGCTGCTCTGTAGATGTGAGTCCCACCGTGAGGACAGTGTGGAGTAGAGCCCGCAGCTGGCCCACCAATTTAAAAAAAAAAAAAGTTGCCACTGAGTCTTCTGCCTCCTGTGCTCATAGAGGTTTTTTAAAAAGTTATTTATTTTGTTGCTGTTGAGAATATGCACAGAAAAACATACACTGATTCAACAATTTCTGCATGTACAAGTCAGTGACATTGATGGCTTTCTTCCGGTTGTGCAACCATTCTTGTCCTCTTTTTCCGAGTTGCTGCTCCCCCACTGACACGAACTCACTGCCTCCTAAGGTTCCTGTCTGGTCTTTTGAGTTCCTCTTGGTCAACTTGATCCTGTGCTGATAGTTCTTAAAAGAGCACAGTGTTCAAGGTCGACATTTTTACGGGTTAATCCACACGGTTTTCAGTGGCAGATTTTTGCAAATAGATCACCAGGTCTTTCTTCATAGTCATTCTTGATGTGTGTCCTAGTCATTTAGTGCTGCTGTAACAGCAATACCACAAGTGAATGGCTTCCACCAACAGTTTATTCACTCATGGTCTGGTAGGCTAGACGACCAAGTTCATGGTCTCAGCTCCAGTTGAAGTCTTGCTTTGTCAGTTCTGGAGGAAGGTCCTTGCCACCAGTATTCTCTTGGTCTAAGCTTTGCTACACAGGAACCCCACGTCCAAAGGACACACTCTGCTTTCAGTGCTACTCTCTTAGTGGTATGAAGGCCCTCTCTCTGCTTGATTTCCTTTTCCTTTATCTCTTAAGAGATGAAAGGTGGTACGGGCTGTACCCTGGGGAAACTCCCTTTACATTGGATCAGGGATGTGACTGGGTAGGTGTGTTACACCCACCTTCTTCCTCTTTAACATAATCTAATTGCCTCAATGACCACAGGCAGAGATTAGGATTTATAACACATAGGAAAATCACAAAGTAAAGGCCAACCACACACAGTATTGGAAATCACGGGCTAGCCAAGTTGATGCGTATTTTAGGGGGACATAATTCAATCCATGACAGTCTGGAAGGTCCACTGAAAGCTGTTCAGCATCACAGCAGCACCGTAAGCCTCCACCAATATGTGGGTGGTAGCTGTATTTGAGGTGCACTGGTTGGGAGTTGAACTAAGATCTCCCACATGGAGGGCAATAATTCTGCCACTGAATGTGTGGCAAGTGGTAAACAAACTTTTGTGATCATATGTGAATGAGCTTTGGGTGGCGTTTGTTGCTGTGTCCTAGTCTAGCCCAGTCTGATGACCTTCCTTCAGAAGCAAATCCCAGGGAGAGCCTGTGAAAGAAGGCCCAGCAATGACGAGTTCTGGCTTGTAAACCAGGTGTTCAAACCAGTTTTGCCTAGTTCAGTCATGGCCAAGGAAGCATTTCTGGAATAAATCTAAATTTTTAATGTTACAGTGAACCAGAAAGATAGATGACATGGGAAAAATTATGGATAGGAAGCCCTGCTACAGACTTAATCTCTTCCTCAGAGAACAAGGGCAGCATATGTATCACATAGCAACGAAATCTCTTGCCCTCAGATTTTGAGAAGTCTGAAGCTACACTGCCCTGCTCAAAGATGGTGGTGCCATGATCAAAGATGGTGGCCAGTCATGCCACTTTGAATGTGTGTCACTCCCTCTCCTACAGCCCTATCAGGAGTCCAGTGTCATACATCAAGTTCCTGAAGGGGCTTACCATGTCTCTTCCGAGTCTCCTGTTCCAGAGCTTCAATCCATCATTTTTTCCATTTCTGGTACCGTGTCAAACCTGCCAAATTGTACAACCTGGCATATGTTCCTCTTCCACTTCCTGGGTCATGACTGAACCGGTTTGAACTGATTTGAAGCCCCTGTTGTAAACTTACCCCACGGACAACCAGAGAGATGGAGAGAGGAGGGAGGACAGGAGGAAGAGACTGTAGAACAAAAGAAAAAGCACTGCTCATCTGCGCAAGTCTCACAGGCCCTCCCTCACCTTGCCAACAGTGACACCACTCTTGGATCATTAACATGCATATGATACCCGGCATCAGGCAGCCTTTTGTGAACTGTTAATTAAGATTTAATCAGTCACATATTTTATTCTTACTGAATTAGAAGATTAGTGTTAATTTCTGGCAGGGTTCCTCTACTCCCTGTTGAAGGAAATCAATGCATTTGAGCGTAATTTAATGAGAAGAACTTGGTACCAGAGCAAAAACAGGCTGGAGAGACATTATCTTGACATTTTTGGTAATTCAGTTAAGTCCAGTGAAAGAGGAGTGACTGACAAAGTAATTATTTCTTCCACTGAAGGGTGGGAAGCATGTTTCTCACCAGGAATTAAGGTTTTTGTGGTGAAAGAGCATAGTGAGAATTAAGGATGAGGTTGATCAGGGGTCTGCTCATCACCTGTGTGTGGCTTCGGGAGAAGTCTCAGTCGTGGAGTTTGTGTCCCTGGCTTGAGAGGAGGAAAAGAACCACACCCAGGAAGAGGCAGCGGACTGGTGGGCTGGTAGTCTGAGGTGCTTTTTTGCAAGGCCTGTTCAGGTTGGATCCAGCATAGTCTGCTGTTTTCAGTGGACCTGCCTTGTAATTCTGACTCAGAACAACTCAGAAGGACAGTGTAGAGCTTCCCACAGGGTTTCCAAGGCTGTACTCTTTATGGAAGCAGACTGCTTCATCTTTCTCCCATGGAATGGCTGCTGCCTAATCTCTGTACCACCGGCTCCTTTTTAGTTGGGAAGACAGTAAGCACTTAATAAATGCATGTGGAATGGATAGCCCATAGTGGCTCATGTGTCTGCAGAGAACATTGGGTGTCCTCCCAGTGAGATTTGTGAAATATGCAGAAATGTCCTTAAGTAGGCTGCAGAGTCTCACTGCATTGAAACATTTCTTGTTGTTGCATAGCAACAAAAAACCAAAACCCATTGCTGTCAAATCAATTTTGACTCACAGTGGCCACATAGGACAGAGTAGAACTGCCCCACAGGGCTTCCAGGGAGCTCCTGGTAGATTCGAACTGCTGATGCTTTTGCTAGTAGCTGATATCTTAACTACTGTGCCACCAAATTCCTCATGGAGGCTCCCCCAAACCAAAACTAAACCCGTTGCCCTCAAGCTGATTCTGACTCATAGCGACCCTGTGGAACAGAGTAGAACTGTTCCATGCGGTTTCCCAGGAACCCCTGGTGGATTCAAGACCACCTTTTCTTGGTTAGCGGGTGTAGCTCTTAACCACTACACCACCAGGAAGGCTGTTATTGTTGTTAGGTGCTGTCGAGTGGGTTCTGGCTCTCAGCAGTGTAATATACAACAGAACGAAACACTGCCTGGTTCCATACCATGACCACAATCATTATTATGCTGGAGTTCTTTGTTGCAGCCTCTGTGTCAATCCATCTCACCAAAAGTCTCTCTTTCTCACCAACCCTCCACTTTACCAAGCATGATGTCCTTCTCCAGGGATTGATCCCCCCTGACAGCATGTCCAAAGCACGTAAGATGTAGTCTCGCCATCCTTGATTCTAAGCAGTACTCTGGTTGTACTTCTTCCAAGTCTGATCTGTTTGTTCTTTTGGCAGTTCATGGTATAGTCTATATTCTTCTCCAACACCACAATCCGAAGGACTTAACTCTTTTCCTGTCTTCCTTATTCATTGTCCAGCTTTCATATGCATATGATGCAGTTGAAAACACCATGGCTTGGGTCAGGTGCACCCTAGTCCTTTGACTCAGGACTGGGCAGTACAATTAACAGATGAGTGCTTCAATCCAATTGTAAACCAAACCCAACCCTTTGCCATCAAGTGGATTCTGACTCATGGTGCTTCTATAGGACAGAGTAGAACTGCCCCATAGGGTGTCCAAAGCTATAGTCTTATGGAAGCAGCCTACCAAGTCTTCTCCTGCAAACTGAGTGGTGGCTTCAAACCACTGACCAGTCAGTTATCAGCCAAGCACTTTAACCACTTTGCCACCGGGGCTTTTTAAGTGTGGGAGCTCGTAAAAGCAGAGAACCTTCTCTGGCTGGGAGGAGAAGAAAGTAGTAGGAGAAGGGGGTGAGACTGGAAGCATAAGAAAGACTCATAGGGCTATTAGTGGTTTCAAGATGGAGAGAGCCACATGAGAAGGAATGCAGGTGGCATCGAGGTGGCATCAAATGTGACCCCTAGCCCAAAGTCAGCAGTGAATGAGGACCTCAGTCCTACAACCAGGAGGACCTAGATTCTGCCAGCAAATGGGATGAGGCTGGAAGCAGAACTTTATCCTGCTCCTACAGATTAAGAGCCGAGCCCAGCGTGACTTGACTTTGGCCTTGTAAGATCCTGGACCTCTGACCTTCAGAGCTGTGGGATAATGAATGCATGTTTTTCTAGGCACTAAGCTTGTGGTGGTTTGTGATAAAGCACTAGAAACACTCAGTTGGGTTAGGATCAGCAAGATAGGTTTAAACAAACGAGCATGTACAGTGGGCTTATATTTTGCCTCTGTTTAATGTGTAGCTGATCAACAGAATCTCTTGGCTAGAGATCCTATTTACTTTTCCCTAGTTTGTATCAGCATAATGTCTGTGCGTGTGGTTCCCGTGCAGTTTTCTCCCTTGATAGATTCATACAATAACCACCACAGCTGAGGTGCAGATCTGACCCACCTTCACAAAGGCAGTCCTTCCTGTTACCCCTTTGTCATCCCACAGAAGCACGTTGAGAACAATCTGGAATCTTTTCCGCTCCCTGCCATCCCGGGCTTCTGCTGCCCGCTCTGGGGGACAGCCCCTCGCACATGTGACAAATGTATTTTGCTGCCCGTTCTGTCCCCCTTGTGCCTTTGAGTGGCTTGGAGACTCATCTTGTGAAAGTGGCTCTTTTCATAAATCATTCTTGCCCTGTTCTGTGTGGTACCTGGCCTGAGTTTGGCAGGAAGAGCGCTCGTTGGCTCCTGGAGCTGCAGTGGCCTGGCTCGCTCGGACTGGGCGTCGTCTTTTGTCCATGCTTCTGAGAGTAGTTCAGAAAATAAAACGCATCTCTCTGGCCACTCTGCAAAGTTTCCTGGGTGCTACTGCCTAAAGCTCAGGGCTTGCAATTCTTGTTTCTCAGATAATTTAAGGAAAAAGTAAGAGGGTCAGCCTGCCTTCTGCCCTCACCCAGGGCACCACCTTGGGCTTCTCTTCACGCACCGCTCCCCTTGGTCACTTCCAGGGTTCTCAATCGGCTTTTCCTGTTGCCTCATTTCCCCGCTGAGTGCCTCATAGTAAACCAAACCAAACCCACTGCCATCGAGTCTATTCCGACTCATAGTGACCCTATAGGACAGAGTAAAACTGCCCCAGAGAGTTTGTAAGGAGTGCCTAGTGGATTTGAACTGCTGACTTTCTGGTTAGCAGCCGTAGCTCCTAACCACTATACCACGAGGGTTTCCTTCCTCTTAGTAGACAAAACTGAAACCAAGCCCACTGCCAATGAGTCTATTCCAACTCATAGTGATCCTTTAGGATAGAGTAGAAGTGCCCCAGAGAGTTTCCAAGGAGTGCCTGGTGGATTTGAACTGCTTACCTGGTTAGCAGCTATACCTCCTAACCACTGTGCTATCATGATTTTCTTCCTCTTAGTAGACAAAATCCAAACCAGACCTACTGCTGTTGAGTCTATTCTAACTCATAGTGATCCTACAGACACAGTAGAACTGTCACATAGAGTTTCCAAGAAGTGCCTGGTGGGTTTGAACTGCTGACATTTTTGTTAGCGGCCGTAGCACTTAACTACTATGCCACCCAGGTTTCCTTCCTCCTAGTAGCCGCTAGCCACTGCTGTGGAGTTGATTTTGGCTCACAGTGACCCTACAGGTCAGAGTAGAATTGCTCTGTAGTCTCCGAGGAGTGCCTGGTGGCTTTGAATTGCCAACTTTTTGGTTAGCGGACATGGCATTTAACCACTATGCCACTAGAGTTTCCCAATCAATGGCAGTGGGGTTTAAATAAGCAGAGAAAGGGAAGACAGATGTTGTGCCATGTGGAGATTGCTAAGAAGCAAGAGTGCAAAACAGACCAGGACTGTCCCCTGGAGCTGGCCGAGTCTTCCCCTAGAGCCAGTGCCGAGTGTGGACTTCTAGCCACCTGTGAGAAAACCGGTATTTGTTTGTGAGAAGCACCCACCTGTGGTATTTCTGTGACCAGAGCAGCAGTTGATTAAGATACTTGCTTTGGACAGATCATCAGTGAAGACCAGTCACTAAAAAAGGGTGGTATCATGGCTTGAATTGTGTCCCACAAAAACGTGCTTATCAGTTTGGCTGGGCCGTGATTGCCCAGTATGATGTGATTCTCCACTGTTTTGTCACCTGCTATGGTTTTCCTGTGTGTTGTAAGTCCTGCCTCTAGGAAGTTAATGAGGTGGGGCTGGACAACAGTTGTATTGGTGAGTTAGGACTCAGTCTGTTGGACTGGGTTGTGTTTTGAGTGGCTTCTTTTGGCATATAAAAGAGAAGTGAACAGAGAGAGAGGGAAACCTCATACCACCCAGAAAGCAGTGCTGGGAGCAGAGGTGTCCTTTGACCCAAGGTTCCTGCTTAGAGAAGCTTCTAGTCCAGGAGAAGAATGATGAAATGGACCTTCCTCCAGAGCCAACACACAGAGAGAAGTTCTTCCCCTGGAACTGACAGCCTGAATGTGGACTTCTAGCCTACTAGACTGTGTGAAAATAATTTTTTCTTTGTTAAAGCCATCCACCTGTGGTATTTCTGTTATAGCAGCACTAGATGACTAAGACTGTGGTAAAGCAGAAGCCCAACAAAGCAGAAGCCCAACAAAAAACAAGGGGAAGCCCTTAGTGAGATGAACTGATACAGAAACCACAATAAAGGACTCCAACATACAAACGATCTTGAAGATGGTGCAGGATCAGGCAATGTTTCATTTTGTTACATGTAAGGTTGTCACAGCAAATTGTCAATGAACTTAAGAACTGGTTGCTATCTTCTCCCTGTCTCTCAAGTTGAATTTCTCAGCACTCTGGTAAGGGCTCAGTGAATGCCTGCTGAATTGCTTTGAAAAATAAAAAACCAAACTCAGTGCCATCAAGTTGATTCCATCTCATAGCGACCCTATAGCACATAAAGGCAGCTGGCTTTCAGGATGTTTCTTAGGTTCTTTATTCCCTAGAGAAAGGATAGCAAATTAGTTTTATAAAACAGGACAGGTCGGTTTAATTTCTTTTGGTTGTCTGAATCACTGCATGCAGGATTCTATTGTGCTATCCAGATTTAGCAGCAACAAGTATCATGATCAATTAGTAATGTCTGCCAAGGCCTAGGGCTCAGAATAGGTGGTGGGCATGCTATTCTGAGTGTGTGTTTCTTCAGTTGCCAGTACTTTTTGGAATCCCAGACAAGCACTAGAGAAAGCTCCTGGTGGAGGGGATTATCTGCTTTGTACCCTTATTCCCTCCTCTCCTCTCAGTCCCAGCCAGAAGTGTTTAAATGTTAGTCAGTGGGCTTAGCAACATGTGGAATTTGCTGAGGCTGTACAGGTCCTACTGCTTAATTTTTCTAGAGATTCAGTTAAAATATCCTGTGACCAATGCTTTTGCTTTCCCTAGATGCCAGTTGAGTGTTTCCTACCACCTTAAGAATGGTGATGACTGAGAGAGGCAGAGCCACAGCATAGACCCTAAAAATTAAGTAAAACAGTTACAGTCGTCAGTCCTAGTACAATAAGTGGCAAATGAAGGAATAAGAATGGAACACTGAATGGAGTTGGAGACTGACAGAAAACAGAAGGAGGAGAAATGTGGAAAGGAAGTCCCCTGGCAGCTGGTGTAACATCTCATCTTGGATCCCTCAGCCACCAAGAGCATGGGACAGGCAATATGGGAAGGCAACTTCACAGAGCTCCCAGCAGAAGACACAGAACCAGGTGAGTGACCAGGCCTACTCAGTTTGACAAACTGGTGGAAAGCATTGTGCCCACCGACAAGCAAACAACAAATAATGCCTAGCCTGCCTACCCAGATGTAACCAAATCAAACAAAAAGGAGTATGAAACAAATCTATAGTCAATGAAGAAAGCAATTCCTAAATATCCTAAAAACAGCAGACAACATCGAAGCATATTTAAAAAGACAAAACAAAAACAGGATAGGATGGCTTCAGAAAACATCCAAAATAAAACACGAGATGACCTTCTGGTAGAAGAAGAGGCATTGGAACCACTTCATAGGAAACTGAAAACTCTAACATTCAGGACTGTTCAAGAGATGAAGGAAAGTGCAGACAAAAATATGTAAAAAATAGGCAAAATCTTATTATATACAGACCAAATCATGAAAAATACTATAAAACAATGGAAGAATTCAAGAATACAGAAACAAAATGCCAAAATAAACAAATAGCTAGAAATCCTACAAAAAAAGCAATTACAAATCCAAAAGATAAAAAACAAGATTTCAGAAATGGAAAGTGCCAAAGAAGATTTGAGGAGCAACTTTAAAACAATGGAAGACAGGATTAGAGAAACTGAAGACAAATTCTGGTATACCGCTTTGAGGAAAAATCAGAGAAAAGACTGAGGGAAAACTATGAAATCCTGAGAACAGTGTGGAATACAATCAAAAGGAAAAAGTTGTGTGTAATTGGAGTTCCAGGACAGGGAGAGAAAACAGAAAGCACAGAGAGGATCACTGAAGGTTTACTGACAGAAAACTTACCTAATGTTGTGAAACACAAAAAGCTGATCCTCCAAGAAGCTCAGCAAACCCCACATAGGACAGACCCTCAAGAGAAAAACACCAAAGACGTATAATCACATTTGCTAAAACCAAAGAGAGAATTCTGGGAGCAGCTCAAGAAAAACCAAAAATCACATACATCAGAGAACAGTAAGGCTAAATGCAGGTTACTCAGCAGATATCATACATGCAAGAGGCAATGGCTGACATATATAACCTTGAAAGGAAAAAAAAAATGCCAACCCAAAATAGTATACTCTGTAAAACTCTTGCTGAAATACGATGGCAAAATTTGGACATTTCTAGTTGAAGAGAAACCAAGGGAATATGTGAAAACCAAAGCAAACCTATCAGAATTATTAAAGGGAGTCCGTCAGTTAGGGAACCAACATGAGACAGCTGCCTGAATCAGATAGACACTAACCTAGATAGTAAACTCTCAAGGGCAAAACAAAACTAAAAAAATCCACAACAGGGAACACATAGGTCAGTCTGTAAATGTCAATGGCAGAACAATACAAGAGGGAATAAATGGTGTAGGTATAGACCTTGAAAATGGAGAGGAAGTCAAGGCGATATCAAGCTATATTCAGACTAAAGGGAGACAGGTGTAAATTTAAAGGCAAACACAAGGAAAATTTACAAACCTACTCATCAAAGTAAAGAAGAAAAACAGAGTCTTGGTAAATACAAAATCTACAAAAATAAAAGAAATAGGAAAACAGACAGACAGACAGACAGACAGACACACAAGATTCCACACAGGAGAATAAGAGGAACAAAGAAAATGTCAGCAGCATAAAACCCAACCCAACCCAACCCAACCCAACCCAGCATTATAAAATGATAGCAATAAACTCACATGTATCAGTAGTTACAATGAGTGTAAATGGCTTAAATGCATCCATAAAAAGAGAGTGACAGAATGAGTTGAAGAAACATGACCCATTGACATGCTGTCTACAAGAGACACAAGTTTGAAACAAAAGACATACATAATGTTACAGATCAAAGGATGGGCAAGATATATCAAGGAAACAGCAACCAAAAAGGTGAGAGGAGACATAGCAATACTAATCTCAGATAAAATAGACTTTAAAACAAAAGCCACCATAGAAGATAAAGAAGGGCATCGTATAATGATTAAAGGGACAATCTATAATGAAGACATAACTATAGTAAATACCTATGCACCCAATACATCTGCGCTCCAAAATATATAAAACAAATTTTGATAGCACCAAAAAGAGAAATGGACTATTCCACAATAATACACCACTCTTGGTAAAGGACAGAGCATCTAGAAAGACACTCAACAAAGATACAGAAGATCTGAAGGCCACGTGGACTAATGTGCCCTCACAGACACATACAGAACACTCTTCCCAACAGCTTCAAAGTATTGTTTTCCAACACACATGACATGTTCTCTAGAAGAGACTAGGTCTTAGACTACAGAGCAAACCTCAACAAAATCCAAAGCACTGAGATAACACAAAGTATCTTCCTTGATCAAAATGCCATCAAGGTAGAAACTAGTAACAGGAAGAGCAAGAAAAAGAAAATTAATTATATGGAAACTGAATAATATCCTGCTTAAAAACCACTGGGTAATAGAAGAAATCAAAGTTGGATTCAAACATTTCCTGGAATGAAACTAGAATGAAAACACATCATTCCAAAACCTTTGGGACACAGCAAAGGCAGTTCTCAGAGGTCAATGTATAGCAATAGATGCATTCATCGAAAAGAAGAAAGGGACAAAATCAAAACATTAGCTACATAACTCAAATAGAGAACAGTAAAAGAAGCCTGCAGCTACCAGAAGAAAGAAAATAATAAAGATCAGAGCAGAAATAAAGGAAATAATAGAAAACAATAAAAAGAATCAACAAAACCAAAGATTGGTTCATTTGAAAGGATCAACAAACTGAACAAAATGATTGGCCAAACTGACAAAAGAAAAACGAGAAAGCAAATAATCCAAGCAAGAGATGAAATGGGGGACATTACAGCAGACTCAACTAAAATAAAAAGGTTCATTTCTTAGTCATCTAGTGCTTCTCTAACGGAAATGCCCGAAGTGGATGGCTGTAACATGAGAGGTTTATACTGCCGCATTCCAGTAGGCTGGAAGTCCAGAATCAAAGTGCCAGCTGCGGGGAAAGGTTTTATGTCTCTGGTGGCTATGGAGGAATGTCGTGATGTGTCAGTCTTCCCCTGATCAAGGGGCATCTCTGTAAAGAAACCTCAGGTCCCAAGGATGCTCTCTCTCCTCTTGGTGCTACTTTCTTGGTAGTATGAGGTCCCCAACTCTGTTTGCTTCCCCTTTGTCTATATCTCTTGAGAGAGAACAGTTGGTTCACGCTACAACCCAGGGAAACTTCTTGAACATTGAATCTGGGATGTGATTTATCAAGAGTGTTACAGTCCTTCTCTAATCCTCTTTAACATAATCCAATCTTGGCCCATTAAACACAGGATGAGATTAGATTTACAACATATAAAGAAATTATCACAAAATAGAAGATAGCCACACAATACTGGTGAATCATGGACCAGCAAAACTGCTACACACATTTTGGGGGGATGTTATGGGTTGATTGAATTATGTCTCCCCCAAATGAATGTTAATGATTTGGCTGGGCCACGATTTCCAGTGTTATATGATTGTCCAAAAATTTGACGGATTTTCCTATGTGTTGTAAATTCTCTGTATGATTTAATAAGATGGGTTACTGGCAGTTATATTGATAAAGTCTATCAGATAGGATAGTATCTTAAGCCAGTCTCTTTTGAGATATAAAAGAGAGGTGAGAAGAGAGACACTGAGACATCATACCACCAAAGAAGACAGTGCCAGAAGCAGAGTTGGTCCTTTGGACCTGAAGTTCCTGTGCTGAGATGCTCCCAGACCAAGGGAAGACTGATGTATCACAAAGACCTTCCTCCAGAGCTGCTGCATAGAGAAAGCCTTCTCGTGGTGGTAACTTTCTGAATTTGGACTCGTAGCTACTGGACTCTGAAGAAATAAACTTTTTTGTTTAAGTCCTCCACATGTGGTATTTCTATTACAGCAGCACTAGGTGATTAAGACAAGGGACATAATTCAATCCATGACAGGTGATAACAGGGTACTATGAAAAGCTGTACTACAACAGACTGACAGTGGAAGTCGGAAGCACACCTGGAACACGAGATTAGAAAGGGAAGAAACTGAGTTGAAAAGATACTAATAAGTAAAAACTCCCAACAACAACAAAAAAAGCCCTGGTCCAGATAGTTTCACTACAGAATTCTACCAAACATTCAGAAAAGAGCTTACCCTGGTATTATTCAAATTATTTGAGAACATGGAAAAAGAAAAGATACTTCTGAAATTTATCCTATGAAGCCAGCATAACCCTGATACCAAAAGAAGGCAAAGACACCACAATAAAATGGAATTATGGACCAGCACCTCTCGTGACTATGTTGTTGTTAGGTGCTGCTGAGTTGGTTCCGACTCGTAGCGACACTATATGCACAACAGAACCAAACCCTGCCGGGTCCTGTGCTCTGTCGACTGTCGCTTTTATGCTTAAGGCCGTTGTTGCAGCCACTGTGTCAATTCCTCTTGGCGAGAGTCTTCCTCTTTTTCCCTGACCCTCCACTCTACCAGGCATGATGTCCTTCTCCAGGGACTGACCCTTTCCTGACAGTGTGTCCAAAGTGTGTTAAGATGTAGGCTTGCTCTCTTTGCTTGCAGATCTTCCACAACAGATCTGTTTGTTCTTTTGACGGTCTGTGGGACAATCAGCATTCCTCTCCTACCACAATTCAAAGGCAACAGTTCTGCTATCTTTTTTGTCCGTTGTCCGGCTTTCATGTGCATGTAATGTCACTGAGAATACCACGGGTTGGGTCAGGTGCACGTTAGTCTTCAAGGTAACATCTTTATTTTTCAGTACTTTAAAGAAGTCCTTTGCAGCAGATTTTCTCAGTGCAATGCATCTTTTGATTTTTTGACTGCAGCTTCCATAGGCATTGATTGTGGACCCAAGTAAAATGAAATCCTTGACAGTCTGAGTCCTTTCTCCATTTATGGCAGTGTTGCTTACTCGTCTGGCTGTGAGGATTTTTGTCTTCTTTATGTTGAGGTGCAATCCATAGTGAAGGCTGTGGTCCTTGATCTTCATCAGTAAATGTTTCAAATCTTCTTCGCTTTCAGCAAGTAAGGTGGTGTCATCTGTGTAACACAAGTTGTTAATGCGTTGTCTTCCAATCCTGATGCCTCATTTTTCTTTGTATAACCCAGCCTCTCAGATTATTTGCTCACCATACACACTGAAAGCATATGGTGAAAGGATATAACCCTGACGCATGCCTTCCCTGACTTTAAGCCATGCAGTGTGCCCTTATTCTGTTCGCATGACTGCCTCTTGATCCATATACAGATTCCTTAGGAGCAGAATTAAGTTTTTGGGAATTCCCGTTTTATGCAGTGTTAGCCATAATGTATGTTGATTCACACAGTCTAATGCCTTTGCATAGTCAATGAAACAAGGGTAAACATCTTTCTGGTATTCTCTGCTTTTAGCCAATGATATCCTTGGTTCCATGTCCTCTTCTGAATCCAGCTTGAATTTCTGGCAGTTCCATGTCAATATCCTGTTGCAGTTGCTTTTGAATGACTCATGATTATCAAGGTAAAAATTCTCAACAAAATTCTAATCAATAGAATTCAGCATTCTATTGAGAAAAATAATACACTGTAACCAACAATACACCATGACTAGGATTCCTACTATGTATGTAAGGACATATGAAATCAGTGTACATAATCCAGCACTTAACTAAAATCACATGATCATCTTAACCAATGCAGAAAAGACATTTGACAAAGTCCAACACTGATGTCTGATAAAAACTCTCCATAAAACTGGTACAGAAGATCAATTCCACAACATAATCAAGGGCATCTAATGTGTGGGGAAGGGAAAACACCAAGTAGACAACAGCTAAGTGGAAACTACAGTGAAGAGATGGGGTCCTGGGGGTGCAGTGGCTAGGTGATACCACTGCTCACCAGAAGGCTGGCAGGTGGACTCAGCAGCTCTTTGGCAACCCTGTGGGACAGTTCTGTTCTGTAGAGTCGCTGTGGGTCAGAATCAACTCAGCGGCGATGGGTTTTGTTTGTTTTAAATGAAGGGTGAGAGAGTACACAGTACGGAGGATGCCAGCACGACTTGACCAAGGCAAGGTCACGGAAGCACCGTGGAAGCATCCAAACTCTACAAGGAACCAGATTACAGAGCTGAGGGCTGGGGACTGTGGTCTTGGGGGTCATCTAGCTCAACTGGCATAACAGTTTATCAAGAAAATGTTGTACATCTTACTTTGGTGAGCAGCATCTGGTGTCATCTTATCTGGAGCAGGAGAACATGAAGACAACCAAAGATGTAAGGAAAGATTAGGCCAGAGGACTAATGACCCACAACTGCCACAGCCTCCAACAGGCTGAGTCCAGCAGAGTAGATGGTGCCTCGCTACCACTGCTGTCTGCTGTGACAAAGAGGACAAGGAAGGGTCCTGAACAGAGCTGGAGAAAAACGTAGAACCAGACTTCTAACTCATCTACATCCTCACACCCACAGCCACACACAGGACTGGACTTACTGATCTGATTTGACAGAGACTGGAGAAACCCTGCAAGAGTGGCCCCTGGACACCCTTGTAGCTTAATAATGAAGTGGCTGAGGTTCACCCTTCGGCCAAAGCTTGGCTAGGTCTATGAAACAAAACGAGACTAAAGGGGCACCTGAGCCCAGGGCAAGCACTAGAAGGCAGGAGGGGACACGACAGCTGCTAACAGGGAATCCAAGGTTGATCAAGGGAGAATGCTGACATGAAGTTGGCAGTTGCTGTTGTAAAACAGTATGTGTACTGTCTAATAAGAAACTGGTTTGCTGTGTAAACCCTCACCGAAAACACAGTAAAAAAACCAGTGATTTTCATTATTGGTGTGTTTATATGTAATAATATATAACATGTATAATTTTAGTTACATTAAGGTAATTAATATTTGTATCATGTAATAATAGTACATTATTGTTTCATGAATGAAATCCTTGGGTTGGTAGAGTTAATGCACTTGACTTCTAACCAAAAATTTGGGGGTCCCAACTCACCTAGAGGTGCCTCATAAGAAAGGCCTGGCAATCTACTTCTGAAAAATCAGCCACTGAAAACCCTGTAAGGCCCAGTTCTCCTCTGATACGCATGGGGACGCAATGATCAGAGTTAACGGCAACTGGCTGCCGTGTGTTTGCAGCTCTCGCTGTGTTTCTGTCATCTGGAGAGTAAGAGGAATCATCTCAGCGTGCCGAATCAGGACTGCAAAAAGGAATGAGAAACTTCTAAAAATACAGACTGTGCAAAATCCCATTTCATGCAGCTTCAGGGTGTCTTTTGGTTCACTGGTGCTTGCATCACACAGGTTAGGAGTTGGACGGCCTTTCCTCAGGTCTTCCTGTGCCTCTGCTCTCAAGAGATGATGGCATGAAGCATCCTTATCCCCACCCCTGTGACACTGTCCTGTACACAATGACTTGTTTGAAATTATTTGATCATGTCTTTTCCATGAGGACCAGAATCGGATCCCCCTGATTCTCATCCTTTGTCTTGCCTGTAATGGACAGGACAAATAGGAGAGTCAAATGAGAAAAACTGTCTCTTGGCTGTCGTGTGCTGGGAGTTGATTGTGACTCACAGGGACCCCACGTGACAGAGCAGAACGGCCCTGTGGCATTTTCACTGAACTCTCTATGGGAGCGGATCACCAGGTTTTTTCTTCTTTGTAGCAGCTGGGTGGATTCGAGCTGGCAGGTTTTCACCTAGCAGCACAGTGCTTAATCACTGGACCACCAGGGCTCCCCACCTCTTTGTTAAGCCAATAAATTCCAAACCCACAGCCATCGAGTTGTTTCTGACCCGTAGCAAGCCTATGCAGCAGAGGAGAACTGCACCAGGTGGTTTCCACGGAGTGCCTGGTGGATTCACATTGCTGACTTGTGGCTCAGCAGCCTGGGCAGTGTTTTCTTTCTGTTTTTCTTAAGTTGTATTTTATTGTGCCTTAAGTGAAAGTTTACAATTCAAGTCAGTTTGCCATACAAAATTTGCACTTTGTTATGTGACCCTAGTTTGTCTCCCCACCCTGTGACAGTACCTTCCTCCTTTGCACCTTGTGTTCCCTGTGTCCATTCAACCGGCTCCTGTCCCCCTCTGCCGTCTCATCTCACCTGTGGATAGGAGCTGCCCAGTTAGTCTCACTTACCTACTTGAGTCAGGAAGCACACTCTTTGGCAATATCATTTGATGTCTTACAGCCCAGTCCAATCTTCGAAGAGTTGGTTTCAGGAGTGGTGTCACGTCTGGGCTAACAGAGGGTCTGGGAGGCAGGTCTTCTGCGGACCTTCCAGTCTGGCAGGCATGGACTCCAGACCTTTCACTAGAGGTTGAGCTCTGTACCCTAAATTTATCCTGCTCCACCGGGGACCCTCTGTTGTGCTCCCTGTCAGGGCAGTCACTGGTGGTAGCTGGGCACCATCTAGTTCTTCTGGTCTCATGTTGCTGTAGTCTCTGGTTTATGCGTCCCTTTCTGTCTCTCTGGAAAGTGTTTTGTTCTGCAGTGCACGAAGTCGCCATGAGTTGGGGCCCTCCTGACGGTGGGTTCTAACCCTTTCCACACTAGACCTTTTGCCCTCGGGCAAACCAGCAACTCCATACGATCTTGCATATATAATGCAAGTTTCTTACAGCTACTTTAAAATGATTTTATACTCAAAGAAATGTATACAAATAATATATTTTAACATTTTCTATATTTCTACATCTTACAAAATCTTTGGAATATTACACTCTGTGATTGTTTTTTGCATGGTATTTTACAAAAACAGCCCCCAGGGTGCATCCTCGGTTTGTCAGGGCACGTATCACAATAAAAAACCCATTAGCCCTCAAAGCTTTGAAAATACTCTTCCAGTTTCTGAGAAATTCTATATAATGGCCCTGCCCTCCAGACTCTAGGTATTCCCCACACTCTTTGGATTCTGAGGGGTGTCCCCTGGCCCTGTGCTACAACTTTGCCCAGAAAGGCTCACTCTGACAGCAACCGTGCCCCCTCAGCTTTAGGTGCACCCTAAGCCCAGCTGAGTGGCAATTCCACCCTTACAAACACAGAAAGCCCTGGCTCCAGGCTTTCAAACCCCTGAGGTCCTGGCCACACGCTTCGTCTCTTCAGCTTCTGCTTCCTAGGGCTGCGTAGCCTGGGGCCTCAGCACCACATCTGGCGAGTTATCACGTGAGTTGCCGGGGTGCCTGAGAGGCGCCTCGTGAGTTATCGCGTGAAAGGCCGGCGTGCCTGGGAGGCTCCTCGCGAGCTATCGCCTGAAACGCCGGTGTGCCTGAGAGGCGCCTCGCGAGTTATCGCGTGAAACGCTGGCCTGCCCGGGAAGCGCCTCGCGAGTTATCGCGAGAGATGCCCCCATGCCTGAGAGGCGCCTTGCGAGTTATCGCGTGAAACGCCGGCGTGCCTGGGAGGTGCCTCGCGAGTTATCGCAAGAGATGCCCGCGTGCCTGAGAGGCGCCTCGCGAGTTGTTGCATGAGTTGCCGGCGTGCCTGAGAGGCGCCTCGCGAGTTATCGCGAGAGATGCCCCCATGCCTGAGAGGCGCCTTGCGAGTTATCGCGTGAAACGCCAGGCGGGCCTGGGAGGCGCATCGCGAGTTATCGCGTGAACGGCTGTGGGCCCTGCGAGGAGGTTCTCCGGTTACAGCTTGGAACGTGGTGGTGCCCGAGGAGCCCCTTGAGTGCCAAGGGCTAGCTATGGTAACAGTCACGGCTAGGTTTGTGGTGGGCAGATGGCTGTATGAAGTCCGGAAGCGAGCCGAGAAGGGCCCCGTGGACAAGGAGCCCGCACCCTGTGGCTCGCCCAGTCTGGGAGGTGCCGCTCTCGGCTCCCGTTCCCCCCCGGGAGAGGGTGTGGAATGCCGGGGTGCCCGGCGGATCAGCCCCGCTCGCTGCTGCTCTGGGAGCCGGCTGCTGCACGGCTGGGGGAGTCGGGACTTCCTGGCCTCGCGTCTCTCCGGCCTGCCTCTCACGGCAGCTGCGTGTGCCGCCCGTGGCCAGGTCCAGCCAGACGGCTGCGTCGGCTCTGCCGCCTTCTCTGGAGGAAGGGGGAAAGCCAGGATGAAAGGGCTCGAGTGAACGTGACGTGATGGAGAGCGGCAAATGTAACAGCGAAACAGGCAAAACCAAGCCTCCGAAATGGAATCTTCACTCCTTCAAAACGAGTGGGACATTCACATGCAATCTAAGGAAGTGGTTTTCCCTCCAGCTCGTGGGTTCTTGGCCGGTGAAGAGTAGTGGCCGCAGACCCACCTGGCTGAGACCCAGGGCACAGCGGGGCTGGATCCACTCCCCTGGGTGAGGCTGGAGTGTGTCTGGGAAGCTTGCGGAGAGCCACACCTGCATCAGAAGCCTGGCCCTGTTAGCCGCCACCCGGATGATGTGACTACTGGGGACCCCAGTACAGCAGAATGAAACGTTGTCTGGTCTTGTGTCGTCAGTCACTGGTAAGCTCCAGTTTCTTGTCGCAACCAGTGCGGATCGGGAGTGTCTTCCAACCTGACGGTCTCGTCTTCGAACACTTTAATGGACAATATTCTGTTGTGATCTGTAGGATTTTCTTTGGTGGATTTTCAGAATGCAATTGCCAGGCCTTTCTTCCTGGTCTTTTAGTCTGGAAGCTATACTGGACTCTTCACCGTGGGTGACCTTGTTGGTACTGGAGGGATCACTGGTGTAGCTTCCAGGGTCACGGCCACACAGAAGCCACTGCGTTTCCAGAGACCAAGAGACAGGTGGTGGTGGTATTAGGGTCCATCGAGTTGGTTCTGACTCACAGTGACCTGGAGTGTGACAGACGACAGCACTTCCCAGTTCCGCACCCATCTCACAATATGTTGGAGCCCGTTGGTGCAGCTGCTGTGTCGCTGCATCGAGGATTTTCCTCCTTTTTGCCAACCCTCTCCGTTAGCACGTGTGATGACCTATTTCAAGGCCTGATCTCTCCAGATAGCGTGTCCGAAGCATGTCCTTAGAAGTCTCAGCACCCTCGTTTCTAAGGAGATGTACCTCTTCCAAGACAGTTGTGTTTGTTGTTCGTGCAGTCCGTGGTGTGCTCAGTATTCGCCTCTAACACCACAGTTCAGAGCATCAGTTCTGCTGCCTGTCTTAGTCGTTGTCCAGTTCTCACATGTGTGTGAGGCAGTTTAAAATACTGTGGCTGGGGTCAGGCACACCTTAATCTTGAAAGTGACGTCTTTGCTCACGAGCACTTTAAAGGGGTCTTTCTGCAGCAGATCTCCCCAGTGTGCTACCGTGTGGTGTCTTGACTGCTGCTTCCATGGGCGTTGATAGTGGATCCAAGTAGAATGAAATCCTTGACAACTTCAGCAGCTCCTCCTCAGCCCTAACCTGTTTGCCATGACGTTGCTTATTGGTCTAGTTGTGAGGACGTTCATTTGCCTTGTGTTGAGGGGTAATCCATCCTGAAGACTGTAATCTCGGATGCTCGTCAGTCAGTGCGTCACATCTTCTTCACTGTGAGCAAGGAAGGCTGTGTCATTTGCATATGACAAGTTGTTGACAAGTCTTCCTCCAGTCGTGAAGCCTGTTCTTCATATAGTCCAGCTTCTCAGATATCTGCTCAGCACACAGATTGAATAAGTACGGTTGAAAGGACACAACCCTGACACGTATCTTTCCTGATTTTTAATCACGCAGTGTCCCCTTGTTGTGTTTGAATGACTGTTTCTTAGTCTGTGTGTAGGTTCCTCGTGAGTGCAAAGAACTGTTCTGCAGTTCACAGTGTTATCCGTACTTTGTTAGGATCCACACAGTCAGGTGCCTTTGCGTAGTCACAGTGCCTGTCTCCCGCAAAGTCTTGATCTGACTTAAGATGACAGTAAGCAGAAGGGTGGTTGAATATTTTTCAGAAAGGGGTACATAATTTAGAACCATTGGGTAGAAGTACCATGGAACCAGAAGACCCGAGTCACACTCAGTGTTTGCAGCCTCCAGTAGGACACGTGCACGCAACAGAGTCCGCCCTCTGAGGACACGGTGGTCGGTGCGGGAACGCTGCTTTCCTCTTCCGCGTATCAGATTCTCTGCTGGGGGATGTCACTGCCACCTGCCCAGTGCTTACCCCCAAGTCCGCGCTTTACCTGCCTGTTTGCTGCTAAAATGGACTCTCCGGAGAGCAGGGAGCTACCTGTTGGGGCTTTTTCTGTTCTAGCTCCTGGGAGGAGAGCAGACAACCTTCTCCAGATTAAGCCCAGGGGACAGGTTCTTCTCCCGCCAAGCACGCCTCGTTTGCAGGGAAGCACCCCGTCGGCCGCACTGCCATGAAATCATAGTAGTAGAACGGCCCTATAGGGGCCCAGGCCATATGGTGTAATGGTTAAGCTCTCTTGGCTGGTAGCTGAAAGAACAGCAGTTCAAACTCAGAGGCTCCGCAGGAGAAAGACCTGGTGATCTTCTCTCAGACAGATTACAGCCTGGAAAATCCTATGGGACAATTCTGCTGTGTCAGGTGGGGCCTCTAGAAGTCACAGTGGAGCACATAGTAACAGGGCCAGGGGCTTAGCCCAAAACAGCCAATGCAGCAGAAGCGACAGCACCCTGGGGTTGGGGGGACAGTCACTGCCCCACGATCATCCTCAAATAAGGTGACCGTGGTCCACTTTGGGCTCAGACTGACCTTGGTGTGTGGCTGACTCTGACCCCAGGACCCCTTGGCTCTCCTGACTGTGTTCCTGGCCCTGTTGGGTTTTTTGGCTCTCGTCTCTGAATGGTCGTCCTCTCCCCTTGTCCCTGCCCTCCTGAGCCAGTATGTGGTGCCAGTGCATGCTGGAAACCCGTGACTCTGAGGCTGCTCACGCAGTGGGTTGGGGCTGTGGTGTTCCTTGTTGGGCCCTGTGGGTGGCTTGGCCCTGGGGGCTCTGACTCCTGGGGGAGATACGCGGAGACGAAGGAAGCTTGGCGCTGCGGTGGGCGTTCTGTGTGCACAGGTGGTGGCGCGGTGGAGACCTCAGCTGAATGCCCTCATCTCCAGTCAGCTCCTGGACACCCCTCCTGGTCATTGTCTCTTGGGCTGCCATAACAAAGCAGCACAGACGGGATGGGTTGGAAGAACAGGAATTTGCTTCATCGCTTTGCAGGCTAGGAGCCTGAATTCAGGGTGTCCCTGGGGCTGTGCTCTCTGAAGGCTCTAGAATAAGATCCTGCCTTGTCGTTGGCTTTTGGGGTCCTTACGGGACAGAGTAGAACAGCTTCCTAGAATTTCCGAGGAGCACCTAGCAGATTTGAATTGCCATCCTTTTGGTTTTAGTTTAACATAGCGCTTAACCACGGTGCCACCGTGTTTCTGTCATGTGCTCATGTGTGTTGTAAATCCTGCCTCTATGAGGTTAATGAGAGAGGTTGGGCAGCAGTTGTGTGTGTTGTATTGTGTTGTGCCTTGAGGCAATGTCATGGTGTATAAAAGAAAGTGAAGCAAGTGGAGAGTTGAGGACCTCACACCATTGGGGAAGAGGTGGTGCTGGGGGCAGAGCGTGTCCTTTAGACTCTGGGTCCCTGTGTCTCAGAAGCTCCCGGTCCAGGGAAAGGTTGACAACAAACACCTTCCTCCAGTGCCAGTGGAGAGTGACTTCCTCTGGAGCTGGTGCCCTGAATGTGGACTTTTAGCCTGCTTTTCTGTGAGAAAATAAACTTGTTTGTTAAAGCCGACCAATTGTAGTGTTTCTGTTATGGCAGCACTAGATGGGTAAGACACATAAGAAAAGAAGTAATCAAGCAAATAAGTAAAATTCTTCCAAGTTATATTGTGTGCCATGAGGAAACAAATAGACTGCTGAGAAAAAGGGACTAGTGGGAATGAGCTGAGCCTGGGAAGTCTGGGAAGGCTGCTTGGAAGAGGTGACATTTGAGCCGGCTCCTGAAGGATGAGGAGGAGCTGGCCTGTGTGTATCTGAGGGAAGCGGTTCTAAGCAGAGGGAGCAACATGGGGAGAAGAAGCTAAGAGCTTCGTGGGTTCGAGAAATGGAATGTAATTTTATATAAAACAATTTGTAATGGCATATGAGTTTTCAGGGTTTATGTGTTGCTGTGATGCTAAACAGGTTTCAGCAGAGCTTCCAGACTAAGACTGGGAAGAAAAGCCTGGTAACTGACTACTGAAAGTCAGCCAGTGAGGATCTCATGGATCGCAGCCCTCTGATATGCAGCCAGTCACGGGGTGGCCCAGGATGGGGCAGCATTGTATTCTGTGGTGCAGGGCAGTTGCCATTGAGTAGGGTACTGATGACAAGAGGAAGTGACCTGGGAGACCCTGTGTCCGGGGAAGCACACTGAAGCCTCATTGCCCTGAATCACTGATACCGAATATTGATACATTCATCGACAAGGTTGTCTTTATAGCCTATCTCAGGGTGGGCAGTGCAGGGCTTCTGCCTCTGTTGGAAGGGGCATCCCTCTAAGCGATGGCCTTTCATTTGTTGTGGTTCATGACTTAGGAGACACCATTTATTCCAGGGTTTTTGCAGTGGTGATCTTTATGGGAGCAGGTCTCCGGGCCTGTTTGCTCTATGGTGCTGCTGGGGGTAGGAGTTGGAGGGCTGTCTGAGTGGCCAGCCTTTTGGTTACCAGGTGGATGCAAACCATTAGCACCACTCAGAGACCTTCACCTGTGGTCTCGCAGTGTTACTTTTTTCTTGAAATTTAGATGAAGGGTTACAGAGCAGATTAGTTTCTCAGTAAACAAGTAATACACAGTTTTTTTGGTGACATGGATTGCCCTCGCCACGACATGTCAGCACTCTCCCCTTCTCAACCTTGGATTCCCTGTTACCAGCTTTCCGGTTCCCTCCTGCCTTCTAGTTCTTGCCGCTGGGCTCCTGTGCCCCTTTAGTCTCGTTTTGTTTTATAGGCCTGTCCAATTTTTGGCTGAAGGGTAAACCTCAGGAGTGACTTCAGTACTGAGTTTAAAGGGTTTCTCCAGTTAGTATCAGGCCAGTAAGTTTGATCTCCTTTTTTTGTAGCCTTCGAACAGAGACATGTGGAGGCTGCCCAGTGGGAAGGCACTAAGGCTCTCCTGGGCTCCCCGCTGGAGAAGGGGTCAGGACCAGCAGTCCTCCACTCTCCATGCTCCTGGGCCCCCCATCTGACTCCCAGCAGCACTGTTTTCTTTCTATTCTCCGGCCTGCCTCCCTGGCGGAAGACTTCTCATAATGATGTACCCAGACTAATCTTTCTTCTTAAGCCCCAGCCCAGAAGAGTGACTGGGAGTGGGGGCTGGTATTGAGTTGCTGTGACTCCTGGTCCTAGCGAGTCTTGTGGGCAGTGAGGTCCCTTTGTCCCCAGGTTCCTGAGCTGTGAGTTGCTTGGGCCTCGGGCAAGGTCAGGAGACAGAGATTTTTCTGATAGATTTGACATTTATTGAGGGAATGGCCCTAGACAGCAGGGCTTCTTAACCCACACTGTCTGGGGCGTGTTCTCAGGAGAATTCTGGGGGGCTCTGGGTCCTGAGAGAGTGACCTGATACAGTCAGGGGGCTCCAGCCTCCCATGCTGGCACACAGGCGGAATCATCTGTCATGCAAAGGTGGTTCCATCAGGGCTCACCAGGACAAGGTGTGTGCACCCAGAGACCTGGGGGCTTCAGCTCACCCTCTGATGAGCCATTCCTCCTGTAGAGACATCAACCAGAGAGGTGTGAGGGGTGCAGACTGGACTAGGTGGTACTGTCAGGGGGTGACACCAAAATGACAGTCTGTAAGACTGTGCAGTGTTTCAACAGAACTGTATTAAAAATACCCCTGTAGCAAAACAACAAAAGCAGTTTTTGTAAGCCCAGGTTACCAGTATCAGGATATTTACAAGGCTGAAACTCTATGCCCATTTACCTTTGGAGCTTTCTAGTGATGCTCTTGGGTCACAGGTGTCCTTAGGACCCAGTTACAAGGACACTGCCCGTGGCATGCCTCCGTCTCACTCGATGCAGGCAGCTGCTTTTGTTTTCATCGCTGTTGGTGTTTGTCAAGTTGCTGATTTTGTCCGAATTTTTGGTGTTTTACCGAAGTATTGTGATAATTAGTGTTTATGAATGAATAACTTTTTTTTTGAGAATGAAGTAGTAATGAAAGGAAAAGTGAGAGTGATACATGGGAATTATGATTTGTGAGTAATATTAGTACAAGAAACGTAGCTAAGGATTCTGTATGATTGGCCTTAGGAGGCGCTTGGGGCAGGGAGTGATCCCGTGAGTGGGGTGGCAGCAACCCTGGTGACACCACTGTGGCCCTCAAGTCATCACCAATATGAGCAGCTGAACCATGATTCCACTGTTATCATTAAGAAACCACAGCCGTTGTCTGGCCTGCTGTGATTGATTGGTTGGTTCATTAAGCATCCACCAGACCTCTTCTGAAGGAGCCCTGGTGGTACACTGGTTAAGACCAAAAGGTTGGCAGTTAGAATTCACCAGTAACACCAAGAAGCTAATCATGCTATTAATGATAATTGTAGTCACTGCTCTGCAGGGAATGACAGAAGGGGACAAGGGGTCTTTCCTGGTCTGAGGTGTCAGGGCAAGCCTCTAGAGGCAAGTAACAACTGAAGGATAAGTGGACATTAGCCAGGAACAGTCCAGGGGAGAGAAACTGCATGTGCAAAGGCCCAGTGGTGGGAAAGGGCATGGTATTTAAGAAGGAGTGAGAAAGTGGGTGTGACTGGAGTGTTGAGCCCAGAAGGTAGGATCAGAGTGGAAGGATGGACTGGAGCTGGAAGAAGCAGAGTCTGGAAAGTCTTGGGGAGAGAGCCAGAGTATCCAGGAGTGGGAAGGAATTTCAACATTCTGTTCCTGGGATAAAAGACAAGTCCATCTGAAAGTAGAGTGCAAAATCCACTCTGTCACAGAGGTAGACTACAGGTACCCCGTGGTTAGAGCTCAGCCGTGTTCTGCTAAGGATTTTATATGTAGCAAGGTTCTACATGGACTGATTTAATCGCGGGAAGTACTCCATGACAGCAACTAGACTAGCGCTCAGCCAAACCACTCAGAACCATAGCCTAGCCAAATAGACACATGACATCAACCATTACATCTCTTGTGGCTCCAGAGTTACTGTGACAGCCAGAGTTGTCCCCACCACTTTTCAGAGTTCTCCCTAGCAGGCAGCACATTCTCACTGAGGACCAGAGGTCTAGCAGGGCTTGAGTCCCAGGCAGGCCATTGAGGGGCTTGGGAGAAGGATCTGCGCAACGTCGGTTAGCTTATGGCAGAGAGAAGAAGGAACTTGGGGTCACAGTTGGTCTTATCTGGAGGGAACAAAGATTCCTGTTTCGGCAACTGTGTGGCCTGAAGATTTTGGGAGTTCAGGCCGTAGATTCTCCCTCTGGGGCCATGGTGTCTCTGACAGAGAGGGACCATGGGGTCTGTATGGGAAAGTCTGGGCATCGCAACCATTTGAAAGCCCTTGTGTCATAAATCTGAAAAACTCAATTATGAAAGGGCGGGACAGGATCAAATCGGTCTGTAAAAATAAAAACATGGTTATAGTCAAAATGAGGCAGGGGCTCACCTTGAGGAGCCAGCCTTGTGGCTAACTGAATTAGTTGCCCTAATAGCCCAGGCGGCCAGCCTGCAGCCCCACGCGGCGCCTCTGCTCGGCCCCTGTATTATAACGCTGGGACGCGCCTTTGTTTATTGTCCTTTCTTCCCCTGGATGATGGCTCTTTATTGGTCTTGGATTAAGTTAAGAGCTTTGATTTTATGTGATTTCCCTATTTACAGTCTTTGCTTTTAACTGGGGAGATTTTATTTAGTGCTTGGTCCCTTCCAGTAAAAACAAACTGGCCAAAACAAAAACCCAAAACATCACTTTGCATTTTGCTGCTACCTAAGGGTGACAATTATGGGTGCCCAAAGCCCTGAGTATCTCGGGGGCCCTCTAAGCCGTCCCTTATCGTCTACTTTGCATCCTCTAGATGAGTAAGGTCCAGAGTTATTATTACCCGCTTGATTCTCTTGCATGGTTGCTATGGGTGAGGGGCAGATCCCTGCTGGAAAAGAAATCTTGATTCCCAGCCAGTGACTTGCAGGGCAGCCAGCAATTTGGGGAGCTCATCATGATGGTCTCTGCCCACCTGTTGTGGATTGAACTGTGTCCATCTAAAACATGTTTGACCACTGTCCTAAAGGTTGGTGGTTTAAACGCTCGCCGTGGTGCCGCAGTAGAAAGCCCTGGATCTCTGCTTCTGGTATGATTACAGCCAAGATTTCAGGGAATGCACACGAGGTCTATCAGGTTCACGAACTTCTAAAAGGCTGCGTACCTCATTGCTACGTATCATCACTACAGTCACCTTCAAAGTCCTCCTCTTGAGAAGCTGTGTACCAACGCCAGAGCCCACTCCACCCTTCAGAGCAATTTTGAAACTTGTTTTAGTGTAAAGGCTTTCAGAGCTGTTGTATTACCCTTGATGTCCTGAATTTCATCAAGAGGTCTTCCTTTCAAAGTTTCCTTCATCTTCAGATAAAGAAAAAAGTCATGGGGAGCCAGATCAGGTGAGGAGGTGTTCCAATACGGTTATTTGTTTACTAGCTAAAAACACCCTCACAGACAACTGGACAATTAAGTTTGTGAACTTGTCACCTTGCCACCATGTGCAATGGCCATTCCAGAAAGAATTCCAAAATTGCTTTGACAGGTGGACTAGGCACTGGTGTTGGTGAATACCTATTCAAGGGGAATTCTTCAAAGGTGAATGTAGTGATATTTAGCAGTGAGGTGTGTAGCATTTAAAACAATTAAGTTTGCAGACTTAATTGTCAGACCTCTTTTGTGTGTGTGTGTGTGTGTGTGTGTGTAAATTATGCTTTAGGTGAAGGCTTACAGAGCAAGTTAGGCTCTCTTACCAAAATATATACACAGATTGTTTTGTGACATTGCGTGCAATCACTGGAGTGTGTCAGCCCTCTCTACTGCTCCACTTCAAGTTCCTTGTGTCCATTCGTCTCGTTTTCCTGTCTCTTCCTGTCTTCTCATCTTTGCTTTTGGGCAGATGTTGCCCATTTGGTCTCTTATACTTGGTTGCACTGAGAAGCACATTCCTCATGTGTTGTATTTATACAGGCTTGTCTAATCTTTGGCTGAAAGGTGAACTTCAGGAGTGGCTTCAGTTCTGAGTGAGAAGGCTGTCTGAGGGCATAGTCTCGGGGTGTCTTCCAGTCTCTGTCAGACCAGTAAATCTAGTCTTCTTTGTGTATTTGAATTTTGTTCTGTGTCTTTCTTCTGCTGTTTGGGACCTTCTATTGTGGTTCCTTGTCTGAGCAGTTGTTGGTGGTACCCAGGCACCATCTAGTTCTTCTGGGCTCAAGCTGTGGAGGCTGTGGTTCAGGTGGCCCAGTAGTCCTCTGGATGAGTATTTTCCTTGTGTTATTCATTTTCTTCCTTTTCCTTTGCTCCAGATGGGATAGGAGCAGCAGGTGTATCTTAGATGGTGATCTGCAGGTTTTAAGACTTCAGGTGCTACTCACCACAATAGGGCATAGAACATTTTCTTATAAACTGTGTTTTGCCAGTTGACCTAGGTGTCACAGGGGATATTTTTGGTTTAATGTTTAAAGATCATTCTAAAGCAGTATTCTGAGGATTCATCTAACCTCAGACTCTTCATAAAGTCTGGATTCCGTGTGCATTTGAATGTCTGTTCTACATTATCCCCCTTTTGATCAGGATTCTTCTATGGAAGTATTTGTAGGATCCAACTGGCAGCAACTCAGAAGGTTAGACAGAAAGGTTAGGGGGCAGTGAGTTAATGGGAGGTATAATTCAGAAAATGGATGTGAGAACCTTGCAACTCAAAGAATATAATCAGTGTCACTAGATTATATGTCTACAAATTGAACTGCTGTATGTTCTGCTGTGTATGTTTTCGGCAGCAGTAACAGTAAGGAACAAAATAGACACTGAGTCGATTCCAACTCACAGTGACCATATAGGCCAGGGTGGAAATGCCCCACGGGGTTTCCAAGGCCACAGTCTTGATGGAAGCAGACTGCCACATCTCTTTCTGATGAAGCAGTTGGTGAGTTCAAACTACCAACCTTTAAATCAGCAGCTGAGCACTTTAACCATTTTGCCACCGGCGCTCCATATCCCTGATAGGAAAGCGTATTGTAGGCCTTGGGTCTCAGCAGAAAGTAACACTAACAAGGTGACCTTTAGATTTAGTCCCGCAGGAGAGGTGGTCTGGAGCGGAGGGAGGCATTGCTGAGGGGCAGGGCTGGAACAGGAGGGTACTCTTTTCCCTTTTACCCCTTTCTCTGGGGAAAAGCAGCTCAGATGCCCACCAAGAAGGACTCAAACCCAGTAGCTTATGAGTTATATTGATCTACATTGCCCTTTTCATCAGCTTGGGCAAGTGAGTCCCTTGGTCATTTTGTGTGTGGGTCTGTGTGACTACGTGCATGCATGTACATGCTTAGACGAGAGTTTACAGAGCTAATTAATTTCTTACTTAAGAGTGAATACACATATTGTTTTGTGACATTGGTTGACAACACGACTTGTCAACACTTTCCCTTTCTCAACCTTGGGTTGCCTGTCACCAGCCTTCCTGTCCCCTCCTGCCTTCTCGTCCTTGCCCCTGGACTGGTGTGCTCATTTAGTCTGGTTTTGTTTTATGCCCTTGGTCACTTGGAGCTATTGGTTTCAAGGTGTAGGTACTGGTTTTGGTGGACTGGACCAGAGTCTACAGATGAGCTGGGGCCGTAAATTGGCACCACTTTGCATAGCTGAGTGATTTACAGTCGTCCAAATCTGGGTTCTGTTCTTTAAGCTCTTTCCTTCTAGCCCACGTTGCTAAGAAGCACCTCTTTTGAAGAATAAAGGAATACTCAGAACTCATCTTCTTTGCATCCATGACAGGGCTATATTTGGAATACCATATGACAATGCCCTTTCAAATCACTTAAACTCTTTGAACTGAATTTTTAATTCCTCATTCCAGGCCGAGTCAGTTTCCAGACTCATTTCATTAACATAGAGTTGTACCTGCCCAGCTGCTGGCAGGAAAAAAAACCAAACCCACTGCTGTAGAGTTGATTCCAACTCATAGAGACCCTATAGGGCAGGGTAGAACTGCCTCATAGAGTTTCCGAGGAGTGCATGGCAGATTCGAACTGCCAACCTTTCGGATGGCCTACGTCAGTAGGAAGGTCTCCTTGTTACTTATGCTGACTTGTCTAGAGCCCCTTAATGGTCAGTCCTGATGTCAAAGATTGTAAACTGAACTGTTCACCGTATCAGCTGGTCCAGTGAACTGTTTACAGATAGTCAGGGACAAGTGCAGTGACTCAGAATTCTGTGTTGACAGTGAGGGGCAGGAATATCACAGGAAAGAAATGAAAGGCAAGGCGCTGAAAGACTGCCTTTTCATATTTATTTATTTTTGTACTTTAGAAGAAGGTTTACAGAATGAACTATTTGCTAATTAAATAGTTGGTATGTAGATATTATTTTATGATATTGGTTAACAACTCCAAGACATGTCAGCACTCATCTGTCTTGACCTTGGGCTCCTCACTCTCAGCTTTCCTGACCCCTTCTGCTTTCTAGTTGTTGCCTGTGAGCTGGTGTACCCCTTTCATCTCATTTCATTTTATGGGACTGTCTAATCTTTGGCTGGAGTGTGAACCTAGGAGTGACTTCAGTACTGTTTTAGTCAGCTAGTGCTGCTCTAACAGAAATACCACACAGTGGATGGCTTTAACAAGGGAAGGTTTATTCTTACACAGTCTGGTAGGTTACAAGTCCAAATTCAGGATGTCCACTCCAGGGGAAGGTTCTCCCCCTTGTTGGCTCTGGAGGAAAGCCTGGTATTGTATCAGTCTTTGTCCAGGGAGCATCTTGGTGCAGGAACCTCAGGTCTGAAAAATGTGCTGTTCTCCCCGTGCTGCTTGCTTGATGGTGTGAGGTTCCCAGTTCTCTACCTGTGTCTCTTTTTATCTCTTGTAGGGTAAAAGGATTAAGGGTGGGACAAGCCATATTCCAGGGGAACTCCCTTTATAGTGGAGCAGGGAGATGATCTTATAAAGGGATTTACAGTCCCATCTTAATCCTTTAATATACAGCCCAGCAACATCACAAAGTGGAGGACAGCCATAAGATACTGGGAATCATGGCCAAGACACATGGCTACACATATTTTGCGGGGTACACAATTTAATCCATGACAAGTACTGAACTAAAAGAGTGTTCATGGTCCATACTCTTGTGATTTCTCCATTCTCTATCGGGCTAGTAAGTCTGGACTTTTTTACTAAGTTAGGGTTTTGTTCTACATTTTTTTCCTAGCTCTTTCTGGGACCTTCTATTCTGATCTTTGTCAGAGCAATGGAAGACTGTCTTATTAAATCCTGTCAGGAAATCCAAGGAACAGAATAGAGCTGGGGCTGTTATCCAGTAAACCATTAATATTATTTTGTTTTGGAGTGGTAAATTGGTGCATTATTTTGGGGAAACAGCTTGATCATACATGTATCAAAGCCCTTAAAGATACCTGGAAATCCTGAAAATTTCTCATAGCAAATCCTATTGCATGTCTTAGTTTCTGTAGTGCTGTAGTAACAGAAATGCAGCTGATGAGTGGCTTTTAAAGAGCGGAAATTATTCTGTTGTAGTCTGGGAGATTGGAAGTCCAAATTGAGGGCAGTGGTGGCTTTGGGGAAGGCCCTTGTCTCTTCAGCGTCTGAAGCCCTGGTGTTCCTGGTTCCTTGGCACATTCACATGGCATCCATTATTCCTCTATTTGTGCTTGCCTCTGCGTCTAATCTGCAGTTTTTATAACTCAGATTAGGTTTAGGACTTTTCCTGCAATGATACAGCCTCATTAACTTAACAGAGAAAATCTTATTCCCTGATGGATTACGTACACAGGATTAGACTTCTAACATGTTTTGGGGAGACACAATTCGGTCTGTATCAGTATCACAAAAGCTTAAATAAGAAAAATGTGCTTAGTGTCACTACAGTATTAAAAAACTATAAGTGATCTAGATACCCAGCTATGGAGCCCTGGTGGCAAAGTGGTCAAAATTACAGCTATTAACTGAAAAGTCTGCAGTTTGAATACACCAATTGCTCCTTGGAAACCCTGTGGGGCAGATCTCCTCTGTCCTACAGGGTCACTGTGAGTTGGAATCAATTTGATGGCAGCAGGTTTTTTTTTTTTTGGTCTGACTATAGGTAAATATGTAGCTAAGAAACCTGAGGTACCTGCAATTGATGCTATTCTGTGTAGTCATTAGAAAATCTGTTTTCAAGGAGCATGATATGGTACTGAAAAAAGTGGTCCTATGATATTAACTGAAAGTAAGACACAATATTATGTATGTCGTATAAATTCAGCTGTGTTACAAATAAGTATGTCTAGAAAAATCATCAGAAGAAACTATGTCCCAATGGCCGTGTGCTTGCTGTAGAAAACACAGCACATCCTTTTGGAAGATGCTATGAGCAATTATTCTTTGCGTTCTTATTTTCCATATCTTTTTAAATGAGCATGTCTTTCTTCCCAACTGAAAATAAATATTAAAAGAACCACTGAAATGTACGTTAGAAGCTCTAGTAAGATGTGTCATTGTGCACTGACTGTTGAAACTTTGTTTGCGTTTTCCTTCCAGAGCAAATGGGTGACTTTCCAAAAATGAAAGTTCTTACCGTGTCTCAGTGTTACAAAGGTCCAGGGACATCTTTGAATAAAATGGTTTGGATGAAAAATAAATGAAAAAGCTGGACAAGAGCTTGGGTAGAAGACTCATTATTCATCGTTAAAATATCTGTGCACATGTAGGTTAAATAAAACATTGCATTGATCTTTCACTTCGTGAATGTTGCAGTTCTAATCCACAGGGAATACTAACAAAGCAAAGCTGGCTAGGGGTTGCAGCTGGATCGGAATTCTCTCATAAAGAAACGCAGCATTTGGGAAAGCTGAGGTTACAAGTCTGGTCGTCACCCAGGTTACATCCAGAATTCCAAAGAGGTCTAGATAGCTGAGAGTGCCAGGGTGGTGCAAGTGGTTAATGCTGAGCTGCTAACTGGAAGGTTGGAGGTTTGAGTCCACCCAGAGGCACCTTGGAAGAAAGTCCTGGCAATCTAATTCCAAACAACGAGCCATTGCAAACACTATGGACCACAGTTCTATTCTAACACAGGTGGGGTCACCATAAGTCAGAATAGACCCCACAGCAGCTGGTTGAGTTTTCTAGAGTCTCAAGTCAAAGGTGGGAAAGAGGGAGAATCTCTTGCTTATATTCATTCATACATTCAAGTGTTAATTGAGCATCTCCTGGCCAAGAATTATGAATATGACATCACTCTAACCTGGTACAATCTGGAAAGGAAGACAGAGAGCAGGTCCACATGGCTCTGGAAGACATAGTGAAGAGGCAGTGTTTAATTTAACATGTAATAGGGCATCACTTAAGGGTTTAAGGCAGGGAAATGACATGATATTATTTATAATTTTTAAAGATCAATTTGATACCTGAGTAGAAAAGAGATGATGTCTGAGTGGAAGTGGAAATAGAGAGTGTGTGAGTTTCCTAGTGCTGCTGTAACAAAGCACCACAAAGTAAGTGGCCCGTAAGACTAGAAAGCTGTTGTCTCACAGCTTTGGAGGTGAACATCTGCATCCAGGCTGTGGGCAGGGCTGTGCTCTCCAAAGGCTTTGAGGGAAGGTCCTCTTTTGCACCTCCCAGCCTCTGGTAGCCCCAAGCCTTGGCTTACAGCAGTGGCTGTTTTCTCTCTTTGTCTCTTCTCTTTCATAAGGACATCATCTACTGGCTTAGGACCCACCGTGGCCTGACCTGACTTCATGTTGACTCATAATATCTTCAAAGGCCCTGTGTCCAAACAAGGTCCCTTTACAGATGCTGAGGGTCAGGAGTCCTGCACCTCTTTTGGGAGGACATGGTCCAGTCTGTAGCAGAGAGTTCATGCAGGAGGCTGTTGCCATGGTCCTGATGGCAGATGGCAGTGGTTTGGATTGGGGCCTCGAAGTAGAGGTGGAGAGGACAAGACAGAGACAAGCGAGGCAGGTAGGTGAGAGGTATAGCCAGTGAGCCTGCCTATGGGTTGGACACGCAGAATGATGAAAACAGAAGAAGATGCCCCTGAAGTTTTTGGTTTGACCGACTTGGGGGGGATGGTGGTACCATTGACCAGGATGAGAAAGACAAGAGGAAGGTGAGTTTGGGGTATGAACTAAGATTGAAATCAAGAATTTGGTTTAGGTTTGGTACTATTTGAGTGAGAATTCAAATGTAGGCATTAAGCTGGCTGTTGGAGATGCCCTTATGTAGCTCAGGATAAGTGCCAGAGATTTAGTAGTTTGGCCATTGGCACCATTTGGTAGTATTTAAATTGGGTGAATAATATGGGGAAATGATAAAATATTTGGATTGACTTCCCTTTAAAATGAGTCTCTCTCTCTCTCTCTCTCACACACACACACGTATTTGTTTGACTCTATCCTTGGAATAATGTAGAATAAGCAAGCTTTCAGCACTGTGCAAATGCTTCTCCTATTCCTACCACCATGGTATTTAGACCTCCTGAAGCTTTCTTAACTCTGGGGTCTTTTGTTCCGTAGATGATTGTTTCAGGCACAAAATTGCCACCCTATCATGTACCCACATCCAAGTTTCTTAATGAATGCTTGCCTTTCAACCCAGACCAGAGTCTTGCCAAAGTTTCAAAGTTTGGAGAATGGTGATAAGGCTGCAGGTTTCCTTTTGTTTGGTTGAAAAATGCTTCAGCTGAGCCTCAGTCTAAAAGGATGAGAGTCTCTAGGCTTCTGCAGGCTTGTCCACAAGTTGAAGGGACCAAGTCAACGTTCTCCAGCAGTGCCGCTGCTGAGGCCAGACTGGAGCTGTCCGTGGTGCTGGATAAACAGTCAGTATTTTATCCCTGCTAAATTGGGTCTCGCCCAAAGTGGTGGAGATTATGATTTAGGAGCAAGGCTGGCTGGAGGCTGTGCTGTACCTGGCCAGCAATCTCATGACAAATGAGCCTCCTTTCAAGAAAGCGGGGTGTATATTTTGCAACATTGAGTTGGAGAGAGGGAGTGGAGGGTGGGGAGACACATTCATGGACAATTAATCACATTTCACAGAATCCGAATGAGAGTCTCAGGAGCTGGGAGACACCACAGACTGTCTTCTAGACGAACTGACTTGTTTAAATAGTTGAGGCTAGCCAGGCCCACAGAAGTTAAGTGACTTTCCAGGGATTGTGTAGCTGGTTAGAACTGCTTACCTTACATATCTGACTTACCTTACATATCCTCCAAGCAGTAAGCCCGCCGTGGTGCCTGTGGTTGGAGAGCCCTGGGGTGGTGCAGTGGTTAGGGACTCTGCTGTTAACTGCAAAATCAGCGGTTTGAACCCACCTGTCATTTCACGGCAGAAAGATGTGGTGGTCTGCTTCTGTGAAGACTACAACCTTAGAAATCCTGTAGGGCAATTCTGTCCCCGCCTGTAGGATCGCTACAAGTCAAAATTGGCTCGACAGTGGTGGGTTTGGTTTGGTTGCTGTTAGCTGCCACCAAGCCCATTCTGAGTTATGGTGACCAGAGGTACAGCAGAACGAAACACTGCCAGTTCTGTGTCATCCTCACAATCATGTTCAAGTCCATCATTGTGGCCACTGTACCAGTCGGCCTCACCGAGGGATCCCTTGTCCTCCCTGGTCCTCTGCTTCAGCGAAAACACAGTGTCCTTCTCCAGCCATCAGTCCCTCCTGATGACATGTCCACAATAAGGGAGCAGGACAGCGTTCCCTTGTAGTCTCTAAGGGTTCCATTGGCTGATATTTGGAAGTCGATCACCAGGCCTTTCTTCTTAGTCTGTCTTAGTCTGGAAGCTCTCCTGAAAGCTGTCCACTATGGGTGACCCTTTTGGTATTTGAAATACCAACGGCATAGCTTCCAGCATCACAGAAGTACGCAGGACACCATAGTATGACACACTGATGGGCGAGTGGTTGTCTTATTACCCACGCATATGTGTTTTATGTAGAAGTAGCTTTTCAGTAGCAAACTGAACAGGAAAATTCGGGTTGGCCTCCGGGATCACGGTGCTTTGACTTGGGCATATGGGGACGAGTGAAGAGCCCACTCAACAGCAGCTAAAAACAATATTCTAGAAGAGGGTGTGGGAGGGTGTTCCGTGCAGCAGGCATGACACTGCAAAGGGACCCTACAGGTGCAGGGAGCTGAAGGCTGTTGGGCGTGAGTGCAGGGGATGCTGCAGGGGAGGCAGGGGCAGAGCAGGAAGGCTGCTTGGACTTGGCCCCAAAGGCTAGGAAGCCCCTGAGGGATTGAATCTCTGTGGAGCCGCAGCCCTGGTGGCTCCTGCATGCCAGGAAGCCCGCTCAGGTGTTGGTGAGGACAGTGGCAGAGGCTCGGTGTACAGGCAGGGGACAACCTAACAAACTGTTGAGACAATGCTTCCAAGAGATGCTAATGACTTGCCCAGACTGGTGGGGAGAGAATCTCAGTGCATGATGAGAGGGGGACAGATGCAGTCCTGGAGGAGATGTCCTTGGAAGTGGTCCCTTAGAGTGACTGTGCCCTCTTCTGGCTCCTTGTACTGAGCCCTGCTATGTGCCAGCTGCTGGCCAAGCACTTGACATGCCTTTTCCTCATCTAAGGCCCTGAGCGTCCTATGAAGCAGATGCTATCACTACTCCCTATAGCAGTTTGAATGCCATTACCAGGTGCCCTTGAGTCAGTTCTGACTCATGGCAACCCTGTGTGTGCCATAGGGTTTTCCGTGGCTGATTTCTTGGTTGCAGATTGCCAGGCCCCTCTTCCAAGGCACTTCTGAACCTGGACACAGACCTTCAACATTTTTGTTAACAGCTGAACGTGTTAACTGCATAGCCCTGTAACTCTGATGGATTGAATAGTGTCTCCCAAACTGTGTGTCTACCTGGAAGCTCAGAATGTGATCTTATTACAACACAGAGTATTTGCAGATACAAGTTAAGGATCTTAAAGGAAATCCCTCTGGATTTGTGGTGCACCCTAAATCCAGTGATGACGTCCTTGAGGGAAGACCAGAGACACAGAAGGAAGGAGGCCACCTGAAAGTGCAGGGAAGTGGTGACAAGCCAAGGAATGCTAGGTGTCAGGGACTCAGGAAGCAGCAAGGAAGGATCCTCCAAGCACCTTCAGAGAGTGCAGCCCTGCTCAGTCTCGATTTGGGCTCTTGGCCTTCACAGCTGGGATAGAATAAATCTCGGCTGTCATGAGCTGCTGAGGTTGTTTTAATTCGTTGTGGCAGTTCCAGAGAAATAAGTATGCTTACACTTGATGGACGAAAGCAAAACAAAACAAAACCGAGTGCTCCAGAGAGTTTCGCTGTAAGCCCAGGACCCCTGAACAGGAAATGACAGAGCTGGTTTTTCAGTTCACTGTGCAACTTGGAGTGTGTGTCTTGCCCACTGCCTTTAAGTCAGTTCTGACTTAGGGTGACCCCACGTGTTACAGCGTAGAACTACACCATAACGTTTTCTTGGCTGCAGTCTCCTGATGGCTCAAGCAGTTAAGTGTTTGACTGTTATCCAAAAGGTTGGTGGTTGCCAGTCAACCCAGAGCCATATGGTAAGGAAGGCCTAGTAGTCGGCTTCAGAAAAGTCGTGGCCACTGAAAATCCTGTGGAGCAGTTCTGTTCTCAACACGTGGGGCTGCTGTGAGTGGGAAGTGACTCGGGCAGCTAATAACAGCAACGACCTGTATGGAAGCAGTTTGCCAGGCTTTTCTTTGGTGGAGCCCACAGGGTGAGTTTGAACTAGCAGCCTTTAGGTTAGCAGTTGGTTGCAGACTACTAAAATTACCCAGGGGCCTTGTGCTGTTAACCTCTGTGGTTTTCCTGTCTCACCCAAATAGTATTGAATATTTTCTGAGCATTTGCTTCAGGCCAGGTGCTGATTAAAGCATTTGGCTTTGATGATTTCATTTCTTTTGAGGATTATCTTGCAAGACATAAATTCATTACAATATAGAGATAGGGCTGGTCTACATTTCGAAGGGCAGCAAACCGTGTTTTGAGGGTCTGGGGCTTGGTTTTGTGTTTTAATGTGTTCTTGGCATCTCATTTATTGATGGAGACTTCCCACCTTGAGTGAGCTAAGCTATGCGGGAGGCGGTGTCAGGCCTGTCAAGCAGAGCTCACAAGACGTTTCATCTTGTAATACATTAATAGAGAAAACTGAGGCGATTTGCAGCCCATTCCAGTAAATTGGTTTTAGCACTAATGAATTGTTCTGTTTGAGCAGAACATTATTGGGAAAATGCTGGCGTTAATTCGTGACACCAAGGCACTTGAAACTCCATCAAAAATTATAATCTCAAAATAAAAGGCTGGGAAAAATTTCTCTGTGTTCCGTGAATAAGCATAGGTTGTCTAATTGATGACTTTCACCGGTAGCAGGGGAAGGCATGGGGTGCCCAACCTGGCAGATCAGCAGATGGGTTATCTTTTGACCTGTTGCTTTTGATGATGTCATTCCAGCGTTGACATTCAAATCCGAGAGCTCCAGCCTTTGGCACTCAGTGGGCCATAAATCTCATCCGGTTCTTCTGGCTGAATTTCAAGCATGTGGACTGTGTGCTAACGGTGAGAATGATCGGAAAGACAGTTGTAGACAAATAGAGCATGAAGAGAATCATTCTTATTGGAGGATATGACAGAAGCAATTTTCCCCTGTGCTAGGCAGACGTCAGCTCTGCGGAACTGGCCACATATAAAGACTGCTCCGCCGATGGACAGAATGTCACTTGGGGAGAAGGATAGTACCGGCTCCTCAAAGTCTGGACATTTCAGGGTCTTGTGGCCAAATACTCGTGGAGCTAGCAGCCTGATGACACAGAATGGCTAGGGGAGTCTCTGCAGGGCAATAAGGCAGGACCAAGCAGAGGGAAGAATGAGGAGGTGAACACCAGTCACTGTTTATGGGATGTTGCTGTGTACCGTGGGCTGATTGTATTTTGTCTCCCAGCAGTCCTGTAATGGAGGTGTTAGGTTCAACCATGTGCAGTGGTTATTCTTCTTGGTCAAGCAGAGCTGGGTTCTGGCATTTTTGTATCCTTTGTCCTATGCTGTTACTAGCCTTGTTCTGCAGTGGAGAAAGTGAAGTCGGAGGCTTGCTTTGGTGAGATGAGCACCACTGACCTTCCCCTCCTCCGCTTCCTCCTTTTCCCCTTTGTGTGATCAGACATGCCCTTTGCAAGACCCTTCTGAAAGTTGTGTGACCCGTGCATGTGAGGGGGCCAGAAGATTCCAGCAGATCTTGGAGGAAGCTGTGACTGACACTCAGGCCAGGTGGAGGGGCTTGGTGGCATAGACCAGGAGGCTAGCAGGGAAGGTGCTAGGCAGATGGTGATGGAATGAGAACCAGCAGGATGTGGAATCTGACTGCCTCTGTCCCGTCACCCTTCTCCCCATCACCCTTCACATCCTTGCGCCATGGCCCTGTTCAGTCTGTGTGCATGGCACCCTGTTCAGTCCATGCTTGTGACACCCTGCTCTTCTCTTCTACTGTGTGAATCTCTGCTGTGCCACCGTCAGACCCTCAAGGATGGGCCCTCGTCTCTCGTTTATGGCTGTGTCCCTAAGACAGCCCTGGTGGTGCGGCGGTTATGCACTCAGCTGTGAACCAAAAGATCAACAGTGCAGACTGATCAGTGGCTCCATGGGAGAAAACACCGAGTGGTCTGCTCTTGCAAAGATGTGCCGCCGAGCAAGCCCCATGGGGGCAGTTCTTTTCTGTCCCGTGGGGTCACTAGAGTTGGAACTGACTCAGCAGCACACAACAACATCATCATAGTGTTACCTCGTTGCTAGCTGTTGTCAAGTCAGCCATGACAGCGACCCCATGTGTGTCAGAGGTGAGCTGTGTTCCATAGGATTTTCAGTAACTGGGTTTGGGAAGCAGATTGCCAGGCCTTTCTTCTGAGGCACCCCGGTGTGGACTGGAGCATCCAACTTCCCTAGTCTCAGCCGAGTGTGTCAGCCATTTGTATACTCAGGGATTCTCAGACCCAGCCAGCTTTACTCGGTCTTCACATTTACAGAGTGACGTGTGTCTCTACCCGTCTAACTCAGCTGGTTTGGACTCTTGTCACTAATTTTCTTCTAGACTCATGGATGAGGACACTCTGACCAGGACTCCATGCTCAGTTGTTTTTAAATGAGGGAAGTTCTGTCACTGGCAGAATAAAATATCTCTTCTCTGGGTCAGGCTTTTTCTTCTTGCAGGCATGCTTTGAGTGGGCAGGTGTAGAGTGAAAAAGAACATTTCATAAGGATCTTTATTGCCCTAACAAGGAAAAGCTTCTTTAACAATCACATTGATTTTTGTTGACGGATGTAAACGGCTTTGAAAGTGAATTCTTACCCTGGGCGAAACCCACTCAAGGTGCCAGGATCTCACCCCGTGTCCTTAGAAGACGTTAATGGGGAGTGAAGGAAGATGGATTTTGCTATGGAAGTAACAATTCCAGCTGATGAATTGCAGCCAGGGGACAATAGAAGTTGAGTAACTGACACCCAAGTGGAGGCATTTGTCAGGCGAAAGGGGCAACGATTGGATTGCTGGCTTCTCTTGGCCAAGCATCGGAGAGGGCGTCGGAGGCCTTGGGACACCCGCTGACCTGCATGCTGAAGGAAAGCATGCATCTCTGCAGGGGGTGGGAGCTGCTAACAAGAGCCCAGGCCCCTTCACAGACAGAAGTGCCCCTTTGCTTGCCTCCACGGTCCCTGGTGGTGCACGTGGTTAGCACGCTCAGCTGCTAATGAAAGGTTAGGAATTGGCTTCTACCTGGAGGGAGCTGGGAAGAAAGGCCTCGCTGGCCATGGACTTCCAACAACAACAACGACACAACTACAGAGCAGCTCTTGAGACCTTAGAGAACACAGTTCTGCCCTGACTCACATAGGATTTTCCTGATTTGGGGTTGACTCACTGGCAGCTGGTGGGTCCGTCTCTAAGGGCTGTGGAAGGTTCTACTACCTTGAGTCTCACTGGGTGGTCTCAGTTTCATCCGCAGTGATTCTCTTGGTTGGTTTTCATTTCATCCCTGGAAATGTCCTTGGGGGGGGTCATGTCTCGTCTCCAGCCTCATGGCCAAGAAGCCAGCGTGAGCATCACCGCTGGGCACAGGACAGTGACGACGGTGTCACACACATGGCAGAGGTGTGGGCTTGGGCTCACATTGACCTGGGCTCTGGTCCGGGCTCCACTGTGCACTCTGTGTGTGATCCTGGGAAGGTGCCTTTCTCTCTCTGAGCCTGCATGTTCTCGTCTGTAATGTGGAGTGATAGTGAGTCTTATCTGGGCTTCTTCTGGGGGGCCAATGGGTACATGGTGCACGTTGGTCAGCACATTCCCTGTGATGTACAGAAACCCAAGCCAAGGCAGCTGCCATCGAGTTGGCTCCGACTCACGGTGACCCCCCCAGTGCACCAAAACAGATCTTTGCTTCACGGAGTTTTCAGTGGTTGTTTTGGAAGGTGATCACCAGGTCTTTCTTCTGAGGTGACTCTGGTGGACTTCCTTCTCTTCCCTCTCAGTTCACTTATTGCTGTACAGAGCTCTTTACTTGTAATAAACTGTGGAAAGATAATGATAATAGCAGCTAACATTTATTGAAATTTCAGTACTTAACAGAGGCCGTGATAAGTAAGTGCCCTCCAGGCATTAGCTCCTTCAATCTAATGAGACAGGAACTTTAATGAACCCATTATACAGATGACAAGAATGAGGCTTGGGTAGGAGAGAAGACCACCTACGGTCTTGGAGGCCAAATCTGCACTTGGTCCTAGTGCACTCCCAGCTGATGGCTGCTGTACTCTCTGTCTGCTTGCCCCCCAATCACTTTCCTTCCTGAAGGGAGAAGGAAGTGTGGGTGGTGATGCTGAGGGTGCTGGTACCATAGTAGCCCCCAAGATTCACAGAGGTTCCAGGGAGACAGGGGTTGGTTAGACACATTGCTCTTGGATTTCTTAGGTCTTGGCAGGCACAGACTTCAGGGAATTGGAGCTGGTGTGGAGGGTCCCCTGTGATGGCCCATTTATGCTCAGACCCGGCTTTGGTACAACCCCCAGAGACTCTGTGGCTGCTGCGTCCAAGCTGCCTGGGGAGTTGTCCGAGCCATTGCTCTTCCTTTCTGGACTCTCTGCAGTCCTGTGTGGCTTGGCTTTAAATGGATGGCCCCTCGGAGGAGGCCCAGTGCCACGGAGAAGAGGAGCGATTGCTGTTTGAGTCCGAGAGGAAACTTGCCTCTGTAGAAACTCAGCAAAGATGTTCAGCTTTGATACCTGCTGAGAGCAGGGCTGTGGGTGGGAGATTCCCTGGGGGCCCTTGGAACTCCTCGGCAGGTGTCTCCGTGGCAGCTGAGACTCAGAGCTGGATGTATGCACCTGTCTGCATCAGACAGGCACGACGGTCTCATTTGGAGACCAAGCACAGGTTCTGAGGCAGACTGGGCAAGCTTCTGATTGTTCTGAGCCTCATTGCCCCCGTCTGGAAAATGGGCTGCACATAGGCCATACCTCTCTGTGTTCTGGTGACAGCTGAAGGAGTCCACAGTGCTGTTTGCTTGACCAGTGCTGTATGTGATGAGCAGGCCATGGAGACAGATATGCTTTGAAAATACCTATCTGATTGAGGCCTAGAAGAAAAGCTACCCCTTTATTCCTCTAGAGGGGTCCCTGGGTGCTGCACACAGTGAAGCGCTCGACTAGGAGCCATCCAGTGGTGCCTGGGAAGACAGGCGATCTGCTTCTGAAAGGTCACAGCCTAGAAAAGCCCATGGAGCACAGGTCTGCTTGGCACACCTGTGGTCACCGTGGGTCACTATCGACGATGACAACTAACCACAGCCGTGGTTCCCTGGGTTTTGCCTGGTGGGAGCAGCTGGGAAGTCTTGGGCCCCTTTGTCTTCTTTGGGTCTGGTTGGTCCTGGTCCTTAATTTCCAAGGCCTGTTTCATTTCTTTTCTGTGCTCTGGAGAACAAAGGTATTCTGCTGAAGACAGGAAATGTGAGACAGAAAGGAGACCTCTTGAAGCGAGATGATTTGTAATGACTCACCAACCGGAATGATCTCCGCTGAGGCCAAAAATAATGAAACATCGATTCTCAGAACCTATTAAAAGTCAGATTTCTATGAGAGTTTAAGAAAAGCAATTAGTCCAGATTTGAACTAATTAGCGTTTCCTCAGCCCCATACCCAGACAGTTCAGGTATGGGGAAATTATTGCCACAAAACCATTGTCATCGAGTTCTTCTGACCCCTAGTGACCCTACAGGGTACAGTGGAGCTGCCCTGTAGGGTTTCTAAGGCTGTTATCCCTACAGGAGCCGATGGCTGCATCTTACTTGTGCTCGCATCTGTCAGAATCCGTATTGTACAACGGCAAGATGTGGTGGTTGTTGTTGATTGCTATAAGGTGTGACCCCCGGTGACCCCATGGGTGCAGAGTAGAACTTCTCCATTGGGCTTTCAAGGCTGTGACCTTTCGGAAGCAGACCACCAGGCCCACCTTCTGAGGCACCTCAGGTGGGTGGAACGGCCAAGTTTTCAGTCAGTTGTTGAGTAGCCGGTGGGTTGGAGCTGCTGACCTTGCCAATAGCAATGGGGTGGTTACTCACTGCATCACCAGGGCTCTTGAAACGGTTATTTGGGACCTACTGTGTGCAGGGATTCCAGAGAGCATGGGCAAGAACTGTTACCATGAAGAGGCTTCCTTTGCCATAGGGAGATTAGACAGACAGAGAAATGACTGTAACTTAATGAGAAGTAATTCTACAATAGAAGAACACACACAGTGGTATCAAAGGAGAGATACATCGTCATCCCTAGTTTCAGAGACATGTATCTTCTCTCGTTTGACTCCGGCACGTACATGGATTCTTCTGGGCTTCTTTGTTTGGTTCCTTTCTCCACCAGCCTGTCTGAGTGTTCTCTGGGTAGATTTAAACTGCCAAGCTTTTGGTTAGTAGCCAAGCATTTAACCATTTGCACCAGCCAAGAACTCCTCTGACACAAGCCCTAGCTTAGTGTTCTGATGATCTAGATTTGCTCTTTACTGTTTCTTAGTTTGCTGTCTTGAAAGATTATCCTGGGTCCTTTATTCCAAATTCATATTTGGAAATGGAATAGTGTGTTCCTTAGCTGAACTCTGACCTTGCTCATTTTGTCGGACGAGGTAGCTGGAAGAAGCCAGGTCACGCCTGCAGCTCTAGGCCAGGAAATTTCCGTAACTCCATCGTGAAGTATGGAAACCGTGGTGGTGTAGTGGCAAAGAGCTTCAATCTTGTGCTAACCAGAAGATGGGGAGTTCAGATCCTCCAGGCACTCCTTGCAAACTCTATGGGGCAGTTCTGTTTTGTCCTATAGGGTGCTTATGAGTAGGAATGAACTTGACAGTGATGAGTTTGGTTTTGAGTACAGTAAAGCTCACTAGTGTATTTCCTACTTTCAACATTGCCATAGACGTCATTGTGGTCAGACTTTCCTCCCCTGCGTGATGGGGACTCTCTTTCTTCAGCTTCCAATGACGTCTTCTCCTTGCCCCACCAACTCTTTTCTTAAAGCATGACTCCTGGTAACCAAATGAATGTCACCTTTTTTTAAGTAGGCAGCAGTCTGCTTCTCAGTATTATATTTTGTTCCAGGTGTCTACTGGTGTATAGCAAATCCCCTGGATGTGTTGTCCTTTTTGGTGCTATTGAGTGGCTTAGGGCACATGTCCCACAGGAGGAAACACTGCCTGGTCCTGTGCCGTCCCCAGCACCTTTGCTCTGCTGGAGCCCGTCATCGGAGCTGCTCTGTTGGTCCATCTCCTTGAGGGTCCTTCTGTCTTTTGATGATCATCTACTTTACCAAGCATGATGTCCTTCTCCATGGACTGTTCCCTCCTGATAATATGTCCAGAACATGTGAGACGTAGTCTCACCATCCTTGCTTCCAAGAAGCTACTCAGGCTGTACTTTCCAGACAGATTTGTTCACTCTCCTGGTGGACCACGGTGTATTCAGTATTCTTTGCCAGCATTGTAACTCAAAGGTATCAATTCTTCTGTCATTCTTATTCATCGTCCAGCTTTAGCATGCATATGAGGCAATTGAAAATATCATGGCTTGGGTGAGGAGCACCTTAGTCCTCAAGGTGACATCTGTGCTTTACTTTAAAGAGGTCTTTTGCAACAGATTTGCCCAGGCAATGCGCCATTTGATTTCTTGACTGTTGCTTCTAAAAGTGTTGATTGTGGGTTGAAGTAAAATGAAATCCTTGACAACTTCAATATTTCCTCCATTTGTCAAGATGTTGCATACTGGTCCAGTTGTGAGATTTTTTTTTTTTTTTTTTATCTTTATGTTGAGGTGTAATCCATATTGAAGTCTGTGGTGTTTGATCTTCATCAATAAGTACTTCATGTCCTCTTCACTTTCAGAAAGCAAGGTTGTGTCTTCTGCATATGGCAGGTTGTTAGTCTTCCTCCAATCCTGATGTCCCGTTCGTCTTCATATAGTCCCACTTCTTGGATTATGTGCACAGCATACAGAATGAATACGTATGGTAAAAGCATACAGCTCTGACGCACACCCGTCTTGACTGTAAACTACACAGTGTCCCCTTGTTTTGTTTGCACGACTGCCTCTTGTTCAGTGTATAGGTTCCTCATGATCACTCTTGAGTGTTCTAGAATTTCCATTCTTTGCATCGTTATCCTCAATTTGTTACGATGGACACACAGTTCATTGCCTTTGCATAGTCAGTGAAACACCAGGGATATTTTTCTGTATTCTCTGTTTTCAGCCAAGATCAGTCTGACATCAGCAGTAATGTCCCTCATTCCACATCCTCTTCTGCATCCAGCTTGAATTTCTGGCAGGTGTGTGTTGGTGTTTTGCTGCAACCACTTTTGAGTTTGGTTTGAATTATATCTGGAAAAAATTTAGTAGCATAGAAAATGAATGATTTTATTATGCTCATGGCTTCTTTGGGTCAGACCTCTGGAGAGGGCATATCTTGTCTGTGCTCTAGAATGTTAGGGACCTCAGCTGGGAAGACTTCAATGGCTGGGGATGACTCAGACCACTCAAGGTGAGTCAGCACCTAGAAGGTTCTTCATTTGCCTGTCTTGGTTGGATTGGGATGACTTAAAGGCTGGGCTCAGTTATAGTTGTTGAGCAGAGTTCTTCTAGGGTCTTTTCATACATGCTGGCTGGATTTGGAAAAGAAGCATCACAAGAGAGAGTGTCTAGAGAATGAGTTTTCCAAGGGACCGTGGCTGAAGCTGTATGGTCTTTTATGATGCAGCCTCAGAAATCATGAAGCCTCACTTATGCTATACCCGTTGGTGAAAGCATCACAGCTCCCTTCCCCAGGCTCAAGGGGTGGGGGCATGGACCTCACTTCTTGTTAGGAGGGATGTCCACAAGTTGACGGCAGGTGTGAAAACCCACCACAAGAATCAGGCCTTGGTGAATATTTAGAATTCTCTCTTGGATCCTTACCCGAAGTGATTAGATCATTTTTCAGTATTTCACATTTCTCTCTTAAGTTTCTATGATGTTTTATTCAACAGAAGTGTCTTGTCCCTTGGAGAAAGACCACTGTCTCCCCTTTTCATTCTCCCCACATCTCATTTTCAGCCTAGAAAGGACATGTTTTTGGTATTGATTTACATTCTCTTTGCTCATCCTCCTAATGAGGTGATAGACAGATGGAGGTCTGGCCATGGTAACAATCAAGAAAGGAGATGGCAAAGGCATGGACCACCTTGATTGTAGGAAATATGATGTTGCAATAAAAGTTATTGGCCTTGGGACACAGTCTTTGACTAAGTCTCTCAGTTTGGGAGGCAACTAATAATATTAATCCAAGGTTTCTAGTACTTTTGTTAGGTATTGTTTTATAGAAATTAACTACTGTAAGTTCTGTTATATTGATAGGGTCTAGTGGGTTATGGGCAATACCTGTGCATCACGAAAAAAGAAAAGGAAAATTGTAGAAAAACATAGAAGTAGGAATAAAAATTTTAAGAGGTAACTACTGTTACTAGTTGGGCATATGGTATTTTTTAAAACTGTGTTTAAAATAAGGATAATATTCTATGTATACTAATATTTGGAAAAAACATTATAATGCATTAAGCCTGTTTCCTCATGTCATTAAATATAAGCTGGAAGTGTGATTTCTCAAGGTTGTATAATATTCAATTGTGTGAGTATTATTTAACCCTATTGATGGATCCCTGGAGGTGTGGTAGTTAAGACCTGTGACAGGCTATGGCTGCTAACCAAAAGGTTGAAGTTCAGATCCATTTGGCATCTTGGAAATCCTCTGAGGCAGTTGTTGCTAGGTGCCGTCGAGTTGGTACCGACGCATAGCAACCCTGTGAACAACAGAACTGCCCAGTCCTGTGCCATGTCCACAGTTGTTTTTATGCTTAAGCCCATTGTTGCGGCCACTGTATCAATCCACCTCCTTGAGGGTCTTCCTCTTTTTCCCTGACCCTCCTCTGTACCAACCATGATGTCCTTTTCCAGGGACTGATCTTTCCTGACAACATGTCCAAAGAATGTAAGACACAGTCTTTCCCTCTTTGCTTCCAAGGAGTGTTCTGGTTGTACTTCTAGAGCACATCTGTTTGTTATTTTGATGGTCCGTCGTACATTCAACATTCTTCTCCGATGCAACAATTCAAAGTCATCAGTTCTTCTTCTGTCTTCTTTGCTCATGGTTCAGCTTTTGCATGCATATGATGTGACTGAAAATACCATGGCTTGGATCAGGCGCATTTTAGTCTTCAAGGTGACATGCTTACTTTTGAATACTTTGAAGAGGTCCTTTGCAGCAGATTTTCCCAATGCAATGCATCTTTTGGTTTCTTGACTGCTGCTTCCAAGGGCATTGATTGTGAACCCAAGTAAAATGAAATCCTTGACAACTTCAGTCCTTTCTCCATTTATGACAATGTTGCTCACTGGTCCAGTTGTGAGTACTTTTGTTTTCCTGATGTTGAGGTGCAGTCCGTACTGAAGGCTGTGGTCCTTGATCTTTATCAGTAAGTGTTTTGAATCTTCTTCATTTCCAGCAAGTAAGGTGGTGTTGTCTACATAGTGCAGATTGTTAGTGAGTCATTGTCCAATCCTTCTTCTTCGTGTAATCCAGTTTCTTGAATTATTTGCTGAGCATACAGATTAAAAAGGTATGGTCAAAGGATACAACCCTGATGCATGCCTTTCCTGCTTTAAACTGTGCAATGTCCCTTTGTTCTGTTCACGTGACTGCCTCTTGATCCATGTACAGATTCCTTAAGAGCACAATTAGGTGTTCTGGAATTCCCATTCTCTGCAACGTTAGCCATAATTTAGCATGATTCACACAGGCAAATCCTTTTGCATAGTCAATGAAACACAAGTAAACATCTTGCTGGTATTCTTTGCTTTCAACCAAGATCCATCTGACATCAGTGATGACATCCCTGGTTTCGTGTCCTCTTCTGAATCCAGCTTGAATTTCTGGCAGTTCCTTGTCAATATATTGTTGTAGTCACTTTTGAATGAGCTTGAGCAGAATTTTACTTGTGTGTGATATCAATGATACTGTTTGGTAATTTTCACATTTGGTTGGATCACCTTTCTTTGGAATGGGCATAAATATGGATCTCTTCCAGTCAGTTTGCCAGGTAGCTGTCCTCCAAATTTCTTTGCATTGATGAGTGAGCAGTTCCAGAACTGCATATATTTCTTGAAGTATCTCAGTTGATATTCCCTCAACTCCTGGAGCCTTGTTTTTCACCAACGCCTTCAGTGCAGCTTCGACTTCTTCCTTCAGTACTGTTGGTTCCTGATCATATGCTACCTCTTCAAATGGCTGAACATCGGCCAGTTCTTTCTGTGTATTCCTTCCATCTTCTTTTGATACTCCCTCGGTCGTTTAATAGTTTCCCTGTAGAATCCTTCACTACTGCAACTTGAGGCTTGAATTTTTTCTTCAGTTCTTTGAGTTTAAGAAATTCAGAATGTGTTCTTTCCTTCTGGTTTTCCATTTCTAGCTCTTTGCACATGTCATTATAATACTTTTGTTTGTCTTCTCGAGCTGCTCTCTGAAACGTTCTATTTAGGTCTTTTACTTCACCATCCCTTCCTTTTGCTGTAGCTGCTTCATGTTCAAAAACAAGTTTCAGAGTTTCTGACATCCAATTTGGTCTTTGTTTTCTTTCCTGTCTTTTTAATGACCTCTTGCTCTGTTTATGGATGATGTCTTTGATGTCATTCCACAGTTTGTCTGGTCTTTGATCATTAGTGATCAACACATCAACTGTGTTGTTGAGATGGTCTCTAAACTCAAGAGGGATATACTCAAGGTCATACTTTGGCTCTCATGGACTTGCTCACAGATTCTTCAATTTCAGTTTGAATGTGCATATGAGCAATTGATGATCTGTGCCACAGTCAGCACCTGGTCTTGTTCTGACTGCTGATATGGAGCTTTTCCATCATCTTTTTCCACAGATGTAGTCAGTTTGGTGTCTGTGTATTCCATCTGATGAGGTCCGTATGTACGGTCACTGTTTGTGTTGGTTAAAAAAGGTATTTGCAATGAAAAAGTCGTTAGTCTTGCAAAATTCTATCATGTGATCACCAGCATTATTTCTGTCACCAAGGCTGTATTTTCCAACTATGGATCCTTCTTCTTTGTTCCAACTTTTGCATTCCAGTCACGAGTAATTATCAATGCATCCTGATTGCACATTTGATCAATTTCAGACTGCAGCAGCTGGTAAAAATTTTCAACCTCCTCATCTTTGGCCTTAGTGGTTGGTGTGTAAATTTGGATAATAGTCATTATTAACTGGCTTGGCTAACTGGCCTTCTTTGTAGGTGTATGAATATTATCCTATCACTGACAGCACTGTACTTCAGGACAGATCTTGAAATGTTCTTTTGATGATGAATGCAACACTGTTCCTCTTCAAGTTTTTATTCCCAGCATAGTAGACTATGTGGTTATCAGATTCCAAATGGCCCAAACCGGTCCATTTCAGTTCACCAGTACCTAGGATGTCAATGTTTATGCGTTCCATTTTGGTTTTGACAATTTCCAGATTTCCTAGATTCATACTTTGTACATTCCATGTCCCCGTTATTTGTGGATGTTTGCAGCTGCTTCTGCTCATTTTGAGTCATGCCACATCAGCGAACAAAGATCCCAGAAGCCTTTCTCCATCCATGTCATTAAGGTTGACTCTACTTTGAAGAGGCACCTCTTCCCCAGCCATCTTCCAAGTGTGTTCCAACCCTAGGGGGCTCACTTTCCAGCACTATATCAGAGAATGTTCGGCTGCTGTTCATAAGGTTTTCCCTGACTGATTCTTTTAAGAAGTAGACTGCAGGGTCCTTCTTCCTAGTCTGGCTTAGTCTGGATGCTCAGCTGAAACTCATCTACCATGGGTGATCCTGCTGGTACCTAAATATCAGTGGCATAGCTTCCTGCATCACAGCAACAAGAAGCCTCCACTGACAGACAAGTGGGGGCTGCTCACTCCCTCCCTACCTGATGCTGCTGCTGGCCTGTCCTGATGCTATTGTCCTCCTTGCCTGATGGTGTTACCCCCATCACCTGATGGTGTTATCCACGTTACCTGATGCTGTTACCCTCCTTACCTGATGAAAGGTGCTAAGGAAGTAGCATCATCTGGAATGATGGTGGTGATGATGATGATGTCATCAGGAGTAATGATGGCGATGGTGATGATGTCATCAGGAATGATGATGGTGATGGTGATGATGTCATCAGGAATGATGATGGTGATGATGTCATCAGGAATGACAATGGTGATGACAGTAATGGCATTGATTTATTTAATACACACAGCCAATCATTTGTGCTAAAAACCTGCGAGTCATCTGTGCTTTGTTCTTCTTTCTCCCCTGCTTCACCCAGGGCAGAGATGGGTCAGTGGCAGAATTCTCGCCGGGAGAACTGGGTTCAGTTCATGGCCAGTATGCCTCAAGCGCAACCATAATCCATCTGTCAGCAGAGGCTTGCATGAAGTGGTTTCAGTGGCGCTTCCAGACTAAGACAGACTAGCAAGAAAGGCCTGATGATCTACTTTGGGAGATTAGCCAGTGATAACCGTGTGGATTACAGAAGTCTGATCCCCAGCCAGTCATGGGGATGGCAGCATTTAGTTCTGCTGTACATGGGGTCACCGTGAGTCGGGGGCCAACCACATGGCAGCTCACCCCAGCAGTAACCTCCAGTCAGCAAGATTTGTCGGTTCAGTGTCCTAAACATTCCTTGAATCAGCCCCCCGCCCCTGCTTCCCACTGTCCTCTCTTATTGGGATAACTGTAACAGCTGTAGGAGTCTTCCAGCCAGAGGGAGCCTCCCAGAGCTCAGATCTGATCATGTCCTCCCAGTATTTCAATCTCCCCACCCTCAGGATAAATACTAGCACCTTCATGGGGTTCACAAAACCCAGCATAGCTTCCTTCTACTCATCACCCCTCTCCAGTTCCCAGGTCAGTTTGAGCTAACTGTTCCCTCTGCCTGGAACGTCCTTCTTCCCTTTTTCCAAAGGTATCTCAATTTAAATACTGCCTCTTCCAAGAAGCCTTCCCTGACCACTTCAGCTGGAGTGAGTTAGGTGCCTTGCTACTGCTTGGACTGACTTATCATAGCACTTACCATAGTTTCCAGAGGATTTCACCTGGCTTCCTCCTGTATCGTGAACTCTGTGAGAGTGGGGCCCTTTCTCTTCTCACCAGAACTTAGCTCAGTGACCAGCACAAAACAGGTACTCATTAACCGTATGAAGAAACCCTGGTTGTGCAGTGGTTATAGCTTGGGTGCTAACTGAAAGGTTGGCAGTTGAACTCCACCATTCACTCCTTGGAAACCTTATGGGGCAGTTCTACTCTGTCCTGTGGGTTTCCTGTAAGTTGAAATTGACTTGATGGCAATGTTTTTTTGGGGAGGAGGGGCGAACTGTATGAATAAATGAGCACTAGCACCACTTCTTGGCTAAGCCGACTCATGAAATGACAACTCTGACCCACTTAAAGACCAGCTTGAAAATCTGATACTTTCTGGGTGGGAGGTGGAGTGGATAGAAAATTGTCTTCCGGGCCAAGAAATGCTCTAAAAACTGAATAGAAGAGCTCATGTGTAAATCATTAATACATCTGTTTACTATTTTTATTTGCATCGAATATCAAATTAAATATTGCATTAAGTGAGTTAAATATTAATATAGCATTAAATATATATTACATTTTAAAAATTAAGTGCTAGATGGTGTTCCTCAGAGCTGTATTATGAAGGCTTTGCCACACTCAGCCCAGCATGTGCTAACTGCTTGTGGTTGTTTTTGGTGTCACTGATGATTTATTAGCACCCACAGGAGGGAGGGAAATGGCAGGGGCCCCAGGGGCCTGTGAATGGATGGGTGGTGAGGCCAGGCAGGCAGGGCGGTGAGAGCCCATGTCTAATAGCAGGAAGAGAGAGGAGATAAGAGGGGAAGGTGGGATATATGATCTATTGTGGACTCATCATTGGCAACACACTGTCCTAAGCAACTGATAGAGTATGTACCTTTATAGTCCAAAGACATGGGTATAATTATTATTCTGCCACACACTGGCGAAAACTGAGTCCCAAAGAGGTTAGAAGACTCTCCAAGGCCTCCTTCTTGATGAGGCTGGGGTTTTATTCCTGGTGGCCTGACTTGCCTGCTTTACTGTGACTGTCTGGTGCTTCCCAATAGGGATGCTTTTAGGTTGCTCTGAATCCAAATGGATATATGGGTCTCAAGGGATTTAAATCTTTGGCTGTCATTGTTCATAAAAAAAGGGGAGTGCTGTAGAACTTGCACCGGTTCATCCATCCATTTATCCATCATCTATCCATCTGTGCATCCACCCATCATCCATCAGCCCGCCCTCCTTCTTGTCCTCTCTCTCTCTCTTCTTCTTATCCCTCCTTCTCTCTTTCCCTCCGTCATCCCTCCACCCACCCCTCATCCCTCCACCAATCCTTTCATCCATCCACGCACTCGCCTGTTCATCCTTCCAACCATCTGACAGGTTCTTATTAAGCTCCTGTTGGGTACCAGGAATGGCCAGGTCTGGGGATATAGTGGAGGAACAAAGCAGGTATAATCCACATCCTCTTGGATCTCAGAGTCTGGTGGCAGAAGCCAGGACTACCTGTCTCTAAATGTACCAAGTTTCTTTCCCCTCCCTCAAGATGCTTCCATGCTCTGAAACACTCATTGCCCAGGTCGTGTGTCCCATGTCTCTGAATAGTCAGAACAGGGTAAGGGACTGAAATGAGCTCTCGGGCCCTATGCTGACTGCCCAGACTGCTTGGTGACTTACTCAGAGAGTTGCTAGTGAACCTCATCTTCCCCAGATGACTGAGTCATGTGATACGTTGTGCCCAGTGATCAGAGGCCATATGAGGAGATTCCGTTGGCACGTAGGCCAGATCTAACCCTGGATCCTCAAGTATCACTCTTGTCTTTTGTGTTCTGAACCCCGTCTACATCCCTGGCCAGCTGCTCTCTACCTCATCTGCATGGTAGGTATAGTTCAAAGTGGTATTGCATCCTCATGCACTGTGAAAGGGCTGTAGGAAAGAACCCTTACTGCTTTGCTAGATCTACTGGTGTGGTCTCTCCCCTGAATTCAGACCTCTTACCTGAATCCCAGACTCAGCTGGTCAGCTTGTCTGCTCTAATAGATGTTTCAGGGACATCTCAGAAGTCCCCACTTTCCATATGTTTAAAACTTACATGCCCATCAAACACTTCTTTGCCATCCCCTGGACCTCTCCCTCCTCTCCCCAGTCTTGCCATGCTCATTTTCAGCATCAGCATCTGTCAGAAATGCAAGCCTGGTCCTCAGCACCGTCTTCCCTGACCCAGCACGTACCCCGTGCGCCTTCAGCAGGTTCTCTTGATCTTCACCCCAGACATTTCTCCTGCCTATCTGCTTTTCCTCACTCCCTCTGCTGTTGATGTGTGCTGTTGATTCAATTTTGACTTCCAGTGACCCCAAGTGGCAGAGTGGAACTTGTTCCACAGGGTTTTCTAGGCTGTGGCATAGTGGTTAACTGCTATGGCTGCTAACTAAAAGGTCGGCAGTTCAAATCCAGCAGGTGCTCTTTGGCAGCTCTGGGGCTGGAGCAGTGCTGCTGTGACTTGCAGGGTGTCTATAGTTCGAAATGGACTCAGTGGCAGTTTCTTTTAAAAAAACCTTTGTGGGAGCAGACCACCAGGCCTTTGTTCTTCGGAGCTGCTGGGTGGCCCAGACCACCAGCTGTCTGGTCAGTGGCCAAGCGTGTAACGTTTCTCCAACAGGCCGCCTTTCAAGAAAAGTAAGAACACCGAAGTCGCTTGTCAGATGAAAAGTTACCAAATAAGAAAAATGGTTTAAGTAAAAAAAACGAAATAAAATAAAAATGAGTTCCACAAGAGCCCTGAACTCTCTGACCTCTCTTGCTGTCTTCCTTCTTGCCCTGTTTCTCCTTCCTTCTCCCCGTTCCTTCCTCCCCTTTAGGACATTTCTGTTCTCAGGCACAGGGCAGAGGGGGTGGGCACGGAGACCAGCAGGTCACTGAGGAAGGGGGGGTGGTCTAATTATTTAATTACTGTGCTTGCTGCTGCTCAGCATTAAGAAGGTGGAGCCTCCAGCCCCCGCAGCCACCATCTAGGCTCTGATCAGAGTTGTCCGGCAGTGCTCTCTTCCCTTTACAGTCTGTTGGGACATTTTTTAGCCAAAGGGGAAGGGATAGAGTTCACCTTAAACCTTGCCTGTCCAGTGTCTCTGCCTTTCAGCAGACTACCAGTGGGCCTTGTAATTATCTTGGAAATAGACCCCACGGCCAGGGGGCACGGGGTGGGTTTCTCAGCGATGTCAGATGAAACGGGCCGTGAGCAGGACAGAGCCTGTTGGCGGGCTGGATGAGTGGCCGCCAGTCGGTTAATCTCACACTTCATCTCGCTTTAAGCAGTCTCTGAGCTCATTAATTGTCTTCCTGCGAGGAGCCAGGCATTCATCTCTGAGTGCTGCCCAGCTCCGCTGAGCTCATCAAGTCGGAAGGGAAGGGGAGAGATCATAACTACTCACCTCATTTTGCTGAACAAGAAATACGTCGCTAGACAGGATGACGGCTCTAGATCTGTGCTGACGTGGCCCCTGCCGGAAAGGCTATGCTGTTCCCTCTTCCACCAGCCGAATGTGAGCGTGGCTGTCCCTCGCCTTGTCCCCAGCACCAAAGACCATTACTGGCAAAAGGAGAAGATTGTTACTGGGTGTCGTCAAATTGATTTCCCACTCACAGTGACCTCGTGTGACAGAGTAGACCTGCCCTGTAGGATTTTCTAGGCTGTAATCTTTATGGACACCAGTTGCCAGATCTTTCTTCTGCAGAGCTGGTGGATTCCAACTGCCAGTCTCTCACTTAGCAGCCAAGTGCTTAGCTGCTGTGCCACCCATGCTCCTTATTATATCTGCTCATATGCAATATGCACATATAATATATATACATTGTTGTTGTGTGCTGTGGAGTCAGTGTCAACTCAGAGTGACTCTGTAGGATGGAGTAGAACTGACCCGTAAGGGTTCCTAGGCTCGGACCTTTGTGGAGGAGGCTGGGTAGTGCAGTGGTTAAGCACACGGTGCAGTGGTTAAGCACACGGTGCAGTGGTTAAGCACACGGTGCAGTGGTTAAGCACACGGTGCAGTGGTTAAGCACACGGTGCAGTGGTTAAGCACACGGTGCAGTGGTTAAGCACACGGTGCAGTGGTTAAGCACACGGTGCAGTGGTTAAGCACACGGTGCAGTGGTTAAGCACACGGCTGCTAACTGAAGCGTCAGCCGTGTCAGCAGTGTAAACACACCAGCTGCTGTGTGGGAGAAAGAGGTGACAGTCTGCTTTTGTAAGATTACAGCCTTGGAAAGCCCACAGGCAGTTCTGCTCTGTAGTACAGAGTCACTATGAATCAGGAATTGACTCAACAGTGGTAGGTTCTGGGAGCAGATCACCAGGTCTTTCTCCCATGGAACTGTCAGTGATTTGAATCACCTCCTTGACAGGTAGCTGATGAGTTCTAACCATTGCACCACCAGGGCTCCTGGCAGAAGTCATGCCCCTGGGGATTTCTCTGTATGCTGACAAGACTGCCTCCAGCATGTCTCTGCCCAGGCTCATTGCTAATTTCTGGGCCAAGCACTTAACAAGCAGCAATTACAAACACAGTAACAATACTACTTAACCTTTGCTGAGTATTTTCTGCAGACCACGCTGGCATGTTCTCCCTCAATCCTGGTGAGCCCCCTACTAGGTGGGGCAAGGAGCCCGACACCCCACGGGCATGTGCTGGGTGACTGACACCTGTCGGGTGTGCCTTCCCTGGAATGATTAGGTGCGCCGGGCTGAGGCTGGGTGGCGAGCAGGGGCATGGTGGGCGTCTGTGTGTCAGGAGCTGGCCTGGTAACGTGGGGCTCTCCTCGGCCCTGCAGAGTCCAGGGAGGGGCTGCTGTTTGGTTCCCGCCCTGCAGAAAACTGATATGTTCGTGAAGGAGGAGCAGGGCCTGAGCTTTGGGCAGGGAGAAAGAGGCTTGTTGGGTGCTCTGTCCCTTCAGGTAGGAGAGCGTCTAGACAGGCAGGAAACAGTGCAGAAGGGCAGAGCCAGGAAGGGAGGAGGGGAGGCAGAAAGCGGAGGGGGGTCATGGCCTGGAGTGGCTGGGCATTTTACAAAGGCTTTGTGTAGCTTGTGTCTTCCCTTTGGACTCAGGGCTGCATTTGGGTGAGGAGTGAACTGGGGCCTGACCCAGCCTGTGGTCCAGGTGGAGAGGAGGGGCATTTCATCTTGGGGGGAAAAAAAAACACCTCTATTCTGTTGAGTCGATTCTGACTCCTAATGAACCTGTGGTAGAGAGGAGATCTGCGACCTAGGTTTCTAAAGCTGTAACTTCTGTGGGCACAGACGGCCACAGCTGTTACCTGTAGGGCAACTGGTGGACAGTGTGAACTCTCAGCAATGAGGTGCTTCACCACTGAGCAACCAGGACTCCTTTTCCAACTCTCTCCAAAATCTGAGAACCCTCATACAGTGAGGTCTTCCTGGAGGCAGCGAGGGTCTCCTTGGATGTACACTGCCAACTTGAGCTCGGGAGTCTTCAGGAAGAGAAAATCCCTGAGACCCTGCCTGCGACTGATACTGAACAGGGTGAGGGGTTGCTTTTTGGCCTTTGAAAATTCCTCTTTGCTTACAGTCATCCTGTGGCTTCACAACTTGCTTAGGAAAGCACACAAACTTCGTGTCTTGATCTCCAAGGCCCCATACCTGCCTCCCTGACGTCACCTCTGACCCTTTTCCCTGCACTGACTTCCCTCAGCTGCTCTGGCTCTCCTGCTGAGCCTCATGCACTTGTGCCTGCCACAGGGCCTTTGCATCTGCTGTTCCTTCATTGGAAACACCCCACCTCAGATATGTCTGGTTCTTTCTTGTAGTTCAGTTCTCTACCCTCCCTGACCGGCACTGTAAAGTTGCATCTATTTACTGTCCAGTCCATAACCTGTCTTCTTATCAACATGGGACTTACCACTGCCTGCTGTTGTCTTCATGAAGTAGTTATTTCTCAGCTTTCTCATTTGCTGCGTTCTCACTTCCCACTCCGTGGCAGGGACTTATCATCTTGCTTCCTGTTAGAAACACAGAGCCCACAACAGTACCTGGCACGTGTAGACACTCAGTGTTTTCAGAAGGCATGAATGAGTGTTGCTATCATGTCTGAGTTCAAAGCAGAGCAAAAGCAATGATTTCAGTGCAAAATTTCTTGTGTTTGTCTGTTTTTTTTTTTTTTTTTTTTTTCCAGAATCTACTGTCCCTGCCATCCAGCTTTGGGGAGAGTCAGCTAAGTGTTGGTTTTGTCCCTGCTTAGGGTACGTCTTATGTCTGGTGGAAATGAAGTAGTAGAAAAGTCTCGTGGATTCTTTATCTGTGCCAATCGAACCCAGCCGAGTCAGGGCCATGGCCAGGGAGAGAGCGGTTATCGCTAGTAACAATAACCCATAGTTTTCATAAAACCACGCTGTTAGTTGTATGGGGACTTCTGGGCTTGGCTGGCAGAGACTTGCCGCGTGCTCCAATCCCTGTACCCGAGGCAGACATCTGTAGTCAATCTTTATGCGGAACAGCCACTCCTGATGGATCATGGAAGGCTTGAGTCTTGAACGTCCGAACTCTAGAAACGAGGTCACCTCCGCCAGAGTTGGGGGTGGCTGCGTGAGCCTCTTACTGGGAATGGTGAAGGTGATTATCGGGGTGATACCAACGCGTACTCTGTTTTCCGTAAGTGGCACTGCAGCCTTGTGCTTTGCGGACAAGCCAGCAGTCCCATGACTCCTAGCATCACACCATGAGGGCCACCAGAGCCAGGCCACGTCAGAGTAGAACTGAACCAAACAAATTCATACCTCGGGGCCATGTTTTTTTTCTTTTTACTTTTTATTGATTCCAGCTGTACATTATTTTTGTTGCTTAATGAGGAACTAAAGTGATTTCTGATGAAGCTACATGGCCCTCGGATAGACGAAGTGTGGTTTTATTTCCCCGTGACACTGTACCCTCTCTTCAGTTAAAATCCAGTAATATGGATTGCATTGTGTCCCCCAGAGCATGTGTTGTAATTCCTAGCCTCTGTGCTTGTGGCTGTAATCTCACTGGGGAGTGGACTGTCTTCGTTCCGTTAATGAGGCAGGATTAGTGTTAGGTGTATCTGGACTCAGTCTCTTTTGAGATATGAAAAGAGATCAAACAAGCAAGTAAGAGAAGCAGAGTTGGGGTAAGATAGCTGTTGCGATACCTGGAGATCTGCCAGGAGCCAAGGCGCGGATGCGGAAGAGACAAGAAGCTCCCCCCAGAGCCGACAGAGAGAGAAAGTCTTCCCCTGGAGCCAGCACACTGAGTTTGGCCTTGCAGCGCCCTAAGTGTGAGAAAATAAATTTCTGTTTGTTAAAGCCACCCACATGTGGTGTTTGTGTTATAGTAGCACTAGATAACTGAGACACCTGGGAAGGAAAATTAATACAAGTGTAAGGACATTTTTTTTCCAAGATTACTGGCAAGACAGCAGCTTTTCATTGGATGCATAAATTGCCGCGTAAGGAGCTTGGATTGCTGCGAGCCTGGTCCTGGGGTGGATGGAGACCATGTACGCTGTGCTGGGGAATCTCTGGTCTTTGCCATCCGAGTGGAGCTCTGTACCTCCCTCCTTGGGTGTCACCATCCATCAGAATTGTCCTCCCCAGCCCCTGCCAGCTGCCAGCTGCCAGTTGTGGCTAGAGACTGTGATTAGTTCCCTTCTGCTAGACCTGGGTCCCCTCTGCTCTGCCCCTTGATCAAAGGCACAGATGGAAGTTTCCAGATCCAGGTGGGAGGCTGGCTCTGTCTTGGGACAGAGTTCATGACTCCTTTGCTGGGCTGCCTGCTTGCCCTGAGGCTCTGAGCTGGGAGCCGAGGACAGAAGGACACTGCTGCCTGTGCTCCTTGTAGGCTGGTGTGCCTGTGTCGTGACAGCCCTGGTGGCTCTGACGTCTGCAGAGCCTGATGGAAGCTACTGAATGGGACCTGCTGGGAGCTGGGGGCACTGGAGCAGGTACAGCTCTGGTTTGGGGAGCATGGTGGCAGGTGGCAGAGGAAGGAGCCTCCAGGCACTGCTTGCCCTGGGTCTTCTGGGCCACTGGTAGCTAAATTAGTGCCCTCTGGCTGGGGGGGTGGTGGTCTCAGGCTGGGGACCTGACAGTGCCAGCACACAGGCTTGCCCTTCCCTAGAGGTGGGAAGGGTGTTTCAGGACTACTGGGGTGATCGGGGAAGGTGTGGTGCTGCTCAAAACCAGCAGACGTCAGAAGCATCCAGCTGAATGTTGGATGAATGTTTGGGGTGCCTGTTAAGTGCCCGAGACCGTGACAAGTGCTTTACTTACAGGCACCTCTTCCTGTCACTCTCCTGATGACCTCTTGAGGGATGATGCTATTGCTAGCCAATTTGTACTCTCTCTCTCGTTTTTAAAGAGTTAAAATTCACATAGCATGAGATTACACATCTTCAAGTAAACAATTGAGTTGCATGTAGTGCAATCACAGTGTCCTGCAGACACCAGTCTGTCTTTTTCTAGGGAAATTTAATTTACCCCAAAGGTAACCTTGTTTTCTTTAGGCAGTCATGCTCCACGCTTCCCTAGTGCTGTCTAGAAACCACCAACCTGCTTTCTGTTTCTGTGGATTGGGTTTGCTTCTTCTGGGTGTGGAAGGAAATCTTATAATATCTGACCTTGGGTGGCCTGGCGTCTTTCACTCAGCATCAAGCTTTCACGGTTCGTCCATGCTGTAGCAGCTGTCAGAACTGTATTCCTTTTCATGGCTGAATAATATTCCGCAGTGCAGATAAAACACATTTTGTTTATCTGTTTTTTCCTGACAGTCATGTAGGTTGTTCCTACTTTCTGGCTGTGAATAATGTGGTTGTGAGCCTGCATCAGAAAGTGTTTGCTTGAAAACCTGTTCTTCAGTTATTTTTGGCATATTCTTTAGAGTGAATTGGGTCCATATCTGAGGAGTGAATTGCCAGGTTTGACTTTTCGAGGATCCACCAGATACCTATCCTCTTTTTCATAAGAGGAAACAGACTCTGCGGAGATTCCCCAGGGTCACCCTAGTGGGGGTGGAGCTGGGACTTAAAGCCAGACAGGCTGCCTCCAGGGCCAGACCTTCTAACCACTGTGACACCCTGCCTGTGTCCGCTCCACTTAGCCTGTTCCATTTGTGCTGGCAGAGGGGGTGGGAGGGAGAGAGGAGGGCCAGCAGGCTCCTCTCCAGCACCAGATGCCAACCACTCCTGACCGACCTCCCATGGGTTTCCACTCCCGCCGGCCCCCTTTTCCCATGGTGGCTCTTCGGAGCCTTGGGAGCCCCGTGCAGATGCTGTGAGTTGATTGACTGGGTTTGTTGGTAGGTTGGTACATCCAGGTGCTCAGTACCAGTCTCCTGGTCTCCATGTGCACGTGTGGATACCTACACCGAAAACCAAACCGGTGGCTATTGTGTCGATGCTGACTCATGGTGACCTGGTGCCTCTCAGGGGAGAGCTGTGCGCTTTGTAGGCTTTTCAGTGGCTGTCATCTTTCAGAGTGCACCTCTCGAGTGGGTTTGAGCCACCAACTTTTTGATTGGTAGCAGAGCACTTAACTGTTGTACCACTCAGGGACTGTATGTGTGTGTCTGTATCTGTGTACATGTATGTATGTGTATGTGTAAATGTAAGTGTATGTGTGTACATGCATGTATGTGTAAGTGCATGTGCAATTATGTGTAAGTGTGTATATGTGTATGTGTATATATGTGTATGTGCTAGGGTTGCCATGAATCGGATTCGACTCAACGGCACTTGGCTTGGCTGGCATGTGTATGTACATGTAAGTGTATGTGTACATGCATGTAAGTGTACGTGTATGTGTATGTGTGTGTACATGTATGTGTAAGTGTATGTGTCTATATGTGTAAGTGTAGGTATGTATGTGTGTAAGTGTAGGTGTGTGTGCACGTGCATGTGTGTGTCCATGCATGCGTGTGCATGTGTGTACATGTATGTATGTGTAAGCATGTGTGTGTGTGTGTGTGTATGTATCTGTGGAGTGCCAGTTAGGTTAGCAAACTCATCCTGGGAAAAGTGCTACCTGCCTCATTGCTGAATATCACTACAGTCCCCTTCCAAGCCCTCCCCTGGGGGAGCTGTGCACGGACCCCAGTACCTAGGCCATCCTTCAGAGCCATTTTGGAACTCTTTCTGGAGTGGCCGTCAGAGTTGTCATCGTATTATGCTCGATGGCCTGAGTGTCATCCAGATGTCTTCCTTTCCATACTTCCTTTATCTTTGGGTAAAGAAGAAAGCCCTTGGAGGCCAGATCAGGTGAGCAGGGAGGGTGTTCCAGCACAGTTCTTTGTTGACTGGTTAAAGACTCCTTCACAGACAGCTATGCCGCTAAGTTTGCCAGCTTGCCACTGTGCCACTGTGTGCAGATGGCCCTTCCAGAAAGAGTTCCACAATTGCTTTTGAAGGATGGACTAGGCACTGGGATCAGTGCATAGCTTTCCAAGGGGAGTACTTGGAAGGTGACTGCAGTGATATTCAGCAGTGAGGTATGTAGCACTTAGAACAATTAAGTTGATGGGCTGCATTGTCAGACCTTGTGTGTACATGCGTATGTGTATGTATATGTATGTGTGTACATGTTCCTCGCCCCCGAAACCAAACCCACTACGATCACGTAGAACGGCCCCATAGAGTTCCTGAAAAGCTCCTGGTGGATCAGAACTGTGACCTGTGGTGAGCAGCTGTGGCACTTACCCACCAGCCGCCGTGGCTTCCGTGGATAGTCCACGCCTATGCATTCTTGTTAGGTGCTGTCAGTTTGATCTGGACTCCCAGTGACCCCATGTGGCAGAGTAGAATGGCCCACAGGGTTTCCTACACTGTTGTCTTCGTGGCAGAGCCTGTGTGGCGTGCATTCCGGGGCTTGACTGCCAGCTGCGGGGTCCGTGGTTCAGACCAGCCGGGCAGCTCCGTGGAGACGGGCCTCGCGATTTGCTGCTGTGAAGATTCTCACCCAGAAACCCTTACCGGAAGTTCTGCTCGGTCCCGTGTGTCCCTGTGAGCCGAGATGGACCCAAAGGCCCCTGACAACAACAACAACAACAGTCTTGGTGGGAGCAGACCCCTGGGTCTTCCTCTCGCAGAGCCACTGGGTGGGTCCCAACCACCAGCATTTTGGTTAGCAGCCAGACACAGCCATGGCTCCGCGAGGGTTCCTTGTAGGTATGTGTATCTCAGAGCTGACAAAGTTGACGGAACAATAACAGTTCATCAGTCATCAGCTGGGAGCTGAGTGACCATGTCCAGGCATCTTGAGACTCATCACCTGCCCCTTTCTGTGACAGGTGGCAAACAGAGAGAAGTAAGGCAGCTTGGCCAGATCACAAGCCAGACGGGAATCCAAGTCTGCCCGTCTCTGAAACCGGATCCCTGCCTTTGGAGGGGACTCATGCTCCCTCAAGCATCGACATTTTTTGTACTAGTGTGGAGATGGATTGTGTTCTTGTTTGGCAGGGGAGAGGGTGGAGAGGAGGGGATAGGAGATTGTTAGGAGGATACAACGTGGAGAGGAGGAGTGTGCTGTCACTGGGTAGGGAGAGCAGGCAGAGCTGCACATAGGCAGGCATGCAAATTTATATGGGTAGTGCATTTTCAATCAATTATAATAAAAAAATTAAAAAAAATCTAATTACAGTTCTGGCTCTCTTGAACCCATGCAGCCCCCAGAGCATTTGGGGTGCTCAGAAGCTCTTGCTTGGCCATAAATAGATGACATTTCTGTGTTCTGTGCCTTTTGTTCCTGTGGCCTTAAAACCCTTTGTAGGTGCCTCCATTCTGACTCATAGAGACTCTATAGGGCCCAGTAGCCCTGACCTACAGGGTTTCCAATGCTGGAATGTTTACCAAAGCAGACTGTCACCTCTTTCTCCCACAGTGCGGCTGGTAGGTTCTGATCACTGACCTTCTAGTTAGCAGCTGAGTGTTTAACCACTTCGCCACCCCAGGCCGCCTTTCCTGATGGTTTAGTCACTGACAGGTTGAAGAACAGAGTCTCTGTACCACGGTGATGGTGGTAGTTTCTGAGCTGGCTTTGCATCCCTGCCTCCTCAGAATTTCCATAACTGGGTTGAGGCCGAAAAGTGCTGGGGGGAGCTGCTCATCCTCTTCCACCTGACACAGGTGCTTGGAAACTGTTCAGGGAGGGTCCTGGCCTCAAGGTTCTCGCTGGAGGCCCGGGAAGCTGGACACGGGATGCTTCCAGTGTGAGAGGGAGAGGAGGGTGACACAAGCAGCCTAGGCAGATATGTCCCCTGGCTCCCAGCCACCCACGCAGCCAAAGGCCCTGCCTGGGTGCCAACTTCTAGAATGCTCCATGACCCCCCCAGGTGTCCTCTCCTGAGCGTGATGAAGCACCTGGGGGAGCAGGGGACTGTTCACACCAACTCCACGCACACGTCTCTGCAGCCGTAACGCTCTGACTTTTTACCTCAAATAAATCTCCTTGGCAGTGACATATTTCTCAAGCTGAGCTCTGAGTGGGGACGAGGGGCATAGCTGCTATGTGGCCCAACTAGAGAGGATATTTGTGACCCTCCAGTGTCTCTCCCCAGAGCCTGTCATGCCGATGGCCCCACTGGGCATGGTTTGGGTAGAAAAAGGCGTGTTTCTGGCTGGAGCGTGAGTCCTCAGTCGCCCCAGTCACCCCCACGCTGATGACAGCAGGCCTGTGATCACCTGCCTTCATCCACCTCCTAAGTCCTGATGGATCCCTGTCCACACAGCTGTGTTACTTGCTGTCACAGTAAGCATGGCTGAGACCTGATTCTGCTGGTTCCTTAGCCCTCCAGTGGTGCCAGGGAGCAGAGAAACCTCTGTGGCTGGCCGTGCCCTCCCACTTGCCCTCCTTCTTGGCCTCTGTCCCCTAGAGCTTCTGGCCTAGAGGCTTGGAGCCCTGGAGAGAAGGCTCGGGCATCTCCCAGATACCTACTGTGGGCCAGGCTCCCTGCAAAAGGGGTCTCCTGTAATCAGTGCATCAACCCGGCAGATATTATTTTACCAAGCTCATTTTCAGGTGGAAGATTGTGAACTGACAGAAGGAGATAACAGTTCCCGGTGCCTAGCTCCAGGAGCGCCAGTGGCGCAGGGCTTAAGTGTTCAGCCGGCAACCAAAGAGTCAGTGGTTCAAACCTACCAGCTGCTCCACAGGAGGAAAATGTGGTAGTCTGCTTCTGTAAAAATGACGGTTTGGAAAGCCTGTAGGGCCTTTCTTCCTGTCACACAGGGTCGCTGTGAGTCAGAATATATTGGATGGCAAGCCCAGGTGGAGTGGAGTGGAGTGGGTCTGCTCTGATGTTGTCCTGTTGACTTGAAGAGTCACTGTGGCTGCTGGGGCAGGGCCCGAGGTCCCCACTCCTCGCCCTGCTCCCCGTCTTGACCAGGTCTCGCTGCCCTTCGTCAGCTGTTGGTCAGCTCACGGTGCCCCCTGTGTCTGCAAGGCTGGCCCTCAGTGATCATTCCCTAACAGAAGGAATGCTCTCTCCTGCTCTGCAAGTGTTGGCTCCTAATTACCAGTGTAATTAGAACAGAATTTACCATCTGAGCCTTCATGGGAGCTTTGGCGTAGAAGGCTTCTACGGAAATCACGGCATCGCTGGGGCCCCAGTGGAGTCATGCAGAGTCACCTTCCAAAGCACCCAGTCAGATCACGTCACTCTCCTGAGCTTCCCTTCGTTCTAAGAATATCACCCAGACGACTGACGTGAGCTGGCCCCTGGCCACCTGTCTGACCATGCCTCCTGCCCTTCCCATGATCCTCAAGGCTCCCAGGTCCAATGTCACCTCCCCTGCGGGGTCTTTGTTGATCATCCGGGCTGAAGGCTCAGTACCCGTTGTGCTCCAAGCATCCTGTTTCTCACTGATGCTTCTATTTTGTTTTCTTTTTGGCATTTAGCACTGTCTGAAATGTTTCTTCCTTGGTCTCATGTTTATTTACTTCTTCCCACTGAAATCTAGGCTCTCTAAGGACTGTGTCTCCTTCACTGAGATAGCTCCTGGACATGGCGCATAATGAGTATTCAATAAATATTAGTGAAATTCAAAATCAAGACCTTATTTCTCCTCTTACCGTCTATAGCATACCTATTGTTTATCATCGTACCTCCGTTTTTAATTTGCTTGTCTGTTTGCCCCCTGGTTTATCCATGGTAAATATCTATACAATTGGTGACAGTTGTATAGATTGCTACCTAATTTGTCATTATTCCATTGGATCCCCAGAGTGTCTGTAGTACCTTGTCTGAGGCAGATTCCTGCTATACATCGTATGGATGGATGGGTGGATGAAAGAATAGACCCAAATGGAAGGGTATGTGAATAGATAGATAAGAGAGAGGGATAGATGGATGAGTTGGTGAGTGGATGAGTGGATAGATAAATGGGAAGATAGATGCATGAATGGATGGATGGATAAATGGATGGATGATGGATGATGAATGAGTAGATAGATAAGTAGATTGATGGGTGAGTAGATGTATGAATGGGGGAATGGCAGCTGACAGGGTAGGAGGGCAGATGGATGGGTAGGTGGATAAATAGGTTCAAGGGCACATGGAGAGATATTTAGAGGGTATACGGATGGACAGATGGATGAGAGGGTGGTGTGGGTGGAGTGGATGAATGGGTGAGTGAGTAGGTAGATTAAGTGGGTGGATGGGTGGGTGGGTGGATGGATATCGGATGGACGGATAGATGGATAGGTGGATGATAGGTGGGAAAGTCTGGCTGAATTTTCCTAAGTTTGTGCCTACACTTCAAAGAAAAAAACTTTTCTGGCATGCTTTTCTCCAAGATTACTCAAACCCCACCCCTCCTCTGTTAGTGACACCAGCCAAGGTGCTCCTGAATTTTGAAGCATTAGGAACTTGTTTTCATGACTTTATGGTTATTCTTTATCACTTTCCAGATGCATGACGTTACAGGCTGAGAATGTAGCCTGCACAAACCAACTGAGGAGACTTTATTAAAGTTTAATTTGTGCTTTCGTATATGACTGTTACTGTTTTTAAGTGTCCCTTGGACACTTGTAAAGGTATGTTCTCTCCGTGACAAACTTCATCAAATTTACAGCTTGGGAGCTTGGGTTCTATTATTTTTCTCCTGAGATAGGTTGGTTAAAGTCTTCTGGAACTTCTCTATTTCTCTTTGTTTCAATGTTGGTCCAAGTTTGTGTTTGATGTATTTTCAGCCTGTGTTATTTGACTCACAGCAGTGGTTTATTGACTCGAATTGGTTATGAACTGAACCTCTTGTTAATATATACTGACTGTCTAGAGCTTGGTTAATATCTCCTGCCTTAGTTTTTTCTGAAATCCGTGTTGCTCTCCATTCTTTCGTTGGCCTGGAAAAATCCATCACTGTGGCTTCTTTTTTTCAGTTCCTTTTAGGGTAAGTATCCTTTGGAAGTAGCCTGTGATGGCTCTTATTTCTTCAGCCAGCAGGAGAACCCTAACCCTTTAATAGAAGACTTTACTACAAGTCTGTTGGCCATAATAGACACGTTTGATCTTCTGTCATTTAAAAAATGATTCCTTAAAAAGAAGTTTTCTTTTGCCTTCATTTATTTTCTCTGCTTCTTGCTCTGTGGGTTCCATTTGCTTTGCTTTCATCCAGCTGCTGTCTTGGAAGGTAGCATCCCATTATTAATGCTATGAGTGGTTGCCCTAAGTTCTTCTGAAGAGGGTGCTGTCACCCTTTTCCTCTAATCTGAAAAGTAAAGAGTGAAATGACATCTTTGAATTCCATCTGGGTAAGATGAGGAACCGTGACTCTTTGTATCCTGCGTTTCCCTGCTCCTTCTGCCGGCCTCTTCGCAGGCTCTGTGACCAGGAACTTCAGAAGCACATTAATGGTAATAGGTTTTAATTTTGACATCATCATCGCAACAGTAATAATGAAGGGCTCCAGCATCCCGGCAACTGTGAAGATGTGGTGAGGGACTGGGCAGTGTTTCGTTCTGTTGTGCACACAGTCGCTGTGAGTCAGAGGTGACCACATGACACACAACAGGTAAAATTTGTGAATGTGTTACTCTGTCCCAGCCACTGTACTAAGCACCAAACAGAGACTTTCTTACCTAATCCTTGCCATATCCTGGTGAGGAGCTATCTTTTGCCCCCATTATTCAGACGGTAAAACGGAGTCTTTGAGAAATTTCATAACTTGTGCAAGGTCACAGGAGTGAGTCAGTGGTAGAGTCATTAGTGCCTCGGACCTGCCGTCAGCTCCTAACAACGACTGTTTTGCATTGACACCAAGCAGCTAGGTAGGATTCTGGCCTGCCCTGTGTCCACCTAGGGTGTCCTCCTTGTGTTAGATTTGCCTTGCTGACACCAGACTTCTAGACCAGCACTGCTCAGGTTTACATGTGTATAAGAATCCCCTAGGACCTGTCTGTGTCTGTAAGTTTAGGGTGAGGCCTGAGGTGCTACATTTCTTTCAAGCTCCAAGGTACTGCCATTCTCCTTGCTGCATGCTCGGATAGTGAAGGTCTGGATTAGTCCGGAACTAGCCACTCGGCCTTGTCATTGGTCTTATTTTTACCAGCCCTCTAGCTCATTAATGTTCAGTGTAGTGGCTAAACAACATAAACTCTGAAGCTGGCTGTCTGGGTTCCAATCCCAGCTCTGCTATTTACTGGGATGATAGAACTAGCCTTTATGGGGTTGTTGTGGGGCTTCAGGAAAATAGCATCAATGAAGCAATAATAGTTCAATAACTATGGAAGTTTCGTATTCCGTGTGGGAGATCCTGCTTCTGCCAGCGTACCTCATGTGCAGCCACCACCTGACTTGTCAGTGAGGCCTTGTGTGTTGATAGGACGGTGAACAGGTTTCAGCAGAGCTTTCAGACTAAGACCAGGTAGGAAGATCTGGTGATCTACTTCGCTGGAGATCTCAGGGAACCAAACTTGGGGCACCTGCATGGTAGGGTAGAACTCTACCACCAAGCCACCGTGGCCTATAGAATCAGGGAGCTTATAAAAGCCTTGATGTCCCAGGTAATTCAATTAAGTTAGAATGTTTAAGCAGGGTGCTCAGGTGTCATTTCCTTGTAAAGCTCCCAAGTGATTCCAGTGTACAGTCCAGGTTGAGGACCACTGACTTAGAGCCATGTGGAGGGTGTAAGAGTGCTAAGCCCCTTTGACAGTTGTGTATCAGCTTGGCTGGGCTATGCTTCTCAGTGGTTTGGCAGACATATAATGATGTAAGTTGGTGTTTATATATTGATGTAGTCAGTCAACTCCATGATGAGATCTGCTAGGAAGTGCCAGTCGGTTGAAAGGGAGTTTCCTTGGGGATGTGGCCTGCCCACTGTATATAAATGGATGTTTCAGCAAGGAACTCTCTGGATCCTGCATCTGGCTTGTCCTCATTTGACCTCCAGTTCTTGGACTTGAGCTAGCAGCTTCCCTGCTGATCTTGGGATTCGTCAGCCTCTGCAGCCTGTGAGCCAGTGGCCTGCCATCTGACCTGCCAGTCTTGGGTTTATCAGCTCCTGCAGCTGCGTGAGTCAGGAGAAGTCTCTAGCCTGACACCTGGCACAGGGCCTTGGGTCTTGCCGGCCCCTGCAACTGCATGAGCCATTCTTCTGAAATAAATCCTCCCCTTCTTTCTCTCCATATACATAGACATACTTCACTGGTTTTTCTTCTCTGGAGAACCCCTTAAGCTTAAGGGTGGTGATGGTTCTGTGATCGCGTAAGTTTGAAAGACAAGGCTAACTGGTGTTCTTCACTGCAGGACTGCACCTGGATTCTCAGTCTCGCAGTCGTGGATGGAGAGTGTGCCATTTCTGAAATGCTTCTGACCACACGGCCCTTTTGAGGACTACCTCTCAGCCTCACATAGGTGCTTGGTGGCTCCAGATCCAGTTTCAGGGGCACTGAGAAGTCCCACTCCACACCTGCCACCCGGGCAGATTTGATGATGATGGTGGTGAAGATAATGATTTTCGTTATGATTATTGTGTGACTAAGTGAACCCCTAAAGAGCGAAGAGAGAGCTGTGAGATGTTCTGCCCCACCAGGGACAGAGTGCTTCGCCAGGTGTCCCAGACTGCCATTTCCAATTTGGGAACCGATCTACTTTGCATAAATGATTGAAGTAATTGCGCTGGCTGTGGTTCTTGGTCTAGAAGATGCTGACTAGGGCGGGGACTGCTGACGACGGGCCTTGTGACTTTCTCTAGATTGCGTTTGGTCGGTAGGCAGTGCCTCATTGTGAGCTCTGTGTCTGGGAGCTGGAGGGCACGGGCCACCTGCTTCTGCTCTCTTCTCCTTGGAATGCAGCCAAGTTGTAGTTCTTCTGGCTGCTTCTCTTGAGGGGTGCTTCCCAGCTTTCTGGTCACAGAAGAGACCTTGTAAGGACACAAACTTGAAAAATGATGCGTCAGTGGAGGGGATTTCTGTCTTGACCCTGGTTATGGATTGAATTGTGTCCCGAAACATACATGATGTGACAGTTAAGTTCACGAACTAATCCTAGGAAAAATGCTGCATGCCTCATTGCTGAATATCCCTACAGTCACCTTCCAAGTAATCCCCTTGGGAAGTTACGCACCAACGCCAGCATCTCCTTGAAGTACTTTTTCTGGGGTGACTTCACGAACTGTCAGAACTGGTATGATGACAGCTCTGATGGACATTCCAGAAATGGAGTTCCAAAATTGCTTTGAAGGGTGGACTGACATCAGTGCATAACTTCCCAAGGGGGGTACTTGGAAGGTGACCGTAGTGTTACTCAGCAATGAAGTATGGAGCACTTAGAGCAGTTAAGTTCATGGACTTAATTGTCGGACCTCGTATGTGTTGTAAATCCTAGTTTGTGGACCTGTGGGCAAGGAACCCTGGTGGTACAGCACAGTTATACACTTGGCTGCTAACCAAAAGGTCCACAGTTCAAACCACCCAGCGGCTCTGTGGGAGAAAGGCCTGGCAATCCGGATTACAGCCTAGAAAACCCGTGGGGACAGTTCTGCTGTGTCATGTGGGGTCAGTATGAGTCAAAACCGACTCCACGGCACCTAAGGACAATAGCCTGTGGGTGCAGTCCTGTTTGGAAGTACAGTTTTATTTGTGAGGTGAAAGCCCATATCAGTGTGGGGTGTGTCTTAAGCTAATCAGTTTAGAGATATAGAAGGAACAGATTAGGCAGGGATGCCTGGCGGCACCCACGGAGAAAGACAGATGCTCTGTGGAGGTCTCCAAGGAGCACTGAGAGCACCCGAGCCTGTGAAAGGCAGTTTGTAAGACACCTAATGGTGCAGTGGTTAGAGCCCGGCTGCTCTCCCAAAGGGTCAGCAGTTTGAGTCTGGAAACTGCTTCTTGCAAACCTTATACCGCATTCTATAGAGTTTCTATGAGTCAGAATCACCCTGATAGCTGCAGGTTTGTATTTTGGACAAAGAGAGCCTTCCACTAGAGCCAGGGCCCTGATGCAGACTGTCAGCCTCCTAAACTGTGAAAGAATAAATTGCTGTTGTTTTCAAGCCACCTTCTAGTGGTGTTTCTGTTCTAGCGGCAGTAGGCAGTTGAGATGGGCGCTGTTGTCCTTCCCCAGCCGCTTGGCATGACATGTTCCATTGGCGAACACAGGACGTGCCGCACACTCAGTTTTGCCCATCCTGAAGTGGGGTGCTCACTGCGGGTCCTGGCACCAGCCTGGCTGCCCCTTTGGTAGGTGACCATTCTTTTCTGCTTCTAGCTCAGTAGGGAGGGAGAAGGAACCCGTCATCCCCAGAACTGGAACCCTGTGTCCCCTACCCCCCTTGGAGGAACAGGTGACAGGAAGGGCAGCCAAACGTACCCGGACTCCGCAGTCACCCTCTCCCTGGGGTCTGGCTCTGCAGAGTCAATCTCAGAGCCCTGGTGTTTTTTGTCCCCGGGTAGGCTAGACTGGCACACAGAGTTTGATATGTAAAGCTAGAGAGTGTTCATGTTCCCTGCTCCGCAGCAGCGGAGGAGAGACATGGCTCCAAACATTTGTGGCCACGTGTCCCTGGGCGGGGGAGATCCTGGCGTGCCTTCCAGTAATGGGTGATAAATGTGCAGTTATTTAATTTGGAGTCAGAGCTGCAGAGTTATCGATTATCTGGAACGAAAATCTAAAGCTCTGGACAGTGAGAAGCCCGGGCGTGGAGAAATGTGTCTGTAGCAAATCACTGAACATTTAAACAGACCCAAGGCATACCCAGGTAATGACCACCCGCCTCGAGAATGGAGGATTGGGAGTGCCAGCGAGCTCCCAGAAGCTAGCCCCATACTCAGACATGTGAAGAATGGAGATGCAAGATGGCGTCTTCCTGCTCCTCCAGGTTTGTTTGTTTGTTTTTTTCTCCCTGTTTCCCTGCATAGACCACAGCACCAGGCTCCCTGTCCTGTAGTCATCTGGTTGGGCTTGGGCAATAGGGAGCCACAGCAGGATCTGGGAAGAGGGAGGAGAGTGGAGGGCATCTGTAGGCCTTACGCCTTACCGTAGGGTGGGTGTATCCTAAACTAGGGTCTCAGGTCCTGTTGGGCTCAGGGTGGCGTTAGACCACCGACCCCACCATCCGTAGCCCCAGGTACTGCGTTATTTCCTGTGGCTTCCTGTCCCCTGCTCACACCTTTATCAAGAGCCACTTTGCTAAATCCCTTTCAGTTTGTCCTAACTGGAGAGTGCCGTCTGTTTCCTGCTGGCACCCTGGATCGTGGAACGACCTATTCCACAAAATAACAACAGGGTCACCCTTTAAGTGTCCCCCTTTCAGAGAGGCCTCCCGGCCCCCACTGTTCCCCACGGCAGCGTCTGTTGGATCTCTGTCATTGCTCATTTCTGTCAGATCCATTCCAGCTCGTGGTGACACTGTGTGATCCGAGTAGACCTGCCTCGTGGGGTTTCCAAGGCTGGACTAACAACAACAATCTTTAGAGAAGCAGATAGCCAGGCCTTCCTTCCGTGGCACCTCTGGGTGAGCCTGAACCTCTAACCTTAAGGTTTGGCTGTTAGTGCCGCCGATGGAGAGTTGGTTCCGACTCATATCCACCTCGTGTGTACCGAGTAGATCCGCTCGGTATGATTTTCAAGGCCGTGACCTTTTGGAAGGAGAGTGCCAGGCCTTTCTTTTGAGGCACTTTAGAGTGGGTTCTGATGACCAACCTTTGCGGCAGTAGTCAGGTGCTGAGCCGTTTATGTCACCCACATCTTGATGTTATCATTTGAGTGGTCAGCTGACGTGCTGGTGGCCCATGTTGTCCACTGCAACAGGGGCTCCAGACACAAGGAGAAGCCGAGGGATTTTTCCCAGGGCCAGTGACTACATAGAGTGAAGGGTCAGTGAAAAAGAGGAAGACCGTCAACGAGATGAATCGACACGGTGGCTGTCACCAGGGGCTTAAGCATAAGAATGATTATGGACATGGCACAAGACTGGGCAGTGTTTTGTTCTGTTGTTTGTAGAGTCGCTATGAGTGAGGACCATCTCTATGGCTCCTATCAACAACAGTGGCTAGGAGGTGGTGGAGGCATGATTTGAACCCAGATCTCTCTGAGTGCAAAGACTCTGCCCTTCCCCGCACCAAGCTGCAGCCCAGGCTGAGCTGTGGATGGGGCTTAGTTCTTTAAAATCACTTGGCCCGTTACCCTCATTCGTGGTGTAGGAAAAGTTTGGTTATCTGCACGTGTCCTCCTCTTCCCGCCACCCGGCACTGTGCCCTGACACAGCGGTATCTGGTCTCCATCTTCCCTTTCTCTGTGTCTCTTTCCCCTCCTCTAGCCCAGCCACCAGGAGGTTGACAGTGTGACCACGGTGTCCCATCAGGAGGTGGTCTTCATGTCCATATCTGCTGGGCACTGAGGCAACTCTGATGCTCAGGGGACAGGGGTCCTCCCTAGAGAAGGGAGCCGTCTGGACATCACAAAACGACTTGTGATCTAGACTTCCTTTCAACCAGAGACTCACAAAAGAAATCCCCGGCGCACTCTGTGGAGTCACTAATGATGCGTATTGAAGCATGGGCACAGGTCCAAACCAGGGTGGGATTTTTCTGCTCGTCTCCCTCAGAGGTCCCCAGGAGGGAGGAGCGGAAGCAGACACACACCTAGAAACACCCTACCTGGCTATACATGGCGCCTTGACAAAAAGGAACTACAGCCTCGTTTCTCAGGAACACACAGAGTCTAAAGAAGAAAACAAAATAGCACCCTGTCACACCGCCACTACGAAAACCCCTGTCAACTACAGAAGTGCACCCTGGTGGAATAGTTCTTTTGGGCAGAAGGGTGCAAAACATCCCTCTTCCCCAGAGCTCTCGGCTCAGCCTGTCCTGCTGCCCAGCAGTTTCTTGAACTCCTAGAAAATCATAATAGGCTATCTTGGTGTGAAGGTGGATGTGTTTATGGAGGCTTAGAAACTTAAAAACTGTGGTCAGACGTGGCATGCTGTTCTGTAACTTTATTATTCTTTTGCCTTCTTGTGTCTTGAGGATCTTTCCTGAAGCACAGATTCTTCTGGTTGGCTGTCTAATGCTATCACATGGATGTCCCATGATTTCTTTGCTCTTGATTAAATAGTGTTGGCTGTTTCTGCTGATTGGCTCTTAGAAACTGTGTCAGTGAACATTTTTTTTTGTACATACATCTTATGTTTTGCAAGTGAATTCCTGTTTGGTAAATCTCAAGAGATGGAAAGGTTTTATTTATTTGTGTTATTTAAAAATATTTGATTGTGATTAAATTGAAGTTTACAATCCAAGTCAGTTTGCCATATAAAGCCCTGGACAGACCCCTCTACACCCCTCTAGCTGCTCTCCCAGCCCTGTGACAGCACACTTCTCCTTAAGGTGGGAAGATTTTAAGTGTCAATAGATTAGAAAAACAAAAGCCAGTTGTCCTGGAGTCATCCTGACTCATGGTGACCCCCTGTGTGTCAGAGTAGAACTGCATCTCATCAGGTTTTCAATGGCTGTGAGTTTTTGAAAGCAGACCACCAGGCCTTTCTTCTGAGGCACCTACGAGTGGACTCAAACTGCCAGCCTTTTGTTGAGTGACCAAGCACTGAACCATCTGCCCTCCCCCGTCAGAGGTGACCAGACAGCAGCTGGTTTCCGGTAAGGTAACAGGCGCTCACCTTCAGTGACTTGAAGGTGTCTGCTGCCACAGTGTTCAGAAGGGCTATTCAGCCATGGATCACAATCAACCTGATGGCTGTGGCTCTGATTTGGGGCTTTGGATTTATTTTGATGTGGCACATCCAGTGAAGTGCTCGGCTATTAGCCTAAAGGTCGATGTTTCAAACCTGTTACCTTACCAGAGGTCAGGGCCACCTGCAGGTGCCTCGGAGGAATGACCTAGCGATCGACTTCTGAAAAATTGGCCGTTGAAACCCTGCGGAGCAGAGTCGTATTCTGACGTTGGCAGGGTCATCGCACGCTCCAGACATGTGTGTTAATTCTAGAAATACTCGCTTATCCGTACTGTGGGAAGTTGAGGGGTGAATTTGTTCCTCCCCTTGGGTCAGTGTGTCTGCACAGCCTCTGTGATGGAACGTTTCATGTCGAGTGTGACTTTTCTGTCCATGTCTGACTCCCCCGTCTGGGCTGCTCTGCTCAAAGGCAGGGGCTGGGTCTTAAATTTGGCGCCTGCCCCCCAACCGCTCCTGGCTCCTGTTGTTATTAGAGGCCACTGAGCGTGTTCTGACTCACAGTGACCCAGGGGACAGCATGCAGAACACTGCCCAGTCCTGCCCCGCGCTCGCCGTTGTCAATAGGCTTGACCCTGTTGTTGCGGCCACTGTGTCACTCCGTCTCGTTGAGGGTGTCGTGGATTGAATTGTGTCTCCCCAAAAATATGTGTAGCCATGTGGCTGGGCCATGATTCCCAGTATCTTGTGACTCTCTTCCATTATGTGGTTTTCCTATGCTGTATGTTAAAGGTTAAGGTGGGGGTGTAAATCCCTTCATAGGATCACCTCCCTGCTCCACTGTAAAGGGAGTTTCCCTGGAGTATGGCTTGCCCCACCCTTAACCGTTTCATCCTATGAGAGATAAAAGGACAGAGAAGCAGGCAGAGAATTGGGAACCTCCTACCATCAAGCAAGCAGCACCGGGAGAAGAGCGAGTCCTTCAGACCTGAGGTTCCTGCGCCAAGATGCTCCCCGGATAAAGACTGATGCAATAGTGGACTTTCCTCCAGAGCCAACAAGGGAAAAGGCTTCTCCTGGAGCAGACACCCTGAATATGGACTTGCAGTGTACCGGACTGTGTAAGAATAAACCTTCCTTTGTTAAAACCATCCATTCTGTGGTATTTCTGTTAGAGCAGCCCTAGCTGACTAAAAGAGGGTCTTCCTTTTTTTGGCTGACCTCCACTCTACCAAGCATGATGTCCTTCTCTAAGAACTGATCCCTCCTGCCAACATGTCCAAAGTATGTAAGACGCAGTCTTCTCATCCTTGCTTCTAAGGAGCACTCTGGTTGGGCTTTTTCTAAGACAGATCTATGTGTCCTTTTGGCGGTCCATGGTACATTCAGTATTCTTCTCCAGCACCACAATTCAACCCTTCAATTCTTCTGTCTTCCTGGAACGTGGTAAAAGCCAACCCCCCAGCCCTCAAAAGAAACCAGAGCCAGTTGCCGCTAAGCCAGTGCTGACTCATGGCGACTCCGTGTTTCAGAGTAGAACCATGCTGTGCAGGGTTCTCAAGGCTGTGACCTTTTGGAAGCAGATCACCAGGCCTTTCTTCTGAGGTGCCTTTAGGTGGGTCCTGACAGCCAGCCTCTTGGTTAGTGGGTCAAACTCTTAACCAACTGTGCTGCCCAGGGTGGCTTCAGCTCCTAGGAGACATCAAGAAATATTTGCTTAATTCTCGCCATTGTTCTGTTTCATTAGATAGCTCTTGAGGAAACATATCCTCATTTCTTGGGGTGATGTCTTAGGCTGGGTTCTGCAGGGAAGCAAAACCACCTATATGGACACAGTGGCTCCTAGTGACCCTATAGGATAGAGTAGAATTGCCCTGCAGGGCTTCCAGGGAGCTACTGGTGGACTCAAGCTGATCTTGTAGTTAACAAGTGAACTCTTAACCACTGCATCACCAGGGTTTTATATGTTTATGTATGTATACAAATAATACACACATACACGTGTGTGTGTATAGAGAGAGAGACAGAGAGATTTTTCTCAAGGAAATGGCTTGTGCACTTGTAGAAACTGGCAAGACTCAAGTCTGTGCATCAGGTGTCAGGTGGGGAGTCTTCTCTTGACTCACATAGCTTGCAGAGGACGACAAACTCAAGGTCAAACAGCGGGCTGCTGGCTCACAAGTTGTAGAGGCTGTTGAATCCCAAGATCAGCAAGCAGTACAGTGGGGTGCTGGCTGGAGTCCCAAGCACCTGAGGTCAGATGATGGCAAACCAGATGCAGGATCCAGAGCAAGCAATTAAGCTTTGCCAGAAAGCCCAGCTATGTTAGATGCAGGCTGCTCCATTGAGGAAACTCCCCTTACAGCCAGTTGGATGATCACATCAGATCCCATCGGGGAGGATGACTACATCATTGCATAACTGATGAACCACTGAGAATCATGGCCCAGGCAAGGTGACACACTACCTTCACCATCGCAAGTGGGGTTATCTTTCTTCTTGATGGTGGTCGTTTTCCATGATCTGGAAAAGGAGGTGCAGCATACCTGTTTATGCTCTAGTTTCTTTGTCGGTGTCCTCCCAGGTGGTGGTAACTGGGATCCAAGTAAGAATTGTACAGTTGGTCTGTTATTGTGGAGTCACTCAGTAGCAACAGGGGCACCCCTTCTTGTCATCATGGTACCGTTTCTGGTGTCTTTCGAAAACCCAGGATTTCGAAGACTCTCAGCTCAGGTTATTGATGAAGCATCTGGAGCAGAGAAGCAGGGACCTTACCTCTCAGGCTGTAGATGTCAGTGCTGCCTGGGTCCTGGTGCCCCCAGGTGTGTAGTCCCTGGAGTACTTCCCCACAGCCCTGCGCATGGAGGCCAGGCATTTGTCTTCCAGGCCGAGGAGACAATGGGCAGATGACAGCCTGGCTGGCTCTGTCAGCTTTTGGAGCCAAGCCAGGGCTGGCTGGTGAGCATGACCCAAGGAAGAGCCAGGTCTGCTTGGTGTAGAATCAGGATCTGAGAGTCAGGAAGGAAGACAAAGCTGATCCTGGACTCCAGTCTCATTTTCCTTGCTGATGCTGATCGATGGTAGGGACCACTTGAGGTGCTGTGGGTGCACAGATGCTGCTCTGGTATCCAGGTTTATCCAGGAAGGATATCTTGATTGATTAAGGATGACTGCCAAGAGCACAGGTCAGAGGATGGGGTATGGAAAAAACCAGTTGTCGCCCAGTGGACTCTGATTCATGGGGACCTTATTGGTGACCGAGAAGAGCTGCTCCACAGGGCTTTCTAGTGGCCGGTGAAGGAGCACATGTGGCACTATGGTTAAGCGCTTGCCTGCTAGTTGGAAGGTCTATGGTTTGAACCCTCCAGCTGCTCTGGAGGAGAAAAGAATTGGCAGTCTGCTCCAGCGCAGATTACAGCTTAGGAAGCCCTACTGGGGCAGTTCTGATGTCACATACTGTGATGGTTAAGGCTGTGTATCAGCTTGGCTGGGCCAGGACTGTAAGTGGTTAGGCAGTTAAGATGTAGTTTGGCAGATGTATAAGTATGTGATCACTGCCATGGTGAGATCTGATAGGATGTGATCACCCCCATGTGACAGCATCTCCTCTCAGTAGCCAGCTAGTGGAAAGAGAGTCTCTTTGAGGATATAGCCTGCATCCAGTATCAGTGGACCTTCTGACAAGTCCCATGGGCTCCTGCTGGCTCTGGATCCTGCAGCTGGCTTCTGCTCATCTGACCTCCAGTTCTCAGGATTTGAGCTAGCCGCTTACCTGATGATCTGGGGATTTGTCAGCTTCTGCAGCCTGTGATTCAGAGCCCTGCTGATCTTGGGTTCATCTGTTCCTGTAGCTCAGTGAATCAGCCTCCAGCCTGACTCACAGACAGGGGATGTTCCAGCCCGTATAACCATGTGAGCCGTTTCCTTAATACAAATCTCTCTGTGTTCACATACTTTACTGGTTTGCGTCTCTCATGAACCCGGCCTAAGACACCTGGGTTGCTATGAGTCGGAAACATCTTGCTGGCACTCACCCGCAGTCTTTCAGAAGTACATCACCAGCCTTTCTTCTGCAGTGCTGCAGGGTGGAGTCAATCACTGTCCTTCCGGTTAGCAGCTGAGAGCAGATCTTTCCTGCCAGATGCTGGCTGGGGCTGCTGTCACCTTCAGGCTTGTCTCGGGAGGAGCTGCTTCCAGAGTAACTCACATGGCTGTTGGGCAGAGGGCCTCAAGTCTTCACTGGCTGTTTTGGAGACGACAGCCCTTTGTTGCATGCCACATCCTGATTTGACAGCTGCTTCCTTTAGACAGTGTGCATGATAAGAGAGGGCCCCCAAGGTGGAAGCTGTGGTCTTTTCTGTAACCTAACCTTGGAAGTGATGTTGGGCTGTTGTTGCTGAAGTCATTTCATTAGAAGCAAATCAGTCAGCCCGGCTCATGTTCCTGTGGAGTGGATTAGACAAGGGTGGGACTATCACGAGGTGGGGTCGCTGGAGACCGTCTCAGAGTGGCTCACCGCAGGGAGAGCTTTGTGATGACTGACAGATATTAAGCACCTCTTGAATGCCAGGTCTACCATCCATGTGTCATGTGCTATACACGAGTGGTTGGCATGTTTCTGTGATGCTGGACATTGAGTATGGAAGACTGAAGAATGGATGCCTTTGAATAGTGATGCTGGCAAAGAATACTGAACATATCACTGTGTTCCCTAAAAAATGTATGCGGTGATTTGGCTCTGCCGTGATGCCTGGCATTGTGCGACATTCCTATATTTTGTAAACCTTGCCTCTGTGTAAGGGAGGGAGGATGGGCAGTGGCTGTGTTATTGAGGCAGGACTCCATATCTAAGATTGTATTGTGCTTGTAGGCCATCTCTTGGGATGTAAAGGAAAGGGAAGCAAGCAGAGAGTTGGGGACCTCGTACCATCAGGAAAGAAGCAGCGCCAGGGGCATCCTTTGGACTTGGTCCCTGTGCCTCAGAAGCTCCCAGTCCAGAGACAGACTGATGATAAGGACCTTCCTCCAGAGCCAACAAAGAAAGACTTCCTCTGGAGTTGATGCCCTGGATTTGGACTTCTGCCTACTTCTCTGTGCGAAATAGATATCTCTGTGTTTAAGTCGTCCACTTGTGATATTTATGTTACAGCTGCACCAGATGACTAAGACAACCATAGACTGCCAAAGGACTGAACAAATCTGTCTTGGGAGCAGGACAGCCACAGTGCTCCTTACAGCATGTCAGAATGGTGAGACGACTTCTCCCTTTGGACGTGTTAATTAGGAGGGACGATTCCCAGAGCAGGACGTCATGCTTGGTAAACAGAGGGTCAGTTAAAAAGAGGAGACTCCTCAGCAAGACGGAGTGACACAGTGGCTGCAACGACAGGCTCCAGCGCAGCAACACTCGTGAGGGTAACCAGGGCTGGGTGGTGTCTCCTTCCCTGGGGTGGAGGGCGGCCCAAGGCGGAGGGCACCCAGCAGCGTGGCGCTGGAAGCTGTGCTGCTGGTTTTTCCAATATGAGCAGGGTCACCCTTGGCTGACAGGTTTCAGCAGAACTTCCAGCCAAAGACAGACCAGGAAGAAAGGCCTGGTGATAGAGCTCCAAACATCAGCCCACGGAAACCCTTTGGGTCACAGTGGCACTCTGTCCAGCATTGTGCTGAAAGAGGAGCCCCTGTGTTCATCAGGCACTGGAAGCACTCGCTGACCACAATAGTGGACTCATGTATCCCGGCCCTGTGAAGGTGTCACAGGCCTGGGACTGGGCAGCGTTTCATTCTGCTGCATGTGAGGTCACCATGCGTCAGAGCTGACTTGACAGCAGCTAATGACGAATGCCAGGTGCTCCCATCAGGGATCACGTGGATTCTGTCATTCATTTCTCATTTTAACTCGAGGAGTTAAGTACTGTGACCTCCCCTTCACGGATAAAGAAATCGAGCCTTGCAGAGGTCAAGCTTCTCATGCTGTCTGACTCTGAAGCCCAGGTGTTTTACCACGAGGGCCCATTAACCATGAGCTACCGGGGTTCCCTCAAGCACTGTCCAGCGCACCCTGTGTTGAAGAACAGGAGCGAGCACAACGTCGGGACTGAGGTGGAACTTATTTTGTTATTATCCCATCAGACCTCACTTTCTCCATCTGCAGAATGGACCTGATGATGATACCCGCATCATAGAATTATAGTGAGGATTAAAAGAAGGCACAGTATGTAGTCCCTAGTAGAAATTCAGTACAAATGAGTTTCCCCTCTCTCTGCTCCCCAGGAATTTTATTCTCATCTGGGCAATTCTTTTCTCTCCCTTGAAGCCTCCTCTCTAAGCCCTGCCTGATTTCCGTTGTTCTCTGAAGTGATCCCCCATACAGTTCTATCAAAAGCCCCTGCAGTTCTGGCTGCCTGCCTCCTGGGGAGTCTGGGGATGGGGGCTGACTGCAGCGAGCCTAAAGGGATCAGGGCTCACTTCTGAGTTCCACATAATGTCACTTAATTCCTAAAATAACCCATGACAGAGAGAGTGTCTGGAGGGAGGAACAAAGGGGAGCCCATGAACTTCTCGTCCTCCAGCCTGACCTCCAGCTTGGATGTGCCATCTGCTGAGCAGGGAGACAGGGGCTGAGGGGACCAAGGAGGACCACCTTGCTGGAGGACATCAGCATGCAACTCTGTCACTATTCAGAGGGAACGGTCGTAAGCCTGGGCTTCCTGGCAGGGGTGGATAGGGAAGCTGGGTCACAGAGGGTTCAGGAAGATGGCAGCAGGTACTTGGAATGTCAACTGCCAGGTTTTTCTTGATTTGGGGAAAATGGTGCTCTGCTCAGGGAAGGGTCTGGTGTGTGCCTTTCTGGGCTGGCTTGATCAGTCAGTAATTCTCACGCTGTTGCTCTCTCTGTGTGAATCCTCTGCTGGTTTTGGTTGCGCAGGTCCCAGGAGGTGGAGGCAACTCCAGCAAGGATATTGGCAAAGGCTCAGTACTTCCCGTTTCTGAACATGAGGCAAGCATTAATTAAAACTCAGAATTTTTTTCCCCTTACAATTAGATTTTTCTTTAAGGGCTTCCCAGAGCTTTAAGAATAAAACCCTGGACTCCTTTACTTGACCCACTCGGCCTAAGGTTGTTGTTGTTATTTGCTGTTGAGTCAATTCCAACTCATGGCGGCCCCATGTGTGCAGAGGGGACCAGCTCCCTGGGGTTTTCAGTGGCTGTGACTTTGGGGAAGCAGACTGTAGGCCTCTCTTCCGGGTGCTTCTCGATGCGTTTGAAGCACCAGCCTTTTGCCTGGTTGTCAGATGCTTAACCATTGGGCAGCCCACGGCCTCAGAAAGCCAAGATCCCGTGTATGTCCTTAGGCTCATCTCCTCCGTCATCCCTCTCAAGCCATTCTTGCCTCACCAGAGACTTGGTCTTCCAGAACACCTCTGGCCCTTAGTGCAAGTTTGTTAACACTTTTCCTCAGCTTCTCCCACCTCCTCATCTAGAGAACCCCTTCTGATCCCTCTGGGCTCAGGTTAGGCTCGGCTTCCTCGGGAAGCTGCCCTGGACTTCTCCAGAGTTGTCTGCCCTGTCTCCCAATCATGTGCCCTTGCATTTTTCTCGTTCCTGAAACCATTTACAGCTGAAACTACACAGTGATCGGCTCCAACTTCCTTAGCGGGTCAAAGGCTCTCTGAGGGCAGGGATGAGGACCGTTTGTGCTCCACTGTTCTTGGAGTTCCTTGTACAGTATCTGGGATGGAGTACGACGTGCTCAGTCTCCTTTGAAATAACTGAGTCACTGATGTGAAAACACGGCAGAGAGTAGGCAGGAGCCAAGTGTGGTGTGAGAGTCACAGACCTGGCAGCAGCTGGTGGCTTTGGGTTGGCTTTGGGCCACCCTGATGGCTGGGACCTTGAGGATGAGGTGAACTTGGACAGTTTTCTTTGTCTTGGAGACTCAAGTCTGGTCTCTGTCCTGGGAGCTCCAGAGTCTGTGTTCTAGGGACGTGGATACATGACAGTGTATGTTACTATCGATGGGATGCTCTCGTGTTCTCGAGGCAATGGCAGATGGTGGCTACATAGCGAGGCAGGGCTGGTGGTTATGTGTCCCACGATGCTGGAGCTCATGTCCTGCCTTTCTGGCGTGGAAGCTTTGTCGCAAGCCTGTCTTGCCCTTAGTGTGCTAAGCCTTTGACATGCATTGTCTCCTTGATATAGTGATGGTATTGGGGGTGATGGGGATGACAGTGATCATACAGGATGGCACTGGTTGTGATGATAAGGGGGGATGATGCTGATGGGATGAAGATGCTGATGGGATGAAGATGCTGATGGGATGAAGATGCTGATGGGGTAGGTCTGGCGATGTGATGGAGAATGGTATGGATGATGACAGCAGTGATGGTGATGATGACGGAGCATGATGCTGGTGACGATGATAGTGACAGAGAAAGATGGTGGTGGTGAGGGTGATGAGGGAAGGTGGCGGTGATGGTGGTAATGGAGATGGTGGTGGCAATGATGGTGTCAGGGATGACAGTGGTGAAGCTGGTGAGACATGACAGTGAAGACTGATGGTGATCATGAAAGAAGATGACGATGCTGGTGCTGATGCTGGGGAAGATGACAGGGATGCTGGTGGAGATGGGAGTGATGATGGCGATGATGCTGGTGCTGATGAGAGTGATGGGGATGTGGTGGCAATGGTGGAGGGGGGATGACGATGAAGGAGGATGGTGGGCTGACGGTGGTGGTGAGGATGATGGTGGTGGTGGTGGTGACAGTAGAGGAGGATGGTGATGGTGATGGTAGTGATGGTAGTGATGGTGGTGGGCGTAGAGGGTGATGGTGGTGATCACGGTGATGATGACGGTGGTAGTGGTGACTGTGATGACGATGACAATGAAGGTGACAGTGCTGATTGTGATGATGCTCACTATAAACCAACAACCCAAACAAAACCTGTTGCTCTAGAGTTGATTCTGGCTCTTAGCAACGCTGTATAACAATAGTGAAAACTCAGGTGCTTGTTTAACACGTCAGTACTCTGTCAAGCACTTCACGTGTGTTTCCTTGTCTAATTCTGGCGAGGACATTGGTGTGAGGACTTTGTTGTGTGGACATTGGTAGCTTCCATTTCCAGCTTTATCAACAGTGTCATAAATGGGGCTGCCAAGGCACAGAGGCATTCCCTCCTTAATGTTCAGGGCTAGCCCCTGAGGGTTGTGGATACCGGGATCAGAGGCAGGGGCCTGAGTTCTTGTGTGGCGGTGGGGGTTGGGGGCTAACAGTGCAATTCTGAAGCCAGGCAGTCTTAGGTCAAATTCAGCTTCTTGTTCTTCCTGGATGGGACTTTGGGTAAGTGCCCTTGAATTTTCTTGTCTTAAGACTCCGTTTCCCTGTCTGTAGAATGGGGACATTGGTGCCTGCTCATAAGAGCTGTCACACCTTGTGCCAAAACCCAAACTAGATCAGTTACTATCAAGTTGATTCTGACTCCTGGTGGTCCATTATGAGCAGAGGACAACTACTTCATGAGGTTTTCTGGGCTGGGACCTTTAGGAAGCGATCACCAGGCCTTTCTTCTGAGGTATCTCTGGGTGAGTCTGAGCTACCATCCTTTGGGCTAGCAGTGAAGCTCTTGACTAATGGTGCCACCCACGGACTAAGCTTTGCCATGTGCCAGCTGTTTGACAAATGTCTTCAACTGGCTCCCGTAACAGTCTTGTAATGTGGGTAATTTCCCCGTCTAATAGGCATTCTCTGAGAAGTCAGAGAGCTTTCCCAGGTCCCACAGCTAGTAGATGCCAGAGGTGGATGCTCCCCATCTGAGCTCCTAAACCATCTTCTTCCCTCCCAAGAAGTGGCACCCAGGAATCTCAGGCAGCTGCCAACCTGCTTGGCACCATAACTGCTGAATCCTAGGATGCCTCCCAACCCAGAGCATCTGGCGGGAGGTCAGAGCCAGGCCTGGGCTATGGTCTGCAACCTGTTCACTATGGTGCTGACAGCTGCTGACCTTGGCCACCGTCTCGGCTTAGACACCCAGGGCAGCACCCACTGACCTGGCTGAGCCTACCCCCAGATTTCCGGCGTGGCAGAGCTCAGTGGATCCTGGCAGACAGGGGAATGGTGTCCTTCTTCCCGCCTCCCCACTGGGATCACTCTGCTGTGTGAAGGAGGCTGGGAAGGGGCTCAGCTAGGCTGCGATTGGCCAGCAGTGTGATAAGAATAGCAGCTACTGATTGCCTCCTGAGCTAGAACCACTGAGCAATAGACTGTCTGTCTTTCTGTTTGTCTCGTCCTTGTGGTGAAAACACAGCAAAACATATGCCAGCTCAGTGTCTGCGTGTGTAATTCAGTGACATAGATTCTGTCCCTCCAGTCGTGCGCTCCACGTCGTTTCTCCACTATTAGCATAAACTCAAGGCCGCCTAAGCAACCCCACTCCCTCCCTCCCACTCCTGGGATCACTGTGCTGACTTCCCAAGTGATGTCATACAGCCTTTGTCCTTTGGTGACTGATTTGGCTGAGCGTGGTGTTTTCAGGGTTAACTGAGGTGGGCATCAGGCTCCATTTCTCTTTATGGCTGAGTAATATTCCATCATGTGTGGGTCACATGTCATCTGCCTGTCTGGTGGGGGACAGTTGTGGTGTCCCACTGTTTGGCTGTTGTGAACAGTGCCACTGTGAACACCTTTGCAAAGGTTTCCCTTGGCGTTCCAGCTTTCAATCATTTCATGAAGTCCACACCACGGCCCAGCTAGGGGATGGGAACACCCCTCCTTTACAGAGCAGGAAACAGGGTTCACTGCTTTGCCAGAGCTCAAAGCCGGCTCTCGCTGACTGCTAACCCGTCACCCCACTCTCTGTGTGGGCATGACTTTACTATTCTGGGCTGTCTTTCTGGCAGAATTGCTTTGGGATGCTGGAAGCTTTTGACAGTGACATCCCCAGCCGGCCTTGGTGTTGAGCTGGGGGCCAGATGAGACGAGAGTGGCCTGACCCTGGTCTGGCTCCTCCAGCACGGGACGCTCTGGTCTGTGAGCTGGGAGCAGCCGCTGCTTTTAGGCTGCTGGCAACTTCAAGGCGAACTGGGATTCCGTGGATCTGAGCTGCAGCCGGAGAGCAGAGTTCATGAAGCTGGCGCGCCCTCTGCAGGCTGCTGTCGGGAGGCGCAGCCGCGTCCTCAGTAAGTCTTTCCTGCTCTGGGTTCAAGCAAAGGTTGTTTGGACGTTCATCACAGCAGCCCTGAGTTAGACCTGGAGCGTGTTCTCAAACTGCCACCGTGGGCCCAGCCACAGCCAGTTCCTGAGCTCCGCCTCTAGGTACAGCTCTTGCACTAGAAAAGCCTCTAGGTCAGTTGTTCTCAAGCCTCGCTGCATGTTACAGTGATCCATGCAGCTTTCAAAAACAAAAACACAGCACAAACAGAAAACAAACCAGTGGCGAGGTTCAGTTCCTGTCTTCAGAGATTCTGATGTCATTGGCTGGGGCAGGGCGCAGACACAGGTGTATCTTCAATGTCCTGGGCCAAGGGGGTGAGTCTAGTGTCCAGTCAGGGTCGAGAACCACCAAGTGGGGTGCTCAGACTGCAGCATCAGCACCACCAGGCACTTGCTGCAGCTGCACGTTCTCAAACTGCACTCCAGACCTGTCGTCATCAGCAGCCACTGAGTCAGCCCCTTTGTACAAGAGAAGGAAACGCTGCCCAGTCCTGCACTGCCCCCGTGACCAGTTGCAGATTGGACCAGTGTGATCCATAGGGTTTTCAATGGCTGGTTTTTGGAAGTCAATCACCAGGCCTTTCTTCCTAGTCTATCTTAGTCTGGAAGCTCCACTGAAACCCATTTGGCACCCTAGCCACCCTCCAGCCTCCACTGAGAGACGGGTGGTGGCTATACGTGAGATACACTGGCCAGGAAACAAGCCCAGGTATTTTGCATGGAAGGCAAGAACTCTGCCACTGAACCACCACCGTCCCCCTACCCTAGACCACACTGACTCAGAAACTGGGGGATGGGGCCCAGGATTCTGTGTTTGAACAGTCCCCCAGGGGAGGCTAGTGAAGACTCCAGCACAAGAATCCCAGCTTGTCTGTCTGTAGATACCAAGGGTGTCAGCCTGGATTAGCTGAGGAGGCCGTCTCCTCAGTTGGTGTTGCCAACTCGGCACAAAGCTTTTCATGTCTGTTGATGAAGGAATATTCACTTCGTACTTTCCATGTGCCAGGTACTGTACCACGCCATCAGTGCTAAGCAGGCCTCCGTGGCGTTTGTGTTCTAAGGAGGGAAGAGAGACAGCCACAGCAGGACATGGTTGCGAACGGTGATAGATGCACCCATGGTGCTAAGAGTGCTTGATGGGTGTGGGAAACAGCAGGTACGTTTTCTATGAAGGATGCAATATTTGAGTCAAGACTTGAAGACAAGGAGGATTTGATTAACCAAAAGTGGGGTAATGAACATTTTAAGGAGAGAGGATACAGTATGTGCAAATGTCCTGTGGTTTGGGTGTTTGTCCATGCTCTCTCCTTCGGTCTAGTGGGTGAGTCTTTTGGATGAAATGGCATTTACCTTCTCCCACTAAACCATCAACCTTCAAAGTAGGGTAGGGACTTCTTTTCCTGACCTCCAAGAAGTGATCGTTATGGGAGGGAAAAATTGATTTCAGTGTTTTCCACATTCATGGTGAGGTCCTGTTCACTTCTTTTACTGTGGAGCCTAAGTCAGTGAACAGCAAACTGTAACCTATAGGTCATGTCTAGTCTGCTGCCTGTTGTTACGAATAAAGTTTTTTAAAACACAGCCACACTCACTCATTTATGTACTTCCTATGGCGGGTTTCATGCTGCAAAGAGCAGAGTTGAGTGAGTATAGCAGGAGCTATATGGCCTTTTGCAGAAAAAGTTTGCTCACACCCAGTCTAGATCCCTGGATGGCAAAGTGGTTAAGTGCCCAAACTGACAGAAAGATTGGCTGTTGAAATCCACCTGACAGGAAGACAGTCCTGTCGCAAAGGTCGCAGCCTTGAAAACCCTGTGCAGCAGCTCTATTCTGCACATGTGGGGTCTCCATGAGTTGGAATTGACCAGATAGCAACTAACAGTGATGAAACAGTGGTGTGTATGATTATTGAAACTTGCCCTTAGATCTCTATGACCAAGCTTTCACTGTTGCCTGATAGTCTTCTTCAAGACGGGCTGTCTCTTCTCTCCATGTTTTTCCTTCTCCTGAAGTAGAGACTGAGCTCTAAGGCTCAGCACGCTAGTCAGAAGTGGGAAGAATTAGCTTTCACCTGGAAGAGAGAAAACCCTTGCCCCCAGCAGCTGAGTACCACATTGCCAAGGCTGCACTCCCCGTTGGCTTTCCCTGGCACCGACTAACGTAACAGAATATTCTCCCTGCGTACCTGGGCCAGGAAACCTAATAAAGACTGAGAGTGAATGGCAGTTCCAATCTGCAGAGATTGATAGGCTACCCCGGCTGCTCCCTGATGAGGCCAAGCCGTGTTGACGCAGCGGTCTGCTGGCCTGCTGTGCTCATTAAAGTTGAATGTTTGTGAACTTCCTCTTCGCTTCCCATCAGACGTCTTCGGGAAGGCGCAGGGTAACCACACTGGAGACTGATTAAATCTCTCCTTTTGCATCAGGGTTGAGGGAAAGTGTTTCTGCAGAGGTAGCCAAAATAGGAAATTAATCACCCTGTCTCATTTGTGGCTGTTCCAAAGCAGACAGTGGTAGGGGAATGAAATTAAAAACAAACAAAAAGGAAAGAAAATAAAGGGATTTTGGGAGGATGGAGATCAACAGCCTTCTCGTGGGGCTCGGTGCAGACTGCTGAGGTGGTTTGCTTCGTAAATGGAGCCCGTGATGTGTCTCTGTAGTTACCGTTGAGTTCATGGCATACCCGCTGCTCTCTGTGCCTTTGGACCTCATAGGTAGTACCGGTTCTGGTTCTGATGATGCAGTTCGTGCCCAGGTGGGTCCCTTTGGAAGTGTGTGAAGCTCAGCAGATGCGAGTTGGGGCCTCGCTGCTGTGCAGGCTGAGCTTTCTGTTAAGTGATACTTCCTGGATGTGTTAGTCCACCAGCTTTTGCTTTTTTCTCTTTATTTCTGCCAGGTCAGGCTTGCAAGCCTGGTGATGGCTTTCCTATATGACAGTTAGGGAGCCTTGATGTGCTTGTTTTTGTTTTTCTGTGTCACAGTTGGAAAACCAGAGGTTCCTCACGTGACCTAATGGACAGGAGCCCACAATAAATTACCTGTCTAGCATTCATTGGTATATTGTCACACCACAGATGGATGGTGACAGAGGACCACTCCTCTCATTTGTGGCCTGTATTACCATGTGGTATATCTCAAAATTCGTATTACCAACCCCAAATTTAAAGAGATGCAATGAGTTAGCATACATTCCGATACTGTAAACACATGCCACCAACATTAAGAAATAAAGAGTCCAGTGCCTCGGCATCATCAGGCTTGGCACAACCCTGGTTAGAACTCCAGAAGGAAGCTGAGCCTGAACTCTTGATTCAGTTCCCTCCCAGTTCCATACCATCTTGGGGGGCATCCTCCCCACATACGAATACCAGGAGCCCAAGAGGTGCTGCCTGCTTCCTGGAGCCTGGGCGTTAGGGTGCTAGCCTCACCTCTAAGACCTGCAGACCATGTGACCTAGGGCAGGACATTCGACTCGGGTGTCAAAGGACAGCCGTTGGGTCTTGAGCCTGCACATATCAGGGAAAAAGTGGGATCCCAGAAAAGATGAGAAGCTAAACGCATGGCTCTTTTCTGTCTAGATTTTTCTGTTGGTGGTGTTGAGAATGTACACCACAAAACATACACCAGTTCCACTGTTTCTACATGTACAGTTTAGTGACATTGAGGGCATTCTCCCAGTTGTGCAACCTCTCTTACCTCCTTTTCGGAGCTGTTCCTCCCCGGTTAACAGGAACTTGCTGCCGCTGCAGGCTGCCATCTAACTTGTCTTGTTGCTGCTGTCAGTTTTCTGTCCTATAAATAGCCCCCAAACCCCTGAATCTCTTGCCTTCAAGTTGACTCCAACTCATAGTAGCTCTATAGGACAGAGTAGAACTGCTCCGTAGGATTGCTGTGTGGTTGGTGGACTTGAATCACCAGCCTTTTGGTTAGCAGCCGGGCTCTTAACTACATTGCCTCCAGGTTTCTTTCGTGCCATATAGATAATTCTCAGAGAGCATGATGTTTAAGCCAGATATTTCTCCCAGGTAAGCTAAAAAGAAGATTTCAGAGGATATTTTTGGTTTAAGGGTTAAAGGTTATCCTAGGGCAGTAGTTTCGTGGGTCATCACTTTCTTATATGCATGTGCAGGATTTGGCCAAGATGACTCGGGCTTTGATGGAGCTTGGTAGGTGCCTTGGGTCTCGGCCTGAGCCTGAGTTCCTGTGTTGGTGGCCACAGGTGAGCTCATGGCAAGGGCAGTGGTCAGTGAAATGAGACCTGCTTTCCCAGGTCCTCACCAGGTCTCTTGGAGGTGGCAGGTTCCTGGAGCCCTGGGCCGGTGGCAGGAGAGCCACATCCAGTAGGCAGTCAGAGAGCTTGTTTGGTCAGGTGCTGTGACATTGCTGAACACTGGAAGCGCGGCAGGGAAGGATCCAGATGAGAACCTGGCTGGCAGAGTGGCTCATGTAAGTAGGGCATCCAGCAGATTGTGCTCTCTGGGCATTGGAGATGGCCAAGTTCAGGAACTCAGAGATGTGATAGTGAGCCAGGGTGATTGTAGGCGAACCCCCCCCCCCCCACTGTGGTTCATTGTGCTCCAAACACACCCATTGTCTTTCTGCTCCTCTAATGACACTTTCAAGGACATTTCAAGATCCTGAAGTACAGAGCTGTCTGTGATAGGATAATGCACACTCACTGCAAGGAAGACTGATTAATACGACTATTGTTCAAATTTATGTACCAACCACGAAGGCCAAAGATGAAAAAAACAAAGGCTTTTACCAACTTCCGCAGTGTGGAATTGATCAAATATGCAATCAGGATGGATTGATAATTGCTAGTGATTAGATTGTGAAAGCTGGAAATAAAGAAGATAGATCAGTAGTTGTAAATATGGCCTTGGTGATAGAAGTGATGCTGGAGACAGTATGATAGAATTTTGCAAGACTGACAACTTCTTAACTGCAAATATCTTTTTTCCCTCAACCACAACAACCAAAAACAAACAAACAAACAAACAAAAAACAGTGATTAAACATGTGGACCTTGCCACATGGAAGATGCAGGAATCATGTCTGCTGTGTGTGAGGAAAGAGAGAATGGAAAAGCTCAGTGTCATCAGTCAGAACAAGGCCAGGCACTGATTGTGAAACAGACCATCAGCTGCTCATATGCAAGCTGAAGAAAATTAGAACTAGCCAACCAGAGCCAAAGTATGGCCTTGAGAATATCCTACCTGAATTTAGAGACTGTCTCAGGAACAGATTGGACGTGTTGAATACTGAAGACCAGATGAGTTATGGAATGACATTAAGCATGTCATTCATGAAGAAAGCAAGAAGTCAGGAAAAGACAGGGAAGAAAGAAAACACCAAAACAGGTATCAGGAGAAACTCTGAAACTTACTCTTGAACGCTGAGTAGCTAAAGCAAAAGGAAGAAATGATGAAGTAAAAGAGCTGAACAAAAGCTTTTAAAGGGTGCCTCAAGAACACAAAGTATTATAATGATGTGCAAAGACTGGGAGTTAGAAAACCAAAAGGGAAGAACACAATTGGCATTTTTTTTTTTTTAATTATTATGACTAAGTGAAAATGGACATTCCCGTATAAATTTACATGCCTACCTATATGCAGCTTCTACTGCTGTCCCTGCTCGGTGACAGGACACTATTCCTCTGTGCTCCATACATGTCTCATCCCCCCAACAGTCTCCTTTCCCCTCCTCTCCACCCACTCCCCTTCTTCCAGCCAGAGGTAAGCAGGATGATATCCTATAGATGCATAGAACCATGAAGTGCTTCCAATATATGGTCCCTCTGCATCTCCAAGTCCAATCCATTCACGTCCGAAGAGTGGACTTTCATTATGATTTATGGGCAAGAGCAGCATCAGGACCAGGAGCCATGCTCCCAGGGGAACCTTGAAGCTGCTAGACCATCAATTGCAGTCTTTTAGTGGAGATCTCAGGGCGCACCCCTTTTTATTCTTGTGTTGCCAGTGAGACTCAGCTTAGTGAGCTCCATTATGGTTATCACTGGTGGTGGTTCTTCCGGTCCCAAGTCTATGGAGGCACCCACTCGTGTGGGTCTCTCTATCTTCCCCATGTCATTTTGGTCCTTGGTGATCATCCGCTCCTGCTGAGTTGGGACAATTTGCTGTGCTCTCGGATGGCAGCTTTGAAGACCCCAGACGCCACTCACCAATGTGGGGTACAGAGATCCCTCTTAGCAAAATGCTAGTTGTGCCAATTGGCCTCGATTTCACCTGAGAGTATGGTCCCCGGCCCCCAGCCGCAGCTACTCTGTCCTTACAATATTGGGTTAAAATGGAAGGAGTATTCAAGTTATACTGAAGTCCACTTAATATTGTTCTTTGTTTCTAATGTGTGCTATCACTGATTTTACCCAACCAAATTTCTACCAACTATCTAATTGAAACCCTCCTCCTCTCATCCTCCCTCTCTCCCCTCCCTTGCAGCTGTCAAAGAGTCTTTTCTTCTATACATAAGTCTGTTTTTGAGATCTTATCGTAGGGGTCTCATATAATATTAGTCCTTTTGTCACTGTATTTTCACTCAACATAATGTCTTCCAGCTGAAACCAGGTTATGAGATGTTTCCTGGAATCATCATTATTCTTTGTCATTGCATAGTGCTCCATTGAGTATATATACCAGTTTCCCTATCCATTCCTCTGTTGTTGGGCATCTGGGTTGATTCCATCTTTTTTGTTATCATGGACTGTGCTGCAGTACACATTCTTGTGCGTGTGTCCATTGGTGTGAAACGCCTTGATTCTGTAGGATGTATTCCAAGTAGTGGAATTACTGGGTCAAATGGTGTATCTATATCCATTTTTTTTAAGGAAGCGCCAGATTGCTATCCAAAGAGGCTGGACCATTTTGCAACCCCACCAACAGTGTAGGAGAGTTCCACTTTCGGCATTTTTCAATGTGAGACAATGGCAGAAAATATTCAAGCCTCAAGTTGCAGTAGTGAAGGATCCTGTGGGGAAAATACTGAATGACTCAAGAAAGATCAAAAGAAGAAAAGAATTGGTTCGCCTTCAGCTGTTTCAGGAGGCAGCGTATGATCTTGGATGGATCTTGGCTGAAAGCAAAGAATACCAGCAAGATGTTTACGTGTGTTTCATTGAGTATGCAAACGCATTTGATTGTGTGGATCATACTAAATTATGGCTAACGTTGCAGAGAATGGGAATTTCAGAACACTTGATTGTGCTCTCAAGGAATCTGTGTATGGATCAAGAGGCAGTTGTGCGAACAGAACAAGGGGACACTGCATGCTTTAAAGTCAGGAAAGGCATGCATCAGGGTTGTATCCTTTCACCATACCTTTTAATCTGTATACCAAGCAGATAATCTGAGAAGATGGATTATACAAAGAAGAACGAGGCATCAGGATTTGAAGAAGAGTCATTAACAACCTATATTCTATGGACGACACTGCCTTACTTGCTGGAAATGAAGAAGATTTGAGACACATACTGATGAAGATCAAGGAACACAACCTTTAGTAATTGCACCTTGACATCAGGAAAACAGAAATCTTCACAACTGGACCAGTAAGCAACATCATCATAAATGGAGAAAGGTTTGAAGTTGTCAAAGATTTCATTTTACTTGGGTCCACAATCAATGTCCTTGGAAGCAGCAGTCAAAAAATCAAAAGACTCATTGCATTGAGAAAATCTGCTGCAAAGGACCTCTTCAAAGTATTCAAAAGTAAAGATGTCACCTTGAAGACTAAAATGTGCCTGACCCAAGCCATGGTGCCATGGTATTTTCAGTTGCATCATGTGCATGGGACAGCTGGACTGTGAACAAAGAAGACAGAAGAAGAATTGATACCTTTGAAGTGTGGTGTTGGAGAAGAGTGTTGACTGTCCTATGGACTGCCAAAAGAACAAACAGATCTGTTCTGGAAGAAGAAGTACAACCAGAGTGCTCCTTGGAAGCAAAGATGGCAAGACGGTGTCTTCCATACTTTGGACATGTTGTCAGGAAAGATCAGTGCCTGGAAAAGGACATCATGTTTGGTAGAGTGGAGGGTCAGGGAAAAAGAAGAAGACCTTCGATGAGATGGGTTGACACAGTGGCCGCAACAGTGGGCTTAAGCATAAAAATGATTGTGGACATGGCGCAAGACCCGGCACTGTTTTGTTCTGTTGTTCATATGGTTGCTGTGAGTCGGAACTGACTTGACGGCACCTAACAACAGTGTATGATCAAGAACCAGTGGTACTGAAGGAAGAAATCCATGCTTTGCTGAGGAGATAGGTGTTAAGCAAGTGTCCAGGAATTGATGGAATATCAATTAAGATGTTTCAACAAACCAGTGCAGCACTGATGTGTTCACTTAGTATGCCAAGACTTTGAAAGATAGCTACTTGACCAGTCGGCTGGAAGAGACACATATTTATGCCTATTCCAAAGAAAGGTGACCCAACCAATTGTGGAAATTACGAAACAGTATCACTAATATTGGGAACCTTGGTGGTATAGTGGTTAAGTGCTACAGCTGATAACCAGAAGGTCAGCAGTTCAAATCCTCCAGGTGCTCCTTGGAAATCCTATGGGAAAGTTCTACTCTGTCTATAGGATCGCTGTGAGTTGGAATCAACTCAATGGCAGTGGCTTTGAGTTTTGTTTTTTTGATCACTAATGTCACCTGTAAGCAGAGTTTTGCTGAAGATCATTCCATAGTGACTATGACAGTGCATTGATAGGAAGCTGCCAGAAATTCAAGCCAGATTCAAAAGAGGATGTGGAATGAGGGATGTCACTGCTGATGTCAGATGGATCCTGGCTGAAAGTAGAGAACACCAGAAAGATGTCTACCTGTGTTTTGTTGACTGTGCAAAGGCATTCAACTTTGTGGATCATAACAGATTTTGATTATGAAAAATAGGAATTCCTGAACACTTGACTGTGCTCGTGAGGAACCTGTACTTGGATCAAGAGGTGGTCATTAGAACAGAAAAGGAGGGTACTGAAGGGTTTAAAGTCAGGAAAGGTGTGAGTCAGGTTTGTATCTTTTCAGCATACCTTTGCAACCTGTATGCTGAGCACATAATCTGAGAAGCTGGGCTATATGAAGAAGAAGATGGCATCGGGATTGGAGGGAGACTCAGTAAGAACCTGTGTTATGCAGATGACATAGTCTTGCTTGCTGAAGGTGAAGAGGATTTGTGGTACTTGCTGCTGAAGATCAAAGACCACTGTCTTCCATACAGATTACATCTCAACATAAGGAAACATAAAAAATCCTCACAACTGGACCAGTAAACAGCATCATGATGAACAGAGGATGTCTTAAATATTGCAGTTGTAAAGGACATCGTTTTACTCGGATCCACAGTCGGCACTCCTGGAAGCGGCACGAGAAATCAAATGTTACATTGCATTGAGGAAGTCTTCTTCAGGAGACTTCTTCAAAGTATTAAAAAGCAAAGATGTCACCTTGAAGACTAAGGTGCACCTGGCCCAAGCCTTCGTGTTTGCGGTCACTGCATGTGTACGTGAAAGCTGGGCAGTGAATAAAGAAGACTGGGGAACTGATGCCTTTGAATTACAGTGTTGGCGAGGAATATGGAAGACTCCATGGACTGCTAAGAGGACCAACAGACTTGGAATAAGCACGACCAGAATGCTCCTTAGAAGCAAGGATGGCGAAACTTCATCTCATGTATTTTGGACACGTTATCAGGATCCCTCAGTCCCTGGAGAAGGACGTCTTGCTTGATAAAGTAGAAGGTCAGTGAAAAAGAGGGAGACCCTCGATGAGATAGATTGACACAGTGGCTGCAGCGACGGGCCCGAGCAGAGCAGTGACAGTGAAGACAGCATGGGACCGGGCAGTGTCTTGTTCTGCCTTGTGTAGGGTTGCTGTCAGTCAGAACTGGCTCGACGGCCACCTCCCAACAACGGCAGGCGTCCCCCTGGGTGCTGTGAGTGGTTAACACACTCAGCTGCTCACTGAAAGGTTGGCAGTTTGAGTGCACACTGAGGTGCCTCCGAAGAAAGGCCTGGTGATCTACTCCCTAAAAATTCATTATTGAAGACCCCGTGGAGAACACTTAGACAGTGACGCACAGAGTGGCCACAAGTGACAGTCGACACAATGTCAAAAGGTGTGAATACTGGTGCTGGTCGGGAAGAGACACGTCCGTCCTGTTCACAAATGTCTGCTCAGGGCTGGGGCACAGAAAGCTTCAGTAGTGACAGGGTGCAGGGAATGCTTCGGGGGGAAGGTGGCTGCTGCTGTGGAGTCCCAGAGAGTTGGACTGTCATTACAGCTTCATCCATAGTCAGTCCCGCCCCTGCACTGAGTTCATTTCTAGCTGGAGATTAGTTCCAATTAAAAAGTGCACCCACCATGGACAAACTGCCAAGACACTTCTGCTCAGAGGAAAGGCACAGATCATGGATTTTGTCATTTGCTGCCATTGATTTTTCCCTGAGTAATAATTACATTTTATACACAACATCTGCACTAAGTGGTATTTATATCTGCAATTATTTGGAATAACTTTTAATGTTATTTATGTGTTTTTTGGTAGATGAGGGATGTTGGGTAAATTGAATTATTATTATTTTTTAATTTTTACTTTTGCCATTGCTTTTTATCCAGATAATACTCGTTCTCATATGACATGATCATTATTTAGCAATCAGAGCCTAAAATGATTCTAGAAATGAGGTTTGCATTGACATTTCCACCAGTTGCAGTGGTAATTTCTGGCTTTCACCAGGGTTGGTGGATTTAGATCCACTTTGGGGATTGTCATGGATTGAATTGTGTCCCCCCAAAAATGTATGTGTTGATTTGACTTGGTGAGGAGTTCCAATATGGTGCCCTTCCTCCCATGGGTTGTGAATCCTGCCTCAGCGATACTGATGATGGAGAATTGTTTGCAGTTGTGTTAGTGAGGCAGGACTCAAGCTTGTGGAACATAAGGGAGAGAAGTGAGCTGAGGAAGTGGGAACCTCACACCACCGAGAGAGAAGCACCGAGAGCAGAGCACGTCCTTTGGAGCCGAAGTTCCTGTGCCGAGATGCTCTCACTGGATGTGGACTCAGCTTACTGGACTGTGATGATTTCTTATTCTGAATGGACTTGTATCTTGTTAATGGATTTGTAGGTTACTGGACTTTCTCAATAAAGCTTCTCTACATGAAACCTTCCACTTGTGGTATTTTCTGTTAGAGCAGTACCCAGTGACTAGGACAGAGTTTGGTACTGGGACTGGGGTACTGCTCTAACAAATACCTAAAATGTGGAAGTTTTTTTTGAGACTGTGAGTGGATAAAAGAAGGCACCCAAGAGAACTGCTAGCACCTGTGGGCAGCAGATGGTGAGGAAAGGAACAGTAGCAGGGAACTGGCAGCAGCAGAACCAGGAGCCTACCCACGGAGCGAGAATGCTTGTGCACAGGAGGCTTCTTGGTGGAGTAGGGTGCCTCCAGGCACTTGAATAGGTGGAGCTAGGCTTGCTGACCTACAGAACAAGAGGGCAGAGTGCTTGTGTGCAGGAGACTACTTCACGGAGTGGGGTGCCTCCAGGCTCTTGAATCAGTGGAGCTACAGAGCTACAGAGTGTTGGAACATTTGCCCTGTAGGGCAGATATGGGTTGCGGCCCAAGGTTGATGCGAGGCTGAGCTGGCTAAAGTTGATGAAGATGTGGAGTTGCGGCCCCAGGTTGGCGAGAAGCTGAGCTGCCTCAGTCTCAGAAGGTATGGCCATGAAAGGGTGGAGCCAGGGCTTTCTGTGTTTGTGGCAGTGGAATTACCACTCTGTTGGGCTTAGAGTGCACCTAAAGCCAAGGGGGCAGAGTTCTGTGCAAGTGATCCTGGAAGGCCAAGATGAAGTCCAGGTGCTTCCACTAAGAATCTGGAGAATGTGGCCAATACCAAGAGTTTGATGAGAATGGTTATGAAATGTCTCAGAGTATGGAATAGTGTTTTTGAAGTCATGATGTCTAATGTAATGTGTTCTGATAATCTGCCTGGTGTATGCTATTAGTGAAAACTGTTGCTATGTTATGAATGAAAACTGTTGCTGTGCTATGAATGACTGTATTTTGTGTGTTCTAATGATATGATTTTTGGGGTGCCAAAGGGTGGGATGTCATGGATTGAATTGTGTCCCCCCAAAAATGTATGTGCTGATTTGACTTGGTGAGGAGTTCCAACATGGTGCCCTTCCTCCCATGGGTTGTGAATCCTGCCTCTGTGATATTGATGATGGAGAATGGTTTACAGTTGTGTGAGGCAGGATTCAAGCTTGTGGAATATAAGGGAGAGAAGTGAGCTGAGGAAATTGGGAACCTCATACCACCGAAAGAGAATCACCGAGAGCAGAGCACGTCCTTTGGAGCCGAGGTTCCTGTGTTGAGATGCTCTCACTGGATGTGGGCTCAGACTACTGGGCTGTGATGATTTTTCATATTGAATGGCTTTGTAGCTTAGGAATGGATTTGTAGCTTACTGGATTGTGACAATAAAAGCTTCTTCTCATGAAACCTTCCACTCATGGTATGTTCTGTTAGAGCAGTACCCGGTGACTAGGACAGGGATTTAGTCTGCTCTTAGTGTCTGTGGCATCCTTGGAGGCATTGTCTCAGAAGAGCCAGGCCCTGTCTCTCCCAGCTGGCTGTCACCCCTGCTGGGACATTCTCAGTGACTCTCCCTGCGTTTTAGCTTGGCCTTTAAAGCTTCCACAACCAACCTGTTTTCAGAGAATCAGAAAAGGCCTGCTGAGCCTCAGTAATGTGCCCTGTGTCACAAGTGCTGACAAAACGCCGTGGTGACTGTGTTACACCCTCCGGGGACCCGCAGCAGGAATGGCTTTGAGGGGAACAAGTTGGATTTGGACAAAAAAGAGGCAGAAAAAGCCAGGTTGATCAGATTTCGCTTCAGTAGGGAACTTGCAGACAGAGGTCAGCACCAAGATTCCTGTGAGGGACAGTGGCATAGTATAGTCACTGTAGGGAGGTGTGGGGTAGCCGTCCACGATACGTGTAGGGAGAGGAACCAGGGGAAAGCACGGCTCATCTGTGACGGAGGGAGTTATTTTTGTACCGTTCGTCTGTTTCAGCTGACGTTACCATGAAGTCAGGTGTTTGGCTTGGTTTCTCTTGGCCACGTCACTGCTCAGTAAGGTTCCCTGGTTCCCTTGCAGAGTCCTGTGTGGGCGGCAAGCAGCTCCCATACAACGACAAACATTTCCTGCTCCCTTCTCGGAGCCTGGCGTCAGGATAGGGAAACAGACACTGAAGACGCAGACACAGGAAGGAGAGGGCAGAGAGAGTCTGAGAAACAGCACGATGGAGAGGGAAGCTTTAGGGGGACGGGCGATTGGGGAGGGCCTCCCTGAAGAGGCGGCATTTGAACTAATGCCTGAAAAATGCAGAGGAGCCCCCTGCAGAGAGCTGGGGACAAGAGAAAAATACCTGCAAGCCTGAGACGCTAGATGGCTTAACAGAGGCCCCACAGTTATAAAAGGCACGACCAGGATTGGAACCCAGGTTTCTCTGACCCCAGATTCTGCACTCGGTGGTCCCTCGGCATCTCATGACTTTGTTCTGCAAAGAGTTACTGCATCCTCCATGTGCCAAGAAAAAAAAAACTCACGCCACTAAGTTGATTCCGGCACAGAGCCACCCTGTCAGACAGAGGAGTGCTCCTTGGGGTTTCCGGGGAGCAGCTAGGGGATTCCAGCTCCCGACCTTTTGTTTATCAGCTGAATGCTTAACCACTGTGCCACCAGTGGTTTGTGCCACCCACCACTTCTTTTGCTGTTCCCCTCTTCAAATACAGCTAGTTCTGCCCTCCAGGGAAATGGATGTGATCTCCTCTCTGGCTGGTATCAGGAGCCTGACCATATGGTTGGAGGTTGGAATCTATCCAGAGGTGCCTTGGAAGAAAGGCCTGGCAACCTGCTTCTGACAAATCAGTGACTGACAGTCCCATGGCATACAGTTCTGCTATGTCACACACGGGGTTGCCATGAGTTGGAATTGACGCCAACTGGTGCTGGTCCCTGCTTGGGTCAGCCCTCCACGTGTTTATAGGCAGTTTTTAAACTTGTGCCAAGTTGTCTCCACCCGTGCCATGTGATAAGTCACGACTCCGAGTTCTCCTTCCACCCTGTAGTCACTCTCTGCAGACCCCGTCCTCAGCTGGCATCCCTTGAAGTGTGGAACCCATCACTGGACGCTCAGCTCTGGTCGCCTCATAGCAAAGAGCTCCTCCCAGCATTTAAGAAACTTCTTCAGGCCCCTGTTAAGTTGCAGACTTGCTGGTTCCCCCAAGCCAGCTTCTGTCCTGTCCTTAGGAGTGAGGAGCCAGGGTGGCATGATGGTCCAGTGCTCAGCTGTGAGCCAAGAGGTTGGCGGTTTGAATCACCACCCCCAGTAGCTTTGAGGGAGAAGGACCCAGTGATCTGCCCCATGGCAGTCACAGCCAGAAAGCCCTGTGGAGCAATTCTGTTCTGTCACATGGGGGGTTGCCACGAGTCAGGATCGGCTTGACAGCAGTGAGATCGGTTTTCTGGTTTTCCACCCCTCACCTCCTCCCCACTAGAGCTATCATGAGAAGAGGTTTCTGAATGAGAGGAGGCTTGGGTGTCTGCAGCTGCTAACCTGACCTGGTGGTTGGCTGTGAGTGCCAGCCCTGTGGCTCTGGGGAACAGAGGTCCGGTGAACTATGTCTGTGAAGACCACACCCAGGAAGCCCTAGAGGGAGCTCTGCTCTGTAACTGTGTCCTCGCAGGAGTCACAACCTGCTGTGTGCTGGCAGGGTTTGGGGTTTGTGTCTTTTGCCTGGTAAGAGGCCCTCAGCTATGGGTGGTGCTTGAACTGGAATTCTCGTGCAGGGATTGTTCAGCAAGCAGTGTACTTTTCTGTATGACTAGTTAAAAAAAAAAAAAATTTATAACCCAAAGGTTGGAAGTTCGAAACTACCCAGCAGCTCTGTAGGAGAAGGACTTGGTAATCTGTTCCTGTAAAGAAGCTGGCCCAGAAACTGCTATGGGGCAGTGCTGCTGTGTCACATGGGGTCACTAGGAGTTGAAAATTGCCTTGGCAGCACCCAGTGACCAAACTTACGACTCCTCTTTGAGTTCACAGTGTTGGCTCCCTACTTTCCCTTCTGTCCTCCACAGTCCGGAGAAACAGACGGTGCTGGGGTGTGTGATGGAGAAAAGTGGCCCCCAGAGCTGTCTCCCATGGGCCTGAGATCATCGTTCTCAGTGTTTTTAAAACATTTGCTTCCACTGAAAAACCCCAAGCCAAACCCCTTGCCCTTGAGCCGATGTTGCCTCCCGGCTAACAGCATTACCGAGCCTTGGAAAGACAACACGGTTATCCACTACCCAGCCCAGTACGCTTCCAACTTTCTAACTCAGTGAACAGCAGACCGGTGGTGGTGGTAGTTCCTGTCCTCCAGGTGGGAGGGCTTGTGAAGGGCGGCTGGGAGACAGGGCTGAATCCTGAATTGGGTGAGTGGGCTTGGGAGTCAGATGGCTGGATTCCAATACCAGGCTGGCTTTGGGTAAGATCCAGAGAGCCTCAGTTTTCCTCATTTGTGAGATGGCCTAAATGGCTGGACAGGTTAAATGAGCTGCACATGCCAAGCTCAGTGCTGGTGTTATTGTTGATTGTTACAACTGGAGGAGACGGACAGGTCAACAGCTCCATCTCACAGTGGGTGGTGGGGTCAGCAAGTGGTTAAATGCTCAACTGCCAACCTAAAGGTTGGAGTCCACCCAGAGGTGCTGTGGAAGAAAAAGCCGGCAATCCGCTTCTGAGAGGTCACGGCCATGCCAGCTCTGTGGAGCATGGTTCTCGTCTGACCCCCACGGGGAAAGGTCACAGCTACGCCAGCCCTACGGAGCCTGTTTCCGCTCTGACCCCATGGGGAGCGTCATAACCGTGGGAGCACTGTGGAACACTGTTCTACTCTGATCCACCTGGGAAAAGGTGACGGCCGTGCCAGCACTGTGCAGCACGGTTTTGCTGTGACCCGCTTGGGGAAGCCATGAGTCGAATCAGTGCTGTGGCAGTGCTTTGGCTTTTTGGTTTCCTTGGAGGAGGGGGTGACTGAGATTATGGGCAGAAGATAAAGTATGGATGTCCTTGGGGCCCCTAGGATGGAGAGGCATCCCCCCACTGAATGTGACCTCCAGGCTGGGGTGTCCCCATGGATGGGATCACCTGGGGGAAGTGGAAAGAAGGCTCTGGAATCTTCTCTCTTGACCCTGACTGAGGTTTGGGAGGCTGTGAGGCTAAGAACTGGGGTGCTAGCTCCCCCAAAGCAGCTCCCTTCTCTCTTCTTCCTGGACCTGCTGTAGCTGTCCACCCCCAAAAACAAAACAAAACAAAACAAAACCGTTGCTGTTGGGTTGACTTCAACTCACAGTGACCCTACAGGACAGAGTAGAACTGCCACATGGCTTTCCAAGGAGCAGCTGGTGGGTTCGAACTGCTGACCTGGGGTTAGCAGCCACACTCTTAAGGGCTGCACCACAAGGGCCTCTGCAGTCCCAGACCTGCCTTTTGTCACTGCTGCTGTAGGTGGCAGCAGAAACCCAACAAAGCCCAACCTTTCAGGTCGGGTGAGCAGGGAGAAAGTGCAATCTGCTGTGGGGGGGGGGGGGGGGCCCAGCCCTGTTATCTCCGCAGTGGTTCGGCTGGGAGCTGAAGGGATTAGAGCAGCCAGCAACCCTATTAACAGAACGCTCTACTGAGTTAGACCTGTTCTGCAGATGTCTGGGGAACCTCACGTGGAAGCCGGCCCCTGCCAACCGATCTTTATCAGACCGACTTCTCTTTGCTCCTGGCTCTTCCCTGCCTCAAGGGACCCTGAGAAAAAACGAGAGCGTGAGGGACTGGGCACAGAAGCTGAGCTGGATTAGGACTGCCAGAGAGCTAGTCCTTGAATAGAGTTGACCCCCTATAGAATGCACACTGAGAGGCAGCAAATCTCTGATCTGGCCTCTGCAGAGATGGCTTTGATTACTTGATTGAGAAGTTTCAAGTACAAACATCTGTCCTGAAAGGTTTTCTCCTTTGTGGGTGCTTTGCCAGGCAGTGCCCCAAGCAAGTCTTTAAGCTGCTTATCTGTCACTGAGAGGCAGGATTGCACAGTGGTTAAGTCATGGGTTCTGGAACTGGGCAGCCTAGGGGAGGGGCCCTAGCTCTCCTACTGATGGACTCGTGACTCTGGGTGGGATTAGCTGTGGGGCCACAGCTTCCTCCTCTGGAGCAGCTGCCACATCTTGGTTTTATTGACTGCTATTCAGTCTTCTCCAACTCTTGCTGACCCCGGGTGCTACAGGCTAGACAGAATTGGACCGTCGGGCTTCCTTGGCTGCAGTATGAATGGAGAGTCCTGGCCATGCAATGGTTAAGTGCTGAAAAGGTTGGTTAACTGAAAAGGCTGGCCAACAAAACCCCAAACCCATTGCCGCTGAGTTGATTCTGACTCATAGCGACCCTACAGACAGAGTAGAACCGGCCCCCCAGAGTTTCCAAGGAGCTCCGGCGGATTTGAACTGCTGATGTTTTGATCACCAGCCGTAGCGCTTCACCGCTGTGCTGCTGGGGTCTTCAGAAAGGTTGGCAGTTCACACCAGCCCATGGTGATCTGCTTCTGTAAAGGTTACAGCCTAGAAAACATCAGGGGGCAGCTCTGCTCTGTGAGGTCACTGAGTCCAGTCCCACTCAGAGGCATCCGGTGACGAAAATAACACTGTCTTCAGGGCAGCAGGTCGTCAGGCTTTTCTTCCCTCGGAGCTCCATCGAACTTGAGGGTAGCGATGGCATGCCACTGTTGGTGCCACCCGGAGGCCTTTGATACGTCTTAGCCCCTGCTTTTGTTTTCATGGGAGAATCTGAGAAGGACTTGAGTACCGGGGATGGGGAATTCTACTGATGGAGTGACAAGAGTTTTATGGTCCCCATCCCTCATTTCTGCCTGTTTATTTGTTTTAACTACAGCTTTATTGACACATAAATCACACCGCGCACAGTTCCCCTGTTTACAGAGTACTGTTTAGTGGACTCTGTGCCTTTCCAGAGCTGTGCCGCCGTCACCACTGTCAGGTTTCATCATGCCCCCTAAGAAACCCCGAAGCCTGTAGCTGTGATCCTCAGGCCCCTAGCCCTGGGCGTGTCAGAGGAGAACTGTGCTCCGGTGGGTCTACGGTGGCTGATCTTTTGGAAGTAGCTCACCAGGCCTTTCTTCTGATTTGCCTCTGGGTGGGCTTGAACTTCTGACCTTTTGGATAGAAGCCAAGCGGATTAATCATTTGTACCGTATACGCACTTCTTCCCTAGCCCTTCAGAAAATCCAAACCTGCTGTCACTGAGTGTGTTCTCAGTCAGGCAGCCCTGAGTATACACAGTAGAGATGCGTTCCATGTGCGTTTTAAGGCAGTGACCCTTCAGAAGCAGCTTGCTAGGATTTTCTTCCGCGGTGCCTCTGGAGGGGTTCAAATCACCTGCCTTTTGGTTAGCAGCTGAGCGCTTAACCACTGCACCACTCCCCTGCCCGTGCAACCGCTCTCTATCTCGATGGGTTTGCCTGTTCTGGACGCTGCGTATACAAGGCCTCCTTCCTTGTTTCTGGAGGGCCCACGTCGTCCTTCCTCCACATCATAGGAGAGAATCTGGCTTTCCCATTGCCTCTCGGGCAAGTCTGGGGTCAGTCTGAGGTCCTCCCCTGGTCTGGGGCAGCAGCGTCTCCAGGGGAGTGGGTGGTACAGAAGTCCTGCCAACCCCAGGCCTTGCCGCTGGCAGCACAAGTAGCTTGGCACTGGAGTCCTTGTTCCAAACTCAATCTGTAGCTCTTCCAAGAGCAGCAGCAGCCCCGGAGCAGGACCCCGATTACGCCGTCCCGCCCCAGCCCAGCGCTGGAGCAGACGCCGCAGGACCCAGCAGCTGCGCCAGCAGGCAGCAGGGCTGCCAGGACACGCCTCTCCCTGTTGGCCTGGTCCAGCGCTGGCTCGAAACTCCTGCCCAGCCTGGCCTGGGGCATTGATTACCAGCAAGGCCTTGGCATTGGTCTTCAGCCCACCGAGAGGCCGTTTCCTGCTGCAGGCCGGCGTTGCCCCCGTGATGACCGTGAACTGGGCCAGAGCCCATATCCACATCCTGTGCACTAAGCAGGCTCTGTGTCCCACTGTCTGTCAATGTCCACAGAGAGTCAAACTAACCTAGAGGTTGGTGATTCAGGCGCGCCCAGGACCTGGTGGGAGACCTCGTGATCCAATTCCACAGAGAACGGCAGCTTCGGCAACCCCTCGGTTCTGCTCTGTGACACGGAATCGGCTCAGAGACAATGGCTGTCTTAGAGGCTTTTCTCTTCCCTCTCTGTGCTCTGTCCCTGGCTGTGACCCCTGGGCTGGGTCTATTCCAGCTGCAGAAGGCAGGGAGAGGCCACCTGGATTCAGGCTTCCCCTGAAGCCCCACCAGGAATGAGGACAGGAGCCTTTCCCTGCTTGGGGCCCCGTGATTCCTGTGCCTCCCCAACTGGTCTGAGACCCTTGCTTTGGTGTCACTCATGTGGCTGTCTCCCTCAAAGTGTGAGCAGTGCGCTGGAGGTGTGGACCCCCGTGTCCTCGTCTGTCCCCTCCCTTGCCCTGTTGCCAGCCTTATGCTCAGGCCATGTTTGGCTGGATGGGTAAGACACCCCCAGCTGGTTGGCACAGAAATACAGCAGTTTATGCGCCTCATAGATCCCTCCGTCCCCTGTATTCCTGTCTCTGTCTTCCTCCGCCCCCTTGGACTCAGTTTCTCTTGTTCCCCCTCCCAGACCCCAAACCACCATCCTCTCTTGTCCTCATCCCACCATCCAAGCCCAGATAGGTGAAGTCAGGACAGAAGAAGGTAAGCAAATGAGCCGCGTCCCTCATGCAAGATGAATGTAAATAAGGATGGGAGGACGCCGCTGTTCCGCGGGCTGCTCACACGCTGCCCCCCAGCGCCATCACTGGCCTGGCTCGGCTCCGTGGACGGTAAAGATAAATTATGCCTATTAATCACCCCGGGCAGTAGGGCTGGCCAGGCATGCAGTGGGCAGAGCCAGATGATGCAGCAAGAGGGGGACCAGGGGTGCGTTACAGCCTCCCTGGGGCGCCACAGGGTCCTGGTCTCCAAGGTCCTCTCCCGCTCTTTTTAAAAGTGTATTGCTCTCATTTTAAAAAAAACCTTTACCGAGGAATAAAGAATCCACTGCTGTCAAGTTGATTCTAACTAACAACAACCCTATAGGACAGAGTAGAACTGTCCAGTCGAGTTTCTAAGGAGCGCCTGATGGATTCAAACTGCTGACCTTTTAGGTTAGCAGCTGTAGCCCTTAACCACTGTACCACCGGGGTTTCCCCAGTGTACACGGGTTTGCTGCTGTTTCATCAGAATCCTGTGTGCTACACAGCCCACAAGATGATGGTTTCTCTCTTGCTGTATTATTTAAGCCTTTGTTAGGAAAGAGAAGGCCTTTTGGAAGGAAGAGAGGGTGGCTCAGTGGTTAACAGCTACGACTGCCCACTGCTCCTTGGAAACCCCATGGGACAGTTCTACTCTGTCCTACAGGGTCACTGTGAGTCAGAATGAACTCAATGGCAATGAGTTTGGTTTGGTTTCGGGTTCATGAAAAGAGCTGTGGAATGACACGATTAGTTAAGGAGTCAGTGTGTATTATTCCCCCAGATTATCTTCAGAGGAATTAGGCGTGCGGAGCTGGGCCCAACCCTGGCCCCGGGGGTCTCCCAGGAGCAGCAGACGAGCCATTTGGGCCCAGGAAGCAGCAGCAGCTGTGTTGTGAATGACAGCCCCAGACACAGGGTCTCAGCTTTGGAGCCCCAGCTTGAGGACCTGGGTGGAGCTGAGAGGGACCGAGACTTGTCTCTCGGTTCTGCTTCGTCTGTGGAGGTGCTGAGGCCATGGTGCCTTTGTTTTCATCGCCATGGAAAGGGTTTTCTTTTTCATCTCGTAGTTGGTAGATTTTTTAGCTTTAAGTCAAACCCAAACCTAAAAACCACATGCACGGCTGTGGAGTCGATCGCCACTCACAGTGACCCTGTAGGACAGAGGAGAGCTGCCCCATGGCGTTCTGACCACTGTGCCACCAGGACTCCCAAGAAACAGAAAAGCCAAACCCATTGCCTTCCAGGTGGTTCCAGCTCCCGGTGACGCCATGTGTGACAGAGCAGAGCTGCTCAGTGGGTTTCTCTCCTTGGCTATAATCTCGCAGAAGCAGATTTCTGGGCCTTCTTCCTCTGGCGCTGCTGGCTTGGTTCCAACCACCTGCCTTTTGGTTGGCAGTCTGGTGTCAACTGTTGTGTCCCCAGGGACCATTAGGTCCAGAGTGGGCATGATCACACAAGTGCTGTTGTGTCACCTTCCAATATGGACAGCTCATGTGTGTCAGTGGAGGACTGTGCCCCAGAGGACCCTCGTGACTGAACCTTCTGGTAGCAGATTGCCAGGTCTTTCTTCTGCACTGCCTCTCAGTGGACATGAACCCTCGTGCTGTCAGTCAGCTACTAAGTGCTCAACCTTGCGCCACCAGAGACAATGGTGCTGGTGGTGATGGTTGATTCAACACTGAACACTCTCAGGGACCGTGTGAAACCCTTTGCAGCCAGTGTCTGTTATCCCTCCCTCTCTCTCCCTCCCTTTTTCTCTCCTTGGTCTCTCTGTCCCGTCCTCTCTCTCCCTTCTCTGCTTCTTTCTGCCTGCCACACTTTCTCTCACTCTGTCCCTGTTTCTGTCACACACACAAACGCACTGTGAACAACCAGTAACCTGCTGAGGTAGGTCCCAGTCTCATCCCCATGTTACAGATGAAGAAGCTGAGCCCCAGGGAGGTAAAGCAACCAGCCCAAAGTTGCACAGCTACTAAGGGATGCGGCCAGGATTTGAACCCACATCTGTCTGTCTCCATCACTGAGCTTCCTCACCACCCCGTGGTGCTTTCTCAAGATGAATCTAAGGACGTCTCCAAAGGTCTCACAGCTGCAGGGTCGGGGAGGCCGGAAGATCAGGCCGAGAGGGCGCGAGCTGCCCCTCCCCGGCTAGCCAGAGTACATCCTGAACGAAGTGTGTAAAGCACCAGGTATTAAAGTTTATGACTCTATTAATCCACAGCTTTGGAGGAATTAAATTTTCATATTGATGATAAACCTTCTGTAATAAAACATAAGGGAGGCAGGAGTCAATCTCTGATTTCAGAGGTGCCCACCTCACTCACGTGGTTGTATGCAAAGCGGAAATGGACGGTGGCTGTGGGGTGATGGGGCAGAGGGCACCTTGGTGAAGTAGTTTTGTGTCCATTAAGCGGTGGAGGTGGAATGATGGATGTGTGCTATTGATTTCTTGGTGTCTGGCCGAGGGCAGCCCAGCTGGAGAACCCAGGGAGTGCTGAAGGCTGCAGCCGAAGCTTTGGGGAGAGGGTTAAGCAAAGGCCTTTCCGGCAGCCCCAGGCAGCACACCCCAGAGCCTGGCCTTCCCCTCAGCCTGCTAACTACACAGCTAGGCAGCAGTCTGTCCTTCTTTCTCTGGGTAGTACCAGCAGTTAAAGCACTCAGCTGCTAGCCAAAAAGTCGGCAGTTCAAGTCCACCCAGGAGCACCTGGCAAGAATGGCTGTGGGTCTGCATGCAAACGCTCAGGCACGAAGACTCTGTAGGCCCCGCTCCGAAGGAGCCCCGGTGCTGCGGTGGAGAAGCCCTCAGCTGCTAACTAAGGGGCTGGCAGTTCAAACCCACAGCTGCTCTGAGGAAGAAAAGACTTGGCACTCTGCTCCTGTAAAGATTACAGCCTGTGGGGCAGTTCTGGTCTGTTCTGTAGGGTCGCTGCGAGTCTCACAACAACAACGTGGAATGCAGTTCTACACTGACACATGTGGGGTTTCTTTCCATGAGTTTGAGGAGACCTTGTGGCAGCCGGTGGTGTCTCACTCCCCGCTCCCTCCTCGCCTTCCCTGCATCCTCTCCCCCTCTCTCTTTCCCTCCTTTCCTTGGTCCTCCCCTCCTCTCCCTCTCTCCCTCCGGCCCCCTATTCCTCCCTCCCTCCTCTTCCTCCCACCGACTCTCCACTAATGCAGAGCATCCGCCCTCCTGACTGACAGCTGCAGGAGGCGACATCAAGCCCAGGAATGGACTCCGGCCTGGAAACCAGCCTTCGAGAGAGGGCAGGGGTGTGTGTGGAGAGGCACTCTGTCTTCCTAGAGGCCTTCTGGCTTATTGATCTCCGTGTTCAACGAAATGGCTCTCCGGGTGCTAAAACCAGCTTAACGACTCCTACCTTTGCAAAACAGAGGCTGTTTTAATTGAGACATTGGAAGATGTATTTCTTTCATTTCTGCCTAATAGAAAATCCTTATGTTTGATCAGTTTGGGTCAGTTTGAAGCAGTGACTGCTATCAACGAAGCTCATCCGAGGTTATTCATGTTAAAAATCAATACCCAATAGTTTGGAGAGATCTATCAAGTTGTGCTGCAGAGAGTTTTGGAAGCTGGCGAGACCATTGGGAATTACTGGTTCAAGAAATGTGCTGTGCAACTGAGTCTTCTCAGGTGTCCGCAAGGGTCTCCTATCACTGCTCAGGTGGCCTCCCAGGCACAGTGCCAGGCATTTTCTTATGTGTTATCTCCCGTAACCTCACAGCAACCCAGTGAGGTAGTCTAGTCATATTCTCATTATATGGATAAAATAACTGAGGCCCACGATACTGACGCTGAATTGTTAGTGGCAGAGCCAGGACTTGAACCCAGGCTCTTAAGCACGATACTGCCTCCTTTACAATTGTTTCCCAAGTAGCTGGTGCTAGTCCAGTAAATGTTCCTGCCTGTGGCTGGTGATGGTCAGTCAAGAACATTGATTAAGCGTGGATGGCACGCTTCCTGTCCTCTGTCGCTTCCTAGGGCCTGTCACCTCCTCCTGCCCATCACCTCTGATCTCAGTCGGCTTTAATCTCCCATCACTTCCTGCTGCCTCTCACTTCCTGTCCCACATCCCTTCTCCTCTCTTATCACTTCCTGTCTTCCTCCTGTTTGCCCTGGGCCAGTTTCTTGACCTCTCTGAGTACTGGTTCCTGGGCAGCTTACTGAGCGTAATAATGCTCATGTTTCAGAGAAACAGTGAGAATTGCATTTGATCATGTGAACTGCCTGTTAGCATCAGCACATACTTGTAGCAGGCACTCAGCGACGCCGGCTTCCTCCTCTGACTTTCTTCCTTTCTGATTCTTGGCCTTGAAAGCCCTCTGGGTTAGTGGGTACATACGGAGGCATGGAAGTGACTGTGGAATGGTTTTGAAAAGCCCTCCCAGTAAACACAAAGACATATGAAATAGGCAGAAGGCAATAGAGAGAACGCTTAGGCCACTCAGTCTAGCCCAGGTGACAGTGTATGTCGTAGCTGGTGTCCAGGGCCTGGAGCTGGCATCTGGGAAGCCAGCAGGATTGGGTAGCTCCTCCCTGGGCCCTTCTCAGGGTCCACATGGACTGCCACCACTGCTTCTGTCTGCCCACCCACCTTGTTGTCATCTCCCTACAGACTGGCTCCCTGCTGCTCACTCACCCACGCGTACCCAGCTCTGATGGCCGCTCCAAAGTGGTGACCTCCGTTCTGAGTCGCCGTGAGTTCTCACCTTAGCTTGCGATAGCTTACTGGCTCTATCTCAATATTTTGATTCCAGCATCCCAGAAGAGACACTTGGGTTGTTCCATATTTGGATAGCTGTCCATCCCTGGTCCAGCCAGTGTGAAGGGTGATTCTGCCATTAGCAGGGGCTGAGAAGGGTGAGCCCTGGAAGGCGAGTGTGGTTGGGGTGCTCATGCCTGCTGTGATCTCCTGGACCTGGGATTTTCTGAAGACTCACTGCAAACCCGCTGCCATCGAGTTGGGTCTGACTCATAGAAGATTTGTTAGGAGGGTGAAATCAGCAGAGGAGGATTGCCCTCATTTGCCTCAATTTCTTTCCTTTTCTGTTGTAATTCTCATTCCAGCCCTGTAGAACCGGTCCAGGGCCAGCAAGTGCAGCGGTTTTAAGCCCCGAGCTTGAGATCTGTGGTGGTTTTTCATGGGGAAGATGATATTCTTGCAGTCCCAGGGCTGATTTAAATAATTTTAAATTAGTGTTAAACCTAAATTAACATTATTTAAGCAGTGCAAACACGAAACTACATATAAATGCCTTATACTTATTGCTCTTATATAGCTGTAAAGCTAAAGCAGATTTATAAGCTAAATACAAACAGACCATCAGAACCAATAAAATCCAAATTAACAACATGCGTTTAATGTGATGGGTGATGTTCCCCTACTGAAATGGAGTCACTTCCCATGGAGTGCGTTCGGGACTCATTCCCCAGTGTGTCATGCAAGAGCCCCGCGACCCACTGTTGCCGGTCCCCACAGTGACCGTTTTTGACCTTTGCCCCTGACCTTCATGGTCCCATTGGTGATGATGGACAGACAGGAGGCGGACACCAGAAGGCCAGTGAGGCTCTGCATCGTGGAGGGGAATCTTGCCGCTGAGTGAGCAGGAAGGAAGGTCTGCTATAGACCTCCTCTGGAGACCATCTCCTGCCCTCCTGTGGCCCCAGGCACTTGGTTTATTTCCTACTGAAGTGTGATGCTATCATCCACCAACATCTCTGCCACCCTGGGAAGCTCACGTGTTCTTCCTTTCTGCATCCCTAGCATTTTTCATGTCCTCTCAGATAGCTGGTGCCCGGAAATTGTTGGCACAGAAGGATGGAGAAGCTGATCCATTGGTGAAGTCAGAGCCTGGAGGATGCTGGGTAGGGGGAGTAGTCAGGATTCTCCCAAGAAACAGAACTTCTAGGAGATAGGTAAATAGGTAGGTAGGTGGGTGGATGGACGGATGAGATGGGTAGGTAGGTAGGTTGATGAAAGTATATACGAGGTCTGACAATTAAGTCCACGAACTTAGTTGTTCTAAGTGCTGCGTACCTCACTGCTAAATATGACTTTGTTCATTTCCAGAGTACTCCCTTTGGGAAACTGTGCACTGACACCAGTGCCTAGTCTACCCTTCAAAGCAATTTTGGAGTTCTTTCTGGAATGGCCATTGCACACAATGGCAAGTTTGCAAACTTGATTATATAGTTGTCTGTGAGGGAGTTTTTAGCCAGTAAACAAATAGCTGTATTGGGACACCCTCCCTACTCACCTGATCTGGCCTACAGTGACTTTTTTCTTTACCCAAAGATGAAGGAAATAGTGAAAGGGAGACATGTTGATGACGTTGAGGACATCAAGGATAATACGACAACAGCTCTGGTGGCCATTCCAGAAAGAGTTCCAAAATTGCTTTAAAGCATAGACTGGGCACTCATGTTGGTGCGTAGCTTCCCAAGGGGAGTGCTTCAGAGGTGACTGTAGTGATATTCAGCAGTGAGGTATGTAGCATTTTTTCTAGGATGAATACACGAACTTAATGGGCAGTCCTTGTATGTATGGATGGGTGGATGGGTGGATGAGAGAGCTAAATAGGAAGGTGGGTAGATTGATTTTAAGGTCTTGGCTCACACAGCTGTGGGGATTAGCAAATCCAGGATCTCTAGGGTAGGTAGGTGGCAGGCTGAAAAGTTGAGGCAAAATTTCTTCCCTGGGAAACCTCTGCTTCTGCTCTGAAGGTCTTCCACTAATTAGATAAGGGCCACACGCATTATGGAAGGTGATTTCTTTCACTTCTCGTCAACTGACTTAAATGTTCATCACATCTAAATACCTTCACAGCAGCATCTAGCTCAGTGGTTGGCCGAACAGCTGTGCACCACAGCATGGCCAACTTGCCGTGTAAAATGATCCATCACAGTAGGGAGAGACTTGTTTTTGGTGTTCTTAGCTTCTATTGGAATGGCCCCAGACTCTTCAGACACATGAGATCTGTGGTGTGCTCACCTGTGTGTCCGCAGCACTCAGGGTTTAGCTTGGGTTCAGGAAGTGTTTGTGGGGTGAAAACGTGAATGCAGGCTGAAGCAGCCAAATGTTGATAGCAAATGCCCTCCTTCACCCACCTTTAAGGAGCAAGCCTGGCAGACCTCCGTCTTTGGAAGACTTATGCCTGTGAGCTTTGGTATCTGGTGGCTCTGGACTCAACCCTTAATTCTTCCACTTTTTTTATTGCATGACCTTAGGCAAGTCAGTACATCACTCTGAGCTTCTGTTTCTTTGTAAAATGGGGTTAATAATAGATGGCATCTCAAAGCCACGGAGCCCTGCTGGCACAGTGGTTAAGAGCTTGGCTGCCAACCAAGGGGTAGTCAGTTTGAATCCACCAGCTGCTCCTTGGGAACCTCACGGGGCAGTTGTACTCTGACCTGTTGGGTTGCTATGAGTTGGAATTGACTCAGGGGTAACAGATTTGGGCTTGTGTTTTTTTTCTTTTGGGTCTCAGTGCCATCATGTATGTAAAAGGGACATTGCCGTTGTAGAGAGGATGCGTGGTGAAGAGTGGAGGGTCTGTTGAATGAATGCTTTCCTTCTGCACTGCCTCCCGGATGGGCAGAGGACCCGGACGGGGAGCCGGGAATGTAAGCTGCAGGGCCCCTGGAGGACGGCCGCTGGTCAGTGCACCTCCCCATCTCTGTCCTCCTTCTGACCCGGGACAAGACAAACGGTCTTTAAGTGTGCTGGCTGCCCGCTCAGGCCTAGGGGATCCACAGACACATCATAAACGGGGCCATTTGCAGTTTTGCTGACATAGTGGTTAAGTGCTATGGCTGTTAACCAAAAGCCTGGCAGTATGAATTGGCCAGGTGCTCCTTGGGAACTCTGTGGGGTAGTTCTGCTCTGTCCTTTAGGATTGCTGTGAGTTGGAATTGACTCAGTGGTACTGGGTTTTTTTTTTTTTCGGTTTGATGTGTGGTGTTGTGTGTCCCCAGTAGCTCTTTGGAAGGGACCCATCACTGGAAAAGGACGTCATACTTGGCAAAGTGTGTGTGTGTGGGATCAGTGAAAAGGATGGAAACTCTCAGTGGAGTGGTGCAACACACTGACTGCACAAGAGGCTGAGGGTGGCGCAGGACCAGGCACCATTTCGTTCTTTTGTATGTAAAAGAAGGTCACTGTGGGCTGGGATATGAGGCTGCTGTGAGTTGGGATGTCAGGTCACTGTGTGTTGGGACATCAGGTCAGTGTGAATTGGGACCCATTCATCAGCACCAACAGCAGCTTGATCCTTAGTTCCCTGGTTCCTATTGCCTTGAAGCTTGATTCTCATCTGGTTGCCCCCAACAGAGTGATCACTGGCTCCTCACCTTCCTTCTTGGTCTTCCCCTGTGCCAGAGACCCCCTTTCCCTCCCATAAGCCCCTTTAGGACCTTCCTCCTTGGATCCGTGACACGGATGGGAGACTCTCTTAGGTTGTGCAGGGCACTCAGCCTTTGTGAGCCTCCTTCCCCATCTGTGGAATGAGGTGTTCACACCTCCTGTGGCTGAGGCCACATGATCTTCAAGTCTGCTTTGACCTGGAGACCTCTGATTCTTAAGCAGAATTGTTGTAAGAGCTTATTGGGTGGTCTGTGGACTGGTACCACATGCCTGGACCATGCTGTGGTCTGTAATGAGGCAACATCCTGATGTAGTGAGGATTGACATGGTTATGGACCCACCACCTACCACGTATTGACGGCTTTCCTTGTGCCTGGCTCTTCTCTGCTGCTCTTGGCAATTGTCTGGGAGCAGCATCTGACTTGCCCAAGGTCAAGTGCTCAGAAGGAGAAGAGTCTGGGTGTGAATCCAGCTCACCTGACTACTAGGCATGGATTTAACCACCACCCTACAAGCCTTCCTAGCCTGTAAATGTTGGTGTTCTTTGGACATTTCCCTCCAGGCGGGATGTCAGCATCAGTACTGTGAACATTTTGCTCTGGATCGTCCCTTTTTTGTGGGGATTGGTGGTGGCTGTCTGGAGCATTATAGGGAATTTAGCAGCACCACTGGTCCCTGCTGCTATGTGCCGATGCACCCCCAGGCCCCAGAATTGACAACTGGAACTGTCTACCTTAGCAAATGTTCCCCAGTGGGTGCAGTCCCCTACCCGCACAGTTCAGAAGCCCAGCTGTCAATGATGACAGTCCTACCCAGACTGGTGAACGCTGATGGTGCAATGTTTAAGCGCTCGGCTGTGCACCAGAAGTTTGAACTTGCCCAGTGGCTCCATGAGAGAAAGGCCCGGCGCTTCTGTAATGATTACAGCCTAGGAGAGGCTCGGGGGAAGTTCTCCTCTGTCTCAGGAGGTTGTAGGAGTCAGAATCGACTCAAGGCATGCAGCCACGGTGGCTGAAAGGGTGCTCCCCAGATCAGCAGCCACAGCATCCCTGGGGCGCTCATTAGAAATGCAGAATCTCCACCCCTCACCCCAGAACTACTGTGCAGAGCCTGTATCTCAGCAGGTTCCCAGGTGAGTCTGTGCATGTTGAGGCATAAGGAGCAGGTTTCAGGGAATGGACTGTGCCTCCAGTGCCTGGCGCACAGTAGGTGCCGAATTAATGGAATGAATGAATTTCTGCCAACACAGAGGCTCCTCCCTTTAAGTTTTCCACTGCTACGCTCTGTGCCTGCTTGCTCAGACACATCCTGGGACTAATCAAAAGTGGCTTTTGCCAGGAATTCTAGCTCATCCAGCACCCCCTGCATTAGGGGATATCAGGGTGGTGTGTGGCCGATCAGGCAGATACTGCTCATTCTGTTTCTACCTGGACACCCTGGTACAGGTGGTCTGGGGTGGGGACCTGGAATCAGTATTTTTAAAAGCTGCTTCGGTCATTGTGGAGTCTAAGGGTAGTCCACACAGTTAATGTGCTCAGCTGAAGATTAAAGCCTACTCAGAGGTACCTCAGAAGGAAGGCCTGGCAATCTGCTGAATAACCAGACACTGAAAACCCCCAGGAGCACAGCTGTACTCTGGCACACACAGGGTCAGCAAGGGTCAGAACCTACTCAGTGGCAGCAGACTTTGGGTCATTTTAGTGAGGCCAAGGGACTGAAATGTGTCAAATGAATTATTTCCTCTCTTTCTCTCTCTTCCTTTTTTAAAGTTTGTATTGCAGTACGTGTGTACCAGACTGCACTGGAGAAAGGGTTCAGATATAATAGATTCACATTTTTTTCTTGTTTTGCCTTTAAAAGTGTCAGCAAGGTGAGTGGAGCAAGAGAAGGGGGTGTTTCTCCTACTGAGTGGGAGAAGGGATCTGGAAGAGGGTGAGAATGTATTTACAAGGCCTATACATACATTCTTCACGGCCAGAGGCTGGGCTGCAAATTTTTTTGCAAAGGCAATTCACATAACCTCTTTCAAGAGTCACAAGACTGAAGTGTGAAGCAGAATTACAGTGATTGGACTCCAATGACTTGAGAAAGAAGTGTCATATTTTAGAAGGGTTTATGATGTCTGCTGAGCCATGTCTGAAGGGAAACAGGCCTTTGTCAATAGTCTTGATGGAGGTGATGAGAATTTCCTTCAGCGTGGGTGGGGACAGTATTGCTGGGGATGATGTGCCGACCTGGGGATAGACTCAGAGTGGCTCTCTGCTTGAATACATTTTCCCAGTGCTGGTATGTGTGTGTGTTAGTGTTCTGAGGATGAATGGAGCATTTACAGTCTGAGCAGGCTCCATGAAAACTTCAAACACAGGCAGGGTCAACATCCTCTCTGGCCGCACTAGCTGTCTCAGCATGTATGAGGTGTTATCAATCCTTGATGAAGATAGATTTTAAAATAACTTAGTTCTTGAAGCCCAATTCTGGAAATCAATTAGATTAATCGGCCTTGTAAAACAAATGTGCAGAATGTGTTTCAAGGTTACTGGGGAAATTCTGAACCCACCAGTGTGATTAGCTTGCTGCGTGCAATGGGGTCACTTCTTGTAGGTGTGTTGATTTGGTTTACAGTGTGCCTTTTGGAATGCAGCTGAGTCACCTTCTCCCAAGGTGAAGCGGGTGGGGATGGTGGAGAAGGTTCTTAGATGTGAGCAGCAGAAAGTGATTGCTGAGGCAATGTGGAGATGTCCACACAGTCAGAGGCCATGTAGCTAGGATCAGAGCCTGTAGTCACAGCAGGGGATGACTGGGCTGCCACCACATGTGCGTGGCGACTGGCTGTGTCTGCTGCTACATCCAGCACTGTCCCTGCTGAATTGTGTGCACTAGGCCTGAATTCAGAGTCCTGAACAGGTATATCTGATTGGATGGGCCAGGTCATGTGCCAGCATTATAGCTGCAAGAGAGTCTGGGTAAGGGAGTACTGGGTGTTTTCAGCTTCAGTGGTGGATGGTGGGTTTTGTCACTTGGTAAGTCACACATGGTAGGGAGTCTTGTAAACACAAGAAGGAGGCTAAGGATGCTGAGCAGCCACAAAGAATGACAAGTGCTCAGTACAGTGGAGTAGGCATTCATTCATTCTCTCTGAATATATTTACTGCCTGCCAATTCAGAGCCTATTGTGTGTGCTGGGGAAATCATACTGAACAAAAGAGACCCAAATAACTGTCCTCACAGAGCTTACTTACACTCTATTGGGGAAAGACAAGCATGGCAGTCATTTCAGGGGTCACCCGTGGCTAGTGGCTTCCATACTGGGTGGTGTAATCAACTCAAGGTCCAATGTCTCATTCAGATCCCAGCAGCTCAAAGTTTCTAAAACTCGTCATCTAAGTCATCTAAATTTGGTGGGTGAGGCCATGCACATGGTTCCTCTCCCTCTGTGCTTGAGGGGCTGCCATCTGGGCTCACAGCCCTGTCCCCTGGGTTCATGTCTCCAACTCTGGGCTCACAGATCTGCCCTCTGGGTCCATGGCTAGTTTCTCTGGGCTCAGGACTCTGCCCTGCATGCCCTGGGCTAGTAGGTCCACCCTCTGGCTAAGAGCTCCTTCTCTGGGCTCATAGCTCCACCCCCTAAGCTCATAGCTCCACCCCCTAAGCTCATAGCTCCACCCCCTTAGCTCATAGCTCCACCCCAGAGCTCATGACTCCACCCCCTGGAGTCATAGTTCCACCCTGAGGCTCATAGTACCTCTGTTTGGGCTCACATCTCTTCTGGGCTCATGGCTCTGCCCCCTGGCCTCATAGTTTGGACCTCAGAACTCATGGCTCCATCCATAGGCTCACAGTTGCTCCCTCTTGGGCTCACAGCCCCGCCTCTGGCTGATAGCCCCTCCTCCTGGGGTCATAACTCCACCCCCTGGGCCCAGCTCCACCTCTGGGCTTATGGCTCCACCCCCTGAGTTTATAGCTGCACCTGTGGGCTCATAGCTCCTCCTTATGGGTCATGGCTCCATCCTCTGGAGCATGCTTCCTTTTTCATGAGACTAACACGTGTTTATCAGCTGAGCAGTTTTATCAGTAGAGTTTTGGGGAAGATAGAAACAAGAACCTTCCCTCATTTTATACCCTCTCTGTCCTTTTCAGTGCACACTGGCAGTTTTTAAATCTTGCTCTAAGGGAGTGGTAGGAACAATTTATTTGCAAGTATGCGGGGATTATTAGACTTTTATTTCCCTATTTATCTTTTTTTTTTCAAGAGATGCTCTTATGTTGTGTTATAATAAAAAAATCTAAACTCTAACTTTGAATTATGCTTAGGTGTATATTTTTTAAGCATTATTGTAAGCTTGGGTTTATAATTGCAAAATTGATATGGATTCTTTGAAATGATTTCATTTATTTTGGCCCTAAGAGAACTATAGAACTTAATATTTAGGAGGCATATGTAAAATTTTATGCTTGCTTCAAGGTAGAGTTCTGCTTTGGGAGGGTAAAATAATTTTTGATTGAAAAATGTACATTTTGGCATTTAACAAAGATCAGAGTATCATATTACTTCACACATTTTTTTTCTTCTGTTTGTGCTAATCCCTGTAAATGGAAGGTGACTATTTTTCTGAAGCTTAGAGACAAAAAAGGATGAAGAGGTTTGTCTTAGTCACCTAATGCTGCTGTAACAGAAATACCACAAGTGAATGGCTTTAAAAAGAGAAATTTTTATTGTGTCACAGTCCAGTAGGCTACAAATTGAAATTCAGGGTGTTGGCTCCAGGGGAAGGCTTTCTCTGTTGGCTCTGGAGGAAGACCCTTGTTGCCAGTTTTCCCCTGGACTGGTTGCATCTGAGGAATAGGGGTTACAGTCCCGAGTAGGTTCTTGGTGACATGAAGTTCCCAATTCTCTGCTTTCTTCCCTTTCCTTTGTATCCCAAGAGACTGCCTCAAGGTACAGTAGAGCCTTGCAAACTGAGTCCTGCCCCACCAAAACAACTAATTCTTATCCTCCCTTATTAATATAACAGAGACAGGATTTACAAGGTATAGGAACATTACACAATACTTGGAATCATGGGCCAGCCAAATTGCTACACATGTTTTTTGGGGGACACAATTCAATCCACAACAAGGTCCCATAGCGAGCATATGGAACAGCAAAACAAAGAAAGCTAAAGTCTTAAAAAAAAAAAAGGAGAGAGAGAGAGAAGTCATCGTGTGCCTTAGGTGCTTTCTGACACAGCTGACATCTTTATTTATGCCCTGGAACACAGAGTTGTCCAAACTATTGACTCCTGTCTGTAGGCTGTTGACAATCAGGCTTGGAGGAAGAGACGTGGAAGGAAGATTCCGTATTTGAATAAGTGGGAAATATTGGGATAAATAAATTGAAATGGCTTTTATTAAGACTAAAAAACTTTTCAGAGATGACATGTACTATGAAATGTCAGGAGTGAGACAGAGTGAACAAAAACCCCAAACCTATTTGACCATAAGATGTCATTGATTTGTTTGTTGGATTATTTGTTTGAAGTGTGGCACACCAGCGGATGCTTAGTGTTTCAGAATTAAGCCTGAGGGACGTGATGTAGTTCTCTGCTGAGAATTGCAGGTGAAGTCGAAAGAGGGGCTGCAGGAAAACTGGGGGCAAACCTAGTTTATCCAGTGTTGCCCGGATGGTGGCTCAGGAGCTACCTGTATCAGAATCACCAGAAGGGTTTGCTAGAAGTCCACATCCTGAGTATGCCCCTGGGTCTGTTAAATCACGGTCTCTGGGCTAAGGTCTGGGACTCGGAGGTTTTAAACAGCACTTGGTTCGTTGCTGCTGAAGGTGTAGCCCATGGGTCAGCAGTATCAGCATCCAACTAGGAGCTTGTCAGAAAAGCAGAGGCTCAGAAACCTTGGTGGTATAGTGGTTGAGTGGTTGAGTGGTTGAGTGGGCAGTTCAAATCTGCCAGGTACTCCTTGGAAACTCTATGGGCAGTTCTACTCTGTCCTATGGGGTTGCTATGAGTCTGAATTGATTCCATGGCAGTGGCTGACTGGCATTCCCTTCAGTCTTAATGAAACTAGACTCTGGATCACTGATTTTCTTGTTTTTGTTGAGAATATACACAGCAAAATATACACCACACGTACACCTCAGTGACACTGATGGCATTCTTTGAGTGGGGCAGCCATTGTTATCATCCTTTTTGGAGTTGGTCCTCCCTGACATCAACTCACGGCCCCGTGAGATTCCTGTCTTATCTTTTGAGATGGTGGTGTCAGTTTGATCCCATATAGACAGATCTTAAAAGAGCATAATGCTCAAAGCAGACTGTTTTTTTACTAGTTAAGCTAAACTATTGTCTGTTTTTAAGAAGACTTCAGGAGACAGTTTTGACTTCAAGTTTAAAGATTATCTGAAGACATTAGTTTCAGGGGTTCATCTAGCCTCCATGGCTCCAGAAAACCTTGAGAATTTGGAATGCTGTTCCACATTTTACCCCTTTGGTCAAGATTCTTCTATAGAATCTTTGATCAAAATGTTTAGTAACGCTAGTCAGGCATCATCCAGTTCTTCCGGTCTCATGACAAACAAGATCTCCAGGTGATTTATATCTATATTTAAGATGAGAAGCAATGGAATAGAGAGCAAGTCATCCAATCTTATGTAAGTATTCCTGTTTCTTTACATCATGCTTTAATTATGTATCTTGTTTAACACTCCCCTGCCCCAACAACCAAAACAAAATACATTGCTGTTGAGTTGGTTCTGACTATAGAGACTCCACAGAACAGAGTAGAACTGTGCCCAGAGGGTTTCCATGGAGTGGCTGGTGGATTCGAACTGCCGGCCTGTTGGTTAGCTGCTAAATGCTTGACCACTATACCACCAGGGCTTAATATTTAGAGAGCTATTTAAATAGTTGTATTTTATTAAAATCAGAGTTTACGGGATAGATGAGGCTCTGTTAGCAGACTGCCTTATGGAAAGCATTGCTATTCAGTTCATGGACCTATTTAAAGCCATCAGAGTTCTGGTGCTAGCAATATATTCTGACTTTGTTCAAGCTGCCCTGAGAAAATGGCCTCTTGAGGGCTGCTGTTATTCCAGACTTATGGATGTGATGATATCTGTCAGGTCCAGAGTGTGGGATGTCTGCCAAGAGTAATTGATTCTATGTAACTTCATGCCACCTCCCTTTCCATGCTGTCTCATGAACTGCTTATAGTAATCTTAGAGTAATAACTCAGATATTGGTTTTACAGAATACAAACACCTTGCATCTCAATGTAGGAAAACATGGAAAGAACACGTTTTGAGTGGGCAAAAAGACTCATATTTATGGATGTGCTGATTTTTAGCAAGGAGAGTCAAAGATGTCATTTTGAGATTTTAGCTTCATGAGTTTTTAAGAATATATGTCACAGTTATGCCTTGCTTTTGTGTAGGTTCTGATCTGATTACTTCACCGTTTACATTCATCAGTTATAAGGGAGGATTCCGTGAGATTCAGTGTCTGCTCAGAAACTCACTCCAGCAAACAAAATACAGAAGTTAAAGATCATTTTAAGAACCACCCACAGGGATTAGAGAGAATAGTCCCTGACCTTCACACGGCTGAGAATAATGCTGGTTTCCACCAGCCAGAAATGAAAACATTATAGTTCACGAGACTATGATGTTGGGTAGAGTCATCAGTAATCAGGAAGTTCTTGCATTTGTAATATGGAGTAATGAATTCTAGAGTGAACACATCTCTGGTACCACCTCAGCAATCTTTAGGGGTTTTTTGAAGAGCTGAATGGACCCAACTGTTCTCAAGTAACTTAACTACATTCCAGAACAAAGCTTAAGAATATTTATAATTATTAAAAACAAAGTCTAAACAATTTGGAAATAGGAGAATAGAACCCATAATGAGAAAAAAAAAAGATTACTCAATGGAAACCAATTAGAACTGACACAGATATTAAAAATTAGCAGAGAAGGACATATTCAGCAATAAAATAGAACGCCACGAGTTGGATCTGACTCGGCGGCACTTGGCTTGCCCGGCAGATATAAAAAGAACCAAATCAAAACTCAGAAGCTATAGGCAGTTCTCAGTAAAAGAACATTCGGAACAACCTGTACTTACCTTTTAATGTAATGTGCAGTTTTCCTTACTCTGAAGTGACTGACTCACCCCCTTCAGATGTGGTATATTCTTCATCACCATCACTTTCACTTGCTGTATGTGCAGTTTTAAAATTATTAAAAAGACTTCAAGCGCTTCCTTGCACTAAAATAAGGCTAAATAAGAACCATATGCCAGTTTACCTACAAATTCAGGGCAAAGACTTAGACACAGGAAAGAATCTCATTATTGTCTGGGGACTACACAAAAATACATACATGGCCCTGAGATCGCCACTAAAAGACCGCAGTTGATGGTCCAGGGGCCTCTGGAGTTTCCCTGGGAGCAGGGCCCCTGGCCCTGATCCTGTTCCTGCCCATAAATAATAATGGAGGTCAGCTCTTGAGATAGGAGTGGATGGGACTTGGTGAAACAGAGTGACTGTATTGTGAGTGCACTTTATGGTTCTGTGCATCTATACGATGTTGTCCTGCTGACCTCTCACTGGAGGCAGGGAGAGGGTGGAGAGGAGGGGACAGGAGACTGTTAGGAGGATATGACATATACAGAATGGAGAGGAGGAGTGTGCTGTCACGGGTCAGGGAGAGCAGTGGGAGCTGCACGTAGGTGGGCATGCAAATTTATGTGTGATTGTACATTTTCACTCAATCATAATAAAAAGAAGAAAGAAATTAATTTAGCACCCCCCCATATCTGCGTGGGATCAACAACAGATTAGATATTGAAAAATAAAAAAAGATGAATGAATGTAGCAACACTGCGATAGAAACTACTCAAAGTGAAATTGAGAGAGAAAAGAATGTTACCCGATTTGGGGCCGTGCCCTGGAGCAGCTGAGCCAATGAAACAGACTCCAAGTCAGAAAGAAGAAGAAGGTTTATGAGGAGGTCTGATACCACCGGAGACTCGACAGCAACCCCGACTGTTCTCCGCAGAGTCTCAAAAGACAGTTTTTACATCAGAGTTTATATATCGTTTCATCAAGGAATACTTTATGTTTTTAAGCATTTAACCCACAGATAACTGTATACATCACAAAATAGTCATAAGAAACTCTTTACTGAATTACAGATATGTTTGACAGACACCTGGACTCTAACCTGCATCTTTGTAACAGGCAAAGACAAAGCATACAAAAGTTCCTCAGGGAGTGAAAGTAGCCTTCCAGGTCTGCTCTGACTGAGATAAGGAGCCGGAAAGAAAGTTGGGGATGCGCAAAATGCCAGGCAGCCTTCCTAGCTGCTATTTTCCAGGCTGAAGGCCATTAATTGAGAGAAAAAAGAAGAGGAAGGAGACCAGGCTCACAAGAGCTGAGGGGGGCTCTGTACCGCTTTGGAAAGAGGCCAGTGTGGAGGCCAGAGTAGCTGGTGCAGTTAAAAACATTTACAGACTATTTGGAGTAATGCTATGGTGTTAGTTATGTGAAGCTCTTGATTACCTATTCTGAAAAACAGAAAACATTTTGCAAGGTATTAGGGTTATAAGAATAATAAAGATAAAAAGAACACAGCATTGGTGATCTCTGGGAAAATTTCAAGCAGCCTAATGTAACTGAGGTTCTTAGAGGAATAGAAAGGGGGAGATATACAAAAGTATTTGAAGAGAATAACTAAAATTTTCCCAGATTTGATGAAGAGACTCAAGAAGCTCAGTGAACACCAAGCCCAAGAGACATGGAGAAAATTACAAGGCACACTGTGTGTCTATGCAAATAACACATGTGTTACATGTTCTTTTGGCTGCTGTGTCCTCCCATCTGTGAGGTATTTTTGGTAAAGACACTAGTTTTTGATTTCCAGCAATGAGTGAAAAATTAGTATAGTGTACTTATGAAAATACCCTGCAAGGGGAGGGTGTTCTTGGCAAATTTACATATAACACATATGTTACTTATGTAAAAGTGTGGTACATATGATAACGTTCTCAAAGCCAATGATAAAGGCAAACTTTTGAAAGAAGTGAGGTGAAAAAGATGTGTTACTTATAAAGGAGCAGAGATAAGGGTGACAGCAGATTTCTCATCAGGAATAATGCAGATGACCAGACGGTGGAGCAACACTGTTAACTTTCTGGGCATAAAGAAACAGACCAGCCAAAGCCATCAACTTACGATTTATACCCAGCAAAATTATCTTCTTCAAATGAAGATAAATACTTTTTAATTCATACAAAAGCATAAAGAATTCATCGGTGGAAGACCCATGTTGCAAGGGATATTGGGGAAGTCCCTTTGGCAGAAAAAAGAATTCCTGATGGAGATAGGAGTCTGTGTAATTAAATAACAAAACAACAGAAATGATAACTAGTTGGGTGCATAGATAAAATATTTATTCTTACTATGCAAGTCTTTTAAAACAGGATTGATTAAACAAAAATGGTAGCAATGCAGTTTGGTGATTATAAGATCCCACCCCACTGCTGTCAAGTCAGGTCTGACTCACAGTGACCCAATAGGGCAGAGCAGAACTGCTCCATAGAGTACCCAAGGAGCGCCTGGTGGATTTTAACTGCCGACCTTTCAGCAGATGTAGCCCTTAACTTACTACGCCACATATCTCAAAGTAAAATACATGACAATAATAACACAAATGCCAGGAGGAGAGAAGTTGAAGCACACCATTGTAAGGTTTTCATAGTATGTGTGAACTAGTAAGCATCACTTGAAGGCAGGCTATGATGAGTTAAGGAAGTATACCATAAAACTTAACGACGAAAGCAAAACAAGAGCAACAAAGGGCTGCAGCTCATAAATCAACAATATAAAACAGAATCAATAAAAACAATAAATTTGAAAGAAAGTAGAAAAAAGAACGGAGAACAGATTCAAAAAGTAGACAATAAAGGACCAGCTGAAACCTGTACACAGCATCCTAGCAATGTATGAGCCTTCACTGACAGATGGGTGGTGGCCGCATGTTAGCCTCATTGGCTGGGACTCGAACCTGGGTCTGCCACCTGGAAAGTGAGAATTCCACCACTGAACCACAGTGCCTCATTAAAAACAATAGAAACCTATTAAAAATGGTAGTGCAGTATTGCCCGTGTTAGATGGGTGAGAGATTTGTACATACTAGGTATCATATTTTACCTTGAAAAAGATGGGCAGTTTGATGGGGAAGTGATGTGGAAGAGAGTGTCAGAAGAACTGTAGTTTGTCAGGTAGTGTGGAGAGGTGGAGGAAGCCCTGGTGGGGTAGTGGTTAAGTGCTACAGCTGCTAACCAAAAGGTTGGCAGTTCAAATCTGTGAGGTGCTCCCTCAAAACCCAATGGGGCAGTTTTATTCTGTCTGTAGGGTCGCTGAGTTGGATTTGACTTGACTGTAGTGGTTTTGGTAGTGAGAGGAAAGTTATCTCAAATCAGAGGGAAAGTTGTAACCCGGGTGTGAATGGGTGTGGGTATAACACACACAATGAGACAAGGCCAACCATCGAAAGTATGCGCATGTGTGCTTTTTTTGTATTCCTACACAAGTTGATTCAGACGGTTGCAACTTTTTGTGTTCCGCCAGTGTGTCCTGCAGACAAAAGTGTCCATAGGTAAACATGAAATTTGCACCTGCTCAGATCGTTCCCTGATATATCAGTCAGTGATGTTGGAGCAGGTTTGCAAGATAATTCTTTTCCTCTGTTCTCAAAAAACATTGAAGTGTAAAATCCTCACAAATTATCTGTTACAGTGAAAAGGCAACATACCAATGATATGAAAGGTATATTAACATTTTAACAAAGCTGATCATTTTATTTAATTTTTAGCACTTAATTGACTATCATGAAATATTTTTATAATGAAAGTATTCATAGTTTTAGGATTCAGTGCTCATGTAGTTGCCTATGTAAAGAGCTAATATTGCATTTAATGCTTCCTTTTTTAAATTTTGTTTTTATTGTGATTAAGTGAAAGTTTATAATCCAAGGCAATTTGCCATAAGAAACTAACACATGCCTCTCTGCAATTCTGTGTGCTCTCCTCACCCTGTGACATCACACTCCTTTCCACCCTGTGCTTCCAACACGCGTCCCTTCCCTACTTCCCTCTTCCTTGCCCTCCTCCTCTCCCCTCTCCCCTCATGAGGAACCCGTTGGATGATCTCATACATATATTAAGCCAAGAAGTGCACACACCACCTGCATCACTCTGTGTCCCATAGTCCGGTCCAATCTCTGTCAGAAGAGTTGGCTTCAGTACTGTTTTCATTTCTGGACTAGCAGCAAGTCCAGGGGCCACGCTCTCAGGGGACGCTGCAGGGTTTCAGACCATCAGGTCTTGTCTTTTAATAGAGTTCTAGATCTGCACACCCCTTTTCCTCCTGTCCCTTCGGGGACTTTACACTGTGTTCCCTGTCGGGGCAGTGTCTGCTGGTGGTCGTGTGTTCTGTGTCTCATGTCTGACCTTACACATATTCATGTTTCAGAGCCATGAATAGGTTAATATTGCCTAACATTCCTAGACACCCTGCATAGCTGTGTTGAATAGCTGCTCTGTTCCCAAACATCCCAGGAATCGTGAATTGGACCACAAAAGAGAAGCAAGGAAGGGATTCTTGACAGTGCTGCGAGATGACACTTTATTTCTGAAGACTCCATTACACTTATGTTATTTGAAGACAGACTTGACAGGTTCATTTGTCTTTTTCTCACCCAAGTGCATCCACTTTCAGAAGCAGTATGTCCGGTGTCAGCAGTGGTGGACCCCACAGACACTGAGGACATTGGGAAGTGGCCACTTTTTGTTTCACGTGTGTGTACACTTCCCTGGGTTGTGGATAGTGTGAATTGCAAGAGCTGATGTTGATGGTTCCAGATTGTTCTGGGGCAGCCCTGGCATCCAGGTCCCAGAAGACAGATGTGTCTGTGTTTTCTTTAATAAGTTGACTTGCATGCGTTTATGACAGGTGAAGCTCTCTAAAGCATGGGCGTAGGGCAGGCATCCCTCCGCCTGGGTTCAGGTGGTACTGCTCACTCCTCTCCAGTAGCCTCACTGTGGCTGTGGGTGGCTCCAGCGTAGTGCACAGGGTAGAGTTAGTAAGAAGGGCCTTGAAAGGAACTGTAATTCTGGAAGTTGTCACATATTTACAGAAGTGTCTCTTGGAATTAGAAATGTCTTTTGTGACATGGCATCTATTACATGGGTGTCATTCACAAACCAGTAACATCTCTGATTCTATTGGTGCAGTGGTATGTCTGATGTGTAATTAATTTTAGGGTCCTGTGACATGGGTGTGGGTGTGGAAATGGGTCTACTGGGTTAAGCATTACACTGTACAGAGCCAAGGGAGGAAGCACAATGCTGTACCTTTGGGGGCCGGATGAATGCTGGATGGATGACCAGATGGGTGGATGGATACACTGGGAAAACACAAACTTCCGGAGTTCCCTGGGATCTCAGATTTCATCACTAACAACAGAGGGGGTGTTGTGGTTCCAAAGTCCTAGGTCTCTATACATAGGAAGATAGTTGAAAGGGGCAATGATTTGTGATTAAGCTAAGGACTGCCTTAGATGATACAGAAATGAACAGAGGGATATGGATAGCGACCCTGAAGCCAGAGGTACCGTTTTTGGTTTCGTTTTTCATTTAGGGACACCTGGTAATGATTGCACATGGTGGAACAGGTAGCTTGAAATAAGCCCAAAGCAGGGGAAGTCTGGGGAGGATGGAGTCCCTGGGTGGTGCAGACAGTGTCAGGCTGCTAACTGACCAGAGGCGCCTCAGAAGAAAGGCCTGGTGGTCACTTCCAAAAGATCACAGCCACTGAAAACCCTGTGGGGCACAGTTCTACTCGGACACACGGGGGGTTGCCATGAGTTGGGTAAAGATGGGTGAAGGCCCCCTGAGTGCACAGTGGGGCCCCTGAGGAGATGGGCTTCTTGCCCCTATGCTGTCCACTCTGTCCCCGCTTTGGTTGCCAAAGGCATTACTTGAACCTGACCCTGTGGCTGCGGACCACTGCTGGAGGTACAAAGACAGAGCCGGCCTTTTCCGATTCTCAGAAATTTTAGATTCCCACAATCATAAGTGAGAGGGGATTTTGTATCTATCCATGAATGTGACTGATGACTGCCCCTTTTTGGTGCTATGGGGCAGGCTCCCAGATGCAGCTTTGTGAGTCTGTGGGTCTGTGAGTCTCACAGGCAGGTGTAGGGGAGTGTCTGGCTAAGTGTGGCCACGTTCCTTATAAAGAGAGCCCCTTCTGTTCTGCTGTGCTGAGATGTCTGCTTCCATCTGAATGTAAGAATTTATACTGAGAAAATGTGAATGCCTGGTGGGTAAAGACCGTGTTTCCTTCTCGTGGTTATGTAGGTGGGGTCTGTAGAGAGATCCTGGCCGTATTCATGCCGGCTTTGCTTTGTCTAGAGAATCATTCCAAGTCTGCCATCTATAGAGAGCGCTGTCAAAGGGACCTTGGCCCAAGCGGTGACATGCGTGATTGGCGCTGGTGGGAGCGGATCCGCCTACCCTGCTAGCTGCTGAAATGGAGCTGTCAGGTGAGGAAGATGAAATGCTACTTTGTTCTGTGGCAGGGGCTCCCAGAGGCAACTTTTCCAGGACGTTTGACATCAGTTAAGAGAATGGGAAGGGATTTATCATTTTTTTTTTCTTCAGTTTTCTAAGACTGAAAAAAATGTTCCCAGCATGTTAGTAAGTGGGAAGTGACAGCTCTCTGGGATGGCTGTTTTCGTGTCTGAGGGAGATGTTTGCAGGGTGGCTTGGGAGCTTGCCAGCCCTGTCCCTCCTGGGAGCATCAGACACTGTTACCCTCAAGCACCTCGAGCAGTGATAATCTTTCAAGCTGTTTCCTGAAGAGGGGTCCCTCGGGCCCTCGTTGTGTGAGACACTCCAAGGGAAGGAAGAGGCTGTGGAAAAAACCAGAACAAATAGACAAACAACATAAAACAGTCTTCTGTCACCAAATAAGTTTGAGAAGGACTCTACACAGTGTTTATCCCTCCTCACCAACACACAATTCATATTCATGTTTTGAAGACTCCAAAGCTTTCTTCTGTCCAAAACCCCAGAAACAGCTTGTTAAACTTTAAGCCTGAGTTTATTTACATTTTTTAATTAAAGTTTGTTTTCTCGGTTTCAGTTTCTGCTACGTATCTGGCCCCTTATGAGTATGATAGTCAGACCAAACAAACGGGTCAGCGTGATGGTCAGACCAAACCAATCAAACCAGTTAGTGTCAAGTGGATTCCATCTCATAGTGACCCTACAGGACAGAGCAGAACTGCCCCATAGGGTTTCCAAGGAGCAGCTGGTAGATCGGAGCTGCTGATAATTTGGTTAGCAGCTGTAGCTCATAATCACTGTTCCAGACTGACATGGTTTTATGAAGCTTGCAGGTAGATAATAAACAGGTAAACGAAGCAGTGAATAGCCAGACATCGTGATGTGTGCAGAAAAGATGCCGAGTGCTGCAGTGAAGGATAATGAAGGGGCAGACCTGCTGGGGGCTGGACAGAGCTACTCCAAGAAGCTGACTTTTCACTGAGAACTAGTGTGAGAAGGAGGCAGCGCCATAAAATGTGGAAGATAAAATGAGCATGTGCAAAGGCCCTGGGGCACCACACAGACTAGTGCTAAGGAACACCATGTTTGGAGATCTGTCGTCTGTAACCCTGTGCTGGTTGGTGCAGCGTCTAAACATTCAGCTGACTGGTGGTTCAAAGCCATCCAGCCACACTGCCGGAGAAAAGACCTGGCCGTCTGCTCTCATGTAGACCACACCCTAGGAATCACTGTGGGGCAGGTCTCCTCTGTTATACCGTGTTGCTGTGAGTCAGAATCAACTTGATGCTGTGCAGCGACAACAGTCTGTAGATCCCAACTTCTCTAGGGACCGGAGCAGCCCCTAAGGTACTTACAGAGGGCCTGGTTCTGAGCAGATGCACGGAATTGGTCCCCTTCCTTCCCTCCACCAGATGGGTCCTCTCAATGTAGACACTGAGGAAGATTCTAGCCTGGGGACAGCTTTTTGATTCGGTTTCTGCCATTGTCTCTGACTTGGTCGGTGGTCTGTGAGGTGGGACTTTTGGCTCCCTGCATGCCAAGGGAGAACGATGAGCCTCATGTACTTCGGGCGTGTTTACCATTCCTGGAGAAGGACATCATACTTGGTAAAACAGAGAGTCAGCAAAGAAGCGGGAGACCCTCAGACAGACAGACTGACGCAGCAGCTGCGACCATGGGCACCAACAGGAGTGACTGAGAGGGTGTTCCAGGACCAGTGGGGTCCCTGTGAGTCAGGGTCAGCTCAGCTGCATCTTATGATGGTAATGGTCAGGCAAAGTGTCTGAACGTTTGTAGCTGTCTGGTCACAGCTGTCCGTTCATATCGAGCTGTGTAATTGGGCCCCGCCGGAGGCCCGAGCAAGAGGAGTCGGGTGTCAGGCCGCCAGAGCAGGCCCTGCCCGATGTCAGCGCAGGAAAGAAACATCCGGAGAACTTGGTAAAGCGCAAGTCCTGGGCCCACGCCGCGAGACTGGGAATCAGTAAGTCTCTGGCCCCAGTATGTGAAATACCCCAGCGGAGTCTCCTGGGGGTGAGAACAGGACACAGCCCATTTTGAGAAATGCCTTGAAATATAAATGGAATGTTCCTTAGAAAGGGGAACGATGCAGCTGGAAACGTCTGGTCAGGAAAGACCAGTGACTAAGAAAGGACATCACGTTTGGGAAAGTAGAGTCAGTGAAAATGAGGGAGCCCCTCGATGACATGGACTGACACAGTAGCTCCAACAGTGGACTCAGACACCCTGATGACTGTGGAGGTGGCCATGCAAGACCGGGCGTAGTTTTGTCCTATTATACATAAGGCCGCCGTGAGTCAGAGCCCATTCCGTGTCAGTTACGAACAACACGCCCACAAGAGCCCAGTGCTGGGCCAGGAAGTTGGCCAGCGGGTTCCCCGAGGAAATCCACACTCCTGATGCACCATCAGCGGGTCTCCTTGTCCTCAAGTTGCAGAGGAGGTCTGCATGACAGGCGACTCTTCAGGCAGAGAAAGCAAACCAGGCCCGGGTCTTGCAGCTCAGCGGCGGCAGCCTCATGCTCCCTGTTCCCGTTTGGGGTTCGTGGGGCACACTTAGTCTGCGCTTTGATTCATCGGTTCTGTCGGGTGGGTCTTCAGGGCTGCAGTCACTTTGGTTTAGGAGCTGTCATCTTAGTCATCTGGTATGGCTCTGATGGCTGAATCTGAAATACGACTGCTGGTGGAATAATGATTCAGGAATGAACTTACTTATGGTACACTTAAAACAAACAAGCAAACAAATTAACAAAAGAAAACCACAGGGTTTCTGCAGGTGAATGAAATGCGTGCCTCCTGGAAGCCGTGTTGGGGTGAGCCTTGTTCCCGTGGGGCAGGGCAGGATGGTCCATGCCTTCCTCCCTGACCAGCGTCCTGCTTCCTGGTTTAAAGGAATCGCTCCACTTGTGGTTCTTGTTTCTGTCTTTTCCTCCATCAGTTTCTGTCTCCGATTTTTTCCTTGGCCTATAAATAAACATCAGTCTTTCTCAACCTAAAAAGGAAGTCCTCCCTTGACCCTGAATCCCTTTCTTGGCACTGGTCGTGCTCTCTCCCCCACCCCCGAACTCGTCACTGGTGCTCTCCCTGACCCCGTCATTGCTGTCAGCATCAAGTCTGTCTCCTTCATGTTGTCTGCGGGTCTCTGTGTCGGCTAGCCCCTCCCTGTCTCTCCAGGCTCACGTCATGCGCTGTCCCTAACCAGAAATTCCAGGATCTGCTTCTGTGTGGACAGTCATGTTGGTCTGCTTGTGTCTCCAGGACTAGTATGAAAGTGACTTCAGGACTCTTGTCTGTTTGTTGCCGATCGTGTTCTGAGAATCTAGAATACTGCGTAGGTGCCCAGTCAGTATTTATCATTTAAGCCCTTCCTCTCTCTCCTCTGGCTGTCTGTGTATGCTGTCTCCTTTGCCTAGGTTTTCCCGCTTGTACCTTCCCCTTTGCTTGCACGCTTTGCCTGACACCTACCAAATCTGAACCTGTTGCCAGGGAGCTGAATGCAACTCATAGTAACGAACAGAGTAGAACTGCCGCATAGGCTTTGCCAAGCTGTGATCTTGAAGCAGACTGTCATGTCTGTCTCCCACAGAGCAACTAGTGGGTTTGAGCCACTGACCTTTTGGTGAATGGGCAAGCATGTAATTGCCACGCCGCTGGAGTTCCTTCTACCTCCTACACATCCTTCAGTTCTCAGCCCATGTGCCATTTCCTCCAGGAAGTGCTGTTCTTTTCTAGGAAGCTTCTGTTACTTCTTCCAGGACATAGCATGTTGCTTCCTTCAGGAAGTGTTGTCTAGTTTCCCGAGTTTGGGATGAGTTCCTTCTGTGTGCTTCTGAAATGTGTATCACACTGTAGTGCAGCCTCCCATTTATCTGATTTTTCTCCTGGAGACTGTAAGGGCCAAGGTCCCAGGATGTCATTGGACCTTATAGTCACCCCACAAAGTCTAGCATAGCGCCTGTACTCAACAGGCATGCAGTGAATATTTATCAAGTAGGCAGTTTGCCCTCTACCTCTCCTCTCTCATTTATACCCAGACATCGCAAGAGGAAGCTATGCTCAGTATCTCCCTTTGTCCCAACCCAATGCAAGTTGAATTTCGGACCTACCATGCCATTGAACTTGTCCTTCCAAGACACCTGTGGTCTCCATGCTGAGTATCCCAGGAGACATGCTGCACTCCTTATCTTGCTTGTCCTTCCTGACACGGTTCACCAGTTCTCCTTGGCACTCTGTCCCAGATGCTAACCATGCCCTCTTGTCTTGCCATGATATCCATTGCTATACAGAAGTGTGTTGGCTGGCAGATAACAAGGATTTCACTGCTGCATGGCAAGCCTCTTTACCACGAGAAATGGATAATTCCAAGGTTAAAACTCATGCAAAGAAAAGGGCGTTCACAGAGACTTTGTTATAATTTTGAGGATGATAAGTTGTCAGGCCTATGTCCTCAGTGCTGTCCCTCCTCTAGCTCAGTGCTGCAATCACACACCGCATTTGGGCTGGAAGGAGGGGCCATGGATGGAAGAGTTTGCTGCCAGATCTTTAATCCAGGGGAAGAGGGAGATCTTACACATTAATGTTTCCAAGAGATATGAACAGATTCCTTGGTGGCCCATGGCCAAAACTCAAAAAATCTTAATTCTGTGTTTTGAAAGCCAGATAGTGGAGAACAGGCATTCCCCTTCTTTCTCACTTTACATATGTTTCTGGAAGCAGGTCTGTATGACAGGTAGTCTCACTCAATTAGCTGAGAAGAAAAGGTACAAAAGAAAGTTATTATGCAATGTCAGACCATGGTCAAGGTGACCAGGGAAAAGGTGACGATATAAAGTTTCCCTGTGAGTGCACTTGCAATTCTAACATTTGTATCATTGTATCATTTTGTATCATTGCCCTTCCTGTCTCCACACTTAGTCTGTGTGCTGAGCAAATAATCAGAGAAGCTGGCCTATAGGAAGAAGAACGGGGCATCAGAATTGGAGGAAGACTCATTAACATTCTGCCATGTGCAGAAGACACAACCTTGCTTGCTGAAAGTGAAGAGGACTTTTGAAGCACTTACTGATGAAGATCAAAGACCACAGCCTTCACTAGGATTACATCTCAACATCTAGAAAACAAAACTCAGCACAACTGGACCAGTACGCAGCATGATAAACAGAGAAAAGATTGAAGTTCTTAAGAATTTTGCTTTGCTTGGATCCACGATCCATGTCCCTGGAAGCAGCAATCAAGACATCATACAGTGTTTTGCATTAGGCAAAGCTGCTGTGAAAGATCTCTTTAAGGTGTTAGAAAAGCAAAGATGTCACTTTGAGAGCTAAGGTGAGCCCGACCCAAGCCATGATATTTTCATATGCATGTGAAAGCTGGACAATGAATAAGAAAGACTTACATGGTTGAATTGTGCCCCCCCCAAATGTGTGTTAACTTGGATAGACCGTGATTCCCAGTGTTGTGTGATTGTCCACCTTTCTACCCATGTGATGTCATCTTCCCTAGGTGCTGTAAGTCCTACCTCTATGATGTTAAAGAGGCAGAATTAGAGGCAGTTATGTTAATGAGGCGGGACTCTATCTATAGGATTAGGTTGCTCCTTAAATCAATCTCTTTTGAGATATATATATATATATATATGTAAAGAAGACACAGACTTGCTTGCTGAATGTGAAGAGGACTTGAAGCACTTACTGATGTAGATCAAAGACCATACCTTCAGTATGGATTACACCTCAACATCAGTAAAACAAAACTCTTCACAATTGGACCAGTAAGCAACATCATGATAAACAGAGAAATATTTATATATGTAAAAGAATCAGAGAGGACAGGGACCTCCTGCCACCAAGAATGAAGAACCAGGAGGGGAGTGCATCCTTTGGACCTGGGGTCCCTGTGCTGAGAAGTGACCTGGGGTCCCTGTGCTAAGAAGCTTCTGGAACCGGGAGAAGATTAACACCAAGGACTTTCCCCCAGAGGCAACAGAGAGAAAAAGCCTTTCCTGGGAGCTAGGATCCTCAATTCCTACTTCTACCCTCTTAGACTGTGAGAGAATAAACGGTTTTTTCAAAGCTATCTACTTGAGGTATTTCTGTTATAGCCGCTCTAGATAACTAAAATCTGAAGAAAAATGGATGCATTTGAATTATGGTGTTGGTGAAGAATATTAAATATTCCTTGGATTGGCCAAAGAATCAACACATCTATTTTGGAAGAACTACAGCTAGAGTGCTCCTTAGGAGGAGGATGGCCGGTCTTTGTCTCATGTACTCTGGGCGTGTTATCAGGAGGGATCAGTCCCTGGAGAAGGACGTCGTGATTGGCAAAGCTGAGGATAAGGAAAAGGAGGAAGACTCTCAGAATGACAGAGTCATACAGCGTGTGCAACAGCGGTCTCAGAGGTGGCACCGATGTGAAGATGGTACCGGACTAGGCAGTTTGGTTCTGTTGTGTGTGGGGTCGCTATGAGTTAGAAGTGAGCTGATGGCACCTAACAGTAACAATATCATTATCATTTACCAATAATATGCCTCATGCTTTTGCCCTAGGTGACTTTTTTTGATTCCCCTTGTCTGTGTGACAGCCCCCAGTTTCTGTATCGGGCAATCGGCTCTCTTCTTTTGGCATGGGAGGATCATGCCTTCAACCCTAAGTGACCAGAAGGCCATGCAGCTAGTTTCCCTTACAGCCCAAGTTTAGTATTCTTTTCCCGGCATTGGTAAGAACCTTCCTTCAGATTGCTTCACATCTGTTGAGAAATTGAGTCCACCTTCTGGTATTTCTTCCAGGACTAGATGATTTCTTCACTCGTCTAATACGATGCTATGAGTGTGAGAGCCCTGCTGAGATCACTGTCAGGTGCCTCTCTATTTCCAGAGTGCAAAGCTTTGAAATCTTAGTACTCATTTTGTCTCTTGTTAAAAGTGGAAACTCTTTTTGAGCTCAAGGCAAGGTTAGAATGCCTTCTCGTCACTCAGGGTAAAGAAAGATCTGATGGAACAGATTGATTTCTGCTCCTGCCAGGTTTATTTCTGAGGATGCTATCCGTGGCCAGGCATGGGGATTGGGGAGTGGCAGCGATGTGTCACGTAATAGCTGGGGCCTTCAGCGATGCTGCTTACATGTCAGACAGTTGCCTGCAGAGGCTGCCTTTCTGTAGATATGGGGACTTCCAGGCACCATATTCAGGACAGAATGTTTTGATCTTGTCTCCTTTGGTTATGCATTAGATCAAGGCTCTGATATTAACTGCCAGGACCCAGGATAAGTGGAGCAGTGTTTCAGGGACAGGAGGATGGCAACAGGGGGATGGGAGTGGGGGGGAAAATAGGGTAGACAGGAAACTTCTGGGGAAGGTGGTCTTAGGATCAGTATCTGAGTTTTCCCTGAGTTTATTGTGCTGTGGGAGCTTGCATGTTGCTATGATGGTGGCATTTCAAATACCAGCAGGGTCCTTCACGGTGTACAGAATTCATCTACCTTCCAGATTAAATTATACTAGGAAGAAAGACCTGGTGATCTATTCCCAAAAATTAGCCAGTGGAAACCTTATGGATGACAATAGAAGATGGTCCCATATAGTGCTGGAATATGAGCCCTCCAGCCGTCAGGTAGATAACAGGGCTCTTCAAGTTTGCAAGGACCAGGGGGTGTACCTTTATTTTCTGGGTGCAAGAGGGATGACCCAGTGGACAGCTGGGCATGTTCCCTGCTTCTGGTATGGCTGTCTCTCTAGTTTACAGCTTTAGTATGATTACTATCATAACTTTATTGAGATATAATTCACACATCATAGACTTCACCCATTTAGAATGTATATTTTAGTGGCATTTTATATATTCAAAGTTGTGCGGTCATCAACACAACCAATATACAAACAATTTCATCACCCTAAAATGAACCCTGTGTCCATTGGTGGTCACTCCCCGTCTCCCCATCCTAGGTGGGCCAATCTGCTTTCTGTCTCTTAACACCGACTGTAATGGTACACTTGCTTGTCTTTCACTGTCTGTCACTGACCCACGAGTGTGAGCTTGACATGGTGGGAAGCGTGTCTGTTTTCTCCACCACTCTGAGACCATAATGCGTGTGTGTTTAGGAGCACTGAGTTTCTGTTGATGGACGTGGAAAGTTTGGCAAAGGATGTTGGTGATGGTTGGTATGGTTCATTTCACTGGATTGTGTGAGAAACACTGACTTGGCAGATGTTATCTGTATATTTATAACAACAATCATAAAAGAGGATCAGAAGAGAGGTTCTTTCCCTTCTCTGCTTCTGGCCACTTGATGGCCTCTGCTACTGCCACTTGATGGCCTCTTTTCTCTGGATTAAATGTTTCTTCCCATGGAATTTTTCCTGGCACCCCTTCTTGGATGATTTCATTTCTTCAGTCTAATAACAAATGACAGCAATAGCTTTTATTTGTGTAACATGCTTGTGTGTGTTCTTGGGTGCAAGGATTTCTGTCTAAGATCTGGAGGAGACCTTCCGGTTTCTTTCCGGCTGCCAACAAAGTGAGTCTTTAATCTATTACTGGGTTTATTCCTTCTCTTCTGTATCGTGTCAGCCTATTTGTGGGGTTGCCAGAGATTAGAAGGTGCACTCCCAAGTAACCCCAAACAAAGCAAAAGCATGAAAGAAAAACCGCAGACTCATTGCTACTGAGGGAGAATCTGAGTCATGGTAGCTCTCTGTGTTTCAGAGTAAAACTGTGTGCCAGGGGGTTTTCAATGACTGTGGGGTTTTGGAAGTAGATTCCAGACCTTTTATCTGAGGCACCTCTGAGTAGATTAGAACAGCCAACCTTTCAGTTAGCAGCCAAACTCTTAATCCTTTATACTACACAGAGACTCCTTCACTCCCTACTACCTGTCAGTAAGGCGTGGATTCATCAGTTACAATCACCGATGACTTGTTTCAAGTTGACAGTCCCATGCCTTGGACAAAGGGCAGGGCAATACTGCCACCCAGTGTTCTGTCTCTTCTCACTGTGACGTGGTCATCTTGGCGTCATGCCTCCCTGGAGAGTGACCTGGAGTTGAGTGTTTCACTGATACGTGGCTTTGGGACCAGAGCATGACCTTAGGAGCCATAAGCAGGTTCTTGTATGGATTGATTCTCTAATTTCAGGATTACGGGTGGTATGTAGGTGAAGGAGTGCTAGCGGCTTAGATATATTCACTTAGAACCCAAGTGATGCTTGTCCCAACAATCATTGGTGAACTGGGAGGTGAAGTGACAGCAGGAAGATAAAGATGTCTGAGGTTTGTTACTGTGGTGAGACCCTAGGGAGATGCTGGATAGAAAGGACAAGGCCACTGTCACCTAGACTCACCCCTTGTCAGTCTCGCATCTTGGGGGTTGTGTGTGGCTGTGATGCTGGAAGCTATGGCCCCAGTATTTGAAATGCCAGCAAGGTCAACTATGGTGGGCAGCTTTCAGTAGAGCTTCCTCAGACTAAGACCAGGAAGAAAGACCTGGTTATCTGCTTCTGAAAATGAGCCATTGAAAACACTATGGGTCACAACTCACCATCGTCCCCTTAGGTCGGAAGCCGCACGGAATACCTAGTGGCTGCCACAGTGAAGTCAAGCATGCCAGTGATGCTGAGGACAGTAGAGGACTTGGTGACATGTTGTCCCGTTGTACTTGGGGCCATCATGGACTAGAGGGGACTCACGGTGAACAACAGTGATGTCCCCAGTGACCAGTGTTCAGACAGTAACTGCTTCCTCCTGAACTTTAGCTGAGCTAAACCCATGGCCGTCAAGTTGATTCCCACTCATACTGATGCCCTGTGGGATGCTCTATAGGCCTTATAGGGTTTCGAAGGCTGTCAGCTTTACAAACGCAGACATCTTTACAAAAGCAGACAGCCACATCTTTCTCCCCATAGGGCAACAGGTGGGTTTGAGTCATCCACCTTCTGGTTAGCAGCTGAATGCTTTAACCACTAGGTTACTTCTGTGATATTCTGGAATTAGAATGAAAACTGGTGTGTGTGTGGGTGGGTGTGGGTGTGTGGGTGTTTGTGTGTGGACTTGTGCGTTAGATTTTCCAGATCCTTGTTCCTTATTCACAACTGCCTGTGAAATGAAGGTGCCGTCCTGAGGTGTTTCCCAGCGGGCAGTCTGTTTGAAGCTGCTGTCACAGAGAACGGGGCCGCCTCCTGGGTGGGTGTCTATAACCTGGCCGGGTCGGGCCCCCCTCCTCCATCCTCAATTAGTGGGCTGAGGCTCAGCACATTTGCACTGAGTTTTTAACTCCCAGCTGTCTTCTCAGTATCAGGAAGGCAATCAGCGAGTAGTCAAACAAATAAATAATCATTTATAAATGGCAGTAAGATCGGTAAACTTATTGAAGTCTATGATGAGTGGAAAAGAGAAAGACCCTCAACAAAAGGGAATGACACAAAGGCTGCAACAACAGGCTAAGCCTGACAACGATTGTGAGGATAACGCAGGCCCGGGCAGGATTGCGTTGCTGTGCACGGGCTGTCTGTGTGTCAGACCCAACTTGACAGCGCCTAACAACAGGCTCTGTAAGGATGTGAAGTCTGCAGTGTGGCGTGGAGGAGCCTGAGACGGAGCAGGTCTAGGAGGATGGTGTATAGCGGGGCGCATGTTCTCAGTGCCACTGAACCCTGCACCGAAAAATGTTTGCAGTGCTATATTGTGTTATGTGTATTTTATCATAATAAAAAAGTGAGAATTTGAGAGACGGAGCTTAATGTGTACTAGGCTGTTCTTCTGGATATTAGGTCTCTGGCTGAGCCCCCAGTAGTGGCTGATTCTTCATGTGACTTGCCCCATTTCCCAGAGACTGCAGAAAACCAAGAAGTAACCAACCAACAAACCCCAATGTAGGTCAACTGTCTGCATGGCCTTAAAGTGCTTTGACACAGTTTATTGTTGGTTGGGTATTAGACAGGCACTCATAAAAGAGCCACAAGACAGCTTGGTCGCTGGCGCTGGGCATGGACTCAGTCCCTTCTTGTATATTTAATCAAATAGCTGTAATAAATCAGCAGTGATTCCTTCAGACCCCCAACACCAAGTTGTTCGCCTAAATTACGTGGATTGATGTCCACACGTCACGATGCATCAGGTGAATGTGGCATCACTGATTTGGAGTCCCAATGCCCCAATGCAGTCCTGTGCTGGCTTTCACTCTGACCCTCAGGGGACGTTTGGTTTTCTACCTTGAATGGCAGGCCTGGTGAGGAGTGTGGCTGGAAATGCCAAACAAATGCTCGCTGATGGATTGGCTTTCCTGGAGAGAAACAAGATGGAGGAGGGACAGGGACAGGGACAGGGACCCGATGCTGAGTGCCACACCCACAGTCTTGGGGTTATCTGAGCCTGGCGGTGGGGTGCAGCACATTCGTCACATGAGGTGCTCGGTGTAGCTCGCTGAAGGGGGTGGTGGCAGCCCAGGGGTGGGATGCTTGCCTTCTGTCACAGGTGAGGACCAAGAGGTGAAAGCACGTTTCCATCAGTGATGGGGCCGGAGTCTAGCCCTGAGGTTCTTTCTCTTAGCCACACAGCATCCGTCGAGCTTCCCTGTGCTCTCCTCCTGGCCTGCCGTGTGATCTGTCTCTCGGGTTCCTGCCTCGAGGATGAGAAGCAACGGTGACTTTTTCTCCTCTTCTTTTCTTGACCTAGACTTTCTTTTGGGATCGTTTGGGGTTCATCCTGTTCTGTCCCCTACCTAATAGGATTCTGGTAAAAGAACACGACATAATGTCAGTCATATTGCAGATACCATAAAGATTAAAATCCCGTAGTAATGGAAACTCGGCAGTTAGGCGAGAATTTCTGCACTCTGAGTGCGGCTTAAGCTTTATCAGCCTTTCCATAGCACCAGCAGGCAGTGACATTCACGGGAGAGCATTTCACAGTGTGGAAAACCAACACACGGTCAAGAACCCAGGTGGTCCCTGTCACCCGCCAAGCAGCATAGCCAAGCCCCCCTGTAGGCCCGTGTCGCCTGGGTTGGCACTTCCTCTGCATGTTCATTCTTGTCTTCTCCCCCAGAGTTTCTTAGGAGGTCCGACAATGAAGTCTGCAGACTTGATCTAAGTGCTACGTACCTCATTCCTCATTGCTGAGTATCACTGTGGTTACCTTCCAAGTACTCGCCTTGGGAAGCTGTGTGCCGATGGCAGCTCCTAGTCCACCCTCCAAAGCAATTTTGGAACTCTTTCTGGAATGGCCATTGTGCATGATGGTGCAGTGGCAAGTTCATGAACTTAATTGTCTAGGTGTCTGTGAGGGAGTTTTTAGCCAGTAAACATAACTGTGTTGGAACACCCCCCTGCTCATCTGATCTGGTCTCCAATGACTTTTGTCTTTACCCGAAGATAAAATACTGAAAGGAAAACATTTGGCTGACATTCATGACACCAAGGGTAATATGATGGCAGCTCTGAGGGCCATTCCAGCAAAAGAGTCCAAAATTGCTTTGAAGGGTGGACTAGGTGCTGAGGTCAGTGCACAGCTTCTTGAGGAGAGTACTTTGAAGGTGATCTTAGTGATACTCAGCAGTGAGGCATGTCACACTTTTTCTGGGATGAGTTTGCAAACCTAATTGTCAGTCCTCGTATGCCTACATCATGTAGCACACATGATGGTTTTGAATCAGAAGGTCTGAGTTTGAATTCCAGCTTTGGCACTTAAAAGCTATAAGCTTTGAACCTCAATTTTCTCATCTGTAAAACGGAGTAACAGTACCCATCTCACAGAAGTGCCATGAGGTTTAACTGAGTGAATACATGTCCAATTCTTAGAATTGTTTCTACACAAGCATTTGACAAAGCATCCGGTGTTTGACCATTCAGAATGCTTGATAATTGGCCTCCCAAAAGCCAGATGGAGTCTCTGGATAGGATAAGCAGTCGACTGTTGGGCTAAAAACTGGAAGATTGGCAGTTCGAATCCATCTGGCAGTGCCTGAGAAGAAAGGCCTGGAGTTGGCTTCTCAAGGTCACAGCTGTTGGAAATGCCCTGGAGCACAGTTTTCCTCTGACACCCACGAGGTTGCCTGGAGTTGGAATCGACTCCACAGCAACTTTTTTTTTAAACAGGCCAGGTTAGCCCACAGTGTTCGAACTAACGTTAAACCCTAAACACATTTCGTATATTACTCTCAGTAAATATGTCGGCAACATATTGAATCACAAGGGTAAAAGATTCAGAAAGCTAAGACACATCAGTCAGAACACTGTCGTACCATCGCCTGCTTTTCCACTCGAACCCACACTAAGTGATGATCAGTTGCTCACATGCGTGGCCTCCTGCTTCTCCGCTGGTGGGGTTTCTTGCCTAGAATTTCATTTTGCATCTGTGCAGAAGAGCCCCTCGTCGCCCCACCTGCTGCCTGTGGAATCCCCTCCGTGTCCACAGTCATGGTCCTGGGACAAAAACCTAGGGCCTTCTTTGTGGCCGGGTGGTGAGGTGATCCATCTCTAGCCTTCAGAAGCAGGCTAACGGAAGGGGTGGTGTCTGTATCAGTCCCCTAGGGCCGCTGTAATGAAGCACCACAGACAGGTGACGTAAGTGACCGAAATGGTCCGTCTCACGGTTCTGGAGGGTACAAGCTTGGATGCAGTGTGCTATCAGGGCCTTGTTCTCTCTGCAGGCTTGCGGGGAAGAGCTTTCTTTGAGTCTCCCAGCCAGGCATTGCTTGGTTTACTACTGTGGCCTAGCTGGCTCCCTGTTGTCATTGTCACATGGCTGCCTTCCTTGTCTCTGTGTCTCTTCTCCTTTGCTATCAAGACACGACTCATCCTGGCTCGGGACCCACCTTGCTGAAGTGTGACCTCCTGGTAACTGGTAACGTCTCCAGAGGCCCTGTTTCCAAGCTGGGTCAGTTGCCAGGTTACAAACGTCTGGCTTATGTACAATCTGTAGATAGGAACCACCTCCTATCAAGGCTGTTACATTGTACACCCGAGGTCCATGCAGTGGTTTGTAATAACAGACGGGCACTACTTTGTGACGAGCATCAAAGGTTACTACTGTCAGGGTCCACTGAGTTGGTTCTGACTCGTAGTGACTCAGCAGCACACCCTGCCTGGTCCTCTGCCACCCTCTTGGTGGCTGCTGTGTCTGAGCCCACTGTTGCAGCCACTGTACCCGCCCATCTGGTTGAGGGTCTTCCTGTTTGTCACTGACCCTCTACCGAGCATGATGTCTTTCTCTAGGGACCGGTCCCTCCACATAGCATGTCCAAGGTACCAAAGATGCAGTTTTGCCGTCCTTGCTTCTCAGGAACGTTCCGGCTGTGCCGCTTCCACGACGGATTTGTTTGTGCTTCGGTCAGTCGTGGTATATTTGGTGTGGTTTGCCAGCCCCGTAATTTACGAAGGCAGCACCTTGTCTTTGGTCTGGCTTATTCATTGCCCAGCTTTCGCATGTACGTGAGGTGACTGAAGATGCCGTGCCTCCTGGTAGGCACGTCTTAGTCCTTAAAGTGCTGTCTGTGCTTTTTAACACTTTAAAGAGGATTTTTTCTTCCCCCGGCAGATTTGCCCAATGCAGTATAACATTTCACATCTGAATTGCTATTTCCAGGGGATTATGGATTCAAGTGAAATGAAATCTGTGATAACTTTAATATTTTCCTCCTTTAGCATGACGTTGCTTATTGGTCCAGTCGTGAGGGTTTTTGTTTTCTGGATGCTGAGGTGTGATCCATACTGAAGCCTGTGGTCTTGGGTCTTCCTCAGTAAATGCTGCGAGTCCTCTTCCCTTTCAGCAAGCTGGGCCGTGTCATCGTCTAGTCCGGTGGCCCTGCTCTTCACACGGTCCAGCTTCTCGGATGACCTGCTCAGCACACAGATTGAGGAGGTGTGGGGAAAAGACACAACCTTGACACACACCTTTGCTGACTTTGAACCTCGTAGTGTCCCTTTGTTCTCTTCAACCCCCTGCTTCTTGGTCTGTATTCATTGTCCCCAGGAGCACATTATTATTACTGCGTCACTACGTTAAAGATGTGTTAGTGCACTTGGAAGTGTCTCTTGAATGTTTTCCTGTGCACAGAAACGTACGCTGTATACTGTATGCTAAGACAAACATTTGACTAGGTGACGTCAGATACTGAGTGTTCTGAACTGTGCTGACTTACCTAAAAATTGGACTTATAGACAGATTTAGGATTGGAACTTGCTTATAATCTGGGGATTGCCTGTACTGGGTTTGGGACTTGAACATGTATTTTTAGGGCACACAGTTCACTCCATAATAGCATTCTTTATTTAGGTCCCTAGGTGGCGAGGCGAGTCTCTTACATTCTCTAATAAAAACAATACTGCAAAGCAACGCATGCCGAACTCTCATGACACAGCAAGGCTTTGCGGACTGCCTCACACATGGGCTCCTTACCTTGTTTTATGTAAATGACTTCTTGGGACTAGAAAGACTTAAGTCATGTGGTTCTGTGTGATCCTGGAAACCCTTTGTGAAGTCCACTCTCTACCAAATAAAGAAGATTCATCGGTAGTTTGGAAGTGTTCTGGTCTTCCTGGGAAGTATCCAGTCATGTACTTACTCATTCATACCTTTCAGTAACATTTATTGAATACAGTGTTTGGTATATCCTTCCAGGCAGTAGGGACAAAGCACTAAGTAGGAAAGACAAAAACTCCTGTCCTTATCAAGTCTCTCTTTTGTGGGACTTCTGACACTCGGTACTCTTAACCTCCTGAGCTGTCCTACACACTGGAGGAGGTTTGATGGCCTCCTGGGCTCTACCCACTGAGGTCACTAGCACTTCCCCCAGCTGTGACAGCCAAGACAAACTCCACTACTTGCCGTAAGAGTGATCTCAAGTCATGGCAACCCTGTGTGTGTCAGAGTAGAGCTGTGTTCCCTGGGGTTTTCCATGGTAGGTTTCTGGAAGTTGATCACCAGGCCTTTCTTCCTAGTCTTAGTCAGGAAGTTCTGTTGAAATCTGTCCACCATGGGTGACCCAGCTAGTATTTGAAGTACCCATGGGGTAGTTTCTAGGAACAGACAAACCACCAGTCTGAGAAACTGACACATAGGTGCTTTTGAATAGTTTTAGTGTGTGTAGATCTGTCCCTGGTCCCATATCTTGGTCCCCATGTTTATGTCCCCTTTCGCTTCCCAGGGCCCTCAGGGTTCTTCTTAGAAGACAGGCCCATCCTATGTCACACCCTGGGGCATGTTTCAGCTCCATTGTTCTGCCCCACGTGGCCATTCTTGATCAGATCTTTAGGTTTTTATCTGTGGTTTGTGGTGGAAGGTTGAGGAACTCGAACAATTGGCAGATGTATGACTTTGGAATGGTGAGATTTTTGTACCTACAGGAGGCCTAGGAGATCTTTGGATTCATTTATTTAGTTTTTTTCCAGGCGAGGAAAATGAGGCTCAGAAAGAAAAGTAATTTTTGTCTGTTTAAGCCAAATGAAGCTGCTGATTACGCTTGCCTCAAAAATCTGAGTTCTTAGAGTGTCTCACTTCTGGAGACCTATACCCCCTTATAAGGATTATTTTTGTTCTTGCCCCAGCCAGTTTGCCACATCGGTAGCTTCTTTCATTTGTCAATTTAAGAAAAATTGTCACGTGGCTCGTGTTGAGTGTCCCAGCTAATTTAGCCTTTCCACCTGACTGTCCTATTATCTGAGAGCTCTGTTTTAGGGAAAGCCCTGGGACTTTAGACCCCCTCTTAAAAGTCATTTATTTCATTTTTCTTATTTTCCAAGAGAGTGTTGGCTGTAGAGAGGGAAGTTTCACAAAACCGTGGTGAGTGGTGGAGGTGGTAGCAGCCCGGCTGCCTTGCCCACAGAGCTTGGCTTTTAAATCCTGCTGCTCGGTAAACACGAGCTAAATGGGTTTTGGCCTCATCCACTGACTAACCAGTTAGCAAATGGACACCTCAGTGACATTGCCATGATAAGGGTCAGCCACCCTGTGGGCCAGCAGCCTCTGCTGAGGGCTTTCACGCAGAGTGTATTTTATGATCACGGCAGTATGTTTGCTTAGGAAGAGGACGTATTTCATCAGGACTGTTAAGTTTCCTGTACTCTAAAAACATCCTAAATGGCTCTCTCTGGATAGCTTGGTTTAATTAATTTGAATTGTGAGAAGTCAGGTATTGAGGAAAAGACTACTAAATTGTCAACGTCATTGTCACCTCTGCTCTCAGAGTCTCGCCATCCTCATCCTCGTCTTCATCCTCACCACCACAGTTATCGTAATCACCTTTGTGATCATTGTCACTGTCCTGACCGTCTTCATCAGCACGGTCTTTGTTTGTTGTTGTTGTTAGGTGCCGTTGAGTCAGTTCTGAGTCACAGTGACCCTCTATACAGCAGAAAGAAATGCCACCCCGTAGAGTGCCGTGTCCACAATTGTTTTTATGCGTAAGCTCATTGTTGCAGCCATGTGTAGTCCATCGCCGTAAGAGTCTTCCACCTATTTGCTGACCCTCTGCTCTAGCTAGCATCTGATGTCCTTCTCCAGGGACTGATCCCTCCTGACAATACGTCCAAAGTATGTAAGACGCAGTCTTGCCAGCTTTGCTTCCAAGGAGCACTCTGGTTGTGCTTCTGCCAGAAAGATCTGTTGGTTCTTGTGGCGGTCCGTAGTGTATTCAGTATTCTTCTATAAACCACAACTGAAAGGTATCTATTTTTCTTCTGTCTTCGTATTCACTGTTCAGCTTTTATGTGTGTATAATGCAACTGAAAATACCGTGGCTTGGGTCAGGTGCACTTTTGTCTTCAAGGTGATATCTTTTCAATGCTTTGAAGAGGACTTTTGCAGCAGATTTTCCAAATGAAATGTGTCTTTTGATTTCTGGACTGCTGCTTCCATAGGCATTGATTGTGGACTCAAGTAGAGTGAAATCCTTGACAACCTCAATCCTTTCTCCACTTACCATGATGTTGCTGACTGGTCCAGTTGTCAGGATTTTTGTTTTGCTTTTTATTGAGCACTAAGTTGATGCTTCTCGTGTGTACTCTGTCTTAGGGTTCTTTAGAGCAAAAGAACCAATGAGATGTATCTGTATTGTGTGTGTGTGTCTCTGTGTGTGTGTGTGTGTGTGTAAGAACTTGATTGATTTACTTCAAGGGATTGACTTGTATGGTTATGGGGGTCGGAAGTCCCAAATCCACAGGTCTGGCAGCAGGGTAGAGATTCCAGCAAACTTATGTCCCCAAATCCTTAGGTCACATGATAGAAAGGGTGCAGAGTAGAGAGAGAGAGCTCCACCAAAATACCCATTTCTAGCCTGGAGGCAGAAGAACACATCCTGAGGAAACTGCTTTTTCAATGGATTGATTATATCACATGACGTTATGGTAGGTGATTACGTTACATTACATTAGATTTCGTTATGGAACGGTAACTACGCTAGTGTTTGGCCAAACCACTCGGGATAGTAGCTTAGCCAAACTGACACGTAAAATTAACTCTCATATACTCTTCCTTAGGTGATCATCCTAACAGCTGTATGTCAGGCAGGTATGACTTTTCTCATTTTATGGATGTTACTCTTAGAGCTGAGCAATTGAACATACTTGGCCAAAGCTATCGAAATCTCTCTGGGAAATAGCAGTTTCCGGTAATGCGTTTTCTGGGCAACTACTCCTGTCCAATGAGGATGAAACACACAGTCCGTGTCAATGAGGTTGGGAGCTATGTATCCCAGAGACAAAGGTTTCAGAGACAAATGTGAGTTAAAAGTGCTGTATCATGTAACTGTAACCAATAAATAATCAGTTAGCCTTGATTTCTCTAATTGGGCTCACCATCTTTCTCTGAGAATCAGAAGGAAAACAAATACTATCTCTAACTGGCACGGGATATAAACTCTTCTTGGGCTGGAATCGCTGCCCAGAGAATCTGGCGCCAAGATGCCCAGTTTTCCCTTATTTTTATCTTGGCATCCAAAGCTGGCTTTATATTTGCAGGAAATGGGTCACTGGTATTTGCACTTGGAAGCGAGGCCATCTGTCCCTTTGGGATAAGTGTGGGAAGCCTCACAGAAATGTCTGCCTTTGATGTAGCCCCAAGAAGATGGACTTCACACGCCTTCCTTTTCTCCTTTGCACCCTCCTGCGGCTCGTCTGTCTGCTGGTTCCAAGGCCCGTATTCACTGAGAAGAATGGTTCAAAGAAAAATCAAGACAAATGATCTTCACTCAGCTATCCACCTACTGAAGAGAGAGACTGGAGAAAGCCTTCACGTTAGCCTGCAGGTTGCTGTCGACAGTATACCTGTCAGTGTGTCATACTGTGCTGGCTTGTGTGTCACTGTGATGCTGGGAACCATGTCACTGGTATTTCAGATACCTACAGAATCACCCAGGGTGGACAGGTTTCAGAAGAGTCTCCAGAGAAACCAGGAAGAAAGGCCTGGCAGTCTGTTTCTGAAAATCAACCAGTGAGAACCTTATGGGTGACAGCAGAATGCCAGCCACCTGGTTTGCTTAGGACACGTCATCGGGAGGGACCAATTTCTGAAAGAGGACATCATGTTTGGTGAAGTAGGGGACCAGTGAGGGTGAGGGGGACCCTTGGTGACATGGATTGGCACAGTAGCCACCAGGATGGACTTCCCCATGCGTGAAGACGATGCTCGGCAGGACAGTGTTTCCTTTAGTTGTGTGTAAGGTCTCCGTGAGTCAGAGCCAAGTCAAGGACAGTTGAATAACTGCTACAGTGACCACACTTGTTAACTAGATGTGACAGTTTCCCAGATGAATCCTGGAATGACTTACATCCCGGCCACTTACCTCCAAAGGTCCAGATAAGCCTTGGCTTGAGCAGGAATGGGGAGAAGTGCCGAGCTCAGCGGTGGGCCGGTGATGGAGGTGCCGCACACACAAGTTCACTTGGTCCTTGTGTCCTGCTTGCGTTTCTTTTTCAGAGTGTTTCCGTGAAAGCCCATTTCTTTAAGGCCGACCTTTGGGGTTGACCTGTGATATTAGGAACATTGAACTTCAGCCCCTGATAGCATAGGCAGTAAGCAGCTTCTGTGCCCGAGTGTTGCAGATTTAAGTAAACACAGCGACAGCATTTCTCAGCCTGTTACTGATGGGGTGCCAAGGAGTTACTAAGTTCTCAGGATGGCTCATTACACCACTTGGGCCGAGAATGAGGAGGAAATGCGCTGAGAATGTGATTCAGCTGCTGTTTCTGCATTCGAGAGCCTCTGCTGAAGCCCTGTCCCCCAAGACCCGTCTCCTCCCTCTGTGGCTTCCCCCCTTCTCCCCAGCCCCAGGTGGACTGGTGCCAGATACTGTCGGGACATCAGGCGAGTTGGTTTATCTGTTTGAACGAAACAGCCCGAGGAGCCCCCTGCGGGGTGTCTTTATTGAGTCACTCGTTTTCCCAAGTTAACATGGACCCTTCAAGAGAACAGAGCAGTACCGTGCTTTTGTGAGGGTTTCAGAAGGAGCTGACTTGGAGGTCAGGACAACTCTATTGGGCTGGTTGCCTCAGTAACCAGCAACTCACATCCTTTGCGGTTGACTTAGGATCTTTGTGTGGACTGACAGACTTGGGGGGACATGGACCTGTTTAGGGGTAGACTCTCCCCCACCTTGTGATGTGGAAATAGTTAAGTGGCTCCATTGGCTGGTATTTTAGTGGGAAAAATGGTACGTTACTCGGATTTGTATAATTATCGCACATATTCTATTTTCCTTATCTTCATCCCAAAACGTGAGTCACTGGATGTACAATGCCTAGCATGTAACCACCATGAAACCAGTAGGTAGGTGGGCAGAGAGATGTGTGGGTAGATAGGCGGATCAGTAGGTAGACGGATGGCAAATAGATGTCAGGTTCCTAAGCAGGCAGGTGGACAGCTAGGTGGATGATGGGTTACGATAGATACAGAAGTAGACAGACAGACGATGATAGACAGACAGATGGATAGATAATAGATACGTAGGTGGAGAGACAGACGGTGTCCTCAGTTCCAGCTCCACCACCCTTCCTGCATGCCAGGAAGGACCTCGGACCCCAGTCCCCACTGGGAAAGCCCAAGCCCTGGCCTGACATTTGGAAATGATTGACTGAAATGAAAGAATTGTCGATGTGGAAACACGCCTGGCCGCTGGGAGAGCAGGTGCTTTCTGCAGACAGCCCTCACAGTGTCATCAGCGCAGAGCCACCGTCTTGTTTTATTAATTCTGCTCTGACCGCTGTTACTTGGGTGGCCTTCGAGGTCCTCAGCAGAAATTAAACCAATCTTCCCGAGCCCCTCTGGGAAGTGCCCATAATGGATGAGGTAGGGAATGACAGCTACAGGAAGCGATCGTTCCAGAGGGCCAGGCTGCTGCCGCCCCTGGAACACCTGAGGTCCACGTGCCGGCAGCTCACGGCCCTGAGTCTGCACTGAGGCCGGACCTCGACCTGTCTCCGGTGGGATCCAGCACTCCGCCCTCAGCATGAGAGGTGGCCGGAGGCTCATGCTGAAGCCTGGGTGTCGTCTCTCTACCAGGACATGTTGTTGTTGACTTGACTCTGATTCATGGTGACCCCATGTGTGTTGGAGGTTCAGGTCCACACAGAGGTGCCTCAGAAGAAAGACCTGGCTATCTGCATCCAAAAAAAAGTCGATGTGAACCTTGTGGAGCCCAGTTCTACTCTGGCATGCATGGAGACACTGTGACCAGTGTCGGCTTGATGGCACTGTTTTTCCATCACTTCTGCCGTCACCTGTGCAGTGTCTGTCTGCTATACCAGACTACCCAGCCCCTGCCTCTGGTTCACAGCTGCGTCCCCTGGGTGTCGCACAGGCTGGCCCTAGGAGGACCCCCACAATGGACTGATGGGGAGGGTTGGGCCCTTAGAGGCAGCGAGCTCTGTCTTGCGTTTCTGGATTGCATTCCAACCTGGGAGCAGGTGCAGGAGCACAAGTCACCAAGCCTGCAGGGAAGCGTCTCTAGCCACACAGTGCAGTATTCCAGAGCTAGAGAGCTGCTAGAGCTGGCTGGCACATCTCAAGGACTGGGACAAGTGACTCCCTCTTCTCGTCACTCAGGCTCTCACACTTCCTCACTTGGACAGCAAGGATGCCTCCTGCTGCCGGGCAGCCAGCTTGGCACGCACTGACAAGCCAGGGTTGTTCATGGCAGCCGTGTCTCCACTTGGCCAGCCTTCAACCCCAGCTCTTCTCCGGTCTTTCCTCTGAACCTCCAGACATCTGCTTTGCGTGGGTTTAGACTCCCCACGTGTGCCATCTTTGGGGAATGGGTGGAAACATTCGCCCTGTGGCATCTGGCACTGCCCTGGCTTTGCTTGTGTTGTACCCTGCTCCCACACCAGCCAGGTGCTAGGGATGCCTTGTGCACGTTCAGTTAGCGGCAGACTGGTGGGATGTTAGCCAAAGACAACCCAGGCTCAGGAAGCTGCTCCGCAGATGGTGTTATGCTGATGCTGAAACCTGCCTCAGCGGTCCCATCCCTAAGCGGTGCCATCCCTCAGCGGCTGAGCTGGGAGCAGGAAGTGTCTGGGCTGGGGACCCCAGTCACTTCTATGGGAAAGTAGGAGGCAGGACAGGTCCCTGCTTTCTAGGAGCAGGCCAGGAGGGAGGTGTTTCCTTCATGCTGATGCTGCTGAGGAGGACATCGGTGACTGTGGGATGTCCCTGTGTGCAGGGCTGAGATGGATTTTCAGTGAGCTGCAGAGAGTTGCCCACCAGACCATCTTCCTAGATAAACCCAAATGCCCACTGCAGCAGCCTGTGCTTGATGGGATCCATGGGGATGCAGCTGCCTTTGGACTGGCATTTGCTTTTTTCTGATGACAGTCAAAGCAACAGAAGCGTGAGAGTGCTTTCAAATGCTGCCAGATCACACTGAACCCTTCTTGTGGGCTGGGGACAGTGCTAGATTTTAGAGACGCAAACTCTGATTGAGACACAAGTTCAGCTCGAGCAGGTCGCTCTCATTAGGAAGAGCATGATATTTGCATATGTAAATGCATTTCCATTCCACAAGTATGTGTGGAGTCCCAGACAGTACAATCAGCACACTCAGCTGCCAACTTGAAAGCTGGCTGGTTTGAGTCCATGCAGAGGCACTCTGGAAGAAACGCCTGGCAACTTATTTCTGAAAGATTAGCTACGGAAGGCTTGATGGAGCACAGTTCCTCTGTGACACACTGTGGGGACAAAATGAGTTGGAGTCAACTCAAAGGCATTTTTTTTTATTAAGTGTATTATGTGCCAGTTGGGGTATGCTAGGTGCTGAAGGTAGAACAAAGAACATCCATGGAACGTGTGTGTCATGTGCAGCACATACCCAGGCACGCAGCTCATGCATGTAGCATACAGTCTGGTGGGGGACTGCTGCAGGGTTGATGTACACAGGTTAAAAAGCATGCCCTGGATTTCTTACCTAGTGTGGAGCTTCAGGGAGGGCTTCCCAGAGGAGGTGACATTTGCACTGTGACACATGGGCATTGGACATGTCATCGGGGGGACATGTCATTGCTGGAGAAAATGGAGGGTCACTGAAAAAGGGGCAAACCCTCAAGGAGACAGATTGGCACAGCAGCTGTGACAGTGGGCCCAAGCCTAACAGTTGTAAGGGTGGCTCAGGACTGGGCAGCAGGACGTCCTGTTGTACATGGGGTTGCTACGCGTTGGAGCCGACTGGACAGCAGCTAACAACAGTGGTAACAATAACCACAGGAGTAGCAGAAAGGGACTAGAGAGCTTGGCCAGCCAGGGGGCCAGCAGGCCGACGGTGTGGCTGGGCCTGCAGAGCGGGGAGAAGTGCGTGGGGCCCACGGTGGGTGGATCACTCACCAGGGCAAGGCTCGTGGACTTGACAAAGAGAAGCTGCCGGTGGGCAGGAGGTGATGGGACCATCCCAGTCAGGGAGAAGCACTGACTGGTGTTTATGCATGGCCCAGAGCTTGCATCTAAGCAGCAGTTGTGAACAGAAGGTGGCTTTTAATTGCAGTTGTTTGGCGTGGATTCCACATAGAAACTTGGGATTATTTCACTGTTAGAAGAGCTGACGGCCCCATCTTCTGCAGGCAGGAGGCCTCGAGGGGGCTGTCACCCTGGGGGCCTGGCTGAAACAGTTATCAGGAAATACTCCCAAGAGGCTGTTCTTGTTGGTGAGACTGGGGGACAGATGGGGGAAGCATGCCATGAGGTGGAGGTGGGCCATGGAGAAGGAGAAGACCCTTTTAGCATGGTCTCTGGTAGCCAGGCCTCCAGTGACTCAGCACAGCAAACCTAGCGTCTCTCCTCCCACCCAGGGCATTGGGGTTGCAGCCAGCTGACCGTAGCTCTTAGCATGTCCAGGAATTGATGTGCTATTGTGATTCCCATCATAAAGACGGGGAGACCAAGACCAGAGAGATGACAGACACCTCCAGGGTCATGTGGCAAAGCCTTGGCAGAGCTGGGAGTTGAACCTGGCTTGTTGGACTCTGCAGAACCTCTTCACCTCTGTGTGCTGCTGTAGTGCCTCATGTGGGCCTGGGAATTTTCCAGAAGGGGCTGGTCCAGCCTCAGGTGTCTGGGCTGGTGCAGTTCACACTGGCTGTTGAGTGGCACAGAAGAAAGGAGGCAGGGGCTCCAGCCAGCTTGCCTTGTGCCATCTGTGTGTCCTTGGACAACTCACTTACCCTCTGGGACTTACTGTAAGATGAGTTCGTATCAGTGATGGTATTAATGTGCTTATTGAGAATGTTGGCTTTTGTACGTATTAACTCTGTTGGTTTCACAATGCCTTTTGGGATCCACTCTCCCCCTCCACCCCCATCAAACCCCTCGTCAAGTTGATTCAAACTCATAGTGACCCTACAGGACAGAGTAGAACTGTCCCATATGGTTGCAAGGTGCACCTGGTGAATTCAAACCACTGACCTTTTGGTTAGCAGCTGTAGCTCTTAACCACTATGCCTCCAGGTCTTCTGCCGTTTGGGATAGGTGGTGTTATTATCCCTATGTTAATAGATGAAGAAAGCAAGCCACAATGAGGTGCTACAGCATTCCCAAGGTCACACAGCTGACAGGTCAAGACTGGCCTGGAAGCCAGGCAGTCTGGCTGTGGAGCCTCAGAGGGTTCCCGTGGGGGCCTGGTGATGCAGCCTGTACAGAGGTCTCGGCAGAAGGGAAAGGCTAGGGGACATTCATTGATGAAGGCTATTTAACCCCACTGGCCTCAGTTTCCTCTTTGTACAGTGAGAGCAGTAAGTTAGTGTTGGCTGGGCTTTGATGATCCCCACCTTTAGCAGACTCATAGGGTGAATGTCGCTAACCCCCATTTCAGAGATGAGAAAACTGAGGCTCAGAGCAAGAGCCTAGGTTGCACGAAGTCACTCATCTACTTGAAGGGAGAGCGGTGTGTCAAGTGCTGGGCCCAGGCACTCGCCCTAGGTGTGGTGGCAGTGTTCTAGCTTGTGGGGACTTGTCTCCAAGAAAGGCCTAGAGAGCCCACCGCCACCCTGGGCAGTCCCTCCAGTCAGTCTGCCCAGTGCTGCTTGTCCCCTGCCTCACCCGAATGGCCTGAGATGTCACGCAGAGTACTGCCCATGCTTTTCTCAGCAGTCCTGAAGAACTCCCTGGCAGATTGGATAAAAAGCCCTTGTCAGAAGTCCTAATTTCAGTGTTGTCCCCTGTGATGACACTCAGGCAGTATGGATTTAACACTTCACTTGTTTCGCCATTGTCCCCGACTTCATTTTGCTAACACTCCCCTAATAAGCTGTATCTCCTTCACCAGCTGCCCTGCTGTTGCTGTCCTTGGAAACCCTAGAGTGTGGCACTCAGCATCCCCAGAGAGGAATGTGCCCACGTCCTGGCTATGTCCACGTCCTGTCTTCCATTACTAATACACTCTTTGTCTCCACGTAGCACCACCCAGCGTTTTTCCCAGACTCCTTTACACCTGATCCCTGTCGTCTCAGTAGGTCTAGTTCAGGTGTCATTGCCTGTGTGCAGATGGGCCTTTTTCACACTGTGAGGTCACTGCAAAGGCACGGAAAGAAGCTTTTCTCCCAGGCTGGCTTCGATCATCACTCCTCAGCTCCTGTCTCCCAAACCATCCTGTATTCGGACGTCTGATGGCTGGGTGGCTGGGTAGGTTGTCCTCTGATGAGTGTGTGTTCGCCTCAGTGTCAGGTACTGTCCCTGCACTGGGTGAGGAGGAAACGGCCACTGTCGACTGAATGGCACTCACACCCACCCACCCACACCCATACCCACACCCGGCACGGGGGACCAAGGCTCTGCCTCTGCTCTCCTTGTTGCTTGTTGCAGTGGCCCGGGAACCGCATTAGACATTCCTGGGGCTGACGCCATGCATTTGGATGGCTTTTGAGGTGAGTGTAGGAAAAAGTGGCTCTGGATTGTACCACAGAATGCAGAAGGCTGTGGTTTCATAGCTGTGTTCTCATTTGAAAATCTGATGAGAAGAGAGGGTAAAGGTCTAGGTCCATTGAGATTTTTTTTTTTGAGATGAAATTCACATAACAAAGTGAACTGTTTTAAGTGACAATTCAGTGGCATTTAGTCCATCACAAGTTATACAACTGCTGCCTCTATGTGGTTGTAAATGTTTTCATCCCCCAAATGAAAACCCCAGAGCTACTCCTTTCATGACCTGCGGGTCCTGCGTCACCCCAATACATTTGCTGTCTCTGAAGTTTACTGGGAAGCTGGTTTCCCACTTGAGGCCCATGCTGCCACCCAATGAGAACCTATTTAACTGGAGGAAACGGGTGTTGGCACCCTGTTACAATGGAGTTGCATACTTGAAGTGTGATTTGGCAAGGCTTTTGTCTCTTTGGGCCTTTTTACTGGAGATGAGCCTGTTAAGTGTCCGTTTGGGTTCCCCTGTGGGATTTGGGAGTCGTGATGATTCTAGGTTCTCGTGATGACCTCATTTTCAGGGGCTGTGTGTTACGCGCCTGTCGGGGACCTGGATCGGATGCAGGCAATGTGAAATCCAGAGGCTGATGTGTGTGTGCCCGTGTAATTCTACCCCATGTCCAAGTGAGCATGTGTGTCCCACATAGCATGTATCAAAGCCCAGAGTTCATGACACATGTCGGGAATGCTCCTTGATTTAGCGCACCTTCCACATGAGCACACACGCACGTGCACACTCAGAAGGAAAAACATTAACTGGAAGAGTTATTACCAGTTGCTTCGCGTTCCCTTCCCTCCCTGGCCCTAGGCAACTACTCATCAGCTTTTGGTGTCCATGGATTTGCCTACACAGGGCATTTCCTGCCGCTGGCATCAGATAATAGGTCATCTTTTGTGACTGGGTTCTTCCACTTTGCATATTGTTTTCAAAGTTTATCTACAGTAGTGTGGACCAATACTTTATTCCTTTCTGAGGGCAAATCATACCTCGTTGTATGGGTACGCCGCACTTTATCTGTCGATCTGCTGATGGACTTTTGGGTTGTTTCCACATCTTGGCTCTGACTTTGCAGACGTGGTCCTGCATCTGTGGCTGTCCCTGGCAGTGAACTCTTCTCTTTAAGAATGTAGTCACTTATCCCTTGTCTTAGTTTCCTAGTGCTGCTGTACCAGGAATACCACAGGTGGTGGCTTTCACAAACAAATATATTTTCTCACAGTTTAGGAAGCTAGGAGTTAAAATTCAGGGTGCCAGCTCTAGGGGAAGGCTCTCTTCCTCTGGGGGACTTACGGGAGGAACTCTGTTACTGAGTTCTTTGGTGGTCTTCATGTGGTGTGGCATCTTCTTTTCCCCCATCTCTGCTTTCTGCTTGCATAATCTCTTCCTTTGTATAGTAATGCTTAGGCAAGCCAGAAGCTGTAGAAGGTAGAAGCCTTTCAGAGAGAGACAAGTGAGGTATTTTCCACTAATAGGGTGATAGAAAACTGACAAGACTGCACCCTGTCAAAAGCGGAAGACTTCCCGAGACCCGGAAACACAAACAGTCCTGTTGAGTTCTCGCAAATTTCATTATGTCTCCCAAGAGATTGATTTAAGGCACGCTGTATACTAATATATTGCCCAATTAACATAGTGAAGAGAACTCTGTTCCCAAATGGGATCATAGCCGCAGGTATAGTGGGATTTACAACACACATTTTTGTTGGACACAATTTAATCCGTAACACCCCTCTTTGAAGAGGGAAATGAGGAGTTTCAAGCTGCTTTGGGACTTGAGGGCCATGGGATCTCATGGCAGGGGTCTGGCATGGCTTCCTGCAGATAGATATCTGTACCTCCAGGGTCATCCTGGCTCCTCAAAGGACAGCTCTTGTCCTTGAGTCCCTGTTTACAGTGATGGAAAAATCGGCTGTGGGTGTTGGTGATGGTTGTGTGATGCAAATGGTTAAGTGCTCGGCAACTAATGGGAGGGTGGTGCCTCAGAAGAGAGGCCTGGCAATCTGCTTCCAGAACCCTGGCCGTTGCCGGGCCAGTGAAGCCGTTCTTCTCTGACACACACAGGCTCACCGTGAGCGGAGTGGGCTGGACCAGCCGCTTTATTAGTGATGACTGTACGGCACAGGTGATGTGACTGAGGTCCCTGAATGCCAACACAAACAAAGTCAAACCCACTGCCGTCAAGCCTATTCCAAATCCTCGTGACCCTATAGGACAGAGGATGGATGTCCCACAGAGTTTCCAGGGAGCCCCTGGTGGATTTGAACTGCCAGCCTTTTGGTTAGCAGCTGCAGCACTTAATAGTACCTGTGAAAAACATTCAGTTGGCAAACACTGGGTTACATATATGTATTTACAATAATTTTTTTTAAGAAGGCAGCCAAACCTTGGTTTACTTGGGACTCAGACCGGCGGCTTCCAGCCCAGCCTGTGGGTTGTCCTCATCTACAGAGATTTCAGGGTTAGCACCCCTCAGCCTCACCCTCCAGAGCACTTGCCTTAATGCACATCAGGTGGAGTCCTGGCCTTTTGTGTTTGGTGTTGTTAAAGTGGCATGGGTGATGTACAGCCCGAAGCCAGGAGGAGGTCCACTGGCATGGACCGGGGCTAATTTGTTTATAAATTTATTGGTGTGTATACATAAACAATGAAACCCTGGTAGTGCAGTAGTTAAGAGCTCAGCTGCTAACCGAAAGGTCAGCAGTTTGAATCCACCAGCTCCTCCTCTGAAACCCCACCGGGCCCTTCTGTTCTGTCCTATTGGGTTGCTGTAAGTCAAATCTACTGGGTGAATCTGATCACTTAACTGTCATGACACCAGGGTCTGTAAATCCCTAAATAACCAGAGCCCCTGCCATTGAGTCAGTTCTAACTCAGTGACCCTGTGTGACCCAGTAGAACTGCTCTGTAGGGTTTCCAAGGAGCACCCGGTGGATTTGAACCCCTGACCTTTAAGTTAGCAGCCATAGCTCTTCATCACTATGCAACCAGGGTTTCCAGGGCTTCTTAGGTGCCTTGTAAATGTTATTTCATTTAATCCTCACTTAAATGGATACTGTTAGGAACTTTGAGATCGTTCTCCCTGGTTTTCAGCTTTGGGAAGGGCAGAGTGGGGCAAGGTCACAGGTGGAAAGTAGTCCAGCTGAGAGCTGGGTGACAGCAGCACCCTGACAGACTCTACCCTACTAACCACTCTGCCCTGTTGCCTGATCCTGAGCAGGTTCTCAAACATTCGTCGTCAAATTGCATGGGAATTTAGCCTTGCCGGATTACCTAGCCAACTTGCCTGGGGGTGTCTCTCCTGGTCAGGGGCCCAGGAAGACCAAGCCTGGGTCAGGCCTGTGTTGGTTTCCTAGGACTATATAAGAAGCTGGGTACCGGGTTTATAAGAGCATTCATTTATAGTTTCACAGTTCTCGAGGCCAGAAGTATAAACCAGTGCGGTGGCAGGGCCGTGTTCCCTGAAGGCTCTAGGACGAGGTCCTTCTTGGCCTCTCTTGTCCCCAGGTGTTCCTTGGCTTGTAGCTACAGCCTAGCACCATCAGACATGGCCATCCTTCCTCTGACTGCCGTGACTTCTCTTTCATAGGCCGCCACTCAGACCGGAGGGGTTAGGAGCTATGGCATCTGACTGAAAGGCTGGCAGGTCGCATCCACTAGGTGCGTCTTTTCGAAACTATGGAGGCAGGTCTTCTTTGTCCTATAGGACTGCCACGAGACAGAATCAACCCGACAACAGATTTGATTTGGTTTTTGGTAGTCCGGTGTTTCGCTGTGGTTAGTAGCCATTGGATCTACTCCGAGTCACAGCGACCCAAAGTGTGCAGGTGGGAGCTGACTGCTCCAGAGGGTTTTCAGGACTGTGACCTTTCAGAAGCAGATGGCCAGGCCTTTCTTCCAAGGCACCTCTGAGTGGGTTCAAACCACCAAATTTCAACTTGTCAAGTGCTTAACTGTTTGTACTCCCCCGAAAGCCAAAGCAAAGCCACGGCCACCAAACTGATTCTGACCCATAGAGACCCTAGAGGACAGAGTGGAACTGCCCTATAGAGTTTCCCAGGAGTGCCGGGTGGGCTTGAACTGCCAGCGTTTTAATGCTACCAGGGACTCTCAACTCCAGGACAAGCTTATGTTAACTGATGACATCTTCAGAGAACCCATTTCCAAATAAGGTCCACCTTCACAGACATGGGGCTGGGATAGCATCCACCTAGGTTTTTTTAGGGGACACAGTCTGATCCACAGTGAAGCCCCCAAGGGGGTCAGGGCAGGAAGCCATGGGAAGGCAGGGTGGCCTGTCCACTCACCACCATAGGGCCTGTGACACTGCTGCACACAGAGCTGGTCCCTGTCCTTTCCTGCCACCAGCTCACTGGGAGCTCACAGACTGATGCCCACAGGAAATCTCACTGATGTCAAGTTTGCTTTTCTATCACTGCGTCCTTTGGGGTTGCTGCCAGAATCGACTTGAGGGCAACTGGTTAGGGTTATTTTGTCTGTTTTATCTTTGTGTCCCATGAGGTACAAGCTGTCGTCTCCATGGCTGTTACAAGAAGTGGGCTGTTGGAAGTCTCCTTGACCAGTTGACCTGTTCAAGGAGCACAGTGGGCAGTGGGTGATGCTGTGCCAGCGTGGAGGCCCTCGGAGAGGTGTTTAGGTGAGAGTCATGTGAACCAGGAGCCCTGGGCCTCTTTGGTTAAGCACTCGGCTGTGAACCAAAAGATCAGCTGCACAAATCCCCCATCCATTCTGTGGGAGAAAGACGTGTCACTCTGCTGTAAAGACGACACCCTAAAGACCCTGGGGGCAGTTCTGCTCTGTCCTGTGGGGTTACTGTGAGTTACAGTGGACCCAGTGGCAGTGGATTTGGTCCTTCCGGCCATGGAGTAGAGAATGGCCTTAGGGGAGGGAGAATGGACTCAGGGAGGTGGTTTCAGAAGCCACCAGCATGAATGTGATCTGAGAGCAGACTGTGGCATCAGGGGTGCCCACGTAGGGCAGGGACAAGGGGTGATTTCACCTGGAGGGCTCTGTCTCTGCAGCTGATTGGCTGGCTGGGGACATGGGCTGGCTTTGCGGAACCAAGAGTAGAGGACGCTTGGGACTACCTAATATCCTGGCCTCCCAGAGCTACCTGGTGAGACTGTTGGGTGTAGGTGAAAAAAGCTACCCACACTGGGCCTATGAGGCCTTCAGTGAGGCACTGGAAGTAGGATGGGTGCCTGAAAGGCAGTCTTCCTCAGACTCTCTTCTGGGTCCTGGACATGCCCTGAGAGGCTGCTGGCCCCATTCTGCCCTTGACTTCTTCACCGATGGGATTGTGGGGTGGCAGCCAAGGAAATAGTAGTGTTCCCAGGAAGTGCGTCTGTTCACTTCCAGGGTTTTAAGAGGCTATGTTACCTTGGGGGAGTCACTTGACTTCTCTGAGACCAGCTTACTCATCCATAAAATGGGTACAATAGTTCTCTCTTTCAAAAAATAGGCTTAAAATCCTCTTCCAGATGAAGAAACTGAGGGATTAGAGGTTAAGCATTTTGTCTGAGGTCACGCAGCTTGTGAGTGGAGTAAAGAGGACTTGGGGCCCAGCAGTTGGGACTCTAGAGCCTGTTTCCTTGTCTGTCAGACCTTACTTCCTGTTGAATAATGGTGTCTTTGCCAACCTAAAGGTGTAGACCAGCTTTCTGGGGTGTCTAATCTTTGCCAAAGTGCACAATGGCCCCGACTGAAAGGTTCTGCGAGATCACCTAGCCCTTCTTGTAAGTAATTTTATAGGTACAGACTCAGAGGCTCAGAGAAGCTAAGTTACTTTTCTGGAGTCACACAGACATTCAGCCAGTCAGCTGGATAATAACTTGCACCGAAATCTAACAGGTCTTCCCCTCCCCTCTCTTGCCCTGTAAAGGGCTCTTTGCTGGGCTCTGTTAACCTCATCCTTCCCACACTCCCACTCTGGGCCCCTGTACCATGAGGCCAGTGTCTCCCGTGGTGCTTCCCCAACTGATAGGAAACCCAGTTATTGGCAGCTGCTTATCGATGCCTTTGATAGCAGTTGAGTGTTCCAGAGTCATCTGCACGTTACACAAAAGGGCAGCAGGTGTTATTTGGGCTAAATTGACCTTGAAATTGATTTCTTTATTTTATGACTTACTGAGAGGAGATTAATACTTTTTCCCCCCCCCCAACAGTGTGGAACACTTTACATGGTAGTGGAAGGCATAGTCAGTCAAATAAATTGCTGGAAGTGGTCATGTTCCAAGGGGATAAAAAAATATGGCCCTACTTGCATTGATTTCTTTGCTCTGGGGAGTAGGAGGATTTTAACATCTGGGAATATGGAGCTGAATTTTTCCTCTCATTTCCAAAGCAGAGGACTGCAAAGTGTCATACAACATTTGCATGGGGGTTTCAGAGTTGGGAAGAAAGGGAAGGAAGCCTGGATTCCTTGCTGAAAGTTAACTAGTGTTTCCTCTGAGGGGCTCTGAGTGATTTGAGGTGGGGATTTCTGGGAAAGACCAGGGTCACATTTGCAAAAATAGGCCTTGGGAGTTTGGCTGCCTCACTGCTGAGCTGTTGAGCATGGGCAAAGGCATAGGGGTGGTGGCAAGTTGTATGACACCAACTTGTCCCCAACCCCAGGTGGCAAGACCCTACTTCTTAATAATGGCAGACCCACCTGGGGTCTGCCGTGATGCTCTTCTACCCAGGTACAGGGGTTGATCCTGGCTGGCATATAAGCTGACATGGATTGGCAGCCTCTTCTGAGCAGGTTGAATTTGTTTCTGAGCTGCACCTAGGCTCATCAGGAACAGTGTGATGATCAATTAGTACTGCCTGCCGTGGAAACTGGCGAGGAGAGCAGCAGCGTGTGTGCCATGTATTTGCTATTCCACATAAACACCATTCGTATAAACCCCCAGATGCCGGCATTTCTGCCTTCAGGCCACATTGACAGGGCTCAAGCCCTCCAAAGCAACCCCAAGCCATTGTCAAAGATGTCAACTGAATTTTATCCCCAAAATGTCAAGAAATGAATTCCTACTCAAAGGGCTCTGCTAATGCTGTCATACATCTTCCCCTTCAATTATGTTATTTTCAAAATAAGATCAAGTGTTTTAAGTACAATACATGCCTAGGATGGTATTAGAATATGTGCCCAGAGTCTAAAATTAAAAAGAGTCAGCAGGGCGAAGTAAGCTTCCTTTGTGTCCTGGTGCCCTTCTGCTCAGCCTTGGACCTCCTCTCTCCAAAAAACAAGCAAACAACCAAACCCACTGTCACCAAGTCAGTGCTGACTCATAGCAACCCTACAGGACAGGGTAGAACTGCCCCATAGGGTTTTCAAAGAGTGCCTGGTGGATTCGAACTTCTGACCTTTTGGTCAGTAACCCTGTGCTTGACCATTTGGCACCACCCAGGGACTCCAGATGTGACACGCCAGTCTGCATTTTTCACTTTTCTTTTCTTTCTAATTTTTTTTTTATTACAAATAAGTGAAAGTATACAATTCAAGTCAATTTTGCATACCTACCTCTCTGCAACTCCATCTGCTCTTCTCACCCTATGACAGCACATTCCTCCTTTCCACTCTTCTGGTATCCTCCCAGTGAACACCTGTCCCCTCCTCTCCATCCTCTCCTCTCCCCTCTAGAAAGAAAGCAGTAGGGCAGCCCCCTTTAAATGTATAAAACTGTGAAGTACACACATCACAGGCTCACTCTGTGTCTCTGAGACCAGTCCATTCTTTGTCCGAAGTGGTGACCTCAGTGCTGGTTTCAGATCTGGGGCAGCAGAAAGTCTAGGGGCCATGTTCCTGGGGGACCCTCCAGGTTGTCACACCATCAGTTCTGGTCTTTCAGTTTTGGTAGAGTTTTTGATCTGCACCCCACTGTTTCTCATGCTGTGTCAGGGACTGTATCCCTTTTTCTCTTTGTCATTCCTTCTCTTTTTTTTGCTGGGGATGCCTGAGTGCACCCTAATTTATTTGTGTGTTTGGTGAATAATGCAAATTTAGGTTGCTGCCCATAATTTGTAACTACCTACACGAAAAGTGCTTTAATGAATATCCTTGACTTTGGTCCTTTATACACATGTGTGGACATTTCTAGAGCAGAAACTCAAAGGAATGGAATTGCTGCTTCAGACATGCTCAACTTTAAAATTTTCGACTGATGTATAATTCCAGGATGCATAAGAATGTGTGTTTCCCTCCATCTTCACCATCTGAGCACTTGATCCAACCTTTGTCAGTCCAAATAAAAAATAAAATACTGTCTTAATTTGCATTTCTTTTATCATTAGAGAGCTCAGGGTCTTTTCATGTGTAGAACAGTCATTTGTACTGCTGTGTCCTTTGCAAACTGTCCATATGCATTCTTTGGTCTTTTTTTTCATGGCCTTTGGCTTCCTTTTGTATTTTTCTTACTGGGTTTGGGAAGCTGTTTGTGAGTGAAGGAAATTAGCCCTTTGTCCAAGGGGTTATCATTTTTTCCATATTGTTCTTGGTCTGATACTTTGTTCGTGGTGCTATTTTTCATGATGAAGATTTTACGTATTCAAAGTTTTCAATCCTTCTTTTTATGGCTTTTGGGTTTTGAATCATAATTAGAAAGGTCTTCCCTGTCACTGCAAGATTACAAAAACATTTGAATGAATATGTAGGCAGACCACCCACAAGAGAAGCTTTTTTTTTGTGTGTGTGTGCTTCAGAAAAAGCTGTCTGGTGGTACAGTGGCAGGCTTAATCATCTAGTGCTGCTGAAACAGAAATACACAAGTCCATAGCTTTAAAAAGAATAGTTTTATTGTGTCCCAGTCTAGTAGGCTACAAGTTCAAATTCAGGGTCAGCTCCATGGGAAGTCCTTTTTTCTTGGCTCTGGAGGAAGGTCCCTGTTGTCAGTCTTCCTCTGGACTGGGGGCTTCTGAGGTGCAAGAATCCTGGGTTCCAAGGATGTGCTGTGCTCCCGGCACTGCTTCTTGATGGTATGAGGCCCCCAACTCTCTGCTTGCCTCCTTTCCTTTATATCCCAAGAGACTGCCTCAAGGCGCAATCTGATCTTGTTGATTGAGTCCTGCCTCACCAACACAACTACCACCCATCCTCCCTGGTTAACATCATAACCACAAAAAAAAAAAAAAAAAAAAAAAAAAAAATCCCTAAAACTGACTGCTGTCGAGTTGATTCTGACTCATAGCAACCCTGCAGACAGAGTAGAACTAACTGCCCGTAGAGCTTCCTGGGGGTGCCTGGCAGATTTGAACTGCCGACCTTCTGGTTAGCAGCTGTAGCACTTAACCTCTGTACCACCAAGGTTTCCACAAACATCATACAGGCAGGATTTACAGCATACAGTGACGTCACACAGTACTGGGAATCAAGGCCCAGCCAAATTAGTACATACATCTGGGGACGGGGGGAGGACACAATTCAACCCATGACAGTGGGAACGTGTGTTGTTCCTGTTGATGTCAGGGCTGTGATCTGGCCTGGTCGGTTCCTTAGGCAGTGTCACCTTCTGATGGCTTGTTGCTCTGGAGCCACACTGCTTTTGATGCATACACCCTGAGCCCAGCATTATCCAGTGACAGTCGCTGTGGGTCTTGGTTCCTGTTCCTGAGACAGAAACCCTGAATGGCACTCCTTGGTGGGGGTGGGGGTCGCCATCCCTAGACAGATAGATGTCTTTGGGGTGGACTACCTGGCCTGATCGTGGGGGTTCTGTCAAAGAAAGAACCCTGGGGTAGACACGGGTCCTGGGTGGTCTGTAATATTTGGGTCTTGTCACTTGGTGGAAACCTGCTGTTAGGGTTAACTCTTCACTTCACTGCCCTGCCCCCGTTTTTTGTAGTTTACGTGTAGCAGAGAAGGAAACGTAAAATAAGGGCCATCAGTGTGGGTAAACTTGGCGAGATGTTCAGGGGTCCTGCTAACCCGACTTGCGCCACATCACCACGTTCCCCTCATCTTGGATTGTTTGTTTTTCCCTCCAGGACTGTCTGTCCGAGAATTCAGGCCTCCCGCCCGGTGTCACCAACAGTCCACGAGACTCGGTAAGTAGAAGCGTTCTGTGAACAGATTAGCTGCTGAAACCGCATTTGCCTCCTTTTCTGCTTCGGTCTCGGTCCTCAATCAGCAGGAGTGGGCTTCACCTGAAACTGATCTGGCCGCAGAAGTAAGTGGATTTGAAGGGAATAAAGTGGCCCAGGCACCTGCATGATTGCTGCTAGGAAACCCTTGGGCCAGACTTTCAGCCTGTGCTACATGATGTGAAAATTAAGGAGTGCCGAGTCCCTTTGGGGAGCAGCGTTCGGTGGAGGGGTGGTAGGGGCTTTGTCCCCCACTGCAGAGATGGCTTCCGTGGTTGTGTCTGGGATATGAGGGAGCAGTGAAGGACGAGTTGCGTGAAGAACCTGTCTCGTGCCCCCATGGTGATCACAGTTGTGTTGACTGTGTGCTTTGGGGAGCCTCTGTCCCGGTGGTGACCACGGGCTCATTTGGCCATGTGACTGCGGATGAAGCCAGCCAGAGAATCTCTCCTGATTTTCAGTTACTGCAGCAGGAGGACATGGTCTCTCTTTGGGACGCAGCCCCAGTGGGGTACACCGCAAGGTGTGGTTGGTTTGCTTGTTGCTGGGGACCATGATGTGATTTCAAGCCACTCACACAGCCTCTTGTCACTGTTTTGGGTCAGTTGCTGTGCACTTAGTTTTGTGATTATCTTTTTTTTAGAACATTTTCATAGAATGGTTTTCCATGTATGGTAGTGGTATGGAATTTCTTCCAAAAACAATTGTTAAAAAAAATGGTGATTTAAAGAAAAAATGGCGTGAAACTAAATAGTACAAGTGGGATGCAGATGTAGAAGACATTGCGGTGGTGGTACATGACTGTTGTTGTGTGTCCCTCAGTTGGTTGCAGTTCAGAGTGGCCCTGCGTAACAGAGTGAAACAGCCCCACAGGGTTTCCTAGGTTTCGATCTCTGCAGGAGCAGGTCTTCAGGTCTTTCTCCCATGGAGCCTCTGGGTGGGTTCGAACCATGAACTTCTCAAGTAGCAGCCGAGTCCTGGACAGTTGCGGCGGGTGCTTTCATTCACTGTTGTCTTCATGCTGTGGTTCCCGCCCCCGTGTGCACCCCACAGTCGCCATGCGCCCTCCTCGCTTTGCTCCTGTCTGCTGATGCTTGGCATAAACTAGAATCTCTGAGGGTCTGCCTGCTGGCCTCTCAGTTTCCTCAAAACGACATTTGAGTTTTTGATCGTAAACCCCATTGACGGGTCACTTGGCAAAGGTGGTTGCTGGCAATGAGAGGAGGCGCAGAGGAGCAGGGTAACGAGCGAGGGCCGGCACGCGGCCGACTTTCCTGCCCTGTTCAGCAGTTGAGCCGGCATTTCCTCTCTTCTCATGACCTCTTCTCAGTGGCCCCCCGAAGTGGCGCTGTTTCTAGCCTTACTTTGTGAATGAGGAAACCAAAACTCAGGTGAAGGTAAGGCTACCCAGCCTGCACCCGCCGGCAGGCCCTCTGATTCCCTCTGGCACTGGGCCCCGCAGGAGACCCGGAGCTGGAAACCAAGTCAGAGAAATGCTGTCCATGATTTGTGGGGTGGTGGAAACCTGCTATTTGTTGCCGCACAACAAATTACGCGGGCACTTAGTGGTTTAACACACTTGTATGTTTATTATGCCCCAGTTCCTGTGAATAGGGAAGCAGACGATGGCTTGGGTGAGTGGTTCTGCCCCCAAATCATTCACAAGCTGGGCTGCAGTCATTGGAAGACTTGCCCGGGGCTAGAAAATTCACTTTCAGGATGGCTCATGTATATAGCTGTTGTCAAGAGGCTTGGTTCCTCACCATGCGGGCTTTCCAGAAAGCTATTGGTGTGTCCTCATGAAGAGATGAGCGGCTTCTCCCAGGCTGAACAATCTAAGAGAGAGACAGAGAGAGCTAGCAAGGCAGAAATCACGTGCTAGTGCTTCTGACGCATTCTACCAGTCGTTCAAGCCAATGCTGATCAAATGGCGGGGACACTGGCCAAGTGCAGGGGTGCTGGAGAGATTACGGGTGCCATCTTGGATGCTGGCAGCCACGCCCCTCTTAGGGCTACTGTGTCAGGTACACCACCAGCGGAGGGCTTTAAAGCAGAGACAGTTATCCTCTCACAATTCTGGGAGCTGGAAGCCTGACTCAGGGTCTTGGCTGTGCTGATTTCTGCTATAGGCCCCGCCCCCAGTTTCTGGTGTATGCAGACGATCCTTGGCGTTCCTCTGCTCATAGACCCGTACTCACCTGAAGGCTACCCTCCCTCTCAGTTTGTCTGTCTATTCTGTTCTTTTATAGCTTGTAAGTGGTCAGGGTTAGGCACCATCCTACATGGGGGTGACCTCATTAACACAACAAAAGAAGAATCCTATGTGCACACAGGATCACGTCCATGAATCCAGGGGCAAAGACTTGACCACCCGTGACTGGAGGCCATGGTTCCATCCATAACACCACTATTACTCTTAATTATGTCTTGTGGTGTCACTGCAAGTCTATGGAAAGAAAACGTGAAGACACAAACCCATTTTGCAGATGGAAAAATGAGGCATGTAGCAGGAAAGTGCCTTATGAAAGTCTTGAAGTTGGTGATGCAGAAGCTCTCAAAGGGAAGTAGTTGAAAAGCTGGGGCAGAAACTCTCTGTCTTACATGCTAATTGCACTCGATAGGTTAAAATAAATTTAAAAAGTAGCCTTCTAGTCAACTCTGACTCTTGGAACCCCTCGTGTGTTAGAGCAGGCCGGGGCTCCATGGGGTTTTCAGTGGCTGACTTTTCCTTGGTAGATTGCCAGGCCTTTCCACCAATACATCTCTGGGTAGACTTGAACCCCAAGCCTGTCAGTGACAGCCAAGTGTGTTCCCTGTTTGTGTCTTCCCACCCCCACAAGACTCCTTTGTGAAGCCAGGACCATGCCAGCCCTACCCTGCTACCCACAATGCTGCTGCTCTGTGTCCTTCAGGCTGGAATCCCATGTATTTGCCTCCACCCCACCTTGGAGTGCATTCCAGGTGACAGTGCCCTCTGTTGGCGGTCACCATTTCCGGATGGCCTTTGGCCTCACACGTTTCAAAATACAAAACATTTTCACCCTGTGACCCAGTAATCACACTTCTAGGAATTTACCTCTTGGAGATGATTGTATGTATAGGAGATGTCTTTGCATATTTATTGAAGGAATGATCATAGTAACAGGGAAAAAAAAAGACACATCCTCAGAATCCATTAGTAAGGAATTGTTTAAGTAAATTGCACCCATCCATGAAGTCCGATTCCAAGCTGCTGCTAAAAGTTATGGTACAGATTTACGTTTATTGACTTGGGAAGACTCTCATGACTTTGTAGAGTGAGAAATACGGCATATATCATGTAATTCCAGATATATGCAATTATATTCATATATCTTCCTTTCTCTGCATGCCGAGAGAGACGGCAGAAAGGCAGATGGGGCATTCAACTAAACAGGTGATTTCCGTCTTTTTCTTTGGACTCTTGTGTTTGATTTGATATTTTTAGAGCTAGCAGTTATTCGACTTGGTAGTGACAGTAATAATGACATTGACAATCATAATTTATAAAACAACCCACGGGTTCTCAACGGTGGAGGGAGGTATGTTTTTAGGACAGCTGATGGCATGTGAGATCTTGGTTCCCAGCTGTGGTGGGAATGCTGACGGCCCTTTGTTGTGGCTGTGAGTTACTGTCCTGTCGGTTCCAATTCCTGGCGACCCCACGCCTGCAGAGTAGAGCTGCGCCGTATAGTGCTTTCAAGGTCCCTTTGTTCTCCTTGAAAACTCTGATGGCGTAGTGGTTAAGAGTTCAGCTGCTGGCCAGAAGGTTGGCGATTGCGACCCACCGGGCGTTCCTTGGAGACTCTGGGAGCAGTTCTGCTCAGTCCTGTAGGGTCGCTGTGAGTCAGAATCGACTCAGCAGCAGCAGGTTTGTTCTTGTTATTTTGGTGGCGGTTGTTGCTGTTGTGTGCTGCCGAGTGGATTTCGACTCACAGCCACTTATAAACGACAGGGTAGTCAGAACGAAGCTGACAAGCCTGAGTCAGGTCCCAGGACAGACTTCTGGTTCTTGGGTGGCCCCGGGAGCAAAGCAAGCAGGAGGCCTCACACAGGGGTCTTTCATCCCTCCTTCTGCCTTCCTGCTTATTGACACCCTGGTGGAGCGGTGGCGAAGAGCTCGGCTGCCACCCAGGAGGTCAGCAGTTCAAATCCACCGGGCGCTCCTTGGAAACCCTCTGGAGCAGCTCTGCTCTGTCCTGTGGCATCACTGTGAGTCACAATCAGTGTGATAGGAATGGGTTTGGGTTTCTGGTTTTGGTTCCACTTACTGCCAGTCCTGTTGTTTTCCATCCCAAGCTTTCGGTTTTAGTACCTTCTCCCAGAAGGAGACTTCCTGCACAGGAGGTGAGTTCACCTGCATCCAGAACAAGGAGGTATTAGCAGTCCTGGTGGTGCCATCGTTAAGCGCTCAGCTGCAAACTGAAAGGTAGATGGATGGAACTCACCAGCCACTCTGAGGGAGGAAAGGCCTGCAGATCTTCTCCCCTAAAGATTACAGCCCCACGCCCTCACATGTATATGGGTTTGCTTGTGGAGTGTTACATATGTATTTGTACGTACAGCATATTTGTATGTAAATTCATACATATAATGGAACGCAAGGCAGGCAGTGTCAAAGAAGCTTCCTGGACACATCCAAACACTTTCAGAGACTGAGTCACGAGGGTTGAGAGCTGGGGACCGTGGTCTCAGGGGATGTCAACTGGCATAGCACAGTTCATAAAAAAAATGTTCTAAGACGTCCTACTTTGATGAGTAGCGTCTGGGATCTTAAAAGCTTGTCGGCAGCATCTAAGGTACAATCTATTGGTCTCATCCCATCAGAGCAAAAGAGAACGAAGAAAACCAAAGGCATGAGGAAAACATCAGTTCAGATAACTGGTGGGCCCCTTGGACCACATTCTCCACCAGCCTGAGCCCAGAACAGGTGGCTACCACAGTGACAGTGGTTCTGTCACCATGAGTCGGATGCAGATGGAAGGTTTGCAGCCAGGCCGCTGGGGTTGTGGGGCACCGAGGGCATGCCTGGAGCACTCCACGTTTAGTATGCATAAATCTCATCACTTTCTGGAAGAGTCTAACAAAGGCGGGACTCTCCCTACACCGTTGTCACAAATGAGGAAACTGAGGCTCAGAGGGGCGTGGCTTGTTCAGTGCCAGTGATGGTGGACCAGGGATTCTGGTGCAGGCTAGGCAGTCTCCTGACTGACACTCTGAGTCGGACTGTGTGTCACGCGATGCAGAGAGCTTTGCTGGGAACTTGCCTGTTGCGTGTGGGCTGACTTTCAAGTTAGCAGGTAAGGTGAGCAGCACGCCTGAACAGTCACCTGTTGACAGTCTCTTGGGAGGATACCACGTTGGAGAGCAGCCCTTTGCTCCTCGGTACCTTCCTTGGGTATTAGAAGGGATTGAGTTTGTAGCTCAGGTACCAGATGAAGTGGTAGATTGAGGTTAGGTGCTGGTTGAGTGAAGTCTACCTGTCTTTAAACACTGGCGTCACCTGTGGTCACATGGTAATGTGACGAGAAGTGCGGAGGAAATGAGACCCCCTGGGAAATGTGCAGACTCACATTGCCTCCCTGTGTCCTCTCTGAGCAAACACATCCTAAGCCCACTGGAGACGACACTGCCTGGCACCAGTAGCGTCACTGGCCCATTCTCTCTCTCCTTCCCATTTCCCTTACTGACAAAGTGAGGTTGACTGACAGCACCCACATTTCTGCTGTTCTGCCTCACTCCTGTTCTGCCTCATTTTTGCTTTCCTGTGAGGTGGCAGTGGGGCCTAGTGGTAGAATTCTCCCCTTCCATGCTGGAGGCCTGGGTTTGAGAGCTGGCCAGCGCATCCCGAGTGCAGCCGTCACGTACTTGTCACTAGAAGCTTGTGTCATGCCATGACACCAAACAGGTGTCAGCAGAGCTTTGAGACTAAGAGCAACCAGGAAGAAAGGCCTGGTGATCTGCTTCTGAAAGCCAGCCCGTGAGAACCCCGTGCAGTGCTGCAGTCTAGTCTGTAACCAGTGGGGACAGCAAGGGACTGGGCAACACTTTCTTCTGTTATGCTTGGGGTCGTCACCACTCGAAGATTGACTGGACAGCAGCTAGCAATAACAACAGACTTTCTGTAACAGAAGTAGACTGTGTTCGTTCTCTAACACTGCATGACCAATTACCACACACTTATTTTAAAAACAACCACCATTTATTAACTCATGGTTTCCATGGGCTAAGGGTTTGGGCCTGGCTTCCCTGGGCACTCAACTCAGGATCCTGCAAGGCTTCACTGAAGGTGTGGGCTGGGGCTGGGGTCTCCTCTGGAGCTTGGGAACCTGTTTAAAGCCCACTGATTGTTGACAGAATCCAGTCCCTTGGGGTGCTGAGATGGAGGCCCAGAGATCCCTGCCAAGCAGTGCCCCCGTGACATGCTAACAGCTTGTTTCTTCAAGGCCAGCGGGACAGGCTGTCTCGTGCGTGCCAGTGAGTTGACGTTTCGTGTATTTATATCCCAACATAATCATGACTGTGACATCCCTTCTCTTTTCTCTTGAAGCAAGTTGCCAGTCCTGCCCACACTTGCAAGGAGGGGATTATATATGGCATCAGTGTGACGGTGACCCCAGGCTGTACCCACCACAGATGCAGTGCCTGTGACAGCTCTGAGAGGCGTCTAACTTCCTTACTTTGGGACCAACTGCTGCGCTGGTGTCTTTCTGTCCAGCAACTTCCCTTTTTCTCCGTCCGCCATTGAAGGGCTGACAGCTCCGCCAGGGCCCGGGCCCTTACCCCCTCATCGATGACCAAGTCCTCAGTCTTCCCGGTCCCCCAGCCCTTTGCCCATCTCACTTCCCCCTCCCTGACCCCTGCCCTTATGTCCTGTCGGCAGGCCACCCCCTGCTTCAGCTTGAGCAGCAAGTGAATGTTTAATGAGATACTGCCACCTTTTGGAATTTAGCGATAGTGATCCATGTGGTTGAGTGGGATGGAAGTTCTGGGAATTAGAAAAATGAAACCTCCTTTGCTTCTGTGCCTACCTGGAGGCACACCCACCCGGCCATAGGCCCACCCACCCACCCTCCTGGATGTTGTTTCCACTGGGAATTCCCTAAGGCTTGTGACACTCGGTTCTGGAAGAACCAAGGAGAAAACCAGCCGCTTTCTCTCGAGGCCGGCTCGCTGGTTGGTTAAGCTTGGTCCATGATTGTTGTGAGACCTTACCAGGCTGTGCCCTCTTTGCCCTCTGAGAGGCAGCCAGGTGGATGAGGAAGCACCTCCTTGGTGTCCTGGGCTGGATTCGATCCTGGCTTCTGCCACCAGCTCCGCTAGGACTTCGACTTCCTCATCTGTAAAGCGGAGGTCTCCCAGGGGTTGCCGGCAACAAGGCTCCTGACCCGAGCACGTGACTCCTGGGGAACAGATCCCTTCCCATTCACAGATGCTGGTCAGGTGAGCTGGGTTGGGGCGGGGGAACTGTTCTTGGGTGAAGGATGCTAAGGCCAAACCGGGGACACCATTGATGAGGGATGTCTACCTGGAGCCCCCCCCACCTCTCAGTGTGTCACACCGTGGTGGCTTGTGTGTTGCTGTGAAGCTGGAAGCCATGCCGCCAGTATTTCAAACATCAGAAAGGTCACCTTTGGCCGACAGGTTTCAGGGGAGCTTCTAGACTAAGACGAGAAAGAAAGACCTTGTGATCCACTTGCAGAAATTAGTCAGTGAAAACCTGTGAGTCACAGCAGAGTGGTGTCTGATACAGTGCTTGAGGAGGAGAGCCCTCGGTTGGAAGACACGAGGCCTGAACCACAGACTCACGGGTACTAGTGACCCTGCAGACAGTGCCAGACTGGGCAGTGATTTGTCCTGTTGTACCTGGGATACTGGGAATCAGTCCTACTCCATGGCAGCTGACAGCAGCAATCTTGGGTGCAGATGTCATACTGCTGCTGCTAGGTGTCACACCACTGCTAGGTGTCACACCACTGCTAGGTGTGTCAATACTGCCCCTAGGTGTACTATAGTGCTGCTAGGGATGTCACAGCACTGCTAGGGGTGCTATACCGCCGCTGAGCGTGCCATGCCACCACTAGGAGTCCCAAGCTGCCACCAGGTGTCTCGTGCTGCCCCTACGTGTGTTAGATTGCTGCTAGGTGCCTTGTAAGACCGCTAAGCACGTTTTACTGCTGCTAGGTGTCCAGTACCTCCGCTGGGTGTCCTGTACCACCGCTGGTGTCCTGTGCCACCCCTAGGTGTCCTGTGCTGCCACTGGATGCCTGGTGCCACCTCTAGGTGTCTTACAGAGACAGCCAGCATGGACTTCCATTGCTGCCCCACCTGCAGCCTGGTTGCTCCTGAGTGGAGACAGAACACAAAATTCAGGGGTGACCCAATCTGGTGGCCAGGGAGGGCTTCAGAGAAGAGCAAGGTCTCAGAGGTCAAGGAGGAGTTGTCACACTAGCTCTAGGGTTCCAGGTGGAAGGAACAACATGGGGAAGAGTTGGGCGTGTGATCCAGCCTGGCCGCAGCTTATCTTCGAGAAGGGGAGGTCCCAGGTGGGGAGGAGAGGCGGGCATGGTCCGGGACGCCACGGTGGGTGTGTGAGTCCTCTCAGGATTCTGGAGACTTGTGTTGTTGTGTGCAGTTGAGCCATCCTGACTCATGGAGACCCTGCCGGGCAGAGCACAGCTGCCCACAGGCTTCCCAAGGCTGTAACCTGGGTGGAAACAGACGGCTGCATCTTTCTCCCATGCGGTGGATGGGTGGCCACCAACCTTTTGGTTAGCAGCTGAGCACGTAACTGCTGTACCACCACGCCTCCTGTTTTGGAGGCTGGCAGTCCTCAGTCAAGGGGTTTCCTTTTGAAGCCTCTGATTCTTGCCCCTTTCTAGCCTCCAGTCACCACCAGTGATCCTGGGCCTCGCTTCGCTGTTAACACATCAGCCTGTCCACGACATCACGCGGCTGTTTCTGTGTCTCTCCGTTCCTTACAAGGAAACCAGTCACACTGGATTAGGGCCCACCCTAATGACTGTCTCTCAGCTTGATTCCATCTGCAGAGACTCTGTTCCCAAAGGAGACCCCATTCACAGATTCTAGGGGGTTAGGACTTCAACGCGTCTAATTTGGGGATGCTCAACCCATCCTGGCGGATAGGGAGTTGCCTTCTGCCTGTGATCAGTGTGGAGCCACTGAAGGGTTTTAAATGGCAATTGTCTCGATCTGGTTTGTGTTCTAGAAAGATTCCCCTTGGGGGCTGGCTCAGGATGCCGGGTGGCTGGAGGAAGCCCTGACCCCTCTGTGAATTTTCCGTTTCTCCCCACTCTGGCGGGCCTCGGTGTCGAGGGGTCAGCCGCTTCTGGCCTCGGCTTTCGGGTGCGTTCTGCATCTCACCACTAATAGGCCCTCCTGAAGCATCTGCCAGGCAGAGAAGTGAGTGTGCCGACGAGATAATGGCATTAGGAGCAGAAGGACAGAGCCGATTCTTGGGGCGCTGACACACGGAGGCTTAAATTCTTTCCCTGCAAATGGTCTCACCTGATCTGGGCCACGTGGTTCTGACTGAGGCAAGCTGGTGTCGCCTGGATAAAGTGCCAAGTGCAGCTCGTGACCACGGGCCCGGCGAGGCTGGGGGTCTGCCCCCGTGGAGGGCCGCCTCGCCATTCCTGTCCGCCACCTCCTGCCTGATAAGAGGGGAGATTTATTTAGTAGGGTCTCCAAACCTCGGAGGATGGCTGTGTGTCCTGGAGATAGCACAGTGCCAAACAGGCACCCAGTGTTAGTTAGCGTTCTCCTGCCGTTGGGGAGGGAGAGGCTCCTGTTCTGCTTGGTGTGATGGGGGAGTCCCTGGGTGGGGTCAACAGTTAGGCACTTGGCTGCCCACCCAAAAGCTGGTGGTTCAAACCCACCCAAGGTGCCTGGGAAGAAAGGCCTGGTGGTCTGCTCCTGAAAAATCAGCCACTGCAAACCCATGGAGCTCGGCTCTGCCTGGACACACGTGGAGCTGCCCTGGGGGGCAGTGGGTCCTTGGCAGCTGGTTTTTTTTTTCAATCCTTCAGTGCAAGTCAGCAGATATTCACTGAGCCAATACCAGTGTGTTGAGAAAGCCAGCAAGTTGAGAGACAGACACCTTAGTTCTCTGGTTTATTGACAATTAGTGTCTTTTTTTCAAGTACCTACTAGGAAAGTGGAAGGGTCTGAGGGGAGCAAGTGGTTAAGAACTGGGCCACTGACGAAAAGGTTTGAGGGTCAGACCCACCCAGAGGCACCCTGGAAGAAGGCCTAGCAATCTGTTTCCAAGAGGTCACAGCCATGAAAGCCCCATGGAGTGCATGCAGTTCCACGCTGACACACATGGGGTCGTCATGAGTGGGAGATGACTCAATAGCTGTGGGTTCTAATACAGACAAAGGCTTAGGACCTTGTGGAGACCAGGGAAGGGGCAATTGTGGGTATCCATTCAGCTCTGCCAAGGTAAGTGCTGGTCCGACTGGAGCCCCTGGAGGAGGTGGGCTGCTGTCTCAGCCAGCTGTAACGGCCACCGGCCACTGGGCCGTCAAGACCACTGTCACTGCCTGCCTCCCCTCCCCGCTGAGGGGCGCCGGCTCTCCTGATGGATTTAGAATCTCATTCCAAGCCCCTGGCCTTGGGTTTCGCGAAGCCTGCCGTGGGGGAGTGGTCTGGCTGGTCCCTTCCAAACCAGGTCTCTGCCCCTGCGTGCCCCTAATAAGAACTGAGGTCTGTTTGCTCAAGGTATTACCCTTTACAGAAGTGGCCAGACTCCTTTCCTCCCCCGCCTCCCGCCCACAAATCCATGCCAAATATTGATGTTTGATGAGTAGAAATATCACACGTAGCGTTTAATCAAGAAAGACGGAGGGAAGATGAGGGGGGTAAATACCACTCTGTAAGGTAGTTCAGTCCTCTCAGTAATGATTCTGCTAAGAAATAAAATTCCCAGGGAGAGGGTGAGGGAGAGGGAGAGGGCTCGTGACTTGGATGGGAAGAGGATGAGCCAGCTGGAACTCCCCGGTCCCTCCTAGACTGTCGTCTGCATGGAAGTTGGATGTTTGTTTCTGAGTAGAGGGAGACGTTCATTTGTTTTACAGAAAGGAGAAATGCATCTTAAGGGCAAATCTCCAGATATTCAGCCCAGCCCTGTACTAGCAAAACACATGGAATCTGTGTCTGTCCTCTTCTGCTTGTTTGAGTCTGGGTGGGAAGGTAGATGCCTGCTGTCCTCTCTCTAGAAAGAACTCAGGTTCTTGGGGCCAACAGGAGGGCAGCCACCTGGCTGTTATCCTGTGAACCTGTATGCCCTTCCCATGTAGACAAAAGGGCAGTATGGTGTCATCCCAGACTACTGACAGGTGTCAGGAAGCGAGAGACGTCACCAGGACTGGCCATGCTTCACTCACGCTACTCCAGGCCAGAGCGTGGCCACACCATAGAAGACCCCATGAGCCTGTCCCGAGCCCACATCTGCAAGGCAGCTCTCAAAGTTGTGGTGTACTTCGGTTCAATTGTGTTTCATAGTCTCCGTGCTCCGGGCCTTTGCACGTGCTGTTTCATCAGCCGGGAATGCCTTTCCCTAGCACCCTTCAATCTTGTGAATATTTTATTGGAAGTCCCAGGATGGCATTAACAGTTGACTGCTGGACTACTTACAGAAAGATTGGATGTTCCGAACCATTCTCTTGGAGGACAGGCCTGGCAATCTCCTTCCAAAAGGTGACAGGCTCCTACTCTGCCCGTGGAAAATAAGTGTACATCATTTTAAGTGGGGGAGGGCTGCAGTCCAGCCCAGAACCCCCTAACCAGGCCTGCTTGTCACCAGAGATGCCACCTTCTTGCCAGCCGAGCACCGAGGGACACCTTTTACCGTTTACACAGAGGGGCTGCTAGGTAGGCTAGAGGGAACCCAGCCGTGACCATGATGCTGTTCTCACTCACAGGCCGCGAGAGGTTCACTTGCCCAAGAGTTGAGCCAGTAAGCAGCGGCACAAAGATGTCAATTCCAGAAACACCCCAGATATACATCAGTGGCTAAATGGATACAAACCGTGGTCCGTCCCCAGCCACTGCAGCTCAGGTGCCATTGCTTCCTGTCTGTCTGGGAAAGCTGGCTTATTGTGGGGATGGTGAACAGCTTTCAGTAGAACTTCCAGACTAAGAGTAGGAATAAAGGCCTGGAGATGCACTTCTTTTTTTAATTTTATTTTTATTTTTTATCTAATATGGCTGAATGAAAATGTACATTCCCGTATAAATTTACATGCCCACCTATATGTAGCTTCCACTGCTCTCCCTGTCTGGTGACAGCACACTATTCCTCTCTGCTCCCAACAGCCTCCTTTCTGCTCCTCTCCACCCACTCTCCTTCCTCCAGCCAGAGGTCGGCAGGGTGATATCCTATAGATGTATAGAACCATAAAGTGCATCCAATATATGGTCACTCTGCATTGCCAAGTCCAATCCATTCCTGTCCAAAGAGTAGACCTTCGTTATGATTTGTGGGTAAGGGCAGCATCAGGGCCGGGGGCCATGCTCTCAGGGGAACCCCCAAACCACTGGAACATCAATTGAGGTCTTTTAGTGGAGATCTCAGGATGCACTCCTTTTTATTCTTGTGTTGCCAGTGAGACTCATCTCTGTGAGCTCCATTGTGGCTATCACTGGTGGTGGCCGGGCACCATCTGGTTCTTCCGGTCCCAAGTTGATGTAGGCACCCACTGATGTGGGTCTCTTTGTCTTCTGGGTTGTCTTTACCCCATGTCATTTTGTCCTCAGTGAGCTTCCGTTCCTGCTGAGTTGGGTCCATTTGCTGTGTCCTCGGATGGCAGCCTGGCAGCTTTTAAGAGATGCACTTCTAAAATGTCTGAGTGTAAAAGCCCTCATGGAGCAAAGTGGTCCCGTCCTGCTGTGTGTGGGGTCGCTGTGAGTTGGGGTTGGCTCTCCCATAGGCGATGATGGCAGTTCTGCACCGAGCACCGATGAAGAGCTAGGGAACGAGTTGGGGCAAGTCAGATGTCCACGCAGGTTATACCCCCACCTTCTTGGGGTCCCAAAGTGTGACGTCTACAAGTCTTCCCCAGATCAGTCTGATCATTGCTCCTCGTCTCCCTCGCTGCTTTCTGATGGCTGCAGTGACCCCCAGCTGAGCTGCTGTGTATCCTTCCTCACCCTTGCCAAATCAGCTACAAAAAGGTGGGAAGTTCTGTGTGGTTTGTTTGCAGCCGTGTCCAGCACCTGAAACTGTACCTGGAGCATAGTCAGCGCTCAGGTGCCCTTAGCTGAACGAACGCAGGCATCGGGTAGTAGGCACTATTTGTCATGTGCGTCCTGTGTCCCAGGCCCTGGGATTGACTGATGTGTTGTTGGTTGTCACTGATTGGCCAGGACTCAGGGTGACCTTACGGGCGGCAGAAGAAAACGCTGTGTGGTCCTGCGTCTTGGCAGTCATTGATACGCATCAGGCCACTGTTGGGGACACTGAGTCATTGATACGCGTCAGGCCACTGTTGGAGACACTGTATTGGGAGCACCTTCCAACCTAGGGGACTCGGCTGGCAGCACTGTAGGAGACCAGTTCTGTGCTCCATAAGGTTTTTGTGGACTGATATTTCGAAGTAGGTTGCCAGGGCTTTCTTCCTAGTCTGTCCTGGTCTAGAAGCACTGCTGAAACCTGCCCAACACGGGTGGCCCTGCTGGAAATCCCAGGGGCGTAGCTGCCAGCACCATGGACACATGCAGGTGACCACAGGGACATGTGGGTGGGGGTCAGAGTAGAAAGGGGGTACTTTGTTCCAGCCAGCATCACACAGTGGATTCCATGGATGGTTCACGGAGTGCTCACATCCTGATTTCCCTCTTCCACTCTCCCCGCCCGAGGGTCTCTTGCATCTTTCTGCTGTTCTGGAGGGTTTCAAGTCCCTGTCAGCTCCCTTGGTTGGACTGTAGGAGGGGGGCCACATCCCACAGGACCCTCAGCCTGCAGCACCGATGGAAAACTCGAGCTGTTCTCCTGTGGAGACTGATTGCCCCCCACCAAAGCAAAGCTCACCTGGGTCCCCATGCTCTGCGAAGCTCTCCTCTAAAGACCCCTCTTGGTTGGGAGTAGGGGACAAGGGTGGAGGAGGGACCCTGCTCTGCCCTGTGTCACTTGTCCCTTGCTCTTCTTTCTCCACAGCAGGGGCATCATGCAGTGACTCCCTGATTGGGAGTTGGAAATTTGGGGTGCAAAAGAGGCTGCAGCTGGTATTAGTTAACCCCTAAGGAAAGAGCCGATTCAGACATGGGTTCAAAACAAACTGTATCCCCTTAGGCCCCTCTTGGGAGCTTTCAGGAGGGCTCTGGTTGCTTAGAGGAGATTTACAGCACAGCTACCCTCCTTCTCTTTCCTCCTTGAGTCCACAAGGATCTTGCAAACATTATGCTGTTCAATTTCATTTCACTGGTGTGGAGTCGTTCGGTGTGTTCTCATTACTTAGACAGAAATAATTTCTGGTTGTTAGGGATTGACTGGTGTCCCCCCACCCTCCCCCAAATGTGTATTGTAAATCCTAATCTCTGTGCCTGTAGTTATAATCCCATTTGGGAATGGGTGGTCTTTGTTATGTTCATGAGGTGGAATTAGTGCAGGGTGTGTCTTGAGCCAGTCTCATCTGAGATATGAAAGAGATTAAACAACCAAGCCAGGAGAGAGAGATGGGGGAAGAGAGACCCCAAACCCCATGAAGGTCACCCGGGAACAGATGCTCAGAGAGACAAGTGCCTGCCTTCAGAGCTGAGAGAGAGAAATAAGTCTTCCTAGAGCCAGCCAGCACCCGGAGTTCAGACTTCTAGCCTCCTAAGCTGTGAGACAATAAATTGCTGCTTGTTGCAGCCACTCTTGTGTTGTGTTTCCATTATGTTAACATGTGATGGTTAAGACATGGTTCTCTTTAAATGATTTCGGATGCCTTTTTGTCTATCAGGCTGCTGAGTTGTAACTCCCTGGGGCTTGGATGCTGTGCTGCATGGATTTCTTTTAAGGCTCTTCAGAGGTGTATTTATTGTAGATGGTACACCCGCTCTTCACTTGCTCTGCTATACTGAAACACTCGCATCTTCTAGTTGCCAAGACTCCATCCACCCTTACCCAGCGCAAACTTGGCACCAAGAGCAAGAGCATGCAGCAGCTGAGTGCTTGCGGTATGCAGGTTCAAGTGCTGGACAGGACGGGTGAGTGGAGACATGCTCATTAAGCTGAAACACACACTGGATTCCTACCAATGGCATGGTTATTACTTAGGCAAAGGGACAGCATGTGAGGTCTGACAATTAAGTCCACAAACTTCACTGTTCTAAGTGCTACCTACTTCATTGCTGAATATCACTATGATCACCTTCGAAGTCCTCCCTTGGGAAGCTGTGCACTGATGTCAGTGCCTAGTCCACCCTTCAAAGCGTTTTGGAACTCTTTCTGGAATGCCAATGCACATGGTAGCAAGGTGGCAAGTTTGCAAGCTTAATTATACAGTTGTCTGTGAGGGAGTTTTTAGCCGGTAAACAAATAACCGTATCTGAACACCCTCCCTGCTCCTGTGGTCTGACCCCCAGTGACTTTTCTCTTTACCTGAAGACAAAGGAAATATTAAAAGGAAGTCATTTAGATGACACTGAGGACATCAAGGGCAATAATCATGGCCATTCCAGAAAAAGAGTTCCAAAATTGCTTTGAAGGGTGGACTAGGCGCTGGCGTCAGTGCACAGCTTCCCAAGGGGAGGACTCCGAAGGTGACCATAGTAGTTAATATTCAGGAGTGAGGTATGGAATACTTCCTGTGGGATGAGTTGGCGAACTTCCTTGTCAGAGCTCATTGACACTAAAGGTTAGGAGTGACTTCCTCATTTTACTGGCCCTCTGCTTTTTCACACCTGATACCCTTTTTTAACAAATGGGTCTTTCCTGATGAGGTGCTTCCCAGCCAGTGACCGGGACACCGCGGCAGCACCGAGGAACGCAGGACCAGCGTTTCCTGTCGTCATACATCCGCTCACCACAAGGGGGCGCCGACTTGACGGCAGCTCCCAGCAACGGCAGAGGCGCGAGCACCGTGGGGTCCACGCCGCCGGGGCGCCTGGGCGGCCCGGGCTACGGGAGGAGACGATGGGGAGCTGAGAGGTGGTGGGGTCAGAGCCCCGAGGCAGCGCTCTGGAGACACTCCGCAGTGATAGTGGGCGGCGAGGCAGGACCCCACCCCGCCTGCTTTGGCAAGCTGGCCTCGAGGTGGGGTCCATGAATTTTTGCTGCTGTGTGTCCCATAAACCCTGTGACCTCTAAGACTGCCCGTGTCCACTGTTCAGGACACTCGACTCGTTCAGAAGATTGGTCTGCACCTCTGAGTGACCATGGCGGTCTTTACTTAAGCTGTTCCTAGAGAAATAGTGGGCGAATGAAGGTGGTCTTGGACAAGGCAGCTGGGCTGCGATCCTAACCTGTGGCCATCCCAGCTCACTTTCTCGCAAATCTGCACAGTGTGGCCTCTGTTTTGCCATCTGTAAAATGGAGCCAATCCTACCTTGCGGCCATGCTGGGTGCCCACCGACTACACATGCCAGGCTTGGGTAGACCCCTGTCCTTTTGGGCCAGAAGCTTAACGCAGTCAAGGATCCCTTTAAGAAGAACTTCAAATTGTGAATGCCTGATGATTTCTGCCGCAGGATAGGACCTCAGGCTTAGCGCAGGGATCTACAGTGCTTTCGCAGCACAGGATTTGTTTGTTTAGTCGCACGTTAGTTCTTGTGTGGTTGTCCAGGTTGTCCAGCATTTAGGTCAGGTAACAGCAGAGCCTTTCTGACTGGGACATCCTGCTTTTCCCCTCGGATTGGGGTTCTAGACACTGCCGGGACACATTTGAACTCGCTTTTGCAGTTGAGTGGGTGTGAATAGTGCCCTCTGCCCGCCCCTACTGGGGCATTTCTCCAGAGGCGCTGCAAAGCCAGCCCTACCTTGGAGGGCCCGTGGGAACAGGGACAAGGGCTGTTGCCACCAGCGGGGGCTCTGCAGTACCTGGCGGGGGCAGGCGAACATCAGCGACTGACCGTTTTGGCTCCTGACGGCCAGAGTCTGGCACCCGGCGGGGACACCTGAGCCCCGGCAGGGAAACGAGCGGCACTGCCACCTGGTGGCCATCTTCGGAACTGTCACTCCCCGGAGCGCCTCCCGGAAACCCGAACCAAACCAGCTGTTGTCCAGTCTATGATTCTAACTCCTAGTGACCCTATAGATCAGAGTAGAATTGCCCCGTAGAGTTTCCAAGGACAGTCTCCAAAAAACTCCCCAAATCCCTTGACATTGACTCATTTCTGACTCATGGCGACCCTGCAGGGCAGAGGAGAGCTGCCTCACAGAACTTCCAAGGAGCAGCTGGTGGATTTGAACTGCCAGCCTGTGGGTTATCGGCGAGGTTCTTGGCCACTGTACTGCCAGAGCTTCCTGCTGCCTGCAGATGAGCCTTGTCTCTGGACCAGGGATGCCTCTTAGGGGTGTGCTCTGCTCCCTGGGGAGGGCTCTGCTAGGTACAGCAGGTGGCCACATTAGATCAAGGCCGACTTGTCCCGTCACCCTGGATTTCCCAGCGGAGACCCAGCCACTGTGATTCCATCGTCCCCCTCCTCCACATCCCTCTCCTCATTTTCTTCTTCATCTTTGTCTTCCTCCCCTCCCTCTCCTTCCTTCCTCTCCTTCTTCCCCCTTTTCCTTTATTTTCCTACCCTCCCTTCCAGCTCCTCTTCCTGGCTGCCCTCTCCCTGTCTTCTTGCTCGGGATCCTACCCGTCCTGCTGTCTCCCTCCCTCCTCCCTCGGGCTCAGATGGCCTTTCTTGAGCAGAAATTGCCCCCTTCTGGCAGTCAGTTTCTTGTTCCAGGAGGAATGCTGGAGGCCCCTGAGTCGGCTGCCGTGAGCCTCTGCTGAGATTCTCTTTCTCCTTCATGCACAGATCAACAAGTACGTGCTGAGGCCACCATGCACCAGGCATCCCACAGGGCACGGGGCTCCCTCCCCCTTGGACTGGGACCTCTGCATTCAGTACACACCCCTTTTCTCAATTCTCTGCCTGGGAAGTGCCTCCTTGCTTTCACGACCCCGGTAAACACTGCTGTGCAGACTAGGCTCTGGGCACTTAGCCCTCCACATCAACCTGGGGGTGTTTTAAAGGGTCCCCCCTCCTATGTACTCGGTGGACAAGTTCTGCAGCGTGAAAGCCAGCCTAGCAGTGAGTCAGAGCTCCCAGAGGCTGGCTTCTTCCTGCCTGGGACTTTGCATTCTCTGCCAATCGGGCTTGTTTCTTTCCATAAGAGTGTCCTGGACACAGTAGTGTCCCTTGACATCCAGAAATCTTAGCACTGATGGTGGGGGAAAGGCAGATGAGAATGTTCTCTGCGTCCTTTTGGTGTTACAAATCCTGTTCTAATAGGTTTCTTCACTGCCAGAGGTTTAGTTGAAAGGAGTTGTTTATGAGGACTGTTCTTGAGGAAACCTTGTTTTGTTTTGTTTTGTTCTGCTTTCCTTGTGTTTCTCTGTATTCCCAAGTCAGTGCAGGGGATGGGGAAAGTGAGGTTTATGATGGCGCCTGTTACTACACAGCTCGGGTCAGGTCGCCACTGGTATAAAATGGGGAAAGGATGTCGAGAACGTCTCACTTTCTCCTTGGCACCGTCCCAGGGGTCATCACTAGCACTGGTGGAAGACAGCACCCTTCTGTGGGGTTGGCACCATTGTCCACAGTGATGTCGTCCACTTTGCCAGTGTGAGAGCTCTCAGACATAATGGGTCCTCAGTAAACGGGTGATGGTTTTTTTTAAATTGAGGTGTAACTTGCTGTCTGGTGGATGCCAACTCGTGGTGACCCTGTGTGTGCCTGGGTGGAATGGTCCTCTACGGAGTCTTTGGTGGCTGGTCTTTCAGAAGTAGATCGCCAGGGCTTTCTTCTCAGGTGCCTCTCAGGGGACTCGAACCTGCAACCTGTTGGCTAGCAGGCGAGCACGTTAAACATTGGACTTACATATGTTAAATATTAAGTGTGCAGCTCCGTTCAGTTTTACAGATATGTACCACCCAGATCAAGGCACAAGCCACCTCTACTCTTCCAGGTCTCCCTAGCACCCCCCAAGTCAGAGCCACCCTCAAAGGGCCCCTACTGCTGTGATCTCCCCCTCCTCGTGTCCCCTTTGTCTGTTTCTGAACTCCATGGGAATCGAACTAGGGTGTATTTCACTCCAGTGAGCATCCCCTGTGTCACACATGGTTGGTAAATTGGAACTCGCTTGTCAGATGCATCACCTTTGGCCTCTATGCTGGGATGAGTCAGTAAAAAGCTTGGGAAGGTGGATCAGGTCAGCTTCAGTTCAAAAGTTGGCTTCTCTGTCTCTTTAATGTGGGGTTTGGAGGAAAGCCCGGCAGTCTGCTTCCAAAAAATCAACTAGTGACAACTCTGTGGAGCCCACTTCTGCCCCCACACGCCTGGGTCACCGTGAGTCACAGCTGACGTGTCTGCAGTGGATTTCATGTGGGTTTAGCTGAGGAACCCCGACATGGGTGTTTGTTGGACCGAACACCCTGCTTCCCATTCCCACTGGGAACAGTGATGGGATTCAGAGAGCCCTCTCTGGGGGACTGGGCAGCTGATGGGCTTCTGGTCCTTCTAGGACACGTGCTTCCCAGGCATCTGCGTTACCTAGTGCTGCTGCAATAGAGAGACCACACAGGGCTCGTTTTAAAGAACCAACATTTATTTTCCCAAGTTTAGGGGGCTAGAAGTTTCAATTCAGGGCGTCGGGCCTTTGGGGAAGGGTCTCTGTCTGCCGTGGGGAATAGTCCTTGTCTCAGTGTCTCCAGCCCTCTTCTGGGCGTTCCTTGGAGAGTGCCCTGTGGCGTCTCTTCCCCTCCCATTGGCCTTGCCGTGCCTCATCTGCTGTTTTGCTCTCCAGAGTGATACAGAGGGACACGCTGATGTGGCCTCATTAACGTAACCGGGAAAACTCGTCGCAGATGAGATGACAGCCACAGCAGGAAGGGTTAGAGTCGACAGCGTGTGTTTCTGGGGGAAGGAGCCCCAGTGGCACAGCGGTTAAGCGCTCAGCTGCCAACTGAAGGGTTGGCGATCCTGATCTCCCCAGGTGCGCTGTCTGGTGGTCTGCTCCCCTAAAGACTACAGCCCAGGAGACCCCACAGGGAAGGTCCCCTCTGTCATACGGGGCCCTGTGAGTTGGAATGGACTTGACAGTGTCTACCAACGTTTCATGAGGACACAGTGCAATCTATAAGAACGTGGCCCCAGGGAGGCCAGGCCATGTGGCTTTCAGCCCTGAGCAGGACATGCTGTCTCTCATCTACAGCCACCACTCTAAGGCCACAGCCCAGAACCCACACGAGCACACTGGGGGGCCATCAGCCATCCAGGAGTCCCCATAGCTCTGAGACCCTGTTTCATTCTTGGAGAGGGGCATTGGCCCCCTGTGTCCCCACTGGGCGGATGTCACGGTGCTGACTGATGGGCCTCCTGGACATCAACCCCTGGGCTGCAGACACCAAGGTGGAAGCCACCTGGGATGCGTGACCCAAAGTCCTGGACAGCCAGTGCCCAGGGATGGACACGTTCAGCACAGGATTCCCCGAGCTCAGGCTCGATTGCTTGGCCAGGTAAGCTCTTGATTTCCTGACCCCAGTGCTCACCCCAGGACTGAGACTTCACTCACCACCGAGGTTGTTAACAGGGAGAGATCTTATCATCTTGGCCTTTCACTCGGCAGAAATTGGATTGAAAGTCTTGCCAGACTGCCTGCGGACGAGCTTTTCCATCAGCTGTGTGTGACCCTGGGCCGGGAAGAGTTGTTTCTTTTACACGCCATTAGCAGGCAGCAGAGGGGAGAGCGTCTGTCCAGCCCGGCTCCCAGAGCCAGAACCTCCTGCAGATGAGCCTGGAATGGGCTGCTGAGCCATGACAAGACCCTGAGCTTTACACGCCCCCCCATATCCCTGGATCACCTCTCAGTTACCTGGGTTTCCACTTTCTCAGCATCTCATGGACACAGTCACACTTGGGTGAAGTCCCCTGGGGACTCAAATCCTTCCTCAGGCTGCCCAGGGACCAGCGGGGGGCGGGGGAGGGAGGACACAGCTCACCGGTTGTAGTCGTGGATTTTTCTGTGCTTGTCCTGTTTGACATGACACTTCTGTTTAGGGTGGCAGACTCCTGGGGTACCTAGTTGGAGAATAAAGCTCTTCATCACCCTTAGAACCGAATCTGTGACCCCTTCTTTATGGTTAGTACCACTCTCTGGTCCAGCAGATGGTGACAGTGACGGCAGCTGAAAGCGGAAGCTGAAGCTCAGTCTCTTAGGACATCACGATGATGTCAGTTTTTATCGAGCCATGGTACTGGCAGCAGCAGGGTGCAAAGTTTGCACCCCATTTTATAGGTGGGCAGACACAGGCTTGGAGAGTTAAGGCATTTGTCACTTAGGGGAAACTTTGAGTGCTTTTAATACTACAAGATGCCAGAAAATTCATAAAAACATGAAGTTATTTGACCGTAATGCCTCAAAATCTCATGGTTAACTTGGAAAAACCCAAACTAAACCAGTTTCCTGCAAGTCACCTCTGACTGATGGTGACCCCATGTGGGTCAGAGTAGAGCTGCGCCCCCCACAGGGTTTTCATGGCAGATTTTTGGGAAGTTGATCACCAGGCCTTACTTCCAAGGCCCTTCTGGGTGGATTCCAACCATTGAACTCCCTGTCAGTAGCAGTGCCCCAAAGGCCTGGTTAAAATGCCATTTCTGACCCGGTGAGCCTGGGGTGGGGCTGGAGAGCCCGTGTCTGCCAGGCTTCCCGGAGATGCTGACGCTGCTCGCTGATGGCCCAGAGGGAGCAGAGCAGCAAGGACTTAGATCCCCCTGCAGCTCCTGCGTTTTCTTTCTGAGAAGCCACAGTTGTTACGAAGCAGAAGCAGGTACTGGACTTGTGCCTTACGAAAATGCCATCACTGGGTGGTGGTCATGGACTTGAAGGCTTGGGCGTCAGCCCGCGTCAGGGTAAAGGACAGTCACAAAGCTCCCATTTCGTTATTATTATTACTAATAGTCAGGAGGCTGGCGGCACACTGTTCGGTGCTCAGCTGTTAACCCAAAGGCGAGGGTTCAAACCCACCTGGAGACTCTGCAGGAGAAAGACCAGGCTGTCTGCGCCCGTAAAAATGACAGCCTAGTTGCCTCTGTGGGCCCGTGACACCAGGCCGCTCTGAGTCAGACACTGGCTTGACAACATGCGACAACAGACGCAGGAGTGATGGTGGCAGTGGAACTGGGGTGTCCTCGTCGTCACTGGCTCCTCTGGATGCGGCCGGAACCTGCAGCGACTCCTTGCAGAAGGGAGCATGGCCCTGTGCCGTGTTCAGCTGCAGCTCAGGCAGTTGGGCTCCACCACCGTTCGTCGGCTGATCTCAGTAGCTCACCAGGCCTTTCCTGCTAGTCTCTTCTAGTCTGGAAGCTCCCCCGAACCTCTTCAGCGCCCTAACAACAGGGGCGCCTCCCTGACAGGCAGGTGGGGGCTGGGCATGAGGTGTGCTGGCCGGGAATTCTGCCCCCGGCTGCCACCACCCTGGAGCAGTGTGAGCACTGGTGTTAGTGGTAGTGTTGTGTCAGCACTAACATATTGGTGTCATTTAGAGTGAACTCACACTCCATGCACTCGTCATTGCTGGCGAGGAGCTGGTCCTGTCCCGTTGTCCCCTGGGTATCCACGGGGAAGCTCCTTGGCCTTGGAACGTCTGGTGAATCTCCTGCCAGCCACAGACTTGAAGTCCACGTGTAGGCAGGAAAAGCTCCCAGGAGCTGTTATTACTGGGGTTTCTGAAGCATGGGGTCCTGTCCTTTGCCCCCACGGGGAGGCCTGAGGGCAGGGGCAGTTTCTGCCTGGCTGGTTAAGGCCTCAGACGCCTGTCGCTTGCCGCTGGCTCCATCAGCCACTGCATGGGTATGTGTCAGGTCACAGATCTGCACGCAGCTGCTGATGCAGGGTGACAGTGCCTGGGGCTGGCTTCGGAGACCCTCCGGGGACCACGTCCAGGATGGGAGACAGAGGAAACAGCTTGCTGAGTGGCTGCAGGAGGGAGATGGGAGAGCTGACTCCTTGGTTTATCTGGTTTCTGACAGTGAAAGCCCAGGTGTCCGGCAGAGACTGTGCCCTGATATGGAGCACTGCAGTTGGGGGTGACCAGGTTCTGGGCCCTGACACAGGAGCCATGAGTGCCTTCCTGGGGCTCAGGATCTGTGTCCAGTGAGTGAAATGACCCGAGCCTTCAAGCTTTGCGTTTCAGCTCTTGTGTGAATGTCCTAGTGCTGCCCAGCACCGAGGCAAGGCTGGCTTACAGGACCAGAAATGAGTCTTCCTGGAGTTCTGGAGGTGGCTGGTGGGTTCCCTCGAGTCAGTTCGGACTCACAGTGACCCCGTGTGGCAGAGCCAAACTGCCCACAGGGTTTTTTAGCCTGTCTCTGTTGTGAGAGCAGATCACCAGTCTTTTCTCCCGCAGAGTAGCTGATGCGTTCCAACCGCTAATCTTTCAGGGGCAGCAGAGTGCTTAACCTTGGCATCACCAGGGCTCCTTTTCTGGAAGCTAAAAGTCTCATTCAGGGTGCTGGCAGGTTCACGCTCTCTCTGTCCACACTAGGGGAAGACTTTCTTCTCTCTTCCGGCTTCTGGGAGCCCAGGTGTTCCTTGGTGTATAGCGTATCCTCACAGGGCCATCTTCCCCCATCTGCCTCTCTGTCTCTTCCCTCTTTGTTAAAAACATCACTTAGTATGGTCTTGTGTTAAACTGATAAACATCTTTAAAACCGTATTTCCCAACAAGGTCACAAGTTCAGGGGTGCTATAGGTTAGGACTTCTGACCCCTTTTGGGGGGACCACAGTTTCAATCCACCCCCCACTTGTCTGGATTAAACAAAGAAGAATGAGGGATCAGGATTGGACGATGACTCATTAACAAGCTGCATTACACAGATCATACCACCTTACTTGCTGGAAATGAAGAAGATTTGAGACACCTACTGATGAAGATCAAGGACCACAGCCGTCAGTATGGATTGCACCTCAACATCAGGAAAACAAAAATTGACACAACTGGGCCAGTAAGCAGCATTGTCATAAATGGAGAAAGGATTGAGGTTGTCAAGGATTTCATTTTACTTGGGTCCACAATCAACACCCTTGGAAGAAACAGTCAAGAAATCAAAAGACGCATTGTACTGGGAAAATCTGCTGCAAAGGACCTCTTCAAAATATTCAAAAGTAAGGATGTCACCTTGAAGACTGAAATATGCCTGACCTAAGCTGTGATATTTTCAGTCGTGTTGTATACATGTGAAAGCTGGGCCGTGATCAAAGAGACGGAAGAAGAATTGATGCCTCTGATTGTGGTGTTGGAGAAGAATGTTGAATGTCCCATGGACTGCCAAAAGAACAAACAGATCTGTTCTGGAAGAAGTCCAACCAGAGTGCTCCTTGGAAGCAAAGATGGCAAGACTGAATCTTACATACTTTGGACACGTTGTCAGGAAAGATCAGTCCCTGGAGAGGGACATCATGCTCGGTAGGGTGGAAGGTCACCGAAAAAGAGGAAGACGCTCTGCTCGATGAGGTGGATTGACACAGCGGCCGCAACAATGAGCTTAAACATAAAAACGGTTGTGGACGTGGCCAAGATTGGGTAATGTTTCGTTCAGTTGTTCGTAGGGTTGCTGTGAGTTGGAACCAACTTAACAGCACATAACAACCACCACAACAACATTGTCAGATATGGTGCCGGAAGGTGAGCCCCCCGGGTTGGAAGGCACTCAGAAGATGACCAGGGAAGAGGGGCTACCTTGATGATGTACATGGAGTAAGGTCTCCAGGGTCTTCATTCGCTGATGTGGCACGACTCCGTATGAGAAGAAACAGCTGTGAACATCCACTAATAATCGGGACATGGAATGTACGAAGTATGAATCTAGGAAAACTGGAAGTTGTCCCTGGAGAAGGACATCATCCTTGGTAGAGTGCAGGGTCAGCAAAAAAGAGGAAGACCCTTGGCGAGGTGGATCGACACAGTGGCCACATCAATGGGCTTAAGCAATAAAAATGATTGTGGACGTGGCGCAAGACGGGCAGTGTTCCGTTCCGTTGTTCACTGGGTTGCTATGAGTTGGAACCAACTCGATGGCACCTAACAACCACAACAACTAGAGCCCAAGAAGTGAGGATGAGCAAGACCATGTCTTACGTACGTTGGCCCTGTTGTCAGCAGGGATCAATCCGCGGAGAAAGACATCCCACTTGGTAAAGCAGAAGTTCAGGGAAGAAGAGGAGGACCCTCAAGGAGGTGGACTGACACAGTGGCTGCCACACTGGGCTTCAGCATGACAGCAATTGTGGGCCAGGCGCAGGCCTGGGCAGTAGTTCTGTTGTTCACAGGGTTGCTGCGAGTCGGCACTGACCCGATGGCACCTAACAGTGACCACCCCAGAGCCTGCAGCAGAACCTGAGCTTGCTGGAAGCCCAGGGAACGTTTGGGGAAGGAACGAAGCAGTGAGTTCACTGATGTCCGATGCTGTTCTCCTTCCATCTCCCCTAAGGTCTCAGTTGAGAGAAGACCAAGGCACAGAGAGGTTGAGGACATGGCTGTGGATCACACAGCTGGTCGGTGGTCTGGTTGGGGTTTGGGCTCGGACTGTCTTTCTTGACCCGGTGGGCCTGGTGACCTGAGCTGTCCTTGCTAACCAACTGAGTCATGAGGACCAGTGTGGGCTTAGTTTTTGGTTCCTTGCCTTCTCCGGTTCACCTCCTGTTGGAGGAGATTCAGTTAATGCATCTTTATGTGGGACAGACGCGGGATGCCGTGGTTGTCTGGGCCCTCTAGTGCCGCTTTAATAGAAATGCCACACGTGGGTGCTTCTAACAAGCAGACGTTCATTTTCTCCCGGCTGGAGAGAGTGGCAGTCTGAACTCGGGACCCTGGATCTAGGGGAAGGGTCTGGGGAAAGTCCTGGTCTCAGCTTCTTGAAGTGTTCTTCTCGGCATTTCCTGTTCCTTGGAGAGTTCTGTGTGCTGTCTGTCTGCCCCTGTTTAGGCTTTCTTCTCTCTGTGTCTAATGTGTCCTGTTTATATCTTGACTGATTGGTTTAAGGCACACCCTACAGTGGTATGGCCTTATTAGCATAAAAAAAGAAAACCCTGTTTCTGCAAAGGAGCCCATCCATAGGTATAGAGGTTCTGATTTCAGCCTCTGTGTGTGGGGGGGGGTACTTAATTCATTCCGTAGTAATGGTGAAGAAATCATAGACTCTGTTCTCATACTGTCCCTTGAGGGAGGGGAGAAGAGAGCCTTACGGCCTCATCAGGGCCCCCGACATCTGAGACCCTACCCACCAAGGGTCAGGAGTCCTGTCTCCAGCATTATGTGTGCCCCTAGTAGTCCCTAGCCCTTGGAAATGAGATGCCAAGTGTTGCCATGAGCTGTCATGGGCACCAGTTGTAAACAGCTGGTCACTGTCAAAGGCTTAGGGAGAAAGCAGCTCCCCAGTTTTCCGTGGTGGTCCTCATGTGTGAGCTGAACTGAGGTTTCATCCAGAGGTTTTTTTTTTTAAAAAAAGGAAGCCTCTCTTGCTATCCTCAGTGCCCTTCTGAGCATATTTGAGCAGTCGTTTTATCTAAATCACTTTTTTTTTCCATGAGAAAAAATTTTGCTTAATTGGGTCTCATTGCAGTTTCTCCCCTTAACAACCGAGCGTCTACATATCTGCTGGGATTGAAAGCTCCAATCAGTTCATATAAATCAGCTTCCTTTTAAATTATGATCTTGGAGGAAATAATGATCTAACTTACTTTTTGTTAATTACTTTTAGGTTGAATGAGACATCTCGGCTTTGCCGTCCCTCCCTTCCTCAGAAGTATTTAAGCCCTCAAATCTATTTAAACCTTTTCTTTTACTCAAATTAAGATGCTGAAAAATTCTGCTATTGGAAATAATTTAGCTTTTTTTTTAAGTTTAGCTTCATAAATGTGTACTTTTAAATAATTTGAGCTAGAAATGATTCTATCACATCCCATGAAGTGTCACTGAATTATCTTTTTTTATTTAAAAGTGTTCCCAATATTACTGGTGTATCAGATTTAGTAAACAAACAAGTACAACTGAGAGGTAATGAATAACGTAATCAGCTGGGTAGATTGACAAAGCATAAACTGAACTCTGTACCCTGCAAACAAGGGTTATACTTTTGGCCATATTGATCACTGTTTCTCTCTCTCTCTCTCTCTGTGTATGTGTGTGTACATATGTGTGTAAAACTGAAAAACTAAACCCATTGCCGTAGAGTTGATTCTGACAGAGGAGAACTGCCCATGCAGAATCCCCAGGGAACGGCGCGTGACTCTGTACCACCAGTCCTTCAGGTAGACCCTGTAACACTTCACCACGATACACGAGGAGTGACGGTTACTTTCATGAACTCATCCAAGAAAAAGTGCTGCACACCTCATTGCTGAATGTTGCTATGGTCACCTTCAAAGTCCTCCCTTTGGGAAGCTATGTACTGGTGCCAGCGCCTAGCCCACCCTCCAAAGCAATTTTGGAACTCTTTTTCTGGAATGGCCATCAAAACTGCCCTCATACAAGGGTCTGACAATTAAGTTTGCGAACTCATCCTAGGAACAGTGCTCTGCAGGGTGAACTAGGTATTGGGATCAGTGCATAGCTTCCCAAGGGGAGTACTTACTTCAAAGGTGACCATAGTGATATTCGACAGTGAGGTATGGAGCACTTTTTCTAGGATGAATTTGTGAACTTAATTGTCCAGCCTTGTGTATAAGAGCTTAGCTGCTAGCCAAAAAGTCAGCAGTTTGAATCTACCAGCCACTCCTTGGAAACCTTGTGAGACAGTGCTGCTGTGCCCTGTGGGGTTACTACCAGTCAGAATTGCCTTGATGGCAACAGGTTTCTTTTTGTTTATTTTATATATATTCATACATATGTATATACCGTTTATGTTATTGCTTTGCCTCTAGCTCCAGAAAATAATCAGTTGTAAGGACAAAACATGCTATAGTTTTGAGCACAAAATGATACATGTAAAAATGAAGAAGATTTTTTAATACTCCAAATTCCCACCCTTCAGAATTAAAGCAATGAGAATAACAAAATAACAAGAATAATAAGATATAAATTAGTATCCCAATTATGCAGTGTTTACGTTAAAAACGAAAGCAGCACATGTTGAAAACACATGAGACATTGCCAAAGCTGTCCTTAGAGGCAGTCTGATAGTCTTAGGCGCTGGGTTCCGTCACCTGAGACATGAATTCTGGATACTTCCTAGTACTGAGAGAGTTGGACGTAAGTGTGACGCTGTTTCTGACGCTGCCGTTCGGCTCCAGTCAGCGAGGACTCTGCAGTTGCATTTCAGGACGGTGGCAGTTTCGTGTCAGGCCTTGGTAACTGCCTTCCTGTCGGATAGCTTGCTCTATGAAGAGCCCAGGATTGGAATCAGAGGACTTAAGCGATGAAGGAACTCGAGAATTGGTCGTGTCTCTGCCACACAAACAGGGCCCATCTTTTTGATGCCATTTTTCATAGACTCAATTTCTCTTTTTTCTTTTATCTTTGTAAGTTATCAGCCCCTGCTGGATCCCAAGTGCACTGGGGACCCAACAGAAGCAGATCCTGGGTTCTGAGACAAGGGCACCCTTGATGTAGTGAAGGGTTCCTAGGACCCGGGGCGGGGGAGGGACCCTTTGGGTTAGCCAGGTGCTGTGTGAATTCCAGGAAAGACCGTGTGGCTGAGGCTTGACGTCTTCTCAAGTCCTCCTCTGGCTCTGTGCACGCCGCAGTGGAGATGCTCCATGAACCTTCGGCTGAGACCACTGGGGTGAGGGATGGGGGAGGGCTTGCTAAGAGCGCCCTCCACAGGCAGCCAGGGGACCCGCCGTCTCTGGTTCCTCACCTGCCACATTCTGATAGGAGGACTCCGTGCCCTTAGGAAACGTGGAAGGGGCCCTGCTGTGTGCAGTGGTTAAGCACTCTGCTGCTAACCAGAAGGTCTGCCATTTAATCTTACCAGTGCAGTAACTGTACTGGAGAAGAGACTTGGCAATCCGTTCCCATAAAGATGTCAGCCCAGGAAACCCTAGGGGGCAATTGTCTTCTGTCCCGTGGGGTCACTGTGAGTTTGGAGTCGACTCCATGGCTCCTAGCAGCAACAGTTGTTGCAGACTTTCCCATGTTCAGTTCTCAAATGATCCCCATCTGTCACCTTTTACAGACACGTCTCCTTCCTGCCACGTAGCCAACACAGACTCTACCCATCCACCAACAGGCTGGCATTTGGGTTACTGGCCCTTGTGTTGCCTGCCAGCTGCCAGTTTGACTGTTTTGTTCCACTTTGGCCCTTAATATGTGACAAGGAGGGAAAAGCAGGTGAACTGAAATGCCAACACAACTGATAAAAAAACAAGGGTCTTGGATATAATTGAGACAAGATACAAATGGTTTAGCTTTAATTGCAGACTTATTCAACGTAAGCGAATTAATCATTTTAAGTTGTAAAGAGGGGGACAAAATTAAAGAACTTACACAGGATGCTGAATATATTTTTATCAAATATCTGCAAATGCAAAGGATATAGATTCGTCCTTTCTGGAATATAACCAAGGCATGTGAGGACTTCCCCAGTGATATAAACCCTCCATCAGACCCTGTAAGACAAAGGGAAAACGGTGGCTCATGGCACTGGACAAATACTGGGTGGTGCAAGCGGTCAAGGGGAGACGCAGGACCCAAGGCGTTGAGGTGGGAAGCCCGGATTCAGGGCTACCAGCATGTTCTCCTCCTCATTCATTCATTTTTTTTTTCTGTTTTAGGTGAAAGTTTATGCCTCCAGTTAGTTTCTCATATAAAAATTTCTACACAGATTATCATGTGACCCCAGTTGCTATCCAGGCAGCCAGGGGACCCGCCGTCTCTGGTTCCTCACCTGCTATCCTCTTTGTTTCCGTCTGGGTTTCTTGTGTGCATTCAGCCAGCTCTTGTCTCTTTCGGCCTTCTTGTCTCGCCTCCAGACAAGAGCTGTGCGTTATGTCTCTTGTATCTACTTGAGCCAAGAAGCACAGTGTTCATGAGCATCCTTTCATGTCCTCTGTTGTTGTTGTTAGGTGCTGTTGAATCGGTTCTGACTCATAGTGACCCTGTGAAAAACAGAACAAAACACAGCCCGGTCTTGTGCCATGTCCACAATCGTTTTTATACTAAGCCCATTGTTGTGGTCACTGTGTCAGTCCATCTTGTCGTGGATCTTCCTCTTATTTGCTGACCCTCCACTCTATGAAGCGTGATGTCCTTCTCCAGGGACTGATCCCTCCTGACAACATATCCAAAGTCTGTAACATGCAGTCTTTCCTTGTTTATTTCTAAGGAGCACTCTGGTTGGACTTCCTCCAGAACAGAGCCGTTTGTTCTTCTCCAGCATCACAATTCAAAGGCACCAGTTCTTCTTCTGTCTTCTTTGTTCATGGTCCGGCTTTTGCATGCATATGATGTGGTTGAAAACACCATGGCTTGGGTCAGGTGCGCTTTAATCTTCAAGGTGACATCTTTGCTGTTGAGTACTTTAAAGAGATCCCTTGCAACAAATTTTCCCAGTGCAATGCGTCTTTTGATTTCTCGACTGCTGCTTCCATGGGTGTTGATTGTGGACCCAAAGAAAATAAAAGTGGAAAACCCCAATCCTTCCTCCGTTTATGATGATTTTGCTTACTGGCCCAGTTGTGAGGACTTTTGTTTTCTTGATGTTGAGGTGCAATCCATACTGAAGGCTGTGGCCTGTGATCTTCATCAGTAAGTGTTTCAAATCTTCACTTCCAGCAAGTAAGGTGGTGTCATCTGCATAATGCGGATTGTTAATGAGTCTTCTTCCAATTCTGATGCCTTGTTCTTCTTTGTATAATCCAGCTTCTTGGATTATTCGCTCGGCATGCAGATTGAAAAGGTATGGTGAAAGGACACAACCCTGACGCACACCTTTCCTGACTTTAAACCATGCAGTGTCCCCTTGTTTTGTTTGCATGATGGCCTCGATCCATGTACAGATTGCTTAAGAGCACAGTTAAGTGTTCTAGAATTCCCATCTTATGCAGTGCTAGCCATAATTTATTATGATCCACACATTCGAATGCTTTTTTGTAGTCGCTGAAACGTAGGTAAACATCTTTCTGGTATTCTCCGCTTTCAGCCAAGATCCCTCTGACATCAGCAATGATATCCCCGGTTCCACGTCGTCTTCTGAATCCAGGTTGAATTTCTTGTAGTTCCTTGTCAGTATATTGTTGCAGTCCCTTTTGAATGATCTTGAGCAAAATTTTACTTGCTTGTGATATTAATGATATTGCTTGTTCATTTCCACATTCAGTTGGATCATCTTTCTTTGGAACGGGCATAAATACAGATCTCTTGCAGTCAGTTGGCCAGGTAACAGTCCTCCAGATTTCTTGGCATAGACAAGTAAGCACTTCCAGTGCTGCATCTGTTTGTGGAAATAGCTCAGTTGATATCCAGGTGGAGCAGGACACAAGCCAATGAGAAGGCCTGATGATGGGTAGTCCTGGGCTTTTCTGGAGGGTTTTATCCTGTTTTATGTCTACCATCTTGCCTGTTCGCATGTTATGGCTACCTTTACCAGGCATGATACTGGCAACATGTAGTGACCCACAGGGCGTGGGCACTGGTGAACCCGCGTGCCCATAAGGCGTGGGCACTGGCCAAATAGAGTGAATGCTGGCCAGAGCAAGAGGATCAGAGGGTCCCCACCAGGCCAGGTGTTCGCCCTGTAGTTGCTGTGTCATGTGTACACTGGGAGGGTCTTCCCATGGTCATTTGCAAAGTCAGGGCTGCCATTGATGAGTGTGGTGGTCAGGATTATGTCAACTTGGCTACTCTGTATTTAGCTGCTGTATTAAGTGGCAGGGCGGGGCCTGTGGTGGCTTCCGGCTCCTCAGCTTTCCTCTCCCTGCCTTCCACCACCTATGGCCAGTCTGCTCACATAGCCAGCAGCTCCTGCTCTCTTCTGATGTCTGGTTCCTGGACTTGAACTAGTAGCTACTGGATTCATCAACCCTTACAGCCGGCACTTGAGAGTCCTGCTCCCTGGCCTGCCTATCCTGGGTTTGCCAGCCTCTGCAGCTCTGTCTCGCTGCAATTTGGGATCCGCCGACCTACACAACTGGTGATCTAGAACTCTGGTCTCTGACCTGCTGACCTTGGGTTCACCAGCTCCCGTGGCTGTATGAGGCTTGTGCCAGGACTTGGGACATTCAGCTTCTGTGATTGTGTGAGCTGTTTCCTGTATCTCTCTCTCTGTCAATCATCTATTTGTCTTTCCTTGTTCTTTATATGTATAAATCTTTCCTTGTACATACACGTGTTACTGGTTTTGCTTCCCTAGAAAACCCAGCCTAAGACAATTAGTAACGGATGTGGCAGTGTTTCAGTGACTGTCCAACTGGTACAGTTTCTCTAGAGTACCCAGGTAGTTCAACGGTTACTGTGCTCAGCAACTAACAAAAAGACTAGCAGTTTGAGTCCACCTAGAGACACCTGGGAAGAAAGGCCAAGGCCTGGTGATCTGCTTCTAGGAAATCAACCTGTACAAACCCTGGGGAACCCGTTCTGCTCTGACGGTTGCAGGGCCGTGAGTCAGAGGCTACTTGATGGCAGCCGGTGCTGGTTCAGTTGCTGGAGGCCATACTGGCTGACCGCACACCCTCGCCTGCTTGCAGAGGCCTTGGGAGGCGTGTGAGGACATCGTGGATCAGTGGCACTGGAGCCCTGGACCCACAGCCGAGGCAGGACCCCGGGCTGCCTTTGCTTGTTTTCAGTTTCAAATGGGAGTTTGATTTAGGACTGGCCTTTGGTTTCCTCCAGACCTAGGAAGTAAACATTTCTCATTCTCAAAATGCACAAATTAATCATTTTTGCAAATCAGAGCTGAGCTCTGTGCCTCTGACTGGGAGGCCTGGGCCGGCGGCCTCGGGAATGGGATTCGCTGGCCTGTGAATATCTGATGCATATGCGTCTGCGGGCTGCAAGGCACGAAGCCGTGCTCCCTCATCATCATGCAACATCCGTGTTTTCAGCAAATCCCCTTATTATCTCTGCATCATTAGCAGTTTCTGAGCTTGACTACAACTAATTTCACAGTGAATCTTATTTCTACCTGATATTTTAAATAAGCTGTCCTGCTAGGCGGCAGCTGACATACCACTGAGAAAGACGCAGACCAGCCCCAGGAGGCTCTCAGACTGCCTCTGCAGTTCAGCGTGGGGTCATTGTGCAGGGCGGGAATACAGGACAGGTTTCCGGAAGAGTGCCGTCCGCTCACCCCGACTTGTATAACCATACTTCTTAGGTAGAGCGGTGGTCTTTGCAGTCAGATTTCCGAGGGTCTGACTCCAGCTCTGGCGCCCCAGGGTGGTACCAGCAGTTTATGCTGTCGGCTGCTAACCGAAAGGGTGAGGGTTCTGGTCCTCCCAGAGGTGTCTCAGAAGAAAGGCCTGGCTGTTTGCTTCTGAAATATCAGCCACAGAAAAGCTTGCTCCGTGATGACACACGTGGGGCCAGCTTGAGCTGGAATCCGCTGGATGGCAAATGGTGGTCCTGGTTGTGTTTGCTGAGAATTTTCTCTCCCTATTCTAGAAGTTTCTTAATGGCACAACTGGCTAAGTGCTCAGTCACTGACTGAAAGATTGGTGGTTCAGACCCACCCACAACTGCCTTGTAAGGGAGACCTGTGATCAGATTCTTGAGGATCACAGCCTGGAAACCCTGCGGTGTGTGGTTGTGCTGTGCAGCGCATTGGGTTGCTGTGATCAGAACCCACACAATAATTACTGGTTTGGTTGTTTGCTTTTTTGTGTGTTTTGATGCCTTGTTTGAAGTGCTGTACTTGTATTATTACTATTTAATGCCCACAATAACCCTGAATGGAAACCCTGGTGGCCTGGTAGTTAAATGCAACATCAGCTAACTGAAAGGTCAGCAGTTCAAATCTACTAGGTGCTCCTGGGAATCTCTGTGGAGCAGTTCTCCTCTGCCCAAGAGGGTCGCTATGAGTCGAAACCAACTCGGTGGCACTGGGTTTGGTGTTTTTGGTTTATGACCCTGAAAACCTTGGTGGCTCAGTGCTGAAAAGCTATGAGTGCTAACCAAGAGGTCAGCAGTTTGAATCTGCCAGGTGCTGCGTGGAAACCCTACTGAACGGTTCTGGTCTGTCCTCTGTCAGTCAGAATCAGCTCCACAGTGATGATTTTGGTTGTTTTCATAACTCTGTGAACGCGCCCTGGTGGTGCAGTGGTTAAGTGCTGGGCTGCTAACCGAAAGGCAGACAGGTGAAACTCACTAGCTGGTCTGCAGGAGAAAGATGCAGTAGGCCCCTTTGGGTAAAGATTACAGCTTTGGAAACCTTATGGGGACAGTTCTGCTCTGTCACATGGGGTCACTATGAGTCAGAAATAAGTTGACAGCACCCAACAATAAGGAAACTCCAGACCCACTAAACCCACTGCCGTTGAGTCGAGTCTAACTCATAGCGACCCTAGAGTTCAGAGAAGAACTGGCCCATAGAGTTTTCCAAGGATTGTCATTATTATTTCCGTTTTATAGCTAAGGAGAGTGGGGCTTGGAGAAGTTGGGTCCCAGACACGAGATGGAAGAGCCTGGAGCCTAAACTCTTCTGCCGCCGCTACCATTCAGTCCCACCCCGTGGGGTGACTCGTCACTCACGCTGCCAAGGTTTCTGGGTCCTTGACAAGGTGGTTTGTGGGCACATAGCTCCTGGCACAGGGTGGCTTCCCGGGGCAGAGCCTTCCTGATGGCACAGGCTGTGTTTACAGAAGCGTCTGTTCTGTCTTCTCTCCTTTCACCTCTGCCTGCTGCTGCCTGGGACACTCTCTCTGCCATGTCCCCTGTTCCCCACAATGATAAATATACTGCTCCCCTGGAAGTGACCCAGCGTGGTGTCTTTGGGGTCTGGAGGAGGCATGAGGAACTGGACTTGCAGTGCCTCCTCCGTTAGCATCCATTATTCAGAATGTTTTGTTTTCTGTAGACTCTGGGTAGGAGGGGTTGGCAAAGAAAAGAGTAAATTTTCCACTCCCTGTCTGTCCCAGGTCTCTGTGGGGGCTGGATCGTGATGCCCTAAAGCTTCAGTAGAGTCATGTACTGGTTCCAGAGTTACCCAAGGACAGGAAAAGGGCAGAGTTGTTCTAGCCTGAGTGGGCTCAGCAAGAGTAGGAAGGGAAGCTTCCTGGGCTCCTGGGCCTCCTCTTCACTGCGTCCTTCCTCTGAGCAAACTCCCGTGTGTCCTGTAAAGATTCAGCTCATTTGTCCCCTGCTCTGTGGTCCTCTCCTTTCTGCTACAGGAAATGCAGCCCCTGCCTCCTACAGGTCAGTGTAAGAGGGAGGAAGAGCACACTCAGGAGAACTGGGGTCTCCCAAGAACGGGGAGCCCAGTTCCTGTCCACCTCGCTCCACTGTCCCCCCCACCGCACATCCCTCTGCTCATCTCGGCTGGTAACTGAGTTCCACTTGTGTTTGGTCCTGAGGCCGAGTGGGGTTTTACTGCCAGGCGGGTCCCCTCCTTGGCTTCCTATGAGATGTTCGAGAATTGCGTGTAGGTATTAACTGGGTGCAGGCATGAGTTCTGGTCTGTGGGGCTGCTGTCACTCTCTTCTTATGATCCACTGGGTTATACCCCTGTTGAACACACAATTGTACTAGAAAAGAATCACATAAAGCTGGAGTTTCAGATATCTAGGCTGTTGTTCTGCTAAGCATGGCCTATGGGCTGTCTCACTCACAGAAGTATTTTATTTTCCCAGCAGAGTCGTTAAAAGTTTAGATTACTTGACAGTGTTTACAAACCAAGAGGTTAGCCAAAGTGCTCATTGACAGCTACTCTGATAAATCGGAGGGTCTGTGAACACTGGGCCCTTATCCCTACATACCCATGTCCCTGGAGCTGTGTAGTGGCTCCCCTCTTTGAAGGAGCAGTAACTCTGTTTGCTGCAATTTCCACCATTCCCTGTCGCTTCCCTAACAGCAGTCATCAAGGGCAGTTTCCATTTGTCCTCATGGTGATGTTGCTGCTTTTCCTTGATTTGCCTCTCTTCACTGGTGTATGCTACCTGCCAGGCTGTAGGTAGTTTAGGTCGGGCCCCTGATCAGCCCTTGGGCATAACCAGATGACAGTGTTTGCTGGGTGCAGGAATGATTTCCAGCCCATGGGGTTGATGTCACTCTGTTCTTCCTGCTATGATCATCAATTCATTCATTTTGCACGTATGAAGCCACACAGTATTTGATGGCGAGCTATTTCCTCCTAACGTAGGAAGCGTTTTGCTACCTAGACGCTGAGCCTCTCCGTTCTCCCGCCTGCGGGAGCCTTGTATTCACAGGGGCTGTGATGGCTTCTGTCCATGGTGCTGGGGATTATGTGGCTCACCTTTGCTGTATGTGCAGTTCAGCTAAATGTGATGGACCGAAAGGGGGACTTGAGAGCAGCTGCAGGGCACAAGTGGCTGCTTGCCCAAGTACGGGGAAGGGGCCTGATCCTCAGCATGCAGCTGGGCAGTGTCACTCTCTGAAGTGCTGCTCCTTCCTAAGGCACCCAACATGCTGTGGAAACTGAGCAGTTTAATTTATCCATCCGTCACAAGTTATTGTGAATCAGAAGAAAGACTTTCATCTGGCAGACACACACACGGTGCACTTAGTACGTATACAAACATGCACATGTATACACTCATGCAGCAAGCACACACATGAACATAGACACTGTGTGCATATGTGTGCACACACACGCCCGTATGTATCCTTGTGCAACAAACACATGTGAACGCACACGTGCATGCACTTGCATGTGAGCATGTAACTGCCCACATATATTCACTAACACAACAAGCACACACAAACACACGTGCACGTGCACATGTGAATACAACATGCCCATGAGTCAGATCCGACTCGACAGCACTTGGCATGCACGTATGAACATGTGCACATGCACACACATTCATGAAACATGGGCTTGCATGCACATGCATGTACACACATTCACACCTGTGCACATGAACACCCGTGTACACACATATTGTGTGCCTGTTATTAAATAGGCTCTGTTCCAGATGCTGAGTATACAATGGAGAAAAAGGCACCATCCCTGCCTTTCTCCAGAGCACATCCTAGCAAGGGCAGACAGGCAGTCAACTGAATAACCTGTGCTGTGTGATGGAGCGCCAGGTGGAAATGAGCACTGTGAAGAACAGCAAAGCAGAGTGAGGAGAGAGTGTGGGCATCCTGGAGGGCAGGGAAGGCTTCTCTGAGAATGTGACACCTGAGCGGTCCTTGTACAGAGCAGTCGTGTGCCACCTGGCTCTCAGGCCAACCAAAGGAAAAAAAAAAACAACTTCGGATGTTGAGTCAGTTCTCACTCATGGCGACCCTATAGGACAGAATAGAATGGCCCCATAGGGTTTTCTAGGCTATAATCTTTTAAAAAATAACATTTATATTGTGTTTTAGATGCAATTTTGCATAGAAAATTAGATTCCTGTTTAACATTTTTTTCTACGTATTGTTACATGTCATTGGTTACATTTTTACAATGGGTCAACATTTGCATCACTTCAAATCTTTCTGCTCCATTTCTGTTAATACAGCTTCCTTGCCCTTCTTTGCTTCCCCTTCTTTGCTTTTGGGTAAATGCTGAACATTTGGTCTCATATAGTTCATTGCTTAAGGGAACACATTGATGAGATCATTTATTTTATAAGCCAGTCTGTTATTTGACTGAAAGACGACTGCAGAAATAGCTTCAATTCCAAGTCCATGCACAATCCTAGGGTGATAGTCTTCGGCGGTTCCTCAGTGTCTCCTGGTCCAGTAGGTCTGGCCTTGTTTTTAGAAATTTGAATTTTGTTCTATGTTTTTGTCCCCTTGTATCTGGCATCTCCTGTTGTGTCTGTGGTCATAATGGTCAGTAGTGGTAGCCAGGCACCATCTATTTCTTCTGGTCTCAGTTTAGAAGAGGCTTTGGTCTCTGTGTGGTTTCTTGGTATGGTTTCTTCTTTGAACTTTTTGTTTCCTTCATTCTTTTGTGCTTCATGCCAGTAGAGACCAAGAGTTGTATCTTAGATGGCTGCTCTCAAGCTTTTAAGACCCAAGATGCTACTCACTAAAGTAGACTATGGAATATTATCTTTGTGAACTCTGTTATGCCAATTGACTAAGTTGGCCGCTGAGACAATGGTTCTAAGCCTTTTAACCCAGCAAGCCAATCCCAAGACATGTTTGGATATGTCTAGGGAGCCTCCATAGTTGGGTTCCTTATGTGGTTTTTATATGTGTCAGGCTGTAGTCTTTATGGAACCAAACTGCCATGTCTTTCTCCTGCAGAGCAACTGGCGGGTTTGAACCGCTGACCTTTTGGCTAGCGGCAAAACACTGAAACACCGCACCACTGGGGGCTCCTGGAATTGGGCGGGGGGGTGCCATTGATGTAGCCTGCTATGCTGATGGCGCCCCCTGGTGGGATATCAAGCTCCAGCCTAGCCCTGCACAGATTTGGGGAGACACACGAGAAGCGCACTAGGGCAAAGACCTTACAGGAGAGCAGGCTTGCTGCATCTGAGGAGCAGCAAGGTGACCAGTGACATAGAGTCAGGGAGGGAAAGAGTAGCAGGACCTGGTGCCCAAGAGGGATCCGGAACAAGTCCATGAAAGGCCTGAGAGACCAGCGTGCTTCAGTCATTAGTGTGCACACACATCACTGGGGATCTGGTGGAAATACAGATTTGGGTGTGCTTGGTCTGCATTTTGAATGAGCTCCCAGGTGATGTGCTGAGGTTGCTGGTCCCTGGACTGCTCTTTGACTAGCCAGCCTGAAGCTGGGGACTCCACTCAGGGATAGCCACTGTGTGTGTGTGTTGGGGTGGGGGTGGGGTCTCAAGTTGGGAGTATTTCCTCCGTGGCTCAGAATGCATTCACCTTAGAGTCCGAGTGCTCATCGTCACAGCCCGTGAGAGAGCATCTTTGATCCCTTCGCTGCCCAAGCAGACAGAGGGAGGCTGCCGGGAGAGATAAGCGAAGGTTTATTTGTGTAGCTACTCCAACCTGAGGCTGTTTATGGAGTTGATGGATATCTGTCTTGAAGCAGCTGTGTGAATTATCCAGAATACATGAAAGCAATCCATTCGAGATCAAAATCCTGCATACCGAACATTTCCAGGTTGATAACGTTTTAAAAGAGGAGGTTTGCTAACATTGTGGAGCATTAATTAGGTAACACTTGTGCGAGACTCAGAGGATGAAAAGCTCTCTGTGTGTAAGTGCCTGGGAGCGGGGCGGTGGAATGGCGCAATCTGAGGCTGGGATTGAAATGAAAATTTCACATAAGCAAAGGCTCATCACCATCAGGTGCGGTGATTGGAGATTGTGCCAGCCTGAATGTGCCTCGCCGCCCCTCCCCAGCAGTGTGGCCCGCCGGCCCGCCTCAATAGAAATCTGTGAGCAGATGAATGGGGAATTTACTAGAGGTAATTATCCAGGGGAGGGAGGCCCCCCGTGCTCCTGGGAGGGGTCTTCCTTCCTTGTCACAGAGAACTATTTTCCTGAGATGGCATTCTTGTCATCCACCCAGAGCTCAGTGCAGAGGAGACATGAGAGAAGAGATGGCCCCTGTTACCAAGGGTGGCTCCCTGGTGGCTGTTATTGGGTACCCAACTCACAGTGACTCCACCTAGGTCCGTGGGTTCTCAGTTGCAAATGTCTCACAAGCAGATCACCAGTCTTTTCTTCCAAGGCACTTGTAGGTGGACTCAGACTGCCAATCTTTCGGTTAGCAGCCGAGCGTGGGAACTTTTGGCTCCACTCAGGGACTCCTGGCACAGGATGTTGTTGTTAGGTGCCGTCGAGTCTGCCCCTGGCTCACGGCGACCCCACGCACAGTGGAATGGCGCGCCGCTTGGTCCCATGCCATCCCGATGGCTTGTTGCAGATGAGACTGCCGGGATCCAGACGGTTTCCACTGGCTGCTGTTCAGAACTGGACGCTGCGGCTGTCTTCTTCGCCCATCTCGGTCAGGAAGTCCCTCTGAACCCCCCTCCGCATTGTGGCATCGTGCAAGCCTCCGCTGACAGACGGGTGGGGGCTGCATGTGTGGCTTACTGGCTGGGAACAGAACCCCAGTCTCCCATGTGGAAGGCAAGAATTCTACTATGAAACCTCCAACGCCCATGGGGTGTCCATGGAACATTTAAGTGACAGTTTGGTGTCCCAGTGTCTGCATTACCTGCAGTCTGAGTTCTCCCCAGATGTAGATCATGACCCTCTCTGTTTCGTCTGTGACTTCTTTTATGAATCGAGGCTCCCCTCCACTGATGTGTGTGGCAAGACTTTGCCACCTGCTGTTGTTAGGTGCCATTGATTGGCTTTCGGCCCACAGTGATGCCGTGTAACAGAGTAGAACTGCCCCATAGATCTCTTAGGGCGTAATCTTTACAGAAGGAACCCTGGTGGCACGACACTTAAGCTCTTTGCTGCTAAACTCCCACACGGTAGCTCCAGGGGAGCGAGACCTGGCAGAAAGGTGACAGCCCAGGAGACCCTATGGGATGGTTCTGCTCTGTCACCTGGGGTCACTCTGAGCCGAACTCTACTCAACGGCATCACATGACAACAGCCGTCTTTATGGAAGCAGACCCCCCCCGCCCCGTCTGTCTCTCCAAGAGCCACTGGGTGGATTCAAACCGCCAACCTCGTGGTGAGCAGCTGAGCTAACCATGGTACCCTGGGGCTCCTTTTCCAGGCACTGGTGACCCTGAATCACAGCTTAAGCTGATGGTGTGCCAGGGATGAGAGGATGTTCACAAGAGATCCAGCCTAGCTTGCATGCATATAATGAATGTGGAAAAAAAAAAGCTTCAGAATCTTTTTTCCCTCCTTAAGAATGACATTGTAGCCATGGGCCCACTTAATTTCTTGCATTTGTACCTTTTCAGAAGGGCCTGCTGTTTTACGATGTCAAATGTGACCTTTACAACAAAATGTACAAACGGGCTTGTACACACAGGACTCTGGGAAAGCTGGTAATTTTCATGATGCAAATTTCAGAGCCAAACGAGCCCATTAACCAAATTAGCAATTCATGAAAGAAAAGTTCATGGCCAGGAAACAGTCTCCTCTTTTCAGAAGCTCTAATTTTAGCCCATTGTAGAGTTAAAGGGTATTTTCTTCTCCCCCCCTCCTTAAAAAAAGTAAATTAGGGTCCTAATTAAATAGGTAAAGCTGTATAGGAAAGCAAATGCAGTGCGTGTGTGGTTAAGTTAATTAGCAATCCCCAAGATGCCAGAGGCCCCTGATGGGGCAGCATGCTACTGCCCCAAGTGCTGGTGAGGGGTCCTGATCATCGTGGGAAGGGGCGGTGCAGTTGGTGGTGGGGCCGAAGGGGGTGTTTTGGTAGGTCGTGTTAAAGGTTGTTGAGATGGATGTGGGGTTCAGCCTGGGTTTTATACTGTGGGAGCGGTGTTCCCCCTTACACACATTACTGCTGTTGCGTGTTACTGTCAAATTGATTCCAACTCTTGGTGACCTGCTCCATAGGGTTTTGAGGCTTGTGACCTTTTGAAAGTCTGTCACCACCATTGAGGTCCCGTTGGCATAACTAGTTTTTTTTTTTTTGTTTTTTCTAAGAAATTTTGAGAATTCGTGGTACCTGGAGTCTTAAAAGCCAGCAAGCTATCATCTAAAGAACTTCATTTGGTCCTGGTCTTCCTGCAACAGACGAAAACCAAGAACATCAACCCCAAACCCATTGCCGTTGAGTCGGGTCTGACTCATAGCGACCGTAGAGGTCAGAGCAGAGCTGCCCCCTAGAGTTTCCAAGGAGCACCTGGTGGATTTGAACGGCCGACGTTTTGGTTAGCAGAGGTAGCCCTTAACCTATGACTCCACCAGGGTTTCAGGAACATCAAAAACACGAAGAGATTATGAGCTCAGGAGGCAGAAAGATCCTCATGATTGGGAGACTATGTCGGCATGAGACCAGGAGAGCCCGATGGTCCTCGGCCATCACCAAAGACAGTTGTGACAGGGAACACAGTACAGAGTCCCTGATGTAACATGAGCAGAGGGAGTATGCAAGTCTAGAATTGTATTAAAAGACCGGACTTGATGCTCTGATGTCCTGGAGGGTTTCCCGGGAACATGGTCCCTGGACTTGTTGCTAGCCCAGAGCTGAAACCAGGACTGAAGCCAACTCCAGACAAAGGTTGGGCTGGACCACCGGACACAGAGGGATGCAGGTGGTGGGTGTACTTCTTGGCTTAACACGTGCACGAGGCCATCTAACGAGTTCCTCTTTAGAGGGGCAAAGGGAGGGTGGAGAGGAGGGGACAAGTGTTGGTTGAGTGGATGCCAGCAGTAAAGGGTAGAGAGGAGGAGTGTGCTGTCCCAGGGTGACAAGAACAGATGGAGTTGAGCAGAGGCAGTGTTGGGGTTTTATATGGCCAATTGATCTCTATTGTAAACTTTCACTAAATCATAATAGAAACCAAATTAAAAAAAAGGAGTTCATCACCAGGTCTTTCTTCTGAGGTGCCTCTAGGTGGGTGCATACTGCCGACCTTTCAGCTAGTAGTCCAGCGCTTTACTGTTTGCTGCCCATGCGGCACAAGCCGGGGAGGCAGCCCGAGGTAATCCCCTCTTCAGAGACTCAGCTATCACTCTGGTTGTGCAGCCTGTTGAGCGGGGAGACCCAAGGCCGGCAGTGCTTCTGATCCTGAACCTGTCCCTTGGCCCGTCAGAGATGAAGGCACGATATAGCTCACTGTCATGCTGTGAGGCTGGGCTGCGACTGCACAGGCAAAGTCTGCATCTGGCTGGATGGCCTCCCATTGCGCGAATGGACACTGTCTTGGCTTTCTGTTCATTAGCCGAAGGACGCTGGGTCATTTATAACTTGGTGATTGCAAATAGTGCTGCTGTGAATATGTGTACACAAGTTCTTTTCTTTTGTATACTTTAAAAAATATGCATAAAAAAGCATATACTACCTCAGCAGTTTCTTCATTACATTTCACTGACACTGACGACCTTCTTCAAGTTGCCCAACCCTTCTTGCTGTCCTTTTCCAAACCGTTCCTCCACCACTGGCATAAATGCAATGCCCTCTAAGTCAGGGCTCCCTCAAAATTTCACCCTCCCTCTCACCCCTGGTCACCGCTAATAATCTTCGGTTTCTGTATATTTGCTTCTTTCACATAAATGAGATCCTACAGTCTTTGTCCTTTGGTGGCTGACTTGTTTCGCCTAGCATGACCTTTTCAAGGTGCCTGCGTGTTGTGGTGTACACTGGGACTTCATTCTTCTTCATGGCCGAGTAGTATTCCACTGTATTATGTACCACTTCCTGTCTAGCTGTGAGTCGGACCCGACTCGATGGCAGTGGGTTTGAGTTGACTGGCTGTGGGTGGACATGTTGCCACCTTGTGGCTATTGTGAGAAGTGCTGCTGTGAATTGTGACAGAAATAGGAAGCTGCTTTAAGCAAAGGCAGGTTTGGGAGGCAAGTGGGGTCCTTGTGGACAAGGACCGCATTGTTTTCTGTCTCGGTAGCCACTGAGGAGTCTGCAGGGACCCCAGCCGCCTCCCCACTGCACTCCTGGTGGAGCCCCACAGTGAAAGGCTCCATCCCGCCTGGGCTCAAAGCCTGGTGCTGGGGCTGGAGAAGCTGCTTCAAACAGCCCGGGAGAGGTGACACGTCCTTTCCTGGAGACTCCAGCCCTACCTGTCACCCTCTTCAGAGGCAACCAAGACCTCTGGCAGAGAGAGACAGAGACCTGTGGAATGGCCTTGCCATCTTCCTGGTGCCCTGTGCCTGGCGGGGACAAGCCAGCTGAGGTGAACACCCCCTCTGCACCTTTTAGAACCAGAGATGGGAAATAAAGCAGTGGTTTCCTGCTATTAAATGGGAGCGTGATTGGTTACAGGAAAATCAATTCATTCTTTGGCTTTGGGGAAGGCTTTTAAGTGTGAAAGGGGATGCTAATCCCCTGGGAAATGGTTTTTAAGCAAAAGCACCTCAGTTCTGCCAGCCGCTTAGATAAACACCAGAGGGGAGGGGATGACTTTTCTCTCCATAGAATGGGGACACAGAGGAGCCCACCTCCCTCCCTCCTTCTCTCTCTCCTCCCTCTTCTCTTCTTCCCTCCCCCTCCCCCTCCCCTCACACCTTTATTGAGTGCTCCCTAACCAAAACCCACTGCCATCAAATCGATTCCAACTCATAGTGACCCTATAGGACAGATCTGCTCCATAGAGTTTCCAAGGAGCGTCTGGTGGATTTGAATTGCTGACTTTTTTAGTTAGCACACAAAGTACTTAACCACCATGCTACCGGGGTGCCCTGTGTGAGGGTCATTGTACTGTGGAATGTCAGGAGTCAGAGACAGTCCTCATATACCCAGGGCAGCACAGCGTGGGGGTGGGGAGGGGCAGATACTCACTAAATACAACGAACTCAGCGAGTGCTCGTGGGCAGTGCCCGCTGACACACCTCCTTTCCTTCTTGCCCTTCACCGTCTTCTCCCTCTCCACCCCAACTCTCTTGGCTACACTCTCCTTCTCCCTGTCCCTTCCCTTCCCTGACCTCTTCGTCCCTTACAAGGAGGAACAGTGGCAAGAGCATAGGTTTGGAACGAGGCAGACTTGACTGCCACTTGTTTGCTCTGTGACCTTGGGCAGGTCACTGCTGTCGTTTCCTGGCTCAGCTACAAGAGCTTTGCAAGGCCAGGCTGACTGCCACTTGGGTGGATGCTGGTGATGCACTGGGCATACCTCATCAGCATGTGCCCAGTCCCTCCCCAGAGCAGGGCCAACAGGGGGACCTGCCCCTTTCAGGCAGGGCTCCTGGCTGCACCCCCCACCCCCGAGCATGCACATGGGCCAGCTGGGCCCCTCTGTTTGGAGAAGTTGGGGTTCTGAGGTGTGTGCTGAACTCAGGATGTGCTTCGGCCTGCCTCCTCTCTGCCTCCCTCCCTTACAGAAGCTTTTCTCCCCTGTGCGACTGCCCGCCCTTTGCCCTACTTGGCGTCAGCGGCCTGTGTGCGCTATGGGCTGTATTAGTCACTTTCCGAAGGTGATTAGAGCTGCTTATTTCCACTGGCTGGGGAGGGATGGCTGGAGCCCAGCCTGTGGACCTGCAGCCACCGAGTCCTGGCCATCTGTGCCCTCTCAGAAGCAGGTGGAGGTGAGGGGACTTTGCTGCATTCAGCCAAGGCCAGCAGCAGGGGCACCTCTCTGGCCCTTGAATGATGAAGGGATAATGCTGGCACCTGCGTGTCCATCGTCCTTCTCACTTGGTGGATGTTCTGAGCCCCTGTCTGGCAGGTCACTCACTCAGCAGGCTGGGCAGGTGAGCACTCAGCTGACACAAGATTTGGTTGAGGAGTCTGATATCCAAAGTTGCATTTTTGCCTGCAGCGAAGATCCCTAGACCTTGTGACCTGCTATGTCTGGAGTCAAATCCCAGCTCTACCATGTGCTTGCAGTATCATTCTGGAGAAGTCACTTTGTTCTCTGAGCCTCAGTCCACTCATCTGTAAAATGGACTCACAGTTACTAGGGTTGTGACTAAAGGCTGAGATCATGTAAAGTGCTCCAAGCTGTTCTTTGGCACACGAGGAGTGATGTGCTAGAGCTGGCTCCTATCGGCTTTTGAGAGAGGCTTGTTCCTAGGAATCTTACAAGCCAGTTGTTAAGCCATTGGTAGCTTGAAAGCAGCCATAGGAAAGGTGTGTTTACACTGTAGAGTCCCCAGAATGCACAAACCGTTAACTCGATTTCTGCTGACTGAAAGGTTGAAGGTTCAAGTCAGCCCAGGGGCACCTTAAAAGACAGGCCTGGCAGTCTCCTTCTGAAAACTCTGCCAGTGAAAACCCCGTGGGGCACAGGTTTGCTCCGTCCCATGTGAGGTCACTGTGAGTTAGAGTCAACTTGGTAACAGTTGGGTTTGGTTGGTCTGTAGATAGTACAGTGGGTCGTCTGACTTAAACAATCTCCAAAAAATAAACTCGGAGCTCTTTTTGCTCAAAGGACTGCCGTGTGAGAAGGGGCTTCAGAATTGTAACCCTCAGCTTCCCGCAGGATGTCAGCCTCCAGGTGAGTAGGCCGTGAGATGGGACCTCACTCTTACCCAGGCCTCCCCCAGATGACGTTAGAGACGAGAGCTTCATCAATACCCTGCGTCAGAAGCCTCTTCTGCAGCCCTGCCCCTTGATTCCCAGGCTCCAACGCCACGACAGCCTGGGCCACAGCTGATTTGTCTCCTAGCCTTTTGATAGCACCTGGTGCCATGCCCAGCTCTCAAGAGGTACTCCATGAGTGTCTGAGAATACAATGGGATGAGTGATGAACGGCCCTCGTTCTTGCCTGAAAGGCCAGAGTAGAGCCAGTCTCTCGTCCCTGTGCCAGTCTTTTCTGTGTTGTGACCCAGAAGTCACATCCTCTGGAGAACCAGTGTTGTTGGTCCCTGGCTGTAGTTTGCTGGTGCCGCCATCATTTTTGGCTTTGAAGAACAGAAATTTATTTTCTCACTGTTCTTGTGGCCGAGTCTCCAGTCACATTGAGTCTTGCCTTGTGGGACCCCTGGGTGTCCTTTCGTTCAGTGGCTTGTATCTGATCTCCAGTGGTGTCTCTTCTCCCATGGTACGTACTTCTGTGCCTCTTCAGGTCTTTCCATCATCGAGGGAGGGATTATAAGTTTAGAAACCACCTTACTCTGGTGTGACCTAATTGACATAGCAAAAGAAGGACAGGCTCCCACCCACAGGTACAGGGGTCAGGAATGCAACACAATTCAATGCATGATGATACTTTTTCTATGCCTAATGTGGTAACCAACAGGGAGCCCTGGTAAGTGCAGTGGTTAAGCACTTGGCTGGTAACTGAAGGGGTTGGTGGTTGGAATCCACTCAGTGATTCCAAGGGAGAAAGACCTGGTGGTCTGCTAACCCAGAGATCACAGCCAGGAAAGCCCTGTGGGTCAGTTCTGCTCTGTCAGTGGAGCAGCTGGGAGGTGAAAAAGAACTTGATGGTACCAAACAACAACAAGACAGTGACTACCTGACATATGACGTCCCACAGTGAAGTCCGTGAACTTAATTGTTCCCAGTGCTACAGACCTCATTGCTGAACATCACTACGGTCACCTTTGAAGTACTCCTCTTGGAAAGCTGTGTGCTGATGCCAGTGCCTAGTCCACCCTTCAAAACAATTTTGGAACTCTTTCTGGAACAGACATTGCACAGAGTGGCTTGGTGGTATTGTGAATTGAATTGTGTAGCTGTCTATGAGGGAGCTTTTATCCAGCAAACAAATAGCTGTATTGGAACACCCTTCCTACTCACCTGATCTGGCTCCCAGTGACTTTTTCCTTTACCTGAAGATGAAGGAAATATTGAAAGGGAGGCCTTTGCATGACATGCAGGACATCAAAGGCAATATGATGACAGCTCTGATGACCATTCCAGAAAAAAGAGTTCCAAAATGGCTTTGAAGGGTGGAGTAGGCACTGGCATCGGTGCATAGGTTTCCAAGGGGAGCACTTTGAAGGTGACCGTAGTGATACTCAGCAATGAGGGAGGCAGCATTTTTTCTAGGATGAGCTCACCTTTTCTTTTTTTATTATGTTTGAATGAAAATGTACTTTCCTGTATAAATTTGCATGACCACCTGTATGCAGCTCCCACTGCTCTCCCTGCCTGGTGACAGCATGCTCTTCTCCTCGGCTTCATACATGTCTTTTCCTGCCTATCCCGTCCCCTCTACCCACTCACCCACCTCCAGTAAGAGGTCAGCTGGACGACATCCTATAGATGCGTAGGACCATAAAGTGTACATATGATATGATCACTTTGTATGGCCAAGTCCAATCCATTCTTGTCTGGAGAGTTGACCTCCATTATGATTTATGGACAGGGACAGCATCAGAGCCAGGGGCCATGGTCTCTGGGGAACTCCGAGGCCCCTGGACCATCAATTGTGGTCTTTTAGTGGAGATCTCAGGGTGCACCCCTTTTTATTCTTGTTTTGTCAGTGAGACTCAATTCTGTGATGCGCTTACTAACATCATTGGCAGCCCTCTTACATCACTTCCTTCCAGGGAGAGTCTTTCCCTGCTCCTCGCTGCTCCTGGTGGCTCCTGGTGTCTTTGGCTTGTGGAAGCATCACTCTAGCCTTTGTGTCCACTTTCATGTGGCTTTCTTTCCTGTGTCTCTGTATATCAAATCTCTGTTTTGTTTCTCATGTAAAAACCCTAGTCATGACATTTAGGGCCTATTGTAAATCCAAGCTGATCTAATCTCAGCTTAGTTACATCTGCAAAGACTCTTCCAAAGAAGACCACAAGCTCCATGTGGGTATGAATTTTGGGGGAACAGTGTTCAACCCTCTGAAGGTAGCATGATTCCGATTTTACAGATGAGGAAACTGGAGCACTGAGACTGTGTGTGAGTTCCCAGGGTTGTGCAGTAGTCGAGTTAGCATATGAACTCCTGTCCTTCACTCGTTATTTTAATGTCCCTCAAGTAACATCGTATGCATGTGAAAGCTGGACAATGAATAAAGAAGACAGGAGAAGAATTGATGCCTTTGAATCATGGTGTTGGAAAAGAATATTGGATGTCCCATGGACTGCCTAAAACACGAACAGATCTGTCCTGAAGGTAGTATAAACAGAGTCTTCCTTGGAAGCAAGGATGGCGAGACTGCATTTTCCACTTTGGGCATGTTGTCAGGAAGGATCAGTCCCTGGAGAAGGACTTCATGCTTGGTAGAGTGCAGGGTCAGCAGATACGAGGAAGACCCTCAACAAGATGGATTGACACAGCGGTTGCAGAGCTGGGCTTCAGCGTAAAATGACGAGGCAGTGTCTCATTTTGTAGTGCCCAGGGTTGCTATGAGTCGGAACCGACGCGACGGCACCTGACAGCAACAACCACATGGGTCAGAGTGCACTTGAAGCCTGGGACTTGCCCAGATCTGATAAAAATGGGAAGAAATTTAATTGTTGAAATAAAACCCATTGATGATTCCAATTCATGGCGTCCCTAGAGAAGAGAGTGGAACTGCCCCGCAGGGTTCCAAGGCTGCCATCCGAATGGAAGCAGACCGCTGCACTCTTCTTCCTTGGAGTGGCTGGGGATCGCCAGCCTGTCAACTAGCAGCTGAAGGCTTAACCACTGAGCCACCGGAGCGCCTTCCTCGAAATCAGGAGCCTCTGAAATGGACAGGAAATCCTCAGTATGAGGAGATCTGCCTTCTGCAGAACAACATGGCCACATAAGTAGGACAGTTACTGATGATAATAAAAAACAGTCATGGAAAAACCTGTTCCATGTATCTTTTCTGAACTGAGTTCGTGATAGTTTTCCCCATATTATGGGGTAAGATTCTGGTGGAAAACAAACAATAGTCTTGTTGCTTGAGAGTGGAAAGACATCATTGGGCCTTACCGCCCCATCCTGCTGCTTGGGCTGGAGGTGAACCAGGGCTTTTTAGGAACACATCTGGCAGGAAGTGGCATCCTTAGCACAGCTGCCTGGAGGAAACTGAGGGTGGGCTAGGGGCGAGGTTTGGGGATGAAAGCTATTTTCAGTCCCTTCCCAGAATTTTCCAGAATAGGTCCTCTTACAAGCACATAGGGGATATGCTGGGAGAGTCAGTTCTGGTTCATGGTGACCCAGCACGTGTCAATTGGACTGTGCTCTGGGGCGCTGTCACTGGCTGATTTCCAGAAGCAGGTCAGCAGACCTTTCTCTTAGTTGACCTGAGTCTGAAAGAAGCCTGTTCAGCCTCACAGCAGCACCCACGCTTCGCAGAAGCCAGAAGAGGGTTGGATGCTGTGAGAGTCACTGGTCCAGAACCAAGCCCGGCTCTCCCGTAAGGAAAGCAGGAATCCTGCCCCTGAACCACGGCTGCCCTCCACCTCTGGTTCTCCCGACATCAAATAACTCCTCATAGTCTCAGAGCCATGATTTCCTACCAACAGTGATGATGGCAGGTGACATCTGAACACATCCTGTATGACCGACCCTTGGCAGCATTTCTCACGGGCATCGCAACTACAGTGCCCTTCCATCTGTCCATCTGTCTGTCTATCCATATTGCATCTGCCCATAAACTCTTCATCCATTAGTCATCCATCTGTATGTTCATTGTCCGTCCATCCACCCACCCTCCTTCTCCCTTGTTCACACAAATATCCACCCATCCAAACAAATATTTATTAAGTGTATGTGTGGTTACTATGTGGACCACAGAGGGTATAGTCTGAACATAAATGACATAATCTCCTGACCTCAAAAGCTTACAGTCTAGGGGAAGAGAATCTTTAGCTTTGAGGGGTAGGGAACCATGTCCTTTATTTCTGAGGTTTTTGCCCCCTCTGGCTTTAATCCTTCTTGTGACATTGTGGGCACACATGAACTGAGTGTCAGGTGGATGAGCGAATGCACAACTTTGACACTGTTAACAGGATGCAAGGTCAAGAGAAGAGACAACCAGCCTGCTGCAGGGAGGAAGGGGTGGGCACAGGCAAGAAGGGGGTGGGCACAGGGAGGAGGGGGAGCAGAGGGGCTGACCCTCACAGCTGGGTGTTTAGAGGAAAGCTGGAAAGCTCCAGAGAGCAGTGGGTTCACACCACTGACCTTCTGGGGCCAGGCAGATCTTCCTTACTGGCTGTGGCTTACACTTAAACCTCTGGCTGGATTCCTGAGGGGTCAGGACCCGATGCTTTTAATTTGAGGTCCATGGATAGGATTGATGGAGTTTTTAAATTTCAATGTGAACGAAAAAGCTTAATTACATTAATTGAAAACTCAGTGTTTCCTTCTTTTGTGAACATAGTCAGCAAATGACAGTGGCTTTAGAAGAACCCCTGACTTTGACATCAAACCAATCATAGATATCTTTTTATCGCATTACTGTTGTGGCCAAGCCAAGTGCCGTCGAGTCGGATGTAGATAACTCAAAATATTACTTATGCTGATTATCACTTTGAAATTATGGTAGCTGTTAGACCTGCTGATAGGTTTTATTATTTAATGCATTAATAAATAAACTCCTGTATTGCTAACTCACAAGTTGGTTAAATGTTCTGATAAGTACGTTGCAATAGTTTCCTTAGACTTTCTAGTCTTTTTTTATTTCTGTTTTGAAAGGCATTCTGGTGATGCAGTGGTTAAGCGCTCCACTGCTCCCCCGAAGGTCAATGGTGTGAACTCACTAGCAGCTCTGAGGGAGAAAGGCCTGGTGATCTGCATTTGAGAAGACTGTTGTCGTTAGATGCTGTCGAGTTGGTTCTGACTCATAGCGACCCTATGTGGAATGGAACAGAAGGCTGTTGGGTCCTGTGCCATCCTGACAATGTTTGCTGTGCTTGAACCCATTGTTGTAGCTGGTGGGTCATTCCGTTGCGTTGAGGGTCTTCCTCTGTTCCACTGACCCTCTACCTTATCAAGCCTGATGCCTTTCTCCAGGAACTGATCCCTCCTGATAACGTGTCCAAAGTATGTGAGCCAGAGTCTCACCAACTTTGCTTCTAAGGAGCCTTCTGGCTATACGTCTTCCAAGATAGATTTGTTTCTTCTTCTGGCAGTCCAGGGTGTATTCAGTATACTTTGCCAACACTGTATCTCAAAGGTACTAGTTCTTCTTTGGTCTTCCTTATTCATTGCTCAGATTTTGCATATTTATGAGGAGGTTAAAAGTATCGTGACTTGTGGTCAGGCCTGTCTTAGTCTTTAAAGTGACATCTTTGCTTTTCAATGTTTTAAGAGAGATTTTGCGGCAAGTTTGCCCTGTGCAAAGCATCTTTTGATCCCTTGATCGCTTCTTCTGTGGGTGTTGATTGTCTATCCGAGTAAAATGAAATCTGTGACAACTTCATTCTTTTCTCCATTTATCATGATGTAGCTTTTTGGTCCAGTCGTGAGGATTTTTGTTTTCTTTATGTTGAGGTATAATCCATATGGAAGGCTATAATCTTTGATTTTTATCAGTAAGTGCTTCAAATCCTCTTCACTTTCAACAGGGAAGGTTGTATCGTGTGTATATTGCAGGCTGCTAATGTACCTCCATCCATTCTTGATGCCCTGTTCTTCTAAATACAGTCCGGCTTCTTGGGTTATTTGCTAAGCATACAGATTGAATAATTAAGTACGGTGAAAGGATACAACCCTGATGCACATGTTTCCTGAGTTTAAACCCCTTATTCTATTCAAACAACTGCCTCTTGATCTACGTACAGGTTCCTTCTGAGCACAACGAAGTGTTCTGGAACCCCCATTCTTCACAAGGTTTTCCATAATTTGTTATGATGTGTACATCCATTCATCCAGACAAACGTTTTTCTGGTGTTCTCTGCTTTCAGCCCAGATCCGTCTGATGTCAGCAATGATATTGCTCCTTCCGAGTCCTCTCCTGAATCTGGCTGAACTTTCAGGCAGTTGCCAGTTGTACTGTTGCAACCGTTTTAGAATTATCTTTAGCAAAATGTTACTTGCTTGTAATATTAATGAAACTATTCAGTAATTTCTGTATTCTGTTGTAACATCATTCTTTGGAATGGGCATAAACATAGATCTCTTCTGGTTGGTTGGCCAGGTAGCTGTCTGCCAAATTTCTTGGCATAGATGGGCAAGTACCTCCAGCTCTGCGTCTGTTTGTTGAATCATCTCAGGTGGTACTCTGTCGATTCTCAGAGCCTTATTTTTCATCAGTGCCCACCGTAAAGTCTGCACTTCTTCCCTCATTGCCATTGGTTGTTGATCACGTGCTACTTCCTGAAAGATTATGGCCTCAGACACCCTGTGAGACAGTTCCACTCTGTCTCATGGGGTCACTATGAGCCATAATCAACTCAACTGCCCCAAACATAGCAATTTTATTTTATGCATTGAAAAACAATCCTTGAAGGAGCTCATAGCCTTCATTAGGCTGCCAGAGGGGACCAAGGGCATGCAAAGATTTTAAAAAAACCCCATGGTTTAGATCATATAAATACATATTTCTTCATTCAGACGGAATGAAACTCAAGTGGGTTGAGCTTATGGAGAATCAAGGTCAGAGAAATGATGTCCAGAGCAAGGCCCTTGGGTTGGCTGACGTCCACTAAATGACATTTTAGGTGCCCAGTTGAGACCGGATAGTTTGGTGCAAAGTCTCTGTATCTTTTTTTTTTTTTTTGATTACATAAAAGTATACAATCCAAAATAAATTTGCATGCCCACCTGTCTGCAGCTCCTTCTGCTCTCCTTGCCTGGTGACAGCACACTCCTCCTTTTCATTCTGTGTATGTTGTATCCTCTTAACAAACTCCTCTCTCCTCCCCTCCATCCTCTCCTCTCCCGTCTAGAAAGAAACCAGTAGGACAGCATCCTATACATGCATAGAACCATGAAGTACACACGCCATATGGTCACGCTGTATCCCCAAGTCTAGTCACCTTTGTCCAAAGAGTTGATCTCAGTAGTGTCAGCAACAGGTCTAGGGACCATGCTTCTAGGGGAACCCCCAGGCCATTGGACCGTCAGTTGTGGTCTTTTAGTAGAGCTCTTGAGGTGCACCCCTCTTTTTCTTGCATTGCTACAGGGACTGAACATCGTGTGCCACATCGTGGCTGTCTTTGGTGGCGGCCGGGCCTCATCTGGTTGATACAGTCACTCGTTCACATGTGTCCTTCTGTCTCCTGGGCTCGTTTTCCGTTATGTCTTTGTTGTTCTCGCTGATCATCTGTCCTAGATGAGTTGGGACCATTTGGTGTAACTCAGGTGGCCGCTTGCCACCTTTTAAGACCTCAGATGCAGCTCACCAATATGGGGTGCATAAGAGTATCTTAGCATTGGACTAGTTATGCCAGTTGGCCTTGATGTCCCCCGAGAGAATGGTCCCCAACACTTGCCCATGCTACTCTGTCCTCTCAATATTGGGTTAAGATGAGAAGAGTTTTCAGTTTATGTTGAAGTCCGGTTAGGTTGATCTACTTTCTACTGTGCTGGTCCAAAGTCTTGATTCCTTTTGGAGTCCTTATGACTGGAGAATGCTCTCTACCTGGCTTTTCTCACTACCCTTTGGAAGGCTTCCCTGGTAGAGCTCATTGACCAATATGGAAACTGCATTCTGTAGTTCACCACCAGAACCTGGGGCAAGGCTGCCCTTGGATGCTCCCGCCATTCTCCATTCATCTTCTCCACATGGGCAGTCCACTAATGCTATTAATGCCCCCTGTTCTGTGCTGTGTTCCTTTAGGGTTATTGAATCACCTGGCTGCTGTTCCCATTGAGTGTTCTCATCATCTCGCCAAGAGTTGGAAAATTCATGGTTGCTGTTTGCTATGTTTAGATAATTTTGACTTCTTCCCCCCCCTGCATAGTTCATTATTGTTTTGTATTTGCTGTAGAGATAAAGTGCTTAAAATAACTAGTTTAGAGCTAAGCTGATAAAGCAAATAGAACCTTCAGGGTGCCTGCTGTGCTGGGTGGGTGAGCCAGGCCAGCAGGCTGGTGGGTGAGTCCATGTGCTGCTGGGAGAGAGAGGTGTGCACGGGAAGAGGCTTCCAGTGCAGGGCCGGCTTCTGCTACCAGCCCTGCCACCGTGTGTGCAGGTGGCGCTTGAATGCCAGCACATCCACGAAGCAGAAGTTCTGTGACATGAGGCCCAAGCGTGGCTTCAAACAGGGCTGGGGAGGTAAGCACTATGTCTTGTTCCGTTGTGGCCAAGAGCATGGACTCCATGGCCTAGCCATATTGTCCCCTGCCCGCATTCCTCTAACACTGACCGTGTGAGGTTTTGAGGAGAAACCAAGAGGCCTCCCATTTACCCCTCCTGTGTTTCTCCATGCACTGAAAGCTGAATGTATCCCAGTTTTTATCACACTTCCAAGTTATTTCTTCTTTTATTATTGTGAAAATAGATTGGATAGTTCAGCATTTTTTGTTTGTACGACCAATGAGACCAGTTACCTCAATCACACTGTGCAAAACTCACCAACATTCATTGCCCAATTTTCCATTATTGTAAACAGAAAGCCGCTGTTTAATTATCATGACAGACAGACAGGCGGATAGACAGCTGTCTGGATTACTGTCAGGCGGATGGCTCTGCATCATGGCAACCTCACGTACAATACAACACAGTGTTGCCCAGTCCCCTGTCATGTCCATGATGGCCAGTACGTCTGAGTCCATCCTGGTGGCCCCTGTGTTCGTCTGTCTCACCTTGCAGGCTCCCTGGCTGGACCTCTGCTTCCCCCAATGGCAGGTCCTGCTCCAGCGACTGATCCTCCGCAGGGCGAAGCCAACACCATCAAGTCAGATGCTGTTCTGTCACGATTCATGATGTTTTTATTGGCTAATTTTTAGAAGCGGATTACCAGGCCTTCCTTCGTAGTGTGTCTGTATCTGGGGGCTGTGCTGAAACCTTTTTACTATGGGTGACCCTGGTGGCATTTGAAATACCAGTGGCATAGCTTCCAGCGTCACAGCAACACCCAAGTCACCAGAGCAAAGTAACAGAGAGATGGTGGAAACACAGAATATAAGAGGATAGTATAAGGAATTAATAATATAATGTCTGTGATATAGACATCTCTGAGGTCCAGCAGCAATTAATGTTCTACCATACTTTCTTCATAGTCCTAGGGGTGTGGATTAGAATGCGTGTGTGTGCGTACGTTTCTTCAGGTGAGCCAGCCAGCTGCACACATCGTGGTGCCTCAACCCTAAGAGCTTCGGCCTGCATCTCCTAAGAATGAAAACATCCCTTTTGTAATCGTATTTTTCCGTACCTAACAATATTAACAATAATCCCTTAGTGTTATTTTGCTGTTTTAGTATAATACTCATTATAGTATTCACTCATTGTACTGTTATTTTTAATAAAGTTTATTTTTTTGTAATATACAAGCTGCCACTCACTGTTGAGTCAGCTGGGACTCATGGAGATCCCGTGTAAAATAGAATGAAACGTCACCTGGTCCTTGACCATCGTCATGGTTGTTGATATGTCTAAGTGTGTGGTTGTGGTGTCTGCTCTCCTCACTGAGGGGTTCCCTTGTTTTTGGTTATCTAGCACCCTGCACTGTAGCAAACATGATGTCCTTTCTGAACAAATGGTATTTCCTGATGACATGGTCAAGGCAAGGGTATTGAAGTCTCTCTGTCCTTGCTTCTAAGGAATTTTCTGGTTGTCACTAAAACTGACTTACTTGTTCTTGTGGAAGTCCATGGTATATCTGGCTTATAATGTCAGCCTTAACCAAAGGCGATGTGTGTCTTGACTGTGGGTACCACTTACAAAGCATCTGCTCTGTGCAAGGCACTGTGCTGGGTGCTCTAGGGATGAGAGTCATCTGAGACACCATGCTGTGGTGAGCCAGTGTGCAAACAGTTAAAACCCTGAGGAGATGGCACCATTTTCTGGGTCACCTGTTATCTGTGCAAATGCCAGCCGCTTGTTGTTCCCACATCACAGACGTTCAAGAAGTGACCAGAGTAGGGACCAACCAAACAAACAAAAAACAAACCCATCACCATCAATTCTGACTCATAGTGATGCTAGGACAAAGTAGAACTGTCCCATAGAGTTTTCAAGGAGTGCCTGGTACATTTGAACTGCCAACCTTTTGGTGAGCCGCCACTACAGCACCAGGGAAGCCACTGAGAAGTCTTCTAATTGTGTTCCCATTGAAGTTCCATTTATTTATGTATATATATGTACATAGATACGTATGTATACACATACATGTAATTTCTTTCCTTTTATGTTGCTGAAATTATACACAGAAAAGCATACAACAACTTAACACTTTGTTCATGTACGGTTCAGTGGCATTGATGATGTTCTTCAAGTTGTGCTACCGTCCTCATCTTCTTTTCTTCATCCTCTCCTCTTGATGTAAACACACTACCCCCCAAGCTTCCTACCTAACTTTTCATGGTGTTGTTTTCAGTTCAGTCTCCCATAGATATTTGCTGCTAACTGAAAGGTTGGCAGATCAAACCTACCCACAGTCTCCGTGGGAGAAAACACCTGGTGATCCGCTGCCATGAGGACGGCAGCCTGGGAAACCCCATGGGGACAGTTTCACTCTTTGACATTGAGTCACTATGATTTGGAATAGACTTGATGGCACCTAACAAGAAGAAGAGAGTTCTTTAAAAAAGCACATTGCTCAAGGCAGACGTTCTTGACTAATTAAGCTACACTGTTGTTTGGTTTAAAGAAGGCTTCAGGAGATAGTTTTCGTTTGAGGTTTAAAGATTATCTCAGGGTGACAATTTCATAGTCCATCCAGCCTCCATGGGTCCTCCAGAAACTCTGGATTCTGTGAGAATTTGAAATTCTGGTCTACATTCTGCCCCCTCCCCATTTGACCAAGATTCTTCTGTAGAACCTTTGGTCAAGATGTTCAGTAATAGTAGCCAGGCACTGTCCACTGTCCTCTGGCCTTGCGGCAGAGGGTGCAGTTGTTCATGGAGGCCATTAGCCACACATTCCGTTTCCTCTTCTTATCCCTGACTCTCCTTCCTCTGGAGTGAACGTTCGTACATGGCACGGTCATCCGTCAGCAGGGACCACTTAGTGCGCAGGCTGTTCCAGATTCTGTGTGATTCCTCAGCACGTGGGTGTCAGAACTGCCCCTGGGGACCCCACATTAGGGACCCAGATGTGGATGGCACATGGGCCTTCCCCCACTGACACCCTCAGGGCCCCTCTTGCTGTGGCTTCCCGGGTCTGTCGTCTGCTTCGGGAGTCGGCATCAACTGAGGATGGGGCACACCGTTGGTTCAGTGGCTGCGTGTAGGTAGCAGTGCCCGACGAACGGGGTCTCTTGGCTCAGGGGCCCTCAAGCTGTGCTGTGGAGTCATTGGATTGTGTCAGTGACAAGTGCTGAGCTGGCCAGGGTCATGTCATCTGTGGTTTTTACAACAACAACAATTAAAAAATATAGATTCTGGTGCCCATTCCCAGAGAGGCAGGTTTGAGGGCCCGTGTAGGACGTGGTAATCTGAGTTCTGCCGATCTCCCGACAGCTAGGTGGAAAATCTGACTTTGTCCCCAAAACATACTTTAAGGGTCAGAGAGTGAGAAGTCCATTATGGGGGAAATGCTGGTGCTTTCTCATGGTCCCATTTCCTGGATGCCGCGAAAGGATAATGCTACTTACTCGCTGAAAGCCTCTGCTTGCTTCTCCTGTCTGTGGAAGAAAATTCCCCTATTGTTATGCTGCCCCGCACGGCTCTTCATGTTCGGGTCTGTGCCCACCTCCCAGCCTGCTGCCCCCCCCCCCCCCCGGTTCACTCTACTGCAGCACCCTTCACCTTCTTTTCTTTCCTGGACAAGTGCTTTCCATGGCAGAACCCTTGTCCTTCTGATTTCCTGTCCCTGCATCACCCTGCTGGCTTCTTTGTGAGGAAGCTGGCTCCTTCCATCCATAGGTCCAGCTTGAGGTCATCGTTTTGGAGGGGCTGGATGTGACCTCCCTACTGCTGAAAATTGTTGTTGTGAGTTGCTGCTCTGACTCGTGAAGATTGCATCCACAACAGAACACGGCACTGCCCTCTTCTGTGCCGACCGCGTGATGGCTTGTGGATTGTGTGATCCATAGAGTTTTTGTTGACTGTTTTTCAAAAGTAGATCACCAGGCCTTTCTTCCTAGTCTACCTTGATTTGACAGCTCTGGTGAAAGCCACTGAGTATCACAGTCACATGAAATCCTCCAGTGAGTGACAGTTTGTGGTTGCACGTGAGGTGCGTTGGCTGGGAATTGAACTTGAGTCTCTCTCATGGAAGCTGTCAGATCTGTCTCTGAGTTACTGTATCTCACTACTGCTAAAAGTAGTTCCTTCTCCTTATCTCGGATACCAGCCTGTTCCTTCTGCTTCTGAGTCACAGTTGATATGATCTGTGGGTGTTGTGTTCACTGTGTCCCTGATGAGTTGGCCTGTGGGTCAGGGAGCTTTGGTTCACTGTGCGGACTCAGTGTTGAGCACACGGTGGATGTGTCTGGTTCACCATGTAGACTTGGTGACAGGCGTGCAGTCAGCCTGTCTGGTGCACCATCTGGACCTGGTGTTGAGCACACAGTAGGTGTATTTGGGTCACATGTGGACCTGGTGCTGAACACACAGTCAGCGTATCTGGTTCGCCATGTGGATTTAGTATTGGGTGCGCAGTCAGCCTGTCTGGTTCACTGTGTGGACCTGGTGTTGAGCACACAGTAGGTGTGTTTAGTTCACATATGGACCTGGTGTTGACTCAGCATTGGGCACTCAGTCAGTGTATCTAGTTCACCACATGGAGCCAGCATTGGGCACGCGGCTGGCGTACCTGGTTCAACATGGTGACCTGGTGTTGGACACGCTGTCAGTGTATCTGGTTCACCATGCAGACCCTGTGTTGGAGTCCTAGTCAGTGTACTCATCACCTGTGGGTGCTGTGACAAGGTGCCACTAACTGGGTGTTAAAGCAATAGAGCCCCTGGGTGGTAAAAATGGTAACAAGCTTGGTTTCTAACTGAAAGTTTGGAGAATAAAGGCCTGGCAATCTGGAAGCTCTGTGAGGAGCACAGTTCTGCTCTGACACACGTGAGGTCACTATGAGTTGGAGTCCACCCGTGGTGCTGGTGGAGGTGGTGGTGAAGACACAGAGATATTTCCCTTCCCAGTTTTGGAGGCTGAAGTCCAGTGTCAAGCTGTCAGCAAGGCCACACTCCTCCAGACTCTAGAGAAATGTCTTCCCGTGTCTCTAACAAATTCTGGTGGCTCCTGGCAACCGTTGGCATTCATTGGCTTGTTGAGACATCACTCTGGTCTCTCCTTCTGTCTTCCTATGGCTTCTTATTCCTATGTGTCTGTGTTTCCAGTAGTTAAGAGCTTGGCTGCTAGCCCAAAACCAGATGTTTGAATCCCTCAATGGCTCCCTCAAGACCCTACAGGGCAGTATCTACCCTGCCCTATAGGGTCACTGTGAGCAGGAATTGACTGAAAGGCTACAGATTTGGTTTGGACTGATGAGGACACCGCTGATGATCCTGGGGCCCCACTAACCCACAGGACTTCGTGCTAACTAGTGACACCTGCAAAGAACCAGTGTTCTGATAAGGTCCCATTCTGAGGTTCTGATGGATGTGAATATTGTGGGGAGACTGTTCAGCCCCCTGCAGTCCAAGTGTTTAGAGGCTGAATGACTGAACGGCTGGGCACTCTGCAGCCGTTGTCCTGTGTTTGCTGAGTGCCGTTGCCCTGACAGCAGCGCTGGGAAAACTCGGGCCCGGAGGATGGAGTGGCGCTTTACTCCAATCACCAGGCCTCCTGCCTTTGGAGGCCTCTCGTCCAGGTGGCAGCTGAGGCCGGACCAGCCATGCTGTGCCCACAGGACGGGGGCTGGCGTCAGCAGCTCCAGCCTCTCCAAAGCGTCTGCTGAGAGCAGCGTGAGTGTCGGAAGAGAAGCTGAGCTGAGGAGACGTCAAGGGGTAAATGGGCTCATCAGGCCCCGGCCATCACAACTGCCACCCGTCCAGAGCTGTCAGAGTGCTACAAGAGAAATGCGCTAGCTGTGTCAGAATCCCCACGTGTCTAGTGGCAGAGAACAAGGGGCCCCGGGGGAGGCTCTCAGGGCTGGCTTCTGATTAACGCAAGCCTTTGTAGGCTCCGACCGGGCACATCTGTTTGAAAGGTTTGAAGGCCCTTTGGAGGGAGCAGTACTGGAAAGGGAGGGGAGAGGTGTTTCCGTCACAGTTTGGGGTGTCTGATCAAGCCCCCAAGTGTGAAAGAAATGCGTGCTTGCTTGGATCACGGCCTCCGAATGGAGCCTCATCCCATTTCCGTTTTCTTCCTCATCTCTGCCAAACTGGGACTCACAAGACCAAGGAAAAGACCCGAGTCCCTTGGTGTGATGCAACTGTTGTTGGCTCCTGACTTCCACTCTATAGTATCCCTATTGGATGGAGTAGAACTACCCCAGGGACTTTCTGGGTTGTAATCTTGATGGGAGCCAATTGCCAGGCTTTTTTCCCATCAGTCCTTCTGTTAGCAGCTGAGCATTTGGCCGTTGTGCACTGGGGCTCCTTTCAATAACATCCCCCACTGTTCCTGTGGGACAAGATGCGTTCATGTGAGCAGTGTTGCTCACTGCTCTGTGATGCTTACCAGGCCCTGGGGACAGCGCAGTGACCAAGACAGTCCAGGTCCCTCCCCTTGGACCCTTTGTTCTTGGGGGACAGAGAGACCATATGATGTCTAAAGATATAAGCAAGCAACTCGGGTGGCAAGACTGTGATCAGCTCATGAAAGAAGGAAGTGGTGGCATCACCAGGGAGGCCTAGGGGTGAGGGGGTGCCCTCTTCAGATGAGTAAGGAAATGACTCAGCCAGAAACACGGGGTGGGGGCTGTGAGCTTTAATCTACATCTTTACTTTTTTTTTCAGAACAGCCAGTGAGTATCTACTTTTCTTGCTTAAAGATTCAGAGTGAAGTTATTATTTGAGAACATCAGGGTAGCAGACTTTTATGAGCTAACCTAGGGTTTTTAATCTGAGGCATAGGAGGACCATTCTTGATTTCACCACACTGTGTCGACGCATTAAGCATCTCTCAGCTGTGTGTGCTACCCTTAGTGTTTCGTTCTATTTTCTTCCTTTTTTTTCCTCGAACAAGATGTAACTCATTTATTTATATTATTTCCTACTGCATTAAGAATCATTTCAATTCAGATAAATTGAGGAAAGGATCACATTATAGTTTTGCCTTCACATTGTCCAGAAGAATTGTTTTATTACTAATGACCTACTGGGAAGGAGCCCTGGTGGTGTAGTGGTTAAGAGTTTGGCTGCTAACTGGAGGCTGGTGATTTGAATCACCAGGTACTCCTTGGAGGCCCCATGGGGCATTTCTACTCTGTCCTGTAGCGTAGCTATGAGTTGGAACTGACGGTCATGGGTTTGGTTTTTTTCTTTTTTGGTTTTGTTATTAAAATGGAAACCATTCCTCCTCATCCCTTACCGTGGAAAGCATGGAAAAGAAATGATAAGTTTGTCATAGTATACTAAGTTCTGTAATGTAATTTTTTATGTTTAATTTTAAAGTTTGTTGGTAATGGATACCAATAGGAATAACTCAGTTCCTCAAGTCCGTTCTGACTCATGGTAAACTCATGTGATCACTGTTAGGGATGGAAAATGATGGTGGTTTTTTAATTCAACATTTCTTATATGTACAGTTCAGTGACATTGATGATATGTATCAGCTTGTGTAACTATCACTGGTATTCCTGGCCAGATTTTCCACTGCAGTTAACAGGCATTCAGTGCATCCTAAATGGTTACTTCCCCTTACCCCTTCCCTCCCATACTCTTTTTTTTTTTTAAAAATTTTTTATTTAATATAACTGAGTGAAAATGTACATTCCCGTATAAATTTACATACCCACCTATATGCAGCTTCCACTGCTCTCCCTGCCCGGTGACAGCACACTATTCCTCTCTGCTCCGTACATGTCTTGTTCTCCCAACAGTCTCTTTTTTCCTTCCTCTCCACCCACTCTCCTTCCTCCAGCCAGAGGTCAGCAGGATGACATCCTATAGATGCATAGAACCATAAAGTGCATCCAATATATAGTCACTGCATCGCCAAGTCCAATTCCTGTCCGAAGCGTGGACCTTCGTTATGATTTATGGTCAAGGGCAGCATCAGGGTGAGGGGCCATGCTCGCAGGGGAACCCCGAAACCACTGGACCATCAATTGAGGTCTTTTAGTGGGGATCTCAGGGTGCACCCCTTTTTATTCTTGTGTTGCCAGTGAGACTCAACTTAGTGAGCTCCATCGCAGCTATCACTGGTGGTGGCCGGGCACCATCCAGTTCTTCCGGTCCCAAGTCGATGTAGGCACCCACTGATGTGGGTCTCTTTGTCTTCTGGATTGTCTTTCCCCCATGTCATTTTGGTCCTCGGTGAGCATCCATTCCTGCTGAGTTGGGACCATTTGCTGTGCCCTCAGATGGCAGCTTGGCAGCTTTTAAGGCCCCAGACACCACTCACCAACATGGGGTGCAGAGAGCCCTCTTAGCAAAATGCTAGTTGTGCCAGTTGGCCTCGCTTTTGCCTAAGAGCATGGTCCCCTGCCCCCTGCCCCAGCTACTCTATCGTTGCAATATTGGGTTAAGATGGAAGGAGTACTCATGTTATGTTTAAGTCCACTTAATGTTGTTCTTGTTTCTAATGTGTGCTATCACGGATTTCACCCAACCAGATACCTAGCAACTATCTAATCTAAACCCTCCCTCCCCTCCTCTCCCTTGCAGCTGTCAAAGAGTCTTTTCTTCTATACACAAGTCTGTTTTTGAGATCTTATCGTAGAGGTCTTATAAAATATTTGTCCTTTTGTCACTGACTACTGTCACTCAACATAATGTCTTCCAGTTGAAACCAGGTCATGAGATGTTTCCTGGAATCATCGGTATTCTTTATCATTGCATAGTGCTCCATTGAGTATATATACCATAGTTTACCTATCCATTCTTCTGTTGTTGGACATCTGGGTTGATTCCATCTTTTTGCTATCATGGACTGTGCTGCGATAAACATTCTGGTGCATGTGTCTGTTGGTGTGAAAGGCCTTGATTCTGTAGGATATATTCCAAGTAGTGGAATTACTAGGTCAAATGGTATATCAATATCCATTTTTTTAAGGAAGCGCCAGATTGCTTTCCAAAGAGGCTGGACCATTTTGCAACCCCACCAACAGTGTAGGAGGGTTCCACTTTCTCCACAGCTTCTGCAGCGTTTGTTGTTTTGTGTTTTTTGGATCATGGCCAACCTTGTTGGGGTGACATGGTATCTCATTGTCATCTTGATTTGAATTTCTTTAACAAAGATCGTGAACATGTCCGCATATGTTTTGTGGCTGTCTGGATCTCTTCTTTAGTGAAATGTCTGTCCATCTCCTTTGCCCATCGCTTAATTGGATGGTTTATCTTCTTCTTGTTGATATTTTGTAGTATCTTATAGATTATGGAAATCAGGCGTCGGTCTGACATAGAGTTTCCAAATATTTTTTCCCATTCTATAGGTGTTCTTTTAATTCTATTAATAAATTCTTCAGATGAGCAAAAGTGTTTAATTCTTAATAGATCCCACTTATCTATTTTCTCTTCTGATGATTGTGGTTTCTTTCACAGATTTTGGAGTCTGTCCATGTTGTGTATTAAAACTTCCATTGTTGTTCCTACCTTTTCTTGGATGAGCTTTTTTTTAGGTTTGATATTTAGGTCTTTTATCCAGTTGGAGTTGGTTTTTGTATAAGGTGTGAGATGTGGATCTTGTTTCAGTTTCTTGCAGATGGATATCCAATTTTGCCAGCACCATTTGTTGAAGATACTGTTTTTACCCCAGTTTAATGTCTTAGGGCCTTTGTTGAATATCAGTTGTTCATAGGTAGATGGTGTCATCTCTGGGGTCTCAGTTCTCTTCCACTGATCGACCTGTCTATTCTTATACCAGTACCAAGCTGTTTTGACCACTGTGGCAGTGTAATATGTTCTAAAGTCAGGTAATGAGAGGCCTCCCAGTGTGTTCTTCTTCTTTAGTAGTACCTTGCTTAACCAGGGCTTCTACCCTTTCCAAACAAAATTGGTGATTTGTTTCTCCATCTCATTAAAAAATGTCACTGGAACTTGTATTGGGATTGCATTATATAAATAGATTGCTTTGGGTAAAGTAGACATTTTCACAATGTTAAGTCTTCCTATCATGAGCAGGGTAGGTTTTTCCATTTGTCTAAGTCTCTCTTAGTTTCTTGTAGTACGGGCTTGTAGTTCTTTTTGTAAAGGTCTGTTATTTCGCTGGTTAGATTAATTCCTAGGTACTTTATCTTCTTAGGGCTATCGTAAATGGTATTGATTTGATAGTTTCCTCCTTAACAGTCTCGTTGTTGGTGTAAAGGAATCCTACAGATTTACTTATGTTTATCTTGTATCCTGAGACTTTGCTGAACTCTTCTATCAGTTTGAGTAGTTTATGTATAGATTCCTTGGGATTCTCTGCATATACAATCATATCATCTGCAAACAGGGAGATTTTAACTTCCTCTTTGCTGATGCAGATGCCCTTTATTTTTTGGTCTTGTCTAATTGCTCTGGCTAAAACTTTTAGCACAATGTTGAATAGAAGAGGTGAGAGTGGGCATCCTTGTCTAGTTCCTGATCTCAAGGGAAAGTCTTTCAGTCTCTCTCCATTCAGGATGATGTGGGCAATTGCCTTTGTATAAATGGCCCTTATTGTGTTGAGGAATTTGCCGCTTATGCCCATTTTGCTAAGAGTTTTTAGCATGAATAGATGTTGGACTTTATTAAATGCCTTTTCTGCATCAATGGACAAAATCAGGTGATCCTTTTGTGTTATTTATGTGGTTAATCACATTAATTGTTTTTCTGATGTTGAACCAGCCTTGCATCCCTGGTATGAATCCCACTTGATCGTGATGGATTATTTTCTTGATATGTTGTTGTATTCTATTGGCAAGAATTTTGTTGAAGATTTTTGCATCTAGATTCATGAGTGATATCAGTCTGTAGTTCTCTTTCTTTGTTGGGTCTTTCCCTGGCTTAGGTATCAGGGTTATGCTGGCTTCATAGAATGAGTTTGGGAGTACTCCATCCCTTTCTATACTGTGAAATAGTTTCAGTAGTATTGGAGAGAACTCTTCCCTAAATGCTTGGTAGAATTCTGCAGTGAAGCCATCTGGACCTGGACTTTTTTTGATTGGCAGTGTTTCGATGACCTTTTCAATCTCTTCCTTTGTAATGGATTTATTAAGTTGTTCTGCTTCACGTTGTGATAATTTGGGTAGGTGGTATGAGTCAAGGAATTTGTCCATTTCCCCTAGGTTTTCAAATTTGTTAGTGTACAGTCTTTCATAGTATTCTGTTATGATATTTTTGATTTCTGTTGCATCTGTGGTGACAACCCCCCTCTCATTTCTAATTTGGGTTATTTGTTCCCTTTCCTGCTTTTCTTCAGTAAGTTTAGCCAGTGGTTTATCAATTTTGTTGATCTTCTCAAAAAACCAGTTTTTGGTCTTTTCAATTTTTTCAATTGTTTTTCTATTCTCTAATTCATTTAGCTCTGCTCTAATCTTTACGATCTCATTCTTCTTGTGCCTGAGGGGTTCCTCTGTTGTTCTCTTTCTACTTGTTCAAGCTGTAGGGTTAGTTCCTTGATTTGGTTTCTTTCTTCCTTCCAGATGTGTGCATTTATGGAGATAAACAGACCTCTGAGCACTGCTTTGGCTGTATCCCATAGGTTCTGGTAGGAAGTGTTTTCATTCTCATTGGAATCCATGAATTTCTTTAATTCATCCTTGATTTCTTCTATAACCCATGTTTTTTTGAGCAAGATGTTGTTCAGTTTCCAAGAGTTCCACTTTCTATCTATGTTTTTTCTGCTATTGATTTCAACTTTGATGGCTTTATGATCTGAGAAGATGCTTTGCAGTAATTCAATGGTATGGATTTTGTTGAGCATTGCATTATGGCCTATCACATGGTCAGTTCTGGAGAATGTTCCATGTGCACTGGAGAAGAAGGTGTAGTTGTCTGCTGATGGGTGGAAAGTTCTGTATATATCAAGGAAGTTTAGTTGGTTAATTGTGGCAATGAGGTCTTCTGTATCTTTACTGAGTTTTTTTCTAGATGATCTGTCTAGTAATGAGAGTGGAGTGTTGAAGTCTCCCACTGTTATGGTGGAGTCATCTAACTCTCTTTTGAGTGTAGTCAGTGTTTCTTCGACGTATTTAGGTGCTCTGATGTTAGGTGCATAAATATTTAATACAGTTAAGTCTTGCTTGTGTACTGAAACTTTCAGCAATAAATAATGTCCATCTTTGTCCATGATGGTGGATTTGACATTAAAATTGATTTTGTCTGAGATTAGAATTGCCACCCCTGCTCTTCTTTGTTCATTGTTAGCTTGATATATATTCTTCCAACCTTTAATTTTCAGTTTGTTCCTATCTTTAGGTATGAAGTGAGTTTCTTGTAGACAACATATGGATGGGTCATGTCTTTTGATCCAAGATGTCACTCGATGTCTCTTTACTGGAGCATTCAGTCCATTCACATTCAATGTAATTATTGATAGATATGTGTTCAGTGCTGCCATTGTGATGTGTTTATTTTTATGTTGATGTTTTCTCTGTTGTTCTTATTAGTCTGTTTTGGGACGTTCTTTTTTGTGAGTTGATTTTTCACCTTTTTCAGAGCTGGTTTTGTGGTTGTTGAGACTCCTGTGTTACATTTCTTGAAACGATATGATACATCTTTGTTGTGCTTTACAGCTGCCCCTATGATCCCCCTTAATAAACTATATATAAACCCAATTTTAATTACTACCAGTCTTGTCATGTTCCTCTCCATCTGGAAGGACTATAACAACTGTAGTACATCCCTCTTTTTATTATGATGACACCATAGTTTTCATGATGATCACTGGATTGCTTCTTTCCTTATCAAAGCTGTGATTGGCTTTGGAGCCTTCTCTAACTGAGTAGAGTTTTGAGTAATAAAGTCGTTCTAAAATATAAAGTTAATGGTTTTGTTCTTCTAAGCCAGAGCCAAGAACTTCTTTCAATATTTCTTGTAGTTTTGGTTTGGTTTTTACAAAGTCTCTGAGTTTTTGTTTATCTGGGAATGGCTTCCAGATGGAGAGGAAGATGACAAGACTGGTAGTAATTACAATTGGATTTATATATAGTTTATTAAGGGGGATCATAGGGGCAGCTGTAAAGCACAACAAAGATGTATCATACGTCTTAATTTCATTTTCGTATTTGAAAGATAGTTTTGCAGGATATATAATTCTTGGTTGGAAGTTCTTCTCCTTCAAGGCTTTGAATGTGTCATGCCACTGTCTCCGTGTCAGCATGGTTTCTGCTGAGAAATCTGAAGAGAGCCTACAGGATTTCCCTCTGAATGTTAGCTTTGCTTTGAGTCTTGCTGCCTTTAAGAGTTGCTGCTTCTGTTTCATTTTGTTGAGCTTGATTATAATATGTCTTGGAGTCTTTCTTTTGAGATCTACATTGGGTGGCGTATGATATGCATCTGAGATGTCTATATTCTCTTGCTTCATGATTTCTGGGAAGTTTTCTGTCAGAAGTTTTCTGTCAGCAGCTCAGCAACTCTCTGTATTCTCAGATGTCTCACCGTGTTCAGGGACTCCAATTAATCGAAGGTTGTTCCTCTTAATAGAGTCCCACATGCTTCTTAATGTTTCTTCAATTTTCTTGTTTCTTTTTTCTGATTTCTGCTCATAGATGCTGGCATCAGTAGCTCTGTCTTCCAAGTCAGAAATTCTTTTTTCTATTTGTTCCATTCTGTTTTCTTGGCTTTGCATTGAAGTTTCTATGTCTTTGATTTTGTTCTTGATCTGTTGGATTTCACAGTACTGATGTTCCATCAGATCAAACATCTTACTTAATTTTTCATTTTGTTCTCCTGCATTTTGTATAAGGTCTAGAAGGGCTCTGTATATAATCATTTTGTATTCACTTTCTGATGCTTTCATAAAAGTTTCTTCATCTGGAAAACTCCTTGGTTGGTTTGTTTTGGAGCCTTCTGAAGCCATGGCTGATTTCCTGTATGCCACAAGTGTCTGTTGCTTTTTGGGACCCATGTGAGTATGTAGAGGCTGGAAGAGGTACTGTGAGGATGGAATGCGGATGTTTCTCTAGGCTGTCTTAAAATGTAAAGGAAAAGATATCTGACCACTTCACAAGTCAGTTAGGTTTTCAGGTGTAGAGGTCCCTCTTCTCAACTGGCAAAGTAAGCGCCACTATATCCAACCCCAGATGATACAAACTAGTTCAGATTACAGCAATGCTACTGCCCTGTTGGCCTCTGCTGACAGGACCTAGCCTTAGGCGACACTGCGTAGAGTACTGCTTTTCTGATAGAAAAGTGCTCTCCTGTGGGCAGGCTGTGGCTCCCAATCTAAGAATTAGGTCCAGCTGCAGCCACTGTATCCAAGATGGCGCCCTCCACACAGGCAGCGGACAGAGGGGCTAAAGGTGCTAAGAGGTAGTGATTCCTCTGATCCTGTTGCAGGACCCCCAAAGCAGGTGGCACTAGGTAAATTACTGCTTTTCTGTCAAAGAAGCACTGTCCTGTTTGTAGGCGCTGGCTCCCAGGCTAAGAATGAGGTCCTGCTAGAATCTCCATATCCAACATGGCGTCCCACTCACTGACTGCGAAACTCCATACAAATGCTGCTGAGGCAGATATAAAATGACAGGCTCAAAGTAGCTAGATTAACAGAGTCCCAAGCCTGGCTCTCAAAACATGGGAATTTCGCCTGCCTGTCCCCCCAGCAGCGTGTCTGTGTCTAGCTGCTAGGCAAGACCCAGGTCCGCCCACCGGCCAAGACAGAGGAAAAAAGAAGTCAAAATGGTGCATTTACCTTTAGTTGTGAGAGCCAGGGATAGCCAGGCGTAGGAGTCAGCATAAGAGAGGAGGTTTTTCATTCAGTAGAATGAAGTCCAAAGTAACAGCCTTGTGCTGTGTCCTGGGGCTGATTAGGTGACCAGAAGGCTCCATTTGATTATCAATTCAGGTCTTGGTTTCCAGAGGGATATAAGGAGACGTGTGCTTAGTCTGCCATCTTGACTCCGCCTCCCCTCCCATAGTCTTACATAAAATCTCTAGAGGAGGCAGATGTCTGGAGACCAAAGTTTATTAGTCGTTCTGTCTTCTAATCAAATATGCATGGAGAACTAGTAAAGAAGCCTGCTGAAGTGTTGGCTTATTCTTTCAAGGGAGGTGTAGAGTCTGCTTCTCAGCTTGAGGTTGATAAAGATACCTGTGTCTTCACCTCTTTTCAAGTAAGTTATCACCTACTTTACCAATATTTAGATAGTAGAAGTGTTTGGTTTTATTGAAATACCCGTTGTTGTTGCTGCTGTCTGTTGTTTGATTTTTGTTAGGAGCTGTTTTTAATTGTATTAGTAATGCTTTAAATATTTTTGGGATTCGTCTTATTTTTCACTTGGATTCTTGAGTTAAAAGTTTGGTTGCAGTTAGTTACACTTTCGTATTTTCCAGCATGTGCACTTAAGGATATGTATTGTCCTCAGAGAACCACTTTGGCTGCAGCCTGTCATGTTTGCTCTGCAAAACATTGTCATTTGTATCGATCTAGTTTGTAATTTCCATTGCAATTTCTCTCTATAAGTATGTTTTTACATTAGCAAGTGTACAGGTAGTTTGGGGAGCTACTTTTGGGTTATTTATGTCTAATTGTATAGGATTTATGTGAGTGAATGCAGCCCATCAACTCTTTAAAAAACTCTTGAGATTTTCTTTGTGGCCTGGTACCTGGTCAATTTAAAAAACAGAATGCTTGAGGATTGTATATATCCTGTTTGTGTTAATTGGGTTGATCAGACAAAATTTTACTGCTGAATCTCTGACTTTCTTTGAATATATCCTCTCCAGCAGGCATTTCAGAGTCCTGGTAGTACAGTGGTTTAGAGACTGACTGCTAACCAAAAGATCAGCAGTTTGAGTCTACCAGGTTCTCCTTGGAAACCCCTTGGGGGCGGTTCTACTCTCTCCTGTAGGGTTGTTGTGAATCAGAGTTGACTGGACAGGCATTGGGTTTGGTTTTTGGTTTGGGGCTGGCATCTCTATGGGGAGACTCTATAAGGATTAGTTTTCTTCTTGTTTGGCTCCAGAGCCAAGCCAGGAATCCTAAAGTAGCAAGAAGAAAAAGAAAGAACCCCTTCATTACCTTTGCACGTTGATCAAGGGGATGCTTCTGCTAATGAGACCTTGCAGTGAAGTGGGGCTGAGCTTCTTGATGCAGTAAACCTGCCTGTGGCAAGGGCAGCTTTGCACGGGCTGAGGATTCTGCCTCCTAAACATTTCAGGGAGTACAGCGGTTGCCTTGGTTGGCTTCTTAATGAGGCATTTCTGGAAATGCAGCACTTGGTCTACTGGAAAACACACACACACACATTCTAGCAACCACACCATCAACCAGCATTCTTTTAAAAAGGACTTTTCAAAGGGACTCATAAAAAGATAAAATTAAGGTCGAGTCTGAGGTCTTCGGCTGAGCTGGGTAAACCTTGGAGCATCTGCAATCTGCTTCCTCTGTGTCAATACAGAGCTTTAGAGATGCGTGCAGGGCAACAGCTCTTCTAGCATCAGGCTCGATGGGTAGCATGCAGCACAAGCAGCAGGTCTGGTAACTGCTGGGGCTGCTGCAAAGTCCTCATTAGAGTGACCAGGGACACCATCATACATCTTCAGTCACTTCTGCAGCCCTCATCTGCATCTGGGATGGACTGTTACCCTCTGCAGATTCCCCTCTAGCCTCAGAAGGCATCAGGGATATGACAAGTAGGTGGGTTATGCATAGCTCTTAATTTAACCAAACCGGCAGCCTGTCCCTCCACTCTCCACTGTCATACAGATGTCACTGTCCTTCCTCTGTGTGTGACAAGGCTTCCAGTATTCAAGGTTTATTCATCTCAGCCAAAGACCTCAGACATGACCGTAATTTCCTGCTCTCCTTTCTCCCTCTTCTGTTTTATGTGCCTGGTTTAACACACAAGGCTGGTCCCCATGATCCTGGAAGTGGTTCTGTCTGGTCTGAAGACATTGGACGCACAGCATATAGAACATACTGCTGATGCCACTGGTGTTAGATTCTCCCTGGTTGGTTGATCCCAGTGCACTGCCATGGGGCTGGTTGCCCATGATTTTGTCAAGGGACGTTGTCATTTTAGTTGAATGTCCATGTGGTATTCACGGTACTCTGCAGACACTGGAATGAAAACAGTCCTCATCCATTCGTCAGCCTGTCAGTGTTCTCTGATCACCCACAGACCACACTTGCAACTCAAAGTAGGTTTAACAGTTACTTCACAGAGCTGGGAATCCCTGGATGATGCAGACCGCTAACACGCTGGGCTACTCGGCTGCCAGCCCAAAGGGTGGAATTTGAATTCACCCAGAGACATCTTGAAAGAAAAGCTAGGCAGTCTACTTCTGAAAAGTCAGCCCTTGAAAACGGCAGAGCTACTGCTGCTCTGACACACTTGCGTTGTCCTGAAAGGAATGAGGGTCCAATCTACGCTATAATGTGGATGAACCTTGGAAATATATTCTTTTTTTTCCCTTAATGTTGGTTCAATCTGAAGTCCTCTGCACCCCTCAAAGAGCCCCGGTGGTGTAATGAGTAAAGGGATTGGCTGCTAGCCAAGAAGGTGACGGTTTGAATCACGGGGGGACCAGAGGGGAGGAAGATGGGGGAGTGAGCTTCCTTGGAGATGTGCGGCCAGGGCAGCCCTGTGGGGGTGCTCTGAGTCGGAGCTGAGTCAGCAGCAGCAGGAATGCACCCCTCAGGGACATCCTCCTTGTCAAGCACGTGACTTTGCTGCGTTCCTGTTACAGACCTGGTACTTTGTCTAAAGCAAACAAACCTGTTAACTGTGTTAACAGTAAATCTAATATCTAGCTTTTAATTAGTACCTACCCTGTATTATCAAAAATAGAAAAGAAAAAAGCCAATACCTGTCCTCATTGAGTCGTTTCCAACTCATAATGACCCTACAGGACAGAGTAGACCTGCCCCATAAGGTTTCCAAAAAGCAGCTGGTAGATTCCAACTGCAAACCTTTCAGTTAAGAGCCAGACTCTTAATCACTGTGCCATCAGAGCTCTAGAGTTCTACAGTCTACGAAATGGGCTGTTTATTCTTTCATTGGATTCTCACAAAAGCCCTGTAAGGCAGGTATTGTTAAACAGTGCCCACTTTACAGATGAGAAAACTGAGGCTCCGAGAGTGTAAGTAAATTGCACAGCTGAAAATTGAAGAGGTGAGATTCACAGTTAAAGACCCTGCCACTGAAGTCTCTGCTCCAACAAGGACAGTTGGAGGGGCAAGCTTGGAGGGTCCTTAGCCCCACACAAACCCATATCTGTGAGAAAGTACACATCAGGCCCTCTCACACTTTCTTCTGTAGATGCCCTATTTATGGAGCTCCAAGTGGGTGCTCTTTCTAAGTCACCCTAGAAAGTTTACTTTGAAAGTTTCCATCTCCAACTTAAAAGCCAAGCAAGAGAAGAAAGCAAGCTGGGAGTGCACTTTACCCAAAGCAGTTCTGCAATCTAAGAGCAAGGACGCAGGAGGAGGAAGATTATCATCTTATTAGCGTAGGAGGATAGGGCTTATCAGGCAGGGATGCTCCATTATTTATAGGGATCCATTCTCTGTGCACTTCACTCAGGCATTTGATATATTTGTGCTGGAGATTAACACGGCTGTTATTTTCTTTGACGTCTGTTTTTAGTGTGTTTGGTGCCTGTTGGCATTCAGGAGATTCAGCCAGAGGAGAAAAACAATAGTGTTAATTAGGAGTGGTGGTCATGGGTGTTATGAAATTCAAAACTGCCAAGTTTCGGGAGCATTTAGTGGTAATTATAGCAGACTGTGGAGACAAGCTGTTCTTGGTTTCTTCTTCAGAAACTCACAGTTTGATGGGCAGGGGACTGCAGGACCAAGGCAGACCCTTGTCAAAGGGGCTGCCTCTCTTGCCCTGTCTTTTTAGGATTCAGTGCTTTGGCTAGTGTAGAGCCACCCAGACAGAGGAGACCATCTAGTGAATACACAGCCTCTTGTCTTTTAATGGGTCCCTGGGTGGTGCAATTCGTTACCATGCGTGGCTACTCACCCAAAGGGGTTTGTGGTTCAAGTACAGCCAGAGGTGCCTTGGAAGAAAGGCCTGGAGATCTACTTCCAAAAAATCAGCCACTGAAAAGCTCTACGATGCATGGTCCTACTCGACACATAGGGACTCGCTGTGAGTTGGGATTGCCTTACCAGCATTGTCCTGGTGAGGCATTGTCTGGTTTGTCCTGGTGTGGTTAAATATTGCCATTGATTTTTTTTTTTAAACCTCCCTACGGAAGTGGGGACTTGCTGGGAATGCTGGTTTGAAGTTTATGTTTTATGGTCTGTTTGGAGTAACTGTATCAGCCCAGAAGGATGCACGGGGCAGGCGGAATCATGTGGGTGTTAAGTATCTCATTGTTAATGCCTTTTTTACCTCATACAGACCTTATGAATGGCCTTGGAGATTTTCTGGGAAGATGCACGCTGACTTTCTTTAAAACAAAAAGCAAACCTGCTGCCATCTAGTTGATTCTGACTCATAGCAACCCTAGAGGACAGGGTAGAACTGTCTTATAGAATTTCCAAAGTTGTAAGTCAACTTTACAGAAGCATGCTGCCACCTCCTTCTCCCATGGAGCAAGCAGCTGGTGGGTTTGAACCCATGAATCTTTCAGTGAAACTGCAGAACACTTAACCCCTGTACCACCAGGGTTCCTCCACTTCCTTCAACAGATGCAAAAACTCAAGTTCAGAGAGATCAAGAAACTTGCCGGAAGTCGCACGTCTGCTGTGTGTCAGAAGGTCACCTGACTTTGTGCCTGTGGAACACTCTGCTGCTTCCCACCATTTATGAAGGTGTCTCGGCCCTTGTACCACAGGGCCTTTGCATGTGCTATTCCATCTGTTTGTTAGCTGAACTTCTAAGACTGGCTTTGGGTACCCCTTATTCTTAAAGAATAGACGTTTCTTTCTAGACCTTAGCAAGGACCCAGCTTGCAGGCAAGTGTGATTACCATGCTCCCTCCAAGACTCATATTTTACTGGATGAGAAAAAAAAAGGCCCAAAGAATATATCATGTTTTTCTAGGTACAAGCACAACGGTGGGAAACTGAAAATCATGCATCTCTGATTTTTTTCTGTAACTCCCACTTCCATCTCCTGGAGCTAATGATGTCAAGAGGAGATAACTCTAGCTGCTGAGGGTTTGCGCATAATTTGGGGTGACTTACAAGCAGCCCAGCTAAATTCAGTGCATTCAATGGTCACAGCCAGACACAAGGAATAAAGGAGAGATGATGAGAGGCCCTTGGCCCTGTGTGTGTGTCACTAGGTCGTCATATTTTAATAATTAATAGAAGTCCTTCTTCATCCTGAAATTTTTCAGAAATAATTGGGGAGCTTGGGATGGGGCCTGTAATTGCCCTGAAATGTGCTTGGCTTTGGACAAGCCTGTGCTGTGGGCCCAGTGGTCGATGGAGATGCCTCTGCTCCCTTCCAACATTTTGGAAGGATGTCTAGCTTTCTTTGGAAAAGCAGGGCACATTTTCCTGCTGACACGCACAAGCCTTGTAATTTAGCATTAGAAAGGAAAAATGGTTTAGAACAAGAAAAGACATTTAGAGCTCATTATTCAAGTAGGAGTCACCCAGAAGGGGTGAGGGCAGAGGCAGTCATGAGGAAGAGCTTGTACCACGACGAAGCACGCACTGACACTCAGTGACCAGGCAGGCAGCTGCTCCAAGGACAATGAGGTCAATGTCAAGGGTGCACATCCATCAGGCAGGGAGCATGAGGGGGCTCCCTCCCTGAGTGGACCAGTCTTGAAGGCTGGGTGCACCTCTCCTCCTTTGAATCTCCCCTCCTCTCCCTGGCTCCCCATAAAGGTCAGCTTACAGTTAATTCCGATTTTCAAGCTCCGGCCAGGCCAACATCAACTGGGCATGAAACGTGGGCTTTGCTCTTTCTGAGGCTAGCACGGGCTGTTCCGTCAGTGGAGGGGCTCTGTGACGGGCGGCCGTTGCCACTCAGCCAAGCCAAGTTCATGGCCACATTTGGATGGAAGGCCATGAACTGCCTGTTTTTGTTTTTCCATCTTCAACTTGCAACTTACGTCATCTTTTTCTCCCAGTCCAACTCCCTGCTGTGCCAACCTGCCAGCCATCTGTATCCAGTGATTCCTGTACATTCTAGCGGATGGTAGCCTTGTTCAGTGTTGTCTAAGAGGCGTGACTGCTGGCCAGCTGAGCATTTTGTCTGCAGTATCTGTGTTAACTTATAGATTTGTCTCCTTCTCCAACAGGAGGCCCCTGTGGTGCAGTGGTTAGGAGTCTACTTCTAACTGAAAGGTTGGCAGTTCAAATCCTCCAGCTGCTCCTTAGAATTCCCTAAGGGGAAGTTCTACTCTGTTGTGTAGGGTCACCGTGAGTTGGAATGGACTTGATGGCAATGGTTTCTTTATCTTTCTCCAGTGAGGCTGGTCACAAAAGGGAGAGAGGGAATGAGGAAAGCTCGTGGCTCTCACTACATCCAAGGTCTGCAGTTTGAAGACCAGTAGTCTCTGAGTTATTGTGCTAGTTACTTTATAAACATTAAAAAATGACTTGCTGTCAAGTCAGTTTCTGACTGTGGCGCCCCCATGTGTGTCAGAATAGAACTGCGCTCTGTTAACCTTTGGTTGGTGTTCAGAAACCGGATCACCAGGCCGTTCTTGCTGGTGCCTCCAGATGGACGTGAACCCTCCACCCTCGGGTTAGCCACTGAGCATTCTGAGGGATCGCATCACCCAGGGACTCGTAAACATTCTCTATTTTAATTCCGTGTTTCTTAGCTTCCTTGTTATGTGTCCCACACACCCTGTCTTCGTCACTAGGTGTCCCCCAACTGGTTCTTACTCCCAGTGGCCCTATAGGACATGGTGGAGCTGCCTCTTGGGGTTTTCTAGACTGTGATCTTGATGGGAGCAGATTGCCAGGTCTTTCTTCTGTGGAGCCACCTGGTTGGTTCCAAGTAGCAGTCTTTTGGTTAGCAGCTGAGTGCTTAACTGCTGAGCCATCAGAGTGCCACTGGCCCGTAGTGTCATTGTTGTTGGGTGCCACTGAGTCAGTTCTGACTCACAGTGACTCTGTGCACAACAGAACAAAACCATGCCTGGTCCCATGCTGTTCTCACGATGGCTGTCATGCCTGAGCTATCGCTGCGGCTACTGTGTTGATATTCAAAACTGGGACCTCTGTGGGTCCTGAAGGAGGAGGGAGAAGATGAACCAGACCAGGTGCTTTCTGGTTCTGAGAGGTCGCTTTGCACAGACTCGTTACTGGACTCGGGGATGTACCTGTTTGTGTTGGAAAGGAAAGAAGCCCTCTCTGGGTTTTCAGCCAGGCGGCCGCAGATGTGAACAGCAGAGAAGTCAGTTCACGTGCCTATTGGGAAGAAAACAATTGTTCCCCAAACACAGCTGCCTCCTCCTCAGTGGGACCTGCCTTGGCCAGCTAATGGAAGCACTGAAAACAAGGCATCGGGGAAATGAGCTGTTTGTGTCTAAACACAGCAGTTGAGTCACAACACTGAGTCTTCCTGGGTGGCTCTGTGCATCCTGACCTGGTCCATGTGGCTGCTGGCCCCAGCCTGTGGGTCTTCCAGGCTCTGCTGCAGCCTGTCTGTTGGGGAACATGGGTGACTGACGGCATCTCTTACAGATGTTCTCTCTCCTTGTGGACAGTATGTGTGGAAGCACTCTGCCCTTCTGTGCCTCTCCCTGAGTGACTTCTGGAAGTTGCAGGCATTTCTTGGAAGTAGATTGAGGGATGTGGAGATTCTCGTGGGTGTGATTTTGGGAGATGAACTTCTGCTTCTGGGAACAGTGTCTTCTGGGAATGAAGCTCCATGGGATAGACGTTTTCTACAAAGTGGTTCATGGTGTGTATCATTTAGAGGAGAAACATTAACATCACATCTGTCTACCCACCCCCTCGTCTGTCTGTCCATGTGTCCATCATCTGTCCACTCACATGTCCATCCAACCAACCATCCATCCATTTGTCCATCTCCCATCCATCTGTCTGTCCATCCGCCCACCCGCTCACCCTCCCAGCTGTCCATGTGTCTGTCTGTCCACCTATCTGTTTAGGTAGCCAGCCAGCCAGCCAGCCACAGACTCGGTCACCTACCCTTCTACCTACTCACTCAGCCAGCCAACAACCAAGACCCTCACTCACTCTTCCACACATCCATGAAGGCGGTTACCTGCCTAGCCACCCACCCAGACACCCACTCATCACAACCACCTGTCTACACAGGTGCCTGTTATCCATCCATTCATGCACTTGCTTATTAAAATGACATTTCTCAAACACTTGTGTAGCGGTCACAGTTTTATTTATATTGCGCACACACTCTGGGGAATTTGTGAAATGAGTGAGCTGTAGCTCTGGACAACCTGAGTTTGAATCCTGCACCCCACTATTACTAGCTGTGTTTCCATGAACAAGTCACTTAACTTTTCTAAGCTTCAGTTCCCACGTGTGTAAAATTAAGATAACAATATTAACTCACAGGGGTGTCTTGCAGGTTAAATGAGATTGTGCATGGAAATTACTTAGAATAGTGTCTGGTCACATAGTAACTATTCAATAAATGCTAACTGTAAGGAACCGTGGTGGTACCGTGGTTAAAGAGCTTATCTCTGAATCAGAAGTTCTGTGATACGAACCCACCAGCCACTCCTCTGGAGAAAGGCGCGGCCATCTGTGCTGTCAAGATTTACAGCCTTGTTACCCCATAAGGCTGTTCTCTGTTCTGTGGGGTTACTGGGAGTCAGAATTGAAGGTGGTGGTTTTTTTTTAGTATATTTTTTAAAAACACTACATATTGATTAAAGAATAAAGTAGCAGGCATGCATCTTTGTCTGCAGATGACACTCATTTTTAAAACATCAATTTAAGCTCACTTATAGTTCTCTGTTTTTCCAGTTTGGTGGGAAATCCCAGCTAAGTCATTACTAAGGTGAAGTCAAATGGCAGAGCCCCAGTTGAGCCCCAGTTTCTTATCGGATAAAAGAAACAAGAACAGACAAAATGCAACCAGGTACTTGGTGTTTGGGAGGTGAGAGTGTTCAGCACCTCCTCTGAGATCCCGCTGGCCTGCTTGCTTTGGGTGACTTTCACATGGGTTTCTGCTTTGTGCCATCTGGAGAAGGTGGCCGTGGGGTGCGTGTGGTCTGCAGGCCCATCCCCAGCCCAGCAGCACTACATCTCCTTCTCAGAGCCCCCTCTCCCCGTCCTCGTTTGCAAAGCCAGCTCACGCGTGAGGGTGGACAGATTCCTGGGAAAGACCGATGGCTTCATTAATGGTAACACAGAGGATGTAGGTGCCTCGGTGGTTGGGGCTCTGTGAATGCAGAATAAGACAGAAGACTGAGATGCAAAATGGGATAATTGAACCGTTAGCTGAACTGGAATTTAGCAGTTAATCACTTTTATGAAGCCTGCATCTCAATTCATTCCTCTGTTTCTGCCGTATTGCAATGCCAGGCTGGCCAGCTAATTGGTTCAGAGCAAACAGGCCTGGGGCCTGCTGCAAAGGGCAAGGCCTCCAGAAGTACCAGGGTGTTTCTGGGCGCGCACAGTGCCTCCCAGCAAAGCCCCGAGCTCTCTGGACCTCATGCTGCTTTTCGGCGTGGCGTGAAGGAGCAGGCCGACGTCACGCCTGCACTTCCCAAGCAGTCTGAGTGACCATCAATTCTGCATCATTAAGCGCTCTGCCCAGTTAATGCCTGCTAACGAACTTTGGGGCTTGGTGATGAGAATAATGGGCACTGGCAGCGCAACACTAATTTGAAATTGGACTGTACCACCTGATTCCCTGTGTGACACCGGGCAGACCACTGCCTCGCTCTGAACTTCTGTTAAAGCTGTGTCTACCTCGAGGGTGTCATGCTATCGTGGGTGGGTGCCACTGAGCTGATTCTGACTCCTAGGTGACCCATGTAACAGAGGAGAGCTTCCACGTAAGGTTTCCTAGGCGGTCATCTTTACAGAGGCAGACTGCCAGCTGTTCCATACAAGGAGGGCTGGGTGGGCTTGGCCACCCCAACATTTCCACTAGCAGCTGAGCGCATAACCACCGCACCACTGGGGCTCCTTTGACGGCATTGTGGTGAGGGTTCAGTGGAAGTTACCTTCGTCACGAGAGACAAGCGCTTGGCGTCTGGCCGGTGCTCAGTCCTCACCAGCTCGTCATTACCTTTTAGCCAAAGACACTTGCGTTTAAAGAAAAGGAGTTGGTCAGGAAGTGTTTGTTGAACTAGAGATAAGAACTGAACAAGAACTTGATTGATGTAGTAGAGAGAAGTTTATCAGCAAGGACTTGGGAAAAGAAAAACTAGAAAGAGAAGAGACTTCTCCCGACTGACCAGAGGAGTGCTAGTGACGCAGTGGTTACGCTCTCGGCTGCTAACTGGAGGGCTGGTGCTTCGGAATCTAGCAGCCATCCTGCAGGAGGAAGACGAGGTCCTCTGCTTTCATGAAGATTACGACGTTGGAAACCCTGTGCGACAGGTCTACTCTGTCCTTTAGGGTTGTGAGTTGGAATCATCTTGATGGCAATGGGTTTTTTGGGTTTGAGACTGACCAGGAACAAAGGAAGGTCCTGCTTCCAGGGAATAAAGAAGCAAAGAAGTAAGCACTTTGGATGGGGGACAGGGATGTAGGACATCTTCAAGAAACTGTTCATTATTCTTTGGAAGGTGACAGTTAATGGAAGCAGGGCGTCACTGGCAGCTGGAGACCTATGTGTTGTTTCTGAGAGAGAAATAAGGAGTCACCATCTGAGAATAATCTTCACACTGCAGCTGAGACCACTGTACGCCGATATCTTGTCCGCTTGTCATCCTGCCTGATCCCGGACACGCTCTCTCTTTCCTGGAACCCAGGTGCAGACCCATGGGAACCTGAATGAAACACTCCACTATTTGGGATTTCCTTCCCTCTTTTAATGAAGTTGACAGCCTTTAGGTTTCTGGTTCCCTTGAAAACCAACGCCTGGAACATCTCCAGTGTGAGCGAGGAGCTCTGTGATCAGCCCTGAACAGGGTTTGGCAGTCACCAGTGGAGGTGATTGTCAAAGTTGTCACTCTTTGTTGCCGTTGACTCACGGCAACCATGTGCTAATAGTGTAGAAATGAATGAGAAAGGAGATGATGAAAAGGAAGAAATAAATCTGAGGACATAACGCTGGAGAATCCCAACCCTTAGGGTTCAGCCAGGACCTTGGGCTCCGATGAAGAGCCTTGCTAGACTTTGAGAGAGGCTGCTCGTGTTCGGGTGGTTCACCTCTGGCCTCGTCAGCAAGTGCTCATTGAGAACTTGCCATGTTTCAGGCATAATTCTGCATACTAGAGAAAAGGAATGAGCACGACAAGATCCCCGTCTGGTGGAGCTGACATGCGTCAGCGATCAGGTTATAAAGTGGACAGCTGTAAGCAAGAGAAACTGGAACTGCTGTAAGCATTACAACAGAAATAGAATCAGACGATGGTGAGTTCCTAGGGAGAGCACTTAGATAAGGCAGCCAGGAAGGACCTCTCTGATGAGGGGGTGTTTGCTCGGAGATCCAAAGGGAGAGAGAGACTCAGCTGTTCACAGAGCATGGGGGTAAAACTTAAACTGCAAATGTCCCTTGAAGTCTTCTTAAAACCAAACAATAGTTTAGCTTAACCAGTCAAGCATGTCTTCCTCGAGATCTGTGTCGATGGCATCCAGTTGATGACAGACACTCAAAGGTTCAGACGGGAAACTTAGGGGGCGGTGACTTTACGTCTGTGAGAAAGAAACAACTCAGAAAAGGAGGCTGAGGCTGGTAGCACATGAAGAGTACAATCAGTGTCACTAGAATGTACATGTAGAAACTGGTGAAATAGTGCATAACTGTGTATATTTTCACCCAAACAAAAAAAAGATGTATATTTTCTGTGAGAAGGAAAAAAAAAGACCATGGGGTGATGTTCTAGGCAGCATTCACAGCATGTGCAAAGGCCCTGAGGTGGCCATAATCTTGAAGAGCTTTAGAAATACATAGAAAGGCTGCGCTGGCTGTAGAAGGGTGAGTGAATGCAGCTAAGATGGGCCTGGAGGGAACAGAATCTTCAGGTCCACAGGAAAGAGTCTGAACATTTTCCAGTGTGCATTGAGATGCACTGACACTTCTCCCTGCTGTGGAAATGCGTCAGAGTTGGTGTATAACACCCTGCACCTCCTGGGTCTGGAGGGCTGTGATATATTTACTTGTGTAGGACACAGTCATAGTTTAGTTTCACATTACCGTTTCATGTCAGGCACTGGGGTAAGCAGCAGTGAAAGCTATTAATGTAAATTAATGACTGCTCCTGCTGGCTGTGTTACCGTTCTCTCCGATGAGGGATTATTAAATGCATCATGCCTTGCAAATTTGCATCCATTAAGAACCTTATCGTCACAGGGGCACCACTGGTCCCCTCTGGGGGTCCAAGAATTAAAAAAAAAATACCATCATTCCATCGTTGCAACTAGTATTTGATATAAGCTGGTTAAAATGAGATGATCGGTGGGAGAGCTCACTGAAGGAGACCCACTCTGTCATTTTCAGGTGGTTGCAGAGATAAGAAGGATACGATTTGGTAGTCACAGCCTAAAAGCCTCTGACACAGAACTAGCAGAGAGTGGGATGACCATTTATCCACCCCTAATCTGGGCCGGGAACCTGCACGCATGTAATTACCCTTAATCCTTACACCCTGAGAGGTACGTCTTCTCCCATTTTGCAGATCATGCAACCGAATTTCATCATGGGTTAGCAGTTGGGCCAGACTCTCTCCGCTGGGACCTGGAAGGGCTGGAGTTTTTCCTCCAGGGCTGTCTGACTTGAACCCCACTGCGTGGACAGAGGGGTGTCTTCCTCCTTGGCAGCCACGCATTGAGTAGGTGGAAGAGTTTGAGAGGGCTTTGAGTTTTCCTCACTGGAAATGGCAACCTAATTGGTGGAAGCTGTTGCTGCTCTTTCAGTAAGATTGAGAACTCTGAGTTGGAATCCACACGACGGCAGCAGCTTTTTGCTGGCACAGTTCACAGACCAGCCACTGTAAAAGGGCTGACAGAGGGTGGAACCGTGGAAGACACGCTGGTGGATGTGTATCCAGGCTCTGCTGCCTGCCTTGTTGTAGCTATGGAACTGTGGAACTACTCCGAGCCTCTGCTTATTCATCTATAAAATAGGGATAATCTAAGTGCTTACTTCTTAGGGTCCTTATGAGGATTTCCTGAGGCGAAGCGTGCAAATGACTTGGCACCGTGCTGGTTTTTCAAGTAGCTGTTACTAGGGCTCGAGTCACGAAGTGGTGGTGGTTCAGTGGGAGAATTCTTGCCTTGCGTGCGGGAGACCCAGGTTGGATTCCCGGCCAGTGCACCTTGTGTGCAGCCACCGCCGTCTGTCACTGGAGGCTTGCCTGTTGATAGGGTGCTGAACAGTTGCCAGAGGGGCTGCCAGGGTACAAAGAAAGGCCTGGCCATTGACTCCTCAAAATCAACCCATGAAACTCTTGTATCGTAACGGTCAAACCCCTAAGCCATCACAGGGTGCAGGACTAGGCATCGTGTTGTTCTGTTGTGCAAAGGGTCGCTGTGAGGCGAGGGCCGACAACAAGAGATGTTGACCTTTTCTCTTCACAGAAGGTGTTTTAACAGAATAATAGACAAGGTAAAACTGGCCATTACAACCGCAGTGCGGCCATCCCCATTTAGGGGGAAGAAGTGGTGAGACGATGGCTGCTTGGGTTTTGCTAAAGCCTAGAAAATAGGAGCTGAGTCACAGATTTTTTATTTTACTTTTTTTATTGTGATTGAGTGAAAGCGTACAATCCAGTATAAATTTGCATGCCCACCTGTCTATAGCTCCTTCTGCTCTCCTGGCCTGGAGACAGCACACTCCTCCTTTCTGTTCTATACATATCACATCCTCTTAACAGTCTCCTGTCCCCTCCTGTCCACTCTCACCACTCCCCTCTAGTTAAGAGGCCAGTAGGATGACATCCTATAGATGCTTAGGACCATGGAGTGCACACATGATCTGGTCACTCTGGAGTCACAGATTTTTTTAAAAGAGATACCAGACTGAATTGTTTGGGGAGTGTTTAGAAAATACAGATGCCAAGACCACACCCCAGAAATTCAGACTCAGTTGATGTGGGGAGAAATTTGTTACTGGCAATTTTTGAAATTATTATTATTATGATTAAGTGAAAGTATACAGTCCAAGTCAATTTTGCATGTCCCCCTCTCTGCAACTCTGTCTGCTCTCTCCAACGTGTGACAGCACTCTCTTCCTTTACACTCTTTATTTCTAGTATCCTCCCAGCGAACACCTGTCCCCTCCTCCCACCCTCTTCTCTCCCCTTGAGAAAGAAACCAGTAGGACAGCCTTCTATAAAAATGTAGAAAACTGTGAAGTACACACACTTACATGCTCCCTTTGTGTCCCCATGTCCAGTCTCTTCTTAGTCTGAAGTGTTGACCTCAGTACTGATTTCAGCTCTAGGGCAGCAGCAAGCCTAGTGGCCATGTTCACAGGGGACCCTCCAGGTTGTCAGGCCATCAATTCTGGTCTTTTAGTAGAGTTCTTGACCTGCTTACCCCTTTTGCTAATGTTACCTCAGGGATTCTACACTGTGTCCTCTATCAAGGTTGTCTTTGGTGGTGGCCTGGCACCGTTAGGTTCTTCTGGTCTCATGCTGATGTAGTCTCCCGATAACATGGGTCCTTCTGTCTTCTGGGCTCATTTTTCTTCGTGTCTTGGATGTTCTTGGTTGTCACGTGTTCCAGAGGGATTGGGACCAGTTAATGTTCCTCAGGTGGCAGCTTGCTGTCTTTTAAGACTCTGGACACTGCTCACCAATATGGGATGCAGAAGACTCTCTTAGCAAAAGACAAGTTACACCAGGTCACCTCAATGTTTCTTGAAAACACAGTTCCCAGACCCCCATCCCTGCTACTCTATCCTTTGAAATGTTGGGTTAAGTTTAGAAACCCTTTTAGTTTATAGTGTAGTCCAGTTATGCTGACCTGCCTTCTACTGAGTGCTGTCACACACTTCACCTAACTGAATCCCCATCAACTAATCTACGACCAACCTTCTCCCTCCCTCCCCACCCTTGTAGTGTCAGAGATTCTTTTCTTCTGTGTATAAGTCCTTTTTAAAGTCCTTATAGTACTAGTCTCATACAGCATTTATCCTTTGATTTTACTCAGCATAATGTCTTCTAGGTGATACCAGGTTATGAGATGCTTCCTAAATCATTACTGTTTTTTACCACTGCATAGGGTTCAGTTGAGTATATGTACCATAATTTGTTTATCCATTCATCTCTGCTGATGGGCATCTGGATTGGTTTCATCTTTTTCCTATTGTGGACTGTGCTGAAATAAACATTTGTGTTCATATATGTGCTTGTGTTACAGCCTTTATTTCTGTAGGATATATTCCAAGCAGTAGGATTGCTGGATCATATGGTTTTTCTATGTCTAACTTTTTAAGAAAATGCCAAATTGCTTTCTAAAGAGGCTGCATTCCCACCAGTGGTGCAAGTGAGTTCCAGTCTCTCCACAGCATCTCCAGCATTTGTTGTTTTGTGAGTTTTGGATTACTGCCAGCCTCATTGGGGTATGGTAGTATCTCATTGTAGTTTTGATTTGGATTTCTCGAATAGCTAATGATTGTGAACATTTCCTCATGTGTCTTTTGGCTGCCTAGATGTCTTCTTTGGTGAAGTGTCTGTGTATGTCCTTTGCCCATTGTTTAATTAGATTCTTTGTCGTTCTTATTGATATTTTTCAGTACCTTATAAGTTATGGAAGTTAGACAATGATCCAATACACCGTTGCCAAATATGTTTTTTCCATTCTGTAGGCAGTCTTTTAACTTTTTTGATAAGTTCTTTGGATGAGCATAAGTGTTTGATTTTTAGTAGTTTCCATTTATCTATTTTCTCTTCTTGTTGTACATGCATTGTTGGTAAGATTTTGTAGTCTTTCTAAGCTGGGTATTAGAGCATCCATTGTTGTCCCTATTTTGTTCTTCTATAAGTTTTATTGTTTTAGGTTTGATATTTAGGTCTTTGATCCATTTTGATTTTGTGAACGGTGTGAGATACTGTTCTTGTTTCAGTATTTTTCAGATGGATATACAATTTTGCTAACACCATTTGTTAAAGAGACTGTTTTTACCCCAGTTTACAACCTTTGGGCCTTTGTCCAATATCAACTGTTCACAGGATGGTGGTATTTCTGGATTCTCTATTCTGTTCCACTGGCTGGTACACAGATCTGTTTTTGTACCAGTACCAGGCTGTTTTGATTACTGTAGTATGTCACTGGCATTTTTTAAAGCACTTTGTAATGGAAACTGTTTTTTTTTCCATTGTCTGAGGATTTGCAAGATCGTGGGGTGTATCCTTTGAGTCACCAAACATGACTTAGTTGAGATAGTGGGTGACACCAGAGAGATCTATGCTTTCTGTACAGGACTGTTACTCTCTTCTGTGGCCACTTGAATCTGTGTGTGTGTGTATGTTTGTGTGTTTTAGGTCTGTTGTTGTTCAGTGCTGTCGTTTTGGCTCTGACTCACTGCAGTCTTCTGTACAACTGAGAAATGTGCTGCCTGGTCTGCTGTCTTCAGGATCACTGGTGTGTTTGGGGCTGCTGTTGCAGCTGTTGTGTCAGTCCGTCTCATTGAGGGTGTTTCTCATTTGTGCTGAGCCGAAGTCTCACCACTCTTACCTCTGAGGAGCATTCTAGCTGTATTTCTTCTTATGATTGCTGTAATAGAAATACCACAAGTGGCTGGAGTTAACAAAAATTTGCTTTCCTACAGTGTAGAAGGCTAGAAGTCTGAATTCAGGGTGATGGCTCTGGGGAATGGTTTTCTCTCTTGTGGACTCTGCAGAAAGGTCTTTGTCTCTACTGAGCCTCAGCTCCTGGGCCACCTTCATGTGGCTTGACATCTGTCTTCCCCCTTCTTAGCTTCCCAGTTTGCTTGTTTAATCTCTTTTCTATCTCAAAAGTGATTACCTTATAAGAAGCCTTATACTAATCCTACCTTGTTAACATAACCAGGGCGACCCATCCCCAAAAGAATTATAACCATGAGCGTAGAGGTTAGGATTTACAATGCATATTTTGGGGGGCATGATTGAATCCATAACAAATGGATTTGTTTGTTCTTCTGGCAGTCTGTGGTATGTTCAGTGTCCTTCATCAATGCTAGAATGTAAGCCATCAGTTCTTCCATCTTCCTTTTTCATTGTATTGTTCTTGTATGCATAGGAGACAACTGAAAAGACATTGGCTTTGTTCAGTCACAGCCAAATCGTCAAATTGTCATCTTTGCTTTTTAGAACTTAAAGAAGTCTTTTGCAGCAGGTTTGCCCAGTACAATACATCGTTTGATTTCTTGCCTGCTGCTTCAATGGATGTTGGTTGTGCATCCATGTAGGATGAAATCATTGACAGCTTCAACTTTGGCCCTGGACAGATGTCTGTATTCTCTTGGTTCCTTCGGGTCTTCCAAGGAAGGGTTTATAAAACTAATCCCACTGCCCAGTGGAGTAACTTCTTGTTGTGTTTTAAAGGAGACCCAGTGCTGGGAGTGATTCACACCTTTCAGTCAGCTTCTGCATCACCAAGGAGCCACTGGTGGTATCCAGTTATTTCATACACAAGGCCCAACAATTAAGTCTCCAAACTTAATTGTTCTAAGCACTACATACCTCATTGTGGAGTCTCACTACAGTCATTCCCCTTGGGAAGCTATGCACTGATGCCAGCACCCAGTCCACCCTTCAAAGTGGTTTTGGAACTCTTTTTGGAATGGCCATTGTGGCAGGGTGGCATGGTGGCAAGGTCGTGAACTTAATTGTCTAGTTGTCTGCGAGGGACTTTTTAGCCAGCAAATAAATAACTGTGTGGGAACACCCTCCCTACTCACCTGCTCTGTCCCCCAGTGACTTTTTTCTTTACCCAGAGATAATGCAAATATTGAAAGGAAGACATTTGGATGACATTCAGGACATCAAGGGTAATACGATGACAGCTCTGATGGCCATTCCAGAAAAAGAGTTCCAAAACTGCTTTGAAGAGCAGACTAGGTGCTAGTGCTTGTGCAGAGCTTCCCAAGGGGAGGACCTCGAAGGTGACTGTAGTGATACTCAGCAATGAGGTATATAGCACTTTTTCTAGGATGAGTTTGGGAACTTAACTGGTAGTCCTTGTGTGACACCTCGCCCTTAAAGAAGAGCGCCAACATGAGTGCTTGGCTGGAATGTCTGGGCTGGTATGTTCTGAGCTGTTCAGTGTTACTGTAAGGTTGGGTCACCATTCAGTTAAGTCTTTAAAATACTCTTACATGATGCTGCATTTGAGTTCTGGGCATCACGTAGCCCCAGGTCATGGGTAAGTGGCAGTTTATTTTACTCCCAGACATGGGTAGGCCAAGGCATGAATAAATGGGGAGGAGGAGGAGCCAGCCTCATGCACCATCTTATTAGGAGTCCTTGTCAAGCACATGTGGTAGAAGCAGTTGTGTTTCTCTCCCCAGCTGAGATGAATTGTTCTCATAAGTAGAGAGAGGAGAAAGGAAGGGTAGAGGTTGCGTCGGCAAGATCAGAAGCCACTGGAATTGTCTAAGTGGCAGCTCCAAGAAGCAGATACAGCCAACCTATTAAGGACATCATTGGCTTCTGGATTGGACACCCAGAAATTGATGCACTGCCTTCGGTTCTATTATGTGTTCAAACTTTAATTAAGTTTGTACCTTTACCACCTGGACCTCATAAATAGCCTCCAAGTAAGTCATTTGTCATGGAGGGGCTTTTATGAGTAAATTCATCTTCCAAAACAACATTATTATTGCCTAAGGTCTTGCCTTAAATCCATCAAGCCAATACAAGCTTGAGTGCCATACTCAATTTTGACACATTAGCCCAAGGGATTATTTTCTGCTGGGTAACTGGCTAATTCATTAACATATCACAAGGTGGGAGAATGCAGATGCATTATTAGCTTTTAAAATGATGAAAATGGTGATTAAAAATAATTAAACTGAACTTCAAGGTTGTTTTCTTCGTGTAAGTTAATCTATTCTTTTTTTTGAGAAAGAGGGAGCTCTTGGCCCTTGTTGAGACCATCTCAGCCCATATCTAAAAATTCCCCTTGGGTATGGGGAAAATGATGCCTTCTTCAAGAGCTGGTAGCACCATAAGTTGGTATGGGTTCTTTGAAGAACAAATAGGCAGAATCTAGCAAATGTGAGGGTATACATTTCCAAGACAGAGCAATTCTACTTCTGCATATGTGCCTTGGATGAGCTCTTTCACAAGTGCGTGGGGAGCAGAGCACACAGATGTCCCTTGCAACAGTGTTTATAGTAGTCAGTATTTGTAAATAGCCTAAATGCCATTGACGGAGGAGTGGCTAAGAAAATACGACGTGTTATTGTGATAGACTACTATGCATGCATTAAAAGGAATACAGTCTCTTTTTAATGTGATGCTTCTCTTGGTTTCCGTGTGTCTATGTGAATAGGATAGAGAATAATGTTGAGCGAAGAGAAAGAAAGATGCAGAATGCTATGTATAGTATCATAAGAGTTATATGAATTTTAAATCCCCATAAAAAGCAATGCTAGTATGGAAACATATTAACAGATGGATATGCACCAGGCTTTTGACAGTGGCTGCCTTGTGGGAAGTGCTGAGTTGGAGATATGCGGCCAGGAGGTTAAGGGAGATCTTTAGCAAAGAGTTTAGCCCTCCAAGCATTACCAGGCTAACAAAAGAGACAGGCAGCTAGGGATGAATGTGATGTGTGTTTTCACAAGAGTAATACCACATTTGCAGAAGTCCCACTGGAGACTATGGCACCTTCACAGAACTCTTTAAGTGGTTTCGTATAGTGGAGAGTGGATCAGAGGGACAGAGATATGTTGAGTTGGCTGTCTGCAATCCTCTCCTCACCATTTAACTGCATGACCTTGAGCCAGTCATTTAATAGCTTAGTCCCTTCATCTGTGAAATGGAATACTGACACCTACTTCATAGAACTATTAATGAGTACTGAATGACATTAAAAACTATAAAGGAACATTTTGAATACCACATGCATTTGCTTGGTACTACGTGATGAGGTGAGTGAAACTAGCCTAAGCCTTATCCTCAGGATTGAAACTAAGAGGCTGACTTCTTTGAAGTCACGTTGTAGATAGTCACTGTAATGCCACTGTGCAATCAGCGTCCCCCTGGGGTAACCAGCCACCATAGTTTGCTTGGAGTGCTTTCAGCTAAGCTCTAAAGCTCTACATGCGGGAACCCCTTTGCCCTAATCCCTGTTCATGGCTCCACTGTCAGCATCTGACGGCATGCGTAAGTTTCTGGTGTCAGTGGTCTCAGTGCAGCGGTTGAGCGGTAGCATCCTCCCCTTCCCTGCAAGAAACCTGGTTGTCCTTGTGTGTCACCTCGCCAGTTTCTGGCCAGTGCACCTCACATGCAACCACCATGTGGGTTTTTGTGGAGGCTCATGTTACTGGGATGCTAAACAGCTTTTAGCATAGCTTGGGGACTAATATCAAGAAACCGTTGGGGGCACACTGGGTAAGAGATACGTCTGCTAACCAAAAGGTTGGCAGTTCGAATCTGCCAGGCGCTGCTTGGAAACTCTATGGAGCAGTTCTGCTCTGTCCTGCAGGGTTTCTATGAGTTGGAAATGACTCGAAGTCACTGGGTGGGTATGGACCAATGGGGATTAAGAACAAAGACCTGGTAATCTACTGAAAATCAGTTAACGAAAACCATATGGGTCACAAAGGTCTGGTTCCCAGACTCTCATGGGATGGCACAGGACCTGGCAACATTTGTTTCAGTTGCACATGGGGCCACCATGGGTTGGGGACGGGGCTCGCTAATAGCCAGCAGCAGCAATGCTCTTGGTGAGGAATGCACATCTGTGTGTTCAGAAAAACTGCAGTGCACTGGTGGTGGAACCCCTTCCCGCAGTGTTGTAGACAAAGCCCTCGCTACTCTGCAGCTCACGGAGATAGGCAAAGTGCATAATGGTTTCAGTTCTCATCCAAGCTCACAGTTACGTCATTTCTTCTTTTTATCTCTGCAAGGGTCCAAGTTTTTAGTTTTGGTAAAAACTACACTCAGAGAAGTCAATATAGAATTTAATCCAACCAGGTCAAGCTCTCCAGCTGACCTAATCTTAATGCATTGTGAAAAATATTTCTATTTATTAAATGCTTGTAAGTCTAAGCAAAAGCTGCAAGAAGCAGTGTTTAGGAATGAGAAAAAGGGAGCTCAGAAGGTTAAATTTAGATAGCACCTGAGTCTCTTTTGCTGCTAAGTAGAATTTAATAGAGGTGCATCTCTGCTATCTGGGTATATGTGTTTGGCATGACAATTTATTTTGTTTGTCAGAAATGAATACTTAAGGAAAGAAAAAGCTTTTTGAATTGCAGCAAGAATTTCCTATCAGCAAGGACCATTTTGACCATCGCTAGAGATAATTTATGTCTGGTGCAAAGCTGGTTGCCCTTGCTTCTGTCTAGAATTTTTTAATACATTTTGAAACATGTGTTTCTTGTGTGTGAGGAGACAGACAGGAGGGCTCCTGAATATCCAGAGTTCCCAAGGAGAATTTTTCCTCTCCAGCTATGAGATGGTGCATTTGGGTGATGTGTGACCTGAGCACAAATTGGGTGACGTGTGACCTAAATGGGGTCATGAGAAAGTCATTTGCAATTAGTGAGACCTGTGGGTACAAAATGGAAGAGCCTGACTGGAGATACATCGGGGGGAAAAAAAAGGAGAATTTCGTGGAGGAATGTTAAGATATACCAGTAAACTGAATGTGATGGTTGATTTTGTATCCATTTGGCTAGACTGTGATTCCCAGTGATTTGGCTAAACACTAGGCTAGTTGCTGTTCCATAATGGAGTCTAATGAAATTTAATGTAATCACATTCCAGTGAATGTAATCAAACAATCAGTTGAAAAGGGAAAAGGGAGTTTCACTGGAATGTATTCTGCTTCCAGACTATAAATAGATGTGGTAGAATTGATTCTGTCTACTCTGTGCTATTCCTGCCATCCGACCTGTGGATCTTGGGAGACAAGTTTGCATGAGCTAATCCTCTGGAATGAATTTCTGTACCTGTGTGCATGTGTGCACAGAAACACACACACACAAATACATCTGTCTGGTTCTGTTTCTCTAGAGAACCCTAAGACACTGAGGAAGCTGAAGCTGAGTAGAGCAGCTGGGTCTCAGAAAAAACTAGAAGAGGAAGTCGTCGTCACCAGGGTTGTATCTGTCTCTCATCTCTGCCTCTGTTGTTCCATGAGTTTCAGTGTCTCTTCCCACAGCTCAGCTGTCAGGGAATGTGGCTGCCACCCCTAGAGGCTAACACCTTGTGATTACACCCACCAAAGGTGGATTCCATCTCTTCCCTTGATAATATTCCAAAAAAGGGAAAGGAAGGATTTTGACTGGACCATTTTGGGTCAAGTGTCCAACTTTGAAATGATATTCTAAGGTTTGGGGGGCTTTATTATGTAACGTCCAGAGAACCAGAGTTGTGGGGAAGGCAGCCGTCCTGGGTAATGTTCAGTACAGTGGGTGTTCATCTCAGCTTCATTGCTTAAGGTTGTGAGGCTTTGAGCAAATCATTGCCAGTTACTACCGGTAATGTTGGAAAGTTGGGTGGCATAGTGTTTAAGTACTATGGCTGCTAGTCAAGAGGTCAGCAGTTTGAGTTCACTGGGTGCCCCTTGCAAACTCTATGGGGCAGTTTCACTCTGTCCAATAGGGTTATCATGAGTCAGAATCAACTTGATGGCAACATGTTTGGTTTTGTTTGGATTTACTGGTAATGTGATTGTCATACTGTCAGTTTTACAGGGTTGTCATACAAGTTAAGTAATGTGTACTCAGGCTTTCGTTCAGTTTCTGGTATATTGGAGGCAGCTGCTAAACGGTGGCTGTGATAGTGGTGCTGTGAACTGGGCGTAGGGTGAGTCACCTGCTCAGCTTTCTGTGGACTCTTATGCACAGCTTCCAGGGCAAGCACTTAGCTTTGCTTCTTTCTGCTTTCTGAAAGCCTAGTAGAAGGCCAGGTAAATAACTGGAATTAAAGAAATCATTTCTGGGGGAGTGGATGCATAAAGGAACTGACGTTAGAAAAGCATCTATTTCTCTGATAAGCCATGTTTCTAAAGGCTGAGCTTTCCTAATAAGATAGATATATTACACTTCTGTTGTTTTGCCTGCCTGGCATTTTTATTCCCTGATGGCAATAATACCCAGATTTCACTTTGGGAAACCACCAGTTCCTAGTAGGTGGCTGTTTTAGAGTCTTTCAATGGTCTGCACTTCCAAGTAAGGAGGACAGTTGACCCAACATAGATGAAGCAGACTCCTTCCCAGAATCACTTCTTGAGTAGAGTGACTCAAAGACGGAAACTGTAGTAGTTGTTAGCTGGCCTCACCTTGGCTGTGACTCATAGTGACCCCGTGTAAAGCACGATAGAGCGTTGCCTGCTCCTTGGCCACCTTCACCATCGTTGGTATGTTCGAGTCCATTGTTTACTGTCGTGTCTGTCCCTCTCATGGAGGGATTCCCTTGTTTTTGCTGATGTTCTCAACATGTTGTTCTTTTCTAGAATGATCTCTGATGACATGTACAAAGTCAGCGAGTCCAAGTCTTGCCTTCCTAGTATGAACTTCTTCTCCCTGACTGTAACTCTCTGAAGAAACTGTCCAGTTGTGCCAACAACCTGGACTCCCAGAACTGGTCCTTCAAGTTTTCTGGAGCCTCTGAGCTCTCCAATATCTTTCTAACTAATTCTTCATGTTTCATGATCCTCCATACTTTTGTTTCTGTTACGTGCACCCGAAGACTCCTGTGTGCTCCCAGAGGGGTCGGGTTGTGAGTCAGAAAGTAGAAACAGCATCCACAGCACTCAGGACGGGGAAGCTAGTAGTCTCTTCACAGTCTGTGTTGGTGTGAGATACATCAAGGAGGAGTTTGAGCCACACGGTTGGTAGACCAGTTCTCTCCTAAGGGACAGACACAGTTGGGGAGTTACTGCCCAAATCTGAGGCTGGCTAAGTAGACTACAATCATAGGAATATTCGTTTGTCTTCAGGAAGAGGGAAACAAGCTTTATCAAATTTGAAAGGTAAACAGTAGATGGCAGAAATGTGTAATTCTCTCCAATGACCGCACCAACTCAGGTTCTTTGTAGCTACTGACATGGAACAACAGTTGTGCCATAACACATTTTCTTCAGTAATAGAGCTTTGTGCCTATCTGTGCATTAACATCCATCAGTCTTGCAAGCCTGTGTGTGTGTGGCTGGGTTTGCTCAGGAAGGTACTTATAAAAGATGCCCTGACCTTTTGGGTTCTTCCGGGACTGAAGACTTAAGGCTGGGGTCTGGGTGTTCTTTACTGGATACATAGGCATTGGAAAGAATTTCCTTTAAATTCAGCCATCATTAATGGTGTATTCTTCATGACAGGTTCTGCACAGGTTTGGAAAGACCTTGGATGGATAGGAGGTGTGGCAGACAGATTCTAAAGGTACCTTCAGTGTACGTGCACAGACACGTACACACAGTCTGTTAGAAGATGCATAGACAGATTTGTCTTGCTGATTTTGAGGAGGCAAGCTGCTATGTTGTGAGAAGGGGATTTCGAAAAGGAAATATGGCAAAGAATTTAAGCAGCCTCAAGGAGCTGGGAGTGTCCCCTGGATGGTACCCAGCATGAAACAGGACCTTCATGTCACCACTTCAAGGAGATGAATTCTGCCAAAACCTGGGGGACTATGGAGGCAGAGCGTCCCCATTTGAGTCTCTGCTGAGACCACAGCCCCACCAACACCTGGATTGCAAACTAGTGATGCCCAGAACAGAGGACACAGCCAAGCTGTGCCTGTAGTCCTAACCCGAGGATGCCGCCCAGAGGTGACATGTGGGCGTTGCTCTGGGTTTCCAGGTTTGTAATGCTTTGCTCAGCAGCAACTAAAGACAGACTGAACTAGGAGTCTTGGTTGCACAGTGGTTAAGTTCTCACCCACTAACTGACAGATCAGCTGTTCGAATCTACTCAGCAGCTCCATGGGACAGAGACTTGGTAGTCTGCTCCCGTGAAGATTACAGCCCAGAAAACCCGACAGGGCAGTGCTGCTGTATCACATAGGTGGGTCTGGACTTGACGGCAGTTAACAGCCAAAAATTTAAAAAAAAAAAAAGAAAAGGAAAAAACAGGCTAATGTTTGACTTGAGCACTTACACAGTTTTCTCAATTCTGGGGGACCAGCATCCCTGGCTGGGGACACGGAGCTCAACCCCTCCTCTGCTAATCCTTGTCTGATACCACTTCTGCTGGCATGGTGGGGTCTTCAGGATGTACCCCACTAAATTCACGGACTACTGAAGCCGGGCAGTTGGGCAGGTGTGAAGCAAAGATGCTGCACTCACACCTGGAAGGCCAGGTAAAGAAACAGGTGCCAAAACTAGTGAAAACTGAAAAAAAAACAAACTCACTGCTGTTGAGTCGATTCTGACTCATAGAGCCCCTATAACATAGAACTTCCCCACAGTTTCCAAGGAGCATTTGGCAAATTTGAACTGCCAACCGTTTGGTTAGCAGATGTAGCACTTAACCACTGTACTTCCAGGGTTTCCAAAACTAGACAAAGCATGGCAAAAGCAACCTATCAGCAGGGAAGGCAGACGTAGGTAGATTCTGAAAAGAAGGCATTTCTACGACTTTTCAGCTGTCTGCACTCACTGCATCCTGTAATGTTTCCCCAGCAGGCTCCTCTTCTTGTGCATGTCAAGTTAGGGTGTTTTGCATATCGGGAAGGTTTTGTTTTTAGACTGCTGAGAAAGTAGTGTTGTGGTTGCCATGGGAAAGCCAGGTGGACAGGCATGCATCTAACATGTCCTGGTGTGTGAGGTATTAAAGCATAACCACCCTGCGCTTGCCAGCAGTCCCCTCTAAGGACAAATCACCTTCCCAAGCCAAGGGTCTCTTTAACCTCTTCCTGACACAGACGTCCTATGCAGGAGATGACAGCTCTGGGTTGTGAGGTCTGGAAACTCTCCAAATAGCACACTTTTGCCTTAAAAGAAAATGATTTCCAGTTGACAGCATGATTCTGATTCGTTTTACATAGGAACGAGGGTGAGGGCAGCGCAGGAGTGGGCAGTGTTTTGTTCGTTTGTATGCCGGGCTGCTATGAGTCAGAACTGACTCTACAGCACCTAACAACAACAATTGATTTCAAAAGTGTGCGTATTTGCAGCAATAGTAATAATAAATCTGAAACTCTGCATGAAAACATGGCAGTGACTATGCCCAGGTGGAGGAAATGGGGATGAATTTTATTTACTTTTTTGCTTATTCCTTTCATGCCTGCACATAATACTTGTGGACCAACAAAAGGTTAGAAAAACTCATTATGAGTCAGGGAAAAGAGAAAATTCATTCTTCGGGGTCAGGGCCTCGTTTCAATCATGTTGCCAAGGACGGGTGGGTGGTGATGGATTTCAGTGTGGGCGTTTGTGAAAGATGCAGCTGGCATTCTGGATTCCAAACTTCTGGTGCCACTGGAATTAAGTAATCTTAAATGTCACCTTCAGTGACGCTCTCTTGCCCACTTTGTCCAAGTAAGGCTGGTGTGTGCTGTTCCCCTGTCTTGGAATATTCTTACCTGTTCTTAAAAAACCAGCAGCTGCTAACTCCTCAAGCCTCCTCTCTGTGGACAGCTTCTCTGACCTAAGAAACCTGGGGCTTTGATTACGGGACTCTTCTTGGGGTGGATTAGCAAACAGGGAAGGTAAGCACACTACTCACATTGCTTACCAGATTATCCATAGTGAGCAATTTCAGAGTTTTTTGCCACGTTGAAGACTTTGCTTCTAGATATGGCTGCGTCTGTCTGTCTCCAAACCTTACAGTATCCTCCTGCAGATGCAAAGCGTCTTTTCAAGTCTGCAGTCCCTGAGAGGGATGGAAGACCCAGTGAGCAAGGCGGACACAGGCTGGCTTGTGCTTACTTACTAATGTCTAGTGAAATTGCTCACGACAGATGATGTGGTAAGCAAAATAAGCACCGTGCTTACCTTGCCTGTTGGACCTGGCTCTGTTGTTGAGACTCTGGTGTTTCCTGCATTCCCGTCATGCTTTGCAGTGTGCTGGATTGTGTGTTTCTCGCTGCAGTAGATATTTTCTCCCTCTCTCTGTCTCTCTCATAGCCTGCTCTTAGTTCGGAGGCACCGAGTAGAGGGTTCAGGAAGTGAGATAACTTTGAGCTTCTGTCTCTCATTTTGCCTCTGAGTTGAGAAGGGAGCCCAGCTGTGCTTGGCTAGCACGTGGCCCTGATGGAGTGGGGTGGACGTTGTGGCCAGCCCAAACGCGGGGCTGGGGAGTTTGCCTCCTGTGTTTTTCAGATCGTACCTGAGGTGTGCACACAAGCCTGAGGGGTAATGACTTACCAGCCTTATTTTCAAGACTGTTATCCTTCATCTTGACACACTATTAAAATCATTTAATTATCACTGTTTTGCCTTGTCATTATGGAGCCACTATGATCCATTATTTGAGGGGTTTCGGGCTTTCTGCCTTCCACCCACTCAGTAGGGTAGGCACTGACGAGATTTCCTCCGTGAACTGGGTCCTGTAATTTCATGAACACCCATTTAGGGGGAAAAAAACCCAACAGCACTGCTATAGCGTCTACTTTGACTCGATCGACCGTTCAGGACAAAGCTGAACTGCCCCGCAGAGTTTCCGAGACTGTCGTCTTTATGGGAAGGGGCTGCCACATCTTTCTCCTGTGGAGCAGCTGGTCGGTCCAAACTGATGAGCACTTTAGCCACGGAGCCGTCAGGGTGCCTGTCATGGACACAGACTTCTGAACGATACCCTTTGCTACATGAACTTGGTGGAATTTTACGGCTCTTTGGGACAGTCACCTGGCCTACGTTTTGACTAAGGGCTGAATGGCACTTATGCTGCCCTCCAGCACCCTAGCTTTCTCTCGTCCTCAGATACTCCAGGACCAGACTGCCGCACAGGACCTGGGTTTCTTCCTTGTGATGCTTTCCTTTAGATTACAGCACGTAGGGTCTTGCTGTGAGCTGAAATTGGCTCCGTCGCACATATCGACAGTATGTGTACCTCTTAGAAATCTCTCCGAGGTCACCAGGAGATACACACACTTACGCTTGACTGCCACCCTAAAGGTTGATGATCGCAGCCTACTTGGAGGTGCTGTGTGAAAAAGACCTGGTGATTTGCTTCTGTAAAGGTCACAGCTGTAGAAAGCTCTGTGGAGCACAGTTCTACCTTGTCACACCTGGTGTTACCATGAGGCAGGGTTGATGCCCCGGCAATAGGGTTGGTTAGGGACCTCTTTATGGTAGCTTTATGGTAGCTCACTCGCCACCCCCCATTATTATCACACCACTCTGCTCTTCTGTTCTTCTAATTATAAATGTAAAAAATGTTTATTCTTGATCCCCAAATCCAAACCCACTGCTGTTGAGTCAATTCCAAATCACAGTGGCCCCTTAGACATGGAGAACTGCTCCGTGGAGTCTCCAAGGAGCACCTGGCAGACTGAACTGCCAGCCTGCTGGTTGGAAGTTGTAACACCTAACCACTGCTCCACCGGGCTTTCCTCATTCTTGACAAATGTGGAAAAGCAGCAGTGTGTGAACATCCTGCCATCCTGAAATTAATGGTGGTACTATCTTTGGTAGATTTCCTTCCAGTTGTTTTCTTATGCATTTAATTTTTTATCTTTTTGCTTTTATTTTTAATTTTTAGAAGGGAGACTTTTGAACACACTTAAAAGGAGAGAGGATAGCATAACAAGCTTCTGTGTATCCGTTATCCAGTGCCAGTGGTCATCAATTTTCTATACTCAGGGCAACTGAATTGTTAAGGAGGAAATGCTGTTTTTAGAAGGGCCACCGCAATAAAAGCAAACAGGATGTTGGAGCTAGAAAACTGTGATTCTGAGACTCCTCGTGAATAATGAATCTACACAATTGTGATCAATAGCTGCTAAAGCCATTAGGTGAGAGGTTGATGGAGAATCTGATGACAGGTGGGTCAGGATGATCAATCTCAGCATCATTAAAAGTGGGGACTCCAATACCAGGAACTCTGTATGTGACTCAGCAGGCGGTAAGCAGGGAGGATTGTGATGTGGTCTTGCTGAAAAGAAATCACATCTGCACCCTCTTACACTTCTAGATATGACTGATAGTTACAGGAAATTTAATAAGGGCAGAGGAAGATGTTACATATGATTTTAGGTTTGGATTTTGTGTTGTGTTTAGCACCTGTCGAGTTGGCTCTCATTCATGCTGACCTTAAGTATAACAAAACAAACGTCATTAGGAAAAAAAAGTCTCATTTATGTAGTACAAAAACTCAGTCCTTGCTGTCTTCCTGACCCTTGATGTGTTTGACCCATTTTTGAGGTTCTGGTGTCCGTCTGTCATGTTGAAGGTTTCCCACAGACTGGAATTTACCAAATGTGGTGTCCTTTTCTAGCTGTTGGTCCTTCCTAATAACTGTGTTCACTGTAAGAAAGGAATGTCTTACCATTCTTGCCTCTAAGAAGCATTTGGGGAGCACTTCCTCCAAGACAGGTTTGTTGGTGCTTCTAGCAGTTTGTGGTACAGTCAGTACACTTCCATGGGACCACAATTCAAATGCATCACTTCATTGTCTTTCATTTTTCTTCATTGTGCAGCTTTTGCTTGTGTATGAGGTGGTTAAAAAAACAAAAAAAACCCAAAAAACCCATGGCTTGGATCTGGCTCAATACAGCCATCAAAGTGACATGTTTGCTTTTTAACAATTTAAAGAGGTCTTTTCTGATATATTCACCCATGTAAATGTGGGTGAAAGCAGTAAAATTCAGAAAGTGGGAAATCATAACAGAAAATTATAGAGAATAATATAAAGTTTATCATGGCTTAACATTATTTGGTATTTACTTTGGCCTTTGTAGATTATAAATAGATGGTTGCAGTGTTCAATCCTTCAGGTACCTCTCACTTTCCGTCATTGTCCCCTGCTGCCTGAACTTTATCTGATGGATATTTTCTAAATACATATGAAACCAGGCAAACCATACCCCCTAAACCAAACCCACTACTGTTGGTTGTATTCGGACTCATAGCAACCCTATAGGACAGAGTAGAACTGCCACATCGAGTTTCCAAGGAATAGCTAGTGGATTCAGGCTGCTGACCTTTGGTTAGCAGCTGAACATTGAACTACTGGGCCTCTAGGGCTCCAGATGAACTGTGGCATCTGTGAATCTTCTTTGCTCAATGTTGTGTTTTGATTTTTCTATATATTTGTGTGTAAATGTAGTTTATTTAGTTTCTCTTCTGTATATTTTGCTGTAGCACTCTACCACAATGTTATCCATTCTCCTGTTGATGAACGATCAGGTTATTTTATTTTATTACTATTCCAAACAAGGCTGCAGTGAAGATACCTAACCTGGCCTCCTTGTGCTTGGAGTAAATATGTAGAAGTGAAATTGCATCGTCAAAAGGGTATATGCATCTTCAGTTTTAGCAGATGTTTCTAAAATTGTCTCCAAAGTTCTACAGTCTTAAATATTCTTAGTCCATTGCACCTCTGTGTGAATGTAAGGATCAGTGGCTAAAGCAGGATGAAAGCAAGTGTTGTCATTTGATATGAACTGCATCAAAATTATAGATTTATTTGAGGGTTTTCATCTTAATGATATTGAGCTTTCCTATCTATAAATATAAACTCTGATGGCATTAGTGGCTTAAGTCTACGTCTGCTAACCAAAAGTCTGGCAGTTAAAATCTGCCAGGGGCTCCTTGGCAATTCTATGGGGCAGTTCTTATGTGACCTCTAGGGTCGCTATGAGTTGGACCCAGCTGGATGGCAGTGGGGTCTTTTTTTGGTATCTATAAATATGGAGTGTCTCACCATTTTCGAGGACTTCTTTTCATGTCTGTCAGTAATTTATATACATATACCTATAAAGATGTACATGTATGTGTATATATATGTAGTTTAACATAAATAATTTATATATATGCTATTAATCCATCTCTGTATTTATTTTTAGATATCGTAGAGGTTTTTTTTTATTAGATGAATGAGACCTTTTTTTCCTAATATAACTTTGAATTGTTGACTTATGATTTGTATTTATGGATTCTGCTGGTTTTTGTATGTTGCTCTTTATCCAGCAGTCTTGCTAAGTGCTTAATTCCAGTTACTGATTATAGACCTGCCTGTATATTCTATTCATGTTATCTGTATCATTTGCTGGAAAACTTGGTGGTTTAGTGGTTAAATGCTACAATTTTTACCCAAAAGGTCAGCAGTTCAAATCCACCAGTTGCTCCTTGGAAACTCTGTGAGGCAGTTCTACTCTGCCTTTTAGGGTAGCTATGAATTGAAGTTGACTCGATGGCAGTCGATTTGGGTTTTGCGTTTATATCATTTGCCAAGACTGTTTTGGCTTGTGTGTGTGTGTGTGTGTGTGTGTGTGTAGCTCTGGTGGCACAGTGGTTAAGAGCTTGGCTGCTAATAAAATGTCAGAAATTGAAATTCATGAGCTACAACCTTGAGAATTCTCTGGAGCTGTTCTGCTCTGTATTATAGGGTGGCTGTGAGTCAGAATTGACTCGGTTGCTACAGGTTTGGTGTTTTATTTATACACACACATATGGATATATAGATACTCTGCATTGGGCAGGTCAGCTGCAAAAGACCTTTTTAAAGTGATGGAAAGCAAGGCTGTGACTGTGAGGAATTGGGTGCCTCTGACTGAAGCCGTAGTGTTTTTAGTCACCTTAGGTGCATGCCCGAGCTGGACAATGAATACAGAAGAGTGAAGAATTGATGCCTTTGAATTGTAGTGTTGACAAGAATATTAATTATGCCATGGACTGCCCAAAGAAGGAACCAATTTACTTCGGAAGAAGTATAACCAGAGTGTTCCTTAGAAACAAGGACGGTGAGACTGTGTCTCACATACTTTGGAGAAGGTTATCAGGTGGGATCAGCCCCTGGAGAAGAATCCTGTGCTTGGTAGAGGAGAGAGTCAGTGAAGAAGAGGAAGACCTTCAAAAAGATGGGTTGACAGGTGGCGGCAACAGTGGGCTCCAGCATAACAACTGTTGTGAAGCCAGCATGGTACTGGGCAGAGTTTCTTTCCATTGTGTGTGGGGTCCTGTGAGCCAGAACCAACTCAGCAACACCTAACAACAGCAAGACAGAGAGAGAAAGAGAGAGAGAGAGTCCTATTTTTGGACCCAAGGACGGTGGACATCTACCTATACGTTCACTTTTAAGCAGGATGTTTGAGATAGATTTCGATAGATAACTTCTTTGGGTTAAAAAAGTTCTCTACCTAGTCTGCTAAGAATTTTTGTAATGAATGGGTATTAAATTTTATCAAATGCCTTTTCTGCCTCAATTGATATGATTATATGCTTTTTCCCTTAATCTTTTCATGTGGTGCATTACATTAATAGGAATTCTGACTTTGAACCACTCTTGACTTCTTGGGATAAACCGCATTTGATCGTGATATATTATTATTTTTAGATTTGAAGAAATCCAATTTGATAGTGCTTTATTTGAGATGTTCACGTATATGTTGATAAGTGAGAATGGTGTATAATTTTCTTTTTTTGCTTGACTTTGTCACTAAGGTAATGCTACTCTCACAAATGGTTTAAAGTCAGGAAAGCTGTGCATCAGGGTTGTATCCTTTTACCATACTTTTAATCTGTATGCTGAGCTAATAAACTGAGAAGCTGGATTGTATGAAGAAGAATGAGGCATCAGGATTGGAGGATGACTCATTAACAACCTGCATTAAACAGATAACACCACCTTACTTGCTGGAAATGAAGAAGATTTGAGATACCTACTGATGAAGATCAAGGACCACAGCCTTCAGTGTGGATTGCACCTTGACATCAGGAAAACAGAAATCCTCACAACTGGACCAGTAAGGAACATCATCATAGATGGAGAAAGGATTGAGGTTGTCAAAGATTTCATTTTACTTGAGTCCACAATCAACGCCCTTGGAAGCAGCCGTCAAGAAATCAAAAAACCCATTGCACTGAGAAAATCTGCTGCAAAGGACCTCTTCAAAGTATTGAAAAGTAAGGATGTCACCTTGAAGACTAAAATGTGCCCGACCCAAGCCTTGGTATTTTCAGTTGCGTCATGTGCATGTGAAAGCTGGACTGTAAACAGAGAAGACAGAAGAAGAATTGATGTTTCTGAATTGTGGCATTGGAGAAGAATGTTGAACGTACCATGGACTGCCAAAAGAACCAACAGATCTGTTCTAGAAGAAGTACCACCAGAGTGCTCCTTGGAAGCAAAGACGGCAAGACTGCATCTTACATACTTCGGACATTTTGTCAGGAAAGATCAGTCCCTGGAGAATGACATTGTGCTGGATATATTGGGGGGCCAGTGAAAAAAAGGAAGGACCTGGACGAGATGGACTGACACAGTGACCGCAGCAATGGGCTTAAGCATAAAAACAGTGTGGACTGGGCGTGAGACCAGGCAGTGTTTTGTTCTGTTGTTCATAGGGTCGCTGTGAGTTGGAACTGACTTGATGGCCCCTAACAACATCAACACCAGCCCTCACAAAATGAGTCATGACTTTCTGTTTTATGTTTTCTGGAAGAATTTATGTAAAGTGGAAAGTTGTTCCTTGACAAATTTGGGTAACATTTGCCTTTCTTTCCCCCCTTTAGGAAGTTGTATGTTGTTGTTGCTAGGTGCTGTTAGGTGCTGTCAGGTTGGTTCTGACTCATTGCAACCCTGTGTACAGCAGAACAAAACACTGCCTGGTCCTGCACCGTGCCCTCAATCGTTTTTATGCTTAAGCCTGTCATTGCAGATACTGTGTCCATCTGTCTCCTTGAGCGCCTTCCTCTTTTTCACGGACCCTCCACTCCAGTGAGTATGATGTCCTTTTCCAGGGACTGGTTCCTCCTGACAACATGTCCAAACTAGGTGAGACATAGTCTCATTGTCTTTGCTTCCTTTAGAGGATTGCGTATTGAGTTACAAAGACACCTTTGACGACCAATTCTATTTTTCTTACGATTCTTGGCTTATGGTAGTTTATCTACTTTATTGAGTCAGTTTTAGCACTCTGTTTTGTTTTAGGAAACTCTACACGTAATACACTTTTTCATTTTTCATACTTACTTGCATATAGTTTTTGTTGTGAAAATTTCTCTAAATTTGTAGTTATGCCCACTATATCATTCTAATACATTTTTTCCCTTCTTTTTTGGGTGCTGTCTTTTCTTCCTCCTTCTTCACTGTATACATCCCCCTACCTCTTTTTAAACTTTTCTTAATAAATGTTTCTATCTTGGTTGTTTTCTCCCTTCTACATTCTTTAGGGCTTCTCTGTTAACCTGTTTTAAGCTTATGAAGCTGAGCATTTAACTTATTTACCTCAATCTTTCTTGTGTTTGATTAAGTGCATTTAAGGTTATTAATTTGCCTCTATGTAAACCCTTAGTTAGCTGTGTCCTGAACCTTGTTCTATGCACTGATTTCATTGTTGTTTATTTTTAAATAATTTAAAATTTTCTTTTTGATCTTGGTACCTTGTGTATTATTAACATATTGTTTAATATGATTAAGTTTCAATGATTACTTTTAAATTTCTTTGCATTGTGGTCAGAAAGGTGGACAGTAGTAACACTATCTTTGAAAATAAAGACTGTGTTATCTAGTATCTAATCAAATTTTTTAAACATTCCTTGAGTACATTAAATTTATATTCTATCCTTTTTTTGGATGCAGGGTCTTATAAAAATTTGTTGCATCTGTCTTTCAGAACCTCTGCTTCCTCCCCCCCTTTTTTTCTTGATTGGGGGAATACAGTAATCTCTGATTCAGAATGTGGATTTTCAGTTTTTCCTTATGAAACTGTCAGTTTTTGCTTCTTTATTTCAGACTTATGTGATTGGATATGTAAAGGTTCATAGTTGTTATATTCTCTTTATAGAATTTTAGCTGTGGTGCCATCAAGTTGATTCCGAGTCATAGAACTGCCCCAGAGGATTTTCTAGGCTGTAATCCTTATGGGAATAATTTGTCAGCTTCGCCCTGGTTGTGCAGTGGTTAAGTAATTTGTCTGCCTACCAAAACATCAGCAGTTCAAACCCACCAGCTGCTCCTTGGAAATGCTATGGGCTTGTTTATTTGGGTTTTGACTCTGGTGGAGCAGCCAGGTAGGCTCACAAAACCAACTTTTCTGTTAGCAGCTGAGTGCTTAACCATTGTACAACCAGGGCCCCTTTCTTTTTGGGTAGTCCGTTTTTGTTATTATATGGTATCACTCACATTATTTCTGCTTTTTTTCCCCTTAAACTTTCTTTAATTTTTTTTTTTTTTTAAATATTAATGCAGTATACCTGCTTGGGAAACCCTGGTGGTGTAGTTGGTTAAACACTATGTCTGCTAACCAAAAAGCTGGCAATTCAACTCTGTCAGACGCTCCTTGGAAACTTTGTGAAGCAGTTCTACTCTGACCTGTAGGGTTGCTATTAATCAGACTTGACTCCACGGCAGTTGTTAGTTTTGTGTATCCTGTAAACACCAGGATGGACTTGTTCATTCACACACATGCTTCTTGGTGGAGAATTGATCTATTTACATATGTTGGGATGTGACACTTAGATCCTTCTTAACCATCTCTTTTTTATTATTTTGTTTACCACCGTCTCTCCTTTTTTTTCTCTTTTATTGCATTAAGGAAAGTGACACTTTCATGTCTTATTCTACTTTAGGTAGAGGACGACAGATTGTGTCTTACTTTAGTGCAGTGGCTCTTAACTGGGGGTGATTTTGCCCCCAAGGAGACAAGTGGTTAATCAATATCTGTAGACGTTTGGTTGTCACCGCTGTGGGTGTGCCATGGCATGTTGTAGGCGGAGGCCAGGGATGCCACTAAACATCCTGCAGTGTGTGGGACAGCCTCTTACAACAGACAGTTATTCAGCCTAAAATACTAATAGTTCTGAGTTTGAGAAACCCTTAAAGCAGTGCCAGCTGTTACTGAATTGACACCAACTCATGGTGACCCCAAGTGTGTCAGAGTGACACTGCGTTCCATAGGGTTTTTGGTGGCTGATCAATTGAAAGTAGACCACCAGGTAGATCTTTCTTCTGAGGCATCCCTGGTAGACTCAAACCTCCAAACTTTTGGTTAGCAGCTGAGCTTGTTAATTTGTTTGTACCTCCCCCAAACCTTTAATGGTACTTTAGTTTTTCAACACACAAATTTAACATTTTTTCCTTCTAAAAATATATAATGCTACTTCATATTTCTACTCTCCCTCAAAACATGACATAGGCTTTTCTGAATGTGATCCATCCATGGATCACAACACCCATGTTGTTTTCACTAACTAGAATGTTGATTTATTCCCTTTTGAAATTCATAAGAATAGTTATTTTTAGTCAACATTTAAAATAGATTGTGCCAGTGTATTGTATCAATTTTTGGACTTTGTTTCTGTTTTCTCTGATTTTATTCACTTTGTTCTGAAGTCCATGTTGGCTGTTCTTTTGGACAGGGTTGGTGGGTGGTAAACTCTCCTGGCCTTTCTGAATCTGAAAGTACCCGTGTTTCCTTCACTCATGAGTCACAACCAGGTGGTCCCAAACAATGAGACCCACAGTTTCCTCTCTTGTTCTAGGGGCTTGTGTTCCTGCTTAAAGTATTCTGTCAAGTCTCAGTGCCATTTCCTTGTAGGTGACGGTATTTTCTCTGTGTCACTTTTTAAGGTTTCTCTTTACTCCTGATTCTATGCAGTTTCTATATGATGTATCTACGTGGATATTTTTACTTACTCAGATTGGGAATTTCAGGATCCTCACTTTTCTTTAACTCTTCAAAATTCCCTACAGTGATTTCTCAGGTGGTCGTTCTGTTACTGTCTTCTTTTACTTCCGGTCCTCCTATTGGATGAGTGTTGGGGCCTCTCCAGTAGTCCTTCTTGTCTCTTGCTTACCCTACCTTTTATTTCTTTTTCCCTCTTTATGACATTCTGAGTCATCCCTTCCTAAAGTTCTGTTTGGGTCATGTGCCTATCACTGAACCAATCACAGGCTGGTGATTCACAGGTCACATGTCCATCCCTGAACCAATCATGCACAGGTGAGTTATAGGTCACATGTCCATCTCTAAACCAACCATGGGCTGGTGAGTCATTGATCACATGTCCAGAACAGATGTTTGGGGGATATTGTTCTTTCTTGAACCATATATTCTGGGAGAAGGCTTTTGGGGAGATGTGACATGGAAGTCCTTCTGAAAGATGCATAGGAGCTGACCAAGAAAGGGGGGCAGAGAACAGTTGTTGAGGGGCAGGAACAAGGCCTCTGAGTTGGGTGGAGTTGTGTTCATAGAAGCATCAGCAGGGGGACAAGATGGCTGGAGCCTGGGAGCAAAGATGGGAGGTACTTGAGTGAAGCCAGGGGACAGGTCTCACAGTCTCCCCCACCTCCATCTATGTCCTTATAAAAATTTGGGTCTGTCTTCTGTGAGCCATGAGAGCCATGAAGATCGTAAGGGAGATGACAACACAGGCCTTTTAGTACAGTGGTTAAGAGCACAGAGCTTGGATTCCAGCTTAAGTACTATATGGGTTTGGGCAAGTTCACTTAGCTCTTTGAGTTCCTGTGTTCTCATCTATAAAATAGGAATAGTAACAATGCATCACAGAGTTGTTGTATTAAATGATTGTTTGTGTGCACATACATGTAGGTATGTCTGTGTGTATGTATACTGTATACATGCATATACCTACACACATATATGTATGTCTGTACACATGAACCTGGAAACCGTGGTGGTATAGTAGCTAAGAGCTGTGGTGTGCTGTAGTGACTAACCCAAAGGTTGGCAGTTCGCTTATTCACCAGGTGCTCCTTGGAAACCCTATGGGGCAGTTCTACTCTGTGCGATAGTATTGTTATGAGTTTTTTTTTTTTTTTTGTCTGTACATGCATACATGATATGACTTAGAAAGGTACTTGGCAGATGAGAAATTCTACAGAAAGTGAACTTTATTATTATTTTGCCCAGATTGTCATTGTTGATTCTGATTTATAGTGATCCTGTGTAACAGAGCAAGACTGCCCTGTAGGGTTTTCTAGGCTAAAGTCTTCACAGGAGATCACCAAATCTTTCTCCTGCAGAGCCACTAGGTGGATTTGAACTGGCAACTGTGATGATTAAGACTGTGTGTCAACTTGGCTGGACTATGATTCTCAATGTTTTGGCAGCTATATAAAGAGGCAGGGCCACCCCCTCAGCCCTTATCTCCCTGCCTCCTGCTGGCTACTTCTGTCTGCTCACACTGCCAGCAGCTCTTGCTCTCTTCTCTTTTTATAACTGGTTCCTGAGACTTGAATTAGCAACTGTTGGATTGATCGACCCTCCCAGCCTGTAAGAGTCCTGTTCGCTGACCCGCCGATTCTGAGTTCACCAGCCCCTGCAGCTCCTTGCAGTCTTGCCCGCCATCTCGGGATTCACCTACCTGTGATCTGGAACTCTAATCCCTGGCCAAAGACTGATGCAACACAAGGACCTTCCTCCAGAGCCAACAATGAGAGAAAGCCTTCCCCTGGAGGAGACACCCTGAATTCACACTTGTAGCCTACCTACCTTTGGTAAAGTCATCCACTCATGGTATTCCTCTTAGAGCAGTACCAGAAGACTAAAACACCAACCTGGTGGTTAGCAGCCAAGTACCCAGCCGTTACACCATCAGGGTTCCTCTGCCAGGTAGTCTGTTCTCACATCTTTAAATGGGAACTCAGACTGTTCCTATCTTTGGAAATTAGAAGAAGCCACACTTGTGTTTTGAATTGACTGGAACAGGTTCTCAGGAGACAAGAAGCCTCACACGCCCCTTAAACTTGTCTCTTGAGGCTGATGGCAAGAGCAGAGAAGGCCTCATCTCCTACAGAAACACCTGCTGGCTCCCCCAGAGGAGGGCAGGAGCCACAGTCAGCTGCTGGATGAAGCAGTCATAATTTGGATAAAACTGGGGCTGGGAGATACCGAAACCGTGTCTGTGCTCCTGCAGAGACGCTCTGGGGGCCTCACCTGTCACAGGAAGGTGCGGATTAAATGCACCACTTATCCCCAGAGAAAAGCCACATGCAGAGAGGCCTGGGGCCAGTGGGTTGCCCCGATGCACAGACAGTTGCGAGGTGTGATTTATTGGGATGTGCACAGCTCTCCTGGCTTTACGTCCTCTAAGCAGTGCTGAGGGCTCACAGGCTCAGCTACTTTGCATACTAATAAAGATTGGTGCCTGCAATTTTTCAGCAGTCACGCTGTTGTTCCTGGGAGATAAATCATCCCCGGTTTATTTACCCTTCTTCCCTCCAGTTATTGCAAGTTGCCTGTAATGCACCGTATCTCAAGTTGAGTGCATGTAGCCAACTACTTTAGTTTTTCAGAAATTCTTAGGGGATGGGAGGAACCCTGGTTGCTCAGTGGTTAAGCTCTCAGATGCTACCTGAAAGGCTGGCAGTTCAAACCCACCAACCACTCAGCAGGAGGAGGTGGTAATCTGCTTCTGTGATGATTTACAGCCATGGAAATCCCGTGGGACTCTTCTCCTGTCTTCTGTAGGGTCGCTATGAATCAAGATGGATTTGATGGCAATAGGTCTTGGGGTCCAGAGCTCCATGTGGCTGCTTCTGTGTTCTGAGAGCCTGGCCCAGCAGCTGGAACCTCGTTCCTCATCTTGTTGATGATGTGCTTGTGGCATCGCATAGAAGAAGAGGTTGATTCTCCAGGGCCAGAACCTGCTTTTAGTGGCTGGGGACTTTTGGGATTTGAACCAGGGCTGAGATCTATCGGGATGCCTGTTCCATAAGAGAAGTTATTACTCTTCTCCCTGGGTGACACAGATAGTTAAGCACTCACCTGCTAAACTAAAAGTTAGAGGTTGGAGTCCACCCAGAGGCACCTCAGAAGAAAGGCCTGTTGGTTTACTTCCAAAAGGCTAGTCATCAAAATCGTATGGAGCGCAGTTCTTCTCTGAGACACATGGAGTTATTATGAGTTGGAATCAGCTCAGTGACAACTGGTTTTCTTTTTCAAACCAAAGATGTTATGGGTATGAGGCAGAAGGGCACTCTCCTGTCTCCAGGGGGGCTTGCCTGGGCCACAGGGAGTGTCCTCCCTGAGTCCATGTTTAGCCCAGTCCTTTTCAAACCCCAATATGTGATGATCCACACTGTATACCATGAAGGAAAAAGACACACTTCACCAGCAGGGGAAGGAGGAATCATTTGGCACCTGTAACATTTGGCCTTTATTCTGGAAGGCCACCTCCCATAATGCCTCACATTCTTCCCATGCCCACTGGAACCAGGGGAGCCGTGTTTTGCTGGACCTGTCAACTTTTGTGTGCCCTGAAATCAGCAGCTGAATGCTTGTCATTAGGCAGACCCATCTGATGCTTTTTTCCAGGCACTGAACCATCCCTGCATCCCTGATGTGAATCATACTTGGTCATGGTGAATTATTATTATTATTATTTTATATGTAGTTGAATTCTATTGGCTAGAATTTTGTTTAAGGTTTTACATCTAAGCTCATGAGAGATATTGGTCTGTAATTTTATTTTATTTTATTTTTTGTGTTTTGGCTGGCATTATCTTTACCAGATTTTGATATCAGGGTTATGTTGGCTTCATGGAATGAATCTGGGAGTGTTCCATCCTTTTCTGTGCTGTGGAATACCTTTAGTAGTATTGGAATTAATTTCTGTCTAAAAATTGGGTAGAATTCTCTAATGAAACTGTCTGGGCCAGGACTTTTTTGGGTTGGTAGTTTGGGGATTACTTTTTCAATTTCTTCTTTTGGGAGGGGTTTATTAAGTTGTTCTACTTCTGTTTGTATTAGGTTTCGTAGGTAATGTGATTCTAGAAATTTGTCCATTTTCTCTGCAGTTTCAAATCTATTAGAGTACAATTTTTATAGTATTCTTTTATGATTCTTTTAACCATTTTACATTTTTTTTGACTGATAGAACAGATAGAGGGGAGATGCTCAATGTGGGGTCAGTCACGTCACCTTTTCAGCACTGATCACTCCTCTGGTCTCCAGTATCCCATCAAGGAGCAGGAAGAACCAAGGTCGGTGGGGGCTTGGAGGGATGGGTAGAATCAGCCAGCCAGTTCCTTAAAGAAGCCGGTGTGGGAGGCAGCTCAGCATTGTGTCCAAGGTGCCTGGAACAGTTTGATGGGAACATGCTGTTAGCTGCTGTCTGCTTGGTCCCCAACTCATGGTGACTCCATGAGAAAGGGAACCAGATGCTGCCCAGCCCTCTGCTATGCCCATCGTCGATTGCGGAGCAGGTGTTTGTGTCCATAGGGTTTCCATTGTCTGACTGTAAGAAGTAGATAACCAAGCCTTTCTTCCTCATCTGTCTCAGACTGGAAGCGCCACTGAAACCTGTTCAGGATCCTAGCTTCATGCGAGCCTCCATTGACAGATGGGTGGTGTCTGCACATGGCATGCACCAGCTGGACGTTGAACATGTGTCTCCTGCATGGCAGTTGAGAATCACCCGCTGAAGCACTACTGCCTCCCTGTGGGAATGCAGTAGGTCCATCGTGCATAGTTTTTGAAGGAGTGAGTGAGTTGATCATCAGCATGTATCTTTATGTTCTGCTTGAAACTTTGCATGAAGGAAGAAAAGATATATTGATGAGAAACTGGTCAGTTTCAACATGCCTCCTGAATACACTGTCTAGGAAACTGGGAGAGAAAATAGTCAGGTCAAGGTCATCTCAAGGTGCCTGTCCTTGTAAATCTTCAAGCACCGTCTTGCTGCTTCTTGAGCAGAAAACCTGCCCTCTGATTTCCCTAGCCGTCTCCCTTCTTCTAAGGGGGTGAGTCGTCATGGAGACATGATTGAAAATGGAGCCCAGCTGGGAGGGAGGGAGTTATTAAACATGTATTTTCTCTGGGAGTTTGTTTTTCAAACTTTGGGCCAGAAAAATATGTACAGGAATGTTTGGCTTTTAATAATTAAACCTTGCATTGTTTTAATTTTCTCCCGAGTGTCTCTCTGGAGGAAAATAAAGTTGCAAATCCAATATTTATGCCGTTTCTAAATAAAGCATTGCCTGCCAAATGAAATGAGCTTTGCTGTTTGTTTTCCTCGATGGTTGATTTGTCTCCAGAGGGTTCCCTTCGGAATTGGCAGAAAGGGCCTGATGTTCTGTGGGAGTAGGGTGCCGTCCCGGGGCCAGGGATGAGAGGCTGTGGATGCTGTTGAGTTAGGAGGGTGCAGGGTTTAGGGCGTGGGACCTCCGCTCTCAGCCCAGCCCACCCCTGCTGCTCACCAGCCTCTTTCCTGCTTCCCAGTCCACTTCACACACAGGCCGTTTCCAGCAGGGTGCCGAAGCCCAACATCCTGAGCAAAATCAATTACTTGTCTGAACGCTTTAGGCAGCTTCTCTCTCTCCATTTCCATCAGCCCTCCAGTAAGGGATGGTCCAGACCTAGGAAATGTGAAAATCATCCAGAACCCCACGCCAGGATTTGGGTTTTCTCCTCTTGTTGTCTTGTGCTGTCAAGTCAATTCTGACTTAAAGGTGACCCTGTTTGTCACAGAGTAGAACAGCTCCACAGAGTTTTCTTGGCTGTGATCTTTATGCAGGCAGATTGCCAGGCCTTTTCTTCTACACCACCATGGGCAGGTTTGAACCACTGACTTTTTGATTACTAACCAAGTCCAAAGCATGTGTAATGCACATGGATTTTCTGTGACCCTCCAGTTCTCAGGCAGTGCTCCCTTCTTTCTTGAGCACTTCACCCTCACCCTCTCAGCACTGGGACTCACACCTATAACTGCCTCCATTTCAACCCAGTTTGAACAGAGAGAGGAAGACAGGGGCCAGGCTGCTTTCCTGCTCTGCTGTGTGTATATAGTTAGGAACTCTCAGCTGTGCTGCTGCTGTTTGAGGGGCAGAAACAGCTTCTGGGGTTGCTGCTTTGGATGGGTTTGACTTTCCCAGGCAGTTGTTGACTGAGATTCTTGGGGCAGGAGTGGATTCTCTTGGAGCATCCTCTTTGGATGGGGAGCATCAGCGCTCTGCTCATAGCAGCAGCCGAACCAGGATGTGGGTCAGCAATCAGAGAAGATGCCAGGTCCCACCTGGAGAGCTAACACCTGTGCCATTCCATAGATCAGGCCCTCGGAGAGGAACTGAGCAAGGCCCACAGCCAGGCTACAGGTGCAGTACTTACAAGCACATATCCCAGAGCAGAGTCCAACATCCAGTGTGACTTGGTGGTTTACTAGCATTGATTGCATCCATGGGTGAAAACTAACTCCTGTGAGCATCAGTACCCTTGTCTGCTCAGGAGAAGTGCGCTAGACCAAACTGGCTGCTGTGGTGTGAATTCCAACTCAGGACAACCCTGTATATTACAGAGTAGAACTTCTCCACGGGGATTTCTTGGCTGTAGTCTTATGGAAGCAAGTTGCCAGCCCTTTCTCTGTAGTGCCACTGAATGGATTCTCTTGGCCAAACCTTCAGCTATTCATCGAGGACCTAAGGATGGCGTTAGTACCTGCTTTATTGGGCTGGGTTGAGAATTGTGAAAAGCTATACAAAGGACATGGCAGACTACTTGGCACTAGGAAGACAGTCAACAAAGATTTGTTAGACAGCAAGCGCAGTAATATTTAGCACTGCTATTGCAGTCGGGAAGACCTGGGTTCAAATCCCAGCTGTTCCCAGCCTTGAGGATGATATTTCTATGTTGTTATTTTTCATTAATGAAGAGGAACAAAAACACTCATACCAGGTTTTATTTTCTTTTAAGAACGAAATTCAGCCGTACACCATGTGCTCACTAGTGGTAAATTACTGTTGTTGTTGTTGAAAAAAAGGAGTGGATGAAGTAGGTGGACTGCAGTCCTGGCCATCCGTGCTGCTTGTTTCCTGTTCTCGGGGCTCCTTCTGGAATGCCTTCTTGGCTAAGGACACAGAGCAGTCAGGCTGGAGCTGGGTGTATGGAGAGATGTGGAGTAACTGGGTAGAGCCAGTCGTTGAGCACTCAGCTACTGACCAGAAGGTGGTCTGAGGGCACCCAGAGGCACTTTGGAAGAAAGAACTGGAAGAAAAATTAGCCATTGAAAACCCAGTAGAGCACAGTTCAACACTGATACACACGGGGTCATCCTGAGCTGGAAGCCACCTAACAGCAACCGGTTGGTCATATGGTGAGAAAGGCTTCCTTCCTTCCTTCCTTATTTGGTTTAATGCATGTATTCATCACAACTTTATTTGTTGATATTACTCGTTAAGTCAACAGACATGCATGGAGCATGTGACGTGCCAGGCACTGTCTTAAATGCTCGGGTGGAAAATGGAAAGACACAGTTTCTCATCTCAAGTCAAAAACAGTTAAATCTTAGGTTTCCACTCATAGAGATTCCTTTGAGAGTCTGAGGGACACATTTTTCTCAAACAGGAGAATCTATACGGAAATTCAGTTTGTAATTTCAGGCCAGTCATGGACTACCTGAATCTCGCTGATCTGGATCATGTCTTGCTTAATCTCGCTGGCACCCACCGTGCCTAAGGGAACCCCATCCTGCACCTGTAAGAGGCTAGCCCCTCTGCTTCAGCTCTGTGTGTTCCCTGGAAGTTGGCATATGTCACAAACATCCCCCTGCAACATAGACACAAACTCACCCTTTCCCTCAACACCACCTACAAAGACTACCGATAAAGTTTGGGAACTCATCCTAGAAAAAGTACTACGTACCTCACTGCTGAATCTCACTACAGTCATCTTCAAAATACTCCCCTTGAGAAGCTATACATTGATGCCAGTGCCTAGTCTACCCTTCAAAGTGATTTTGGAACTCTTTTTCTGGAATGGCCGTCAGAGCTGTTGTTGTATTACCTTTGATATTCTGAATGTCATCCAAATGTCTTCCTTTCAATATTTCTTTTGACTTAAGGTAAAGAAAGAAGTCACTGGGGGACAGATCAGGTGAGTAGGGAGGGTGTTCCAATACAGTTACTTGTTTACTGCCTAAAAAAATCCCTCACAGATAATTATACAGTTCAGTTTGTGAACTTGTCACCATGTGCAATGGCCATTCCAGAAAGAGTTCCAAAATTGGTTTGAAAGGTGGGCTGGGCACTGGCAATGGTGCATAGCTTCCCAAGGAGAGTACTTTGAAGGCCATTCCAGAACAAGAGTTCCAAAATTACTTTGAAGGGTAGACTAGGCACTGGCATCAATGTATAGCTTCTCAAGGGGAGTATTTTGAAGATGACTGTAGTGAGATTCAGCAGCGAGGTATGTAGCACTTTTTCTAGGATGAGTTCCCAAACTTTATCGGTAGCCTTTGTAGTGATATTTAGCAATGAGGTATGTAGCGCTTAGATCAATTAAGTTCGTGGACTTAATTATCGGACCTTGTGCCATTGTTGGTCCAGTAATATGTATCCTACAAGCATGGTCAGTGAGAATCCATGTTGCAGATATTCACACTGGACTGTAAAGAAGACCAGTTCTCTCAGAAGGGAGAATCTGTGAGATGCGAGGAAGAAGCATTTTGTAGAAGCAAGTCTGCCATTATTGAGAACAGATGTTGTGGAAAAGCAGAGACAAGAGCCTGAGAGAGAGAGAAAGAACTATGCTAGTTTTTGAGCCCGTGAAATTTATTCCTGAGGCACTGGCTGCCTTCTGCCCCCACTCAGAGTTGGGATAGTCTCCTCCATCGTGGATTCAATGAATCAGCGTATGTCTTCTTTTGCCTACTCTTGTTCAAGGTGACTTTCTGTCTTTTGCAACCTGAATGATCTAGATGAATAATCTATATGGATCATTCTCTGGGATCCAGTGAGAGTTAGATGAGAAAACCAGATTTATGGTACAGTGTAATGAGTGCCATGAGAGAGACAGCCACAGATGTCCTGGTAATATAGAAAATGGGCATTGAACCAGGACTCCTGCTTGGTGTGGCTCCGCTGTATCTTTGCAGGGAGAGTCAGAACTGGTCCTTCAGGTATTTGATGAGTGAGAGGGTGCCCGAGTAACAGCCAGTCTAGACGAACCAGCCTGGCTTAGTCAACTGGCAGGATAATGAGAATTTCAAACAGATTCTCACAGTTGAGTGTTTCATCATTCTCTTCCTCTCACCTCCTGAAGTATCCGAGGGTGAGTCTTCAGTAAGACAAATGGCTTCTCTTGGCCTGTGTGTGTCAATTACAACATCCATCTATCTCCTGTCCTCTAGACCTCCTCCTGACACTTCCTGTTTCACAGCAGGCCTCATTAGCCAGGTGTGTTGGGCTCCTTTCCTGCTGCTTCTCCCAAAGGAAATGTTGTCTCCTTCATTCAGAAGGTGAAGTTCACCTGACACCCTGATCTCCTGTTGTACACACAAAAAGTTCCCTTAATGAGACCCGTAAAGTGGTGGTGTTGGTTGGTACCAAGTGAGACCTGACATTCTACATGAGGAAGCGTTGGCTGATCCTACGTCATCTTCATAGTCACTGGTCTGCTTAAGTTTGTTTTTGTAGCCACTGTGTATTTTGAGTGTTTTCCAGCCTACAGGACTCATCTTCCGGCACCATATTGGATTTTACATTTTATATGTAGTGATCCATAGGGTTTTCATGGCGACCCTAGGGGCCAGGGTGGAACTGACCCCCATGACACTTGGCTTGGCAGGGTTTTCACTGGCTATTTTTCAGAATAAATCAGCAAGCCTTTCTTTCTACTTTTAGTACAAAAGTTCCACTGAAACCTGCCCACCGTGGGTCACCCTACTTGTGTTTGAAATATTAGTGGTATAGCTTTGAGCAACACAGCCCCAAAGTATGACAAACTGTTAGGTGCTGTCCCATCAGCTCCAACTCTTGGCGACCCCCCTGAATCCTTCCCCAGTCCTGTGCCAACTTCAGGGTGACTAGCACGTCTGGATCCATTGTTGTGGCCATTGCAGAACAGCTCCTATTTATGAAACCACTACGATGCATTAGTGTTCTGACGGCAGAACAGTGAAGAGCTACAGCTGCTAACCAGAAGGTTGGCTGTTTGGATCCTCTAGCCTCTCCTTGGAAACCCCGTGGGACAGTTCTGCTCTGTCCTGTAGGGTTTCTTTTACTTGGAGTCCACTCAATGGCAGCAGTTTTTTTTTTTTCCTTTTTCTTTTTCCTGGTTTATTGTGTATTGGGTCCCATATCAATGTCCTAACACTTATTATCTCTTTTGTTCTTCAGAATGGATCTGTTGGGTCGATATTGTTGCTCTTGGTTTCAGATAAGGTTAAGGCACTTGTCCCATGTACTTTGGATCCAGAACTCAGAATTGTGTGACTCCACAGTGCTTGCGTTGGAGGGCAGAGCCCTGTGTTTCGCCTGCTTCCCAACTTCAGCACCTGGGACAGCGACCAGCACCTTGCTCTGGACGAATGAAGCTTCTGGTTACATAAAGTCACCTGTGAGGGAGGGTGCACCTGCCTACCCCTAGAAAATACCTACTTGAGGAAAGTTTACCATTAAGTTTAGAACCAAAGGTTATGTGACAGCTGATGTGGTCCTGTCCTGTGCCTTTGCAAATGAGTAAACTGAAGTCTCAGGCTGCTGATTTGGTGGCCTAGTGTCATGCAGCATGGAGGGTAGGAGCCAGGCTTGACATCATTGCCCTTCCTTTATTTTTTTCCACTGCCCTCTCTGCTGTATGTGGGAATAACCACCGTCTTCTGCTGGTGTCCTTGGTGAGCAGAAGCACGGGGACGACTTCATGTGTTGGTTTTCCAGCCTTCTGAGGTGGGAGCCTCCAACAGAAGGCGGGAGGAGGCTTTGCTGGGGCTGCTGCTGCTGTGATAACACAAGTCACAATGCTGCCCTAATTGCCTGTATTATAAGGTTGGCAGGCATGGCCCCGGCTGCTCTCAAGGCAGCTCTCCAATTAATCTTTTCTTCTCTGATTAAGGCTCTTGTCCTGCGGTTGTTAGGCTTGGGGAGGGCTGATGCCCAGGATGTTTGGAAGAGTTCCGTGGGAGTGGAGGGAGCAGATAAATTTGGGGTTAACCATGCTGACATCATCTCAGACATGAACGCTTCGTGGTCCAGAACATCCGGAACAATATGGAGCGCATTACCGGCTCTGTGTCCCTGGAGAGCCTGATGTTTGCTAGGCTTGTTGGCAGTGTTTATGTTAATGCCCCAGGTGAGCCAAGGGATGACGGTGATGGTACAAGAATGGGCAGCATGAGAAGATTAGTATCAGGTTATGCTGTCTACTAAGCTTTCTTCATTTATCTGCTGCATGTTTATTGTGAACCCACCTTACACTGGGTCCTACGTCTGGAGCTGGGATACAACAAGAAGCATAAGGAGATATGCCTCTGAGCTCCAGGAGATTTTCTATGGAAGAAGAGATAGGTGGTAATCAAATTGTCGTGATAGTTGAGTGCATAACTTCTAGCTCAGAGAGATTCCCTGAAGGCATCAGACAATTAATTTGATTTCATAAAAACACTTTCCATGTGCCTCACATTATTCTGAATACCTTACTAATAATAATTCATTAATATTAATAACAAACCCATGAGATAAGTATTATTAATAATAATTATTATCTACATTGTACAGATGATGCAGTTGAGGCGCAGAGAGGTTAAGTAAGTTTCCGTAGGCTGTACAGCTGGAAAGCGCTTGTTTTAGTCACCTAGTGCTGCTCTAACAGAAATACTTCAAGTGAACGTCTTTAACAAGGAGGAAATTTACTCTCTCACAGGCTAGTAGGCTAAAAATCCAAATCCAGGCCGTCAGCTCCAGGAGAAGGCTGTCTCTCTCTGTTGTCTCTGGAGGAAGGTCCTTGTGTTTATTGACTTCCCTTGATCTGAGAGCATGTCAGCACAGGAACCTCGGGCCCAAAGGATGCTCCCAGCAGTGCTTTCTTGGTGGTGTGAGGTCCCCTGTCTCTGTTTGCATCTCTTTTGTGTCTCAAAGAGATAGGCTTAAGACATTATCTCATCTTGTAAGTTTCACCTGCCAGTAATCCATCTTATCATGTCACAGTGATAGAATTTACAACAAATAGGGAAATCTCATTAAATGACAAAATGGTGGCCAGTCACACAATACTGGGAATCATGGCCTAACCAAGCTGGCAGATATTTTTGGAGGACACAATTCAGTCCGTGACAGTGGTGTAGCTGGGATCTAAGCCCAGGCTGTCTTCCTCCAGGTTTCGTGCTCACAAACACTCAGAATATGACCTCTGTGCTGAGAAAATGTAACCAAGGCTCTGTCTTTATCTGGGTTCACACAGGCTTCCTTGAGAAGTGGCATTTGGGGTGAGATTTGAAGAGGAAGAGATGTTACCTAAGCAAATAGAGAAAGAGCATTTCAGGTGGAAGGAACACCATGCCTGGGCCAAGGCCATGGGGGTGGAGTCATAATGGCAACTTAGAGGGACTGAAAGATGGCCTGTGAAGCTTGGTGTGGGATGAGGCTGGGACGTGAGCTGGAATGAAGCCCTCTTTGGTCTTGCAGGCCATACTCGGGAGTTTGGGGTCTTTACCCTTAGGAAAAAGGGATGTCACCAAAGGTGGCATGCAATGAGATTCAACTCTTGAGAGATTGCTATGAATCTGGAAGTCTAGATGTAGCTCCCAGACCTGTATCTGGCAAGTTGGAGCCCTTCAGAAGGATGACAGTGAAGATGATGATGGTGACAACAAGAGGAATTGATTAATTGCCCAGGACCAGGCACCTGCTAAATCCTGCATTAGCAACATCTCATTCAGCTCTTATAACCACCTTCTGTGAGATGAGGAATAGGGTTATATCCACTTTATAAATGGATGTTCAGTGCTGTTACAAGGCTGGTACCTGGCAACCTACTAATGAACCTCTAGCTGTCTGATTCTGGAGACTAGGCTTTTACATACGATGCTGAGCATGTATCCCAGAATGGAGGAAGGGCATACAGGGCTTCTCAGTTGATGATTATTAATTACATATCAGTGTCCCAGCATCTGTCTAGCTCTTTGGAGCCCTGGTGGTACAGTGCTTAAGTACTATGGCTACCAACCAAAAGGTCCACAGTTCAAATCCGTCAGCCACTTCTTGGAAACCTTATGGGACATTTCTGCTCAGACCTATAGAATCACCATGTGTTGGGATTGACTCAAACCCAATAGGGCTCTTCATCATAGACTCTAACATTTAATTCTCAATGCACATTACTGGTTCCATTTCGTAGATTAGGAAATGGAGACACAGATACATTGCCCAACATTGAAAGTTAGTGAATTACAGAGTCAAGGTCTTAACCAGGGTCATCTGGCTTCAAGGAGAACCATGATTAGGTCATCAGAAGCAACTTTCTAACTGTCTCTGCTGTGAATTCCCAACTTGAATGCTGTGCCCTTTGGCAGACAGACCTGGGTGTCTGTCTGACTTTACCCCTCCATTCGTACCGTTTTAAAGCCCAGTCCTTTTCAAGTATCGAGCAGCTGTGTTCTTCATTGGAGTTAGGAGCCTAACAAGTATCAGAAGTTTTGTCTGGATTAGACATTCCATGTAACACTTGGCTAATGATTACTTTCAGAATGTTGGGGATGCTTTTATTTTGGCAAATTGCTACCGTTTGCTACCTTCTATCTTTTATTTTCTCTCCTCCCTCTTTAAAAAGCTGGTTGCCTTCCAGTCAACCCCAATTCCTGGTGACTACATGTGCATCAGGGTAGAACTGTGCTCCATGGAGTTTCCCATGACTCAGGTTTGGGACTATATCGTTCTGGAAAATTAAAAACACAGAAAACCAAACTCGTTGCTATTGAGTTGATTCCGAGTGACTCTATGGACAGCATAGAACTGCCCTATAGAGTTTCTGAGGAGCTGCTGATCTGTTGGTTAGTAGCTGACCACTTAACCACTTAGTCACCAGTGGGGCTCCTCTGGCAGGTCAGAGGTAAGGAAAAGTCTTCTGAGTGGGGACACAGGAAAGTTTTTCTTGCCTGTAGGAAGGAACCCAGAACTCCTCTCCAGTTGAATTAACCAAACCTGAACCAACTTGCCTCTGGACTTCTTGTGATATGTGATTAACTTTTTATTGCTTAAGCCATTTTGAGTTAATTTTATTGTTACTTGAGGCCAGAAGTACCCTAAATGATATAATCCCCTTTGTGGTCATTTCCGAGACAAGAGGAGAGAGAAGCAGCGAGACAAGGAAGGGAGAGTGCTGGCCAGGGACCAAGGATGGTGATGAGCTGGTGGGGTCTTTCTGAGCACTTCTTTCCTTCTGAATAGTAGGGCTTTATGGGCTCACCCGTATTTTGTTCCTGCCGGTTTGGGAGCTTACTGAAGCTTTCCCCAACTGAGCCAATCCAGGCTTTGACCCCTAGATTCCCAGCTCGCTCTGTCTGCATTCCTGAGGAGCATTTGAAGAGTGCTTCCTTCAAGGTACTAAAAGCCCAAACTGGATGATCTGAGAATTTCCAGATTTTTATTCTCTTAAAACCACATTCTGTAGAGCTGTGAGGAGTGCAGTCCATTCAGCAGTGTAAGGATTTATAGAGAAGCTCTTGCTTGTTTCCTTGTGGTCTCTGAAGACACACCGTTGACACAGCATCACATCGTGGAAACATTTTGCCGTACACGCCAGTCCTCCTGCTCAGGACTGTTGACTTGGTTTTAGTGAGTCCTTAAGGACTTGAACTCTGATGGATTGATCCATTAGGTATTCAAGTTGAATGGTTTTTATCAGTTTAGAATCAGGTACCAAAGACTGCATTTGTGTTATCTCCATACTGGAAGTCAAAAGGAAGCCCAGAGAGCCCACAGTGTATTAGATTTGCTGTGGTCCTCCAGAGACTTCTTTCTGGGAGATGTGACAGATGGCCTGACAGATCTCAGCTCTGCAGACCTTTCCCAGGCTTTCCAGAGCTCACCCATTGGGCTTTTTAACTATTTGCTCATGCCAGCTGCTGGCGAGTCAGCTCTAACTCATGGCAACTCCACATTATCAGAGAAGAACTGTGCTCTACGGAGTTTTCAGTGGCTGATTATTTGGAAGTAGATGGCCAGGACTTTCTTCCAAGGTGCCTGTGGGTGGATCTGAACCTTTAACCTTTCAGTTAGCAGCTGAGCACTTTGACTATTTGCACCACCCAGAGACTCCTTTAGCTACTTAGGATGTAAGAAGGGCAAGAAAGTAGCTGTATTGGGGTGGGCCAAAGAACTCCTAACCTTGTTTCTGGACTCAGCCAGGAGCCTTCTAGGGATCTCTGTTACAATGTTGTTGCTGTTGGGTGCTGTTGAGTGAATCCCAACTGCTAGTACTTTGGTTAGCAGACGAGTACTGCCCTATAGGGTTTTCTTGGTTGTAATCTTTATGGGAGCAGATCACCAACTCTTTCTTCTCCAGAGCCACTGAGTGAGTTTTTGAACCTCCAGCCTTTTGGTTAGCAGCTGGTTGGGCCACACGGGGTCCTTATTGGCAGGGTTGAGACTGTCTTTTGTTTTGACAGCATCTCTAATGAACTGCACTGATAGTCCTCCTTCTTCACCCTTTGCCGCATACATACCTTTTGCTGTGTTACCCTGTGCTTCTTACCCTGAATCTGGGCACAGCCTGGTGACTTGCTTGGCCAATAGCATGAGGCCAAAAAAAAAAAAAAAAAAAAAAAATTGATGATGTCACCTTTGTAAGTCTAGGCCACCAGAGGCTGTGCATGTTTTTTCTTGTTCTGTGGCCCCAGTGCCATGAAAAGACCATGCCTAGATCAGTGCCTGGTCACAGGAAGGAGATAAGATGTAGGGTAGCAAGACACTCAAGTGAAACTGGCAGACCAGCTAGAAGTCAGTCAACTCTAGACATGGGAGAAGCCCAGCTGAGAAGGCAGGGCTGTCAAGGAGGACCCTGGGGGACCTGAGATGTAGGAGCATTAAACCCTTACAGTTAAGTGTCGCTAAAGTATTGTTACACAACACTGCCATCATGACGAACTGCTGTCATGTTGGCCCCTGACTTAGGACTCCATGCACAATGGCCCCTGACCTTTGGTATCCATGGAGTTTTCACAGGCTGATTTTTCAGCAGTAGATCTCTGGGCCTCTCCTGCTAGTCTGTCTTAGTCTGGAAGCTTTGCTGAAACTCAGTCAGCATCGTAGCCACATACAAGCCTCCATTGACAGATGGATGGTGGCTGTGTGTGAAGTGCATTGACTGCGAATCAAACCCAGGTCTCCCACATGGAAGTTAAAAATTCTACCACTGAGCCAGCACTGCTGACTACACAGTATTAAGGTGTTAATAGATGATTAATACAACATACACCAACCTTATCATGTTGTTAATTAATTGCTTAGTTGGTCATTAAAAAAAAAAAAGCAAAAACCTTTCAGCTCTTTGTGAGGAAGGAAATAATAAACCCCTAATAGTAACAATGCTAAACCCCCAATGGAACCCATTGTTTTGGGTTTTAGTTTTGGTTTGATATTTCCACCTCATAGCAGCTCTATCAGACAGGGTAGAACTACTTGCTGCACAGGGCTTCCAAGGAGCAGCTGGTGGATTTGAACTGCGGACCCTTTGATTAGCAGCCAAACTCTTAACCACCGCACCACCAGGGCTCCAGATAATAATAATGGGAATTACAATATTGTGTGGTACATAGTATACTAAGTGATTGATCATAATGATCACAGCAGCCTCATGTGATGGAAACTATGACTATTCCCACTTTACAGACAGGGAAACTGAGACCCAAGGTCACCCAGCTCATAGATGTCTTGGTGTCCTTCGCTGTGAACACAGCATCAAGTTAGTGCTCGAATGCCTGATGAGTGAATGAGTAGCTGTACTTGAGATTGTGTTTAGTGGAATAAACTCGAAGCAGAATGAAGTAAAATGGAACATCTGCCTTAAATAAACATAAATGGGGATGTTCTTTGCCTCTCCAATCCTAGCTTATGCAGCCTCAGGGTGCGGCGAACCTGAAATTCCTTGCATTTATCCATTTTGCTTCATACCTTGGGAATGCATTAACATTACCCATTGGATTATTGTTACAAACAGGGAAACATACCCTGTTGATCTTTTTAACAACACTGTAAATCAGGTTTGCCTTCTTTCAAAATCTGATTCAATTACAGAGAAACTATACCTTGTGGACAATTAAATTGTAAATTGTGGGTGTCCACTGGGGGACTGGATTGCTAAATTTGCTCCCTACCGTAACTCACCTCCATCCTTGCTGTATATTTTCCATGCTTACTCAAGGATGGGAGCGTTCCAGCTGACAGGTACCATGTTGAGTGATATTTATGGCTCATCTCAAAAGCAGAATATCTTCTTCAAGGCGATACCAATGTATTATGGAAAGTTTTAAGACTTATAATGCTTCTCTAAGTAGAAAAGTCCACTTGACAGATCTCTCTTTCTTTCTCACGGGTGCTGAGGTCTTTCAATGCAGACTTGTGAAATGTGACCTTTCCTGTTTTCTTTAAGAATAATCTCCCTGCTGTCTCCTCTAGGTCAAGGCATGAAGGCTAAAAGCCTGGCCTTCTCGATGATGAGTTACTTGGGAAAGTGCACAGTGTGTGGAGGTTGGGGAGAAGCTGTGGAATATCTGAGAAGGCTGTGCTGGCATGAGAAGCCCACAGATGCAAGTAGAATTCCGGCAACCAGGCCCTTCACTTATTGGCCTAAGGGAGCCAGCCAAGGGAGGAAGTCTCATCTCATTGACTGAGTCATTGTTTCTTTAACAAATATTTGTTGAGTGGTGCACCGTGCCCACGCCATTTAATAACCAGAACAACATAGCTTTATTTGTCTAGCTTTTCAAGCTTAAAAAATATTTTTTTAATAGTTTTCTCATTTGATCCCCACAAAAGTTTCATGAAATATGCAGGGCAAGATGGATGGAGCTTGTTATTTTTAAATTGCCAGGGAGGATGACTTGTATTAATTCAGTAATGACTATATACTGATGATTACATTCAAGGCTACACATGTGTTATCCCATTTAAACTCCCAACAAGTCCTGTGACATGGGTATCGTCATGGGGATTATTTATTTATTTTTATGGTGGTGAAAAGATACACACTGAGACACTTAACAGCATGACAACTTCCATGTTTGAAACCCCATGGCGTTTGTTACATTTTTCCCGTTGTTGCACCGTTGTTGCTGTTCTTTTCCTAAGTATTCCACCACCTTTCATGTAAGGCGAGATCATGCAGCATTTGTCCCTTTGTGATCGACTTGTTTTGCTCGGTGTCATGTTTTAAAGGCTCTTCCGCACTGTGGCCTGCATCAGGACTCAGTTTCTCTCTGTGGCTAGTGATATTTCATCATGTGTAGACAACACAGTTTATCCGTTTGTCTGTCGATGGACGTTTTGGTCGTTTCCACCTGTTGGCACTTGTGAAAAGTGCTGCAGTGAACACTGGTGTATGATGGACTTCCCTTCTGTGTGAATAAAGTGAGGCCGAAGCAAGGCCAGTGGCGGGCCCCAAATGGCACAACTGTTAAATGGAAAGTCTGGGATTCAGACCGAGGACTCTCTTACTGTGGAAGTGTGTGCCCTTAATCACTGGGTAACCTGCCTCTCAGGACTGGAGCGTGGGTTTGTTGACCTCTGATAGGACTCTTTTCTTGACACCACAATTCTCTGAGGGATTCATTCTGCCACAGGGAGCCGAATTAGCAGCGGGAAACTCTTCACTCCCAAGAACTAACTTCTGTTTTCTTGTTTGGTCATTTAGTAATTCTTGGAGTTGCTATTCTTGCTGAGGTCAGAGAGAAGGTAGAAAAAACCTGATATTCTGGGACTTGCATGAATGCAACAGAAAAAGAAGATATTTCAATAACAGCACTTTAAAATTTTTCTTAATTCTGTAATGTGGTTGTTCTCAAAAGAGATTTATTGGCTCACATGGACTCCAGTTATCCTGCAAGCTTATCTACTCCTCCACTTTTTTTTTCTTTTTAATAAGAACAGAAATGTATGGTCTCGCAGTTCTGGAGGCTGTGCATCCTAATGTAAGGGATCAACAGGGCATCTAGGGGGAGATCCTTTCTTTTTTCTCCCAGTTTCTGGAAGCCCTAGGCGTTTCTTGGCTTGTTGGTGTATCCTCTTGTGGCTATCCTTCCTCCGTGTTTCTTCTCTTTTATAAGGTCTCCTCCGCATTCATTTGAATAACTCAGTGGGGGGGATCTTGCCCATAGTTCGAGGGTTTTGGTGAAGAATACTGAAAATTGCATGGACTGCCAAAGAAAACACAAAATCTGCCATGGAAGGAATGTGATCAGAATGTTTGTTAGAAGTGAGAAAGGCAAGACTTCAGTTTGGTTGCTGTAGACACGTCATCCGGTGAGAGCAATCTCTACAAGAGGTCAGCATGCTGGATAAAGAAGGGGTCAGTGAAAAGGAGATGGATTGATAACAAGGGCTCCAGCGATGCTCTCAGACGTGCCGACAGCCATGAAGCTGGCACAGGACCAGGCAACATTTTGTTCTGTAAGACACGGGGTCACCATGCGTTGAAGCCAACCGAATCCTAACTAGTAACAATATCTTGGGGTGCCTAGGAGGTCTTGTTGGAATGTTGCATCTTGGCATCCTCGCCCAATGTGTTTTTTGGATGTATTCAGTTCTGAACAGAGGTCTAGTCCCTTAACTTGGTAGAGTCTCAGATATAAAGTGTTGGGCTCTGTGGCCAAGGGCCCTTAAAGACCCAGACTGCTCCGCTGACATTCAGTCTTTTCCATCATTTCATTGGACCTTATTACTAAGTTCTATAAAATTAAAATCAAGCTTGAAATAGGGTTTGTTAATTACAGTATTTAACCATTGCCGTTATAGTTTCTGTGGAGATTAATGAGGTGAGTTATTGTAACACAATTAGGGCTGCAGTGTATCTAATCTCTTACAAACCCTGGCGATTCACTGCTGTTGCAGTCTTGTTTGAAGGTTAATTTCACTTTGCTGGTGTAGACTTGGCAATGCACTTTCTATTGAAATATGTTTTTAATTATATTTGAAAGTCTCTATTCAAGGGCTCTGCTGTGCTGTTTGGTGCACATTTGCTGTGGAGAAATCCAGATACAATCATCCTCGTCATAGTCAGCTATTCCAGTGCCAACGTGCTCTGAGAAAAGCGAGGGGGATTCGGAGAAAGACGGCACCTGAGATCTGCATCCTAGTCCAGTCCCAGACAGGCGTCATTGCTGGTGGAATCTTAGGGAAGGGACTCCCCAGTGACATCAGGGCTGTGGTTCAGTGTCCCAGGTGGCCCCTCCAGTGGCCTCATCCTGGCTGTGGACCTCCTCAGACACACCTAGCTCTTTTCTACCTTCAGGCTTCGTGGACAGTGTTCCCTGTGTTTGGAACTTTTCTTAACTAAACGACTCCTGGCCATCTGTCAGGTCTCAGCTTCTGAGAAGTCCCCTTCGCAGTCCTCATCAGCTCTTATGAGCTCCCACGTGAGGCTAAGTCCCTGAGTGGTGCAAGTGGTTAAGTATTCCACTGTTAGCTGAAAGGTTCGTGGTTTGAGTCCACCCCGAGGCGTCTCATTAGACAGGCCTGGTGATCTGCTTCTGAAAAGTCACAGCCTTGAAAAGCCTATGGAGCAGGTTTGCTCCACACATGTGGGGTCACCATGAGTTGGAATCCAGTCAACAACAGGTGATGCCAATGAAGGGGAAGCTACCGGTGTCCGATGGGAAACCTCTGGTGTGTGTAATTGTCCATGTCTGTGATGAAGTGTTTGCTTAACATCTCCCTCCTCATAAGGCAGGGGCTGGCAAGTGCCTGGGACACATAGAAGACCCTCCGTTCAGGTTGCATGCCTGTGCCAAGGACCAGCTTGGTTGTCTCTGACAGCATGGTTGGTGAGAGAACCACCCTGGGCTTTGCTGTTCCCTTCCTGCCCCCTGGTTACCACCATGATGAGTGAGTTCATCCTTTAACTCTTCTGCCTCAGTTTACTCATCTACAAAATGGGAGATCACAACAGGGTCTCCCTCACTGAGGCTGTGTTGAGGTGGTTTGATGGCACCTGGTGTGAGGAAGCTTCTGGGGTTAGCAGGTCACCTGCAGTGGAAGTCGATTCTCCACTGACCCTGGGGACATCATTCCGTCTAAGCCCACTAGAAATAACATTACTAAGGTCAGTGACCAAAGGGTCACTTCTTCACAGATGGTACCTTCCATCCTACTGACTTCTGACCCAGCCTGAATACGATGTCCTTCAACCTTCCTTTTATTTTCTCCACCTTAGTTTAAAAGGAAGCTCTTTTTATCCAGGAAGAATGGGTTTCTCCAATTTACGCTTCGTGGTTCCCCATTTAATTTCCCATCCCTACAGCGCTGTGTTGGTCTTTGCGAATCAGTTGGTTTTGTCTTCCTGTATCAGATGCAGATAAGTTGCCCTTTATGGAACGATTGTCTCCCATTGTGGGGACGGATTCAGAGAATTCCAATGGGTTTGTCAGGCCCGACCTTCTTTTCATGAACTGCACTGTGACTGTTCCTCATGGAATTAAGCACTACTGAGTGGCCCAGATCATCTCAACCTCCTCTCCCACTGAGGCCTTGCTATCTTCCCTGCTTCCTCTTGGGTGATGATTTCTCAAAGGCCAACCAAGCTACCTGCATGGCCAACCCTGACCTTCTCTGGCCCATTCTCTGCTCTTCAGTGCCCTTGCTTGTTAGGCCAGCCCCATGCCTTAAGTTGTCACTCACAGCCCGGAGCCCAGAGAGGTTAAGTTCTCAGCCAGAGCAGGGAGCAAACAATGTGAGCAAGTCGAAAGCTGCCCTCAGGGTTAGAGAATTGGAAATCATTTTTGCAAAACCCTCGGGAAGTCCAGCACACCCTGTTTTTTTTCCAGCCAAGAAACTATTTTTTGAGGAGATTGAGAATTCTGATGATGCAAGATTGAAGCACTTAGCTGCTAACTTGACAGTCAGTGATTCCAATCCACTGGTGGCTTTGACAGAGAAAAGACCTGGTGATCTGCTCCTGTAAAGATCACAGCCTAGGACGCCTTGTGGAGGCCATTCTACTCTGCAGGGTTGCCATGAGTCAGAGTTGATTGTAAAGCACACAACAATAACATCATTGAAATTACAAAATACTGAACATAGAGAGATTCCTACCCTGAGAGGCACGTGTGAACTCCGATCTTCTCCATCCCAGACGAAGCTGTAGTAATCATGTAGAGAAGTCAGGAATGCATACATCTTTACTGAATTCAGCGATCCCCTTTGTTGGTGCGGACTGGGCAAAGGCAGAGTGCTCCTGCAATGGCACCTCTGGACGCAGTGTCTTTCTGCAGTAGGGACAGCATCCTTCCTGACCCTGGATGCTGTGGGGGCATCTTGGGGCTAGGAGGTGTTTCTCCAAACAACCATGATCCTGACCTTTCTTCTCTTCCAGTGGTATTTAGATGACCTCTAAAGCCTTCTTATCAACCTGCATAGTTGTATAGAACAGCTGGAATAGTGTTTGTTGTCTGTAACTAAACTTTAATTTGATATGTGGTATAAGGAAAAGAAAAAGAAAAGAACCCTTTGCACAGTGCAGTCTAGCTTTGTGAGTGGAGTTGTGACCTATCTGCTTCTTTCTTGAGACATTAAGCGGAAGAGGTGGTCTGCAGGGAACAGGGGACGGCTGCCGTCTTACACCTCTGGCCACACCCAAGCACCGGAACATTCTGTAGGCCCAGGGGGCCTATCGGTGGCCTGGATGTGACCAGTGAGTGTGACCGCTTTTTTTCTTGGAGGAAATCCTCCTCCTCCTCACTCGTCACCAACACCAGTATCGCCGTCACCACTGTCCCTGTTATAATCATCACCTTGACTGCCATCCTTGCCATCATCGTCATCACCGTCACCACCACTGTCCCTGTCACCGCCTCCACCAGCACCACTGTCGCCGTCCTCCTTACCAGCCACAGCAGGAACGTTTTCAGTTCCATCTCTTAATGTGTACTGAGAACTTCCTGTTTGTTCCCACGGTGTGCGGAAAAGCTTACCCGTGGTGTTTCAGTCCGCAGTATCCCACGCAGTCTTAGCCACCACGCTTCTCCTGTTTCTCAGGGGAGGAAACAGACCCGGAGAAATACAGACATCAGTATTTGACCCTGTTCTCTGAGTCCAGAAAACTGCCCTTGGGACAGAGCGGTTCTCTGCCTTCTGAAGCTGACGCATGAATCTGAAGAATGCGGGGCTGGAGTACATGATCGGTCTCACCGGGGACAAGGGGAAGGAGGAAGAAAGCTACTGTGGGCTTATAGGACGTGGCGTGCTGGGAACAGCCAGAAGCAAGGTGCTTAGAGAGGATGGGGCTGGGCTTTGGGGGTCCTGAACAGAGTACACATGATAGGAGATCGGAAGTCTTTGGTGATTTTCCAGTGATTTCTTATGTGTATCTTTCCATCCATTATAAGAGAAATAAGAAGGCACCCACACATCCCTCCCGGTAGCATCTCCTCACTGCCCCATTATCTTCTCTGTTCGGGTGTTTAATGGGAGCTCTTCTCCCCTGCCAGCCTGAGATTTGTGATGAACCTAGAGTCCCTCAGCCCGCATCCATGAGATGGGCTGCCCCTGCCAGGAGGCTTCTGCAGAGCCCCGAACAGGGGAGTGTGCCACCTTCCTTCATACTCTAATGAATAAATGATATCCCCATTGGTTATTTATCTACTTTTAGAGTGTGAATGGAATTCTACTGATAATTACGGCATTTCACCATTTGATAGGAAATTGGCACCTGCTGCTTGGAGATAATAGCCCAATTCAGCATCTATGAAATAAGGAATTTTCTGCTAATTCCTGCCTTGAAATTTATAAATCGTTAGTGGGGTTGGTTATTAAGATTCAGTCGTCTCAAGTCCTGGAGCCAAGGGGAAGCAGCCCTTCTTCATTAGAATTAGAGAAAAGAACAAGGACTGCTGGACTGGAGATCCCTGGGCCGGGAGGCTCAGAGCTGAGGAGCAGGAGAGCACACTGGTATTGTCATTGTCTTTGTTGGAGACTCGGGCTGGCTGAGAGGAGCTGGCCACTGGGCTCTGGTCAGAGTTTGCAGAAGAGCAAGATGGCACCAGGGTACAGGGGAGAAACACAGGCTTGGTGTCGGGTAGATAACGATTAGACTTCTAGCTGTGTGTGACATCAGGCTTGTCTCGCCTCAGTTTCTTTGTTGATAAAACTCAAGTCAGTGACAACAACTAAACAAATCCAAAAAACTTGAGTGCCCCAGATGGCAATGGATGCCACTTTCTGAAGTGGTAAAATTGGATTTTTTTTAAAAGGGGGCCTTGGTGGTGCCACAGTAAAGTGCTTGGCTGTGGATGGAAAGATTGGTGGTTCGAACCAGTGTCTCCATGGGGGAAGGAACTGGAGATATGCCTCTGTAAAAATGGCAGCCTGGGAGACCTGTGGGGCCATTCTGTCACATAGGGTCGCTGTGACTTAGAATCAGCACACAGCAACAGCAACAACATTGAAAAATCAGCATCAACAACAGAACAGTATCCCTCCTGGCGGTGGATAACTACTTTCTGCCTAGTCTTTGTGTCCATGGGTCTCACTGAGGGCTCCCTCGTTTTTGCTGATTCTGCTGTATCCATAGCCCTACGACAGCCAGAACAGTGAACCCAAACATAGCAACAGTTGGGAAGGTGGCACAAGGTTGGGCAGTGTTTCTTATTACAGACGGGCTTGCCATGCGTTGCCGCTGACTCAGCCGATGTCACTGACAGCCCCGTCTTTATTCTAGGATTGAACCTGTACCTCCCTCATCCATTTGTGTAACAAATGTTGACTGCAAGACACCTCAGTTCTGGCCCTCTGTGGCCCCTGTGGAGCAAAGCCAGCCTTGTTCTCTGCCCTGGTGGAGCTAATGGTTATTCACAAAGGAAGAGGTTTGAAGACCTCAATGATACTGTCTTTGATCTTCAGTCTTCATCTTGTGTGACCTTGTTACTTCTGATTCAGGGGTCCCTCTGCCTGAAGTTCACGCCTAAGATATTGACTGAGGTGAGAGGTGCTTTTTGGGTCATGAAAGTATCCCACATTTCAGTTGTGATGGTGATTATATGATTGTGTATGCTCGTCCAAACACATCCAAAAGTATGCTGAAAGAGGGTAAATTTTACTGTATGAAAATTGTACTGTGGTAAACCTGGGTGGTGCAGCACTGGGCAACTAACCAAAAGATTGGTTGCTCAAACCCACTTAAGGGGGCCTTGGAAGATAGGTCTGGTGAAAGGTCACAGCCATGAAAAGCTTGTGGAGCCCAGTACTTCTCTGAAACCCATGGGGTTACCGTACCTCAGAGCTGATACCATGGCAACTGGTAAACCTGACTTTTAAAACAAAAATGTGCCTTTTGAAATGAAACAGGGAGAGCTTGTGTAGTAGTTCCCAGATCTAAAAATTTCACTAATTAGAACATTAGAATAAAGACATGACTGAGTGCTGACATAGGCTCTGTAACTTTTCACTTTGGCTTGTAAGAGTACAAAGCACCTCCAGCTCCCACGGATGTTCTCAGTAGGCTCAGAACCTCTGGGCACTGGATGGACCCAGGTCCTCTGGAAGCAGTAGGGGTCACAATTTTATCTCTGCCCATCCCACGATGAACCCCAGCATGTGACTGGGGTCTCTTCTAAAGCCTTAGAGTGCCCTTCCGAAGACCGGTGCTGCCAGTGGAATAGCTCATCAGGGTGGCAGTGGTCTTGTGGAGTTTGTCCAGCTTTGGCCAGGTCAGCAGGAGGGTCCTCAGGCTGTAGTCACTGGAGAGTGTTACAACTCCTAGGCTCAGCATTGTCATTTAGAGTCCAAGTTCATCACTCACAATGTTATAATTGTCCACTTGCACAGACCCCTTCTAAGTTCATTCCTCATGATGTCATCCTTGTCCATCTGCACAGACCTCTCCTAATTGCTCTTCCCTCCTTTGTTCCCCCGCTTCCCCTTTTCCTCTCTCTTCCCTCCTTCCCATGGTCATCTTTTCTTTCCTTTCTCCCTCTCTTCTTCCTCCCTCTTCTCTTTTTCTTGTTTCCTGTTCTCGCCCTTGCTTTCTAACCCTTTTTTTATTGCTGTAAAAATATAGGTAGCATGTCATGTGCCAATTCTGTGTTTTCCATGTGTACAGTTCAGTGACATCAGTCACATCTGTCCTGTTTCGCAGCCCTCACAAGGCATCCTTGCCACATTTCCCATCACCATACACAGTAACTAGTGGTCCCTGATCGGTGACCCTCTCCCACCCCTGGCTGCCACTAATAGACTTTGATCTCTGTATGTCTACCTATTGTAGGTATTAGTAAGATGGTATAGTATTTGCCCTCTTGTGACTGACGTAACTGCACTCAGCATAATTTTTTCAAGGTTAATTCATGTTGTAGCATGTGTCAGGTCTGCATTTTTCTTCCTGGCTGAGTAGTATTCCATGGTGTGTGTGGACCACATTCTGCATACCCATTCATCTGTTCAGGGACACTTAGACTGTTTTCACTTTGGGCTATTGTGAGTAGTGCCTCAGTAAACAGTGGTACACAAGTCTCTGTGCCTGATTCCATTCCTTTTGGGTACATACCTTAGGAGTGGAACTGTAGGGTCATATGGTAATTCTGTGTTTAGCTTTCTGCAGAACCGTCCATCTGTTTTCCACAGTGGCCGTACCATTTTGCATCCCCACCAGCCAAGGATGGAGGTTCTAGTTTCTCCACATCCCCAACCCTGTCCTTACTGATGGCCAGTCTTTTCCTTAGACACTTCCCTGGAATGTAGCTGGAAAAACTCCTTTTCCAGACACTCCCATGTCATACACTTGTCCTTGTCTGCTGGAGCTGATGGGTAGGTGTCCTGTCAAGTCAAAGAGCAGATGCATTAATCCTCCTGAAACCTGATTCCTGCCCCCCACCAGCCCCAGGAAGTGCTGCCACTGCCCAAGAAACCCTTGCTGCAGGGGTGACGTAGATCCACTTTTGGTCTTCAGCTGTGTTGCTAATCTTGCTGAAGTCCACTGAGTTCAGAACTGGCTTCATGAGACACAGGGAGTGCTTGGCTGACCTTCTTACTCTTTGGTACCCAGCCTCCAAGTTTGCATGTGGGAGGATCTCTGATGACTGGACCATGAGCTCATCTAAGGCAGGGATTATGCATTGTTCTTCTCTGCAACCTCACGGCTTAGCACGGGATTTGGTGTGTAATAGATGTGCCATTAAAATTGGTTGACTCAGTCTAATCACAAGAATGCAGGAACAGAGAAGATGCTCTCCCCAAGGGACGCACGCCATGAGAGTCCTGAGTGTCGTCCACAGTGTAGGAGTGAGTGGGGACTCTTCCTTCCAGTAATTGGGTTTACTTGGCTTTCTTTCATTCTTGCATTTCCACACTTGATGCTTGTGCGATCAGAGATACATGTGTTCTATTTAAAGATGGAATTTTGGTATGTTGATCTCCATATGTGTAGAGACTGGGAAAGCCCCTTTTAACAGCATTTTTGCTGTCGTTGGCTGCCGTGAGCTGGCTCTGACTCACGGCGACCCCGTGTGTAGCAGGACCCAGTGTTGCCTGTCTTGTGCTGTCTTTGCTGTCTCTCGTGACGTCCTCTGTTCCAGCCGTTGTGCATGGGGAGTGCCTTGCAGCCTGGGGGGCTCTCCTCCCAGCACTGTGTAGAGCAGCATTCTCTTGTCATCTGTGGTGTTTTCAAGCCTGACTTTTCATCATAGATTGCCAGAACTTTCTTCCTTGTCTTAGTCTGGAAGCACTGCTGAAACCTGACCACCATGGGCGTGACCGTGCTGATATGTGAAATACTGGTGGTGTAGCTTCCTGCGTCGCAGCAGGCTGCTCGCCAGCGCAATAAGACACACTAGCAGACAGGTGGTGGAAATAACGTCCTCAGGTCAGGTGAAGTCAAGGAGATGGCGGGACAGTGCAAGGACTTCAGGGGGACACTGCAGTCCTCTCCACACTTCATAGATGCCGTCACTTTCCGTCATACACACACAATGTTGATTCTACAATGGCAGATCAGAGCGCAGCTGCCGTTGCCCCCTTTTTCTTGGTCTCATCTCAGCTGACCTCAGACAGGGAGCGGGGTGCCCCAAGGCTTTCGTATCAGAGGTGCATCTTTCGCCCTTTAATCTGCTTCCTTTCTCCAAGGCTGCGTGAGGACACCTGCCTGCCTTGCTCCCGCTTGATTCCCTCCCTGCTTCCCCACGTCTCACCTTCTCTAATTCCTGGGCACTTCAGTGTCTGTTACCTGATGGATTAGAAGCCAATCTCCTTGTGAACGTGAGGAACACATGGGTGCACTTGTCCTGGGCACTGTGTCCACGCTTATTGCATGTAGGGCAGCAGGCAGGAGGCAGGTGTGCCTATGTGTGTTTGCTTTAAAGCTGAGATTCACGTACGTTGATCTTCATGTGCACAGAGGGAAGGATGATGGTGACGTACTGGGCCTTCTGGTTCCCAGGGGGATCTGGACATCCTTGAGCTCATTCTGCCTTTAATGGCTAGGTGTGATGGTGACTGGCCAGGTGGCTAGGTGTAACCCCGATGGAGTGAGTCTACACCCCGGCCACCAGGCCTCCCTCCACCATTTGGTGCAGGATGAAGTGAACCCAGTGAGTGATACTGGGTCCTGAGTTTGGCAAGTGCAGGGCACCGGGCTTTGAGATCCCCGGCTGCCTCCTTTGTTTCAGAATCAGCCAACACGCCACTATCTATAGCTTGTGACGTTCCCTCTCATCCTGTTCACTCTCCTAAAAGTACACCCGAGTAACACTGGGGAGAGGTGTGACTCAGCCACCCACGGCCATATGGGGCCCTGCTTGTCCCAGCTTTCTGCACTTCCTCCAGCCCTGCCTGCTGCTTCTCAGGAGAGGACGACTCTGCCCCTGGTTTCCTAGGTGGCCAGGTTGGGACCAACAGGGCCCTGGAACTCTGAAGGGTTCAGGATGGATGCTGCGGCGGCCTTTTTTTATTCTTCATTTGTTTTCTAAATGCAGTCTCTGTCTCTCGGCGTTTCTGTGCCACTGTCTCTCCGATAGTCTGTCTCGGCCGCTCTGCTGCTCTGTCCCCTCCCCTCTCCGTCTGTCTGTGCCTGTCTCTTTGTAGCTCTGCCTTTCTCCCCATCTGTTTGCGTGTCTGCAAATCTGTCTTTTTGTCTCTCTTTCAATCCTCTCTCCCTCTTTTTCTCCTTCTTCTCCTCAGTGTCTGCCTGTCTGTTTCCCTCTCCCTATCCTCATTTCTCTTCTCTCTTCCTCTCCTTCCTTCTTTGATGCTTCTCTGTCTCCTCGGTCTCTTTCCTCCTCCTCCTCTTCCTCCCTGGTGTCTGTTTCTCCTCACTCAGTCTGTTCTCCCTCTTTGGTCTCTGCCATTCTCTCCCCTCTTCTCCTTGACGCCCTCCTCCCCTCTCCTCCACCCCCTAGTCTAAGTTCACTGTTGCTTTTTTTTCTCACTCATTTTCTGGTGACAATGATAAGCAGTTTCCATTTCCCGTAATTTACTTGGGGTCTGTCATGGGTCCACTTACATTAAATGCCTCACTAGCAGTGTTACCACGTAAGATCTGGACAGCTTTTTTTAAAAAAAATAAAAAAATGAAATAAAGGATTCTGGAAAAAAAATAAAATTGGGGCTTCAAGTTGTTTAGTCCTGCCGATGTGCCGCGACACTTCGCCTTTGCCCTGTACTACTTGGCCACCTCTTCGTCCTCTTCTTTGTGGTACCAGGGAGTCTCTGTTACTCAGTGGGGCTACAGGTGCTTGGGTTCTTCCTCTGGCTACTCCCCAAGGAAAGGGCCTTGTGGAAATAATTCAGGATTGCGGTAATGATTGCACAGCTCTTTGAAAAAGTTAAAACCATTGACTCTTACACTTGAAACGAGTGAAGTGTATGGCTTAATGAATTACATTTCGGTAAATCTGCTAAAAAAAAAAAAGTAAGTCTAAAGGGGTCCCTGGGTGGTGCAGAAGGTTCTTTGCTCAGTGCAGGGGGTTCAGTCAGCCACAGGTGGGTGGTTTGGAGCTCACCCAGAAGCACCTCAGAAAGCAGACCTGGGATTTGCTTCTGACAGATCACAGCCTAGAGCACCTCCTGGGGAGGTTCTCCTGTGCAAATATCAGGCCACCCTGAGTAGGAAGTGACGAGGTGGCAGTCAGAAACCAACCATAAAGAAGATACAAAGCTCACCCTGTTGTCTTCAGTTTAGCTTCAGATCTTCTGTTGGGACCCTCTGAATTTTCGGGGTGCCCGCAGCATGTGAGTTAAGATTGATTGCTGACTGCGTAAGTGCATCACAGAGAAATACCATACATCAGCTTTGGCTGAAATCAGCTGCCTGGTCTAAACCTTCGCTGCAGGGCTTGGTTAATGTCAACACTGAAGTGAAAAGCAAGAGAAGATGGATGAACTCATTGTGGGACTGGCTCTCTGTGGGATTTCTTCCCTTAGAAGAAGAGAAGCCAACTCCTACTTACCTGTCCAAGGCTCGGTGCAGATGCTGAAAGTCTTGCCTGAACCCTGAAATTAGAGAAAACTCCTCTAAGCAGTATTCCTGCAAACACCGTGACCTGAGGTGTAATCCTCATTACACCTCGTTGTCCTTTCTGGTTTAAGTGTGTGTCTTTTCTGTTGTATTGCAAGCTCCTTGGGCTTATGAACTGTATCTCTCTCAATTATTAATGATTCCTCAGGAACTAAAAGATCCACAGGACATAAGAGGTTCGCCGTAGTTACTTGCACAAGGGAGGACAAAAGAAAGAGATAGATAAATAAATGAGTCAGGGGTACTAAGAGTCCCTGGCATTCTGGAAGGGGTACAAACAGAGCGCTCCTTGGAAGCAAAGATGGTGAGACTGCGTCTTACATACTGTGGACATGTTGTCAGGAGGGGGCAGTCCCTGGAGGAGGACATCGTGCTTGGTAGTGTGGAGGAGGAGCGAAAAAGAGAAAGACCCTCAACAAGATGGATTAACACAGCGGCTGTGACGATGGGCTTACGCAAAGAAACAATTGTGGACATAGTGCAGGACCGGGCAGTGTTGTGCTCTGTTGTGCGTAGGGTCACTGTGAGTTGGGACTGACTCGATAGCACCTAACAACAGTGACAACAGGGCTCTCTGGTGCCACCGTGGTTAAGCATTTGAGTAACCGAAAGACTGGTCATTCTAACCCACAGGTTGGTCCACGGGAGAAAGACGTGGCAAACTGCTGCCGTAAACCCTATGAGGCAGTTCTACTCTGTCCTGTAGTGTCTCTGTCAGCCAGAATCAACTTGATGGCTGTAGGTTTGGCTTGGTAAGGGTCACTTGGTTTCCATTGGAGTCCGTGGGTTGGTGAGGTGATTGAAAGTACCGTGGCTTGGGTCAGATGCATCGTAGACCTCAAAGTGACACTTTCGCTTTGCAACACAAAAGAGGTCTATGGTAGCACAGTTGCCCATTTCAATATGTCTTTTTATTTCTTGACTGCTGTTTCCATGGCCACTGGTCAAGGATCTGAGTTAGTTAAAATCCTCGACAACTTCTCTTTTCTCCATTTATCATGATATTGTTTATTGGTCCAGTTTTGAGGATTTTTGTTTTCTTGATCTCGAGCTGTAGTTCCTACTAACGCCTGTGGTCTTTGATCTTCATCAGTAAGTGTATCAAGTCCTCTTCACTTTCAGCAAGCCAGGTGTGTCATCCATTGGCTTTTCACAGGTTGTTAATGGGTCTTCCTCCAGTCCTGATGTCCTGTTCTTGATATAATCTGGCTTCTCTGATCATTCTTTCAGCATACAAACTGAGTAAGTGTGGTACATGATACGACCCTGATAGACCTCTTTCCTGACCTAACACGGCACAGGATTCCTTGTTCTGTTCAGATGACTATGTCTTTGTTTATGTCCAGGTTCCTCATGAGCACAATTAAATGTTCTGGAATTGCCATTCTTCACAACGTCATGTGTAATTTGTTATGATCCACCTGTGAATAGACCACACTGGTCAGAAATATCTAGAATAGGCAGGGACTGGGGGTAATGAAGAAGGGGGTGTTACTGGTGAAGGGGTGTAGAGTTTCTGTTTAGGGGAAGACGAACAGTAGAAATGGATGATGGTGATGGCTGGCACAGCATGGTGAATGTCATTGTGTCACCGAATTTTCCACTTAAAGTGATTTACCTGGCAAATGTTACATAAGTTTTACAGCAATAAAATTAGAAAAAATAGTAAACCATGTAGAATATTGTTGTCATTAGCTGTCACCGAGTTGGCCTCTGCCTAACGGCGCCCCCCGCACAAAGGAATGGAACACTGCCCGGTCCTTCACCGTACCTGCCGTCAGTTGCAGAGTGGACTGTTACGGTCTGCAGGGCTTTAGCTGGCTGAGTGTGGGCCGCCTATCTCAGACCCTCTTCCCAGTCTGTCATAGCCTGGAAGCTCCCCTGAAACCTGATCAGCAGCCTAGCAACACGCAGGCCTCCTCTGACAGAGGGGTGGTGGCCGTGCTTAAAGTGGAATGACTGCAAATGGGTTTCTTACAAGGGAGACATGAATTCTGCCACCGAAGCACTATTACAAAACCCACTGCCGTCACATAGACCCTCATTCACAGTCACCCTGTGGGACAGAGCAGAGCTGCCACGTGGGGTTTCTAAGACTGTAAATCTTCGTAGAAACAGATGGCCACATCGTTCTCCCAAGAGCAGCTGGTGGGTTCAAACCACTGGTGTTTTTGTTAGCAGCTGAGTGCTTAACCAGTGGGTCACCAGGGCTCCATGAGCCAACATTAAACCAAAAACCCAAACCCATTGCCAGGGTGTTGATTCCTTCTCCTAGGGACCATACAGGACAGAGTGAAACTGCCCCATGGAGTTTCCTAGGCGCTTATCATTAGGGAAGCAGCATGTTACATCTTTCTCCCTGTGGAGCCGCTGGTGGGTTGAAACCACTGACTTTTTGGTTAGCAGCTGAGTGCTTAACCACTGCACCACCAGGACTCCTTCTTGAGCCAACATTTGAAATGAAAGTACATTGCCATCAAGTCAATTCCAACTTACAGAACCCTATAGGACAGAGTAGAGCTCCTACATGGGGTCTCCGAGGAGTGGCTGATGGATTTGAACTGCCGACCTCTTGTTTAGCAGCTGTAGCGCTAACCACTGTCCTACTAAGCTGCCATTAGGCAGGAGTGAAGTCTACAGGTAAAAATAAAGTGGAGGCATCCTGGTGAGGAATGTAGGATGCTTCCCAGCTGTTTCTCCTGGGTCTTTCTCCTCCTGCCGTCTGTAGGATAAAGGGTACCTGGTATAGAGGGGGAGAAAGCAGGAAACATTTCTACAGGCTGGAGAGAGATACGATGAGGCAGTCATGCTCTGAGGCTTTCCGTACATGCTAAGATTTCAGGCTGGGACTTCAACGAGCAGACCGGGAGGCCTGTGGGACCAGGGAGGGACCTCCTGCTGCTGGTGCAGCCCTTCCAGTGAGGGCCGACGGTGCACCCTCCCCTCCAGATTTTCAAGCACAAGCCCTGGGACATTAAAACGGCAAAAATGACAAGGGGTGTAAGTGGGTGCAGACTGCAGCCAGAGACAGGGGATAGGGCGGGGTTCAGCCGCCAGCAGCCGGGGGAGGGCGCCACGTGGCTGGCTGTGGGAAAGGCTGACGCGCTGAGCAGCTCTTTGAACCCGGTGTTTTTCCACAGCAAACAGAAGCCCAAACCTTGCTGGCAGTGGGGCCGTGTCCTGGGAGCAGAGAGGACAGAGTGGCCGCAGGGAGCTGGACAGGGGGAAGCAAACACAAGAGGAGGCAGACAGGGCAACTTTCGGGTCTGCACAGTGTGGGGGCTCCCCAGAGAGCTGGGGCCAGCATTAATATCCACCTGAAGATTCACTGGGCGCCCTGGCAATCAATTACCAGAAGTGTGAGAAGGAAGGACGGACTGGCAGGTCACCAACAATGCTCGATTCCCTGATGCCAAAGGGGGTGCAGACGTGTACATGCAACCCCCCGGATGTGGAGCCTGCCCTCAGAGACCCACCGTCACAGTGGTGATGGTACCAGCTAGTGCTGCCTGAGGACCTGGGCTGCAGGCATCATGCAAAGCACATTCCGTGGATTCTCTCATTTATCCTCACAGCTGACTCACGAGGCATTATGTCATTTAGGATGCGTTTGGTTACAGGCGGCTGGAAACCAAACCCAAAAGGATTATAACCAGAAAGGGAATTTGTCAACTCATGCAACTGAAAAAATACTGCTTCAGGCATGGCTGGGTCCAGGGATTTAACAGTGTGTTAGGCCCAGCCTTCTTCCTGATCTGTCAAGTCTGCTTCCTGTTTCTTGGTCCTATTTTCAGACAGGTTGTCACAGTGGGAAAAGGACTCCAGCTATTCAAACCTACATCCTTCCATGGTCAGGTCCTGTGGAGAAGGAAAGTCGGCTTTCCTATCCCCAGCGTTTCAGTAAGTCTGTTGGCCTCTCACTGGCTCTGATGGAGATCCTTGGATGGGCCCATCCTCAGACAAATGACTGTGATCACAGGAGAGCAGGAGTCTCTGCTGCGTCAGGCTCACACCACTTGCTGTCGTGGAGTTAGAGGTGGAATCAGGATGAGTCAGAGTGGAGAGCCAAATGATGTTTGTGGCAAGAGTGAAAATATATGAGTGGTTACTGTTGTACTAATTGCAGTCAAGTAGATTCTGATTCATACAACACTGTGTGTTACAGAGTAGAACTGCTCCTTGGGGTCCCCTTGGTGGTCATCTTAACAGATCATCAGGCCTTTCTTCTGTGGTATGCCTGGGTCAGCTTGACCCCCAAAACTTTAGATTAGCTGTTGAGTGCAGACTGTTTCTGTGCAAACCATCCACGCCATCCAGGGGCCTGGAGGATGGATGCAGGGAACCAGATACAAAAGTGCTGGTAACGTTGGTCCACCATCACCTCCGTTTTGTAGATGGGGAAACTGAGTCTCGGAAGGGCAGAGTCGCAGGCCTGAGGTCACACAGCAAGTCAGTGGTGGGCCTGGGGTGTCAGTCTGACACCGCCTGAGGCCAGTCACTTTGAGTTCCTCTCCTGCCAGCATGTCCCCTTTGGCTGCTCGCGCCTGTCCCCTCCTTCTCTCCAGCATCTGTCCTTGGAGCGGCCAAGGCGTCCGAGATACCCATCTGAGCAGTAGGGTTGCCCTGAAGACAGCGGGAGGGTCACCAAGGCCACCAGCCGTCAGTCCTACCCATGTCAGAGGAGCACCTCCATGGCAAAGGGTCACTGACACCACGTCTCCGTCCTCTTTCATGCTAATGACTTTTTCTCCACATGTCAACGTGGGAATCATCTCCGATGTCCTCATTAAAGCCAGTGTGATTTCTGACCACAGAGTCATCAACTCGGCCCTGAAAAGACTGTCCACGGAAGAAAATGTTCTCCGCACCACAGTGGCAATTTCGAGTGATTTAGAATATCAAGTTTGTATGATTTTTAATCATTAAAGGAGATGTAAAAACATATTTTACACACAATCTTTTATCTTACACTTATTTTTATATTTCTCTATAACAATTTATGGTGACGCATATATCACCGTTATATCAGACATTTATGGCTCCATTAAAATTCAATGCCACCATAAATTTGGGCTGGTTAAAGTGGTGACATTTGTAACAGCTTCCACAAGGACATATTTTATATTTAAAGTGAAACTTTAAGAAGAAACTTTTGTTAAAGGAAAAAAAAAAAGAAAGAAAGACCATGTAGGGTAGGAAAGGGATCTAAGACTGTCCTACTATCTAAAACACCCAATGCTTACCTTAATACCTGTAGTATCAAGAAGCCAGACTTTTACTAAATGCTAGGTGTGCTATTTCCCGATATTTCAGGATTAACGAGAATTATATGATAATACCGTCATTGACTAGACATAATCTGTTCTGCTCAATCCTCCTGCAGCTGGAGACAGGGAAGAATTTCGAAAAGAAGGAAAAATATTAAATCAGAGTTTGAAAACTGCAGTGTCTGGATAAAGAGAGGTCTTCTGTTTCTGGAATAAAGGGTTTTCAGGGAATAATAGGACGAGAGACTTAGGCCCAAGGTGGTGAGTGCTGCTTCTGGGAAACTTGAGATTTCTTTCTTTTTCTTTCAATCTACCAGAGTGTATCAGAGCTGCTTTTGGGAGCCCAGTTCACTAGTAGATGACTTGAAAGGTAGAAGTTAGATTATATGTCTTGCTCTGAAAAGCACTTCTCAATGGGTCCCCTCAAAGGAAAGGAATGACTCTCTGGTCACCTTGAGAGCCACAAGAACATGGGACACACAGCTGTTGTTGCCGTGACCGTGAAGCTGGCTCTAACTCATGGCACCCTTGTGTCCAGCAGAATGAAACATTGCCCTCTCCCGTGCCATGTCAGTCACTGATGTGCTTTGAGTCTGAGGTTGTGGTCATGGTGTATTTTGAGTGTCTTGCAGCTTACAAAAGAACAACCCAAAACATTACCGTGGAGTCGATTCCGAATCATGGTGACCCTATAGGACAAGTAGAACTGCCCCGTAGGGTTTTCCAGGAGCCACTGGTGGATTCCAACTGCCCACTTTTGGGTGAGCAGCTGTAGCTTTAACCACTACGCTACCAGTTTAGGGGCTCCATATTGGGCAGTATTCTCTTGTGACTCACTGAGTAGATCTGCAGACTCTCCTCCTGGTCCGTCATAGTCTGGAAGCTTCTCTGACCCCTGTCCACCACGGGTGACCCTGTTGGGATTGGAAATACTGGTGGCATAGTTTCCAGCATCCCAGCCACATGCAAGCTGTTGCAGTGAGACAGACTGACAGGTGGTTGTTAGGACACACAGCAGACAGCCAGTAACTCTTCAGTCAGCTCCTGGGGACTGTGGGACAAGGCATTTGCAGTTGGTAAGCTTAGACAAAGAAACTTTGGACAATCAGTGCATTGCCGGGCATAATTGGCCCTGGTTGTAGGGAATAGCGTCTGTAGAATATATGATTTCAAAGGCAGAGAAATAAGTGGGGGCCTGTGTAGACTTGGCAAAGCTTCATGCAAGAAGTGAGACTTCGGCTGGGCATGACTGGGCCTCCCGAAGTGGGGCCAGCAGTGATCTGGGCTCACAGAACCTGGTGGGCTGAGTTCAGAGCACCCTCGGGACTTCATGTTGCCCAGAGCGGATCTGGTTGAAGAGTGAGATGAAGGTGAGAGCGTGAGTGTTCTCTGCAGTGTCTGGTCCACACAGTGACCAGGTGGGACAGCAGGTACTCACTGAGGCACATGCTGTATTAGGCAGACAGCATGCTGCTTGGCAGAACAATAGAGACAACAAGCGAGCATTTCCATTTCCTGTTAGCCAGGCCCTCTTCTGAGTGCTTCACTCAGCTTGACTCATTTAAATGTCATGGCCACCGAAAGGTGGGTATTCTAGCTGAAGCAGATGGAGAAGGGGAATAGATACGTAGGTTATAAATACATTCTCTGTTTCTCCAGTGATGTCGCTAATGGTTTGATCAAATCAGAGCTGGAACACTAACATCCCAAAATCCCCCCAAGAAAAACCCCAGCTGCCATCAAGTCAATTCTGACTCATAGTGACGCTATAGGGCAGAGCAGAACTGCCCCATAGGGTTTTTAGGGAGAAGCTGGTAGATTCAAACTGTCTGTCTTTTGATTAGTGGCTGTATCTCTTAACCACTGTGCCACCAAGGTTTTCCCTTATATCCCAGGGTAGGTTTAACTTTAGGAGAGGGTGTCTGGTGTCTAGGAGAGTGCCCTTCTTTTTTTCTTTCTTATTAGTATTATTCTGGTAAAAATATATATAAAAACATTTTCCCATTCAACAGTTTTTACACCTACAGTTAGCTGAATGACACTGATAATATTTTCAGAGTGTTGCATTAGTGAGTGACTTTTGTGCTCTGAGATTTTCCTGACTGGTGCCGTGGGCTATGGGTTGTGATCAAGACAAATCGGGGTTCCTCAGCCATGAGTCGGATCTGACTCGATGGCCCTTGGCTGGCAGACTAAATAAGACTCACTCAGAGCATCCCTTGTGGAGGGAGGAGCTTCCTAGCTGCTCACAAAGAGACTCTGATACTTGGAATACTTGCTGTTTAGTAAGGGGGTCATTGGTCACAGCTGCTTGAAATGTGGCTGATGCTACATGTTGATGTGATCATGTATGTCTCTTTTCAAACTAAGCAAAAGACATCAAAAAACTAATTTTGCCTGTTTATTTTGCTTTCTTTAATGTGGCTTCTAGAAAATTTAAGATCATACACGTGGTTAACAACGTGATTCCTTTGGACTGCATCTTGAGTAGAAAGGACATATCCTACAGGATAGAGAAAAGTGGACTTCAGGAGGGTTCCTTTGTCCTCATGTCACCAATTTCTTTATGAAATAAAATTTCATGTCGTGAAAGCAATCACTGGCATCTGCTTACCTTTGCTTATGTCATACTTTCTGACTAGAGTTCTGTTCTCTTGTCGCTCACTTGGCAAGCTCCTACACATCCTTTAAACCCCAGCTAAAAAGCCCCTTCCTCTTTGTCGCTGCCGTTGAATTAATTGCTCTGTTCTCTGGGCTCCCACAATACCTTGAACCTCCGTACTCACTCTGATCTACCTGTTTATTGGATATTCATTCATAGATCATTTCTACAGCTGCTCATGGTATCCCTGGAAGTTAGGGTCTTAGTCATCTTAAATTCTGCTGAGAAAGCGTGGCGTGCTGGAGCGGGCACCTTCTGGACAGCGAGGGCCAATCAGGCACGTCTCTTCCCAGCCTCTACTCAGTTGCATCATGCGGGTAATTGGAAATTGACTGTAGTGGAATATTTATATCACGGGAATTGGCACACACCATGGACCTGGGCTTTTTGTTGTGGGGAATGAGAGAGAAGAACTGTGGTCAAATATTCACCATGACACACTGCAAAGATGTAAGATAAAAGAAAAGGCTTTTGCCCCCTGAGTTGACCACTGGAAACAGGGATCATTTTCTCGCAATTCAGCCACTGGAATGCGAAGAACTGTTACTCTCTTTCTGGTCTGGATAGTTTAAGGAGCTCTCTCTGCAGGCTGTAATACTCAGAGAGGGCTCTGGGAGAGAGATGATGGATTAGACAGGATGATTATCAAGTTTCTTTCCAGCTCTAAAATTCACTGATTCTGGGCTTTATGCATATCACTGGCAAGTAATTAACATTAATAATGCCCTACATTTGTGCAGCCCTTATCTTTTCTTTTACTCCCAAGGAGCTTTCATATCCATTATGTCGTCTGACACCGCTGTGAAGCGAGCGAGGAGGCACCCTCTCCACTGAATAAAGAAGTTAATATGTCCGGTGTAGATGTCGGCTTGAAACCAAACTGACTGGTACAGAGCTATCCTTGGTTTTAGACAATGAGGGGAAGGAGAACGGTTGGATGAAGAGAGGTCGTGAGGCCCAGAGAGAGTGAGGCATTCACCCAGAGTCACACGGGTGCAGGGTGGTAGGGCATAGCCAGTTAAGGTGAGGACGTGCAGTGCTGGTAGTGGCCTAGAAGAGCAGATAGGTAGCGTATCTGTCTAGTGCTCAGGACTCCCTGTGTGGTGCAAAGGGTTAAGCACTTAGGCACTAGCCAGAAGCATTGCAATTCAAATCTACCCAGTGACTCCTTGGGAAAGAGCCCTCGTGGTCCACTTCTGCAAAAACAGCCCCGGGAAACCTTTGGAGCACGGTTCTGCTCTGACCCACTTGGGATTGCATGAGTTGGAGTCGACTTCATGGCACATTTTTTATTTTCATTTTTTGATTAATATAATGTCAGCTATTTTAATAGGAAGAAAAGCATGGACTCAAAATTGAGATGTTTCATCTTTGAGTCCAAGCTCCTGAATATGAAAGCTGTTTGAACGCCTTCCTTCCTTGTGGCCACCCACTGAGCTGCCTGACCCTCATGACCACAGCACTGTGCTCGGAGGGGGAGGTACAGAATCCTGGATTACAGAATCCTTCTTTCTCCCTTCCAGACAGAATAGTACCCAAAAGACAGACAGGTGTTTTACAAAGGTCTTCTAACAGGTGGGCAACTCAGCTCTCTGACTGAGCTACAATAAAATAACCCTCTCAGTGGGGTAAGGAGGAAAGGCAATTGGGGTTTCATAGCATGAGCAGTCAGACAAGCCTGGAAATGCTAATGGAGCAGAGGTTAAGTGCTATGGCTGTTAACCCACAAGTCAGTAGTTCAAATCTACCAGATGCTCCTTGGGAAACGTGGAGTAGTCCTCCTCTGTCCTGTAGGGTCACCATGAGTGGAAATCAACTTGATGGTGTTTTTTTTTTTTTTTAAACAGTACTGTAGGCTCTCTGGAAGCACTGGTGGTGCAGTTGTTAAGTGCTACAGTGGCTAAGCAGGGGTCAGCAGTTCAAACCCACTGAGCACTCCTAGGCAACTCAGTGGGGCAGTGCTACTCTGACCTGTAGGGTTGCTCGACAGCGAGGGATTTTGGGCTTTGTAGACTCACTTGAATTCAGCAACTCTGAGTCACATTTTATATGTCAGAGTAGAAGGAAATAAATTTAGAAGGAAGGAAATTTGGCGTAGAACATTGTTCAAAAAGAGTACAAATGGGTATGTGTGCAGGTGTGTGTGTGGTATTAGCTACAGGAATGGCCCTCTTTGGGGATATCTCAGTTCCACGAGTGTCCTTATTGAAATTTCACAAACAAGGAGGAAAAAATTTTGTTTTGTATGTTATTTGTCTGCAAATTTTATGCTTTATGCAGTTAGTTGTTATTATTTTAGTGGTTATTCTCAAGAACTGTTTTGGGATGTTATTGTGTAGGATTTTTGCTGTGTTTTCACTTGAGAAAGACTTAGGGCTCTGTTTCCATATGGTAGGCAGAGGAAATCCTCCAAATCTGTGTAGTAGGGTTGCTTCTCTTCCCAAGAGCTGGCTTTAGGGTCTCTTCTCCAGTCGCGTGCTGGAGTCAGCTTGTACTGGCTGGTGAGGGCTGCTCATTAATTTTTTAGGAAGCTTTCTAGCTGGCTGGTGTTGTGTTGGCAGCTTGAAATTGGTCATGATGGGAGTATGCGTACCATGGAAACCAGAAAATACTACAAAGCACTGATCTCCTCCCCCTGACATCTGGTTGTTAAGCATGTGTCAGTATAGCTGTGCTGTCCTCTCCATAGGATGCTGCTGTTAGGTGCTGTCCAGTCAGTTCTGACTCACAGGGGCCCTGTGGACAACAGAATGCAACCCTGCCCAATCCTGCACCGTCCTCACAATTGTGCTGTGTGAGGCCATTGTTGCTGCTGTTGTATCAGGCCATCTTGTTAAGGGCCTTCCTCTTTTTCACTGATCCTCCACCTTTACCAAAGATGTCTTTCTCCAGGAACTGGTCCCTCCGTAAGGTACCATACCGTGATTTCCTTAAATCTCATTTAATTTCCACATCCACAAAAGCAGACCACCGGATTGAGATTCTAGACTTACTAGGAAAACTAAAGGCTTGAACTCTACAAAAAAGGCAGGAATAATACAGGATTTGCTACCCATTGCTCATTCATCTCTAGATATTTGATGAACTCTGTCTTTAAAATAATTCTCAAACATCCCAGATAGACGTTCTTTTTGCTCCTTTTATCTAATAAAGCTCAACAGTTTTCAAGTTTCAGTGCACACAAGTTAACATATGAGTGTTGATAATGCAAAACCAGCCATGTGGTGCTTTATCGGGGGCGGGGGATCGAGTATTAGGATTTTTAAAATAACTATGGCCATTTCAGTGTTTTACTGGAAGTGGCGTATTGTGATGGTTAAGAGCTGAAGAGCCTGGTTTGGAATCCTGGCTCTGCTGCCTGCGAGCTTGTTAACCTCTCCGTGTGGAGTTGGTAAAACGAGGTTAATGATGGTGCCTTCCTGTAAGGCTCCTGTGAGGATTCAGTGCGTTAACATACGCAGATGCTCAGTGTTGTTCCTTCTACATAGGAGCTCTCGTTGGTTCTCCTTATTAGGAAGTAAGGGAGTATTTGAATGGATGAGTCTGGTAGCTGAGTGAGGGTTGGGCCAAGGCTGGGAGGCCAATGGGAAGCCGATTGCATTGGTCCAAGACTGTGCCCACAAATGGATCGATGAGTATCATTGGGCTATTGAGTGTTACGTAGACCAAGCTGGTGGCTTTTCTTGAGACTTAACCTGTGACCTACCCAGTCTAAGCCTTTTTTTGCCATCAAGTTGACCCTAATTCATGGCAACCCCGTGTGTGTCTGAGTAGATCTGTGCTCTGTAGGTTTTTCAGGGGCTGTTTTTCAAAGTAGTTCCCTAGGCCTTTCTCCTGAGGCACCTCTGGGGGTACTTGAACTTGTAGCTTTCCGTTGGAAGCTGAGCTCATTAACCAGTTGCACCACCTTTCGGCCTTATGACTGGAAGAAATGATTCTGTTCCCCTGGGACTCGATGGTATCAGGTTCTGTCAGGATTTTGGAGCTGAATGGGCCTGATGAAGGAGGGGTAGTGGGTGAAGTTACAGAGCAGGAGGATACCAACCCGTAGAAGATCTCAGAGGTCATGATAAGAGCTTGTGTTTCCCATGAAGTGCATGGAAAGCCATGGACAATTTTAAGCAGGAGATTTTAGCCAGGGCTAGATATTGTGTGAGGCCCTCCAAGAGACACAAAGACATAGGTGTGGTTTCAATTGTCTTTAGTGTTCGGCATTCACACGGCAGACCAATGGGCTCAAACCTCCCCTTATCAGTCACTATTTAATCTCCCCAAGCTCCAGTTCTTACATCTTTCAGATGAGCAAAATGCTTCTCACCCGCCTCAAGTGTCCAACACCCCAAAAACACACTGCTGTTGAGTCAACTCTGACTCATACTGACCCTATAGGACAGAGTAGAACTTCTCTATGGAGTTCCCGGTGAGTGCCTCGAAGATTTGAAGTGCTGACTTTTTGGTTAGTAGATGTAGTACTTAACCACTATGCTACCAGGGTTTTTCCTCAAGTGTCCAGACATGTAAAATGCCACAGGGTCTTAGAATGCTATAGAAAACCAGAAACCAATCCTGTTGCCATGGAGTCAATTCCAATTCAAAGCTACGTCATAGAACAGAGTAGAACTGCCCCATAGGATTTCCAAGGAGCAGCTGGTGGATTCCAACTGCTGACCTTCTGGTTAGAAGCCAAGCTCTTAACCCCTGTAGCACCAGGGCTAACCCAAACCCATTCCTGCTGATTCTACCTCGTTGTGACCCAATATGTTGAAGAATAATATTTCATCCTAGAGTATTCCCATAGTTTTCGGGAAACCCTGGTGGTATAGTGGTTCAGTGCTATGACTGCTAACTGAAAACTTGGCAATTCAAATCCACCAGGAGCTCCTTGGAACTCTGTGGGGCAGTTCTACTATGACTGATAGGATCGCTATAGTCGGAATTGACTCAGTAGCAGTAGTTTTGATAAACTTTTCTTGGCTGTATTTTTTTTTTTCATTGTTTATGATGAAGTGAAAGTATACAATCCAAATCAATTCTTCTTGCCCACTTAGCTGCAGCTCCATCTGCTCTCCTCACCGGGTGACAGCATAATCCTCCTTCTTTTCACTCTATATTTCTGGTATCCTTTCACTGAACATCTGTCCCCTCCTCTCTACCTTCTCCTTTCCCGTCTAGAAAGAAGCCAATAGGATGCCAAAAGCCAAGCCAAGTGCCGTCGAGATAGACTTCTCTAAATGTATAAACCCATAAAGTACACACATATGCTCACACTGTGTCCCAGAGTCCTGTCCATTCTTGTCTGAAGAGCTGACCTCAGCACTGTTTTCAGGTCAGGGCCAGCAGAAGGTCTAGGAGTCATGTTCCCAGGGGACCCTCCAGCCTGTCAGACCATCCATCCTGGTCTTTTAGAAGAGTTCTTGAACTGCACGCCTCTTTTTCTCCTACTGTCTTGGCTGTAATTTTTATGGAAGCAAGACAGCCAGTCTTCCTTTTTTGGCACTGCTGGGGGGTAGGGGTTCAGACAACCAACATTTAGTTTATTAGCTGATGCAAACCGATTGCGATATGCACACTATTGCTATCAAGCTGATTTGCACTCGTAGCCACCCCAAATTCAAGGGAAAGGCAGGCAAAGTTGGGGACTTCCCTGCTCCAGTCATCCCTCAGAAAACCAGAAACTCAAAGATTAACACCTCACACCTTGGCCCCATGTAAAGGAATAGGCTTTTCAGGTTCACATTTCCCAAATGGCCCAGCTGGTTGCTTATGTTCTTCCACAGCCGGGCCCTGTCTCGTGTCCTGGGGCCAATAATAAAGATAAATCTGAGAAGTAATCACTAGAGACCCAGTCCTTGTAGAGCAATGAGATTTATCGTGACTTAACTAATCGGGTGCCATTTATGCCTGCTGCCCGCCTTTCCAGCCATCAGATGACTAATTGATAACTAATTTCCCCAATTTGTAGTCATTACTTATTGCGGCAGAAAAGCTTGCACCTAACTCTATGAATCAAAGAGACTCCATGAAGCCAAAGGAGATGTTGTTTGCCAGCTTTCTTGGCAAATTGGGCAGCTTTGCAAGAAAAGTGACATCTTCTCATGAGTTGGATCTGAGTTGACAGCATTTGGCTTTGGCTCTTGATAATACAGTCAGCAAGTGCTGAGAGTTTGTTGTGTGCCAGTTTGTTGTATAGCCAGTTCCTGGGCTATAGATGTATTATTGAGAGTTGTGCTAGCTGCTATAACAGATAAGCCCACAAAACTGTGTTGGTGTAATCCGATAGAGATTCTTTCTCTCTAAATTTTATTTATTGGGTTGTTCCTGTTGAGAATATAGACAGCAAAACATACATGAATTCAACAATTTCTATAAGTACAATTCAGTGATACTGACGACTTTCTTTGAGTTCTGCAGTTATTGTCATCTTCCTTTTCTGAGTTGTTCTTCTCTCATTAATGCAAATTTACTGCCCCTTAAGGTTTCTATCTAATCTTTGGAGCGAATGCTATCAGTTTGATCTCATCTAGGTGGTTCTTAAAAGAGCGTAATACTGAAGGCTGACTTTTTTTACTAGGTAAGCTGAACTGTCGCTCAGTTTTGAGATGATTTTGTGGGATGTTTTTGGTTTAAGCTTTAAAGATCATCTCTGGGCAATGTTTTCTGGGGTTCGTTCATCCATCCTCCTTGGCTGCAGAAAGTCTAGAGTCCTTGAGAGAATTTTAAATTCTGCTCTGCATTTTCCCCCTTTTAATTGGGACTCGTCTACAGAATCTTTGATCAAAATGTTCAGTAACGATAGACGGGCACCATCCAGTTCTTCTGTTCTCATGGAAAAGGAGGCAGTTGTTTGTGTAGCAGAAATTTGTTTCATAACTGCTAATGATTTAGTTCAAGTGTTTCTGGTTGGCAAGAGAAGGAGATGCTATGTTCTATGCCATCACTCAAAGACCCAGGCTGTTGGAGGCTCTGCCGTCATCGTGGTGTAGCTTCTACGGCAGCCTCTGGTGTTGGCATTGACCCAGCAAAGGGGTAAATAGTGTGAAGGAGCATGTTGTTGGAGTTGTTAGTTGCTGACATTAGTTACTAGTGAGCTCTGACTGTGTGTATAGCAGAATGGAACATTGCATGGTCCCGCACCAGCTTCATGGTCACGGGTGTGCTGGACTCCACTGCTGTGGCTACCATGTCAGTCCATCTCACCAAGGGTCTCTTTCACTCCCACTGACCCTCTACCAAACAGGGTATCCATTTGTACCCGTTAGTCTTTTCTAATGACATGTCCAGAGCAAGCAAGACAAAGCCTCGCCATCCCTGTCTTCTCCGAAGCATCCTGGTTGCACTTCCTCCAGTATCAGTTTGCCTATTCTTTCGGCAGTCCATGATGTATCTTTAATACTCTTTGCCATAATTCAGAAACATTTCTCCTTCCTCGGTCTTCTGTGTGCATTGTCCAGCTTTGGCAGGCATGTGAAAATGACCTGAGGTCAGGTGCACCTTAGTCCCCAAATGAAGAGGTTTTAATGGCTGACCCTAGAGGGCACATGTGTTATTCCAGCTGTCATTCCATTGGTGAGAACTTCGTCACAAGGAGACTGGAAGTGGAGCCCCTGGTGTCTCAGGAGGCAGTGGCTTTTATGGAACAACTTTGCCACACACTTGTGGCTTCATTTAATCCTTACATGAATGCTGTGACTTGGTTATTATCTTTACTTGGTTGTCTTATTTTGCTGTTGTTGTTGAGTACCATCTAGTCAACTGCAACTCACTGCGCTGCTGTGTGACAGAGTAGAACTACCCTGCAGGGTTTTCTAGGCTACAATCTTTATGGATGTGTCGTTAGAAAAGACCAGTGGCTAGAACTCTTCATGAGCAGATCTCTGGGTCTTTCTCCGTCTGAGCTACTGGGTGGATTTGAACGACCAACCTTTTGGTTCAAAGTTGAGTGCTTAACTGATGCACCACCACAGCTACTTATTCCCACTCTACGAATGAGAAAGCTGAGCTTTGCAGATTTTAACTAACTTGGTTCAGGTCACAGTCGTGGCAATTAGAGGGGCAGAGGCTTGAACCCAGGTCTTCTCATGTCCAAGTCTGTGCTTTCATCTATGATAATAGGCTGTTGCTTTCAGGTCTCAGTGGTGGGAAACTTTGCCTTGAATGAGTCCCCATCCCTAGGTTCTGTTCCACTTCACTGTAGCTGAACTTGACCCACCACGAAGTTCTCTGCTGGTAAGCCATCACACCCACCTACAGCACCAGGCCTCACTGGGAAGATGTCCTCACTGAGAACAAAGCATCTTATGTGAATGTCCAGAAACCTAGGATACGGTGCCTGATGGTGCCCAAGTTCAGTGCTGCTGAAGGCTGACGCTGGCAGCCCATGTGCACCTTTTGTGACAAGAGGTGGACAGATCAAGTGTTAAATTCAGCCAGGGAAGACTCTGCTGATGAAAGCTTCTCTGAACCCTCCTGGCCATTGACTTCTTAACAAGTGATGCTATTAATCCTACATGTTCTCAATTCTTTATTTTGTTTGTGGGGGGAGAAAAGTTGAAGGCGATAGTGTGGTATTTATCCTTGGAATAATGTTGCCATAGTTACCTCTCTCGCCTTTATTATCAGCAGTGCAATAATTGAAGCTGGGAGACCTGGAGATGCTCTCAGAACTGTAAGCTTGGTCCCCAGGTTGGGCATGAAAAGCAACTCTCAGTTTGGGGGAGAGAGAAGAGAGCTTGGCCTTGGCAATTAACCCGAAGTGCAACACCGTGGGCTGATCTGTTTGATGAGGGTGTTGCTTGGTGATGTCCAAAGTGAGCCATTTCTATGAAGTTGCTTTGTTTTCACATTGTTTTACAGTGACACTCTTAGAATGCAAGAATGTAGCGTCTCCATGGAAACTAGCAATGTACAAAATTAAGAGCCAGAATAGGAAAGCTTCTATGAGCACAGTTGCGCTGATCGCCAATAAAGAAATGATTCGTGTAAGTACAAGGGGGCTGGAAGTTAGAAGACGCAGGGAAGGATAGATCTGACATCTTCATCTAACTGGGGACCCTCGTACTCCAGACATGCTGGAGGAAGGCTGTGCATACATCTTTTGGTACTAGGTAGCTCCCACAGGCGGGTGGAAGCGTCCTGAGTCCTGCTGTGTGGAACCCTCCATGGGCAGCACACCTTGTGTCCACTTGCTTGTTGGGAAGGAAGCCTTACGGGGGCAAAAGAGAGGCAGTGTGAGCTTTGGTGGTCAAATCAGCTCCCCCGCGAGTTGAGCCAAGTGTTCTCAGTGTCCCGAACCTCCATTTGCACATCTGTAAAATGAGTACACACGTGATGCATACCTTTCTGAATTGCTGTAAGAGTTAAAAGAAAACAAATGTCGATGTGTGTGTCCCTTCACCATTTTCCTTCAGATTTTGATTTTTAGCAGTATTTGTGGGGTCCCTAGGTCCCTGAGTGGCACATACAACTGCTAACCTGCCTAGCGGTCCAGCACAGGAAGGCTTTGGTGATCTGCTGTCATAGAGATTATGGCCAAGAAAACCCCATGGACCTGTTCTGCTCTGAAACACTCAAGTCAGAATCGATTTGACGGTGATGGGTTTTTTTGGTAGGGGTTCTTTAGTCTGACTCCCTGTACATGAGGCCAAGGTTTAGTTGAGACTGTCTGAATCCACACCGTGGCATGAGATCTGTGAACAGGACTGTCACTGTTGTCAGATGCCATCAAGTTGGTTGTGACCCTTAGTGACCCTGCGTCCAGGATAGTCAACAGAAACACATGGCCAGGACTACGGAGCGCACTGCTCATCATCCATAGGTGACCCGGTGACGTCTGTAGTCCCAGCCTTAAGGCCCTGAGTCTCTCAGGCGCATGAACCCCTCATATTCCACTGCAGTCGCTCAAGTAGAGACTGTTTCAGATTCTTACTAACAATTCCTGAAGCCATCCCACCCTGGTTGTTAATGGCCTAGAGCTGAAGGAGGTGCTGTTTGCTTTTAATGCCAAGGAGGGGCTGCATCTCTATCTGGGTGGAAGTGGAAGTTCCCAGGAGGTGATCACGGCTCCATTAGAATGCTGACCTTTCACGCACCAGGTTCGAATCCCAGTCAGGGCACTTCATGTGCAGCCACTACCCATCTGTGCGGTGAGGCCTATGTGTTACTGTGTTGCTAAACAAGATTCAGGAGAGTTCCCAGACTAAGGCGACTAGGAAAAAAGACCCGGCAGCCTGCTTCTGAACGTCAGCTGATGAAAACCCTCCGGGTCACAGCAGTCCATTCTGCCACCCATCACAGGTTTGGTGGAGGGCTGGGTTAAAGTTCACTCTGTCATGCATGGGGTCTCTGTAGTCAGGGGCGTCTGAACAGCAGCTAATCGCAACCACAAAGACAGACGTGCTCTCACTGAATTTCCATCCTTGTCTGAACGGTGTTGCAATTCCCATCGGCCTTTCTTTCTTTTTTTTTTTTTAAAATACAATTGGCAGCTGCTACTCTCTCTTCTCGGTGGTGTTTTTTCTGATCTGCTCAATCTCATTCAGTAAAAGGGAACATTATTCCCCTCTGGGCTTTGGCACACAGACCATTGGGTTCTCCCCCTTCTTGCAGGGAAGTCTTTGATACTTCTTGGATGCCATTATCAAACGGCCTTATGCTTAACGCTGCAACCACCTACTTGACTGTATCAAGCTTCTGTGGTCCTGTTTGTGGATGGTTCAACTGCAGCGAGAACGTGGCTTTCTGTGACTTCGTGGCTGTTAGGTGCTCTGCACTCAGCCCCTGGTTCTTGGCGACCCCAGGCGCAAGGGCAGGAAACGCTGACCGTCCCTGCGTCATCCCCCTTGTGGGTTTGAGGTCAGTCAGGTCCTTGTGATCCACAGGGTTTCCGGTGGCTGATTTTCAGGCCTAGGTTACCATGTCTTTCTTCCTAGTCTTAGTCTGGGGGCTCAGCTGAGACCTGCCTACTGCGGGTGACCTGTGGGTGTTTGATACACTGGCGGTAGAGCTTCCAGATCAAGGCAACATGTGAGCCACCACAGAGGGTCAGACGGACAGGCGGGTGATAAGTGTAGAGCTTAGGCTACAGGGCAGACGTAGGAGCAAGGTTTAAGCAGCAAGAGGAACAGCTTGTGCAGAGGATGGGGGTTCAGGAGAGTCTTTGTGCTGCTCTTTGCTTGGTGACACAGTGATGCATGTTGGAGGACCCGAAGGTTGCTTCTGAGCACGGAGTAAGAACCAGAAGTTCTGAGTGCCTGCAGGTCATGCCCCCAATTCTAAAACTGTTCTGCAGTCACTCAGCTTTGGTGGCAGGTTTCTAGTTCTTCCCGCCAAGTGTTGTCTAAGCATCTTCTCTTAGATGACAGCCCCAGACAGCAGGCTGTGCAAGGAAGTGCTCAGCAGGTGGCCTCCAAGCTGTGCTGAGGTTCTCACAGTAAAGGCCAGACATGCAGACGCACAGACGCACAGACGCACAGACGCACGCACGGACGGACGGACGGACGGACGGACGGACGGACGGACGGACGGACGGACGGACGGACGGACGGACGGACGGACGGACAGAGACACAGACAGACACAGACAGACAGACACAGATAGACAGACACAGACAGACACAGACAGACAGACACAGACAGACAGACACAGACAGACACAGACAGACACAGACAGACAGACACAGACAGACAGACACAGACAGACACAGACAGACACAGACACACACAGACAGACACAGACACACAGACACATAGACACAGACACAGACACATCCTGTTGCTGTTGAGTTGATACCGACTTGTAGTGACTCTGTAGAACAGAGAACTGCCCCGTAGGGCTTCCAAGGACCAGTTGGTGGATTTGAACTGCCAGCCCTTTGGTTAACAGCCAAATGCTTAACCACTGCACCCTCAGGGCTCCAGTCCTTACACAGTGATCCCTCAAATCAAAATCTCAACCCCTTCTGTGAGGGAGGAGGTGATGGGAGTGAGCTTCGAAGCCGAGAGTGTTGGAGTTCTGGCTCCACCCCTCACCCCTGTGCATCCTGGGGCAGGTGTATCACTGAGAGCTGGAGTATTGTCAGCTGTGAAATGGGGAGAACAGACCTGATCTCAGGGTAGGGGAGCCCCGCCCCCCCAGTGAAGCCAAGAACGCACATTGCCAAATCACACACACTCAGTCATCACTAATTTTCTCCTTTCTTCCCTCTGCACCTGAGACTTAATTCAGACGTAGTGCTGAACCTCTGAACGAGGAATTCACACAGATATGTAAGTGGTCAGTGCACAGGGACAGATGTGCAGCCGGCATGCCAACAAAACGTTGAAAAGTGGGACAACAAGACTTTATTTTTCTTCCAGAAAATTGGCCCCCAAAGAGTCTGTGTCATCAAGGAGATTGGGAGGCGGATGCCCTCCTCCCAGGCTGATCAGAGTACCAGTCGGCATGACCCTTCAGGGGACAGCTGGGCAGTAAGGCTAATACATCTGCCTCAGGAGCCTTGAATGCCCAGAGGTGCTCTGGCCTGGCAGTTTTGGGGGAGAAATGTATCCTCAGGGAATAATTAAGGGTGTGCTCACAAACTCAGCCACAGAAGGCACTTTATAAATGGCTTTTAAATTAGCAAGGGAGTGGTGCTCTTCTTGCACTGTTTATAATAATGAAATTTCCAGTAACTGGAAAAATCCAATCAATGATGGCATGGCCGTAAAGCGGCATCCTCCTCAGCCGTTACAGATGGTTCGGTACCAGCTGTCTCGTTTGCATAGTGCTGCAAATATCTTTCGATTCCTCCAGTGGAAAAGAAAATGATGGTGTTAAGTGACATATAGTCTCGATACAGCTTGTTTAAAAATATGTATACATAAATAAAGCGAGAAGGAGGAACTCTCACGGGCCAGACCCAAAGCGTGAAAAGCAGTGGTTGCTGCACAGGGCGCTGTGGGCGCTTCTCCTGTGCCTCTTTCTGCTTTTCAGTATATTCTGAGTGTGTACTGCTTGCACATATGGTTTTGAAATGTAATGCTAAAACAGAGGCACTAGTTAAAACAGGGGTGGGTGGTTGGAACCCGAGAGAAGAAAGTGGAACACGTACGTGCTAGCCAGGCGAATGTGGGGTGTCTGGCTAGGTTAAAAGTACTGCATGATTTGAATAGGCTTGCCTCCCCCCTCTGCTTGTCATTTTAAGCAGCTTTGATGCCGGGAACTCCACTCGGAGACCTGGAGAGGCTTGACGTGTCGTACCCCTCACAGAACGTGTGGTGTCTGGGAGACACACACGCGGTCTCCCTGGGGCTTGCCTGCTTGCTGCCCGGCTTGGCTGTGCTTGGGGTGATCCATGGCCAGCTCAGCGACGAGAGCTGGCGTGTCCCAGGAGCCAGAGCACGTGTCCGCCCCGGGGGCCAGGGACGCAGCCCAGCTCCCACAGCCTGCGGGCAGAGAAAGCCAGATCCTGACCGTGAGGAAAGCCCCCGGCCAGGGAGGCCCTGGCGGGGGAGGGTGTGCGTTTTACTCCCCAGATTTTCACTGAGAAAATTGCTGCAACAGAACATAATTGCTTTTCATTTTATTTTTAAAAATTGCTGCCAAGGCAGCCTGCCTGCCTCCTGAAGTCAGCACAAATACGAGAATGTCGAGCTCCAAAGGGGTGTTTTTAAAACTTAGGTTAGAAAAGTCATTTAGCCCTGAAGAGCAGCCCGCAGGTCAAGGCTTGACGTCCCTTGTTCCCGGTTGTGCTGCAGACCAGGAGTGCGGCTCCCGAGGCCCCCCCGGCTCCTCGCTGCCTTCACTGCTGCCGTCTGTTCTGCTTTAACGCCACCCCCCCACCCCCGAGGATCTCCCTCTGGCCTCACTGTCCACAATGGCCCCTCCTGTCTTCTGCCTTCCGAAACCCGCTTGTCTGTCTGTTCACGGCTGTTATCCCACTCTAGAGGCGGGCCTGTGGTAGAATCCCTGATTTCCCACGTGAGAGACCCAGGCTCACTTCCTGTCTGATGTATCCCATGTGCAGCTCCCACTGTGTTCCTGTGGGGCTCGCATGCTGTGGAATAAGCTCCAGCAGAGCTTCCACACTAAGACACACAAGGAAGAAAGGCCTGGTGATCCACTTCTGAAAGCCAGCCAACACAAACTCTGTGGATCAGTGGTCTGATCAGACTGGGCAGTATTACATTCCATTGTATGTGGGGTCCCCACAAGTCAGTAGCTGATTCAGTGGCAGCTAGCAACAGCAAATGCCATCCTTGATGTTACAGGATTTATTTGTCTGTTTACTGTCTGTCTTCCTGTTTTAGTCATCTAGTGCTGCTCTAACAGAGATACCACGAGGGGATGGCCTTAATGAAGAAGAGTTTATTCTTACAGTCCAGTAGGCTGCAAGTTTGAATTCAGGGTGCCTGCTCCAGGGACAGGCTTTCCCTCTCTTGGCCCTGAAGGAAGAGTCTTGTGTCTTTGTCCAGGGAACATTTTGGCACAGGAACCTCAGGTCTGAAGGACGGCCTCTACTCCCGGTGCAGCTTTCTTGATGGTGTGAGGTTCCCAACTCTCTGCTTGCTTCTCTCTTTTTATCTCCTGTAGGATGAAAGGAATAAGAGGTGATGCGAACCATGTGCCAGGGAAACTCCCTTAGCAAGGTCTGGCAGCCCCACCCTAATCCTCTTTTGACATAATCATCCTATCTATTAGCTGCAGCAGAGATCACATCATAGGAAAATCACAACATAGTGGGAAGGATGACCCAGCCAGGTGGCTACACCCATTTTGGGGACAGGGGGGACACAGTTCAGTCCATGATACTTCCCCAAAGGAATGCACCCACTTTGAGAACAGTCACTTTATCTTGTTCACTGCTGTATTACCAGTGCTTACAACAGAATCTGGTACATAGTCAGTGCCCAATAATTATTTGTGCAGTGAATCAACAAATGAATGAATGTCTGAGAAAGATTTGGAAAGTGCCTCTGCGGAGTGGGAAGGTGGAAATGACAGCCCAGAGATCAAAGGGTGCATTGCACTGGGCAGATCTGCTGCACGAGACCTCTGTAAAGTGTTGAAAGCCAGCGATGTCACCTTGAGAACTAAGATGCCCCAGACCCAAGCTGTAGTGTTTTTAAGCACGTCTCATGCATCTGAAAGCTGGACAATGAATGAGGGGTGCTGGGGAAGAATTGGTGCCTTTGAATTAGGGTGCTGCCCAGGAACACGGAGCATGTCGTGGACTGCCACGAGAATGCACAGATCTGTCCAGGAGGAAGCAGAGCCAGAACGGTCCTTGGATGGAAGGGTGGCAGGCTTGGTCTCACGGACTTTGGACATGGTATCAGGAGAGACCAGTCCCTGGGGGAGGAGAGCTTGCTTAGTAAAAGTCAGCCAAAGAGAGGAAGACCTTCATCCCGGTGGGTGACAGCGTGGCTGGCGCCGCGGGCTCAGACAGAGCCGTGGCTGTGGGGGTCTGGGACTGGCAGTGTTTTGTTCTGTTGTCCACAGAGTTGCTGTGCATTCAGACTGCTTTTAACAATCACAATAACAACAACAACAACTTTGGACATGCTGGGAAAAGTCTCACAGCCCCCACTTACATGTTTCTGCAAATGGAAGGAGAGTCGCGTGGTATTTGTGGAGCCAGAATGTTTGTGACAATCCATACCGCGTTGGCGGGATTTTCACAAGTCACAAAACACCATCGCAGTGGACTGTCAAGAGCCGCCTCAATCTTGGTCTGACACCTGGACTCTCAGCACCAGCAAGTTGCTTTATCCCTCCTAAAAAAGGCCCACTGTGTCAAGGCCTTTCTGTCTCCCAATGACCCTGTGTGTCTGTCTCCTGGTGATCCCGTGTGTCAGAGGAGAACTGCGTCCACAGTGGCTGATGTTTTGGAAGTCAGTCCTCGTCCTTTCTTCCCAGGTGCCTCTGAATGGACTCGAACCTTCAACTTGTTGGTTAACTGCCAAGCACATTAACCATCTGCACCACCCAGGGACTCTCACCCTTCCTGTTGTGGTTGGGTGCCCTCAAGTCAATTCTGACTCTTAGCAATCCTACAAGACGGAGTAGAACTGCCCTACAGGGTTTCCAAGGCTGTGATGTTTATGGGGGCAGGTAGCCAGATCTCCTCCCCAGGGGAACCACTGGTGGATTTGAACTGCCAGCCTTTCAGTTAGTAACTGAGGGCTTGACCATTGCACCACCAGGACTTCTTGTCCTTCTTTGCCCACTCTGTTTTTCCTCACTTAACCTCATTGGCGAAATGAATGAGATACCACATGCAGAGTGCCCAGTTCTGTGGCAGGATTATAATAAATATTCAAAAGTTGTAATAACAAATGATAATGGGGGAAAAAGATGATGTTACAGTGCAAGTTGTGCATGGGGTCTTTCCTCAGCTTACTTGAGAGAGGATGAGACTGAAGCTCAGAGAGGTTCTCATCTGGCCAGCTCCAGCTGTGTAGGTGTGTGGGTACTAAATCTATCAGCTAATGCCTATTACACTTCCCCTAAGGCTTTCTAACAGTCTCTAGACTTTGGCCATTGACATATAAAGGACTGAGAGAGGTCCTCTGGCCCTTTTCCCTACCCTGTCTTGTCCCTAAGATCCTTGGGAAATAAAGAAGGTAAGACTCCTTCTCTCGTTTTGTTGTAACAGAAATACAAGTAGATGGTGTCTCAGTCACCTAGTGCTGCTGTAACAGAAATACCACAGTGGTTGGTGTCTCAGTCACCTAGTGTTGCTTTAACAGAGATACCACAGTGGATGGTGTCTCAGTCACCTAGTGCTGCTATAACAGAAATACCATAAGCGGATGGTGTCTCAGTCACCTAGTGCTGCTATAACAAAAAGGTCACAAATGTATGGCTTTGAAAAGAGAAATTTGTTTCCACACAGTAAAATAGGCTGAGTCTACATTCAGAGAATCGGCTCCAGGGAAGGCTTTCTCTGTTGGCTCTGGAGGAAGGTTCCTGTTGTCAGTCTTCCCCTGAACTGGGAGCTTCTGAGGCACAGGGACCTGGGTCCGAGGACATACTCCGCTCCCAGCACAGCTTTTTTGGTGGTCTGACATCTCCACGTCTCTGCTGGCTTCCCTTTCCTTATATCCCAGAAGGTTGCCTCCAAGGCACAGTACGAACTTACACACTGAGTCCTGCCCCGCCGACACAACTGCCAGCCGTCCTCCGTCATCACCATCACAGAGGCAGGGTTTACAGCATCTGGGGACATTCTACAGTACCAGGAGCCATGGACTCACCCAGTGCCGACAGGGTTTGGGGGCCTACACGGTACAGTCCATGGCAACCAACCCCTCTGTGCTGGGGTAGAGCTGTGCAGGGTTTTTGCCAGCTGATTCTTCAGCAGTAGATCCTGAGGCGTTTCTTCCAGGGTGCCTTTGGGTGGACTTGAACTGCCAACCTTTTGTTTAGCCGCTGGGTGAGTTAACCCTTGGTACCACTCAGGGACTTCAGAGCTGCATGACAAACTTGGAGAGTGAAGGCTGACAGCTGACTCCCTGAGTTACCAGCCAGTTAGATGGGGGTGCGAAGCCCAGGGGCCACTATGGACAGGAAGCCATGGATCCTGGGTCCAGGGAGTCAGGCAGTGAGGGGGGCCTCCTGGAAACGCCACCCAGGGCTGGACCTGGACCCTTCTCACCCTCCTTGAATGTATGCTCACGCATGTACCCAGACCAGCACCAGCTGCTGTCAGGTCAAAGTCAAGTCCATCTGCTGGCAACCCCATGGGTGTCAGCTGGAGTCGTGCTCCGTGGCGTGTTCAGTGACTGATTTTTCAGAAGTCGATTGCCAGGTCTTTCTTCCAAGGTACTTCTGGGTGTTCCTGAACCTGCGACCTTTCTGTACAAAGCCGAGTACTTTAACAACAGTTGGCACTGCCAGGACCTCCCGTAACTGCACTGGGTTCCTCGTATTGGACAAGCTTCCCAAGGACACAGCGAGGTCCCCAGGGCACTCTCCACGTCTTCCGCAGGATATTTAGAGGGCAGCTTTCCTCTTGACTCCTAAAAAGGCATAAATGGAGCTTTTTAAGCGGAAAAGGAAGTGTGTTTATTGTAATTAGATATTTAAAGCCCCTCATTAGTCGTCTTTCCTGGGCCTAGTACTCAGCAGCATCAAAATGAAGGGCTTTCGGCCTCGTCTGCGTCCCCCTCGCACCCCGACCCAGCAGCCCTCTTTACGAATCTCTGCTTGTCTCCCTTCAGCCTTCAGCCTCATGGCCGCTTCCAGCCTAATGAAGTCCTCTTACTTTCTCTCTGCAGATGAAGACATTATATATGTATTTCAAGCCTGAAAGGTTAAGAAACAGGCTACCGAGCAGAGGGATGCCCTACTCACCCAGCTCTGCAATTATCCCAAAATAACCCATCCCCGTTTTGCAGGAAGAGCCTGCATTTTAAATAAGCATTCTCTTGAAATAAGATTTCATTAAGTCAGCTCTCTCTATCGGGTGCATGCTTAATGAGCCTGTGCGTCCCGTGTGCGGCATCAGGGCTTATCTCCGCGTGTTTGGAGCCAAAAAGAGGCTGAACTGGAATGAGATAAGGCAATAGGCTCTGCCGAGATGCCAGGGACCTCGTAAAAGGGAACCCTCCAGTGTACAGGACGTGATGTCAGAGCTTCTGAAAAGGTGGCTGACGAAATTCTGTGGCCTGGGGTGGCTTTTTCGTTTGTATGTTTTGCATCTCATTAGACCCCTTGAGAACACTAGTAAGAAAGTTCAAGGTCACCGAGAGGAGGCACTAGTCACAGGCAGTGCTCAGAACAACGCTTAATTCACACAGAGGAGACAGAGCAAAGCCAGCCTCGCTTGCAGGCGCCGGTTGCCTGTGAACGGCTGGTCACTTCCTGCAGCTGATACTGTGTGCACCCCACTTGTGCTGAAGCTGAGGGAGCCCCTTGTTCCCTCCGGATCAGGAACACAGAAACAGGTGGAGTGGGCCAGGTGCCCTATGTCGCCCTCACAAGAGCAGGACAGAGTTCCTGTGTGTCCAGAATGGGCGAAGGCTTCTCTGGGAAGGAGAAGGAACAGGTGGAGAAGGAAGACTTGCACTTCCCAGCCTTTTTATCAGAGAATGTTCTGGGCCCAAGAGCCCTGCTTAGGTGGCCCAGACGGGAGCAGGAGAGGATGACCATTCCCCCAACAAATTCATCCCCCTGAACCCCCTGTGGCTTAGTTGAAATGAGATGTGTGGTTGACCGGGAGCTTGGCTACAGGTACAAAATGCAAAATATGATTTTTCCAGTGTTTTCAGCCCAAAGGAAACATCATTGTGGATTGTCTTTGAAAGTTACCAGGTGGTAGCGTTTATCTTGGCTGAATCTGCATCGTAGCCCCCATCTGTCCTACTGTGAGGTTCTCTTGTGCCTGTTGGCCTCACCTTCTGTGGGGGAGGCAGGTGACCTGCGGCCAGCCCACGGGGGCCCTGCTGAAGTGGGCAGCCAGGCTGGCCTCGGTGCTGCCTGGGGAATTCATTGGAAGCTGGCTTTGACTGGGTCCAGAGTGAGCCTTTCTGGCCGAGAGACAGGTGTGAGGTGGCCAGGTAACGACCTAGGTCATGCTGACCACCTCTGTTGGTTTTTTTCCAACCCACATGTTTAACATTTGAGAAGAAAAAAGTTGGGGGAACTGGGGAGAGGGGTGAGGTACAGGGGGTGCTCCTGGCTCCTTCAACCAGCAGTGGTGGGGCTGGCTCTGACTCTCCGCAATCCCATGTGTGTCAGAGTAGAAGTGGGTTCCACAGGGTTTGTAGCAGCTGAGTGTTTGCAGGTACCGCTTGGGTGGACTCAAACTGCTGACCTGTCGGTTAGCAGCCTAGTGTCTTAAGCATTTTCATCACCCGGGGACCCCTCCCTGTGTTCCTCTTCAACAAGTAGTTGCCACTATTTATAGTTAATAATAGCAGTGATCGACTCAATCTCAAGGTCAGCTTCATCTGGATGCCCTCTGGCCCTTTTAAGACAGGTAAGATACTGCCCCTGTCTGTAGGTTCTCCTCTCTCCCCGCCGAGTCAGCTTCTGCTTTTTTCGGTACCAAGAAATCCAAGCCACTTGATGCTGAGCTGTCCCTGGCTCACTGTGACCATGTGACAGAGCAGGACGATGCTCTGTAGGTTTTCAGTGGTTGGTTTCTCAGAAGCAGATGGCCTAGCCAAGCATGCTGGCCACTTGCCTCATGAGGGAATCCTCTGATTCCTTTAAGGACTCAAAAACAGTTGTATCAGCAGAAAGCCTTGACATAAAGGCTTGAAACTACTGACTTTTTCTTTTTTTTTTAATTTAGTCAATTAAATATTGATACAAAAGAAGGGTAGAAAAGAGGTGAGTGATGGTATTTTTTAACCTGGCCTTTTCAATGGGGGAACTTCTTTGACGTGGAAGCATCAGGCCTCTGCTGGATGACAGTCAACCTGCAAGCATTTGAAGTGCCAGCTGTTTGTTCTCCTCTGAAGGAAGCGACTATGGAGAGTGGAGGCAGAAAGATGCCCATCCGTGGGGCAGGTTCTCTCGTGGAGACAGTGCAGAGGCTGTGAGTCTGGGACTTCCAAGAGGTAGGAATGAACAAGACCCTCGCTGTACTGGTT